>JAGXOD010001351.1:3117500-6000000 GCA_020368025.1 Brachyhypopomus occidentalis | reverse complement strand
ATCTGTTTTGGTCAAAGTTGAGACATAGGCCTGCAACCAAAAACTAGTGGTCACACCATCAAAGAAAAAAAGACCACTAGGCCAACCTGCGTGTTAACACTAGCCTGCAATGCCATCACTTCCTTTCTTTACCAATTATTTAAGTTTTCTCACCTGCTCCTTAATAAACAGATTCTTTGTGAAATCAAAATTAAAATAAAATTGTTCTTATGGTTCCACAAGGAAAGCACGACTGCTTGACAGAGTATCTGCTCCTTGTTAGCACAACCTTAAATATCATGGATACTGCATATTGCGAAAATGCCTTGTAGTATCGCAATAGAACCTTTCGGCTATATCGCCCACCTCTACCTGACATTACATAAGAAAAGTAAGCGAGAGCTGCAGCAGGTGGGCTTTGTGCTGTGGCTTTCAGGGTGAATCATGCAGGCTTGAGTGGTTATGCAACAGCACAAGCAGATCAGGTAGTCATACGCCGTTCTGCTCGCAGACTTGGAGACAGATTGGCACGTCCTCAGGACCTGAACCTTGCCGCCCTCGCTCGACCCGACCCGGCCCGACCCAACTGCTGCAGCTGCAGGAAGAACTTTTGCTGGGTGAGATGAATCAAAATACTTCCGATAATCTGGCAAAATATTAAATATATAAATATATACACCCAGAACCTGGGCACATTGGCCGATGCCTCGTTGAACACTTTTGGTGCCTTTATTGCATCACAGATGAAGTCATAATGAACTTTTATATCAATAACTAATATCTTGGGCTGGGTTTGCTTGAACTTACATTTGCATGTGTGTGTGCAAGTATGTGTTGCTTTGTGTGTGTATGCGCATGTGTCTCACTTTGTCATGAAAGCTCCAGATTCAGTGCATGTACTCCCTGTGTCAGGAAACAGCATCTCTGGGTTGTACAGCACATCCACCAGCACAGAGAACTCAGCCTCCACAAACGGACTGAACTGCTCATTCAGATACGTCACCACACTCTGCACACACGCGCAAACATGCAGTGTAATGAAGGTGCTTTAACAACAACAGCATTTCCATTATCATCACAGGTGTTCTGGGCATCTCTCATCAGTGCATTCTCAGACTGCTAAACCTCAGTATTCATCAGGTATTTCTTTCACACACATGTGCCACAAAGCTGCCATGACCTGGGAGGCCTGCAGGGGGAGCTCCAACACCCATAAAGCAGGGCCAGTGCCACGGCTCTGTTGGCCACTGTACCTGCAGTTTCTCGATGATGTTCTTGTAGTCAGGGCCCCCCAGGGGGTCCTTGCGGGGACGTGAGCGGGCAGAGAGTCTCCAGTCCTTGGCTGCCCGCTGCACCATGGTGGTGTGCGTCTTCAGAGACAGAGCGTTCGCGTGACTGTCCAGATCCACCGGGATGGGGACACTGCGGCTTTTAGCTGAAGGGAAATGAGAAATCTGGAGCTTAGCGCTGAATCCAGGATGTGGGCTGTTTCAGCTCAACATACCTACACATATTACAGTCAGATCAACACATTTTCAGCAAAAATTAGGTTTGAGTTTCATATATTTGAATTGTTCTGCAGTGTGTGCATTGGAGTTCCATTGCTGGAGATTCAGAAAGTCACAGTAACAGGAGTAACAGCAGTAACAGTAATAGTGTCAATAACAGGAGTAACAGTAGTAATAGTACTAATGTCAGTATGAGAAGTTACAGTAGTAATAGTAATATTGTTAGTAACAGGATTAACAGTCATGGTTTGGTGGTGTGAGAACTGGTCTTGTGACTGGAGGGTTGTAGGTTCAATTCCAAGGCCCCAGGCCATGACTAAAATGCCCTTGGGCAAAGCACTTAACCCCAACTGCTCCCGTGGCACTGGGCTAGGGTACCACAGCCCCCTAGTGACCTCTAGTGTAAGTCGTCTGGATAAGAGCGTCTGCTAAATGCCCTTAAATGTAAATGCAAAGGGAGTAACATTAACAATTTCAGTAATGGGAGTAACAGTAATGTCAGTAACAGCAGTAATGTCAGTAACAAAACCATGGTGACATAGAACCCTCAACATCTGCCATGTTGATGGTGGACAATTTAATTTACCTGTCTTATGTTGTCCTATTCACCGTGAGTGGGAAATGGTGCTATGGGTTGATGTAGCTAAATAAATATCATACGCAAAAATATCTGTGTATTTTTACTGCTCGGGGAGGTTAGCACCACGACTTTTGGCATTTCAGCAGTTTTTCCAGCAGTATTTTATTTCTTAAGCAGTTCTGCAAGGCCAATTTGACAGTCAGTAGAGACTGTCTCAGACATCCATTCCATCATCTACGTCATCATTTACTGCAATGTTTTTTGCAAAGAAATTGTGCTTTTCAAACCAGAAAACTAGCAGTTGTGGGGTAGTAAGAACCATCAGTTCAAAAATGGGTCACTGACTCTTCTGAGGCTCTCACCTACGTCAGCGAGGGTCTTAAGACAAGACTCCGCGCTGGTCTTCTGTGATGGGGTTAGCAATGGAGAGTTGCAAAGCTTCAATGCTGACTCCATCAGTCTGACGAAGATGTCTTGATGTGTCTGCCAAAGGAAGAAAAAAACAGAGAGAGAGAGACAAAGAGGGGGAATAAATACGATAACAGTGTTTAATGGAGTTGAGATGTTGGTGAGATGTTGGAGGGGACGTTATATGGTAAAGAACATGATAGCAAAGAGATGGATGGTAACAGATGCACACCCGGTTTACGCGTAGCCAAAGTGACTACACCTGCACACACTCTACCTTCAGTGTTACAGTGTTGACGGAGAACTGAGAGCTGAAGAAACCCTTGATGATGGCCATGATGGTCTCTATGACATACTTCTCCAGCACAGGGTCAAGTTGCTTTTTATCTGTCGCGATCCATACCTGAAAAGAACATAAATTTTGTAAGTCGCTCTGGATAAGGGCGTCTGCTAAATGCCGTAAATGTAAATGTAACATACATGAGTACACAGACTCACACACACACACACACACACACACACACCCAAACTTCCTGACCATGAGATCTGCCATAAAGCCATAAAGCTGCTCTTTTAGAGTAGCTTAGATGAACATCTTTACCCGTCTCATGTCGCTGATGAAGCTGTCAAACAGATTCCAGATGTGATGGCTGGTGTAGATCTCCTTCATCTCCACCTCAGTGTCGACGTAGCAGTGGTTCACGAAATTCACATAGGCTATCTTCACCTGCACGGGGAACCGTCCAACATACAAATACGTGCAGCATCAAAGTCTGTTCTCCTCCGCGCTGTGGCCCAATGACCCAGCATTGCTGAGATCACTTGGTGGACTAGTGTTTGCATCACTCACTCAGCATGCACTTCCTCTCTTCAGAGGCTTATTAGATCTATTATTTTTTTCTTTTCTTTTAACTGTCAACGGACATACTGACCAATGACACATAGCAAGAACATGAGAAAGAAAAATAAATAAAAACAAAAAAAAATTATTATAACCTTATAACCAAATGTGAGATTATATTTGCCAAGACCGTAATGGGGTCTTAGTGGGCAGGGCAGGGCTATAGTCCTGTGTAACCGTGAGAATTACAGTTGTGTTCACAGTTTGTGGGGAGGAATCGGGCCAGACGATCACAGAGCGATGGCTGTGCGATGAAGCCCACTGACCTCTGTTAAGCAGTCCTCGTGGATGACCACCTTCACAATGTCATCGAGAGGAAGCAAGGAGTTGCACTTTATCTCGGTGTAGACGTTTTTGCCCTCTGTGCAGGACGCCAGCAACTCCACCAGGTTGATGTGATAGGCCAATTTGCTGTTCTCGGATTCCTGATCATTTTCCTTCATGAGATCCAGAAGCTTATGGAACAAGTTGCGTTCGTTGTAGAAGACGAGAACTTCCTCACTTGAGTTTGCCAGCTGCGACAGCCAAACGCAGGAGCCACAGGCAGAGACGGCCCCCGACAAACACACGTCAGCTTCCAGCTCATAAACCCACCATTACAGTTACAATACAACAACTGTTACAAGACAATGTAAACAAGCATTCGTTTTGTTTTAAGAAGGACAGAAGGATATAGCTGAAAACTGATGAAATTTGCTCAAACAGAAACAAAAATGGCCACCTCCCCCCTGCAGTGGTCTGGCCTGGTAAGCCCCTCCCCCACCACCACCACAGTGGTCTGGCCTGGTAAGCCCCTCCCCCACCACAGTGGTCTGGCCCAGGTGCCTTACCTCAGTCATCACCTTGTCCTGACACTTCTTCACATACTTGCCGTCGGCCTTCACGATGGTCTGCAGGAAGCGCAGGTAAGCCACAGAATGCTCCTGCATGGAGATGCACTGGACGATGTGGTGAACCACGCGGTCACTGATCTCGCTGCACAGGTGGAAGTTGTTCTGGAAGATGTAGCGCATGGTCTTGGCCTCCAGGGGCTGCTCAAGAGCACCAAGAGGAGCTCATTAAAAATCAATTTGAAACTTTAACGGAGTCAAAACTCACATGTACATACAAACAACATTCCGTCTCAGACATAAGCAAGCAGGAGGAGGGGAGGTTTTGAGACCGGCTTTAACTCAAGACACAGACCAACATGCACGTAGCTGAAGAGGGAGACTATTCCACAGCTTAGGGCCAGCAACACTGAATGATCTGCCACCAATAAGTACCCAGCATAGAGGGAACTCTCGGCAAGAGCAAATCAGAGGAG
The DNA here is from genome assembly GCA_020368025.1 of Brachyhypopomus occidentalis. NCBI lineage: Eukaryota > Metazoa > Chordata > Actinopteri > Gymnotiformes > Hypopomidae > Brachyhypopomus > Brachyhypopomus occidentalis. Next base: position 5,995,318 of record JAGXOD010001351.1, on the reverse strand, counting down.
CCGAGAATGTTTGTATCAGAGCTGTAAGAGGGCGGGGCCAAAACCACGCAAAGATTTAAATATCAACACATGCAGATTATATTGAATACAATAGTACACTGAGAGCCAGGAAAGGTGTTTAAGAATCAGTTCAATGTGCTCCCAGTGTTTAGTGTGCATTAAAACCCCCGCAGCTGAATTCTGAACATATCGCAGTCCACTCAAAACCCGGTCAGGACACAGTACAGTACAGCACCGCAACACAGATCTCACTAGTTTCAACCTGTCAGAACGTGTCTTTTGAAACACTGGAAACATTCTCCTAGGACTGGGGACACAGCAGCTACAGGAAACCTACCCCAGGGGTCAAGAAGAGGTTGAGATGTTTATGGAGCAGGATCTGATTCTGAGGGTTATCAAGGCAGAAGTTCTGCAGGAACGAGTGGGCCAGGCCCATAATCTCCTGCATCTTCCAGTCTTGCTGAGAACGGAGAAACGAGAAGAGCGCGAGTTAACACCCTAGCAGAAAAAGTCTGCTACACCTTCAAAACGTACCTGCATGCCACACACCAGGTGCACTCACCTTGTCGTACGGAATCTGGAGCAGGTCCAGGACCACCGTGTGGGCTCCCATGTTCTTCATCAGCCTTTGCTGCTGCATGCGCACCTTCTTAATGTTGCAGCAGAGCCGGATGAGCCGCTGCAGGATCTACGGACCAACGTGAGAAGGTTAGCACAACAGAACCATGCACCTACGCGACGCCTGCTTCTCCACCAGGAACTGCCTTAGCACGGAAGATGGCGATGTCTCTCCGAGGGGACAGGGATGCGCTGTGTGTTGAGTAACCATGACAGCTATGCCCACCTCTTTGACAATTTTGTAGTTATTGGCCTTGTTGCTGTCTATCTGTGGATTAGTGCTTCCGTCCTGGACGGGACTCAGGATGCCCATGTCCTGTCAAACATACAGACAGACATCACATCACACAAACACATATCGTAACTGGAGAAGCACATGCGGGAAGGGAAGTCATGCCGTATCGCCAAAGCAAAAAGCAGGAACAGGCATGCTCTCCTGACACCACAGCCAATCAGAGGGCTGCAATTGTGGCAGGATTTAAACTCTCATCTCCAATGACAGGACATTCTCACAACACCAGTCGTTTAGAAAAACCTGTGATACATGTCTTGCAAAATGACCGAGTTATCAAGTTAGGAAGGCTGCAGTGCGTGTCTACCACTAGAGGGCGTACCTCCATGTTCTCCTTGGCTTGGTTTTCTGAGAGATCTTCGCTGCCATAGCCCCCGCTCTTCTCCACCCACAACTCAGACTTCTCCACCGTCAGCCGGAGCAGGTCCAGATCTGCCTTTATCTGTTTGTAGCTCTCCACATCAGATTCAGACACCAGCAGCTGGACCTGTATGCATACACATGTGTACACACACACACACACACACACACACACACACACAAAGCATGAAGTGCAAGAGAGAAAACAACATGAAGGTAGAGAGGTGGATGTCTCTCATGTTCTTGTGTTTGAAGTGAAAAGCATGAAGAGTGTCCTGGCAGTGCGTGAGGGGGACAGAGACCTGTCTGAAGGCCTGGAGGACCTCAGCTCTCTGGCTGAAGTGTTTGAAGATGAGCTGCAGAGATCCAGAGACCAGAGGAGGATAGTCCTGCATGATGAGGTGGATCAGGACTCGCAGAAACGTTTTGTTTCCATCGTCATCCAGATCTACTAAATCACTATCCTTACTGAAACACACACACACGCACACACACACACACACACACACACACACGTGTGGCATTTCAGCTCCAATAAATTCCATTTCTCTTGGCAAACGTTGAGAACCCACTGGACAAAACTGCACAATTATAATACTTTGAAATAGAAACATGAACTAGAACAGGTTTAGTTAAAAGCTCAATCACTGACATGGGAACACAAACACTCAAAAGTCACTTGCTGATATAAACGAAAATGTCCAGCAGGGGGCGGTTAACACTCCACACCACCTTCCCTACTGCTCCCCTCAGGAGCTTACAGAGGACCCGATTAAATGGCCTTAAACTCACCATCCAGAAAACATGTTCTCCGCCATTTCAGCAATCTCCTCCACATTCGGCTCTACGCACACAGACACACACAACTTCGTTACTCCATAATAAAGAGAAGCAGGATGTACAGTCTACAGTCTGTGGATTTGACTGGACACCCAGTGGAAAACACGGAGTCTTCCCTCACCACACGGTGTCTGTGGAAAGTCCAGCGGAGAGGACGTGCTGTCTGTTAAGCTCTGGTCTCCGAACTCTTTCTTGTAGACGGACAGGAGGTAGGTGATCCGGTAGTCCAGGCGCACACTCAGAATGAACTATGGCGGAACAGCACATGCACGTGGGTGAAGCAGTACAGTAGTCAGTTAAAAAGGTCTGAGGGCGGTTGTGTCATACACTTGGTTATAGAGATGCAGTGATCTATTGACTTCCACAGGGTTTACATTGTGTTGTGTCTGTAAGTCACCACAATTTCTAAATGCTGAACTTGTTTTTAATGCAGGATCAAATCCTGTGAAACACACTTGTGATGGACTGAGAAGGACCTTCCTCACATGGACTAGAGATAAGAAAGGTCTGGAGTTCACACAGCGCTACCACGGACAGGGTGGCGACGTGGTTAGGGCTGTCGTGCTTGTACAAGTCACCAGCAGTTCTGGGGTCAAAACCCAGCCAATCACAGCAGGCTGCAGGACCATCCATGGCAACAGATGGATGTCTGACTCCAAGTGTGAAGAGCGGAAGAGCATGCACTACTGCGCGGACTGACGTCATGAGATCCTGAAGCTTCTTATCGTGAGCTGCACAAGTGCACGTCTCAGATTTCTGTGTTTATTCGGTGCTCTGTGGTGAAACAAGGCCAATCACCTGCAGAATCTCAATGATCCTCAACTTTGTGTCCATCACGATCACGTCCTGGTTTTCAAGACTGTGTGGGCTTCCATGACTCGCCATTTGATCACACGCAGCAAGGGTGTTGGGGAGCATGGTTCCTCTGCTTAGAACCATCTGAGTCATCATCTCACCCACGTCATGAATAGTGCGTAGCACATTATTACCTACGTGCACACACGCACACACAACGAGAAGACCAAAACTTCAGTGCCAGTATTAAAGTAGCAATTTGTCCAATATTTCTCTATAAAGGCAGAGGCCCTTGTACATTCCTGTAAATGTGGTGCACATAGCGGAAAGGCAGCGTGCTGTTGAGCAGCTGGTCTGACCTGCGTCAGAGTGCTGCTTGCTCAGCTTGCTAAAGGCTGTGGCAGGGCGTTTCACCATGTCCAAGATGGCCAGTAGGGTTCGCGTAAGACCCAGCAGCTCATGAAAGCTGTAGAAACCGAAGTAGACCAGATTCCGCGCCAGGTTAATCACCTGAGAGAGGGGGGAGGGGAAGACACAGAGAGAGATAGAGAGACAATAAGAGAAACAGCAGTGGTGGAGGGGTGCGGGGTTAGAGGTCAGAGGTCAGATCAGTGTGGCTGACCTCTAGAGTGAGCTCGTTCTTCTCCTCATCTCCGAAGGGCGAGTGCTGGCTCACAACCTCTTTCAGGTATTCGTCCACAAACTCCATGGTGTTGGCAAACTTCTTCTTCATCTCCTCTCTGGACAGGTCTCTGAACTCGTATTCGTACCTGCCAAACGCACCACATGTTCGAGACCAAGAAGGAGAAGCTCTTCTCGCTTCTACTACAAACAGAGAAACAGTGACAGCAGGCTCAGTCCTGGACACGGCAATGTCTCCTCAACCTCGAGCTCACTAACCCATGTGAAGACCTGTGGCTCCCCAGCGCTCCCTACAGTCGGCCCCCCAGCCCAATGCACTCACTCCTTTACGGTGACTCTGGTGGGTATCTCGTTCCAGAGGCGCGCGAAGCGGACAGGCACCACGGCCTCCTGGGGGTCGCGGTCCACGTGCATATGCAGCATGAGACGGCAGAAAGACGCACGGAGGTTAAAGGGCAGATACTCGTCACACATGCAGCGCAGGATCAGCTCCACCGGCATGTGCACGGAGATCTGGTTGATGGCCAGGTACTGGCGATCCAGACACATCTTCGCAAAGAGGTTCAGCTGGCATCTGGGGTGGGGATGGGTAAAGAACTTTAAGATTTTTGGACCCAAAATGTAAAGAGCTATACAAATAAAGTAAATCTTAATGAAGAATAACCACCATCATCGTTGATAATCACCATCAACCCTAGATAGTACCCTAGATCAGCTGTTACTATAACAGTGCAGGTGGTCAGTGAGGACACACCTGTAGTAGGTGAGGTTATTGGAGGTCAGGTAGGAGGACACACCTGTAGTAGGTGACGTTATCGCCTTCATTCTTGGTGCTGTTCTTGGCGTCCTGGGCCAGGTGGCGGATGGACTTGCCGTAGGGTTCCTTGTTATCATTGATCCAGTAGAGCCACACCTCATCCTCCTCGCCATAGTCATGCATCAAGGCAATGTCCTGACTCCCATCATTTTGGATAATCAGCCTAGGGAGGGAGACGCATACACACACACACACACACACACACGCGCGCACACAAACCCCGTAGAGCGGGTCATTAGGGCAGGGTAGAGCAGACTCTGGGTCAGACGCTGGGGCAGACGCCGAGTCTTACTTGGTTTGTATGAGGATGTCCGCATTGCTGGGGTTCAACATGAATTTGCAGATCAGCTCCTGTGTAACAGGGATGGCTGTTTTGTTGGAGACACACAGGTCTGAGAGGTAATCCAGAAACCTGTGAGAAGAGATCCACCTTTAATTCAATACCGAATTCATTTGTCATAGGGTCCAAAAAGTAAGGGGGTAATTAGTACTTAGTAAGGGGGTAATTAGTAATTAGTTGTATTGTTGAACAATGATGATTCCACATCCACTCTCCACCTGAAAGACGTCTTCCAGCATCAGGAATGTGTTTGGGCTTGAGTGAGAATACTGGTCATCTGCAGTGAACATGGCAGTCCTGGTTTGGTGGTCTACGGTGGTGTGGTGTTTTGCGAGTGCTTGGAGTTGCAGTGTGCCTGGGTTTGGTGGTATTCAAAGGTGTGGCGTGTGGTGTGCTTTGTGGTGTGGTGTTTTGCGAGCGTGTCTGGAGTGGCGGTGGTGTGTTTGGTGGTGTAGTGTTTTGCGAGCGTGTCTGGAGTGGCGGAGGTGTGTTTGGTGGTGTTTTGCGAGCGTGTCTGGAGTGGCGGTGATGTACCTCGGCTCACGCGTTTTACGCAGCAGCTTGACGAAGGTCTCGATTTCACGTGCCGTGATGTGCTTCTCCAGGAGCTTCCGGTTGTTGTGCAGCAGAGCGGTGATGGTGTCTTCTGCCAGGATCTCATAACCAATCTGAGACTGCATGATGGAGAACTTCTTGGCTATGTATTCCTGCCAGAATGAGGAAGAGGATAATTAACCAACTGGCACACTCCAATCAGCCCCATGGCAATACTCATTACACCGAGTGCATAATTGGTCATTTTAATTGGGTGGGTGTTTAGAGGATGTGTGTGTGGTGTGTGTGAGGAGTGTGTGAGGGTGGGGGCACATGCCCAGGTGGTGTGGATGGAGGATTCATGCCTGGTTCTTGCGGTAGTCCTGCTGTGAATGGCGCAGCACCCTGTAACACAGCTGCAGCATGTATTTGAAGTGGGCGTTGCACTGTTCACCCAGTTCCTCCAGGTGCACCAGGGGATGGTCCACACCACCACCCAGCGGAGCTTTCAGAATGCCAAAGATCTGATACAACACACACACAGGCAAAATAAATATGTGTGCAAACATGCGCACTCGCACCCACACACACAAACGCTGTTCAGTATCTGATCATGCAAGGATCTCGCATGTCTGGAGAAGATGCTGTTATTCATGTCCCTGTGGTGTGATTTATGAGGGTGGAAGTTCTCAGCTGGACATGTATGTGGATTATGAGCATTTCATCTTCTATGTTAGCCAAATTAATCATTTAAATGTGTGTGTGCAACATTCTCGAAGGCTTGCAAAAGCATGTGTGTGTGTGTGTGTATATACCTGAGCGAGAATGTTCTGCTCTCTCATCAGTTTCTGTCTCTCTCTGTTGGGGTTGGAGATGACTACAGACAGCACATTCTGGCCATTATTGGCCACATCACACACAAAGAAGATCAAATCTTCCAGCAACTTGATCACAAACCTGTGTGACACACATGCATGCACACACACACCAGTGAAATCTGACACCACACCACACTAACATTGAGTACACTTCATCCAATATGCGCACCACAACACTCTACAAGCCACAGCAATATGCAGCTTCATGGATGTTACAAAATAAAAGCCCTCTTATTGTGGGGATGAAGCATACCTGCGGTCATTGGGAGAGAACATGTTTGACTCCAGCTGCTTCACACAGGACTCCAGTACTTTATTGGCATCATTAGCAAAGTCCAGGTCTCTGACCTCAGACAGGGGCACAGAAACTATGGCGAAGGCCTCTTTGTCCTCCTTGATGGGACATGTACCAATCTGCAAGGCCAGGGAACAGTACATACCTCCAGCACACGCAGGCACTCTTAGCAAGGGTGGGTGTGTCTACATTGGAGTGGGTGTGTCTACATTGGAGTGGGTGGGGCTATGTTCTGGGCTGATCCTCAGGCCCACCCTTTGCCAGGGGCTGCTGTCTGTGACCTTCTCCTACCTTCAGCATCACAGGACGGTCCTCCTCAACGTCGATGGCAATGCTGGTGCTCGTTACCCAGGTGTTGGTGCACAGGTTTCTAAGCCGGACATAGGAGTTCCTGGAAACACAGAACTGGTGTAGGATCTATTAAAGCAATACTCCAGAGGTTTCAACCTCCAATCTACCACAGTGGCAGTGGACAGTTGTGCTAATTTGAATGTGTAGTTTTGTCACACTTATTGAGGAAGTATAACAGGAAGTAACAAGGCCACTACAGCCAGCACTCCGTCCCACGCGGCTCAATGGCGTACGTTTGGCTGAAACCACGGAAACGCACAATTCCATTTCCATGTGAACTAACCACACACTACTGATGCATTAGAGAGATGAGTCTGGAAAACACTGTGTCTTTAATGCATTCAGAACTGGGGCGGCGAGAACTACATGGTGAATGTGGACTGTAAAGACATTGACAGGAATGGCCCAATGTGTGTGCGTGTGTGTGTGTGTGTGTGTGTACCTGGGTACAAGACAGTCGGACCGCTGCAGGGTTGTTGCATCCAGCTCGAAAAGTGAGGCGATGTCGTTGCCATGAGCAACAGCCACCAGGATGTAGGTAATCTTCTCCACATGTGTCTTCTTTGAGCTGCTGGAGTCTGCCTCCACCTGGGATGAGGGCACAGATGCGGGTGGAGATCGGGCCTGGTGGAGGCAGATCAGACCCACACACACACAGGTATACATTCATTGTGCACAATGAGGAAGTGAGGTTTCACCATCAACACGCGTTACCAATGTTCAATTCTACATGTCCTGTGCAACATATGTGCCATCCTTACACTGAATGCGCACACACACACACACACACACACACACGGCTTCTGAAGGTGCTCGGTAGCTTCACACAGCACTATACCAAAGTCTGACTGAAAGCTGTCCAGAGCCCCAGGTGGTGGAAGCAGATCTTATGTAACGGCCAGGGTGAGGTAGTAACAGCTACCTGTTCCAGCCAGAGCCACCACACATCTCACCGAGGAACAGGAGACGCTTTCTTCAGATATGGAGAAGTGCATTCAGTGCATGTCTGAGGAGCAGGACTCTCCTCTGCTGGAGATTTCATATCAGAATTTGTATGGATGAGGGTTTGGAGCCAATCATTGTAGTCTAGACATGTTATTAACCCACAAGCTCCAAACACACAACTGTTTTGCTCCTCTGGGTCTCCCCCCCTTCTCTCTTCCTCTCTCTCTCTCTATAGCTCGACACTCCTGTCTCTCCTTTTTCTCTCTTCCTCATGTAACTCACACTTGCAGGAGGCAGACGGGCTGTCTGCCGAGCCCCCACAGGACGCCCTAGACTCAGACCTTACGTAAGACGCCCCCTCCACGTGAGTGGGTGTCGAGCCAGCCAGAAGTGGGCGTGCATCTGCAACTGCTGCCTCAGAATAGCCCACAAAGCGCAGCGGAGCAGAGGGAAGAACGCAGATCCCCACGTCCCCAGAGAGCAGACATGAAACTGAGCATGGCTGTCTGTGGTGGGATGAGCAGGGGAGAGGGAGGGGGAGAGAGACAGACAGACAGAGAGGGAGACGGAGAGAGAGGGAGACAGACAGACAGAGAGAGAGAGAGGGAGACAGAGAGAGGGAAAGGGAGATAGATAGATAGATAGATAGATAGATAGATAGATAGATAGATAGATAGATAGATAGATAGATAGATAGATAGATAGATAGATAGATAGATAGATAGATAGATAGATAGATAGATAGATAGATAGAGAGGGAGATAGAGAGATTATATAATGGTGTGGTGTGGGAGTGGGCTGAGGACGTGCTGTGATAAGAGACTCGGGGCTGTGAAACAGTGCCAATCAGCTCCTACCTCTGCAGTCTACTGTCTACACGCACACACACACAGACACACAGACACACACTAAATAAACATCTCTAAAGCTTTTGTAGTCTTGTCAAATAGATGCTATAAATGCACATATTCCCTTGGTGCCATTCTACCCAGCTACATACTGCAGGACTCTGCTCATACAGTAAAAGGTAACATCTGGGTTTCCATGACATCAGACAAATGAGGAATGTTTAAAGAAGGCAATCTGCTCGCAGTAGGCAGACCTCTAACCTTGACCTCTACCCTTGACCTCTACCTGACCTACCTCAGCTTTGGAATCTGCGTTGTCATGGTAATCAGGATTCGTCTGCAAAACAAACACACATGCACCTTTATCAAAACACAATACATACTCAGTTACTAAAAGTCTGTTCACGGTCAAGAAACAGAAGGTCACTTCATGCAAGTGCCCAGTGCAGTGACAATGCTGGAAAGACTGCCATCTACAGGCCAGCACATGCAAGCACACGCTTACACTGTACAATTACAATCGCTAAGAGAAGATCTGCACAGGCTTCAGGAGTTTCATTTTAATAATGTTAGTTTTCACAAAGCCAGTTTGTGGTTGTTATTCTATTTCTGATTTGATTACTACAGTTTAGAGATCATTAGAGAGACAAAGAGAACATGAGTGAGAGACAGAAAGAGGGAGACATAAGAGATAAAGATCATGAGTGAGTGTGTGTGCATGTGTGTGCAGATGAAGAGCATCAGAGAAAGAGAGAGAGTGTGTGTGTGTGTGTGTGTGTGTGTGTGTGTGTGTGTGTGTGTGTGTACAGGGTTCCAGACAAAAAAAAATACTGAAGGAGCCAGTGGATCCTAAAAGGAAAAAATCAGGCGCCAATAACTTTTTCTAGGCACCATAATTATATACAAACTAATAAGCATTGCAACACTCACATCAGGTCATCTCCACCTTCACGTTCCGAATATGCGAACGTGAAACCAACTTTACCAAAGTCACTCGCGAGTAAAATAATTACATTACTCGCAAATTAATGTTAAATTATGGTTGCGATTGATTGATTTTAGTCGCAGTCTGGATTCCTGGTGTATACAGATAAGAGATAAAGATCATGAGTGAGAGAGAGAGAGAGAGAGAGAGAGTGTGTGTGTGTGCATAACGATGAAGAGCATCAGAGAGAGTGTGTCCTGCACCTCTGCAGCCAGATATCTCCCTGTGGCGAGGTGTTTAAAGCGGAAGATGCTGCTCCACTGTCCAGCTCCACCCCTGCAGGGGTCGTGATGCACCACCTAACGCAGACCAGGAAGTCCATCAGATGGTCAGAAGCGCCGAGTCATGGCAAATCACGCACGAGACATTCAGTGGGGGAGGCTTCACAGCTCTGCGCTCACCTCCACTTCCCAGAGTGCCTTGGAGCTGGTGGCCGAGGTGGCGGACTGGCGTAGTGTGGTCCTCAGGAAGACGTGCTGCTGCCTCTTGTAGTCATCAGAGGTCAGAAACTTCTCCTGCTCAGCATGGAACAACCTCACCACGTCACCCTGAGAGCGAGAGAGACAGGATGAAAGATTCATCCGTTCATCTGTTGCGATTCCCTGTATTTCCCAGAGGTGACTCCCAGAAAATGACGTTGGGGGTTGGAAGAGGTGTGAGGTCTCACCCCTTTTAAAACATCATCTCTGTAATCACTGAACTTCATGAAGAGAGTGACCTTCCAGCTGGTGTTACAGTTCACGGCATTCACCTGGAATAAACACACACACACACACACACCTTACAGGTCACGTTCTGCACCACGTACGTGTTCGGGACAACACTGTTCTGCCTTTTCATCCTTTTAACCAGAACTTCCCAACAATAAATGATTGGGGTGCATGACAAAAATCCATGTGAATGAGCAGCATTTCCCCGTGTGTGTGTGTCTGTATGAGAGACTGTGTGTGTAAGAGCATGTCTGTGTGCGTGTGAGGGCATGTGTGTGTGCGTGTGAGGGCATGTGTGTGTGCGTGTGAGGGCATGTGTGTGTGTGTGTGAGGGCATGTCTGTGTGTGTGTGTGTGTGTGAGGGCATGTCTGTGTGTGTGTGTGTGTGTGTGTGTGTGTGTGTGTGGGCATGTGTGTGTGTGTGTGTGTGTGTGTGTGTGTGTGAGGGCATGTCTGTGTGTGTGTGTGTGAGAGACCTCGTTGCAGCCTGGGTTGTCCTGCAGTTCTATGCTGCTTGCATGAAGAGGCTGCCCTGCATTCAAAGGCATCAGGACCACTTTGTCCCCTACAACCACCTAAACACACACACACACACACACACAATTATCAATTATAAATAAAGAGAAATGGCAAGGAAGAGAATCAGTGTCATGCAGACATTGGCCCCTGCGTTACACAGAGACATTGGCTCCTGCGTTACACAGAGACACTGGCCCCTGCGTTACACAGACATTGGCTCCCCTGGCCCCTGGCCCCCTGTTACACAGAGACATTGGCCCCCTGCGTTACACAGAGACATTGGCCCCTGCGTTACACAGAGACATTGGCCCCTACACAGAGACATTGGCCCCTGCGTTACACAGAGACATTGGCCCCTGCGTTACACAGAGACACTGGCCCCTGCGTTACACAGAGACACTGGCCCCTGCGTTACACAGAGACACTGGCCCCTGCGTTACACAGAGACACTGGCCCCTGCGTTACACAGAGACATTGGCCCCTGCGTTACACAGAGACATTGGCCCCTGCGTTACACAGAGACATTGGCCCCTGCGTTACACAGAGACATTGGCCCCTGCGTTACACAGAGACATTGGCCCCTGCGTTACACAGAGACATTGGCCCCTGCGTTACACAGAGACACTGGCCCCTGCGTTACACAGACATTGGCCCCTGCGTTACACAGAGACACTGGCCCCCTGCGTTACACAGAGACACTGGCCCCCTGCGTTACACAGAGACATTGGCCCCTGCGTTACACAGAGACACTGGCCCCTGCGTTACAGAGACACTGGCCCCTGCGTTACACAGAGACATTGGCCCCTGCGTTACACAGAGACATTGGCCCCTGCGTTACACAGAGACATTGGCCCCTGCGTTACACAGAGACATTGGCCCATGCGTTACAGAGAGACATTGGCCCCTGCGTTACAGAGAGACACTGGCCCCTGCGTTACAGAGATAGCCCTCTACTTCGTGGCTGACTAATGCTCCAGTGCACGTGAACACAGTGAAACAGAAGCCACACTGGAATGCTGTTAGTCTGCTCCAGACTGGCTTGGCTGGATGACTGACAATGATCAGTCCGTCCCATCATCAAATCTCCTCACGAAGTCACACAACAAGTCAGTCAGGCATGCGCGGACAGGACATGTGGCTGAGGAGGGAGAATGTGGGGGGGGCTTGGATATGCTCCTGATAGGGCCAGAACATTTAAGACAGGGCAGCTGGAACAGTAGCAACCTCTTAAAGAAGTACCAAGGCATGGACAAAGACACACACACGGATCAGGAAACGGCCGCCCGACAGCAGGAAACCAGAGCGCTTTAACCTGGGAGAGCCGCTCAGTTCAACCTACACCATCAGGGTTTAGTGACGTCTGCATGAATCTGTCTGCCTGGCTCTGCCCAATGTGCCCCGGAGTGCACTGTCCTGAAGGGCGGCGCCACAGGCTCGTCTGCGCGCTGGAAACGTGAGGCTGGGGAGGCTCGCGGTAGGCTGGAGAGGCGCGGGTGACAGTTCCCCAGGGAGGAGGGCGGTCATGGAGCGCGAGCGTGCAAACACATGGCTATGTTGACCTAAGGCTCTGCCTGCTCGTCTCAGCACACACAGCCTGCTGATTGGATCAACAAAACTGCTCCACAGTTGGCAAGACAACCATGACAACCCTGAAATCACAGCCCATCTCTGCCTATCGACCGTTAAATAAACGGTATTTTTTGGGGTGCGACACGCAAGACTAACAGTCACTGTATGACTGCTGTGAGAGGCGTGGCCTAGCGCAGGATGGCCTGAGAGAGGCGTGGCCTAGCGCAGGATGGCCTGAGGGAGGCGTGGCCTAGCGCAGGATGGCCTGAGGGAGGCGTGGCCTAGCGCAGGATGGCCTGAGGGAGGCGTGGCCTAGCGCAGGATGGGCGATGTGGTGATAAGTCACATGCATCACTTGACTTGCTCTGTGGTTGACTACACAGGTGCACTTCACAGACACACACACCATGCGCTATGAGCAGTTAATGTACCTTCAGTTTTATGGTTGCTGAGAAGAGGAGAAAGCAAAAACAAACAGGGCTTAGTCAGGATGCTACTGCACAGGTGGAATTTTCACACACTGGTTCTGCAGTAAAGTTCCATAAATGCATCGACCTTTACAGTTAAACTTACACAGAAGCATACGGGTACAACAAGTTATAGGGAGAGTGGACAGTGAGTTATAGAGAGAGTGTGCAGTGTGTCACAGAGAGAGTGTGCAGTGCGTCAGAGAGAGTGTGTGCAGTGCGTCAGAGAGAGTGTGTGCAGTGCGTCAGAGAGAGTGTGTGCAGTGCGTCAGAGAGACAGTGTACTGGATGTTAGAAAGACTGCAGTGAGTTTGACAGTTGGAGTTGGTGCAGTGGGGCATGAGCTGTGAGGTAGCACCATAGTGCAGGCAGCTGGAACGTGAGAGTGCAGTGCTCCTTACGTTGTCTCCCTCACTGCGGAGCTTCCAGAAGGGATGGATGTAGAACCAGGAGCCCTCGTTGCCCGATGGGTCCAGAGACACACGCATGGCGTTCTTCTCCAGCAGGGCAGGCAGACGCTTATTCACCGTCAGGTACTTATTACTCTTGATGTGCAGCAGCTGTAACCATCACACATTGCAAAAGACACATCAGCGAACCACAGGTAGCGCCAGCAGTGAAGAAACAGTGTCAAACTGATGGGACAAGGTTACGAAGCAGAGAAGTAGTGAGTTCCTTCACACAACACTTCACAAATGACCCAACAGGTTCGGGTGGACTAACTACACCATCGTGAAGTGCGACATGTGGTGGTCATGGTGGTCCATAAACACCATAAACCTCTGGAGAAAGTGTGCAGGCATTTGAAATGTGTGCATATTTGTGTGAAAGAATCATACAACTCCAAGTCCAGAGCCTTCTATCTCCATCACAAACCAGTACAACACACCAGTCAAACTGTCCATGAGAGTTGTGACCTTGTGTTTCTCCTCTCAAACACACACACCCTCCTGCAGCCTTGGCTGCAGAGTACAAACAAACAAAATGTTCTAGCATGGTCAGAGGAAGCACGCAGCCAGCTGATAAGGAGGGAGGTAGGACACACCTGTATGACCTGGATGTGTTTGACCACTTCACCTGTATGACCTGGCTGTGTTTGACCACTTCACCTGTATGACCTGGATGTGTTTGACCACTTCACCTGTATGACCTGGCTGTATTTGACCACTGTACCAAGCAGCTTCTTGTTCTCCGTCTCATTCTGTTTCTGTTCCAGCTCTGCTGCATGCTAGAAAATATTGGAGAGAAACAAACAAGCCATTAAATAGAAGTACACAGTGTTACAGTATACAGTGTTACAAGCAACACAAGTTCCACATAGCAGCAACCTCCCCCCCCCCCTCAAACCCCAACTCCATCACAGGGGTGCATTTCATAAATACCTGTAGTTTCTTAAAAAGGTCATCCTCCGTGTTGGATCCTTGCTTTCCTTGTTTGGATTTCCAGAACTGCTTTTGTGCAGAGTAGCGGTTCATAGGACACACCTTGAACAGGCAATCTGAAGGGTTCAAAGCAGCAGCACATTGTACGCTTCTGGGATGGACACACTGGAAACAAACCACTACATCCATGTTCCACTGTAACACCATGTGACACGAGCGCAGTGATCCCCCAAGCAGTAACTCTGCCCTCGGTTTACAAAGCTAAGGGGCCGTAGCGTGTTCTCTTAAAACAATTCCAGTGTCACATTTGCATATTAGTGTAATACATGCAAACACGACTTCATTGAAATATCAAAGCACTTCGGTAAGCAGGTGTTGTGGTTTTGCACTTTGACGTCGTGGCTCGGGCTGACGTACCTCGGAACTTCTTGGGAGGGCAGGCCAGGTCTCCTGCCTTTGGCTGAACCACACACCTGTCATCCACCAGCCTGCAGAAGAATACCAAGTACGTCCTGAGCAGCGTCACACCCAATCAAACCCCCCCCCAAACACACGTCTGTCAAACCAAGCACTTGAGAAGCCAGCTTTGGTCCACCTCTTATACATTCAAGACAAAAACCTTTAAATGTTGTTGGTGTACTATATTTTTAGCAGGAGGCAACACTGGTTAGGCCCAAACATCCCAAGCTGTGGATGTGAAGGGCCTCGACCAGAACAGTTCAGTGACCTTCCTCGTGAGCCGGATCATGACGTGAGGAGCTGAATTCGCTGGACATGCATCTCGGTGCTGGTCCTTCCTGTGGTCCATCCTCGCGCCTGCACTCATCCTGGACTTGTAGCTCTTTCAACTATTCGTGAACGGGAAACGTGACCCCACATTGTGTGAGTCTTTGCACTTCAGCTGTAATGTGGTGTCACGCCACCTACCATGACGGTTGGATTAGTTGAACTGTACAGGTTCCCAAAACAGTCAGAGGAGGGTGAAAAGGCAGAATAAAAGCAAATGCTGAATAATCTCCCAGAAGAGGGCATAATCCTGAATCAACAAACCATTCAGCTCATTCAAAAGGAAGACTGTGAGAGTTTTCTTTTCTACCTGCTCCTAAGCTACACTGTTCTGTGTAGCCGTCTACACAGTACGCACACAGCGATGCTCCAGGCTTCTGAAAGCCACGCACCACACCTCGGTTCAGACACCCTGATTGTGTGAATACAGTAGCAGAAATGCTGCCCCGACGTATCGCCGGCAGCAGGTGGAGCCGTTCGATGGGGCCAGCGTGTCGTTTAATCGCTCCACATACACTCGCTTCACACATGCTCCGCACACACTTCTAGCTGGTGGTGCAGTGCACACCACCCTCGTGAGGTTCAGGAAACTTCTGTGCAGGCCTGATAAAGGGCTCACACACAAACCTCCCCGGCTTCCCCAGAGTCACACCTCTCAGTGCTCAGTGGTGGTGGCACCTCAAACAGACCTCAAAGCACATGCTAACCTGCGCCCAACCGTCTTAAAGAAAAGAGAGTGTTCCACATAAGGCCAGGGAGGAGACAGGAACACAAGACTCTGCACAGGGCGGTGACGCACACGTATAATATCCACCAACAGCAGAAAACGTGTCTCCTCTTAGGTCATTTTAAGGCAGCTATTTTTCATTTTCCCCTCACTGTGTAGGTCATAAAATTGTTACATGACGAATTCAAGGTTAATCCGGATGTTAATTAAACAGGACAAAAATATGCTAATTATTGCAATGGAATGCTATTAAGAAAGTGAAGAGAAGAAAGTTTAAAAAGGCCAGTAAAGAGGCAGAACAGACAAGCAGGTTCAGTACCCTGGTCAATATCAGTCATGTCGAACATCAGCTTCTAGACCATGGCCACCATGACAGAAAACATCACTTTATTAATACCTCACTGCTGCCATAACCATCGTGTGCGACTGTCTTTCGGAGAAGTGGCGATATCAGTCCCGCCCACTGTGACATTCCCCTCTCTCCCTGGTCGAAGTAACTCATGCTGCCCTGAGGAGGGTCATGTGACACAAACCCACCAGACCAGCTCTTAGCAATTCTGTCTCCAGCGCAGGAGGACACTGATCCACCCTCCCGGAGGGGTTACAGGGGTCAACAGAAGACAGGCCACTCAACAAAACTGTGGTGACTAAATAGCTATGATTTGTACACAGCGACAAAATGCTTAGTAACAAGACCATTTTAAAATTGTGGCCATTATACCACAATTTTTCTCACAGTCTGCTGCACAGGCTTTATTTATCCTTACTCACAGCAACGTTTCAGGCCCTTGACCACTACTTGCAGACGTTTTTTCAGCTCATCATGAACCACTTGGTCTACGTCAGAAGCATATAGACCTTTCGTAAGGTCTAAAAAATGTAGACCGATTATTATTTCATTTGGCAATGATCACAACTTCCTTCATACCTGCACTAGTATCTTCAACAGAGACAAAAGGACAGGTGGAGTGGGACATGTGTTAATACACACACTTTACATGCTGAGAAAGAACCAATAGTGTACTTGCAAGAGTAGACTCTCTCACTCTCTCTCTCTCTCCCCCTTCACACACTTACACACTATTTTGAGGAGTGAACAAACACATTGGTCTGTACTTTAACAGGCACGAACAAGCAGATCAGGTTAAATATGAACTACGTTTGGCCACCTTGCAGTTTGCGAACATGACCATTACAGCTCCACTTACCTGAAGAGGAAGGAAACGGGCCTTGTCCAATGGGGCGACTAAACATGCCCGAGGCTTTAAGCCTAACTGATGACCGAAATGACGACTGCCACAGCACATCAGAGAACCCTCACACAAGCATTTTCGGTGTTATCACAATGGACGTCTGATGTTGTATATGAAAGTACTAAGCCCATCCTGAAATGCCTCATGGCATCTTGGACATTACATTAGCATCATCTTAAAACCACATTCACAGCTCTGCAGGCAATCCCAACATTGCTTTGCATGATAACAACTGCAATCCAGACACATTTACATTTATATTTACAAGCCAGACACATTTGTATTACCAAATGTGAAAGCAAAGACCTTTTGTACACAAGTAATTAATTAAGGTTATCATGATGTCACAGGGACAAATACAAGCATGAACGTGTAATGAAAGTGCTCTATGGCAAACACACACCCGACGCCACCATATAAGACATTATTAATGTTGTGACAGTACAGAATAACACTGCCATATTCCAGTAATAGGTTCTGAGATCCTACCAAAAGCCAAAACCTCAACCTGACATCAATGAGGACAGTTTTCGGTATGGCTGTCCAGTGTCCACGTCTCTGGACGGCTCTGAAAGACACTGTCCTCTGCGTCCTCCTCCTATAGTGAGTCTCACAACTCCAGCTTTTTCTAACAACCTCCCTTCCATTGGCCACAATAACCAGCATTCAATCATTTACCAAAAGTTACAAGACCATTCGGTCTCTGTCAGTGGAGGTTCTAGACCATCTGAACTGGGGAGGCCAGACTGGGACCAGTAGGTCTGTTATAGGGGTGTGTGTGTGTGTGTGTGTGTGTGTGGGGGTTGTGTGGTGTTATGTGGTAGCAAAAATTAACCTTCACACAAACAAACAAATAAAAAAATATCCTTGAATGTTAAAATGGTAAGAATTCAATATATAAAATCTACACGATGAACTTTGAACCTGCTGCCTCTCAAAACACTAAGCAGTGCGGCGAAGGTGTCGCACGTGAAAGAATTATTTGATTCTTGAAGCGTCAGACTGGACCACACAACTTAAGTCATGCTGCAACCTGCAGTCTTGAGACTGCCATAAGAAGTGAGTCATGGCAAGCCAAAAAGCGCCCTTGGAATAAGCTAACACATGTACGCTACTCAGTACTCGTACCGTAATTACTAAAGTGATGCTCACTTTAACAAACAAATTAATCACTATATCATTTATTTAGTACACATTACACAGAAAATAAATGCAAAACAGGATGCACAATGTGTCACAATATCCTACATTTCAAAGGGCCAAATTCATTACTCCAACACGAATTTCAAACCACCAAACTTTATATATATATATATATATATATATATATATATATATATATATATATATATACATACATATACACACGTGTGTGTGTGTGTGTGTTATGAATAGTGCATAAACAGACAAGCGATTTGCGTTCCTGTTAAGTAATTTACATTCTTTACCGCTCGCTCATTCGATTAGGCCCTTCTAGCAGCGCCGAAATCACTTCCTTATTCCATACTACAAACTTACCTTGGCGTCTGGGGTACCAAACTATGCAGCATGGATGCAGTTGTGTAAATCACAAAATGTTACAAGTGATTAAAAAACGACAACGTAGTGAAAGGTTACGCATTGTTAAGAGGTAACGTACCCCAAGGTGCTGATAAATCCATTGACACTGCCCTCCGCGTAAAGAGACACGATATCACCAATATGAAGGAAACTAGATCTATTGTGTTCTGACATGTTTCGAACAGTTCAAGACTGCGAGACAGAAGCCAGCTTCACAGCTCTGTGTGCAACTCCACCACTGTGACACCTCCTCGTGCTTTCAGTGTGCCCCAGTCGATTAAAAGCTTTAATCCATCTGTCAAATCTTGGTCTTCTGCTCCGTGACAGGAAAACCCGTTTCTTTCCCTTGGCAAGTCAAGCCAACTTTAGAATGTGCTGTATAGTAGGTGTTCGATGGCGGCTTAACTGCCGATTTTCTTCATGTTTGAAACTTCTTCCTGTGAGACAAACAAGCCTTTTTCTATCCACTATAGCAGTCTGGGGGAGGAGACAGACTTTTCAGGGTTGAATAGCCTATCCCGTAAAATGAAGGAAGTACCGATGCTGTTTTTTTCGTCTATTAATTTACGTATTCTTGATCGTTCTTGTGTGGGTACACTGCTGTCTTTTAGAAACTCAAAACAACGACACAAGTTTCCGCTGCGGAATGCGACTGAAGTGCGCTGGTACGCCGAACTTTAGTGCAGTTTTTCTTCAACGTACACGACGTGAGTGTCCTGCAGTCTGGTGAAGCAACATGCAAGAACGAAGTTTAGTTTCTACCTTACGAGTGGACTTTAGGGGGACTGAGTCAGTACGAGTGATGATGTGGGGGTGTTGTTGAAACCAGGCATATCGTACAAAATATGAACATTTGTTTATAGTAAAGTGTACTCGTCCAAAATTAAATATTTTATAGTGTGGATTTTCAATAAAGGACAGTATAAAAATAACTATGCCGCATATAGTTATTCTTAAATTCACTTCGAATGGCATAAAACATTCACGCAATCGTAATATAACAATAAAACATCACTTTGCTTACAACGGCGGTCTATACTGATGAAGTGCTATAAAACGATGAATATAAAAAAGAACAGATTTTTTCTGGACTTGCTGTTTATCACTTGTGGTTCAGTTATTTATCGGTTATCTTGCCCTGATTTTACTTTCTATACTTTTTTCCTACTTAGGCCTAACCAAAAAACGAAATAAAAGTGTGCGCATACTGCCATCTAGTGCATAGTAAAATAACTTCAGTCAAATCACGTGGTTTAGTGACGGCACAGCCCGCGTCTCCTTATATATCCATTAAGTGACCGCACTTTAGAGGGCTTGTGATAATCGTGTGCAAGTAAAGGGCCTGTTACGTTTATTTGCAACTTTTTAAAAACTTTATTGCACTTATAAACTTAACGGTTTATGTGCACTAGAGTATCTTATTCTAATTATGCGCTGATCGACAGAACCTGTTGGCTAAGTATTAAAGTCCACAGGAATCATTAATGAGCGTTTACATATCAGGCTTGACATTCACTTCCTTGTAATGGCCGAGCATGCCTGCTGTGCTGTAGTAGCTGTTAGCTCTGTTAAACAATGTAGCAACTATTAAACATTGTCGTATGGAAATTGACTAAGAATAATGAATGGACTAACGAATTAGTAATGTTAGTGCTGACTTGAGGAGTTTAATAACAAACTAATCGCTTGTTTTATAATAGACTTATGTTATGTACCGAATGTCATAAATAAAAGTCCTACTTGAAATAAAAAAAAATATGAGGGCTAGATAACAAGATCTTCAGACTAAGCTGGACAAGCACGCGGGCGCACTTCACTGTACCAAAAAAAGAAAAAGAAAACGCTATAATCGCTCCACCCCTCTTTGTATTTCGGTAACTTCAGTCAACAAGGCCAGTGGTTTGTCAGTGCCTTCTACCTGGAGCAGTCTGTCTGCATGTTTTTAAATTAGTGCTTACATTGTCGGGCTGATAACGCCTGGCTTTTCTGAGACGGCGCAGAGAAGTGTCCTGATAGCTCGCTCCTCTAAGTATTCTCTCTAACCTCGTTCCCTCAGAAAAGCGACTCACAACCCACTGAAGTTTAAGCAGTTCCTAAAGCAGCTGCAGAGGACTCGCTAAAACGTAAGTAACTTGGGCTTTGGCTCGCTTGTTCGCTAGACATAATCTATCGTAACAGGTTTCGATATTCTGATAAAAAATATTGGTTTACATAAAGGCATTTTAATAAGGCAAAATAAAGGAAACCAATTGTACATATCTTTACATCAATTCTCGCACTACGTGCTATAAGTGCGGTTATAGTGTGTTCACGATAATGCAAAATTGTTAACTTCACTTTCCCGTGTTGGAGTTGCTTCGGATCAGGTGCGTAACTCCCGTGCTCGTGCTCGCCTTTGTTTCCCACGCTTAGGCAGTTTCAACGAAGTTACGTTTCATGCGTCATTTAACTAAGTCGCAGTGTTACGGTTCTGTATGGTTTTATCAAACGCCGATCAACACTGTCACTGCGGCCGGTTTACGTCGTAGTAAAACAGTCGTTCTGCATGTGGTTTTCAACGAATCACTCATAGGCCTAGCTTTTGTTGTAAGCTGAGGCTCCTGATCTTAACACCTAGCTCAGCATTGTGCCCAGAGCACATTGACCGATGACTACATCGTGTGTGTATATATGTGTGTGTGTGTGTGTATATATATATAATATAAAATAAAAATCTCCTGTCATTTCTGACTTCTAGAAATTCTCCCTCAGCAAGACCTCTGATATGGACAATACCAACTGACTGTGAACAATATTTAATTTCAGTAGTTTAAAATAATGCAGATTTGTGCAAGATGACTGAATTGAATCACGTTTACACAAATGAAAAGGATGCGAGTAAGAGCCTTGGATGGAAGTATATTGAATGGCACGAGGATGACGAGGCGAGACGGACCGACGCTCACACTCAAACGACATGTGAAACCACCGTGGACAAAGAGACACAAACGAGCAGTCCCATCATAGTGCGGTCGGATCTGGCACGGACCCCGTCCACACTGAGATATGGCGCGCTCTTGGAAACGGACGGCACGGCCAAGCCGTTGTTTCAGTTTGACAGACAAGCTCCCGCTCGTATCTCGACATCTCCCACCTTAAGAAGGATGAGGAGCATGAGAATGTCGTTCCGGGAGATGGGGAAGATCGACAGCACTCGAGAGGAGACTGGAACTCGTGAGACACCCTCGCCAAGGAGTCCTTTATCTCCCACGCACCGCCGGACGTCTCCCCTCGCCGTCGCTCCGCCTCAGCCCGGCGGGGTGGACCAGCGGGACTCTCGCTCTGATGCGTCTGTGTCTCATGCGAAAATCAGATCACTTAGATCAAGGACAGTTAGCAGCAGTGGCATTTGCGTGAGACAGGACAGTCCTGACCGTACCAACTCCCACACAGCTCGGGAGACTGAACAGGTAAAGTAGAAGGCGGCTCCACCCTGCACGCAACACATTTTAATGTAGGTGAATTTTATAGGAAATGCGTGCTGTGTATCACAACAGGGTGGAGGTGTGTGCTATAGCACATGGTGATCAGCATGTTCATCTCCGTAGATTTTACAGGACAAACTCGATGGCAGTCAGTCTCGGGTTTATAAGTGGAGCTGCTTCTCGTCTTCTGAGTAGTAACTCATAGAGAGCCTCTGCTTTTGTTTGGATTGAAGCTTCTTTTCTGGTTCTACCCAGCCTCCTGGGGTGAGAGTTTACAATGAGGGCTTCTGACAGCCAATGAATCAGCAGTTCCATGCACTGACAGCTTTGGCTGAACCCAGTGCCCAGACTCCTCGGGAAGGTCTTCCCTGTGGGCCCCATTCACCACCGTCGGGGGCAGCAAATGATGGCGGAGGGGTCAGTGCATGATCAAAAGAACAGAAGGCAAACCCCTCCCCTCAGCCATTGATTCACCCAGGAATGACCTCCGTGCACACGGGACATCTGGGTAGATCCGGGGGCCCTAAGAGAATGAAACCCACCCAGTTACGTTTACAGGGCAATCTAACAGTGAGAGGCTCTGAGTCTGAGACAGCACCGCAGGTCCACTGTTACACACTCGCGCATGTCTTCGTCGATGTCTGGGCTTACATACTGTGTCTGTGTTTTTCTTGCAGGTGAATGAGCTTAGTGATAAAAGGTAGGTGTGCCTCCCACTCTCTTCACTGGTTTGCGTTCATTAGATATGCATATGGCCCATGCAGTCGTGCTCATGGAATAACACTAAACACAGAGATCATGGTGCGTACAGAATGCCTGTCTACCTGCACGGCTCCGACACAGCCTTCTCCACTCAGCCTAACCAAACAGCCATCGCATTTTACTGTGTGGCAAAACCAGTAATTCCTTCCCAAAATTACCCACAGTCTTCGTTTGCGTCATCTCTGAAACATTTTATTAAGCAAGGAATTGATGTGATGTAGATCCATTTTGGCTGCGTGTGTAAAGTGAGATTGTGAAAGGTGCTATAGAAATAAGACTTGTTGTTGTTTGTGAGCACGGCTAAGGCTTCGTGTTTGTGAGCAGAGAGCACCCCTGTGGGAGAGTGCAACGCTAACACAGAGAACACCCCTATGGGAGAGTGCAGATGCAAACACAGGAGTGTGCAAGGCTAACACAGAGCACCCCTATGGGAGAGTGCAAGGCTAACACAGAGCACCCCTATGGGAGAGTGCAAGGCTAACACAGAGCACCCCTATGGGAGAGTGCAAGGCTAACACAGATCACCCCATGGCTTCTCTTACAAGATAGTTAAGTTGCCACATTTGTCAATTGTGATTTTCACACCAATCAAAATTTGTCCTCCACATTTACCCATCTGTGCAGTTAGAACACACACACACACACACACACACACACACACACTAGTGATCACTAGGGGGCTGTGGTGCACACGTGCCCACAGCGGTGGGCAGCCCCAGCCCAGCGAGCAGTTGGGGTTAGGTGCCTTGCTCAAGGGCACCTCAGTCATGGCCTCAGGCCTAGGAATCAATCCCACGACCCTCCGGTTACAAGAGCAGTTCCCCAACCACCAGACCAATCCTGCTGGGAGCAGACAAACTCCTCATTAGCACTGGTCTCCCCCATTCAGCCATGGCTTCTCTTACAAGACAGCCTTCTGTTCGGACTGGGGTAATTGGGCAACTGTTGTGGCCTTAATTACACTGTGGCACTACGGTGTGTGGAACAGCTCATCCCTGGGCAGAGATTGGTCGAGGCAGCTCGGCTGTGGGGCCGTCGTTCTGTGGTGGAGGTGCCAGAACAATGCTCCATTCTGTGGATCTGGAGTGTTGCTGAGGGGGTTGTCCTGGTGACGCCATTGTGATGGACCACAATTGGCAATGACCTGTTTTCGTGTTGTGGATCGTACACAAGCCGATTCACCTCCCCCTGTTCTGGGTTTACATGAGCCTGATTTATTAGATAGGCCTTGAATCCCTGATCTCCGTGTGAAGAGTATGAGCTCGCCGAGTGGTACTACTGTGTGCACACAGCAGACACCGTGGCACTGCACTGTGGCTTTTATAAGGTCCAAGAATGTTAGTCTCATAGCAACTGCATATACAGCAGTGATTATCAGTACATGCAGCCCCAATCAGCTGCTCACCAACATGGAAAAGCTGATAACGGATCTGACTGCTGATTTTGCATTGAGTCACTGTTTGGATTACCCCGGACCATGCAGGAGGTCACTCTGAAATCAGCTCTTGTCAGGATATGTACCCATGAAGCTGTGTGCCACGTATCTACACCCGTATGGGTCAACTTATGGGTTTACTACAGTGGTCCTCAAATCTGGACCTTGCACCCAAAGCTCTGGTCAGGGAGATTGTAACCACCGGTAGTTAACAGAGGTAATAGAACTAGTTTGTCACTTTGTTGTTTCTCCTAACTACTATGATGAGAGGGTAAAATATTTCAAGGATCGTCACCAGATAAACAATATCTGGACTTTTTGGCTGAGAATGTTGGTCCCTAAAGTAACGGTAACAGTAACGGTGTTTTGCTTGCAGTGCCCAAATATGTGATGTCAGTCCTACGATAAAGGATGGTCTGTGTCTGACTGTGGCGTATTGGCCTGCTCACAGAGAGAATGTGATTCTATAAGCTCTATGGATTCACTGCTCAATGTGATGTCATATCCTGCCACCATCCCATATCATTTCACCAAACTCTCACGCTCATCCCGGTTTTAGCCCCCTTTGGTAGTTTGCCCCCACTGGGGTGGCCAGTGAGGGCAGTTCTCACTACTGCCCAGATTCCATGTCCATGTCCAAATCACCCTCCATCACAGTGAGAAGGCAGAACACACCACAGACAAGCAGAAGGAGCAAAGAACAGAAGCTTGTTGGGTATTTGTGTTTTCACACATTTATAGAAACTACATCGGCTTCAAACTGTTTACACGTTCCGCAGTATCCATGGTTACCACCGTTTAACCTCTTCAAGAGAGGACAGGTGCAGAGCGTCCTAAACCGGCCCGTCGGGTTGTCGTTAAAACATTTCCGCCGCGGTTAACAGGGCTAGGGTGCTCTGACTCTTTGCATTACGGTGCGCGTCGATGAAGGACAAGACTCCCACGGTGGACACCACAGCGGGGGTGTCCTCGGCGTAGGGGCAGCAGGGAGGAGGACAGGCCGCAGGCCGTGCTGGAGGGGGTCGCCTGCCTCAAGCCGGCCAGAGACCACCGGGTCACGTGTGTCACGCGCCATGCCGAAGAGTCGCGGCGTTGGAGTGGATATTTACGTCATAACGACACCCGAGTGTTTGTACCTTAAACCGACGCGCAGGAGGCCAGTTACAGGTCCTGAGTGCCACAGGGCTGCTGTGAGTGCGGGATGTAAACAGGACGTGGATATTCCTGTCTGGCCTCTCCAGTCACGCTCCGCTGCTCCTGGATAGAGTGAGAGTCCTTTCCATGCGCCACTGTGAACATCATCACTGAGGCAAATATATACGATGTACGTGTGTGGGTTCAGTTATGCAGCGTTCGGGAAGGTTGGCGTTTTAGTTTTGACGGGTTATTGCAACTTGATGAACTTGTTGTAACCATGTTGCAAATGTAAACCAGGAACGTGCGATTTCAGCAGGATAGATGGTTTCTGTAATATTCAAAGCCGTGACGTTTTAACACCAGTTTTAGAATTTCCAACTATCATTTACTAGTTGTCATGTTTCTATGTAGATTCCAGTTCAACATGAATCTTAACCACAGATCCAGACTTACACAGACATACTGCACAAGACGACCTCTTCCCACTGGGGTGCTGTGACCCGTGGTCATCAGCTGGCCGTTAGCATGGCAGACATCTCTCTCTCGGGCGTGGAGTGGCTAACGGGCTTTAGGGGCAGAATGGTCTCTGATGTTCTCTAAAAAGCTTTCATCAGGTTGCAGGAGAGGAGGCGGAGCTCAGTGGTGGTAACTCTTCCTGGATTGGATGTCTCCCCTGGTGACCTCTTTGTTTCTAATGGCACTGCAGATGTTTTAAACCGATTCACATATTCAGGTTGGTCATGAATTCATATTATACAGATCATCTTGGTCAGACCTTTCTGCTCTTACTGTTATTAAGGGTGGTTATAACTAGTCATGACCTCAGAGCTACCTTTTTGAAATTGAATAGAATAAGTACTAGCACTGATTGAGTTCTGCTCCAGAATATCCTCAGTAATTATTATCCTGGAAGTTTATAAAAGATTCTAAAAGGGAATATTCTAGTAGTTAATATTCTAATAGTGAATAATCTAGTAGTTAATATTCTAATAGTGAATAATCTAGTTGTAAGCATGCATTATGCGTTCCATTTGGGCATTGTATGTATGGTGTGCACTGTACACTAGCAGCGGATCTGGTAAGATTTACTTTTCTATTTTTCCTGCACAGATACAAAGAAATCAAAGTGGCCATTCTCAAGGCGTAACACGGTAGGTGACACGCTGTTGCTTTCATCCATTACCATTACAGTGTCGCTGTGACACCCTAATGGCCGCAGCTGGTATTGCACATGCTCACATGCACGCTGTGCTGTGGGGGTTCCTGGGTCAGCCCAGCAGGGATTGAGGACACGCTGAGACCCAGAGCTAAAGCAGAGCTACATGCCCCCTCTTCTCACCCTGCTGCCTCCACAATGGCCGCCAACACACAACGACATGGAAGAGAGAAGCGAAACAAACTGTTGCCCAATCTCAGTTAAGCCCAGTGTTATGCAGGATCCCATATCTGCAGAGTCAGTGTCTTTGTAAAATAAATGTCTAAGAATTTAAACCTATATTGTTTAAATAGAGGAATTAAACGTATAGGGGAAGTTAATATTTTTAAAACAGGCTCTTAGGTTTATTGTCTGTCAGTGATCTTTAAGGCCAGAGTAAGGAACAGTACATCTCCCTTCTCCTCCAGCACCTCCACATACATTTGTGATGCTGGTCTTGTGTTGTTAAGTGTTCCGCCTTGTACAGAGAATACTAAACGCTTGGCTCGGTCACATGACCATGCAGACGCTTGATTGGCTGGAACATAGAACAGCGAGTGAGAGGAACCTTGGTGTGTTGAGCACCCAGAGGCACTGTGGCCCACTGAGTCCAACCGTCATGGACGTGAATGTGCGAGCGTGTGTACGACCTTCTGATGATGTATGTATGAGCCCTCTGAGTGCTCTTCCGAAGCTAACCTCGACACACCGAGAAGTGCAGTTTGATTAGTGATCTCGCACTCTTCAGCCTCCTGGTGTAAGCACGTCTAGGTGTGGTGTGACTCAGGTATGGAGCCACTCAACAGATCCTATTGTGTAGAGATTCCTCTGCAGAAAACAAAGGTTCCGTGCTGAAGTAGCTTTCCTGCATTCCTGCTGGTAGATTGTCCTACTGATCCCTCTCAGAGCTACTGCACCCAGTTTGTTTCAGTACATTCGCAATTATTATTCTGTGTGTTTGTGTAAGTTATACTGTTGTCGTTCTGGTTTGCATTCGGAGCTCCGTACGTGCTGTGGCCGCTGTGCAGCTGAACTGTGGTCTGTTGCGTTTAGACTAAAACGAAGACGTGCAGCTCTGCTGAAGTTGATAGATGTCTAACAGCGGTTCAGGTTCAGCACTGGAGAGATACAGACTTCCAGAAGTACAAGGTAACATCATTCATGGGTCTTGGAGAAGAGTCTCCATACTCAAACATCACCCCCGACTCAAACACCGTCCTAAACTCAAACTGCCTCTCTCTGTGAGATCGTCCCGTCACCTCTGCCATTACTGGCTGACCCTTTTAAAATGACATTTTCATCTTACGAGAGCATACTAGTTCACCGTTATATTTGATCACAGCTCCTAATATGAAAACTCGATGAAAGCAACGTTTACATGTGTCCGGTATGTGTGTCCAACACATTTTGGACATTTGGACATCGATCATGTATGACCTGCTTTTACTCCTTGCTTTACTGCAGGACTCTAGTCTGAAGGAGTTTCTGAGGAGCCATCCGCAGCTGAGGGCGCAGGACGACCTGAAGGCCCTCAGGAGGCAGGAGGCCGTCTGGGAACTCTTCACCAGCGAGTGTGTTTACTTCCTGGACCAGCTGATGGTGCTGAAAGAGGTGAGAGATGAGGATGGTGTGGAGATGCTGTGTGATCACATTTGAGGGGTGGAGGTGTGGACTGTGGATGTGGTGAGACACTGTGATCACATTTGAGGGGTGGAGGTGTGGACTGTGGATGTGGTGAGACATTGAGGGGTGGATGTGTGGACTGTGGATGTGGTGAGACACTGTGATCACATTGAGACGTGGAGGTGTGCTACTAATTTACAACACAGTAATATAATGTCTTCCAACATTTACTGCATTTCCATGGTGAAAGTGCTAAAACCTGATAGTGAGTCACTTTTTCATAGGCCAGTGCTTCACAGTCAAAAGGATTCTTTTGAAAAGGAATCTGTCTAAAGGATCTGATGAAAGCATATTTTGAAGATTATTGAAGATTAGATCAAATTAGCAGAAGATGCCTGACGTTCACTGGAAAGGACTCTAGATGTTTTAACATGTTTTACTTTCTGTTGCTTTTGCAGGTGTTTTTATCTCCTTTGACAGACCTGCAGATGAGAGAGTGTCTACAGGACATCGATGCCTGGAGGCTCTTTGCCAACCTCAATGAACTCTGCCTGGTATGATGGAGGGATCTGCACCCTTATATGTGCGGCTCCTTATTAGCATTTTCAACGAGTCTGTGGACTGTGGTGTTTGGTCATGTTGTATGTTGGCTGCCTGATTACAGGTTAGCTTTGGTTTCCTGACAAGCCTGATTCGTGTTGTTAAAGAGATGTGGGCGTCGCCGGAATCGGACTACCCAATGGAAACTCTCCTGGTGCTGCTCAACAAGGTGGCAACTGAATCATGTTATGAGTGCGAGCTATCTTTACTAAACTCTGTCACGGTTGACCTCACAGCACACATCAAAGACCAACATCTGAGTTCAAGATTAAGTTACGATTAAGTAACAAGATATGATGGGTCGTAGATTTCATTGTAGACGTGTGTGTGTGTGTTTGTACTCTGTTTGACTCTCCTGGTGGAGACCCGATCTTCCCATACTGTTGTCCAGGTTTTGTGGTTTTCACATATTTTTCTGGTCCCCAAAAGTGTTTTCACAAAATAGTTTTACAAGGATGTCTTTTTGATATAACTTTAGGCATGTTGGTATAGTTTTCCCAGGTTCCTTCTGACCTTCCTCTATTGCTTCCTTTGTAGGCCTTTGGGGAGAACATTTGCCACTGTCTGCAAAAGTACTGTCTGAACTACAGCACGGCCGTACTCTACCTGGACAGCCTCAGGACCAGGGAGGACTTTAGCTCCTACCTGAAGGTACGCTAGGCCCGTCTGCTCTGAGCTGGTCCATCAGGGCCCGGTCTGAACCCCGAGACAGGGTGTAGGGGAGGACTCTGAGCACCCAGCATCCAGGAGGGGGCGCTACAGCGCAGGCCCGACGAGCCCGTTCACGATGACCATGCCCCGCGGGCTGTGTTCTGATGATCAACTGTGATGTTCATGCTAATTTGGTCTTTAAACGCATTTCACATTCACCTCTTGCTCTGTTCTTTTCTCCCCTCTCCTCCACAAACTTGTACTGATTATAAAAAATGTGCGAGCATCATCTCAACAAATAGAATTTTTGAGAATCGCTCTGGTCAGATCTCCCGTCACCCTCTCCGTTTCCCTCCCTCCCTCTCTCTCTCAGTGGTGTGAGAAGCATGAGGAGTGTCGTAGGCTGCAGCTGAAGGACCTACTGGTCGTTCCCCTGCAGCGCTTCACGCGCTACCCTCTGCTCCTGAAGAACCTGGAGAAGAGGAGTGAGAGTGTGGTGGAGGAGAGTGCCCTGCAGCGTCTGGCCGAGCTGGTGGACAGGGCCATATGTAAGTCAGTCTCCATGGCCTGCGGCAGCATGGGGTCAAAGGTGATGATGCTGTCATCTTATCTGGGGCGTCATATGGGTTTGCCTGCTAGATACTCAGCAGCAGCAGGGTGCTAAAACTGGCTTGGAGTCCCTGGGTTTGTGTACCTGGGTTTATGTCCCTGGGTTTGTCCCCCTGGCTGGGTTTGTGTACCTGGGTCCCTGGGTTTGTGTACCTGGGTTTATGTACCTTTCTGAGCCATAGCCTCATGGTCTGCAGTTTGGCACTTTCCCTGCTGCTTCAACACTACTGCCTGTGTTGCTAAGCCAAGCTAGCGACCCTTCCTGGGTGTCCGATTGGGGAGTGTCTGAGCGGGGAAGACACCACAGCAAGCAGTGAACCAGTGCTTCAGGATACTGGGTTACAACACTGCACAACAGCACAGCCCTGCTGCTGTGTTGCGTTATCAGCTGAGAACACTCTGATCGTCTCGCTCTAATGCACCAGTGTCATGTCGGAAGTTATAAACAACACCTGTGCAGGTAAAACTCACCTTTCCAGGTAGGGAACTAAAGAAGGAGTTAAAACCTTCTTTAGGCAGTCATGGTCTGGTGGTTAGGGAACCAGTCTTGTGACCGGAGGGTCGTGGGTTCGATTCCCAGGCCTGAGGCCATGACTGAGGTGCCCTTGAGCAAGGCACCTAACCCCAACTGCTCCCCGGGCGCCGGGCTAGGGCTGCCCACCGCTCTGGGCACGTGTGCACCACAGCCCCTAGTTATCACTAGTGTGTGTGTGTGTGTTCTGACTGCACAGATGGGTAAATGCGGAGGACAAATTTCGATTGGGGTGAAAATCACAATTGACAATGTGGCTTGACTTAAAAATGACTTAAAAACCCAGAAACTCAAAATGAGTGAAATGAGTCGGTATTTACTGGCTTATGGTGCTCACTGGCTTCTGGGACTCACCATGGTGCTCACTGGCTTCTGGGACTCACCATGGTGCTCACTGGCTTCTGGGACTCACCATGGTGCTCACTGGCTTATGGGACTCACCATGGTGCTCACTGGCTTCTGGTACTCACGTCTGTGAATTAAAGCAGCCAGTCACTTCACTTCAGAATTTGCTCAGTTTGGAAGTCGGTGGCAGACTCCACAGGGCTCAGGTGTCTGCTTAAAGATCCGGTTACCGGCCACTCCCCATCACACATACTGGAACACTATCCTCCTGTCAACAGGTCATCCGGATGCAGATACAGCATTATGTAATTGTAAGGAGTCAGCAGAGTGGTTTAATGCGCTTTAGTCTTCTGTGGAGGCCATTGTGTCTGGCCGGTTATGGCCATCTAAGGCGACTGCTTGTGAACTCTTGCATTAAGAATGGTCAGGCCTGCCATGTTTGTGCAGGTTCTGGTTCTGAGACCAGGTGGACAGGCCTTTCTCTCCCACCCACGTAGCATCTCCACCAGCTGAACAATGTTTTAGAAAACATGTTTCTTAGCACTGTTCTCCACATCCTGTAATTAGGTGTGTCAGGGTGTGGGATCCAGCCCTGTGTGCTGAGATGTGTTTGCAGGTGATCTCTCCACAAGTTCTCAGCTGACCTCTCCACAAGTGTCCAGGGCAGGTCAAGCCTCCTACTGCAGTGTGGAGCTGATTGTCTCAGACCTCTGTGTCATGAAACGATTAAGAGATCTTCAGCAATCAGCATTTGGAGCGTAATGTTTTATGATAGCAGAGTTAATTGTCTCAAAACTGGAAAACAATAATGGTTAGCACAAAGGCAACAATGTTTGGAAGGCGTGGATTAAGATGAAACCTGTTTTAACTGAGACTTTGTGAAGCTGAACTGAATGACATAACAATGCTATTCT
Source organism: Brachyhypopomus occidentalis (assembly GCA_020368025.1). Taxonomy (NCBI): domain Eukaryota; kingdom Metazoa; phylum Chordata; class Actinopteri; order Gymnotiformes; family Hypopomidae; genus Brachyhypopomus; species Brachyhypopomus occidentalis. The sequence continues at coordinate 5,963,538 of JAGXOD010001351.1, read as the reverse complement.
CCCGCCCGCTCTCTCTCTCTTCCTCCCTCTGTTTTTCATTCTTTCTCTCTCTCTTGTTCTCTCTCTCTCTCTCTCTCTCCGTCTCTCTGCCAGATGACCTGGAGGGCAAGGTTAAGTGGTTAGACAACTACCAGAGAGTCAAACAGCTGAAGGAATCCTTGGTGTGGCTGCCTGTGTGGGAGAGAGGAAAGAAATCGCATGTGCCAGAGGTAAACACAGTAATAAACACAGTTAACACAGTGACAGACACAATAAACACAGTAATAAACAATAAACACACTAAACATAGTGACAAACACACTAACATAAACTCATTAAACACAATAACAGTAAAAACGCAGCGTGGTGATGCTGTTCTCTCCCACAGAATCTGAAACATTTGATAAAGGTAGTGACGCCGGAAGACCTGGTGTCCCGCCGGAGTCTCCTGCATGAGGGGAAGCTCATCCTTACAGGTGAGACGCACAGAAATGGAAGAACATCTAAATCTGCAAAAATAGAAATAGAAACAAAAATGTTAGCACAATTGAAAAGAACACATACAGGAGTTTCAGAACGCATAATGGTTGTGTGTAATAAATGCACTTTTCCTCTTTGACTTGAGTGTAAACTGCTTTAATAAACCCAAACCACATTACAACATTAGTTTCCTCCTGATCTTCTTCTGTATGAACAGAGAACGCCAAGCTGCACGAAGTTCACGTGTTTCTTTTTGATGAATTCCTCCTGATCACTAAAATCAAACGGAGTAAAAAGGTACAGCATTTCGGTTCTTTAATTCACTGCATTTTGTTACATGAGGGGCCAGGAACGGCCATGTTGATTATATTACTGTCATCACTGGATTTACTGCTTACCATGGCTGATTTTTGTAACAATAGCTATAAATAACAAGATGCTGGGTAGTGTGTGATGTAATGGATTTGGTTGTTGTGTTGTGCAGAAGTCTGTGGGGGCGGAGCCAAGCCCCCTGCACCCGACGGCGACGCCCGAGCTGGTGCAGCTCCTGCAGGAGGGCTGTTCCTTCATCGTGCTGGACCAGCCCATCTCACTGGACCGCCTACAGCTCAGGAACATAGACCGACTCAACGCCACAGGTTCACTGCTGACTAGAGACGCGAGAGGAAAACGTGAGAGGAATAGAGGGGTGGGCGGAGATGGGAGGAGGGATAGATGTGGGGAGGAGTGAGAGAATCGGGAGTGAAAGACCTGAAGTGAGATGGGTGGAGCGCCGGAGCCAGCTGAGCTAGTGTGGTGCTGTGGTTAAACTGACTGGCGTGTCTTTCCTCTCCGCAGTGTCTGGCTTCCCCTATTCCTTCATCTTAATGCATCACAATCGCTACCAGCAGTGCGTCGGCGTGTTCGTCCTGCAGGCGCAGACGGAGTCGGCCAAGGTGAGAGCCCCACCCCCCCATAACCCTGTGGGGCTCAAGGCAACAGCCCATAAAAACACATCAGTGTGCCGTTTTGTTTAATAACCCAAACCAGGTGCACAGACGGTCACCACCCCATTACTGGGGTCCAGAATTGTCGTTCTTCACTCTGTATTTCAGGCAGCCAGTGTAATGTGGTTTATTACAGCTAGAGATGGAGCAGTGTCCTCCACACCAGCTATGGCTGTCCAGCACAGCCAGTAACCCAGAAGAGACCCAGACGGTGTGCAGACGGCGTCCTGTGCTGACTGGTGTTCGTGTGTGTTGTCTGCTTCAGAAAGTGTGGCTGACTGAGATCGAGGAAGCGGTTGGTGCTCTGCTGAAGCAGGAATCTCGCCGGTCTCATGTGAAGGAGTCCGCTCTCTATCTCGAGTCATCGCAGATATAACCGGCATCGCACGCACTCCACCACCCCCCCCCCACACAGACCCTCCGGACAGGACCTCCACGTCTGCGTGGCTGTAACCGCTAACGAAGGGGCTGCCCAGGTCACCGCATTCGAGCACGGTCGTTGTGCATTTCGTGCGCGTGATGAGAGGCACTGTGTGGCCCAGATGGCATTTCTTAAATAATCCACAGAGCAAGGTTGCGAGGGCCTTTCAAATGAGAAGCTTCACATCTGCAAGCAAAACTCACATTTCAGCCACTGCAACCCAAAGGACGTTTTGAGTAGAGCTAATACGGCCCAAAAGGACTCAATTACAATACGATTAGTCATTAATCTTTTTTCTTTTTCTTAATTAAAGCCTTTATAAAACTGAGAAACTACCCATGTATTTGTGTACTGTGCTATATCTTCTTTCTTCACTAGAAGTCTTCTCATCCCCCCCCCCTAAGGCAGGTTTGGACAATAAAATACGAAACAGGGTGAAAATAGAAACACCTAGTTTATTTACTCTTAAACATGTTGATGAAAAATTATAAAACAAACAATACCTCTTGACAAATTATATTCATATTCCATTTTGACACAAGTTGCGACCGGCCACACAACCTCCCCCTACCGACAGTTAGTGATGTACATGAGCAGCACGTGAGCAGGGCGATGCGGAGCTGACGAGGCGCGAGGAAGCGAGCTCTAAGGCACGTGACCCGCACAAGCATGTGACCAACAGCAACACGCCACTGTTCCAAATAGAAATGCAACTTGAAGCCATTCCACAGGTCATGCACGATAACGCACGTGATGAACAGTGTTTATCACAGTGTAGTGTTACTCCTAGTATGGACATCACTGACGGTTCACATAATAACACTGACTCAATCTTCTCCCCCAGACCACATTTGTACAGTAATAGTACAATATTTGCAGATATAGTTACAGCAGTGTTGTAGTCGCCATGGTGCTGTGCTGGGTTTCCCTGTGAGGGTCTCAGCAGTCTGGCGCTGAGGTTGATGGTGAAATCTCTTAATACCAGTCAACACTGAAACTGCTACGAACTCGCCCAGACCTCCTTTATATTTCATAATAAATCAACATCCATCACGTCTCTGTGGTTGGAACATCATAATAAATGAACAACTTTGTCTATGTGGATGTCATCATAAATCAAACAGCCATCATGTCACTGTGGCATGAAGTCAAACGTAATCCTGACCACATACAGCTCAGAGGTAGATGGGAACAACAGCATGGAGAGGGAGACTGACTCTGGGGTTGACGCTGGTAGTGAAACATTCCTACGCGCTGATGTTCCTGCGTCTCAGTAGTGTACGTGGCTAAGCAGTAAAGATCATGGCAGTTTGTGCACTTTGATTCGGTAACTCTGAACTCTGAACCCTGGCACGAGTGCAAGCAGAGGAGCATGAAGGCCTCCCAGGCTGCCCCAGGCTCTCCCAGGCTCTCCCAGGCTTCCCAGGCTCTCCCAGGCCCCCCAGGCTCCCAGGCCTCCCAGGCTCCCCCAGGCTCCCCCAGGCTCTCCCAGGCTTCCCAGGCTCTCCCAGGCCTCCCAGGCCTCCCAGGCTCCCCCAGGCCCCCCAGGCTCTCCCAGGACCCCCCAGGCCTCCCCAGGCCCCCCAGGCCCCCCAGGCCTCCCAGGCTCCCCCAGGCCTCCCAGGCTCCCCCAGGCCTCCCAGGCTTCCCCAGGCCTCCCCAGGCCTCCCAGGCTTCCCCAGGCTTCCCCAGGCCTCCCAGGCTCCCCCAGGCCTCCCAGGCTCCCCCAGGCCTCCCAGGCTCCCCCAGGCCTCCCAGGCTCCCCCAGGCCTCCCAGGCCTCCCCAGGCTCCCCCAGGCCTCCCAGGCTCCCCCAGGCCTCCCAGGCTCCCCCAGGCCTCCCAGGCTTCCCCAGGCCTCCCAGGCCTCCCAGGCCCTCTCTAGCTCAGGCTCTCATGTGTACCATATTCATCACACGAGCACCTGCAATGTGGCTTCAAGGTTTGTTTTCGGTTCATCTGTAAGCAGGTGTGAGGTGACACGGACCAGTGCACATATTATGCAAGCAGTGATGGCATGTGAGGGCGGGGCAGAGGTGCGGGGCAGAGGTGTGGGGCAGAGGTGTGGGGCAGAGGTGCGGGGCAGAGGTGCGGGGCAGAGCTGTGGGGCAGAGGTGCGGGGCAGAGGTGCGGGGCAGAGGTGCGGGGCAGAGGTGCGGGGCAGAGGTGCGGGGCAGAGGTGCGGGGCAGAGGTGCGGGGCAGAGCTGCGGGGCAGAGGTGCGGGGCAGAGCTGTGGGGCAGAGGTGTGGGGCAGAGCTGTGGGGCAGAGGTGCGGGGCAGAGGTGCGGGGCAGAGGTGTGGGGCAGAGGTGCGGGGCAGAGGTGCGGGGCAGAGGTGCGGGGCAGAGGTGCGGTCACCCACAAACGCTCCTGCGGCTTGGCACGGGAGATTTTCACTGATAAAGTGAAAATGATACTGGGGATAGAAGGCTGAGGCCTGAGATACAAAGACCTAGAACACTGGAGAGGTGGCCGTGCATACACACACACACACACACACACAAATGTCCACTGTCCACGATGCGCGCACACACACACACACACACACACACACAGGCATTGATACACGGATACACATGCACGCGCACACACACAGCCCCAGCCCAATATCTGCTAAATATAGGGCACATATCTGTGCAAATAACTAAGAAATTCTGTAAGATAAAAGAGACGGTGCATGATTATTACTGAAACCTGCACACATGCTGCCACATCGCACCAGTCTGTAAATGCTGATATGATAATCGCAGAGTTAAAAACACAAACACCTTGTAAATCGAATGAAGATATAAGCTGTGCAGCAGGCGAATACGTACGCATCATTAACAAAACAAAAACAAAGCACACTTAACCAATGAGGAGCTGAGTTGGCCAGGTGACAGTTCAGTTAGGGTCAGACTCTGAAGGGTCACAAATCTGTTTTGGTTTGTTTTGCCCCCACTGCTCACCTTTGCTTTGGTTTCTCACCCCAGCTGTTCCCAGGATCCGTCCAAACATGCTGCCTTTGGTTCTGACCATCACAAACCACAGAGGAACATGGAGCTCCCACTGCAACCAAACCTATAAGCAGTGAACCAGTGAAAAGATCCCAACACCCAACACTGCTGTGCTGGGACACTTCACACCAGGACAGTTCATCGCCTTTCTGCCCTGGCTGCTGTCCCCCGTCCCTCTGTGTGTCAGGATGCCGCCTCCTCCTCGAACCCAGCCAGCCAATCAGAGCAGGGTACTCCTCATACCTCCTCCCCCCGCTGCAGCCACACGTCCTGCCCTCCGCCCCTCCCCTCCGGAGCTGGGATAAGAGGGTAAAGCACCTCTCCTGCATGGGAGAAGTCAATGGTGGGTGGGGCAAGGGCGGGGCAGGGGCGGGGCGAGGGGCAAGGGCGGGGCAGTCAGCCCTGAAGCTCCTCATAGCATGTCTCACACACTCGGACGGGCTTCTTGGAGGAGGGTGTCAGGGCATTCCTAGACGAGCACTCAGCACAGAAGATGTTCCCGCAGTGGCGACAGTGGTGCTGCAGGGGGCGAGAGAGAGCACAGATTTACACTCAACACCTGAAGATGCACGAGAGTTTCTGAAAGCAGCTCATTGTGGAATGTGTATTGTTTACATATGTGACGGTTGCATAAGGGCAACGTGTACATGTGTGGATGACTCTCCCTATTCCTTAACAGACAGTAGGGCAGTGTGAGCCTGGGTCATGAGTATGGGTCCCGCCTTTATTGTCTAACGCAGCCTGTCAGGTGACCTAGGTGTCTCTTTATTTAAGTTAAGTGTTTTTTAGGGGAGAGAACCGGAATTCCATCCTGAACTGTCCTGCTGGATTTATCGACCCAGCTTACGGACTCCGGCTTACGGGCCGAGTTTGCGATGTAAGGACATGGGTGGGTGAGCTGTTGGGGTGAGACCCGCCGTGTCTGGTTCAGCCTGCCAGTGGTGCTCACTCCTACGTTTAAAGGATGAAAGCATCATGGATGTTGCTTTTTTATATGTAATGTAGGTGTGAAGGGGCGTCAAATTAAACGAACTGCTGCGGCTTTTGGTAATACAAGTCCCGTCCTTTAGGTGAGCGTGGGAGTGATAGCCAGGATAGTGGGTTACTGCACACTAGGACGGTGAACATCACTCCTGTGGGCTCCATGTTCTGGAGCAACAGATGACTAGTAAGTGCACTGGACTGCTAACAGTCCAGCTCCAAGCTCACTGCGCGGTGCTGTGCAGTTTAAGCTCTTCTGTGGTTCAGACTCAATCTGTGTGAATCTGTGTGTACTGCCAATGTTGTGAGTTAAGGGGTCAGCCATGTTTTAAGGATGTCACTCGTGGTATTACCAACTAATTCTAACACACACACACATACACACACACACACACACAGCAGACGTTGAATAAACAGGGGTTCTCTGTGGTAGACCATTAACACAGTATTGATTTGGGGGTTTGAAGATTTCAACAAGTGGCTCCATTACACAAGAGACAGTGTGTGTGTGTGTGTGTGTGTGAGAGAGAGGCATGTGCACCTTGCGGATTGTTACAGAGAAGCCCTTCCCACAGCCCATGCAGTTCTGCACCTCGTGATCTTCTGCCCACTTCCGCGTGAGCGACTGCGACTGTTTGATCTGCGTCCACACACACGGAGCACCATGACAACCAAGCCCATTGTTACCGCTACTGATAGTGTAACAATGTAACAATTCAATCAATCCACAGGCTTGCAGGACCAAGGCTGGATGACACATATGTATATATGTTTGTGCGTGCGTGTGTGTGTGCGCGTGCGTGTGTGTGCGTGCGTGTTACCTGTAAGGACTGGTTCTCTCTGCCCAGCTCCTGCATGGCTGCTGTCGTATCATCTAGTTTTCTCCTCAGCTCCACCACTTTGGTCTGCAACTTTTCAATCTCACCCTCACCTTTCACACACCTGAAACAGCACGCAGGACCCTGAGACCGTGTGTGTGTGTATATGTGTGTGTGTGTGTTTAACGTCAGTAGAATTTAATAAAAGCTAACAAAATAAATAACTAAAAAGCCTAATGCCTAAAAAGGAGGCAGTTCCACACCTCTCCAGCAGGGCGCGCCGCTCATCCTGGTTGTTCTGCACAGTGGCCTCCAGCACGGCGATCTCGCCACGCAGCTCGTCCGTCTGCTTCTCCAGCTCGGCCACGCGGCGCTGGCTGCCCTGCAACTCGCGCTTCAGAGTCGCCACGTTCTCGTTCAGTGCAGACACCTGGACGGACAGGCGAGCCTGCGCCTCCTCGCCACGCTTCTCCACCTCCTCCTTAGACCTCACCTCCGACGCCTCGGGGTGGAGGAGGGACGCAGGGGAGGGGAGAGAGGGAGGAAGAGTGAGTGGGTGGAGGGGGAGAGGCTGACTATCCAAATACGCCTTGTGTAGAGTTGCTCATGGACCTTTAACCATGACATGTATTTTAACAGCTGATGCTACATTTGAAGTGGATGTGTGTGTGTGTGTGTGTGTGTGTGTGTGTGCGTGTGTGTGTGATCAGTACCAGCTGACTAAGGAGCTTGTCAGTCTGGGCTTTGTGCTGCTGTTGTATGTGGGTGATGGAGTCACGGGTGCTCTGGTGCTCCCTCTGCTCCTGCTCCAAAGCGGCCTGGCCTGCCTCCACCCGGCCCTGCAGCTCCACCTTCTGCTGCAGCAAGATCTGTCTCGCCGCCTGGAGCTCCTTCAGCTCCTACACACACACACACACACACACACACACACTTCAGAAAAGACTCTTACAGTGCGATAATCAGAATTATTTGAGGATTCGTTTCAGCTACACGTGTTCCTTCTCCACTCCAGCCCCACACGTTCAGGTAGGAGGGGACCTTGATATCTATAGAGTGTTAACCCAGCAACACTGTCAGGATTTTGCTAGCTGCACTCTGATTGGCTGCCTGCACGTCCGCACACACGCACTTCCCTACCTCGCTGCACACAGTGAGGGAAAGCACAGCTTGCAAAGCGTAGGGCAGAAAGCCTCGTTAAGTCTCGTTATGGAACTTCATCGATCAAAGCAACTCAGGAGTTTTGCTTAATCAGGAATCAGTAAGGTGTAGGACTACTGCTTGTTTGCCAGTGGGCTGTGGGCGGAGCCTAACATTGCCAGCATGGTCGTCTCTAGCAGGGCGTCCAATCAGCCTGCAGGGATGGTTGGGTCCCCTTCCTTCCATCAGCTATGGAAGATGAAGTGAAGCACCTCACAGACACGGCTGCAGCTCACGCAGGGAACATGGGAAGGGAGCGACGCCGACGCGGCATCCGGCCAGTTTAACGTCGGACTGGGAACTCACTGGAACTGGAACCAGGAAGCGTCTGTCCAACAGTTACAGCTCTGAACAGCTCATCAGACACACAGTCTGTGTTTCCCGAGGGACCATTTATGCCGCGACTCCATTTTCAAGATTGCTGGCATCTATATGTCATGACAGCAGGCGTGTGGTTGGCCATTTTACTGCACCAGTAGGGGGTTCTTGGCAATTGTAAGTGGAGAAAGTCACCAGACGTTTCCTAAACATGAGACTACTTGAGGGTAAATTTACAAGAGAACACTCCACAATGTATTAAAGGAGTGTTTGACAATTCATAAACCATAAATAGTCATAATACATACATCTTAATAAATTAGCCTGAAGGATACACAAAGACAGACAGCCCGAGCACCAGAGTGAGAGGACGGTGGAGAGGCAGGTGTGTGGGGTGGAGGGCAGACTCACCTTGCTGCTCTTGTTAGCCAGAGCTTTGAGCTCAGAGCTCAGCTTGGATCGTTCCTTCTCTAGATCACCCTGCACCACCTTCAGGTTCTCCACCTGGGCAAGCTGCTTCTTCAGCTCTTCCTGGGTCAGCTCCTACACAAACACACACACACACACCCCAACACAGCCATCAGGGAGAGCAGAGAGTGTACTACTAGTCTGGTGCTGGTGTGTGTGTGCGGCCTCACCTGCTGTCCCTGGAGCGTGCGCATGGCCTCCTCCTGCTGCGTCAGGGTCTCCACCCTCCTGCTCAGCTCCGTCTCCAGTGCCTCGCTGCTCTTCCTCAGGTCCTGGATGAGGGACTCTCGGCTGCTCAGCTGGTTGGTGCTGGCCAGAAGTTCCTCCTGAGTCAGGGCCAACTTCTCCTCACACACCTGCACAACATGCAACGCAGGAAAATACCAAAGGGCTGTGAGGTTAAGCACCACGTGAGGTGAGGGTTGTGGGGTTAACCACCACGTGAGGTGAGGGCTGTGAGGTTAACCACCACGTGAGGTGAGGGCTGTGAGGTTAACCACCACGTGAGGTGAGGGCTGTGGGGTTAACCACCACGTGAGGTGAGGGCTGTGGGGTTGACCACCACGTGAGGTGAGGGCTGTGAGGTTGACCACCACGTGAGGTGTGGGCTGTGAGGTTAACCACCACGTGAGGTGAGAGCTGTGAGGTTAACCACCACGTGAGGTGTGGGCTGTGAGGTTGACCACCACGTGAGGTGAGAGCTGTGGAGTTAACCACCACGTGAGGTGTGGGCTGTGAGGTTAACCACCATGTGATCAGGACACGCGGCAGGCCTCATCTGAGTGGCTGACTGTGTGAGGACAGACAGAGACGCTTCAGTGTCCTCCGCTCACACACCTTCAGGTCCTGGCGCAGGGCGGACAGCTCGGACTCCCTGCCGTAGTAGTCAGACTGGAGCTGGGCCAGGCTCTGCTGGGTGCTGTCACACGCCTTCTGCAAATCTGCACGCTGCTTCTGCTGTGAGCTCAGCTCTTCAGAGAGCACTGCCACCTGCTGGTGGAGCTTCGCCAGCTCCTCCGTCTGATACACACAAGCATATTTAATTACGCACATGCATATATAACCACACACACACACACACACACACACACACACACACACACACACAAATACGAACCCAAGCTGAGATATATAATCATGATAATACTGAAAGGGAAATGTTGCATGTACATGTGATCTAAATGTATTTGCTGTCATAAGCTGCCACTCAGGCAAGTTGGGTACAGGTGTAACAGATCCTGATGGACAACCTCTGCCATGGCAACAGACCCACAGCATGGCGGCAGACCCACAGCACGCCCCCCCTGTGGTGGACAGCGCACCTTCTTGGCTTGGGCACTCTGCAGCTCTGCCACGCGGCTCTGCAGGTTCTTCACCTCCTGGTCAGAGGAGGTCCGGGCCTCCGTCAGCTGCTGGACGCTCTTCTCTCGCTCCTGCACCTTGTCCTGAGACTGCTGCAGCTGTGCACGTAGCGTCACCAGCTGGACCTGCAGGTCCTTCTCCACCTATACCAACAGCATGGACACACAGAGCTCAGGGGTCTGCTACAGACATCAACCAGCCATAACGTGCTATGGGGATAAAATTCACTGAGCATAAATCAACACTAGAACTGAATTTAGAAGTTAACTAAAGGGCTTATGTCCGTCAGGCCTGCCAGTGCTGAACAATACAAGAAGAATCTGCATGTTTTAACTTGTATATGTAGTATACCTCTATTTATTTTTTATTAAAAATAATCTTCTGTTGCCACCTTTTTTTTTTCGGCATCGTGTGACAAAATACAATAATATTTTGTTCTCATTGCTCAAATTATTATTGAACAAATGAAGTAAACACAACTTGTAGAAACACGGTTTCCTGAAAACACTTTCAGGAAGTGATGTGGACAAAAGCTGTCCATTTAATACCAGTCCATTTAAGACAGTGATGGGGACATTAGGGGACATTGAGTACATTAGGCCTATACAACTAGACTCATGGAAAACCAAAGAAACCAGCATCAGCTCTCACCTCTGCCATCTTCTCCAGACGAGACCTGGCTGCACTCAGCTCTTTGGTCGTGGACTGCACGTTATTCTGAATCTCCTGCAGGGCCTTCTGGTGAGATTTCTCCTGCAGAGACACCAGGGAGAAACACCATTCTCTGTCCGGCCTGGTTTACAACACAGGCCCACAGTTCCACTTCCCTCATCCACAACTGAAAGATATTACTAACGTTACTTCCCTGGCTTCCTGTAGTCAGAAATTAAGATTCAAAGTGGTCCAGCTGTATTAACCAATTAGTAAACCTCTCTACAAGCAGGCTCCTCCCTGCCTGTCAATAATTCTGCGAGGGCAGGCAGGCTAAGCACTAAGGAAGCATGGTCTTTTTGTAAGGCATGGCTTTGGTGAATGGAGGGTGTGGCTTTGGTGAATGGAGGGCGTGGCTTTGAAGGGATGGGGAGGACTCCATCAGTGGCAAGTCAGGAATTGAGGCAGATCTTGTGGAGAATTGTGGAGGTGATAACAACAGCTTTATCAGGCACTTGTAAGCAGCTGGATCCCAGAGCTCACCTTCTCCTCCAGAGCTACTCTGTTCCTCTTCTTCTCATTCTCCAGCTGCTTCTGGCTGTCCTCCAGGGCTGAGGAGGTCTTCCTCAGACTCTCCTTCCCCGAGGCCACCTCCTGAGACTGCAGGTCTGCCTGCTTCCGGACTTTCTGTAGCTCTCCACCCAGACTCTGCAGTTTCTGCTCCAGGCTGGTCCGTAATGCCTGGCTCTGCTCAGCTGCCTGGTCCAGGCTGGTCTGCAGGGAGGCCCGTCCCCGCTCTGTCTCCTCCAGTCGTGTCTGCACCTCCACCAGCGCAGAGGTCTTCTCCTGCAGCTCCTCCCGCAGCGCTGCTGCCCTGAGACAGAGAGAGAGAGAGAGAGAGAGAGAGAGAGAGAGAGCGCACAGACGGAGCAGAGCAATCATAACACATAAGTTTCAAAAAGCAATCAAAAACACAAGTTTACCTCAGGTTACTCAGCTTTGGCTCAGTGGAAGTCCATCTGAATGTTGGCTTACCTACCCCTGAGTGTTAGCTCAGTGAAGACCTACCCCTGAATGTTAGCTAAGTGAAGACCTACCCCTGAATGTTAGCTAAGTGAAGACCTACCCCTGAATGTTAGCTAAGTACAGACCTACCCTTGAAATGTTAGCTAAGTACAGACCTACGCAAGCATTAGCTGAGTGCACACCTACCCCTAGCTAGGTACAGACCTACCCAAGTGTTAGCCAAATACAGACCTGCCCAAGTGTTAACTAGGTATAGACCTACCCCTGTTTCTCAGCGTCCAGCAAGCGGCTGAGCTCCGTGTTCTTCTTGCTCAGCTCATCGAGTTGCTCCTGCTGCATCTGACGTGCAACCTGTGCCTGTTCTCGCGCAGAGCGCAGTTCCTCTAACTCCGCGTCTGCTTTCTGCCACACACACACACACTCAGTGAGACAACATGAACACACTGCAAGAAGACTGGTGACAGGGCAATGGAATGAGACAGACTGAGGGAGACAGCACCATCTGAGGAGAAGAGAGACGGAGAGAGTGGCCAATGGGGTGTGAGGTGAAGTCATCTCTGTGAGCATGTGTGCGAGTACATCTTGGCCTGTGTCTCCAGCGTGTGTGTGTGTGTGTGTTCTCACCTTGGCCTGTGTCTCCAGTGTGTATGTGTGTGTGTGTGCATATGTGTGTTCTCATCTTGGCCTGTGTCTCCAGTGTGTGTGGTGTGTTCTCACCTTTGCCTGTGTCTCCAGTGTGTGTGTGTGTTCTCACCTTGGCCTGTGTCTCCAGTGTGTGTGTGTGTGTGTGTGTGTGTGTGTTTCTCACCTTGGCCTGTGTCTCCAGCGTGTCGGTTCTCTGCTCTGCGAGCAGTAGTTTGTCCCTGCTCTCCTTCAGGCTGGTGTCCAGCTGAACACACTGTACCTGCCGCTCCTGCAGCCTACACACCTGCTCCTCCAGCTGGGCTTGGACCCTACTCAACTCCTGTACACACACACACACACACACACACACGCGTGCGCGCATACACATACGCATGAATACACATACACACACACACACACAAATACACACTGAAAAGCCTCTTAGATGATCCAAATGTTTCATTTCCTGAACCACTTCTGGTAAAGGGGACATATTTAATTGGACAAGTACCTGTTGCTTGTCCTGCAGTGCATTCTGGGCAGTTTCAAGGTGGTTCTCGAGGTCTGCTCGCTGGGTAGTGTTGGCAGCTTCAGCTGACAGCAGCATTTCCGTCTTAGCTTTCAGCTGTAACCCCCCCCCCCCCCACACAACAATCACAAATGCTTCATGTTTTCAAGTTTTTCAGTGCTCTAACCTAGAAAATGACCAAACCACCTACATTAGAACTGGAGACAGGACCCAATCTGAGCAGTCTCGTGACTCTGAAGCCTTATTCTAATATACTCTGTTCACAGGGTTATAAACTCTCTACACGGGTTCAGAAACACTGTCCACAGGTTTACAAACACTCTCCATATGCTTACAAACACTCTCCACAAGTTTACAAACACTCTCCACAGGTTTACAAACGCAGCACCTGTGTGTCAAGCTGTGCCACCCTGTCCTTGCTCTCGGTGAGCTGGCTTGTGAGGTCGGCCACGATGCCCTCTAGTGTCTGGCAGCGGTCCTGCACCGTGCGCCCCTGACTCTTCTGCTCCTGCAGCTGCTCATGCAGGTTCTCCTGGGCTTGCTTATGGCTCTCTGATTGGTTCCTCAGCTTGTCTGTCAGCTGGGTTATCTGCATATGAAATGGGAGTGTGTCAGCTACAGGACATCTCATGCAGCATGAAGAGATGCTTTGATTGCAACAAGACAAGATCTCAAGACATCAGAGGGTATGCGTGTTCTATACTAAACAAGAACATTTATTTGTGCACCAGGTATTGTGATATATTGAAAATATTGAAATATAATGAAACTATATGATTTCTCCTAAAAACATCATATAGTTTTCCATATAGACTCCACAACTCCATATGACATATATTCTCACAATAATACTATAATGTGCTGAAGAAAACGAATGGGATTGATGTCACCAAAATGTCAACATTTAAAATTTTCATATTAAATAAAAAAATATTAAATGAAATAAAAAAAATTCATATTAAACAGATTAGGCTCAAAAAAATTCAATATGCATTAGGTTTCATTTTTATACATCATGTTCTACAACACCTTGCCTGCTTTGTTGATATCTATGTCTGGCAATCACAATCATCTCTAAATATTCTCCTGGTCTCCCTCTGCTTACTCTCTGCTTAGTTTTTTCTGTTTATATAAGGCAAAGCTCTCCTTCTACGGGCTACGCAGAGGCAAATTCAGCAAAAAGAAACTCCACTACAATATCTTGTTATAAAAATAATAGATACTAATATAATTATACAAGTGCTTTTTAATAAATTAGAATATCATCAAAAAGTTAATTTATTTCAGCCCTGACCAAGTATTGAGTGCATTTACTGTATATAGTTCAGTAGGCCAACATTTCTGAATTAAAATTCATTTTTACAGTTTTTCTAACGTTTTCTGAGATAATGAATTTTGGGTTTTCATTGTCTGTAAGCCATAATAATCAACATTAACAGAAATCAACACTCGAAATCACTCCTTGAATCTATATAATATATATATGCGTTTCAAATTTTCAATTATTGAAATAAATAAACTTTTAGATGATATTCTAATTAATTGAGATGCACCTGTAGTAGATAATAATAATAATTTTGATGATAATAATAATATAATAATATTGACAAGCCCTAGCGTGTGTTCACCTGCCCCTGCAGCCCGTGGTTCTTCTCCTGCAGCTGGCTGAGTAAGGCAGCCTCTCCCTCCCCCGCCTGGATCTTGGCGCACAGGTCTTCCCGCTCCGCCTCCAGCTGGCTCAAGGAGGCCTTGCTCTTCTGCAGCAGGGCTTCCAGGTTCTGGATCTTCTGGTCTTTGTCACCAATCTGACGCAGGACTTGTTCCAAGTCATTCTACCACAGAGGAGACAGTGGAGCTCAGAGTGGTAGACTTTAAAAATGCACACAGCACATGACAGTTACGGGCTCAACCATGCTCACAATTTAGGTATCAATCATGACCTAGGAGAGGGAATGGCTGTGTTACCTGGGCGGGGGAAGGGCTGTGGTACCTGGGCGGGGGAAGGGCTGTGGTACCTGGGCGGGGGAAGGGCTGTGGAACCTGGGCGGGGGAAGGGCTGTGGTACCTGGGCGGGGGAAGGGCTGTGGTACCTGGCCTTCTCGGAGCTTGCTGTTGGTGCTCTGCTGGAGGGCCTGCAGTTCTTGGTGCTGCTGTTTGGACTTGTCCAGTTGCTGCTGAAGGTCTGTGGACTTGGTGGTTGCCTCCTTCAGCTGGGACACCACACAGACACCACACAGGGGTCAACAAGACTGACCACGCACTCCGCCTCACACCACGACAATGCCACGCTCTCTCACAGACCGTCAGCCTGTCACAGGGAAGGCATATCTCCCCAGGAGAGCTTCTCCACCTCCAGCACCAGTTCCACATTGTAAACATCACATTCACCCTCATTCAATTTAAAATACTAAATAATAAAATACCATATACTAAATAATAATAATAAAATAAAAATACTAAATAAACAGATTTTGAAATACAGAAGTGAATTCTGAAAATCACTGAAAACCACAGCCGTTTTGATTCTTAGCAGGGTGAAAAGTCCAGTCGCCGCCTACCTGCTCTTCCAAGCGGGAGAGTTTGAGCTGTCCTTCAGCCACCTGCTGCTCTCGATCTTTCAGCTTTTCCCCGGACAGCTGCCTCTGCTCCTTCAGCCGCCCCTGCACCTCGCCAAGCTGACGCTCCGCCTCCAGCAGCTTCGCGTGCAGCTGCGGCACACAGGACACAGCGTTGAGAGACCACGCCCCCCAAGGCGCTTGCGTCCGCCCACTGCTTCCCACGCCCGGCCCCTCACCTGACTGATCTCGCTCTGCTGCTGCAGGCCCTGACTCTCGCGCTCCTCCTTCTTCTGCTGCAGCTGCTTGCGTTCGGCCTTCAGGTCCTGCTGGACCCTCTCCAGCTCGGCGAGCTCCTGCCGGAGCCGCGCCGCCTCCTCCCCGCGCTCCGCCGCCTCGGCCTGGGCACGGGTGAGCGAGGCCGCTCCCGCCGACACGCGTGCCTGGCTCTCCTGCAGATCCAGCTCCCGCTGGTGCAGGCTGGCCTGCAGGGTCTTCCTGGAGGACTGCTCCTGAGACAAGTGCTTCTCCAGCTCCTGGTTCTCCTTCTCCCTGTGGGCCAACTTCTCAGACAGCAGCTGGAAAAAGACAGGGGATTAGCAGGACTGGTGTTAATCTAGCTAGCGTCGGCAAGAAAAGTGTGTGTGTGTGTATATATATAGACAAACAGAGTAGAGGGATAGAGAAAGGTTGTCAAAATTGTAGTGCAGTACATAAGGTACATGAGGGAAAGAGGATGTTTCAGAAAAAGCTCTTTCATCAGCTGTGCAAAGTACTCCTGGCGTTCTTATGCATATGGAGGAGGGGAGGAAGGGAGAGGGAGAGAGAGGGAGAGAGGGAAGGCGAAAGAAGAGACAACTTATAAAGAAATAGCTGAGTATATGTTTAGAAGGACAGTCAAACAGCAGGTGATGTTGGATAACAAGGTTGAACTAAAGGGCCAGACACAAATAGCCTTCAGACTCCCACAGTCCTACAGCTCCCACACCACCAAATGCAGGGCAGGAACGGCACGATATTTAAGAGTGGACAGTGTTTCCACCGCCAGCAGGACAGCGTGCCAACCTCTGCCCTTTCAAACAGCCTCAAAAGCCAGAGCTGAAGAGGACAGGGCTGCTAACAGGCTAACGGGGTCAGCCTGTATCACGCTCCGTCTCGCTTCATCCGAGGGCAGTTTCGGCAGGAGGCGGCTGTAGCTCCCAGCGTCCCTCCCCTCTCCTGCCAAATGTCCCCAGTGACTCCTCGGCTCAGGTCGTACGTTTGCTCATTACACGTCTTTTTTGTTTTGCCGCACATCCTCTTGTCAGATTTATTTCCTCAGGGCTCCTCTGTCTTTATTAGCGGACGGTAACAGTGCAGCTGACGCCCAAGGCGCTTTTAGACTGGGGTGCAGAGCTTCAAGGCTTCTTTGGGAGTTATTTAAAACACGTTACTGAAAGGTACATGATGCCTTGCATAACAATGGCCGTTCTGGAATGGTGGTGTGACGGCTCCGCGAACACAAGCTGTGGCACAACACGTGCTCTGCTTACTCAAAAGCCCTTACACAAAAAGCCCTAACTTCACAAAACACACACACACACACACACACACAAAATGGCCCAGTGTTACCTGGGCCCGTAAATATCACCATGAAGGACAGTGCTGGAACAGGAGACATACGCCACCTGCTGGTTTAATTATAGAAGCTCATGTCAGCACACTTGAATTTGGACCTCGTTTAGGGGTCGGAGAAGACGGAGGAGCCGGACTGCTGTTTGTGGAGCAGGTGGAGGGTGTTGGGACGAAAGAGTCTGCTGTTGTCATACTGCACTGGACTGGATCATACTGTACCCTGCTGTGCTACACTGCACTGAAGAGTGTGTGTGTGTGTGTGTACCTGGCTCTTTTCCTGGAGCGTGTGTATCTGCTGGGTGTACACTGCAGCCTCCTGAGGACCGTTCTGCAGCTCCGCCTTCAGCTGAGAGATGGTGGTCTACACACAAGCACCTCAATGTGAGAACCTTCACTACACAACCGACAACCACCCAGCACCACAAAGCATGCAGCTACCGCACACACTCGCGTGGCTCTCGCTCTCGCGCGCACACACACACACAGAACACAAACACATACACACGCACGCAAGCACACACACCTTTCACCTATGCACATACACAATGAGTAGGGAGGTTTTAGCTACTGTCTTTGTAAGCATCCTTATGTCACAACTGTTAACGGATTCCTGCTCAAAAACCCTGCAGCAGGAAGGAGGATGAGGAAGATGAAGAGTGAGGCGGAAGTACACGATTACCTCCAATTTACGAATCTCCATGACAGAAGCATACACGCAGGGGGGGAGACAGAGAGAAGGAGGCAGAGTTCAGGTCAACTCAGCATGCAGATGAGCGAGACACAAGACACAGCAGCGTCTCTTCCACAGTACGGGCATGTAGCTCACTAACAAGGCCTTCTACACCACAGCCATGGAGGATTTTATTTTATTTACTTCAACATTCATCATTGGCAGACAGCATAACATCTGACAAACAATTGTTCAGTGTGATTTTATCACCCAAAAATATTTATATTTTGGTTAATTTTTGGTTAATATTTTGGTTAATTTAGCTTGTGGTAAGGAAACCAGAAACAACATTGGTACGCGTTTTCACTCTCGGCCAGTAGAGGGCAGACATGTACATAAAGCGCTAAAAGCGGGTCAACCGAAGCAAAGATTAAAACCGCCGAGAAGCAGGTCTGTGCGTAGAGGAGGAACAGCTAACTGTGGAAAGCCAACACAACAATCCGAACTAATCTACGGTGTGGTACAAAGGTTTACCAGCAGGTGACCGCAATCTTGTTTACAGGAAACAATACAGAGGACGGGATCTAGGAGCCAGTTAGGTTTAAAATACTGCGCATTTAGCTCTCAGCAGAGCCAAAGTGGCTAACCGGGAGATTGCGGGGGATTCCCGATGGGCCGCCTCATGTCAATCTCGAGTTGGGCCGGTTGGATGAGAAAAATACTCCTGTGTGCCGGGTTTGGCCATGAAAGTCCCGGCTGAAGGAGAAGCCCACTCCAGCCCTGCCTCTCAAGGACAGTGCTGCATTTCCCATCCTTTATCTTAAACTCTTATACAAATTCGGTCAGATCTGATGTACTGAATCACAATATATTGCATATAAATGTTGCGTATAAATAATCTAAATCTCTGCATTAATGTAAAGCCTGATCAGTCAGACCCAGGAACATAACTGTAGCTGACCTACAAACTCTCACCAACAGACAGCAAAGCTACACAGGAAGAAGGAAATATGTGAGCTTTAACTAATAACTTTATTTATTTGTTTATTAACATATTTTTTTTATTTTTTAAGCAACAGATTAAAATGCTATAAAATGGCTGAGAATACAACGGAAAATGGAAGAAAAAAACATGTTTGTTTTGAGCGCAGTTACATAAATGATTCTCATGACCACACAACCTGTAGTGACACAACCTGTGAGCATACCTTACCTCTGAGGTAGTGAAGTTCGCCTGCAGCTGTTTGTATTGGCTCTTGAGCCGCTCGGACTCCTCCTCCCTCTCGCGCGTCATGTTGTCCATGAGCATCTGCACCTGGACCAGCTCCTTCTTCAGCACCTCCACGTCCTCAACGCCGGGTCTCTGCAGCTACAGGCAGGCACGGGAGCCAGACCCTCAGCACATCAACCGCCCACACACAGGCCGGTTAGTATTGGTTGTTATTGGTTTGTAAATGTGCTACCAGTTCTGTGGAGAGTTTTTCTTTGTCCTCTCTCTCTCTCTGCAGCTCCTGCTGAAGGTTCGACAGTCTGCTCTCCACCAGCTCTCTCACACTCTTCTCTTCATCATAGCGAGACTTGATGTCTGGCATTTAACACACACACGTGATCATAGAGGGGGTCGTTGGGGGCGGGGGGGGTTCAGCAGGACAAACAGCCAATCACAGGGCCAATATCCATCTGACACTTCAAACAATTTCCCCTGACATAAGAAGAGAAGACATGCATAAGGAAGCAGGTCCAAGCGGGCATGTTGGGAGGGGTTCTCCTACCTACTATCTCAGTAGCCAACTGGGCAGCCTTCTGCTCAAACAGGTCTTTCATCTGTTTGATGTTGAACTTTTCTGTCTCTGCCTCGTGCAGCTTCAGTTCCAGCTCTGAGAACACGTTCCAACCACGGATTTACACCTCAGAACAGGGGAACATCATCTCCAACATTGGACAAAGGTAAGCTCAGGTAAGAGGTGAAGGTGGAGCTCACCGGACTCGTCTGCTGCTGCCTGGCCATCGCTGGGTTGTCCCTGTGGGGCGGAACACACCAGTCACTTCGTTAGATCACAGCTGGAGCACTCGCTCAGTGAGATATGTTTCACTGACCCTGCAGTCCCCCGTTCTGTTCAGAGCACAGCGCGTTAAACGCGCCACACGCGGCGTCTGTCTAGAACGTTTTTAGTATTTTAAAAGAAATTACTTGCTTCAGTTGTCCTTGCACTTTGTCTAATTCTTTTTTCAGTTCCCCCGAAAACCATCGCTCTTCCTAAAACAGACACAAGCAAAGGGTTGAGGGGGCACAGACAAAAGTAAGGGAAAACCCACGAGTTGACAGAAAAGATAAAGAAACGCTCGCGTTCGTATGAGGAGGTTCCTACCTTGAGTGAAGCCTGCAGGTCCTGCACCTCCTGTCGCAGAAGAGTGAGGTCCTCCCTAAACACATAGCAAATGCCACGGAGCGGAAAAATGCTGAATGCCTAACTTTAAGATTAAGGTCACAAGACCTAAAAACAGCTCAGCAACAGATGTTATTTTCCAAGTATACAGACACCACAGCCAATCCAACAGTATATCCTGAGAAAACATCTGAGACAGGGCAGGAGGAGAACACAGGTGAAAGGGCAGGAGGAGAACACGGGTGAAAGGGCAGGAGGAGAGAGGGGCTCAGCTCCTACCTGCCAGGGCCAAGTTGACTGGGCTGGTCCTGAGTCTCGTGGAAGATCTCATAGTGCTTGAAAAGCTCCTCGGCAGAGTTGTGGGACTTCATACACTGCGGACAAATGAAGCCCTGCGCACAAGTACACCAGTCTGTTAGTCATGTGGAAGATGAATGAACAAACAAAAGTCTTTAATCTTGCTCTTAGTCCAGGACAAAATTAAAACTGCAGGCAAAAATGAATCCATGAATGGATTATCTTAAAAGTGCAGTAGGAATCAAAGTAAATGTTTACTAGCGGTGACAAGAGCAAACTTCATCTTAATTACCTCTGATGACTCATTGTTCATTTCAGCAGAGGGCAGATCAGACTCGGGTGTCTGGGAGCCGCCTTTCCCAGGAGTCTGTGAGGGACGCGGGAGAGAGAGAGAGAGAGAGTACGAAAGGGAAGGAGAGAGAGAGACAGAGGCAAAGAGTGAGAGTGAGTTGAGAGAGGAAGACTGAAAGGGGTCACACTGGGTTACATGTCTTTCTCTCACTTTGTCATTTTGGCAATGCTCAGTGTGCTACACTGTAACCTAAACTGGTCTGTCATCTAAGTAGCTGGTGCGGCCACGACCCAAATCCCATGACTGATGTCAACACAAGTACCTGCTATAAATTATCATAAACGCCATCACAATGAGACAGACATTATTCAAATCTTAATATAAGCATTACGCCCCCCCTGCCGTATATTTAAAGCGGATTGATGGAAATGAGAGGTCTTAAATTAGGGTACACACATCCTTCCCCTGCAGGTCTAGACTGACTGACAAACAGCACTGGCTGCAGGAAAATAACACGCAGCTAGGAAGGGTGTGGCAGCAGTGCATGCTGGGTCTGCGCTCGGCATCGTGGGTCATTCAGGGTCATCTGAACATATACATGAGGGTGAAACTCAACACCATCTTAGAAATGTGTTTAACATTTTCCCTTAGTAATCTTTGACCCTAGCAACCAGATCACGGAAACCACAGCTGACTCAAACACCACAAACGAACACCACGGTGGCACGTCGCTCACTCTTTCCCAAGCATGCTAACTCAAACTTACGCTGCAGGAAGTTGCACATGCTAAAATCCACACGCACGCCCTCCAAATGGGAAACGAGCCATCTGTACACTTCACAATCCTTCCATACTACAGTATCATACTACACTATTATAACTATGTAACTATGTATATAATACTACTGTACCTGGAACACCTGTTATTTCTTTTTCAGTGCTGCTATAATGCTAATTCTTGTGAGCTTATTAAAATGTGTCACTGACTATTTAAGAGACTATATCATATCTATAAATCCTTTGAAAAGCATTTGGTCTGGCCTCATACCAAATCCCAAGACTGGTGTCAGTCCAAGTTTATGCAAATCTCTTATAAAATGTAAGTTTGTCTGCCCCACTCCTCTTAAGAGACATAAGCTACATACTGTTAGACACACACAAACACACACACACACACACACACACACACACATATATATAGCAGGGATAATCCAGTACCTCTGGATCATAGCTAACCGGGCAGAATAATAGTTGGATATGCATTTACCCTAGCGGGGTTGCTTTATTATTATTTCTCGTGTCAGTCACGAAACGTAAACTAATAACTGGACAGTGGCATTTATCGCAAGCATTTGATTACAAAATAATCAGACATGTAAACTCACTAATGATCAATCAAGTCAACGATCTGAATCGCTGATACTTTACAAATGTAAATAACGATTTAACTGGGAAAACATACACATATCAACAATTTAAATAAAGCACAAAACCCCCAACCAAATAAATAAACTCAAGCATAACAGACCCAGAGGTACGTTCTGTTCTGAGAAATAACGCACGATCTCGTAAATCTGACTGAATTGGGAGGAAACGACAGCAACGAAATAACAATTTTAATAGGTACATATATCTCGATTTCAGGCATTTTCTGACAATGTCTACGACAGCTTGTTCGGCTAGTCCACTGGACCGGCTAATCATTTACTAAGCTGAGCCATCTCGTCACTTATGCTAACGTCAACAACCCGCAGCTAGCGCGGTTTTGCTACGAGCGGTCACATGAGATTTAGTTATCTGGGTAGTTACCTACCTTAGACCTAACAAACACATATTGATAATAAAACGATTTTCACCGCCATTTAACACACAGAGTGTCAATGAATTATTGCCCCGGCCTGCCGTAGCTGCGGTCTACCAACCCAAAGGGCTAGCTAGCGTGCTAACATTCGTATGTGGTTAGCTAACTAGCACATAACGAAACCGCTGAATGAGCAACACCACAAGCTTTCTGCTTTTGTCTTACCATTTGCAATATTCGCCTGAACATATCTTCCTTTGGTTTGTTTTGTTATTTTATTTTCTTTAACAAAAGAAAATCTAAGTACTGGGACTGGAATTCTGTTTTGTAATGTTGACACTTGCCCAGAGAGAAGCGTCCGCCAGCACTCCGGGGCTAAGGTAGGCGGGGAGGTGCGGGGAGAGGGTGGGACTGCTCACGGACGGCACACTGCGCTCATCCTTTGGCATATTTTTGTTTTGTCTAAACAGCCCAGTGATTGTACATCTAACATACGTCCGAGCTCCAAAGCGTTGCTTCATACAATAGTCATATTTTCTTTTCATTGTTTGGCTACACCAAATTCATTCATGTTTACTTGGCTATTATATGTACGAACACGTGATCACATTTGCCACCAATGGCGGACAACAGATTTCTGCCACCTACTGCCGCGGAGTTAGTAAAAGTGAGACCGCAGTCGTAGACAACTCTGTCACACGTCTGAGAGTAGACACGCAGCACGGCGTTCCCCACTGTCCAAGACACATTAAACAAACATCTACAATCCATTTCAGTGTCAGTATAACAGATGGAGAACTGCGTCAATGTGGGGAGGTCTACTCCGCCCCGGAAATATACAAAAAGGAGGTTGCAGAGAGTCCACACATTAGTCACACCAGCCATGAGGTTTTACAGGGTTATATTTTCTTCTCAATTCCTCCTTCTGATATTATACTGCAACCTGTTTGTGTTTTAATGCTTACATTATCAGTACAAAAGTACTCATACATATTTTAGACTTACAAATCATCCAAATTTCCAAAAGATGTGCAGCTGAGCACAGGAGGAAGATGCAGAAGCCCGTCACCAGGGCGACACTGGTGTGTGTTCATGTGTGATCAGCACAGGATCGTTTGTGTCCACGTCAGCCACTGTTTCTCCTTCATGTTAAATATGGAACATGTTGGATTTGGTTCAGCATTTGGCAATTAAATTCTTTGAATTGTCTGTATCG
The DNA here is from genome assembly GCA_020368025.1 of Brachyhypopomus occidentalis. Lineage (NCBI taxonomy): Eukaryota > Metazoa > Chordata > Actinopteri > Gymnotiformes > Hypopomidae > Brachyhypopomus > Brachyhypopomus occidentalis. The sequence continues at coordinate 5,939,872 of JAGXOD010001351.1, read as the reverse complement.
ACTTTTACCTCTAAAGCAGGTGATCCAGTTTGTACAAAAACAATAGCACCAAAGTTGCATCGCGGTTTGCCCTTCCTGGGAGCTGACATTCACACATTTCAAAACTGCTGATGTTACAGTGAGAAAGAGACTTCTGTTAAGTTCCTTTAAGCATACTTAAAAGCTTGCACTATATTAACAGGTTGCATTCACATTTAAGATGAGTTGGTGAAAACAAACTGAAAGTTCATAGCATGTTAGACCTATAACACAGACACAATAAAAACCTAAAGCAAAGCACATCCCATCAGACCTGAGCACACTTCTGAGTGTAGGACCCTTTTACAGCACCACCATCTTCAACTGAAATTACACTTGTGCTTTTAGACTTGTTTAAGAACAGAGCATAATTTATTTTATGTATATTTTTATATCAAGTTTTTTTTGCACAGCTGTATCACCTTGGCAATGTCTAAAGACATTTTGATTTGTTTTTAACATTCTTTAAAGAAACACTCAAATCATGAATAAATAACTACAAACATGGCAGTCACTTATCACAAGCTCTACTTCTCTAGGTCACGTGGTCATAGCCACGTCCTACACCCCTCTCCAAATGTTCAGTTATAGAACAGCATTCACTCTCTGCTCAGTCCCAACAACCTTGTTTGACTGACATGATTTAAAAAAAAACAAAATCAATACACTCTAAAAGCTTGACCTGGGAATCAAAGGCAATTATACTCCCCTCGCCTTCGATTTCTCAAAAACTGAAAAAATATCGTAAACATGGAAATTATACATGCATCAAAAAAAGTCCATTGAGAATTTCCTTTTGTGTTTGGCACAAAGGCGACCCCTGCTGGCAGTTCTATCTGTGTAAGCGGGGCCGTCCACAGTCCTGCGTATTTGTTTGGTGGAGAGGGGCGTTGTCGTCCTCGTGCGTGTTACCGTTGGGCGCGAGTCTGCGGAGGTACTCCGCGTGCACCGGTTTATGACACTGCAGCACTCGGATGGCCTCGTCAATTTTAAACCACTTTCTCTTGCGACCTGAGAAAAAAACACGTACATTTTAATATTATATTACATTTAATATTATATTATTCTTAAAACAACATTTTATACTGTAGCACATTCTACCGATCAAGGTTACCAGAGCTGTATTTTTAAGTCACTGACTCATGAATCAACTACTGTAAAAAGACGCCACACACTTTCTGACTTTTTAAACTGTTGATAACTAATGATAATAACTCATCTTAATTATCATTCAATTATTTTTTTATTTATGCTAACTTTTTATTGCAATGGTATGAATACTCCATATGAAACCCGACAAGAACAGCAAGGTTTATATTTTGGATCTGTACTCCACAACATTACATCTAAAACAAAATTATGACCAGATAGTTTAACACACTGTTCGGGGTGAACCATACAGAATTCACAGCTGCAACTTTTTACTATTAATGTTTAGGCACAAAAACAGAATATTAATACTATAAAAATGCAAAAAATATCAAGTCTATTTTCTCTGGTGAAGGCAGTAACAGAAGAGCTTCTGCCTGGGTCACATGAACTAATGTCACTCCATAAAGAAACAAGTACATATGATCACACTGATCATTTACTGAAGTGTAAAGTCGGCTTTCAAAGCATCATAACACTCTATATCCTGGAGCCCCCGATAATCATTTCTACCAACAGTTTTGATCTAGCAGCTAATGCCACTACCGATCTTTAAGCAGCTAACAACGCCACTGATGTTTAAGCAGCTAACGACACCACTGTTCCTAAATATAAACCTATGTAAAATGCCTGCATTATGCCAGTTCACCATTTGTTTTCTGTAAAGTTTCTTCTAAGATGATGTCTGGTGCTCCTGTATGTGCTCCTGTACTCTAGATGACGTCTGGTGCTCCTGTATGTGCTCCTGTACTCTAGATGACGTCTGGTGCTCCTGTATGTGCTCCTGTACTCTAGATGACGTCTGGTGCTCCTGTATGTGCTCCTGTACTCTAGATGACGTCTGGTGCTCCTGTATGTGCTCCTGTACTCTAGATGATGTCTGGTGCTCCTGTATGTGCTCCTGTACTCTAGATGACGTCTGGTGCTCCTGTATGTGCTCCTGTACTCTAGATGACGTCTGGTGCTCCTGTATGTGCTCCTGTACTCTAGATGACGTCTGGTGCTCCTGTATGTGCTCCTGTACTCTAGATGACGTCTGGTGCTCCTGTATGTGCTCCTGTACTCTAGATGACGTCTGGTGCTCCTGTATGTGCTCCTGTACTCTAGATGACGCCTGGTGCTCCTGTATGTGCTCCTGTACTCTAGATGACGCCTGGTGCTCCTGTATGTGCTCCTGTACTCTAGATGACGCCTGGTGCTCCTGTATGTGCTCCTGTACTCTAGATGACGTCTGGTGCTCCTGTATGTGCTCCTGTACTCTAGATGACGTCTGGTGCTCCTGTATGTGCTCCTGTACTCTAGATGACGTCTGGTGCTCCTGTACTCTAGATGATGTCTTGTGTACACTTCGTACTTATTTATGCTTCCCTTCTCTCAACAAAGTGAAATAGCGGACTGCTAACTGAAAGCAGTGGAAAAAGAGATCTAGTGGAATCTTTTACTTCTCATCGGTGTGTTAATTGTTGCAGCTGTAGTCACAGACCTCACTAAGGTTATAGTTTAGTTGAATTTAGAGGTGGTGGCTGACATAGTCTCCAAACACGAGAATCAAGAGAGCACTGGGGGGAGAAGAGGAAGAATAAATCGATGGGAGACAAAGCAAAAACTTTACCACTGTCAGAAATCAACTGCTTGACATACTGCCGGAAACCCTGAGGTACTGAGAAAGAGCGTATCCTTCCATCCCCTGGCGACAGAGCCAGTGAGGTCTGCAGAAAGGTTTTCACATGAAATAATCTACAACATACAAAGTGCTGTGACTGCTATGCCTTCGCCCAACATTTGCTGAATTAATGTTGATATTCAGCACTTGAACCTTGATGCCCTGTCTGCCCTGCGAGGGTCCAGGCAGGGAGTGTGAGAGGGGCCGCGAGAAGGGAGACGCGGACGCAGACGCCCGCTGGAAAACAACTGTGGCAAACCTCCCGGCAAACACACGCGGGCTATTTATACAGCAGCAAGAGAAGCTCACTAGTTCACTCTTTCCACACCATCTACAAATAGTTCACGTTTTGAATTACACTGTCCATGGGCAAACAGTTATTTTTATGGTGTCACTCCAGCAAAAATGCAGCACATATGATTACATAAGGGCTGAAGCAGCAGTGTAAAACTATTGCCCAAGTTTGCCTCACCTTGCAGCAGTGCGCTGGTGCCCTGTCCAGAAATCTTTTTCTGCTCAGACTGCAAGTCGGGTTTCAGCCTCCAAACACTTGGAGGACTTGGAGAGTTCCCAGGTCCTAGCTGACCCTGGATCAGCACAGGCCCTAGCTGACCCTGGATCAGCACAGGCCCTAGCTGACCCTGGATCAGCACAGGCCCTAGCTGACCCTGGATCAGTACAGGGCCTAGCTGACCCTGGATGGCATATGAGTTTACCCACAGTGTGGGGTGCACATTGTTTTTGCAAAAAGTTTCAAACTATTCAAACAGTAGCAGAAATAGTACGTACACAGCCTACGGTTACGGATTTGAGCAACTGCAGCTTTGCAGAGTTACTCTAGTATGTTAGGGATGTAACCACCAAGTGATTGTTGTGTTTGGCACTAAAAAAGAAACATGATGAACTGGGACATCTTGGGAGGAGGGCGAACCAGTTCACGGCTTCTCCCCTTTCCTGGTTCACGTCTTTAAACGAGTCTCCATGTGATCTTTCACTAAAACTGCTCGCTGGCATATGGAAAAGGTTCAAGTAGGAAATGAATAAACCAGAGTGCTGTATCCTCAACGCCTGAAGGACTACAGCTATTGTGATGTGATGGGCATCAGAGGTCAGGCTTATGGGCCCACCACTGCTGTTCTGCTACAAAATGTTCAGGTTCATATGGCTGGCTACGACTTCTTGACTTTTGCTGTTAATATTTTATGATGCAAAGAAGAAACCGAGCAGTATGTGTGAGCAAAATGGCTGCCGTGACGTACCGATGTTGACGGAGTCTTCCCAGTCCTCGAGAGTCTCCGTGACCGTAAGCACATACACGTACGTCCGGTGCTTGCTGTCCTGGTTCTGCTGCAACAGGAACAACAACAAAAATCATGTTTTAAACTGTTACACACATCACTGTAGCAAACACAAAGGCAGCTGTGCATTTGAAAAAGTTCCAGCAAATTCATCAGGCTTTATGTCGATGATATTCAGTTTGGCGTCTTACCTCAAAAACCCCCAGAAGTCTTCCGAGGGTGCCCCGCACACCAGCCTGCCCAGGAACAGACAGAAGATATGCATGAAGTACAACCATTCCTAGCAAGAGGAGAAAACCACACACTCCTTCCTACCCACAAACCCTTGCACTCTCGTTATGTGCGCTGCCCTATCACCAGTAACTTTAAGCTCTAGAAGAGTAACAGGTAGCTACTATTTTAGTAACAATTAAAGTAAATCTAATTAATAAATACACTGACATGTATCTTGTAATTACAATCACATAAACATGCACATGCATGTGTGAACTAACACACTGTTAAGGCAACAAAACACTACCTCATGGAAAACACTATCCCATTGGCAAAGGGTCAAACTTTTAGGCCTAGCTTGTACGGACTGACACAAAGACGTATGTCTGGTATTTGACAAAGGCAGGAGCATCATGCAGAGGTGTGTGATAGAGAGAGGCTGGACACAGAAGAACGTGGGGTACAGGACAGGGACGTAGAGACAGAGGGACTGGGGTACAGCGGGGTAACAGAGCACACGGAGGTACGGGACACAGGGACACAGAGGGGCGAGGTCACAGTGGGGTAACAGAGTATGGGACAGGGGCATAGGTGCACTGGGGGGCAGGATTGGGGGGGAGGCAGAGTCGTGCTGGAGTCGCACCAGCGTCCGTCATTCTGGTCCTCCTCAATGACCCAAGAAGCCAGAGCTGTACGTCTCCATAACACAAACAGGATTCCAGCATGCTCACATGGGAACGGCGCGTCTTCACTTCAACGCTGTGAAATAGCCTGACCAGGCTCCGGTAACTCCAAAGCCCTGAGCCAATAAGACGTGTGGCTTAGCTGACTGACAGGCCGACAGGACCACTCAATACCACGAGTACTGTGGCTATGACACCACAGAAATGTCTCTCTGCAAATCCGATGAACATTCATGTTTCTTGCCTGGGCTTTTTAAACACTACTACTTTGTGGTTCAATGAATCTGAACCACCCCAAGCAGCCATCACAGCTTTAGTTCTAGCTAGTGTGGCACTGGAAGCGATATTAAGCTTTCTGACGTAAATTATTATCGCAAAGAGCATTGCTGGCACAGGACTGAATTTCAGAGAACATTCAGCACTCACTTCTTCCAAACGCTACCCTGCATCTGTCCTCACTCAATACAGCCATGTGAGCAGGGTTAAGCCCCAGACACAGTCGCATCAAATCGAAATGAAACCAGATCTCAAAAGGGAGAATCTCCTGAGAGGTAGGACACTGAAGCCCAAGGCTCCTGGGAAGACCTCAGGGGCACCGCAGCCCTGGTAGGGCCCTGGTGACAGGGTTTGACTCACTAGACTGCGTCCTGCTCAGGAAAGGGCGGGGATTAGAGGCTGGGTTTAGAGGCTGGGTTCTGCACCACCCCCAGTCTTTGCTCTTCGTCTCTGACACAGGTTGGGTTACAGCTCATCAAAAGCACTGAGACAAACAGAAATTTAATTCCCCAGAAATGTTAAGGAAGCACTATTCATTAAGGCAGTGCTATTTGTTAAGGAAGCACTATATGTTAAGGGTGCACTATTAGTTTAGGAAGCAATATTTGGTAAGGAAGCACTATTTGTGGCCCAGAGAGTTAATATGCGTTTGTTTGATTCCCTGTATATTAAAATGTGTACAGTATAAACTATAAATTATTATTGAGTGTTCTTAACACACAGGTTGGCCTTGAAACCCGGAGTTAAAAAACACATGCTACAGTCAGTAACTAGCACGGTAGATGTTAAATTAATATACAGCCCTGGTCTGATATATTATCATGACATTTGTGCTACTTAAATACGACACTTTCCTAATATACTGAGACGTACTGTGAGTATTCTGTACTTACAGATGATGTAAGCACCTCCTGTACTGCACTGACGATGGTCAATAAAGTCTGAATGCTATGACATCACAGGAAACACACGGTGACACATAATTCCTAATCATTAAAATACTGCAACCTGACAGAGGTATGTAATCACCGTTGGTTGCATTACATCTAAAAGAGTTGTGTATGTCCATGTCACTCCACCTGACATTAATTGCACTAACTGTAATCAAGGGTAACGTCTAAAGCTTTCAGCAGCTGGACAGATTGTATTTTCTTTATATAGCCAAATATGCTCTGTGCCTGACTGCACTGTTAAAGTCATTAGTCATCTTTACAGAAGCTGTAACAGGACCTTCACAGATTAGCCATGTGGGGGGGAGATTTTCAGCAGCAATTAAAATGAGAGCTCTGTAGGTTCCTGGTGCACCCAGAAGATGGAGGCAGGAGTGAGCGTCCACACTGTGAATGAGGCAGGAGTGAGCGTCCACACACTGGGAGTGAGGCAGGAGTGAGCGTCCACACACTGGGAGTGAGGCAGGAGTGAGCATCCACACACTGGGAGTGAGGCAGGAGTGAGCGTCCACACACTGGGGGTGAGGCAGGAGTGAGTGTCCACACACTGGGAGTGAGGCAGGAGTGAGCGTCCACACACTGGGAGTGAGGCAGGAGTGAGCGTCCACACACTGGGAGTGAGGCAGGAGTGAGCGTCCACACACTGGGAGTGAGGCAGGAGTGAGTGTCCACACACTGGGAGTGAGGCAGGAGTGGGCGTCCACACACTGGGAGTGAGGCAGGAGTGGGCGTCCACACACTGGGAGTGAGGCAGGAGTGGGCGTCCACACTTGGAGTGAGGCAGGAGTGGGCGTCCACACTGGGAGTGTCTCCCAGCTCCTCCACGGCTGTGTCCCATGTCTTCCTTCCAACCAGAGGAGGCCGATGGTAACAGGACACTGACGCCACATGTCACCGCCATGTCTCACAGTTGTCAACAGATGCCCCCTTGGGGCAGCGTTTCCCAGTGTACCCAGTGCAGCTACAACCCATCGCAACTGCAACTCCACCTCACCTTACAATCAACCGCAAAACCACGAAGGACAGACTTACAAAGTGCAGGGTCTTAATATCAGATTTGGAATAACTGGTAGTTAATGATGATCACAACTGGTGGTCAGTGAGTCAGTATCACATGACCGTGACTCTCCTGCCTAAAGTGTCTGAAACAGGCCTGGAGGTGTGGACAAACCTTCACAGGAATGCTGCTTTGCAGAGCAGGCATGCAACACACTTAGCCTGGAGATGTTCTGACGGCTGTGGTCAGTATGGCAGTGTTCCGTTACATAACACACACACACACACACATACATACACACATACACACATACACGGAAACTGGCAGCACCAAGTTGCTAACAAGTGTGCGACATGGAGTCATTATACAGATTTATTCATGGAGTCATTATACAGATTTATTCATGGAGTCATTATACAGATTTATTCACGGGCCTCCAGAAGCGCACCAGCACCAGAACCGCATTCAATTTTACACCATACAAGTGCTTTCGGCCCAATGTAAACGGATGCATTACAGTGAGGATGACACATGGCAACAAACGGAAATGCAAATGTTCAATTGAAAATTTAACAGAAATTCAGACTATATACTGTGTGTGATTTTCAGAATGCTGTCTGTGTGTATGTGACTGTATTTGTTTTTCATTATAATCCTTGGTTTCTAACTTTTATCCTGCGTATTATTAATTTTGCCCTTTAATCTAATGTACAGTGTCCCTGTCCCTGATTAACTTAAATTGAATAAATTATAAATTATTGTTATTAACTAACAATTATTAAATTGTTATTAACTAATAATTATGACACTCACAGTGTAGGTGGAGGTCACCACCTCAAACACCTCCCTAACTGTGTGTGGGTGGAGCTCACCTCCTCAAACACCTTTCTCACTGTGTGTGGGCAGAGCTCACCTCCTCAAACACCTCCCTCACTGTGTGTGGGCGGAGCTCACCTCCTCAAACACCTCCCTCACTGTGTGTGGGCGGAGCTCACCTCCTCAAACACCTCCCTTACTGCTGCCCCATCTGGCTCCTCCTCCGGCTCCATGCCGCCACCAGGAACAATCCAGTGGTCTGGATGCCGACTGCTGCTCACCAGTAAGACCTGAACCCCGTCCCAAACCCCGGAATCACACACACACACACACACACACACACACACACACACACAGAGAAGGTTAATTCAACGATTACCAACTTCTTCTCATATCTTTGTTAATATTTGTGTTAATACACAAAGATGCACAAAGTTTTTTGCCATATCTTCTTTACATAAAAAAGTTTGTCACTGGTTTGTGATCACAACGTCCTTTGCTGAACGGATATTATTTTGACTGACAGACCATTTTTAACACATCAGTAACAGTACCACTACCATGTTTGCGGGTGTTGAAGTGCTGCTGGACTCTGAACACGTTTCACTGTTTATGCTAAACTGAGATCCAAAAATATGGTGTCATCAGTGGTCATGCGACTGGTTATTGATAAAGAATCATAGAATGACTTAACAACACTGTAGGACAACAGGTGCAACTTTAACTGGACACAGACTGTTTCTTATAAATACATTTATAGAAATGGTGGTGGGACTTACACACAAGATCTGGGAGCACAACTGGTGAGAGATAAATATATTTATAGATCAAAGACCAAAAGAAAGTCATTTTGGAATCTTTTTTGTGCTAGAATAAGGAGAACTGTGGTGAGGCAGGCTTGGGAAACTTTGGCGGAAGTTGTGTTTTAACTGGTTAGATGCTTCCTGTTCTGGGAACTGAGCTATTACGTTACAGCTGTGTGTGTTCTGGGTCTTAAACACTGCATCTTTCTCAAGCTTGAACCTTGGAAGCCAGAGCATGATTCTGACTGAACACATCAGTGAAATCTTTGGACATGCTCACATTCTTCCTCTTTTAAACATCCCAGTCAGTATGAAAATATGACAGTCTGGTTTCTATTCTCACTTCTCCACATGACATTGATTGGAAAGTCTACAAAAATATTATACTGTGACCACAATGTCACATATTGCAATAATGATGTACACTGCAATATATTAAATCCCACAAGTCTCTGTTTTATTTACCTATGATGACAGTGATTTCAATTTGTCGGATGCAGACAGTTCATCCAAACACCAGCAGGACGTCCCTGCCATTTACCCAGCTCAGCTGAGATTAAATCGGGACGCCCCCGCCATTTACCCAGCTCAGCTGAGATTAAATCAGGACGCTCCTGGCATCTACCCGGCTCAGCTGAGATTAATCAGGACGTCCCCGGCATGCCAGAAAAAATGGGATTTGTTATAGAGCTCACTGGTCATCGCAGCCATCTTTAATATCAGTGATAAAAAAAAGCTTGCAGTAATCAAGAAGAGATTTTTTGCAGCCACAACACGGAGCGCCTCTGTCACCCCCTGAATAAGCGGAGTTAGGCATCAGCTGCGTTTCAGGAGAAATACAAACTGCATGAAGCTCCTCCCCTCCAGCTCCACCTCCCTCCAACTCCACCTTCCCATATATATATATATATATATAAACATCCCACTCTGATCTCCACAACGTTTGGACTCCAGCAGTTCCTTGTGTGCTCGCTACGTCTCCTTGACTCCACCTACGTCTCCTTGACTTCTGCAGTAATCTCTTTTAGTTGTTCGGAAAAGCAGGGCGTGGCCACAAAGCAGAAGCCCCACCCCTCAAGTTCTCTTCCTCATTTCTCCAGTTCCACTTATTGGTGATGACTGTGTACCTGAACACTGACACTTTTAGAAATTGCTGTATATGTGATTCAACACTTCACATATCTACACCGGAACACTGACTATTCTATATCTGATTCTATGTACACAGAACAGTAAAAGTATTCCCAGTGAAACGAACATGTTTATTTCATTCTGCTGTTTTGCCTCAACTGAGTTGAATGTGCAGTATCAGATGTATTCTCCTTGGTAATTGGATGTGTTTAGTGAATCAGATGTATTCTCCTTGGTAATTGGATGTGTTTAGTGAATCAGATGTATTCTCCTTGGTAATTGGATGTGTTTAATGAATCAGATGTATTCTCCTTGGTAATTGGATGTGTTTAGTGAATCAGATGTATTCTCCTTGGTAATTGGATGTGTTTAGTGAATCAGATGTATTCTCCTTGGTAATTGGATGTGTTTAGTGAATCAGATGTATTCTCCTTGGTAATTGGATGTGTTTAGTGAATCAGATGTATTCTCCTTGGTAATTGGATGTGTTTAGTGAATCAGATGTATTCTCCTTGGTAATTGGATGTGTTTAGTGAATCAGATGTATTCTCCTTGGTAATTTGATGTGTTTAGTGAATCAGATGTATTCTCCTTGGTAATTGGATGTGTTTAGTGAATCAGATGTATTCTCCTTGGTAATTGGATGTGTTTAATGAATCAGATGTATTCTCCTTGGTAATTGGATGTGTTTAGTGAATCAGATGTATTCTCCTTGGTAATTGGATGTGTTTAGTGAATCAGATGTATTCTCCTTGGTAATTGGATGTGTTTAGTGAGTCAGATGTATTCTCCTTGGTAATTGGATGTGTTTAGTGAATCAGATGTATTCTCCTTGGTAATTGGATGTGTTTAGTGAATCAGATGTATTCTCATTGGTAATTGGATGCGTTTAGTGAGTCAGATGTATTCTCATTGGCTTTTGGCAGTGTGCTCCATGATTCCATGGCAACGCCAATGATGACCTGCAGAGTCATTGGAAGGAGCAAGTTTACAGCTATTTATACTAATAACAAGCAAAAGTGACAATGACCAGAAATTTTATGTAGAACATTTCTTGAATTTAAAACACTAAGTTTTGGTTTTTCAAACACTATAAATATTTAAAAAAATATTAAATAAAAATAAATAATCTATTTACTGGTGGCATCTCTGTGTAATTGGCAATCACTTAGAATGAGATTCTATATCAAATTCGTTACTTCACATATCTGCATCTGAACATGAAGTCTTTTAGGAGGTGATTCTATATCTGATTCATCGTTTCACACATCCACACCTCAGCTCACAGCTGGTCCAACCAGGGTGGGACATTGGTGCAGATCAGAACAGGAGGGCACAGGCGGTAAAAAAATACCTCACAGGGCTCTACAGTCCATCTGGACAGAAAAAAAAGCTTCCGTGACACAGTGAACAGGGCAAATCATTAAAGCCTTGGATTGACTGATCAGAGGTCAGTTCTTCACTGTGCTGCTTAATTGAGAAACAGCCACATGTGTCCTGTCACCATGACCTAGTGCAGAGTTCAACATGCCAAACACGTTAATACCCCAACCTAACACGTCATCATGACCAGAGCATTCACATATCAACAGAGTCATAACAAAGCTTTAGTTTCTGCCCAATAACCCCTAGCGATAAATTAAAAGCAAACTTGCTTGATACAGTAATTGCAAATAAACACTTTTACCACGTGCCTTTGACAAACTTGGAGCGGTATTCTGTTCCATTAGCAAGTTATACAATTACAACTCAAAGGGTCAAAATGAGAAAGTGTTTATGGTATGAAGTGGGGGAGGGAAGGGAGTAGATGTTCCAGGACCTTCTGAGTGTGACATTCTCACTGCAACCCTAGATCCAGAACCAGAGTGAACCCAGCCCTGCACAGGTCTAGTGGAGACGTCTCCACTTCACGGCGCTGCGCAGATCTAGTGGGGACGTCTCCACTTCACGGCGCTGCGCAGGTCTAGTGGGGACGTCTCCACTTCACGGCGCTGCGCAGGTCTAGTGGGGACGTCTCCACTTCACGGCGCTGCACAGGTCTAGTGGGGACGTCTCCACTTCACGGCGCTGCACAGGTCTAGTGGGGACGTCTCCACTTCACGGCGCTGCGCAGGTCTAGTGGGGACGTCTCCACTTCATAGCGCAAGACTTATGGCCACAATAAGATGGACCACACACAGGTATATGCAGGGTTCAGTTTGGTTGCCCGGAGTTTACAGTAAATATTTCAGCAAACATAATACCCTGAAGTCCCATAAAAAAACAAACAAACAAACAAAAAAACAACTGGATCTGACTCTGCTGCTAGACACAGTAACTTCAATAACCATGTACACACTCATTTATTAGAATTGACGTTGCTTCCTGCTTTTTTGTGTTGCAAAATGTCAGGTGTCTATCTACCATTATGGTGCAATTTATAGCTGTTGTTGGTCAGGTTAGATGCCCCGGGTAATGTTTACACTGAACAGACGCACTGTTGTGGTTATAACTACTACAATAACACTGTTACCGAACCAGATAGGTCGCCCCTATTACGATCATCAGGGAGGTTCCAGTATGTAGATGTTGAACCTGTATTCCAGTAAGTGATGTCTGGACTGCTAAAATATCTTTCTACGTGGAATAGAAATAATCTGAGAGAAGCACTGAGAGATTCATGGCAGAACAGTTTTATGCAGAGCCCAGCACTGTTTGGGCTCAGGGAGGGTGTGAACTGACCTGACTTCTCTGGTCCAATGAGCTAAAGAAGCGTTCCCAGCCCAGTGAGAGACACCACGCACGCACGCATGCATGCACGCACGCACACACACACACACGTGGTTTACATAAGCACTGGATCAGCAGTTGTCATTCTGTGAACACAAAGCTTAATTGCAGTGTGGAGGCGAGCACACTGACTCTGAGCGGTGATGATCACACGCCTTTCCCGTGGGCAGTCTAACCATGCGGCAGCATTACCACACCAGCTCTGACTCTCAGCGTTCCATCCCTGCTGGAGGTCTGTGCTTTTAATGAAGAAGCTGTCAGCATGACTCTCTTTAAGGTGATAAGGCAAATTGTTTTTTAAACATATCGGGAGTGATTACTGATGTTGAAACACACTGGTTTGACTATAATGGAACTAAGGTCTTTGGACTGGTTTTAATTTTTGTTAGTGTTGGCTTTAGGACAGGTTTTCTGTAAGTTTACCATAAACACCCAGCTAAAACTGACCTCAAATAGAGCTCTGATTAAGCTTATGAGATAACACCTCTCTGGTGGCCTAATGCAGTTTCTAACAGTAACTTATTCCACCTACACCACCCTTACTCATCATCGCCAGGCCTCCTCACTCACGGCAGAACTTCAGAAAGGCAGAGTTATAATGGACAAAGTGTGGCAGAGCGGGAGCTTCGGCTGGAAATGCGCCGTCCGAAATGCACCTGCGTCCTCTTCGGTCTGCAGTCAGCTGGAGTGACCTTCTGCTGCCTGGCGTGGTACTCAAAGTGATTTAAGCAAGAGAGTATAGGTGTGAAAACAGATGGAAATGTGGGATGCTGCAAAGTATGAGAGGAGAGAGGGGGAGAGAGAGAGGGAGAGAGAGAGAGAGAGAGAGAGAAAGACAGAATGAGGGAGGGAGAGAAAGAAAGCATGTACAATGTGTCAACTTCAATTGAGGATGAGGAGAGGGGTTAGAGAGGAGAGGGATAGAGAGCAAAAGAAGAAGAGAGGGTAGGAGAGGAGAGAAAAGAGGAGAGGACAAGGCGGGGGGAATGGGAATCTGCCAGTGGCATCGTTCCGCTTCTATAAATTGCTGCTGATGGGTCATTTAGTGCTTGGGCACATAGTGTAAGATGGTTCCCCCACTGCAGTTCTCTCTGACCCAGTCACATGGAGAAAACCTTGCAGCATATCCAAGATATGGTAGCATATCCACCTGCTAGCATATCTATGATCTACATCCCTTGGCCTCTAATGAGTCAGATTTCGGTGTAGTTGAAATGTTTCGCTTCCCAGTGGGGCATGTGCCATGCTAGACTCTCTCAACTCACCAGCCTTTCTGATTTATTTACATTCCGTAATGAGTCTCGGCCTGCAGTCTTCTAAGTCTAAGCTAAATGTTTCTGGGCACAGTCTGCCTGCTGCTGTGGCCTTTAATTAAAATTCCATATCACAGTATCTTTGTGTGGCCTGCATTACTAAAAAAAATTTAAAAAAAACCTTCTGCCCTTTAACAAGGCCATTCTGGGTTGACAAATAGGGAATGTGCGCTAGCAGTATAGATCAGTGGTGTCATTTCTAAAAGTTACATTCCCCGTTTGTTTTCTGATGTACGTATGATTCTCTACAACACTATCAGTGTTGCATCATTTAATCGCATGGACAGGCGGGGAGCTTATGACTGTTGTGAATTACAGGACATCAGTGGTGAAGTTATGACCGTCGGGTGCGCCTCATCATTTACCAGAGGAGAGAAAAAAAAAGATCTGGAAACTGTCCTCCCAATAAAGCTGTGATGCAACCGGGGCCTTCAGCGACAGAGATCATCATGGGGGCGAAATCCCTGCACTACATGTTCGTAAATGGACGTAACTTGCACAAAGTAATTACTGTTCTGTACTGGTATATTGAGCGGCTGTCCTGTCACCTTGGACATTTCCATTTGACGGAATTCTAATCAAAACCTAAAAGGGTAAATTTAGAAAGTGGCGTAAAAGTAAAAATAAAAGAATCGTCCAGTACTCAGAAAGTACTTTCGCTATTAGGTGTGAGGCGGAACAACAGGTCTCTGTCCGTGTGGCTGACAGCCTGGCTGGGTTAGCTTGCTTTCTTTCTTTCTCGAAGTCAAGAGGGTCGTGGCCAGACTTCAGCAAGAAAGTCGGAATGACAGTAACATCTGTAACGTCTGTTAATTTAGCTGTTATTAACATACCACAGTCACTTAAACACGCGGCGGCTAGACGGCTAGCCAGTTTAGTAGGCTAAAGCCACAGTAGTGCAGGGATATTTAACCAGCTCACCAACCAGGTGAACGGGATCCCTGCGGTAAGAGTATTATGCCAAACGAATTTGGCCGATGCTTCACGGACATGTATAGAAATGACAGATTGTCTTTAAAGCCCTGGTTTGACGTTCAAGCGGATGCCGAGCGTGTTGAGGGTACAGATGTGGTTAAGTGCTGGTCTCGACTCATTCGGTAACAGGGGAAGGTTCAAACTTGGAAGTGTGTAGCTAGCTAGCTAGCTAGCAGCTAGTTAAAGTAATAAAAAGTTGAACACAGCCTACCTCGTCTTCCCGATCGTTTTTAAAGCAAAGGCATGCGGCCCGTTTTTTGAAGCCTTCGCCGTCGTACGTCCTCGTTTGGTTGGCCTTGAGTTTCATCATGTAGTCCAGGTCTTCAGGATCACCAGACATTAAAAAAAAGCGCCGCCGATACCCAAATACCCGGGTCTCCAACCAGACTGCTTCTCAGGCCAACAACAACAACAAAAAAATAGCCAGGCTGTTCATACACCTAACATTTATTTCGATTTGAAGTTGAATAAAAAATCCTCCTTCTCGTCGGCGCCGATCGTGACTTCTGCCGGTGTTCGTTTTCTTACCATGGTGACTCGTTGCCGCGGGTTGCACGCGCGATCTGCCGCGCGCGCTCTGCGCTCCTGCTATTGAGCTGCTTCTCAATCGGCACTGCGCAGCCGCGTTAAACCCGCTATACACAGTGAGCATAGTTCATAAGTACGAAACTCCGAGATGAGCCCTGGCGCACGAAGAACCGAAAGAATACATTTTAACAAACAAAATCATTCGTGCTCGTCTTTGTCCAACACGCGGCCTAATTAAGTCTGTAATACGATGTGGATTAACGGATATTTAATAACGAGATTGAGTTTGACAGTACTGCGCTAGCTCCCTCTAGCGGCAATAATTACATCCCTTAGCGATACAGAGTAGCAATTTAAAAATGCTTATTGCTAAACACGTTTATTTCGTTTTTTCCTCCAATAAATCCATCATCCTCCACGATAGCCGTCTCGTAACGGCAGGGAACTAGTTTCTGTGAAACATGTAGCATAGAACTTTAAACACCTTCACTTTCAATAAAAATCAATTAGCCTGCCCCGTCACCCGTTATTTAAAATGTGGGTTAAACATCAAAATACATAAATAAAAATAAAACCAACAAATCAAAAACTGTCCGTCATCGCCTGTAAAAAAAGAAGCTACGAATAATGCCACAAGTCTTATTAATCAACAGATTTTATTTACAGAAAGAACAAAAGTGTGTGGACTGTTCTCATGTCATTCAGAAAGCAGGAAATCGTTCTCCCCTTTAGAAAGAAGGAATTTACATACAATGACTTGAAACATCTCAAACCAGAGCCCAATCATGGAAATGGAGATCAAGTGCTTACAGATCATCTGAATCCTGCACCCCGCCCCCCTCATTCCTGTCTCCGCCCCCTCGGCCCTGACCCCCTAAGTTTGCAAAATAAAGGCAAAACGGAAGAAATAGGCAAGCACATTTCCACCCGGAACCGGATTGTGATGGACAAGGGAGTAACAGCATGGCAATGAAGACGTTTAGAGAGCGCAATTAGTACAACGGTGGTTAGAAAGATGGAAATAAAAATACTAACACCAAATACAATAACAGAAGTGTTAAACTAAAACTCTTGGTACAGTCTCGCCTGAAGGGGAGAGGGTGGGATGGAGATGGAGAAAAGGAGAGAGAGACAGAGAGAGAGAGAGATTGTTTTGGGGAGGACAGGCAAAAGCCTACATTAATAGTCTACGCACTCAGCAGTCACAACAGTTAATGTGATGTAGGAAGGCTATTCCATGTTAATTTACTCTAACCATTGCCAGTCAGCCATTTGTGTCGTGTATTTTTTGTTTAAAAAACAAAAGCAAAAAACAAACAAACAAACAAAAAAAAAACTTTTCCTTCTATGTTTTCTAAAAGGGGAGGAGTTTGTAGTTTGCCAGAAAGGTTGTGGTCTTATCAGACCAATGAGCTGCTTCTCAAAACAAACAGCATCATGAAGAAATCAAAAACAACAAAAAAAAAAAAAAAAAAAAAAAAAAAAAAAACAGAGGTTAAAATAAAAATGTAAAAAGTTACCCATCACCCCCCACCCTTATCGTTCGTATGACGGGACAAGCGAATGACAGCCTTTTTTTTTTCTTTTTTCAAACTACATACTCGTTACAGCAGAGGTGCCCTACAGCCTTGCAGATCAGTGGAAACCGAAAGCCATGTGACAGATGCAAGTCCTCTGCCCTTGTGAAATAACAGTAGTGAATTAGGACAAATACGTTTCTCACTTTTATGCTGATGTGCCTTTAAATCACAAATTGAATGTAATTGTCATTACTTTTCTTTAATATATTCTTGACAGTTGTTTTATTATAACTTTTTCCCCTAAGACTGTGTCCTTTAAATGCAAATAAACAGGTCTTGCTAGACCACGAGGAGTTGTGTTCACACTTGACTTCCACTTTTTCCTCTTCCCTCCCTCTTTCTAGACTTCAATATTGTTCCCGGCGTAAAGCCTGGTCCATGTCCGGGCTGAAACACACAAAAAGAAGCGTTAACACGCGTGGCCCTCACACACACACACACCCCCCTCCCTCATTAACAAGACCCCACACTGCTTGAGGGCTGGCTCGGCTGTGTGTACGCGCTCTCTCTCACCACAGCAAGCACACACCAGAACGGGCACAGCGCTTCACAGTTCAAAGCTATTTCACGCTATTCTATTCTGTTTGTCCTCAAACATAAGTAACCCGCCCCCCCCCACCCTAGATTACAGGAGGCGAGGGGCTCCACCTGAGCTGAAGTCCACCAGGTCTGGCCCAGGAGGAGCCGAGCGCCGCTGTTCAGAGCTCCCCCCCCCTTCAGCTCTGGTCATCTCCAAACTCATCGCTCGATTTCAGTGGATTTGACGTATAAAAAGTATGAAAAGTTCAAAATCCAACATCCTTTTAACGTGGACATTAACAGATCCTTTAAGCAAATTGTTGCTAAAATAATACGTCTCCCCAAGTTTAATATTTAAAAAAGCCTTCATTAAGAAAACCCACAGTTTGTGGGTCATTAGTGCTCTCTAACTGACCCTTCACTCTCATCACTGCACTGAGCTACCAGTATTGTGCAGTGTTTTATGCTTGGCAGTCTGATTAGGATTTTGCTTCTCCAACAAGCAATATATGTCAAAGCTCCCCTTGTGGCAGACAGTGAGAATGACGTTCCTGTAGCTCATGAAGCATGCATTAATGGTGTGACTGCAGCACAACAATACCCTCCCCACGTGTAAAGCAACTCATCTGACCCACCTGTTTCTATGGCTTGAGCTTCGTTGGTCTTCCACTGCTCGGCAACATCGTTCGCTAGGGGATCATCGGGGTTGGGAGCGCTTAGTAATGCCTGGATCGATAGCAGCACTGTGCGGATCTGCAGGGCTGGGGACCACTTATCTGTACCATGTGACGTGGTTCAGAGAGAGAAGACAGACAGACAGACAGAGAGACAAGGAGAGGAGAGGGAGAAGGAGAGAGTGGACATTTGCATTTTTTATTCCCTTTTGCTATTTATAACCAATAGCATGGCTGTGGACACAAAGCAACATGTCCAGGAAGACAGAGGTATGTGGGACATGTCATGTCCTCATACGAGACCAGCAGTGCTCTCTCCCCCATCCCCCCTCTCTCTTCCCCGAGCCTCTTCTGACAACTCCAAAAAGCAAATCGCTGAACTCTTAGGCCACGTGCGTCAGAAAGAGGACACCAACACCCAGAACGCGGCACTGCAGTGGCTGCAGGGGTTGGGTCGAGTCGGGCGGCCCTGCGCTCCACGGCGGAGCCCAAACGGGCCTTCAGCAGGAGCACGAATGCCACAGAGTCCCACGAGACAGAGCGACCACATGACCGTGGCCCGAAACGCGTGAAGAGGAGGAACAAGCCGGCCCCTCCCACTGCTGCTACTGGTGAGAGGCACAGAGCTCCTCCCCGAGCACTGGTTAGGACTACACCGGGACTACGCCAGGTTAGGATGTAGAAATGCATGAAGGAACAAAGAACTCTGGGAAACAGAAACTCTCACCACCTTACGTTATGGTCTTAATTTCAGGCTAATTTGACCACTAATTGTAAAGAGCAAAAGGAGGACAGCATTATGACTTCCTTTATGCCATACACACGATTCTCTGAATGTGCACAGGGAGTTGAACAGCAAGCTACAATTATTTACTAAAGTACAGGGAACAGGCCAAGAGGGAGGCTGTTGGTGCTCAGGGTCATGAACCTCAGGGTCATGAACCTGAATGAACCAGCATGCACTGCAGCACCCAGACGGCCGTGTCAGGTTAGCACAGCTAACAGCTCAGCAGACACAGGGCAAAGCAAGTCAACCTGAGCACTGAACTAGCACAACAGGCAAACCTAACAGAATTAGCCTGATGAAATTAACTGATGAAAGAACATTCTTGTGGCACCTTCGTGTGCCAGGTACTGTGTGTGAGAGTGTCAATGACAAGATAAAAGTCCCTTACCTTTCAAAATATCTAGACATATTCTCCCGAGCTTGTCTACGTTGGGGTGATATATTTTGGTCATGAAGCGTACTTTAGGTGCTGCCATGGGGTATTCTTCAGGAAGAAAGAGTTCAAGTTTAAATGTCCCTCCCTCAAACGGGGAGTCCTGAGGTCCAGCGATGACCACATGGAAGTAGCGAGCATTGCCCTCGTCAGGCTCCGCCTTGATGCCTGGCACCGGCTCTGCCAACAAGCGCTGAGTTTCCTACGCACACAATGAGAGGGAACAAGAAGAAGACATGTTGGAACATGGTCACTCGGTAACTCCACAGGACATTAGGCCACACCGGTGACGTGTGGCGTTATTCCTCAGGTGCTACTGCTGCAGTGGAGTATTCGAGTAGCTGCGTTCAGACCTGCCGCTGTTACTACTGCTGCTCTGGTGTCTGGCGACTGATACTCGCTCATTATCTGGTAGCTATAGCATGAGTGTTTTGAAGGTGCTTTTTCAGGACACTCTCGTATATATAACCCAGCATGCTGAGGAATGCTGTCACATGTTATCCAGCCTACACACTCCTACAGCAGAGGAGTCTGTTGCTAACGAGCACCAACACACTGACTGGGGTACACTGACCAGACGAGGACGTCTGTGGTCTAGAACTCGCTTCCGAAGACTTACAGTCACCGACGCGTTTAGTGTTCTCTCCAAGGTGAAAGTTAAGAGGTTGTTTTGTTATGCACAGAAGCTGTCTATTACGTAGTGTCTAATGTGAGCATGTAGCTCAGTATTCCTTATGGAGTAAGACACATAAAGGCAGACAGCCAGGCAGAGACAGCCATGTGGACTGAGGAAAAAGACTCAGAATTACGGCGAATAAACCGGAGTGCTCCAGTGAGAGTCCAGCAAATAGTCAATCACAGGCAGCATTCTGCTATTCCTACAACCATTAACTTTAGCCAATGTGATCATGTCTAATTAAAAAGTGTTAATAAAAGCCTATAGCCAGGTTACTGCTGTGCACATCTGTAACACGCAACGCAACGCTCACTTGCATGCATGCATGCGCACACACACACAGCTGGATGCGTGAAGCACTTAATTATACACTTACGAGACAGGATGTGATCTTCATTAAACTGGAAAACCCATGTGCTTAAAGTGCTTTGTACGGTTAGCCATTTTATTACTCAACCTTCAAGGTCCAAAGCGGAAATGGAGGCAGCAGTACGTGTGGCCCAAGGTCTGGATCATCACACGGGCAGCTAACCTGCTGCTCCAGGACCGCACCAGCCTCAGGAGCAGAACCCAGCCCACTCCAGACCAGACCACACGGCCACCAACGGGCCTCGGAAACTCAGCGATTTTAATGATGCCCAATAACGTTAAATCTTACTGCCGTGAATATACATGTCAGTTCAACC
The DNA here is from genome assembly GCA_020368025.1 of Brachyhypopomus occidentalis. NCBI lineage: Eukaryota > Metazoa > Chordata > Actinopteri > Gymnotiformes > Hypopomidae > Brachyhypopomus > Brachyhypopomus occidentalis. The sequence goes on along the minus strand of JAGXOD010001351.1, from coordinate 5,918,935 downwards.
TCCAAATTTAAACCAGCGATATAAGATAACTTATGCTCCACACAAACACGGCGATTACCCTCGGGCCGAGCTCAACTTCTCAGAGAAGGTTCCAGAAGCCTTCTCTTGATCCTAGCACATAATTCTAAAGCTCTCTATGAAATGTATTCAAAACACGTAGCAAAGAAACAAGACCAGCGATAACAGACAGACAACTTACAACGTTACAGTATTAAGTAGTGGCACACAGCACTGTACAGGTGTGACTGATACGACATGAGACCCCTACATATAGCCTGGAACTGTTTTAGAGAACCGTTTTAGAGAGTCTAAAACCGACACTTCCCTCCCTAAAACCTCAAAAGACAGTGTTACACATATGCAAGGCCCTTTGATATGTTCTTAACACGCACGATTAATCATCTCCAGACAGCTGCAGTGAGATATAAAAAGGCCATGACTATGACCCATTTATTTTGCTTAAAACTAAAGCGTTGCAGGAAACACAGAGCATATTATAACATCATCAGGACCACATGGGAATGCTGCGGTCTAACAACAGACAACCTGAAATTTTATTTATTTAGTTTTTTACAGTTAGTGCCATATAGCTACAGTTAGAGCCACATACTGTTAGAGCCGTTAATATATTCATTATTAGGGACAATACATTTAGGCTGAAAATAAATTGTTAGATCATTGCATATTTTAAATTCAAAATTGGCCTGATATTTAGGAATATTCTGAATACTTGAATGTAGCAAATTTTTACTACGGTGCTAACTAGCGGTAACTACAATAGTAACTAGCTGTAACTATATGGTACTAAGGCTAAACACTAACTAGCAGTTACTATACAGTACTAACTAGTGGTAACTACAATAGTAACTAGCGGTAATTATACGGTACTAACAAGCGGTAACTAGCGGTACTAAGTGTAAAATATGCACACTGATTAGCTGTAACTATACCATACAATCTAACGGAAATAAATAAATATGCAAATATGTGCATTCCTGACAATTCAGCAGAAAAAACCATGAAGTTGCACAAAAGTTCAGGATGACAATAACGTAAGCAAAATTGATCAAGGTTCATGGCAGGCTGACAGACCTAATGCCTTGTAGATTAAAGAACATATAGCCTATTATAAAATATATCTATCTTATCTGAGCCCAAAGTCTTTATTTATTTTACAATGTTTTGGCTTCTCAATACACATTTCAGCCTTTTCCATTCAGAAGTCTTTGTCATTGTAACAAGCAATGACATTTAAGTGCTCTTTGGTCAGTGCACCAGTGCAAAATTGGCATGAATGAGGTGGATAGGAATCACAACAATTTGTGTTCATACCAACCGCTATAAACAAGTCAAGCACAGCATGAGATTTGTGGCTGAAGAAATTATCCAGGCAAATAACATCTGGTTATCATAATTTAACCTAGTTCTGATTAGGGCTGTGATTTGTGAGACAAAAAACACTAAGGTTTATTTGTTAGGGTTTCATGTTTGCACTCATGCACAATGTCTGTCTGTATGTGTGTGTGTATGTATATATATATATATATATATATATATATATGCAATAAATTTCATCATACAGTTCTGTTATTGGTATGCATATAGCGGGCTTTTATATTTTGACTGTCATTTTTGCCAAACGTTTCTTTTGTTTGCAACTATAGTTGAAAATTGTTTCTTTTCCTTTTTATTTATTGCAAATACATTTTAAATATTTTTTTATATGCATAATTCAAAAATGTATACAGAATGTGTACTACATAAAAGGATCAAATGGATATATTGGGATAAATATAAATAGCTTTTATTTCTCAAGTACATTATTCCATGCAATAAATAGGTATTTTTTATAAACTATTTATTCCTTGAATTTATAGAAAATGTGCTCCATCATGATGCATAATGTTATGTGGATATGAAAGGACCTCTATCACGATACGAGATGTGTCATATTGCACATTGATAGCTCTGATTAAAAACACTCTATGCAGAAGGTCTAAACCCCATTTCTGGTCGTAATGAACATAGTCCATTTCCTGCAGGCCTGAAAACTGAAAACTGCACTTGTCTCAGTCGTTTTGTAGCCATAAATGACCGGCCTGAGACTTAATGGTTTAATGACCTGTCTACACCAGCCGCGACACGCAAGTCAAACCCCCCATCACTGCAATCCTCCTCCTCCTAGAAGCCACTACAGCAAGAGAAACTGTAGCCATTACCTGTAGCGAGACTGGCTAACCTTCATGGTTTGGAACCACACACCCGCATGAGTAATGAGCCTGTATCTGACTGTATCTGAGATCACCTGTGGAATGCCGTCAGTGTGGGGATACAACCCGTGATAGGTGCGCGGGTTGACTGACAGCTCTCGGGCCTTGAACAAGCTGTCCAAGGGCCTCCGCAATACAGCAGTTTGTCCTGCAGTCAAATTGTGAATTTTTTGCGCGTTTTGTTTATGCAATGAAACAGGAATCATTTTTAGAGTGCTAAATTGAGCTGAATGCAAAATCCTGTCCTTCATGAATAAAATCTTCCGACTTTGAAACGGTGACAAGTAAACATGTTAGAAAGCCTATAAAAAACTCTAGCTAGCGTGTGAAACCTACCAAAAAGTGCAAGTCATTGAAAGTTTTTCTTAAATTCACCAAATAACTTGAAAAACTGTAACTGTCCCAAACCTTATTTTATCACAGCCACGATTCACATTACCACTCCAATAGCTAATACATTCCAGCGTTTGTGGGGTGGGGAGTTCTCGTGTCTTTGTTCCTTTCGAATATAACTGAGGGAACAAAATTCCTGAAATATTTCATTTGATTCACGGACAAAATCATGTAGAGGAGAGGGTCAGCCACTCACAAAGTCACGCTCAGGTTTTCAGGACGCTTTCCCAGCAACCCCACACCCACTGATACTGAGTGCAACGCAGACAGAAGATCCAATTAAGTCTACAGATCTAGATAATGACATTGTAGATAACCCCAGGATGTGCTGTGATTTTAGCAAAATATTTGTGCCGTCTTTATTATAATTTAGACAAATTATTTATTTCCAATGAATTACAGGCGAATCGCAAAAAACATATTACAAATGCTGATCTTTTTTTTTTTAGGATAACGAAAGTGCGGCACCGAAACAGTAGGCCTGCTGCCACTGCTTCCGTGGGTGTGATAACCTAGCCGACACCGCTCTAGACTACGCCTTTTCACCATAGGCTTCAATAAAAAAACCCACCAAAGCATTAAAATGGTTTTGTGTTATGGTACTGCAGCCTCTCTGGGATACGTTTGGGGGTATAAAGCAGTAATACCCAAAATAGCAGTAAACCGCTTCATAAAACGAATCAGACGGTTTTGTTAGCAAGTCATTGGACTGCAACGCTAGCTAGGTTCGTCATGCGCTCACCGAGTTAGCCGTTAGCTAAACTTGACAACCTCTCCAGCCATCTAACTTACTTTAATCTACATCAAACGACCAACTGGGGTACAATTTACCTCACACTCTAGTCGAAATAATGTTTTCACTGGTACGTTTCTTTAAGTTTTCCTTTCGAATATAACACGGGAGAATAACACTGCGCTGTTATCAGCCAGTTTAGCAGCGAGGCCTAGCACGGAAAATAACCGCCGCGGACCCGAACGAGCCAGCGAGCTGCTAATCCCAACGTTACACGACGTTATTTCCTCAATTACTTAGTTGTGACTCCGTGGCGGATACGCATAAAACGTCCGTCCTTACGTGCATAAACCACACACACAATACACCAAAGGACCACAAACGACCGGGTCCGTTATCTGTTGTTCCGCCAGAAGCTCGAAGCGTTGGCGCTGAACGGCAGCGGGCAGGTCGCCGCTGGCTGCTACCGGCAACCGACGTTCACTCGATGAATGGCAGCGACCCGCGGGTTAGCCGACACAAGCTAGCTGATCCGTCGGCTTTTACTTGAATTCAGAGACGGGCGTATTTGCCATTTGATGTTCCGTCCCATTGATATATATATTTTAAACATTTACGATCAAGCGACAGGGCCCTCCGCCATTTTTTTCTTCTTTGCTCACAACCCAGCGTGGATGTATTTTTAACCCACCCATATTCGGGTTAAGAGCGAAGACCCGAACGGAAGTTGCTAACGAACTCCAGCAGACGCAAAAGCTAACCAGTTTCTGCCATCTTGCGCATCACCTAAAGTACATTTCAGATTTCGTTTTATGCGATAAATCCGGGATGTAGGAGTGTATTGTACGGTGTAATTCATTTCACAATTACCTTGATGATCCTGCGGGGCAATCCTGCCATCTTGTCTTGAATGCGGTTTTAGCTTCGACTCTCAGTGCCTCTTCCTTGCAGAGACGCAGTGTACACGCCTTCCGGCGCCTTGCGTCAGCTCTCCAGCACTCTGAAACGTTGACTTGATATGCTGGAAAATGTAGTTTTACGCATGATCAATGCCATTTTAGAAAACCAGTGTTGGAATTCAATATGTAGTTGTCAATACCAGATCATTATAAACAGCCCTCTTACTTTTATGAACTTTTTAGGATTTCCATTATTATTTACGCAAGTTTAGTTTTGTCGGAGTGACAGCAAGAGTGAGTTAAAAGAATGATTACAGTTGAGAAACTTGAAGAATTTAACCTAGTAGCCATTAAGAACAAAAAAGAGGTTTGAACACACAGAAACGTGGGGCATAACCTATTACAAAATATTAGATATATTAAAGGTGATTATAAGATAAAATATAAAGCTTGGGTTTACTTCCAACAGTCCTCCTTTGCTTTATCTTTGAGTGTGTGTGTGTGTGTGTGTGTGTGAGAGAGAGAGAGAGAGAGAGAGAGAGAGAGAAACAAACAGAGAGAGATCTCTTGAAGGTTTAGGGGCAGGAGTTTGAGTTTGGGACAGACTATTTGAATCTAGTGCCTGAGAAGGAAAGGAAGACCACAGCTCATAACAGACATGCACTCCCTGATTGATACATCTTAGAAAAGGTAAGCACCTTTCTAACCTCTCTACATCTGATCATGGCCACAACACTTTAATGGTACGTTCGCATTATTGTGTTAATATTTGTATCTGTTTTACATGTGAAGTGTTGATGTTTTTTAATAATACCTGTAGACCCAACATGTTGGAAAACAAGCATTATGTTCTATTAACTTGAATCCAAACGTAATAAAGAAGAAGAAGCAAAGAAAAATGAAGGTCACTGTAGTAAATCCTCCATTAAACGTTACTCCACACACCTCTTCAATAGCATTATGTAACAACATTTAAATGCTATGTATCACACTTAATTATTTCCGTAAATAGCTTAAATATGTAAAACGTGTTGTGTACATGATCAAATTATATAATCTGATTTTACACATTTTTAAAAGTGACATTTGAAGTCATATACTAGTTCCATATTCTAGTTCTATTTTTAAAATTTCGGGAATTTGAGAATTTGTAATGTATAAAAACAATCTAGCTTTTTAACTTTAGGATTCAAATCTGGTCATTACTTTCTCCTATTCTCATGATCTGCAGCACCTATACAAAAGGTGAGCACTTTCAGACATGGTCATTGGATAACAATAAGCATTCCCTGCTCACACGGTCACACATGCCCCACCTAATCCGCTCCCCATATGCCATTGTTCCAGGGCACAGGAGCAGATCCACCATTGTCTCATCGACAGCCTTTTCCCAGTGTAGAGAATGAACAGATAATACCACCTGAATTACAGGGGTGACTGCTTCCAGTGAGCACTTGAAATGAAAGGCTGAATGCATTCTGACAAGGTTAAACCAGACTTCCTAAGCTGTTCATAAGGCATAAGTTCATTACACTGATGGCCTAACCTGTTCATACGGCCTTGAAATCCAACTTTTCATGCTTCAGTACATGTAACAAACACTCCTTTGGAAATAGATTTGCTTTTTACAGTACAACAATATTAGTGGTTTTATGCTCACTCGTGTCCCATCCTCAGGTGTGGGAGGACGGAGATCATCCAGCAGTATGGTTTATCTCACAGTCCTTCTCATCTACCTGGACCATGCCATGTCTTTCCACCCTGTTGTTATGCCAACAGGCCCAGGCTCCGCCTTCTCAGCCACACAAAGCAGCAGCAGGGTGGGTGGTTCTTTGCATGCCCTCACGTTCGACCGCCTCCTCGCCAACGTGGGCGGAGACTTCAGCCCGGACACGGGCTACTTCCGCTGCCGCGTGCCCGGTGTATATTACTTCACCTTCACGGTGGGTAAGTATCCCAAGAAGCTGCTGTCGGTGATGCTGGTGAAGAACGGGTGGGAGGTGCAGGCCATAGCCTACAACGAGTATCGCAAGCGTACAGAGCCAGAGTGTGATGACCAGCATGAGGGCCACGGACACGGTCTGGCTTCTCACGCAGCCCAGCCCAGACTACGGCCTTTACAGCACTGCTGCACCATACATCACCTTCACGGGCTATCTGGTGTACCCAGCGTCCGCGTCCTCCGAGGGACACCTGGACAACCACCTGTCCCCACTGCAGCCCCGGCCCGAGTGCCTTTCCCTGGAATACCCTGGCTACAGCTGGAAACAAAGGGAACCCGGCGAGGTGAGGTCTGCGTTTTCTGTGGCTAGGACCTCCTCCGTCCTGGGAGAGAACGGGAGCCATGACAGTAAGGAGGCGCTAACGTTTGACGTGGAGTACGTCAACCTCGGCGGCCACTTCAACAAGTCGTCGGGCCGGTTCACCTGTCGCGTCCCGGGTGTGTATTTCTTCGCCTTCACTGTGGGGAAGCACCCACGCAGGGTTGTGTCGGTGAAGCTGATGACGGGTAGTGTCACGGTGCAGGCCATGGTGTTCGACGAGGACATGTCACGCAAGAGAGGGATGCAGAGCCAGAGTGTCCTGCTCTCGCTGAAGACAGGAGATGTTGTTTGGCTCTACAGCCAGCAGGGAGAACGCTATGGCGTCTACAGCAATCATGGACGCTACACAACCTTCACCGGATTCCTCCTGTACCCCGAGTCACATTTCATCAACACAGGTGGAACTTCTCACTCAGGTCTATAGTCTCTGTAGGCCCTGGGTTCATTACTGGCCCAGTTCTGGGTTTACTACTGGCCCATTTCTCACACAATAACTGTTTACATATTGCTGTTTTTTATTCATCGTGACAAGTGAAAGAATAGTGAAACCACTGTAAACAATGTAAACAGTTTATTTAGGTAGTACATTTGTGTCTAGTTTTACAATGTCAGTTTTTTTAAAGATTGTTATTATTGCTTATAATTTAACAGAATTTACAGAAAACAGAAGAAAGCAGAAATCTGAGCATAATCATTAATGCAGCATCTAACGAGATGTATTTTTGATTTGTTTTACTTCAGTGATGATGCCATAGAAACTTGAAATTTCCAAGAAAACATTCAGTGAAATATTAAGAGTTCACAGTGTTGATGTTGCCATCATTTCAATGTTAATATCTGAAACCACAGTTGTACTCTCACTAACAGCAGCTGGGTTCTCTATGCATAAAACTGTCTCATGCTTTGTCTCATATTCACAGTTAGCTTCAGAAACGTCAGGAACCTGCAGAGAAAAGAAATGTAAAAAATGATCAAATTCATTATTTATTTGTAATACGTCAACTTTAAAGAAGATTGACAAAATGTACCTTTGGGTAAACTGTGTAGTCATCCTCATTGCCGTATTTCCTAACAGCTTTTGTCTCTGTATCAACATAGGCCACAAAATGAATCAATGTGTAGATTCTGGGGGGGGGGGGAAAGTTTTATGGAACATAAGTATGTTTAACCTCATGGCTGAGCCAGTTTAAGCCCTTTTGTGACCCTAGTTTGTGAAAATTTGGGACCTTCTTTAAATAAAGATTTTATATATGCAATATAAAAACGGACTCATGATGAACAGGCCAATATGAAGCAATAAAATATCCTGCCTCCCCTAATTCTGCTGCAGCAGGAAAACAAACAACAAATGGAATAGTCGTGCTGGCTTAAGGTGAACAGGAACGTAGTCTAGCGCAGGATTACTGAGGAAGACCTGCCCTTCACGAAGGTCATCTTGGGGAAAAGGAAGTGATTCAAACTTGTGAGGCTGAAAGCTGCAGTCTACACAGGCTATATGCTAATCTAGCGACGAGTCAATATAATGACCTTTGGAAAGACTGCATGCAAGGAAGTGATGTGTAGAACATTTGTTTGAATACCTGTGGTAAAGCATTGCGAGAAACTGCATTACAAGCAGTAGTGAGAAACTCAGGAGAAACATCAAGGATACTGGATCGATGGCAAAACTTTCCCCCACTGCGGTAGAGCCGTCCGGGTAAATTTTTGGAATGGACAGGGTGACTGCACTACCGATGGTCTGGAGGAAAAAGGTGGCTACTAACCACAGAGCATTGCAGACGAAAAAGGCAAACGCCACCTGTATTAGAAAAAAAAACAGAACTCAGTTTCCATAACGACGTCAGCAGCAGTAGTTCCCAAGGCAGGAAGTGCGAGATGTTATATTGGGGGCAGCACATCCCCTCCTCACCTTGTTTCTCAGCTCTTTGAGGTCTTTGGCTATTTTTTGCTGCTGTTCTTTGTTTTCTTTTATTGGTTCTAGATACCGTTTCTGAAGCTGGATCCAAAATTCAGTTTCATCCTAGAAAGAAAAGAGGAATATTCTAGAATACAACAAAATAGTTACAATGCTGGAACTAAGTGGAAACTCTTTGGAAAATTCTACCTCCGATAGTGTGTCCTTGTATAGTGGGAAGTCATTAAATTTGATCTGCAGAGCTTCAATCCAGTCTTGACAAATTTAAAACAGCATTAGAAAGATCATGAACCCTGATATATTTGATGCACATAAGTAGTGTATATAATATATTGAATTTATTCATATAACAAAATAATGAGCTATTCACAATACTCACCTTTTGAGTTTTGTAGTGCAAGACACTCATGGGAACTGAAGTGAAGACAAAATATAAACATGTTTATGTCACTGTGATCAAGTTCATATCTGAGAATTAGATTTAAATCATCATTTAGGTCATCCTATGATCACAACTAGATATTTGTATGGTAGGGGCAAACTACTGGAGCAGAAGTGCTTTACATCACCAGGTCACCGCTAGAACCCTCATGAACCATTAATGTCATTGGAAAGTCCTGATATTTCTGATCCAGACAAGGAGAAACCAGAGTCCAACATTTAATACAAAATCTTTTACCTTTCATTGTCTTCAAAATCCATATTAACCTTTGGATCTTTTTCCTCGGACACGGTGGGCTCCAGCAGCGGTTCATTCTCATTAATATCCTCACTGTTGTCGACACCGCGGTTCCAGCATAGGCACTTGCAGCATGTAACCCACAGGCCCTGCCTCTTGGGGGCGCACTCCGCCACAGTTTTAGCTTTGCCAGCAGTCTCCCGTGTCCCCCACGAGACACTGTTCATATTCACAATGGAGTAAATGACCAGTAGCAGATAGCTGCTGGGGATACAGAGGAAGTAGATGACCCCGTAGATGACCAGGAAGAGCTCCTGTGGGTGGAGCACTGCTGTGGTAGCATACAGTAGGACCATGCTGATGAAGAAGAGACCACTGGGAGTCATGAACGTCTGTTGCTTCACCATGTCACCTGCGAGAGGAACATGAACGATTGTTTTGTTTCTCAGCAGGGCCAAAACTGATTTTTAATTAACTTATGGAAAATTAATGGGTCTTCTTCACCATCATCTTCATATGTTTTTTTTCTCTTAAGTTTGTTCTTGTTCTTTTATTTTCCTTTTTCTATAAAAGTCTGTGAGTTTCATGGCGAGTTAATTGTTTGAATGTTTGTTCTAATGATGAATTGTTTTACAATTATTGGAAGGCTTGGTTCTGGTGCAAACTGAAATGTTAGTGTTATTATTTTTTATTATAAATTGTAAAAAAAAAAGTAAAATATTTAAGGCCATTAATATTATAAACAACACATAGCTGGAACAAATATGTCACCACTCAGATGTGCACAAGAGTGCTCTTGCATGTGTGTTAATTCTGCTGTTACCTAGCAAGAAAACGCTGAATGGCAGAATCTTCATGAAAACTGTGTAAATGGGTTTTAAGAAGACATTTCTTCTGGTGGTGAATGAGGCCTGTTATTTGTTGTTGATTCCATTTATAATAAAACGAAATGTGCGAAATTTTCTGTGCAAAAACAGAAATCAGTACCTATAATGGAGAGAATTGTTCCTGTCATGAGAAATGCGTACAGGACACTCATGACTGCTGCTATCTGGATCTGTGTGTCAGCTTTCAGCTTGAAGCACAGTGCCAGGTAAACTGCAGGGGGCGCTGTGGCCAGAAGGAGAGCAATATTTTGATCCATATTCACAATAAACGTGAAGCTTCCTGCAAGAGAGATTCACATTACAGACAAAAAATAAAAAACTTTCAACACAGTGAAAAAGCACAATACTTATTACTGACATGTTCTATATAAACTCTGTCAGCCAGTATATGGACTTTAACCATATTCTCCTCAATGGTAAATCATTTTCTTATAGGATAGGTTTACAATAAGTAAGTAATTGCCAAGTGCAAACTCAAACATTCTGACATCTTTCTGTAGAACTCCTCACCTGCAATCATCAGGCAGACAGTGGCTGGACCCAAGATGGACACGCCCATGCTGATGACCTGGTAGAGAATGTAGGGCTTGGAGATGGAGCTGTTTCTTTCAGAGGTCAGGTCTCCAGAGCCCAGCAGGTCAATGGTATTGGCCATGGTGGAGGGTCCCCAGCGCCTCCGCTGGTTGTAGAACTCTTTGAAGTCCTGTGGGGCGTTGGTGTAGGCGTCGGAGGCTGCGTTATACTCCACCCTCCAGCCCTGCTGCAGTAGGAGAGTGCACAGCCAGCGGTCCTCGCCTGGGAGCACGCAAAAGGGCCCCGTACGAAATGTTCAGGTTTTCCCACTTAAAAAAAAGGGGCCCTGTACGAAACATTCAGGCTTTCCTGCTTAACAAAAGGGCCTTATTCAAACAGGAAGAAATGTTCAATGCCACTGTTAGATAATTTTAAAAGGTATTATTAGGAATCAGTTGGGTTCTCATAGCATAAAATGGATTAGATTCATTTTCCCATCAACTATCACCTGTAATTAGCATAATGTAATTTGAGTAATGACTGTTTGAGAAGGTATCCAGCAGTGATTACCCTGATCGTACTGTACGTAGTGGCTGGCTTCGGTTGCTTTGGTGGTATATCTCTTCATCACGTTGTCGTCCATCAGGGCGGAGGCTCTGAATAAACTGAAGCAGCCAGGACTACAGAGCACACAGCCGAACACGTGCTCCGCTGTCTTCTGTAGCCAGTGGCCCACCGCGTACTCGAACTTCTGATACCACACCATGGGACCTTCATTCACAGTTGCAACAGGCAAATCGAGGTCAAGGAGGTTATCAGTGCTTTTTCCATAGCTTCACTTTAAGGTGTCGACTTTTGCAAAAACATTTACCTTATTGTTACTTATCCAACTGATAAGATTTAAAAGGCAAGGCAAGATTTAAAAATATGCAGGTTTCCATGAGGATTAGAGAGGTTAGGTGAGAAGGTCATAGTACCTGTGCCAGTGGGGTGAATCCGTCCACAGGCAGCTCCAACCTCTGGATAGAGATTCAGTCTGTCGATCAGTAACATCACAGCAGAAGGCTGGAAATCGGTATCGCCATCCAGGGCCAGGATGTACGTGTTCATCTTCTCTCTCTGCAGGAGGTAATGGACAGGCCGTTCACACTTTCACACAGAATGTATTATAGCTTCATGGATGAGTGTTCGACAGTAGTGACACTTTGAGAATCCTATTAAAACCAACGTTTTTTTAATGTGAAAACTAAGAATTAGAAAAGTGATTTCTTTGGATGCTATAATTGCTCAAAATCACTTCAGTTGGGTAGGTGAGATCCAGGAGGCCACCGTGTGTGCGGTGTTGAGTGTTTCTCTGTCCCATCGTGTCACCTTCAGTTTCTCCTTCAGTGTGTCCACGTGCCCTCCTTCCTCAAACATCTTAAAGTACTTCCTGTTGAGTCTCCAGCCAAGGAGATAATACAAGTACATGACCTGTCACAAACGGTAAACATTTACATAAAGTGGACAATAGAAATGTGGACGTATTTCGTTGACGTTCATTTAACGTTTGGTTGTCCGTGTATTAGCGTACTTGGGACCATCTCTTTTTGTGGCGAATCAGCTCTTTGTCTTTGAGATGAACCGTCATCACGTTACCCTTAGGGAGTGTGTATACCAGGCGGCCTCCATAGGGGGTGCTAATGATCTTCTGCTGAGGGAGGAGGGACTTTTTCTTGAAGATACATGGGTCATCCTCACTAAAATGACTAATGCGTGAACCAAAAACATGCTGGTTAATCTTTGCCGATAAATTTGCACTGTATTCCAGTGAACAGGTGTGATGAAGGTCATACAGTCATGCTTACATGTATACTTCTTTGATCACTTCAGCTAGGGTCTCAGCATATTCGTTTACATGCCGCATTCTACTACGATGAGCATTCTTGAAGGCGTCATCAAAGTAAATATGAAATTTGAAGATGACATCATTGTGTTTGTTTATTTTTGGCCGATACTTGTCAAGCCTGGCCCAAAAGACCCAAGTGTTAGTTGAGTTTAATGAACAGAAAATTGTCATGTACATATCATATTACACAAATAATAGAAAAAATTTACCGGAACATTGAGATGACTATTTTCATCATTTCATCATATGATTCATGCCACATTGTTGCACACAGGTATACAGTCACAGTTTCTCTCAATCTGAAAAAAAAAGTTGCCATCATTACAGTCCTACTTTAAATGCTCAAACACCTTTCACACTTATACATGGTGTCATACATGCTGTCATGCATAGCGTCATACATGGTGTCATACATGCTGTCATGCATGGCGTCATACATGGTGTCATACATGGTGTCATGCATGTGTCATACATGTGTCATACATGGTCATTGCACTTACCGTTCCTGCTTGTTCCATTTCATAATCTCAAAGTGGGTGTTGAGCAACAGGGACTGCTCCAGAAACGCACCCTCATACATGCGCATCAGGAACAGGTCCCGAGTCCTCTCGAGACGCTGAACCTTCAGAAACCCGATGTACACGGTGCTAAACACGAGTCCCAGCCACCAGCTCAGAGCACTTATACCTAGGACCACCAGTCCTCCCACGTTCGTTTCACGCATGACCTTCCGAGAGCAGAGACTCCCTGTCACATTGGCCATCAGCCAACCAAACCACGCCATGGTGTTCTCCCCTTTTTGAGGAAGCCCATCTTGACACAACGCGCTGCTTGAACTGGACGTTCCGATGGCGGCAAGGGGGGCCAGTAAGATGAGGAGAACCGTGAGAGAGGCCAGGTACAGGGGCACGAGGAAGCAGCGTCGCAGGGCGTGCATCTTACACGCCACCACCACAAACCAGCGGCACAGTGCGGACGAGGCGATCTGGATGGCCATCAAGCCAAAGACTGTGGTGCTCACGCTCACAGGGACGGCTGTCAGGGAGGACCACTCTGAGGGATCGACGCTGGCTCCAACCACAGCCACGGTGATGACGATTTTCACCACACCAGACACAATGCATACCACGTTCTGCGACCTGGTCATGTCTTTGGAGATCTCTTCTAGTAACGGTATTTTGAAAAGTGTGCTATAGTTTTCCCACCAGTTCAAAGACACACAGATGGTTCCTACTATGGCCAGAGCAACAGACGTCCTTACATGGGTGGAGGGGTTCTCCATCACCAAGTAACTAATCATGAAAAGTGTGTAGCCGAGGAGAGTGAAGACGATGGAGATGGCTGGCAATATTATGACTCTCTTCCTCTCCTTCGCGAGGCTCTGAGCGGCGACCTGGAACACTGCCGACAGGATGCACACGCTGTTCAAGACCATCGCGTTGGTGACCACGTCCAGGTGAGGCATGGCGAGCAGGGTGAGTATCGCCTCTCCTGCCGCCACCAGGGAGTCCACACTCAGCACCTGGAAGGCAACAGAGTAGCCATGTTAACCTCACCTGCCCTTTCACCGGCCATGATATGGCTGAAAGTCACAGTATATATATCAGAGGTGAGCTAGCAAAAGCACAAACAAACAAAAAACCAACTTTATCTAGTGCTGGTATGATAAAATCATTGATGGCGTCAAACGTCAAACATTGGTTAATGTTGGTCAAACTTACCCACAGAATGGTTTTCTTGGATGGTTTTGTTGAGCTTTTGAAAAATAACTTCCACACACTCTTGAGCAGAAGAAGCATGTTGGGTGCGAGCAGCACACAGCCGATGCCCAGCATAGTGCAGGGTTTGTGTACTGAGGAGACACTCGTGGTGGCGTTGCTCCCGAGGGTTACCAAAAGCAGGAAAGATGACTGCACAAACACTTGCATATTCAGTTGTGAAAGATGTGCTTATCAAATAATTATTTGATTATAATTAAATAAAGTTTTATTAAATTACGTTTTTTTTTCTGTGGTCACAGCTCACCTTACTCAGAACCGCAAAGAGAAACACGAATGTAGCAACAACACTGCACGTGAACCACTTCAGGAACTGGAGCCAGTTATTCGGTTTTGGCTCATCTCGAATAATTTGAACTTCTCTGCAAGCGTCCCATGATGGTCTGTTAAAAACAATAATAATCATGCTACACATATTGCTGAATAAAATGGGCAAGAAATGGTATGTAATTCTTAATTGAGCAATTGTACATTTATAATATTTCAGGTTCTGAAATCTAACCATATATATAAACTATATATATCAGCTGTGCAAACAAAGTGCTTCTGAACTAGTAAGAGGAGGAACTGGTTATGAATATATATAAATAAATACATTTTGTTTATTTCTTTAATTTCTATAATAGTTTTAAGTTAATTAAATATTTCAGTATATTTCATATTTTCAAGGACGTAATGAACTGTTATTTACTATATAGACTAAATAGACCAGAATTATGGTCGGATTTGACAGTTCTAAGAGAGGAATTCATTCATACCTGATCCAGCCTTATACCTGAACGAGTGATCCAGCCTTATACCTGAACGAGTGATCCAGGTTCATACCTGAACAAGTGATCCAGCCTTATACCTGAACGAGTGATCCAGCCTTATACCTGAACGAGTGATCCAGGTTCATACCTGAACGAGTGATCCAGCCTTATACCTGAACGAGTGATCCAGGTTCATACCTGAACAAGTGATCCAGCCTCATACCTGAACTCAGCGTCTTTGTGCCCCTCCTGGTCCATGGTGCTGCGTTGCTACACTGGTTCGCAGGAGACTGAGCCACAAGCTAAACCTTTAAACAAGTGAGGCCCTCTCATACCTGCTAGTCATGTTTACAGGCCTGGGAAAATAAATGGTTCCTTAAAGTTGAGGAAGAAGGAAGCATATATAGAAAGCCCCTTAATTGTTATCCAATTTTTATCAAGCCCAGCGTAATGAGACCTACAGAATGAACAAATAGTTGGATACACTTTTCTGAGTGAAGTTTCACTTTAATAATAAGGACAAACCAGAAGGACAAATCAAGTCTGATTTCCATAAACTCACAAAATGGTAAATCAGGCAATTGCAGAAGATCAATAGAGTAAAACAGGCAGCTAAATAGAAACAAGGACTAGGCAAAAAAGCAGAAAACTCCAAAACATAGAACAGCTTATACAGGAGTCCTTATAGAGGAGACATGCTACAGAAGTTCTCTGACAACACTAGAGAATACACTCAGCATTTACACTCTGAGGATGATTTATAGATCCCAGGTGAAATCAATTGTAACATCCCTTCTGAATAATAAATTGGTATATGATGGTCTATGTATTCTTTATTCCAAATCGAGTCATGTCAAGTTTATTTATATAGCGCTTTTTACAACACGTCACAAAGCAGCCTTACAAGTGCATGGGTCCAGATCCCTAATGAGCAAGCCAAGGGGCGACAGTGGCATGGGAAAACTCCTTAGGAAGAAACCTTGGGAGGACCAAGACTCAAAAGGAAACAGCTAATAGAATATATTTATAGTTCTATTTATAGGCCAAGCAGTCACAGTCTCCCCAATGCGGATGTTGGGACTCAGGTAGGAGTCAGCATCAGTACGCCCGCTGATGGCATCAGCACGCATGTAACCAGGATACAAAACACAGGTTAAATATGTAAACATTAAATTTGAACAGCCATATATATAGCACACGTGCCAGTGATTAGCACGTGGCTCTGGCAGACTTATCTATATTAGCATAACTAAAGGGAGGGGCCTGGAGGTGACCACAGTCATGAGGGCTCACTGAGCCATTGCTTTCCACCCAAATCATTATCACAACTAGATTAAAATGCATGACATGGCTGGATGACAGCATCAACATCTCAGATTACCAGAAAACTCAATGACTGGGG
Source organism: Brachyhypopomus occidentalis (assembly GCA_020368025.1). Classification (NCBI taxonomy): domain Eukaryota; kingdom Metazoa; phylum Chordata; class Actinopteri; order Gymnotiformes; family Hypopomidae; genus Brachyhypopomus; species Brachyhypopomus occidentalis. The sequence goes on along the minus strand of JAGXOD010001351.1, from coordinate 5,902,502 downwards.
GCCCCCGAGCTCCACACCTTCAAATGTAGTACATTAACTGAAGCCTTGATTAAATAGGCGAGTCTTAAATTTAGATTTAAAGATTGGAACTGTGTCAGAATTTCGGATTGGAGCTGGAAGACTGTTCCATAACCGAGGGGCTTTAGAGGAGAAGGCTCTGCCTTTGGCTGTTTTGAGAACTAAGTGATATCCTGCATTTTGATGGCACAGCAGGTGAGATGGGATATGGTATGCAATGAGTTCATTCATATTGTGGGGCTTGACCATTTAATGATTTAAAGAGTTTAAAAATCAATTCAAAATTTAACTAGAAGCCAGGTTTTGTTACACTCACACACACACACACACACACAAAAAACATCCATTACACAAAGGCATACAACCTTAATGTGTCAAATAAAAGGAAGCAATCATGCCAGTCTCAGGGAAAAGGGAGGATTTAATGGGTAAAGTGCACAAACTCAAAACCAGCGACATAATACAATACGACAGGATACAATAACCAGCAGTCAACTGGTACAAAGACAAGACATATATAGAGAGACAAATATCCTAATAGGTCCTGTCCACCTGAGGGACAAACACAATGCAGCAACAACGGGACAACATGAAATACTTCCCGTGCCTTTGGGTTGGGGAACGGGCTCTGACTGTTGTTTGTGCTTATGCACCAAATGGCAGTTCGGAGTACCCGGCCTTCTTGGAGTCCTTGGAGGGGATACTGGAAGCTGCCCCTTCTGGGGATTCCATTGTTCTGCTGGGGGACTTCAATGCTCACGTGGGCAATGACAGTAGGACCTGTAAGGGCGTGATTGGGAGGAACGGCCTCTCCGATCTGAACCCGAGTGGTGTTCTGTTATTGGACTTCTGTGCTCGTCACAGCTTGTTCATAACGAACACCATGTTTGAGCACAGAGGTGTCCATAAGTGCACATGGCACCAAGACACCTTAGGTTGCAGTTCGATGATCGATTTTGTAATCGTGTCAGCGGACTTGCGACCTTGTGTCTTGGACACTCGGGTAAAGTGTAAGGGTGGAGGCGCCGAGAGAGGCGTGGAGGGAGGTGGCGAACACAGACTTTGAGGAGAGCGAGGTTTATTGAAGGGCATTCCATAATCATAATCGTAAAAACAGGCTTGGGTCATATCCATAAGGGAGTCCGGACGGCGACTATAACGCCGAGACATAACGAAATAAAATAATAAAGACAAAGTGAAAAACTATCAGAAACAAAGAAGTACACAAGCACTATAATAAACTAAAGGCAGGGTAACAAACACGAACAATAGCACTAAACAAAGGAATAATACAAGCTGAGTAACATACTACTAGAACTGGCACTAACAAAACAACCACCATACAAAGGCAACAGCACAACAATGATCCGCGCCGAGAAGACAAACGACAGGCATTAAATACAGAGACAAACTGGAAACACCTGTGCACAGAAACGAGGGGCGGGGATCACAAACACAAGGAGGGACTTAGGACACGCATGGCCACAAAAACAAACCCGTCGAGGAATGACGGGAGGGGCGTGGCCAAGCCTGACAGAACCCCCCTCAAAGGCGAACCGCACCGAGGGCGCCTAAAAACAAAAAACTCCAACAAAGCCCAGGCAACGGGCAGGGGAACTGGTACAAACACAGGGATGGAAACAGGGACAGAAACAGAAACGGGCACTGGCACAGACAAACCTGGAAATAACTGAACAGAAACAGAAAAAGACACAGGAACTGCAACAGATACTTGAACACGGTAAGAACCACACCAGGAACACTAGAGGGCAAAAACAGGGAAGACGAACACACTGATAGACCCGGGTCCACAGAAGGCGCTGCGGGGGCGTCCAGCCGCGGCAGGCCAGTGGCACCGGGGCGTAAAGTCAGGTGACGTGGAAGACCCCCCGGGTCGCAGACGGCGTGAAAGACCCCCTCGGGGTCGCAGACGACTTGGAAGGCCCCCCGGGGTCTCTGGAGACGACTTGGAAGGCCCCCTCTCGGGGTTGCAGACGACTTGAAAGACCCCCTCGGGGTTGCAGACGACTTGAAAGACCCCCTCGGGGTTGCAGACGACTTGAAAGACCCCCTCGGGGTTGCAGACGACTTGAAAGACCCCCTCGGGATCGCAGAAACGCTAGCTGGCCTCTCCTGGGCCTCCGTGACGCTAGCTGGCCTCTCCTGGGCCTCCGTGACGCTAGCTGGCCTCTCCTGGGCCTCCGTGACGCTAGCTGGCCCCTCCTGGGCCTCCGAAACGCTAGCTGGCCTCTCCTGGGCCTCCGAAACGCTAGCTGGCCTCTCCTGGGCCTCCCGCACTCGAGCCAGCCCCTCCTGGGCCTCGCGCACTCGAGCCGGGCCAGTACTCCCCCAAAAAAAATTCTTGGGAGAATCCCCCAGAGAAGCAGCGGGGATTTTTGAGAGCGGAGGACCCGTGGGCACCAGATCCGGGACATCCGAGCAATGCGACCAGACCTGGGTCGCAGGAATCCGCCATGACCCCTTCCGGATAGCAGAGGCCGTCGTGCCCTTCACCTGGGTCGTCTGGATGGCCGGAGTAATGCCCGTGACGACCACAGGAGGCGCTGCGGCAGCGGGACTCGAAAACCGGGGACGGGGAACTCTCCACATGAACCTGGTCGAGTCTGGGGAAACACACAGACACAGGAGCCTCTCGGCCGCTCTCCTTGCGACGGCTCCGCCTCGTCCGAGGCACCGGGAGCTCGCAATGGCTTTTTGAGAGCGAGCCGAGAGTTGAGACAACGCTCGTCTGCACATTCCTCCCGTCTGCCCAATTCTCGCACTGCAGGGTGCTCCTCCCTGCAGTGTTCACCGACATGGGCAGACACATAGCGCTTATTTGGGACCTCGTCGAAAAAAACAGTCGGAAGAAGGAGTGACTGTGATTTACCTTGAGGGCGACGAGACTCCCTTGTCCCCGCAGCGCTGGGGGATTTCTTATCTCTGGCTTGTTCGTGCTGTAACACTGGAGACTGAAACTGCGTGCAAGCAGCGAAGGTCTCGTTACAGCGAGAGAACTTACCAGAGCCTCGCCTCCTCGCTGTGTTCTTGTTAGGCGGATCATTCTGTTCTACTGTAGGTTTCGTTTCATTCGATTAGTGTGTTCGTCTGTTCTGTGTACTTAGTGCTGGGTGTCTACTCTGTTTAGTGTTTCGCTGTTTCGTGTATATATTCATTAGTGTTCGTGTCTCTTTCGGCGTAAAAGAGAGGAGCTAAGCTGTCAACCGATCACCACCTAGTGGTGAGTTGGATCAGATGGCGGGCGAGGATGCCGGACAGACCTGGCAGACCCAAACGTATCGTGAGGGTTTGCTGGGAACGTCTGGCAGAGGAACCTGTCAGAAAGGTCTTCAACTCTCACATCTCACATTGACCGCATCCCGAGAGAGGCCAGAGACATTGAGTCTGAGTGGGTTTTGTTCTGTGCCTCCATTGTCAATGCGGCAGATCGGAGCTGTGGCCGCAAGGTTGTCAGTGCCTGTCGTGGCGGCAATCCCCGACCCGGTAGTGGACACCTCGAGTAAGGGAGGCCGTCATGCTAAAGAAAGAGTCCTATTGGGCCTGGTTGGCTTTGACTGTCGCAGAGGCAAAAACTCGGGTGTGGGAAGAGTTTGGTGAGACCATGGAAAGTGACTTTCGATTGGCCCCCCGAGAAGGTTCTGGCAAACTGTCAGGCAACTCAGGAGGGGAAAGCGGTTCCTGACCAACACTGTATACAGTGGGGCTGGGGATCTGCTGACCTCGACTGGGGATGTCATTAGGCGGTGGAAGGAATACTTCGAGGATCTTCTCAATCCCACCATAACGTCTTCCATAGAGGAAGCAGAACTGGAGGACTCAGATGGGGGTTTGCCCATCACTCGGGCTGAGGTGACCAGGGTAGTTGTGAAACTCCTTAGCGGCAAGGCTCCGGGGGTGGATGAGATCTGTCCTGAGTTCCTTAAGGCTCTGGATGTTGTGGGACTGTCTTGGTTGGACACCCGTGTCCCTCTGGGATTCCTCTGGGGGGTGCTCCGGGAGTATAGGGTACGGGGTCCGCTGCTACGGGCTATCCAGTCCCTGTACAAACGGAGCAGGAGTTTGGTTTGCATGGCCGGCAGTAAGTCAGACTGGTTTCTGGTGGGAGTTGGACTCCACCAAGGCTGCCCTTTGTCACCGATTCTGTTCATAACTTTTATGGACGACAGAATTTCTCAGCGTAGCCAAGTGGCGGAGGGGGTTCGGTTTGGTGGCCTCAGGATTCCACGCCTCCTTTTTGTGGATGATGTGGTCCTGTTGGCATCATCAGGCCGAGACCTACAGCTCTCACTGGATCAGTTTGCAGCCGAGTGCGAGACGGCCGGGATGAAAATCAGCACCTCTAAAACTGAGACCATGGTACTCAGTCGGACAAGGGATGGAGTGCCCTCTCTGGGTCGGGAGTGAGTCCTTGCTTCAAGTGGAGGAGTTTAAGTATCTCAGGTTCTTGTTCACGAGTGAGGGAAGGATAGAACGAGAGATTGACAGGTGGATCGGTGCTGCGGCTGTAGTATTGCAGACGCTGTACCGGACTGTTGTGGTGAAGAGAGAGCTGAGCCAAAAGGCAAAGCTCTCAATTTACTGGACAATCTACGTTCCGACTCTTACCTATGGTCACGAGCTTTGGGTAGTGACCGAAAGAATGAGATCACGAATACAAGCGGCTGAAATGAGTTTTCTCCGCAGGGTGTCTGGGCACGGTCATCTGGGAGGGGCTCGGAGTAGAGTCGCTGCTGCTTCACGTAGAGAGGAGCCAGTTGAGGTGGTTTGGGCATCTGGTTCGGATGCCACCTGGGCGCCTGCCTAGGGAGGCGCTCTGGGCATGTCCAACTGGGAGGAGTCCCCGGGTAAGACCCAGGACACGCTGGAGAGAGAAACTTGGGCCTCTTTGCTTAGGCTATTGCCCCTGCGACCCGGACCCGGATAAGCGGATGAAGATGGATGGATGGATTGAAATTTTGGGTATTTATACTTTTCTGCAGAAATTATTTTTCATCTGACTTTTTACTTCTACTCCTTACATTTTTGCACAATAGCCTTGTTACACCTATTTCATTTTGGCTTGTTCTGAATCTGATTTGTCATTGTTAAAAAAAAATATCCAGATTAATCGCGACATCCAAATAGAGTAGATTTGATTGTGGTGGGATCAGAAGTATAAACATATACCATTCCCACACCCTACTGTGCGCGAGCCATCGCACATGTCAGATCACACTCCAGCAATGACATAGCAGACGTGTGTAGCTTAGTATGACGATGTTCATGGCAGAGACTCGAGAACTCGAGCGAAACGTCCCAACTAAGCACCAGCAAGGAGGCCGGTATCCAAGAAGACCAGCTAACCCGCACTGTAAATATTTGTTTTGTCATCTGTGTATTTGTTCTCATGTTAATAAGTGTTTTGTGTGGTGCACCACTCCCTCGCTGCCCCTCCCTCGCCACCGTGACAATATGGTTTTACTAAAATGCATTTGTTTTATTGGATATATATGCGGCTGAAACAGTTAGCCTAGTGCATCCGTATTTTTAACATTGACATTTTAAAATAACATTACAGTCATTATGGTTTTTAGAAAATTTATTTTTTTGGGGGGTGTGCGTAGTGCCCTATAGTTCCACATATATATGTGTGTGTCCTTCCTGGGTGCTGAGTGCACCATGAAAATCCGTATGTTGCCCAGAATTTTCTAACACAGTACAGTAGTCCACAAAATCATAAAAATCAAAACATTTATTTCACTGTTATCTCTTACATTCATTCCTGCAGCTGTTGAGTGACATTCGTGACCATATAACCTTTCAGTAGTCTCTGCTGGATCATGTTTTACAACATACTTTGACAACATAATTCCAGAGCCACATGCTAACTTACACCATCTCTTCTGCAAGTTGAAAAAGCACAGAAAAAAGCATAAGTTGAAAAAGTCTTTGAGGCCCCGCCCTCTCGCTGCGGCGTCACTGCACGTCCCAGATCTCACAGAGCAAAGGGTTAAACTTGTGATCGCTCACACGCCACGACTCCAGCATCTCGGCGTGGTGGTGGTTCAACGTCCGCAGCTCGGTGAGGCGGCCCAGAAGTCGAGCGAAGTGCTGGGGCTTGTGTGGGTGCTGCCTCTTACAGAACCCCCTCAGCACCTCCAGCATGGGCTCCTGGAGCCTCTCCACTGCCTGCTGGTCCTTCACATACGGCCGGTCTGCCATGGGGAAAACACTGCCCGGTCACAACCATATCAGGAGGAGCCACAACCATATCACAACCATATCAGCCCTGTGAGTCACGTCAAGAATCAGACGGTGATTTAGCCATCCATGAAGACTAGGCTATTTCTTTTCTTTAACATCAGCAGGTTAGCTCACGTTTCACACTGATTAAATAATGTAGGCAATGGTATCAATAATTGTGGTATATAATAGTAATAGTAGAACCATACTACAATGGAGAGAGAGAGAGAGAGAAAGAGAGAGAGGTGGACTATAAAGTTCTGGACAGGATGTTTCAGACAGCGGTCCTTCTTCAACTGTGCAAGCAAAATGTTTCTGAATTAGTAGGAGCCAGTTTATATATGAGGAAGTAGCTGTTTAAATCATCACATTCCTTCCATGGGATTTTAATATTCCGAGAGTGTAGATCAGTTATTTTTCTTTGAGCATTGTTGTATGAAATGAAAGCTGGAAGCTTGACTTCTGTGGTTGCTACACCATACTATGGAGTGTTCTTAGAGTTAGCAAGACACCTGTTAAATAACATTGTCTTGGAGATAAATAACATTGTCTTGGAGATAAAAAAGCTTTCCAGTGAGAAAGCTTTGTTTGAGAAAAAAGCAAATCTGGGTTTTATCTTTGTCGAGGGGTCGCAATGTGTTGTCTTTGTGTGTGTGTGTGTGTGTGTGTGTGTGTGTGTGTGTGTGTGTGTGTGTGTGTGTGTGTGTGTGCGTGTATGTGTGTGTGTGTGTGTGTGTGTGTGTGTGTGTGTGTGTGTGTTTGTGTGTATGCGTGTGTGTGTGTGTGTGTGTGTGCTCACCTGGGGAGAGGATGGTGATGGCTGTGAGGAGAGCTTGTTCCTCCTGCATCATCTGCAGCTCACCAATGCTTTTGTAAAAGTTGAACATGGGGGTGATGAACTCTTCAGAGATACCTGTGAGGAAAGGGCGGGAAAATCTAACACAGCCATATAGAACTAAGGACAGGAGAGCCTAACACAGCCATACAGAAATAAGGACAGGAGAGCCTAACACAGCCATATAGAACTAAGGACAGGAGAGCCTAACACAACCATACAGAACTAAGGACAGGAGAGCCTAACACAGCCATATAGAACTAAGGACAGGAGAGCCTAACACAGCCATTAGAACTAAGGACAGGAGAGCCTAACACAGCCATACAGAACTAAGGACAGGAGAGCCTAACACAGCCATACAGAACTAAGGACAGGAGAGCCTAACACAGCCATACAGAACTAAGGACAGGAGAGCCTAACACAGCCATACAGAAATAAGGACAGGAGAGCCTAACACAGCCATATAGAACTAAGGACAGGAGAGCCTAACACAACCATACAGAAATAAGGACAGGAGAGCCTAACACAGCCATATAGAACTAAGGACAGGAGAGCCTAACACAACCATACAGAACTAAGGACAGGAGAGCCTAACACAGCCATATAGAACTAAGGACAGGAGAGCCTAACACAGCCATGTAGAACTAAGGACAGGAGAGCCTAACACAGCCATACAGAACTAAGGACAGGAGAGCCTAACACAGCCATATAGAACTAAGGACAGGAGAGCCTAATACAGCCATATAGAACTAAGGACAGGAGAGCCTAACACAGCCATACAGAACTAAGAACAGGAGAGCCTAACACAGCCATGTAGAACTAAGGACAGGAGAGCCTAACACAGCCATACAGAACTAAGGACAGGAGAGCCTAACACAGCCATTAGAACTAAGGACAGGAGAGCCTAACACAGCCATATAGAACTACGGACAGGAGAGCCTAACACAGCCATACAGAACTAAGGACAGGAGAGCCTAACACAGCCATATAGAACTAAGGACAGGAGAGCCTAACACAACCATACAGAACTAAGGACAGGAGAGCCTAACACAGCCATATAGAACTAAGGACAGGAGAGCCTAACACAGCCATATAGAACTAAGGACAGGAGAGCCTAACACAGCCATATAGAACTAAGGACAGGAGAGCCTAACACAGCCATACAGAACTAAGGACAGGAGAGCCTAACACAGCCATATAGAACTAAGGACAGGAGAGCCTAACACAGCCATGTAGAACTAAGGACAGGAGAGCCTGACACAGCCATGTAGAACTAAGGACAGGAGAGCCTAAAACAGCCATATAGAACTAAGGACAGGAGAGCCTAATACAGCCATATAGAACCAAGGACAGGAGAGCCTGACACAGCCATGTAGAACTAAGGACAGGAGAGCCTAACACAGCCATTTTCAACATCATATCAGCAAGTTCTTCTGCTTTACTGTGTCACGAGAAAAGAGGATTTGTAAAAAAAAAAGAATGAATGACTCAGTCTGTCACTTAGCTCAAATGTATTAATACTGAATTGGTTAAAACAGTCTGGCTCACAGAGGAATGAGGTGCTATGAAGATTGTGGCCAGTGGGAGGCAGTGTTGTGTCTCGCATTTAATGCTCAGAAAAAAAAAACAGACAGATGTGGACTCAATAAAACCATTATTTAAATTTTGAAATTCAATTACCTCATACTGAGCTAATACCAGCATTTACACAATATATTTGAGCATTTAAAATGAATCGACAGTTGTTTAATTTGTCATGTTCAGACGTGTTCTAACTCATAATGGTGGGCATCACTAACCCTAGCCTTCCCAGTCCAGCAGCGCTGGAGTCGTGAACGTGTGCAGCTGTGTCCACAGGGCGTCTCTGCCTTTGGGGGGCTCTTTGTCTGTAGCATTCTCATTGCTATAATTATTATTCTTTGTTGAGAATGGGAACTAAGAGCTCTTTTCTGATGTAAAATTCAGTTTTGGAGGACCAGGAGGTGATCTGTTTCGTTCAAAACAGGCAGTTGGCAGAAATCCCTATTGAAAGGTCACTGTGTACAATCTCGTGAAACCCAACTCACTCTAATGAGTTTCAGCAGTATTCTTTAAATAGCAGGCAGAATGGTGATGAAAACAATTAAATACGTACAGAAAGAACGAGCAAAACAGCCATCTTACGTGGTAGAGACGCCCTGCCTGCAAACCGAGACGGCTACCACGCATGTCTCCACGCGAAGCAGTTTTTACTTCACGGAGATGCAATCGTAACGGAATTACAGACCTTTCGGATGCTCATTTAAATGCTTGGAGATGGAGGGATAACCTCTGTCGCTGCTTTCCCCAAAAAAGAGGGTGAGGGGATGAAACTGCACCAGCCAGATGCATCACAGAGCCGTCAAAGCAGGGAAATGTCACTAGTGCTGAGAGGCAGAGAGAGGGACAATGGCCTCTCGATGTTTAGATAGGGAACAATGGCCTCTGTCCACAGGGGCTCTCCTTCTCCCCCCGCTGGCCTTTGGCGTGAATATTTTGTAGCTCTCTCTCAGGAAAGAGCGTGACATACTTAGACAGCCTCTACAGTGCTGCATTCATAGCTGTGTGTAGGAATATCTGTGGGCCTGCACAGAGATGACACTCCTCCATCACTCCTCCATCACCACTTCATCACCCGTCAGAGGGCGGAGGAGGCTGAAATGTTAGGGGTTTTTTTTTCAAACACTTCCAAGTCGAGTGCGAGACCGTTTTGCCACACTGTCGGAAGATTAACCCGAACTGTACCCAGACTTGGACAATAGGCCCAACACCCTCTTAGTGGTGTGTTTAGGTGATTTAGGGGTGTCTTCACATTTTCAGTCAAATCAATTTATGTTTTTGAAATAATCTTATGACCCACAGCCAAGTGCGTTGTCATGTACTGTGCAACTCCTTGTCATGTACTGTGCAATCCTAAATCAAAGGTCTTGTTAAGCTTGCACTAAAAATTTATGAGAAATTTATGTTTAATGTAGTTAAAGCAGTGAACACACAGGATGTTTTCAGATAGCTAACAAATGTGAGTGTTGACTGTGTAGTAATCATGCTGAAAAGTGTGAAGGAGTGATTCTGCCAGAGGGCGTGGCTGACGGCGCTGTGATGGAGGAGAGGAGTACCGCTCTTGCGTATGCGTTCCTCCAGCACCTCCGAGTGTCCTTGTGGAAGCTTCCTGGTGAAGACTTGGGCAGATCGCAGGAACATGGCTTCTACTGCTGAGCCCTTCAGCAGAGCGATCTGGTCCTCGTGGTCCAGAGTGAGGAACCCTGCTCACACATCGCTCAGGAGATAAGACCTCTGTGCAGCTCACCACCCCCGAGTAGTGTGTTACTCAAGTGTCCACGCTTAATTTAAAAGAAATGTTAAAACTACTGGAGGCTAGATGTGTGTTTGTGTGTGTTTGTGTGTTTTTTTTACACTGACAAGTCTTCTGACCTGGGATTTTTTTAGTGAATTCCACCAGCACCTGGACATGACTGGTTGCCATCTCTATCAGGAGGAGGAAGTTCTCCTCAGTACTGAACTGCTCCTGCAGCTGTAGACAGAGAGAGAGCACGAGTGAAGCCCCTCCTGCTGACGCAAACCTTCACACCCATGGTTTACACGGCAAAGGGTCGACCGCTGAGCTTGCACAAGCGTCAGCAGTAGCACAGGGTATGTATGGTGTGTTAGTGTTCTGTGTGTTGGGATATCACACTCAGAACTTGCTCTAGTGTAGACACGATAACAAAGTCTTGTCTACCACTATCACAGCTGCTCTCTCAAATAAAAAAAAAACACAACTAAAAGGGTACCAGTTTCTTGGCCATGTCTTGAGGGATACGATGTTTATTGTATGCATCAAGAATGTAATTCAACAAATCCTGCTGCTCTTGACTGAGTTCCACTTTTTCCTACAATGAGAAAAGGACAACATTATTTACACCCAAAACAATACTGACAGTCATGTATTCTTCATTGTGATTAACTACCTGAAGTGTAAATTATGCTCATTACTGAATAACCTGTAACCCAGTTAAGCTTTAATACAACTATTTTATAACACTACAACAGCATGTAAGTTGCACAACAATAGCACAAGTGAGATTACTGTAAACCACTACACGGAAGGCCATCATTGAAGCTGACCTTGGACCATCCCAATGACACTTCAATAAACGTTATCACTGTCAGTCTGTTACTTCAACCTTGTAACAACAAATCCAGCTACAGGGATAGCTGTGAATGTGTGTGTGTGTGTGTGTGTGTGTGTGTGTGTGTGTGTGTGTGTGTGTGTGTGTGTGTGTGTGTGTGTGTGTGTGTGTGTGTGTGTGTGTGTGTGTGTGTGTGTGTGTGTGTGTGTGTATGTGTGTGTGTATGATCCTTTTGGAGATAAATTCCCAAAGTTAATAAAAGAATAAATAATAATCACTCACTTTGAATGTTTTTGTTGTAGAAGTGACCTGTTTTGCATCTCCACTGTCCCCCACATCTGTGTGGAAACCCGTAGAGTCTGACGAGGATTTGGGGTTTTTCCTCAGTCTTTTGGACTTGCACTGGATCTCTGTTAACAAACCTTCAATGGCAGTCCACCAAAGCAAAGATCACACACTGTACTTAGATCAGTCCACCAAAGCAAAGATCACACACTGTACTTAGATCAGTCCACCAAAGCAAAGATCACACACTGTACTTAGATCAGTCCACCAAAGCAAAGATCACACACTGTACTTAGATCAGTCCACCAAAGCAAAGATCAAACACTGTACTTAGATCATCTCAACAAAGCAAAGATCACACACTGTACTTAGATCAGTCCACCAAAGCAAAGATCACACACTGTACTTAGATCAGTCCACCAAAGCAAAGATCACACACTGTACTTAGATCAGTCCACCAAAGCAAAGATCACACACTGTACTTAGATCAGTCCACCAAAGCAAAGATCACACACTGTACTTAGATCAGTCCACCAAAGCAAAGATCACACACTGTTCTTAGATCAGTCCACCAAAGCAAAGATCACACACTGTACTTAGATCAGTCCACCAAAGCAAAGATCACACACTGTACTTAGATCATTCCACCAAAGCAAAGATCACACACTGTACTTAGATCAGTCCACCAAAGCAAAGATCACACACTGTTCTTAGATCAGTCCACCAAAGCAAAGATCACACACTGTACTTAGATCAGTCCACCAAAGCAAAGATCACACACTGTACTTAGATCAGTCCACCAAAGCAAAGATCACACACTGTACTTAGATCAGTCCACCAAAGCAAAGATCACACACTGTACTTAGATCAGTCCACCAAAACAAAGATCAAACACTGTACTTAGATCATCTCAACAAAGCAAAGCTCACACGCCGCACTGAAATCAGCCCAACAAAAACAAAAACTGAGTACAAAACATGAATATTGTGATTTCCCTTTGGGATTTTCACTTTGGCACATTATAAACCACAAAACTTGGTCTACATATTACAAATTGCATTAATTATGTAGCATGGGAAATTAATTATGGACACATTGTGTTATTTGAACAAAGACGTGTGTCATGTAGGTGTTGAGTTATTAGAACATGCATATAAGGTTTCAGGTGGTTTCGCTGTTTTATGTGCGGTACAAGTGAACTTCAGGGAAATGTCCCCTTCGCTGGAAAGGAAAAGGACGGAGGGACATGTTGCCATGGCGCCTGGGTCCTGCACGAGTGGAAGTGCGTAGGGAACACGGTCTGGACGAAGGCTGCTGCAATATTCATCTAAGGGTTAATGCACTATTGATGAGAAACAGGAGTTGATCAGGGGCTCCTGCTCACGCCGGTCAAGCACTCAGCGATGCACGGCTGCCTGCTCCTCACTGGGAAACCCATGAGGATGCTGCTGTCAGACCTGCCCTTACTGCAAACCATAACACATAACCCTCCTTCTGTTATTTCATCCCATTAAAAGCGCCCAGTCCTGTTCTCAGAAGTGACGGCCTTCTGGCCGTCTTGGCGGCCCTGTGTTCTCTGAGCAGGATCTCACACACACTCAGACTGTCCTGGGCTGGGTGATGAGCTCACACAGTTGCACGCCTGCCATTGTGTCCTGAAGCTGCAATAAATGCTATCTGTGTGATCTCTGTTTAAGTGTACACAGCCTGCCAGTTGGTTTCACTGTGGCAAAAATTCTCTATGAAAGAACATATTATGATCTCTCAAAATGGGCAGTTGCATGTCATCTTTGCTTTGCCATTGCTCTGCATCAGATAAGGGTATAACTTTTACACTCAGACAACAAGCCACATGTCAGCAGTTGAATTCTGGGAGAATGGTTGCTCCTGCACAAACACCCAGCCAGCACACCCATCTCCCTGCACTTACACTCAGCCAGCACACCCATCTCCCTGCACTTACACTCAGCCAGCACACCCATCTCCCTGCACCTACACCCAGCCTGCATGCCCATCTCCCTGCACCTACACCCAGCCAGCACACCCATCTCCCTGCACCTACACCCAGCCTGCATGCCCATCTCCCTGCACCTACACCCAGCCAGCACACCCATCTCCCTGCACCTACACCCAGCCAGCACACCCATCTCCCTGCACCTACACTCAGCCAGCACACCCATCTCCCTGCACCTACACCCAGCCTGCATGCCCATCTCCCTGCACCTACACCCAGCCAGCACACCCATCTCCCTGCACCTACACTCAGCCAGCACACCCATCTCCCTGCACCTACACCCAGCCTGCATGCCCATCTCCCTGCACCTACACCCAGCCAGCACACCCATCTCCCTGCCCACACCCAGCCTCTCCCCCCTGCACCTACACCCAGCCAGCACCTACACCCAGCCAGCACCCCCATCTCCCTGCACCTACACCCAGCCTGCATGCCCATCTCCCTGCACCTACACCCAGCCAGCACACCCATCTCCCTGCACTTCACTCAGCCAGCACACCCATCCCTGCACCTACACCCAGCCTGCATGCCCATCTCCCTGCACCTACACCCCAGCCAGCACACACCCAGCATGCCCATCTCCCTGCACCTACACTCAGCCAGCACACCCATCTCCCTGCACCTACACCCAGCCTGCATGCCCATCTCCCTGCACCTACACCCAGCCAGCACACCCATCTCCCTGCACCTACACCCAGCCTGCATGCCCATCTCCCTGCACCTACACCCAGCCTGCATGCCCATCTCCCTGCACCTACACCCAGCCAGCACACCCATCTCCCTGCACCTACACTCAGCCAGCACACCCATCTCCCTGCACCTACACCCAGCCTGCATGCCCATCTCCCTGCACCTACACCCAGCCAGCACACCCATCTCCCTGCACTTACACTCGGCCAGCATGCCCATCTCCTTGCACTTCCGTAGTCTGCATTCCTGACACTTCCTCCGCATGTACATGTCCATCTCGCAGTGGCCGCCGCTCTTACACTTATACACAGCGTTCTTCGTTATGCTTCGCCTGAAAAACCCTGCAAGACACAGAAAAGAAACGTATACAACATAACAATGAAATTTCTGCGGCACAAAATGTTTTTGTGGGACGTGTTCATTTAGTTTTAAAAAACAAAATTGCTCTCAAGTAGATCTTTATTAAACGCGCTCTTCTTTGGTTCGGCGTGTATTCATTATAAAGCATCACAGACTAACTAGATTCAACAAACACGCTCCCCCTCATTTACACCTCCAGACGGATTCCCACCACCAGTGCGTGAAACTGTGAGCGAGGTACGACACTGTAACACAGATACTGTTGCCTCCCCTGCTCCAGCCTCCTAGGATGGGTAATTAAACATGCTAGCAGGGGTCTGCTGAACACGCTGACGTGCAGTAAGATTGCATTAACATTGCATGGCGGCTCTTTGCTCTGGTTCCCGAGCATCATAATTCAGCCCGAAAGCCGAGAAGCAACCAAACCTAGTCTGGGAGTGAGAGAGCGTGGAGGCCGGCCAAGCCTCCTGCCTGCAGGGCGCATGGCAAGGCACTTGCCCTTTGGGCATTGTTCATGCACAGGTGGAATTACACTTACAGTCATTCACCCAATGGGTTTCTAAAGAGCTAAAATTGGTCCGTGGGGTTGCGTGTCATAGATGGCAACAGAGTTACCGAGATCAGGTTACCGACATCATGCATAGGTTCGCTGTCGTCAAGAAATTAATTAGGACATGGGGGGTGCATTTTAAACTTGGACGCATGTGTGTGATCTGCTGAATCTCTTGCTGTGTGGAATCAACATGGTAATGCAGAGAGGAAACTGGCCAGGTTGTGTTGCAGTCCTGACCCCGGAAGTTAAAAAAAGTCCTTTAAATACAGCTATGTGCTGGAACATGAGGTGCATGTTTAGACTTGTGGTCTTCACCTTTACAGCCTTCACACGTGAGAGCATTGTAGTGGTATCCCGAGGCCTTGTCTCCACACACCACACACACTTCTTCCTTTCTCATCTTCCCCGAGTGGGCAGGGTGCCTGGATCTCTTATATACAGTGGGGACGATGGGCACCGGCTCCTCCATCTCTGCTTCAAAGCCCCCCTCCAGAGGATCCTTCCTCAGCTCCACCAGGCTGGATGGAGAGCACCAGTCGTCTGCGCTGTAGGGGGGATAATAGCTTTGGCTGGAGTAGTATGATGCTGGGGACATGGGTGGCTCCACTGAGGAGTATTGCATGCTGGGATAGCAGAAGGGTAGGACCTCCGGGTCGTGAAGCAGAGGGCTGCTCTGCTCTGCCAGTATATCTGAAAGATGAGGAGGGAAGGGCATGTGTGAGGCACAGCTGACAACCAACACACAACAGCTGACAACCAACACACAACAGCTGACAACCAACACACAACAGCTGACACATTTCATTGAGCTAAGAAGCTCATGTTAAGATGTTAAGAGTTGAGTTAAGATGTCCACAGCACAGAGGGTTAATAGTCCCTAACTCCCTACAGCAGCAATCAGTGAAACTCCAGCAAGCAGGTGTAGTGTTACCTGCCTACCCAGCAGTAGCATCATCACTCCTGCTCATTACAGTAAACCATGCCTGTGTCTGTACTCTTTCCAGCTGATAGCTGTTGATATGAAATTGAATTCCTGGAAGCTCTACAGGACCTGTCCACCACACCCTCAAATAAAGTCACAAATTATTAACCACTCAGACTCTACATTGATACTCTATTCAAAGGCATATGCGCTCACTCAGTTGACAAATAATGTATATTCACTGTATAAATGCTACATATATACAGATATATATACACACACATATATATATTAATGTATTTATTCATTTATTTGTTGTAGCTTAAAAAAGTGCTTTAAAATCCTTCACAAAGAATGGATTTTATTAAATCACGGAAACCCAAAACAACATCCCCAACATGTAGCCGCTCAGAACATGTAAAGACAGCAGACACAAGACTGTATGTAAAGACAGCAGACACAAGACTGTATGTAAAGACAGCAGACACAAGACTGTATGCTGTTGCATTGGCAACTACATAAATCACTCACTTTATTACCAGTAACAGAATTTACCCGTGGTTCCCTCTCACTCTGCTCAGTGTAGTTTGTACCAACCTGGAGTCTTCTCTTGCCCCATGGACATCTCAACAGCCCCCAGCTTGGCTATCAGTGACGTGTCTCTTGGCCCTAACACTGACCAACTAAGACCATTTTCAGTTCAGTGCTGCAGTTTGCTCTTTCCCACTGCTGAAACACCTTTTCATGAATCCCAGACACTCTCTGGGATGCCTTACGAGTGCCACGGGAACAAAGGTGGCTGTGGTTGCTTATTAACCTGACAACACTCACATTTCTGTGTCTCTGTTACAAGTAGCTGGATCATAATGCGAAAGGCCACTTTACTAAATGCATTATACTTCAATATATATATATATATATATATATATATATATATATATATATATATATATATCTAACAATCTCCACCAGTCATCATACCCCTCAAGCCAGACTAGAACTCTACTAACTTATTTCTATGGTAGAGAGCTAGTTCTATTAGCTTTGTTAGTAGTTAGAGTTGCTTATTTCTATGGTAGAGAGCTCTATTAGTTCTATTAGCTTTGTAAGTAGCTGCAGACCACCCATTGTCAATTCAGCTAAATGACTATATCAATTCAAATAGTTTACAAAATAGTTTACAAATAGTTTAAGAGACATTTCTGCCTTTCGGCACATCACAGCACCGAATCAGCACTAGAGAGTTTGAAATTATCTTCAAATTCATCTACATGCTGGTAATGTATCTATTTTAGTTCTGTAAAATCGTAATGCAGCTTTTGACACAAGTGATCATGGGATACTACTAAATTGCCACCAGGACTGGGTTGGTCTCTCTGGCCCTGTACTAAACTGGTTCCATGTAAATATCATGCTGCACAGCATGCTGCATGCTGTAGATCCCCTGGCGTGCAGAGTGGCACAAGGCTCTATTCTAGGACCAACACTGTTCCACCTGTACATGCTACCACTGGCAACAGTAATTAATAAATATAGTTTCATTCCATCAGTATGCAGATGATACACAACTGTATATTTCCTTAGTCTCTGACCCATGAAAGTTTATAAACACCATTGCCTTGATGACATTAATCCCTGGATGTTTCATAGTTTTTTGCAGTTGAATAAATATAAAACCAAAATCATCAGTAAAACAAAAACCATCGTCACTTTTGTAGAAACCTTTACATGCTCTCGTGGCTCTCTCTTGTCAGCTGTAAAGCTCTCTCTGACCTACCCAAAGCTCTATTTCTAATTTACACAGGGTGCAAAAACGCTGCATTAAGAATCCTGACACACACAAAAATGAGGGATTACATCAAACTGTCTTCTCAAACAGTTACACTGGTTACCAGTGTCATTTAGAATTGATTTTAAGACTTGATTACTGGTTTGAAATGCTTTCGTGGTCTTGTGCCACAATACGTAACTGACATGATCATTAGGCATTTGCAGCCAGGAGCCCTCAGGTCAGCTCACAGGGACGTGCTGGTTGCAGAAGGTCAGCCTTTTCCTGTTATGGTCCTAATCTTTGGACTTCCCTTCCTGATGTGCTGAGAGCTCTAGATGACCTTGTCACTTTCAAAAGTGAAGACACATTTATTAGCATTTAATTTGCATCTAACTTTACTGGTTTCAAATTTTATTATTCCTGTTCTTTCATTGTTTTATTACTGTTTTCAGTTATTACTGCTTTTTTTATGGCTGATCTATTTTTACTGTTCTTTTATTACTCTTACTATTTCTTTCATTTTATTATGCCATTTTATTTCATTTAGATTTTTTTGTTGTATACATACATATTTATATATATATATATATATATATATATATATATATATAGTTTAAAGAGGTTACGCTGAATGCTTGCCACTGTAGCCTAGTGGCCTAGATTTTCTATTTTTTGCAGCATACAAATTTTCTATTTATTTTTAAATATTTTGTAGTTGCATTCTAATGACGATAATAAATAATTATTAAGATTAATTCAGTTCATTATATATAGTCATTATCATTGCTAAAACAGCAAATCTAAAGGTAGCTTCAGACTACTCACTACTCTCTCTCTCTGTCTCTCTGTTTCTATATATATATGTAGTTTATTCATTAGTTTACTCATTACTCATTCACTGTTCAATTTGATTTAAAAGTGATTATTCTTCAAAGATGTGAAATGGTTCTGAATTTCTGAAGTTTTATATTTGTATGTGTGTAACCAACAACTACAAAATATCAAACTTATTGTTAGAGCATTTTTAAGAGAAATCTACAGCCAAGTTCTTTTAGATATTATTGTTAATTATTTCCTCACCAAAAAAATGAAAGCCCTCTGGCATGAGGAAGCCATCTGCAGGAGACATCTGCAGGGGTCCCACCATGTCGGGGCTGGTCCACTCAGTCATCCAGAAGCTCGAGGATTAATCCCACTGCTGAATTATAGGTCAATTCCTCAGCGCAGGGCAGAAACGATGACGTTAATCCCAAGGGACTCCTGAAAAAAATTATGAGTGACATTGTTGGAAAAAACTGATGGGACAATTCCAAGGTATATGTGTGGAATTATAGTGGCAGATGAGACATTCGTGAATAAAAATGGAATATGTTATTATAGAGATATTCTACCATTGTTACAAAAACTATTAATCTAAAAGAGAAACAATGTATGAAATAATGTTGTGTAAAAATGACCCAGGAAGTAATAACCTACCTACTCCATCAAACCAAATGCACTAGATCAATTTTGAGCTTACAATATGTCCATATGTAAAATCCCTTTGCTAGAGAATGTGTGGCAGCTATGGAAACCAAAGGATAAATGCTGGAGTTTTAAATGTCTTTAAATTGGAACATCATTAAAGTCAGTGTATTGTTTGTCAGTCAGTCAACTGTTGTTTGGGTAACTCTTAAATCAAAATCATTAATAATAGTTCAGCCAGGTGAAACAATGCAACATTCCCCACCCAAGCACATTCGTGCAGTGTTTCCCACCCAAGCACATTCATCAACCAATAATTAAAACTTTCTCACTTATGTAGTTATACTGTACGGTATGTTATGGACATATTACATATAAGTCATATTACATGAGAACAATTCAAATCTAGTATGGACTTTTTTATTTTAGGTTTTTTGATTATTCATGAAATTCCAATGTAAAACTATTCTTAAGTGGTACTGAGAATTGTATGTAAAATACATTGTAAAAGATATGTTTTACAAAATATCATAAAGTGTATATAAAATGACAATATATTTTATTTTATCTTTTGTTTGGACTTCAGAAAGAGATGAATAACTTCAGCTTTTCCCCCTCTAAATAGCTAGCAGTATTTCTATAGACACTGTTCTACAAACACTGTTCTATCACACTGTTCTATCAACACTGTTCTACCATCAATATTCTACCACCACTGTTCTATTAACACTGTTCTATCAACACTGTTCACAGCAGAATTACATCCCTCCCATTCCTCTTCTTTTTTGATGTTACGTTGCAGCTGAACATTTGCATGGCTTTATCTAGTAATCAGATCTAGTGATATTTATGTTGTTGATGTAAATGATGACCTGTTCAAGGGTACACAGACCTTTGACCTGTCCTCACTGTTCCATAATTAAGCTCTGAGCCCGGCTGGTGTTTAAGCATCAGATGGAGATTTCAGACTGACCCAATATCAGCTTCCACAAATGCACCTGTTTGGTACAGGCCCAAAGACCACGAGACTGATTTAACATGAAACAGTTGTGCTTTTCCTAGTGTGTGTTTACATGGACAATGCATTGATCATAATGATTCTCAGTCTCATTTTGGGCATATTCAGTACATTAGTACATTTGGAATTTTCAAGTCGTTATTCATTTTAAAAAATGTAGTTGTTGGAAACAGTTTTGAAATAATAAAAATAATTAAAATAATTACCATTATATGAAATTGCACTGTGTTGCTCCTCAAGACTCAGAGACCTTCAGTCAAATAAAACTACTTCTCAATAACAGCGAAAACATCCAGTTGCCATGACTCCCACATCTCCATAAACCCAGTACAGGACCCTAAATCACAGTCATATCACAGCATAAAAAAAAAACCTCCCTAATAATTCCATGAAGTAAGCATATTTGCTCACACAGTGTAACTTCCCACATGTTCAAAACAGCATTCCACATTAAACATCTGGCAACATGGTAACATATCACCCCAGAACCCCTTCAGCACAAGTGCCTGACATTTTGATGTATTTGCGTTAGATATGTGTAAAGCCATATCTTACCTACTCTGTCTGCTTCAGGTTGATCGTGATCTGTCTCACACACTTTGTGTCCCAGCAAACATCAGGGATCGAGGAGACACACGCAGTGTGTGCAGTGAGGATCCCAGTCCATGGGGGTGGCCTCATGGTGAGAGGGGACAGTGGTTATTAATTAAACTCTTACTACATGTGTGCTAATACACCTCCCCCTGCTCCGTCTGTGTCTTCTCCCATCAGCACTGAGCTTCAGTGGACGGCCCCCGAATCACAACTGCCCCAACACCTCCTACAGAGACAAGACTAAAGCACATACTCCTCCCGGACACATGCTGTGGGTACACGGAGAAGCACAGACAAACACAAGTGTGTGCACCTAAAGCTGTGACATCATAAATACTTTCTGTCATTCCTTGTTGTATGAAGAAAGCTTAAGCCAGACTCTGCAGGATTTGCTGTTGTGTATTAGTGGGTGTCCCAATTGTGAAGCTCTTAGAACCCATGACGAGTGAGAAGAGAAGAGCTATGAGTCCTAGGAAATGGGTTTCTGTCTATTTGACACATCGCTGAAGTAAAACAGACATTCCACATTCCACTATCACATATGTTTAATTTCATTTAGACAGCAACAGCAGCTGTTTATGCAGTTAAACAAAAACACACAATTTGAGATACGTGGAGATCAAGAATTATGTATAATGAGGTGTAAGATTTTTTAACTAAATGAAAAGACCAATTCTTATCAACAGTGGCACCACAGTTATATAAAAAAAAATAACCATCTGTATGAGTCATCATAGTGGAATTTAATCTTTCAGATTCTTCAGTGTGATTCACTGTGATCACACACTGTTCTTCACCTCCAGTATGCTGAATATGAATCATCTCATCTCAGTCATCTAAGCAACAGTCCCCTAGTGGAGAGAAACTCACCCTAACTATGACAAAGGCCAGCATTCTTATAATTGCGGCCAAATCTAAAAACAAGCACTTAATCATTGACTGGCTGTTGCTTCATCCAGACTGGGCCTTTCTGAGTCAACAAACTATTCAGAAATAAACAAAACCTTTGCCATGGGCAGGCTGCTGTGTGGGTCAGTCACTCAGAAGCAGAGTGTGTGTGTGTGTGTGTGTGTGTATGTGTGTGTGTGAGGGGGCTCGGTGGCCTTGTGAGAAGGACGCGTCCATGAACACATCCAAATCCACTTTAGTGCTGTTGTAATGATTCTCCCTCTACAGACTGTGGAAAAGGTTCTGGTTCTGTCTTTTATTCGCATGCTACATAGCAGCATTTATCAGGGGCCTGATGTGCAGTGGTTGTTTAAACCCAAACCAGGACATCAAGAGTGTTGGATTATGGATGCAAGCAATTTCCTAAATACTTTTATCTGATTCTGTTAAACATTGACAGATCTTTTAAATGTACATAAAGGTAGGCAGCTTAATGTGCCAGGAGCATACATTTTAATGGTTAGTGTTTGATGACACGCTGTCATTTGTGCCTTGCTGTTTCAGAACCATGCAAATTGAAAAAATATAGATTGAGAGATTAAATGATCAAGCTGCTGTTTATATGGAGGAAAAACCTGCGACAGAATCACAGTCAGACTCAGAGTTAGAATCAGAGTCAGAGTCAGAGTCAGAATCAGAGTTAGAATCAGAGTCAGAGTCAGTGCCAACCATACTAATGACCTGTAAGTGTCACACTGGACATTACAGTGCTATTGTAGGTACTGCAGTACATGATCACACGGCAAGACGTTACAGGGCTAGGGTAGGTACTGCAGTACATGATCTCTCTAGTGGACGTTTCAGTGCTATTGTAGGTACTGCAGTACATGATCACACGGCAAGACGTTACAGTGCTAGGGTAGGTACTGCAGTACATGAGTACTCTCTAGAGGTCCTCTCTAGAGGACGTTACCATGCTAGGGTAGGTACTGCAGTACATGAGTACTCTCTAGTGGACGTTTCAGTGCTATTGTAGGTACTGCAGTACATGATCACACGGCAAGACGTTACAGTGCTAGGGTAGGTACTGCAGTACATGAGTACTCTCTAGAGGTCCTCTCTAGAGGACGTTACCATGCTAGGGTAGGTACTGCAGTACATGGTCTCTCTAGAGGACATTACAGTGCTATGGTAGGTACTGCAGTACATGGTCTCTCTAGAGCACATTACAGTGCTAGTACTGCAGTACATGGTCTCTCTATAGCACATTACAGTGCTAGTACTGCAGTACATGGTCTCTCTAGAGGACATTACAGTGCTAGTACTGCAGTACATGGTCTCTCTAGAGGACATTACAGTGCTAGTACTGCAGTACATGGTCTCTCTAGAGGACATTACAGTGCTAGTACTGCAGTACATGGTCTCTCTAGAGGACATTACAGTGCTAGGGTAGGAACTACAGTACATTACAACCAGAAACACATTATACATGTAAAATAATCCAAGATATTGGATCATTTAAAGCTCCTGGATTTTACTTAACAGGATTTTTAGTTTTCTTTTTATGCAATACTCACACCCAGACATTTGGTGTATGGGATAAAATGTTGCTTGTTATTAATGAAACAAGCTAAGAGTGATAAAACAAGGGATGTTTACTTCCCCATGATGAAAGCCAGCAGCGTTCTGTCAGACCTTAATGATTCAGTGCCACAGTGTAGGCGAAGCAGCCTAAATAATCTCTGAGGCCCTAGATAACAGGAACCCTGCTGGGAAGAGAACAGCTCTAGTTACTTCAGCATCAGTCTTTCCACACCACTCAGCTCATTAATAGTGTAACATGTACTAATGACACGAACTGTCCCTAAACATCACCCTGGCCACTTTGTAATGCTTTCGGAATGCTTTAAATATATAAAAATATATATCTGTGTGTGTGTGTGTGATTAAATTATGTTATTCATATGGATTAGATGTTCCGTATATTGTGCCAAAGAACCTGGTTAAATACAATTCCAGTCCAGATTGTTAAGCACTAAACAAAGTCTACATGATAATGCACAAAATAATGCAGGCAGATAATACAAGAAATAAGACATGTGTTTTAATGCAGCTTTGAAGGTCAGTTACAACGGGCCTAGATGTAGTCGCCCAATGACTTGTTTGCAAAACTAATGAGGAGAACTAGGAGAGTAGTTCATGTTCCCTATGGTTCATGTTCTCCATGGTCTTCTGAAAATATATGATTCCATAACACATTCAGTGTTTGCCTTTCATTGCATAGCTTACAACAATAGGCAAAAAAACATTAAAAAATACATATTGATGCATAACCTGCCAATGCCACTGAACAAATTTTAATGAAGAAACTGTGATTGTTACTTGTGAAGTCATTCATGATTTCTTTACAATATTTAAACTTTTAATAGTTGTTTAGCCTTTTCCCCTACTTTGTCCTGTGTCTGTATTGTAGAAACCTGAAAGTTAAATAAACAGAGAGTGTAAGTCAGAAGGTACACCAAAGAGACTTCAGGTGGGCTGGGGGGGTTTGTGGGGTTGGAGGTGCGGGGGTCACAAAAAAAAAACCCTATATATTGTGCAGTCACATGGGTAATGACACGTAGGTGATAAAGGAGCTATTTTAACAGGTGAGAGAGGTGACAGAGTCCCAGAGCCTGGACTCAGACGTCACTGGTAGTGTTCCTGATAGTCTCCATTTTCACAATGCTCCTCCTGCATGGTCAGCCCCCTTTTGCTCTGCCAGCCCTTCCTGCGGGCGGAGCTGTCCGCCGTGGTCCCGTACGTTTTCACCCTGCTGTTGGCAAGGGCGCTGTCGCAGCTGGGCTCTTCCTCCTCCCCCAGCTCATCCTCCCCTAGGATGCCACACTGATCCTCGCTCTCGTTCTCCGGGTCGGCCCAGTCCTGCTTCTCGCCCGACGCGAAGAGGCCGTAAAAGATCACCCCACAGTAATGGACCATGGAAGCGATCAAAAACACGTTCTGCCACTCCCGACGAGTCTGCAGAAGAAAAGGAAACATCATAAATGTGATTTCATGTGGTCGTTCTGGACTTCATAACGTTTTACAGGAGCAATCTGAGCAATCACACCATTTTAAACTGAAAGAGCCTCATTATATTGAGCTGTTCTACTGTCAAACCATTCTCTCCCTGCTGTAAAGGCCTCTGTGCACGTGCACACATCATGATTCGGAGCTGAACCTACCTTGTGTTTAGTTAGCGCTCCCACAATGAGAGGGCACACCATGCCTGACAGGGTGCCCACGCCGTTGGAGATGCCCATCAGGATGCTGGCATAGCGTGGAGCGATGTCTAAGTGATTCACGTTGAACCCTGGGATACGTTACACCAGTTACATTAACTGGACATGTAAGCATGAACTCAAACACTTAGCGAATAACTATGGTTTAACACTGGAGTGGAGTACTGTTATTATTAGCAATGACATGTCTTCTATTTTATAATAATAATGTCTGTCCAGCCATGAGGAAAATTAAACATATAAACATAAACAAATAGAAAGCAAAACAACAGATCAAGCAACAAGTAAAGTAACGTTTTGTAAAATACAATCACAATTTCAACTTTGAGTTTGATATTTTTATAAATAAAAAGTGTGTACATTAAAGTTGTACGTTTCATATCACTCGCTGTGGACACACAGTCCTCTGACCTGATATGGCAAAACCACTGAAGCCTACAGCCAGGATGAGGAAAGAGATGGCCACTCCCCGCGTGTGTGAGAATCCCACCACCAGCAGCAACGTGGCCTCCATCCCAAAACCTGCAAGGCAGAGAGACATGAAGAGCCCTCTTGTTCAAGCTGTTGTTCTCTGACAGGTATAATTCTCTGTCATTAAGGTTTCATTTGCCAGGCTGCAGCCAACCTCCACAATTCATGATCTTGCGCACAGTAGTGGTGGAGAGGATATTGTGGCTTCTCAAGAAATCAGCCAGCTGTCCGCCAATCGGCACCACGATGGTCATCACCATGTGTGGCACAGCGGACAAGATGCCCACCTAAGAGAGAACATACACTCAAGAGTTCACCCATGTATTTACAAGTCTAGTTTTGATACTCAGCTGTTTTTGTGCATGAATGCGTCTGTTGTACTGAAAGCGTTACACCAAATCTCTGATCAAGGCACAGTGTATTGGTGCTATGGTTCCTCAGGCATGAAGAAAGGCTCACTTTGCTGATGGGGAAGCCGAACACCTCCTCGAAGTAGGCAGGCTGGCTGATCAGCAGTAGGTAGAAGGTCCAGCTGCGACAGAAGTTGGCCACAATGATGGCGTACACCGGCATAGAAGTGAAGAACCGTCGCCATGGAGTCTTGAATTTCTGTAGGGAAACAACAGAATGAACATTCTGAGCTCTATCTATCTGCATCTTTTCAAAACATGTGAATAATTAGCTTTTAAAATCTGTATCACTTGTTTCTGCCAGTCATAATCACCTGTTCCTGCCTGTCACTATCACCTGTTCCTGCCTGTCATTATCACCTGTTCCTGCCTGTCATTATCTCCTGCTCCTTCTTTCTTTCTTGTTAGTCTTGTTATGTATACAGTGCGTTCCCCAGTTTAAGTCTGGTGAAATTTCTATGGTGATGTACCATTGTTCCAGCTGTGTTTGTGTATTGTGTCCTTAGCTTGTTTTTCCTGGAGCCTATTTTAGTTTTTCTGCCTCAGTTTTCCTGTTCATTGTTTCAGTTTGCGTGTTTTTGCTTTTCTCTATCCTCATGTTTTCTTGGATCAATTCAGTTGATCTGTTTGTGTTGATTCTATGGGACTGTCTATTCGACCCTTATTCTGGATTTGCCCTTAAGAAATCTCATTCTTCTCAGGTTTTGCGTCCGCCTCACGATCACTCCACATCACACTGTCATCGTAAGCTGCGAGTACGACGCTGTACCTCAGTAGCGGTCATTAAGTTGACCCCTTCCCCGATTGTGGTCTCGATGTATATTCTCTCTTCATCACTGATTGTGGGATGAACTGCTGGGCTCTCATAGGTAAGCAGGAGCCAGAAAGAATACCATAACATTCCAAAGACTCCTGAACACATGCAAACACCCCGTAATGTGAGTTTGGGGCTTGAACTTTTTGTTCAGATTCAGTCAATAAATAATTAAATGCAGAGTTAAATGCAAAAACTACAGATAGTATTTAGAGGAGCAATATGTCATTTCACCCCCATAAAGAAGCAATAATTATGAAAGTGACAATTTATTATTATTATTATTATATTTATGAAATGAAGAATCAGATTGTTTGACGTGACCAAATGAACCATTTTATGCTCCATAGACTGGGACTCTGTTCGAAATAGCCTACTACATATGGCATACTGCATACTGAACTCAGTATATACTGGATACTGCATACTGGTCCTTGTAGTAGTATGCAGTACAGTTTCCAGTATGCGACAAAAGCAAAGCATACTACGGGGTCACTTGAACGTGGCGTTGCATGATGGGATGCAGTACACCACGAAAATCTTTTTTTTCGCATACTGCATACTGCATAGTAGTACGTAGTAGGCTATTTCGAACAGAGCCATTAAGTTTCGTAACTCATGCGGTTTACGTCAAAATTAATGTGCATGGCAAGTAATAGCCAAACATTTTTCTGAGTGCAATAAAAAAAATCATCCGCTTTTTTCATATCCTTGTGTTTCAGATTAATGGATGCTGCTGGTTTACTTTAACTAATAGGTAACTTTACATACACGATGCGAACACCTGGTGCTAATGTGAAACTCTTACCATATACGTAGAAGACGGATGACCAGCCCACATACTGCACGAGCACTCCAGCAAGCGGCATGGCAATCACTGCACCTGCGTAGGACCCTGTGAAGAAACGCGCGCATGGGGGTGCTCACGCGGTCAGTATATCAGACCCTACGAAGAAAAGCGCGCGTTGGGATCCTCGCGTTGTTAATATATCACAAAGAAATGTATTTACAGCCCTTTGCAATTATTTGGCGGTGTCCCATACAAGCAGGGATGCATGAAAAACTGCCCTGTCTTCTATTACAGTTACTCTATTACTCTTTTTTATTTTCAAGTGATGTGACAACGTTCATTTCATATCGAAGTTGTCAAGAGGAAACTGCTAGTAAACTTTAATAAGATAGACATGCTCTGAAAACTTTTTAACGTTAACACACGCATGACGCATTAACATTGCCATGTAACGTAAAAAACACAAAGGCAGGTTGAATATTTACAGCTTTCTGTTTTACGAATTACGAATTCCTTAAACGAACGTGCTCTGCTCGTGCTACTGAGTTTCAGCTTCAAGTAATGTGAGTTTAATGAAAAAGTGTTTTAATGTATATTTAGTTACTGGATATTCGCAGAAACACTTCAGGTTAAAGTGGGCTGGCATCTGCCGCAGTGCTTTTGTGCAGATATGAGAGTACTACTTCATTTGTATTAACGGTAAAAGGCCCCCTTCACGTGGAGGTGGAGGTGAAGCTGCATGCGCACTGCCCATTCAGAGGCGATGTCGAGAGCTACAGGACGAATGGGGTTGCCATGGCACCGTTTTTAATGCGTGCGTGTGTGTGTGCGCGTGTGTGTGTGTAGAGGTGGGGCTAGACTGACATCTGTAAAACAAATTCATTCAGCTGGATTTAATGCTGGACACTGACACCGTGGACGAGCTAGTTAATAGCTAGCTCAGAATCACTGGGTGAATGGGCCTTGGGTGCAGCTCTGACGCACGGACACACAGTAACAGCCTTCAGTGCAACTGAATATGCTCCTCCACAGACAAAAAAGCGTAATTTGCTGAGAACGTAACGGAGAGCGCTTAGTGAACATACATCTATATATGGTTTATGCAAAGTGCAAAATTTGTGAGACTGAATGTTGTGTATTTCACTGATGTAAGATCGGTGTACCCACCACAGAAGGACGTCGTGGCTAGTCGACTTCTCTCCAGTGGAGGGGCCCATTTACTCCACAATCCATGGCAAGCTGGATATGTAACACCCTGATACACACACACACACACACACACACATACACTTGAACCAGGTAATCAGAGAATGTAGAATGCTGTATACCTGGCACAAGGGCCCTGCGAACTGGCATATCTCACATATGTGGACTAATTAGAACATTATTAGGTTTTATCCTGTTAGTATTGTGAATACTGACCTATGTGTTGTCATCATATGGGGATATGCATTTGATAGAGACTGCAAACACTTCTGTAAATTGTACTGGACAAGGGTGTCTGCCAAATGCTATATTTGTAAATGTGGACCTCAAAACTACACAAGATGGAGGAAGAATTCCATATAAAAGGTGTTTTTGGTGGTGGCATTAAAGAGTTGGAGAAGTATGTAGTGTACTGACCTCCACCAGACCCTGCAAGACTCGCACAAACATCACACAGCGATAATGGACTCTGGCAGCAGACGGGATGAACATGTTAAACAAAGACGTCAGCACGATGGCAGCGCCAAACACCCTGCGCAAACGTGACACAAAAAGGACATTCGTCACGACTCTTGTGCCAACTACGTTACTGCATACTTGGAATAAATATGAAAATAATTGGACTTTAACAAGATCAATAAACAAGTGTAATAAAGTTACAAAAAGTCTCTTGAAACACATTATCAAGTGTGTTTTAAGAGTTGTATTTTTTCTTATGACTGCATGTTGCAGTGGAGCCCAAAGACAGGAGGATCTCATGGTGAATTGCTGACATCTACAGTAGAACACAGTTTTTTTATGTGGATAGAAATTGATGTCAATAAATGTGTGGAAAAAAACAAATGGAAAATCCTTTGTACACAGTATATTGAAATGGTTCTTTACCTTGAAAAAATGTTAAAGGAAAATAAAGATACATAGGATAAATAGATACATGGTCTGGCAAGTGAAACTAGGCAAACGTGCAGGGAGACCCAGACCTGTGCTGCGCTGAGTCATACAACAGGCAGCCATTTTGGATCTGTTCTCTTGAGCTTTTTCACCATTTACTTCATCCTTCCACCTTTTTTTTTTTCCAAAACAGTGCGTAAGTGACACTTGTAATATTCCGGGCGGCTGGTGTTTCAGGGAGAGATCTGCAGTAGGATCTTTCATTATTAACTCTGTCAGCTTCGTGTCCTCTTTTCCTGCAGGTCTTTTATTACAGGAGTGTTATCGCATGGCTCATCAATACACCACACTGCTTTAACCCTTTCAGCCCTGTCCATGAGGGCTGCTTTCACTCTGCGCAGTGGGCCACGGCCACGCCGCCTTGCTCTGCGTAAAGGTGAACGCTCACTGTGGGCCAGAGGTTGAGCTAAACTGCTTTTGGTTGGTGAGGTTTAATGACTCATAATGACTCAGGTAGTTTCATTTTCATATGAAATGTGTGTGTGTAGTTTGTATTGTGTGTTTTTTCCTTGTTCAGTGATGCATTATGCTGACAGTAAGGGGCTCACCTGTTGGCTGCAAGCTTGTTGGAGATGAAGCCGCCAGGGATTTGAGTGATGATGTAACCCCAGAAAAATGAACCATGTATAAGTCCCACTGTCTCAGGGTCCCAGTTAAACTCTGCAGGCTGAGAACCAGAAACAGCCAGAGCAAATATTTTTAGTTGTAAACCACCAAGTACATATTTATCATGCACCACTGATTACTCAGGAGGATGAGATTGAGAGAGAGAATGATACGGAGTGATTGAGAGAGATAGAGATTGAGAGAGAGAGAGCACATCTGTCATTCACATTTCCCTTTGTCTCAGACCACAGGAAATTGCAGTAGCTAATTACAAAGAAAGCCATTCATGAGATTTTATGCAAAAATCAAACCCCCCGATAATCTTTTTTTCATTAGGTTGCCCTAGCTGAAACGGTTAATGACTTTGTCTTTCATGTGTCAACAGAAAACCTACTTCATAAAGGAATGTGTGGTAGTGCAAAAGAGCAGCGTGGTGGCATGAGCTTTGGCAGAAAGACAGCATGAAGACAGATAAACATCGTGTGGTGTCCATGGTAACACATGATGGCTCTTTTCAGCGTACGCAGTCTGTCGTCCGTGCTATTTTGTGCCATCTTGTTCACCTGAATAACGGCAGTGCCGTTGATGTAGACTGTGTTGTTGTTGACCATCTCCACGATGGCCACGCCCAGGTTGCAGCGGATGCCAAATGAGATGCAGAAGCCCAGGCCAGAGAGGATGGCAATGATGTAACGCTTGGGCAGTCCGAAGCAGCCGCAGTCCAGCAAGGGCGGGGCCACCTGGCGGGAGGACACCGGACGCCCATCCTCCGTCAGCTCCAGCTGATCGTCATTCACGTTGGTGCCATCGACCTTCCTGCAGATAGGAGGACGAGACGAGGTTAGAGTGTGTAGGGTGGATGGGAGACTTCAGGGTTAGAGAGTGTAGGGTGGATGGGAGACCTCAGGGTTAGAGTGTGTAGGGTGGATGGGAGTCTTCAGGGTTAGAGTGTGTAGGGTGGATGGGACACACTTCAGGGTTAGAGTGTGTAGGGTGGATGGGTCACACTTCAGGGTTAGAGTGTGTAGGGTGGATGGGAGACTTCAGGGTTAGAGTGTGTAGGGTGGATGGGACACACTTCAGAGTGTGTAGGGTGGACAAACATGACAGGGGGATCATATTTTATACTGACAGCACAAGAATTCAGTTCCTTCCTAGGATGTATTCCTCTCTCTAGTTCAGACTGTAAATCATCTGAATCATACAGGTTTGTCCGAGCTTCTCGTACCTGGTAATTTCTTGATTTCTACCGCACTGGTTCCGCCCAGCCCCAGTGCGTGTGAGAGACTGACACTTCACCTGCGCTGCTCTTTGTAGCCAGGGCATGTCTCCATGAAGGTGACGGTACAGGCACGTGTGTTACCTGCTCTCTCCTCCTCCTCCTCCCTCGCATGCACACCTGCGCCATTACCCAACCTCTGACTCTCCACCCATCCCCCACACATACGCCCTGACTTTAATCTCGCCTACCCTCAGAAGCACAGCTGTGCCCCCCTGTGCTCCTGCCACTCACAGAGATGGAGAGGATGCTAAGACGTGGACAGATCCCCGTGCGTGAGGACCTGTGTGAGGACCACAGCCTGCTCTGTTCTGTGCCTGTGAGCAGGTGAACCCGCTGTGCTGCTATCAGGTTCATGAGGGTGATAGCGATCACTGGGAGATTGTGTGCCCTGTCTCAGCCACTGATATTCTATGACGCTTCCATCCACTCCAGTAAGATAATAAACAGAACGTTGCATTTAGATTTTAGACAGGCTGCTTTGTTCCTTAAAAAACCAAAAAGACCTGGAACAGAGTTGCAGTATTTTTTGGCTATAATGAGTCCTCAGAAATGGACAGACTGCCTTTAAATTTATTTTTGCTGATCTCAAATAAAAAGAAAAATCTTTTGAAAGATGTGACTGTCAGTGCAGTGTTCATTAACGGAGATGGTGTTTAACAGACATGCTATGAGCAAAAGTCTTCCCCACCCCCAAGACAGTTATACAGCAATAGTCAAAGAGTCTAAATCTATTTTCTATCCCCAAAATGTAATTCTTCTCATCCATATGCACAAGGTGGATTACGCAGGTAAGATTTAAAGATGGTGCGTCTCTCTATGAGTGATTCTAAATGCCTCATTTTCACTTCCTGTGACGTTGCATCATTGGTGAGGTGAATAATTCATCACCTTCAGCTCCTAATGTATCAATTATGAGTAACACATTCACTCAAAGTTAGGACATGTTTCAAATATATATTTTTCACATTACTCAAATATAAAGATTTTTCAACAAAATATAAAGTTAACCACTTAAAACTTACTTGTACATGGCTAAGCAGTTGTAAGCATATATAATCTAAATATTTCACAATATTACTTGCTACTTTAAATCTCGCACAGTAAAAGTCATTCCAGTGAATACTCTTTCTCTGACTGTATCTGTATCACCTATGCTTCTATAACAACCAGACACAGGAAATGATAACCCTTATCTGTCAAATCAAGTTGTCTTATTTTAAACATCACTTTTTCATTTATTTGAGGTTTCCAGAATTGTTATATATGACACATAATGTTAGAATGTGAATATTCTAGTATATAAGCAACTTGCTGAGTTCCTATTTCAAATAATAAGATAGCCATGCTAATGCGATCAGGTAAAAAAACAGCAAAAGAACACACTGTCACCACCGTGTTGCGTCTGCATTATTGTGGTGATTCAGTTACTCACATGAATAACACCAGTAATCCAAATCATCCAAAAATGTACCACTTAAAACATGAATAATTAATTGTGATGTAGTAATGATATAGGACGATATGTGTAGAATATTTGTTTTTCATCATAGAACCCTCAAAATGAAAACACAAAGTCAGGAAGCATCAGCTTTAACACAACTCCATTACAGTTTCTGGAAAAATCGACTATGTCAAGTTGCAATGTACAATATGTAATTCTGTCTTAGCGATCATAAGAAACTCTGATTACTCTTGCGAGGACTAACTTTTACCCTGAAAAATTCTGCCATGTTTTTGCTAAATTAAAACCTCTCCAGAACAGGCAGTCAAACACCCAGTACTGTCCTGCCATGCTGTACCCGTGTGCCTCGGTTTGGTGATGTTCCCCAGTGAGTTCTGCCTCTGCCCTCCCAACGCTTAGACACTTACTTCTGCAGGTTCCCCAGAGAGTCTCCCACGGTGTTCTTCACCTTCTCCTTTCCCGGGTTCAGCACCTTCTCCTTTAGCCCAGCGAGCCCCCCGAACGGCATCTCTCCCTCCCTCTCGTAGCTCGTCTACAGATCTGTCTCTCTGACTTGCTCTGCTCCTGCAAAGCAGGCAGGGTGTCCACCAGGCATTGATGCTTGTCCTCTGATGGTTTAGACTGGAGTGGCGAGCTGAGGTGCGCAGGAGGGGAGAGGGGGGGGGGGGGATGTTGCTCCCACCCTGATCGAGGAAGAGAGAGGGGTGAGGATGCTCTGGCTGGAGATGCCTGAGACAGGGTGGGGGGGTGTGGGGTGGGGGGAGGGGATGTAGCCGTCTCAGGTGTCCACTTTAGGGTTCCAGGACTCTGGGTCTTCTCCTTCCCCTGGCATGTGCATACACAGGTGCCCCAAGACTGTATGAATTGGCAGCGAAGAGGATGAGGGAGAGTCTGGGGAAGCCGGACCCTCACGGAGCTGGCATTGTGCAGAGTGCCTCTTAGACAGGAAAGCAGGGGGAATATCCCCATGCAGGCTTTCTCTCTGACAGCCTCAGCAGACAGTCGGGCTACCTGCCTTCGCTCTGAACCACACCCCTCACAGGTAGACAGGCACGCTTAGCTCATTAAAAATTGAGGGCCAAGCCTGGCAGGCAGCCTCAGTGTTGGATGATAGGAGCAGGTGAAACCAGACACAGTACTCATGAGTGCCAAGAGCACTGCCATGCTGTGTTAGCGTAGCAGCTAGAGGTTAAGCCTATCACCATCAACACTCAAAACACTCCAACACTCAAACCTTCCAACTCTCAAATGCTCAACACTCAATAAAGCTGAAGGGTTGAAATGTTTTTAAAAAGTTGTGAAGTTTCCACCTCTACATTTATTTTATTTAATAATGTAACGTTAGCACCTATGCCAACCCCTTCCCTTTTTGGAAGTAATCAAAAATGTAGTATGTGTAAAACATGTAGATCTGGAGCCCTGAAGGGTACTCATCACCAACAGTGTGTGTGGAGGTGTTCTAAGCCCTGGGGTGTTGGCTGGGCTGTGTGGCGAACACGTTTGACTGCATTGTTGTCTCATTAGTAAAAAGTCAGTCTTACACCTTTGGAAGTGCCTTCTCCAATAAGTTCTCCATTGTTCACATTCCTAAAATAACCATGCAGATTGCAATGCTGTGTAGTAGCGGTAATGTGAAACCAGTTTGATTGTGTTTGCTGGTGTATACAATAAATAATTGGGAGAAGTAACATTTAAATTTGAACCAACATGTTTTTGAAATGACGTTTTTATTAAAATTGTAAACATAACTACCAGTATGAATGTAAACATATTTTGGCTATGCTCTGCCATTATCATTTTTGTGCACTTAAGTTTGCATGGAAGATTAATCTTCACTTGGGTTTAATTAACGTTGATTATTTCCTTATATAAAATGAAAAGTGTTTAAATTCGAAACCACTTAATATAACTTGGTGATTACTACTGTTACATGGTAGGGTTCGTCAATGAACGTTTGTGAGTTATGAGCTGAAAATTCATTAGTAACATTGTGACATCTAGTGGTCTATATAGGAAATTGTACGCATGTATAACGCATTATTTGACAGTTGTTACATTTCTGTTACATTCTTAAAAACAAAGAATTTAAGCATGGAATATTAGAATATGCCATGCACAGCAAAATAATAATAATTAGAAAATGTATCTTGCATTCACACCAGTTCGTTTACATAGGGCTTAGCATACACTTCCTGGGCATATAGATTAATCTTCCAGTAATGAACAATATGTTAAACATTATCCCTCAACGGATTAATTACTCTCAGTATAAACCTTTATGATGTGTCATTTAAATAGCAAAATAACGGAAACACATAGCCTACCCCTATCTACCCCATCTACCCTATCTACCCCCTGCCCATCAAGACACCTGCACATTCCAGGCTGACAGAAATAACGAAAGAAATGATAAAGGTAGACCGTTACACGCATGCCCAGTTCTGCACTGCACCCTATAAACAGAATGGGTTAAACAACCCTGATATTAATGGTTAAACGTGTAACGTGTTGGTTGTGAGATAACCCGAGACGTACAGTGTGTAGCCTATACATAAATATACGTAAATGAATGCTGACTTATTGTGCTCTGATGTGTTTGCTTTTATGACAATTAAAGTCTACATGTATGAAGATCATCTTTATTTTCTCACCAGCAAAAATGTAAATATTTAAATCTTCACATCGAGTTTCTTTTCTTATTCCAGTAAATATTTGTTTAATATTCCTATAGGTATTTCTGAATCGTATTTTACTTTAGGCATAACAGCCATATAATAAACCAATTTGTAATTCTATTTTGTATTCTAACGGAGTTAGAATTCTAAGCAGTTAACAACGTAATTTACATACCCACTGCATTCATGCTCCCAGTAAATATAATGAAATAAATGAATAAATAAATGAATAGAATGAAAAACAATATTATGAAGAAAAATCAAATAAGCAATGCTCAACCCAGTTAATAATTGCTCAGCACGTATTAAATGAACAGAATCAAAAAGGAAGACAATATAACAGTATAATTGTATACATAATCCCGAAATAATTATTTGAATCGAAAAGTAGCCTAATTATAATCATGCTGTATGTAACACTAATATGCCAATACGGCTACTAATCAAATAACATCAAATAGACAAAATAATTTACATTTGTTAAGAAATGACAAAAACAACCAAGACGTCTGTAAATGTATGAACTTGCTCTAAAGCGATTCACTTTATTCTGAAGCGACTCACTTTGTTCTCAAACGATTCCATTTACCGCCGTTGCAAAGTTGACGCTTGACCGTCATCGTTAACTCGGTCCAAATTGCATACCGCTATTGAATCCGTGACCGCATTTTTCTGTGCTTGCGTAACATATCGCGTGACTTGCTAGGTTAGTAACGTGAGGGAATGGAGTGAGAAGGCTGTGTTGATGACGGTAGGAGGAGATACGTCTTCTTCCGCGTTTTCCCGTATCTCAACCTCCGTGTCCAGATTACGCCGCGTACTGTTTTCGCACGTTTCTCTCTTCAAGCCTACCCCTCCCCAACTGACTTCGTTGAAAAAAAGTAAAGTCAATTATACAACGTTTACTGCCCCCCACCCACCCCCCGTTCCCGTTTGCAACATTCACTACCGCCTTATCCACATGCATTGGAATACAGGGCCCCGGCATACCGGCTCCAGCAATGTCGGCGAGCAATGCAGCGGTTCCCGGCGGTGACAGAGCGACGAAAGAAGAGACAGGTAGGTTGCTGGATAGTTCTGGTTGTATTTAAAACAAAACTAGAGATTCGACATATCCACCGTTGGATATATTCTTTGCTCTAGCAGAGAGAGTCGCGCGAAGTAGTGCTATGCGCCGGTAGGAGGAGAGGGGAGCTGTCGGTGTTCTCCCGGTGATTGGTTTGTGGACTCGTGTTCATATCGAAACTAGGTCAGTAGTTCAGTAGAGCAAACTCTTGTAATCGAAGATTTGCGCTGGATGTTAGTCGGAGAAACTGTTCCAAAAAGCGGGACGTATGGCTATAATCAACGTTACCGTTCGCAAACGTTTTGCTGTAAGCAACATGTTTTGCAGCTTACAGCTCGTCGTCGGTGTATCCGAGTACTCTATGCTGCCTGAATATGTAGTTTGCTCATAGACTTCTAGCAAGGCCCGACAGTACAGCCAAATGAAGTGATTTGAGGCTGCGCCAATACAATATTGTTTTAAGTTCGCTTTTTATTATATCGTATTGTTTTCTAGTTGTTTTTGAATTACTCAAACTATATTTCTATGTTCCAAGAATGTAAAGATACAAATCACTATGGATTATAACATAACTTTTGTTGGTCAAATAGGTCTTCCATGCAATAATACATGAATCTTTTACAATAAGTATAATTATTTCGAATTTACGCACATTGTGTGCACGTTCATCAGAGTAAGATGTTAAGGGTTTATTTTTTAGTAATTAAAGTATTTTCTTAAGTTTCTTCCTTTACTATTGTTCCTTAACCTACGTTATAGAAACGTGCGTGAATGTTTTTACTGGCGTCCGCCCAAGACTTAATACTAAGCGTTATGATTAGTCATTTTCGTTTTTTTAACATCTCGCGGAACTTGCACAGATCAACAGGCACTGCAGACTATATATAGGTCCACCAATTATTTGTCAGTTATACACAACTAATGTGTTCTGAATTGCAGGATGTTATGGTCACAAATAAAGTGTATCTCTCCTTTGTGTAAATTTGGAAAATGATAGAAATATTTCCTAGTCATTTATGCTGAGTTGCGTACGAGCAAAATAAAGTCATGTCGACGTATTCCTGACAATGAATTGAATCGTTTAAAATGTGACGGTTAAAATGTGACTGAATTTTCAGTTGGTGTTTTACTACGCACGGGAACGATCTGGTCTGATTTTAACGCGTAAACGGAATCTCGCGCTGTGACGGTTGTATAATATCTAGGTCAAACTCTGCACGCTCGTGGGCCAGCGCCGTGATGCCCGCTTCCTCTTCAGCTGAGCGTTGTTTACCGTTAGTTCACCAGCTTTGATTAAACTGAAAGCTTCGGAAGCAAAAATAAAGGAAAAACACTTATTTTTAGGAGCGACAAAGTCAATTTAAACCATTCTAAAATATTTACCTACTAAGTTGTGATATATGTTTATAAAATTATCACAATTGTTAAGTAATGCACTGCTATTACACACGCGTGTGGTCTTGTTTTGTCTGGAGTTCTTGTCGTGGTGGACTTAATAAAACTCCTTTTTTACGCCTAAACTAAAGATAACTGGCGTTGAACATATACGTTAAAAAAACTTTGAAGATTTACCTCTACGTTTAATGTTAGATTAATCTTTATCGTTCAGACTTAAATATAGCATAATCTTTATCGGATGTTCAGTGATCAGAAAAGCAAAAATCTTCGCAGCGACAAATCAGTCTTCAGTTAAATACATGTTAACCGATGTTGTGTAAAACATATCTAATGAAATGGCTTGACGCGAGGCAACATGTTTTTCTGTGGAGTTCCTGGAGGGAGTTTAAATGACGCTCCAGTTAAATGAACCTCCATTTTTGTGGCTCTGCACATCTGCTTAGCCTCTCTGCCTCGGAGGGAGATACAACGCTGCGTACGTCTGTTCGTTTACATCATATTTTCTCCAGATACAATACAGAATAAACATTTATCATGAACAGGTTTTAACGCTTTTTTTTAGACTGTTAAAACAGTTTGGCTCTCTTAATGTGAGGAATATGCCCGTTCTGGTGTTTGAGAGAGTAATGCATATTGTTAATATACTTTGGTTAAGTTTGAAAATTCATCTAACTAAATGAGTACAGTAAATGAGTTACAGGAGAGCTGTTTCGTTTACTTTCAATTAGTTTTTGTAGAGCGCATCAGTTATTGCTGTACATCATATACTTTAGAATTTAGTATTAGAACTGTTTAGAATTTAGTATTAGAATTGAATACTATTTATGTTCAAATCTGTAGTACTGCAAAAGTTTGCTTTGCTTGCTCAATTTTGCAATTGATTGTTAGTAAATGAAGACCAGCATGGAAGTTCAGCTGAATGAACGACCTTAAAGATGAAAAAGAAGTGGTGTAAAAGTGCCTTCTGCTGTCGAATGCTTATTTCTGAAATTACACTTTAGGGCGAAAAAACCTTCATCTTCAGTCATGTGTCTTGGTTACTCTTGAATGTATTTCTGTGATTTTGTTCTGAATTCCCCTCATCATGTTATTAAATGATTTGCACATGTGTGTTTTGCCAAATGCTTTAGTTCAGGAAGCAGTAGTGAAAACGTTATTCCTACACCCCGGGCATCTTGTATCCTACATGCGGTACTTGGCACTTTGGAAGTCATGCCGTTAAAAGGAATGTTTTTCATCAAAGTAGGCTAGCTGAATGGGGAAATACTTCCACGCCTCATATCTGTGTACCACTGCCTTGCTCTTTGTGGCTAGTGCAGGTGGGCAGCTTCGAAGAACACAACCCTGACCACAAGCCGTGGGGATTCCTGGTGACAAAGCAATGCGAAGGCCCTTGTCTATATAGACTCCAGTATGTTTCGTCTGCCTGTGTGTAAATCTGTTTCAGGTACAAAGTGCTTCTTGTGGAAATGCAGACGGAGGATTGTGACATGGAGTTGGTGATGTAAGCACTGCTATGACGGTCATGTCCCATCGCCATGGTGACAGAGTACGCTTCCAACACTTTTCCTCTGCTGAATCACGGGTTCTAGGCCAGAAACACTGGTGCCATTCAGCCCCCAAAATGTCGTCTGTCTAGAAAAAACAAACCTTGTGACACAAGTGTTCGAAAGGCGGGGTCCTATCGTCACCTCGTAAAGTTGTTAACTCACCCATACCACCATTTACAACTAAAAGCACAAGAACCACAGCAAATACAACAGTACTGAATCATCAGTGGTCCGCACAAGAAGCAAACGCGTGACATGTAACATGACTGTCGTTTATACGAAGTCTGACAGCTTCTGTGTTAAGATGACATCTACATATGTAACCACTGAGCTCTCAAACCACAGGAAATGTGGGTGTGTTCTTGAAGGCTTCACCAGTTCACAGGCACAAGTTCTGGCACAAGCTCCAGGACCTTGTTGGTGGAAAAGTGGTATGAGATAAACTGAAGAGTGACATGAACTCAGTGATGTAAACACTCCTCTGAGATACACGGGAGAGTGTCTCGGCTGTAAAAGAGTCAGAAGGAAGATGACTGGAAGATTTTCTAGGTCGAGAGTGTTTGGAAATCATATTCCGTCTAATGTACAGCACTAAGATAGGAAATTAAACACTTTACACCCTCCCTGTGTCTGTCTGCTTCGGTTTACAGCCTTGTTAATTCACTGTCTGCTTTTGAAAGTTATGAAATGTCACCTTGATTCCACAAGTATGAAGAAGGCTGAGATTTCAGTGCATTATCAGACATTTCATTACTTTATTGTCTTCACAAACTTGGAAGCTGTTGAGCAGGTACGTAGTGCATGGTACTAGCAACCCCCAGGGTCAAGGGTGAGATTTCCCAAGGCCAGAATACTTGTCACTCTGGTAATGATTTAAGACTGGATAGATAATCCAGATAATCTGGCAGATGCTGTAAGTGTAATATAAGTATAAAAATTATTTTACTAAAATTGGTCATATTTTGTTTGGCATGCTGAGCTAGGTTGGGTTCTAAAAGTTGGCAGTTAGGAATGACGAGTAGTTGATTTAATGTTTGCAACCAATTTTTCATTTTATATTGCAAACACTTATGCTGAATGCAGTAGCAGTTTTCTTCTACAAACTATGCAGTCGTGGTAAAATGAACTTAAGGAGCAGACTTTCAAATGTGATTCATATTCTCAGCATTCTCTTCTCTGCCTGTTTTTGTGACTGGAGCGGTGAGCCATGGTGTAGTGTACATGTTGTCTGAACTTGTCAGGCATGGTTCATGAGGCCTACAGCTCCAACGAGATTGACTAGTTCTCAGTGGCACAAGCTTATACATCTTCATTGTCATATACAAACTGGTTCCTCCTCCTACAAATTGAGAAGCACTTTGCTTGCACAGCTGATGAAGGACCTCTATCAAATTGTGAAATGTCCTATATATACACACACACACATTCACCGGCCACTTTATTAGGTACACGTTGCTAGTACCGGGTTGGACCCCGTTTTGCCTTCAGAACTGCCTTAACCCTTCGTGGCATAGATTCAACAACGTACTGATTTGTCAGCTGCACATCCATGATGCAAATCTCCCGTTTCACCACATTCCAAAGGTGCTCTATTGGATTGAGAACTGGTGACTGTGGAGGCCATTCGAGTACAGTGAACTCATTGGCATGTTCAAGAAACCAGTCTGAGATGATTCGCACTTTATGACATGGAAGATGGGTACACTGTGGTCATAAAGGGATGGACATGATCAGCAACAATACTCAGGTAGGCTGTGGCGTTGACACGATGCTCAATTGGTACTAATGGGCCCAAAGTGTGCCAGGAAAATATCCCCCACACCATTGCACCATCACCACCAGCCTGAACCATTGATACAAGGCAGGATGGATCCAAGCTTTCATGATGTTGAGGGCAAATTCTGACCGTACCATCCGAATCTTAGCTGACAGGAGTGGCACCCGGTGTGGTCTTCTGCTGCTGTAGCCCAACCACCTCAAGGTTCTACATGTTGTGCATTCAGAGATGCACTTCTGCATGCCTCGGTTGTAACAACGGGTTATTTGAGTTACTGTTGCCGTTCAATCAGCTCGAACCATGCTCCTCTGGCATCAACAATGCATTTGCGCCCACTGAACTACCGCTCACTGGATATTTTCTCTTTTTCGGACTATTCTCTGTAAACCCTAGAGATGGTTGTGTGTGAAAATCCCAGTAGATCAGCAGTTTCTGAAATACTCAGACCAACCCGTCTGGCACCAACAACCATGCCAAGTTCAAAGCCACTTAAATCACCTTTCTTCCCCATTCTGATGCTCGGTTTAAACTGCAGCAGATTGTCTTGGCCATGTCTACATGCCTAAATGCATTAAGTTGCTGCCATGTGATTGGCTGATTCAACATTCGCGTTAATGAGCAGTTGGACAGGTGTACCTAATAAAGTGGCCTGTGTGTGAAACCTGAGTTAGCCTGCTGATAATGAAAGGCCTAGTCTTCATGGACGGCTAAATCACATCTGATTCTTCAGAAATTTCTTTTAATCTATATAACTGTTATCCCTACATGCACTGTACCTCTAGGTTTAGTTTTGACAGATACTATATGTAATTTAAGATGTAATAATTTAGATTTTATTATAACCAAAAACCAGTTCTTATATTCTCTTTTGTATATTTACTGTAGCTCGTTAATAAAGCAAGTGTTTTGATTATCTGATTAATTGATTGAGTTTTCGAAAGAGAACTCAATTACTAAATCTATTACTGCAGCCCTTTATAAATACACATACACGTTCATCTTTGCATGTGTTTGCATGCAGATTACAAAATGGCTAACACATATCTGCTTATTTTCTGATCGACCGCAGTATCCTGACAAGTTTCTGTTCTCATTGGTTAACGCAATTTGTGGAACAGTCTTGTGTGAACAGCATCACTTTAAAACGAGATGGAGTTTGTGTGGGGGAGTGACCACCCTCTGTGTGGGCAGTATATGTTCTCATGTTCAATTACTTCACCATATGTTACTCTGAGCATATTGTGGATATGTATCGGTACAATGTAAGTACTTGGAGTGTATGAGAGTGTACTGGTTTAATAAAGAGAGTTTTGTACAAAGACTGTAATCAATTATCATTGTGGCGCCATAAAACTAAGGCTATTGTAGGTTTTGTTTATTACTACCATTTTAAAAAGAATATTTATGTAAATATTTTTACAT
Organism: Brachyhypopomus occidentalis; assembly: GCA_020368025.1. Taxonomy (NCBI): domain Eukaryota; kingdom Metazoa; phylum Chordata; class Actinopteri; order Gymnotiformes; family Hypopomidae; genus Brachyhypopomus; species Brachyhypopomus occidentalis. The sequence continues at coordinate 5,859,538 of JAGXOD010001351.1, read as the reverse complement.
CCTGCTCCTTCTTAGTGGTTATTTTTGCAAACTGAACTAAAGAAGAACCCGGTCATTATGTCTGTAGCTTTTCTACATTGCAGCTTTGTTTTGATATTGCGTTTGCATAATATCCTCTACAAAGTATCGCGATATTACATTTTTGTCATATTGCTCACTCTTAGACTTCACTCATTAAACTGAGAGAGAGGAAGAGGTCGATCTCTGAAAGGTGTGGTCACAATACACCATCTTGTAAAGCGCAGTAATCCTGCAACAGATCTTCAGTCCAGAGCCCAGGATTAAAAATCAGGTTGTTGCTGATCTGTTAATGGCTATTTAGGTCAGCAGGCCTGTGGAGCAGTCTTAAATATAGGAGCCATGGCTCTGAGCTGGGCAGGCCTGCTCCTCTGCTCATGTACTGTACATTACACTGGGGAAATGTGTCGGAGTTCAGAGCACACTTACACACACACAAGGTTAGAATTACATGTTGCGCACTGAGGGGTAGAACTGTATGTTCATTCTGGTCATACACACAAGGGGTAGAAGTACAAGTTCAGTATGATCCAGTCCGTGGCGAATCAGAGTTTCATGCAGGAGTCGTAATATCAGTAATGGCACCCTCCATGGTGTAATATTGGATAATTCTTAACCCTAGTTGTCATAAGAGACTCGTAAAGAGGCTCCAGCTCTTGGGAAGAAAAACCCTTAAGTGTTTTTATTATTATTATTTTTTTCCATTTACTTTTTGTTAAGGACCAAGCTGGCATTACAGCTACCAAACATAAGGCAAGATCTCTGGTACAATGACACTATTAAGGTTAGGGCTGTGTGGCAGTGTTGAGGGTTCCCTGTGTCATGTGCGGAGAAGATCTCTCGTCAAGCAGACTGTAGTCTTTAGGGTTTAAACACAACTAACCCTGGCGGCCATTTTATGGAGATCATACATTTCTCCAATACTGTCTCTAATAATAAGATAAAATGTGAAGATGTTAAACATCCAGACTGGTTTGGCCTTGGTTTTATAACAGTCCTCCAAACACAAAGAGATAACCTATATTTTAGTGCAGCATGTGTGTGAAGTCTGTCCAGTAGTTGTGTGTGTGTGTGTGTGTGTCTTTGGTTTGTTTGTTTTTTTGGTATTCCTGCAGAACTGGGTTTCTGTGGTTTTCTTTCATAAGAAATGTTTGCTACCCTTTATTTTGATCAGCTGAAAGAAAATATGATTCACTTTTTGGTCATTTTTATTTATTTTTGTAGAGGTTGCATTCTTTGTGTACCTGCTTCACAGCCCAGTTTGTTCCAGAGTTATGAAAGCATGTGAGCTGTGTCCTGGTTGCAGCTGTTACTGTGGCCCTGTACTTCAGCAAAGCCTTCAGACATTCAGGATCACCTTTAAAATCAGGGGCTTCACTTTAAATAAGGAAATAAATCCCATGCTAACCTGTGCATCCTAGTGTCCATGCTAATGTTTCATCCGGTCACATTACACATTGCTAAAACACATGGAGTCCGGCTCTAAGACCAGTTTGCCTTCGATTGTGTGTGCACACCTCTACGTCTTGGCTTCATATGTTTTAACATCCAGTGTGAGTGGATGGAGTGCGCTGACTCCATGCTTTCGTATGCTGTTTACATAGCGCTGTGTCACAGAGAGTGCAGCTGAGCTGTGACTAGGCCCAGAAGGACAAACCCTGCCGTCTCACGCACTGACCGTCCCAGCTGTCTCCTGTCTCTGATCACAAAATGAATCATTTAAATGTTACATTTAAAAGTAAATGGCTTTATTAATTGGAAACATTTCTTTCTATCAAATATAGTCTTCGAAAGATTAAATTTTTGTGTGTGTGTGTGTGTGTTTTTCAGGCGATGTGTTGGAGGAGGCACTCGAGAGTGACTCTGTCTCTGTTTCCAGTCTGGTGACCCCCAGTTCAGCCAGTGGCATGGAGCTGACCAGGAAAAGAAAGGGCAGCACAGACAAGTGAGTGTGTGTGTGTGTGTGTCCACATGTTAGGTGTGTTTGAAAATATTTACTCATGTGTAAAAATTAAAGTCGTGTGTGAAGAATATAATGAATCAGTCATTTGGCGCTAAAGCTCTTCCCTTGTTTGGTGACTTTCTGCTCTGAATGGACTCTGTGTTCTGAGGTTGTGTTCTGCGTGAATCAAGTCCCACTGGTAATGTTAACCTGTGCTACTTGGTTTCTAGGGAAACAAAATCAGCATCAGTGCTGGATGAAGATATGGAGGATGACCAAGAAAGGTACTCTGTCTGTGAGAAATCTTTTTTTAAACACACAACATTTTAACCATTTTTACCAGCCTTTTCTATTAATTGATTGATTTATTAATTATATATGTATGAATATTTTTTGCTTTTAGGTCAGAAGGTGATGATCATCATGTGAAGATTAAGTGTTTCAGGTACCAGAAACATTTCCACAATGCTCACCTGCAGTGAATTATACTCACTGCACAGTGTAGACAAGAAGATTTGTACAAAAACAAAGAAAAAACACAGAAGGCAAAAACGTTTTAAAAACCTTGCAATGTAATTGAAGATCCTTTAACATGAGAGACAGAGAGAGATGTGTTTTTTTGTTGTTATTTTTTGGAAGGACACCCTCCTGTTTACCTGTGGTAAATCTGCTAATAAACGTCCTGTCCTCCTGTAGGGAACCTCACAGCCAGATTGAGAAGAGGCGGCGGGACAAAATGAATAACCTGATAGATGAGCTGTCAGCCATGATCCCCACCTGCAACCCCGCGTCCCGCAAACTCGACAAACTCACTGTACTTCGCATGGCTGTACAGCACCTGAAATCACTCAAAGGTAGATCACACACTCACACCCCTCTCAAATCACTCAAAGGTAGATCACACACTCACACCCCTCTCAAATCACTCAAAGGTAGATCACACACTCACACCCCTCTCAAATCACTCAAAGGTAGATCACACACTCACACCCCTCTCAAATCACTCAAAGGTAGATCACACACTCACACCCCTCTCAAATCACTCAAAGGTAGATCACACACACCCACCCCTCTCAAATCACTCAAAGGTAGATCACACACTCACACCCCTCTCAAATCACTCAAAGGTAGATCACACACTCACACCCCTCTCAAATCACTCAAAGGTAGATCACACACTCACATCCCTCTCAAATCACTCAAAGGTAGATCACACACTCACACCCCTCTCAAATCACTCAAAGGTAGATCACGCACTCACATCCCTCTCAAATTACTCAAAGGTAGATCACGCACTCACATCCCTCTCAAATCACTCAACAGTAGATTACATGCACATACACACACACACTCCCACTCTGCTCAAACCAAAGGGAAATAATATACACCTCAAATCTTTCAAAAGTATGTCACACATACACACACACACTCTCTCTCTCTCTCTCTCTCTCTCTCTCTCACTCACACACACACTTACAGATTCCCTTGTTTTGCCAGGTGCAACAAGCACTTTTGCAGAAGCCAATTACAAGCCATCATTCCTCCCAGATGATGAACTGAAGCACCTCGTTCTCAGGGTACTGTGACTGGCTGAATGCTTGTATAAGACCTCACTGTATGATTGAAAGTCTATCAGGACTCTGGGTACTGCGACCAGCCCTGAAAGCATGTATACGTCTATCAGGCCCTACTGAATGCTAAGATCAGTAGTTGTGGATTGTATTATGAGTGTGTGTGTGTGTGTGTGTGTCTTCCTTGAGTCTGTCAGGTGAACTGTGTGTTCGCTGCTCTGGATTCTCTCAGTTATTCAGTTCTTTTGATCTTCACTGGCCCCTCCTTGTTGCCTAGGCTGCAGACGGGTTCCTCTTTGTGGTTGGATGTGACAGAGGGAAAATAGTATTTGTTTCAGAATCTGTCTCCAAGATCCTGAACTACACTCGGGTGAGAAGACCCTCACCATTGATTACTTATTTTTCCAAGTTTGTATCAGAGCTCTGACTTTAGCTAATATTTTACTGTTATTAGTTTTACATGTCAGTTGTAGAATCTCAGTGGGGTTTTGCCTTGAGCCCAAATGTGCCCATGTAGCTAATGAACCAGAGTGATGATTGGGCAGACTTTCACTTATTTGCATGCTGTTTTGCCTCCTAGCCAGAGCTGATTGGTCAGAGTTTGTTTGACTACATTCATCCCAAGGACATTGGAAAAGTAAAGGAACAGCTCTCAGCCTCTGAACTGTATCCAAGGGAACGCCTTATAGACGCCAAAAGTAAACACCATAAAACTATAACAGTCCTCTTTATCACTTTATCTGTGCTGCTCCCTTACTTGTGTATAAGAGCAAGTGAGTGAGGGGGAAAAGAGAGATGTTCTGGTAAGCTTATCTATACAAGTCTGTCCTTGCTTCTGAACGTGGGATATGTGCTCGTGTGTGTGTGTGTGTGTGTGTGTGTGTGTTTAGCGGGACTTCAGATGCAGGCTGATGTGCCCGTAGGAGCTGGCCGCCTCTGTTCAGGAGCCCGACGCTCCTTTTTCTGCAGGATGAAATATAACAAAGTGAGTGTGAAGGAGGAGCAGGACAGGCATGCGGCCACGTCCTCCAAAAAGAAGGGTAAGCAGCAGTGCTCCAGCACGCCATGGGAAGAAGTACAGCTCAGCGCCCTCCGGTGGGCTGGAGGATATTTACTTTACTACACTGTACAGTCAAACTAAATGGATCAGGGACAAAGCGCTTGAATAAACTGCTCCTGCAGGAAAATATTTTTTTTTATGCAAAGCTGTTATTGTCGTGTTAGTGTTGTGATTACTGAAGTGGCCGGACGCCCCAGTGTGTCCGTGTGGTGGGTGTCTGAAGAACGTATGATGTCCGTGTGTCATGACGCGGCGTTTGTCAGTGACGTGTCGCCGTGCTGCCACAGAAACGCAGCGCTACTCCACGGTGCACTGCACAGGTTACATGCGCACGTGGCCCTCCAGTCAGCTGGGGGCTGAGGGCGAAGCCGAGGTGGACTCCTCCCATTTCAGCTGCCTGGTCGCCGTGGGCCGCGTTCACCCCTACACCGCCCCCCAGGCCAACGGCGAGGTCAGGGTCAAGGTCAAGGCCGCAGAGTTCGTCACCCGCTGTGCCCTTGATGGCAAATTCACCTTTGTGGATCAACGGTAAGACTGAGGAACGTGGCGTGGTCCCTGAAAACACATTTTAACCAAAAAAACATTCCTTTGTTTCAGTAGATTTGTTTAAAGCTAGACACTGATTTTTGTTGCTATCATAACTCCAGTTTTCGCTACTGCTACATGCTAACAGCAGAACCCACACCTGTGCGACGTTAATGACCGTACCTGTTCCTGTGCTCCTCAGAGCCACCACCATTCTTGGCTACCTGCCTCAAGAGCTGTTGGGCACATCCTGCTATGAATATTTCCATCAAGATGACTTGCCTCATTTGGCTGAAAGACACCGAAAAGGTGAGTGAGTTACATGCTGAAGGCATTCTGTTGTAATGGAGTCAGCTGAGCCAAACACTAACGCATGTTATAGAAAGTGAAAGCTACACCAACCTCTAATTGGCTGATTAGCATGATGTCATTTGCATAATGACAGGCCTTGTGATATTCAGTTCTCATTGGTCACATTGGCCTAACTATCATTATCATTATTACATTGGCCTAACTCATTATTTTGATGGTTTGATTAAGGTTGATGCAGGTTCAACTTCTCTGAGATCTTTATTATTAAAGAAATTGAGAGTATTTTTGTGAAATCTTGCAGGTTCCAGTTAAAGAGCTGTTTTCTAGTTTGATCAGGTCTTTGTTGTGTATGTAGCTGGCTGTAATTAGACAGAGTAAGTTGAAAACAAAAAGCCGTGGCCTATAGGTTAGATACGTGGTCCTGGGCCTGTACATTTGCTGGTTCAGCAGTAACGTTGGCTGAAATGAGAAGGCCCCTAACCCTCCTGCTCGCTGGCTGCACAGTGTTGTGGTTACGTGTGTTCACTCCGGTTGGGTTAAATTTAGAGAAGAATTTCCTTAAGGTCATATGGTCATTTCCTTCAGACCTAGAAGCTCAGTCACAGTAAGCTGCTCTACGGAGCCTTAGTGCTCTTGTGTTTGACGTTTGTGACACTCCCATGTAACTGGACGTTTCCCCATTTCTGTTTTGTTGCAGTGCTGAGAAGTAAAGAGAAGATCGAGACAAACTGCTACAAGTTCAAAACCAAATCTGGCTCTTTTGTCACCTTGCAAAGTCGGTGGTTTAGTTTTATAAACCCCTGGACCAAAGAAGTGGAGTACATCGTGTCAACAAACACCGTCAAATCGTAAGACCAAAAGGGTTGTTCTAAAAAAAAAAAAAAAAAAAAAAAAAGGTGTTTAAACACTTGCACTCTCTGACGTGTAGTCTCTGACGTGTAGTCTCTGACGTGTAATCTCAGATGCTGCTCTTTCTGATCTCTGCATGTGAGATGTCCAGCTAGCTGTCACATCAGCTGTGATCACCCCAGATGTCAATAGGTTGCTCTCTAATCTTTGTTTCCTGACACAGTGGGAAAAGTAGTCCAGATGGATCAGGAGATCGTTCAGAAAAGCCTGTTCATTCCAAAACATGTGAAGGTCAGTGTCCTTTACGCTCAGTTCTGCAGTTATTGCATTATTATTTATGTGAAGAAATTACTTAATTCATCTTGTATGTATCTACGTATCAGCCTTTGTAGGCATTTTTCATACAGATTATACTGACTTGGGAATTATCGTTTGGTTCTTAAATTTATACGGGTTTGATGCCAACCTTTCCTATGAAAGAATGTGTTGTATTGAACCTTTGGGGTTTGTGTGGTGTCGTTACCTGTGTACTGGAACCGTCTGTTCAGATGATGCTAAGAAGTCCCTACCCATCATCCCAGGGATCTCCTCTGGCACCATGATTTACGCTGGGAGCATTGGTACCCAAATCGCCAATGAGCTACTGGACTTCAGCAGGTAAGGCCTGTCATACCATCTAGGGAGTTAATTGATTTTTATTATTATTATTGAAGTGGTTGAATTCTTTCTGGGAATGACTGAAACTGCATGATTCTGATTGGCTGTTCTCAGGATGAACTCCTCCCCTTCCAGTGGCAATGCCAGCCCCTTCAATCTCCTCCAGGACAAGTCTCCTCTGGCTCTTACACAAGGCAGCAGCAACGTGAGTCAACCTTACCACTACGTCTGTGGGTGTGTCTATATGTGTCTGTCTGTGTGTCTGTCTGTGCATGTCTATATGTGTCTGTCTGCGCCTGCCTTGCGATGAGACACATATAGACATATAGTGCAGAATTCTTGTGTGTTGGTCAAGGCGGTGAACGGAGATGGCACAGATGTGGAGATGCCCAGTAAGTCGAGTTCAGAGGACGACACACGAGGTGGACCCTTCACACGAAGCGAAACTGTGATGGGTAACTGCATGACTTCCCCCCCCAACCCCCCCGTCTAACCCGCCTCTCACACGTGCGTTTTGCCCCGCGTCACCCGCTGTTCCTGTGTTGCAGAGGGAAGCTCCCAGCTGGACCTGGACGGTGTGCCTGGACTGGCCAGCCTGAGCAGTGACGAGGCCGCCATGGCTGTCATCATGAGCCTGTTAGAGACGGACGCCAACCTGGGGGAGGCCGTGGCCTTCGACGACATGCGCTGGCCTCTATGACCCCACCTCTCCATGGCCCTCATCTGCTTTTTCTTTAACTTTACCTTTTATCTCGATATGGTCTTTTACAACAACAAACCTGCCATCGCTGAGAAACAGATCATCCCCATTCGCTGGATTTAAAATTATTCTAATTTATTAATTTTCCTTCACCTGGAAAGACATGGGGCGACATGTCTTCAGTTTCTGTCTGTCTCTGTCTGTCTCTCTCTTGCTCTCTGTTTGTTTCTTTCTGGTCCTCTGTTCATCTTCCAGTACTTTAAACAGCAGAAGGACATAGTACGAGCTTCTGAGGACCTTAAGCAACAGCACCAGTTTTGACTGGTCTGCTGAAAATGTATTTTCAATTCTGAGGGACACTTCTTGGCCTGCTTCTCCTGTGCTGAGACAAATTTCACTCAGCTTTTAACGCAAGTATCCATACAGTCCTGCGGCTTAAAAGACTTATTTTTTAAGTACGTAGGCGTTCTACACTTGAACTCTGAATGAATCTTTTCCACGTGAAACTGTACTGAAAGTTTTACAGGATGCCTAAATCCTGAAGGATTGTTAAGGGAAACCCACTAGTCTTTAGGGCAGAAGGGCTCCAGTCAAGAGCTTTTTGTATTGACGTAGAGCTACATGGCGCTGTCCCAAGCTGGGGGTCATATGTCAAACGGCAGGACTACACAGAGAGATCTGAAGTGGCACAGGGGTCTGAACCCCCATCCTCTCCTCTCATCTTCAGTCTCCGAGCCTGCCACACATTTGTTTTCATCTTCATTTATCCTTCCAGGTGTCCGCAGCGCGCCGGCAGAGGCTGTCAGGGTGACCGCTAGCAGCTTGAGCCTCTGAGGCTGCCGTACCACATGGACGGTTCACAGGACACACGGGCACAGAGCAGCAGAGAGAACTCAAACCGCCAATCAGATCAACACACAACTCTCAGGGAGCATCTGAGCAGGAATCCCAGCTCGTTCAAATCTTCCCTATTACACGTCTGTTTCTGTTGCTGACGCCAGGTGGTCTGCCAATGTTGAACACTGGGCACATAACTGTGGTCATTGTGAGGGTGGTTCATAAGATTTAGTCTTAAAAACACAAACTCAGTAGGAAGTGGGGGAAAATAGGCAAGTGTCGTCTTTACTCACAACACACGTTCATGACCCAGCAAAGCAATCAGTGGAGGAAAGTGCATTAAAATGGCCACATGGTGGAGTTTGACCTCTGGCCCAGTTACTCATTTTTGTCTGATTGGCTCCCATTAGTATATCTCAAATGTCTGATGAGTGTGCTGTGAATGTACTCTGAGGTTAGGGTTATGGGTTATTGTTAAGGGTGAGGGTTGGGGTTGGGGTGAGGGGTTAGGTTGAGGGTTAGGGTTAGAGTTAGGGTTAGGTTATGGTTAGGCATGTACAATTGGTGAGAACTCACTGGTTAGACTAGCATGGATTAAGCTATGGACTACATGATATATCTGACTAGCTATTAATTTTAATTCACCCAATAGATTTGCAGTTGACTCAAAGACTTTCTTCTTTCTAAATAATAACACATTATGCTATCCCCCACTTCATCAAAAAACAGCATTGCAAAGCTATAATATTGATTGTAGTGTTGAGTCTGATAGTGTTACATATTGGGATGCATATGACTATAACATACCAAAGTCACTTTTTGTCTGAGAAGATAATTCAGGTTTCTGACTGCAGTGTATCCTAAATGCACTAGAAGTATGTGTGCGTGCAGTTGCACGTGTGTGTGTGTGTGTGTGGTCCTAGGGGGTAGGGTGGTTGTTCTGAAGGCTTACCTTCTTCCAGTACTGAATTACCTTCTAATACAGAATCATCCAGGACAAATTCTACATTGTTATTCTTTCAAACAGCATTTATCAGTGTTTCTTTTAAAGAAATTTTGCAAATCATCCTCATTCAGGTTCATTCTTTCTCATACTACCTAAACTAATACTTGATGTTAAGAATGTTCCAGCCTATTTCCATAAGAGTTCACTTTGTGTCCTCCCACGAATGTGGCCCCCTATTTTTGAATGTGACTGCTTGACCCCTGACCCTGCTCCCTAATTTTCCGAACATGCAGCCCTGGAAGATCTAGGGATGGGATTTCTTTTAAACCTACTTAGTATTTTACGGGATCAATTGGAGTGCTAGCCAATCAGAAGTCTGGTGTGATGTCCAGCAAGGATTTGGATTGGTCGGTTAGGTCCTTAAGCAGAGGAACAGTTGCTCTCTCCACCCGCACGGACATGCTGTGAGCTATGACGTATGTGCCATGAACTATGAGGTAAAAAAAATATCAAAGATTTGTTGTCTTTGAGGTTTTTTTTTGTTTGTTTGTTTTTTCATATCCATGTACTGTGTGCAGTCATGCTTGGACCTAGTGTCCGTGATCTGTCGGTTTGAGTATGTGCTAATAGGAGTGTCATGTTCTGCAGTGGCATAATTGAGTACTGTATTTGGGTAAGAACCTCATACCTTACCACCTTCTGCTTCAGTTCTAGCGTCAGATATCCTAAAAATAGCTTGCATAGATTTTATTGCTAGATTTCTTCTTCCCTGTTTCTACTAGTGATAATCACGCATGCCACCTTTGTGTACTGTTAATTTTTTTTTAATACATTTGTTAATTCTGCATAAACATGTTTGCCTTATGAGACAGACCCCCACCATGCTGTCTATGGAGAGTGGTGGTTAATGTGCTCAAGACTGTTCAGGGTTGCTTGCAGTTCCCACTGTTACTCACTTCCGTGAACTGCGTGGGGGGAGTGAGAGCTGGACGCTCTTGCTCAGCTAGTGATTGAGGGCACTGGGGCAGCAGTAGGGGGGGGGTCGTCAAGGCCAGGTCTGCTAGGAGAGTACCGCCCTGTTCATCATTCTTCCCTGTTTATTATGAAAGCACTTAGATGTCTGATGCCAATGCTGCTGCTGTGAACAGGTCTGATTCATGGCGGTGACGCTGTCTGTGTCTCCGGACTGCCCTGTAAACAAACAAGCAAACAAAAGATTCTTTAATAAACAGTTAGTTTAATTCATGTTCTAATTTGTCGTTCGCGTGCATGAATGTGTGGGGGTGGGCGTATCTGACTACAGGAAGCATATATCTATTTAATGGAGGGGGGGTGGAGGGGATTTTTAGCCTAATTCACTAAAAATGGCGACAAAATCGCTAAGTTGCCAATACTGCTGTCGCTTTATTGCCATTCACAAAATGATGTCGCACACCGCACCTCATATAGAGGTCTCGCACCACGCCTCATTTAGGGGTCTCACATCACGCCTCATTTAGGGGTCTCGCATCACGCCTCATTTAGGGGGGCCTTAGGGGGGCCAATGGAAACAGGAGTCATGACAATTAGACACGTTTTGTGTTTTTGTAATTGCACTTTGAGGTGTACATCTATGGTTCCTGCTTCTTGTCAGCTGTGACATGAGTACACTGGTAAGATGAGGGGCACTGGGAGCAGAGCAGTGCTGGTTGGCACGGTCTACCTCTGCAGTGGAGCCAGACTACAGCAGTTAACAGCTTGCTGTTACTTCCGCCTGCTTCCATCGGTGTTGACGGTGTCTCGTGGCTTTCTGCAGCTGTGTGTGTGTGTTGTGCGCTTTCTCCTTAAATAGGTCACAGTGTTCCTGTTTGGACATTGGAGTGTGTGCATGGTAACATGTAACCCAGGTCCCCACGAGGGGCAAACACTTCATTGCATTTCCGCTCCCAGGATTCACTGGTATTTGTGTCATTTTGAGAAAGGGGAACAAATGGAAACATCATAGAAAAGCAAAGCATAGGCCACGTGCCCTTGAATGAGCTTGTTCTCACGCCCCGCACTCGCTCTCGCGCCCCACACTCGCTCTCGCGCCCTGGACTTGCTCTCAGGGTAATTAAATGTCTCAGTCCACCCTGTGTGGTGTCCCCCGCTGTGAGATTACATTTACTTAATTTGACAGATGCGGGGTGACCCTTGTGAGAGCGATTAAGGGTCAGCATGGTAAGCTGGGCTCTGGGATTTATACATGTTTGCATCACTCCACTCAGTGCTTGAGGAGCAAGTCTGACGATGGGACAGAGTGCAACATTACCACGCAGGAGCGGAGACACCTACATCACCCAACTGTATGAATGGTTTAGGTAAGGTCGGACAGTCACAGATTCAGCTGTGATAAGAACTGCGGTACTGCTAGAATAAACTGCCCCTTGCATAAGGCTCTCATTAACAGAATGCTGGCCATTCTTCTTCCTGTGCTGTATATTCTATTGGCCAAATGTATTTTATTAAATAATTTCATATGGTTTTACTTCAAGGTGATTTGATGTTCTAATGTTAACGTCAGGAGATATGTGTCTGGGTAGAATGCTGGGAAACGGAGTCCCATGCACATGCATCTGTGCGTGTAAGTGGTCGGCACTTCTGGGCTGTGGTAATTTCTCTGTCGTTTGTCAGGAAGTTCTTAAATGAGTGTCCCAGCGGCCTGATTGCACTGCACGAGTTTAGACAGCACTTCTGTAGCAGCACGGGGGGAACAGAGTCTGCAGAGTATGCAGAGCAAATATTCCGCACTCTGGACAGCAACGGGGTAAGGCAGGCTTCACCCGTGCATGTGTAGACCTTTCTCCACAGCAAAATCAACAAAATAAATCTAGTAATAACCACTTAAAATATAAACCTTCTAATTATCTCAACCTTTCTGGTTGTCATAGAGTTAAACTAATGCCTTAGTAAAGTCTTTGTGTTAACATCCCAACATAACGTTCAGTTCATAGCTGCAAGGCAGGAATTACTTTGAAAAACTGTTTCTGAAGGAGTGAAGGAGTGTCAGTGACCCGAGGGTTCAATTCCTGGGCCGCTCGAATCTAACATGCTTCCTCTTGGGCAAGTCTTAAGAGATTTTAGGCTATCACAGCTATGCAGACAGCACTCCTGCTCCTCAAAGAGCTAATCTATCCTCAACTCATTATACCTTCAGCACATCGCTAACTACATGAGCTAAATCTTTATGCAGTTGAATCAAAATAAAACAGCAATGAGAGGCACATACTAGCTGCCTTCTTTAATTGGAAAACCCTACAGTCTAAAGAGCTAGTTCATAATCTTGGCATATTAATAGAATACAATGTTCTCCCTAAGAACATCAAAAAGATCATAGATTTCTTGATTAAACCAGCCTGAGAAACTCATCCATACGTTTGTCTCTAGCAGGGTTATGGCCTCTTAATGGGAACTCCCAAAAAAGACAGACAGCCTCATCTGATTTAAAATGCAGTTGCTAAAGTTCTCACTAGGAGCTAAAGAAGAGATTACAGTACCTTACACTGTCCTTACAATGGCTACCAATGTACCACAGAGTTGATTGTGTGTAATGCATTATTACTGGTCCTTAAATCACTTAATTGTGTAGGACCAGTGAATCTATCTGATTTGCTGCAGGGCTATGAGCTGGGCAGAACCCTCAAATTAGCAGGAACTAGTCATTTAGTCCTGCCTATGGTACATACTAAGCACAGAGAGGCAGCGTTCAGCTGTTATGGCGTTTGTAATTGAACCAACTGTCAGAGGACATGAGATGATCTTCAGTGGAAACTAAAACTGTGGATTGGCCAGACTTTGAACTTGGGGTGCAGTTCCCTCAGATCCTGTGGCATGCACTTTAACTTATGGCTGTATTCTATTTGTATCATGGACATTTAACCTTGACCAGGACGGCGTGGTTGACTTCCGTGAGTATGTGACGGCCATTAGCATGCTGATACAAGGCTCATCCGTGGAGAAGCTCTGTTGGTCCTTCAAACTCTATGACAAGGACAAGGATGGGGCCATCACCCGGTCAGAGATGCTGGAGATTATGCAGGTCATTACCATTACCCTCGAACAATACGCATGCTTTAATTGTAGGCGTTCATCTTTACTCTATCAATCAATTTTCCATTTACCATGCAATTTAATGACGGTTCTTACTCAGCGCTGAGATTTCTACGTGGATGTTTGTGGTTGGCTTGCAATACCTTCAATCTCCATTAGAGTGCAGCAGAGACTTTAACTTTTGACAGGCCGTGTACAAGATGAGCGTTGCCGCCTCGATGACCAAGCCTAACCCTCTGACTGCTGAAGAATGCACCAACAGGATATTCATGCGGTTGGACAAAGACAATGATGGTAAAACTGTAAATACTACAAGGTCACTCTCTCAAGCATTCCAATAATGACTTCGAGCGATTGTCCTTAGCTAACTTCATAATCAGAAATACTTAATGTGAGAAAGACCTAATGTGTGCTCATACTGTTGCTATTATCCATTATTTTGGTATAGCAATCTTGAAATGTAAATTACATGTATATCCTATTGTTGCTCCTGTGTAACTGACTTTTTAATATAATACCAGTTCACGACATCGCATGGTCTGTTTTTTGCTTTGTGTCCTCAGCCATGATAAGTCTGGAGGAGTTTATTGACGGGGCGCTGGATGATGAGTGGATTAGAGAGATGTTGGAGTGTGATCCCAATACAGTGAAAGTGGAAAAGCCGTTTAAGGGGTACCCAGTATTGTAGAGGGTTGGACCCATGGGAGTGAAAGGTGTCACGTGCTGGTGCACGTTAGTCTTAAATCAAATCTGAACGTGTCTGAACCTGTTGCAGTGCTAATCAGTTGTATTTAATGTGTAATGGGATGGGATGTTTTATGTCCTATATGATGTCATTTCAGCCCTGCCTAAGAGCGTTGTTACTAAAACTTTAAGATTTACCTGCAGATTTCGTCTTATTTTTACTTGTTTGCGGTTAAATGTAGGCATACTGTCCGTTTTTAGAAATGCTTTTGTAACTACTTTTTGTAACTACTTTAGCCTGTAAACGTTTTTAAACACAGTCGAGGCTATTCAGTTGTTATTATATTTCGTGTCGTGTAATATTTGTATATGTAATGTTTAGGAATTGTGGCTTGGTTGATTATCACACCCAGCATTATTGGGTAACCCTAACCCTATTCTTTCTTGTTTTAGAGCGTTTGGTAGATAAAGACGTACGGAACATAAAAAATAGAATAAAATGTGTCGTTGTCGAGTCTTGTAATGCATACAGGCAAGAATGAATGAACCGGTTATTGATTCCATACCCCCATTTAAGTGTTGCTTCCCTCCTGTGCATTAATCTCAAATTACATACTGACACTTCAAATAGTAATCTAACATTTAAAACCTTTGCCCAAACTGTATATTTGAGCTAACAGCTGTCTTCTGACAGCAGAACGCTGACTGCAATACAACTTCAACACACAGTTGATATAACGGGCAAAGCGGCCGTAAATTCTGATATCACTGAATAAGGCCCTCCTGGGGAAGGCTAGGTGCTTGTTCGGATATTTGTGTCCGACACCACCAGAGATCCCACCAGCGAACACTTTCTTCCCAATCCACCTCGTTTTGGGGCGGGATATTCCCTTGCAATGACGTATACACATTCACATTTCATTGTCGACATGGCGCAGGCGAAGGGCGAGCGAAACATACTGGGGGGACCAACACTGTGAAGTTAAGAAGATAAAATCTAATAATCCATCAAGATTTTGCGTCCATTTTCATCGTGTTACACTGTCGAAAGCAGTTCAACTTTTGGTAAGTTATTTTGATATGGTTGTCTGCATTGATGTATACGCGAATACAACAAATTCTACTTTGAAAACTCGTGAAGTGTGGCATTTACGCTGCGACTAGTCAGATTGTATAATGTGGGCATAAATGTAAGGATTATCCTGTTAGAAGATGAAACATTCTATCGTACCATTAGTTAGGACAACAGTGTCTATTTGCATAGCCCGGGGGTGTCACGTTGGAAACTGAGTCCTAAAAAAGTATTTGCCCTGTGCTGTTTACACAATATTTTACGTTGAAGGGACGCTTTCCTGCCACAGCCTGTCTTCATAGATTAATTCAAAGAAAGCATGAAGTTGAGAAAAATAAAACTTGCACTGGGTTGTGATTCACGCGTTCCACGTAATCACCAAGGAACAGCA
Organism: Brachyhypopomus occidentalis; assembly: GCA_020368025.1. Lineage (NCBI taxonomy): Eukaryota > Metazoa > Chordata > Actinopteri > Gymnotiformes > Hypopomidae > Brachyhypopomus > Brachyhypopomus occidentalis. The sequence continues at coordinate 5,843,906 of JAGXOD010001351.1, read as the reverse complement.
GTTTTCTGAGCGGAGTTGGGCTACCGGTTGTAGACTAGCCTACTGCTTCGACGTTTTTTCCGTTGTGAGCAGGGAAAATCTGGACTGTGATTCGTTTTCGTGAAGTTACAGAACAACACAGCTGCCATTATGTGATGCAGATTTAGTTTTTCACAGTTATATATATAAACTATAAATCAAAACATTGTATAGTTTTAATATATGATTCACTGAAATTAAAGTTAACTTAATGTACATTCTTACGTGCGATTGCATTTCACTTTTATTTTTACAGTATGCTATAGATAGACGAGCAGTCTACCTCCATGCTTTCTCGCGGTGCCGTAATAACTCCACTAGGTATTCCCCTAGGTCATCCTGAATTGGCTATATGAGTGAGTTATATACACCTTACTTTCCAGCCTCTGTTTAAAGCTGCAGTCAGTAAGATTGAGAAGAGAGTGGATTTAGCTTGGAAATTTGAGCTACCACCAGGCCCCTCCCCCTTGCTCTCCGCTGCGTTCCAGCTCCGCCTCAAAAGCCCCTCCCTGCAGAGGGGGCTGCTGTGTGAAACGTCAACATTGATGGCCAACAAACCAGTCAGGAAAAAAGTAGTTGACGGCTATATATATTTGTTAAAAGAACTAAGACGCATGTAAATGCTTAGATGTTTGACAACAAACTGTCATGAAATACGTAGACCAAATAAAAACTCCAAGAAAACTCCAAATATCAACGGAACAACAAACATTACTACTGCCCGGGCATTTCTTAAAGACAGATTCAGAAATTCAGAAACTATCTTTGTTCATTGACTGCAAATGAGTAAAACAATGCTAACCAGTAGCCTTAGCATCAGAAACAAGCGAATGACTTGTTTTAAGTTTCTGAATATAATGGACACTGAACTACTTGTTTTTCGTGTTAAAGAAGTAATGTGTGTTTAAAGTTTCCTTAAAAGCTCCCTAGCTGTGATCATCTGTTATCAAAAGACACGAAACTGGATGTAGAAGTAGACCTCAGTATGTTGTTTTGACTTCATCTTCAGTTCTCTTCAGGCTAAAAGGGTTTGTTTTTTTTCTCCTTCACATTTTCACATCGTTGAAAAGTGGATGGGCTGGCACAGTCTGGCTCTGTCCTCTCACTCTGAACCTGATAACTGCTAATAACAAGTCTGCCTTGGCCTTGAAGACTTCCTGACCTCAGATCAGCGTGTAGTTGACGGCAGCTGCCTGATAAAACTGCACATGCCAGTCTGATCCCCCCCTACATGTCCGCATATGCTGGTTTAATATCAGCCCATTCAGCAACATCTAAGGTCTTGCCTATTTTTCAGAATAGAGTCTAAGGCACATGATGCAGGCTGTAGGCACAGCAGTGGAAGGGTTGGACTGTTTTAGTTGTTTGATCCTCAGACAGAAAAGTGCTTCAGTGGCTGCAGGAGACCTTCCCTGTCCCTTAGATTATAAGGACTGTTTTCCTTTCAGGGCCAGAGCTGTTGTTTGGATGACACTTTACCAGCCTCTGTGCTTCAGAACATGTGGAACTTCATTGGTGGTGCAAAAATCGGTTTGATCTGAGACTGTATTCCAGAAACGCTCACTTGCGGTTTTGTGGGGGTGTTTTTGTTTGCTTGTGTTTTTGCTGGTGGTGCAGAGAGGGCTCTGGGTCTGGTTTGGTTTGACAGAGGTATGGCTGCTACATGATGAGTCAGGCTTCAGAACTCGCTGTAGGCTTAGGAATTATTTCAAGGTGAAAGAACTTTTGAAATAAGCCGCTGCTCAGAGGAGCTGATGTTGGTCTCAGGAACTCACAGGCAGTTCATCAACTGCAACACCATAATCAAATCCTCTACGGAGCCTTAAAAACATGTATGATATTTATTTATCATAAAAGATAAACGAGCAGTGGTAATAAGCTACATGTAAAGCAGAAATGTGGCAAACTCGACATCGCTATGGAATCCTGTCAGGCCCTATAGCTCTTTCCACAAAGGGCACAACAAAGGGCAGTTGTTTATGAATGGTGGTTGATTTTGTGAGCAGGAACAGTGATTGACATTCCGTCAGACTCTCCTATTGCTCTGAATGGTTGAGTCGTGCGCGGAATTGGGAGAAGTGGGTGGAGCCAGATGTAACTGACGACTACAGATAACACACCAGTGTCGTGTACTACTGTAGGGTCACTGTGAGAGTTATAGCAAATACGAGCTACTTTTAGAGTTACCTACTGATGATATAATTATGACAGTCTCTGTATTGCTGTGTTTTATAGTTATCAACGTTATTCTTAAAAGAGAAGCTACTCTAAACCCAGTTTTCCACCGGACGCGGTAACCGTAGCGTTCCGCTAGCAGTACACAGTGTAGCTTTCACACCAGCCGTGTGCGACGCGCGTCACCGCAGGAGTAACGGTTGTGGCACGTGGGGAAAATAGCCTGGGGTCTATTTTTTACCACTTGCCGCGGGCAAACCTTCTTTTCTACCTAGAAACAGTACCAACGACCCGTATTCCTATGTCATGTAATCTAGACCAATAATCAAAACAACATGTCTAGCCTTCTATATCTGATGTGAAGCGCTTTGAATTGCCGCCGCGTTTTGAAAGTGCTGTAAAAATCAACTCGCCTGAGCTATATTTTTACTCTGCAGCATTAACACAAACCTCGACAAAGTTATAAACTAGTCGACTTTTCCCATTTGTTTTTATACTGGTCATCAGTAGTAACTTCAAAGTAAAACTACCTCAAAACTCATTTGAACAGAAGTGTTGGAGGAAACAAACGCAGTCACAGTTAATGACATAACATATTTTAGTGTTGTCCCGCGAGAGCGAGCGACAGTGAGGCTCATCTGCCCGCCGTGACGGCGGGAACGTTTCTCATTCTTTTACTACACAATGAAAATATATCCTCCTCTATAGGGCCCGTAGTCACCCAACGAGGATAAGAGCTCATGCGAATCTTTTGCACATCGCACACAACGCGTTTTAGTGCGTGTTAAAACGGAGGATCAGTTATTTCCCCATTTTGTAGTGACGTAAACAGGTTTAGCATCCTCAGTGCTGGTGTTGGGTAGACTATGCTAATGCACGGGGGAGCGTGCGTTGAGAGGCGCGTCAAAGAGTAAGGCATGAGTTTTCAGACAGGCCCTGAGGCTGGCGTTTCTCCAGCGAATGCCAGCAGAGGTTTGTTAAGGCAGGGAAGGGCTCCAAGTGCGCCAATGGTTCCTGCTGCGTAGCCGACAGGCCCGGTGCATCTGACACGCCTTTAGGAGGTTGTTTAGTTCACTAGTCGTTAGTTTTCCTTGCTGGGTGTTGTAAGTCTGAGTGTTTCTGTAAGGCCTGCTATCAGACACCGCGAGTCAGAGGGAAGTATTTGCAAGACCAAGTCAACTGGATTTTTTTCTCTGGGATTAAAAAGTGATATTACTGGTCTGCTTTTGCAAGCTTAGCTAGTCTAGCAACAGCTCGCAGAGGGAGACCGGTTTCACAGGTGTAGTTTATCTTTCCTGACTGGTTTTTTACAAAGCCAGAAAAAAAATGTCAGATCAGTCCTCAAGAAATTCTCTATTGTCATACTGCTGGATGTCCTGAATAGACATATTACTTTTTTTCTACTGGAGGCAGTGTTCCTGTCTCAAAAACATGTACACTATTGTGAAATGTGAGGGTTCCGTTTTTGCGTTTTGCATCACCCTGATGTGAAATTCCAGTGACCAGATGTAGCTGGAATGCAGAATATCTGGAGGAATCTCATGGAATACTACCCAATGCCACGCGATTCCAGTGACCATCACAAAGAACTCGTGTTACTGTCTGGGCTCCATGCCAATGTGTTCCTGCAACAAAAGGAAATTCCAGAGATGCAAAAAGTGACCGTTGTTGAGCTGGACAGACACAGTCAGTGTTTAGCACAGTGGAACAGCTCAGCACATATAGTTTGCGGGTCGAAATCACAGGCTAAACTGAATGTTTACTTGCTTGGACACTGAACTACTTGTTTTTCGTGTTAAAGAAGTAGTGTGTGTTTAAAGTTTCCTTAAAAGCTCCCTAGGTGTGATCATATGTTATCTAAAGACACGAAACTGGATGTAGAAGTAGACCTCAGTATGTTGTTTTGACTTCATCTTCAGTTCTCTTCAGGCAAAAAGGGTTTTGTTTTTTTTTCTCCTTCACATTTTCACATCGTTGAACAGTGGATGGGCTGGCACAGTCCGGCTCTGTCCTCTCACTCTGAACCTGATAACTGCTAATAACAAGTCTGCCCTGGCCTTGAAGACTTCCTGACCTCAGATCAGCATGTAGTTGACGGCAGCTGCCTGATAAAACTGCACATGTCAGTCTGATCCCCCCTACATGTCCCCCCTCCATCAGCCCATTCAGCAACATCTAAGGTCTTGGCCATTTTTCAGAATAAAGTCTTAGGCACATGATGCATGCTGCAGGCACAGCAGTGGAAGGTTTGGACTGTTGCAGCCAAATGCTTTTCATCCTGTCTTTTTAGTTGTTTGATCCTCAGACACCAGCCTCTGTGCTTCAGAACATGTGGAACTTCATCGGTGGTGCTAAAATCGGTTTGATCTGCGACTGTATCCCAGAAACGCTCACTTGCGGTTTTGTGGGGGTGTTTTTGTTTGCTTGTGTTTTCGCTGGTGGTGCAGAGAGGGCTCTGGATCTGGTTTGGTTTGACGGAAGTATGGCTGCTACATGATGAGTCAGGCTTCAGAACTCGCTGTAGGCTTAGGAATTATTTCAAGGTGAAAGAACTTGTGAAATAAGTCGCTACTCAGAGGAGCTGATGTTGGTCTCAGGAGCTGGCAGGCCAGGCGGGGTTTGGCTCTTCACACAAATGTCACTTTAAGTTTCCTCCCCCTGTTCAGGAATGTGAGTGAAATACTAATTTTCTCAAAAAAGCATTTCCCATGTGGTTTGCTGGGAGCTGACTGGAACTAGTCTTTGAACTGGAACTATTCTTTGAATGAATTCAGAGCAGTGGTGGCTCCGTTATGCACCTCTCTTCAGCAGAATTACCTGAGTGTTTTATTTTGAGTCATGTAAGGGATGTTGGAGAAAAAGGAGTAAACTAAAGGAGCTTGCTAGTGTATTTGTTCTTTGATGTGGTGTTTGTTTGTGGGTGGGTTCTATAATACATGAAGTGTAGTGAAACCCACCAGTTGAATGTGGGGTGTTACCAGTGCGTTGGACCAGCTGTTTAAATAAAACTCACCATGCAGCTTGGGTGGTTACACAGTTTCTCCAACCCTGGAAAGTAATGAGGTGGTATTATGTGAGGAATAAGTGTCTTAGTCTTCCACTGAACTCAAAAGTTTCGATCTGACACAGGCTGCTGAAAAGAGAACTGGGTACCTTGGAGTAAAGTTTTATGCCCATGTCGGAGCACGACTGAGTCGTGTGCGTGTAGGCTGTGGGCCAACCTTTACTTTCCAGCTACGCAGTTTGGTGTGTTTTGCTGTGCACGCGTGTGTCCATATAGTGACGGCTCTTCTGTTGTGAATGTCTGAAGCGCGAGGCTGGAAGCACCGTGTCTCTCGCACTGCCTGTTTATGGGCTGTCGGCCAGCAAAGCGTCCAGTGGTGCGTCCTCCACACCCTCGATGGGACGCAGCCTGAGCCCTCGGCCAATCACTGAAGGAGAATGCACCAATTATTCTTTCAGCTCAGGGCTTGCATCCTGCCTGCGTAGCCCAGGGAACTACGGATAAATAAGAATCATCCAGCCTTTCACTTGGAGGATTTACTATGTCGCAGGGCAGCGGAGGAAGCCCCCAGCCCGTGGGTCCTGTGCACCTGGGAGGGGGGGGGGCGGTTTGCAGCTGTGAGATGATTCATGTTTGGAGCAGGACCAGTCAGGCCAGGAGTCGTGTATGTACCTGCATATTAACACAGCCCAGTACAGCGGTGTGGTCCAGCTGGGTTTGTTTACGGTGACTTCAGGTCGTCACATCCTGCCGCTCTTCCTCACCTGTGCCTTGCCTGCTCGTCTACTTGCATGTTTGTGAGAGGATACATTTACATCATAGCTGAGCCGGAGGCAGGCCCATCTCTGTACTGATGAACACAAACGCTGCGGTCTTGGATGGACTTCCTCTGTCATATCATCTGACGTTTGGCCTTGTATACAAGCTTTCATGATTGCAGCGCATCGAATTTAAATATGGATGTTTCAAATACGTCCGTTTTGTGTCCCTACAGTAGTACACGACACTGGTGTGTTATGGATGTTTTTCAAATACGTCTGTTTGTACTTAATGCTCATTCTTGTATGCTTTTGTTTTTAGTGTTGCAGGGTTAAGTCAGCGCACTCAAGATGATGTCTGATGCCAGTGACATGTTAGCAGCCGCACTGGAGCAAATGGATGGCATCATAGCCGGTACGTCAAAGGCGTCTTAAATGACACGTCTTCAGATCTTTTCAAAAGGGGAAACGCCAGATATATATTCAGATGCACCATAATTAAAATGGTGTGACCTCACTATGTTTTGTGTGTCTTAGGTGAAATTTCAGTTTGATCTTTTTTCTATTTTTTTCTGTTTGTGTATGAGTTTTTTATGGTATCCACCACTGAACCGCAAAAAGGCTGTTTAAAGGATGTTATGATTCGTGACTCCCATTACAGACACAATGACACTGTGTCTAAATGCAGTGGCTTATGAAGTAACGCTGGTTTTCAACACTGGTTAATTATAGGTCTGGTGTTTCATGTAGAAGTTGCCTGTCACATCAGGTGATTCCCTGAGCCCTCAGCCACACTCCTTTATTCTGGTCTAAGTCAGAGTCCTGTGTGCAGTCCTGTAACAGACGTCTGTCTCCGCAGGCTCGACGACTCACCAGTATCTTGATTCAGAAATTCTTATTGGTCCCAGTAATAGTTTTTACATTGGTATAATGTTTGGTTGCACTCCAGATTATTGAAATCTTACCCTGGAAATATTAATCTTTGGGATTCATGCAATTCAGTGCACTTATGATAAGTACATGATAAGTACATATTAAATAAATTAAAATATTTGCTTCACTACACTATAAAATGCCAAAAAGTTCCCATCTGACTTTCTGCCGTTTGTCACAGGCTCCAAGGTGCTGGACTACTCCAACGGCATCTTTGATTGCCAGTCCCCCACATCGCCCTTTATGGGGGGGTTGCGAGCCCTGCACTTGCTGGAGGACCTCAGAGGGGTTTTGGAGCTCATGGACCCAGATGAGAGAGAGGGACTGCGTTGCCAGATCCCAGACACTACTGCAGTCAGTCTGGTGGGCTGGCTCCAGGGGAACATGGTACTCATCTTCATCTTCATCATCATCAGTGTCATGTTACCACAGCGTGTCACTAGATACAAGCAAATATATTGATAATAGAGTAATAATAGTGCGATGTTGCTGTGCTGTAAATATAAATGGCATTGATGTTTGATTTTATTACTTTTGTTCAAATACAAACATAGCAACTGTCAAGATGCATAGTTTTAGTATAGTACATTTGTGCTTGGTTAAAGTGTGCATTTTAAGACGTTTGGACAAATGAAAGTGTTCTGTCTCTGGATATAGTAACACCCTGGGGATGTTATCTTCAGTAAACCTATTCTAGTACTGTATGCTGAAAAGGAGATTGGTGGTCTGCCAAAAGAATGCCAGAATCAATACGTAACACCAACTTATTGCGTTTACCCAGAGATTTGTGTTGGTCAGTTCACCATTTAAGGTGGTGTTGGAACTTATGACAACTACTTGGACTGAAAGCAAAGCTTTAAAGGGCTTCAGTTTAGTTTGTTTAGCTTCTCCTCCTTAAGTGGTTTAATCTTAACGGTGTTGCCTCATCTGTGTGAATTTTAGTTTGCATCCATCTAGAAGTAAACAGAAATTGTTTATTAATAATTTCACTCTACAATTTTAGAATTTTTAATAATGTTTTTGAAAATAATGTCTTGCTTTGATGTTTTAGTCGAATGGACACATTTCAGTAACTGGCGACATTTATCAGGACAGACTAAATCGTCTTGAAAGTGACAAGGAATCACTTGTACTTCAGGTAACTTTTGGGAAGCCTTTAGCTGACTCTTACAATATTTTAAATATAAATATTAAATTGCTATGCAACATCATGCACAAAAGTACAAAAAAACTCTTCAGGTGAGCGTCTTGACGGATCAAGTGGAAGCTCAAGGGGAGAAGATCAGAGACCTAGACCAGTGCCTCGAGGAGCATCGTGACAAGCTGAATGCCACTGAGCACATGCTGCAGCAGGTAGGCAATCAGCACTGACCTCTGTCAGCAGCCCTAACCCTGACCCTGCTGAAGTATAAACACAGTGCAGATATAAACACAGACAACATTTAAAAAGAACAGCTCTCCATCTTATGGAACGGTCTGCACCCTCTGGACGTTAGGTCTGCACCCTCTGGACGTTAGGTCTGCACCCTCTGTTGGTGCTTTCCAGTCTAGGCTCTAACCCTATTTTTATCGAGAAGCTTTTGGCTCAGTTAATTTATCACTGTTGTAACTATTTTTATTTGTTAGATGCTGTTTTATTTTGTCCTTTAAAATGTCCTCAGCTTGTACAGCACAGGTTAAAATACGCTTTATAAATAAATACTTACTTACTTACATGCTTATTCTAGTAGAATATTATGCATGCAAAATTGAGGCCAGTTAAACAAAAAAGAAATTCAAAACCCATTTTCTACACATCGGTCCATGTGTAAGGTGGTTTCCATCTGCCATATGTACCATGTGCCCCAGCTGACGTGCCGGGGACTCCTTGGATTTGGAGATCACAGCTGAGCAGCACGTGTGTGGTTAGCTAGGATGTGGCAACCCCAGAGCAAACACGAGTTATGTCCCTCCCTAAACTCCACCATACTACCAGGTTGAATGGGGAGGTATCATCTAGCCTGCATGCTTTCTGCCCCAGTTATCGTGCCAGTAAACTCCTGCCCCAAGACCCATATAACCGCAAGGCTATGACGTGTGGATGTTACATGAGCCCGATGATCTCTTCATATGTGCTAGTGAGGCGTGTTGCTCTGCTTGTACTTCTTCAGGAGCTCATCTGTAGGTCGGCCCTTGAGACTCAGAAGCTGGAGCTGATCTCTGAGGTTTCCAACCTGAAACTTAAGATGACTGCCTTGGAGAAGGAGAGAGTAGTCTTTGATGACGGGTTCAGAGATAGTGAGGTGAGGTCCTTCATACACTACACTTTTGCTTGCTTGCTTCTAGGCCTTAAATCTCTCTGCAGTCAGTAAATAATTAAAATGAAATGTACAAAGGTTTACATTTAAATTAAATGATGGTTTAAATTAATAGAACGTATCATTTGCCATTATTTTGTTTCAGTAGAACTGCAGAAAGCGTTTCTGGGTGACATCCACATTACGCTGTGTTTTTGTTGTGCTACACTGGACTGGTTCAGTCTGCTGGAACACTAGGCTTTTATGTCCTTCCTGTGCTTTTTTTTTTGCTGTGTGGACAAAAGACCACCACAGCGTCTGCCAAATGCAGTTTGCTGTGTGAAGTTGTTTTGGGAGGCTTTTCGTGTCGTTGAATAGTAACTGTCCTGCATCGTCTGCACATGTGCAGGTCTGGGAGTAGATTGCAGTGTTTCCTGAGCATGTGGGTGTTCAGGAGAGGTTTATGGGCAGGACTTGTTCCAGTGCAATGGAAAGACATGTGGTGACTGGACAGCAAAGGATCTGCTGAAACACATGGGTGCCTAGTGTTCTCTGCATGGGGAGGGGTGAGGCTGCACTGTGCACAGGCCGGGTTGTTTTTTTTTAGCGTTGTTTTTCATTGTCATTACTTTTTTTTCTTTTTGTTTCCTGTTTTTAACGGGTTCGCTATAAAGTTTAACTTTAGATTAAGATTTGGTTTGTGCTGCTCTCAGTCTGGCCATATCTAGTGCCGTCCAATAATCCAATAATTTAAAAAGCAGATGGAGAATTTGGAGTATAAACAGAGCTTACTTTTAGAGATGCTCTTCTCAGAATAGGGACCCTACCCAGCACCTGTGGGATCCCAACACCCTCCCTGAGCACTATTGGAACACAAGGATGGGGTCTGTCCTCTTCCTGATATGCTAACAAATGTAGTTTGTTCTTTCGAACAAACATCTCCAGAATTGCACAGAAACAGTTTTCTGGCTGCAGACTACATTTTTTTTACATCCATTCAGAAGTGGATATGGAGTTAATAGCAGATTTGTGACGTATGTTTGGTCTAGGATGGTGAACACATTCTTTAAAGATAAGGAAAGTCAGTCCTGTTTCCTGGGATTCTTTTCAGCCCCATGATTTAATGGCCTACTGTTACAGAATACTTATTATTTTTATATGGCTTATATAAAAATGGATTTACCGGGGCTTTTACCCCTCACTGATGGATATTTCCTCAGTTTAACATTAGCTTTGAAAAATGAATGATGTTTGAACAATAATGCCCAGAGGTGTTTTGGGGACTGTAGGTGATATAGGCCTTTTTCTCTTCAGGGATTGATTCTGGAGATTAATGAGCTGAGGTATCGAGTTTCTGAGATGGAGAGTGAACGGCTACAGTGCGAGAAAAAGCTGAAGTCCACCAAGGTGAACCTTCACTCTGAGACCTGTCCTTCACTCTGAGACCTGTCCTTCACTCTGAGACCTGTCCTTCACTCTGAGACCTGTCCATCTCTCTGAGACTTGTCCTTCTCTCTGAGACTTGTCCTTCTCTCTGAGACCTGTCTTTGACTCTGAGACCTGTCAACAGTGCTTCAACCTCATTTCACTGCCTTTCTCTTTAAAACAGGGTCATGTAGCCTTCAGTGTACTTTGTGATTACTTGGCTTTACTTCTCAACCTTCTTTCCCTCGTTATTGCTGAAATTTTCTCTCTCTCTCTCTCTCTCACTTCTTGGCTAACCTCTCCACCACTAGTCGCTAATGGCTAAGGTGTCTAGCCTGAAAATCAAAATGGGTCAGTTGCAGAATGAAAAACAGCAGAAGGAGCACGACGCCCAGGCACTGAAGGTTGGCTCTCCTCAGGGGGACTGTTTGAGACTGCTAGGTCTGCCACTAACTGTTATCTTTATAGCATAAAGTCTTTGACAGAGGTCTTTAAGATGTCATTAAGCATGTGTCCTTTAGTTAACATCATATCATCTGCCGAACTCTTACGCTGTTTATATGCTAATCTGCAGGCTTCTGCATGTTTCATTTAAAAATTGCTTGCACCAGAAAGCTACTCAGACACTCCCATGAATCCACAGTTCTGTTCTGCTTATGGTTCACGAACCAAACATCTCCATTTTAAGTGTGTATATGGAACATGGTTTAGAGGATAAATGCAGAGGATTTATGAGGCAAATCAGAAACCCACTTCTTAACATTTATCCCAACCTACCAACAATTCCAGGCGATGTTATGAATGATTTTAAAATTAGCAAACGTTATTTTTAATTTGGTTAATATTTGGTGCAATAACAATCCAGTGGTAGTTCCAGAATAGTTATGCAGGAGAAGGTAATCTTAGTGGAGAAGAACATTTACAAAAGTTACTTTGTTTAATTTGTTGTTTTAAATGATTGTTGGAAGCAAATCAGGAGCAAATAGTAGCTGTACCTCTAAACAAACATTTTTAGGCAAAATCTCTTTAGCTAACCACAGGTAGGTTCCAGTGTCGATTACATAGTAGATTACATTGAACGGGGGAGGGGGGGTTGGTCATGAGCTCATCATGCATCAGTAAAGGGGCCTTCTTTCCCACAGTTCACCTGAAATAATACAGTATTCTGAAATAATCCAATATTCGGCACTTGAACAATGTTGGTGCTTCACCTGACAGTTAGACTGCTGGAGGATCACTATTCAGTTATAAACTCATAAACTGCAGCATGTTCTGTAACTATGACTAGTTAAAATCAGATCAATGATAAATAAATAAAACTTGAATAGATGTTCCAGAATTGCAGTTACCTGATGTTGATTTAACCATTAAACATTAATAGAAGAAACAAGTTTCTTCATCATCTTGGTCCTTTTGATTCATGGCCTCCATTTGGTGTGCTGAACCGCACGTTTCTGCTTGGCTTTCCAACAGTTGTCCTATGTATTTAGAAGATTTTTTTTTAATTGTAAAACTTTCATCTTGTATGCATATGGAGTAACTGAAATGTAAGTATAAAAAATCTGCAGCATAAATAATAAAAGTGGTGAAGGTTTCTCCATGGTGAGAGGTATTCAGGTGTTGAGAAAGATGAGATTGTTTCTCATGACGTGCCTGCATGTTCTCAAGGAGGAGCTGGTGACGTTGAGAAGACAGCTGGATGGCAGAGACGGAGACCTGAGGAGGTTGCAGGAGGAGGCGGGGCCCAGGTTGGCCACACCCACAGGGTTGGAAAGCAGTGAGAGAGGTGAGGCAAGCCCCGACCTGCTCCAGCTCACCATGGAAACGACCTCATCTCAGGGCAACATTTTAACCTGGCAGTGTGGGAATTACCCATGCTTGGAGTGTTTTCACCCAGCACCGTGGTCATTTTCAGCAATTTTTGGATGCTGAAGTCCAATACAAGAAAACCGATCTCACAGTAAATCATGTGATTGTGTGTGCTTGCTGCAAGTTTGTTGCCTTTTCATAATGGAGAACATTGCAGTACTGTAACAAAACATTTGTATGTCATTACTCTGTCTTAAACAGTCTTCCATACAGAGGACACTTTTAAAAAGAGACTCAAAGAGAAACGTAAGGGGCTCTCCCTTCTCCATGTCATTGTAGCCTTGCTAAGTTCTGATCTTTCTTCACAGTCTGCGTGCATGTACTTCTTATGCTTGCTGTGAAACGAAGGAGTAACTTTCATCACTAGGCCTGTCCCAAAACGCCAGTCAGTCAGGAGAAAACTGAAGGAAGCATTTATTAAACTATTAGCGCTGATGTTAACCATGTTGAGGCCGAGACCTGGCAGTACATTTACATTTACATTTACGGCATTTAGCAGACGCTCTTATCCAGAGCGACTTACAAAAGTACTATGTGTTCAGTCAGAATATGCATCTCTATCTAGTATAAACAGGTTTAAGTCCAAACTAGTTGAGGTCAAGCACTGCCATAAACCGTTGCTAGTGCTGATGCCTAGAAAGAAGACAACAAAATATAAGATTAGACAGTGCAATACCTAGCAAGACTGAAATACCTACAAGACTACATGCAGTATAGTGCAATACTATAGTGTTCCTAAAGATAAAGTGCAATTACGCTTTATACCAATGCTCCAGTAGATGTGGCAGTATCTGGTAGTCTTTCAGCATGTTGGATGTGTCCTGTCCACCTGTGTCCTTCGGCAGTAACTCCTCGAGTCCGTGTCTGCTCTCGGCACGCCTCTACTCCGTCACCTCTCTGTCCTTCCTTTCTCCACCATTAGTGGCTAACCGGAGGAGGCCTCTGGGGCAGGAGAACACTGGCCCTTCCCCTCTGGCTGCGTGCACGCTCACCCCCACCCCAGAGCTCCGCCTCTACGCTCGCTCTTCCCTGAGGTCATCAATGGGCCTCAGCTCCTTCTGTAACCCTGAGGGTTTATGACCTGCTGTTGTCCGCCTTGCGTGGGTGTGTCTGCGTACACCCCACTTCACCTGGAACTACTTCTCTTCTCTTTGGTTCATGCCTTGTTCTGTCTTTCCTAGACATGGAAGTGCAAAGAATGAAAAAGGCAGTGGAATCACTGATGGCAGCCAATGAAGAGAAGGTACCACCACCTCTCAGCTCCATCTGGTCTTTGTGGTCTGGGTGCTCATAATCTGCGCTAATGCTCGCCTGTCCTGTAGGATCGCAAGATTGAGGAACTTCGGCAGTCACTTACGCGTTACAAGAAGGTGCAAGACATGGTGATGTCGGTGCAAGGGAGAAAAGGTGGAGCATTTAACATGTATACTTGCTGCTGCCAATTAAAGTCCATTTCCTTTATTTTGCACTGCAAATTATTGTGTCATAGGTACACACGCCCCTCTGCTGCAGCTGGGGAAGCTCCCCTCACACTACCCCACACTCACTCCCCTCACACACACTCCCCTCACACTCCCCTCTGCTTCTTCTCAGGTAAAGATAAAGGAGAAAGTGATGAGAGCAGTAGTGACAGCTCCCTCTACATGTCCACTGCTGTCTCGGTTTCTATGGATGCAGAGAGGTCCATGCTGGCTTGTGCGGAGGACGGGACAGAGAGGTCATGTGAGGAGGTACTGCCCCTGTCCCCTGATCCACTACAGCTCACGGGCGGCGTGCAGGACAGATCAACAATTCCTGGCAGTGTTTGGTGAAACAGCCTTGGGCTTCTCTTTGCAGAGGTGCTGCAGGTGTGATATTTTCGTGTGATGTGTTTTTCTCTCTTCTGCTGGGCCTGTGCTGCTGCTAAGCCGGTGGGTTTCGTCAGCACGCTGGAGGTGCCGTCTCTCTCGCCATCCTCGCAGTACCACTCCGACACCGACGCAGACATGGAGCTGCGGTGAGCCCTGCCTCCCCTCTCACACTCCCTCCTGCCACGTCACAACACTCGGGTTTTCCATAAAAACGCGCTCAGTGCCCAAGGAAGCAGCACCAGGGCAACTGGGCCGAACAGCCTCAGTGCTTGGGGCAGAATGAGATTTCATACCCTGACGTAGTGGAAAACCTGCTAACCTCGGCTGACCTTGGCTCTGATGCATGCTGCACATCCTGGACCCTTTTCTTTCATTTGTCTTGTATGTCACGTCTTCTGTATATGGTCTGACGAGTCTCCATAACTGCACGCGTGTCGTTGTTCTTCCCCTTACTGCATGTGTGTGTGCTGCTCTTTCCTGCTGACGTGGTGGTGCATCGTCACACACCCTCTCTCTTTCCCTGCGGCTTCACTGTCTCTGCTTTACTTGTCCGTCATGAGTCCTGTAACCACGCTGGCGCCCCCTGCTGCCGGTCATCCATCGCTGTTGTCGTCCATGCTAGTGTCCCAACGCCTGTGTGTCTGTTCCCTGTAGTGAAGCAGGCTGTCAGGAGTCATGCCAGTCACAGGAGCCTCTGATAAATCCCCCTCTGGAGTGAGTATGTGTGCCTGAGAGGAGCAAACATCAGACATGTTGACCTGCCCTCCCCTGTGAACTCACGTATCAGTGTGTTTGATGTCTGAATTACAAACACATTATTGAGATGGAAAGAAGTCGTAATGAAGTGCTGGAAGTCCTCGGTTACAGGTTCCTGCTATGGTCTGTAAGAGGGCAAAACAGCTGTATCTGATCATCAACATGTGTTTAATAAACACAATAACATACAAAAAGCATACAGCATGTTTGATAAACAATGTAATAATATACAATGTAATAAAAAAAAAAGCCCCAGCAAATCACAGTACAGTATTCCCTATTAATGGTTGATGTACAGTAGCTACACATGACTTAAACAACTTTCTCAGTTCAAGTCATGGATGATATACAGTTCAGTTTAAGCGCTGTCATGGTGTGCAATTCCCAAGATGGCTGGGTATAAAGGGCTTGGTTTTGATGGGGTGGTAACTGTGATTCTGGGTTGGTAACTGATTCTGGAGTGGTAACTGTGATTCTTCTTACTGCAGAAGTGCAGAAGCCCCTGAGTCTGACAGTATCCCAGAGAGCAACACTAGTGAAAAGGTGAAATTTCCCCTTTTTCAAATGTTTGAAACTGCCGCTGTGGAATTGGAGCTTTGAGAGGAGTTCAAAGCAAAAGTCGTTTGTGTTTTAGAAAACGTCTATGTTGCATGTTTAGTTAATGACTGAATCCTCTTGTTTTTGACCTGTCAGAGGCCTTTGGCAGTAGGGCAGAGACCAGCAGAGGTGAATTTACCTTTTTACTCTCTTTTTCCTTTTTTATTCCTTGAAATCCACTATGTGCTCTAATTCATTTTAATAATTTGCCTAGACAAGTTTTTTTTGCAAACAGCGAACTGTGTAACGGGGTTTTCCTTATTGTCTCAGAGCCGAGCTTACGATGAGTTCAACAAGATCACGACCTTACCGCCGAAGTCCCCCACCGCCTCGCGGGCGAGTGACGACGACGCGTTTGGGAGCAAGAAGGCTCGGTCCTCCTTTGGGCGGGGCTTCTTCAAGATCAAAGGAGGGAAGAGAACCGTCAGTGCTCCAAATCTCGGTGCAGTGCCCTTCGTTGGAGTGCTCTACTTTAGCCACCAGCTCTTTTAGGGTCTCTAAATGATGACGCGATTTCAAAGACACACAAATATCAGCCAGTTAGAGGACTTTGAAAGCTCCCCCACTCTCAAATCATGAATCACCTCTCTTGCATGGTTTGTCTACGTCTTCCATTCTTTTAGCAGACAGCAAAACTAAACAGTGGGAAAATGTAGAATCCACTTTTTCGTCTTCGGTGTAATTTAGCCATGCAGGATCTCCAGAAGACGCCCTTTCGGCAGCAGATATAGGAACCTAGTGCCTCCTAATCATAAGTTATAGAACCACATCATTCTTCCACTACAGTCCCACCACTTTGACACAGCTGCATGCTGTACATGTTTTACTCCATGGTTGGTGCTGTAAGCTCCTCTCATCAGACATGGAAGCTTATTCACGTGTAAAAATATGTTCAGCGCTTAGTGCACAGATCAACTTCGTACTTCGTACCAGTTGTCATATGCAGTGATGCCTTACCCAAAATTCCATACCAGTTATATCGCTGCAAGTTGCTTCTAGTAGTTCTCTCAGTAGACCCACGCATCTTGTTCAATTTCTGTTGTCTGTTTGACTTACTGTTTTGTTTTCTTTCTTTATTATGTGTATCTGATGGTTCTCTGGAACTGTGGGTAATGTAGTTTTCCTGTTGTGTACAGCTGAGACTGAGCGGGAGGGTATGGACCACCTAGATCTCGCAGGGATGCCACAGCGCTCAGGTCACAGCGACAGCACACACACTCTCCCCTCCTGTCCCGACGGCAAGAAGAAGCCAAAAGGAATCAAAGCGTTTATTGGGAAGTGAGTGGACTACGATTCCCACACTACACCACTGCCTTGTGTTCTTTTCTATTTCCTATGCAAAATAAAACAGGGATTAAAATTGTGTACTCTTGTTTCTGCTGGTGTTGATGTGTTTAGTGTCTCTCAACCTGTAACCAAATGTTGGAAAATCTCTTTCCTGAAGGCTCAGAAGAAGTCAGTCCACCACCTTCAGCTTGGATGAGAACCTGTCTGAGAATGAGTTCAAACGGGGAGGTGTCCGCGCCACGGCCGGGCCGCGTCTGGGGTGGTCGCGGGACCTTCACAACACCAGCAGGTCAGTGGTCAGGCTGCCGCAGCTCCTCAGCACTCAGTGTTTGCTCGTCTTGTGGAGGAGAGGGCAGCTCCCCCTAGTGGTGAATTTGCTGTGGATGAGTTCAAGAATGTTAAAGCATATTGTACCCTCGTGATCCTTCAGATGTAATGTAGCAAAGATGAGATCGGAGAATAAAAAGAGATAATGGTTCCTTTGTGAATTTATTAAGCAAAAGTGGACTTCTGTGTTGCAACGTGTGTAATTGTGTGTGTGTGTGTGTTGGTGTGTGCGTATGGGTGCATGTCAGTGAACTGGATGCCCCATTTGCTCGCTGGTCTCGGGAGCAGGTGTGTGAGTGGATGCAGGAACAGGGCTTGGGGCTCTATGTGAACCTGGCCAGACAGTGGATCTCCTCAGGGCAAACTCTGCTGCACGCCTCCCAGCAGGACCTAGAGAAGGTGGGGACCCCACACCTCCACACACCCGACACCTGTGCTCACCCTTTACACACACTCCTCCACACACCCAACACCTGTGCTCACCCCTTACACTCACTCCTCCACACACCCAACACCTGTGCTCACCCCTTACACACACTCCTCCCCACACCCAACACCTGTGCTCACCCTTTACACTCACTCCTCCACACACCCAACACCTGTGCTCACCCTTTACACTCACTCCTCCACACACCCAACACCTGTGCTCACCCTTTACACTCACTCCTCCACACACCCAACACCTGTGCTCACCCCTTACACTCACTCCTCCCCACACCCAACACCTGTGCTCACCCCTTACACACACTCCTCCACACACCCAACACCTGTGCTCACCCCTTACACATGCTGCTACACACTTTGGGCTGAGGTGTGGTGGTTTAAGTGTAGAACTCATTACTGCCCTGGTGTGCGAGTGCTAACTGTGTGTGTGTGTGTGTGTGTGTGTGTAGGAGCTGGGCATTAAACATCCTCTCCACAGAAAAAAGCTCCAGCTGGTTCTGCAAGCTCTGGGCTCTGAAGAGGACGACAACAAAGGCAAACTGGACTACCACTGGGTGACAAGTGAGGACGCGTCTTCCCTTCTGTTTACAGCTTGAGCAGTGCGGAGTTACGCTGGACCTGCTCTGTAATCTGGACCTCCTCTGTAATCTGGCCTTCATTCTCACTGCTTTGCCCCAGGGTGGCTTGACGACATCGGCCTCCCTCAGTACAAGACCCAGTTTGATGACGGGCGAGTGGACGGCCGTATGCTTCACTATATGACTGTGGTGAGTTGTGGTGGGGTGAGTCGTGTGGTGAGTTGTCTTTCTCGTAGGTGGGGAATGATATACACATCTTCAGGTTTGATACACTTTTTTTGATTCTGACATCAAGATTCTGTTTAATTTTCAACAATTTATGTATTCAAAAATCCAGAGATTTTACTGAGCTCTGGATTGCCTTAATAATAATTAATGACAATTAATTAATAATAATTTCCCTATTCCTAAGCTACTGCTTAGGTCTTACATTTGTATTATCCTTTGGTTATTCCTCCCAGTGAATAATAATGTGTGCTGAACTTCCACAGCTGGTGTCTCTATTAAGCTCTATTATTACCTTTTACCAATGTTGAGCTTGTGCTGCGATTAACTCTGGCTTCTCCTGCCCTGTTCAGGATGACCTGCTGTCCCTAAAGGTAGGCAGCGTGCTGCATCATCTCAGCATCAAGAGAGCCATCCAGGTCCTGCGTCTCAACAACTACGACCCCAACTGCCTGCGCCGCAGGCCGTCGGACGAGGTAATCGTCGCTCGGCCGCCCCACGCGGACATGCCGGTCCGTGCTCTTCCGTTACAGAGGGACTTCGGTCTTGTCCCAAGCAGCGTCTGCTCCTTTTGCGTTCTAGAACAACGTGAGTCCGGCCGAGGTCTCCCAGTGGACCAACCACCGCGTGATGGAGTGGCTGCGCTCCGTGGACCTGGCGGAGTACGCGCCCAACCTGCGGGGGAGCGGCGTCCACGGAGGACTGATGGTGAGCAGGGGAGAGAGAGCAGGGGCACTGCTGGCTCCGTAAACAGACGGGACACACAGACCGGCGTCGAAATCCACAGACTTCTAAAACGTTAGCAGAAGGCAAGACGCTGTCAAGTTAGTTAAGTCAAGTTAAGTCAAGCCACATTGTCAATTGTGATTTTCACCCCAATCGAAATTTGTCCTCCGCATTTACCCATCTGTGCAGTCAGAACACACACACACACACACTAGTGATAACTAGGGGGCTGTGGTGCACACGTGCCCAGAGCGGTGGGCAGCCCTAGCCCGGCGCCCGGGGAGCAGTTGGGGTTAGGTGCCTTGCTCAAGGGCACCTCAGTCATGGCCTCAGGCCTGGGAATCGAACCCACGACCCTCCGGTCACAAGACTGGTTCCCTAACCACCAGACCATGACTGTAGTAGTAGCTGTGGAAGTAGGAAGTAGCTGTGTCCCGCAGAGCTACAGCCTGTAGGTAGCCATGTTGCTCAGATAGCCAGGGACATGTTACACAAATCTCCTAATGTGCATGCTGTTTTAGAATGCTAAAATCAGAAGATGCTCTAGCCACGTCAGACACCAGACCCAGAATTCACAGACTTCTGTCTGGATAAGTAGATTGTTCTTAAGTAGCCACTCATTCTCCTGGCATCCAGTCCGAGTGGAAGTAATGTGTGTGTGTGTGTGTGTGTGTGTCCAGGTCCTGGAGCCTCGCTTTAATGTGGAGACTATGGCCCTACTGCTGAACATCCCCCCCAACAAGACGCTGCTCCGCAGGCATCTGGCCACCCACTTCAGCCAGCTGGTGGGCTCAGAGGCCCAGCAGCAGAAGCAGGAGTGGCTGGAGAACCCGGACTACACGCTGCTCACTGCCACGGCTAAGGTCAAGGTACAGCCCCTCCACCCAGCTATGCCTCCACCCAGCTGGGTGGAGGAATTCCACAGTGGTTGCAGTTGTGTCTTGTTTTGGCCTGGATATCCTCCTACTCGCATCTCTGCCATCGTGTCATATCGTGTTGTTGTGCTGCCGTATTGTCATATCGTGTTGCCGTGGCCGTGTTGTCGTGCTCAGCCCCGGAAGCTGGCGTTCGGGAGCTTTGGGAGGAAGAAGAAGCTGGAGGACAATGAGGAGTACGTCTGCCCCATGGACGTGGAGATGCCCAAAGGCCGTAGTTTCCAGAAGGGCTACAGAGGCGTGGAGCTGCACATCTACGAGGACGAGCTGGACCGACTGGAGCAGGCATGTACACACACACACACACACACACACATTCAGCACAGTACCAGAGCCAGTCAGTGTGCTGAATAAAGCTGTTGTTGATTGCACAACTTGTCTAAGCCGATCAGTCTTTTTTCTTTGTTCGTCATAACCGTGGATGCAGATGGAAGATTCGGAAGGAACCGTCCGGCAGATTGGCGCTTTCTCAGAGGGCATCAACAACTTGACGGTAAATAGGCATGAAGCCACTGTGGTGATCAGATGCCCCGCTGTACGTTTAACTCCATTTGTTAAGGTGCTGTGTGAATTGTGACTCAGAGCATGCTGAAGGACGACGCGCTCTTTAAGGAGATGTCACCCAACTCCAGCGTTGCTGATGAGGACTGCAACATCTGAGACTGCTGATCCCGTCTGCCCAGAGTTCTGCTGCTGTGATCAGACATGACTGTGCCAACCTCTGTCTGCTCACTGTCTCTCTCCCTCTCTCCCTCACACTCTTCCTCCCTCCGTGTCTCTCTCCCTCTCTCTATCTCCTGCTCTCACTCTTTCTCTATTCCTCCTTTTTTCATCCATACATCCATAAATACCATTTCAGTATACAGATCGTACATAAACTCACCTAAAGGAATCATAATACAATATTTACCACAGGTACAGTGATCTTTGCAGAGCAGGTGTTTTCCCTGTTTATTGTATGCTATGCTAGGAGGCCAGGAATATGTCCCTGGAGCAGAAGTTAAGGACCTGTTCCAGGGTTGGGCTGAAGGTGCGTAGTCACCCAGTTACACTGAGGTCAGATGGGGGAGATGTAGAGGGAATGAGTGGAGGAATGGCAGTTCTACTGTACCTGGTCTCCCAGTGGGTCCCTGGAGACCCCAGCATGTGTTTCTCTACTGGCCTGTAGCTCTGGTCTTTTTTTTTTCCTGTGTTTGAGATACGGAGCACAATGACACTTTCAGTCTCTCTGAATCATAGACCTATTTTAGATAAGAGATTTTATAAAAATGTTGGCATATTTCACACTATTGAACACTCCCAAAAATGATTACCAAGTCTCACAACTACAACTGCTATAAGATTTGTATTTTTGCAGAATTGCATATCACTGATGCGTGTGCGGGCGTGTGTGTGTGTGTGTGTGCGTGTGTGTGTGTGTGTGTGTGTGCACTCTGGATACTGTATGCTCACATGCAAGCATTTGTGCACAGTGTATTTAACAATATAAAACATACAGTATCGCTATAATGCATTCATTTGTACAGTCAATTTTTCATTGCATGTTATTTAAGCCATTTCTCATTTTTCAAAATACTGTGCATAAGATAACACAAAAAAAGTTTGTATAACTTATCAGTGCATTGATTTTTGTTCAAATCGTTTCAAAGTTGTGTG
This sequence comes from Brachyhypopomus occidentalis, assembly GCA_020368025.1. Classification (NCBI taxonomy): domain Eukaryota; kingdom Metazoa; phylum Chordata; class Actinopteri; order Gymnotiformes; family Hypopomidae; genus Brachyhypopomus; species Brachyhypopomus occidentalis. The sequence continues at coordinate 5,822,067 of JAGXOD010001351.1, read as the reverse complement.
TATTGTGTTCTGACGATTTGTGTCCATTTATAAAGGTTAATAAAGTATCAGTACACAGGTTCTTTTCGTACTACGCTGCTTTATCATGGGTAAGTGCATGCAAACATCCTCCTGACCAGACAGAACACTCCTGGACAATCAGACCCAGCACCGAGACTCCCAGTCTTTACAGTGGATAGGAGGAACCTGCCTAGCCCCACACTGATCGGCCACGATGTTTAACAGCGGAGTGATCGTAAAAGCTGTTTGGAGACATTTGTGTGAAAAAGCATCGTTTTTGGATGGTAGCTGTGCTGGGAAGTTCACTGTACTGTTTGATACTGAAGATGTCCAGTTGCTGCAGCCTTAAAGCACAGTGGCTAATTAGATGTCGATTTTTTTTATTTGTTGCTGCTGACCGATCACAGAAATGTGGTACATAACTAAAGGAGTGGTCACTAATGTTTCTAACGATTCTTCATATTTTAGACAAGACTACCTCCCCGTGGGGAACCGCATACGGATCTACGTTTTATTTGAAGACACGAAAGCATTCTTTTAAATCTCGTGTCAGCTGTACTTTATAGAAAATAAAATAAAAATCATTTTCATAAGAAGTGCAGCGTGTAAACAGGACTACATATCGGTTTGCTTTTTCAGCTGCATCGCCGGCTGCTGTTGTCATAGGTATCCAAGTTTTTGTTTTGTGCTTTAGTTTTAATTCCTCTTTGAAAAAAAAAAAGTTTGCAAATGAGATGCAAACTGTCAGTCAGCCTAATGGGATAATCATAGGCTACGCATATGAAACCTACGTTACACCCATGTTTAGCAAAGAACTAACATCCCAAAGGGCGTGTTTCGAGTCTCGAGACCATATAAATTCTACTGTACTGGGAGGGAAGTGGGAGAGCGTAACAAAACACGATGGCGAACGGGTATGTGTGGAACTTTTATTCTGCTAAAAATTACGTTATGTAAAAACTTGATGATATTAAGCATAGTTAACTGTTGGAAAATCTCGTGCCTACAACGCATAAACGACGTTAACAATAGGCTTACAACTCCACTTCATTTGAGCAGCGATTTCCCCATATATGGGCTGTACCCAGCGGACGGTTTAATACCCGAAAATCTACTAAAGCTAGTGTGTATTCTGGAGTGCTGTGATGAGATACTAATTTTACATTTTCTTACATTTTACATTCCAGACAGGTCTGCGTGGCTTTCGTCGGGCTTTTGTTACTGTTCATACATTCTGAAGCATCAAGGTAGTTTTTACCCCCTATTACTTTAATACACAATGAATTAAACATTTGTGGTAGTGTAGTGTAAACGGGTTTCTAAGTGCAGCAAACTTTCTAAAACTTTCAGCCAAACTGTAAACCAGGAGCTGTCTAACATATTCAACGAGCTCTGGAAGTTGGATGCGAATCGTTTCACGGCTGGGACGGACTACACTCTCTCCCCACAGGTACGCAGTTATGAATTTAACATCAGTAAACGGTAGATGTAAGTATAAGTACAGCTCAGCTGATTCATGTCACACAAATTATTACATTGTCATTGTAAATAATTTAATAGCAACTATAACCCTGATCATTTTAGTTCCGATAACCAGTACAAAGATGGCTTTTGCATCCGTTTACCTCTGGACCTAAACGTTTTAATCTATTTACAGGGCAAAGCTGGTTATATATCCAGTGGTAGCACATGGGCGACAGACCATGCAACCTCACCTCTCTTTTCTAATGTCAATGAGAGCAAGCTCAAATCCACCCTGACATACGCCCGTGAGTACCAAACATACAGCTCCTTTTCATCTGGAATTATCTCCAGCTTGATTCCTTCCAGAAATCCTTCGTGCAGACATGCAGGATCGTCAACCCTGTTAGAACACAAAGTGCCTCTGTAAAGCCACACTGTACTGCTGGAGACCGTGTTTTCCCCACCGACGCAGCACGAGAGGACGGCGTTTTACAGGGCCTGCTCCAGACATGCCTTCCGGCAGAGACAAGCCAAGACCCGTTATGTAATATAATTGCATTGGTGCAGTGCTAGTTTAAATATGCCAGTATGGTCTGTGAGTGTTCTGATTGGTTTATTACAAAGAACATTACATCGTTTATTCATTGTGTATTAATTTGATGCAACAATTGCACAAAGAATATTTAATGTTTCAATTTAATGTTTGTTCAGATTGATTCAAAACTATGATTCAGCGTCTTCCAGAGGGAATAAATTATCTGAAACTTCCTCTGTAGTCATTTAGGTAAAGTTTCTATTAAAAGTAGATTGAAGTTAGTGATGTTTGTCTTTATAAATGCCATTATCATATTGATCAGATAAAAATGGGTGAACGTAAATCTCAAATGTTCATGTGCAAGAAATTTAGCTCAAGTTAAATACATACATGTTGGAGGCAAAGGTATCAGTTCTTGTTTAGTCCTAAGGGCAAATGTTTAGGTCATTGTCTTACTGACACATCTTCTAGGTTTTATGAAGCTCCTGGATAACTATGAAAGATCCACTGGTGTAGCCGAGATGGTGACTGAAGAGGAGAGATCTGAGAATAACGCTTTCCTGGATGCCATTCTAAACACAGCAGTCATGAAGGTAGACACACCAGAGTTTGGAGTTTAATGCAGATTGGAGTTTAATGGAGTTTGGAGTTTAATGGAGTATGGGCTTGCTCTCATTTCAGCGCGCTCACCAGTACTTGGTGAGTAAGGGCAAGTCCAACTCAGACGTGAAACTGTTCAAGAATCAGCTCTACCTCATTTGGTTTCATCTTTACCACAGAAACAGGAATGGAGGGTGAGCGTCTCTCTCACACACACACACACACGTGTGTATATATATATATATATATATATATATATATATATATATATATATATATATATATTAGAATACTAGAATAGAAGAATTTATCAATAATTACATTCCTTAATCTCTCTAATCAGGGAGGACTCCAGTGGATTCGAGCATGTATTTGTTGGTGAGACCAAGTTTGGGAATGAAATCATGGGCCTCCACAACTGGGTTCAGTTCTACCTTCAGGAAAAGCAGAACCTTCTCGATTATAAGGGCTACAAATCCAGGAATAAGGTAATTGCTATCGTACCTCATAGGAAACAGCGGGAGGCAAAGATAGGGGTGTGTTAAAGTAATAGTTAACTTGGGATCTTTGTATTTTATAGAAAATATTTTTTTTCTTACATATAATGCAATTTAAGTATTGCCAGAAAAGAATTATATTCGACAATGCTTACAAATTGAACGTCTGACGTTGTCTCAACTGAGGCCTCTTGCTCTGTCCCACGTTAGCCGAGCGAGTCCGACCACGTGGTGAACGTGCAGTTCAGCTGGCACGGCCTGCTCAAGCCTGTGGGCAGCACTTTCGTCGGTGTCAGTCCCGAATTCGAGATGGCCATCTTCACCATCCTCTTCCTCACGTCCACTGAGAAGACCACCGTTGCTGTGGTCAACCTGGACAAGTACCAGCTGGAGCTGGTGGTTCATAGGCATGGCCGATCCATCGGGACGTCCTACCCCAAGCTTCTGAGCATCAACAACAGACGTGTGTAGGGCATACAGCATGTGTCTAGCAAGCATTCAAGATCTTACAGTTTGCAGCATTTTAGATTCAGCTTTTGTTTAAAATGGTCATAAAGTAGGCATGGCATGTCAATTTTTTAAAATCATAAAAGGATAATTAAAAGAAAAGTAACAAGAGAGGCATGCTAAAAATACAAAAATATTATTTTGTTTACAGATTTTTTAGAGGTTTTATGCATGTTTAGACAAATGTCTTGGATATATATTTACATTTTTCATGTTATCTGATCTAATTTCTTCTTTAAATGAAACTAAAAATCCAGACCATTCTCTCATGTTTACTGGAATATAACCTATGTAGACATCTTACAGCAAATAAAGCTTTTGTTTCTTGCGTTGCTTCAACTGTTTGTTTGTTTTTTTGCCATATTCACACCTAATGACAATTGTCATAATAAACTGGATTTGACCTTTATACCTCCAAACATATTTGGTCTTCTAGGATTAATTGGAATAAAGTTGGTAGTGCAAAAGTTGATTGTATCAATTGGGGCAATAATCAAATAATAGTATATAAATATATACTTAAGAATACTTATATAGAACAGTAAATAGTTCAAATTATATTCATATTATATTCCTGTATATTATAGAAATGTCAATGAGGAAAAAAAAATTTTTAAATTGCAACTCATCTCTTAACAATATGTATTTATATGGTTTGTTTCTATAATAACCCAGTGTTGTTTTGGGAGGAGTTGGAGAGTTTTTGTTTAATAATAAATTATTTGGCACACATATTTACTAAGTTTGATAATGACCACCCTCACTCACGCTATAGTCGTGTAAGGTTTTTTTCAGTTGTATGTGTGGGAAGCATTTTAATTGGATATAAATTGCTGGTTGGATATAAATTAGGTAATTAACTTGCCAACGACCTTGCTTTTTTTTTCTTCTGATGGTCATATTTATTTTGGCGGTCTCTCTCGCTCTCCCACTCTGGCTTTCTAAAAAAAACTGATCATGCTACAGTAAAAACTACCAAAAGGTTTGGAGGTGCTTGCAGGTAAAGTGTGTCTATAAATGTATGCTTTTACAACTGACAACTTTCCGTCATCATCAGTAAAAATGACAGGCTTCCATTGTATTTATTTATATTCTGTTTAAAAATGGCAAATCCATTTTCCAGATGAAATCGGATTGTTGTCGGTATTAACAAAAGACTTACAAAAGACTCCGTTGATTCAGAATAATTAGTTTGCTAAATTAATACTTCTGGGTGGTTGTATTATTTTGCTAAACATCTAAATGTTTTTTTAAACATCACAAACATCTACGTTATTCGATTTGGACGGCGTGGAACTAATGGCTTTTGTACGTCTTTTTAACCCGGTGTACTTTTCGTGTCACACTATACAATTCACGTGTATATGCATTTCCGTTTTGAGTGTTTTGAGAGTGTCCTGAACGTGATATGATATGATTTTGTGATATGATTTCGTAGCGCGTATTGTGTGAAATGAACTGAAAGTCATGGAAATGCTGAATGACGAATTTGGGGACATGTCCCCCCAGCAGCTCGCTGCTCCTGTGAATACTGTCGAGGTAACTTAACAACATTAAGACGCAGCTGTCTACGATAGACCATGCTCCAGCACGCTAGCTATGTGAACTAGTAGCAGGAGTAATAGCTGATTTTGACATCGCCTGTATCAAATAAGCAAGCTAATCTAGCTACGTTTACTACTAAATTATCAAGATAGCCTAGCTACTTCTGAGCTCATTGGATTTTTTTTCAAATGTGTATAAAGATGGTTGGTAACCCTTACTTGTTCTCTACTTTTAGGATAAATGGAAGTTGCTTCCAGCCTTTCTGAAGGTAAGATATTAATCGTGTTATTGGTGCATGGCAATAGAAAGGGAGTAATATCACAACGTTTAAACAGCAAGAGGCCTGAACACTGTACGTTTTTCACTTAACCGGCTGGACTAAGATTGAGTGTGATATTCATTTGATTTCCAGGTGAAAGGGTTGGTAAAACAACACATTGATTCCTTCAACTACTTCATAAATGTGGAGGTGAGGTGCAAGATGGCTGACTCAGTCATTCAGGGTGTTTATTCTTAGTAGTTTGTTAAGAGCATAGATGGGAAACTTGTGTTTTCCTTTCAGATAAAAAAGATCATGAAGGCGAATGAGAAGATCACGAGTGATGCGGATCCAATGTGGTATCTAAAGTATGTCTGCTGGTGATATCTAGCCTGCTCTCTCATTCTAAATCTACAGATTCTTTGCGTACCTAAGACAGTCATTCACCATTCAGAATACATTTTCAGGTACCTTAACATCTATGTTGGCATGCCAGACGTGGAGGAGAGTTTCAATGTGACCAGACCAGTGTCTCCTCATGAGGTAATAAGTTCAGCTGATGATCTTTATGTTTATTTACTAGACCAGTTCTAGATCTTCACTGCTAGTCCGTTCACAGCATCAAAGCTTTGAGAACTGAGCTGAAGTCAAGTTTGCATTGTTAAGGGAAACTGAATTATATGGATTCTGTATACAACTCAACATACTCCAAGTTATATAATAACTAGCAGCTCTGGCTAGGTGAGATCACACATGGTAAAGTCTGTGGACTCTTTCCAGTGCCGCCTGAGGGACATGACCTACTCTGCTCCCATCACTGTGGATATAGAGTACACCAGGGGAAGCCAGAGAATCATCCGCAACGCTTTGCCCATCGGAAGGTACCTGCGTCCACATCTCCCACCTCCAGGCCGGCATGACATCCATGTTGTGTTTTACAAATCTTCCTTTAGAATAAACCAGAAGGACTTAAAGACTTTGTGGTCTTAGGCCAGCCATGCCATTCATCTGAAGACTCCCTTATGATCTAATGTAGCAACCATGGTAATGAGGAAGCCTGAAATGACCAATCAGGTAATGGGAATTTTACATCTTTATTTTTATAGGATGCCGATTATGCTGCGCAGCTCCAACTGTGTGTTGACGGGTAAGACGTCCATGGAGTTCTCCAAACTCAACGAGTGTCCGTTGGATCCAGGTAGAGTCAGGGCAGACTCCCACAGCGATGTCCCGCCACTCATTTAATGTGCGCTTCTGCTCTCGTTACTTACATTTATGGTTTGCTGCGGTGTGCAGGGGGTTATTTCATCGTGAAAGGTCAGGAGAAGGTCATTCTCATCCAGGAGCAACTCTCGAAAAATCGCATCATTGTGGAGCAAGACCGCAAAGGCGCTGTGGGAGCCTCGGTTACCAGGTGCTGCTGGTCATGTGACCAAGCCTGTCTTCTCGTTTTCCAGCATTCAACGCTGATGTCATGTTTGTTTATTTACCTTTTTGGTTTGGTCTTTCTCTGTGTGTCTGAACTCCAGCTCCACTCATGAGAAGAAAAGTAGAACCAACATGATTGTAAAACAGGGCCGTTTTTACCTGAAACACAACACACTTTCGGAGGACGCCCCGATAGCCATCATATTCAAGGTGAGAGGCAGGAAGACTCATTTTAGAAATAGTTTTTCTGATCATGTCCTAAGTTAAATGGATTGTGGGTAGCTAGTAGTAACTCAGTTATTTCAGATAACTCAATCGTGCCTGGAGAGTACCGTAACAGTAGTGAGTTTTGTACGACCTGTATGTTGGGTACTTCTACGTTCAGTAGAAGTACATGAAAACTTCACAAAATACTTAGACACTTTCTTGCAATTACTGCGCATGTACAGCAGATGGCGCAATACAACAACGGGAAGTCGAGTGGCAGTGTAGTGGTTGTGAAGATGTGACCTGTAATTCATTTGTTTAAGGTGGGGGTGGAAGACGTATTTATTTTTATCGTTTTTACCAATTTGAAATATAGATTTTGAATTTTAGGTTTTAAAGTTCTGCCTTTGTGCTTGAAACAGAAATGCATTTTGTTGTATATCTAGTTTGCGTGTTACATATAGTGCAGCTATGGTCTTGAACATTTGCCACCTTGCAGAAGTTAGTTCTAGTCCTAATCTAATACACCTGATCCAGTCTGACTAATCTAACAGACTGATCCAGTTAAGTCCAGTAGCATGAGGATCTTGCCAACTGAGACGGAGTTCCTCTCTACGACGTGGTGTGTCTCCGGGATCAGGGGGCATCACCACTGATGGATGGCCGACTTTAGATTTCCAACACTCGGAGTGTCTTCCTTCTTTTGACTTGAATCTGACTTTTCATCAGCTGGAAGTGACTGCAGTCAGTATGAGATTGGCTTGACGAGGTCCGCCTCCCGTATGTAATTGGAGTTTCCCCGAGAACTTTCATTGGCCTTCTGGAGAGGTCCTCACTGCTCCCCTCTCGTCCGGCTGGTCCCGGATGGACCCGTCTGGCCCCGGATGGGCCCGTCTGGGACGGCTGCTGGGGAACTGGCTGTTCAACGTTGTTTGCATTGCACTTGTTCTTTGCATTTAAATTCCTGCGGGTTTTTTCTGTCCCCCAACCCCCGCTGCTCGGGTGCACTGAGGCGACCCGTGAGTGCACCGGGCCGCCCGATCCGTTCCCACAGTCCGCCATTAGCATAAGTAAATGTCAGAGAGGCCTGCGTCTCTCACCTCAAACGCTTCACCGTGTCAAATACACACACATGCTACTGTTCACAGCTGTGCAGTGTATTGGATTGAAAAAAAAGCCAAAAAAACACAATCCAAGGTCATTTATCTCCGTCAGCATTTTGTTTGATGGTGGACATTCAGTTTTGCCCACTTCTGTCTCTTCTGTGTGTGTGTGTGTGTGTGTGTGTTTAGGCCATGGGTGTGGAGAGCGACCAGGAGATCGTCCAGATGATTGGCACAGAGGAGCATGTCATGGCCGCCTTCGCCCCCAGCCTAGAAGAGTGCCAGAAGGCTCAGATCTTTACCCAGACACAGGTACCAGACCGCCGCCCTCATCACACCGCCTCCTCTCCTGCGTGTTTCCATGGTTCCCCACCATCGTCTTGGTTCATGTGCGTGTAGAGTTTTTCTTCTAAGTTTCATCGCATCGTCTTTCTCGTGTGAAGGGAGACTGCACGCTCACCTACCACGACACCTTCTTGCTATCATCTGTTGACTCGGCAAAGCTAAATAATTGTAAGTAAATGTCATGATCCTTTGTATGGATCCGGTCTTGGTATTCTAAATGCGTTTTTCATTCTCACGTTAGATCGGACTTCGTTAAAGCAGCTGTACGAATATTCTGTAGACCGTTGTAAAGCTGTCAGTGCGCAGAGTAGCTAGGGGCCATGTTAGTGGAGCTTTCCTCAGGATTATGTGCTTCTCTGGGAAACACGGCGACCTCCACCCTGCTGCCCCTCCACCCTGCTGTCCCTCTGCTCCGTCCTTTTCTCAGTGTCCCTGCACCCGAGCGTCCCAGCGCTAGGCGCGTGTGTGTCCATGACGCACGTTACCGAACGCTTGGGCCCTGTTTGCCAAACCCAGACGTCTTATTTTGTAGCGCAGCCCTCACAATGGGTCAGTAAGTAGCATATCTGCATCCTAGCAACCTGCGTCTGGGCATGCTCCGTGGTGCGCTGGTGTGTCTGTGGCATTGTGTGTGTCCCCTCAGGCTCTAATGAGCCTCCTGCGTGTGCTCCGTTTGACCCAGACAGACTGCAGTTAGATAAGGCACATTAGGACCCAGTCATTAAAGGGTGCTCACAGCAGAGGCGGTTGCGCGATGGCGTACTTCTAATAACCACCACTAGAGGCAGCGTCATTTTGAAGTTATAAAACAGAAATGTGTGAGACCGGGGAGACATGGAACTTTTGGCTTATCTGTTTACTAATTTCTTTTGGATGTTTACACACTCCAAAGGTAATAACTGCAGTAATAGGGGAGTTTACTGAAGGCCTTCATGATCATGACTTTTGTAGACCAGAATGGACCTGACAAATGAAACATTTCAGTTTGATAATTAATTAAAAATGTAATGCATGATTTGTAAGTGTAATAATTGAATTGTATTCCCTGTTGAGAGTCACAGGCCTCGTGGCTACGCTGGTCTGGGTGGGTGGTCTAGAAGAAAATCCTAATGCCTGTGACCTTTAACCTCTATAGTAGAATAAGCAGATTTAAAAGCTCAGGTGTGTGTGAGAGAGAGAGAGAGAGCTGGATAAGAAGCAGGGGCTCCAATCCCACACACCTCTTTAGTGAGGCAGTGGACCTTACTCTATGCTGTTCACTCGCAGATTAAAGCGCTTCAGGCCAGAGGATGAAATCCTGTCCGGATCTTCTCCGGATCTAGTCCGCGATCAGAACTTGAGCACATGTATGCAATATGAGCGTGTGTGTGTGTTTCAGGCGCTGAAGTACATCGGTAACAAAGTGCGTCGTCAGCGGATGTGGGGCGGACCCAAGAAAACAAAGATGGAGGAGGCCAGAGAGCTGCTTGCATCCACCATCCTGACCCACGTACCGGTGAGGCTCCGCCCACTACACACCTACACTTTCACCCTTTCTCCTGCAGTAGTGCTGTTCACACCCCTTTAACTCTTCACTTCTGTGTCCTGTAAAGTGTGAGCGCTCTTCGCTGGTGGCTCCTGGGAGCGATTGATGTGCAGCAGGATTCTCTGTGTGTCCCAGGTGAAGGAGTTTAACTTCCGGGCCAAGTGCACCTACCTGGCAGTGATGGTGCGCAGGGTGATTCTGGCACAGGGCAGCAACAAGGTGGACGACCGCGATTACTATGGAAACAAGCGTCTAGAGCTGGCCGGCCAGGTAGAGACGACGCGCCGTGATGATTCGCGCACACACACACACACACACAGCTGACGGATCGCCCCTGCAGAGTGCTGGGCTCTGGCCACAAAGGTCACGCTGTCCCCCCGGATCTGGCCCCACCCACATCTGTCCTTCGTTCTCACCACCTCTAATTCAATTAAGAATGAGTGGCAGTGAGTGGGTGTGGCCTGTTCCAGCCTCAGGCCCGCTGGGGTCACTGCCCCCCTGTGGAGCTGAGAGGGGAGCACACAGCTTCAGCCCAGGAGAGTCCTCCCCGTCTGGCAGGAGCAGCGTTCTCCTCACGGCCCCGCGGGGTCAGGCTGAAGCTCACGCTGAATCTCCCTCTCTTTCTCCATCCCTACTCCCTCTCTCTCCATCACTACTCCCTCTCTCTTTCTCCATCACTACCCCCCTCTCCCTCCCTCTCTCCATCACTACCCCTGTGTGAAAGTGAGCTCACAGCAGTCTGGCTACCTTCCAGTCCCACACCTTTGTCTTTGTCTCTGCCCTCTGTGTCTTTTATTAATACCTTCATTATTTGTGCTGCTGCTTTTGTTCGTCTCCTCTGTCTTTTGCCTCCTCAGTGCATGGTACCCCCCTCCACCCGCCCCACCCCCGTTCCCAGCTCCCCAGCCTTTGTTGACGGCGAGATATGCAGCAGTGGAGGCAGCACCACCCAAATCCCAGCGCGGCAGACGGGCTCAGGGCTTTCTGCCTGCTATTATTGTTTAGCGCAGCCATGACAAAAGAATGACTGCCTTGACTGGAGCGATTGAGCTAATCCACCAGCCCAGCTCTGATAATGTAATTACCGCAGTCTTAAGGCCTTTAATTTCCCCGAGCCAACCCTCTGTGCAGGGGAACTGGTGTGTGTGTGTGTGTGTGAGTCTACTGAGCAACACCTAGCCTTTCAATAGGGCTTACACGCACTCCTACTACTGCCAATCTCCTCACTCCTCAATTACGGTTCTCTGACATTCAGCTAATTGGTCCTGCCTTGGTGTGGAAGCGTCATGTCTTGATTAATTTCGGAGCTTGTTTTGCTGTGCGCTGAGGTGGCTGTGGGTGGGTGGCTTGATCCCGGAGACGCCCTGGGAGAAGGGCCAGGTCAGGCTTATCAGGGCACGGCCACACCTGGTTATCACATCTCCCTCCCTCGCCGGGGGCCGTCATGGCGTGGGCGGCGGAGATGTTGTCACAGCCAGATGGAGTTAATAAAGTTGCTTGTTTTTGGAAGTGGCACTGGGGACCGTGAGAGACCAAGAGAGGCGGAGTTAGCTGCTGGCGCGCTGCCGCCGGCCTGATAGGAGCTGAATGGGAGGGCGTAAGGCCGGGCTCGCACGCTCCGCGCACAGCCGCGATTTGATTGGCTAATCGGCAGATTCCAGCTTGATGTGGCGTTGTTTTGTCACCTGTTCTGGCTGCTTTGAACTTGGGCGCTCGGGCGAACTTCTGGCGGCTTTGTGCTGTGAAGTGTCTGCGTCTGAACGAATCGCCGCAGTCAGCCGGGTTGTGTGGTGTGTCCTCAGCTTCTGTCGCTGCTGTTCGAGGACCTGTTTAAGAAGTTTAACTCCGAGCTGAAGAAGATTGCAGACCAGATCATCCCCAAGCAGAGAGCAGCCCAGTTCGACGTGGTGAAACACATGAGGCAGGATCAGATCACCAACGGCATGGTCAACGCCATCTCCACTGTGAGTCTCGCCCCATGCCCGGGCTCGTGTGCCCCTTCTCACACACGCCCGCCTTGGGCGATATGGTTGCAGATGTGTGGGTGGACTTCAGTAAGACAGCACTGTCAGGTGGTGGGCAGACTTTTTATTTGCATAGTTTAGTCTATTGGTTGGTGAATTTGTTTCCATAATCAATACCATCCAATCAGTTACATCCTGTTCGCATATTAATCGCTTTTGAAGTTGTTTAAGGTGGAGCGGAAGGAAGTACCTGAGTGCCAATCACAGACTGTCTTTCTCTCTCGCTGTCTTGCTCTCCCTCCCTGTCTGTGTGTGTTCTGTGCCAGGGGAACTGGTCCCTGAAGAGGTTTAAGATGGACCGACAGGGCGTGACGCAGGTGCTGTCCCGTCTCTCCTACATCTCCGCACTGGGCATGATGACACGCATCTCCTCCCAGTTTGAGAAGACCAGGAAGGTGAGCGGTCCGCGCTCCCTCCAGCCGTCCCAGTGGGGGATGCTGTGCCCGTCGGACACGCCCGAGGGCGAGGTAAGCACCTCCACCTGCTCCGTCACCCCAGAGCTTGGCGCTCGCTCATTATTGGCTGCTTGCGTATGCATGCATGATGAGCCCGTGTCCTTGGCGTTGATGACTCTCGCCAGCGAGACCCTAGCTGCGTTCGAAATAGCCTACTGCATACTGCACTAGGTATATACTGCATACTGGTCCTCGTAGTAGTATGCAGTACAGTTTCCAGTATGCGACAAAAGCATACTACGGGGTCACGTGAACGTAGCGTTGCATGATGGGATGCAGTACACCACGAAGATAGCTCTGTTCGCGTACTGGAATATTTTGCGGAAGTAGTATGTCATCCGGGGATGTTTCGCGTACTGGAAAAATTATTTTTATTCGCATACTGCATACTGATTTGGGGCCCAATCAGTATGTAGTAGGCTATTTCAAACACAGCCCCTGTATGTACTTCCTCTTCTGGCCTGTGGTCTTCCCACTGTCTTCTGCTCAGGAGCTTTGTGTTCTCTTGCCCCTTCTTCTTTGGTGCAGGCGTGTGGTCTGGTGAAGAACCTGGCGCTCATGACCCACATCACCACGGACATGGAGGACGGCCCCATCATTAAGCTGGCCTTTAACCTGGGGGTGGAGGATGTCAACCTGCTGTGTGGGGAGGAGCTCTCCTACCCCACCGTCTTCATCGTCTTCCTCAACGGTGACCGAGGTTTCCTTGGAATAGCCAGAACTGGCTGAATTCATGAATATGCGCTCGGTTCATGAATATGCGCTCGGAATGTGTCTGTGGGTTGTTACCATCTCCCGCCACATTATAAGTGCTTGGTGCAGGAGATGTGGAAACGCAGGCAGTGAACAGCTGTTGCTTGGTTGCTTTGCCTTCTGACATGTTGAAAGGTGCTCAGATTTAGACGGACCGTAGCTCTGAGCTGCGTTCCGGGGATTAGTGCTTAATGTCAGAGAGGAGTCACCTTGCTAATTAATAAATGTCTATGTACGTGATTTCCTGAGGACTGATAACTTTCATTATGCAGGCTGCCTCTGAGTAATTAATTTACCAAAACAACATGGCAGATGTCAAAGTATACAGGCAGGTTGCTAAACTCCACCGCCTGAAGGTACACACACGCGTGCATATACATGCATGTGGCTTTGTAGCAACACGGTGTGTTCTTTTATTGAAAATGTAATGTGTTTGTAATGTCCCTGAGACTAACCCCAAAACTGAGACTAACCCCAACACCGAGATTTGGAGCACCAGCTTAAACAGAAGCAGATACTAAACCAGGAACCTCCCAGACTCCTCCTGAAGTTGTTTTATTACTGGGAATCAGTCGTTTTCTGAATGTTTACATGATTTTTAAATAAAAATATTTGCATGAATATTATTCAATTGTAAAGTGATTCTTGTGGATAAAACCTTATGCTTCTCTATAATGCAGTGTGATGGCTAATTCAAGTGTGTGTGTGTGTGTGTGTGTGATGTACAGGTAACATTTTAGGAGTGATCCGTGACCATCGCAAGCTGGTGAACACCTTCCGGCTTATGAGGAGAGCCGGCTTCATTAATGAGTTTGTGTCCATCTCCACCAACGTGACAGACCGCTGTGTGTACATCTCCTCAGATGGGGGACGTCTCTGCAGGTACAGGCCCCGCCCTGCCACACATGCATAACAACAGCTGTCCAGATGTGGCTTTTGTTTACATCTTTTAGTTTGATTGTAAATGTCAGTGTGAATGACGCAGTAATTCAGTAATTTTTCATGTGGCTAATTTGACTTTTGCCTCCAACATCTGGTTCAGTGTTGCAATGATCTATATAGTTCTGGAACTGTGGTTCTTTAAACAGGTGTGACGTTTGAGATGGGACCCTCCCTTCACCTCCATATTACTGAACACAGATGATCCTGATGTTTTGATGATCTGTAATAGAGCGGCATGTGTCTGGTTTTGTTGAAACGTTTCTGTGTGGAGCGGTTTCTCTGAAACTGAGTGAAAGCCTCAATCGTGGTTGTGTGTGGCACGTGTGCTGTGCGTGTGCGCTGTGTCTCCCCCCGCAGGCCCTACATCATTGTAAAGAACGGACAGGCGGCCGCGAAGAACAAGCATGTGGAGGAGCTTTCGCAGGGCTACAGGTGAAGCCACGACCACCACTCGCTCTCCAGCGGGTCAGGAAAGCAGCGCTGAGCAGCTCCGTCCTGCCTCCGTGTGTTGGGCGTGGCCTTCTTCTGATGGGTCTGCTCTGAGCATGAGCACCAATCTGTGTCTGTGCAGGAGCTTTGAGGACTTCCTGCATGAGGGTCTGGTGGAGTATCTGGACGTGAACGAAGAGAATGACTGTTGCATTGCTCTCTATGAACACATGATGACCAAGTGAGTTTCTCGCTGCTGGACATGAGGGGCTGCCAGCCCCGTGTCCCCTGTTTGCCCCACCATTGCCCTATGTTTTTTTTTTTTTATTTATTTGTAATGTATTATGCACTATGTTTTTAATTATGTGTGTGTGTTTATTCAGGGACACTACACATCTGGAAATTGAGCCGTTCACATTGCTGGGGGTTTGTGCTGGTTTGATTCCTTACCCCCATCATAACCAGTCCCCCAGGAACACCTACCAGTGTGCTATGGGCAAGCAGGCCATGGGTAAGAGGGCTGTACCTGCCCCCACCACCACAGTTCCCCCGCCAGACATCCTCAGCCCAGCCAACGAGCCCAAACATCCTACAGAGATCCAGCATTTACCCAAACGCTTATTCACACACACACATTCTCTCACTTTCTCTCTCTGAAACATATTCACATTTAGGCAAACTAAATAAGTGTGGGTGTCTGTGTGTGTGTGCTTTGTGTGTACATCAAACATTGCCTGCTGGTGCATGCTATTTTGTGTGCGTGTGTGTGCGTGTGTGTGCGCGCACGCGGGGGGCAGCAAAAGGGCCACTACACAGTCTCACCGAGTGCCATTAGACATTCATTGTCTTGAGCTCAGTGTGTGTAACGGGTTGGTGTGCTCAGCTGCAGCAGAGAGGGGAACACACACCGCTGCCGTGGTTACCAGTACACCCCCCTTCTCGTTTTCAAAGCCACTGAGATGGCCACTTATCTTGGCCCGAATCCTCACCCTGCTCTCCTGGGTTCGGGTTTTGTGCGGACGGGCCCATACATTTGCAAATCTCTCTGTGTGGCCCGGCACTATTATCACACACTGTGTGCTTGTACCCTGATTGTGAAGTAATAGCATCTGACAAATGTCGGGGCCTCCAGGGACGTGCGCTATTCTTCCGTAACCTGCCCTGCTCTGCCTGACTGGCTCATGGGACGGGCGCTGGGGGGACGGGCGCTGGGGGGACGGGCCCTGGGGGGACGGGCGCTGGCCAGATCTTCAGCACTGTTCTACATGCTGTCGCCACACTGACACCAGCAGGGAGGTGGAGTTAGTCGAGCAGAGCTGATGGGTGGCTTCTTGAGCAGGACACTCTGTCCAGACTAGGGCAGGACACTCTGTCCAGACTAGGGCAGGACACTCTCAGCTTTACAGAACTGACTGAAGCCTTTTCACTTTTTTCACATCAAAATCATCTTTATCTTTGTCTGTAGGTACCATTGGTTATAACCAGAGGAACCGCATCGACACCCTCATGTATCTGCTGGCCTATCCTCAGAGGCCCATGGTAAAGACCAAGACCATTGAGCTCATTGACTTTGAGAAGCTGCCAGCCGGTCAGAACGCCACGGTGGCAGTGATGAGCTACAGTGGTTATGATATAGAGGACGCTCTGGTGCTCAACAAGGCCTCTCTGGACAGGGGTGAGCATGCAATCGCACACCACTAATGCATCACTGCTTAACCCTACATAGAGTCTTAATACGTCACAGCGCCACCTCTGGTCAACCAGGTGATCTACAGGTACCTTGAAACAGGGACCGGAGGTGCAGGAGTACCTTTAGCTGAAGAACAGGCAGGAATTTCAGTAACTGTTCATCTTGTCCTTCCTGTCAGCTGCCGTGCTTCCTCACTGCCCATACTCTTCCTCTGCTCCAGGGTTTGGTCGATGTCTCGTGTACAAGAATGCCAAGTGCACTCTGAGACGTTACACTAACCAGACCTTTGACAAGGTGATGGGTCCCATGCTGGATGCCGAGACACGCAAGCCCATCTGGAGACACAACATCCTGGACGCGGACGGCATCTGCTCTCCCGGTGAGCCATGCGGTTCAGCTCGGCCTCCACGGGGCGTGAGCAGGGCTGGGATTGGGCGGCCGAGATGGAGAGGGGATACCAGTCCCTTTAAATCAGCATGCACTGTGCATTAGTGAATTTACAGCTAAGAAAACCATAGAATGCATGTTCATAGCTGCTGGATGAAATTGCGTGTGTGTTTGTGTTTTCCAGGTGAGCGTGTGGAGAATAAGCAGGTGTTGGTGAATAAGTCCATGCCTACAGTGACTCAGACACCACTGGAGGGCAGTAGCCAGCCAAGCCAACCTCAGTACAAAGATGTGCCCATCACGTGAGTCTCTCCCTCTCTCTGTGTGCCCATCACGTGAGTCTTACACGCGCACACTCTCTCTCAGTCTCCATCACGTGAGTCTCACCCTCTCAGTTCCCTTCACGTGAGTCTCTCCCTCTCTGTTAGTGGCCTGTCCACTCACTGATTTACACTCTATAATGTGTTGGAGATTTAGGAAACAAAATGTTGTTTTTATTTTGCATTTTAAGCCAGACTCCCCTTCACACAGGTACAAGGGCTCGACTGATTCGTACATAGAGAAGGTGATGATCTCGTCAAACGCTGAGGATGCCTTCCTGGTGAAGATTCTGCTCAGACAGACGCGCAGGCCAGAGATAGGAGACAAGTTTAGCAGCCGTCACGGCCAGAAAGGTAGTGCCACACCTCACCATGGCATAGCACACCCCCTATCAGCCCCAGGGACCTCCCACTGTTCCTACCACTGCCATCCCCAGTGCCTCTAAAGTGCCTCCACCCAGCCCCTCCCAACACGTCTCATTTAGGGCTCTCTGTTCTTTGTTTTCATCTGAGGCCTTTTGTCCTAAACCAGAGTATTGCAAATATATTAGAGACGCAACTTCTGAGGAAAGACTGCTCACCACTGGCGCTCTTCTGCTGCGTTGTGGTCGATGATTCGGTCAGAACGCTAGCACACATCTCACACAATTCCCTTGTTACATTATCCGAGCTGGTGTAGGGCCACTCATGACGGTGAATGGGGTCGGGTAGAGGTCAGTCCCTCTCAGTCGGGAGTTGCTGTGCTGCTGTTCTGCTGTTCTTCTGCTGTTCTTTAATGGCCTCGTGGGTTTTTAGCTGCTCTGAGCTGGTGGGTCAGCCTGACATCCTGCGCCAGAATCCCGTTGGCGATGGACGGTGTGGTTCCCCTGACCGGCACTTTGTGGGATTTTAGATGTTTCTGTGGAGCTTTGTGGGTGGGAGAGGTTGGGAATGACTGGCTGGACTAGGCGTGGCTTTGGATGGTCACGGTACAGGTGTTAGCATTCAGACACACCTTTGGCGTGTTTGCAACGCTTCATCAGGGGCTCAACCACAGTCTTGAATACGCTGCTCAAAAGCGACTGACATTAATGTGAGACGAAGGAAAGTGAACGGTCAGTAAAAAAGCCTTAAGCATGTTTACTTTGACAAGGGAGGTTTGAAGGGCCACAGGTGGAGTGTGTGAGTGTGAGATTGGTGTGTGAGAGAAATAAGCTTACATGAGCTTGAAATTCTGCTATATACGTACGTTTTTATGGAAATGAAAGAGCCACTCAAATACTGTGATGATGCATTTTTGGTTTAAGAAAAAAGCTCCGATTAAAGGTGGAGGGAATGTAGCCTAAAGGTGTTTGCTGTGGTGCTATGGGTCTGTGGCAGGGGAGTGTGTCCCGCTGTGATGACACCAGCTGGGGGGAGCACATGTCGCTGGGCCTCAGCACCACTCTTATTGAACCCCCCCACTAGACCTGAGCAGGCTCATAAGCTTCGGTCAACACTGCAGAATAAGTTAATCATTTACTGGTGAGACACACACACACAGGCCCATTGTGTGAGCTGCCACTGCAGGGCTGTATTGGGGGTGATGGAGATGCATGGGGCTGTATGGGGGGTGATGGAGGTGATGGAGATGTTTGGGGGTGATGGAGGTGAGGGAGATGTTTGGGGCTGTATGTGGGGTGATGGAGGTGATGGAGATGTTTGGTGATGTCCTCCATTGCGCTGCTGATTTCATGCCTCTTTTATCATTGTCACACACACAGTAAACAACGCGGAGGATGACTGTGATGTGAATCTCTCTCTCCTCCTTTCTCTCTGCCTCTCGTATTTGTGCGTGCGTCCGTGCGAGTGACTGTGTCCTCTCCTGGGCTGATCCTGTCTTTGTGTGCTATGTGCTGAGGGGGAAGTTACACCAGTATAATCCCTCTCTACTGTCCGGATTAGTGGCTCTCCTCACTTCCTGCCCCTCTGCATTTATGACTTGCAAATGGCCCAGTGATGTGTTTGCTCTGGCCGAGGGGAGGCAGGGTCAGCGCTTCCCCAATGAGCCCCCCCCACCCCGACTCAGCCTGTGAATGGCTACAGCCCCTACTCGACAGCTTTTCAGCCTGGATGATACACACACACACAGGGCAGTTCTTAACAAGTACGTCTATCCGTTTATAACATCCAGGATTCTCTTGGTTTTCATTGGTTGGGGGGTAAGGAGGAGGCGGCCCCAGTCGGCGGCCCCAGTCTGCATCTCTGATATGGAGGGATCAAACGTTACAGACAGTTCCCGTTTGGGAAATCACACTTGTGGCTCCTTTAGAGCACTACTTGCGTTCGCTTTGCTGCTGCACAGTGTTCAGTTTTGGTATTGCAACAAAAACTCAGCAGGACGACCCAGGGCCCTCCTGTCCCTCCACCCGCCTCAACTCCGCTAACTCAGCAGGGGGTGGTGCATTCATCATGTGCTGTTTCTCCTTGCACAGGTGTGTGTGGTCTGATCGTCCCCCAGGAAGACATGCCATTCTGTGACTCGGGAATCTGCCCTGACATCATCATGAACCCCCACGGCTACCCGTCCAGAATGACTGTGAGTGTGTGTGCAGTTTTAACGGAGCCCTGTTCTTTATGGTGGAAATGTGCTTCAAGCTGCCGTGTGTGCGCGTGACATGCAGTAATAATGAGTTGTGACAGTCGCACTTACCCATTGCAACTTCTCTATTCTTAACAAATTAAAATAAATATTACTATTTACTATATCTATTACTATTTTTCCATGTTTAAATCCACTATTAGAGTTGTAATGTTTTTGAAAAAAGAATATTGGAAGTTCTGTTTAGAAGTTGTTGATTATGTATTACATATGTAATACATAATTGCATTATTCTGATATACGATACATAATCACAAACTTGTATATATCAACTCCGGGTAAAAACATTTTTCTTGTGACCTCTTCAGAGAATTGATTCAACTTGAGTTGCGTTAAGATCACATTGGCAGTGTGTTTCATGTTCTGCACATTCTGGCCTTGTTTGGGTGTATTCAGCTGGCTCTCTCATTGGACGGGGAGGGGAGAAAAGGCTTCACTCTTTGAGCGTCATCGGGTCAAAGGTCCTCCGCTCCCGTGTGTGTGAAGCCACTGTTGTGCAGTGGTGTGTGTCCGCTGCCTGTGATGTCAGTGCCCCTGTTCCTCATCAGCGGAGGCGCTGATGTGGTTTCTGCTCACACCCCAGTCAGAGTCAGCAGGAGGGTGGAGATCATGACGGAGCTCGGGTGGAGGTCAGTGTGGTTTGTACACGAGTGGATGCATTTTGTTTCAGGTGGCTTGTGTGTGTGTGTGTGTAGGTCGGGAAGCTGATTGAGCTGCTGGCGGGGAAGGCTGGCGTGTTGGATGGGCGATTCCACTACGGTACGGCCTTCGGAGGTAGCAAAGTCAAAGACGTGTGTGAGGATCTCATTCATTATGGCTACAACTACCAGGGCAAGGACTACGTCACCTCTGGCATCACTGGGTAAAAAAACACTTTCCACCTTCTAGCTTACCCATAAGCCCAAGACATGCTTTCATGTGTTTCTGCAAAATAAATAAATATCGCAATTTTCTGTCATTGCTTATTTCGGCCATCCCGTATTTAATATGGACACCTTAACCAGTGTTATTTTTTGAGCTACCACATGTTTTTGTTACATTGAAATTTGTTCTGATTATAAAATGTTTTTCTGAACCAAACAAATCTTACATAATGCAGTACGTAATTCCAGCTCTGTAGAATCTGCATTTTTCAAATCAAAAACAAAAGATAACAATCAAAACCTCAGAATCCGAGAATCTTTTTGAAGCTAAAAATATGTATTGGTGCACCCCTGATATTTAACCCCTAATGTTTAAATATGCTGTTTCTTCTGTGTCTCCTTTCCCTGGCTGTGGGCATGGGTGTGGCTGTGGGCGGTGTCTGTGCAGAGAGCCCCTGGAGGCCTACATCTACTTTGGTCCAGTGTACTACCAGAAGCTGAAGCACATGGTGCTGGATAAGATGCACGCCCGAGCGCGTGGCCCGAGGGCCGTGCTCACCAGGTAGACTGCCCCCTGCTGTCAGGCAGGAGTGCTGCAGTTTGAAATTAGGAAGCGTGATCATGGATCATGTTTTACAATCAAAAGACTCAATTTGTGTGTCCTTGTGTGCACATGCTCGTGCCCTTGGGGGGTGTGTGTGTGTGCTTATGCTTCTGGGTGCACAGACAGCCTACGGAGGGGCGCTCGCGTGACGGCGGGCTGCGTCTGGGTGAGATGGAAAGGGACTGTCTGATTGGCTACGGCGCCAGCATGCTCCTGCTGGAACGGCTCATGATCTCCAGCGACGCCTTTGAGGTGGACGTATGTGGTCAGTGCGGCCTGCTGGGATACTCTGGATGGTCAGTAGTACACACACACACACACACACACTGTTCAAATCTGGGCCATGACACCATAATCCTGTCCTGGATATTTAGTCACATGTGTAGAGTCATACTGGTGTATGTGGTAGTACCGGATGTGTTGCTACCGAATCTATAATAGATTTTTTGTGCGTGTGTTGTGCAGGTGCCACTACTGCAAGTCGTCGTGTCACGTCTCGTCTCTGCGTATCCCCTACGCCTGCAAGCTGCTATTCCAGGAGCTGCAGTCCATGAACATCGTGCCTCGACTCAAACTGGCCCGCTACAACGAGTAACGGAGCCAGACACCTGCTGTCCTGCTACGAGGTGGTACGGGTGGAGCAGCATGGAGACCAACGTTACAGACCCCTCACCCATCACCCAGCTCCTGCTCACTCAGCCGCCATCCGGGACGGGATGTCCCTGTGTCCCGAGGTCATGTACATGAAGAGTGCTGTGGTGGTGATTTATAAAATGTCGCTGGTTTACATTTGGAGTTAAAGAACGGGCTTGACCCTTGATTGTGTCAGAAGCAGATTGGACTAAAGATGGTTTTCATAGATTGTAACGCAAGCCAGATCACAGTCTCAAAAAACGAGGATGTTTTGTTAGCATGTGGAAAAGGGGTTTGTACCCCCACCCCCCTGGGGAGAGTATTCATGAATATTCATTATTAGTTCTCTAACTTCATGCTGGTTTGCTGTCAGAATTGCTTATTTTTATTTCTGTGTGTATATAAGTAATAAATCATTCTTTAAATTATGAAACACCTGTTCATTTCCTGCCTGGACTCCTAGGCCGTGGTCAAATGGGTAAAGGGTCAAGGGAAGAGGCAGGCGTGGGTGGAGAAGTGCTGTGGTTGAGTGGTAATGTGACGGAGGTCCCAGCAGAATGGACCTAGTGATGTCTACAACCATCTGACGATGCTCCTTTTATTTTTCTCTCTAATTAAGCATCTGCCAGTCAAAGCTTTCCCCCTCCCACTAAGCAACTCTGGAGGCCTCTGATTGGTGGATTGTAATAGAATGGAGCTGGATACTGAGCCACTGCTAAAGGTTGGAGTGTTGGGGGTGGGCACATGATTGGTTCATCCCTGTTTGGTGGAGAGGAGCACCTGTCCCTGCTAACGAGGGCTTAACGAGGGCCTGAGCTTCTCTGGTGACCGTAGTGACCGCTGCTGTTCCTCTTCCGGCTTCTTGGAAGGTTTGACGTGGTGTTGCAGAGTTTGCACACTGAAGGTCAGGTGTTTGTTCCCTGATGCTGTCCTGCAGGAAGTGACCTCTGAGAAGCAGCCCGTGCAGAACTAGACCTTGCTAATAAAGATGTGTGCTGACGAGGACATTTAGGAACTCTGCATTTTACTGCAGCTGTTTGCGAAAGGAATAAGTGCAGTTTTCATTATAGCTGAGTTTATGCTCAGGAGCCTTTAAGGTTTCACCAGACCAGATTTGGCCCTAATGCTACACTCCGTAGGGCTTTAAGGGGGTAGGGGTAGGAGTTAGGGTTTCACTGCTGCCGTTAAGGTTTAGTCCCAGGCTAGACTTGATCCATGTGCAGGAAACCAGTGTGTGGAAGAGAATGGCACTTCGCCCAGACCTGGAGAGTTGTCTTGTCAGGAAGACGTCCTGCACCTGTCCTGCATGCCCTGAAGCTTCAAAGATACGACAAGCAGCCATGCAGCAAAGAGGCCATCGCAGTGGAGACCATCACAGTGCAGACCATCACAGTGCCACTTTAGTGCAGACACAGAGGAGTATCTTCCTGTGCACCATGTGGGGAACAGGGCGGCCATAATCCCCCTTACTCCAGTTTTCTCCCGTAGTCCGTTTCTCTCTGTCCCCCTAGTCTTTCTCTCCCTCTCTTCTAGTCTCGCTATATCCCCTAGTCTCTCGCTCTCTCTAGTCTTTTCCCGAAGTCTCTCTCTGTCCCCCCCAGTCTCTCTCCCCCAGTCTCTCTCTCTCTCCTCCATGAGTCTATTCATATTCTAATCACAGCTTTCCCCTCTGCAGTCTGCAGACGCTCCATCAGAGCCCTGCTTGCCTCACACTCGCCACTTTCACTTCCCCCCTTTTGTGACCGACGTTCTCCTCCCAGCACACTGAAATAAGGTTGCTTCAAGGGGAAGAAGGGAGGGAGAGAGGGAGAGAACAGGGTGTCATGCTAGTGCTGTTTGCACAAGAGCAGAGTCGAACAAACTCTTCAACTTTCTTCCTTTTTCCCCATTTTGAGATTTGGCGCTGATCTTTGAACATTTTTTGAAAACTGCAGGAACAAAAGCAGATGGAGAGAAAGATGAAAAAGAGCGACTAAAGTCTTAAAGTTTTGAATTAGTTTTTTTTGTACCCTCTTTCTTTGAATTATGCAGAAATAAAATCTCAAACTCTTTTCTCCAGGTTCCCAGGCTTGTTGAGGAAGATACAGACATCCAAAAAGTTTTGCATTGGGCCAAAAAGTGGAGAACTTTAAAACGGAGGCAGTGGGGGCTGTGTGTGTGTGTGTGTGTAGGGAGGGGGTATGAAAATGTATTAAATGCTATAATGGGGGACGGGGAGGCCACAGTGGTGGGACTGCGTAGATCTAAGCCTCTTTTTTCTGGGGAGGGAGCTTTTCTTATTCAAAACAGCTCCACAAAAGACTTCCAGTGAGCCTTGCCACATCCCCATCTGACTCGAAGCCATTCATCAGCCTGCCGAGCCTATCAATGACATGTCCCCCATCAGGGCTCCTATAAAATCAACCCCTTTCCCATGGAACATCAGCAAACATTTTGACGGTTCTGCCTTTTCCCCCCACTGGATTTCTGGAGTCTCTGACCCCCCCCCCTCTCTTGCGCTCCAACCCGAGCCCCCACCACCTCTCCAACACCATCACGAACACCATCACCCTTTCCTCCCTCTCTCCTTCCCTCTCCCTCTCTCTCTCTCTCTCCCCCTCTCCCTCTCTCTCACTCTCTCGCGCTGCAGCCGGCACTTCGTATGCATCTTTGTGGTGGTCAGCGCTCTCGGAGAGACGGTGGGAGCTGAGGAGGGGGAATCCAACGTGAAGCCATTTTCTCGGAGTGTCCCTGAAACGTGGATGGGAAGAGGATGCATTGTGGGCTGCTGGAAGACCCTGACATGGATTCCACAGGTTGGTTTTTTGCTGCAGTACCCGTGGTTTGGGAACGCCTGGGATCCAGTGCTCTGGAACGCAACCTGCTGGCCCTTGGGAATGTGTGACCTCACTCTAACTCAAGAAAAAGTTCTTTTAACTATTTAGATTTTTTTCTTCACCAGGGCACTTCAGTGCCCTTAACCCACTCGGGTTCAGAGATAAACTGACGGGCTTTGCCCCCCATCTTTTCTCATTGCTTCAAAGGATGTGTGCTTTTTCAGTGAACACAAATTGATGTTCAGTTATGCACCATAGTGAGCTGTTTCTCAGTGGGTGTTATTTTAATGTGGAATTAATATGGCACTTGGACTGCAGGTCTTAATCTCGCGCGGGGTAGATCGCAGTTCTAAGTTTGTCAAGAGGCTTAGAGTAATTTCTACTGCGAATTAGTGTAAAAGTTGCGTAGGCCGAACGCGCGCTTGCTCGTGCTGCACCTGCTGTAGACAAAATCTTGACAATGTTTAAAACAACCGTTCTGTGTATCACAAGTTAGAAAAATAACTTTTAAGTGTAGGCCTGTTGAATAATAATCTAGTTTGGCGAACATAACAGGTTTGGTTGTATTACGACGTTTACGTTAAATATTGGAAACTGGAACAACCTCGAGGCTAATGACTTTTTAAAAAAATGGAAAAAAAGAAAAATTAAGAAACTCAAAATGACAATTCCTAGTGAATTAGGCCTACATTAAAATGTAATAATCGCTTTATAAGTAAATGTAAGTTAACAGACAATTCACTGAATATGTAAAAAAATCTAAACAAAACAACAACGTCAACAACAGTCCGCCATAGACCATTTTGTGAATTTTGTCTGATTATAGTGCACCACAATAAACGATCTCTGCTGCGTCTCGCGCCTTTAGATTGGATTTAATCCCATTATTTAGATCTACTTAAGCTGCGTTCATAGTAAACGATTCAATTACACCGATCTGAAACACCAGAACTAATATAATTCAAGAATTTTGTATATATATATATATATATATATATATATATATATATACACAATTTATATATAAAATTAATTTTCTTGGGGTCTAACTCGGACTCCAGTTTAAATTGAGGGCTTGACAATCTTTCCGGAGCGAGCGTCACTGATAGCTAGGCAGGCAGAACTTTACGGATCCCGCGGATAAATTGAAGAAAGACATTACTGAGAGAAATTTGAGAAGATACGTCAAAATGTCAAATTAAGTTTAACATAGTGCTGACACAGACAGTAGCATACAACAATGAACACAATAAATCTATAAATATTTATATTAATTTATTTGTTTATTTTAAGACATTTTATTTTACGCTTTCTCGCGCTACCGTCCCTTCAAACGTGTATGCGAGCGAGTAATTACTGTTAACTGGGCTGCATCCCAAAATCGGCTGATTTGTTTTTGTGTTTTGGTTTTGTAATACCAAAATAATAGTTTTGGGGCAGTGATGGGCGGTAGGTCACCAGAAACTGTTTAATTATTTTGTTGGACGTAAATTGGTAGCTTCTCAATACCCTTGACCTATTCCGGCCTACTTCTCACTCTAAATCCGCTCAGCGATTCTGAATAGACGTTAAATAATGGTTTATCCAGTGAAAGTTCAAAGTCTTTTAGCTTCCCTCACAACTTTAACCCCTTCTAATGCATCGGAACTGGTTTCCTTGCCGACATGCATCCTTGGAAACCGCTGCTATGGTGATAGCAGTCATGGCCCGTGCAGGAAATGGGATGTACATGACTACGGGCTATGCTATAGCCTAAGAGTGTCTGTCCCGGTAAAGGACACTTGTTGGATTACTTTCATTGCAGAAACTAAAACGGCACACTAGGCTTGGAGAGCGCGCGCACTCAATTGCGGATAGGTGCGCGCTTGTAATTCGTTCCCAGAACAATGAAGGATTCCTGCCGTTCTGGTGAAAACATCCTAAATTCCAGCTGTCCACACAATCGACTGTCCTAAAACTGCACCTTCACTTCTGTGGCCCATAACGCCGTTAGTAGAGCATGCGTAGCCTACCATTATCAGCCTCCGCTGATAATTCATTTACTGTAGCCTACTCTAGGCTGATCAAACATGGTAATTACCAGGATCTCTTTGAAATATAGCCAACGGAATGTCTCAGTAACATCTAACGAGCTATGGAAATATATATTTTTACCTTTAGCATATCGTTCGCAGTTTACACCTGTTGCTTTGCTGAACCGTATATGAAAACAAAAAAAAACAGAATGTATATTCTGAGCGCATTAGAAAAAAATGACTCGCTGGGAACGCAATAAAAAAGAAAAACTGCCAATGTGCATGTTTTTAGAGAGCTGGATCGAAAGATGCCTCAACGAAGGCGAGAGCAAGCGCCTGTCCTGCCACGCGACCCTGGGGAATATGTCCAACGACGAAAGTAAGCTATGACTACAAATACTTCATGCGCATTAACCCTAATGGTAGAGGCTACCTGTATATAAATTACCATTCATTTTATTAAATATGTTTGATTAAGGTTTTGTCTTTGATGTGTATATATATATAGATTTCTTTCAAACGTTTTAATGATCAATTTACGATTTTATCGAATCGTATCATTGTAAAAAAATGTTTTGCAAATTAATCCACGTATTGCTTGGTTTTTGTAATATTTCAAAGACGAGGAGAAAGAAAACAATCGAGCTTCCAAACCTCATTCGACACCGGCGACGTTACAGTGGTGAGTTTGCAGCTCTGATCTTTAGCGAAGAATCCGCGCGAGATACTTTTTCTCATAAATAAGTTCGCCACGTGCTGATGGAATTTAGAACGTG
Source organism: Brachyhypopomus occidentalis (assembly GCA_020368025.1). Lineage (NCBI taxonomy): Eukaryota > Metazoa > Chordata > Actinopteri > Gymnotiformes > Hypopomidae > Brachyhypopomus > Brachyhypopomus occidentalis. Next base: position 5,794,725 of record JAGXOD010001351.1, on the reverse strand, counting down.
ATTGTAACACTTTCATTTCTAAGTACCTTGTATTTGTCACTTGTGGGTGTTTTAATTTAGGAGTTAAAGATACATTCTTACAAAGAATTAGTGCAATTTAGAGTTTCCTCCAGACTTGAGTAGAGTTAGCTGGGCAATATCTATGTAAAAAAATTATTACATCTCTAATAGTCTTTTTTTGCTGACTAGAAGAGCCGTTACTGTCACTCATGTCAGTAACTGTTCTAGCAGCAATTTTGGGCGTTTAGTGTATAATTGCAGCGCATGCTCCGCTGGCTTTACGCACCAAACTTTAAGATCTGTTGTTTTATTTGTTGTAAAGCCAAAGGGAGGAGCCGCTCATATTCCCTACCCAGCTGGTTTGTTTACTTCATTATTTGTAGACAACGACGCTGAACATGGCGTTTCTTTTTAAAGACCTTCTTATTCTACAAACAGTTCAGAAAATATGAGTGATAGTATGAAAAATAATAATAAGGTTACATATCCCAGAGCAAGGTTTTAGCTAAATTGTTACAAAGCTCTCAGTGAGATGGTTTACAAACTTCATGTTTTTTTCATCTCATCAACAAGTGGTCATGTTCTGAAATGATAGGGTATGTGTTCTGAGTCAGAATTGACAAGATTTGATTAAATGTGATTCTTCGCTATTTCGACTCCAAAGAAATCAGATACATATCACATGTGTGGGGGAAAGATTTAACTGTTTAAGCAAAGGCTAAGACCCAGTACTCACAATCACTGAGCTCCTCGATTTACCCGATGTCTTTAGAATATGTGTGGATTGATTTTGTTACACATAAAGTGACATTAATATATTGAATTTAATAACAAACTCATGCATAGATAAATTATCCAGTTTTGTATTAACACCTGCATTTGTAAATGGATACTTACACCATTCTGCTGAAACACAAATGAACATTCTTGTGTTCATTTACCAATGGGGATTATGCTATGTAGGTCTTGACTTTAAAAGCAATAACATTTGATTGTAGTTGTTATTTAGGCTTTGTTTTGTTTTACATTTTCCTTCATCATTGTGAAGATGACATTTAACAGTCAGGATTGTGTGCTTGCGCAGAAGCTTCTCTCTAAGGCAGATGGTGTCCATCCCCTGACATTTACAAGTGATGTTTGTGTTTCTAGAGAAATGCTAGCTAACAGCAGCCACATTTAACGTGAAACTAGAATGTCAACTCCTTTTAAACACAGAGAGGAAATAAACAACAAATGAATATTCTTGTTAGATATGAGGAGGCACGGAACAGTGGTGCGTGTGCGCAAACGGCAGTTTACACAGAATCCGTATCTTCGAATGCTTTGAAAACCTGCTGGAAAATGCAGTGTGTGTGGAGGTTGTGGCGGCCCGGTGCTGATGGGGTGTGTGTGTGTGTGTGTGTGTGTGTGTGTGTGTGGCCAGGCTGGAGGAGAACTACGAGATTGCTGAAGGGGTGTGTATCCCGCGCAGTGCGCTCTACATGCACTACCTGGACTTCTGCGAGAAGCACGACACCCAGCCCGTCAACGCCGCCAGCTTCGGGAAGGTAGGCCCTCGCCATCTCTCTGTCTCTGAACGCCACACCTGGCGTGAGCCACGCGGTCGTGCCGGACCACAAATGGACCACGTTCACGTCTGCTCCAGGCATGATGTGCGTGTTCTTAGTAGGATGAAATGGTGGATTATCAGGAAAGGAGGAGCATGCACAGGACACTTGCAAAAGAAACGAGTGATTTGTTAATGAAATAATCAGTGGTCTCAGGCTTGACATGATCTAAAGCTCCAGTGTGAGTTTTTTTTTAAGTTTTTTTTTTTTTTTAAACTCACAGAGAGTCTAAACCCACATATATGCTTTGCCTTGTTGTCACCACCCCTCCAACTACCTCTCTCTCACCACCACCACCACCACCTGACATCTCAGCCCCCCTACCCAGCTCCTGTCCGAGGATATTGAAAAAGAGAGGGGCCCTGGATTAATGTGTAATTAAAGGAAATTTGGAAGGGTGAGATGTTGCGGAATGCTGGATCAGTGGCTGGAGCAGCGTGGGGTGTCCTTTAGGAAGGCTTCATTGATTCAGGACAAAACCGCCAGAGCTAGCTGAGGCTGCCTCCCGTCTCCTCATTTATCAAGCCGGCTCTGACAGAACCTTCACAGCGTGGCCCCTCTTTCTTCCCACACAATGGAGAGCTCCACTGTTTGCTAAAGTCTCTGCACCAGGAGCTGGACCAAGGAGCCAATCTCATGGACAAAAACAGAACAGAGAGACAGAGACAGACGCTCAGAGATGTAGAAAAACACAACAAAAAGATGGAAAGAAGAGCTGTTGGATATGAATTTTTTTGAATGGCGTCACTGGCCAAAACCGCAGTGGTCAAACGGAGGGTCGCAGACTTTCACAGATGAATACACATTGTAACTTTCTCCTTTATGCGCTGGTGGCATCCAGTAGATTCAAGCAATCCATTTAACTTGTTCTCATAGACAGTCATGATATAAGCAGTTTACGAAATGTGAAGGCAGAAGAATAAGTGCTGGACAGTAAACATATCCCTGTCTCCTGCCCTGTACAGATAATAAGGCAACAGTTCCCTCAGTTAACCACACGGAGGCTGGGAACCAGAGGCCAGTCAAAGTAAGCATGAATCCTGCACTGTTACCCAGACTGCTCTGTGCCTTTTGGGTGCTTCTCTGTGATAATGCTTAAATGCTGTGTAATAGTGAGGGATTGTCGTAGGATTCATTCTTCCATACTGTCTGTGCTTGCTACCTTGGATTTTGTATTGCAATGCACTTTGTTACATTCAGTCTCGATCTACCACCGCAAACACCAGAACTTTTAACTATTTTCATTCTAAACAAGGCACTTGTTCAAATATGAATGTACCATTTCCTGGGGTGATAGCTATTTCTTCCCCTCTCTCTGTCTCTCTCTCTCTTTGTCTCAGGTACCATTACTATGGCATCGCCGTGAAGGAGACATCCCAGTACTACGATGTGATGTATTCCAAGAAGGGTGCGGCCTGGGTGAACGAGACGGGCAAGAAAGAGGTCACCAAGCAGACAGTGGCGTATTCACCGCGCTCCAAACTGGGCACTCTGCTGCCAGACTTTCCAAATGTCAAAGACCTAAATCTACCCGCCAGTCTGCCAGTGGAGAAGGTAAACAGAGCCCTAAAACTTCCTGGGACTGTCGTCTCCCCTCAGACTCCCGCCTCCTCTCCACTCCCCTCAGCACCACCCCCCCCCCCCCCTTGCACCTTCCCTGGCCCGGATTTAAACAAGAACCCAGAGGATTTATACGCTGGGTCCTCACAAACTCTTAATCTTTCGAGTAGATAATAAGATCTCACACCACACAAAGTACAGGCCCTAGTTGTCCTGCTTGGAAAAGGCAGCTGTAATTTTAAATGGTTTGTGAGTGGCTGATCTCCCAAAGCTTCTTCTTATATATTGTATTTGGCCAAAACCTGTGAACAGCATTACTGATGGACATATTTTATGTGCTATTTAGATTTTGTTAAATTTATGATGTCATAACTTTGGGAACTTTTGTTTCAAGACTGAAAGAGAGATGATACTATGCTGATGTGTGCACATTTGTAAACTCTCAATGAAAATGTTTTGAGCGTAGTGTTTACAAGTGTAGTGTTTACAAGGGCTTTTCTTTTCCAGGTTTCAACGTTTATCATGATGTATAGAACTCACTGCCAGAGGATCCTGGACACTGTCATTCGAGCCAACTTTGACGAGGTTCGTGTCCTCCATGCTACACTGCTTTCCTGCTCTATTGTTGCTGTATTTTATATGTTCATGCTTTGCTCCAGAACATTTGAACTGACTTCAGAAGCTTTGAAACGTATCCACTCAAAAGGGCTTATGGGCTTTTTTCTCCTTTTATGCTTTGAATATGTGAACAGAACCAAAAACATAAATGTTCCTTTCACAGTCTTTTATATCACACGCAAGCACACACAAACACACACACACTCACACTGTGTGGATTATGTATTAATAATCTTCCCTACTGTGTATGTACATGCATTTTGTTTTCTGTGTGTGTGCGCATGTGTGTGCGCATGTGTGTGCGCGCGTGTGTGTGTGTATGTGTGTAGGTCCAGAGTTTTCTGTTGCACTTTTGGCAAGGCATGCCGCCACACATGCTGCCTGTGTTGGGATCGTCCACTGTAGTGAACATCGTAGGGGTGTGTGACTCCATCCTCTACAAGGCCATCTCTGGGGTGTTAATGCCCACCGTCCTGCAGGCCCTGCCCGACAGGTGAGACACTGCCATCTGCTTTGTGGGTGGGGCGGCAAACATGACGTCACAAATGTATTTTGACACCGGAAATGCTGTTTGTGAGGTTTTGGCTTACTTACTTACTGGTCTACCGTAAGGCAGAACGTTTTACATATTTAGACCTACGTTGCATTAAAGTGTTGTTGCATAGAGCTTTGGCCAAGGTGTGGAGGTTTGTCTGTAGTAGTATTTCTGCAATGCAGTGAGAGAAGCATCATGTCCACTCAATGTTCATTTCATTTTCCAACGCAAATCAAGTGTCCTCTGACTGAACTGACATGGGCACTTTCAGTTCTGTCATAGAAGGTTGATATTCACTACTACTGTGTGTGTGTGTTTAAAGAAGGCTGATATTCACTACTACTGTGTGTGTTTACACTGCTGATTACGGCAGTCTGACTCAAGTCATCAGGAAATTCGCCAAGCAGCTGGATGAGTGGCTGAAGGTGGCGTTGCACGACTTGCCGGAGAACCTGCGCAGTGTGAAGTTCGAGTGTGAGTCCGGTCCTGCCATGTTCACGCTGAAATCCCATCCCCGGGGCTCTCGCCGCTCTGTGAAACAAATTTTTTTTCCCCTCTCAGTGTCGAGAAGGTTTTCCCAGATACTCAAACGGCAAACGTCACTAAATCACCTTTGTCAGGTGAGACAGGACCTCTTCACCTCCAACTGTAGCATGCACATTTGCATAATTTAACGTTAGCGTTCAGTATATTTTCACTTTGTCCTTCGTACCCAGAATAGGGTTACACAGAGCATGCTCAGTGTGTGGTTGTCTCCTCTGCAGGCATCCCGGACAGTGATCCACAGTGCCGACATCACCTTCCAGATGCTGGAGGACTGGCGAAACGTCGACCTGAACAGCATCACCAAGCAGACGCTTTACACGATGGAGGACTCACGGGAGGAGCAGAGACGCCTCATTATCCAGCGTGAGTGGACAGAAGCCCTCGGGGTCCAGTCAGGGCCTGAGGTAGCGCGGTCAGCATTGGGCCAGCACTCTTATCCAGAGTGACTCATATTCAACGCCACATGGCTTGTTCATTCCCTGGGAATGTGCACTCTATGGACATGTGCATTCTGTGCATGTGCACTTTCTGAACATGTGCACTCTCTGGACATCTGCATTCTGTGCATGTGCACTCTCTGGACATGTGCATGCATGCGCCATCTTGGTGTGGTTAGTTATTTGCCCTACCTGCTCTACCATATGTGATCAAAATAAATCATGCGTAGCTCCTGATGTCCACTCAGTCCAGGTGCGGTTAGGGTTCCTGAGTGGTCATTAGTGGATGAATCAGCCCCTATGTATGACATAATACCTGTAACTTGAAACTGATTTAACTGGACAGGAATATATAGATAACACGATTTTGTAGTATTGCACTGAGAAATAAGGCAGTTTTGTGCTCCCACGGGAAGATGCAGGTGTGTCTGATGTCACTCCATAGTTCGTATTCAATGCTGAGTCATTCCCACGACTACGAGAACCAGGCTTTAATCATAGACACTGAGAGGTTAACTAAGGTCACTCTCACACTTCAACTCCGAGGGGAACATTTCAAACTCATTTGAGGCAACTGCTGAAATGACTGATAAGGTCAAAGTTCAGAGATGGGTTTTTGCTGCTGCACCAGCCTGTTTATGGTTTCTCTCTAAGAATTGTCTTATTGTCTTGGAAACATTTGGAAAACTTGGAAAAAAGACGTTTTGTTCATTAATTCTGAATTGAAATGGATTCAGTTACTAGTATGGATTAAACAAAAAATATTTCACATGTTAAATTTTTGAGTTCCAAATTCTCAAATTTATGTTTTTGAAAACTGTGATGTTGACGTTAAGTAACTGTAACTGTAATTCATTCAGATCACTAAGTAACTTTATAGATATAAACTGAAATTTTTTTGTTTGTTCAGATGGTTGTGGATTATCTGAGCCAAACTGAAGCCTAATTTGGTTCAGAAACAATTAGTAGTAACACAGCAAACCCTAGCCCAAGATAGACATGTGTCTGGGAAAACGGGACACAGATTATATATTTTAGCATTCTCATTTATTCCCTCATTTCATCTGGCTCTTATTCTGCCACTCTGTATTTGGTGCAGTGTATCAGGAATTCGACCGCCTACTGGAAGACCAGGTCTCCATCGAAGCCTACATTGAGTGGCTGGACTCCATGGTGAACAGATGCGTTGTAAGGGTCAGTTTAACATTTCATTTTACTCTGAAATCAATACATTTATCTGTAAATATATTATACTATAGTTTAAAAGACACTGCAACTTGTGACAATGATGCTTGATTGCTACAAACAAGATGCACTAAGTTTACTGAGAAGAAGAATTGCACTTTTGGGCCCTGTTGAAATGAACCCGTTTCCCAAAATGAACTCTATTGTTAGGTGTTTCTAAAAGTTGAAGCTGAATATACAGGTGCCTTCCTTAAGACTGACCTGCCATAGAAATGCGACACCTCCATTTGAATGCCAGTGTCGTTAGGACAGGCTTATGTTGGGCCATTTGTGATGTGATTCCCAACTTAATGATGTCTTCATGGCCCCTGCTGCAGCCATTATACTGCAGATATAGGCTTGTAAAAAATTTGGTTGCCTTGGGAACGTCCACTACCCACGACAATTGTTCAATGGGAGGGTGTGTCCCCAGGGGCAAATCAAATAGTTGACTTGTTGACATGTTTTTCGTTCCTGGGGGGGTTAGGCCTCAGTGTGGACCCTGAGGTTAAGGCCCCTATAACCACACCTCCCCAAGGCTTTTATCATGGTAATGCTCCCTCTAGGTGGCAGCGAAGAGACCTGGGTGTCTGAAGAAAGTGGCTCAGCAGTTCCTGCTCATGTGGTCGTGTTTTGGGACCAGGGTGATCCGGGACATGACGCTACACAGTGCACCCAGCTTCGGTGAGTTTGTCGGGGCCAGCGCACGTAACGTCTGTTACCACCGTCCAATCAGGGAACCTCATCCCCATGTGTCCATTAACTCCATCCAATCAGGGAACTGCATCCCCATGTGTCCATTACCACCATCCAATCAGGGAACCACATCCCTGTGCAACAAGTACAGAGATTGAAGGACTATTTGAATATGGGAGGAGTGTGAAGATTCTTTGATATTGTCCAGATCCAGGATCAGGTTCCTAGTGTCAGGTGTGTGTCTTGTTGTCTTGAAGGATTTTTGATCTTAAGTACACTACAGCGATAACATGAAATTGTGCATTTAGTGTTTGTTGATAACATATCTTAGATCAATGAAAAAGTAAAAATAATTAAAAATATGTAACTTTTGAGTGGTTTGGAAGTGTCATTTTAGCTTTCCTTTAAGGCCATTAGAAAATGTTCCTCCATGTTTCCCACTAAGAAACTTTCCCCAATCCACATTCCAAAGATGAATTTTCCACCAAGATGGCTGCCTCGCTAACTCTGGGCTACCTCGCTAACTCTGGGCTACCTCGCTAACTCTAGGCTATCTCGCTGTCTATGGCAGAGAAGCTGAAAGAGAGGCCATAAAGAGGCTAGCCCCTCCTCTTCAGCTGTGTCTGTGAATATCAAAGACACAGCTGGTTGCACTGTTTTGATAATGCAGCTCTCTGTACAAAAACAGCTAATTAACAAAAGCTAACCCCCACCCCCCAGGGGTTTCCTCCTGCTTCCCATTTTATGAGTGGGCACTAACTCAGCCTGAAGCTCTGAATAGCCACGGGGTTTATAATACACAGAGTGGCTGAAGTTACTTCTACAATGTAATGGCTGTGTCAGGCCCTTTCCACATTCTTACCTAGTGCCTAGATGCCGTATTAGCACCACTTCTCCGTGTTTGAGGTCTAATCTTCTGATTTAAAATATGTACACTTCCAGTAAAAAGATTGGACACACCTACTCTGTTTCTTTTTATTATTTTCAACATAAAAACATGGAAGATGCCAAACCAATGAAAGTAAACATGGTATTATTATGATTCCATAAAGTAACTTTCCTATATTTAGACAGCTTTGCACGCTCTTGGTGTTCTGTTAACCAGCTTCATGAAGCAGCCCCTATGATGCTTTTCCATAAGTCCTGAAGACATTGTCACATATGCAAAGCACTTGTAGAGTGAGGAACTAAAGTTCGGAAATAAAACTGTTTGCTGAGGATGTATTTAAAATTGTGTGTGTGTGTGTGTGTGTGTGTGTTGTGAATGAATTCGTATATAAGATAAAAACTTTCCCTAATTATATTTGTCTTACTATTAAGAGCATGCATTTGTCAGGTGTGTCCAAACCTTTGACTGGTGTCAAATAATTGTACTTATTTGCTGAAATGATTGGACATTTAATTTGACAATGGTGTTGCTGAGCCTTGACAGCTTTAGTAGCAAATGGTTTTCAGGCATATCATTTAATCCTAACTTGAATAGACTGCACTAAGATGCTACAGCTAATTCCCTGTGACAAACGTGTTATCTGTGTTGTGTGCAGGTTCGTTCCACCTGATACACCTGATGTTTGACGACTATGTGCTGTACCTGCTGGAGTCCCTGCATTGTCAGGAGAGAGCCAATGAGCTGATGAGGTCCATGAAGGGGGAGGGCACTACAGGTGAGCCAATGGGCATGAGTTATCAGACACGCCTGAAATGTCAGCTTCATAAATGACATAAAATGTGTCCTAAAGAGTGAATGAAGTTGCTATCAATGTTATAGTCAATGTTGATATTGAGATCATGCATCAGAAGAAGGTGTTACTGTCTGAGTGTGTTCCTCTGCTCCCTGATGTTGCGTGGGCTGAAGTGATGTCCTGATTGGCTGCATGTGCACGAAGTTATAGAAAAGGTCTTTTCCCAAACCGTGGTATCGAAGCGTGTCATTATCTAAAATGGCTTTGCATGTAGCACCTACATTACTGTTGGCGGTGTGCATTCCAGAAGGTTCTGCCAAACGATAGTTCACCCACCCCACTGCCAGATAGTGAAGCAGCCTTTCTTCCATGCAGCAGACGGCAGTGAGGACCTGGTGCCCATGGAGAGCACCCCCACCCCCACGTCACCCGGGCCATACTCTCCCACCAAGCCTGTACACCCTGTAGACATCCCGGCACCCAGCTCTCCGAGCGCTGCACAGACCACCGAATACAACGGGGTGTCTGTTACCTCAGGTGAGCTTCCACGACTGTCACAGTCAAGACATGCAAATGTTCCTCTGGACCTACAATCATCGACCAGGTTTATAAGGTGGAATTATACGGGAGTTGTATGAGAGTTACAGACACTTGTTGGAAGTGGTCTGGTTGCGGGTGTTGAACTGAGAGACGTTAGGATTGCTGGAGTTCTTACATATCCGTGTCCCTTCTGGACTGAGATGGGCCTAATATCCACAAACAGCCTGCAGACCAGGAACTAAAACTTAACCAAAGCACTAAAAGACAGCTAAGACGAGCTGTACAACAGGCTATATATATAGAGGAGGCTAAATACAATGGCCGCAGCAAACACATTGTGTTTCTGTATGTGTGTGTGTGTTGTGTCAGGAGCTGTTCAGTCATATACCTGGTCCCTCACGTACACAGTGACCACGTCAGGAGGCAGCCCAGCTGAGGGCGGAGCCCAGCTCTCTTGCATGCGTGGCCCCGCCCCCGTACATCCCGCCTCCTCCGGCCACAGGATGCCCGTATACCCCCACAGAGACGAGCACAGGTGGGTTCCTGGGGGAGTCCGAGCAGCCGCCGCATTTAGCTTGTACATTTAGCCGTGGAAAATGTCTTTCAGAAGTGCATTGGGGAAGCATGTCCTTCTGCGAGCACCAATAATAAATACACAGAATACACTGTGTACGTGCAGTTGGTTTTGTGTTTTTGTGCGTTTGCTGAAGTGCAGGTTTGCTCATTACCCACGACCCTTTGTTTTCTCTCATGTGAACGCACTCCTCTCTTCAGCTACAATGGCAGCTACAACTACGGCAGCTACACGAACCAGCACCACCATGCCATCCAGAGCCAGTACCCAGGGCTGACCCATGACCCCGGCCTCCCCTCCCCTCTCCACTACTCCTCCTACCACCGCTCCTCTGCACAGGTCGGTCCTTTGACTGGGTTCTCAAATCTGAATCCAGTGAGTTCACACTGTGTTCGGTGTAATACGCATCTTCATGGAGCCGTAACGACTTCCAGAGATTCTAAATGGATGTAATGCTTGTTTACTCACCGCCATTGAAATGGAAGCGTATTTATCCCCAGTCTCTTTAACGGCGTCTTAGGAAGCCTGTAAGTCAGAGAGGAATGCTAATATGAATGTGAACAGTGAATAGCACACGGTGGTCATTAGCATGTGAAATGTTGAACTGTGTGCTATGCAGAGAGATGCATATTTAGATGGGCCCATCTCTACCCGGCCAGCACTAAGCCCCAGGCGTATGAACAGCCCTGCTGAGGGTTCTATACTGTATGTCTTTCCAGAACAAAATGAAAAGAAAGGGCTAATTAAATGGAACTACCAGTGACTGTCTTGCATGTTTAATTAGATCATCTACCTCAAAGTGCATCCAACCCATGCAGTCTGTGCACTGCTTCATGCAGAGGCAGGAGGTGGAGATCTTCACACTGAGCATCAGTACGAGCATGGCTCGGTGAGAGAGTACACGGACACGAGTTTATCAGCGTAACCAGGCAAGAGAGAGTGGACACAGCAGATGAGTGGTCATGAGAGGAGTCTTTAAGATGAACACTGAGGCTGAAGGGGGCTGAGTTTAGGCAGTTGGGCTTAGGGGTGTTAAACACTGAACTGTGAGGAGGGGCGGTGGAGGTCATTTCCTGTGGTGAGCTCTCTGGCCCTCTGTAATGGGAGATGATCAGCTGGGTGTTGGCTGCTGCCATCTGTAGCACTGTGGATAGAGGGGCTGATAGGTGCTTCTGGCCTGAACCCCTAGCATACACACACACACACACACGATTCCAGCCTACACTCAAAGACGACTTCAGTCCCTGTAGCCAGCAGCCGGGAAGCCCAGGCGTAGAGCGCGTTTATTAAAATATTGTGATTCAATGGTCTCTTTTCTCTGTTCGAACAAGAGGTCACTAAGCTGCACGTCTTGCTTTCTGACCCTGGCTGACTCTTTTTTCCGAGTGCCAGTCCTTCATAATGGTGCTGACTGTGGACGGCTTCTATTTTGAGGGGAAAGTTAGATTTTTACTTCCACTTGTCCTGCCTAGGATTAAAATGGACACAAAGTCTGTGCTTTGTCTGCGGGGTCAGTCCACAGGAAGTGACTGAGATGACACAGACAGAACACTATGCTGGTTTCCTCTTTCGAAGCAGAAAGCGTTTTTAACAGCCACACATGTTTAATGTTGACATGTTTGACTTTTGTTTATGGTCAGTTCAGTTACCCACAGCAACAAAAATAAGACGAAGGACCCGTAGAAACACACATGCAACAAAGCAACCAGATTGACAATGTAATCAGACCGACAATTTAAATAGTCGCACAAATTAATATTTTGAAGCTCTTCAAATCAAGCTACTCATATTTCCTTGTCCCCGACGTACTGTTTCACAAACATGATTGACATGCCTGAAAAAATGATTATCTGAATGATCCAGATCCAATGATCCAGTTATTTTGTCTGTGTGGTTCGCTCACTGTCTGGTGACACACCTTTATTTATAAATAAATGTGAACTGGTGCAGTAAGGTTTGGTGCTTTTGTGGCTTTTGTGTATGAGATTTCCCCTTTGTTCTACAGTACCCACTCAACAGTCAGATGCCGCGCATGGAGCCGTGTCTGATGGGTGGGGCACCTCGTCTGCACCCGACCCCCGTCACCCCCCGCTGGACGGACGTCCCCTCGGCCAACAGCTGCTATTCCAGCCCCCCCACGCACCCGTCACGCTACGCTGCCACAGGGGACATGTACTCTCCACTGGCGCCACGCAGGAACTCAGAATACGAACATGCACAACACTTTCCTGGCTTTGCTTACATCAACGGAGAGGCCACCACAGGTTGGGCCAAATAGCTGTCTAGGGGAACGCATGAGAAGATGCGTGCAGGAAGAAAGAGCCCCAGCGAGGCCAGGGAGCTTCCCCCGCCACCAGGAGATGAAGGGTCTGGGGTGGACTGAGATTGGGCTTCAGAAGGCGTGTGTGTGTTGGACTGGGTGAAGGGGCTTCCTCCACAAGAGCCGCCGGTTAAACTCAAATCCTCAAGGCAGAACCGTTGTGAGATGGCGAGAGCGCAGTCGTAATTGAACGGTAACTTTCGCTCCATGCCCAGGTGTCACGTTATCTCTCCTGTGAACATTTCGAGCCTTCCTCACCGCTAGGGCCCGCGTGGGGTTCTGATCCAGCGTCAGTCTGAGAGTGCACAACCCGCACGCCTGTGTTTACGCTGGGCTTGCTGCTGGACGTGAAGGAGAGCCAGTGCTGATGTGACAGATTTCTCCTTCTCGCTAGGCTCTTGTGTTCATTGCTGTTCTTGTGCTCATGGGCCCCATGCTGGGTAGCAAAACTACCCAGGAACACCGACTTGCCCTTGGCTCGCTTCCAGGACACGGACGTCAGCGGAAGGGAGTGCACTGCTGATTTAAATCACCTCCCCTCATCAGGTCACCACAGACACACGCAGAAGCTGACGTAAGATGATGTCGCACAGAGATTCCTGCGATGAGAGAGATAAGGGTGCTGGTCCTCTGTTATTACGCTCTGTTGCTGTAATTGTGGGAGATCTGAACTCTGAACAGTTCCCCATGGCTTTGTAACATGATGTCCCTTTGCTTTGTTTCATATATGTTTGTATTATACATTTTTTATGATTAGAAAGGGAGATAAAGGGCTGGTTCCCCAGCCATGGCTTAATCCTAGTCTTGGTCTAAACTGCAGTGCCAATTGTGAATTACCATTGGAAATTCTTTTTAGTCTAAGTTTAGGTTTAATCTGGATCTGGGAAAACAACCCAAAGTGTTAACTTAGATTTGTGTGTTTTTAAATGCACTCGGAGGTACAGTGGACCTATTACCCTATGGGTAGGAAAAAAGGAGAGATATCAAAAGTAACATTTATCTTTAGTCACTTTCTCTTGTAAATAAAAGCACTGAATAACTTCTGTGGTGACAGTTGTTACCGTGTAAATGATATATGTGGAATTATTTGTTACCACATAAAGAATTTTTAAGCCCAGTATAAAATCTGATTATTTACCCATCTAAATAAAAGTCGATTTTGTTGCATTTCAGATATGCTTCTTTAAATTGGGGTTTAAATGGTTTTTAGGGTGAGATTTTCTACATTTCAGTGATAAGTAATAACTTCAGTGCCAGCTAATAACTTTTCTTCAGTTATCTCAAACCAGTCAGTAAAATGCACCAGACTAGAAAACAGCCTTTCATAGATTCTACCAGATATTTTTCATGGTACGTCATTTTGCAGAACCATGACAATATCACACATATAGTGTTACAAAAAATCTTTTCAAATCCTCTGAACAGCCCCCCCCCCTTTCTCACCCCTGACAGAAATGATCTTAGGCACAGAACCAAGAGGGCCAGACTGGAAAGAATTCTATCTATGGCCATACCTCCTGCTGATGAGCGGTTAATGCATCCCCCATAACCTTTGACCTTTGCTCCTTCACGCTTTCACAGCAAACTATTCTATAGCAAAGTTTAAGATGTGCTTCTAAGGAGTAGCACTTGCAACAGAAGGAAAATCTGCACCTAGCTGTAGCTATATATCCCATAGAGATCTGCACAAGGAACCCACTTGATCACCTAGCTGTAGCTGAATCACAGGTTATCAATGGATCTATGTCCAATAATAAATGAAAAATTGCATTATACCATAATTTGAGTTACGTGCAGCTAGTAAAAATGCAATAAAACAGAAAACCATTTACATAGTCTGTAAATGGTTCCTACACATGTTCCATTTCATGGATTTTAAATGGTTTAAAAGTCCAACTGTTTATATGTATGTTACATTCTGACTAGTTATGATATGTTTCAAAATAATTGCCAGAAGATTGTAGCTAGGTACTGTAGCTCATACATAACTACATCACTGCATAAATCATAAACCATCAGCCCAGCAAAATATTTGGTTACTTTTGACACTATGTATACATGCAGTTCAAAAGTGGCTGGATTTGGCACAAAACACTTGAGCTTTTTTGCAGACTGTGATGTAGTGGTGTGGAGATGGCTCTGCGCAGGATCGCGCTCTCAGCCTCTTCCCGGACCTTTGATGACGTCAAGCTCTCTCAGGCATGCTCTCTCTCACGCAGCGACTGTGCCGGCTGACGGGTCCATACATCACGCAAATCACTCTGCTTATATGATCTTTTTTTTTTTTTTTTTTTAGAAATTCTGCATATTATTTTTTTTTAAAACAGAATAGGAGCAAATGTCTGAAAACAAATATTTTCCATACTGCATATGAATCATATGTTTGCGTATGTCACTGGTACATCAACAATGCACTCTGCACCAGATGTTTGTAGTGTAAGATCATTGCATTTTCCTTGCCTAACAATGGTTTGGTGCAAATAACATATTATATCAGGGATCTCTTAAAAGTGAGCGTGAGATAAAAACAGGATAAGACGTGTGGACTCATGCACATTATCTGCATTAATTCCGTGTCACTGCTACTGCTCACCCGCCTCTTGGAGCTGAAGTTTGGCAACATTAGGGTTCTTGAATTTGAAATTCTTTCATGGTATCTGTTAATGTTTGTTTAAGGAGTGTCCCGTGATTGTCCAAGAACCGTGACATTTGTGTTCGCTGACGTAGGTCAGCTAGATCTTAAAGTGACGTTTCTCGGTTAAAAGATGGTCTGAAACGTCAGGGAGGCGCATCGGACAACCTCTGCTGGTGGCTGGGTTGGTTTGCTGGTCTCATAAGGTTAGTTGGGAATTGGCGTGTTCAGTATCTAGACATGGATTTGAGTGCAATCTTATCACAAATTGAAAACGGAGACGAGGATGAAATTGAAAGGCATTTGCAAGTATACAACACGGAGGTAAGTTCCTGAATGACGCAAATTAACTAGCCAGCCAGCCAGCTAGCTTAGTAAACTGCATTGGTCTGCTAGCTAGCTAGCCAGCCTGTGTTGCTCGTCCACAATTAGCTATGTTTAGCTAGTTTTGTAGTTAGTTAGTAACTCGCTAAATTTGTAGTTAGTGTGACAAGTTGGCAGGTTTAGTAAACATGCGCCATCAGTGGAATCGTGTGTATACCAGCTAGATATCAGCGAATCACATAGCTAATTGTGTTACCTAGCTACAGGTCGTAATTAGCTAACGTAGTTATATAAAACATATTTCACACACAACATTTGCAAATGTTTGCTATCTTTTCCTTGGCTTTACCAAATGTTCAATAGCCAGCTAGCTAACCTAGTTAGCTAACCACCACCGAGATGTGCTTGCAGCAGGTTGCTATGGACAGTCAGACAGAAGCTAACGCTAGCTAACCTGGCTAGCTAGATTAATATGCCATAATCTAGAAGCTATCAGTCTTACTTTGTGTATAGTGTGTGTGTGTATGTTTTATTACAAGTAAGATCGCGTATTAGAAACGGAAGATATGTTTTACGTTAAATTATGCATTAGGTAGACACCCCAGACTTTACTCTGTATTATAGAGGAGTCTTCCCTCCTCGACTAAAGAGGTACAGGGTTCAGTGGTATGCAGTGTGCTGGAGAAACGGCACACAGATATGTGCGTGTGTCAGTCCTACAAGGTCCTGTGCTTACCTGGTAGAACAGGTAGATCAAGACACCTGTTTCGATTTCCACGGAGTGCACACACTACAGTTATGCTATTATAATATACAGGTGCATCTCAATAAATTAGAATATCATCAAAATGTTAATTTATTTCAGGAATTAAGTAAAAAAAAGTGAATCTATATATATATATATATATAGATTCATGACAGAGTGATCTAATTCAAGTGTTAAATTCTGTTAATGTTGATGATTATGAAAACCCCCCAAATTAGAATATTATATAAAAAATAAAAAATAAATTATTTTTAATTCAGAAATGTTGGCTTACTCTTACTTCTGTGGTTTACATTGTCTTTCAGAACTGTAGGACATTTACCTTTGACTGCAAAGAAGAGGCTGCTCGAACAGTGAGTACAAGATTGACACTTTGCTCCTCCAGTAACTTTGCGTCATCGCTTTCCGTTTGAAACCAGGACGGTACTTTCTGGTTACTGCATCTCAGGGAGTTATGTCTTATTGGTGCTCTTTTGGATTGGAGGAGCTGGTTGTCAGTCACTCTGGTTTTGTGTGGTTTCTCCCATGCAGAAGCTGTGTCAGGGTGTGCTCACAGTGCTCACACGCCCTGTCCCGCCCCAGTGCCAGTGCACCTGTTTGGAGACCATGCGCATCCTGTCCCGTGACAAGCGCGTCCTGGGGCCGGTAGCTACACCAGAGGGGATCCTCACGCTGTCAGAGCTGGCAAGGATCCGGCTGCCGGGTGCAGGAGCGCAGCCTGTGTGGGAGGTGGAGTCGGCGGTGGAGGGGCAGGTGGTGGTGGAAGCCCTCAAGTGCCTGTGCAATGTGATGTTCAACAGTGCGGCGGCGCAGCAGGTGGGCGTCGACCTTCAGCTGGCACAGGGGCTGTGCGCCTACATGCGCTCGTCCAGCCCCGCCCACCACGAGGTGGGGCTCTTCTCTCTGCGTCTGCTGTTCCTGCTCTCTGCCCTGCGGCCAGACATCCGGGGAGGATTACGCACGGAGACGGGTGCTGTCGCTCTGCTCGCTGACATGCTGGAACGTATTCTGGACATCCGTTGGGCGGGGCCTTATGAAGTCATGCCCCCTGATGACCAGGCCCCACCCATTTCACCAGAGAAGGTGGAGCAGACGATGGAGGCCCTCAAGGCTCTGTTCAACATCACCTTATCAAGCTCCAGTGATTCGGTGAGAAAGGCCACAGCGCTGTGCCTGTCCTACCCGCTCAAGAACTAAATTTTTTATTTTAAATTAATGTTCATAAAGCTTTATAGCACACGTTTGTTGTAAACACAAGGAAAGGCTGGAGACTGTAGAGAAGGCAGGTAGCTGCTATCCGACACAGCTTTGAACTGCAGGTGGCAAACGTACTCTGACTGCCCAACCTATTAGCCATTTCTCAGTCATATAGGTCTCTCCTTCAGGGTGTGAAGCAGCTGTTCTGGGCAACGTAACACAAAGAACATCTTTTAATAGTATAGTAGGTATTACATTAAACACTCATGTAAGATGATCGTAACACTACGATGGGTTGGTAACCAGACCCAGTTTGGTAGTTGCTGAGTGTTTGGGGCTGATGGGATGTAGCCCACGCTCTCCATGTACTCGAGTCCTTGGCCAAAAGCTTTGGCCTGCTGCAGAAAGCATTTCCTACTCTAATCAGGCCAGCAGTCAGAGCTTTATCAGTTCAGTGATCTGCCTAAGCACTCCGTACTGCTTCAACAATGGCCGTGTTGCTACAACAGCAGCTCTCGGCCACAGTCCTGGAGAGGCCCTGCCATGTACTCTTGTGTTTGCTCTGCTGCGACTCAGCTGACCCAGTTCAGCCAGACAGACGGAGCAGGGGCGGTAGAGCCACGACTGGCACCAGGAGCCTGTCTAGATGAAGTGACGATACTATTTTTGCGGGGAATCCCCAAAGCATTATGATATCTAAACATTTCTGTTTACTGTCCCCTGTTTGCTCAGTAGTTTGAAGGGAAGAGTTGAAGGGTTATTTAACCTTTGCCCCCCCGTCATCTTGACCCCATTTGTACCTTCTTCAGTCACACAGTCTTTTTCTTCTCATTTACTTACATCACCCAGTCTCCGTCTTTCCAAATTGGCTTTGAATGTCCAGCGGCCAGTTTATGTATTTAAAATGAGTGGTGTTTAGTGTGACACCTCCCTCACCATCCCGGTGTGTCTTTATTTCCGTAGCACAATGATCACCACTTGCGGCTTATTGCAGCTTTAATGAGGCATATTCTGATGCTGAGGGCTGAGACGGAGGAGAAGACGGAGGAGGTTCACAGGTAGGCCAGGCCCCTGTCAGGCCCTCCTACAGTTGGCTGGTGAGCATGACTTGGCCCTGTTCCCCAGGTAACAGCCCAGCACAGCACTGTGGAGGTTAGGAGACCAATGGCACGATGAGTGAGGGGCTAACCGTGTCTGAGCATGAGCAGTTGGGCACAGCTCATCCTCTGAAGCGAACCTTTAAGAATTCTCATGACGTACTGAAATGCCAGAGCTGTGAGTGTGAGTGAGGACGTGTCGTCTTTGAGTGATTAATGGCGCACCCCTTTGGCCTGTAGAGAGCCAGTAAACCCCCCCCCCCCACACACACACACACACACACACACACACTGTCTGGGTGGGTGGGGTTCATTGTGTGCCCCTCTGGTTCAGTCACCAGTCCCTTCACACCTCTGGAATGTCTGCTCTCTTGACACAAATGCACAATGCATTCTAGCACTCTGCGACCTGGCCAACTATATTCAGCCCCTGAAACAAAGCACACTGAATGTGCTGAAGCAGATCTGGGCACTAGTAGCTGGGCTTCTCTTATTCAAATGGCCCCAGGAACCAAGGGCCCCACCCCCAGTCTTTTTTTTTGGCCAGGCATGTAAATGTTCGCTTGGCTAGCATGTCACATGGGTGGCTGCCAGCAGACCTGTAGGCTACATTATGGCATTTGAATAAAAGTGGTATGCAAAGTGGTATGGAAATTTGTGCAGGTACGTTTTCGTTGTCTAATTTTGAACCGATGATTTCATGTAAATGGCTGTTTGATGATGCAGCAGGACCAGATGTAGAGGACATGTGGCCACAAGACCTCTGGCGCACGCCAAGAGAATGGACCATGATGAAGCATATCGCCATGGTTTTTTGAATATCCTAAACAAGAGAAAGATACATAAAGGCTCCATCTATCTGGTTGACCCTAAACTAGTGGTTACTCTTAACTACTGTTAGTCTATAGTGTTACTCTGCAGCCTTCCACTCCCATTGCTCAGCTGGCCAGCACTGCACGATCCTGAGAGTTGTTCTCTTCACCCATGTTTCCCAGCCATGCCATAAACCTCCTCAGCAACCTTCCCATGTCCTGTCTGGACGCCCTCATAAACGTGCCTGTCCACGGAGGCCTTGACAAATACGGTGGCAAGAACATGGATGCCGTGCAGGTGCTCGTGGACTTCATGGAGAAGAGGATCGACAAGGTACCGAACAGGACCACGTACCACGACATGCGTGCACCCTCTACCTATATGGGGCTTCTGCTGAGGACCACGTACCACGACATGCGTGCACCCTCTACCTATACGGGGCTTCTGCTGCTTGGTCAGAGCTGCACCGTTCGTTTGTGTTCTTTCACCTCTCAGGGGTCCAACTACAAAGAGGGGCTGACGCCAGTACTGAGCCTCATGACGGAAAGTTCCAGGTACCACAGGGAGATTCGCAGATACCTCAAAGCCAAGGTACAGGCTGTGCTGCTGTGTCTTTTGAGGAGGGCTTTTTTTTTTTTGACCAGCTTCGCTATTCCCAGGTGTGTTGTGCGTCTTCCATTTCTGGGGCTCTTGTGATGAATGGGGGTTAATGTGCAGGTCCTACCACCTCTCAAAGATGTGAAGGAGAGGCCCGAGGTGGGCAGCACCGTGCGGAACAAGCTGGTGCGCCTCATGACGCATGTGGACATGGGCGTGAAGCAGGGCTCTGCAGAGTTCCTCTTCGTTCTCTGTAAGGAGAGTGGTGAGTGTCGCTTTTACTGAATCTTGTGGAGATGAATGCAGGTCTGAGGCCCCCCGGGTGTAAGATCTTTACCTTTTAATTAAAAAGCGCAAAATTTATGACCTGTGATAAATTGCACGAGATCAGTTATTACACCAGCCAATCGGACATTAGGAGTGTTCATGTGGCGCTCTAGTGGGTGAGGCCGTGATGCGTCATGTTTGTGTCCGATGTCCTGCAGTGGACAACCTGCTGAAGTACACGGGGTACGGTAACGCGGCGGGACTGCTGGCGGCCCGGGGGCTGTTGGCGGGGGGTAGGGGCGAGACGGAGTACTCTGCTGATGAGGACTCGGACACGGAGGAGTACAAATCAGTAAAGCCATTGTGAGTGATGCGTCTAAAACGTCACCTGTACCTGTGTGAGGAAGGTCTGTGGTGTCACCATGACCCATGCGGTGTTGGCGACTTCTGAAGACTTCTGCTTCTGGATGATTTTCTTTTCTTTATGTTTGGGATTCTTTCAGCATTAACCCAATCACAGGCCACATAGAAGAGCCCATGCCAAACCCCATTGAAGACATGACTGAGGAGCAGAAGGAGTATGAAGCTCAGAAGCTTGCAAACATGATTGGCGAGTTGTCACGGTAGGAATTGGTCATACAGTAACACCTAGCTGCTTGGTAAGGGTACGGGGCTACAACAAGTATGGCAAACCACAGTTGCTCTGCACAGTAGTGCAAGGGTAGACTGTTATGTGAGGGAAGGTATCAGGAGGCACTTATGCCCATTCCAACAGCAGCAGAGCACTGAGGTCCCTCAGACTGTGGGCTTGTGGGTCAGCACAGTGAATCTGGTGATCCAGGTTTTTCCAGATGTGCTCCACTGGCCTGAGACTGGGGGAGTTAGCAGGCCAGGGAAAGACACACGAGTCACTGTTGTGTTAATGAAACCACTTCTGCTCCACCCCTGTGCGGTGAGGTGGGGCGTCATGGTACCATTACCATCAGGGAAGAATGTCAACAGGTACAGAGGGGCACATGATCTACTAGTATGTCCAAGGACACGTTCAGAGTCTTCAGCGTTCAGAGTGCACCAGTGTGTCAGGAAAACATCCCCCAGACATGTGCACCATACCACCCTGTGATTGGATGGGTTTGTCTCGTGGAGTCAGGTCTCATTTGGCGGTTTCCAAGATGTCGCCGCCTATCACCCAGGAGCCTATTAACATGCCCTTTTGCAAGTCCAGTCTGTTGTCCATGGCGATCGTTTTGTACTCTGCTGCAGGTGACTGTGGCGCTCACTTATTTAACTGTGCAGCTCCGTCCTCCTCCAGCAGAGACGTGTGCTTTCAGGAGTTTAATGCACCTCAATCAGAGGATACAGATTCTACCCTAAATTTAGCTTTGTCTTTAAATATTGATCAATCCATAATCCATGCAATCAAATGAACAAAAAAATATATTCTAGATTTATTCATTTTTAGCAGAGAAACCATAAATAAAGAATAACAGCATATACATTCTCCTTCCTTGACTTAAAATACTCGCAGCCAATTGGAGCTAAATTTTAATCCAAGTATCATACAATCAACTGTGGGGAAAAAGCCCATTGAGAAGATTAAGCAGGTTGGTGCAATGTGGGACGTGTGTGTGTGTAGGATGGTAAAATGGAAGCTAGCAGGGCCTGTAGTATGAAAAACTGAGAGCAGGAGTAGAGTGGGATTGTGACGAGAGGAAGGAAGCTGGGATTAACTGGGAGAACTGGGTGTGTATGACTGTTCTGTCACACATGATCAGCATACTAATGTCATTTGCATTTGTAAAAATCTCAGATGAATGTTCTAATATCCTGCACATGCTAATTTCATGTTTTACAACTGGTGAGGTTTTTTAATTTATTTTTTTACATTTGCTGAAGATTGCGTTGGTTGTGTTTGCTGTTCTGGTCTCTTCGTTCTTAATGGTGTAACCGGCACATGTTCTTGCAGCTGTCCGCCTTCAGTAAGCTGAGTGAGTCCATGACTCTGCTCTTGTGAGATGCTTTGGGAAGAGCAGGTGCTGAGATGCTGACCTTCCCGTCGCCATCGGCGACAAGTGTTAGTGGAGCTGGGCCGTTGCTCCGGGCACCTTCCTTACCGACGGCCTCATTAAGGCAGGAATCTCCCGCTGCCTCCGTGTGGCAGACAGACGCCCTTCCTCTCAGCCTCCGCATTCAGCAGGAGTCACCGCACACCAGCTTCTCACCCCGGGCCCGCCGCATTAATTACCCACTAATTGGTGCCCGCGGTGGGGTGGCAGGCTCATGGCCCTTTTGTCCTGCACATTCACAGTTATTTATTTATCTTTAAATACATATACATCTCTTTTATACAATGCTTGCTGCTTTGAGTAGAGGTGCCAAACGTAGTCTTCAGATGAGGACTGGCTCAATTAGAGTGGCTTTGGTGTGTGTGTGTGCGTGCGTTTGTGCATGCGCGTGTGTGTGTGTGTGAGAGATTGACGGGAGGAGGCAGAGGGGGGAGGGGTTAAAGTTTGCAAACACAAGGCGACGTCATTGTTCTGGTCCATCTATAGGGTGTTTGAGTCATAATGAGCAGCGTGTGCCCACGAGAGGCAGATTCCTTCTTTAGAATGGATCTCTCTCTCTCTTTTTCTTTCTCTTTTCACTCCTCCCCTATTCTTTTGGGGGTTGGGGTGTCGAGGTGTGTGTGTGTGTGTGTGTGTATGGCTGCTCAGGAGACAGGCAGAGTCCTGCAGGAATGCACCCCCACTCTCTATTGCTTGACTCGCTCCAATTAGCACTGACTCAGACACCCCCAACACACACACACACACGTGTGTACACACACTCATGCTTCTGTTCAGTTCTTCATCAGCTTTGGAATTAATTAGTTGGTATGTCTTTATGGATAAGCGCTGTGCCTTTTTTCTTGGCAAGCAGAATCGTTATCTATTGTATGTAGGCAGCTCTTACAGTGACCTGAGTTCGTGATGTCAGATGGCTGTATCCACCTGTGCGGTGCTACAGATGGGCCAACTGTATTTGATGGCACTACACGGATTCACTGCAGCTGAGAGCAGAGTATTTGGTGCAGGATATTTAAATAATAATTAAAACACACCTCCATTATACCAAGATGATATGAGAACCTGGTTGTACCTTGACACTTTCTAGGTTTCATTAAAATTCTCCATTATAACATTTTTTTGGTACAGTAATGTGGGAACATGTGTGCACTGGTTCTCATGCCACTCATATGTAACTCCATTTACTAAGAGAATTATGTATTTCACGAATGCACAGCGGCCTGAGCTCAGGAGATGACCTGAAGTTTAATTTTGGGGAGGAAGAAGCTAGAATCTTCCAGGTGCTGTGTATTGCTGTTCAGACTTGACCCAGGTTTTGTAAATACCTGGAACTAGCAGTTAATTTGTTCCACGTTTATTTGTTACACATTGCAGAAAATGAAGGCAAATGAGCCTTTTTTTTTTTCGCAAGCTTTGATTGGATAATGTTCCGATAAATCACCTTAGGCTTTGCTTTGATTGGATAAAGCTTCGATGAATCATCTTGGGCCGAGTTGGTGACACACAGTGCAGATATAATTGGATTAGCGTGAAGGAGCAGCCGTGGCTTTGAAGAGATTAGAATGAGTACTGATCCTGTAATTAAACTGCAAGGCGGGTGGAGCAAGGGCGAGCCGCTCCAAAGGCAGGGCTCCGGGTGTGTGGCTGAAGGGCTGTGTTTGGGGCCATGATTCCAAGGGCTCTTGCACAGACGGATGTGAAGGAAAAGAAAGATGTTCTGCACATCAACAGGCCCCTTTTAGGGGAAGGAGCTGAATGGCACTATAGCACTACAATGGAGGCCGCGGTGGGTTTCTCTGAAAGAACAGGTGCATTGTGTTGACAAATTGGTCTACATTGATGGGATTTGAGGGGCAACAAATGCATCTCATTTGTGTTTACACTAGCAGCTGGTTCTCATCAGCCCCGCACATGTTACGTGGTACGGACTTGAGCTCACCTGCTGAATTGGCTACTTTTGCATGGTACAAGTACATACACGTTAGAAAAGATGTACACAAATGCAAAAAGGGGTATGTTTTTTTTTTTTTTCCTGATGTCTGGATATAAAAAAAGATTTTCATAATCTAAAACTACTTCAAGGTGTATGCAAATTACTAGCTACAGTGTTCTCTCTCCACAGGCAACAGTTGATCAGGCCAATGGGGGTGAGGAAGGATGGCTCACTAGCACCCCTAGAGGAGGCTGTGCACGCGTGCCAGGTTGCTGGAAGCAGTGATTCAGAATCAGATTAGTGCTACTCACTCGGGCACCGAGGGGCCCCCCCTCACCGCACCGACACCCTGTCATCTATGTCGGTCTTGGGCCTTGAAAGATGGACTTTCACACGCAGCCAGAGAGAATGTGCCCTCAGGAACTGTTCTTTTCTTTGTCTGGGTATGTCTGAGATCTCTAGGACCCTGCGGAACTCCCAGGGTCACAGGCAGGCTTTAGAAGTTTTGTTTGACCCTGGTAATTATTCCTTAACCAAGGTGCATTGAAATGCTCAGATACAATTATGAGGGTGAGCTCTTTTGTTTGATAAGGGGTGTGATCACAGAAACGTAGACTGTTAAATGAACACCACTTCCTGTATGGGGGTAGTTTCTTGAGTCCTCTAATTGGCTGTCCTTTCAGTGCTTGATCTCTCTGGGAGGTGGTTGGGGAATTCTGTGCCTCATTCTGACAGGCCATAAACACTGATAGTTCATAACATTAATAACCCTATTTTAATCTCAACAACCACTTGTGAGCGTCGGTAATCGCTGGATCTTTTGTTACTGGAGTGCAGACTAGTGTCTGAAGACGTGTACGGGGTGTGCGCACAGAGTGTGTTTAGCACCATGCTGCTTTTGGACAGTTCAGTATGTAGGACAGTAGTTTAGTATGTAGGACTGAATGATGACAGCAAAAACAGGAAGTGACCGTGCTGGAACCCTAGCTGGAACCACAGTCTTAGGCTGTGGAGACATGGGGACGCTAGACAGGCTGGTGTGTAGGGGAGGCGCTGGTAGCCCAGCACAGTCATGATCAGCGTTGCGCTGGCGGGGGTGTCCCACTACAGATATAGAAGATCTAAAAATATATCATTACACAATACATATACGTCCACACTTCACTGGTTCTTCAGTTAAAGCCCTTAGGGACACCAGTTGCATTTGATGTGCCTGTTCGTGGTTAGATCAGTGACCTTTAACCTTGAATGGTGAAACGGCTGACTCTCGTCTTTAACCATACACGCAATGTTCGCTTTACTATTTTAAACAAATTGAAAGCAAAACTCTTCTTGCAGAACATAAATGCCGCCATTATTTGTTTGGCACAGGACCTGTGTGTGGTTGAAGCACTATTACCAGTTGTATTGATTAAGATAGCAGCACATGCATGATGATCAGGTCCACGTGAAATGAGAATGAATGTTGTGATTGAATTCTAAACCTTCACTGTCCTTAAATGCATGTGATTGCACATAAACACCTTGACTGAATGAGTTTCC
Source organism: Brachyhypopomus occidentalis (assembly GCA_020368025.1). Lineage (NCBI taxonomy): Eukaryota > Metazoa > Chordata > Actinopteri > Gymnotiformes > Hypopomidae > Brachyhypopomus > Brachyhypopomus occidentalis. The sequence continues at coordinate 5,769,152 of JAGXOD010001351.1, read as the reverse complement.
ATGTTTTTCCTTTGCACTTTTAACTTTGTGTGCGTCTTGACCATCGGTGAAGCCAAGATTCCATTAGCTTTCCTTATCTGTCAAAAGCCTACAAAATACACTGGTTCCCTGAAAGAGCTTAAGGTTCAGCTAAGCTACGTATTGTCATCCTGTCTGGGGTTCGAGCCAGAGGTGTTTAAACGTGTGTGCTTTTGTAAAGAATAAGAAATATACTTTTCTTTTTTTTTAACGGTGTTTTTAAAGTTAATTGTATTACTGAAGTACATTTACACAATATTCCAACTTTCACATTAATATTTCCACCTATTGAGCTATAAATGCCTTTTGTTGCACAAACCTGTCTCAAGTTTCTTAGTAGAGTGTGTTTCATGTATGTCCCAATATTAATTCAGGTGTTCAATGAGAAACTCCACAAAATGGACTGGCTAGCAGAGTTTCTCATTAAATACATTTTAATGTCAGCAGTAGTGATAAAACAGGAATGTCACATAAAAACAGCAATCTGTATATTCAAAACAGTACTGGGGGGGTTGAGTTTTCTAACTACAAATCTTTACATGCACCACCCAACCCCTACAGTCAGCACGGATCAAATTGGCTGAACAGCAGCAAAACAGATGAATTCAGCGACAGACAATTTCTGCAAGTAGTTTGAGAGACGCAGAACACCCAGCATGGACTGGACAAAGTCTTTCTCTCAAATACCGGCGAGCAAAACTTCAATACACTTTAAAAATGTCCCATACACCCTTCACACATGCACACAGGTAAACACACACTTTCACTCAAGAGTTTGGAAGGAAGCTTCCAGCTCTGAGCCTGCGGTACTGCACCTTCAGGTCACAGCAGCCGGTCGCAACAGCCCATCTGCACACTACCACCATGTTCATTTCTACTTCTCCCATTTTCACCCAGGAGCCCCAAAGGTCACTCTACTCTGAATCCTACCAAATAAATGCACTGTTAAATCATTTCTGCATAAGGTTTTCTCTATTGAAATATATTAAGTGGTATTTTAAAGATTTATTAAAATGGTCCTGGAGGTGAAGTGCTGTAGATGTTCGACCAACATCTCACTTTCCTTTAAGAAATAAAAACATCAACCGGACCACAACAGGTCCGGCATCGCAACGGCCTTTATATGTCCAGACTGAGTGACTGGTCAGCCATTGTTACTTGGTACTGACAGCAGTTGGTTCCTGCCGTCAGGCTCTGAGGAGTCACTCTCCTCACTGCTGCAGGAGGAAAGTGGGCCTTCAGGACCGGACTGGGCCGGCCCGCTCCCCCGGGCCTGAGCCGCGCCCCTCCAGCCCGAGTCGCCGCTCTGTTGCCCGGTCGTCTGCTGTGCTACGCCCGACTGTGGACTGCTCAACATAGCAGGGAGGGCCTGGGGAACACACACACACACACACCCCGAGTGTAAAATAACTGAATTAAACCACTTCTATCTGCAAGCAACAAGTGCGCATGAACACACCCCTCCCTCCTGGCTGTCCATCAGGTCCTGGATCTCGGCGTCCCAGCCCAGGATCCGTGCGAGCCGGCCAACAGAGTCCACCAGATCCCCGAGCTCCATGTAGTCTCGTCTCCGGAGGGCCTTGCGTTGAAATGGTCCCACCGCGTGCCGGTTCAGCAGGAGTCTCGGCACCGCGGGCCTCACCGTGTTCACCAGGCTGGCAAAGGGCTCGATCTGCCCCACAAGACAAACGCACGCTTCACGGTCATCATGAGAGTACGTAGGAACACAGCTGGCCAGCCCATCTAGAATCAGTACACTACCTGTCTTCCTCTAGTCTTGATGAAGGCCATGTGTTATGACCAAAGGGCTCCATGAAACCCCTGCACTAATTTCCCATGGTGCTCACCTGCAGGGAGGTGCCCATGATCAGGAGCAGGTCTGCACGGGGGAAATCTTTGGCATGCTGGAAGTATTTCTCAGGCAGATCTTCGCCAAAAAACACAACATTTGGCTTGACAGTAGCTGAACAAAAGGAACAGGTGGGGACTCCGTCACTCATGATGACTTTCTGAGGAGAAAGAAGAAAAAAAAAAACCATAAATCCTGAGGTGGTGATGGTGATCATCAGGGGAGATCTGTAGATCTGATGAAAGCTGCTCCTCACCTTGGCCTCCTCAGCAGGGAAGGGCGTGTAGCACAGGTGACAGGACGCGCTGGCAAACGAGCCGTGGGCCTCCACCAGCTTATCGTCTGGAATCCCACACACTGAACACAAGAACACAGTTCACGATCTATAAACTAAAGATGAACTTAAAAAAAAAAAGTTTTTCTTCGATATGTGAAACTACTAAGGGCAGTCAGTGAATTTATACACCTTTCAAATGATTTTATTAAGTGTTAAATTCAGTTTTTTGAGGATTTCATCGCTTTGTTCACATTGTAAGTTGTCAAATGGGAATCGTACTTTTCTCCAGGCCGTCGATGTTCTGTGAATACATGCGCAGCAGGAGCCCCTTCTGGTGCAGCATACGGATGAAGTAATGGACGTAATTGGGCCGATGGCGGCCAGGGTACAGCTCCTTAGCCAATGAGTAGAAGGGTCGAGGGTCATCAGAGAAGAAGTCGATATTGAAGACGGCTTCTGGGTAGGGCAGGTTGTATTTTGCGAGGTTGGAGTATAAGCCTGTCCCCGGGGTCCTGACATAAAGAGCAAGGTGGCTTTAAAATATGCATCATAATGTACAGACCAAAAAAAAAAACCCCACATGATGAATGTGGGAGGAGCAAACGGAGCAGGAAACCAGGATGCGTCACCTGAAGTCCGGGATGCCACTGGCAGTGCTGATACCTGCCCCAGCCAGCACCACCACGTTCTGCAGGCGGCCTAGCTTCATGAGCCGCCCGACGGTGTGGAGAGCTCCCCGGGGAGAGGAGCGGACAGGGGCGTGGGGTCTCCCCGTGGGGCCTGAGCGTGGGGGAGGGGCGCCCAGCGTGTGGCTTGACGAACCCTCGTGGACATCAGCGCCTGCTTGTGATGACTTGCCCTTCCTGTGACGAGCAAAACACCGGGTTTAGATTACAGAGGCGAGTTAAAACGAGATAAACACAGAAGGATTAGGATTATCTTCAACACACCCAATCAAAAACTGTATCGTCACAATGAAAAGTATCATCGAAGTATCGTTACACCGCTCCAGTGTCTCACCGTGTTAAGGAGGCCTGCTGCTCACTGACCCTCATCAGACTGAGGTCATCCAGTATGCCCGGATCCGTGGGACGGCCAGACTGGGCCGGATCCTGAGGGACGAGGGTAGGATGTGTCACTGTGAGCACAGGGGGTCCGCCACGCCCCTCTCTCCTCCACCTCACCTTGCTCATGTCTCCACCTGCACCAGGGATTCGTTGTCAGCGGCAGGAACTGGCAGTATAACTGCACAGCATAACAGTCAAATCACCATTTTATAGTGCATCAACACTGTGTTATAACGGGAATATTTAGAAATGTGTTAATACACTGATCATTTCTTTTTTAACTTTGATGATTTAGTTTCTGCTGAATATTACAAGCCCTTTTTGATTTGACCAAATGACAGTACTAGGGCTAGATGGAAGAGTGCTAATTATATACAATTGAAATGCAAAAAGCACATTTCTGAACAGCAGTGGTCATTGCAAAATTGTTAAATCTCCTATATAGAACAATTTAAGTGCAGTTTTATCTTGCCAAGTTAAATGACGTAGGAGATATACTGGATTTTCTAGCACAGCACACCCAAGTGGGCAGTTCCCATGAAACGTGTGTATGTATAAATGTGAATGCATAGGTGAATGAACCAATCATTTAGTGAGGATTGATCAATGCTAAGCCTGTCAAACATGTACAAAATGTGTGAAACATGACTGGCTGATGTCACAGTTGTAGTCCCTGTTCCAGACTTATATATAGAGCCTCTTGAGGTACATGGTTTATGAAGGTCTGAAAATCCCAGTTCTAATTTGTGCATGTTGTAATGACTGGAAAAAAAAAAAGAGTTTTGACTGCATAGCACATTTGCCCCATGCCACTGTGGCTGTATGCATTACTGTGGAGGAGCTAAAGACTGGGATGTGTTTGGGTGTGCCACAGCGCCACCTTCAGTCTGATCGGGTTGGCGTCGTGAACCTCGGTAGTGGGCAGGAGTACTACTTACTGACCAAGTATCATGTTTATAGTACTTATGGTTTGGTCAGCACGATCTGTTTTAAGGCAGAAATGGAATAATAAACACTATAGCAATAGAGTTCCCACACCTTCAGTGCTTGGACCCCTAAATATTTAAATACATAATACCTGAACACAGTCAACTGTATATACACAGTCAATACTGGTACCAACATACACAGTGTTTCTCAGAAGACCAACACAGGATCGTATCTTGCAAACTAAACACATCCTGATTATGCAGCATAAGACATTACCGAAGGGAAAAAAAACACCTTAGGAAGGGCATGTTACCAAGTTTCTGTCCTTTTTAAGATTTGTTCAACAAACCCATACAAAATATGAGGCGGCACCAGACCTACGACACACATTTCTTCCCCTCATTTAAAGCACATTTCACAGTTGAACTTTGAAGCTTTTTTTAAAAGACTGATTGGGACGGTTTCTGCAGTACTGGCCCAGCAGTTTTCCTGGATATATTTAAATGGCAGTTAAAATGAAATCACAGCTACGCTCTTGTGTCTCTCCTCCCTGTGGTCGGTGAAAAGCCTCAGTGTTTTAAAACTGTCACCTCACAAACAAAAGCTAATGGTTGTAATATATTTAGTGCCCCCCCTCTGTTCAGCAGCTATGCTAATACAACCCACATCTGGGGCAGCTTTACTGCTCAGAGAAAGGGAGTGGGGGGCAGGGGGGCATTTCAAAGAGAGCTGGGGTGGCAGGGGGGCAGGATGGACTGTGTGTCAACAAATCTAGCTGGAAGAGAATCGAGCAAGGCCTTTAAAGGACCCCTCCCAGCCCACACGGTCCCCCAGAAAAGGGGAGAGAACACAGATGATTTAGAGGTGCATTTCATTAAAGGGAGCAGAGTAGACAAGGGAAGGACAGGAAAGTGCTGCTGAAAGTCTTTTAGAACCTTTTCTAGAGCGTCCAACGTAGAGCCTCTACGAATGGATGACAAGTGGCCAAGGAAAAGGGAAGGTCTGAGAGCGTTGGGAGAAAGAGAAGAGAGGAGAGACACAGAAGAGACAAAGAGATACATCTCATAAAACAAAGCCTGCGTCATGGCACATAAACGTGATAAGACGAGCCTTTCACCGAGGAACCTTATCGCATGCCGGAGAGGAGCCACAATCCTTTTCAGAGGGACAATGAGCCCCATACCACTGTGGCGATAAACCAATCTACTGTGGGTGAGCGCAGAGCAGCTGGATGAATCTGTATCCATGTGGCAACCTGTGCAAAACAGTCATGTGAAGAAATAAATTAATAAATGGAGATGTGTTGATTGAAAGAGGGGCGTCCAAGCAGGAGCTTCCAAGATTAGGAGATTAGGCCTCGTTTTCAGATCCTGCAGTCCTTTTAAATGCATTTGGGCTCACTGTTCATGAGACTAAACCTCCCCATCTTCATTACTTTAATGCCCGTTTCTGTGCAGCTATTAAAAACAGCAGGGGGCGGGAGTCCAGCGTCTCGGACTCCTGTCCGCCTATAGCAACCCTGCCTATTCATCACAGCACAGCTTAATGAGACGGACGACTACGCAACCTCCACCACACCTCACCAACGTCCACCACACCTCTGCTTCTACTCCCACAAAGGGAAGCAAAACACGGAGAAGTAAAGAAAGGGTAACACTATCAGGTACAAGTGCGGTTTACATGACACTCAGCCAGAGAGGAATAATGAAGAGCAATAATGATGAGCGAGTGGTCCTCGGAGATCAGGTTGGACTCTACCAGTTCACGTCGGACTCTACCAGTTCAGGTCTCAGAACTGTTCTACCAGTTCAGAACTGGCCAAATGCACCCAAAACATCTCCACATGCTAAATAAACACATCATGGTAATAATGGACCAAAATCAATATCAAATTATTAACAGGTACATACACTCACTGGCCACTTTATTAGGTACACCGTGCTAGTACTCCCATTGTGTCTTCAGAACTGCCTTAATGCTTCGTGGCATAGATTCAACAAGGTACTGGAAACATTCCTCAGAGAGTCTGGTCCATATCGACTTGATAGCATCACGCAGTTGCTTCAGATTAGTCGGCTACACATCCATGATGCGAATCTACCAAAGGTGCTCTATTGGATTGAGATATGGTGACTGCGGAGGCCATTCGAGTACAGTGAACTCATTGTCGTGTTCAAGAAACCAGTCTGAGATGATTCGCGCTTTATGACATGGCACGTTTTCCTGCTGAAAGTAGCCATCAGAAGACGGGTACACTGTGGTCATAAAGGGATGGACATGGTTAGCAACAATACTGTAGGCTGTGGCATTGACACGATGCTCAATTGCTACTAATGGGCCCAAAGTGTGCCTGGAAAATATCCCCCACACCATTGCACCACCACCACCAGCCTGAACCGTTGATACAAGGTAGGATGGATCCATGCTTTCATGTTGTTGATGCGAAATTCTGCCCCTACCATCTGAATGTCGCAGCAGAAATCGAGATTCATCAGACCAGGCAATGTTTTTCCAATCTTCTGTTGTCCAATTTTGGTGAGCCTTTGGTACGAATTGTAGCCTCAGTTGGACAGGCGTACCTAATAAAGTGGCCGGTGAGTGTATAGCTTATTATTCAGAGAAAAAGGAAAATTTCCAGCTTTTTTTAATGGAATAAATTAACCATTAAAAGTACATTTGCCTTATTAGGTTATAGCCAACCCCCAGCAGTGGAAAAGGGGTGGAGACAGCTGTCTGCTGCTTAAGGGGGTGGAAACAGCTGTCTGCTGCTTAAGAGAGACTTTAGTAAACACAGGCCACATGGAAGTGGCTTTCCAAAGAGAACATGGCGAAAACCAACAAGGCCAGCAGTGTGACTGCAACCATGGTGAGGGGGCTAGCAACCAGCAGACAGGGCTAGCAACCAGCAGACAGGGCGGGAATGAGCTGCCAGTCAGACTCAGCATTAGTGCAACAGCAGAGACACACGCCGTGAGACAGCAGAGAGACACGCCGTGAGACAGTGGAGACTACGTGACGGACACATTCACTGCAATTCATACAAGGGTTTGCTGAACAACAATGAAAATGGCCTGAGATGAGTACAAAGGCCATAAAGAAGTATAAGTGGCATCACAAAAAAAAAACTACAGAACTACAGCACAAATGTTATGAATATTTAACAGTGAGGCTCTAACTTCCCAAACTATTACTGCTTGACGAGGATGGTGGAGAAAAGGCACAGGGGTGTTTCCTAAACCCCATCGCTGTTATTTACCTCTGAATCTATAATCATTATATAAAACATAGTAGCTCAAGAGCACTTTTCAGATAACACAAATGTCACAGCTATTAGGCATTAAGAGATCTTTATGTGAGACGGGACACAGAGGGTAATGGTTCTGATATGGGCCTGACTCGACCCTCTGCTCACCCCTTCCCACATTCACCACTTAACTGCTCAGCTAAAAAGCATTAATGAGTCAGGAGTGTGGGAGAAGGTACACAATGGTCCTGGGGTATACAGTGCTGAGACCCAGGCTGTTCTGCCTCAGGGTGGACCCCAATGCCAGCCTGTACAGTCCCAGCACAGGCGCTCCTGAAACCGCGGTTCACCTAATCCAGTCGTGTAGCAGCACAGCATCCTGGTAACCTGCACGGGGTTCATCGAGACACGAAGGGAGGCTGGAGGGCCAGCGTGGACAGCCCTTCACTCCAGGGTCCAAAGCTTCACTTTCTGGATGCCACTACACAGTGTTCCTTTTCAAACTACTGAAGCCTTCTGTGTTTCTCTGGTAAACCTCCACGATAGTGTACGGAGAGACGAAAGCGCCGTGCTGTGCTTTTAACAACCTACAAAGCAGCCAATAAACCCACAGCTCTGTGCCTGGAGGGGCGAGGGAATAAACCCTTTAACCCTTTGCTGTGTGATCTAAATCAGGCCTGGAGGTGCTGTGTGTTTCAGATGTCCAGCCATCGCGGGCTGCTTGTCTGATCTCTGCTGCCCCCTAGGTGAGTTCTGGTCATGGGACTAGTCACCATGGTGACCACTTCAGTGCCTAAAAGGTTTCTTTTCTCCTCCCGTGGGCTAATGACATGTCATTCAGTGTTGCCTCTTTGTTGGATTCTCATATGACACAATGCAGCTAATTTGGGCTTATTGTAGTGTTTATTCAGGGTGCATGTGCACACACGTGTATCAAAGTGCCAACGTCCAACACCTTCGATACTAATTTGATTAGGTCAAATTCCAAGAAAAGCAGCACAATGATCCGATGCCGATTGGTCCTATAGCCCTGTCCTTTAGTGCCGCTGTCATTTGGAAACCTTTTATAATACAGTGTCAAAATAATGGCCAAGCAGTTGCAATTATTCTCAAGCTGAAAAAGTTCATAAACAGGCCTAAAAAATGCCACTGTTTCCTGTGACCTGTAGCATCATTGGCCTAAACATTAATTTAATAGAACCATCATCAACATATCGACAATAGTTTACTTCAGGCTGAAAATTGGATATAGACTGACATCTAGTGGCATAAGTAAGAATATCTCATGGGAAAATGTCATGTAGTGGTCTTTGTTTAAAATAACAAGTGGCAGTTCTAGAGTCTGTTAGGGCCCCAAACTTTCACATCACCACTGCTGTAGATTAAAGCTGTTGCCCCCAAGGCCCTGGGGCTCCAGGCAGTGTACTACCTCCCCTGCTGACCTAGGTGCCTCTGGAAACAACAGCAAATCAAAGCTCATTTGTGGTGTTAGACCAATTAAATTAAAACCATAAACAGGCAACACAATCTCCTCCTCTGCACACTTATCCGCAGGCTTCCTAATTTTCCCACAAAGAAAATCTTCTTGAATAACACTTACGAGGTTGATGAAAGCAATACAAAGTATGCTTAAAGGTGTTTATATTGCAATGATCCATGGGAAGAATAAAAAGGACACATTTGTTTAGGGACACATCTTCACCTCTGTGCACTCAAAAACAAACAAACAAACAAACAAACAAACAAAAACAACACACAAAGAGCTATGGGATGCAACCCACACATACATTTTGAGCTATAGAGAAACACATGTATCCGCGTATCGAGATAAGTACATAAATAAATACATAACTAAAACAACGTGGGGCTATTTTCACGCGTACATCCTCCCTGTAAAGGGAGGTTCTTGTACGTAAAAAGGTGATGTCCACTTAAAAACCTACGCCGCCCGCCCATGGCACAAATCTCTAAATTAGGACTGCTTGTTCATTAGCCTATATCAGAGTCGGTATCCTTAGAAACGCAGCCGAACAGGCCAAAACAGCCATGCACATTCCCTTAGTATAAAACATTAACATTTTATATTGCATTGATTTGTACTGCCTATTAGATCTATTGATGCATCACTTTTATGAAGAAATTGTGTGTGTCAAACAGAACTAACGTTAATGATTATTAGTTATTTCGAAGGCTGATGCCGTGTTCACACATGCTTCCAACAATTTAAGAGGTTTATCACATTTCAACTGGATTATGCCCGTTAATTCACGATGCGAATATCAAGTGAAAAAAAATCTGCACATTCTCTTGTCAAACCTGCCTCCAGATGGTGAACCGTCAATTTGCAGGGAGGGGATAGACTGCCCACAAACAACAGCGGCAACTTGTGTCCTCTTCGCTTGAAATGCCACGTAGTGATCGTGACACCTGCCGCGCAACTTGCTAAACACTAGAGAGTCACGCTTAAAAGACGCGCAGTGAAGTTTACCAGCGGTTTACTGTTCATCAGAACAACACAAGCGAAATGAAAAGACAGGAAATACGTCACTCTTCATAAGTGCGGGAAAATTCCAACGAGTTTGAATCGGCACACCGCGCACTCCGGATGGCATAATGATGCCCTCTGGAGGACCTTCGAAGGCCCACATGACACCAATGGGAAATAAAGTTAACAAAAGCACACGCTTAAAAGTCTTCTTTAGAAAAGGACAAAGACGTTTCCAAACCGTGAGCAGTGGACAGGAAGTGGGTTTGGTGTCGGCAGCCACGTGATCCATCGTGCACATTGCTTCGGAAAGCAAACTGCAAAGGCAAAGCCGTTAGGCTATTTAAAAAAAGCCCTGGCTGGATTTTGTATTCACTAAACGCACAAAATAACTGCAGTTCATCTACATTGTTTACAAGGTGTTGTAGAGCAGGCAGCTGGCTATGATGCGCAATTTGAACTATTACACTAGACTGCTCGTGTTTAAAATGTCACTTTCTTGGTCACCTCGCGGGCGCACCAATAAAGGTGTTTAGAAAACACCTTTACCCTCTTTGTGACACAAAATAGCCTGTAGTTAGCCTACATGAGTTACCATATTAAGACGCATATTAGTGCAAATGGGTATTAATGAAAGTCTATTTCACAGGATAGGCGAGAAAAAATACGTCACTACGATAACATCCACTGGTCCAGATTCATAGTGTTTTTCACCATGGTCACGGCACCAGCTATAATCTATGCAAAGGTGTCCTGCTTCTAAACGAACAGTCACTCTTGTTACGTGGTGTCCTAAAGATTCTCTTTGATTATCATATTTTCATAATCTGCTTTAAACAAGTTCATAGTGATGAAAAGCGTTGAGAAGCAATCACAGTACATAATGTAAGAAGTTAGTTACTGCATGAACAGATGCAAATGCTGTTTGTTACATGAACGTTTCTTACATGAAATGTCGGCTTTGATGAAGCTGTCACATGAAGGGTTTCTGATTGTACAAATCTATTTAAAAACAGCCTACAATGATTAACAGATCTGAACACTCTACATATATCTTAGTCTGCTGTGCCCTAACAAATATGATGCAACAGCAAATGTTTCAAGGTCACGAGTAGACAGGAGCGCGAGGAGACATGACAGCTTTTTTAAGTGAAAGATCGTTCTTTTTTCTCTACATTCACTGACATTTATTGAGACAAATACGAAATTGGCTATCAGGTAATTGTAACTGAGTTATAAAGACAGTTAAACGTCTAAGACTGATGGATGTCAGGTGTAACTTCATAGCACACTGAAATTCGCAGTTTCTTAGCATTGCATTACTTCATATTTGACAAAGTATGACGGCATCTATTTGTGGATCTGTTTTCAGGGTAAAGGCCGACTTGAACAATATTCCTCTCCAAGGCCTAAACACATTTTAACTGGGCTTGAACACCAATAATGCAAATACGTTTTCGTTTGTAAAAAAAGTACCATGCTTGTAGGATTAGGTTAAGCGTGGGTATACCTATGCCCATTTTCTTTTCCCTGTAGATCCGCACGCGCCGTGGTTTGGAACTGGAGCGCGTCACTTCCTCTCTGAGGTATCCGCGTTGGTAACCAGCTACTTGGTTAAAAGAGCAAAGCAGGACGCCACGTATACGTCATTACAGCTAGAACATGGTTTGGAAGAGAGATTTGACAGACTTCAGCTAACTTTTAAAGGAGCAACATACTTTGTTTCGAGGAACCAAGGGGAACAAAGAAAACTATTGCAAGTTTATCAAACTGTTGCAAGTTCTTGTATGCGTAAGTATCCTGTAGCTAGCATTAGCTCACTAGCAACTTTTTGTATACTGCTTTCTTGTCTATTTATCTAGTTAGCTAGCAGTCGTGTTATTTACTTAGCTAGCAAGGAAGCAAGGTGTAGCTAGCTAAGTTTCTGAAGTGTTTAAAAATCCCCGAAAAGTCAGTTTTTTCCCAGCAACTTTTGATGCGCAATTTTGAACCAATGCACTCTTCATTCGCTTGACATTGCTTTCTGGTGCCATATTTAACCCAGCTGCTGGAGGGAACTCGTGGATTGAGCAAGTTTGTTGGCTGTCATGCCTACGTGTAACTGAACTCCGTTGATAAGTTATTTTACTTTTGACCCATGTTTGGCATCTCACAGTTAGGCCTACATATTGGTTATTGACTCTGGCTTCAAAGTTATCTCGTTAGATGCTGGTCACTGATATGCAGCTTCATAACAGTTTAGAATAAGATGAAAAACACTTTCTTGAAAAAAAACGATTTTTAGTCTGTTTTTTTATCTTATTTGATGCTGCAAGGTTAAGTTCAGTGCGTTTGTTTTAAATACAAGAGGACTTTTACAAATGTGTGGTCTGGGTGTTGTCAGTAGTATAACTTTTAACGCCAAATACAAACCTGACTGGTTGTAAACTGGTCTGGTTTGTTCTCTTGCGCTCACTAGCGCACCCAGTCTCTAGGAAGCCTTTGGCTTTTTGATCTTTTTCAAATACTCCATGCTGTTACAAAGTATAATTAATTGGCAAAATTGTTTACCTTTTCAACTCAAATATGAAGCATTACTTTCAGTCGCCTCTGTTCCCCTCCACAGAGAAACTATGAGTAAAGTAGAGGAACAACAACCTGATGTGCCTGCCTACTTAAAGGATGAGCCTCCGGCAGGTAATACATGACAATAGTGGACTTTAAAGTGTTCCTCATACCTGCTAAATGTGACTGTAATTACATAAGGGAGTCACATGGTGGTGCTCTTGTACCATCCAGAGCTGTGTTGTTGACGAACTTTTCCATCACTGCTCTCTTTACTCACTCCAACTTAAGACAAGGACCATTGTATTTCTTTGTTGATTCTTAGTTTTCTCACTACTTCTCAACAGAGGTAGTTAAAACTGCCTTATAACATTATCTGTATCTCCTACAGGAGTTCATGAAGACACCATGTGTGTTTATTTTAAAGCAGAGGACAAATTTGTTATTTAAATGAATGCCACAGCTTCCAGAATTCCCTCTTTAGTAAAGCCACCCCCTAGTGTCATAGGCACGTTCCTCTACTGTACCTCTAGTGTTTAGCCCATCCGAGGCTGTGTTTCGATAGTGGTTTATAATGCCACTTGTTTGATTTTAACAGTTGGGCTCCGAGTGCCTATGACCTCTTTAAAAAGGTCTGTATATCTGAACCGCTAGTTTTTTTGAACTGTCAGTTCTTCAGTGTCATAGATCCCTCTGTTTATCTCAGTAGGGCAATCATTCAAAATGTTGGCTTGCTTTCTGTGAATAGATTGCAGTTTTCACCTGCTGCTGATCTGCTTGTGCTGTTGTCTGTCTTACAGATGTGAATAAGGACCACCCTCAGTCACAGCCCGGCGTGTTTTCCCGAGTGACGGGGGGGCTGTTCAGTGTCACCAAAGGTGCCGTTGGGGCCACTGTTGGTGGAGTGGCCTGGATTGGAGGGAAGAGTTTCGATCTCACTAAAACTGCTGTCTCCTCAGTCGCGTCCGTTCCTGCTGTGGGGGTGGGGTTAGTAAAAGGGGGCGTGTCTGCTGTGGCTGGAGGAGTGTCTGCTGTGGCTGGAGGAGTGTCTGCAGTGGGCTCAGCGGTTGCTAGTAAAGTTCCAATTGGAGGCGCTAAAAAAAAGGACAAATCTGACTGAAGTTGGGGAGATTCTGTCATGATCATCATCGGTGACTATTGCACGAGTCCTCAGTTGGTGGATGGTTGGTTTAATATCTTTCAAAATGAGTGCTGGAGGCATATTCATGTGTGAGATCTGGCCTATAAGATGATGACCCTAATACGCTGGAGCTTCAATCTGTTCCTTAGACGAGCACCTCCATTTTTGTTCGTCGCAAGTGGTGTCTTGTTGACTGACAGGGAGTGAATGCAGTGTTCCAACCAATGGCAAAAATGTTTTGATATGTGAACTGTCATGTTTTTTTTGGGGTTTTTTTGCATGAGAGACCATGGTAACCGTGATGTTCCACCATAGTGCACCAGCCTTTGTCTTTTGAAAATAAACACCAAGATCCACACTAGTTTGAACCGGCGCCTAGTCGCCAGTTCATTGCAGGCCAAGTTCTGGATTAAGATGGACATGGCTTGGGTGTCCCCTCAAGGTACTGTAGAAGAGAATCAGTGCCCTGTGGGCTCGATGGCAGTGGTCCCTCTGTTTGATTGATTTTGTTTGTGAGATTATTGCCTCTGGGGGTCCAAGATGAGCCATAACGTACTCACACAGCTTTGCTCCCATCTCTCTCTCTGTATATATCTACCTCTCTCTCTCTCTCTCACATACCCCTTTGCTCATTACTTTCTCTTTCTTTGTCTCCCCCAAACACACAGCTTTGATCTCTCACACACACACACACACACACTCCTTTCACTCATTTCTCTCTCACGCTTGTGTGCTCTCCATGTTGGCTGCAGTCCAGTTAAACCTTGAGACTACAGACATGAACTAATGTGGTCAACACAGCAAAAAAGAGGTTTAAAGAAGTTCCGTTGTCCCTGCATTTTGGCAGCAGTCTCTCCTAAAGGAATCGGCACTTCTGCATTGCTCTTTATAGAAATAAACATATGTTAATGTCAGTGCCACAGTGGATTGTTTGTGGACTGTAGCCTTGACATGAAGGCTGTGTCAGGGTCTGGTGTGATTTATAGCAGTATTTCTTTTTCTCGTGGAAAGGTTCATAGTGCTCATCCACTTTTTTTGTCTCATTCATTTCGCAGTTTGAATGTTTGCACAGGCCAAGGTTGAATATGTTTTTTTTTAAATATATATTTTGTTGAAGTTGGGGTTGACCAGAGTCTGTGTCTCAGTTCTGTGTTGAACATCTATTTTACTTCAACCAAAGTGTGCAAATATGTAGTCTTCTATCTCCGCTGCATTTAATGTAGGTTCTGTGTATAGTAAAGATATGTACTCTGTTTTGTTTTAGATTTTAGCGATGTGTTTATCTTACATACGCGTATATAATTCTTGAATTATTGTGAATTCAATAAAGAAATCCGATCTTGCATTTTGCCTTGGGAGGACTGTCTTTCTTCTAGTGCTCACCCACAGAACCACTTAACAGAAAGTCAGAACTGCGTTCCAACCTGTCAGCATGACTTGTATTTAATTGGGGACCAGTCCATGGGTCATGTGACGTGATGTATATGGCAGCTACTTTCAGGACGTGATGATGGGTCTCCCCCCATCTGTCACCTCCAGGTAAGGGTTTCATTCCTCATACCCCTCAGTGAGCATCTCCAGAACGGACTCAACAAGCCTTCACTGATGCTCCAATAATGGGGTGTGGTAATGCGTGAGAGAATACTGCATCCAGGTCAGGTACCAAGGCTTTTCCCCAGAGAGATAAAGTGGAGGTAAAAAAAAGTGTTTTAGAAAGAAATGCATTTTTGTGTATGTAAAAAGCACAATGGCAGCTAGTGATCAATGGCTTTAGCACCGCATGATAAACAACAAACATCTTGAAGTGAATCAAAGCTGTTTTATAAAGCGACCGAGTGTAATGGGTGGTTGGGCTTTACAGAGACACTGCACTTGTTGGTTAGTTTGCAATATGAGAACATTTGAAAACTATTTGCAATCTTTTTGAAGGTTTTTTTGTTCAACTGTCTAAATAACTTAAGCAACAAAATGTCTTGTTTTTATTCAGTCCTGTTCAGTACTATTCAGTCCTGTACTCAGCTATGTTGTTCTCTGATGACTAGAGCTTATGTTCTTTATCTTAGCACACATGAAGAATGGGTCTATATCCATTTACAGCCAATAGCAAGAGGGACTTAACCCTTGAGTCACCAGACCTGAGTAAGTGGTGACTGTGCCTGCAGGGGACAGCAAGTCAAATGGTTAGTGCCTGTTTTCTCTCTCTCCTTTTTCTGATCCCAAGCACTGATTCAACCAGCCTTTAAGTGACTCACTAATGATGCCACAAAGAAATTCGCCATGAGCACACGGTCTTCTACTTCAAAGACCCAACATAAGTGGGCAGACATTGTTAAAGAGGTGGGCAGAGGGCTGTCTTGAGCAGCAACAAACACAAACCTTCACTGTGTTGGACAGTGTCCTGATACAAACACCAACCTAGCTCAGACAAGGAAGGGTGTGTGACATACTATATGCGGTGCTTAAAGTCTTCCTGTGTCTGTCTTCATTTGAATAGCTCAGCGCCCTGAAATGCCCTGTAGAAGTCGCAGGTAGCTGCACTTCAATGACTTTGTAACCCCATCAAAGCAAGTCACAAGCTCAGAAAATGAGATTGTATGCCTATTAATCTGATATGAGTCTAAGGAAAACAGTCAAGCTGTTGAGCATGATGGGATGTCTGCGTTTCATGATTAAATTTAAAGGGCATAAATGCATAATAACACTTTTAAAGAGAAGGAAATAATGCAGCCTATTGTTGAAGTCAGACCTGTGAGTAATTTATGCAAAATGAGATGGTGTTTCTCACCAGGAGGAAGTTTGTAGGTGTGGTGTGTCTCACCAGGAGGAGATTAAAGAGGTGGTGTGTCTCACCAGGAGGAAATGTATATGTGTGGTGTGTCTCACCAGGAGTAGATTAAAGGGGTGGTGTGTCTCTCCAGGAGGAAATGAAAGGGGTGGTGTCTCATCAGGAGGAAATTTATAGGTGTGGTGTGTCTCATCAGGAGGAGATTAAAGGGGTGGTGTGTCTCTCCAGGAGGAGATTAAACGAGTGTGTCTCATCAGGAGGCGATTAAAGATGTGGTGTGTCTCATCAGGAGTAGATTAAAGGGATGGTGTGTCTCTCCAGGAGGAAATTAAAGGGATGGTGTCTCACCAGGAGGAAATGTATAGGTGTGGTGTGTCTCATCAGCAGGAGATTAAAGGGGTGCTGTGTCTCACCAGGAGAAGATTAAAGGGGTTTTGTGTCTCTCCAGGAGGAGATTAAACGAGTGTATCTCATCATGCGGAGTTTAAAGGCATGGTTCGTCTCATCAGGAGGAGATTAAAGGGGTGGTGTGTCTCATCAGGATGAGATTAAAGGCATGGTGTGTCTCATCAGGAGGAGATTAAAGGGGTGGTGTGTCTCACCAGGAAGAGATTAAAGCTTTTTGTCTTGGGGACATGCCATCCATTTGTACCTTGTGCTACATGAATGTATTCTTCACTACTGACACCATTTATTAAACATGAAAATGTTTACCTGAGTTTCAGTAATACAGGTAACCATAGTGCAAATGTAAAATCACAGCTCATGTTGAGGATCAGCTATGGGACAGGTGTGTTTAAAATAACAGAGAAGTCATGAGACACCTGTGCAGATGAGGTATATACCCAAATGATGTTGAATTCCAACTCTTAGTTTGAATATGATGTGCTCTTTAAGGTGAGCAGTGGGTCTGCTCATTTCTGTGGAAACAGGAAAGTCTGAATTATTTATATGGTCTCAATTTGATGAATGTAGCCTGAAACAATGAGCAGCAGGAAATGTTTCTTTTCTTTATTAAATCATTGCTGTTATGGCCCAAACAGCAATAAAGAATCAAAGCTGCATCTCTGCTTTGATCTTAGATACTCATTTAATGATTCTGATTGGGACATTCTTCTGAAAGACCGACATGTTGCATTGCCCTAAAAACATTTTCTTACAATTTTTGAATTATTTTATTTTTAATTGCAGACAATTTATAATTTATAACACTTGGCAAATGATATGCCGGTGTCATTGATGTGTACCCTGGGGGGTGATGTGAGGGGGTTCAGGCCTATGCAGAACAGCAGCAGGGACAGGACATCTCCTTGGCAAATACCGCACTTGATGGTGACTTGTGCTATTGGCTAGTAGTTGCCCCAGAGTTGTCTTCCACAGCCCCACTGAGTCCTTCACAAAGTCTCTTACAGTGCTCTGGACATTCCAGGATCCATGTGCTAAATAACTGGCTTAAATACAGACTGTGTACAGGACGGTCTGTCTGGTATTTGTCTTACAGTCTTGAGTGACTGTTCTATCATTCTACTGCCCCGACACCTGATTGGGTACCGGGTTAAGGAAAGGAAAAACCGGGTTAAGGAAAACCATCAGTGTACAGTGGGCTGCAGCTGAACCACATGCAGAACAACCGAATCAGGAATCAACACTCCCCTGTACGCCAACATTCCCCTGTACACCAGCACTCACCTGTACGCCGACACTCACCTGTACACCAGCACTCACCTGTATGCCGACACTCACCTGTACAGCAGCACTCACCTGTACACCAACACTCACCTGTACACCAGCACTCACCTGTACACCAACACTCACCTGTACGCCGCCACTCACCTGTACACCAGCACTCACCTGTACATCTGCACTCACCTGTACACCAGCACTCACCTGTACACCAACACTCACCTGTACACCAGCACTCACCTGTACACCAGCACTCACCTGTACACCAGCACTCACCTGTACACCAACACTCACCTGTACACCAGCACTCACCTGTACACCAACACTCACCTGTACACCAGCACTCACCTGTACAGCAGTACACACCTGTACACCAACACTCACCTGTACACCAACACTCACCTGTACACAGCACTCACCTGTACACCAACACTCACCTGTACACCAGCACTCACCTGTACACCAACACTCACCTGTACACCAACACTCACCTGTACACCCCAGACTCACCTGTACACCAGCACTCACCTGTACACCAACACTCACCTGTACACCAGCACTCACCTGTACACCAACACTCACCTGTACACCCCAGACTCACCTGTACACCAGCACTCACCTGTACACCAACACTCACCTGTACACCAGCACTCACCTGTACACCAGCACTCACCTGTACACCAACACTCACCTGTACACCAGCACTCACCTGTACACCAACACTCACCTGTACACCATCACTCACCTGTACACCAGCACTCACCTGTACACCAACACTCACCTGTACACCAACACTCACCTGTACACCAGCACTCACCTGTACACCAACACTCACCTGTACACCAGCACTCACCTGTACACCAACACTCACCTGTACACAGCACTCACCTGTACACCAGCACTCACCTGTACACCAGCACTCACCTGTACACCGACACTCACCAGTAGACCAACTGATGTAGATGATGTTTCATTGCATTTCTACAGTGTTTGTTTCCTGTAGTGTTTTGCTTGCTCTCCTCCCTCACCCCTTTAAACAATATATCATAAGTAGTTCAATAAGAATCATAACTTGCCAGGTTCTTGTTTTTCATTTTAGCAGCTATGTTAATTCTCTGATTTCTCTTGCTATCCATGCATTAGTTGATGTATCACTGACAGCAGCGCCTGCCCCTCTATTTCAAGGGTCGGGATAAAAGGTTTCTTATTCCGGATGATGTGGCGCAGGTCTGTTGTGCTCGGTGTGTAGACATGTGATCACTGGCCTCCATCTGGAGTGTGAACGACCTTCTGAAAGTTCGCTCTTCACCACAGGAAGCAGGCAGTGATCCACGTGGCAACTTTCAGTGGACACACAGTTCACCTTGACCTGAACGTATGGTTTCCTGCTGTAGTTTAGTCTGATTTAGTGACATGTTCAAATTTGCCATTACTAAACATCCTGGATAATGTTAATTTCATGTGATATAATGTAATCTGTACATGATCACTGAGAATTCTGAACTCCGGTGTTATATCTTTAAAATCAGCACAAATCAGTTAAATTGTTCATGAATTAGGAATGCCTTCAGTAAATTCTGATATCCTTTTACATACAATCACAAAAGATGAAAAGTAATTTCTTCATTTCTGAAAACAGCTACAGTCTGGATAGAAAGTTATGAATTTATGTGCCATCATTGAAGTGAAAAACCAATGAAGTTGATATATTAACTTCTCTACTTTTATATTATTTTATGAATTAATTTTATGAACTATTTTATGAATTTACATATGAATTGTGCAACAGACTTTTCATACTTAAGACATGAATTATAAAATATATGTTTCCCCGATACAAATCTAACTTACATGACTTGCTTGTATGATGATGCTGTCTCCTGTTCAGAACTCCCCTGACCAGTCGGTACATCCCTTGGAAGCTGAAGTGTGCTTAACTATTAGTCTATATTACCTAAAGTATAATTTTAAGATATAATACAATTCACGAAATCCCAAATACCTAATTTCTTTACCTTCTTTGAGACTTCTGAAGTGGAGTGGGCGGGGCCAGGGTGGCACCTGTGCGCCTACATCACTGGAAGGTGTGTTACGTAAGGGGAGGAATACTGGAGAATAACAGTCTTGTGTGCTTGTGTATGTCATACATGTGAGCTCTCACCAAGGAAAGTTCCTCGTATGTGCAACATACTTGGCGGAATAAAGTGATTCTGATTCTGATTCTGATTCTGAATGCCAGACATCAAAGCTACTCAGAACACTTAGCTGGGAGGATCAAAAGAGCTCTGCTTAAACAAGTCACAACTTCAAGAAGAATAAGAAATACTTGAAAAAGACAAGTTGCATTTTTAAACCTGATGTCAGTGGGTAAGTAGGAAATGGAACAGTGTTGGGAGAATTTATCTCTCCATCTCTCCATTTATAAAGCCAGAATACAAGAGGATGAGTTTGGGGACTGTGGACTTTATAAAGGTGTCCCTCTCCTCCTTCAGCACAGATTCCGCTGGTTGTGGAGTTTCACACTCTTGGTCAAGAATCTATAGGAAACCAATGGAAGCTAAAGATGCTTTAATTGAATTAACAATCAGTTTGGTTTGCTTTTACTGTTTATCGGTAGAATGGGAAGCCATGTTGGGTACGAGTTTATTAATATTAATATATTCATAATTTATATTATATAATATATGAACGAATGTTAATTTTTGTGTGTTGCTCTAGCACACAAACGCAGACACATCTTTTCCAAACTTCTCTGGCCTTCACATTTACACTGTGTAGTTACCAGTAGTTTTATACTGCTTAACTTTAATTCAAATCCTGTAGATTTAAATTTCTTTAGTTACTTTTACCTTTCATCAGAATTATTGCTTACATCATGTCCTGTTTTAATGATGATTGTCAATTAATTCTGTGGTGAATATCTATAAGCAGGGCAGGCTTTATAAAGTCATATTCAGTATTTACTCCTCATGAAACAGCTCATGACATAGTTCACCTAAAATAGCAGATGTATAGGTGTGTCAGGGGCGTGGTCTACTGAGGGATGGAGCAGAGAGGGTGTGGTCAGAGGGAGTGGCCTGCCTGTTCTCTGCCTGTTCGTTTATACTGTTCGTTAACAGTAGGCGTTTGGAATCCTGTATGAAGATGCTGAAACTATAAGACCCCATGATGGAGTAATAGACTGTGGAAAGAATTCGACTTCTGACATATACTTGATGTTTGTTTTGTGTGTTCTTCTCAAACAGGAAGGCTGAAACCTGCTGTCTGTCTAACTGCCTCTTCTCAATACTACTGCATGCCTTTGAGGAAACACTGCATTGACTTTTCATGTGATGTCACATTTATCATGTGATCTGCTGTTGTAAAGAACCATTATCCTTTCATTAGGTGTTGCATATGCATGAATGTGATCTAAGCTAACGAGGAGGCTGCTCGTTAAGCACAAACTTGAGCATTAATACTTACATGAGACTTTGTTAAGGCACATGGGAACTGTATTGATTAGGAGTCTTTCATTCAAACATTTCATCCTGACACATTTACAGCCTGGAAGATGGAGTTACAGCGCTGAGGTAATTGCTTTTAAATGAGCTGGACCTGCAGCACATTTGAAATGTGAATGATAGAAGATGGGTCACCTTTTCCCCTTTAACACACTGACAGGTTTCTGAACACTTCAATCTAAAATGATACTTTGTTTCAGTAAGGTGTTGTTAGCACACAGCTACATGCATGCACATGAAAACTGTAAAAACTTTATGAAACACCTTCACAGGGCCGGACTTCCTCCTGTCCCTTAGTGAAGGACAAACACAATAAGATTCTGTCCCTCTCATCACTGATAAAAGCTCTGACTTTAAAGCTCTCTCTCTCCCCCTTGGTAAAGTGTCAGTCTAGATAAGCCAATAAACCTCCTATGATCTATTTAGATCAAGCCCATTAGAGTCTTGATCTTTCCAACTGAATGGCAAAAAACAAAACAAAAAACAACAAAACAACACTCCATGGAAACCAACATGATTGGGTAATGCAGAGCTCTGGTGAAGGAGAGGAAGGCGTGAGCCCTGGACTCCACGGCAGAGTCATATTCACACTATTCAACAAACTTGCATTTTAAATCATATTATTAGAATCATTGGCTAGCATTAGCTGACAGAATAGTGTATTTTTTATTGTGAGAACAGAGGGATTGTCTCTTTGATACATATACAATCTTTCTGAATTGTACCTGTGTGGTACAAAGGGTCAGGAATTGGAACTGATCGCGGCGGTACTTACAGAGCTTACGGAGCTTGATGTCCGATTAATATTTATGTAAACATCATAAATATTAATCGGACATCAAGCTCCGTAAGCTCTGTAAGTACCGCCGCGATCAGTTCCAATTCCAGACCTATTATGAAGGAAAAATTAGATCAAGGCTATTGTACACAGGCTGTGAGTCAAATCCAACTGACTGCTGCTGTTTGCAGAGTGATCCTCAATCGTGTGGATTCAAAATTCCTCTGCTGGTGTTGGTTCAGGTGGCTCGAAACAGCCCGATCATTAATGCAGGATGGCGAGCCCAGTCCAGGTTAACTAGGCTGGGAACTCCATGCTTGCAAGATTCCAGACAGAACAGGGTCTGCTAGGTCCCACGGCCCCATCAGGTAGGGAGATGAAGTGAGTTTACACTAATTAAATGTGCCATATGTTGTCAGCACTCTCTGGTGCCCTGGACAGATGCTCTGGGAGACAGTCGTCCATGGGACTGGAGGTGCATGCCAAGTGAAGAGGCACTACAGGCACAAGTGTGTGTGTAGCTGAGGTGATGTGTGTGTGTTTAGCTCAGGTGATGCGTGTGTAGCTCAGGTGATGTGTGTATGTAGCTTAGGTGATGTGTGTGTGTAGCTCAGGCGATGTAATGTGTGTAGCTGAGGTGATGTGTGTGTGTAGCTCAGGTGATGTGTATGTGTAGCTCAGGTGATGTGTGTGTGTAGCTCAGGTGATGCGTGTGTGTAGCTCAGGTGATGTGTGTGTGTAGCTCAGGCGATGTATGTGTGTAGCTGAGGTGATATGTGTGTGTGTGTAGCTCAGGTGATGTATGTGTGTAGCTCAGGTGATGTGTGTATGTAGCTCAGGTGATGTGTGTGTGTAGCTCAGGTGATATGTGTGTGTAGCTCAGGTGATGCATGTGCTTGAACATGGACTGGTAAGTGTCAAAGTGCAGGAGAATGCTCACTGAGGCGATGTAGCTTTTGAAGAGGACATCACAGGTGGTGCCTGATGTAGCTGTTCAAGAGAAAATCCAGGCTGCACAGAGCGTATGCATGTGCTAACAGTAATTGCTAAAAGACACTCGTAGGGTGAACAACAAACTCATTAGGCAGCACAAACGTTATGTTTCATGTAGTGAGTGGACTCTACTAACATTTTGTTTCTTGGTCCCAGTGGTTCTCCCAGTCGTTTGGGTATATGTTCTGGGGAGCAACTAACCACACACCTGTCAATAACTCCACAAACATTAGTCATGTCTGTTGTGATCGTGGACTCCACGGCTGAGGAGACCACGCTGAAGTTTTCGCTCTGCTGGAGTTTAAGGTCGATGGTGGAGTTAAAGGTCGATTGTGCTCTGTACTAAATCTTCTCACTCTGAATCAGCTGGCTCAGTTACACTGTCTTCCTTCACACAGAAATGGTGTTCAGTCACTGCCATGTTTAGTCACTGCTGTGTTCAGTCACTACTGTGTTTTCAGTCTGTGTGAGGATGGATATTATAGCCACTGTGTGAGGATGGATTTTATGGCCACTGTATGAGGATGGATATTATAGCCACTGTGTGAAGATGGATGTTACGGCCACATTCTTTGCCACATTATAGACGGTGTTAATTTTTATTTTTTTAATTTAATAAAATGTAAAGTGAATGAACAAATATCAAATCAATATTTGGTGTGACCACCCTACTAGGTGCATTTTGAAACTTGGCCAGGGAGGCATGTAGAATTGCTCATATCCTCCCGTCTCTTCCTGTAATCCCAGGCAGACTGGATGATGTTGAGATCAGGGCTCTGTGGGGCCGGATCATCACTTCCAGGACTCCTTGTTCTTCTTTATGCTGGAGATAAATGACATTGACATCTAAATGACATCGGCTGTATGTTTGGGGTTGGTGTCCTGCTGCAGAATAAATGTGTAGCCAATCAGACGCCTCCCTGTTGGTACTGCATGATGGATATGTATCTGCCTGTATTTCCCAGCATTGAGGACATTAACACTAATGTCCAAATCTGTAACTCCATCTGCTGAAATGTAGCCCCAAACCTGCATGAAACCTCCACCATGCTTCAGTGTTGCCTGCAGACACTCATTATTGTACAGATCTTCAGCCTTTTGGTGAACAAACTGCCTTCTGTTATGGATTCAATGTTTCAAATGATGACTCATCACTCCAGATCACCTGCTGCTACTTTTCTGCACCCTTGTTCCTATGTTTTCACTTGGCCTTGTTTCCATGGTGAAGGTTTGGCTTTTTGGCCACAATCTTTCCATGAACACCACTCCTGGCCAGACGTCTCCAAACAGTAGATGGTGGCCCTGGTCCCACTGGTCTCTGCCAGTTCTGAACTGATGGAACTGCTGGACATCATCAACATTCAAAAGGAAGTAAACATGATGTGTCTTTAATCTGCTGCGCTAAGTTTCCTTGGTGTCTACAGTGTCCACAGTGTCCACAGTGTCCACAGTGTTTCTTTGTGCTCGTTCAGAAGAGCATGTGCAGCACATCTTGAAGCCCCAGTCTGATTTGAAGTCTTTGCCTGGGAGAGACCTTGCTGATGCAGTCTAAACACCTTATTGCTGTGCTCAGTCATGTTGTATGACCAGTGTCATACTATAACCTCACCTTTGTAGCAGAGTTCCTCACCCGAGTTTTAAGCCTCTGTTTTAAGCCTGGTATCAGTGATATTGCACTTGTTATTACAGTTAATGGACTCTGCAATCAGACTGTTGATTATTATCAGACAGCAGCGTAGTGTTGTTCACTGACAAATTGACATCAAAACCCACATTTGCCTCGTGGCTATCTGATTTTCTCTGGAGTTGGCTGAATTATCACTGATTCAGTAAAGAAAACATGCTTCCTAGAGGGATATGATTCCATCAAAACAGAGTGCTCCCGTTATATTTATGGAATGAGATTACGCTGATGCAGAAAAAGTTGGTCTTGGTCTTTACTGCTTGTCATCATCTGCTGTCCTTCTTTACAGCATGTTCCGGGTTGTCGTGACTTTCATATGTATCACTGTCCTCATCTGCATCATCTAATAATAACATTACAGAAGATAAACAATACTATTCATGGAAGTTTTAGCACACAAATGACAAAGTATGCAAAAATTTATCATTTCATCAGTTCTGTTCTTACACAGTGCACAGTGGTACCAGGCGAAGCTTCCTGTGTTCAGGCTGCCAAGTATATTCAATTTGCAGTGTAATGCAGTTTTCACACATTAACATCTGCATGTGGGAGAAAGCACTTCAATGCCTGCTTGACTAAAGGGTTCACGGCGATTGCAATATTAAAAATATAAAAAGTGTAGCAACAATGAGCATCTGCTTATATTAATATTCAGGAGCTCAACCTTGTTAAACTGTGTGTGTGTGTGTGTGTGTGTGTGTATGTGTGTGTGTATGTGTGTGTGTGTGAAATGTCTCTTATCAAGGTATCATTCAACAGTGATTGCACTGCAGTTCATGCTAGTGTTTAACATCCTCTATGCTCAATTGCTTTGGAACAGTATCTGTGTAACTGGTGCACAACCACAAGTATCATTATATGATATGATATATATGATAAGTGTTTGTGCTGCTGCTTCACCGGGTTTAGTATTAGCTACTATTTAAACACCCTGTGAAGCTCACATCTTTGTTAGTCCTTAAACACCCTGTGAAGCCCACTTATACACCCTGTGAAGCCCACTTAAACACCCTGTGAAGCCCCCTTATACACCCTGTGAAGCCCACTTAAGCACCCTGTGAAGCCCCCTTATACACCCTGTGAAGCCCACTCAAGCACCCTGTGAAGCCCACTCAAGCACCCTGTGAAGCCCCCTTATACACCCTGTGAAGCCCACTTAAGCACCCTGTGAAGCCCACTTATACACCCTGTGAAGCCCACTTTGTCGTTTGCCGTTAAACACCATGTGAAGCCCACATCTTCGTTAGTCCTTAAACACCCTGTGAAGCCCACTTAAACATCCTGTGAAGCCCACTTCGTCATTTGCCATTAAACACCCTGTGAAGCCCACATCTTCATTAGTCCTTACACACCCTGCGAAGCCCACTTCGTCGTTAGACATCCTGCTCCCCCATTTGCCCTGGGCCCATTGGGTTCTATAAAAAGTTTACATCTCATGAAACACAGAGTTCAGGATTCAATTTTATGATGCCTATTACTTGCAATTGTATTATAATTAGTTCTTGCAGAGCGAGTGCTCTTTAGCCGTCTCCTCATACCCTCAGCAAACACGCTTTTAGCAGAGTATGCACCAGGGGGGGCAGTTGAGCATGTCAGTATTCTAATTGTGCAGACTTGTGGTTTATCTTCAATGGCTAGTGGCATAAGCCCCTTGGTAAGAGAGAGCAAAGATCAACAAAACTATCCTCTGCATACCTCAGGTGTAATGAGTTGAGTTACTGTTGCCTTTCAGCTGAAAGGACTCTGACGATCCTCCTCTGACCTCTGGCATCAGCAAAGCATTTTCATCAAGAGAATGTGACGTGGTGGCAGAAGCAGCAGGAGGCGAGGGCTGGGCTCGGAACTCTGTGATCTCCACAGCACAACACGAAACGAAAGGGGAAAAGCGCAATGCGCTGTAGAGCAACTATAGGCGCAAAACGCGCTAGTCACGCGCTAGTCAACTCGGCTTGGATGAGGAGATGGCGTAGACGAGATTAGATGAGTCAGTTCAGTTGGTAGGACAGTAGGACCTGCAGGCATTTCAAGGGTGAGATAAATGAGTGACAGGTGTAGATGATGATTAGTATGCGGGGTGAATGTGAGCGGGGGAGGGTACGGGAGGTGGAGTGTGTGGGAGTGGGCGTCTCCCCTGAGGTGGTGGACCGGCCTACCATGACAGAGAACTGCCTGTGAATTTGTGTGCTCAGAATCTCAGCATCAATTCAATATTCAAAGACTGAAGTGTAGTATAATCTTCAACTCAACTAAAATTCCCACACAGTTCCCAATCAGACACACAAAATGGTGCTCATGCATCCAAGAGAGACGCCCCCCGCCATCACCTCTACCAAAGCAAATCATCTCTCTAATAGAATCTCCAATATTGCTCCAGTTTTTTTCCTTCATATATTTCTTTATGTAAAATAGAGGCTTCTTTGTAACGCATCCTTTTATGTGTATGAATATTCTTCCTATGGCCAGTTTAAAATGAGAACTCAAGCATTATTTCTTCCTCTTAGCGTCCTGCATGTAACCTTTCTTTAAGTGTGTTTTTTAAGGTAGAAATCTGTGTTATGGAGGTCACGCAAGGTGAAGGTAACTTTCTTTTGTGTTGTTAACCTCTTATTTGCAAGGGGATGTCTGCTATATATATTCAGTCATGCAGACAACAAACCACACAGTCAACCTTTATAAACATACACACCCACACGGAGACACACAGAAACACAGGCCCCCCCCCCCCCCACACACACACACACATTCTCTTCTCATAATTCGCTATCTTTACACTGAATCTCTGCACTGGATCTCTGCACTGGATCTCTGCACTGGATCTCAGAACCTGAGCTGAATCTGAGCTCTGGCCACTCTCATCCTCTTCAAATTAGTCAGTGGCGGGCTAAGAGGACTGTGGGGGAGGGGTGGAGTTGTGTGGGGGCCGAGGTTCTTGCTGCAGCCGTTTGGCTGTGAGGCTGACTCAGATGACTTGGGGCTTTGAGTGTCAGAGTGGGATGGAGAAGTCGGTGAAATGCATCTCCAAGGGTGTCATAAACTCCGCTTTATTGCCAGTTTGTGTTGCCTTGCAGATTAAGTTCAAGAGAGATGGCTTCTCTACTCTTTCCATATTTAATCCCAGCTCTATTGAGTTTTCTCTGTGCATATATCCACAGAGCAGTGTGATTCAGCAGTCTGAGGGAGACTGATTGTTTGGGGTGACTACTACCACAGTGCCTGCTTATCCCTCCAAGCTGGGTAAAGAACTGTGCAAAAGAATATTTTCCTTGCTTTCATCTAATTTGCCTACATGGCATGGATCTGATTTACCTACAAGGCATGGATCTTTCTACCACTTAATAAGCAATTACACCAATCAACAAATTGAAAGAAACTTAATCTGCTCCTCAGTTTGTCTTCTCTTTACTGGTCATAGAAAATCAATAAAGGCCTTTTTACTATTTTTTATTAAATCTATTTTATTTTTTAGTTCACCAGAGAATCCTTTGTAATGCAACTGTCACATGATCTGAACATCCTGTTTTGACATTATCCAAAACATTACAAGGCTCTGTAAACATGCCTCCCATTTTATCTTCATTGTAAATATCGAATAGTTTATTCAGTCTAAAATCCACAAATTCCACAGGTGAAGATTTGTGGTTTCGTATATCATGCAGTGTCAGTTCATTTCTTGTCCCCTGTGGTTGGTGCTCAGTAACCACAGAGTAATTCCAGGGCCGTACGAAGTCAGCGAGTATTAGCCTGCAGCTCTTTGACTTTTGTCCGTCCGTGCACATGACAGAAGGCATTCACTTTACTCACAGTCTGAAAGAACTGACAGCAACCCCAGAGAAGCCACAAGTCTCTTGAAAATCTCACTGTTTGTGTGGACGATGACCTCCTGTCACAAAGAAGTTGAAGCTGATATGATCATCACTCAGCACTCAGTTCCAACCTCAGTATAACATCACTAACTTCTTAACATTAACACACACTGCACGCTAGCACTAGGGACCAACACCGAACACTCTTACCAACACCAGAGACCAACACCAAGAACTTTATTTCACCATTTAATGGGCATACATTAAAACTGCAACAAATAAAATCAATTTTGTAAGCCAGGCCCTTTGTGTATGTTTAATGGATTCTTCTTAAAATAACCGTACTGTCGCTCACATCAGAGGCATTAGGGTATACTAAGACACTTTTTTCATATACAGGTACATTCTCTGCAGTCTAAGGTTTATACCTGAGGCAAATTGCTGTTCTTTTGCCAGCACATAATTAGCATTATTGAAACATTATTGAAACAGTATTATTGAAAATCAGGTGTTTAAGATTGCCATTCACACATTCTGCATGAAATATGTATATATAATGAAGTAACATTACAGCTGAGAGATATTTCTTGACAGAAACCAGCACTGCACATCCAGTCAGTAGGTTTGTCGTCATCATCTAAAGCACTGATACATTTGGCACCCTGCAATTATTAAATTAACCAAACTTAATTACCAGTCACCCTGTTCAGATTATCACTGGATTATAATAAAATGGACCTTTTTTTTTACTTTCCATTTATTTATTTGTTGTCACTCATGGTTAGAGTGGGCAATTAATGATGTGCTTTGCGAGAATATGTCAGGGCATTGCTCATGGCGTTGACGTTTCTGGTCATAATCTAAGAAATGAAGAACATTTTGCTGTTTAAGATCTATATAGAACATGTACCATTTACAGTACTAAAGATATGAATGCAATTATTGACATGCGTTTATCTCTTAAATTGATCAATAATGATGTTTAGTGAGATTAAGTTGGGTGTAATTGTAGTTATTTGTGCTTGATTATACTTTGTTTAGTCTATGTGAATCACCATGTGGGCTGAGCAGATGGTAGCAGACCCACTCCACTGGCCTTATGTCACTGTACGCATTAGGTACAAAACACTAATGAAACCCCATTCTGCACCACACCACCTTCAAGCCTTTAGTACTGATAGACTTGGTCCATGCATCTACGCTCTTCTCTGTCCTGGCACCCAGGACTTCCACCGACTCAAATGAAGACTGAGGACTCACCTCTTTGCTGAGTCACTAAGCATTTTTTACTGTCTTCTTTGCCACTCAGTGCTTTAGGCTGGTAGCGTTCTTAACACTGACCTGTGCATATGAGGACATGTGTTTGATAGCGTGCATAAAGCACTTCAGTAACTCGGTCTGAACAAGACAGTCTGTCGGAAATCTAATTTTAGAATGTGTCTATAACATGCATTTTATATAAACCATTCAACTTTGGTGACAGTCTGACATCTCACTGCTGAGTTTGCTAACTGCTTACATAAAGGCCTGCTCTTGGACACTGAGCGATATGTGGGATTTTTTTAATAACTAGGTAAGGAAGCTCTCTAGATTATTTCTAGACACATATTTAACTTGAATGGCAGAAAGGTCTAAGTCCAGTTTAAACAAAATGAGATTTCTAAGTTTTCAAAAAGCCCATTATAGCACCACCCTCCCTATTAGTGAAAATAGGGTTTTGGAGAAACTTTGAAAGACGTTTCAGTCAACAATCAGCAAAACAAAAATCTTCAAAACTCTTTTTAAAAATTCTTTATGTTAACAAAATAGCCAGGCTCACTGAACAGCATATCAAGTGAGCAACGTTTTCCCATATGTTCATTATATGAAGAGACATTTGAATTCAAGCTCACTTTGACAATAATCAGCACCGTAGTGCTAGTGCTCCCTGAGGCCATCTTCTACCAGACCAAACAATACAAAAGCATATGGCACAAGAAACAGAACGAACCAAAGACAAATGCAGGTAAACAAGAGAGACTACCATAACATAAGCCCACCTTTAATGCACAGATCCCAAGCTGCAAAACCCAGGGACACCTCTGGGCTGCAACTGGGAGGTGATATAAATAGGAAACCAAAACAAAAGCACATAGCACAAGAAACACAAGGGCCGACACACCGCGGCACCTCACTATTATTATTTTAATGTTTCACCTTATTTATATTCCCTGGTTTCATTCAGACTGTATTCAATATATATATATATATATATATATATATATATATATATATATATATATATATATATATATATATATACACTATATTGCCAAAAGTATTCACTCACCCATCCAAATTATCGGAATCAGGTGTTCCAATCACTTCCATGGCCAGAGGTGTATAAAATTAAGCACCTAGGCATGCAGAATGTTTGTATAAACATTTGTGAAAGAATGGGTCGCTCTCAGGAGCTCAGTCAACAGTCAATATTCCACAGTCAACTGTCAGCTGTATTATAAGAAAATGGAAGTGTTTGGACGCGACAGCAACTCAGCCACGAAGTGGTAGGGCACGTAAACTGACGGAGCGGAGCCAGCGGATGCTGAAGGGCATAGTGCAAAGAGGTCGCCAACTTTCTGTAGAGTCAATCACTACAGACATCCAAACTTTGTGTGGTCTTCAGATTATATATATATATATATATATATATATATATATATATATATATATATATATGTGTCCTTCTGACATTATGTCCATTAGCCTGGTGCCCTTTTATGATAGAATTATGAATAATGTAATGGTAATTTCTCAATCAACAGTAAGAATTTACCCAACCTGTCCTGTGCACTGTATGCAAAACACAATTGAATGACGACAACATGAACTTTCTAATATTCTATGGGTTCCACTAAACTGAGTGTCATGTCCCTCAGCTCGTCCACTGACTGGACTTTTCTGTAGCCCAGTAAGGCAAAGGAGGCGCTACATATATTCTGCATGCTCCTAATAATGTCAAAGCTCAGTTGCAGTCTCCACCTCTGCAGAGTGGTTTTGGAGTCTCTGCTTGTGGAGAACTTGTAATTCCACTTGCTAGTGGAGTTAGTGTTTTGAGCAATCCACGTGCGAACTCTTGAGTCTAAATCCAAGCCCAGGAATGTGTAGATCTCTTTGGTCTTGTCTTCAGGATGTAGTGCCAGATCTTCGTAGCGCAGCAGTAGGTAACGGCCCCTTAGCCAGTCTGGCCTCTGTAAGCCGGTCAGCACAGAGTACTCCATGTCCTTGCACATGTTGTTAAGCTGTGACAAGTCCATATGGCGTGGCTGTTGGTTGGTGGCGTTCCAGATCTTCCAGGAGCGATACTGATCACTGAAGGTTGCAATGCGTGAGGCCAGTACAGCCCTGGGGTCTCTCACCAGATGGACAATCTTCAGGTCTAAACGTGGATCCTCCATGAGGGTGCGGAGGTCTTTGACCAGCGGGAATCGCACTGTCTTAATGGCCACATGGCTCCGGGACTGACAGGCCAGGGAAGCCAAGGTGAGGTTCAAGGTCCGGCACTTTCGGTTACACCAGACCTCTTCTGATTGGCCCACCTTCTTGTTGGTGCGCGGACAGACTGGCGGCGAGCACAGGGCATGACTAGAGCTCCTGCGGAAGATCGAGGAAGTCATGTGATTCTTCGGCTGTGGCTGGATGTAGTCTTCCAGAAAGCTGAGGTTGCAGGTGTAGAGGTTGAGGAGCAGGTCCCTGTAGGCTCCCAGCAGACCTCTGTCATATGTTTCTTGCTTCTGAGACCTGCCATCGCTGAAGATCTTCTGAACGTGATATAGTGGCTCAAACATGTAGAAGATCTCTGGGTGTTGGTTGAGCAGCTGGCCGGTGAAGGAAGAGCCGGTCCGGGTTTGAGAGAAGAGCAGGATGTGTTTCTGTGGAGTGGCGATCTTGGCCTCTGTGAGTACAGAACTGTTCTTGCAGAAGGACATCTGTGTGTGATCTGGAAAACAGGAAGAAGTCAGAGACAGTCAGATACTGTGTTGTGGCTCATTTTGGCCACTTAGGAATCAGAAAACAGCAAGTTGTTGTAACAAATGTGAGGCATGATGTCTGTGCTGATGGTGTTGGTCAAAGCAGTGGAGCGTGGTCAGGAAAGGCAGCAGGGTCAACACACAGGCAGATAGCACAAGGAAAAACTAAGGAAAAATAACCGGAATGCCCAGAAATGCAAGCCAGATTTGAATAGTGAGCATAGATGCAATGTATCATTAACACAAAAAAAACACTTCTCTATTTCTTATCAAAAACATTGCTTTGTTTTTTAAAGAGAATATCAGAACAATGTGAAAATGAATACAGAGAGACAGATGTTTGACTGTGTTTGGTTTTGCATTTAAAATTAATAATCTCTAAATATAGCACAGAACAAGAGTGATAACATGTAATTACAACTGGTGAGGAGATGATTGCATCTGGGACATCAGGGTGTGTGAGGAGAACTCGGCTGTAAATTCAAACAGCTGCTCGATGAGTCCAGACTACTGCAGGTAAAATGTGAGATGACTGTGAAAGGGCTTTGTGTCTTTCTCTCTCGTCTGTTCCCTGAGAGGATGATGGACACTGCTGCTCCCTCCCTGCTGACTACTGTTACGATATTTCTTTGCGAAACATCAAAGTCAGTCAAGACTCTTTTAGCAGATGTGGCACCTTGTGAAGAGTCCTTTAGGTTGTACTTCAAGCAGCGTCTTGAAGGACTCACAAACTAGTGTTAGTGCAGTCCATTTATCGATCAATGGTCACTAGCAGCAGAAACGAGAACATACAGCACATTAGCACAAGAGGATTAGTTTATCAGGAGAATGAGGTGCCCTCTACTGGTAGATACCCCAACCTGAACAGTTTCCAACTACAGTCCTGGGATTCCACTGCTCTGTTTCAGGTTTACAGTGCTCTATAATACCCGATCCAGCTCTTCATTTGATTATTAAGCCCTAGCTGTGCTAGAAGCAGGAAAACTGATTTGGGATTATTCGTATATCTAAACGTAAATGTTATTCTTCAAATTCTTCTATATTATTATTATTATTATTATTATTATTAGCATCAGTAGTGGTGATAACTGTAGAGCGTACATACAGTCAGTAGCACTTCAGGGATCTTCAGACATGGATGCTGTAACACTACAGTACAGTTCTATATAAAATCCAGCTGAGAACATTCTCGTGCTGCTGTCAGAGTTGCAACACCACTTCACTGGCACCAGGTGTGATAGCCTTGTGACTCACCATTGCCAGGGCTTTCCTTGCAGGCTGCGTATCTGGGGCAGGGCTTGGGGATCATGAGGAGAGGACGGATGACGATGTATTGTACTCCTAGAGAGACGCCTGTCAGGAGTATCACCATCTTCCATGAAAACTCCATTCTGGGCGGCACTCTCATCAGCTCCAGTCTAACACACATGCGCACATGCAGAGAGGACACACTTAGCTACCGGTGATTAATGCTGTAAGAGAAACATTGACCGTTCAAGGACTAAATTCCTTCCATAAAATTGTATATGTCAAGGTAATTACAAACATTCCACTTGTTCTCTGGATAGTTAGCAAAGCAAAACTACTTTGTGTGCAGAGTGCTAACATAAAGTGTTAGTCTAGCATACTGCCTCAGTACGTCAAGACGCAATGGGACTACAAAATCTTTTGTAGTGTGTCTATATTATCTCATTGTCTTAGACTGAACAGCCAATCAGAAAACTCTACTACATGGCTGTCCCTGATGCCCGATTCAACATCCACCAAAACAGTGCTAATGAGGACCAACTAGACCCACCTGTGCAGATCTCACTGAGTACAGGCAGCTGCCTTCCAATGACATGGCACCAGACAAGGCCGACAGGTGTGTGCTGACTGTGAGTGAGACAGGGGGTGTGCCTTAGGGCCAAGCAAAGGGTACATACTCCGACTCCTTTTTAATCATGCGCTGGTTTCAGCGATGGTGAACTGGATAAAGGCTACATAGTCCAGTCCCAAGCATGAGTTTGATGGTTTAGATGATGATTTGTGATTCACTACTGTCACCAAATAGGCTAGTGGGCTAGAGACTGTTGTAAAAATTAAACCGGCCTCCACAAAAAGGCTAAAACACAAAACAGGGTCCCTGAGGGTAGGTTTTCTTAGTAACAGATATCTGCCATTTTCAAAGCCATGCAGGCAATGCTGTCTGGCACTCTGCCAGCCTTCCCTGTTAAACTAGTTTACACCACTGCTTCTGGCCATCTTTGTGCCGTCAGTAAATGTGTAGAGAACCACCTCTTTGTTGGTGTTCAAATAGAGGAATGGGATGATTCTTTTCTGATTAGTACGAGAACTCAAATCACTACTTTATCAGAGGAGTGTATTGAAGCCTTAGTGTCATTAACGGACTGATGTGTTCTTGCTCGAGGTGTGGGTACTGCTGGAGTTTTTTCTCACTCAAGCTGATCCAGTTGATGTCTGCCTGGGACCTAAAATCATTCCATGGCAGTTTTTGGTGGGAAAGGTTGACAGCATGTTTTGAACAGACCTTTCGAAGTCCCTGAGTCATTTACTGGCATTTACTGCTGACTCCTGTGTTTGGAACAATCTTATATCACGTTACCTAGTATGTTCTACAAACAAAGTCTTCTAAACATGGAATTAGTTCTTCGTACAAGTTGCCTCCTCCCCATACAAATCAATATCCAATAAATGGGGAAGCATTACAGGGTATTAAGCCACTTATAGACCATCTTGAAAAAGAGGCATTGGAGTTAAAATACACAGTTCATCTAATCAGTTTGCAAGGCCATTGGCACGTGACTACTGAATAGCCAATCAACATATTGACAAGTTGTCCTCATTGGTTGCTGACCCATCAATCATTTTTACGGCATGTCTGCTTCTCACGGCAGCCTTTCAGTCACTGACATGGCTGATGTGTTCCTCGAGGTCCTGAGAGCCAGACCTGACTTACATTCACTGTGTGTGAATGGCAGTATCAGTAGGCAAGATTACCCCAAGGTTTTGAAAACAGCCAGACTATTTACCACCAGCATCTCTCTCAGGCTGAGCACATCCTGCATTACTCAGCTATCATTCAGGTCGCTGACAACCTGCTTTTATGCAGTGAGGACCAGAACACACCTGAAAAGAATTTAAGGGCACTTTTGGATTGCTTGGTGAGAAAAGATCACAAAGCTAGCTGTGAAAAAGCAGTGCAGTATTTGGGACAGTGGGCTTCTGAAGACCCTGGGGGAATTTGGCTGCCAGAAGCTCTTGATGCAATGTCTCTGGCTGCTGCAGTTCACAAACTGTGAACCTTTTTAGCCCTCTGCAGCTACCATACTGCTATTTCACAACCACTATACGATCTGGAGCTGGAAGCAGCCCTGGTATCTGCACCGGCTCTAGGCTTTAGTGACCCTGGAGAACTGTACACTGTGTGCACGAGGAGTGAGGTATCATGACTTGTTTGATCCAGGAACACAGTGGTTTTCTTTACCATTCGCTTATCACTCAGTTATGCTGGACACCACAGTGTGGTGTGAGTCCTTGTTTATGAGTCGCAGAGACAAATCATCTCGCTGTTTTGTCTTCTGTGCCTGGCTTTTGCATCTCATGCATAGTCTGCACTGCTAAACCATGGTGGTGTTTTTCCTGTCACAACCTCTAGATGGCGAACTGACTAAATCACTCCCAATGTTGTGATTTGCCAAAAAATCTGTGGGCTGATACTTCTGAGGACAGGGATGATCATGATGGCGTCTTTCAAGACATCCTGTTGGACAAAATGTCTGGAAGCAGTTTAGCTATCCAGTCTGGCTATCATTTATATGAGTGTCCCAGCCCATCTTACACTTATACACTGGTTCAGGGCACCTTTCTGAACATGCATACAGTACCAAAGGCTTTCAGTCTTGCTCGATTATTGTCGCCCTGTCATCACATAAATGATGATCATGTTAAGGTCGTTGCCAGGGTCGACAAAATGACATCACCAAGCAGCACTCAGGGCCTGCTACTGAGCGGGGACCACCTCAGGTGGACAGTTTATATTCTACAGCCAGTTTAAGGACGTGATTCGGGATTTGACTTCACTTCATTACAACTTGACCCACTCGACTGGCTTATAGAAGGTGGGCAGGACTAAACTTGGGTTTTGGGGTAACTAAATTTGGGGTCTGGGGTAATTAAACTTGGGGTTTGGGTTAAATATACTTGCTTGGTGGTTCTGTTAATCAAAGGGGGAATTGAAAAAAATCCTTCTGTGGATAACAGCACTAAAGAATGTGCTTAACATGGTTGGTCACTCACATGTGAAAGAGTCTACACATTGACAAGGCCAGACTTTGGATCTAATTGTTTACAAAGGACAAAGGTAATTTACAAAATTTTGTTGTTATGGTCAAGGATATGATCCTTTCTGATCACTTTTGAATCTTCTTTAATTTACTGATCACTCAAGATACTCAAATGAGCTCTATTACTGGAGGAAAGACAAATGAAGGCACTGGTGCTCAGGCACTAGTGGTTTATGGAGACCATTGAATTGTCACCAACCATAAATGCAGAGTCAATCAACTCCTGGGTAACTTTTACTTGAAAATTTTTCACTGTTATACATATCGTAACAGCAGTAAAACTCTGAAAAGAGAATGTAGGTGAAAACTAAACTTCAAATCCTTTATGATTTCTACAGACAAAAACTTTGTAGTTGTAACTCTGAAGTTGCCAGAACTAGACAACTGCACTTCTCTAAGATCATTAACAGGAACACCAACATTACTCACACTCTGTTTGTCATGGTTGACAAGCTTACAAACACCCAAAAGAGATTGCCCCAGATCTCCTGTCAACAGAGAAATGTAATGAACTCTGTCTTTTTGTGTGAAAATATATACTGACCATTAAGACTATACAGTCAAACTATGAAACCATACAATTTCTACAATCACCTAGAAATAGCTTGATTAATGTCAAATTTAATATTTTTAATATATAGTTCAGCTTTTTTAATTGTCGATATGTTGTCTTGGCTCATTTTTCAACTCTATTGTAATATAAATGCAGCATAAAGTTAATAGTTCACTACCGGGCATTTCTCCAAAGTCAATAAAAACAGCTGCTATTGAGTTACTCTTGAAGAGACCTCTGGATCTTTTGTGTTAAACAGCTACAGCCCTGTCTCAAATCTACCTTCCATTGCTATGATCATTAAACAAAGTTGTTTCCAATCAACTCTGTAGTTTCTTGAACACCAGTGGTAATTTTGACAAATTTCAATCAGGCTTCTGGCCTCACCATAGTACAGAAACTGCCTTTATAAAAGTGACAAATGAGGTTCAGCTGAATACTGACTCAGGTGAAATCTCAGTCCCCCATCAGACCCTCCCTGTTTTAATCTCTATATGCTGCCTTTTGGGAAAATCTTATAGAACAACAATGATGACATATATTCAACTCTCTCTGAATGTTTAAATAT
Source organism: Brachyhypopomus occidentalis (assembly GCA_020368025.1). Classification (NCBI taxonomy): domain Eukaryota; kingdom Metazoa; phylum Chordata; class Actinopteri; order Gymnotiformes; family Hypopomidae; genus Brachyhypopomus; species Brachyhypopomus occidentalis. Next base: position 5,730,891 of record JAGXOD010001351.1, on the reverse strand, counting down.
AGAAATGTTTAAATGTTTAAATCCAAGTTACAAAATGTTCCCTTTGTATGTGCCTACAACTGAGACATTTATAACAATCTCCTTTTAGGTTGTATAGTTTTATGCTTTTGCCTTAATTTTACTTTACATTTTTACATTTTGAGTTAATTATGCATTTGTATTCTACAATAAAAATGTATTTCCTTTCAGGGAATGCGAGATGACTTGATTGCTATAGTGGTTTTGATGCTGTTGTTATGAGTGTGAAAACAACGTTATCCTTTCATTGAGAGATGACTGGGTTATCCTGTCTTGGACCAAGAGAAGATTGGCATCCTTTGAGGGACTGGGAGATGAATTTTCTCTGTTTTATAACACCAACACTGTATGTATTTTTATGTAACATTTTCAGTTACTATTACTGTTCTGAATGTTTCTGTTTGTTTTCTGTGTGTCTGTGCGATGGGCATGGTGTGTGTCTGTGAAAGCACCAAGGTCAGGAGATGCTAAACGTGCCTCCAAGGCCTTCTCCCTCCCTCCCCTCTCCACCCTCCCCTCTCCTTCCTCCCTCCCCTCTCCTCCCTACCCTCTCCTCCTCCCTCCCTCCCCTCTCCCCCCTCTTCCCTTCCTACTTAAGCCTGACCTGTCCTGTGTAGATGGAGTGCCTGATGTTAGACCAGCACAAAACTGCATTACACATGCACAAAAATCTGAAGATCAGTTACCTGAGTCGTCATTGCTGGATTTCTAACACTGCTGAAACACCATCTTATTCCAACTGCTGTTCCTGGTCATACCCAAAATCCTCGTTAAAAAGACGCAGTTCAACCTGTCTGTAGTATGAGTCTTTTAAATCAGCGTGGATAAGCTACATGGTTTTGTGCTGTTTTATACATGCACGCTATACACTTTTTTGGACTGATGTTAAAGGTTTCCCATCAGATCACCTGCTTCATCTCTTACAACAGGCACTGCTAGAGCACAGAGAGCAGACAGAGCAGAGAGAGCAGACAGAACAGAGAGCAGACAGAGCAGACAGAGCAGAGAGAGCAGACAGAACAGAGAGCAGACAGAGCAGACAGAGCAGAGAGAGCAGACAGAACAGAGAGCAGACAGAGCAGACAGAGCAGAGAGAGCAGACAGAACAGAGAGCAGACAGAGCAGACAGAGCAAAGAGCAGAGCAGAGAGCAGAGAGAGCAGACAGAACAGAGAGCAGACAGAGTAGACAGAGCAGAGAGAGCAGACAGAACAGAGAGCAGACAGAGCAGACAGAGCAGAGAGAGCAGACAGAGAACAGAGAGCAGACAGAGCAGACAGAGCAAAGAGCAGAGCAGAGAGCAGAGAGAGCAGACAGAGCAGAGAGAGTAGACAGAGCAGAGAGAGCAGACAGAGGAGAGAGCAGAGGAGAGAGTAGACAGAGCAGAGAGAGTAGACAGAACAGAGAGCAGACAGAGCAGACAGAGCAAAGAGCAGAGCAGAGAGCAGAGAGAGCAGACAGAGCAGAGGAGAGAGCAGACAGAGCAGAGAGAGCAGACAGAGCAGACAGAGCAAAGAGCAGAGCAGAGAGCAGACAGAGGAGAGAGCAGAGGAGAGAGCAGACAGAGCAGAGAGAGCAGACAGAGCAGAGAGAGCAGAGGAGAGAGCAGACAGAGAAGAGAGCAGACAGAACAGAGAGAGCAGAGGAGAGAGCAGACAGAGCAGAGAGAGCAGAGAGAGCAGAGAGGGCTTCTCTCTGACCTTTAACCAGGCTGAGCCACGCAGACACTGGCAGGATCATGGTCCTCTTGGCCACACTGGAAATTAAAAGCCTAGTAGTACAATGTGAAGTGTTGAAGTGTCTAGATGGACTTATTTAAACAGTATAGTGATTATATATTCTCTATAGGGATTAGACACTATAGGCATTAATGTAATGACATATAGGGATTAAAATGTATAGGCATTAATGCAATTCTGTAAGTTTAGCTCCATATCTCTTTTCCATTCTTTTGTAATTCAGTATCTTTCATTTGTAAATGTGTACACCTGGGTATGTTATGGGTTTTATTTACAAAAAAGGTATTATTAAAATTAATTATTAAATAATTATTACAATTTCAAAAACACTAAAACATAAGATGACACAAATGAAAACAAGCATTAAAAATATACATTAAAATACATGATTAGAGTAGCACAAAAGAAAATAAGAATTTAAAAATATACATAAAATCACGATTCCTAGAGTTGCAAAAAATAAAACAAAATCCTTTACTGTAATGCCTTGATAAACCAGTATCCATGACTTGTACAACACAAAACATAAAATGAGATAGGCTTTCAGTCATCAAACATGCGTTTGGAAAAGACGAACATTTTTATGTATATACATGACCTAGACTATAGGCAAATATGCCTAATGATGAAGTCATATGATGTAACCGGTACAGCTCCTGACTCCTCCCCCGGGCGTGTCTGTCTGCGTGTTTACATCCGTCCGTATCCACGTGTGTCTGTGTTTGTGTGTGCGGCGGAGTATGTGTGTTCGTCTCTTGTTATTCGTGTCACGTGTTCCTCGTCTTGTTTGTGATGTGCTATTTCAGTGTGCGTCTTGTCTAGCGTCCTTGTCAGTCGTTGTGTGACTTCGTCCCATGAGTGACCCAGGTTCCATGTGTCTGTTGCTATGGCTAATATTAGCGTTATTGCTAATATCAAACGTCTGCGTTTAACCCTGCTCGACGTCCTGCCTCGCTCAACGTGACGGTAGATCATCTTTTCTTTTGCATCATGGGTCATCAATGATAATGACAGAATACAGATACGGATTACTGATGTTCTCAACTGCTCCTCGTCCACATCCGCCCCCCAGCCAAATGCCCTGATGCCAAACGCCTCTCGATTTTTCTCATTAACACTAAAAAACCTTTGAAAATTATCATAACGTTTGTTACTGGCAACAAATCGCACACTTCTGCTACATCTTATATTTTAAGGTCGGTGTTTATAAATTGACCCGAAGATGCCAAGCAGAAGTTTTTTCACTTAAGCTCATTTTGTGCATCTTCAGAGCACATAAGCAGCACTACGTAAACCTCTCCCAGCAACACTATAGCGAGGGATCACGTGATAACCTGTGTTTGGGCGCTGTTCTACACACACACACTTTCCCACTACCACTGGACCAGCTCCAAAAGTTGCATTTTGCATAAATGAAGGTTTCAAGCTCAGAGTGCCATGAGAGGCTAACAATCGATTAATGGAAAGAGTAACAAATCAGCATAATAACATTAATTGAAATGTAATTGCCTGTGGTATGTTTGAACATTCGAGGATTTATCCCAAACCACTTTTTAAAGATTATCATTTTAAAATAGAGCACAAGGAGCTGCAAACAGCTTCATGCAGATCAAATCTGCTTTAATATTTCCACCGCTCAGAAAAATATTCACGAGACTAGCAAAAAAGTGGGAACAGGAATTATCAAGAACGAAATTAACTAGCGAAAACGAAGTTTGCATGTATTGATAACCTTCATACCAGTGGGCGGAGCGTGTGTTCGCCCTATGTCAAGGGTTCAGGGAAAGTACACGTTTCTGTCCCCAAATGTCCCCAACTTTCAAGCGTACGGACAATAACTCGCGCGCAAGTAATGTGCGCAACCGCGAAAAAAGCCTTCGCATATATTTCAGACGTTTACAGACCTACATGTCACAAGAGATGAGTATCTGTTACTGTCATTGCTGCTTTTTATTCTGTCATATGCACTTGCTAATTTATCAGTGTTCGCTTTACGTGGTGTAGCCTACATCAATGTGCACGTTTCAACAGTCCACAATTGATAAAGGGAAGAGGATAAAATTGAGTCCGTTTACCGCTATTTTTATTATATTAACTAATTGAATAACACGTTTGCGCAGTGAAAATAATAATGCATGAAATCCATTAAAGGTGTTCAAATTAGGAACAGCTATTACCGCTGGTTTTAATTTTGCGCACACAGTAACTAACCCCAAGTACGAACAATTTCGGGAAGTTCCGTTACGCGATGGAATAAACGAGAAAGTAAAGGATACCGAGCACAATGCTGCATGAAACTCTCTGAATTTAACAGTACGAAGCGAAATGAACCTATGTACTATAGCTACTACATTTACAGACAGCAGCGATGACGACAAAGCCAAGGCTTACCATGAACTGGTTTGGTGTGATGTTCCTCCGCGGGATCTGTTTACAGTTCAGTGAAGTTGCTTAAACGGGCTTGTTCATATTCCTTCCAGCTCCCTGTTGTGCCCAGGGGTGAGTCGCTTCTAATTGACAGAAAAAGAAAAGAAAGAACAATGCTGTGTTTCTGTTCAAAGCGATGGGAGGGAATGTTAGTCGGAGATATCAAGGAGGCACGTTTAGCCTATCGTCGGATTGCGTCGCGCTTTTTTAAACGACTATGCATTAGAACATTCCTGCTCTTCTTTGAACCGTGAATATGACTATATCATAAGCATTTCCTACATTGTTGTGCAAATTAGACTGAAAAATTTCATTAATTATTTGCGCATTTCACAAGCGCATTTGCATAAGGAAAAATCAAAGATGAATCTCTCAACGGTATTTGCGTTTTAATGATCATGTGTAGGGCTTTGGTTTAAGTTCCCGCTGCCCGTGTTTGAGGGGTACAGGCGGTCGTAGAGTGAGGCAGGTGCTCGCTTGAAGAGGCTGTGTAGCACGTCACGTTGTTCAGTTCTTTTCTTACCCACAGCCATAGCATTCCTTTTTGAAGTTAGTCAAAACTGCTTGAGGACAATGCACATACAATTTACCACCATTCTTTCATTTAAATTTAACAGGAATGAGAGGAATCCCTGCAACTTACAATTTAACACACATACAACCGATTGGTGTCTCAATACTCGCGGCTGAGATTATTATTGTGCTTTGTTCATTTCCTTAATTTCAGAGCGATAAACATGTCTGCTTTTTAGAGACTGGTACTTCTTCTGTTCTGTGTTTAAAGAGAGTGATATATATATAATGATATATATAATGAATGAGATATATTCCATCTATTCCATTCTGTTATTGTGATTAATAAGAGTTGGAACTGTTGAACTACACTTCGTGCAGCGGGTTCCTCCTAGTGGATATGTATGGAATTACTCTGGTATACGAGTCATAGTACATAGTACATATTGCATATGGTCTATCATGTCATGTGTATGTCATAGTACGTGTCATCAGTCTACAGGTGAAGAAGGGGAAGAACTGGGAGGCTGGTCAGGACCTGGACTCATGATAACAGCGACTCTGTAAACTCCAAGATAATCAAACAACTGACCCTGGGCTTCAAGGGGCACACACACACACACACACACACTTTTCTCACTATCTTATGAGTATCAGTGGTAAAATATTTGAAGCAGTCAGTTGCTTCAAATTTCACCATTAATGTATTAACAATGATGCTGAAACGTTTTTGTTTTTAGGAAGATGGAGGAGGAGGCGGAGGAGGAAGAGGTGGAGGAAGAGGAGGAGGGGAGGAAGTGGAGAGAGGGAGGAGGAGGAGGAGAGGGGGAGGGGGAAGACGAGGAGGAGGACTTGTGGCAGCAGAGCATCCCCATATCATCAGGAGACTGTGAGTGTGATCCCTGATGATGACACAGCCATCTGTGGGCGGTTGCCTGAGGGAGCAAGCTGGAGGTGCTCTTAAAGAGGAAGGCGTGTCATTCTCACTCTCTCCTGTCAATCAAAGTGACACTGGCCAATCACAGGCATCTGTGAGCTCATGCATCAGAAGAGGGTGGACAGTGTTATCGTCTCAGTGTGTTGCTCTGCTCCCCAATGTTGCATGAGCTGAAGAGATGAGCTGATGGGCTGCATGGGCCTTGGAGGAAGCGAGTGACAGCCTTCCTCCTGCCTGGCGAGCAGCTGCTGACGGCTGGGAACTGGATATGACTGAACAAGGGAATTGGATGTGACTAAATTAGACATTGGAGTTTGGAAAACCCCCCAAAACAGAATATACAACAGAAGACTAAAGAAAGTTGAACTCCCACTGGAGTGTCCAGTTAACCCTGCAGGACGCTGCACACCCACAAGCACACTGAAGAACTCCTTCTGTTCCCAACCTCTCACTTTTCTGAAGACAGGCTCAGCGCTCTGACACATCCCAACAGCGCCACTTCACACCACCCTGCAAATATGCCACTGAACTTCAGGCTGCCTTACACCTGGACTTAATGTGCAATCCATTGTTATGTTCCAAGTGCATTTCCTGAAGTTTAATGCACTAGGGGTTTCTATCACATCTACACTTGCACACTTGTGTTTACACAGCCATTTATTCTGCAACTGTTCAAGCACTGATATGAGTATTACCACGTAATCATGCAGTCTCATGGAGCAAACTCCTTTTCTCTCTCTCTCTCTCTCTCTCTCTCTCTCTCTCTCTCTCTATCTATCTATATATATATATCTATATATATATATATATATATATATATATATATATATATATATATATATATATATATATATATATATATATATATATATATATATATAATACATAAAATATAATGTATTAATATGAAAAACATAAATATAATCTTTGCTAGAATTTTTACTAAAGTTACTAAAGTACACAGTATATATAAATAAATATATAACAATATATAATATGCAATATACAATATTTATTAAATGTACTTTATACATAATATATACATTTTCAATATATATATATATATATATATATATATATATATATATATATTCTTAATTTTAATGTATCGACTTACATGACTATCACATTGTCCATATGCACAGACAATAAAGGTGTCTTGTATCCTGTATCTTGTATCCACATTAAAATCTATAAATTGTTTAAAAAATGACTTACACATCTGATGCATATGCAGTGATCTCATAGTAACATCTCTCTGGAATGAGTAACAGCTGATATCAGGGTCATTCTGACACATCTCAGCATAAACCTTGGTGCGTTACTTCTTAGGAGATCGTAGTTCTGTATTGTACTCCACATACAAATAGACTGAAGGACTCAGAATGAAAATTATTTAAAATACAAAAACCCTACCACACCTGCAACCCCTCCCACCTAACTAAATTCCTTTCTGTTTCTCTTCTATTATCTGCAGTACATGACAATTTCAGACCTATCAGTCTTTTATGCTCCTTGAGTTGTTCATATTGCACTCATACTTCGCTCACACTTCTACCAAAACATAAACCACTATCTTCTGAAGGCACCGTCTGCTGTAGTTCACCTGGTGGTTTGGACGTTTTAGTTTGGGTTGTCTAAGCCAATTAATTAACCCCATTAAGCCCATTAACCACCTCACTCTCAACCCCATTAACCACCTCACTCTCAACCCCATTAACCACCTCACTCCAAACCTCATTAACCACATCACTCTCAACCCCATTAACCACCTCACTCCAAACCTCATTAACCACCTCACTCTCAACCCCATTAACCACCTCACTCCCAACCCCATTAACCACCTCACTCTCAACCCTATTAACCACCTCACTCTCAACCCATTAACCACCTCACTCTCATAACCACCTCACTCTCAACCCATTAACCACCTCACTCCCAACCTCATTAACCACCTCACTCTCAACCTCATTAACCACCTCACTCTCAACCCTATTAACCACCTCACTCTCAACCCTATTAACCACCTCACTCTCAACCCCATTAACCACCTCACTCTCAACCCCATTAACCACCTCACTCTCATAACCACCTCACTCTCAACCCATTAACCACCTCACTCCCAACCCCATTAACCAACTCACTCCCAACCCCATTAACCACCTCACTCTCAACCCTATTAACCGCCTCACTCTCAACCCCATTAACCACCTCACTCTCATAACCACCTCACTCCCAACTCCATTAACCACCTCACTCCCAACCCCATTAACGACCTCACAATCATTATGTGCAGTACCAGACCTACACAGAACACACACCTGATTACATCTCTTTAATCATCTTATGCGATGCACATAACATGTTTCTGTATATTACAGTATGAGTGTCCCACTGCTATGGCCAATATCCTGCTCTACCTGGTCAGCTGGCTAATCTACCTTTCCTCAGCCAATACAGAGATCAGAAAGGAATTTCTTCTGGTTGACTGTTTAAAGGGATTGGGTTGAGCAGGCTTACACTTTCTCATCAATCTGTTAATACACAATAGTCCCATCCTTGTGTGGGTGACACAGCAACAACAGCGCTCCATCATAACACTGTGAGGTGAACACTGGTTATTACATAATAACAGGTCTATAGTTTAGCAGATTTATAAGTGCATGAACCAGTTGGAATAGGATGGAACCCACATGCCTTGGTTGCTTGTTAGAGCTGTTAACACCTGCAGGACCTGAATTAAATGTGTTTGCCACCCTGCTATCATTCGATGTACATGGACTTAATTTGGGACGAAGGGAGGTTTATCATGTGCTTTTCTGTACACTTTCAGCCACTCTTGAACCTTGAGGAACCTGAACCAATTGAACCAGTGTCCATGAGGAATCCTGGCACCTTGCTATTCCTGCTCCACCAGGTGAGCTACATTTTACCATGATCTTCCATTGAATGGTAAAATATGAACACAGTACCAAGCACTCTGATATTACTGTCATCTTCTTTGCAGGAGTCCTTCTGAAAGCTGACTGGATGAACTAGGCTAAAACAACATTTGATGGGTTTACATTTTAGACCCTCAGAGGAAGTTCGTTATGGGTGTGAAAGTTATGACGGGTTATTGACTTCACTATGTAGATTTATGTAAAGTAAAATAAATTACTCTTAAGGACTCTGGTCTCACGGTTCCCATGCGTTGTAGTTCTGTTTCGTCTCCATGTGCTTTGTTTTCATGTGGTTTGTCTGCCCCACCCTTAATTACTGTCACGTCAAATTGTCTTAATTAACCTGTGTATTTTTACCCATGTGTTTTTGAAGATGAATTCCAGATGGTTCTGCAGTCAGCCTGGCAGGCTTCCTGGTCCTGCCTGCCGCCTTCTCGGCCCTCCCTCCACTGTAGTCCTGTCCCTGGTCCTGGTCCCGCTCCTGTGTTTGATAAACATTGTTCACTTTTGTATTCCAGGTTTCTTGTTTGTTTTCACTCTGACCCTTGATGGACCTTCCAGAGGGAGGAATTCTACAGCAGGCTCAAAGTGACAGTGATATCCAAATAATGATCACAACAGGGTCATCGAGTTTTATGCATGTATATATTGGATTCCACTTCTGTGGATTTGATCTGTGACCAGTGTGTCCAAACATAACCCTCCCATATCTAGCATTCAAGTAGAAGACTGCCATGGAAGTCAAGAGAAAATACATTTAGCCCTAGAGACATAGTGTTAGGTAGGGCCAAGCTTTGCGAAGAAGTCCTGGAGAGGTACTATTGTTTTCTCTAAATTAAGAGTCACCTCCAGGTTTGACAGTTTAACTGTAATAGATCGTGGACAACACGTCAGTCCAAGCTGAAGCTGGTAGACCATGCTTTCTTTTAATTGCATGTATTAATTCAAGGCCATTTTAATTTTTAAAGTGTAGCTGTGCACACTTTAAAGTTCTGTTCTGGGTGTACAGGAATGTTGGTTGATATGGAGCATTTAAATGACCTATAGAGTGATGGAGAACAGGTGGCACCTCCTCTTAGTGAAGTTGCACACCTCTTGGAGCCCAGCTTTAAGTTCACACACTCCTCTTGGAGCTCACACACACCTCTTGGAGCTCACACACTGCTCTTGGAGCCAAGCCTTGAGCTAATGCTCCACTGCTCTCTTGCTTGTGGTGTAACTCATTTTATCATATGTGACCAGGTCAGCAGATGGAAATCTTCACACAGTTCTCAGGGCTAACTGGAGAATATCCTTTTTTGAGGCGACCAGCTGTCCATAACAAACTCTGGCTTGGGGATCAGTGCTCTTATAAGGCTAAACTTGAATCTCTCACCCAAAATCTCTACACCCCCAAATGCTTGCCCCTTGAACAGGGGATGACTAAAATGCACTTGTTAAATCTGTATTGTTGAAACAAAATAAAATTAAATGTTGGCAATGAAACGTCAGCTTTTTGGTAGACAAGCAAAATACATCATCAAAGCACAGAGCAACAAAGATCATTATATAACGCAAGATTTGAACTGAAAGTAATGGATGAACGTTGAATTGAATTCCCAACACACCTGACCTTAGACATCACTGGAAGAGAAACGTGAGGAACTGAAGCAGCTAAGCCCACAGCAGTTAGCACACAGAGATCGGTGCAGCTCAGATGTAATGCTCCTCACTGCAGGAGCAGCTGTGGCTGCTGTCCCCCATGTTGATCAGGAAAAATTCGACACATTTCAGTCTGGAAGATCATGAACAGAAAAGTACCTGTAGACTAGTAAGGACACCCCATGTCGGTACACTCCATGGCCAAACGAGGAAGCCAAAGGTGTTTCACTATTTTCAGCTGCTTAGCTGTTTGTGTGGTGTTTATGTCTGGTGTTTTGAGTCTTTCCTTTGGTGGTCTTTGCCTACAGTGCTCACATGCTGGCTCTAGGTTTGATGAGCAGTTTCAGTGTGAGAGTTCTGACTTATTGCGTATGTTAAATCTCGGTTATCCTTTGTACTGCGTATAGTTCCAAGTTCCTGAATAATGTTTTGTTTCTTTGTGTGTTGGAATGTCTAGTCATGTATTTCCTTATCCTGCTAGTCTGACTTTGGTATGTTTATTCTGACTAGTCTGTCTTGTTGTGTCACAGAAACACTCTGAAGCCTTGGGAAAGTCACAAAGCAACTCCACATTAATGCCCTGCGTTTGGGAAGCATTGTATTTTGCTCGTCTGAGAAGCTCATATCGGTGTGATGATCAGGGGTCTACATACTTTAGGCCATTTAGTGTTGCTTAAAATCATGAATAGACTGCAGATCTGCCCAGTCACCAGGCACGACGGTATCTGCAGATTCTGAATATCAACAACCCTAATGCATTTGTGAATGTGTAATTGTGAATGTATTATTATTATTCACCTCAGATTGTCCAAAGTTTATCATATGTTCTGATCCTTTTTCCACTTAACTTGACTTTTTGCCAATGTATCAATTCACAAAAACAACAATATTGCTCAGGCACCATTATAATTAATTAGCATTGTTTAAATATACTACTGCTATTATACTATTCTGTTGTATACTAAAAATAATATTTGTGTTTTAATAAGCTAAATGTCAATCACTTAATTTTGTAATTTACAAAACAACAGATGAGGTTTTACTGTGACAGGCGAGGAGTCTAAATATCACGCCAGTCTGAGGGAAAAGGGGGGATATAATGGATAAAGTGCACAAACTCAAAACCCGTGAACTAATCCAAATTAAGGATACAGTAAACAGCAGTCAACTGGTACAAAGACACAACATACAGTATATGGACAGAACAACGACCCTCCGGTGTCGGGTTCTCTAATGGGCCCCGCCCACCTGAGGGACGAACAAAACGTCACAACAACAGAACAACATGAAATACTGCCGCTGCTGACGGAGACGGCCAGCAGGGGGCCTCTGCACCCTGACATTTACAACTTGACAAAATTATCTATTCTAAAAAATCAATATACTGTGTGCATTTATTGTTTTATTGCACTGGATGTGTTTAGCATAAGTGGCACTGAGCTGCTGTAGCACCTTGTTCTCCATTCAACAAGGCAATGAGAATGTCAGTAGCTGTTTGATTTTGATGGTATCTGCAGGTTGTGCCAGTGACATCCTCTCACTGTCTGAAGTGTGAACTTTTCCACATGTACGATTTATAACTTTATGATCATATCCTAAACAAAGATAATGCTTTAGGTATGCAGCAAAGATTACATTGACATAAAAAAGACAATACTTTCTTAAGAAATTACATTAATAAATGGATTAGATGGATGGTTTTAAATTAGTTATTATAATAAAGTTTATGATTATTTACAGTATAATGCACAGATCAATTTAATGAGTAATATTGATGATTATTAATACTGATCATCAACCTTTATGACTAAATAAATGAAAGCGGTTTCACTGCCTTCATTACGAACTCTCCTCATAATTCAGGAACAAATTCAACAACACGGTGGAAGACACCAACCTGTATGCCAGCTGGCTATAACAAGTCTTCCCCCTTTCAGCAATGCCCCAGGCTTATCTCATTCTGCAGAGACACACCCACATACTTCTTGTCAAGAAGAGAGTCATACTGAGACTTTATGGACTCCTACAAGCAGACGTGTAGGATAATAAATGAATGGAGTTCATTTGTAATATACACAATGTCTGTTAGAGGAGAAGGTGTCACCACAGGTGTCAGGGAAACTCTTGCCTTTAGGTGATGGTGTTTTTTGTCTCCTGAAAAGATAATTGTCACAGTGTGCCAGGCACACTACTTGAGGGACACACCTCCTGGTACACACACACACACACACACACACACACACACACACATGCACACACACACACACACATCCAGTGAGAGAATAAAGATGTGTGTTGCTCCCTCCCTGCTGCAGTCACTGAATGTGCAGCCACAAGGGGGCAGCGTAGTGAGTGGCCTGGATTGGGCTGGGCTCCTCGGGGAGCTCTGGTCCACTGCCTTGCTGGGTGTGTGGAGAGCCAGTGAATATTCTAGACCACCTGAACAGGGGAGGCCAAACCGGGACCAGTAGGTCTGTTAGAAGGTTCAGTCCTGTCCCCCTTCTCACTCAAGTGAACCGAACGGAGTAGGGGAGGACATGCCTGAAAGTCGCTAATTCACATAACCTCCTAAAAAGAGTAGCTATGCTGAATGCTCGCTATATAGCAACAAAATCGGTAAGTTGTCAGTACTGCTGCTGCTTTATCGCCATTCACAAAAATGATGTTTCTCACGCCACACCTCATTAAGGCGGGCCTTAGACGGGGCCAATGATGTTGTGACAAAACCGCCGCTGTGGAGAGCCTCTCCATGAGTCTGGGCACACTGTGACTGAAGGGCTGCTCTGGCATATTGCTGGAAGACGCACATCTCTGTGGGCTCAGTACACTCAGGATCCACACTGGCAGTGGTCAGTAAAGCACAAGTAGCTAGAGAAAGGTGCAGCATGACGAATATGCACACAGCAAGATGCCAGGCACACCCACCAATAACCTGCTTTCACTCCCTATACAGTGTTGGGCCTGGTCTGACATGGATGTTGATTTTATCAACATTTTATCACAACAATATTAACGTCCAAAAATGGTACCTGCCTACCTGTTTTCCACTGCAATCTTGCTCTTGATAAACAACACTTGGGCATGACTCATAAGTATCTTTGAAAAGAAAAGCACACACATGTCATAGAGGCAAACTGATGGTAAGTGTTATGATAACTCAGTCACGCAATGGCAATTCAGGTCCATGGAGTTTTCAAACAACAGAATCTCTGAGTGTTAACACCCATAAATACATGACATTTACCTTCTCAACGTGAATGAAAATCATCATAATGACAGCAAATACTACCATCATCTTCCTGATTAACTTTAACATTTAAAGGTATATAAAGGTGTATAATAATTGGTGTTTAAAAATAAGTTAATAATAATAATAATAATAATTAGTGTATAATATGTATTTATTTGTAAACACATTAATGAATATTGATAACTGTCATGCCATGTGACCAGGGGGACTACAATTCCCAGCAGGCATAGCTACCTAGATGCCGCTCCCACTCACCGGAATAATAGGTCACCTGTTCCTCATTAGGCATAGGATACTTAAGACTGTAGCTCTTTGCCTGCAGTATTGGTTTTCCAAGGCTTTCTGCCACTTACCTGTCAAAGCTTTAATTCCTCCTTCACAGCGTTTATTGATTATTCTGTCCTAACTCTTCTTTATTTCTCCTCAAGGATCTTAAACGTTGAGTGGACATTCCTGATTCGTGTGCAGCCTTAGTTTATGTTCCGGATCTCCAGCCTTTACTCTCAGGAGGACTTATCTATATTTTGTCTATGTTGTCACAATAAAATCTTTCATCAATAATCTGCATACGTCTGCCTCTGCATCATGTACCCTGCATTACAATAATGTAGAAATTTGTGAGAAGTGAAACTTTATTGTCAGATATTTCTTTGCCCTCTCAAAATTGCTTTAAAAATTTATCTATTTAAAACATTTACATTACTTGCTATCCTTGACTTTAACATGATAAATCACAACGTCTGATATTCTTTCTCATGCAATATATTAATTTACATTACAGTACATTTTAGGTCTACACTAATCAATACACTAAGTTCTCAATGCAGTTAGTAAATCAACACAAAGGTTTAAATTGTTTTAGTGTAGGCCTATTTAATGACATGACCGGAATAATTAAAAAGAATCATTTTGCACATCACTATAAAGAAATGCTTTTACCACAAACGATTCATTTTCAATACATAACAAGGATCAGCATTCTTGCAGATACATATAAAATCCAGCACAAAACTATGCTGAACTCCACAGTCTCTCTGAACACCACAGTCCTTCTGAACACCACAGTCCTTCTGAACACCACTGTCCATCTGAACACCACAGTCCCTCTGAATACCACAGTCCATCTGAACACCACAGTCTCTCTGAACACCACAGTCCTTCTGAACACCACTGTCCATCTGAACACCACAGTCCCTCTGAACACCACTGTCCATCTGAACACCACAGTCTCTCTGAACACCACAGTCCTTCTGAACACCACTGTCCATCTGAACACCACAGTCCCTCTGAATACCACAGTCCATCTGAACACCACAGTCCCTCTGAATACCACAGTCCTTCTGAACACCACAGTCCCTCTGAACACCACTGTCCTTCTGAACACCACTGTCCATCTGAACACCACAGTCCCTCTGAATACCACAGTCCTTCTGAACACCACAGTCCCTCTGAACACCACAGTCCCTCTGAACACCACTGTCCTTCTGAACACCTCTGATATCCCAGGACAGCTGCTCAGCCACTGTCCGCTCCACACCTCTTCTCCAACATCCCTCTCTCGTAAAGGAGCACACTGATGCTGATCTGGTCTATCAACACAGGACCACACGCCCTCCCGACATCAGAGTCCAGGATCGGGTCTGATATTCACAGACATGCCCCACTGACACACTAAAGACAAACAAAACCAGCATATTCTACAGATAACAAGAGATAATAATAATCATTATTTAGATACAAGACATTTTGATACCATACAATAATCAGGTGATCTATCATTTAGTGTAGGGAAACAACGCAACAGAACATTTCAGACAAAAAATCTTAAATCTTTATTGCATCATTGACGTGACCCTTCTAAACACATTACACAAATGTAATACAGAGTTTAATATATTGATTAAATACTGCCTTATGGAAATCAGTAACTCAAACACTGTTTGGGGGGGAAAGAGAATTTGGGGATCAGAATACAGAAGATAGCTGTAGAATCACCAGTCAGTGTACTGTGGTGGTAACAAAAATGCATGTATGAAATATCATCCCGCGTCTACTAGGTACTACATAAGAATGCTGTTGAAAGACGTGAAGAGATAACATGTGAAGGCCACCTTTGGGCGTAGGGTTTAGAAATTCCAGTGGCACGCAGATCTAACAGGGAAGAACCCAAGCTGGTGGTGAGATTGCCCCACAGGGAAGTGTCATGTATGTACCAGCAGAAGTTCTGCATTACACTCATGCCTTCATGCCTGCTTCCTACTGTACAGTTGCGCCAGACAGTCCGCCAGAATACATTGCAAGGTACGTGGTTTTTCCAGCTTTAAAAACACCTGCGGTGACCCCATGCACAGATGAAGATCAGCCCAAAATGAGCCATGTTCTTTCTGCTGAATCACCTCTCGGTTCACATTTGGTAAATTACATTAGGATTGAAGATAATGTAACACATTGTGTTTTCTGTTAAACATGTTATACATTCACAGATTTAAGAAAAATCTGCAGGACTACATAAATCAGCATTTAAAAGCGTCAGCCCCCTAAACATCGGCGCAGGACGTCTGTAGGTGAGAAGGGCGTAGATACAGAAGTCTGTCTTTAACCTCTGTGGGGGCTTCAGTCCTGCTAGAGTTTGAAACTTTCCGCTTAGCTATCATTATCACTGCTACCACAATTAACACCAGTATCACTGTAGAGGCCACTCCTGCAATCACTGCGTAGTGAAGTGTGCTAGACTCAGACTCAAAGTCTCTCACAGACTGGACCACCAATCGGGTGACACGCTTAACGATGCACTGGTCCTCTGACAGCTCCTCCGCTTTAGACCACGTGTCATCGTCAGTGTCAGTTTCCTCCTCATCCTCATCGTATGTTAAATCGGCATCATACATGTCTTCCAGTAGCACCACACACCAGTATGTTCCAGTGTCACCCTCTGTGAGCTCTGTGATGGTCATAGAGGTATCTGCTTTTGAAACATGCATCCTGCTTCCCACATCAGATGGCTTGGCTATAGATGGATCCCCCGTGTCAAAAAAGAGCTCCACTTCCTCAGAGTCTTTCTGCCGATACCACTGGATGCTATTATCAAGGGATGAACTGCAACTCAGAGTAATATTACTCCCAGGAGGCAATGTTTTCTTATTAGAAACCAGTTCTGGGCAAACTGAAATGAAGTATTCTGCTAGTAGTAAGGGGGAGAAACATTGATATTCACCCGAATGGTCATTTGTGATAGTGGGTATGACCAGTGAGTAATCGTTACTTTTTTCACTGTTGAGTACATACATCTCTCTGCCAACTGGCACATTCCCCTCCGCTGGTGTTGAGTCAACTTGCCCAAAAGGTGTTTTCCAGTATTTCCGTCTTTCTTTCAAATGGTGTGGATCAAATGCACACGACAGAACCACCTTCTCTCCCATGCCGTAGAAAACAGTCTGCACTTCTGGATCCTGGCTGTCAGGCAGGTGCAGGCTCTGGAAGCCTCTGCACTGTTCTCCTTCCATGAGAAGGCAGTAGAAATTACGATTTTCCTGTAGGCCCATCTCTGAAATGTGAAGAGAATAACCTTTATCACGCACCTGCAGGAGTCCTTTTAGTTCCTCTTCTGTTGGTTCCTGTGACCTCTTGGTATCTATAAACAGAGATGTTTTGTGTCCAGGATATACCTCTCTGAACCATTTAATAGTTCTGCTACTATGTCCAGAATTACTAATGTTACACACTAAATCTGCACTTCCATCTGGTTGCAAAGCAATTTCCTGAGAACTGACCTCCTTATCACACACATACAAGTAGTGTTTATGGTAGTTGACAATGATGTTGTCACGCCAGCACTCTCTGATGTATACTCCTGAGTCAGAGAACTCGAGATTCTCAAATCTCATGCCGAGTAGTCCTGAGAGGTGGTTGGTGGTGTTGACCCGGTTCCGGTAAGCTTGCGGAGGCAACACTGAACTTGAAGAGTTGCCGAGGATCTGTGTGCCTCCATCAGTCAGCCGGGACACTGTAATGTAGTCCACTCCGAAACAGTAGCCTATCTCCAGTTCCCCTCCAACCGCTCTGAAAATGGGCTCTGGTTCCTCCAAGTTCTGGTTCTGGGCCATGGTTTGAGCCAGCAGCAAAATGAGGATGAATCCGAACTCAGTCATCATGCACACTGTTAGCTCCTCGCGGAGAGGCAAAACCTTCTGTGCCTTTTTCTCTTCACACACCCACAGACCTAAGTAACCTGACTCGAAGGGTTAGCGTTAAGATCCACCCATGTCATTATGTATTTCTTTCCTTATTCAGTTGCAGGCTACCTTTAGCTCCCCTCTTCTCATATGTTTTGTGTTTTGAAGGGAAAAAAAGCCAATACTGTATCAGCTATTGAAGACAAGCCTAACAGCAGACAGGTTTGTATTATTTTGTATTTTATAAATAAAATAAGACACAGCTATGTCACTGTGTGTGTGGTTGGACAGGTTTACTGCTCCCTCTCTGCATGTGTGTGCGTGTGTGTGTGTATTAATGTGTGTGTGTGTGTGTGTGGGTGTGTAGATGACAGATACCAGAGCATTTAAGTGTGCACAACTGAAAGTAAGCAATCGCATACCCATGAAATCTTGCATTGTGAGAAAAGTGTCATCTGTCTAATGTTCATATCCAACCGATCCTTTAGGGAACTGAACAAGAAACAACAAACACCAAACACAAAGACACACACACTCACACACTCTCTCACACACACACATTTTCAGCCAACATATCTGTCATGCACTTACAGACAAGAACAACTGCTGAATTTCCTATGACTTCTGACTAAAGTACAGATAGTAGTGGTCTGATTGTAATCATGGCTTTTGCAATACTTCTTTTTGCTCATATCTGTGGTTCAGTAAAGCATTCACACATCTCTGGGGTGGACAATTCATACAGATCAGAGAGAGATCAGAAGAAGCACAGAAAGCCCACCAGAACTCTCATCTTCACCTTCATCTTTGACTTCTATTAATTCATCTTTGATCAGCATTGGTTAAGCATTTTTATTATGCTTCTGTTGCTTCCCTACATGGAGAATTAGTATGGTGTTTGTTTAAAACTTAGAATAGATGAATATGTGTGTGTTTGTTTCACAGTCGGAGATGTACACTGGTGTCTTAATCCAGTGTCTCACTGCACTTGGAGTAAATGGTCCAATATTTCACAAAGTTTCAGCAAAGCTATGAAACTCCTCAACAGGCATTTGATCAGTCTGTGGCTTTGTTGACAATTCCAGCATTTCTACTGTTTTCAGGGCCTAATCTGAAATGACTCTACAAGCGCTCTGTTCGGCCGGGAGGTCCTTGAGCATAAATGGGCGCCCCCTGGTGCTACAGCCTTCTCCTTGTGTAGTTTCATCACGCAGCTGCACCCGATTCTTCTTTTTCCCTTAATATAAAGCAAATGTTCTCAGAGTTACCAGATTGGAAGCAAAGGCTGCCAAGGGTGGGATGTGGGAACAGGAGGAGGCAGTCATGATCCAGCACTGTGATTAAACTCCCCGCACAACGCACTCCTACACTCCTCAAACTAATGTGTTTTGGGTTGATTAGAGGCCCTACAGGCTCTAGTGCCATTTTAGAAAAGCCTGCTGTTTTGAACTGACATTTTCTCAAATATAATACTTGTAATGTACTTAAGTTTAATTAAAGTTAACTTTAAACACTGTCTAAATGAGTATGAACGATAGATCGCTTATAATCCTATTAAATGCAAGTTATTGACCGAACGTTCCTCAATTTATGATTCATAAATAATTGTTTAACTAGAGCTTGTTCGTGCGATAACCTCCTGTGCTGATGGGGGCAGCATTACCCTGTAGAGTACAAAAACAAAAACGCGTAGAATAAACACGGTTGTTTTACTGACAGAGCTGTGTTGACCGCGAATTTTTCAGAGGTAGGGTTTTGATCACTGACGTCCATCTTTTCAGTTCATTTTAATCGTTACGCAAAGAGAATCTCATTTAGATGTCGTGTGAAAATGGCTATGCGATATACGACCTTTCACATCTTATTACGTGTTCGCTAAATGTGGTGCTCACGGACTATATATACAAGAGAAAGGCAGTGCCCCTCAATTGTTTTCTACGCCTAACCTGTCTAGACAAACCTGTAGTCCGTTATCTTATCTTAAATCAATAAATTTCAGAATATTGTAACTTGTCCAGACCTGCCTTGACTTGCGCTTAACCTGCATTTAAAGCCCAACTAGTAACAGATCTTTAGACGTTCATTGTTGCACTATGCCTGCCTCAATCTAGATCTGGCATTTGAGTTTAGGCATTACCACTGCCAAGCGAGCATTGCCAGCAAGTTTTCCACCTCTGACCTGCGGCGTGTAGACATGCTGCGTGCAGTGACGCCTTCCCTGTGCTCTTACTGCCCGCGTGCCCAGCTGCTGACTGTGCTCACCAGGTCGTGCGCCTCCTCTGGCCAGCCAGAGAACAGTCACACCGTGAACGCACTCCGTGACTTGTCGGTGGACGTGTCTAAGGTCCGGAAGCTGAAAGGCTGGGTGTTGTGTCACAGCTCTGCTTACGTGTGGGAGGTGGCAGGCCTGCTGAGGGACATGGGAGCTGACAGGTCGGTCGTTGCTCGAGTGCTGCAGATGCACCCGGAGGCGGTCCTCTGCCGGCCAGAGCTCCTGGAGGACCAGCGTGAGGTGTGGATGTCAGTCTGCACCAACTCCAGAGACCTCGTGGGCCTCATTGAGAAATTCCCAGCCTCTTTCTTCACCTCAGGCTACCACCTTGAGCACCAGAGGGCCAACGTTGGGTTCTTCCGCGACCTGGGTCTAAACAAGCGCATCGTGGCCAAGCTGATGGCCAGTGCACCACAGAGCTTCAGTGGTCCTGTTGAGCAGAACAAGGAGATGGTCCAGACCCTGCAGAAGGCCTACCTGGAGCTGGGAGGGGACGAGGTTAGCATGAGGGCCTGGCTGCAGAAACTGCTCAGTCAGAACCCAAACGTTCTCCTGAAGCAACCAGAGGCCACGCGGAACAACTTGATGTTTCTGCGAGACCGAGGCTTCACCAGCTGTGAGATCTTGCACCTCCTCTCCAAACTCAAGGGCGTCGTCACGGAAATGCAGCCCGAGACCAAGAGGCTCACACTGGACTACGTGCAGCAAACGCTGGGCTGCACTGACGAGTCCCTTCGCCACATCGTCCTGCAGTGCCCCTCCTTGTTGTGTTGCTCCGTAACCGTGCTGGCGGACAGATTCAGAAGTCTCCTTGGAGCTGGAATCAGCCTGAGGCAAATCATGGAGACGCCCACTGTCCTGGAGCTGACCCCGCCGATCATACAGTATCGCATTCAGAAACTGACCTCTTGTGGCTATGACGTTAGGACGGGCAGCGTGGAGCTGCTCACTGGTAACAAGAAGGACTTTGAGAGGAGCTTTGTGAAACTGCGCGTGAGACGCGAGAGGCCAGTCTACAACCCCGTAGCCCCTCCCCACACCGAGGACTGAGATTTCTCTTTGTGCAGAGATACTACTTCTCATTAGTCAGTAAAATTAATCTCAAGGTTGAAATCTAAAATTGGATCCATTTGTCTTCATCTGGTTCTGAAATGCTTTAAGAAGTAATTTCTTATTATATTGTGAGTAATCCTTTGTTACATGAATGGCACTGCGGATACATTGTTGCCATCATAAATGGCACGACGGTGTCATTACTGAGCAGTGTGGCATTACTTTGATGTGGATTGGTGGACATTATTTTTGGTAACAGATTTATTTTTCAAAGATCTGAACAGAGTGGAACAAAGCTGGAGAAAAAGAAATGTTTTTAAGGCATGAATGTTCAAAATGAATAAAAAAGATATTTATTTATTTATTGAAGCATCAACTTGAAAATGTCTGCCTTCCTGACATTATAGTCTATTGTGTTACAATTCTAAAAAAGTCCACTAAGACTTTGAGATTTTGATTTAATTGATTGTACATGTCCGCTATGAACCACACACATTCTTTTCTTTCCCTTGGCATTTTGGTCTAGAGAGTCTGGTTTGCCCTCCGTTGTCTGTGAGTGCTGACCAGGTCCTTGTCTAGATTCTGCTTTCCTCTAATGACGATGAGTTACCCACAAATGCACATGAGGTTAATAAGGGGGTATATAAATAGTTCTGTTTCATTTAAAGCATGACACTGGGTATTATTAGCAAGTGTTACACATTGGTTTTATGGGGGCATAACTCAAGGAAAATATGAAAAATGATGACATGCAATTAAAATTTCTCATTTCCTTCCCTGGCCTCACTGTGGAGGAGTATTAAGGCAGTAAATATTCTACATCTGAGGTTGTGCAGATGTGGTCGACCCGATAGCTCCCCGACAACTGGTTCCAGCCCGTCCTGACCAGTGTCCTGACGCTCCCCGTCAACCGGTTCCAGCCCCTCCTGACCAGTGTCCTGACGCTCCCAGACAGCTGTTTATAACCCGTCCTGACCAGTGTCCTGACACTCCCCGACAACCGGTTATAACGCGTCCTGACCAGTGTTCTGACGCTCCCAGACAGCCGGTTATAACGCGTCCTGACCAGTGTCCTGACACTCCCAGACAGCCGGTTCCAGGCTGTCCTGACCAGTGTCCTGACGCTCCCAGACAGCTGGTTCCAGCCCGCCCTGACCAGTGTCCCGACGCTCCCAGACAGCTGGTCTCAGCCGGAAGTGCCTCTTCAGAGGGTCACGTTCACATTCTTAAGGAAAGACTGGGTTTTATACACACTGCTTCAGTCAAGGAAAACAAAATGGCCAATGTGAAACAGCATGAAAATACAAAAGATGGTTTTAAAAAATTAGATTACAGGTCTAATTTAGCAGTTCCCCTTTAAATGCCTCCTGAATTATATTTTGTTGCACTCCAGGAGTAATATTAAAACTGTACTTATTTGCAGATATGGTCACCATATGGTCACAGGTGTGCAGTGGTAGTGATTCTGTTTTTGATGAAGCTTCGTTTAGCCATTGTTTAAGCATTGTAAGCATGCTTCGAATTATGGGGGTGTTGGGGGTGTTTGACATATCCAATTAAGACTTTTTAAAAAGTTTTAAAAGATCAAAACAGCAGTTTTGGGGAGGTAATTGTAATTGTAAATATTACAATATATTTCCCTGGGAAAAGATTGAACCCCCCACACCCCCATTGATTGTGACTGTATGATTAGCAATCCGATTTCGAGAGCTGTGGTGTCGCAATTTCTTACGCTGGCCAATGTCGCCCACTACTGGAGAGATTATTGCATACAAATTCTTGCGTTCTTTGACCTTTCTGTCAGGATAATCTGCATATGTACAATGTTAGAACGAGGATAGACAGACAATATTTCAGTTAATTACATTAAAAGAATGTTTTCTTTCATATGGTTACATAATGATTACAAATGAGGTTTAAAAAGCAACATTAAATGCACTGAGCTGCTCTGCACTGTACGTATATGCAATTAAGCAAAACAGTCCATACAAAAACATACAAGAATAGCATTGGATAAATTAAGTAGTAGTAAGTTTTGGGGAAAAATTATTATTTTTTTGTCCTGGATTCACACAGCAGATGGTGTATTAACACAATTCATGTCACTAGTATCCAGGAACCCAGGACACCCACTGCGTCCTGCCTGTGTGCTTATGGGATTTATCTCCATTGTGTAACCATGGTGACATGCTGGCATAAGGAACAGCGAGTCTGGTGAGTGGTCACAAAATGTTCTGTTGCTCATTGTGAGGGACGACACCCTCGTCACTCCTGCTCACTCCTGCTCACCCATCTGTTGACTTCAGTCATGGAGGGTGCGGTTTGTTATGCAACAGTCGCAGCACCACAAACCATCGTGGTGAGTGTTGATACAAAACCCTTGTAAAATATCTAGTGTTTGCAGATCACATTTCCAACACAACACAATGTTGCAGTCATAATGAATCCACAAAATTAAATCAATTCAAATCAGTTCTCCCTCAAGTCATTAATAACAAATACTGTTTTTTTATTGGCTGTTGGTTAGCTCTCTTTCTTGAACACTTGAAACTGAAATTTAATGCCATTTTCTTCTTGAATCTCATCTGAAACACCAGGGAACCTGTATTCAATTAGAAATAAACACCAGAGAACCTGTATTAAATTAGAAATAAACACCAAGGAACTTTTTTCATAGGGGTTTATGTGTTATTTATATTATTGGTTATTATAAATAAATAGGTTATTAAACAAATTATAACAAATAAAATAGGCAACAGTGAGTTTTGCTTGCCAGAGTATGAGCACACCCTCCTGTTGAAGCTCAGCTCCTGATTGGGTATAGCTTATTAGCTCCTGATTGGGTATAGCTTATTAGCTCCTGATTGGGTATAGCTTATTAACTCCTGATTGGGTATATCTTACGCTGCTGTCTGCATGAGTCAGCATTACATCTGTCAGTGCCATTGGGTGTTTGTATTTTTGTTCATACATTAACTACCATTGACCACCAACAGATCACTTAGCAGTTTCACTAAGAACTGCTTATTTTAATAACCTAATTAATTACCATCTAATTAATAACCAGCAAAAAATACATTTTAGACTGTTTATAAACCCTTTATTAGTTTTGTCTGATATGTGATGTTGATGATACTCAGACATCAGATTATTAATCACACTAGTGCACAGCATCGTACATATGGTGTGTGTTGTGATGGATTAGGTCCACAATATCAGTTATTTGGCAGATACAAAAAATGTGCTTCCACAGAGTATCAAGAAAATATAAAGACATCCTACCTGTCTTGCTTCTTAAAAATATTTACATCAAAATTTGGAAAAAACACATCACAGTCAAAGTGAGCCATGATGTTGGTGAGGTAGATGCAGTCACACCACGTGTGTTCCAGGGCTTGCTGTGAGAAAGGAAACCAGATGGACCAAGATGACTGTGCCCTCAGGGTGGATGTACACTGTCCATTAATACGATCATTACATAAACATACAGAGGTCAAAAAATGTTTGGTATTAACATTCACTGTACTTTTTAATGTGTGGGGGGGGGGTCTCAATATCTCAGCCTGAAGTTAATCTTTCAGGCTGTTTTTGCTATTTTACACACACACATACTTAGATATTAAAAATATAAAAATTTACTTGCCTAGAATCATATATAAAATCTCACCTTATACACCTGAGCACCCCCTAAGATCCAGATGGTCTCTACCAGGCTACTGAGAGGTGGCAGTGAGACCAGATGGATCATCCCATCAAAGCCCTCAGACAGGTAGTGGGCATGTTCTGGGACAGACCTGTTGGGAAAACAGTAGACATAAATCACTTTTACTTTGAATCACTTACTTTGAAGCATTCATTCTTTGGCATACACCCTTCCATAATGTATATGTTACGAAATGTGTATCTTTATGAGAAATGTTAATAGTGTAAAACTGAGATTTTAACGGTGTTCTCCCTTCGTTGCACTGCTGTTGTGGATTAACTGTCTTACCTCAGCCTTTTGCTGAGGACCACATTGATGCTGTTTGGCAGTGGGAAGACGTTCTCCGGGCAGGAGAACCAACTCGTCCTCCCCCATATGATAAGGTTTTTCTTTCCTAAATTGAGAAAACCAGCGCATGCGCGTACGTATGAGCCACGTAACCAATCATTAACGCTAGCATGACATTACAACAGCAGGAAACATTATGACTGAACGTCGTCGTTTTTAACCATGTGTGTATCCCACTTCAACAGAACCTTTCGTACAGTTTCATAACGTTTGGACTCTCGACTCTATCATTAGAGATAGTAAGTGCAGTTTACTCGTATGAGTACCTTTTAAGATGACAGTTTTGATAACCTAAGTGTTTTATAACCAGTGCCAGAGGGTAAATAATTCCAATTAATGTTCAAAGTTCACCAGTCTACAAGAGCAGTCGACTCTTACATGTCGTTTTTTGTATCACCTCGCCATACAGTCCGCGGGCAGGAGGGGTGTTTCCGAAATAAAAGCAGGTGAGTACGGACTACTTACCTGGTTCGCACACAGATGTGATAGTATTCAGGAAGAACCGAAACTCTGACCTGTTAATTGCCGAGAGAACCGATATGTGATAACAGAAGCCTATATTATATATTTTTTTTGCGTTCGCCATATAATAAAGCAAATTCCATAAATAATGAAAAAAACATTACTCTCCCTAATTCTGTTAATGTATGTGGGGAAATCATCAAAAGACAACCACATTTCTAATAACGTCATATTTGATAGTCTTGGCATTTCTAAAGAAATACAATGTAATGCGAAACGTCTGGTTAGTATGTTCCACACCCACGAAACGGACACGCGGAGTTTGGTGGAATGAACTAGGGAAATAAAATGAATATTTTTGACTATTATATTCTCTTACGGAAGATTCCACGGAAGGTGCCCGTCTTTCCCTATGCCCATGTTACTGCAAGCTGCCGCGATGATCCGGATTGGCTTCTTCTGATCATTACCTCGCGCTGTGATCTCCACGTTGTCGCTGATCATAGCTGTCCACTCTGAAACTGAACCCAGCGAAACTGCACGAAAAGATTACTAAAACCTGTTTTCCCTTTAAAACACACACGCACAAATCATACATATAACCAAAAAACAAAATTCCGCCGCTGAAGTGGCGCTGCATTGGGCGCGACAGCGCAGATGTTTTGCCAGTGGGAGTTGGCTCCACGAAAGCGCCTCGACATCGCGGATAGGTTGGAATAAATATTTATCGTCGCAGGTTGCACCATGAAGCAAGCGCACGTTTATTGTCCTTCTTTGAAAAATCAATTTAAGATCTTTGTAATCCCAGTTATTTTGTCATTGGCCGTTTGTGTTCCACATGTGGATAAAATGATCAACTCGCAAATAAACGCCACACCAAAACCACTTATCAACCGGTCTAATTTATGATTTAATGGGAGATTTAAAAGCACAAACCAATAATTCAAAAACAAACTGGTATTGTTTTCATGTAAAAAAATAACAGCAAGTCTGTAACTAAGCAAGAAAAAAGTTTATATATATATATATCGCTCTCTCTCTCTCTCACACATACATATATACAGAGGTATGCAGACATAACTCTTTAAAATACAAGCATATACATAGCAGGTTGTATTGTCCATGTCTGTTGCACAAAACCAGACCAGAGGAGGTCCTGCACTATGTTCATCATCTCCTATTTACACGAACAGGCAGACATGTCAGACCTGCTCAGCTGTGGTTAATGCATGACAAGGTTATAAAAGGTTATAATTACATTTGTATAAATCTCCCGATTAATCAGATTGCTTCGAATGTATTTTCCATTTGTAAATTATGGTTTTGTGAAAACCATAGCACAGTTGACACTTGGCACATTATGAAATGTTTTTTTCTCGCCAAGTTAAAACGTGAAGATCATGTTTCATTTTGCTAAATTTACCATACAAATTCCAAAACAAGAATCTCATAAATGGGGCAGATACACCAACATGATTGAATAAACAAAAAAAAAACACTCATGCATGGAGTCTGGAGTAGAAGAGCCATCAAACTTTACATAACATAGCAAACACGGTTTCCTTGACAATTTAAACAAACACCAACACTGTACATATTTACAGTGGACTGAATACATACAGAATGACACACGGTAGAGCTTATGATCTTACTGTAGCACTACAGATGGAACAGCTTGAAAGAGAGGACAGAACCTCAGAGTGGAACTGCCATGAGTAGATCTAAAATGTAAACCTATTCCTAAGTGCTATGGTTTGGAACGTGTCCCGTTGCTGTTCTGAGATGTGTGTGTGTGTGTGTGTGTGCACATGCTGGCTAGGACACGTCGCAGCAGGGACGTCTAGTTACTGTTGTTTCTGGATCTTACACACGATGCTTGAAGGTGGATCTTCATTGTGGCGCTTCGCAGGGACCGTTCCTCTACCTGGAAACAGAAATAGCCCAGTTAGTCTACAGCATGTCTGCTCTCCTCATGCACACAGAGGGATACGCCAGCGTTGGCTACACCACCAGGTACAGAGGGATACGCCAGCGTTGGCTACACCACCAGGTACAGAGGGATACGCCAGCGTTGGCTACACCACCAGGTACAGAGGGATACGCCAGCGTTGGCTACACCACCAGGTACAGTTAGGCTGCCACTCATTCTAGTGTCAAACGCAGTAGGAGGGTACGGGTTACTCATGAAAGTCGCCCTGGATAATGGGACATGGCCCAGCTTTTGGCTTATTTTAGTTATGCCAAAATATACAGATATAGTATAGTGATATACAAAATATACAATAGTGTGTGTGTGTGTATATATATATATATATATATATATATATATATATATATATACACACACACACACATTATATAAAATGTATATACATTCATACAAAAGATGTCATCAGTTCTAATTTTCTGAATACAAAAAACCCATTAAAACACCTACAGGGTACTGGTGCAGTAATGCCCATTAAAACGCATGGTACTGGTTAATACCCATTAAGACAACTACAGGGAATTGGTGCAGATATAGTGCAAGGCCACTCATGGCGTCATTATGGGTCAGTATTTATTCCATGCTGTATGATGTTATATTAAACAACAACAAACAAAAACGTCCTCATACAATTCTGGCTCAACTCACCTCTGTGTGGTTTTGTTTCCTGTCTGTGAGACGCGACTCTGCCAGCTTCTGGGGGGAAACCAAACAAATGCATGAGACAGAAGGACCACACTCCCTCACACAGCCCAGCACTCTGCTTCACCAGGGGCTCTACGTCATGGACACAACTCCTCCACCAGAGAGTGAAATGAACAGGAATTCAAAGTGAGGCCTAATTTGGTGCCGTTGTACAGCACATCTATAATTAGTGCCTGTTACACTGCAGCAGTCAGGAGCACTTTCAGCACGTACCAGTCTGTGGCTGGCCATTAATGGCAGATTGTTGGTCACTATGGCAACCAGACAAGTTGCCTGCTGACACGTCTTCCTGAGGGCTGGGTGGTGTCGGGTATGCTGGTAGAGAAAGATCAAGTGTTTATGTTTGTAAAGCCATGACGAGCTCTTTTCGGTTAAACCAAAGACAGTACGTGTGTCTGGCTCACACTACATGTTCTTCCCTCTGCCAGTCCTGAGGTCAGGGTAAGAGGGGAGGGGTCCTACCTGTCCCACTGCCCTCCTGGCCTCCATCTCCAGGGCCTCCGCCTGCTCCATCCCCATTACTGCCAGAGTTGGACTGCACAGTGGCCAAAAGTCCTGGAATACAGGAACAGTAATAATTAACAGGGTAAATTACAAGATTCCACAACAAACAGGCACCGTTTGTGCATGTATAATACACATAATACACACGTTTGTGCATGTATAATACACATAATACACACGTTTGTGTATAGGACCATAACTCGCTGCCTCTATGCTGAGCATATCACCACATCCTGTGCCATTTGAATGGGATGGAGAGGTCCAGGGAGACCGTGTTTAATCCCCTAGAGCTGTTGCGCCCAGCTGATACGTACCCAGGCCTCTGTAACAGGACAGCTGCTGGTAGATCTGTTTCATGCGCTCAATGTTGATTCTGCTGGCTTCAGCGTGGTTGACCATGGGCTTGGGGTAGTGCACCCCGATGACACACTTAGCAAGCTTCTGTACACTCTCCGGGGCATTCCAGGGGTCGTAGATGTACTTGGCTGGAAATGCCCTCAATATGGGCAAATACCGCCTGAGTGCACACACACACACACACACACACACACACACACACACACACACACACACACACACTTTGAATTAGCTTCAGTTTTCATCATGATGTGAACCACAACCCTTTTAAACCCAGCTACTGCAAAATGATGGTCAATGCTTTTACCGCTACGAGTGTCGAGTAGCACTCATGGTTAACCATGAGTGTGTGGTGACCGGGGGGGGAGGGTGGAGGTACCTGATGTAGTCCCCGTTGGGGTCGGTGCGGCGGCCGAAACCCACGGGGCAGTAACAGTGGAAGAACTGCTGGAAGAAGGAGCTGCAGGAGAGCCACATCCAGCTGCCAGCATTCACACTCCAGTCAGCGTCCAGGAGCAGCTCCTCAAACACCTGCACCACAAACAGGGGAGTGAACACAGGGCCCCTCACCCATCACTGCAGGTCATGCGCTTCCGTCAGAAATTCCCACAGACTTGAGGGCCAAACACTTCCTCTAGACACATGGATACCAGTCACGTCACCCAGTGAATCACACTTCGAGGAAAGCGCTAAATGGTCAGAGACTACTTCTCAAAAGGAGGGCAAGGCCATTTACGATCTCTGGGATCCTCAGCAAAAGACAGCTGTGGTCTTATCAGAATTTGAACTTGAGATTTCGTGGGGGGGGGATGTCTGTGGGACCATTCACACACAACGAGGTGGATTCACAGGTGGCAAACACCATTACCCAATAATACAGCCCGGCGACCATGAGACATGGTGAAACAATACAACCCAGTGACCATGAGACGTTGCGTCTCGACCCTGCAAGGTAATCTGATTTGCCACCTTGTGTACTGAGCGTTTATTCACCCCACCCAGCTGTACCTTCATGCCCTCCTCCCAGCTGATCCACAGGTCTCCTCGGGTGAGGAAGCAGGCCACGGCGTGGCGGGCCAGGTGGTGGATCCAGCCCTCCTGCCTCAGCTGGGTCATTATGGCGTCGATCCAGGGGAAGCCCGTCCTGCCCTCTGCCCACTTGGCCAGCGCCTGGGGGTTCCGGTCCCAGGGGATCTGCACGCAGATGGGGTTCCCCTCCATCTTGTCGAAGCGCGGGTTATTGGTGGCGGTGGTGTAGAAGAACTCCCTCCACAGCAGCTGCCCGTACAGCGACAGAGGCGGGACACTGTTCTTCTTCACCTGATGACGATGGTGAAAACAGATGTAGAGAGAGAGAGAGAGAGAGCGAGAGAGAGGGTGGTACCGAAACACTCCAGTCATGCTACAGCTGAAGCATTAAATCACTTCATCTGCTCATAAGCTTTGAGTCAATAACCAATACGATTGTTTATTGTGCCAATCTGATTCTGGGTCAATGTTTTGCACATTGTGCCGTCGCCCACTTCACTCGTCATTACAGGCTTTCATTCTGTTCTTTTTTTAAAACATGCCATGTACTCAGTAATTACCGCCGTCTTTTGTTATCTATGCAGTTCAGTTTGGTACAATTAGAGGGAGCTTAATTTAATTAACTTAATTAACAGCATGCATATTTAAAACTGAGCATTACATTTATTACACTACAGCTTGCTTCACCTACAACACTGAATTAACAATCTATTGAGACTCAATTACTATAGTTAGTGCTGCAAATTCTTTACCAATATGACCAAGTAATCCATAACTTTATCATATCAATCCTGCAGGTGATGCCTGATTAAACCACGCCCCGAGTCCCCGCACACAAACACCCACCCACCTTTCTGTACAGGTCGGTGAGCTTGAAGTAGAAGACTCTGCAGGAGAGACAGCCAAAGCGCAGGTATGGACTCAGGCCCGTCGGGCTGGCCAGCAGGGAGTTGGCGTTCATTCTGGGCCGCTCGAAGTTGGCCACCCAAGCCTGATCACAGACCAAACTCAGAGTTAGCACGACCAAACAGGACATAGCGCTGCAGAGACCAGTGTGGACGCTAAGATACGATCAGCTGATACAGGGCTGTTCGTAACCACGGTCTGCCATTGTGGAAAATATGCCGAAAGCTGGTTGTGAATGAGCATGTGTAGCCAGTCTTCCTTTCCCATTTAGTTTGTGTTTATGTGTAGCAGAACCCATCACCACTTGGTCTACCACATGATAACCCCTAACCCCAGTCCCTAACACTCACACTGTACGAGGTGAACTAAACTAGATTCAGTTGTGACGTGATAAATATATTGGTCTCGTAGGTTTAAACATTCCAACCTTTTCGTCCCCAATACATCTGTGTCAGATATTTGGACAACTCTGCCTGTACCCCCGACAGACGCAGCACCGAATCAACATACAAAAAAAATCGGAGCACAACACACACGTACACATCCCAGAACGAAACCCATCGCCATGACATCGCTCACCTTCCTCTCCAGGTGTCTCTCCAGACGAGTCAGAGCCTCGGTCTCTCCGCCGGGCCACATAGCAGACGGCAGACCCTCCGTCTCAAAGCCTGATCCACAAAGCCACCAGGTCAGACGGCCATACGTACACACGAGCAGGCAGACAAGCGGAGGGGGAGGAGGGCATCCTTACCCAGCTCCTCCAGAGAGGGCACGCCAAAGCGCTCGTCGTGGTCATCGCCGACAGGCGTGCTGCATTTGCCCATGATGTCAGCGGTAATGGTCTCAGCTGGGGCTTCCACGGCATCCATTTTGCTGATGAGAGTCTGGAAACGCTTGTAGGTGAGAGGAGACAGGCCCCCATTCAGCTCAATGATCCTAATGAGAGAGAGAGTGAGAGAGAGATTGAACGAACATGAGACATAATATCTGTTAAAGTACGGGTGGGGACTGGGGACTGACTGACCAACATGCACACACACTTCATAAATCAGTTTTCCATATTCTTTATCTTGGTTTATCAGTGTCTTTATTCAGGCTCAAATCAGCATTAAATGCTGGTCCATATTCGGACACGCATACACAAGCACATGTATGCGCACACACACAACATGCACAGGCACACACACTCACTTGTCCAGATCGTAGAGTGTGTGCGAGATCCGGACGGTCACTTCCACCCCCGCCTCTCTGGCCAGCTTCTGAATGGCTGCATCCCTCTCCTTGCTGAAAGGTTCAGAGTCGTACTCGTACGACAGACGGGTGATCTTCCACTCCTGCAGCGGAACAAGCTGGTCAACCAGGAACCTGAGCCCATGCCAACCAAGCCTCTTGGCCAAGAACCTGTGGCCTTTCTCATGCTGATCAGATCTCTCGGGAAATTCTCACTGGAACATCGTGAACTCCGAGCTAACAAAGGCTGTGAGTACACAATGATCGCTGTGTGACAACACCACGGCCGACACGCCTCTTCTCCTAGAGCTTCAAATACGGCCTTTACCAGGAAGCAGTTTAAAAGGAAAGCGTACGGACACCTACTGTACCATATGCATATATGCAAGAGGAACGATTAGTGCAACCCCACACTGGCTGGTGATGTCCTCATTATGCTGAGGTATATAACCTTAAATTAATAAGCAATGATCAAGTTTTTAGCACAGCCTCCTACATCTTGCCAAACATTGGCCTTCTGCTGACCCCCCCCCCCTCTCTATATATATACATTCTCTGTCCTAATCATTGCCATACAGGCCTGACTTACTAAAGATGAACATATGAAATTTAACCCTTTAATCTCTAGAGCCCAATCTCTAGAGCCCTGAGCCATGCAGTGTAAGACAGTGTGATCATACATGTGGAAACATACCACATCTTATTAACAATGAACATTCTCTCGATCAGCAGGTACTGAGATGTCGAAAAAATAGATTTGCTTTCTGAAGGAAATGCAGTCTGGACAAGCAGCTGCCCACACGGTGAGAGATAAGCCCAATAACTCAAAAACAACACACAATAACAAGGTCAATAACACACGACACCCTGCTTACCTTGAAGAGACGGGGAAAGACGTCAGTGGGCTGGCCTCTGATGACAAACAGACGTGAGTTCAGCTTGCGGAGGCTGGCATCCAGGTCCTCCAGACACTGCAGCAAAAACCTACAACCCAACACAGGAGAGGGTACAGCCACAGTCATGTGCTTGCCGTCCACATACTAGCAATAAAGAGGCGGAAATGTGAGGGGAAAAAGTCACATAAGGTGCCGTTTGTCTTGGTTTGTATCATTAGTCAGGAATACGACGTGGGGTTTTATAATGGCGCCATCACAAGGAACGGTGTCTTTATGGTGTTCTGAATAGGCAAATACAATTTGACACCTTTGTAGCCCCTGGGCACACACAAAGGTTAGATGCAATGTGGGCAAAAACACTGTACACCTGAGAACAGGAAGGTTTGCTCTGTTCCCTTCTGTACCACTCTAAAGAACACACACCTGAGAACAGGCATCACTCTCAAGAACACACACCTGAGAACAGGCATCACTCTCAAGAACACACACCTGAGAACAGGCATCACTCTCAAGAACACACTCTAAAGAACACACACCTGAGAACAGGCATCACTCTCAAGAACACACACCTGAGAACAGGCATCACTCTCAAGAACACACACCTGAGAACAGGCATCACTCTCAAGAACACACACGAACAAATCAATCAAGCAATCAATCAGTGGATCATCAGTGGTGATGACGACAATGACCCAAATTTGCGCAAAGAAATTTCTCCTGTGATCAGCCATCATATTGTTCTGGAAAACAGACACTAAACCCATTTAAAATATCTTTAAATAGCCAAAACATCTTCACACTAGCAAATTCCTCCTCAACAAAATGCACGTTTTGAGTCTTGGGTTGTGTCTGCTGGCGTCTTCTTCGAGAACGCCGTCGGTCAAGTTAACATTTTCTGTGGCCGTTTTCTCTTTTCACTTGCGCCCACTGCTGCCGCTGTGGTGTGTGTGACCGTCTCCCACACACGAACCGTGTGCTGCAGCCGGCTGCTGCTCCTACACTGTGTGTGCATTAACCTAACTGGACAGGGCTGTAACTATCCCAGCCCCATGGTTGGTTTGGCATGCATCTACTCTCATTATCACTGGCTTTTTGTATTGTCTGTTCCATTCACGTTGTATTGATAACTTTCTAATAGAAATATACAACAATTATCTTTATTGTTTAAACACCCAGGCGTGACCTTCGTTCTTATTAAAAGGTCTGGGATGATTTTCTTCTGGCTAGACTCAGATATCAAGCATAATCAGACTCAGAAATCCTGTCTGAGCTGCATTTGTGCCCGTTTTGATCCCTCACAAAGAGACTGGGTTAGCAGGACAGGACGTGGTCCATGCTGTCTGAGCCCCTGCAGTCTGGCCCAGGCGGGACATAGAGGCGGAGGGCGGGACTGATGCATGACAGCAGTGAGGAGGAGCAGCTCAAGCCTGCACCCAGACATCAAGGAGATGCCCAAGATAGACTTTTGTTCCCGTCCCTTTCACTTAAAATAAACCCACCTCAAAATAACCCACTTGCTGAAATAAAGGGAAAATAAGGTTGTTGATGTAGCCAGTATGGACAGAGAGTGAAAGAGAGGGAGGGAGGGAGAGAGAAAGAGAGACTCATCTGGGGCGGATTTTATAACCACCTCAAATTCAAGATGATTTATTAGTCCACACAATAAGATGTCAAGTTTCCAGAAGAGGCGTTGTAATAACTACTCAAAACAGCTACAACCACATGTCACAAGAAGCTTGGACAGAACGTCGGTAAAAAACAAAACATGTAAAAACTTGACAGCACAATGCTCCTAAGAAGAACACACGCAGCACGCCTTACAGTGAATTAACTCCCTCATGGTCTGAGAAAGCTGTGTTTCTGAACACAGTCGCCTGGTAACTGGTTACCACAACAGGAACGGTGGGGACGCTGTTTGGTTAGAGGGAGGGGGTGAGAAGAAGGAACAGAGGAAGTAGGTCAGGGCTAACCGGGGAATGTGGTAACTGTGCTGACACAGTGACCTAGTTCCAGCTGTCCTGTACCAGGGCGGGAGACTGTTACATCATCATAAAGCTGTGGGAATACACTGCCCTGGCTCCTTCAAGGATCCCCCATCACATGGACAGACAGGAGCCATTACTACAGATGAGGGCTGTTACCACAGACAGGAGCTGTTACTACAGACAAGGGCTGTCATCACAGATAGGAGCTGCTGTTCTTAAACAGGGACACAGGTCACCATCTATGGCACAACTACCATGCACTCAAGTTGGTCCCTATTGGCATGCGCATATATATATATATATACACACACAGACACAAATCTCATTAAAATGAAGATGAGCCATTAGACTTTTAAGTCCAGCCCAAGGTTAGACTTCAATAACTAAGAGTACATGAGAACAGTGCAGCCTAACCTTCATGTTCAACTGTCACACGGACGTTAGTAGTACCTCATGCCTGTGACCAAAGGTTAAATTGGGTCACAGATGGGGAATGGTTAGTAATGACTTGCTGCCCTAGCTAGTGTGAGCTAGTGTGAGACTTTTTGTAAGCACCGAGGGGACGTCTGGATAAGACAGGACCTGACAAAAGACAAGTGTCCAAAGTCACAAGACAGGTCCAGATGACCAGAAATCAGTAACACATTTCGAAACGAAACACAATAAGTACACGGTGCAATCATCAGAACTTTTTCACTGCAATTTGCATCAGTTGTCAACAACTTTGCCCAAAAGACAAACAAGATCTACAATTACTGACATTAACGGGATCCAAGATAACCGAAACAAAGAGTCGGCGTCGACTCAATTTCAGTTATTCATCACCCCTGCTAATGGCTTTCGCTGTTTTTTGTGTTAAATTTGTTTTAGCACACCACAACATAAGGCCAATCTATTCTTGACACCGGTTATCCTGTGTCTTCTTTGGATCGACAGAACGACGCACGTGCCACGAATCGCCACGGTAACTCACCTCCATCTGTTTATTCCAACGTTGGACGAGCCTGCAAACCACGGGTCCAATATGTAAATACAACGCAGTGTGTCCGCTTGAACTATGGAGTCCCGAAGTGAAGGGTTGTCGTGGAGCCGCAAGCCCTTTCGGAACCAATGGACCGTGTTAACCATTACTCCCAGAATATCGTCCACCAGTGGAATAATTAGATGATTATATTTCAGTACCTCCCGACGTTTGCAAGTAAAATTCACCAGTAAATATTACGACAGACTTAAGAGTTTAATTATAGTACGATTACTTAATTTTTTCTTTGACTTAATTTAACCTTGTTCAAGGAAAACTTTTCCCATGTTGCTTGCTTTTTAATAGCCGCGTACTCGTATGCTCAACCATCCACAACTTCATAGACGCTAACGTTAGTCACATACGGCAGCTATTTTAGCGGAACAAAAATCACCAATTTACGGCGTTTCTTCCGTACAACTGACACTAAAACGTGAAGAACCAAATTACACGAAGCTAAACGTAAAAACAACTAAGAGAAATCACGGAAACAAACAGCGTTGTGCCTTTATTTTTGTCCTGGAACATTAAGTACTCGACCACCTAGCGACAGCTAGCTAACTAGCTTCAAGCGCAGCAAAGCAAAGAAAAACCCTATCAGCGCCGTCAACATAGGTAACGAAAGAAAGGGAAAAAATCCAATAGAAATTCGTTTCTAAACGGCATATAAGTAAGGATTTTTAGTAGGGCTCCTTCAGTGGAAAACGTCGTCTGTCCTAATCACACACAGCGTCTCTTTAGAAGGCGAATGTTCCTTGCCCTTTGCGAATGTCAGTTTTAATTCACCTCGAGACGCGCTCGCGGCTCCGCCCACGCGCTCGCGCAACCATGCACTGACGTACGCAGTTGGTCCCAACCTCGCACACACGTAACAGGCAGTCACGTTTTTGTGGTGTGGACGCTCTGCAGTCAAAACACAATCCACAAACTATATTACGCGAGAGCTTGGTAAGCCGTGAGAAAAGTGTGATGCTGCTTATTTAAGACATTGGGAATGTTTAAGACGCTTAGAACTTTTCTTATGTGTGTATAAAGACAGATAATACGGAGTCTGCACACGGACGTGTTTTGGCGTATTTTCGGTTGTCCATTCTGATTGGATAGAACCACAGTACCCGGATGAGCACATGAACTAAGGCGAGAAGCTTGTTGTGTACAATTCACGTTTTTCTTACTGTAGCCCGCGCTGATGTTTTTTTCTTTATGTAAATGGGCGTTATCCTTACATGTCTAACGGGTTGTTACATCTTTAATGTGCGTACCTGCAATGTTTTTCGATAGGGTCTTTTACAAAGTTTTGTTTTCGCCCAGATTGAAAAGGCTGAAAAAACTTTGTTTTTCTGCATTATATTGCAAATTTCGCTAATATCACAAATGTATTGTGTCGCTAAGCCATCCTACCATAAACTATAAGCCTAGCTTCTTCGACTTATCAACATAACACACCTATTTATCAGAGAGAACATTATGTTCTAATCAAGTTCAGAACAATAAATTTGTCTGTGGTGTAACTGCGCACCACAGAAATGTTGACAGATAGGATTCCGCTAACGTCCTATTTGACTTGTCCTGAGGCAGGTTACAGTGTTGTGTAAGAAAAATGTTTGTACAGCTACTTCAAGGAGGAGCGACAGAGCACAGACAGGAAATTTCCTATATAACATTGTTTTAATTACATTCAAGATCAAAGTTTGTTCTATGTAAAAAACAGTTATGTACAGGTGGGATAACTTTACTCGTTTAAATTTAAACCATGAACCATCTCACTCTCTAACTTTCATGGTGAAATGATACCTGCTTCCG
Source organism: Brachyhypopomus occidentalis (assembly GCA_020368025.1). Taxonomy (NCBI): domain Eukaryota; kingdom Metazoa; phylum Chordata; class Actinopteri; order Gymnotiformes; family Hypopomidae; genus Brachyhypopomus; species Brachyhypopomus occidentalis. The sequence continues at coordinate 5,692,992 of JAGXOD010001351.1, read as the reverse complement.
ACATTTTTTTATTGTATATTAAATTAACTCTAACTGGCATTCACATGCAAAATAATCATTCAAACTCAAAGTTATGAATGCTTCAGTGTCTGTTTATGTTAAATCCCTGTTCCCCCTTGGCCTGTTTTAAATATTAACCACCATCTTCACCAACTCCCACACCCTAAATTAGGGATCAGTAATCCATCCATCCATTTACAACCACTTATCCGTGTCCGGGTTGCGGGGGCAGTAGCCTAAGCAAAGTGTCCCATGTACTATATGTATATACATATTTATATATATAGTATATATAGTATATAATGCGATAGTGTGTGCGCATGTATGAATATAGGGAGGATGGCTGTGGGTTTGTGGGATGCTTACTTTCACAGATAAAGATTTTTCTTTTTATTCAGTTTGTGACGTTCCTGTAAACGTACAATTCTGTTGAAACATGCAAATATTGAGAATGAACACTAGATGGCGGACTACCACCAAAAACATTAACATGGTGATGTGTGTTTTGTTATATAAAAGCAAAAAGACAAGTAAAGGCAGAAATACAATATTGATCATGGATCATAGTCAGATTACGAGAAAGATGTGTAAAATGTTCTTATCCTTTATGTCTTTCACACTCAAAGGTGCTTTATAGAAAACATCGTCCCTGGGGGTCGCTGTTGAGTGGAATTTTCCAGTTTTTATTATAAGAGCGAAAACTTTCTTTAACATAATGAACAACGTTCTTAAAATGTTTTCTAATTTGAGTAGTCACTCTGGCACATCATGCATTGTCGTATCTGAGGCCTAAACGTTTTGGACGAACATTAAGTGATTTGACTTTTTGTTACCTTTCTTTGCATAAGACATGTAAAAAGCCAAACGTCTGAAAACTTTTTTTTCTTCTCATTTTCAGTTATACCTAGACACACGAATGACCTTGACAGGCTGTATACGCGTTTTTGAGCGCACAAGAGTCCTCCATTCGGGATAAACGATAGCTTACATTATGTATGCTGTTCATTATTAATGAACAAGGGTCTTCTTTCGGTTCCTGTTCTGGGTGAGACAGGTGTTCAGCTGATCCCTACGACTTCTCTTCCAACATGTGCAGCTCGTCATAGTCGGGTGGATGTAAACGTAATTATAAATGAGCATTACATTTAAATACCGTACATTTACCAAGAAACTCCATTGTTTTTCCTGACAAATATACCTGTATGTCCTTCCATTCATATATCAAGGAAGATACGTCATAGGCCTTCTTTAAAGTTTAATCAATTTCACGACAGAGAGTGAATCACTGGACAAGCTGTTCGTGAGTCATAACTTTTTCGATAACCCCCTTGACTCATAAAACGAAATATTCTTTGTGGTTTATTACAGAAATATCCGTTTCATTTATATTTCCAAATGTAAAATCGGACCACTCGCCAAAGCCCATACTCGGTCTCTTTCAAAGATCTCCAAATGAATTCACAGGTAATACGGATTTATATTCTGAATAATCTGATTTCGATGTGCGTGGGATCTCCGTTTACGTGCCGCTCGAGTTTACACACTGAGCGAGCTGGATATGTGCAGCCTCGCGCATACGGCCCCTCCTTCAAGTAGTACTTTCGAGCTTTGACTGCGGTACGGCGCGTAAGCCGCGTATGCAGCTGCTCTGACGAAGTTGCAAACGATTTTAAACACCAATCGAAACAATCTGGAGCTTGTACGGTTTTCTTTTACTTTCACTAATGCTATATACACGCTGTAATTTCGAAGGCAGTTACACTGTGGATTTATTTTCGCTTGACTTTTATTTCTCTTGACATTGATCTTCTGGCCACTATGAAGTACAGCTATGGCAAAGAGGTCTAAAGCTGCGGTGACAACGTTGGAGGATTTGACGCTTGATTCGGGTTACGGAGGAGCAGCCGATTCTTTCCGGTCATCGAACTTGTCTCTGTGTTGTTCTGAGACACACATACCCTATGCGCATGGAGGGAACTGCTGGCATCTAACCGACTCCATGCACAGTCGACACAACAGCTTAGACACTGTCAACACCGTCCTGGTCGAAGACGGCGAGACCCTGGATTGCTCAGGACACTGTGCGAAACTTCCCGAGCTAGAGGATATTCCTTGGAGCCTCGGGGAGGTAGAAAATGCCCTTAATAAGGAGGAAGAGCTTCGATTTGGGACCTTGTCCACTGACCTCTTGGCCAAGCTTTCCGCGATGGTTAGCCGCGCGCTTGTGAGGATCGCGGTGGAAACGCAGAGGCTCAGTTTGCGCTACGCCAGATGCACCAAATATGAAATTCAAAGTGCCATCAAGATTATTCTGTCATGGACGATCTCAGTCAACTGCATCACCGCAGCGCTCAGCGCCCTATCGATGTACAACATGAGCACGGAGGACAAATTCTGTCGATGCAAATCCAAACGATGCGGGCTTGTTTTCTCCGTCGGGAAGTTTTTTCGGTGGATGGTGGAGAGCAACATCGCGGTCAGGATTCACGAGCACGCAGCCATCTACCTGACCGCTTGCATGGAGAGTCTTTTCCGTGAAGTGTTGACCCGGGTGCTGAGGAGTGCACTGGTCGAGAAAGATAACGGGACACCAAAGATCACCCTCGAGTCCTTTGAGCAGGCCATTAACAGTGACTCCGAGCTGTACGGTCTTGTTCAGCCACACCAGCATGTCCTATCTGGGAAAACGTCCAGTGGTAAGTGACTTAACAAAAGTTGCTCAAAAAAAGCAACAGGTTCACTCCTCTTGTGATGCTGTTTATATGCAGGTATTTCGTGGCCTTTTAGATCTACTTGTGTTAACGTGAAAGCAAGGATGCCGAAGCAAAATGGGCACAAGTCAAAGTTCAGGAAATAATCTGCAATATAGACATTAAAACCTTTTTTTCAAAATAAAATTGATTTAGTTTTAAGGGAATTTACAGTTGCTTCATCTTGAAGTTCTTGGAATTAATTTAGATGGAATGATCCTCTGTGTATATTGATGGACTTTGCCAATAACTCGACCAATCAAAGGTTCCCATTGAATGATCTTGTAAGTTGCCCCAGGCACTGACATCATCTGTGTTTATGACTGTAGTGTGCATGGATGGAGAGTCTGAGAGGCTGAGCTAACATACACTATATCCCTGCTCACAATGGGGGCTCTAACATACACTATATCCCTGCTCAAATGTGTGACATGCACACTTGGCTGCGGTACGCCATGGGTTTTAATGCAACAGACGACGGCTGCTTGTGCATAGAGCCTTTTCTCTCACTGCCTGTAGCTCCACTGTGTCTAGGGTTCGCCAGCAGCCTGACATGACCCCGAGCAGCACTGTAGGGAGGGCACTTAGAGCAGAACGCACACCTTGGGCTTTTGGTCTTTGTGGAGAATGACATCAGCTTCAGCCAGTGTCTGACCCCTCTGCAGTCTGCACAGGACGCATGACCACAGTGTCCTTTAAGGAGGGCGATGATGCTTCAGTGTCCTTTAAGGAGAATGATGATGCTTCAGTTTTTATGCGTTTTCACGCTTCAGTGACCCATGCTGATGAGTCTGTGGGATGTATTACTGAGAGATGTGTCATGATGATGTGAGAAGGGATATACTTTGCTTTTATATTTTAATCTATATGTATGTAAACATGCACAAATGTGTATTAAAAACACCACAGAGAAAACCATGCAGGGAGGGCCACAGTAAGATACTGTAGCCCACTGTAATTATTATTAGTATTATCAGTCTCCAAATACGCTCAGGAAATCAGATAAGACTATGATGATAAGAAGCCTATAATGATTAGCAGTTCTTGCAGTGTTACACCTCTATATTGGCACTGCATTCTTTTATTTAGTTACATATGTATTTATTTATTTACCATTCTTAATTTCTTCTTATATTGCTCAACACGTATTCATTCAACTTATTCACTTATTTTAATATCACAATCTGTCATTCTTCCAATAAATTAATCTCTTAGTTTAATTTATCGTAATTTCTATTTTATTTGTTTAAATTCTTGTTTTTAATACTTCACTTTCAATTCTAATAAAAAAATGTAACATCTTTAGTATATTTCTTGGCAAAGACCTTCCTGGGGTGATAGATCTTGGGTTGTGATAAGCTTCTTCTATTCTTATGTAAAGCACTTTGAGTTGCCATTGTGTATGTAAGGTGCTGTGTAATAAATCTTTATACTTTATAATCAACACATTGCACACAGAGCTTTTACATACAGTCAGTACAAGGCAGAGTTTTTAAAATTGTTTGATAGCTGAGAACCACAGTAGTCTCACAGCTGTTTGTGTTTGATTGTTAAGAACCACAGTAGTCTCACAGCTCTGTGTGTTTCTGTATTGGTGAATGTGTTTTATGTGCATTGTGCAGTTCTTACACAACACCTCTAATGAATATGTACTGATGTGTAAAATATGGGCTATGAAGGACACCGTAGGCCTCCTCCACCTCGCTGCAGTGTGTGGGCAGAGGTACTGCTGCTGAGAAGGCCAGTTCAGTGTCACAGGTCTGCTGTGTAGCCATGTGTGTGTATGTGTGAGCATGAATGGGTGTGTGTGTGTGTGTGTGTGTGTGTCTATAGCTGCAATGATGTCGGTGGGACCTAACACATCACACGCATCACACCCTATGTGTGAGATATTTAAAAGGTCTAATATATATATATATTGACCTTAGTGTCATAGGAACGTCAGTGCTGCTGTCTGAGTCTTGAGTCTTCTAGGGGCTCGTGGGCATTGCGGTGATAAAAGTAAAAGCTAACATGTGGGAAGAGAAGAACAAGGGAGATGAATCTGACTGTAGGCTTGTGTGAGGACACGGCCCTGTAAATATGAACTGTACTGTTTATGTACTTCATATAGGTTATGTGTAGAAGATTAGAGATGGAACACCCGCTTTGGTTTGTTCCCGGCTTGGACGGTGTGAGGGTATAAAACCAGACACAGGGAGGCAGGAGACTCTTCTTGCTCTGTAGTCTCTGTGGCCTTGTGGCTTCCTGACAGTTGCATGATAATACAGACCGAGCTGTAGTCTGTGGGTGAATGATACAGACTGAGCTGTAGTCTGTGGGTGAATGATACAGACTGAGCTGTAGTCTGTGGGTGAATGATACAGACTGAGCTGTAGTCTGTGGGTGAATGATACAGACTGAGCTGTAGTCTGTGGCTGTAGTCTGTGGGTGAATGATACAGACTGTAGGCTGAATGATACAGACTGAGCTGTAGTCTGTGGCTGAATGATACAGACTGAGCTGTAGTCTGTGGGTGAATGATACAGACTGAGCTGTAGTCTGTGGGTGAATGATACAGACTGAGCTGTAGTCTGCAGAGTGACTATTCTTTAATTTGGATGTGTGGACACTTGACAGAAGAAGAGCAAATCTAGATGAACCTACAACTTGTATGGTTTCACTTCACAAAATAGGACTGTGTGTGTGTGTGTGTGTGTGAGTGTGTGCACTCCTATAAAAGCTCCTATAGACAGCCCATGAGTGCCAAGTCATTCCACTGCTCTGTGGTGGTACCAGGCTGTCCAAACACAGCAGGGTCTGTAAGAGCATAAGAAGTCTTGCACCAGGACTATTATGAATGCTGAGATTACCATGGAAATCTGTAGAACATTGTTCCTTTATCAGCTCTGGGGTGATGCACCAATGTGCGGATGTCTGCAGTTGTTCTCTAAGGTAGCGTTTGCAGATCGTTCTGTGGAAGTGACAGGCAAGGCGACGCGCAGTCGTAATTTCACACTTCCTGGGGAGAATCCTGTCAGACCTGACGGGCAGTGCACAACCGCTGTCTTACTTGTCAGGAGGAAGTGTCACATGACCAACATGTGGAGACATGTGAGCTGTGCCAGTAAAGGTATCATGCACTGAGGTAATCCCAGTATTGCTTAACTGCGACAGTCAGAGGAACTGAGCGCCATTAGCCCTGGATTCTAACAGACCCCTTCCACGTGATCCAGGCCACGGGCTGTGCGGGACGTGTCGGCCCCCGAGGCTGGGTAGCGGGTGCTGGGGGCAGACTCTGCCTCTGCGGGCCACTGCGGGACTCTGGTGGTTTCAGTGTGAGGGTGGTGAGGTCCAGCTATGGAACCAGCATGAGGTAACAGGTTGTGGCAGAGGGAAACACAGAGCACTGAGCCATGTCCTGCACGTCCTGTCCTGCACGTCCTGTCCAGCACGTCCTGTCCAGCACGTCCTGTCCTGCACTTCCTGTCCTGTTTCATGTTAGTGTATCGCTCCTTCAGAGTACAGACATTACACACATAGGCTTTCTTAAACACTTTTATTAGTACATACACGCACACAGCTGCACAAGTATGCACTCACAATCTGCCTTATGTCCACGTTGCATATGGTAAACAAGCGTTTTATGTTTATGCTGTGTACTTATTTGCATTCGCTCAAAGTTTCTCCATTTTTGAATTATCATTAACATTTGCAAAACAATTAGCACTAACAATACCACACAATCAATAGCATTCAATAGCCCATAACTTGATCAAAATCCAAATTATACCTCAGAAGAAAATCTTTATGTCAGTGAACATACCATCAAAATGACATGTCCTGATTGTTTACAAACAAGAGATTATCAACATGTTAGTATAACTATGTAGCCTGTAAGTATTTTATGATGGCTTCCAAAAAAGTACAAATGTAACAAATGTACTTGACAGATAGTTTAAGCACTTCTGAATGTAATGATGTATGCACTGAAATAATGACTGGATTGTTTAGTGGTAAGTGGTTCAGCAGAGAATACATTTTCATCAAAACGCAGCCGATAATGTAAGAAACAGCAGATGATGGCGTGTTGGCATTTGCCTAACATGCCTAACTTGCTGTTTGTCCAGAAGGAGAAGTAGCTTTGATGTGGCAGAAGTGAAAAGATGATAAGGAGGTTATTTTGAGAAATTCAGATCTGATCTGAGAAATGTACCAATGCGACTAAGAAAAACTGTACAACAGATAATACTGATTAATCTCAGTAAAACAACTAATCTCAGATTACTCATATTAATATCAGTAAAACAGATCATACGGATTGATTTAATCATGCATTTGCAAGGCCCCAGAGCTGTCGTGTCTGGGCACTTGCTTAATGAAAGTTACCAGCAGACATCACTGCTTAAAATCCACAGCACAGGAAGTGACTTGTCACATCAGGGACTGTGTTCCAGGAGGAGGGACCACCCAGGGAAGGCTCAGCCTCAGAGATTATCACAGGTCACCAGCAGTATTCTGCTGATGAACAGTAGTGTTGCGGTGACAGCCAACGCCAGGAGGCCATGCCTCATTTTCACGTCTAAACGAAGTTCACGTCTAGTACCCGCAAACACACCGAGTGAGGCTGACAGAACGTCAGACTGCCAGTTCTAACATGTTCTAATGACCTTGTAGCTGGAGAAAATTTTACATTTTTTTTCTATACATGTCAAAAATGGAAATTCAGAGGTTTGTAACTGTATATATAATCAAAAATAACCCTATATAGTTTTTCAGCAGCGTTGGCATTTTCAGTGGATGTAAGTGTGTAATTGAATATTAGCAGTCTTAGAACACCCAGAGCACTAGCATCAACCAGGCTGGGTCAATGAGATCATGCTGTAGTTACTGTCTGTGCCTTGTGTGTGCCATAATGATGATGCATTACTCTTCCTGTCAGTGAGGGACTGAGAGAGGTGACACTCAAGGAGAGAGAGAGAGAGAGAGAGAGAGCGAGAGAGAATGTCTAACTGCAACACTTTATACAGGTATTGACTTGTGAGAAAACCATGCAGATCTCTATATTTTCAAGGTGTGTTTGTAGTGGCATGTAGAGATCTGTCATCCTGGTATATATGGTGCTGCACCTGTGTGCTCTCAACATGGTTATATTGGTCCTGACTGTCATAAGCTGCCTTGCTTTGAACCTGAGCATGCAAATTTCACTCTATAGGCCAGTTCATAAACATAAGCATGTGTATGCTGTCTGAAGTGATTTCAGTTTAAAAGCAGTACTGTGTGTGAACACACACACACACACACACACACACATGCCATATTTCACATTCTTTTCCCCCGTACTTGGAAAACCAATTCAGGCAAGCATTTAGATTGATTGCCACAACTTCACCTTATTGAGGTGACATATGGAATACATTACTTCAGGGTCTGTGTCTTTTTTCATGACGTTTTTATTGCAAACACATGCCTGACTATCCTGACTAGATATTTCATGCACGAAGCAGAGTGGTTCTAGTAAGTGGCTTCCAGATAAATGATAACGAGCAAAGCCAAAGACGTAGCGCTCAGCTTCAGCCTCAGCCTCAGCCTCAGCTTCAGCTTCAGCCTCAGCTTCAGCCTCAGCCTCAGCCTCAGCCTCAGCTTCAGCTTCAGCCTCAGCTTCAGCCTCAGCTTCAGCCTCAGCCTCAGCCTCAGCCTCAGCCTCAGCTTCAGCCTCAGCTTCAGCTTCAGCCTCAGCTTCAGCCTCAGCTTCAGACTCAGCTTCAGCCTCAGCTTCAGCTTCAGCCTCAGCCTCAGCTTCAGCCTCAGCTTCAGCTTCAGACTCAGCTTCAGCCTCAGCTTCAGCCTCAGCTTCAGCTTCAGCCTCAGCCTCAGCTTCAGCTTCAGACTCAGCTTCAGACTCAGCTTCAGCCTCAGGTTCAGCCTCAGCTTCAGCCTCAGCCTCAGCTTCAGTGTGACTGTGGAAGGAAGAATAAAGACCCAGTTAATGTGAATTACTGCAACATATTTTGATATGATAAAGAAAGTGCCTCATTTATGAGCACATGTAGTTAGTTCTAGCCTTATATCCTGGGGTAAATGGACTACGCCCTGCCCATAGTGAAGAACATGGGTAGTATGCTTGTACAACATGGGTATTATGCTTGTACAACATGTGTAGTATGCTTGTACAACATGTGTAGTATGCTTGTACAACATGGATAGTATGCTTGTACAACATGGGTAGTATGCTTGTACACTTGTCTGCATTTGAGAATTCACTGCTTTTCTCTCATGCAGAGATCATTATTTGGCAATATTTCACTGTAATCTCACCGCTTCAGAAAAGTTACAGCAGAAAGAGGAAATTCACACCTATAAAGGTTTCATCATTCTCCAAATTCTCCAAAGACTGTGTGCATTTGAGTGTGTGAGTGTGTGTGTGTATGTGTGTGTGTGCCTTAGGGAGTGTTCTATTACTGAATAATTAGAATATTCATATTGGGTCCCATGGTGACAGCAGTAGAACTGTTCCTGGCTGGGTGTCTGTAATTAAGCTCGTGAATGCCTGACACGACATGCTAATGATCTGCTTCACGCTTCAGACTGGGCCCATCAGCACACACCTGAGCCTCAGCGTTGCTTTCCGGAGAGTGTGCGGGTCGCAGAGGCAGAGTGGAGATGGAACTGGTCAAAACACCAGAACCCCCACCCTCCTCCGGTCCACGGCGTTCTGTGGGGACCGTTGAGATAGCAGGAAGATATGAAAAATGAGCAGTGCTGATCCAGACTCTCTCTGTAATCATTACTGTTACACTCCACTGTATGTGTGGTGCATGTTGTGTGTTCTCTCTGCCGGACGCTTTCTGTCTCACACACACACACACACACTTCCTCTCTCCCCTCTCAGACCAGCCGTAATGCAGTATTAAGAGGACGCTCTCATTTTTCCACAGTCTGAGTGTTCCAAAAACCATTTATATAATTAGACTGGCGCAGGTGTCCTGGAATACGTGGGGAGGAGCTGGGTCCTGTAGACAGGCACGTGGAGGTGGAGGGGGGAGGTATCTTATCTTCATTAATCATCAGCCTCTGAGCGGCTGGGCGATTATTTGTTTTCACTGTCACTGTTTTCAATAAGGCTCCTTTGGGTATGCATATGTGGTCATATTTATATTCATATGTTGTCATATTCTTTCTGCTGCAAATACACATAAGTTCATAGCATAGATTACTGCATTAGAGCTGAGGCGTGCTGTGCAGAAGAGCCCGTTGTCTGAAGGAGTCATCAGATCAGAAGAACAGGGTGGTCTGAGAGGCCTGTTATCACATGCCCAGACATGTCACTGCTGCGGCTATAGCAGGAAACGTGTGATCCAGCAATGTCACCTTGGCCCTGTGTGCAGGGGCTTGCGCTCACGCCGTCCCTGAAGGAAACGCATCTGAAAATAAGCCGTTATCCTGTTATCAGGTCATCTCATTCACAGCTACACTGAGTCTGTAAGACATGGGCAGTGTCTCAGATGTCTCTGGCTTTATCAGCCTCCCCCAGCTCTTTAAATAGAAAAGGCCTGGTCGGGTCAGTAGTGCGGCGGGAGCCGTTTAGCATGTTTCCCTGTTTCCTCCTGCACTGTGTGCGTGCGTGCGTGCCTCAACACAGGAGATGGTTCACAGGAGATCTCGCAGTAACAGAAAAAAATAAGTCGGTCTGCTTGACCTACAAAAAAGACATTGCAGAGACCTGTCAGAGCAGCACGCCCGGAGACACGGGGAAAAGCGTCTCCATCCACTTTAGTCCATTTGCATGTAGCTGAAGCCCGAAAGTAGGCCAGCCAGTGTCTAACGGCACAGCCGCCCAGAGTCCCAAACGAGGCTCCGTTTGATGAGACGGACGAAGCCGGAGTTGGCAGGCTTATGGGGCCTGGGCACGGAGGCAGGTGGAGGAGCAACACAGAGGGAGATCAGGCCCATGGAGAGGATGGCACTTCAAGCAGATCAGCTGGCTGAGAAATCCGTTACTGGAGCTCCATGATACAGAGCCCCATGTTCTTCACACAGTCTGTCAAACGCGGAGGTGAAGCAGGGAGTTGCTGAGAGGCGTTTTGAGTCTTCCCTTTCCACTTCACATTAAGGGCCCGTTTCTCCACCGTGCTTCCTGCACCACGAATCATTTTGTGATACTTCAAACCTGCACACCAAAATTTTGAGTTTTATTCAGCTTTAACGACATTTAATCATGATTCAGACACACAGTCCTTGCCAAACAGCACAAGGGTTTTTGTGAATACTGGTCATTCCAGGGAAGTGATAAACATCCTTGTGATGCTCTTTCCCAGACTTCTTCAATCACTGTCAAACCCTCGGTTGTAAAATACCACTGTTGCACAATGTCTGTCATCATAATCTTGTCCTGGCCAACCTTTAAACAGCACATAGTGTTCTGAAGGAGGAAGATCAATTGGCTGCTTGTATTTTCAATCTGCATAATTATATGATTGGGAATAAAGAAATATGCATTCTAAAAACATCATCACCAAGGACCTGGTCCTGTCATGCCCGTGTGCACGTAGTCCCATGTGGTATAGAAGTCAGCACATGCTGCTATAGTGTTTCAGCCCAAGCTGGTTTCCGTATCAGAAGCTGGTATACCAACTTTTCCAACAGGACAGTTCTGTCCTCCAAGAACTCACTGGCTTAAAGACTTCTATTTAAAGGAGAGTTTTGTTTTCTTTTCAAAAGAGGAAACAGTGTGGATTCTCCTTATATGGTCTTTCCTGTTTCTTCACATCTTTATGGAACTCCCCTATGAAAGTGAAACAGGGGTGAAACCTCACAGGGTGTTTGGGAGTGAGGCGGCCTCACCGTCCCCAGTAACTCAGACGCAGTGAGTGGGGGTTCAGAGTCAGCTTGTGTTTCCAGGGACGACACAAGTCTTGTGGCTAGTTTGGAAGACTATTTTGGGGCTACGAATGGCTGTGTTAGTGGTCGGTCTCCTTCTGTTTCTTAACCTCTGTTTAGAGGCATCTGAAAACTGTTAATCAATTAATCAATTAAAATTATGCTAATAGTAATGACACATGTATTCTCCAATACACAATTTGCAATTTGCATTTGCAAAATAAAACTTCAAATATCAACTCTGAATGCATTAGTCTTGGTTTGGTTCAATGAACACCTTACTCATTCTTTGGAATAAGAGTTAACTTTGATCATTTCTTTCACACCACAGGCAAAACGCTACCGTATAATCACCTGTATAAATGAGTCAGCGTGTGTCACCTCTGCACTGGTCCCTATTTCTCCAATAACTTGCATCCTGCTCCGTTTCTGCAAGCATCATAAAGTATGTTTACGGGAACACTAACAAGACAGGCTACGGGTCCACGAAAGAGAAAACATGATGGCCACTAATGCCCCAATGGCCCACTAATGCCCCCCATGACCACATGGTCTCTAGAGCAGAACTCGTGCAACGCTCCCTTCTGTGCTGAGGTGTTCCATCACAAAGGCTCCTCTCTGGCTCACCTTGTAGAACTGTCTCTGACAACCATCACATTCCCTCACGGTTAAGATGTCCTGCAGATGGTAGAAAGGTGTTGTGCTTGTGATTATGATAGATGACACAGGACTGTTTTGGACCCTTCTGATCTTTGAAGGCAAGATTGAAGTCATTTGACTATTTTCAGGAATGTCAGCTTATATTGATCTTAAAGCCCAGCTGGGGTTAAGCATGTGTTCCCTCTCAAAGAGAGCACAGGGCGTGCTGCAGTATTCATTCCAACATGACCGAAAAAAGGTTGAGATGAACGTAAGGAGAATTATCACCCTTACTGAGGCGCGCACACTGTGGTCTGGAGCCATTTATCACTTTGGTGAGAGATTATCTACTGAAAACAAAACACATGTTTTCTAAGCACCCCTGACAAGGCGTCAAGCAGACTCCACGAAAGTCTCAATCGGGCGTTTCACAGCCGTTGTGCAGCAGTGCCCTTTGGGGAATTCTGTGAGTGTGTAGAATCTACAGACAGAGCAGGATAGATGGTTTTGGACACAGAATCTAAATGGAGCAGATTTAAAGACTTACTCTAAATGAAATCAATATATATATACCCCCAACTATATATATATATATATATAAAATCTCAAATTCAGAAATTATTATATGATACCATGCTATCTTTGTGCAAGGTCATGTTAATCATGTTCATGCTTGTCGGCTTTAGAACGATTTACAACTCACGCAATCTCTATCATTCTCTCCGCTCTGTCTTTGTCTAAAATCCCAGCACGGTGATAAGAAATATATTAACTTGCTTAGACTGACATACGACACTGGTTCATTTTGAACTTGCGGCAGGTTTAATCTGCATGTTTGCTGCACCTCAGTGACCCGTGTGAAGCAGGTCCCAGTGTCAACGGCACCAGCCACTAGACTTGTACAACAATCCCTGTTTATTTCACTGTGTGGCTTTGGCTCACTGCTCTAAAAATAAACCTCTGACAGTCTGCTTCCACCCAGAGGGTCAGCTCTGTACAGCTGAAGTTCACAGTACACCCAGGCCCTGCCCCTGCCCCGCCCCCCTCAGCTCCTCAGATAGTTCACAGTACACCCAGGCCCCGCCCCTGCCCCGCCCCCCTCAGCTCCTCAGATAGTTCACAGTACACCCAGGCCCCGCCCCTGCCCCGCCCCCCTCAGCTCCTCAGATAGTTCACAGTACACCCAGGCCCGCCCCTGCCCCGCCCCCCTCAGCTCCTCAGATAGTTCACAGTACACCCAGGCCCCGCCCCTGCCCCGCCCCCCTCAGCTCCTCAGATCAGCTTGCTGTCGACACACTTCACACCTTCTGTCTAATAAAAGAGATGGCGACATAATGAGAATCTGCAGGCGAGAGTCCTCCTCATTCTGGTTACGAGAGTCTTCCTCATCCTGGTTATGAGCTGAAGACTGTAGGGTCTGGATTATTAGGGAAGAAAATACTTATATATATTCATGACGACACGTACAGGGTTCAATCTAATTGAGTGGGATAGTGATGCTAGCGTCCATCATGTGCCAGGAGGCAGTGAGAGCATGTGTGATTGCTTCATTTGTTTCATCTCTTTCTCATTGGGAGGCTAATGTTAGCTGTTAATTCCCTAAGGCACTGCTTGAAAAACATTTAAGTATCATTTCGGGAGCTGTTAAGAATGTCCTCTTTTGATCATAATTACTTCATTTGCAGTTGAATGAAAAATATCAGATTTATTCAGTAACCATGCAATCTCAGGTCACACGCTCGTCTAAGCAGTCAGAGTAATGGAAATGGTTGAATGGATTTCAAAGCCTTCCACCCATTTACAGGAGCTCACCTGCATTGATGAATGATCTGTATATAAGCAAGCCAGGCTTTCTGTAGTTTATGCTGAGACTTGGATTAAAGATGTTGTTCTAGGGAACTCCATTACCCATCTTCCTCTCTGTCTAGAAACACTGCTGCATAGAACAGACCATTACAGCAGCTCAAGTCTGCATTACTGGAAGTCATTATAGGAATCTTCTGCTCACACCCAACAAACTGACATCATCGTAGAAATATTCCAGGCAAACACGACACCAACACTGTTGGTGTAGAGTTGATCTTTCTCTCTTTTGTTTTAACGTAAGCCTCGTAGATTTTATCATTTTGTTTTTATTATATTAAAATTTTATTATTTTGTTAGTGTTGGTTAGGAAGGGAATATTTGCCCCACTTTTGATGATGAGGCTGAAAAAGGATGTGTATGAGATATCTTCTTGAGGTTTCTAAAGGTCCACGTGTTCTAACGCACCGGAGTCTCTAGAGACCAGTGTGGGGGTCACAGTGTAGATGTGTCAGTTTTGGAGGCCTAAGGATGTCAGAGCTTCATGTTCACTTATATAGTGTAGTGTGAAAGGAGGTATGGAAGACTTGACATAAAATGACATTTTGCAATCTATCACTCCTATTTTATTGGTTTAGGTAGTGGGATTGGTGGGGCCAGGATGTGGGGATTTTGATGAGTTAAAGAAAATTAATAGAACCTTTTTTTATGTGGAGCTGTGAATATGTTGACATGTTTCAGAAATGCTCTAAATGGAGTGGTGAAAGACAACGTGAGACAGAAAATGAGAGAAAAGGAGGGAGAGGGAGAGAAACAATGAGAGATAGACAGAGAGGGGGAGATATAGAGAAACAGAATAAGAGGCAAGGACAGAAGCAGAAAAAAAGAGAGAGAGAACCACAATAAAAGACAAGGGCATAAACAGAAAAAATGTAGAGAGAAAACAGAAGGGAGAGAAGGGAGAGAGACGCAAAGAGGGAGGGAGAGAAACAGGAAGAGAGAGAGAGAGGGAGAGAGCACATTGGCCCAGAGGGGCTCAGAGTTTGAATCACACAGATCAACCACACGTCTGGAGTCACACAGATCATCCGCATGTCTGCATGGGCAAATAAACTGAAGAGATGGTCAGGTGTGTAATAACAGAGCCAAAGTCAGGCAAGGGCAAGTGCGGCTCATTGCTGCCCAGCAAACGTCGGACTGCACTGGAATTAGATCCGAGTTCTGACTCTATCAGAACTTTAGTCAGCAGCCTGTCTGGTTCACGTACCTTCTTTATGGTAGACGTGACCTCTTCCGGAGTAGTGATCAGTCCTCTGACCAAGAAACAGAACCCAGATCAATACAAACCCCTGGTTTCTTGGTCCATTTTTCAGATGTCTTACATTTTGTAGTCTGCTCCTGTGTCATTTTTAGCTTCTGTTCCCCAGTGTCACCGACTCCAACAGAGAAGTTCTGGATTGGTTTCATGGGCACTGAAACAGGAACAGAAGCTGGGCCAGTCACTCCCAAACCTGGGGGAGTGTTATGGCTTCTGACTAGTTAGCAGGAAACGTGAGTGTTTGTCTAGACGTTATACCGCTGACTTTATTGCTGCGTCTCGCCCTGTTCTGGGAAGATTACCACATTTCCTCGGCTTGTACAGCAGCGCTCCAAAATGTATTTCTAGTTTTGGATAACCCCATATCGATTTCTTCATATATAGTTTCATATACTGTGAAGAAAATCTTTACAACACAGAATATTGTTGGTTTTGTGAGGGGAAGTAATACAAATGAAGCCTGGGTTGCCATGACAGGACAAAAGCCTCTTTGTGTTTGCCAGTTGTGCTCTTAGATGCGATGTGTGATTATTTCTGAAAATAAAATCAAAGACAGTTTCGTTGTGCAAATATTTGATGAGAGTGTTTTCAGCCAATTTTTTTGAAGGTCAGTTTTGTATTTTGTGTCTGTGAAAGCTGATGAGACTCCTGACAAAGGAGTGATTATATTTCATTCACCCATGCAAGAATCTCTCTGGTCCTGTGCAGGGCATCATTTTCAATTCATTTGAAAAGTCAGTGTGCTGCCTATCCTATATGCTCCCACCTGCCAATCACTCACTGTAATGCCAAGGTTTTCATCGCAGATAGTACGCAAGAGAAAATGAAATGAAGGCAGATGTTAAATGTAGCTTTTGTGAGAAAGTCTGGAATGGTACTAAATAGTTTAGTGTCGTTCTGTACCTGTCTTGGCAGGCATGAGCAGCAGCTTTAAGGAGAGCAGTTATTTACCTTATTCTTGTGTTGTTAACTAAACATCTCTGTTTTATGTTAGCGTGAACATGTTTGTGGTTATACAGTTCATACACAAAACTATAGTCCTGTCATTCAGCACAAGAGATTTTTCATCCTCTTAAGAAACCTTTTTAAAGAGTGTCCACACGCCTCACTAATACTAGGCTTTTGATGATCTGCGTCTGGGAACACTTCAGTCCCTCGCTGTCAGACACGTCTGTTGTCAGGCACGTCTGTTATCAGACTTCGTCTTCACCCTCCTAAGCCTTTTGTGCTATTGCAACGTTTTTATGTTGCAGTTCCTGTTAATTTGTAGGTTGATTGGATCCGGCCCTAAGAACAGAAGAGAAAGCATTGTAGCACCAGGGATTGATTATCCTCTTCATTTCCCTTGATTCCCAGATAGTCAAGCCTGGATGTGGTGGGCACCTAATTCTTTGGCTTTTCTGTTTCTACTGTTACAAAGACAGGAAGTGTGTAATTCCATCATCAGGTGTAATGCGGCCACTGAGAGCCAGGAGATCCAGGAGATCATGTCAGATCAGTGTCCAGAGGTCTGTTTAGGTCCGTATAGGTGTGGACATGTCCGGTGTAGCACCACAGAAAGGCCTGGATGCTTTTTTTATTCAGACTAAGGATTTAAACAACTATTTAAAAACAGAGATTCTATATTTTCATCCTAATTTAATTTCAGCATAATATCCTGAGAAAATCAAACCCTTATAAGTCTAATATAAATACAAGTCTTTAAAGCAGTTAGCAATTAGAAGACAGTTTGACTAAAGCTGTGTTTGTGATTAATGTGAACCAGTTGTACTCTTTCCTCTGTCCTCAGATCTCACTGTACCTGCTTTGCTTTGGGAGTTTGAAATTGTAAGAGCAATGATCAGTGCACATGCGGTTCTGATTACCTGAAAGGTGCAAAGTATTCAAAGAAAGCAAAGGCGTGTTTTTGCCCTGGTTTGTCAATTCAAGACCTGCAAACAAGCAGCACTGAAATGTAAATGTGTTTGGTGTGTTTCTCTCATGCTTGTGCTTCTTAAGGAGTGTACGAAAGCCACTCACACGTAACATTAGCCTCACTTAAACATGTGGAGTATTTTATATACACACAAGCTCTTCTCCAAGTCTCTTCTGCTCAGAGCTTTCATCATCTGTAATTGCTGTAATTGTTATTATTGTTGTTGATGTTGTTGTTGCTTAAGAAGAGCAGTAGTCCTCGTACTGGCGGTGGTAACACAGCTGTGTGCAGGGCGTGTGAGTGATGAAGATGATGATGGGGAGAGGTAGCCTGTTGCACGGGTGGCGTCTGTGTCCTCTGGGCACCACACCATGTTTTTCTCACGCTGTGTGAGGTGTGTGAGGTGTGAGGTGTGCGTCTAAAGACCCTGACACTGGAAAGTAACCGCAAAGAATTCTGGAGATACAGTAGGTTGTAGTGTTTGATTTTGAGTCACTATTTGTTGCAAAGATATTTAAATTAAATCTGTCAGCTGTTAACTGGTTTTCATTGTTATAAAATGAAATCTGGTCTGACATGCCGAATCTAGAACTCTAATTGAATAATGTCCACTTCCAGTGTAATTCAATTTAAAACTGGTCTCAATCTCTTCTCAGACAACAGAGCTTTAAATGTCCTCCGTGTTTAACGTAGACTAGAATAACGTCTGTGTTCTCATTAGACTCAGGTTGCTCAGCTTGGTTCGTTTTCCGGTTCCTTATTTCCGGGCACCTGCTTTTCTGTCAGCCGTGGCAGGACGGCTGTCTGAAGCTGCTCCTCCCGGCTGCAGTGGGAGAGTATCATGTGTCTGCACCTCCACCGTGGCCCTGCTTCAGTTTGCTGTGTCCCTCCATGTCCACTGAGTCCTGCGCCCTTGGTCCGCCCCCTTGCCCCGCCCCCATGCCACCCCCATCCCACTCCTTCCACCCAGCATTTCTACCTACTTCATGCACAGCTCATAGAGTACTAACGGTCATCCAGATCACGCACCCTGTCGGTACCACTGGGACTGAAGGACAGGAAACAGGAGCCAGTCTTTATGTCAGGGTTTCCCTCGCAGTGTTCGAGGCAAGGCTGCATGTTGGCCCCACCCACAGAGCCTGGACGAATAATAAACAAACAACAATGCAGGTGACTGAAGATTAGTTTGTTTTTTTTCATGCACATATAAACATGTATTTTTTATCTTAATATGAATCATTTATTTCACTTTTATGGTAAAAATGCGTATAGTCTAGAATCTGTGAAACGTCCCAGTGATATGTGAGTTCATTTGGTGTAGTAACTGAGCCTGTGTCTGCTGTTATGTCGTTCGATGTATCGACCATCTGCTTGTCAGTGAATCAGTGTGCTGCTCTTACGTTAATTCTTCATGCAAAAATACATTTGAGCATCTGAAAAATAC
Source organism: Brachyhypopomus occidentalis (assembly GCA_020368025.1). Classification (NCBI taxonomy): domain Eukaryota; kingdom Metazoa; phylum Chordata; class Actinopteri; order Gymnotiformes; family Hypopomidae; genus Brachyhypopomus; species Brachyhypopomus occidentalis. The sequence continues at coordinate 5,674,264 of JAGXOD010001351.1, read as the reverse complement.
ATTGCTCATGATGGATAACAATATTCGTGAGCAGTTATCACAGCCTGCTAGGCGAACGATTAAAATCACTGAAAAACTGAAACATATCAACAGAAAACAGTTCAAGACGTACGCTAGTACGCCAGTACGCTAGTACGCTAGCCCAGTGTGGTGGCAGGCAGGGATATAGTTTCTCAGTTTTTATTTCAGTGGTAACAGAGACCGGAAGAGGATGGTTTGTTTTTGAGTCCACTAGCTTTTGAGTGCTAGCTGCTGAAGAGAGTGGTGAAGTCAGACACTATCACTAAAATAGACATTATCACTAAAACTTAAATAGACAACTGGACACTACCCCTCTCAAAATTCAACCATACCTCCCATCAATGACCAATCACTCCCCTCCATTCATAAGTAACCACTCCCTTCTTCAATGACCAACCCACTATAACCTCTCCCCATCAAAGACTAACCACACCCCCAACAATGGCCAACCCCCATAACCTCTCCCCATCAAAGACTAACCACACCCCCAACAATGACCAACCCCCATAACCTCTCCCCATCAAAGACTGACCACACCCCCAACAATGACCAACCCCCCATAACCTCTCTCCATCAAAGACTAACCACACCCCCCAACAATGACCAACCCCCCATAACCTCTCCCCCATCAAAGACTAACCACACCCCCATCAATGACCAACAACTCATTGCCCAAAGACTAACCAGACCTTCATTAATGACCAACTACTCAGATTAACCACTTTTCCGATCAATGACTAGCTACTCCTTCTGCAAAGATTAATCACTCCTCCTTCAATGACTAACCCCTCCTCCCAACAGTATCTTCGCAACAGTATCTTCAATACAGATAAAACATAAGGCATTAAAATTACTTTTAAAGGGAAGAACCTGTGCTTATAATAGTCAAAAGTAAACTGTTTCCTTGATCCACCCCTGGCTGAACTGGGATGCAACTTTGGAGCCTAGCATGGTTTTCCTTAATGACGTCACCATCCTATCCAAAACACAGCTGTCGTCAAGAGCCTGGCTGGGATTTTCTGGGATTCCACCCAGTGTTATGTAATGCATGTGAATGCCTCTATTGTAGAAAATGTAAAAATATGTTTTTTTTTATGGATATGGCTATGATATGTAGCATAAACAGTAAAAAATCATTGAGCGTTATATTCCACGCATAATACAGTATAGTGGCATTTAAATTTGAGCACCACATAATGCAAAGCAGAAGGTTTGGCCCCAACACCTGAGCGATAGGTTTGCTCTGGCATAATCTCATAATCCTTGAGGATCTTCGAAGCACTTTGTTTGTGGCCATGGGCAGTTTGTTGCTCTGTAGCTGATGTCACATGACCTCAGGACACACTAGCATTGTTCTGTCTCTTCGCTCGGCACACCATACAGGACGAACACTTAAACTTCTGTTCCACAAACACTGGGTTTGTTGTTTCAACACACATAAAAGTCAAATTAGTTTAAAATAGTGCAACACTCAAGCTGCTGCAGTGCATGCTCAGGTGTCTAGTGAAGGTCAGACGGTGTGTGGTGTTTGTGAATTTATGAAGGTCAGAGGGCTTGTGGTGTTTGTGAAGTTATGAAGGTCAGAGGGTATGTGGTGTTTGTGAACTTATGAAGGTCAGAGGGCATGTGGTGTTTGTGAAGTTCTGAAGGTCAGACAGCGTGTGGTGTTTGTGAACTTATGAAGGTCAGATGGTGTGTGGTGTTTGTGAACTGTGGTGTTTGTGATTATGAAGGTCAGATGGTGTGTGGTGTTTGTGAACTTATGAAGGTCAGAGGGTATGTGGTGTTTGTGAACTTATGAAGGTCAGAGGGCTTGTGGTGTTTGTGAAGTTATGAAGGTCAGAAGGTGTGTGGTGTTTGTGAAATGATGAAGGTCAGAGGTGAGTTGCAACTAGAAGGCTTCGACCAGCTCTGCTATTGGTTCACTGGTGTGACTGAAAGGGCTAGAGGGACTCTTATATTGCTCACTGGATGGCTTAAAGAAACGTTGTCATTGGTCCTCAGCCTCTCTCCCTGGGATCTAATCGTTTGAACATGAACTGCTCTGGACTCCCTCTGCTGTGAACGGAAAAGGAGCAGAGGGTGATGGAAACCACTGCTCATACCTTAAACCAGCTCACGGCCCAGGTTCATTACATGTGTAAGGGATTAGGGAGAAATCGGACTATAGAAGTGCAACTGAAAGGCTAGTGATTGCAGTGTTGTGACTGGGTATAAGTTTGTTATTGTCAGGGCCTGACCATAATGACCCTTAACAGATGGCACATGTGCTGTAGTGGTCCACATGTGTTCCACGCCTTCCTGGGAACAGGGCAAAGCACACTGCAGAATGACTGCGTCCGACATCCCTTCTCGGAGTTTGTAATATGATGCGATGGTAGAAATAAGGGCTCTCTGCTGAGCTGACATGCTTGGTTTAAAAGAGTGAACCTTTTCTACAGCAGCTTGCATTTTTCCATGTGCCTATATGGCTGACCTATGAATGTGTGTGTGTGTGTGTGTGTGTGTAGGAGAAAGAGAGGGAGAAAGAGTTGGAGAGGGGAGAAAGAATGAGAGAGAGAGAGAGAGAGAGGGGGAGAGGGAGAGATATTAGGAGAGAATGAGATAGAGAGAGGGGAGAGGGAAAGAGATTAGGAGAGAATGAGAGAGAGGGAGAGAAAGAGAGTACAGATACCAGAGATACAAAGCCTTGTCATTATTATTATTGTTGTTATTATTATTCTAATTTTTACTATTATTACTGTTGTTGTTACCATTGTTGAATTATTGATGATATTGTTGTTACTGTTATGAGTTTTACAATTATCATTATTAGTAGTAGTAGTATGTTTCTTTGTAGTATGAAGTATGAGTGTAGTATGAGGTGAAGTATGAGGTGTAGTATGCTTAAAGTCAGTCTGTAGGATACAGTGAGGGACTGCTAATGGATTACTCTCGTATGTTTGTCAACCCCAGTCACTGTGCATTTCAATAACGATTGATCCATTGTAGGTCAGTGGCCCTTGATGGTAATGAACAACATGTCGTTTGCTGGTGTGGATTGGACAGATGGATGGATCGATGCGTTACTGCTTGCTGTCTCTCTCTCCAACTTTCACATGTCATATGCAGCATCGATGACACATGAACCCACCCAGTAAAGCATGGAGATGCGTTCTCTCTGACCGTACTTTGCTCTCCGGCCTTCCCACACAGCCGTGGCGCACGCGGACTTGCTCCACAGAGGGGGTGGAGCTCCACAGAGGCGCTTTCTGTCGGGTCCCGGTGTCATCAGTCACCGTGTGCATGAACGGCCCACGGGAAAGCACCAATAACAGAGGGGACTCCTCCCCCCTCCAGTCAAAATGATGAATCGCACAAGCCAGTTAAGCAATTATGGTGCAATTTAGCGTACAGTCGCGCGGCTCTAGAGGGAGCACAACAAGGAATGAAGGAAGACTTGGAAAGGAAAAGTCTGAGTAGAAGGACCTTGAGAAGGTGGTTGGAGATAGGGGATAAGAGATAGGAGATAAGTGATGGAAGACAGGGGATAAGGGCTAGGAGATAGGGGATAAATCATAGGATATAGTGATAAGAGCCATAGTGATATATGGTAGGTGATCAGTGATGGGTGGTAGGTGATCAGTGATATATGGTAGGTGATCAGTGATATATGGTAGGTGATCAGTGATAGGTGGTAGGTGATCAGTGATATATGGTAGGTGATGTGATATATGCAGTGATCAGTATGGTGAGGTAGGTGATCAGTGATATATGGTAGGTGATCAGTGATATATGGTAGGTGATCAGTGATATATGGTAGGTGATCAGTGATATATGCTAGGTGATCAGTGATAGGTGGTAGGTGATCAGTGATGGGTGGTAGGTGATCAGTGATATATGCTAGTCAGTGATGGGTGGTATGTGATCAGTGATGGGTGGTAGGTGATCAGTGATATATGGTAGGTGATCAGTGATATATGGTAGGTGATCAGTGATGGGTGGTAGGTGATCAGTGATATATGGGTAGGTGATCAGTGATATATGGTAGGTGATCAGTGATATATGGTAGGTGATCAGTGATATATGGTAGGTGATCAGTGATATATAGTGATATATGGTAGGTGATCAGTGATAGGTGGTAGGTGATCAGTGATATATGGTAGGTGATCAGTGATATATGGTAGGTGATCAGTGATATATGGTAGGTGATCAGTGATAGGTGGTAGGTGATCAGTGATATATGGTAGGTGATCAGTGATATATGGTAGGTGATCAGTGATAGGTGGTAGGTGATCAGTGATATATGGTAGGTGATCAGTGATATATGGTAGGTGATCAGTGATATATGGTATCAGTGATAGATCAGTGATATATGGTAGGTGATCAGTGATATATGGTAGGTGATCAGTGATATATGGTGATCAGTGATAGGTGATCAGTGATATATGGTATGTGATCAGTGATATATGGTAGTGATCAGTGATATATGGTAGGTGATCAGTGATATATGGTATGTGATCAGTGATATATGGTAGGTGATCAGTGATATATGGTAGGTGATCAGTGATATATGGTATGTGATCAGTGATATATGGTAGGTGATCAGTGATCAGTGATATATGGTAGGTGATCAGTGATATACGGTAGGTGATCAGTGATATATGGTAGGTGGTATATATGGTAGGTGATCAGTGATGGGTGGTAGATGATAAGTGTGCAGCAGCAGGATAAAGAGGAGCCGGGTGGGTTGCAGATGTTGAAGATGATGATAAAGATGTTGCAGGGTGGGTGAGGCAATTTGTCTGTCAGGTTGTGTGTGTGTGTGAGAGAGAGTTGAGGCTGGGGCTGGGAGTGGAGTGTCACTGGTGGCATGAGCAGCTCAGATACAGTTTTGTCAGTTCTTTGGGGGTCGCAGGGCTTTAGCTCCACATCACACTGGTGCTCACGGCAGGTCATTACACAGCAGAGGACATGCTTCTGCACAACAACGGCAATGTGTGTGTGTGTGTGTGTGTGTGTCACCATTTGTTGGTGTGCAGTAGGGAGGCTGTTGTAGAAAATGTTCAGCTTGCAGGTTTAACCCCTCGGCTGTTTCCGTCTGTCTCCACAGATGTTCTGCTGCAGTGAATCACCTTCACTGACCCTGGTGCGTTGGCCATATTGAAAAAGCTCTCTAATTACTGTAAATACTTAAGTAGGGAGTCCAAGTGGCTTCCTGACCAGAATATAATGAGACATTTATGGAGTATCCTTCTGTAATGGTGACTGTCACCCTAAAGGAGAGGGTGGTGTGGTGGAGGTTGTCCCCTCTGAAGGAGAGGGTGGGGTGGTGGAGGTTGTCCCCTCCATAACTGGAACCCTGGATTAAGTGTGTATTATGACGGACACGAAGCGTGTCTTTGATGCAGCATCACATGAACATGCTTGCACCTGACCTTTGACATTTTGAAGGCACTGAAGCTGAAACAATGAAGGCTGCATATTTCACTTTCAAAGCGCTTCATTCCCAGTAGGCTGTAGGTGGTGTCTGGAGAATGTGTTGTTCTTGGAACCTCGTGTGGATGGAGTGGAGTGGCTCTATAGCTTTGTTGACTTCTCTGTGATGGAAGAATGTCACTGGGGCTGGAGGGATGGAGGGAAGTGCTGAAGTCATTTACATGCAGTTGGGAACAACTTACAGTCATTTACATGCAGTTGGGACTGAGTCACAGTAATTTAGTGGAGTAGATTGCTTGTATCTTGAAGGGCACATGTGATAGAAGTGAAGGATTTCTAATTTGTTCCTGTGTGTTTTCTCGGTGTGTGTTAATTCAAGGTGTGTGTTAATTCTGTTGCTGAGTGCAGTCTGCATGTCTTTAATAGACATATGTGCCTGTATAATAGATGTATGTGTTTGGGGTTTGAGTGTGTGTGCTTGAGTGTGTGTGCTTGAGTGTGTGTGAGACTGTTGAGGGTTTTCAACTGACTTTCTCTTGCGGACTCTTGGCTAAACGGCAGTGGTTATCCACGCACGAAGACCACCCCTTCCTCCGCCCCCTCCCTACACCCCCACCTCCACCCCACCCTTCATACCCACCTCAACCCTACACCCCCACCTCCACCCTACAACCTACACCTCCACCTACACCCTACACCTCCACCTCAACCCTACAACCTCCACCTCTACCTACACCCCCACCTCCACCCTACAACCTCCACCTACACCCTACACCCCCACCTCCACCCCCACTCCATCTCTCACCCCTTCTCCCTCACTCGTTCCTGCAGGCTCCCTCACCCTCGTGGCTGTACATATGGTCTCCATCTGCTGTGGGTGCAGTGTGATAGCAGTGTCTAGAGATGGTTGGCTCTACCAGTATGTGTGATTTAACCCATTACGAAAACACACCCACTAAGCTGGATGCGGTGTAGGGTGCTGCGTGACCAAACCCGTCTTGGCACACGTGATGACGCTGGTTCTGACGTGCCGTAGTGAAGACCACCACCGCAGCACAGCTCTTACACGAGTCCCTCAAAGTGGTGCTAAAAAACCTGCTTCCACTGCCAAGGAACATTAACACTGATTTTTCTCCTGTGTGGGTTTCGCAGAGCATGGCGCTGGTGATGCAGCTGAGAGGGCCCACTTGCATGAGTGCCTTTGTGTTTGTGGGTGGAGACACACACGCTTCAGTTGGAATTACAAATGACATGAGTTTGTACAATGCCCAGTGTGGTTTTTGCTCTGAGAGAAAGCTTGAGGTGTTTTTCCACACAGGCACACAGGGAGAGGGAGCAAATTCTGTGTGTGTGTCTGTGTTTGTGTGTCTGTGTGTGTGGAATGGGCTTGGCTTTGCTTCCCTTCAAAATAGATTTAAATACAGAGTGTGAACCACAGCGAGGTCAGTGGCGGATCCGCACTCAGCGTCTCCGTGCATGGGAATGCTGGGAAAACTAGGAAGAACGCTCGACTCGCTTGGCGGCTCATAAACAGCATTTCTCTGCTGTCGTGCATCACGGACCTGTGGTAGGCAGGAAGAGCCAGGTCTTCTGTAGAAGAGCCAGGTCTGTAGTGGAGCCAGGTCTGTGGAAGAACCAGGTCTGTAGAAGAGCCAGATCTGTAGTAGAGCCAGATCTATTGAAGAACCAGGTCTGTAGAAGAGCCAGGTCTGTAGTAGAGCCAGGTATGTAGTAGTGCCAGATCTATTGAAGAGCCAGGTCTGTAGAAGAGCCAGGTCTGTAGTAGAGCCAGGTCTGTGGAAGAACCAGGTCTGTAGAAGAGCCAGATCTGTAGTAGAGCCAGATCTATTGAAGAGCCAGGTCTATAGTAGAGCCAGGTATGTAGTAGTGCCAGATCTATTGAAGAGGCAGGTCTGTAGAAGAGCCAGGTCTGTAGTAGAGCCAGGTCTGTGGAAGAGCCAGGTCTGTAGAAGAGCCAGATCTGTACAAGAGCCAGGTCTGTAGTAGAGCCAGATCTATTGAAGAACCAGGTCTGTAGAAGAGCCAGGTCTGTAGTAGAGCCAGGTCTGTAGTAGAGCCAGGTCTGTAGTAGCACTAATGCAGCTCAGTTCATTTCCCCTCAGGGCAATTGTAACATTTTTCCAAGCCAGCAGGTCTGAGGTCTACAGGGCCTGACAATGTGCTATGCTACAGAGTTCCTGTCAAACCCAGTCCCCCAGGTCCCAGCATGCTCTGCTCGTCTTGTGTGTCTGCTGTGGGGCACAGGACTGATCCTGTTGAGACTCTGATTGGCTCAAGCATGCTTAGTCATGTGGTGACCCACTGGCTTTGTAGAGCCCGTGTTAAATGAACCGTAGTATCCAGTGGTTATAAGACTATAACACATACAATTTACTGCAGATTGTCTGTTGTAACATGGAGCTCAGTATAAACTGTAATGTACTGATGCAGCAGTTTTATGTCTGGAGCTCTGATAAGGTCCATGGATACAGATCACCGTCCATTATTCCATTATCCTTGTTTAAGGCTGTTAGTGACCCCCCCACTGGCTCCAGGCCTGAGACGTGCAGGTGTTTTATGTGAGCATGTCTTTCAATTAATCTCTCCCTGACATGCATTTCCTTAGTCTGGACAAAGGGGAGCTCTTTCTCTCTCTCTCTCTTTCTCTCTCTCTGTTTTTAATTTCTTCTTATTGGCATGACAAAATCATATTGTATTGCCAGAGCATTCAAATATGAAACAATAGCCCCCCCCCCCCTGTTTTGGGGAGGGCACCAGATTGAACAGCCACCCAGCATTCACAGGTGTCTGGGATTGGGGTGGTGTAGGATGGGTGGAGGCAGGTGGAGGGGGTGTAGGCGATGAAACAAGCTGAATGCACCACAGCAAAGTGGGAACAACTTGCATGATTCAGATCAGAGATGTGAGGAAGAGTGTCCTCGCCCTCAGTGTCCTCTCCCTCAGTGTCCTCACTCTGAGTGTCCTCGCCATCAGTGTCCTCGCCCTCAGTGTCCTCACTCTGAGTGTCCTCGCCTTGAGTGTCCTCGCCCTCAGTGACCTTGCCCTCATTGTCCTCGCCCTGAGTGTCCTCGCCCTCAGTGTCCTCACTCTGAGTGTCCTCGCCCTCAGTGTCCTCACTCTGAGTGTCCTCGCCCTGAGTGTCCTCGCCCTCAGTGTCCTCACTCTGAGTGTCCTCGCCCTCAGTGTCCTCACTCTGAGTGTCCTCACTCTGAGTGTCCTCGCCCTGAGTGTCCTCGCCCTCAGTGTCCTCACTCTGAGTGTCCTCGCCCTCAGTGTCCTCACTCTGAGTGTCCTCGCCCTCAGTGTCCTCACCCTCAGCTGCATCCAGACACTGCTGGACTCTGCGAGTATTTAGCTGAACTCTCCTTGGGTGTTTGAGGTTTTGTCACACACTAGATTTGTCTTATTAAGTTCCATTAACCAGCAAAATCTAATAGTTAGTTAGAAAATCTCGGGGTAGCGATGTGTTGTTTTCATGGTGAGTAGAAAAAGTGGTTCCTTGTGAATCTGCGAGACCCATGGAAGCCATTAGTGAGGCAGAGCAAGCTGTCAAAAACAGAAAACAACAGTTTCACCACACTCCCGTTCAGCTGCTCAACACTCACTGATGAACAATTTCTGAGTTGACAGAGAGTGGGTTGAATGTCAGAAGACGAGGGAGAGGAGAGAGGTAGAAGATGTTCATCTCCTGGTGATGAAGGAGCTGTAGCATCATCCATCTTCCTCCCTTCGTCAGGAAATAGAAGCGGAGGGGCATGTAGTCGTGCCAGGCATTTTAATCGCACCGCACATGAAAGGTGTGCAGCCAGGCATTCTAATCGCACCGCACATTAAAGGTGTGCGTGCCTGTGCACCGTTTACAGCCCACTGTAATGTGACCTGTGTACTAACTGAAGGAAAGAAGTCAGGGTTTGCTGTGGAGGGGGAGGGGTTAAGAGAAAGTGTTTGTGTGTGTGTGTGTACGTGTGTGTGAAACGCCAGCTGCACCACCCGCTGTTTTTAAACATTTCAGATGGGTTGCCTGGCACCGTTCCCCGACCTGCAGAGCTGCTCTGAGCCTCCAGATGCCGTAGTGGAGGGGCCAGCCTGCTCCACCCCACACCCCACACATCCGCCCGCACCACCTCACACACCATCAGTCTCCAGCTGGCCCAGCCCTTCGTGGAATTCTCAATATTTTCACATATATGTGATATCCTGTGGAAGCCTGAAGCTTCTTGTGAAATATAGAATATGGATATCTGAGGTGTATTTGTGTTTTACACTTCACAGGCCCTGCACAGGTGAGCCTGCACAGGTGAGCCTGCACAGGTGAGCTTGCACAGGTGAGCCTGCACATGCGAGCTTGCACAGGTGAGCTTGCACAGGTGAGCCTGCACAGGTGTGCTTATGTGGCATAATGTGGCTTACGGCGTCAGCAGAGTAGCGTCTGAGCGGGGGGGGGGGGCGTGGTCTGCGTCTCTCAAAGCCTGCTATGGCCCCTCCCCCAGAGCAGCGTCTGAGCAGGGAGGCGTGGTCTATGGCATCTGAACTCCTGCTATGGCCCCTCCCCCTGCCGCAAGCAGGCAACCCACCCGTGCACCCCTCCCCACCATGTTTCCATGGCAACCCAGGATGAATTTTTCAAGGATGTGCTTTCCCCTCACCAAGCAAAAGCGTCGACTGTGACGAAGACTCCCGCAATTCTGAAGAGTAACATCGCCATGCTGGACGTGATTACAGTGAGACTGAATGTGTAATGACTTATATGAGGGATTATTTATAGCAGGAGCTTTCGTGTGTAAAGCAGTGGTTTTCCTCATGGGCTGAAGACTACAGCATTCTCACTGAAGGGCATCCAGGAAACAATGTTTATCTCACACCTGTAAATGAAACAGCTCAAATAAAGGCTGCCACGTCGACTGAAGCGACAGAGTCATCATATATCTCACTTCATAATTTAACACGCCACTGGTTTCAGCAGAGGGAGAGAGAGAAGGTATCATAGCGACAGTGCCGAAACTCATTTTGTTAGGACACCGACTGAGTAAGAGGCAACAATCATCATGCAAATGTTAACAGGGCACCTAACCTCAGCAGTTTGCCTTCAAGCCCTGATCACTGGCTGTGTGTGTTAAACAGGCTGTGTGGTACTTAAGCAGTGAAAACAGCATTATTTGTGTGCATGATAACACCATAATGGAATGGAATTTCTATTATGAGCAGGTGTGAATTCATTGACACGGTCGCTGGTAACATCACGAGCTTATACCTGTGTATTATACCTCATCAAAAGCTACAGATGGAGATCGGCTGTCCAAGTCTCACATTTGATAATGTCTGGTGTGTGCCAGCAGCACGTAGACGTACTGTGTAGACGTAGACGTACTGTGTAGACGTAGACGTACTGCGTGGACGTACTGCACAGGGTCATGGGGCTGCTGACCGATACACAGGGACAGAACGTCCAGTGAGCTCTACGATGGCTGGGAAATGGTGTTGACATGCGTGAAATGTCACCTGTGCAGTCACCTGTGAAATGTCACCTGTGCCGTCATAACCATCACTGATTGGATTGGAAAATGAGGCGTGGCCAAATCATGTGTGGCCAATGAGATGCACATGGTGCCTGACCCATGGCATGGAGACCCTGGGTGAGGGACACAAGCTGGAGGCCCTGGGAGAGACACATGGGCTGGATGTCCTGGCTTTGGCCCCTTGGCCCTTTGGCCCCTTATCTTTTCTCAGTACCTACTAACAAACTCTCTCTCTCTCTCTCTCTCTCTCAGGGATCCTCTGTCTGCCAGACAGCGTGAGTCTACACAGGGACCAGCAGCGTCTGGGGAAGCTGGGTGATGGTCAGACCTACAGTGAGGCGGAGTTACGCACGGTGGAGCAGTGTCTGCTGGCCACGCGGGTGGGGAGCATCTCAGAGCTCAGTGAGTCACTCCTAATCCTCCATCCTAACTCCTTCCTAATCACACGGACCATGGACCTCTATCCTCATAATGGTGTTAGTTAACAAGAAGCTCAGTGAAGTAGACGTGCATTCAGGAACCCTTCAAGGGGATTCTCTGTGGAAACCCCATATCACCGAGTCGACTACTTCCCTCTCACTGTATTTCACTCTCTTATTGTCACTGTATAATTATCTCATTTTCTCTCATTCCATCTCATCCTTTCTTTCTCCCACTCTCTCTCTGCATCTTGCTCTCGTCTTTTTCCCTCACTGCATTTCACTCTCTCTCTCCCACTCTCTCTGTCTGAATCTCTTTCTCTCTGTTTCTCTCTTTCTCTCACACTCATTCTCACTCTATCTCTTTGTCTGCTGCTCTGTATCTCACTCTGCTTCCCTACTGTCCACACATAAACATGGCAGCGTGTCACCGCTACGTACTCAGGTGCCCAGTCCTATTTCAGCCCTCAGAGTACCTCTGCCATTTCCTGTGTTCTACATATTACTTTGAGGGCACCGTTGTCGCCAACAATCCTCGGCTGTAAGTGCATGTGTTTTGCAGGTGCATGCTCACAGGGAACCTGCAGCGCTCTTAAAGGGGCAGGTGCACGCTCACAGGGAACCTGCAGCGCTCTTAAAGGGGCAGGTGCACGTTCACAGAGAACCTGCAGCGCTCTTAAAGTGGCAGGTGCACGCTCACAGGGAACCTGCAGTGCTCTTAAAGGGGCAGGTGCATGCTCACAGTGTACCTGCAGCACTCTTAAAGGGGCAGGTGCACATTCACAGGGAACCTGCAGCGCCCTTAAAGGGGCAGGTGCACGCTCACAGGGAAAACATTTAACAGTCTGCAGACATTACAATTACAGCTACTACAGAAAATTACAGCTACCTTATGGAAATAGCTGAAATCATTAGAGCTCATTTTTAAAATACTCAACTGTAACATCATCTCTAAAGAAACCAGTGACCTTGTACTATAATTCATTGTTTTACACAGTGAGTCTGTTCTCTTCTGGATATTGTCTTTATTTGATATATTAATAAATGTATAATATACTTTTACGTATTGATTAGACTGGCTCTAAATTAGACCACTTCAGTGTCCACTGAGTGAAGACTTTGGTGACATCCTGTGGGTAGGAAGGGCAGGAAGTGGAGGAGGGGCAGAAGGGGTAGAAGGGGCAGGAGGGGTGTCATTACAGAGGCGTCAAAAACAAAGTAGCAAAGAAAATAGAGAAGATAAGGAAAAGGCAACTATCACAAAGGGAACAGATTTAAACAGGACCAACAACGGCTAGTAACGTCCTGGGGGCTCGTGTAGCCACAACGCCATTCACACAGGTGAGTGTGATTAGTATTCTGGCGAAGGGGAGAGATGTATTACAAACTGGATCTGCGATTGATGTCCGTGGGTGTGTGGGAGCACACAGCGTCTCGTGTCTGGCTGGGTGTCAGCTGTGATGTGACAAATATATTTTTCTAAACTAGTACAGAAACAGAAGACAAACAGCAGACAGTGTGGAAGTGCTGTGTTCTTGAGCATGCACCGTGTTGCACTGGGAGAGATGGCTCGGCAGCAGGAGGTAAACGCCACAGAGCTTCCCACTCTCTGCAAAAATGCCCCCCACGCATACAAACTTAAATATCAAACCTTTACAGGTCCTCTTTCATATGCGCAGTATCCATGGAGATCTGAGAGTAGCATTTCCTTCAGCATCACATCCCCGTCTCTCTCTCTCTCTCTGTTCCTCTCACGCTAACATACACACGTTCTCTGTCCATCACTCTCTCCCACTCTCTCTCTCTGTTTGTCACTCTCTCTCCCACTCTTCCTCTCACTCTTTCCCCTACTCTCACTCACTCTCTCACTCTTCCTCTTTCTTTCTCTCTCCCTCCATCTCTCTCCATTTTTCCCTTTTCTCCCTCACCTTCTATCTCTTTCCCTTAGTCTCCCTCTTTCATCCGCTCATTCTCTCTGTGATGGCTGTTCATTATGTCCTATGTGAAAGGCTGACGGGACACAAGTACATTCATGCTGATGTGTCCGTCCTCCAGAAAGATCACGGTAAAAAAAAAAGAAACATTTGGTGTGTCCTTGTTTGGACACTCGTGAAAGACCATGCAAAGGGCAGAGTGTGTTTGGCGAGATTTGCATACTTGAGAGAAGCACACAACCATAAGCTGTAGTACTAACATGCATAAGATGTACTAATGTACATAATATGTTACACTAGTATGCAAAAGCAGTGATACTAGTGTGCATAACCTGTTGTGCTAGTGTACATAAGCAGTAGTACTAGTGTACATTATCAGTAGTGCTAGTGCACATAAGCAGTTGTACTATTGTACATAGTCTACATAAAGTTTTGTACTAATGTATATAATCAGTAGTACTAGTGTACATAATCAGTTGTACTAGCATGCATAAGCAGTAGTACCTATGTACTACTTTTAGTGGAGTAGTATATAGGCTTTTAGTGGAGGCAGAGAGGTGTGGACGGGGCTGAGCTCCTCCATCCTAACTCCGACCAACACCAGGCACTTTAAAAACACCGCCTGTGCTGTGTGTGCTGAAGGCACAGGGTCATACTGCACTAGAGCAGGAGGTATGAGCTGCAACGCACGCACAGGCCAAACGGCTTCTGCAAGGACACTGCGTCCTCCTCGCGGCGGAATCTCCTCTCCCGAGGGAAGGCGCTAATTCAGTTTAGTCTCACATTAGCCACAACCATCTGAAGGAATTAAGCTTGAAGATTTGAATCCTTTCCATTGGTTGAAATTTGTCATGAAGAACCGGTGGAGCAAATGTACCTGAAGGAAATAACGTCTCACTTCAGAAGGACACCGCAGTCAGAAGAGACGCCGTCCGTAATTCGGCTCTTTAATCTCCTCATTAATGTTCAGGACTTTCCTTAATGAAGGCTGAAGGCTGTTCAAGGTGATTTTTTATAAAGAGTGTTTGGAGCCAATGCATTAGTGTTCATATACTGGCAAAATGCCTCTGAATGAAAATGAGCTTTTCTTTAGTCTCTGTGGGCTTGTGGCTTGCTGCCTCTTCCGTTTGGGGACCAGGGTTCAAACCCCATCTCTATGCTGTACCTATAAGAGTTCTTGGGAAAGACTCCTAACCATATGTTCACCTTCCTCTGTAACAGGGCTGAGATTGGCAGTTGGTCTGTATATGCTGAATGTGTAAAAAGTATACATTTCAAAATTTTGAGTGTGTAGACATTTGATAACAGCCGAGGAGCACTTGATGTGCCTTTCGAAGATTAACCTAGAGCTTTCATTCTATAGTAGGGCTATGGAGATGTGTGTGTGCAGGACATTGTGTGTTGCATGAGTGCAATAGATATTGAACTTGTGAAACTATAGGAAAACTTTATTTTAATCCACTTTACTGGCACAGTCAATAAGCATTTCGACTTATAGATTAGCCACCATCAGTCTCCTCTATTTCTAAAAGCTTCCCCTCAACTGGATTCATTAATAAAAGCAAGCAGAGTTAATTAGCTGCTCTGTATCTGAAACCTTCTCCTCACTAAAGGACTAGTGTGGTCAGTTCTCCTGGCTGGGGATAAATCAAAGAAAGCCCTACCCGTTGTATTCAGCACCACCCACATTCCTTACTCAGCACCACCCACATTCCACATTCAGGACTTCCCACATTGCTCATTCGGTACCGCCCACATTCCTTATTCAGGACCGCCCACATTCCTCATTCAGCATCGCCCACATTTCTTATTCAGCACTGCACACATTCCTCATTCAGCACCGCCCACATTCCTTATTCAGCACTGCACACATTCCTCATTCAGCACCGCCCACATTCCTTATTCAGCACTGCCCACAATCCTCATTCAGCACCGCCCACATTCCTTATTCATGTAAGGAAGATGGACTACCCATCCGTTCAGCTCGGCTTTCACTGTTTTAAGACTGTCAAACCACCCTTTTCTTCTCTCTGTTCACACCCAGTGATTTACGTTTTGTAGAGAAAGTCACCTTCATGGCTGTTAACATGTTGTCTTTATCCCCAAGACAAAAAACAAAAAGTGCATCAAGGAGCCGATAAAAGTGCCAGTATCTGCAGGAGTGATTGTCCTTGCTGGCTAATCCAAAGGGTATATCTCTCTCATGGCTAATCGGGAGGTTACTGTAAATCTCTCATGGCTAATCCTGAGGGTATATCTCTCTCATGGATAATCCAGAAGATATATCTCTCATGGATAATCCAGAGGGTATATCTCTCTCATAGCTAATCCTGAGGGTATAGCTCTCTCATGGATAATCCTGAGGGCATATCTCTCTCATGGATAATCCAGAGGATATATCTCTAATGGCTAATCCAGAGGGTATATCTCTCTCATAGCTAATACAGAGGGTATATGTCTCATGGCTAATCCAGAGGGTATATCTCTCTCATAGCTAATCCAAAAGGTATATCTCTCTCATAGCTAATCCAGAGGGTATATCTCTCTCATGGTTAGTCTGGAGTGTAATTCCTACTACCCATTGGACTCAGTGGGAAATGTCACTGGCCATCATGAATAAGAGATGAGACTGTCAGCCGAAGAACCCTACAGTCTCCGTCTGTCGTGTGTGTGTGTGTGTGTTTGTGTGGCTGTGTCTGCTCTTCATCTGGGCCTTCCTGTGTATCTCTCACTCTAGTGCCTGTGTGTCTGCAGGTGTAAATGTCAACACCTCTGCCATTAATGAGAGTTGCCCATATAGGTTGTGACGGGTGAGGACCTCATATTACTGTGTCCTCCTGTAATTGCTCTGTCTTTGCTCCCCGGTTGTCAGGTGGTTCACACTACATGTACCCGAGTTCTTCATCCCTTCATCTTCATGTCTTCTGCGGTGGCTCTGTTACTGCTACTCTTTACAGAACACTGCAGACCTGAGCGAAGCAGACACATGCGCCGTGGGCCTCTCCACGCGGCAGCGTCACGGACGTCACGCCTGTCCGCGCGGGTGTCGATTCACTCAGACAAAGGGGATATGTTCAGTGAAGCCTTAGTGTAGGCCTGAAAAGCTATGATTCCTGGGTAATAGACAGAGGCTGTTCTCAAGTCGCCTGCACAGTGTGGGACTGTTTATAAACTGCCCCACACACAGGGGGTGGGGGGTGGGACTTTGCGTTCATCTGCCCTGTGTGTGTGTGTGTGTGTGTGGGGGGGTCTGACTCCCGTAATGGTCCAGAAGTGTTACAGCCTGCGAATTTATAATGGCATGCAGAGAGATTTAAAGTTTCATAAAGTATCCACTAGTGAGAGAGAGAGAGAGAGAGAACGAGGGAGACCACCTCTCTCTCTCTCTCTTACCATCTCCCTCTGTCTCACTCTGTCTGAGAGGTAGAGAGAGACAGAGAGAGAGAGAGAGAGAGAGAGAGAAAACATATGTCTGGTGAAATTCATTTGTTTTTTCATCTTAACTTGTTCTTCACATTCCTTGCTTTCCTTAAGCAATTGTCCTTGAATGTGTGTATGTAGGACTACGAGAATGTGTGTGTATGTGTAAGGCTATAATGATGCGTGTGTGTAGAGCTATGAGTGTGTCCATGTGTGTGTGTGTGTGTGTGTGTGTGTGTGTGTGTGTGTGTGTATGTGTGTGTGTGTGTGTGTGTGTGTGTGTGTGTGTGTGTGTGTGTGTGTGTGTGTGTGTGAGAGTGTGTGTGTGTGTGTGTGTGTGTGTGTGCTTGTGTGTCCTTCCAGAGTACTGCACAGCAGGTGCACATGACAAATGTCAACAGTTGCATCATCACTAAAGCTCAGAGTCACTGAGGCAACCCCACAGGGGCAGGGTAGCGCCAGCCAGCACCATGACAGTGAGTGCCAGACCGCTTCCCCCGGGCTCCGCCCCCCTCTGAGTGGAACTGCTGTGTGTGTTCACGGGTGAACTGGTCTCCATCCCCCTCTGCTGTGTGTGTGTTCACAGGTGAACTGGTCTCCATCCCCCTCTGCTGTGTGTGTGTTCACAGGTGAACTGGTCTCCATTCCCCTCTGCTGTGTGTGTTCACAGGTGAACTGGTCTCCAGAGCTATGCATCACCTGCAGCCGCTCAGCATAAAGCAGCAGAGCAACGGCACCCCTGTGCACCAGAGGCACAGCATGCTGCACTGGGAACCTGAGGGCCTCTACACCCTCTGCTACTTCATGCACTGCCCGCAGATGGAGTGGGAGAACCACAACACGGAGCCCTGCAAGCTCTCCCTGCACACCGAACGGTGAGCTGTGGCTGGTCCTGGTGCACGAGTCTCAGATTAATGACCTTTGGCTTCATCTCCCCCTGTGTCTCAGAATTGCCACGGCGGGTCGTTACCTTTAACACGATGGGGAAAGTATTTAAAATGCTGAGCAGAAGTGAGAGTCGTGCCGTTCAGAGTGTCTTCACAGAGCAGCAAACTGTAGAGCACACTCTAGAGGTGTGTGCTTAAGAAGCTCATCAAAATACGGCTGCCTGTCTGTTACACGGATTTAATTAATGTGGGTTTTTTTTAATTAACAGTCAGGATTGTTCTATTGAACGTTTAATATAAACAAGTTCAGGTTTCACTAGTTCATGATGAGCATTACATGAAGAGACCTGCTCAGTTTCAGCGGTGAGATGTTTCTTAACCTTAAGAGCTTGGACAAACCTGCCAGCAGGCCCAGCATGAGTCAAACTGATGCATCTCGGCTGAGAGTCTGCTGCTTGTCTCCCCCTGCAGGCCGTTTATGGTACTGCCTCCTGTCATGGAGTGGATTCGAGTGGCAGTAGCCCACGCTGAGCACCGGCGCAGTTTCTCCATAGACAGCGATGACGTCCGGCAGGCGGCCAGGGTCCTGCTACCTGGAGTGGACTGCGAACCTCGACAGCTGAAGTACGAGACCCGCTCAAAGCTTTTAGTAAACAGCAGTGCGGAAACACAGGCGCACATACGCCCCTGCCGTCCAACCGGTACAACTGGTTGTGGGTTTGAGTCCCAGGGTGTGTACATCGTTACTTAAGTTATGGATAAGGGCGTATGCCACCTCCAGTGAGTGTGTGGCTTTGAGTCAAGGTGAACTGAAGAAAAACAACAGAATCCCTTCAGTATTAATGAGGCCAAACCCATCTCAGCATAGAGACTGTTTAATGCAGGGGCTCTCAGACCTCCACAGCGTGAGTGTCTATCGTCAAAGCTCTTAAGACAGAGCACGTCTCATTGGCAGGAAGTTTAAAAATGACATCGTTCAGAAACCGCCCTGCCAGGGTTAGAGGCATGCATGGTGTCAGGACGGTTTGTCCTAGCAGTCCCGTGTCCCTCCTGCAGGACAGACGACTGTTTCTGTGTATCGCGGAAGCTGGACTCGGCCTCCACCGAGGTGAAGTTCCTGCAGGACCTGGGCTTCCGCATGCTGAACTGCGGCCGCACAGACCTGGTCAAGCAGGCCATCAACCTGCTCGGCTCCGATGGCATCAACAGCAAGAGCGATCAGGTATAGAACACACACACGTGCACAAAATCATACACACATGCCAAAAAAACACACACGCAAGCACACAAACACACACACCCACACACTTTGTGAAATACACACATAAAATCACATGTCATTTATACACAAAACCACAGCTCATTTCTAAATGTGAACACACCCCTGCACACTCAGTCATATCTTATTATCATGTAAACTGTACAAATGTATAAAACATACAGTCAGTACTGGATTTAAAAAACGAAAGGCCAGCAGTGTATTTCCATCATTCCTCTCAGCTGAGAGAGGGAGAGACAGGAAGAGAGAGAGACAGGTGAAGAGAGACAGGTAGAGAGACAAGTGAAGAGAGACAGGGAGAGAGAGAGACAGGTGAAGAGAAACAGGGACAGAGAGAGACAGGTGAAGAGAGACAGGGAGAGAGACAGGGAGAGAGAGACACAGCTCTTGGGCCACGTGTCATCTCTCTTACTGCCCTTATAACTCCGGAAGGGAAACCTAACCCATCCTGGGCCTTTTCACCAAACCATGTCACATTTTCCATCGTTCAGGTCTCTGCGCTGATCTGACTGGATCCCACGGGATATCCTTTTACACACACGCACACACACACACACACACACACAATAACTAAATATTCTAGGGTTTGAGCATATTGCCCTTACGGCATTAGAGCTTATGTTACTCTTCCTACATGAGATGTTGAGTGCTGTTTTTCTGTGGAAGCATTTGTGGAATATAAGTGTAATATGCCGGTGTGTGTGTGTGTGTGTGTGTGTGTGTTTATAAGGGCATGACTCCACTGATGTATGCATGTGCACGCGGAGATGAGGCCATGGTCCAGATGCTGTTGGATGCAGAAGCTGATGTCAACAGTGAGGTCAGTGGCATTACGCTGGATGTCTAGCCAGTATTCACGGCCTAGAGGTCCTCAGACCTATCAGACCCATCAGATACATCAGACCTATCAGACCCATCAGACCCTTCAAACTCATCAGACCCTTCAGACTCATCAGGACTTCAGATCTATCAAATCCATCCTCCAGTTCTGTGTAGGTTCTTCATGTCTGCCATGTTTGTGGACTCTTTTGTGGTATGGCAGGAGAAAACCCAGAATTCTTTGCCCAATTCCCAAGACCTCTTCTCCCAGATTTTTATTCCTCTGTAGCTCATAGTCAACACTCATCAGCGGAGCTCTGGGGCTCTGGAAAGCAAACAGCGACCTAGCAAAGACGTATTTGTGTGTTTGCCACTTTTAGAGTGCGCACGACTTGCTGGTGTGGACTGAAGTTGAGCCTAACTGACAGCGTAAGTCAGTAATAGGGTTTTTTTTTAAACACAATGGAGGTTCGTCAGAACAACCGTTACCTCGGCTGAGCAGAGCGAAGCTATTGCACAAGGTCGAAATACGAGTCCTCGCAAGTCTAGTGGTGTGGATTCACAGAGAGAAAAGCCCAGTGGTTGTGTGATCGCTGTACTCTTCTGAGGACAGAGCGTCTCTTTCTCTGAGTGATGGGGGTTCAGTGAGTGATGGAGGACCACTGAGTGCTTGGACCTTTTCTGCTGAGCACAGCACACGTGTGTGTACCTGCATGTGTGTGTGTGTGTGTGTACAAGTGTGTGTGTGTGTGTCCGTAGTCCTGACTGTCCTCCGTCCCTCCCCCAGGTGCCGAGCTCGGGTCAGCAGCACCCCTCTGTCTACCCGGAGAACAGGCAGGCCACAGCTCTCTCCTTCGCTGTGCTTCACCAACACGTGCCCATTGTGCAGGTAAAGCCCTCCACCTGTTCCACATACACACTCTAACACACACACACACTAACACATACACACACAGTAACACACACACACACACACACCTGTTACCTGCAGTTCTCTGGTCTTTCCTGTTCCTGCTCTGTTGGATTTTACTGCTGTTACTGTTTTGATTGATTATCTCAGCGCAGTGTCTCATAAGCACTTCTGTTTAGAGGCTGCAAGCTCTCACATTGCACAGATCTGTTGACGTTGTTAAAGTTTGAAATAATCTCTCTCTTTCTGTCTCTCATTTGTCTCACACTTTCTGTCTCTCACCCCCTTGTCTCACACTCTCTGTCTGTCTCTCTCCCCCTTGTCTCGCACTCTCTGTCCGTCTGTCTCTCTCAGTTGTTGCTGGACGCTGGTGCCAATGCTCAGGGCTCTCTGCAGGATGACATGGAGAACTACACAGAGACACCCCTACAGTTAGCATCCGCGGCAGGTAAGTCCTGGAGCTCTCGGCTGTGTCCGGCCCAGAGGTAGGGTGATAGGCCCACTCCTGGTGGAGGTGGGGTGACTGGCCCCTCCCACTCCTGGTGGATGTGGGGTGACTGGCCCCTCCCACTTCTGGTGGAGGTGGCGTGACTGGCCCCCCCACTCCTGGTGGAGGTGGGGTGACTGGCCCCTCCCACTCCTGGTGGATGTGGGGTGACTGGCCCCTCCCACTTCTGGTGGAGGTGGCGTGACTAGCCCCTCCCACTCCTGGTGGATGTGGGGTGACTGGCCCCTCCCACTCCTGGTGGAGGTGGTGTGACTGCTGTGCTTGTCTGTGCCTGGACAGGGAACCTTGAGATTGTGAATTTGCTGATGGAGCGGGGAGCAGACCCCATGGTGGGAACCGTGTACCGCAACGGGATATCCTGTACACCACATGGAGAAATGAACTCCTTCAGCCTGGCTGCAGCTCACGGACACAGGTTAAACACACACACACACACTCACACACAAGCACTTAACCACATGCACTGTCAGACCTTCTTTAGTAACATAATCTGAGTTGACGTTTATATACACTGAATGACTGCTTTTTTGCAGTCTTTCCTCTACTGTCGTGAAATTGTTCCACAGTCCTGTGACCTGTGTAAACTGTGTACCGTGTTTACATTGTATCTTGTGTTAAACTCTTTTGACCTCTGTTATGAGTGGTGTGATTTAGAGCAGTGCTCAGGTGTTAGCTGGTCCATTATCAGACAGTTTTCAGACAGTTATCAGTCAATTATCAGTCCGATAACTCCGGAGTACACAGAGCTGACCTCTAGTGCTGAGAAAACGTGCGCTCAGTGCTTCCTGCATCTCCTGTGCTCTTCAGGAACGTGTTTCGCCGGCTGCTGGCGCAGCCCGACAAAGGCAAGGTGGACGTGCTCTCTCTGGAGGAGATCCTGGCGGAGGGCGCGGAGGCGGACGACACCACCTCACTGGACATGGGTCGTACGGGCAAGGTGAAGCTCAAAGCCCTGAGAGAGGCCATGTACCACAGTACCGAACACGGGCACGTGGACATCACCATAGACATCCGCAACCTGGGTGAGCTCACACTCCACCATGGTGTCACGAGACGGGGGAAAGGGCAGAACACAACTGTGATCAGATACCACTGTGATCAGATACTACAGTATTTAGATCAGATACTATTGTGATCAGATACTACAGTATTGAGATCAGATAAAATTGTGATCAGATACCACTGTGATGTGTGTGTGTGTGTGTGTTTATATATGTATGTATGTGTGCATGTGTGTGTGTGTTTGTGTGCATGTGTGTATGTATGTGTGTTTGTGTGTGTGGGTGTGTGTTAGGAGTGCTGTGGTCGCTGCACACATGGCTGGAGTCCTTGCAGACGTGTTTCATGCAGAACAGGCGGCCGCTGATCCAGGTCTTGCTGAAAGACTTCAGCTGCATCGAGGAGGAGGGCTACAAGGAGGAGCTCATCACCAAAGCCCTGCCACTCATGTTCCAGATCTTCAGAGGCAGCAAGGTTCACTGTGCTTCTATACACACACACATACGCAGACATGCATGTGCATGCACACACACACACACACATTTGTGCAGACATGCATATGCATACACACACACACACATTCGTGCAGACATGCATGTGCATACACACACACACACACACACATTCATGCAGACATGCATGTATGTACACACACACACACACACATTCATGCACACATGCATGTGCGTACACACACACACACACACACACGCACACACACACACTGTCTTCTCCCACCTGTCTCACTCTTCCTCCTTCAGGTAGGCTGCAGAAACAGATGCAGTAATCTGTCTGTTCAAGCTGTGAGACTCTGATGCTCCGTCCTGCAACTCTACTAATCACATGCTTTCAAAACAAAGCTGTTTTCTCTCTCTCTCTCTCTCTCTCTCAGTTCTACTCAATTCAACAATGTTTTGATGATTTATGGAAGTTACATTACATTAAAATAATAAAAGAAAGTACAAAGAGAAACACTCAATCTCCACTTACTACACCACATACTAAAATCTCATTCTCTGTTTCTGTATCTACACTGGGAGAGAGGCCCGTGTGTGTGTGTGTGTCTCAGTGTGTGTGTGTGTGTGTGTCTGTGTGGGTGTGCGTGTGTGTGTGACAGAGATGATTTATGGAAAAATCAGTGAACCCTATTCTGACTTCTGGTGTGCATGCATATGTGTCTGTGTGTGTGTGTGTCTGTGTGTGTGTGTAGGTACGTTCAGGAGTGATGACTGATGGCCGATGTGCCCTGACACACCTTCACTGATGATGTGTGTCCAAGAGATATACATAGAGAGAAAGAGAGAGAGAGACCACAGATAAATAGAGAAGCATGTACCCTGAGAGAGGGCATGGGGAAATGGGCGGGGCCTGGCAGGGCATGGGGGAGTGGGCGGGGCCTGGCAGGACATGGGGGAGTGGGCGGGGCCTGGCAGTGGGGGATTCGTCGCAGTGCAGGCAGGAAAGCACACAGGCAAACGAGAGAAACATGATGGGGCT
This sequence comes from Brachyhypopomus occidentalis, assembly GCA_020368025.1. Classification (NCBI taxonomy): domain Eukaryota; kingdom Metazoa; phylum Chordata; class Actinopteri; order Gymnotiformes; family Hypopomidae; genus Brachyhypopomus; species Brachyhypopomus occidentalis. The sequence continues at coordinate 5,650,616 of JAGXOD010001351.1, read as the reverse complement.
GAGAAGCACTTCAGCATCTCTGTGATGAGTCACACCACAGGAGGGGTTAGGAGAGAGAGAGAGAGAGAGAGAGAGAGAGAGAGAGAGTTCAGCCAAAGCTTTACTCCACCCACCTGTATAAAGGAGAGCCGCTGTGAGAGGCACTGCACCAATGCACCAATCAAAATAACATTAAACTCTCTTCTCATTTGCATTCTGTGTCTCCACAGAATTCCCCCCCCCCCCCCCCCCACGGCTGCTGCTCGTGATCGCCCCCTAGTGGGGTGCCTATCCTCTCCTTGACGTGCTGTGTTTGTTTTGTAGAATGAGGTGATCAGTCAGCAGCTTGCTGGGATCTTCACGCAGTGCTACGGGCCCTACCCCATCCCTAAACTCACTGAGATCAAGAAGAAGCCATGCGCCAGGCTGGGTATGTATAGCACACCACTTACAGGACATGCAGGACTTACAAGACATACAGGATTCCTGTGTTATTGTTCATTCTGCAGTGTTATTTGCTAACATTTCGATGTGCTTGGGTTTTGTCTGATATGTAAATGTAATCAGACCTTGGAATGTCCATGTGCAATTATGGCTATAGAATTCAAGGATGCACTACGTCATTGGGAAAGCATAGTTACATGATTGGATAATCGCTGCCCTCTTGTGCGTGTATGTCTGAACCTCTTCTCTGTGGGATTAGGTGTTGATGTGAACTATCCTGTGTTTGTGTGCTAGACCCTCACTTTCTGAACAATAAGGAGATGTCAGATGTGACATTCCTGGTGGAGGCAAGGCCATTCTTTGCTCATAAAGTTCTGCTCTTTACTGCCTCCAACAGGTGGGCCAGTGCACTGCACCCTGCCGTCCAGCACAGATCGTTCACCCTTCAAATATTTTGAGAGAATGCATCATGTTTGAGTTTCCTTGACATTGTATTTGTCTTTCTTTAAAGGTTTAAATCCCTGCTTTCAAACAGACCAGCTTCAGAGAACACCTGCATTGAAATCAGCAACGTGAAATATAATGTATTTCAGGTAGTTTTCCACAGTGATGGAACAATTTGTAAAGCCACTCCACATGCTGTTCAGTATAATGAAGGCATATTAGACTTGTCATTAGTACCAAACATGATCATTCTAATACTAAGTGTATATTCTGTCACAGCTTGTGATGCAGTATCTATACTGTGGTGGAACAGATTCACTATACATCAGGAACACTGAAGTAATGGATGTAAGACTCCCTTGCTCTCAGTATCTGATATCTGCAACCACTGTCTCATCTGTCTCATGCATAACAGAAAATGCTAATTGTGAGTTAGCGGACCAGTTAGCTAAATGCTAACTTTTAGTTAGCAGACTGGTTGGCTAAATGCTAACTGTGTCCTCTTCATCTTCCTCATCTTCCCCACCCTCTCCATTGCCAGCTGTTGTCTGCTGCCAAGTTCTTCCAGCTGGAGGCGCTACAGAGGCACTGTGAGATTATCTGCTCCAAGAACATCAACACTGAGACCTGCGTGGAGATCTACAACCATGCCAGAGTAACGTCTCTTTCCCTCGAGCTCCCTCCAGTTCTGCTCCGCCACTGCCTTTGCGTGAGATATAGCCTGACTTTTCCACCAATGTGCATTTGTTCTGCAGTTCCTCGAGGCGTCTGAGCTGGTGACCTACATCGAGGGCTACTTCCTGAAGAACATGGTGCTGCTGATTGAGCTGGAGCCTTTCAAGCAGCTGCTCTATGACACGCCGGCGGAGACGGCGGGTTTCGACATACTGCAGGACCTGGAGCGTGCTCTGACCACCCGCATACAGTCCATCCACCTGTCCTCCGCCAAGGGCTCCGTCGTCTGAGTGTCCCACGAGCACCCTGGAGCACCTGCGGCCCGCACCCTGAAGTGCACGTGTCGTCCGATAGCGCAGCAGAGTTTGATAGGCCTGCTTGACCTGAGACAGCAACAGAACGTGTGCCTTCTGAAGAGAGAGGCTGTGGGCAGGAGGTTGGCAGGCCCACGCTGCTTCCTAGGCTTGATGAGTAAGAGATGGTGCTGCATTGACTTTTGTCCTTCAGGGTGAACAGTGTCTCTGTAACATCACAGCTGTAGTCGAGGCAGTGTGTGTGTGGACTGTATTATGCTGGCCCCAGAACACTGAACCGAAGTGAAGACAAGTCCACTATGTACGATGACGGAAATCCTTCATGTAGTTCAGATCGCGTGAGCGAGAGCTGGGTCTGCTCGCTCACCTGTCTTTGTACAGGTCCCGAGAGTCGGTCCTGGAAATGGCACCGACTCGGTTCTCGCGCCGCTAACACACCACACCCTCTCTGCCTGGCTCCAGCCTGGTTGGCCAGGCACGGTGGAACCAACCCACCAATCGTAGAGCTTCGCGTCCTCAGCCGTCCAGTGTAGGGGCTTTTGTAGCATGCTTTGCTTGTCTGCTTGCTGTCCGTCCTCTCCATTCTGTCCATAGCTTGTGGAAGGTGAGCCACAGAATGTCCTTCGTCGTCAGTGTTCATCGTCAGTGTTTATTGTCAGTGTTCATCGTCAGGTCTGTTACCGGAAGCAGATTAACCGTGGTAGTTCGTGTAAATATAGCATGTAAATGTCTAATAGGGAGACTGCTCTCCCCCTGTAATTACATGTATATAACACAGATCTTCATTTAAGGACAAAGCTCTAAGTGTATCTACAAATCAAATAATTTCCCAGTTGTAAATGTGCAGATGCATGTATCTTTTTTTCTTTTATCGACCCTGGGCTCTTGTGTGCGGAACTATATCTGTGTGAGATAAAACAGAAAGAGTGCTGTGATCAGCATGGCATTGAAGAGGTGTAGCTCTGAACGTCCCTGGAGCTGAAGAGATGACTGACTCAGTATGCGACTACTGTGTGCTCTGATGTGCTTTGTGTCTGATCATGGTGTTTGTGGAACTATGTATAAATCCCTATGTAACTAAATCACCTTTATTTGTAAAGATTAATGCAAAAAACGCTGTCCTTTAAGTTATGTCCTTGAAAATAAACATATTTTAGTATCTGAACGGTCATGTGTAAACACTAGCTTGCAGAAGGTCCAGTCCAGCGGTGTCCCCCGTTTGGCCAAACCTCTCCGAGCTTTCTGGGAAATCGCTGGCTGGGATAATGAAGTGCGCCTTGCCTCTGGGGCTTTCTCAGGCAGGCCGGTTTAATCTCAGCAAACCAGACATTCGCAGCAAGGATGCTTCCTGACACAAGGCCCATTCTGAAACCGTTTTTTATCATGGAATCGGTTTCACATCGCACTACACGCGTTCCCCTCTATCTATTCCCTTTGTGAACTATGCCCCTCTGGGAAAATTACCATGAAAGCTGGGCACGTCTGATGTCCTTACTAGAAGACAAATACAAATGAGCCCAACCGAGCTGGCGGTGTGACTGCTGTGTCAAACGCTCCAGAGCAGATGCAAAAGCCTGCAGTGCAGTGAGGAAGGAACATGGACAGGAAGTGGGAAAAGATGAAAGGGTGAAGGGAAGAGTGAGAGTGTGTGCGGACAGCCGCAGCTAGGGTTCGCCACGGAGAACAAGGAGAGACGTTGTTCCCTGTGGTGTTAGCACAGAGGACGCGGGGTTAATCCCCCTCCACGTCAGTAAGCTCAGCTCTCTGTGTGTAAAATGGAGTGTGCGCAACACGCAGGATGATCCTCTTCGTTCTCCTTTTAGGTGTGATGTAGACTGTACTTTTTCATTGCCTGTAATTGCATTGTATGGCCCCAAAATTGCATTCCCTCTTTTGGAAATTCGCCAAGCCAATACTCCATGTGCAGAGGTCAATTTAAAATTTCACCTGGATATTTCTTGCGGGGGAACATTTGGGGAGTTGGGGGGGGGGGGTTGCCATGCCGTCCCTGTGCTTTCACCTCAGGCTCTCAGACCTCATAAATCAATTTGCAATTCCACCGTCTCCTCAAGCCTCTTCCTCTCCTTCCTCTTCCTCATGCTTTATGTGAGGGCAAGTCACAAGTGCTTAGAAGGACACCATGTACAACACCATGTACAACACCATGTACAACACCATGTACAGCACCATGTACAACACCATGTACAGCACCATGTACAACACCATGTACAACACCATGTACAACACCATGTACAGCACCATGTACAGCACCATGTACAACACCATGTACAGCACCATGTACAGCACCATGTACAACACCATGTACAGCACCATGTACAACACCATGTACAGCACCATGTACAACACCATGTACAACACCATGTACAACACCATGTACAGCACCATGTACAACACCATGTACAGCACCATGTACAACACCATGTACAGCACCATGTACAGCACCATGTACAACACCATGTACAGCACCATGTACAACACCATGTACAGCACCATGTACAACACCATGTACAACACCATGTACAGCACCATGTACAGCACCATGTACAACACCATGTACAGCACCATGTACAACACCATGTACAACACCATGTACAGCACCATGTACAACACCATGTACAACACCATGTACAGCACCATGTACAACACCATGTACAACACCATGTACAACACCATGTACAGCACCATGTACAACACCATGTACAACACCATGTACCACCAAGCAGGTAAGGAGGGCTTATTTATAGAGCACATTTACAACCAACCACAAATAAATTCCTTTATAAAGCACTTCGGGCAACGGTGGGTGATTTTAAATGGGATCTACAAATAAATATATATTTGCTTGAACAACTGATGAAGGCCCTCTGTGGATATGATGTTCTGTTTCTCTGGAAACCACTACAATTCTGAATAAATCATCTTTTACTACAGTATGTTACAGCTACTCGCCTGGAATACAACCATATATTTCTTTAAGCGAAAATAAAACCAGAAAATACAGGAAATGTGTATGCAATATTGAAACAAAATGCTTTTATAGCCTTCATTTGCGAGTATTTTGTGTGACTTCCCCCTTACACTAGAGAAACAGTAGGATCGACTCTCACCTGAAAGGACTGGAACCTGAAGGGAATGGAATGGTACCAGAAAGTTACTTCAGAAAACTTCAGGACATTCTCCCTAAAAGAGTTCAAGATGTACTTAGTCACACTAAGTACTGGCTTTTGCCAGTAGGAGCCATTTTGTTCTGAAAATTGTTTTTTTTTGTATGTCATATTGAGTTCATATTCCTGTTTTCTCTTGTTGTATCTCAATAAAGACACAGAAGTAATTATATATGATCATTTTTCCTTTACTAAAACAAAAACACATGCAATAGTGGCCTAAGATGGTTGCACAGTGCAGTATAGATTAAATAAAAAAGGAAGGTAAAGGTAACCCTAGCAACAAGAGAATAATTTGTCATGAACTTTAATTCAAGGTAGGAAGGAAAGTGTCATTGTGCAGAACATGCAGGAACACACACAGGAGCATGTTCACGTCTCCATCTCTAGAGTATAATCAAACCAAAATGAAGCCCAACATACCACAAAAGGGTTCAGTCACAGCAACAAACTAAAAATATATAAACAGAACAATGGAGAAGAACAATAAATGTGAAGAGGGCAATTCATCTACACCCTGTAACAGGTGACTCAGCTGATCTAATGCTGAATGTTGAATGTTCCACAGTCTTGGGGCAGCTACTGCAAAACTTTTGAATTGTAACTGAGACCATGACATGCAGAAGAACTTGATTAGAACAGAGGGAAACAGGTTGGTTATATAAGAAAGGGAGCTTATTCAGAGCTTTCAAAGCAAACTAAACCTTCAAATTAATCGTGGGGAGCAATGGGTTCACATTCCCACTTTTAGTGCCGCTCAGAAGTATAGCAGCTGCATTTTGAACAAGCTGTAAATGTCTCAGAGAGGACTGGATTACTCCAATAAGAAGTGAATGTCTCAGAAAGGACTGGATTACTCCAATAAGAAGTGAATGTCTCAGAGAGGACTGGATTACACCAATAAGAAGTGAATGTCTCAGAGAAGACTGGATTACACCAATAAGAATTAAATGTCTCAGAGAGGACTGGGTTACACCAATAAGAATCGTGGGTAGCCATGGGGTCACATTCCCACGTTTAGTGCCGCTCAGAAGTATAGCAGCTGCATTTTGAACAAGCTATAAATGTCTCATAGGACTGGATTACATCAATAAGAAGTGAATGTCTCAGAGAGGACTGGATTACACCAATAAGAAGCAAGGCCTATAAAGACATGGATGGCAGAGTCTGGAGTGGATGAACTTGACTGGCCTGCACAGATTCCAGACCTCAACACAATAGAACACCTTTGGGATGAATTAGAGTGGAGACTGAGAGCCAGGCCTTCTCATCCAACAAATGCGGAAGAACGGCCCAACATCCCCATGAACACACTCCTTGTAAACCTTGATACTTTTGGCAATGTAGTGTATATACTTTTTTTTAGAGAAGACAACTGGACCTAAAACTGACCCTTGACTCCACAAGAGTCTCCACAAGTAATACCGAGTGTGTGGATGAAGATATATTTCTAATATCAGCTGATAGGGTTCTGTAGTTAAGATAGGATATGAAACAGTTAAGTGCAGACCTATGAGTGCCAACCCAGGACTCAGAGCAATTAATAATATGGTCAACTAAGATCCAGGAAAATTATGACACAATCACCAGAGTCTACAGTAAGTGGTGTGATTAATCACCTTCAAGAGAGCAGACTCAATACTTTGGAGTATTATAAAACAAGACTGAAATGTTTTAAGGGTCTTATTTTTCTAAGAAAGGAAGAAAACTGAGTACAGGCAACTTGTTCTAAGATGCTTGAAAGGAAGAACGATTTTGAGATTAGATGATCTAGAGTCCAGGTTGGTCTTTTTGACAGAAGTCCAGATCACATCGTCTTTAAAACATGCAATTCCAGTGGCCAAACTGCAGTTAATAATGATCCCACTATGTTAATTGGCTCGTTAAGAAGGCATGAGGGAATAGCATCGGAAGGGAAGGTAATGGGCTCTGTGGACTAAAGAGGGAATTACATACTTACAAGCAGGCATTACACATTCAAACCGATTAAAACAAATGCACGAATATAACTAATATTCACTAAATCCGCTGGGTGGATTTGCTTTAAAAACATTTTGCTCCTGAAAATGTAGTGAGGTTTTCTAAAGATATCTTGAAATATTTTCATATTTCTTTTTTCACTTTCTATCTGCTTTTCTATAATCCTGCCGGAAATGGTATTGCTGGAGATTGGTGTAGGCCATCTGATTTTAGAAGGGGTTCTGATGTCCAGTGTGCTTGAGCAGGGGCAATGAAGCAGGTCGTCCAAATCTTCTACATTCTGAGGAAGCGTCTACAGTTCATGAGGGCCAGTTCAGGGTGGAGGTGGCCATAAAAGAACTGATGAGGTTTTAGAAGTTTTACAGCGTAATGCTGCACAAAACATAATCAGTTTATGATCAAAGAAACAGGTGACCTCAATGACTATGTGGAAACAGAGAAACAGAAGGGAATCATCTGAGGGTAATCTGAAGGTAATTTGAAGGGTATTAACATAAGTGTCACTTTAGTGCTGCTAGACTGTGAGATGCTTTAATGTAGAATTTTGCAGCTAAACTTGGAGACTGAGCAAGTAATAGATGTGAGACTAACATGGTGAAGGCTCCCAGAATGCTGTGCACCTTTCCACATACTGCCCAAAAGCAAAAATGGCCAGAAAGTTTAAATGATTCATAATTCAGGAAACACGTTGAACACACAGTCTCATTACATAATCTAATTACATAGTCTCATTACATATACTCATTACATAGTCTAACTACATAGTCTAATTACATAGTCTAATTACATAGTCTAATTACAGTCTCATTACATATACTCATTACATAGTCTCATTACATAATCTAATTGCATAGTCTAATTACATAGTCTAATTACATAGTCTCATTGCATAGTTTCATTAGATAGTCTAATTACATAGTCTCATTACATATGCTAAGTATAAAATCTGATCTATCACTACTGTATTTATTCAATCCTTATTTTTGCATAAACTATCCATAAACTAGCAAATCTGTAAAATCATGCAGAGAAAAGGAATATCAAATAAAAATGTGTTTTTGTTTGTCTTATGAAGGGCATGCATGTCACATATGGAGTAACCCCCAAAACAGAGAAGGTAAATGTAGGAGCATAAACACCCAGACAATGAAATTACAGTTCATCAGTAAACAGTCTAAATATTTAACCAAATATACTAATACTCATTGCAGCAATTACTGACTACTGATTACTTTGTTGGGACACCAAACTCTCCCTCACTCTCTATCTTTCTTTTAGTGTGTGTGTGTATCTGCTAGTGCATGTGCACAGTGGCTTTGGAGGGGGAACAGGAATGTGCTAAAGGGGGAAGAGAGGGGGAGTGGTTCAAAAGGTATCCATGGATACTGGTGCGCAAGGACAATGCTGATCTGTAACTGTGCTACACTGTCAAACATGAGTGGTGAGACTAACTCACATATACACACAAATCACACAACAGAGCCCCACACCAAAGGACAGATTCCTGTACAAAGTAGCAGAGCCCTCACCAAGGACCAGAGCCCGCATAAAAGAGTCGGCATATTCTGTCCTACACCAGAGGACCAAGGTCCTGCACCAGAGGACAGAGGTCCTGCACCAGAGGACAAAGGTCCCATAGAACTGTCAATGTTCTCTCATCTGAAGTCCCTGTCCTTAAACACCATTACCAACTAAAGCAGGACTGGACACGGACGTGTCCTACATGGGAGCTGATGGGACACGCTGCATTACTGTTCCAGCTCAGGACGTTTCTGAAGCCCTGAGAGACACGCTGTTTTACTGGGTTCTTTGTTCTACGCTGTGCTGCCAGTAATGTTGGGAGAAGTGGGGGTGTCTCCTACGACTATGAGCAGTATGTGTCCCCGTGAATGCGAACACACCTGTGTCGGCTTGTGTGTCCTCACATTTGCTTGAATGCATATGTAAGAGTCTCATTAACAAGCCTCTGCTTGTGTGTGTGTGTGTGTGTGTGTAGATGTGTATGCGTTCATGTGTGTGTTTGTGAACATGCGTGTGTGTGTGTGTGGTGGGGGTGATTTATGTGGGAGTATTCTCAGTGAGTTGCTCACGGCATTTGGAGACCTTGAGACGCTCAGTCCCTGCTGCGAAGCCCCTCTCTCTGTTCTCTCTCTCCTCCGCCTCTTTCATCCCACTTTCTCTCCTCTCTCCTCCTTTCCTCTCTCCATGCTCTTTCTCTTTCTGTCTCTCTCCTCCCTCTGTTTCTCTCCCCTCTCTCACTCCTCTCCTCTCCCTCTTTCTTCTGTCTTCTCTCCTCTCTCCTCTCTTCATTGTCATTCATAGTCTGTTCCTCACTGGCACTCAACTTTTTGTATTTTCCTTTCAGCAGCTCCAGAAGTTTCGGGGGTGGGGGTTAGTTTGGCCGAGAGGAAGCAAGAGAAGGAGCGGGCCAGAGAGAGAGATAGAGGGGGAGAGGGAGAGAGAGAGAGAGGAGAGAGAGAGAGAGAGGAGAGAGGGGAGGAGAAAGGGAGAGAGAGATGGAGAGAAAGGGGGAGAGAGAGGGGGAGAAAGAGAGGGAGGGACGGAGAGGCAGGGAGAGAGAGGGAGGGACAGAGAGGGAGAGAGAGGGAGAAAGAGAGAGAGGGAGGGAGAGAGAGGGAGAGAGGGAGAGAGAGAAGGAGGGAGAGAGAGAGGGGGAGAGAGGGAGATTTCCTGAGGACTAGCAAACTAACGAGGCTGAATGCACTTTTGAAAGAGAAGCTGGTGGTTTGATCAGAAGTGGAAGACGCACACAACACCGAACAGGTGAGTGACAGGCGGCAGGTGTGTGTGACTGAGATAGGCGTGTGTGACTGAGACAGGTGGGAGGGCAGAGGGAAGTGGAATGAACATTAAGAAAGCAAACCGCGGGGGAGAAGAGGGGGGTGATGTTGTTGTTCTGGGGCACTTTAATGAGTGGATGCCCTGATGATCCTGTCTCTCCACAGCACTAGTGCATGTCAGACTGTGGAATGCTTGTTTGGGGCCCTAGTGCTGTTTATTTAAATGATAAACATTGTTTACAGCTGGCAAGAAAAACAGTAAGCAAACAAATGAAAAGTGAGAATCTCCTTAATGCTAATACTGTAATGCAGTGGGTTATTGTAAAAAAAGATTTACAGTACGAATGGCCATGTATTTTTATTATTATTTACATTTTTAGTCATGTGCTTCTCGCACTGTTTTCATTAAATGCATTATGTATGATGTGTTGAAGAACCAATTAAGCCTTGTTATTCAGTTTTTATGAGCAGATGATCCACTCTGTGATTATCACCCATGCTTAAAAGGCCTTAGAGCTCCAACAGGTTGACTGATTCCATGTTGCATATCCACTTCTGATGCCACACGCTCCATCACATGTATGAGCACAGCAGTGAGAGTGGTCTTTCTGCAGGAGCAGGGAGGTCTCCACATCTGAACATCTCCGCGTCTGAAACGTCTCCGCGTCTGAACGTCTCCCCGTCTGAAACGTCTCCGAGTCTGAACGCTCGTTCGGGGTCTGACGAGCACCGTGACCTCAGGGTACGATGCAGCGGGAGGACGTGTCTGCCCGGGAGGAGTTCAGCTACACCCATATCCCCACCCTGGAGCGTGGGAGTGGGGGTGGGACTCTGAGTCGGAGGGTGGAGCGTGAGCGGGTGGAGCGGGACAGCTACACGGTGGACGTGAGAGCCAGCGACTTGGAGCTGGACCGTGCGGATGTGCTGCACCCGTGTTTCAGCTACCGGGCCTGGCTCTACAGCGTCCTCATTGGGGTGAGGGCGCACAGACTTGGACCAGGCTTGCACAGCGGTCTGCTCAGCCAGACGAGTTAATGCCATCTCTCAAACTCTGTTCTGGCATGTGTGTGTGTGTGTGTGTGTGTGTGTTTTGTGCATGCGTGGGTGGAATTATCAGTGCAGTCTCCTGATCACAGCCGGCTTCTCACTCTACCTGGGGAATGTTTTTCCTGTCGCCATGGACTACCTGCGTTGTGCTGCTGGCTCGGTGAGTGAGTGTGTATGCGTGTGGCTTTTTCTATGTGTGTATGTGTGTGCATGTGTGAAAAGCAGCAGGGTAGAGATGGTTTAAACACCTTTCCTCACTGTGTAAAGCACGCAGAAGCACTCAGAGAACTGCGCTGTAGAAGCACTGAGCTTCCCTGCTGTCAGTTCTCGGCACCCTAATCCTAACCCTAATCCTAATCCTAATCTCTCACTGTTTGTTGTATCATGCCTCGCTCTGACTGCTCAATTCTGCTGACGGCGTTGGTTTGGCAGAGCATCCCAGCAGCCGTGGCCAGCTTCGCCATCGCCACACGCTGGCGTGTTGCAGTAAGTGCCTGTCCCTACCCAGCGGGCCGATCTGTCTGCCCACCCCTCTGTTGCTGCCGTCTTAGCAGACGCTGTGAATGATGCTGAACCTGGTGTCAATGCCATTCCTGCTAGGTGTCTGATTTTCAGCTGGTGTATGTTTCTACGTTTGCCGTGACAACCACTTGTCTGGTCTGGTTCGGCTGTAAACTGGCTCTGAGCCCTTCAGCCATCAATGTGAGTATGACACCACGTTACAGTCCATCCACGTGACCCATTCAGACAATAACGTTCACATCTAAACACATGCACTCACATCTCAACACGTGACCTATTCAGACGATAACGCTCACATCTCAACACGTGACCCATTCAGACGATAACGTTCACATCTCAACACGTGACCCATTCAGACGATAATATTCACATCTCAACATGTGACCCATTCAGACGATGACAATCACATCTGATCCATTCAGACAGCAGTGTTCACATCTGAACATGCATGTTCACATCAACAGAGATGTTTTTCAAACTTCTTTTCGAGACTAGAAACTGTTTGAACACGTTGACATAGAAAAGGAAAAAAACACCAAGGGGTGGGAAGACTTTAAAAGGGGACCTCGTAATGACCTCGAAATGACCTTGTAATATTATATTCTATAATATAACCGTAGACCTTTACACAGTGCTGTATATATGTAACACTTAGAGCAGTACTGTATATAATCACTATAACACTGGGGAGCAGAGCTCTCCCTCTCTCTCTCTCTCTCTCTCCCTCTCTCTCTCTCTCTCTCCCTCTCTCTCTCTATATATATACCCATGTACAGTAAGGCAGTAACAGTGTTTGTTCTCATGGTTAAATCAGATCAACTTTAATTTGATCCTGCTCATTCTGCTGGAGGTCCTCATGGCCAGCACCGTTATCTTATCAGCTCGCTCTGTGGAGGACTGCTGTAGCCACTCCAAGGTGTGTATGTGTGTGTGTGTGTGTGTGAGTGAGTGTGTGTATGTGTGTTTTGAATTGTTTACTGTAATGTTTTAGTAATTGTGCTGGTTTCAGACATTCGTCTGGTTTCCGTTCTGCTTTCATAAAAATGGCGTCTCTCTCCCTTTCTTCATCATGCCTTTCTTTTGTTCAGCCAGCGTACGAAGGCCCTGTGACCTCGGCCGTCTTCCCCGCACGCCTCCTCAAGGCCTATGCCGTGAGTCAGCTACGAGAGTAAGAGAGAGGGAGGGAGTGGAAGGGAGATAGAGAGAAACAGACCGACAGAAACAGAGAGAAGGAGGGATAGAGAGAAGGAAAGAGTGAGAGATATTTATCAGTCGTTCTGTCTGGAAAGAGAACGATTGCTAAATAGGGTACAGAACGGATAATAGGCAAACCTAAAAGGGCATTTATATGCACTTTCATACTGACAAATGCAATCAGGATTAGTCTTCAGTCACATCTGATACCCTGTGAGTGTGGTGAACAGGACTCTGATCTCCTCGGCTGTGGATGGTGTGGTCTGCAGGTGATTGAGGTGATCATCGGGATCTCTGCAGTGTTCGGAGGCATCATCGCGCTCAACATGGATGCTCTGCTCCCAGGCCCGTACCTGTCTGTCACATTCTTCTGGATTCTAGTGGCCGTGAGTCCTGTGTTGTCTGTGAAGGCGATATGCCACAGTCTGATCACACTGGTTCTCTCTCCTGTAGATATAGGAGTGCAGCAGTCCCTCTATGAAAGGCGGGTGTAATAGTCCCAGGTGTGGCTTCCTCTGAAACGCTCCTCTGTTTCCCTTGCAGTGTTTCCCCAGTGCCATAGCCAGCCATGTGGTGTCAGAATACCCCAGCAGGTGTCTGGTGAGTCATCTCAGCCTTGCCAGGGTTAAAGCGAGATACACACGCGTCCCAGTGGGAATTCACCACTCTCATTACTTTACTTAATTTGTCTCTGCTTTGATACTCTGCTTTGTTACTAATCTCCCTTTCACCACTGCTTTTCCACTGTCTCTCTCACTACTCTTTCATCCTCTTTATCAATCTTCTCCCTCTCTCTCCCTCTCTCTCTCTCTCCCTCCCTCCCTCTCTGTTGTAGGTAGAGATGCTGATTGCTATCAGCAGTGTGACCTCCCCGCTGCTCTTCTCTGCCTCTGGCTTCCTGTCCAGTAGTGTGCTGAGTTTTATTGAAATCTTCCTGCATGAGGTGCCTGCAGAGAAGGTAAATCAGGTCTCAAACACACAAGAGTCCCTGAACAATATGCTGTATTACAGGAGAGTGGAACCAAAAGCACATTCGGTGTGCCTGCATTCACCAGAATAAGGGAGCTCGTTAACTGGCCAGTATATCGATTTGCATGCTGAGATTTTGCAAATGCCCAGAGCTTCAATTAATCACTACTGCCACCTGTGGGAGATCTTATCCAATATACTTTAATACTTGACCAATCAACAATCCATAATTTATCAGTGAACAATTACAGTAATACATCAAATTAATAAAATACAGAATTGAGCAATATCGACCCAATTTTTTCAATGGGCAAAATGCCTGTACTAATGTAACTCAACAGAAATAACAATTATAGCAAAAATATACATTACCTCCCTATCATGGATTCACATTCTTGGTTAAAGGTGTTTGTAATGAGAGTGAAGGAGCTGTGATGATGGTGATGAAGTGTGTATCAGACTGTGTGTTCCACATGCAGCAGTCCTATGACATCCTGCTGTTGATCCTGATGGTGCTGCTCTTGACTCAAGCCTGCCTCACGCTGGCCACAGTGGTGCACTGCGCCTCCTACAAGAGCCAGCTGCACACAGCGCCTCTAGAGTGGGACGAGAGTGCAGAGCATGGACCACGTCTGGGCGAGGTGCACACATACACACACACACATACACACATACACACACACACACACACACACACACACACACACACACACACACACAAACATACACACACACACACATGTAAATTGCTACACACTGGTTAACACACTACAGCACCTTCTTGTCTCTGACCCTCCCCCTAACCTCTGACCCCTCCCCCTCAACTCTGACCCCTCCCCCAGCTGCAGGCCTCCAGTAACACCCTGCGTGAGTTTGACAAAGACAAGGCCTGGAAAGCCGTCGTGGTCCAAATGGCCCAGTGAGCATCTGTGATGATGGGGGGGGGGGGGGGGTTGAGGAGCAGAAGGAGCACATACAGTATGTGTGGAGGATGACACGCGTGTGGAGGATGACACACGTGTGGAGGATGACGCGTGTGGGGAGGGGAGGGACGTGTGGGAGGGGAGACAGCAGGGACGGAGAACAAATGTAGCAAATGTAGCAAAATAGCGAGTGGAGAGCAGCTGGTACAAGCCAGGACGAGCAGGTCAGTGAGCAGCTGTGATGTCATCACAGTGTTCGTGACGTCATCACAGCATCCGTGACGTCATCACAGTGCCCGTGGCCTCCAGGAGCGTGAGGTGATGTCATGGCAAGAGCGCGTGTCTGACAACATCCGTGAAGGAATCCGGCTCAAATGTGGGTGGAATGTAGACTTGCTAGCGTCGGGATGAATCTGAAACCGTCCAACAGCTTGTGAATGAAGCGTTCAAAGTCACGTCGGTTGAAGAGGACGGGAATTGAAAGAAGTGTCTTTCATATATCTGGTTTTGTGCATAACGTTCTCGAGCATGTAAGATGTTGCTTGTGTTGTGTATTGTATTCTGTGAGTGAAGGTACTGCAGGAAGTTAGGAGTGAAGTTTAGAGGAGGAAGTGTGTGGGTGTGAACTGGTTTGTGGTGGATTTTGCCACAAGCTAATTACAGAATTTGACCATGGTGTCTCTAGTCACGTATTCCCATTACACATCACACCTGGCTCCTGGACACAGCTGTGCTCTAGAGTTAGTGTTGCTAAAGAAACAGCCAGCTATGTGTTGTCTGTCAGCTGACTGGTCATGGATGTGGGACTGAGCTGAGCACAGAATGAGAGGGAATCAGAACTGTGGTGAAGCACTGGTGGCATGACTGGTTTAGACTTGTTTAGACTGGTTTAGAACCTCCTGTACAAAGATCACATCTGCTGGGACTCCCGCCTTGTTTATATGAACTGGACACATGTGTGCAATTGAAATGTGAGTTAACATACTGATACTAACATGAGTTACTGATGTAACAATGCACTTCATGTACAGTGTTTATTAGGTAAAGCACACAAAGCACAGAATATATGTGAACTGGAAGAGTAATGAGGTTAGTACATAATTATTGATATAGTAGTACTGCTGCCATATGTCTTATACATAACCCTAGTATGTCCTATACATAACCCTCGTAACTCCTTTTGCATGTTGGTAAGTATAACTCTGTGTATCCTGGTGCCTTAGACAAATAAAACCAGCGCTTTGCATATGTCATGTGAATGTACATCTACTGATTTTGATATTGAATGGTTACAATGTTCCAATATTTTTTGTCGAAATATACATTATGAATATTTCTGCATTTTCCAGGATGTAGGTTTTGTGTGATCCCTGCATAGTCAGGAAGCCCCATGCAGTACCACACACTCTTCTCTTTTGAGCAGTGGAAAGATCTTTGGTGGAAATTTCTGGAATGTTCTTTTAGTGATAAATGCTAATTTCATCTGTTTCAGGCAGTCATGAGTAGAGAGAGATGTCTGTACCAAGGACAAATATATAGCCTACAGTATAGCCATAGGGGACTAGACAGTGGAGCTCTTGGTTTGAGTGTGTACACATTATATTTTAAATGAAACAATAGCTGTGAGATTAAAGCACAGAATATCAGATGTTATTTAAGCATATGCAGATACTGTATGAACCACACAAGAATTCAGGGGACTATAAGAAACTGGACTGGAGTTATTCCATGACCAGCTCTGTGTTTGTGGACCATTAGCCATACAAAGGAGATTTAAGTCCTAGGTTTTAATCCAGGCTCTTTAATCCATCTGTTTAATCCAACTGTGGCGTTTGTACCTCTAGTCGGACACTTGACTCTCCTCGTCAAGACCAAAGAGACATAATCGTAATAATATTATATTAGGCTATTATATAATTATATCAACAACAAAAAAACTGCCTGAAACATTGTTAAGAAGCATGAGCACACTGGTGAGTTTAGCTGTAGCAAGCAGTGTAGTGAATGTTGGAAGAAGTACTGGATGTTTGGAGAATGCTACGCTAAACATCACAGCCTGTACTGTTCTGGAACAAAGTCTTATAGATAAAATGTCCTAGATTAAATGTCCTAGACTGACAGACTGATAAAAAGACAGTATATAATGTAAAAAGTCTCATCATCTGTGAAAACATGGTGGTATGGACTGTATAGATCTGTAAAGAAACTCATTTTGCCTTTGCTCAGTACAAGGCAATGCAGTCTTCGTATATCCCAGCTGTCTGTGAGGGATTGAATGGGTCTGTATGTGTCTATATTGGCCTGTATAGGCCTGTATAGATCTGTATGAGTCTGTATGGGTCTGTATGAGTCTATATGGGCCTGTATAGGCCTGTATAGGTCTGTATGAGTCTGTATGGGCCTGTATGAGTCTATATGGGCCTGTATGGGCTTATATGAGTCTATATGGTTCTGTATGGGTCTATATGGGCCTATAATGAACTTTATGAGTCTGTATGGGTCTATATGGGTCTGTAATGAACTTTATGAGTCTGTGTGCATCTATCATGAACTATATGAGTCTGTATGGGTCTATATGGGTCTATAATGAACTATATGAGTCTGTGTGGGTCTGTAATGAACTTTGTGAGTCTGTGTGGCTGCCTGTGGAACTGAGTCATTTCTTTTTGTCACTCCTTTTGTCACTTACTGATGAAAACAATGAAAACAAAGTCCTGAAACAAGCAGGAAGATAGCAGTAGTCAGCTGCAAGTAGTCAGTTAGATTTACATCTGGTGATCTGTGGTCCTAGAATTGATGCCTGCAGGTGGTCATCTTTAGAAAAGGTTCCACAACTAAGTACTGTACGTGAGAATGGTTAAATATTTTTCTCATTAGTACAGATACTCGCGGTTCCCAGGAGGGTATAGAAAGGACACTAATCTGATAACGGTTCAAGACACAAAACACCGCTGATAATCTGGTACGATTTTAAATGCATGGCGCTGACTTCGCAGCGAATCCAGATGCGTTGCAGTTGCGCAGAACCTATATTTGGAAACGTCGTGATAAACGTAGCCCCAACCGGTACAAACTGGCTTGGGGAGGGGGTGGTGACATTATTGTAGCAGAGGTCGTTTGTTTGCGAAACTCTTCCTAACCATAGGAAACATATCTTACTCTTTATAGCTCATTTGCCTACTACATTGCAACTTTAAATATAAAGAACGATTCCTCTGTTTTTGCGGTTAACACAACAACTGTTTGAGTAAACTAATTTTAGAGATGGAGTTGCTGAATCAGCAATTATGTTACTGAAGTAAATGTATGCATATAGATGCTCAGCAATAGCATGTGCATAATGTAGTATATATAAAATACACCGTGTGTAACAGGCTAAGCGGCATGATGTCTTAGAGGCGTTATTTCCTCAACTTCTCGCTCGACTGTTAAGCGCACAGAAGGTCGCAAACGTCAACTCATAATGATATTGGGTCGCGAGACCGAGCAAATGTGTGAGACAAAGCACTCTCCTTGGGGTCAGTGAGGATAAAGAGAAAATAAGACAGAAAATCAGAGTGAAAAGATCAGAGACTGGCGGGGGTGGAGTAGAGGCGGTACAAACCGGTATTCCCGGATACACGCTAAAACGGCTCGCCCGCACTGCAGATTAACTCTTGTAATGCCGAGGATGCCGAGTATTGGTGAGTACCGGCTATTTTACACACTGGCTTTTAGATCTATGATCGTGACATGGTTGCATTTCCAGATAGCAACAAATTAACCGCTATTTTTTCTCATGATGTACCGGTACTTTACCGCTGTCCGTTGACCGACATCGAAGGGATGAAGCACATCATATAGGCATAGAGTCCAGTACAACTCAGTCCTATCTGTCTGTCTCTGTCTTAGTGTTCTACTCTTCAGGTTAATGCCACACATACTGTCTACATTCCAAGCCACAATGCCTCAATCACAAAGGAATCAAAACGTTGCACTTATTGTCACTGCTAAGTCTTCGAGTGTTTGGTCCGCTTCAGCACCAACGGTAGGACAGCACCTCTTACTTAATCTGGCGACACGAGCCGCATGTTTGACGGTATCTCACGTTTAGTTTTACGCGTAGACTGCTGTCTACTTAAGTATTTGTGTTTCATATTTCATTTAAGGATGTAATTGGAAGATTTCATAATACAGCGCAACTTTAAAAATGTAACCATATTTATGCTTACCGATGAACTCAGTTATCGACTGAAACTTCTTTGTGGGTAAAAATTGAGTGTAATACTAGATACAGTTCATTATTATTGTTATTTTTTATAATGCTCGAAACGATCTCGGGGTGAACAAAGACAGTTAACTTCCCACGTTAAAGACAACGAATTATGTAGTTTCAAGTGATTTGAACATTCTGTCCCCAGAAAAACTAGCTTATCACGCGCCCTTTGTCAAATACATGAAGTTGTTTTATGATTAAGACGTCACGCCTCTTGATATTTACACCCCCGTGAAGTATTTTTTTGTGGTTCACATCGTTAAGGTCATTAGGAAGAGGAGTTGGGTTAAGACTAAGTAGTTATGCAGTGTGATCTAATGTACTGATATAATTGTAAAGTAATCTGACACAAAAACATGTTTTTCTAGTACTGCTTCAGTGTCCATGCAGAGCGCAGCCTACTTACAGCTAAAGCAAGATGTTGTCAGCTGAGGTCAAACTTTTCCTTTAAACGAAACTCCTAAGCGCAAGGCATCAGAATGTGGTCAGCAGCAGAGAAGTCCGTCACAGTCCCAAATGATTCAGAAAGGAGTCAGGCTAGAAACGTAAAGACTAGAAAAGTCAAATCGTTAGTCTTAAAAACCGTTTTAATAAAATAATAAAAATCACTATCCTCAAAAATGTGATTGTTTTGTGTGAAAAGTAGGTAGTCTATGTAGGTAGCCTATGTAGGTAGCCTATGTAGATATGTAAGTAGCCAATGTAGGTAGCCTCTGTAGATATGTAGGTAGCCTATGTAGATATTTCTTATGTCTCTCGTGATGTAGTGAGGGGAGCATTTAGCAGAGCATTTAGCAATAATGTATAACCTCCAATGCTGTAAGTTATCAGATGATCAACTCACACACAACACTCTCTGTAATACACACACACACACACATACACACACACATTCCTCTGACTTGTGCATCTAACATTTATGCAATGGTGTGTGATTCTATAGGAGGCTGTGAACAGGTGCAAGATTCTTATCTGTACCATTCACTACATATTCCGATACATTTTCAAGTCCTGCAATTTGGAAGGATGCTTTGGGTCATATAAGCTCAAAGCATGTCAATGCAATTGATTTTATTGGGGGAAAGCCTTGTGTCTTTTTATTGTATTTGTGTTTATTGTGGGTACTGCTGGTCTTGGATGCAATAGGACATTTATGTCTGCAACAGATTTTGTATTTATAAGCATACTTTTAGCTGTCGTTACAATTGTTTATAATCAAGTGTTTGAAACTTTGCTGGGTGGTGGGGGTTTGCCTAGGGTTACAATAATAGTGGTTTGTGCTCTGTGAACGTCTCATAAGATCTACTTCACTAGAGTTAACAGAACAGTCACCACCACTAGAGTTAAACCACAGCAGTAACTGTCCCAAAGTGTATTTGAGGAAGCATTTGAGGTTGCATGCGAACAGCATTTGAGGCATCTGAGGTAATCTGAGGTTATCTGAGGTAAGTCTTGAGGTATATGACCTGTGCCAGTTACTCTGTGTTTGGCTTGCAGGGTGTGTGCAGGCAGGGCTGATAGATGCCTCCATCAGCCTTCAGTAACGGAGCACTGGTGCAGAGTGACACTGTACCTCACCTCACGCTCCTGCACAGGCAGAGAACAGCACCACTCATGACCCAGCACAGCCAACACGACCCAGCAAAGCCAACAGAACTCAGCACAGCCAACAGGACCCAGCACAGCCAACACCACCAGCACAGCCAACACCACCCAGCACAGCCAACACAACCCAGCACAGCCAACAGGGCCAGCAACAGGACCAGTCACTGCAGCCCAACATTTATGATCCTGCTGTGATTGTGGATGTGTCCCTCATCGTCCGTCACCGCACAGCCTTTCCTGCATACCACCACTGACCTCGCTGTGACGGACAAGGGTCTCCGGCCAACACGGTGGTTGACGCGTCGGGGCGTGGAGAGCTGGGCCATCTGATCGGGCGTGTCGTGGGTTTAGCCGTGGGTGGGCTGCCGTTGCCGGATGCAGAATCTCTTCGAGCAGAACTTGGACATGGCCACGGCTCTGCTCGCTGGAGAGAAGCTGAAGGAGCTGATCCTGCCGGGCTCCTCGCAGGACGAGAGGGGTGGAGCTCTCGCCGGCCTCATGGTGCAGCTCAAACTCGAGCTGCCCTTTGACCGGGTCGTCACCATAGGAACGGTCATCATCCCCATCCTGTTAGTCACCCTGGTCTTCACACGAAACTTTGCAGGTTGGTGTTTGGGGATGGGCCAAATGTACTGATCAGTTCTTGTGTGACATTAGATCTTTCTACATATCTGCATACTGTATTCACTGTCCAACAAACCCCTGTGAGACCTCCATATGTGGCTGCTTTTAGTCTTTTTTTTTCATGGGAAGCTAGTGTCAGACTTTTCACACGGTCCCCGTAATCCCACACTTCACTGTGTCCATGCTTTACACACGGTCCCCGTAACCCCACACTTCAGTGTGTCCATGCTTTACACACGGTCCCCGTAACCCCACACTTCACTGTGTCCATGCTTTATACATGGTCCCCATAACCCCACACTTCACTGTGTCCATGCTTTACACACGGTCCGCGTAATCCCACACTTCACTGTGTCCATGCTTTACACACGGTCCCCGTAACCCCACACTTCAGTGTGTCCATGCTTTACACATGGTCCTCGTAACCCCACACTTCACTGTTTCCATGCTTTACAAACGGTCCGTGGAACCCCACACTTCAGTGTGTCCATGCTTTACACATGGTCCCCGTAACCCCACACTTCAGTGTGTCCATGCTTTACACATGGTCCCCGTAACCCCACACTTCACTGTGTCCATGCTTTACACATGGTCCCCGTAACCCCACACTTCACTGTGTCCATGCTTTACACATGGTCCCTGTAACCCCACACTTCACTGTGTCCATGCTTTACACATGGTCCCCATAACCCCACACTTCACTGTGTCCATGCTTTACACATGGTCCTCGTAACCCCACACTTCACTGTGTCCATGCTTTACAAATGGTCCGTGGAACCCCACACTTCACTGTGTCCATGCTTTACACACGGTCCCCTTAACCCTACACTTCACTGTGTCCATGCTTTACACATGGTCCCCGTAACCTCACACTTCACTGTATCCATGCTTTACACATGGTCCCCGTAACCCCCACACTTCACTGTGTCCATGCTTTACACACGGTCCCTGTAACCCCACAGTCCACTATGTCTATGCTTTCCACGTGGCCCCGTAACCCCACACTTCACTGTGTCCATGCTTTACACACGGTCCCCGTAACCCCATACTTCACTGTGTCCATGCTTTACACATGGTCCCTGTAACCCCACAGTACACTATGTCTATGCTTTCCACGGGGCCCCGTAACCCCACGCTTCACTGTGTCCATAATTCCATTTGCTTTGGATTTTTCTTGGCCCTCAGACGCCTTTAAACAACTGACTCAGATCATTTACATTAGCGCACCCCCTCCTGCACCTTTGCTATGAAATTCAGAATAAATTGTATTAGTGTTACGTTATGTGTTTGCCTTTAACTATGGATTTGTTAACGTTAACTAAACAGGGTATGGGTAGCCTAGCACTGGAGGAGCTAAGTGCAGTGCTGAGTTGTGGGAGATTAGGGGAGAGATTAAGGAAGGCAGGGTGGTGGAGTAAGGGTGGTGGTGGCTGAGAGGAAAAGAGCAAAGACCCCCGGGAGGGGCTGTTACGCTAAACGCTGCGTCAGTCTGACTGCAGAGCAGCATAAACCAACTGTGACCTACCACAGAACTGGTGGGGACACATATGGGATATACAGACCCAAATACAATAGATCCATGGATGACGTTATGCTAGACTGCTTACAGAACACATTTAGAGTTGGAAATAGATGTCCATAGATTCTAATAGATCATTTAAATGTGATATTCTGCTGAAATCCATGCAAGAGCAAAGAAAAAGAAAAACAAATTTCGGAGCTATTGGTCCATAGCAAAGTAGAAATAAAAATTGCTTTCTTTCTGAGTATCATAAATCTTTTGCAATATGTATGGAATTGAGAATGTGATGCGTTTTCCTGGAGTGGTCTCATTATAATGAGACATATTCAGCTGTATGGTGTTAGCATCACGCAGAGAGAAACCTAGTGACCTTTTCATACTCTGTCCAGCTCTGTGGTGTAACTAATGTCCCACTCAGCCTATGTCCATTACTTTAGTACCTGTAGTGATCCTCAAGGCTGTGCAGACTTCCTGTCCCAGGCACTGTAAAGTATTAATGGAGAACCGGTGACAGTCTGGAACATGTTTCTGCAGATCCAGACTCCGGCAGTCTGCGTTTGCCTGCAGGAAGATTCTGCTACAGTATCTGATATGTTATTTAGTGTTTATCACCACACCAATCTTAAGGACAAGCTCATAAACGAAGCCTGTTTTCTGACCTTCTTCTACTCTTGTTTATTTTAAAGAGGAGTCAATATACTGCTACACCCCGCACAACTTCACGCGTGACCAGGCCCTCTATGCCCGAGGCTACTGCTGGACGGAGCTAAGGGATGCCATTCCTGGTGTGGAGCCCCAGCTCCGGCCCTCGCTGTTCGAGCACAAGTTCCTGCCCTACGCCTTGCTGGCATTTGCGGGGATCATGTACATCCCGGCGCTGGGCTGGGAGTTCCTGGCCTCCACCCGCCTCACCTCAGAGCTCAACTTCCTGCTGCACGAGATCGACAACTGCTACCACCGGGCGGCCGAGGGCCGGGCGCCCAAGATCGAGAAACAGATCCAGTCCAAGGGACCCGGCATCAGCGAGCGCGAGCGGCGCGAGATCATCGAGAACGCCGAGAAAGAGAAGAGCCCCGAGCAGAACCTTTTTGAGAAGTACCTGGAGCGGCGAGGGCAGAGCAACTTTTTGGCCAAGCTGTACCTGGCGAGACACCTGGCCATCATCTGCCTCAGCTCCATCCCCATATCCTACCTGAGCGCCTACTACGCCCGTCAGCGGCAGAACGAGTTCACGTGCGCTCTGGGCGAACCGCCCGACGTGAGCAGTATCCCCGAGCTGCGGCTGAGTGTGAACTGCAAGCTTCCGGCCGTGCAGCTCCAGCGCATCATGGCCGCCGTGGACATCGCGCTGCTTTGCACCGTCAACCTCATCATCCTCCTCAACCTCCTGCACCTGTTCGTGGTGCGCAAGTCCAACTTCGTGTTCGACAAACTGCACAAGGTCGGCATCAAGACGCGGCGGCGCTGGCAGAAGTCTCAGTTCTGCGACATCAACATCCTGGCCATGTTCTGTAACGAGAACAGAGACCACATCAAGTCTCTGAACAGGTTGGACTTCATCACCAATGAGAGTGACCTGATGTATGACAACGTCGTACGGCAGTTACTGGCTGCCTTGGCGCAGTCCAACCACGATGCCACGCCCACTGTTCGAGAATCTGGGATCCAGACAGTCGACCCCAGCATTGATCCCTCTGTTCTGGGTGTGGGGGAGCTGGGAGTAGAGACGGTCATCAAAAGATCCCGGAAGAAGATCAAGTGGATCCCCACATCTAACCCTCTGCCTCAGTCCTTTAAAGTAAGCGGATACGTTATCACATGTAGCATTAGCATAGTAATTAGCAAAGTGTTAAGTCGAAATGTCAGTGAATATGAATGACTGAATTGTGCCAGACTGATTTGTTTTGTAAGAAGACAGCACTGCGTTGCATTGCTACACTACTGATTCAGGCCTCAGATGCTCGGTATGGTTTCCAGCCAGTGTGTTTTGAACAACTACTCCAGAGAAAGAACACTGTCCTTGCAACACAGTGTCAGAAAGGCGTTTAGCACTGATACTACTCAGACCTGTCGGGTCCTCACTCACTGTGTTGAAGATTCAAAGCAGCAGATTCCCTTCATGTTTTATGGAGTGGAGAAACGAGCCTCTGCATTACTGCACTACACTGAGGAATCATGACGTGTAAACTCCAGCGATAGCGGCAGCATTAAGCACCCTCATATAACTCAGGCCCGTCAACACTACTTTTAAAATGTATCTAAAGTCTTTGAAATGATGATAAATATCTCAGAGTCTTTCAGATGTACTCAGGAAAATCACCATCAGTGTTTAAATGTGCAGGAGCCGCTAACACTGACTCGCTTGGAGAACAGTATGAAAGCCGAGAAGCCCAAGCCGGTGCGTCGCAAGACGGTGGCAGATAGCTTCATCGCCCCTCTACTGGACAACAAGAGCACTCACAACCCTCCCAAAGGTGAACAGCAACATCAGGCTCAGAGTGAGCACGAGGTCCCACCAGCATGTACGGATGGAGGAGCGTGTTTGATCAACATTGTGAAAATCAGCTGTTTAATCTGTTTCATCTGCAGAAACAAACAATGGCACAGACAAGAAGCACACTCGTAACTTCTCCCTGGACGTCCATCCGTACATGTCAAATGTCTCAAAGCCTAAATCCGAAATAACCAACACCCAACCTCCTCCCGCCGGCCACTCCATAGACGCTGTGTACATTGAGGGCACTCACTCTGTCGTCCACGTTTCTGCTGCCCTCAGTGGTAACTGTGTTCTGTTTTCTGCTTTTGCCCATACCGATAAGTCCTCTTGTCACATAAATTCAGTGGTTTTCTGCGTAAGCCAGAGCTTAAGCCACAGCTTCATCTGAGGAAGTGTGGTCTGTACAGCTTAATATTATATAACCATTCATCATAATGATTTTCTGTGCTATTTTTTGCATTAACCTTTAGAAAAGAACGACCCTCCTCCTTTGTCTACCACCACTGCCTTTTCCACGGTGACCCTCTCCACCACCTCCTTCATGAACGGGGGGACGGCTGGCTTACATCCGCCCGAATCCCCTGAGAGCAAGGATCCGCTGGAGCAGAACCCTGAGCCAGAGAGCCAGCTTGGGTCCTACAGCTGCAAGGCCTCCCATCCACTGCTCAGCATCCACCACACCCTGTACGAGGAAGACGAAGAGCACCGTGGCCACACAGACAAACTGGTTGAGAGACCTGGTGAGCTCATCACTGCAGCAGAGTGCTGATGGAGTGTGCGCACACACACACACACACACACACACACACACACCCACAAACACAGGCACACACATACATGCACACAAGCACAAACACACAAACACACAAACACATGTGCACATACACACACACGCACGCACACAAACATTTGCACACCTCAGAGTTTGCACTTAGTTTACTTATTTCATGTCTTGATCTTAGCAAGTTCTTGGAGGGGTGGGGTGTGGGGAGAAACTGCCAGCACTGTGCTGATCACCTCATATGACATCACGACCCCAAACGGTACAGCACACATCACCTTATCACCTACAGTGCTTTAGTTGGAAACAGCAAGGATTTACACTGTCCACCAAGGAGCTCATAGAAGACAGTGGACCAGCTTTATTAGAAAGGTGGACCATGCACATACAGGTATCTTAAACAATGTTTCTTTGCACATCAGACACCAATAATGATGGAACAGTTATGATGGGACAGTTGTGATGGAACAGTTGTGATGGGACAGGTATGATGGAACTGTTCTAATGGAACAGTTCTGATGGAATGGTTATGATGGAACGGTTATGATGGAATGGTTGTGATGGACCGAATCTGATGGCGCAGTTATGATGGAACAATTATGATGGAACAATTGTGATGGAACAGTTGTAATGGAACAGTTGTGATGGAACAGTTGTGATGGACCAGTTGTAATGGAACAGCTTTGATGGATCAGTTATGATGGAAGGTCATTTCACTATCAAGAGGAATCCTTGGTGCTCACTTAAATAGAATGCTTTCCTGAGACATTCCAAAGGAAAAGGGTAGGAACGTGAATGAAAATTAATTCCAATGAGATGCTGTGTTTTATAGACCTCACAAAATGTATGTCCTGAATCAAATGCACATTTCCCACAAGATTTCACTTTTATTTTACTGTCATCCTGTTGCCAACCTTTTTGTGGAATTCAAAAGATATACAACGCAATATAGATATTCTTGAATTATGCAAATGCACACTATTGTTGTTGCAATAATATGTATATTTGAAATATACACACAGCACATACAGAACATATGAACACACCACCTCACCATTACGTCATGTTATTCTACAACCAGGCCTGCAGCAGTTTCATGGAGCCTGGTGGTCATTTCATCCGCATCCCCTTTGTGCACTCCTGGTATCAGGAAAGAAGGTCAAAAGCAGGAGTGTCCTTATTATGACCACAGAACCATGATGAATTCACTTACAAGAATTGGGGACTGTGATTACGTTACGTGTAATGGGGACATATTTATGGGAGCATCGGCAGACAGGGCAATGGACTGTATGATGGCTAATGCAGTAATCGAAGCAGCTGGAAGAACAGAGGATGACTGCTACCTCTCCAGCACAAGCACCAGCTGAGTCTCCACAAAGAAGGAGCCTTTGAGACACACCTCCAGTACCCACATCACAATGAACTCATGGATTTGTGTCAAACCTTACACAACCTATAAAGACCCTGGTTACAGCATTTGAAATAAATTATGGAACCTCATGAGAGTAATAGTTAAGAAATAGAAAATATGACTGTATAATACATGCCTTATTTTGCACTGTATTATAATGTCCACTAGTAATCACCAATTAGATCTCTTTCCAGCACGTTCATAAAACCAGTGGAGAGAGCCTGAAAGAGCTAAACATGCTGAGACGTATTCCTTCATATGATCATACAGTGATGTTGTCTCTCTTACACGCAAACACAAATCAAACTGCCAACCGTTGCTGAGCAGTGTGTCCATGGACGTCCATTCGGCAGTGTCTCTGTGTTGATGGATCAGACAGAAATCTCAATGCTTACCCAGCAGAAAGCGAAGGTCTGGAATCAAGCCTCCCGCACAGTGAGGCATGGGGGGCTCAGAGCCATTTGTTCATTTACATACTGTCATATCCTTTGAGAATTTTAGAAATATTCAGTTGTACTGTAGATGGACTTCAAGTAGCCTGCTTATTTCTAAAGTATACCAAGAATACTTCAAGCATAACTAAGATATCACATGAATTATATGCTGGCTGTTCATTATACTCAGTTGCATTAATGAGTTAAATACGACTCATAAATATCACCTTGTTGGTGTTGAACAAGCTAGACTTTTGAACAAGCTTTTACGAGATTTCAGTTTCACATACAGACACATTTAACTGCATTTAGAATAGAAACTGTAGCTAAAATGGGTCTGATTAGTTTTTTAGGCAAGTCAGGTCAAATAGACATTAGTGTTATTAGACATATCCTTGGGTCAAATGACCATCCCTTGTGGGATATTATTGGGAAATGTTTTAATGTATGTAGTGATGATGTAAAAAGTATTTAAAAATACTTCACTGACTAAATGATTAAAAATGTCTCATAGGTGTGATCAGAACTGAAGATGACCCTAGTACCTTTATATGTGTATGTACCCTCAAATCTATATGGTTCTAGGTAAAGTTCTTTCTGTCTTAAAAATTATGTGAATGTATTCTTAGAACATTTTCTCTAAACATCTTTGGGTATTTCTGCATCTGCAGTCACTTTTTACTCTCCCCCCAAAAATGTTTTTCTATGATTTTTCTATGAATATGAACAGGTACACAAAACAACATTGCAATAACATTAGTTTATTACAATTTCCTTTTCAATTTCTATAAAATTATAATACTTTTAAACACATCAAACTTTATGCATTACTGATATACACATGATTAGAAAGAGATTATTTATTGGTTAACTCTGATGCCGTGGAACATTTAGACAGTAACTTTATATGTCAATTGTCTCCACACACAAAGATAAAACATTTCATTTCACGGCTGATATTGCCGTTCTAACGTAAATCTCCTCTGCTTAAGTATTACATGTGTCAGGTAGTAAAGTTGAGGTGTAACAAGCATAAATTATAATGCACCAACACAAACCTAAGAGCATCTCACCACAACACATCTCACCACAGCATTGCCTTTGTGTACCTAGTCACACCTATTTCTCATGGCAGCATGAGTAGCAAACTCGGAACAACCTTGAGGCTTTTGGTACATATACAGATAACCAGGGGGATCACTAGTGTAACGTCGTTGGTGCGGTGTGAAAGGAGGGCAGAGACAAATGCTGAGAGGAGCAAGATTTAATAGGGGCAAATCCAGAGACAATTATTTGCACGGTCCAAGGTCATAAAGGCAGGTATATACAAGACAGAGACACGACTTACAGGTAAGCCATAACTACAAACACTCACACAAACTATTACAGGGACTGAACACAGAACAAAGAAACACCAAACACACAGGGCTTAAATACACTGGGATGACGAGGGGACCAAACAAGAAACAGGTGACAATGATTAACAAACAGACAGGAGGGACCAACCGACATGAGCACATGGGAAACAAAAACACAGGCACATGGAACAAGGAAACAAGAGACATGACTGACAGGGGGGGTGGGGCTAGAAGTAACAATTACACCCTATTTAATGGGGCACGTGTCACAGTAAAGTGTTCCCATGTCCACCTATAACCAATAGAAAGCCGATATGAAAGCCTTAATGGTTTAAGTTGTAACCTGGATTGTTGAGCAGAACTACATGACAAACATTAGTGCCATGTTAATTCACAACAGGTACTATGTTTCCCATAATGACCCAGACTCTTTCTAAATGCCACTTGCAGCTAACACAGTTTCAATCAGAGACAGTTTCCCTGTTCACTTAAAAGGCTAGCATTTAAAAGCAAGTGAACCACGCAAGAGATAATGTAGGAATAAGACATGCACTTAAAGGCTAGCCACTTATAACCATTTAACCTACCAAATTAGACCACTGTAACAAAGGCATTAACAACTTTGCAAAATCACTGGTTACCAAAAGAGGGCACTGCTAACTTGAAAACACAAACTTGTAAAATAACCCAAAGAACCAGTAAACTGCTCATTCTCATGACTTATAGCTAGCAACCCGGGTCTGTTGTCCCGGGCCTCAGGGTCGGAGGGACAATAAGACATTAACTAATTTATTAGTGTGATTGCTTGATTTAATAATTGAAGGAGTAGTAAAGGGGTGGAAGGTGTGTGTGTGTGTGTGTATGTGTATGTGGGGGGGGGGGATATGTCAACACTGCATGTTCATGTATGTCAACTGGCCTGAGTAGTGCTAATAATATACAACCTAATATAACGCTGTAGACTTAAGCATTTTCATCATGATGTTAGCTTGCCTTAGCTATCTAGATAGCGCAGTCCACCTGTTGATTCCGTTTGGTAATAGTGGCCATTCTGTGGGGTTGTTTTTCCAGTAACTTCCCTTTCACTCCCTTTTAATCTTTTGCCAAACGGTGGGCTTGG
Organism: Brachyhypopomus occidentalis; assembly: GCA_020368025.1. NCBI lineage: Eukaryota > Metazoa > Chordata > Actinopteri > Gymnotiformes > Hypopomidae > Brachyhypopomus > Brachyhypopomus occidentalis. Next base: position 5,620,529 of record JAGXOD010001351.1, on the reverse strand, counting down.
GTTTCCTTCCGATGGCGCTATCTCTATGGCATTTGTTCGGTGTTGTGGTACTAAGAACTCAGAAGTTTGCGACAGGTGCATTTACATGGGAAAAAAATCATAAATGGTGAATAAATAAATAAAACAAACTGCAAATATGATGAACGGTTACATTTATAGGAAACATTTTCGTTTGAAACGACGTAATTCTGTATTGTTTATGTATCTCAACACTGAGACCACAGTTTGAGAACAGATTAACATAAATTGTAATAAACCATTTTAGTCATTTCATGTCAAGATTTGTAATAATTCACAAAATTATAAAACATCGTGGGACAAATCAATTAGGTGCTGTAACGCCCTTTTCGGGCAGGATTAGTTTTACATGAGTAGGTGAAGTAATTTATCACAGGACGTCAAAACCTAAATACTTCCTCTAGCGCCTCCATACGTCTTTCCCCCCCCAAAAATATCAGAATATTTACCACATATCTGCGAGAAGAGTTCCGTTTGTGGATGACAAAAAAGCTATAACATGACCTAAACCGAACATATAAGCTTAGATTTAACTGAAAATGTATAAGCATAGGCTATTCTAGCTAGCGTTAGTATTCCAGTTTTAGTTTTACAATTATAGCTATTAGTTATAATTCCAATGTAGACCACGCCGACAAATGAAATTCGTTGGCTGAGGCTAGAGTCTCAGTGGAACAGACTTTTACATTGTTGGCTGACTTATTTGCCAATTTAAAGTGTGTACATTTGTGTTTACCTTACAGACACAGCAAAAAAAAAGTTTATTTTCCTTCTAACCTCTTACTTTTGGTGAAAGGCGATGTATTGTACTACAATACCCAGAAGTCGTTGTAGAAACGTGGGGACCGTATGATTTTTTTTATTTGGAAGCAAGCTGTCTCGCTGATGTGTCGTAAGTTTCGTCGCTTCTTGTGAATTTAATAAGCATTAAGTGCAGTGTTTTGCAGTTTAATTATTTTGGTGAGCATTCTCTTGTAATCATTGAACAACACGATCTGACACCTTGAAAAGACACTTTTATTCAAACTCTGCGAAGTAAATAGTTTATCTGGACATGTAGCTACCTCGCTAGGCGGCTAGCCGGTTAGCCACAAGGCTTTCCTACTGGTCTAAGTGTAGCCACTTTGCTAGCCAGCTATCTGAGCTAACTATCTTTTGGCTGAGTAACGTTACAGCTGTGAGCAAGGTAGCTAACTGTTACCTTCCTCGCCAAATACGAAAAGTTTTGGGTTTTTTTAATCTAGCTGTCGCCGACACCCTCCTATCAGATTGTCAGAGCTTTGTGACTAGCTAACTAGGTAGTAACCAGATGATAAGTAAAATGTTTTTTTTGTATTGTGCTAACTATGTGGTTGCTGAGATTGCAGCTAAGTCATCTGGGTGCAGTCGGTGATCCAGGTTTAGCTAGCTGAGTTTAGCCGTGTTTGCTGGCGGTTTGGGTTTGAGTCGCGGAATTTAGAAATGGTCTGACTTGGACCCGGCTGGAGCAGCGTATTAAAGTATAACTGAAACGATACGCGAGTTTAGCTTAACGTGAACAGCAAGGTTGCTGTGAAAACTCTGCTAATGAATTGTGATGCCACCCATGTGGGTAGTTGGGTCCAGTTGTGGTTTGATATGTCAACTAGCCAGCTAGGATACTGTGTTTTACTGTAGTCTGTTACTCAGCGAGGATGTCTGATTCCCGGAAAAAAAACACTGGACTGCGTCCACAGCGAAGCCATGGTAAAGGTGTACGTGGTCTTGGGGACAAGATGGCACTTGAATTATATAGTTCACCATGTCTGTGGTGTCTTCTCAGTTGCCAACGCTAGCTAAAAGCAATGGCTCAGACTCGGGGCATTGTAATAGTAACCGCCTATGAAGCTGACTCAGTTAAATTTACAAGCCTTGTTTCTTGCTAGAGAAACTGAGGGTCCATTTTATTTGACGCTCCACCATGGAACAGGAAAACAAGTCGGAGGTAAGGCTGGTTCTCTGGATGCACTCACTGGCACTGCCAGCTTTGGACAAGTATGTGGTTTTCTTGGACATATTTGTTTCACTACGCCTAATATGTGTTAATACAATGTAATGGTTTAAAAACATATAACCCATGCCGAATGGTTGTATACTAATCAAATCGTGATCGGTTTGGTCAAAAATGTCATACAGCTTGTATTTGACCATTGCTGACAGTGACACTTGCTGACAGTGACACTTGCTGACAGTGACACCTGCTGACAGTGACACCTGCTGACAGTGACACCTGCTGGATTAACGTGATTTTGACTTAACTGTTACATTTCTACTATTGGAAGAACCTTTACACGTGTAAAAGAAATATGATCAGAGAAATGTATGACATTATGGAGCTGGTTGTTTGAATTTATTAATTAGCTTTTGGTCATTATTGAATGCTTATAGAATTATGGCAAATCTGGACCTGATCCACACATTATTAAAAAAACATGCTTGTTTATATTTAAAATGCATGTCACATAAGTTGTCATTAGATGTGCCTTCATTGGACTTTATTTCCTTGACAAGTTCTTGTTCTTAAACTCCAGTCTTAGATGGCCACAATACAGATTTACTGGACCTACTGGCTCTTTGTCAGCAAGCATCTATAGTGTGTGGCAGATTTAATTGAACTTTTACAGTTAATATCTTAAAATGACCCTGTGGTACTAGTTCTATCAGTGTCTTTCTCTCTTTTTTTAGAAAGTGCTGAGTAAGACTTGTTTATTTAGGTGGACTATTTCCCATAGTGCAGGAACATTCAGAACCTCATCTGGGCATTTGTGTCTTGTTATAACAGCACTGATAACCTCAGGTACTATCTGGGTTTTAGGACAAGTGTTCTGGTGCAGCCCTTGACCATGCCTGTTATTGATCTAAGGTGTTGTTTTGCTGTTGTTTTCATGTTGTATGGTGGTGGTTTTTCCTTGCAGGACGAGTCCGTCAGCCAGTGTGAGGATGATGAACAGTCCCGGTTTCCGCTCGGACTCTGTGAGTTTAACCACCGAAGCTCTTCAGTGTGTGCTAATGTGTGGCCTAAATAATTTGAATACCCACATGTGACTGAGTGTGACTGTCGTACTGCTTTGTATGAACTCTTCCTGGTACATTTCATTCTACCTCTCTCTTTGTCATTCTCCTCTCGCTCTCTTTTTCTCTGTCTCAGCACTATTAAATATAAATCTGAACATTCTCAGTGGAACCAGTAAGAAAAAACAGCAACATGGCAATAGATAACAGTATTAAGTAATACTAAACATAAAATAACACTAATAAAAGAAATTATACATTAGCTGTAGTGAGCAGACCCACATTGCAGTCGGGTTTAGTGACATTCTGACCGCCCTTCAGGGTGTGGCATGGAGCCACGTGGTTGTCAGATTTTGTTTGATTTCTTTTTCTTGTTTGTGTGAATTTTATACAGTAAGGGAGAGAGTGCAGTGCTCTGCCTTGACCTCACCCCTCCCCCGTCTCTCTCTCTCCCTCCCTCATGCACACTCCCTCTCTCTCTCACTCTCTCTAATGCATGCTCCCTCTCTGTCCATCTCCCTCTCAATCTTTTTCTGTCCCTCTCATGTTCTTGTCTCTACCCCTCTCTTTATCCCTCTCTCTCTACCTCTTTCTCTCTCTCGCTCTCTCCCTCTCTCGCTCTCTGGCTCCCCCCTCCATGTAGCGGACTCCGAGGCAGTGGAGGCACTGTGGCGGGTGCGTGCTCAGCGGAGACAGGCCAGTCCCCATCTGCCTGACACCGTAACACGTCTCACTACTTCAGAGGGCAGCGTGGTCTATCTGGTGGGCACGGCTCACTTCAGTGACAGCAGTAAGAAGGATGTGGCGACGGTGAGACTACCACACTTTGAGACCAGCAGGAAATTCTCACTGGCTCAGGAAGAAGTGCATCATGCTGAGTATTAGTAATAGCATATAGTCATATAGTCATTATAATAGTAATAGTCATTATAATAGTAATTGTCATTATAATAGTAATTGTCATTATAATAGTAATTGTCATTATAATAGTAATAGTCATTATAGTAGTAATAGCAATAGTAATAGTCATTATAATAGTAATAGTCATTATAATAGCCATTATAATAGTCATTTCAATAGTAATTGTCCTGTAATTATTTTTCATTCAACTGATAATCTAAAAGGTCTAAATTTTAAATCTTTCTTTTTTGCATCAGAATATTATGAGGCCCAGTGGAGCATTAAACTTAAATAGATTTGCATTTCCTTAAGGAAACAGTGCTTGCAAACTGCAGAAAGCAGGTGTTTACTACACTGTTGCTAGTAGTGGCTGTGATATACTAGGTGGTTGCTGTGCTTTTGTTCAGCAGTTGCTGTTCATAAACATGTACTATCTGGCAATCCTGATTAGCTTCAGCATTCTGTTTCATTTAATATGTTTAATATTTAATATGTTTACTGCAAGATAAGGACTGTTGTGTCCAGTACTATTTTTAAATATTGGTAACAACTGTGTTGAATGTTTTTCCTCTAAACAGTATCTTTGCTAGTTGTTCAGCCCACCTAGCAACAGAACTTGTGCTGTGTGATTATTTTTTTTAAACCCTTTTAAAGTGCGATGGTTTTGGGGTACTGGTAAGGATACACTATGAGATAGATTTTTACTTCTGGCGTACGTTTTAAACGGATCTAGATGCTGGAGTGTAAACAGGTCATTATGTCAGAAGAGGCTTTGATTTGCCTGGGTCTGCTAACACTATCAAACCCTAATCACAGAGGTAAAACCATAGGCTGTGCTGTCCTGCCACGACAGCTAAGCTTAAAGAAGCAGTTTGTAAGTAGCTCTGGATAAGAGCGTCTGGTAAATGCCCAAAATGAAATAACTAAAATGGACACTGGCTTTCTCTAACCTTTGGCATCAGAGATTGTTGCAGCTGAACTGTGATTAGCTTGAACCCTGTATTTCATATTTTCCTTGACGAGGATGATAAATAGAATAAAGGTATTGTAGGCATAGAGTAAACTGCTGTTAGATGTATAGAAAGATAGATTTAAAAAGAATTAACTTGATCCTAAGAGAAAAAATAAAAAAAGAAAGAGAAAATAATATGAATCAAATTCAGGCTAAATAAGTTAATCTGAGTTTTGTTATTTCTCCTTTCTTTTAAAACATTGCTGTGTTCTCCTAAAAGAAAGGAGCCAAACTATTGTAATGCATCCATGTTAACAAACTGATCATTTGACTCCCTTTATAGGGATTTGCCCTCGTGCCTGAGTGTTTCTGATGGTATCGTGAGTGTCAGGCACTCAGACAAGCGTATGCGGCCTTCAGCGCGGCCTTCAGGTGTCAGTCCAGTGTCGGATCATGGACCCCTGTATGTTTTGTGGCTTAGACGATCCGGGCGGTGCAGCCAGACGTGGTGGTGGTGGAGCTGTGCCAGTATAGAGTGTCCATGCTGAAGATGGATGAGAAGATGCTGCTGAAGGAGGCGAAAGACATCAACCTTGAGAAGGTGCAGCAGGCCATTAAACAGGTGAGGCCCTGCACACGCTGCTCACGGTGTCTCTGACTTCCTGTCACCTTCCTCACGCTCTCTCTCTCTCTCTCTCTCTCTCTCTCTCTCTCTCTCTCTCTCTCTCTCTCATATCCCAGAACGGTGTTATGTCAGGCCTCATGCAGATTCTGCTGCTCAAAGTCTCCGCCCACATCACGGAGCAGCTGGGTATGGCCCCTGGAGGAGAGTTTAGAGAAGCCTTCAAAGAGGTTGGTGAAGACAGACACGAACATTCAGGCATCACTCATTCACATAAGCTCTTCACTGTAGCGATAATCAGCAGTCAGCATCTTCATGTAGAACACTGCTTTATGATTCTGCTTGATCACTCTTGGCACATTTCTGAAGTAGCAATATGACCATCACAACCAGTTCAGACTTGAACATAACCCTCTAAGATCCTCCTCCATTCCTCAGGCAGGTAAAGTCCCCTTCTGTAAATTCCACCTTGGGGACCGGCCAATCCCAGTGACGTTCAAGCGTGCCATTGCTGCTCTAAGCCTGTGGCAGAAAGCACGTCTTGCCTGGGGGTTGTGCTTCCTGTCCGACCCCATCAGGTACCTGTCACTCAGCCTCTCTCCGAACGCCCAGCCCATCGTACGAGCACAGTCCATCCACAGCTGTGACACAGAAATGCAAATGCACACTGACTGCCCCCTACAGGCCAGTATGTTAAGCACGTGTTTGTTTGTTCACCAGCAAAGAGGATGTGGAGAAGTGTAAACAGAAGGATCTGCTGGAGCAGACCATGTCGGAGATGATCGGCGAGTTCCCTGCACTGCACCGCACCATTGTGGCAGAGCGGGATATCTACCTCACGCACACGCTCAGACAGGCTGCCCGCTGTGTGGAAGCGCCCCCTAATGCCCAGAGTGAGTAGTGCACACGGTGCCTCCTGGTTTTAGTGCTAGGGGAATTGCTATTAGCCATCTGTGGTAGAAAGAGGGACCAAGCATGCTGATATGCAGTATGGATGGGCCCTGACAATAGAGGTGTATCGCTGCACACAGTATTTGCATTGAATCAGTTTTCTTGAACAAAACTGTGCATGAATTTGCTGGCAAGGGAAAATTCATTTAGATTCATTTAGTAACAGTGGCCTTCTGTTTAGTTGCTGTACTTTTCATACATTGTTCATAGGTACAAACAACCCCGTCGACAGGGGGGCAACCGGGTCTGTTGCCCCGGGCCTCAGGGTCAGAGGGGCCCATAAATGAACACTATTAATTTATTTTATATTGAAATTCTATTATTTTAATATAATCTTAGATTGTTTCATTAATATCAAATTTTGCACTTAAAATCATCTCAATAACTAAAAATGAATTAGTATGAAGTGCAAAAGGTCACATTTTAGTCATTTGTATATAAGTGCAGTATAATCTTATAAGGCCTTGACTAATGTTCACACTGTTTTCTTTCTCACCCTTGTGTATAACAACGCATGTGAGCACTCTTTGTGTGAAAGAAGCAGGCATTCACAACCGTAGCCTACTTGTAGATAAGAATGTCCCGTGCTCCCTCTGTATCCAAAATAATAAAACTCCCTGCTCGATAGAGGGGCAGTGGAGCCTTGACCTGCTGACCCAGCAGAGGGAGGGATAGCACCCACCTCACCAGGCACGTTGTTGTCGTTGAAATTGTTGAACCTTAGTGGTGAGCAAGAATAGTCAGAAGCATTTGGGTAGGTTATCATGGACATACAGTGTTGTACAGATTTGACATTAGATCGTTCATATATTGTTCATAATAGTAATTAAGGCTTTTGAGCTTGCTGAAATGTAGTATGATAATGTAGTATATACTGCTTTCTGCATATTGCCAGTGTGAGTCTTATATATACGGTCTGTGGTCTAACAGAAGTGCCTGCAGTGGTGGTGGGAGTAGTGGGAATGGGTCATGTTCCTGGTATTGAGAAGAACTGGGACCAAGAGCTCAACATCCAGGACATCATGAGGTGTGTGTTTGTGTATTCTTGGAATAATCATGAGGTGTGTGTTGTGTATTCTGTGAATAATTACAGCACCATCTTGAGCAATTTCATATTGGTCATTTGCATATAATTACATATCTCATGTTTAATGGCGTGTCTTTCAGTGTGGCTCCGCCCTCTCGCTTTGGCTGGGTGTTGCGGACCATGCTGAAGGGGGCGGTGCTAACCGCTCTGGGATATGCCTGCTACCGTGCTGGAGGGGGTGTGGGGAGGGTCTTGCTCTCTCTACCTGCTGTCCAAACACTGCTGGAGAATTTGCAACCAGCCCCTGCTTGACCTTTTGACCCTCACTAACCAGACGATGCGCTAAACACCAGTGGCCTTAAGTACAGGAGAACGTCAGGGAAGAGGGGGCAGAAATGGCCGACGCTCTTGAGAACAGATCTGGGTTTTGGGTGGAGGGCTTGAACCCACCCCCCGCTATCTTGGACCCGCCCCCTGTCTTGGACACACCCCCTGTCTCGGCACCCCCGTCTTCTCCCAGAGCTCTGTGTCCCTGCAGGCATGGAGCTGTACTGCCAAAGAAGTCAGTACTTCTTTCCTCTGTTTCTGTTATCCCACTTTCTTACAATTCAATACAGCACATTCCCACCCTTTTACTTCCTTTGCCTCTATATAATGACAATGTTGAGGGACTGAAGAATAATAATGATGTTTGCTTTTGAAGTGATACGTTTGACTACACATCATATCCTATGTAGCAGGAACAGAATATGCAACATAGCTGGTTGTTTTTCTGATTATTAAGGACTGTAATACTGAGTAACATGAGCCTGACAGTGCTGCAGTAAGCACTTTTAAACAGTGCTGCACAAAATGCCCCCTTTTTACCATTACGGTATTTAACATTTGTTAAGGATGAAAGAAGCATTACATGAATTAGAATTGTATTGCAAGCCATCATATACTGTCGTGGTAAATTTATGTAATTCATAAGGTAATGGCATTTTGACTAGAGTGATTTTTTTCGTGTGTGTGCATGTGCGTGAGCCTATGTGTGTTTGAGAGATGGGGGTGGGGTGGGGGGGGGTGGAGATGTCTCTAGAGTCTGCTGGCTATTTGTGACCATGTCATGTAACACCCACATCCACTTGGTTTATCTGAATGCAGAAGGATGTGTGATCTGGAGGGGGAGTACAGGATTACTCATCTGTAACCTGCAAGAGCACCTCAAATATTGTTCTCAGCCCACATCAGAGAAATCCCCTCTCCCCCTGTGCTCACTTCAGCTGACCGGATCTTCTTGGAAATCTCCATGTTGCAGTGTTCATTGTTGTAGAGCCCCTAGGAGTGAACAGGCAGATACTTCATTATTTGAAAATGGCACCTGGATGTGTCTGTATTATCCACTACCTAAAGGGGAGGGGCCTGAGTGAGTAGGGAGGGGTCTGGATGGAGTGAGTAGGGCCTTTGTGTTTTCTGACCTCAGATGAGAACACAACACGTGTGTCACATGGCAAGTGCCTCACTTCATGCAACCAAGAAAAGGGCTAACAGAGAAGACCGGTGAGATTGATTGGTTTGATCTCTTTTCATCTGATCGTATTATTAATAAATGGGTATTATTTAATTGAGTCTTCTCATTTATGTATGTATTCATATCTCTGGTTTATTTATTCACTGTCATTCTGAGTTCCTGAGTTTAAGTTTAGGTCTAGTGCTTTTTCACTCTGCAGCTGAGCATATGAAGCAAGGTGTGCCCCCACCTGCCGAAACAGCAGTATACCCCACCTTAAAATGTTTCCATCATTATTGGATTCGCTAGAATCAGACACTTGCATTTGAAACATAATGTCCCTTACAGTTACATGACTCAGTTGCTGTCCAGTGAATCAGCATAAATAAATTGACAGGCTGTATATTTCTCATACTCCACTGTCATTATTTAATACATGCTCTTCTCCAGAGTAAAGTAACATGTTTGTCAGTAACACAATGTGATCTCTGAGAGTCAACTCATGAACTTTGAGATGCTAGTACCTTGCTCTACTGCTATACCCATTTATTAAATACCTTTTAACATACACTTAATTTATTATTTGGACCTGTGTTATGAACTTCCCAGGTCATGTAAACATGCTGGCATGAAGCATGCACACTGCAGGTCATGGTTGGAACCTGAAGCTTGTGTATGTTCCATCCAGGAGGCACAGCAAAAGATTGTTGACAAACTTTGTGTCTGGTGCTGTTCTGGGACCTGACGGTCAAAGTCTTCTGCTGTTCTAGAACCTGATGATCAAAGTCTTCTACTGTTCTAGAAGCTAATTATCAAAGTCTTCTGCTGTTCTACAACCTCTTTATCAAAGTCTTCTGCTGTTCTACAACTTGATTATCAAAGTCTTCTGCTGTTCTAGAACCTGATTGTGAAAGTCTTCTGCTGTTCTAGAATCTGGTGATCAAAGTCTTTTTCTTTTTTACTGCTGCTTTTTTTATTCTGTGCTCATCTTGAGCGCGCTTTAATACAGGCTTTTGTGTAACCTTAAAATCACCAGCAGTGTTGCATGATTTGCAATGGTTTTATAGAATTTATATTGTTTGAGCTAAATCTGTGCAATAATGACATCCTGTTTCTCGCTTGGGAATAATTCTGAAGGGGAAAACTGCATTTTGAGCCATAGGGTTGTTCCACCAGAGGCATGAAAGCCTTTGGTAATTCTGTTAAGGAGCGACTGCATGGAAATTTGTTTGTAAAAATAGTAGTATTTAGATAATTATTATCTAATCTTTTATTTAAAGGAAAATGTACCACCAGTGTTGATTTTCCCAACGAGATAAGAAAAAATATCCATACTGCATTTTAATTTGATATTGGCCTTATGAGGGGCTGTGGGACAGAGAGGTGATTGGTCAAAGATAGTTTGCGTTTTTGTAATTTTTAACAAGCCAAATAAAAATCATTAGCAATGCAATTTTAATATTGACTCGTATTAAATACATCCAATCATTGTCTGTTTGTGTCTTTTTAATCTCTCAAATTTGAAATTTGAATGCTAATAAACTTTGGTTCCGACGTGTGTGGTTTTAGGGGGACCAAAAATAAAGGTGGACCGGAGATGGCTGTGTACGCACAGCGAAACACTTCAGTGTTATTAGTTATGTAAGTCAGCTAAGCTAACGAGGGTTTTCTCCTTAGCTAGCTTTGAGATTTAGCTGAAGGCCATTGCGAATGGCCCGTAGTGCAATTCGTCAGACGCGCCGTTACATTTCGTCTTCATTGTCTGTAATGGGCAGCACGGGCTTGGCGACTGGCCGATCGCCACTTGAACGGCTGAACTTTAACAACGCCGTTCTCAGGAAACTTCCTCTAGACGAATCGGACGCCCCAGGAGTGAGAATAGTCCGCGGAGCCTGTTTCTCCAGAGTACACCCGCAGCCGGTTCAGAACCCGAAGTTTGTGGCAGTCTCTCGTGGGGCTTTGGCATTACTTGGCCTGAACGCAGAGGAAGTTCTGAACGACCCGCTGGGACCAGAGTATATGAGCGGGTCCAAAGTGATGCCGGGCTCCGAGCCTGCTGCTCATTGCTACTGTGGATACCAGTTCGGACAGTTTGCGGGACAGCTTGGCGACGGAGCTGCCTGTTATATGGGTGAAGTGGAGGCTCCGGTTGACCAGAGCCCTGAACTACTCAAAGAAAATCCCAGTCGGCGATGGGAAGTCCAGGTGAAGGGAGCTGGACTGACTCCTTACTCCAGGTAGTACAAATGCAGACACTGAGCTTGATCAAGACTGAGAGTTGATCACGTTTGTAGAACGCTAACCATACCATCTCGAAAACGTCAAAAACAAAACGAGGTCAGACCCACTTACTCCACTTCTTCAGGCAGGCAGATGGGCGTAAAGTCTTGCGATCCAGCATCCGTGAGTTTTTATGCAGCGAGGCGGTCTTTGCCCTCGGGCTGCCCACCACGCGGGCGGGCTGCATAGTGACCTCAGACTCGCAAGTAATGCGAGACGTGTTTTACGACGGACACCCACGCGAGGAAAGATGTTCGACCGTGTTGCGAATCGCTCCCACCTTTATCAGGTAAAGCATGGTTTGCTTATGATCAGATTTTAATTATAGCCCTCCGTGACTACCTGTGATTTCAGATTTTTATTATTGTTGCTTTGTTAAGGGGTTTCAGATTAGTGGAATGATCTCAGACCTAGATAACCTAAATGTGAACACATTGTACTGTGCTTGTGCAGGTTTGGATCATTTGAGATCTTCAAACAGGCTGATGATTTCACAGGCAGACAGGGCCCCAGCTGTGGACACGATGAGATCAGAGCTCAGATGCTGGATTATGTTATTGAAACCTTCTACCCAGAGATCCAAGAGAGACACCCAGACTTGGTGGAGAGGAACGGTGCCTTCTTCAGAGAGGTGGGCTGTAGCTAACACGCATTCATGTCTTAAGAAATTCTGAGGTTTTATATAATATACACCTATAATAAGACTGTAAGTAAAACAGATTAATGGATTAATATGATTCTAGAAATGTATGTTTCTGTTGCTCCTGATCTACCACTGTATATGAAAAGTGCTGTGCATATGAACCCACCCAGCCTTGCCTGTGGATGTAGCATCGAATTCCCTCAGCATCAGTACCTTATTCACTGTATTCATGATATTTGTGGTATTCGTCAGTATTTACCGTATTCATGGTGCTGGAATTGGCGTACGGTTGTCCTAGTCACTCACAGCTCACGAGAGCAGCGGATCTTGAGAGGTCAGTGCAGCTGTCCCCATCACAGGCCTTTCGCACGTCTGCTGTCCCTCCTCACGGGACTCGTCCCTCGAGGGTTCAAGGCGTGTTGGAGTGAGGGACAAACACTGTACTGCAGCATTCTGAACACTGACAGAGTTAGTTAACTTCAGGGATGTGGGTCAACTGATGGAATGAGGCATTATAGTACATCATATTGTATATGTACAGTACATCGTATTGTATATATACACAGTGCATTATGTAGCAGTTTCACCGTCCCAGTTGTGTACTTTAAGACATACAAGTTAATGTCAGTGGCATATCCACCCATTTGCATGCACTTAATAATCTTTTAATTGCATAAAATCAGACTTTTTATGGTTACCAATGGTTACAAATCCAAATTCTTTGTTTTCTTGAGCACATACTGCAAAGTGTTTGATCACCATTTCATGGTGGCTGCGTTTAATCCTGCTGACCCTGACCTGTCCTAGGTGGTGCGGAGGACAGCCAGACTGGTGGCCCAGTGGCAGTGTGTGGGCTTCTGTCATGGAGTCCTGAACACTGATAACATGAGCATCTTGGGACTAACCCTGGATTACGGGCCCTTTGGGTTCATGGATCGGTACGGCCTCACACACACACACACACACACACACACACACACTGCAGTCTCTGGCCATCATATTTGAAAACATCTTGTGTTAACTTGGGCATTCTCCTGTGAATATGCTCATAGCTTATGCACTATTACCAAAATGACACTGAGGTAAAGGAAACCATTACTGTCCCTTTGTCCTCTAGAAACCAGGTGTCATGTCATCTGGGAGTAAAGATGACCCTTTATTAGTCACTCAGAGTAATTGAGGAAAAACTGTGTCATCTGCTCCACTCAAAAGGCAGTGATGTCACTTGGGACATGAGTTCCCTGAAGCTTAAGTGTTGAGTCAGACTCTTCCAGGTTACACCATGACTCTGTTATTTCCTACGGCAATGTCGTGTCTGCACGGACAAACGGGCCCATATACTGCTGTGCAAACATGACCTCGTTTGCCTGGATAGCAGAGCTCTGCTGGTAGGTGTGGTCTCATGTTCAAGGTCCATGTGGCCTGCAGCCCAGTTTTCATTATAGTCTTCATGCTTCTCCTCCCTCTGAAGCTTCGACCCGGACTTTGTGTGCAACGCCTCTGACCACTCCGGCCGGTACTCATACCGGGCCCAGCCGGAAATCTGCCGCTGGAACCTGGCTCGTCTGGCGGAGGCCCTGAGCCCCGACCTGCCCTCGGAGTGTGCGCGGGTCGTGCTGGACGAGTTCCTGACCCTCTACAACACGTTCTACCTGGGCAACATGAGGAGAAAGCTGGGCCTCCTGATAAAGGAGGAGTCGGACGACGAGATGCTCATCACGAACCTTTTGCAGACCATGCACAACACGGGTACCTGGGGCTGGAGATGGCTGGGCAGGTTTTAGGAGCAAAAATACTGCGTGACTGAGCCACTCTCCGTCTGTAGGTGCAGACTTCACCAACACGTTCCGGAGCTTGAGTCAGGTCCTGGGTCCCGCGCGGGGAGAGGCAGCGGACGACTCTGAGGTCGTGGAGAGGGCCGTGGAGCTGCTTCTGCAGCAGTGTGCCTCTCTGGAGGAGATGAGGGCCAGCAGCAGACCTTCAATGGGACCACGGTTGAGACTCCATTTCATTTCCTGGTGTTCATGCACAGGCATTAAATGATTGTGCTAAATGAGTGCGTGAAGTGCCTCCGGTCTGTTCCCCACTTGTAGAATCCACCATGTTTATATCATGTCCGTGTTTGTATTCAGCTATTTAGAAATCCCTGTTCTTTTCATGTTCTATTTTTTATTAGTTTGATTAAAATTTTAGCTCACCCGCATGCATTCGGTTTCTTTTCAAACGTGTTCTTTCCCGCAGTGAGTTAGCGATGCTGCTGTCCATGGCTCAGAGTAATCCAGCGCTGTTCCACACGCTGTCGAATCAGGCCCTGCTGGCCCAGCAACTGGAGAAGCTCTCCAGGCTGAAAGAGCTGATGGAGACCACGGAGGAAGAGCTGAGAAGACAGCAGAGGGAGGAGTGGGCCTCCTGGATCAAACAGTACAGGTGCCGCTAGGGTGGAGGCGTTCAGCACTCTCCACAGGGTCACAGAGCAAAGTGGTACCAAGCAACAAGCAACTGCTTGGAAGCCCACGTGATGAAAGATGCAGGGCCTTCACTAGTTGGAACAGATGGTTGAAAGCTAGAACAAACATGTGACAGGGCTTGTTGTAGGGCACTGAAGCACCGCGGTAGAGACCCTGTGTGTTTTTAACAACGCACAGTGTTCTTACATATGCATATTTATACAGATATATTAATAAATGCATGTTGTTTGCTTGCTTACAGGCAGCGGCTTGCTCGTGAGAACGAGGGAGAGAGTGATGTAAAAGGCATACAGGAGGAGAGAGTGCGTGTGATGGATAGCACCAATCCATGTGTAGTGCTCCGGAACTACATTGCCCAGAATGCAATAGAGGCGGCAGAAAAGGGGGACTTCTCTGAGGTTAAGAATCCACCAAAATTGAAATGGCTTGTTTGATAAGAAATGCATGTTTTGAAACGTTGTTGCAAGAATGCACCCTCCACTAATTTCATCAGGTCCAGAGAGTTCTGAAAGTGCTGGAGAAGCCATTCTGCGTGCAGGAGGACCTGGGGCAGCCCGGCTGGCTGGGGGGAGCGCGATCGGAAGAGGAAGAGGGGAGATGGAGGGATGAAGGAGAGCGGGGAGAAGATGCGGAGGGAAGTTCAGGCGCAGAGAGCCGTGGACCTGTTCAATACTACAGTAAACCCCCAGCCTGGGCCACTGAGCTCTGTGTCACCTGATCATCGTAGGACCTTCAGGACAAGCCAGCAGCCCGTATAGAGGAAAGAGAGATTCTCTTCTCTGTAGGCTGGCTGGCTGTCTGTGAAGGGCTTTGAGGTACTAAGCTTCTGTCAACTAGTTTAGAAATCTGCAGATAGGTAGGGTGATTTCTGGTGGTACATGATAACGTGTGCTGTTGGGAAAGGCCTTGTGCAGCTGGTTACCTGTGTGCTGTGTGTTTGACTGGTGATACATGACGACTAGGACCATCAGTCTTCAACAGAAAGGTCTTGGTCTGAAAGACAGAGGCTGTAGCACATTATAAACTTGTGTGTGAGAGAGAGAGAGAGCAAGAGATGTCTTGATGCACAAATTAGTGAATGGTAAGGATTTATTTTTACCAATTTTAAAAGGACAATTAATTCAACACAAACATTAATTTCATATAACAATAAAGCTGTTTTTTCTGATGACTCATAATACATGCATGAAAGTAAACAATCAAATGTAAACAACCAAAGAAATAATAAAATAATATGCCCTAGACTGCGTTTTTTATATTCTACAATTTTACACAATAGTTTTGTGCATCTTGCAATGTAACACCATGAGCAAGCACTTTACTGGAAAGTAGATGGCTTTATCTTAAATATTCCCGTTCTCCGCTCCGTAACAAAAATCTATGAAATGTATTAAGCGAAAGGAATCGTTTTTATTTTTCAAAGGAGTAAAAATATTTTGATGCAACCTTTCCCTACCGTTTATATCTCATTGACTTGGTAAAGGAATGTCCTGTTTCACGAAGCGTGTAGTTGGCATGTTCCCACACGCCTCTGTGCTGTTTGCGTACGTGGTTTACGGTGGAGCGGCAGGGTACAGGCTACGCACAGACTGGCTCGGCGCTTCGCTACACTTGTCGCCTCCTCTTGTTTAATAAGAAGGGGAAGACGTGATTTCGCTGACACGGTTTCTCCTTTCTTTCAACTGCGTGACGTATGACTACTAGTTTGAAAAGCCTGGTCAAACCGGGGGCGGCTGCTTAGTTGCTCACGGCGCAGCCGTGTCCCCGCTCAGGTAAACTCTGCTTGAAGGTGTGTCTTTGAACCCTCGACATCACAGCCACCGTAACTGCAACAAGGCTATCTGGGAAAGTAACGATGACGACCTGCACAAGACTTGGATATTATCGTCATGAAGTGAATAAAACCAAATGGGAAGTCCCCGATCGATATAGAGATTTAAGACAGGTGGGAACAGGCGCCTACGGAGTAGTATGGTGAGTGTTTTGTGTTCGACAATAGGCTACATCAAAAATATAATATCCATACAAGATTACATTCATTTTAATCGTACAGAAGTGTATATTATCGTAGCAAGCAGGAGATGGTTGACTATTTTAAATGTTTTTCTTAACCGCCGCTTTCTGCTTGTGCCGTTTCCTGTTTCGGCTCGCCGTTCGCTGCTTTGATGGTCTGGGCGGGGTCACGGAGTAAACCTGTATTACCCACAGTCGCAAACTTCAGATGTAATAACAAATTCACTTTGGAGGTCGTGTGGGTGCATCTGGTCTCCCAGCTGTTTATCTTGTTGAAACGTGCTCAATGAAATTGATATAAGAAGCAGTGATCACAACAAGGTTTCAGTGTCTCCCTTTAACATAGAAAAGTCCTGTCTAAAAATAGACAACGCTGCTACACGTATTTAAAAAGGACAATTTTGCTGTGGTGTGCGGTGCACACAGAATGCAGGCGCTCCAGGCGCTGTGACTGACAGGCTAGTACTCGCACATTTACAGGTTGCTTTCCTTGCATTTCTCCTTAAAAACCTTCCAGGCATTGTACTCATATATTTTTCAAATAATATAATAATAATATTTAAATAATAATATTTTTCAAAGTTATCCGTCTTGTCCCTAGTTCTGCCGTGGACCGCCTAACAGGGGCAAAGGTGGCTATCAAGAAACTTCATCGTCCATTTCAGTCAGAACTTTTTGCCAAGAGGGCCTACCGAGAACTCCGCCTGCTCAAACACATGAAGCATGACAACGTAAGTAACCATAAACATGGCCTTATCTACGGCGCACATTCTCTGTATATCTCATGTAAGATGCGTTTGACTTCGTGACCACTAAACTGGTGTCTTTGCTTTACTGGCTGTAGGTTATTGGACTATTAAGTGTTTTCACTCCAGACCTGTCGTTGGATATGTTCCAAGACTTGTGAGCTTAGTTTCTGTTCCTTCGTTTGTGTGGTACTGGTGGCCTCTATGTTTTGTCATTAAATTCAAATTCTAAAGTAGTACAAAGTTCCATTTTCTTCTATTTATGGAACACATTTTTTCTCAACAAGTTCTGGACAACTGACAATAAAAGCTTATAAGTAAATAAACATCACATATTGTTTTTAGTCACACCCCCCTTCTGATTATATACTGATGGGTTTATTGTGATCAATCTGACCCCACCCCTTTCTTTGTCAGTTACTTGGTCATGCCTTTTATGGGTACTGACCTTGGAAAGCTGATGAAGATGGAGAAGCTTTCTGAGGAGAGAATTCAGTATTTGGTCTACCAGATTTTGAGAGGACTCAAGGTGAGTATCTTTACATATAGACATGTGCACCATCTTCCTCACGCACGCAGACTCACACGCAGTGTCTCCTCTTGTCTGCAGTACATCCACGGTGCTGGGATCATACACAGGGTGAGCTGTAGGTCCTCCTCCTCTGCCACACATAGCCAGATTGGTTGTGTGTTCTTCACTAATTTCTGTGTGCTCTTGCTTTCCAGGACCTGAAGCCAGGCAATCTAGCCATCAATGAAGAATGCGAGCTAAAGGTACCTTCCTCATTACCACACTGGCTTCATATGAATGAAACAGCAAAGACAAACACTGTTCTGATCGCACGCTGCTTGTCAGATCCTGGACTTCGGTTTAGCACGGCAGGCAGACAGCGAGATGACCGGATACGTGGTCACCCGCTGGTACAGGGCCCCTGAGGTCATCCTCAACTGGATGCACTACACACAGACTGGTGAGTCATGTCATGGGAGAGTGGAGCTCTCCCTCTGTTCCATGAAACTGATCTGGTGCCTTGCTGGGAGTGTGTGAGACGAGGCCTCGCTCTGAAGGATCACTCAGACACAGAGGGATGGGGGCTTCGTTCCTTCTAGATCGATTTAGATCCTTAAGTAGTCTCACTGGCTCCTTGATTTCGATTAAGTTGTCAGCATTTCAGTAGTAGAGAGGCCCCTTTCAAACAGTGATTTTGGCGAATGGTGCTGTGGTGGAAAAGACATGGTGCTTAAGTCTTCTTGCTTCTTGTTTTCAGTGGACATCTGGTCTGTTGGTTGTATCATGGCAGAGATGCTGATCGGGAGACCACTGTTCAAAGGGAATGATCGTATCCGGCCTTTAACCAATCCACCTTACTCCATTACCCCATCCTTCCTAGTTAAACCACCCTACTTACTGAAGTCCTCTATATCCTTATAGACACATGTAGCAGTATCACATTATCTTTTATCTGTTAAAAGACCTTGACCTGGATATCTCAGACCTGGATCAGCTGACTGAAATCATGAAGATCACAGGAACACCCACACAGGAGTTCATCTCCAAACTGCAGTCCCAAGATGTGAGAGATGTTCCTCAATCCACTAGCACTATGCTAGCACCGTGGATGTGCTTAACATGCCTGTTCACGGAGAGATCATGGGTTGCCAGTTTCTTAACTATCTACTGTCTCTTCAGGCTAGAAATTACATTCAGAAGCTGCCCAGACTTAAAAAGAGAGAGCTCCAGACCATGATGCCAAACATCAACCCACAAGGTAAGAGATTAGCATAACAGGTGTGTGTCAGGAGATTAGCATAACAGATGTGTGTCAGGAGATTAGCATAACAGGTGTGTCAGGTGCACCCGTCCTGCTTGGTGCACAGACACACCGTACTGCTGACTCCTCTCCCCAGGCATTGAACAAATGTGCGGAGCCCTAGTTCCTGTCAGGTGTTCGGAGCGAGTCAAGAGTCGTGTGCTTTACTGTCCGCAGCGATCTCGGCGCTGGAGGCCATGCTGCTGCTCGATCCGGAAAGCCGTGTGACTGCGGCTCAGGGTCTGGCCCTGCCCTACTTCGCCGAGTTCCGTGAACCGGACGAGGAGACGGAGGCCCCGCCCTACGATCACACGCCTGACAATGTGGAGCAGTCGGTCGAGCAGTGGAAGAGTATGTGGAAGAGCTGAGGCTAACGTTAACAACGTCCACTACCTGAGAAACCTCCCTCAACACAATCTAGACACAATGTTGATTATTTGTTTAGCATCTGTAGAGGTTAAAGGAAAACCCCGATCATTTTAAACCCCGTCTCATCTATAACCCATGACTCATTGCTATGCCCAATCATTTCAATGCATTTCCCTGAGATTAGATAAAAGGAAAATTCAGTGATCTGAAACAAACTTATAGTGGAAAGCCAGGGGTTGTTGTTGAGAGAGCAGTAAGCAATGCTATAGTTCTTCTTCAAGCCCGTGGACTTCTAATAGAAGTGCGTTTTGTTTCTCTCATCTTTAACTACTGAGCAAAGTTTGTACTGTAGAATGAACTCTGCATGTCTCGACTGAATACGCACTGGTCTCTTTCTCTGTCCCCCTTTTGCTTTCTCTCTTTCCAGAACTGGTTCACAAGGAGATTTTAACCTTCAAGCCTCCTCTAGTGGTAGCAGAGGCGAAGGAGACTGCACTCTGAGCTGGAATGGTTCTTCATTCAACACTCCGGCAGCTCGAACCACACGGCTTCCTCTGCCACTCCTGCGTGTCGTCGTGATCTTGCTGTGTGTGTAAGGAGTGTGTAGATACCGCACGTGTTCTTGATGTATGTCTACAGAGTGTGTACTGTGCGTGTTTTTACTGTACGTATATGTGAACAGAGTGTGTACTGTATGTGTATGTCCAGTGTCTGCACTCTGTATTGTATTGTGGTCATTTAATGTTCTCTCTTGCTCTACTGTAGTCTTAGATGAACATAATACATGTGTCAGTCATGCTAGGTGCCTTTTGTGCCCAAGTGATCATTGTGAACTTGGGCATCTTGGTGTCAGGGTGTTGGAGGTGTCAGGGTGTTACCTGTCTGTCTCAGAACAGCTGTGGCCCTGAAGTCAAGCACAGAGCTTCAACACTGTTGCATCCGTTCAGATGTTGACCGTGTCTTTTGGTGTATGTCCTAATGGTCATCCACTTGCTGCACATAGTCTAGACCTGTTTAAGATGTGTTTATCAGTGCCTTGGCTCTAAAAGCTAGTTTCTGCCATATTTCTAATAAACAGTTTGGTTTATTAGGAAAATTTTGTGAGTTTTCTGCTTTTGATTTGAACACTAATTTAAGTTTGTATATTGCTATTTACTTGTTAGACAAACATTACAGATGTTAAATGGGTTGAGTCCAACTCAAAATGAGTAACCACAAATTATTTATCAGAATAAGAAAATGTTTAAATGTTATTTCAGAACTTCATAAACCAGTTAATGACCAGTTAATATATGATTTTCTTCCAAACTCCACAAAATGCCCACTTTTCTAAGCCCAGGTGTTTATAGTGAACTGTAGTACTTGTAGTCTTATCTAAGATGGAACGCTGTCTTTCCATCAGGCTGCACTGGGTATGGAGAGCCCATTAACAGTGTGCATTGATGGCCAGCAGAGGGCAGCACTTCCGCAAGTATGTTACTTAAGAAAAAGAACTCTGCCCACAGTGTAACGTAACTGTGTGATTGAACAACAGAACTATAAAGGATGTGGCAGTTTGCGTATTTCCTGCTGAAACACCTTCGGTTTAAATTTGGTAATCATCAAACTGTTTCCAGCACCCACTTGTATGAGAGCAAGGAGCACAGCCATCGGTCAGTGGTTCTGCCTAATGAGTACAGTGGCTGTGTTTCAGCTGCAGGGTTAGGAAGGTTGAATAACAACACCCCCCCCCCCCCCACCTAATGTTCTTTTCCATTTAGCCCTGGTTGAGAGATTTGTGTGGTGCATGTCAGGGTTGGCTGTCCAGAGGAATACACTGTAAGGGGAGTTTGATTTGTCATCCAGCTCTCGCTCCCCCTGCCAGATGTTTTGACAG
Organism: Brachyhypopomus occidentalis; assembly: GCA_020368025.1. Taxonomy (NCBI): domain Eukaryota; kingdom Metazoa; phylum Chordata; class Actinopteri; order Gymnotiformes; family Hypopomidae; genus Brachyhypopomus; species Brachyhypopomus occidentalis. The sequence goes on along the minus strand of JAGXOD010001351.1, from coordinate 5,599,331 downwards.
AGGGGAAACGGTCTGAGGGAGCGGGCAGCTGTCCCGGGTCTCCAGCACTCTTCTGTCCTCACACAACTGCCAGCTTGGCTGCATGTTGAGTCCAACAGGCCCGTGTCTCTCCCTGGGGTCTCTGAATGTGCAGACCGGCTCCAGGAACTGTTCTGTTCTCTCAGCCATGGTGTGACACTAAGTAGGTTACAGATGACTATTTTTAACACCAGAGAGGGAATCCGACTAGAGCACCAGCTGATTAATCTGCCAGTTAAGTTCTCAGAATTCGCATCATGCTCACTCGGAACTCTTCAGTATGGGTGTTGATTAAATCAATCTCCAAATGTGTATTTTTCTGACTAATTATATTAGAATCCCAGGGGTCTTCCTATTCATGTTATATAGGATCCTACACAAAAGATTGTTTGGTGTAAGAGTTCCATAGCAAACGTAGTTTAACTGTTTTGTTTGCATTTTTCTAATTCGTTTCTTTTTAACCTCCAATTAGCAAAGATGTCTCTTAAGATTAAAAACTCTTTTTCAAGGGAAACCTGGCCACCATAGCAAATACATTTCTAGTTACGAGGGTAAGATTGTCAGATATGATGATGTAAATACATTAAATTCAAAACAAACCAAAAACAGGGCTGAATCACAGGAGTAAAACAAACCAAGCACAGAGAAAGCATACATACGACTCATTAGCACAGAGAATGAATACATGTATTTCATTAGCACAGTCACTGCTCATCTCTACTGTGTGTGTTGCTCCTCGCTATACACATGGCCTCATGCCTGCTGTGTGTGCTTCATTCCTGGATAAACGGGACTCCTGACGCATTGCTTCACTGAGGAGACTCCTGTCTGACGTGCCCTTTTCATGAGTCTGCGCTGTATAAGTCTGTGTTGGGCAGCAGTAAGTAAAGTTTATTTCTAGAGTACTTTTCCAAGACCGAGATACAAAGTGACTCCCAAAAATAATACTTGGAAGAGCATGTTGAGAATTGGGCTTCAAAATGGTGCCTGAATATCTCAGGTGTTTTTATACCTGTGTTGTCAAGTGTATACGCCACCCTTTGGAACGCTCCCAGCTTGGAAGAGTGTGTTCACATTTTGTTTTAGCACTTCACTCTTGTTGAAGAAATGGGGCTTTTTTTTCTTACTAATTATGAAACCCAATCATGCATAGCAGACCACATTTTGTGTGTGTTAGACCAGTGATTCCACACTGCAATCCAGCAGCCAGCCGAAGGCCAGTACAAAATGAGACTGTTTCTGCCATGTGGTTAGGCATTTATCTCAAATAAAATCATTTTATGACTGCAATAATTTTGGCCATTTGAATTGAAATAGGAATTTGACTTTGGGATTAATTCATTATTTTTTGCTTTCAACCATATTGTCTTAACTGAGATTACCATTAGCCCCATTAAATTGGAGTTGTGTTAATGTCACTTTAATATTTCTAGAATTCTAGCTAATGTGCACATGCAGTTCTGTGTTTTCTGGATTTTCTGGGTTGTTTGTTTTACAGAGCAGCTGCTGTTCCCCTGGTGCCATCTGCTTACAGCACTGGAGTCTTGGTCTTGTAGTGCCAGTTGTGGTGTGAAAATCTGCAATTTGCATAATTCACATAATAATGAAATATGTTCTGTGGAGACGCAGACTGGCAAGAAAGATAAAACATCCTTTTAAAATAATCTTCAGATGGAGATTCTTTGGTAAACAGGAAATTGCTGAATTAAACTTCTCAACAACTTTGTTGTTTGCTGTAAATATGGAACATGTGTGTTATAAATGTGCTTTGTGTATTTTTTCCAAGTCAGCACTGAAGTGTTCCTTCTACCTCTTGTTTTGGATCACAACCCTGTGAAGTGGCTTCACTTCTACTCTCCTTCAGAGGCACAGAGACCCATTTAAAGAGCCTTTGTTCTGTGCGCAGTGGCCTGACTCAGCATGCGGCTGCAGAGGATCTAACACGGCCTCACATGTTCCTGGTAAAGGCCCCAGTGTGGCTCACGGATCAGGGATGCTTCCTAGAATCGGCGGGAGCTGTGGATGGGGGAGGAGGACTGACTGCCGGACCACAGACGGCTCCTCTTTAAGGTCGAGTTGGACCATGGGAGGAGGACCACTTTAAGCACCATGGATGGAAAAAATAAATGTACCTCAAAAAGTTAGACATGTTTTAAAAATGCTTCATGTTAGTTAAATGCAAGATTGGACGACTGATCACTATGAATTTCTTGCTGATGAGGAAACAATTAGAAACACATTATTTTTCATAGTGCTGAGCAAAGTTTCCTTTATCACTCACACAAAAATCTTTTCTGTCTCATATTTTATATCTAGATTTATTGTATGAATATTTATATGAACATTCAAAATTATATGTGTTTATAATGTGTTTATAAGTGTTTCCATCTGCAAGGATCCCAGAAGCTGTAAGGTGGGTTAGGTTTGTGCAAAGTCAGCTGCTCCGTGCTGACAGTCGAGGGCAGGTCAAGAATCTAGTCCCACAGAATTGGGACAGTATCTCCGCAAGCCATACCTGACCGCAGCCATTTCAGTCCCCACTCTGCCGGTGAGAGAGCAAGTGTGAATGTTTAGAGTGTTTGCGAAACATAAAACATTGGAGGTTCCGAAGAATTTTTCCTGGCTAACGTTATCATTTGGTTTCATGAACAGAATGTTCTAGATGGAAGTGGTGTAACAGGAGCATAGCGGCAGCCCACTCCTCGTGGCAGATTCTGAGCGGTCTCGTGACGGGTTCTGAGCGGTCTTAGATTTCTTAGCAATTCTCCAGGAAAATGTGGTCGCTTCATAGTCTACAGTCTGTACCACATGTAAATAAAACCACACCGGCATTCATTTTAATAAAACGTAAATATATTTTTATTATTCATGAAAAGAAAACAACAACAGCAAGAATGAAATAGCTATCCGCTCGAAACGTATCAGATTTATTAACGCAGATTAAAATAGAGTTCAGTGAATGCCACGTGACAATACCGCGTAGTAGCATATTGTGGAGTACATCTAACCCACTAAGGTTCAAGTGCGCAGGGGTAAAGGCCCTTAGGACTCCGGCAGTGGCGCGTTACTCTAGACGTCATGCAGCAACACGAGCCGCACCAAAACAAGGGAGTAAAGTCGGGTCCGTGCCGCAGACTCTAACAGCTGCGGCGGTGGGTAAACTCCCGCGTGTCTGCAGAAAAGACGAGGCACTGTGGAGAAACAGTATGTGTTATCAAACAGAAAAACGATATCAAACTATTCATAAATCATTCAACATCTGCTTTATCGTTTCAACATTTCCCTTTGTTATATCGTCCCAAAGCCAAAATATGCAGAAGAAGGACTGTTTATCTAGCAGTTAGTGCTACACTGTGCGCGTGATTGGAAGCAGTAGTTCAAAGGGAGGTTTGTTTATTTGATGTAAGACCTTCTCTCTCCGTTTTGTCCAGCTCACGGTTATATAACTGAACCCGTCACACTTACATAACATTCTTCTTCGAATTTGAGGGCTCAAGGTGAATCAGAACTTTATGGGAACAAGGTGCCTCGAGACCCCGGGGTCTGGTTCGCTACCGTGTATTATCTCTGTAGCTAGTCCGTGCAGGCAGCGGGCAGCGGGGCCATATGGCTGGAATGCAGAGCAGGTGAAAGGGCGTAATGAATCACAGTGACCGCTCCTCTCCTCGAGGCCCGGATCACGAGCGCCTATGGCCAAGCTTAGGTTTAAAACACTCCATCGGCCCACTGAGCTGGTTTCAAGTCTAATAACAATAACAATAAATACACATTTGGTTTCATTAGAAACAATCAAGCGCTAAATAAGAAAAAAAACACGTTTTGTTTACTAGTGTTGTTTTCTAAATGACGTCAAGGTCAATAAACGTAAGAGTTCCTTTGACTTTCCTCTCAAGGTTAGTAAACTGGCTTCCACCTATCTTGGCCTACAAAGCCAATCGGGAACTAACATGTGGAAGAGAGGAAGGTCATGGCAGATTATCGCTTGATTCACTCGATACGCAACACTTAAAAGCTTTAGACAACTGGAACAATTTATGATGAGTTAATTTACAAAGCATTTTTTTTATCAAAAGGTTTTCTTTAGCAACAAAAACACGCACTAGGCCGACCGACACATTTACAGCCAGCTGGGCTATTGACCTCGTCCCCACCGCAACAAAAGCACTTTTTTTGTGGGAATACTTCAAGAAAAGAAGACCATCGTCCAATTGTCCTCGGTCTATACAAACCAGCTTGCCATATGTCTACACCTAAGCTCCTCCCCCTCCGTGCTCAGAACACCAGTCGAACGCCTCCGTGCTTTCGAGTATCGAATTTCAGATCGCCTGCTGCATCACTGAATTCCATTTCATTCTGAGATTGCGATATTCGGGCCAGTATCGAGAGTCTCTTCTGCCGAATGGTTCCTTATGTGCCTCAAGAGAATTTGAATGCAAAGTCTAATAATATGACAGACCAGTCATTCGCTGTATCCTTTTGCGGAGCGTAGACTGGAAGCTGGTAGGGGAGACGCATATCGCTTAACCCCAACCATCATCTCCTGACAAACGCGCAAAGAGCCTTACACGTTGTTTATTATTTTTTTGTCGACGTATGCGGCGCATTTTTATCCAAAACAACTGGCTTCTAAGCGGGATGTAACGGACCGGTCGCCTTTCTGTGCCTAACTTGGAAATCAATTTATTTGGACTACAATATAATCCACTTTAGTTCATTCATTCGGCGTGTTGAGCAAGCGTTTGTGAACATGGAGAGTGTTGAGAGGGAGTGTGGAGCTCTGGGCGGATTATTCCAGGCAATCGTCAATGATATGAAGGTACCAGAACGTTCATATGATACACAGCAGCTTGCTGTACAAGCGTGGATGCGTTTTACTGCCTTTGTTTTCATTTGGGTCCAGCTGCCTTGAGCCATTGATGGTGTGATTAATGATAACGGGGAGCCGGATGGAGGCAGGCGCTTTGTTGTGAACAGAAAATCGAACAATTTCACAACATAAGATCTGTAATGTCCTTAGAAAGCTTCACTTATGAACGTATGTTTCACTGGAATCGTGGGCAGCATGCCACCGCCCTCCTGGACAGGGTGTAAACAGAGAGACCAAGTACTTATGATAGCCACGCGCCTGACGGCGACTGTTATGCATGATGTCGAGATTACAGTTGCTCACTGCTTTGAACAAAAACAGATATTAATTCCACTTGAACTAAGAGCGAAACACATCATCTAATTATTATTTAAGTGCTGACGGAAGCAAACGACCATTATTACTGACTCGAAGTCAATAACAGCGTTGTCCAGTCTTGCACGTGAGAAGTCGATACGCAGTAGAGAGAATCATCCTCTGCTATACGTAATATCAACATATGCTTTTAGCAATTCACTTTCTACCTAAAGGACAGGTGTGACATTCTTGATACAGTAATAGGATGCTGTCATACACCCCTGTGGGTTTGTGATTCAAGTTGCTCCACTAGCAGAATATGGGTATAAATCATTATGTGTTTTATATTACAGCCCATTAGTTATATTTAGAACAGTTATAGACAGACTGGATAACTATAGTGTCATTAGTTAAATGTGAGGTAAAGGGGTGATTGGATTAGGGGTCAGAGATTATTGAGTACCGGGTTAATTTACTGTTTCACATTCGTGCTAGGAGAGTAGTACTGGGGGGAAACTCCTACCTCACCGCCAGACAGTGCCTGGCATGCTTACTGGCATTGATACATATTCTGCATTTGTATAGAAACAAGGTGGGAACATTTAAAGAGGTATTATTTTTACAGGTCAGGCAGCACTGTGGTGAAAGTACAGTGCTACATGTAAAAATGCTTGTAAGTGTGAAATTATCACTAACCCCCACCTGTGTATCATTATCACTAACCCCCACCTGTGTATCATTATCACTAACCCCCACCTGTGTATCATTATCACTAACCCCCACCTGTGTATCATTAGCGCTAACCCCCACCTGTATATCATTATCACTAACCCGAACCTGTGTAACATTATCACTAACCCCCACCTGTGTATCATTATCACTAACCCGAACCTGTGTAACATTATCACTAACCCCCACCTGTGTATCATTATCACTAACCCCCACCTGTGTATCATTATCACTAATCCCCCTCATCTGTGTATCATTATCACTAACCCCTCCACCTGTGTACCATTAACACTAACCCATCACCTGTGTATCATTACCCCCCCACACACACACCTGTGTACCATTAACACTAACCCACCAAGGCATATTCAACAGAATGTGTTCTACAGGTGAAGGTCACAGAGAGTTCAATGTACTCAAAATCTAAGACAACTACGCACTCGCCTGCTCCCGTGTGTGATATTTGATATGCTGGGTTGTGTCACCCTGCCACGTGCTTGACTTTCTTTAGCTCTTTTAAACTATGAGGACTTGAAATGCTTGCAGCCAGAGCTCCAGTTTCACACTGTACAGTAAATCGCAACTTGTTTGGGAAGCCTGACAACTAACGTGCTTGGGTTCTAGACAGTGTGGGTTCCAGGTAGCTGTGGTCACAGCCTTCTAGAGCTCCATCCAGCTAGGCATCCAGGCTATTATAGTTCCAGAATGCATTATCTGTCTCAGTAGAGATGGTGATTGCTCCTCACACAGTACCATCATCATCTCGCTCTCTGGCCCGAAGCCCGCTCTGCTGAGAAGGGCTAGACCTGGCATGTTTCCTCTAGTTCAACATGCAGCATGTTAACTCCCTGAGTGGGACAGTGGGCAGGAAGTGTGGAGGTGTCCGTGATGCTGCAGGTGCTAAGGAAAATCCTCCTTGGACACCTCATATGTTGCACTGAACATCTTTGTTCTCAGCAGAATGAACAATAAGAAATGGTTGTGTTACTTTCAGACAATTGTCATTACAACAATAGGTGTTTGTATTCATGGCAACAACATATTTATTTGTAATTCCACAGTGAGGTTAAGAGTAAGTTCATTTATATTAGAGATTGGGAGATTGTTTGGCCATGTAATGCCAACTGAAGAGGCAGGAAGTCAGAGTGGCATAGAGGGGTCATGTGACTCAATCCCCTAATGATCCTGCAGTAAGATGGCTCTTTACACCGTGTAAATACTATCAGGTCTCAGCATAAGAAAATGAAGGACACACAAACATAAACAAAAACAAATCTAGAATTAATGTTACAGACTGTCAATGCTGCTTGAGAATGACACCCTCCAGGATGTGGAGAAAAGTGAGTCAGTCTTAACCCTGGACAACCTCTCCTCTTCATCATAGGACTCTTTCACTACACTGGCCTTCGACTCCACACGACAGGAAAGCTAATTAGGCACCCGGTGTCTGTGTCTGGGAGAGTGTCTGTGTTATGTAGAGTGTTTAAAGTGGCTGTAACATCCCTGGAGTGTCTTGATTCAGGACCTGCATCATCAAATACAAAGAATCCCGCTGGCTAACATTGGAGAGGATTTGTTTGACTAAAGTAACAGCGTTCTGTGTGAAGATAGTCGAGGTGTGAGATGTGTGAGATGTGTGAGTACAGGAGAAAACACTCCACACCAGCGTGCCATACGATCATAGTTCAGCCATGCACCAAGCTGCCCTTTACAAATCTAACGAGTGAGTTATGCTCTATGCAAAATAAACTTTCTGTGCTCATACACACAATTAGTTCCCCATGCTTTGCCTGTCTTTCTTGTCTCTTTGCGTGTGTTGTGTTTCGTTGGCCAGTGCTTTATTATTATATGTTTTTTTTATATTACTGTGCTAGCACACAGCACACTTTTGTCTAACATAGTTAGTCTGGTCTGGAGCCTGAGAGAACACAGACAATACAAGGACTTCACATTAATCTGTTACCATAATCTCCCAGAGGGAACTGGGTGTTTCAGTTTGTTTTGTTACTTCCAGCGGTGAGTGTGGAAGTCTCTGTCGGTTAATCAACCACACTTTCACTCTTTTGCACCTTTACACTTAACAGTTTTCTAAAGTAGAATCTTCAAGACAGCTTGTCATTTTCTGCTCTCTACTAACTGTGCTCTGTGTAGACATTTAGACTTGGGAATGCTCTCACACTCTAAGATGTAATGCCCGGGACCTGTTCAAAGGGCTGAAGAGGTAACTGCCTGTTCTCATATTCTCCTGGTCTGTGGTTGAAGATCACCTACTGAACAAGACTGATCTGCTCTTCACTGGAGTCATGAAGGTGTTGCACAGAGTCTGCAAGGGAGCCGCCCAGGAGGCTGATGATAGGAAGAGAAAAGCACTTGGAAGGCTCTTAATCTCCAGTATCATCTTACTGTTATTTTGGTACTTGACACTGGAGAAGCGGCAGGTCTCCGTTGTTTAGGTTACCGTGTCAGACTGGTGCTGATGCAGATTGATGTGTCCTGAAGGAGGAGCACGTCTGTTTTTCCTCGAGTAAACGTCTGCTCCAAATCTGGCGTTGTTTTCTGATCTTCTCTGGTGGGGTGTGAAAGACTGGTATGCGTGTAACGATGTGTGTATGTCAAAGGGAACGCGTGAGATGAGATGTTAGGTTTGACGTCCATCCCTCTAACCAGACTCTCCTGTGGTTCTTCCTTTAGAACTCGTATCCTGTGTGGGAGGACTTTGGTGCTAAGGCCACAAAACTACACTCACAACTCAGGTGATCAACCTTACCCTCTTCATCATTTCTTACCATCCTAACCTTGCACAGCTTTTGTAGAGATTATGTTAGAGATTATCCTACAACCACTGATAGTTGTATAGTTGATGATGCCCAGACAAATACAGCTTAAATCATGGGTTAGTTTTGTTAATTTCGTTGATGTTTAATGAGGCACTGTGAGTGTAGCCGGCGGCGGAAGTGACGGTGCCACTCTGTTCTGGCTGTCCCTCAGGACCACGGCGCTGGTGGTTTCAGCTTTCCTCGATGCCTTTCAGAAGGTGGCAGACATGGCAACAAACACAAGAGGTAAAATTCCTGGACAAGATGGGTGAAGCATCTAAAGTACCGAGGACATGGTTGGTGAAGACATTCTGGTGTGATCAGGAGCTGCTTAAATGTCTCCACGTGGATTTGGATGTGACTAATAGTACTGGATTTGTACTGCTGGATTAGTAGTGTTGGATTAATACTGCCGGATAAATAATGCCAGATTAGCAGTGCTGTAGGCATGTGGCATTTAGTTTTCTTTCACTGGGCTTTTCGATTCTGAACGTTTAAAATGGGGAATGGCTTTCACACTTGTGCAGTGAGATAATCAGGAAATGTGTCCTGTGCGACTGCATCACGTCTGCCAGCCGCTCGCCCATGACGCTGGTGGAGAGAAGATGCTGCAAGCCACTGCAGTGGATGCGCCGTGTGAGTTTGGAGGCGGTTGCTATGGGCTACAAGAGTGTCCAAGGCTGTCACTTGAATAGAGTTGCAAGGGCAAACACAGATTTCCAGTGGAAATCAAGACATGGACAGATACAGATTTCATCTCTTCAGGGAGCTAACATTTGTGCTTTATGGTATAGGATTTGTTGTTATTATGATTCTGCAGTTTAACTCAGCAGAAATGTGTGTTGCTGTGAAACCTTTAGTCAAGCCTGTCGTAGTGCTGCTGTTTCTGGGCTGGATTTCAGTGGTTTGCCCCAGATTTAAGCTACAGATCCACCGGGCAGACGCGCCCTATCTGCCTGGCTGACCCACTTGCTTTAATAGCCACAGACTCTCTCTGCTCTAGACTTGCAACTACACCATGTTAAACTGAGCAACAACTTCAAGAGCTGGTCAGCAGTGCCTAATACACATGCAATGCCGTTTAACCTGCAGAAACAGATACACTGAGCTCTTCCCCGGCCACTGTCTGCTCTTCTTCATCACTGAACCTGCTTCCCTCTGATCATCTCTTGGAATGTGTGTGTGTGTGTTGTAGCCTGCACGGCATGCTTAACCTGGAACGCAGCAACCACCCCTGACCCCTGACCTCTGACCCTCTCTCAGGTGGCTGTCACGGTGGGGGTGGGGGTGGGGAGGGGGTTACTTCTTTCCTTAAATTTTCTGAAAGCGGTTTGTGTGGTTCTGTATTTTCGGTATGAACACATGCATTTGTTTGGGAAATCATTCCTGCTCCATTTACAAAATTCAAAACCAATTTTCATATAAACATTTAACAACCAAGTTATACAGTGTTTATGTTTATATCCGGTGTGCTTCTGAAAGGAATTACATATGTGTGTGATTTTCTGTCCATATTGTGGCAACAAAAAAACATTGTTCTTCCGCAGCCCAGCAGAGATGGGCAGGCTAAGTGTTGGCACATGTCGTGAGTCAGGGACAAGGTGGGAGGGTTGCCACAGCTGGGCGTCTTGCTGCGACGACTGCTGCATGTTACAGACCTCCACACACACAAACACACACACACACACACACTCAGCCTCTCAGTTCACAGCACAGTCGCTGTCTTACAGACGACACCCCACGACATCCTGCCGCTTCCTCGTCAGTGTCACTGAGCAGATTGGACGCCACTGAGCAAGTGGAGACTTTGCTGAAATCTGCACATATTTGCATGCCAGTATAAACAAGCCCTGAACCGAGGTTCTATTCCTGGATTCTCCGTTGGAACGCGTGTTTGAGTTCTGAGTGTGTGAGGAGCTGGTCCCCTTCCTGTGGCTCAGGCTGGTGTGTGTGGCGTGCGTTCTATGACGTGACGGCACGTGAGGGGTGTAGATGGCACGTGTTTCTGCCTCGTTTTGGGATGAGGTGTGAGTTTGGCTCACGCAGACTTTTGTGTTCCCTCTGAGAGGATTGGCACAGGCCAGATCATCACCAAGCTGAGCAGATGTTTGTGTGTCTTCATTTAAAGTATCTGGAAAGTTTTTTTCAGCCTTCACAAGCGTGTGCAGGGGACATAACAGCTCGGCTGTACCACGCCACTTACCCCCCCCCTTCTCCCTCTCCCCCTTTCCTTCTCTCTTTCTCTCCCTCTCTCCCTGTCTCTCTCTCTGTTCTCTGGCAGAGGAGTTCAGCTGTCTGACATTTCTCTCTGAGCTTTATGGCAGTGACATCATAGCCTATGTTTATAGAACAGATGTGGGTCTTTGAATGAAGGCTATTAGAGCATGTGTGACACAGGCGTGGAAGGTTGTTCTTGTGAGGCTGCCCTCCTAAGATTAGATGTGTTTGTTTATGTCTGTGAGATGAGGCCGATGTTTTGGGGGGATATTTACTCAGAACCCTTTTGTGCTGGTATACTCTTTGTTCCTCTAGCCCTGTGTTGACGCACTTTCGAGGCGTTTTGTATTCATGTATCATGGCTTGAGGTTAGATCTGCATCTTTGTGGAAAACGTCTTTCTGTTGTTTGGTCGTCCGGTATACAGTATATTTTCTTATTCTAGCTGATGAAAGCTTACCTATGGCTTTGGGATTTGGGAGGGAGTGTCAAACCTCCTTGGGTTGAGAGAGTCATAGTAATAGGTATTGTTTTAATGATGGCCCTGGGGCCTGGTTTGTCTGCTCAGTCCTTCCTGACATATCAGTGTGTGTGTGTGTGTGTGTGTGTATGGGTGTGTATACTGTGGGTATGAAGCCCGTTCAGCCTCTTCAGACTGCAGAGCCGAGCCGTAGGCGTGTGTGTAATCCTCTTTACCTTGCTGTGACAGAGTTTCTGCACATCCGTGTGCAGTGTGATTGTGTTGAAGGCAGAGGGTGCGTGCGGCTAATCAGCCCGGGTGCTCTGGACTGGCAGATGGCGTGTGTGTGCGTGTGTGTGTGCCGGCAGGCGTCTGGAGTGTGGTCCATCGGTGAGAAGTGGTGCAGGAGATTAGCGTCATCTTCATACACAGCACTGCAGTCCAGACACTTCCTGGGCTTCACCAGGGGACTTGGATTGTACTTAACAAAATCCACAAACACACGTGACGTTGGCTGTTCCTCTTACACCATTGGAGCTGATCTGTCTTACACCGGGAGAAGGTGATTGCAGAGAGGACCTGTGGGAGAACTGTTAACTCTTCGTGTAACTTGCCATTTTTAGTAAACAGTTTTTATATAATGTCGTATTTGGCCACTTAAAGTTTAAAGTAGAATGAGTGGAAAATTGCTAGAAAGTGAATTAAATGTGATGATTTTAGAAATTGCAAGTTGCTTTTCCGAACCATTAATGTCAAACTATTTGTTTCAAGACATTTCAACATAGACAACAGCGATGAGAACAGATCTCAGACCTTCATATGACATGTACAATTATAAAAGCATGAATGAATGTAGCAGTAGAGGGAGGGACCGCATGTCCACCTCTGAATAGAGGACTGGCCGTTGTCCTGCTCAGGCTGCACAGGCAGCAAACAGCACGTCCCGTCACATCCTGTAGGAAGAAAGTCCTGGAGGAGAGCGAAGCCGAAAGGCAGTGAGATTAAAGAAAGAAAAGGAGAGATGAGAGAGGACGGGATCTGTCTGGGATCTGTCTGGGATCTGTCTGGGATCTGTCTGGGATCTGTCTGGGATTGAACGAGCGACAGCAGTGTATGCTATCGGAATTGATGAAGGAGTCTGAGGTGGAGTTGGTGGAGGAGATGGTGGAGTTGGTCGAGTTGTTGGTGGAGGAGATGGTGGAGTTGGTGGAGTTGGTGAAGCGCTGCTTGTCAAGTGTTTCTGTGTGCACTGCAAAACAGTCTGGCCACTCTTCCAGGATCAGCTGATGGGATTACAGGGATATTGTGAGAACAGGAGCCAGAAGCCCCGACATCCAGTGGTGTAACGTCTGACTGGATAACGCCTAAAGCTGGGGAAGTTTAAAGGCTTTGTTTGGGTGTGTTTGTGTTTGTCACTTTCTGAGTGTGTGTGTGTGTGTGTGCTTGTGTGTGTGTGCTTGTGTGTGTCTTTAGTGGTAAGGTAATGCAAAGCACATCTGGAGCAGGACAAAGAGAATAAGGGGTATTTTTAGTGCTTGATCCCTTTGGCAGGAAGTTTCAGAGTAAACACTCTTTTACACACATACACACACACACACACACACACACACACACTCATACCCGTACACAGAAACATAGACATGAACAAACACACACATACAGACATGAACACACACACACACTCGCACACACACACACACACACAGACACACACACCCCTTACAGTTCCCCTTACTCATGCTCAGAGTCAGCCCTGAGTAGCATAACTGAGAGGAGACGGCACTCATGGTTCCAGTGAGCTGTGTACTCTCACCTCTTTGCTCATGTTTGGTCTCACCTGCTCTCACATTAAATCTCACTCTTTATTAACATGTGGATAGACTTCAAGATCCTTTACATGGTGCTTTATCCACACTGCTCTGCTAAAACATGACTCAATGAAAACACTAGAGTGTGTTGGCTCTGGCCGTGTCAGCTCAATGGGGTTCTATGGCGTTCTATGTCAGGTCAGTGGGGTACTATGGCGTTCTATGTCAGGTCAGTGGGGTTCTATGGAGTTCTGTGTCAGGTCAGTGGGGTTCTATGGAGTTCTGTGTCAGGTCAGTGGGGTTCTAAGGGGTTCCGTGCCAGGTCAATGGGGTTCTATACTGTTTGTCTGTTCCTACTTGCAGTCATGCAGTGGTTTGTATAACAATTGCTATAAAATTAAACTTCTGATATTTCTGTGTCTTTCACTAGTGTAACTGATTTAATTGTAGAATATATCAAATCCCTTTAGAAAATTAATCCTGCTGTAGACAAAGATGGAACAGTTTTATTTGTTGGATATAGTGTTGAATTAGTATTTGCCAGGCTGTTGGATATAGTGTTGTTTTATCTTACATTTCGGAGCTCCCAGCACCGCTGATTCCTCTGGGTCATTTTTAACAGATCAGGTGGGGTGTCACTAGTTCTTCACTGACAGATCAGGTGGTATTCTGCTTTTCTGGTCAGTTGATGAGAGCACCACCAGGTGTATTTCCATAAACACCACAACAAACACCACACTAAACACCACAGAGGGTGTCGGACACCACTGGGACTGATCCTGAGCAGGGGGACTGCTCTGTGCCTCAGTGCAGCAGGACCCAGCTGTGTCACGGAGATGGAGCATACTGGGGCAGTAAATAACCCAAACAATACAGCCTGAACCCAAACAACTCCACAACACTGCCCCACCCCCCAAAAACCTCCACACTACATTCCCTGAACACGTACATCCCTACAGGCAGTGCCAGTGGATACAGACATGGGAACAAAATGTTCACCTCTGTGTGTGTGTGTGTTTGTGTGTGCTTGTTGGTTCTTGTGAAATGTCAAGGTTCCACTCTGATCATTGGGTGGGAAGTGTATTGAATTAGACATGGTGTCAGCAAGAGTGCATACTGTTAGCTAAACCATGTCTTTCCACTCCCTTCAGCTACTGTGACTTGAGAGTGTGTGTGTGTGTATGTGTGCGCGTGTGTGCGCACGTGAGACAGACTGACATAGTGAGCTGCAGGAAGAGGGATGGGAGGCGTGTGTGTGTGTGAATAATTCCATTAGACTCATGAGCAGAGACACCGAGACAGGCCGCATGCAGTTACCCTGGAAATGGCTGCCGCGGTTACCCCCCGAGTGCCTGTCTGGCCTTCCGTTCCTGCACCTGCGTTTGTCTGGAGGAGGAGGCGGAGCTCACAGCCCATGGCAAGGGGGGGCGGTGATGGAGCGCTCACAGCACATCTGAGAGGAGACGTCACCGTCTCTGACCGCCGTGAAGCTCTGCCTCACTGTAGCCACGGCGATAGCGTGTGCCCTCTACGTGAGTGTGTTTGGATGTGTCTCTCTGGATATGTCAGAACTGAATGTTTCTTTCCTGCAGTAGTTGAAACTGTACCGGCTTTGCGGTTTCATAAAGTTATATAAGTAGAATTTGGTAAGAGTCGATTCAGCCTTGAAATCATACCCTGGACGTCAGGTTTTGGGAGACATCCTGGTTAGCAGTTTTCCAGTGCAGAATGTCTTCCTGTTACAGACAGAGACTTATAAAACAGATGTCATAACCCTGCTCCCCCAAAAAACAGAGCGTACGGAAGCCTCACAATGTGAAGGCAGTGGTGCTCGTGTTGAGTGATGAGTGGTGAGTGATGAGTGTTAAGTGTTGTGTATGGCTTTTGCATGTTGCCATCTGCACTTGTGGGCTGTGCTGGCTTGTGTGTCTCCAGTTCAGTATCAGATGTGATGTCCTGTATGGGAGTCTTCCCTGTGGAGTGGCAGAGTAGGTCCTGCTCTGCTGAACGGCTTCCCCAGATGTGTGTGTGTGTGTGCGTGTGTGTGCGTGTGTTTGTGTGTGCATGCGTATTTGTGTGTGTGTGTGTGTGTGCGTGCACATGTGTGTATGTATGTGTGTGAAAGCTGTCAGTATAAGGTTGTCAGTATAAGAGTGACAGGGTCTGTTGTTGAGGTGAACCCCCTCCCTGATCTGATATTCTTTACTGATTCTTTACTGATCATCTCCCAGCAGTGTAAAGAGAAGCAGAAGAACACTGTAGTGACACATGGTGGATGTGCCCCCGATAACTACCCCCCCCCCCTCACACACACACACACACCTTCAGCTGGATGACCTTTCACCTTCCATTTCCTCTCACTGTCACCTGGGCAGTAACAGTGCCCTCCCAGCAGACCAAAGGTCAACAATTAATTTGTGTCTTTAAAATTTAACAAATGATAAACATACAACACTCAAGAAGTTTATGTATTGCAAAATGCCACGACGTATTTATTAGCCTGTGGTTCCTTACTATAATTTTCTATGACAGATTTGATATTATATAAACAGATCGCCATGAATAAATAGTGAATTTGCTTGGTGAACATGGAAGACACTGAGGGAGAGAATGTGTGGGTCTCCTGTGGTCTTTTACGTCTGACGGTTAATATCGTGCTACTTGATCACAGAATGCCCCATATTCTAAGCTGTGTGCAACCCAATGGGTCTGTGAATGAGCATCGCTGCTTTGAGACAACTTTTGTTTTGTACACTGTAAAAAAAAATCATTTGTAGCGAAGGGTTTTCCCGCTGCTGTAGACGTGTGTGTCTGTTTTATGCCTGGCAAGAAGGTAACAAGTGGAGACTGAAGAGCACTATTTCAGGCCCACTAGCGTTGATATTGCAGCCTGTTCTGCTCCGGGGGCCAGGTTACCTCTCCCACGCGCTGCTGCAGGAATGGTGCTCAGGGACAGAGTGGACAGGAAGGGCAGACGCAGGGAGGGAGAATAGAGGGATATCCCCTCCCTCCTGTCGAACTGCTGGAGACAGGGGCCAGGCAGGAGAACGGGAAAGGGATGGCTGCTTACACACACACACACACACACACACGCTACACAAACACACAGACCCGCAATCACACGTAAACACACACACAAACGCACTACGCAAACACACTGACACGCAATCACACACACACACACACACACAGACACACTGACTCTGTGTCTGAGCTGTCTGTGTTCAAGCTGACTCTATATATGAGCTGACTTTATGAGAGCCCAGTGTGATATTACATCTTAAGACCCTTTTGTAATTACACTGTCTTGGAGAGGAAAGTGGTGAAACTGAGTCATTATTTCCAGTCTCAGCAGGGCAGTAATTATTTCTGCAAAACTTCACAGACTTCACAGCAAGAAGATGAAGGTGGGCTAAAGTCAAGGTTCTTTACTTAATCAAAGATGTATTTTCCCATAAATGTGATTATTATTTCCTAACAAATTTCATTTATGTATCTTGAATGTTTGTACATTTAAATTTACAGTATTTAGCAGATGATTGTCCTTGAGATCACAAACACCATCACAAACATTATATTGTAATACTATTGTAAGTAAAATAGTTTACATAACTGTATACAGAGAACTGGAATTACAATTTCAATCGCAACAACAAATTCTAACTCTTGGGCCCAGGAGGTTAAAGGACATATTTAAGGACAGGTGTTGTTATGATTTATTCTTTCTCTGTGGCCTGCACTGCTGTTCTTCCTGCCTGTGGTCCAGTCCCGGCTCCATTGCTGGGTTTCTTTGTTGTCTATTTTACTATGACAAGAATGTGCCTGTTTCCAGGTACTACCAGGGATGTGCTTGTGTTCAATCTCTGTTTAATCTGTATTTCCAGGTGCTACCAGGGATGTGGAATCATTTGTTGTTTGTTGTCTAATCTGTGTTTAATCTGTGTTTCCAGATGCTACCAGGGATTTGGGTTTGTTTGTTGATGGTTGTCTAATATGTGTTTAATATTTGTTTAATCTGTGTTTAATATGTGTTTCCAGATGCTATCATGGAAGTGGGATCATTTGTTGTTTGTTGTCTAATCTGTGTTTAATCTGTTTCCAGTTGCTATTAGGGATGTGGGTTCTTTGTTGTTTGTTGTCTAATATGTGTTTAATATGTGTTTAATCTGTGTTTAATATGTGTTTCCAGATGCTATCAGGGAAGTGGGATCATTTGTTGTTTGTTGTCTAATCTGTGTTTAGTCTGTATCCAGTTGCTATTAGGGAGGTGGGTTCTTTGTTGTTTGTTGTCTGATCTGTGTTTCCAGGTGCTACCAGGGATGTGCCTGTTTTAATCTGTGTTTAATCTATGTGTAATCTGTGTCCAGGTGCTACCAGGGATGTGGGTTCGGCGCTGACGCGAATGTGCATGCGCCACCGTAGCATAGAAGCCAAACTCCGCCACTTCACCAAGTGAGTGATGGAGGCTGCCTGACTCCAGCAGTCCCATTGGCCAGATTACCAGTCCCTTCAGGCACTGCCCACTCTGTGTTGAGCCTCTGATGGATTAGCAGTAGATGCCTTAGATATCACATCAGCCATGTTTTCTGATATATCTCTGCCTCTCTGCCACACCCAGTGCTCTTATGGACAGACTGATTATGCCACTCCAAGACAAGATAGAGGAATGGAAGAAAACTGCTGCTCTTCTAGACAAAGACCATGCCAAAGGTCCGGCCTGGCCCGCGCGGAGCAGCCTCATGGCTTTGTTGGTGGTCCTTATGAAATTTTAATTCTTTCTTACTGTCTCTCGTTCCTCCAGAGTATAAACGATCTCGGCAGGAGATCAAGAAGAAGTCGTCTGACACCATAAAGCTGCAGAAGAAGGCCAGGAAAGGTACTGAATCTGAATCTGAATCTGAATCGGAACCTGAATCTGAATCAATCCGACTCTGAATCTCTTTATCATCGCAGCCATTCTTTTGGGTCCGTGGGAACTGATGTAGTCAACATGTGTGATTATAGTGAGTGAGGCTTCAGATCATTTCTGCTGGTGTGAGGAATCGGGGGTTAAAGTGGGATTAGGGTGGGTCAGAGAGCTGTAACAAAAGCAGCGCGCAGACTGGCAATATCGCCATCTGGTGGACAAATCATTCACTTATCATCCGTGGAGTTGAAATAGATTTTTTATTGAATGATGGTATAATGGTTTTGGTGTGTTTTGAGCTTGTTTGTTTGCCCAGTAAATCTGCTTCCATTTGCGTGCATGCCTCCTCACTTTTACAATCTTCTCTCTCTCTCTCCCTCTGTCTGTCTCTCTATCCCTCTCTCCCTTTTTATTGCTTCCTTGTCCTCTGCACACTTTAAACATTAGAACTTCCAGGTATGTATTGAATCGAGAGCATCTCACCTCACTGCGTTTGCTTTAAGCCAGTAGACTCGAGTTGTTCATCTCCAGAGATTTGTATTCCCCCCACTCTCTTACCTGTTGTGCGTATTGTAGTATCCCTGAAAGACACGTCCAGTAAATGTCTCCTGTTCGTACCCACTGCCGTTCTCCGTTCAGAAACAGCATCCTACCAGGTCACTCAGCTCTTTTGCCACAGGGCCTTGTGGGATCTTTTCAGCACTGGTACTGTGCGGGTCCATCGTTTCTCCTCTCTTGTCCTGAGTCTTTTGTTTCATCGTGTGTTGACGCTTCCTGTGTGGGAGCTCAGTGTTGTGTTGCTGGGCTGATATTCTGCACCATAATCTATTGTCATCAGATGTCCTGAGCCTGCATCTCCTCTTTTCTTGTTTATCATAACCATCATCTGCTTGGCAGATCTTGTTCTGGTTCTATGGTGATTGTCATGCTGACTCTGAAGTAGTGGTCCATAATGGGTTGATTATAATTTCTTTTCTCTTTTTGATCTCATCTGCTCTTGTATCTTTCTTTCACTCTCTATCTTTCTCTCTCCCTGTCTCTGTCTTTCCCTCTCTCTCTCTCTCTCTCTCTCTCTCTCCCTCAGGCCGAGGAGGGTTGCAGCCTCAGTTAGACAGTGCAAAGCAGGACGTGAGTGATATGTACCTTTTGATGGAAGAGACAGAGAAGCAGGCGGTGCGCCGAGCCCTCCTCGAAGAGAGGGGGCGCTACTGCACCTTCATCAGCTTCCTGCAGCCAGTGGTGGTGAGTGATGGGCTTTTTGGGAATCTTGATGCTGCGTGAGTTGTGTGTGAGTGCAAGTGAGCTGACTGTGCACACTCTGGCTTCTCAGAATGGAGAGGTTGCCATGTTGGGAGAGGTTACACATCTTCAGGGCATTATTGATGACCTCACTATGCTGGCCACAGACCCACACAAACTGCCAGAGGCCAGTGAACAGGTGCCTCCATAAACACAGACTGTGCAACAGAATGTACACAAACACACACACACACATAGCATGCATTAGAATGTACACACACACACACAAACTGAACATTAGAATGTATACACACACACACACACACACACATATACTGAACATTACAATGTACACACACACATACACAAACCTATACTTAGCATGCATTACAATGTGCACACATATACTTAGCATTAAAAAATATATGCACACATATACAGTATTTACTGTCCAAAATCTCAAAGTGATTTATATAGAAAATATTCAATTTTATAGATACAAGATTGTACCCATACAGCCTGCTTGGTAAAGACATTGATGAAATAAAGTTTACAAATCATAAAACTAAATGAAATACTGAGGGCCCACCAATCTATGTACAGGATAAACAAATAAATCTACATACAGGACAAACAAACAAATCTACATACAGGATAAACAAATAAATCTACATACGGGGTGAATGAGTAAATGTGGATTTAAAACCCGCTATGCGGTTTACACTTTTCATAACGTATCTGCTCACCTACCAGGTGATCCTGGACCTGAAGGGTTCAGACTACAGCTGGTCCTACCAGACTCCGCCCTCTTCACCCAGCAGCACTGGCTCCAGGAAGAGCAGCTTGTGCAGGTGCGTAGCTCATCACATCAGGTCACACCAGATCACACCAGATCACATAAGATCACTGATGATTCAGCAAAACCCAGGCTGAACCAACACTTGCAGTGTTCACATTGGTAGAAACAAAACACTGAGACATCATTTTAGACAAATTTCACTGTGGTTAAATTGGACCAAAACTATTAACTAATCAGCTATCTATTTCAGTGTGGTGCATCTGCCAGCAGGTGGCGCTCATCGCCTGAGCAGTGTCTCCTCACATGACTCTGGATTTAACTCCCAAGATGCCAACATGCATTCCAAGCCTCCTTCTCCAATGCCCTCAGACATCATCAGTCAGGTGCTTGCCTGGCCCATGGGAACAGAACCACATTATATTTATTTATGAGGGTGACACAGTATTCTGCATGAGGATAACGTCTTAGAATGTAGTTCTTACAATCTACAGTAGTGTCTGCTGGACTGTGTGAGACTGTCCTCAACTCCTCTTCCTCTGCAGAAGTCCTCCAGCTCTGCGTCATCTGAGGCGTCGGAGACGTGTCAGTCGGTCAGTGAGTGCGGTTCTCCCACCCCGGTGAGCATAAGGCCTCAGACGCAGAACCTGGTGTTTCAGTGCCACACCCATGAAGCCATTTCAGTGCTCAATATATATTCATTAACATGAAAATATCCATCAACATATCCATCAACATATCCATCCACTAATGTTTACATTTTTATCAGTTTCTGCATTGGCTCTCAGTCTGTTTTTGGTTTGTTTCTTTACACAACTCTTTATTTTTTGAGTTTTTGACCTTGCTGACCTCGTGAAGCTGTCCTTCATAAAGTTCTCCCCATCTGACTGAATGTCATTCCGTCTCCACAGTTCAGCTCCTCCTTTGACACTTTCCGTCCCGCTCGTGCTTGTAACGGCTCCATCAGATCTGTCATTTCTCCTGCCTCCCCATCACATAATTTCCCCCCTGGACCAAACTGCCCCTCACACACATCACTTCACTGGAAGGTTTGTTTTCATTTTGGGCCATTTTGATTTGATGTTTTCATTTACTTTCTTCTTTGGCACCATCACAATTTTTTCTTTTCTTTTCTTTCTTTCTTTTTTTTTGGTCAGTCAAATCTTTTAACCCTTAATAAGTGATGTTACATCTACCCACAAGTGCTGGACTGCTGAGTCCATGTATCATCGAGGGCTCTGTGCTTGTTCCCACAGCAGGACTGGTCTAAAGCAGCTCTCTATGAGCAGTCTGGGGCCGTCCTACAGCGCAGGAGTGAGGCTGCAATGTCCCCTAGTGGTGCAAGAGGGAATTGCACAATGTATCCTGAAGACCCCTACAGGGCTCGAGCAGTCCCTGCACACAACACTGTGAAGGTGCGCAGAACAAATCTCATGCAAGAAAATGACAGTATGGTATTCAAGAAGCAGTATTTCTCAGACTTTGGCCAAAAGCCAGCACTGCCTGACGAGAGCAGAACGTCCGGCGTATGTATCCGGCTATCTGAGTAATCCTGCTGTAGGATCACCCTCTCTCTCCTCTCTCTCTCGCTCTCTCTCTCTCTCTCTCTCTCACCTCCTCTCTCAGCATGGGAAGCCGACGGCGTCTGCAGCCAGTGAGCTGGCGATGGTTTTGACTCATGGTCTGAGCCTGGAGCAGCAGAAGACCACCTGTGACTCCCTCCTGTATTCTAGTGGCTACAGCACACAGAGCACCACTCCATCCTGCTCGGAGGACACCATCCCCTCTCATGGTAACAGTAACTAGTATTCTTTGGTTTGTAAAGTGATCTTGAGTTTGAGGTTTGTGTGTGTGTGTGTGTGTGTGTGTCATGTCCCTCCTTCTCCGTTCTCTTTAAGCCATCAGATTCCTTTTTTTGGTGCATCTTTATATACATTTTACATTTAATCGCATAGAAATAATCATTTTGGATTCCCAAATTAAATATTAAATATTTCAGTCTGCATACTTTTTGTATAGTATGCTGTGCAGAGAACCCATTTAAAACAGCAATTTTTTAACATCCCTATTTAGATAACCTGTGTTAATGTATTGTGGGTAAGCGTTTCTCTTGTCTGCAGGTTCGGATTATGACGGCTACTCCATGAACGGGGATGCCAGTGATGCCCGTTCTGATTTTGACAAGTCCTGCACCGTCCCGCGCAACAGCAACCTGGCCCAGAACTATCGCCGCATGATCCAGACCAAGAGGCCAGCGAGTACTGCTGGCCTTCCAGGAGGCGTGTCAGCCCAAGGGGCCTCTGTGACCAATGGCAAAGGAGGAGGCGGAGCTACCATATCCTCTGGTACGGCCACAATTCGCCGGACACCCTCCTCCAAGACTGGCATGAGACGCACCCCGTCCAACGTGGGTCCCATACCCATCCGGCCTCCCATCATCCCAGTGAGGACCCCCACTGCGCCTGTCTCCCCCGGGTTCCCCAGCCCTCCCCCAGAGCACAACAGTAGCGAGGAGAGCCTGTACAGTGACGAGTCTCTGGAGGTCCAGGACCACAAAGCCTCCCCCATGCGGATGAGCCTGCCCAGTCAGACGTGGGGCCCGAGCACAGCTCCATTCTCCTCCCAACCTGGTGCCATGGTTCTCAGCTCCGAGGAACACCAGCTACTGGCTGCCAACCGCCACACCCTGGTGGAGAAGATTGGAGAGCTGGTGGCAGGTGCTCATGCCCTGGGGGAGGGTCAGTTCCCTTTCCCCGCCAACACCCAGACCAGCCTGAGCCACCAGAGGGCGCCACCACCGCCACCACCACCATCACTCCCCGATGAGGGTGAGGACATTCTGAAGACCATCCGGAGAGGGGTGCGTCTCAGGAAAACGGTCTGCAGCGACAGGTCTGCACCCAGGATTACACGGTAGCTCCACCCGCAGATTCATGATTATGGACTGTGCAGAGTGACGAACAATCTGGATGTCAGAACTGAACTGTTAAGAAGAATTGCTCATAAACTGGTGTCTAAAAAAGGCCAGTATCAGTGTAACGTGATGAACATATGACTCACTTCCTGTTAGGACCATTACTGTTGTAGGGATATTGACAAAATTTAAGTAAGGTCTACTGGAAAGGCACATTATAATGGGCTTTTGAACAGACTGAGTCATGAAAATATGTCTAAACTGTGTATTTACATTCTAGTTATGTAAGCTGTTCCTTCTGAAGCTTTGGTTTGTAATTACTATGTTAATCATATGTTAATCATATGTTACTCAATTGTAACTGAGGTAAAGCTAATTTGACTCATTTCTCTTCTGCCATGGTAAAAAACCAAAGTGTTTTGTTGTTGATCAAAAAGATGTCGTTCTGAATACAAACAGCACCGCAGTAGCCTACACTTTCTCAAAAGGCCATGTGAACAGAGTAGTGTACGTACTGTAACTGCCAAAAATAAACCTTGACATATGTGGGACATGTCACATGAAGGGTGATTCTTGTCCTCGAAACACTGCTCTTTTAAACAGTAAACCGAATCACGTGCTCAATTGAATAATATTTAAACTTGAGACTTGGTAAAACAATACAGATGAACGTCAGCTTTGTAGACGAGTATATCCAGGAGCTATATAAGGTAATTTTAGGTTGCCTATTGTTCTTATACTTATTTGTTTGTTCTATATTTTACGGGAATGTCTTTTTCAATTCAGGTTAGCCAGCAGAGGGCGCTAGAATGCTTTTTATTTGTGGCCAGGGGCGCATGATTGATTTTGGACTTCATGAACTCGTGCTGTCGTCGCCTTTTGTGGTAAATACTTAGCATTAGCTTTATTAAATTTTGAGGCTTACTACGGCAACGCTACAGTTGAACACGACGGTCTTTTTCTCAATGATGTGCAAGTAAACATGCAGCCTAATTCCATATTCTAAATATTTTGTTCATTTAAAATCAAACTGTTGAGTTAACTATATAAAAAAAACCAAATGCCTTTTCTCATTCGTTTCACTTGGGTTCTGAGAGATGAAATGTTGGGTTGTAGGCCAAACAATATACACCGCATCTGAAGTGCAGTCCGACCCATCATGGCGATTAAATCTAACTGATGTCATTACGACTTGGAGAGGAGCGACGTTTGATGAGGCAGCTGGAGATTGTAAGAATGAGGCGCGAAAAAAAACCTCGACCGCCGTCAGTCACTCACTCGCTCATCGCTCGCGAGTCGCCACAGTCCTGCCTGCAGATATGTCACCGTCACGCAGCGCGGACAGAGCGCCATCCGCCCCAGGCCATGCATTCAGCGATGTGACACGAGCGCGCATCCCGCCGTCGCCGGCAGTTGCGCAGCAAAGTGGCACGCGTGTCATTGCAACTGACATACGCACTCGTCTGCCTATCCTCGCTTCTCCGGTGCAAATGCTGGACATGACTGGCTACTGATGGAACCGCACCACAAACAAGACAGCTCTGCGGAGAATAAACTCATCCGATCTGATGCTGGCGTGGGGGTCAGCGTGAAGGAGCAAGCAAACCCCTCGCGCAGAGGAACGAACGAGCGCTTATTTTCTCCCACACCTGAGATGTTGTTGTGTCATTAGCAGTTCCGTGGCACGCGAGTGAATAACAATCATCCTGTTTTGTCCGTTATAAATCGCATTGCTAGACACTAAACAT
This sequence comes from Brachyhypopomus occidentalis, assembly GCA_020368025.1. NCBI lineage: Eukaryota > Metazoa > Chordata > Actinopteri > Gymnotiformes > Hypopomidae > Brachyhypopomus > Brachyhypopomus occidentalis. The sequence goes on along the minus strand of JAGXOD010001351.1, from coordinate 5,574,517 downwards.
TCAGCGCGTTCATATCAATGAGCCTGAGTCATCATTTCACGTTCTTCCCAGTGGAGTGTGGATAGGTTATGCCAGTGAAGGCGCCAAATTCTCAGTGCATTTAGAAATAAGTGGCCCGCTACGTGGGCTCAGGACATGAAATGATTCTGGTGTTATTTAAAAATAAATAAATAAAAGCAGATCCATTGACAGAAGGTTGCTGACGGATGTTTATGCTTCCGATACGTCCGAGACGGTGATGAATGACTGCAGACAAACAGCGCTGAGCATGCAAATATGTCCAGCCAGTCTAACGTCGTGGCGGCACGAGAGGATGCGGTCACATCACAACAGATTGGGCTCCTCTTCAGTCTGCCTCAGTCATGTTTTCGTGATGATTAACGGTTGTTTGTAGATCTCTTCCACTATGTTCTTACGACTTCTATTGCAGTGAACTGCTGTTGTTTTATATTTGTTTATTTTAATTGAACTTCCTCAAGACTATTATCATTATTTAACATCCCATCACAGTCTGTTTATGTTCAAATATATCATGTTCATATATCTGTTCAGATAAGCTACACTTTATAAGAAAATACTGTTTGATTTAAAGTCAATTAACAAGAGCAAATATAGATATCAATAACATGTTAATGAATGCTTGTGAGACTTCTCAGAGTAGATTTGGTGTGTGTGTGGGTGTGTGTAGTTGCTAATTGTGTTTCATTAACATGACAGCAGCATCCTTGTGTGTTGTTCTTTCAGGACATTACAAGGGTATTAAATTGTCTTAGAATTGCCGTTTGGAGAATATGGCTGTGGCACCTACATGTGGACCTCAGTTACTGGGGACACAGCTCAGGGGGGTATTATTTTAGTGGGACACAGAGAAACAGAGAACAACAGGCAGAAACAGGACACCAGAGAGAATCGGGACACCAGGTAGAAAAAGGGACTGGATGTTAATGTTTGTAAATTGGATGTTATTAGAGACTGGGGAGTTTTTTAACAGACCAATTTCTAGTTAGCTGTTGGGAACTGACTGATGTTTCGGTCTCTCTTGTAAAAATGCACTCTGATATTTTTTTACTTGTGGAGTTACGGATTCTTTTTTATTTGTCACTCATTTCCATACTAATTTAAAAATTAATTTCCTAGATTATGCTGTATGTTCCACACCCATATGCTGTAGCTCAAAATTATGCAGATTTATTCTAGCATGAATAAATACACTTTTTCTATTGTAGTTATTTAGGCCTACATTACTGGGACACCTGTGATTATAAGTATAGATTTAGAAAACCATAGCATTCCAAATCATAACGTTTTGTATGCAAGGCATAATCAGATCTGCTTCCAAATCTCTATTACAGTTAGTGCTCCTGAAGATCAATCACTGCTCCTGTTTGCTTTCGGTGAAGTCAGAGTGAATAGACGTCCTCCAATCTCATTTGTCTTTAAAGCTTCTTAACATTTTTTTATACAAAATTATGTATTAGGAAAAGTGTTAGTGATATCTGCTGTACGCTTCTTGTGGAGAAACTGATAGATATTTTGCCCTCCAAAACAGTCACAAATCAAACTAAATTACCCCATCAACAAGGACAGTTAATTGCAAAAATGCATTTATGTCATAGTTGAAGGATATGCTGTGGAAATATCCTCCAAACCTCATTATGTTCACCTTTTACCTTTCACCTTTACACAAACACACAACCTAGAGACTTCAACGCCATCGCAACATTCTAAACTCTCAAAACATGCAGCAGACCAGAGAAAACCGACATTTATGATTATGGTTACGCATCTGCTCATCATATCACATCAAAACACCTTTCAAAACAAAACCTTCCATCTTGTATACACACTCAAGCACCTTTAGTGAGAGTATACCCCCCCCCCCCCATCAGATGCCCCGCCCCTGCCCTTGACATGGCCCATCACTGAGCGCTCAGGGCAGACCTACCTGTAGACACGGCTGATGTGTCTCAGACGGCGTGTCTGCTGTCAAGGCGAGTGCTGAGAGACAGTGACGGCAGGTCCTGGTGAAGCCCCAGCGATCTGGAGGGGTCATCCTTCAGCCCACAGACAGGCTGAGAGACATCCACATGGCAGACGTCTCCCAATGACAAGCTGTCATGGGGAGGAGCGCTACCATACGGCCACGGCAGCCCCTCACCTGGCGGAGCTCAGCTCACACCGGGCCCTACCTGTGCGCGAACCCGCGTCACTGTCAAGCCCGCCGGGGTTAAAGGTTAAAAGATTTGCATTTTTACTGTACTCCCCATCTGTACATCTATATTTTAAGACCAAGATTTAATTATGCAAAGTTGTCAATGGTCACGCCTTTTAGTGCCAACCTTTCAGAAAGGAGGAAAACGCTCACTCCTACGGAGACATTTAAGACAACGCAGAAACGGCGACATTCCACCCAGCACGTAGTGTTAATTAGAACGCAGCATGTCTCAGAGTTCTGGATGTGGCCTCTGTCTTTATACGACACACGAAGGTCATAAGACAGTATAGGAAAACCTAGCATAACACAGTTATGAATTAAGGAGGAAGTAAACATGGAGGATTTCAGAGTTATTTGTGCCATGTATATACACAGAAGGCATCAGTATCTTCTGAACTATGACAGCAAATCTAGACTTTAATATTCCATTGTGTTGTATTTTCCTTCAGCAGTGTTGTCAGTACAGTTTGAATGAATGACCAGCATCATTACCAGCACGAAAAGATTCACAGGCCGCAAGGCCCTTGTTTACTAATCTGCATTATCAGTCATAATCAAAATAAATATCCAAATATCGTTCCACCATTCTGGAGTCTGTGCAGCTACTTTGCTGTTATTAATAGCCTAACCATTGTAACCTCACTTTACATCTCCTGCTAACAGATTTGCGGTTGTCTGTGAGGAGGATCCTGAGTTGCTGAAGGTGAGGCGTGTTGCTTTGACACGCTGCAAGAGCATGACGTTACAGAGCCCGACACCTGACTTGGGGAAAGGTCATCTGCTTGTCACGGATCAAACCAGAGGACAGGACCTCTGGAAACACGCCCTGAGAGAGGGCAGCAGGAGGCCACGCAGAACCTTCACAGCGGTACTGATGGACATGTGGTTCAAACACACGCTGCTGTGAACTCTGGGAAGAGTGTGCATCCTGCTGGCAGGTGTCCCTTCTGGTTTCAGATGCTTAGTGACAGGCGTGTGGTCAGGAGCGCGGAGGGGGCTGCTCTGATGACACCATCGCCGCGGTCGCGTCAGTGCGGGTGTGGGACCGAGCATTAGACGACTGCACAGATTAGGTGAAACTTTGTAACTGAGCAGATGGTGCGTTTTTGGGCGCTGGGGATAAGAACGTCACCACATAAACAGAACAAATGACAAAATCTTTAAGTTGAGATACAAATTCACAAATCCAACTCGTTTTTATTTGTGTATTGTCTCTTTGTCTCCGTATAATGCAGTGCTCTAGTAATTATGCATAATATGTTTGATGTCCAACATAAAGGTAAACTGGTTTTCCCACTAAGGGCAGAAAACATCTCTCCGTAAGAAGTTCAGACATAATTTCATACTTTTATTGTCAAGTTTTTGTGCCCACCTTGGTTACTTATTGATTACTGGATGGGTCGGATTGGTTCTCACCCTCAAACTCCTTCACATAAGGACAACAATCATGCTTTCATTGTGCATGTTTATATTGTGCAAGTCTCTGTTTACTTTGGTGTCACTTTGGTGCTTTTAACACCCTCTCCATCCTCATTCTGGGACTGCTAATATCACCACAGCAACAGCAGACTTTAATTTACTTTTAGGTGTGATCTGTGTAACTGTCAGTGTTAAAATCTAAGATCTTCTCTCAGCCAGAGGCAGCAGGATAATCAGGAACTTGGCAAATAGTTGAACAAAGAATGCAGATCTTCTCTGGGTCAAAGGACCCACCCCACATCTCAACTACTTCATACAGGCCACTTAAAAAAGACTAAAAACATGTTTTAAAAAAAGTCATTCACTAAAACCAAGTTAAAAGAAGAAGTACAGTTTTGCAAATGATGCAGAAATAAAGACTGTGGAAATCCCATAATGACAGATCCATAATGACAGAGAAAAATTAAAACCCCAGAATTCCAGTCCAAATAGTTTGATTAAATATTCAGTATCCTATTCAGTGTATATTCAGTTGATACACGTTCATCACCATCAATCCCAGAAAGCTTAGTCACTTAGTCGCAATTTTATGAACGCAAAAGCTACAAGCTGTGTTTCTAACCTTCTTAAACCTAAATAAACGTAAAAAAACATAATGTATGACATTGATGATTGTCGGTGACATCTGAAAACGGTCATTTAGACTAAGTTTATTGTCAATTTCTTTAAATGAGTTTAAGGAAATTATTTGAAAACGGTAATAGGTAATACTCCGTATGTGCATTTGTTCATTCAGTTTCACTGTTAAAGGCTGTTAGCTGTTATCTTCCTTCTTGCATTCGTCCAGTGTTGAATGAGCTAATATCAAGTGTGCTGTCGTAACAAAAATGCGATGTGGGAGTGTCCGATAGTTGCACGCTCAGGCAAATCTCTGCTGCAGACTTTTGAGTGACGTGATAGACCCGTAGCGTATTCTGAGGCGTGACTGTCCTACCGTTCATTTAACGTTTGGGCGGATGAGTCTTGAACAAAGGATAGCAGATCAAAGCCCTTCACCTGGTTTTCGTTTGTGGTAAATGCGAGTTAGCGTAGCCAATGTAGTGCCAGCTCAGTTCTCCGTCTTGAAATAAGTGTCGCAATTCAAGAGGAGCGGACCATTTCATTTTGTCTGCAGGGCTCAAAGAGGTTTACCGCCTCGTTAGAAGTAGTATGCCCAGAAGGAAACAGCACGCGCCTAAGCGCGCGGCAGGTAGGCTGTCGTCTGCTCCGTTCAGTGGTATGATTCTTCGCTTGATTGTGTAGCTATTTCTTCCTTACATTTCTTTTTTGCTTAGATTGTGATTGTTCATTTTACTCTGTTAAGTTTTTGTAAGGTAAGAATTTTATATATACTTTTATAAGGCTAGATTTAGGTTTCTGTTTGTAGTTCCATATCTGTCTTACCTGCTGGACCTTACCCTGACTTTACAATATTTATAATAACGATGCCAGACTTACAAATTATATAACTTGTGAACTCTGTACTACTCCGATGTAACCGCGGTCTAAAATCGTCGGTGCGTGTTGTCATCTAATTCTTCGAAAGGATCCGCTTATTTTGAGAGTAATTCAGAATGAAATTAAGTAAAATTAAGAAATATAGCAGACGTTATGCTGTTTATGACAAGTACACGTGATTTATTAAGCTTATTATCCATAAATATTTAAAGTATGTACTGTCGTTTTCGGAATAACATCCACAGTTATTTGAAAGGAAACAGATTTTAGTGTGCGTGTGTGTGTGTGTGTGTGTGCGCGCGTGTGTGTGTGTGTGGGGGGGGCTGTGTATGAGTAAGTGTGTGTATGTGGGGGGTTAATGGAAGGGTATGGTTTGCTCCGTTAGACTGGCCTGTCAGAACAGCTTTGTCTCATGTTGGATTTAATTGTTATCCTCGTGACAGCCTCATCCATCAAAGGCTTTAATGGTCAATCAGAGCAAGGCCACGTGAGTGCTCTCATTCTTTTCCCATATGCTTGTCGGGGCTTTTATTGCTTCAGCGGTATCTACACATTTTTATGAGTATCAGACAGCACCGGAAATGGGTTTATAAGTAGGGCTGAAATGCTTTTATTCATTTTATGTATGTACATTTTCAATCTTAACTCTAAGGAGGAAAACTCAAAGTGCAATGATATGGAATAGATGGTTTTTAGTTGTTTAGTAGGTGTTTAATAACCTGATGTTTGCATGTGTACGTTCTCTGTTCTTCTTCCCTTTTGAAGTGTTCCCCTACCCCTCATCTCCCTTGGGGAGCTTTGTGAAAAGTAAAGTTATTTTACCAGCTTCGTTAGTGCACACTTAATTAGCTATAAACGTGATGGATTCCTGACAGCTTTAATGATTGGAGATGACAAGCAGTACACCCTGTCACCAAGTCAAATTAGGTTTCAGCTGCTTTGATGTAATAAACATTATATTAGCTGCTATGGCTGGCCTTTGCTATTACTTTAACCTAATATAGCACTTCAAGTGAGAAATGAGCTTTGGTACCTGTCCAGAATTTAACAGTTCCAATCCGTTAGGAACTGATACCTCAAGCTACTTTAATGTATATGCGTTTGTCTGTTTGATCCACATTCAAAATTCCTTACAAGCCCTCTAAGTGCTATGAGCAGTTTGCTCCAGCCTTGTTGATTGGGTGGTGCTGCGGTCTGTCTTTCATGGCTGATTAGCATGAGTTCATCAGTCGCAAGTACAAAGCTATTAAGGGCCTGTGTAACCAAACCACCTCCCAGAAAGTCTAATCCAACTCCCACACCAGCTGTGAGACTGTAGCCCAGGTTGGCTGGCTGTGTCTACGGGGAGGAGGGGTGGGGGGATCAGCACCTGTCAGGAGTGAGACACAGAGGGGCTCAACCAGACACGCCGCCCTCAGACATGCGTGAGTGAGTGACGCAGACGTGGCTTCTGATGATGGAGGTGATGACATAGAGGGAAGGTTCTAGCACCCCACCATTTTGTAATCACAAAGCATGTCAACAAAACCAGACATGCCTGTAATCATAGCAACCAGCCCCCACAACACTGGAGACCTATTTATTTACACAGCCGCTCAGCTAAACTATTTTAAAGCCGGAATTAAAATGATATACCTGCACATGCTCGCAGTCAGACATTAACATTGATGAAGACTATTTGGGTGTGTCTAGTATTTTGTGAAAATGTATGCACAGTGGCTGTTCATAAAGGAGCAAATAGAAGTGATTGTGTCGATTCTTAGTAGTAACATAATAAATATTCCTCAGACGCATTCGTGCAGTGTTGAGTGATGTACTAAATCGGTGCTTCACATTGAATCTGTAATGGACCTCCATAATCATCTGGCTTCCTGTGGTGATTGACGTGTGCTTTTGAGCTCTGTCACACAGGACTGACATCTACCCTGAAAAGACTCCTCCCACCTGAACAGACCCCTCCAACCTGAACAGACCCCTCCTACCTGATTAGACTCCTCCTACCTCCTACCTGACTTCTACTCTCACTCACCAGATGTCATTACGAAACAATGAAACAGCAATAACAGAAAAAACTATCGCAACAATCACATAATATACAAAAAATATAAATATATATATTTAAAAGCCTATATATATATATATATATATATATATATATATATATATATATATATATATATACAACACACACACACACAGGAAACACTTATTGTCTCATATGAACTAGCTTTCTTCATGTCAAATATACAAAAGCTTAAAAGCTTCATAATTGTGGCAGCAGACGACGATTGACTTCACTTTGATGACAATGGAGACATCAGTCTTCTTTTTTGGAGAAGAGGAATGTGCCTCCTTTCTCCAGGGAGGTGCTTTTTCGTTTGGTCTCCATTTTTAGGAAAGTGAGTCAGTGTATCCCTTCGGGGTCCAGAAACCAAACCCTACTGGAGAAGATCAGCACCATGCCAAACCGTCAATTACCCTTTCAACAGAGTCGTTAATCATGCCTCCACCCTGTACTTCTGACACTCTGACACTTGTCATCTATCACAAGCTTTCCCAGACACACAGGGCGGAGAGGAAGCAGATGAGAAGTGCTGTGTCGACGAGTCACAAAAGGACGTTTTGCAGCGAGGAGGGAGAGATGGTGAAAGAGGGGCAGAGCGGAGGTTGTTAAACAGAAAGATGGAAATGGTGCTGAGTAACACAGTCGGTTTGGTTTAGTGTGGAGCGAGAGCAGTTCTGAAAAACGAGAAGCGAGCTCTCACAGTCCTGCACTGAGACACAGGAGACCCTGCAGAAAGTCAGACCTTAATAAACTGTAGATAGATATATATTACATGTTGATAGAATGAGAGCGCAAGTGTGTGTGTGTGTGTGTGTGTGTGTGTGTGTGGATATGTATGCGTGTGTTTTATGTGTGTGTGTGTGTGTGTGTGCATATGTGTGCATGTGCGTGTTTGTGAGAGAATGCATGCTTGTGTACGTGTGTGTGTGTTCAAGCCCATAGAAGCATGTGCTCATGTCTATGCATTCCTGGCTCAGAATGACACACATCACTCCAGCTTGGCTGGCCTCAGTGTGAACCCGCCCGTGCTCTCCCACTGCTCTGACGGATGCTCCTCTAAAGAAGGAGATTAATGAGAGGTAGGAGGCTTGCAGGGTCATTCATCACAGTGAATATTATTTAGACGGGCCATGTAAGCCTGTAACATGAGAGTTAGAGGGGCAGGGACCGAGCCTTAGATGTGTGCTCTATGATGGATGACCTTGCTTTCTCGCTGTTTGTTACTAGACACCAGCTGTCTACCGGGTGGTCATTGCAGAGTTGTTTCTGGAGCCCTGTGTTTCAGCCTAAACGAAGTCCCCGCTGACTCTGTGTCAGTGTGTGAACTCCATTTGGAGTTTGTGTGCTCATTAACAGAGTGTTACTTGGGGCCAAAGCTCTGCTCGACAGAAGGAGAGAGAGCCTGTTCTGTTCTTATGTTAATTTTCCCCACTCACCACCACTCACCTTTTCCCTGTAGAGAGGAATTATGATTGAAATCCATCTCACAGAGCTCTTTGTTGCTAGGCCATCATTTTAGCAGCTGCTGCCTTTGACTTACACAGAAACGCTGCCAGTCAGTCTTGGCAGCTCAGGCAGATCAGACACACCTTTGTCAGGGGGAAAAACAGAATCAAAGGCATGCAGGGTGATAATTAGAGATACGTCCCCCCCGAAAGGGCATTTTGTGACGTGGAACTTCAGTGCAGATGGAACTTAACCGTGAATGGTCAGGTTGGAATATCCCTTACCGAGCTAGACAGATGTTGTGAAATAGAGCAGCAACATGCTATGGCTACTATCTAGCAGTTATTTATCTTTTTCCTTTTTTTTTTTTTTTTTTTTTTGAATTGATATGTTGTCAGTCGACACCTTGATTACAGTTTAGTTTCTCAAGGTGATGGGAGACTTGCAGATGCATTTTGATGCATTTTTATTTTTTCACTGTAACCTCACTGTCTTTAAGAGTAAGCAAAGAGAAGACGGGTTTGAGTTATATATGCAGCACGGTTAAGCCAAGTGGAGGAGTTTTATATGTTACACCTGTGAAGACAGAAGCCCAAGGCGGGTATACCGAGTGGGATTCGGACACTCCTGTCATCCAGGGAAGACTCAAAAGAGAGATCTGACGTGATACTCTACGTGGATAAATCCCTCTATTAGCATCACCCAGGGCACAAACAGTTTTCCATCTCATTCCCGGCCCGACTTATCATGCCAACTGCAGGGGCGAGAAATCCCTTTATCTTTACAGCAGAATCATAGGTATAGTGGGTTTGGCTATCGCTGGAGTGAATTAAGAGTGCAGTAGTTCATTTGAGCAGATTGATTCTGCACGGGTGTTACCTTAACACCGATGTGGCTGCAGCTCTGAAGTGGAGCATGTCTCTTCAGAATGGAACACTTACTGTGGTGTTCCTGTATGCTTTTTTTATTATATATACACAACTGTCTGTCAGTAAACAGACAGCTATATTATCGAGGTATCGTGCCCTCAGTTTTCTGTGGGTGGAAATGAGTAGAAGTGTATAGGATGTTGTTTTGGGTGTGAAAGAAGGGGAGATTAGTGACTGTATTAAAATGATTTCATGCTTATTTATTATCCTAATCCTTCTTAGTGTTTCAGAGGATAAACATTTCTGTCTGCAGCAGTAATTAGCCACTACTCTGTGAATTCTTACGCTTGGGTTTAAGTGTGATGCTTTCAGAGGTCTAATGACTTGGCGTATACAAGCACACATAATGGTTACATAAATCAAGAGAAGAGGATGTCTGTAAATTCTCCCTGTTCAGAGCTCATTGCACATGTCATATTTTATTAACTAAATAAATTAACTTGGTTGTCAATCAAGCATCTGAGAATAATTGCTTATGGTAGATGCCTCTTGAGATGTATTAAAATTTGGTTGAGGTTGCATTTAAGATCATAACAGACTGCATCTGATTGCATTATTTAGGAATTTTTAATAATTTTTTTCCTCTGCTTTTTTTTTTACTTTGATTTGTAAGTCTACCTTTGATAACATGACTTTTTCATGCGAGGAAGAATAAGCAAAGAATGCAAAGGATATTTATTAATTTTTTTTTTAACTAATTGTATTCCGTGTTGTTTTTGAGTTTTGGGTGGTTGTTCTCTATCGAGGCAAAAATAAATAATAAAATTGTGGGATGAAATACATTTGTTGGAGAAAGAAGCAATTTGCTGTTTCGAGCCCTCTGGATGTCACTGTAATTGTCTTTGGGGTACAAGCAGGCAGGAAAATGATGATGTCGTTGTATTTACACCTGGTTCACCCACTATATGCGCGGCGCTGGAATCCATGCCAAAGCAGGCAGTTCAAATGACATCTTTTGATCAGGGCTGTCGGAAATGATCAGAGAAGATTGGCAGGTAATGGATACCTAGTGACAATCCAAATCTAGAGGGGGAATAAGAGTGGCCTGCACCTGCCAGTTATCCTTTATGGCTGCGCTTCTGTGGGCCTCCTGTCTGACATCTAGTGAGGGACTAAATGGGAGAAGTGCAGCTTGGCTAGATTGTGTATTATCATGTGGAACGAGGGCTATTTGTGCTTTAACACTCCCTGTCCTGTTAGATCTTGTGTGTACAATCGGAACAAGAAAGAGAGAGGGATTACGGGGACGTTTTGACACATTTGAATTGGCTGCGCATTAGAAACAAAATGTCTGGCACATCTAACGCTTTCCAACGGAAAACAATCTGACGTAAGCAACTTGATCGCAGCTGTGCATGCAAATCGACTCTAGATGGAGGGGACGGAGAAGGGCGAGTGTGCGGTGGCTTCCAAAGGAGCGTTCGTCCCCATGTACAGAGTCAAAGTGGCAGTGTTGTAGGGGACAGGCTGTCAGGCAGGAGGACCATCAGTCCCAGGGGACATTTGGCTGATGGGTGCTCCTGAGCCGAGGGCAGCAGGCAGCCTGGGGGAGGCCAACCGCGTCCTCTTAGATCCGTCATGTGGAGGCGCTCGGCCAGGCTCCTCTCTCCCCATGCGTCACCTGTCCAAGGTGAATAGGCGTCGAGAGAGATTCAAAGTGATGGATGACTTGTGCATTGCTGCCCCATGTCTTTCCTTGTAACCTCTCAATACATCTGCCCATGTTCTCCTTTCCCGTTCCGTCTTTTCACCTGGGCACAGGTGTGTTGGACTGGTTGGTTTCATTTGATAGATTTTTGCATAATTATTATCTATGCATAGGCAGTCATAAGATGTCATAAGCACCTAGTACAGTTTTGTATAGTTTGATCCAATGATCCTCTGAATTGTTCAGAAATTGACTCCACTTAAAAATAAACAATACATGCTTTATAGAACACTGAATAGGTATTAGGTATAACTGACAAGAACGGTCGCAACCATAATACAATGTGAGTAATTCAGACAAAAACAGTGAATCACAGTCATTTTCAGGTAGTTTTCCAGCACTTCTGCATTTTGCCTCTGAAAGAAGGTACAGTCCATCCTCCAGAAATGGTGGAATTATAATATAACTGAAGGAAATAACTTAAGGATTGAGAATACTGTCTTTGTTATTTTTCAGTGACTATTAAATGAATACATTCATTACTATTAATAGAGTCCTTGCAACATATGTGACATGATGCTGACTCAACATAGTGATGTCTGTCAGATGTCAACAATGGATAATGGCATCGTCTAACAGCCCAACCCTAATTAGGATGTGACTATTACATTAGCCTTTGAATGACAATTGTGAAGCAGGTAGACGTATTCCCTCAGCGTTCTCTACATATTAACTGCATAAGGAAATTATATCACAAAAAGAGCTTCCAAAACTGAGCTTAAAAATGTGGTTATGTGAACTTCTCTGATGTTGTTCTTTTTCCATCTTTTAGCCTATGATCCAGAGGATGTTAAAGAGACTGCTGTGCAAAACCATGACATGGAAAGAGAATGCTCAACAACCAAGAAAAAAACATCCATTAACGACGATTACTTCAGGAGGGATGACGTCTTCCAAAACTCAAAGAACAAGCAGTGCTCCTCTACTGAATTTCCTGAGACTGGCAGTGAATCGCACACTCGTGAGCCGAATGAACCAACGCCAGACCAAAGCACCTCAGGCAAAAATAAAGATGAACCTACAGAAGACAGTCTTAATGGCCAATCTGCAAAGTTAGCGTTTGGCTCAGACAGTCTGCAACAGATAAAGGCCATTTCTAAAAGTTTGCTTTCAAACACTTATTGGTCCCCACTGAGTTTGAATCCTCAGTCATGTGTGGAGAAGACCTCTGAGAACAGTGTCAGGAGTAGCAGTAGTAGTCCTGGGAACAGTAGTAGTCCTGGGAACAGTAGTAGTCCTGGGAACAGTTGCTATGACTGGCACCAGTCTGCAATTGCAAAAACATGGCAACAGGTTTCTGAAAAACACCACCCAGCAATAGAGCCAAATCTTTTTAGCAGTGTTCAGCTGTACCGCCAAAGTGCTAGACTTTATGGGTCCATTTTCACTGGCGCAAGCAAGTTCCACTGCAAAAGTTGCAGTGCATCTTATGACACATTGGTTGATCTTACAGTTCACATGAACGATACAGGCCACTACCGCGATGACAACCAAGAGAAGGCAGGAAAAGGTGCAAAGAGCTGGTCCAAGCCACGCAAACGCTCTCTGCTGGAAATGGAGGGTAAGGAGGACGCTCAGAAGGTCCTGCGCTGTATGTACTGTGGACACTCTTTTGAGTCCTTGCAGGATCTCAGCGTTCACATGATCAAGACCAAACACTACCAAAAGGTGCCTCTGAAAGAACCTGGGACAACCATTGCTGCTGCTAAGGTTATTTCCTCCTTTAGGAAGAGAGGACCCATACAAGTACAGTTAACTAAACTTAATGCCATAGATCAGAAAAAGCCCTCTAAAGGTACTCAGGTTAAGGACAATTTTCCTGAGATTTCTGGTATTACCAAAAGGGACAGTCTACCAGACCAAAATGCTGTGGCCAAGTCTCATATTTTGAGATGTATGGAGTGTGGAAGCTCCTGTGAGTCTTTACAACACTTGACTGCCCACATTATGTTGACAGGTCACATTGTCAGAGCCAAGCATTCTCTTCAAATAGCAGATGAATGTACAACTAAAGCAATTGATGAGAAGTCCCAAACAGATACAGATGGCCCATATAAACGCAATGGAGCCATAGAGTTACCATTAATCCCTCCTTCCATTCAGATCAGTACTAAGAAAGAAATTAAAGAGAAGATCTCACTGAAAGAACAAATTTGCAGAGAACCAGCAAATAAAAACGATGCAGAGGAGAGATACAATATATCTTCAAAATTCGATTACCTTAATGAGGACGATCTAGAGGAAAGTCCGAGAGTAAACCTTAACATCCTTAAGTCACTGGAAAAGACTGTCACTTCTGCCATTACAAAAGCACAGAAGGGTACTCCGAGCTGGGGGGGATACACAAGCATTCACGCTGCCTACCAGATAGGAAACAACACAAAGTCCTTCCTCTACAATTCAGGGCATGTTTCCTCTTCAAAACAAGTAGCACCTGGTATAGAGATTCAGTCCTCAGATCAAATGCTAATCTCTCCAAATCCTCCGCTGCGAGCTCCTTCACCCAGAGGGAACCTGCCTGCAGTGGAGGCCGTGGTTAAGGAAGCGAGAGAGGAGGTTGTTGAGGAGCAGATGAAGGATACTGATGAGCAAGTTTCCCTGCGAAGGCAGTTAATGAATTCTTCCTCTGCAAGTGCTGATATGAAGTCATCAGCATCCAGTTCCCCCAGTTTAGAGAGATATGAATCATTAGTTAGCAGAGATATCAAGGATACTGATAATGGCAATAACATAATTGAGAAGGGTTCAAAAAAACGCATTGAAAGTTTCACAAAGGCCCCAACATCTGCTTTAGCTTTGTATGACAATAATGTTGCAATTACTGCCCACGCAGAACCAAAACAAAGCTTTGTCAGTCCTATAAATGCCCTCCAGTCAGTAATGAATCTTCATCTAGGAGAAGTGGCTAAACCCGTGAAGCCGGTCCAGGACCCGATGAGTATGCTTATGAAGATGAGCAACAGCATCAGAGAGAGGGCTGCTGGGACGGCTCCTCCTCCAGACTCAGGACCAGAGCCACCACATCCAGATTTCCATCACACTGACAAAGACCAACCAATAGATTTATCGAAAGGCAAAAAACGGCGGTGTTTTGCCACTACATCTCAGCAACCGCAAGGAAAGGTGTTAAACTCTTCTGCGCTTGGTATGACTAGAACTGATTTGACGGATACAATAATGTGCAATCCAGTCAGTCCAACATATGAGAGTGCCCTCTCGGATATATCGGACATGTTACGGAATTTGTCAGACCCTCTCGGAGCCAAGGTCCAAGAGGTCCGATGTCCAAAGTCCAAACCAGCAGCACCTTCCTACAATGTTGTGCGCTCAGATGTTGAAGACGTCCATACTCCCCATGAGGGAGACGATGCATCTATGGTGCACAAGCGCAAAGGTAGGCAGTCTCACTGGAACCCCCAGCACCTGCTGATCCTGCAGGCCCAGTTCACATCCTGCCTAAGGCAGATATCAGATGGAAAGTATGTTATATCAGACTTGAGCCCTCAGGAGAGGATGGTCATTTCACGTGTCACTGGGCTTTCAATGACGACCATCAGCCACTGGCTAGCCAATGTAAAATATCAGCTGAGGCGGACTGGCAGAACCAAGTTTCTCAAAAATGTCGACTCTGGCCACGCTGTTTTCTTCTGTAGTGAATGTGCCGTGCAAATGCAGTCACGCTCGTCCTACCTCTGCCACCTCGAGTCACATCTTGGGTTTAGAATGCGGGACTTGGCAAAGCTGTCTTACAAAAACCTTAATAAGAAGGTTGTGAGGGATTCAAAAATTCTATCCCAAAAAACTGTCCTGTCTCCTTCCCCACCTGGAGCTGGTCCTGAACAGGTGTAGTCAGCACAGTAACGTTAGTTCTGACATCTACGACTGACTGAGCATGACCGAATGCATCTCATGTAGTCAATAGTTTATAAAAACTGAATTATATGAAATTTCTGTGTAATTTACACAGGATGTGTATTGTAGGTTGATAAAAAAAAGTGTCTTACAATGTAAAATATATCTCATTAATATAATAATCTGCTAAGATTCTCTCTGACAATGCCTCTTTATGATGAGATATTTCACTCTGCTTCCATTAACATTATTAGAGTATTCTCAAAATACATGACATATTGTCTTAAAATAATGTAAGTTCCTTTTTGTATTAATCTCTAATTGCTTTAATTGGCATTGATGGGGTTACACAGTTCATTTAGGTATGTACATTTGTACAGGGCAACTTTCACCGCTTTAAAAATCGTTAAATGTGTCAGAATTGTATTTATTTATTTTATGGCGTGTTTTGTCTGTTGATAAACTTGTTGTCATTGTTTTGCAGTCTTCAGAAGGGCTGCGTAGGGCAATACGGCTATTAGAGACATTCGCAAGATATTTGCTGTTGATGTTTTTGATTTTGCAGTACAAAGGCTCTACAATCTGTCAGTAGTTTAGTAGGTGGTGTATCTGCATCTGTATCCCCATAACTGAATATGGTTTACCTCATTTGTATCCAATATTCTTAAAGAAAAACATTCATAATTTCCTTTATCTGATTTTTTGCAGACTGTAAATCCACTAAAAAGCATGAAAATTATTTCTATAATGTAAAATGCAAAAAAAAGGTTAATTTTAGTAAAGTTGCTATAACAAAAAGTATGGATTTTTACTTTTTTCTATTACCTTTCTTTCTGACATGATAAAAATATTTTTAAGTTTAAAGCATGATTATTTTGTTATTATACAACATGAGTATCAGTGTTCTTTCATATAAACCTGCTTCTCTACAGAGAAATAAGTGCAGAAATGCATAATCATTTGGTTTCCATCGTTTCCTTTAGGTCAGCATGTTATGCACATTATGTTACATTATGCATAATTCAATATGCATATTATGTTACATGAGTAACATGAGTTTTTCTGCAAGAAGGTTTTTTTGCACATTGATAAGATTGACTTAGGTTGGAATAAAATGCCAGATTTAAGAACTGCATGTTATTTAACTACAATTTAATGACTCAAGGCATTAGAATGTGAGTAATTTAGGATCAGATTAATTGAGAGCATCGTGGTAGAGCATTCTGCTCTACAAATTTGTTTGAGATTAAGCATTTATTCACTCAAAAATATAATTTCTGAATACCTGAAAAAAATTATTAAATATATAAGTACTAGGTAATAATTCCAGTGTATTATTTTGATGAGAATAATAATTATCTTAATTATTAGTAGTCATTATTACAACACCTCTGTCTCGTGTATGGCATTTTGTTGATACAAGAGTTAGATACAATTGGACAATATTTCAAAATGAGCTGCAACATAGCACCCTTAGTCAGAATTAGATGCTCTTGCCAAGCAAATATCTACACTGAAGTCTTTTTGAATACTGTAGCTCACGTATACAATCACTTACATCACTTAAATTGAACTATTTTATTCTTCTTTTCTATTGTCTATAAAAGGTCAATCCATTTGTTCTATAGTTGCCCCAGTGATGCTACTATGACTACGTGAGGAAGAGAGAAGTGCTGTCAGACTGTTCCATCACTCTAATGAATATTTCCTAAATTGGCTTGTATATTTGACGAGTTTAGATGTCAATATAATTTGAGAGCGTGCACTGATGACAGGGACTCTGATTAGTGAGAAGCAAGCTGGGTTTGACAGTGTGATTAGCTTCAGTCTGATCAGACCAGTTTAAACAAGAATTCTGACAGAGATGCAAATCAAAAAGTTTTAGTGGAAAGAAATTATAGAAACAGAACAAATGCTGAAATGTCATATAGATCCTGAATTTATGGTTGATGGTTTCTGTCATTTCCTACCATGACTCAGTGTGATTGGACGTTTCTGATGATGAACGGATGTGTAAAGTCTCCTCTATGCATCCTGGCATCTCCCATACATGCTGTTGTTTGTCTTTATTGTACATATCAGTATGAACAAGGAAGATGTTCAGTTTCAGATCAGCATTCATTCATGTCCAGCTGGTAATAATTTAACCCTTGAGATTTGTAGACATCAAGATTCCTTCGCAGGGCCAAAAAAAAAAAGCCTAATTTAAAGCCAAGTAGACTTCACTTTATCCAACAACATTGCACAAGCTTTACATTTTTGTAAACTTTACTCTAGAACAAAATGAACTATTCTCACTTCACATCAGCCTATTTGAAATCACCCTCTCGCTCTCTGAGGTCAGCACACATTTTGGCCTGAGTTGAAATGGCGTGCCGTTGTGTGGTGTCTGTGGAGAGGCGGGGGGACAGGGAGGATGAGGAGGAGGAGGAAGAGGAGACGGCGTGTCTGCTGAGCTGTACCAGGGCCAACCGGGACAGAGTCACTCTCACACCCTGCATGGGTCCATTTGCTCATTCACAAGTCACTTTTGAGCTTCTTTGTAATGATTTCCTGAGCCTAGAGGACCTCTTCATGTGGTCTAAAGCAAGGCAAGCTGTCAGAGCAAGCTGTCTCACATATTGTTCAGTGTGGTGCATTGCAATGCGTTTCCTGTATGTGCAAGCTGTGCTGGAACTGGGACCAGTGGGACCAGTTAAGGATTCATAAATGCCTTTGGTGCTTCAGCAGCTCTCTGGGCAAACAGCTGTGAATAAAACACACCAGTGGAGGGGTTCAAGAAAACCGAACCAGCACAACATAAAGCAAGAGCTCTACTGAAAGTGCACGGGGCACAGAGGTTATGCCCACACTGGGCCCCGGGGTACAGGGGTTATGCCCACACTGGGCCCCGGGGTACAGGGGTTATGCCCACACAGGGCCCCGGGGTACAGGGGTTATGCCCACACGGGGCCCCGGGGTACAGGGGTTATGCCCACACGGGGCCCCGGGGTACAGGGGTTATGCCCACACTGGGCCCCGGGGTACAGGGGTTATGCCCACACGGGGCCCCGGGGTACAGGGGTTATGCCCACACGGGGCCCCGGGTACAGGGATTATATGCCCACCCGGGGTACAGGGGTTATGCCCACACTGGGCCCCGGGGTACAGGGGTTATGCCCACACAGGGCCCCGGGGTACAGGGGTTATGCCCACACAGGGCCCCGGGGTACAGGGATTATGCTCACACAGGGCCCCGGGGTACAGGGGTTATGCCCACACGGGGCCCCGGGGTACAGGGATTATGCTCACACAACTGCTCCTCTGTTCACTGCCTTTTACCAGGAGAGCTGCCAGGAACATTATAGCCCAATATATGACAGTCCTGCTAAAGACACTCATCACAGGGCGGCTGCGTGTGTCGCTAATTTAATGCTTGATGACATGAGCAATTAGAGAGAACTGCACTCTCACATAGCATGTCAAACGCTGTATATGAATCCATTATGTTCTGCCTTCCGAAACATGTAGTACCGTAAGCCATATTTCCAAACTGAGAAAATGGTGATTGTGTGAAAATCATGTGTGCGCCGGGGTCATTCACGATGACTGTATTCAGCTTTCACTGCGTGCATCCCCTGACAATATCCCTGTGAAAAGCAGTGTGAGCTATAAAAGAGGGAATGATGGCGTTGGGTGGTTATAGTAGTACTTATCACTTTAGAATAGGTGTCACTTCAGGGTCAGTACACTTTTGCTCTTCCTAGTGGGTTGACAAACATTTTACAGTCCACTGCAGGTTGAATCTCACCATTCACCAATAACCAACAAAAAAAAAAAACAAGGTAATTCTCAGGTAGTTCTCAGTGATCTACTTACAAACCTCATTAAAGTCGTTGCGCTATTGGTAAAGCACTGTGTGGGGATGGTGAGGTGGAGCGAGGTGGAGGTGCTGTGGTGCAGGCATGTCCAGCTGCCCTCATTCACACGCCACGACTTTTGACACTGTCGAGTAGGAGGATAATCTGACAAGACATGTACTCCTGTTCTGTCAGCACTCATGCAGTGGGCCATCAGTCTCGTAACTGTCCTCTGGTTGTCTCTGCCTGTCCTCTGACCGTATGCATAGGAGCTTTTAAATACGACATCCCAGAAATACCTGAGCCACACGCTGCTCGCGACCTCCTGGGCTGTTCTGTTCATCTGGAGTTGACAGGGGACACAATTCAGTACGACACTCCTGGCTGGAGCCGCCCATCTGCCACTTCCTGTGTCATTTATTCCTGCGCCAACGTTTTAGGAGTTGAAATGCAGCATTCTGACGATCACAGAGCAAACGTCTGTTCACCTGTCAGCTGATCGCGCATCACTAGTGGAGGACAGAGGTGGCAAACACAAACAAACCCAGTATGCAGGCAGCCTACAGACATACACATCAACAGGCAAGCAGTTTGCTTACGAGCTAAAGAGCGTATTCTCACAAATGGATCACTAGTTGAATATATAACTGTTGAAGCCAAGATATCATATTTAACATCATTAAAACACACGTACATTGTTATGTTGCCTAAATAAATTATACAGTCATATTGTTTTAATTGCTTACCTTAAAATGTTAATATCTTGATTTAATGGAAGAAAAGAAAACTCTAAACAAATGCACAAATAAAAACGAAACAATCCTGTTGACAAGTGACAACGTTAACCGACCACATAAACATGGTTCAAACACAAAACAGGTTTTTAAAAGGAAGAAAATGAAGACAGAACGACACACAAAAACAAAAAACAAACGTCACACGGGGACAAGGTTTCAAACGCTTAAGAAGAGGGGGGACATTATTTCAGTGAGAGAATTAAGAGCGAATCGTAGCTGCAAACTGAAAGGGACAGGGACTGGATGGACATAGATTTGATGGGCCATGTCCAGGTGTACTGGAGGGACATAGATTTGACGGCCCATGTCCAGGTGTACTGGAGAGTTCAGCTGACCATGCGTGCAACGAATGACTGTGAAGGATTTCTCATCTTTTTCTGTTCATACAGCAATGCGGCTGGTCTGCCTGGTAGACAGTGGACAGCAGACAATACTAAGCACATCAGTTCATCAGCAAAGGCTTTTGTTAAAGAGTGGAAACAACAACTTATATAAATCTATGTGCATTATCTGAATACACTACCTGTATCACTAAACCACTATTTAAAAAGTTGCATTAATGGTATTCTGTTCTGTTGTGTCTGTAACATACAAATAGATACATCAAAATAAAAGTCTGAGGTCTCACTGACTCAGACTGCCCAGGACTTGCCTTCAAAGTGTCAGGTCTTGACTGAAGAATAACTGTGAAATGTTTTGATGACGGTCCCTTAATATGTTCACATGTCAAAGAGGTGTGGAATCTTGTCTAATCTGTGAACATCAGAGTGCTGGCAGCTGGTAGATAAAAATGTCCTAGTAATGTCAGCTGCTGTGAGACAGCGATGTCATCTGATGACACATCTGTACTGGGTCTAACGTGAGGTTCACAAAGGGACAGCAACAACTGGGCTGAGTTGAAAGTAAATTTTGGAAATAATAAACTGGAAATCAGATTAAAAAATACCATAATGGATGAACAATGAACACTTTAAAATCTGTACAGAATCAGTCAATCATGGTGTCAGCTCTGTTGGAAAAACAAACTCACAAAGAGCCTGATGATTAGTTGATGAGACACAGGTGTGTTAGAAGATGGAAAACTAGACAGTACTGTGTCCCCGTGTCAAGGAGCAAAGAGACACTGTTCGTTTGAATTTTTGTCTGTGTGTCTCTAATGGTCTCTCCCTCCCTCCCTCTCTCCCTCCCTTCCTCCCTTTCTCTCTCCCTCAGTCCCTCTCTGTCTGTCTTTTTCTCTCTCTCTCCTTCCCTCTCTCTACCTCAATCTCTCTTTTTCTCTCTCTGTGTCTCTCCTTCCCTCACTCCCCCCTCTCTATTTATCAAAAGACAGACACTCTATTCTTGGCTTTTCTCCCCTCTTTAAGGAAAGAGCAGTGGAATGTGTTCATTACCCTGTTGGATGTGGAGATTGGTCTTGATCACTGACATCCTGTCTGTTGTTGGAAGTGGTCCACCACACTGCTTTTTCACAAACACTTCTAATGAAACACACCTCTGTTCTGTGGAAGTCTTTGTTGTCTTTTAATGTCTTCGGATCTGCTGTTCCTTTTTATATTCCGTTCAGTATATTCAGTTATATTCAGTTATATTCAGCAATGTTCTGTTATATTCAGAAATATTCATTAATATTCAGTTATATTCAGCAATATTCAGTAATATTCAGTCTTCCCCCAAACATTTTAATGTAACACTAAGCAATGAAAATGAAAGTTGTCATTACTATTGATCACCCATGTAGACTTTTCTAAGTTCATCAAAAAGAACTTTCCTTAAATAACATAGTTGTCATTTATTATATCTGCTAAACCTGAGTGATCTACCTGACAGAACTCGTCTCTCTGAGTCAGAGACAGCAAAGCATTTTTGCAGTCTGCTCTGGAAAAGTGTGTCTACTAAATCCTGTGAATGTAAAATCTCCTCATCTCAATTATCTGTGAATTCCAGTGCTTCCTCTTCTTCATTTCCTTTGAGCGTTATTTTGGTTCTATTAATAATCTATTAATAATCTATTAATAATCTCTGACGTGCTGCGCATACTGTCAAGTCATCTTTAAGTTTCTCACACAAGAACTTACTTACATGATCACCCTGTATGTCTTTCCATGAAACCTTATATCTTTAATTTCTTGACATGTCATGTGTGTTCAGAACCATGTATGTTCAGAACTGTGTTCAGAGCCATGTGCGTTATAATGCATATATGATACACACACATCTATAAATATATACAAATATATATATATAAATATATATATATATATATATATATATATATATATATATATATATATATATATATATAATACCTAAACAAATACAATTGTGTTAGTGAGATGTAGTAGTACTTTGAAGCTATTATAACATGGTAGTGGTAGTGTAGAGTACATGACAGAGGCGCAGTACCATTCTGAGTTGTTTGGAGTGTCCTCACTTGTGCCTTATAGTCCCTGTAGTGTTATGAGGTTTCCACAGAACGTAAATCTCCTGGGCTGGTGATCATGGGTTTTATGTTTTTAAATTCCATCCCTTCATCCAGCCTTGCTCACATCAATCACGGCCAGTGCAGCCACAATAGCAGGCTATTGACAGGTGTGACGGGACTTTGATTAGGCAGTCAGGCCTGAAGCCGGTGCCGGGAGTAGAAGCTCGTCATCTGTCAGGCGGGAGCTGAGCTGCGCCGAGATGACAGCAGACGCAAACACGACGCGGGCAGGCAGGGAACAGAGATGGGAATCAGAAAATCATTCAGCTCTTCTCCGCATTGCAGTGTCCTAAACTCAAGATAATGAGGGAACAGAACGGAACTGCATGGAATGCAATTAGCAAAGCGAACTTCCTCCCCATTTGAAAGCCCTCTCAACATTTTTAAACGCACCTAGTAAAAGGCTTCAACTTGTGCTTTTCTTTCCTAAAGAGTTCAGCGCGAGACGCAGGACAGCAGCCTTGTTTTCAGTCTAAAGTTCAATCATTTATCATTCGGGCCCCAGGAGGATCCCACTGTCAGTAGGTTGTGTTTTGGTTCTGACAGTAGTTCTACCTACTAACTGACCAGTCCCTGTTGATGTAACAGGTTTACTGGGTTCTTTGAGCAAAGATGTTTGCAGGTCCTAATCCATATAATGAGTTATTGACAAGCAGTGACACTTTATAATGTGTCTTGTTGCACACTGGAATTCTGGAGTAAGGACATGAGAATTCCAGAGTAAGGACGTGAGAAATCTGGAGTAAGGACGTGAGAAATCTGGAGTAAGGATGTGAGAAATCTGGCGTAAGGACGGGAGAATTCTGCTCACTTCTCTTTGTTCTGGTTAGTGTTCTTGCAGCAACATTCTGAATCAGCAACAGTGTTTCTAATGGTCCATTTGTGAAGGTTGGTAAGGAGATCATTAACAATCCAATATGCTTGGAAAATGAAAGCTCTAAATTTAGCAGTATTTTATTTACTTATCTCTTAAATGGAGGAAGGCTAATTTTTTAATTGCATTAACATGACCACTACAGCTAAGGTCTGACCCTGAAAACTATTCAGGCCCTTGAATTTGGTTTAAGGACCAAGTTGGTATAGGGACTAAGTTGGTATAAGGACTCAGCATTCTTATTAGCTCTGTTCTGTTGTTCCTTGTATAATTTAAAGCAGAAGAGGACCATTCTGGACAGTCCTGCCAGTGTCGATGTCTTTCTTAAATCAACATCATGACCACCAGCATCACAGGCAACAGTAATGGTCCTGTTGCACTGGCGCTGATATTTTTGCTTAAATCAATATTTAGTTGACTGTGGCCTGGAATCCTTACAAGAGCTGTTGTGTCAGTGATGTGGCCAGGAAACAGGCAATCAAAACGGCCATTTGCATTTAAAATGTTGACTTGTCCGAACATCTTTTTCAATAGTCTTACCTATAAAAGGGACGTTTATGTTAGGCTGGTTTATGGTTTAGTGCTTCTAGCAATTCCAGTTGTTTTTAAAGAGGGGCTCAGTAAGTGCACTTCTCCGTGATGTGGTGGTAAAGTGACCAACAGGAGGGAACCATTTACTGTTTGTCCATTGTTAATTAGAAGCGTGTTTAAAACGCCAGTGCGCATGAAGGGAGGGAGCAGCTGGACGGCTTTAAAGGTTCATTTCTCTTTAAAGGTTGGTTTCTCCTGGGTTGGTTTCTCCTGGGTTGGTGTCTCCTGGGTTGGCTTCTCCTGGGTTGGCTTCTCCTGGGTTGGCTTCTCCTGGGTTGGTGTCTCCTAGGTTGGTGTCTCCAGGATTGGTGTCTCCAGGGCTTTCTTCCGTTTGGTTTGACTTCAGGTGTGTTCCACCCCTCCCATTCACTCAGTAGGTTGATTTCATTGTTTGGGAGGTGTTTGAAAATTAAGGATCAACTTATTATTGTTGTTTTTTACGTCTCTCCTAAAATGTCTCACATTTAGGACACTAGAATAAACACGTGTTTGTTCAACGTGTGTTGAATATACTTTGGTCTGTACCGAATACAGCATTTCCTTACAACAAAGTGCATAGCTTGTGACAGGATACCTATTACATGTACGAGGGTTGTATGAATACATTAACTTATTTGATGATTATGAGTTCATTTAACACTAAACAGCAGCCATTACACACACTTGAACATTTGAGATCATACCTTCAAGAATTGAAGTGCTTATCTCCATTGTTGTCCTCTTTACAGAAAACACACAGACGAACAACAAAAGACAATATAGCAAAACAGCAGGATGCATATCCAGATGGCAGATGACAGGCTGGCTGTCCTGATTATATTGTTTGTTCGATACTCTCAAAACATAATTAAATCTATGTTTCACTTGCTTACATATCTTTTTAAACCAGGTTTAAATATTCTTCTTTCATTGACTACATAAGAAGCCTATTCCAAGGCAAAGGTGCAGGGCATAGAAACACATTCTTTAAAAAAATATGTAAACACAGAAAGCCCTGATCGTGCCAGTCATGGTCACAATAGCTGATGCCATCTGTTGTGGTTGTAAAAGTGTAGCAGTGTAGCTAAAGAATCCACTGAAAGGGGAATCTACTGTGGATGGATCCATATGGAAAATAGAAACACTCACCCAGTCACTGAACCTTTATCACACTGAATCTGTGGGAAAATTCATACAGATAATTCATGACACATAATACATGTGGTGAATTAGCCTTTATCCTTATACCATAAAGTAAAGACATTTACTAAAAAGTCTAAAATCAGACTAAAAATCATAAATGCACGGCCTGCTCACTTTCCATTACAATGGAATCAAGTAGGAGTGAACTGGAAGAGTGAAGAAAAACAGGAGCAAAGTTACCACGCCCGGTAAGGCAGGGAGAGGCTTTGGCAGACACATCTCATGCAGGGTGACAGCTCTGTCAATAGCCCCAGGATGGCAGGTTTGATTGACAGCAAGCAGGTGGTGGCTGAATGGAGTTGTCAGGCCAACTGTCAATCAGCAGCGTTGCTGGGAAACCAAGGGTGGCAGCACAACTGTCCAAGGTGATCTGTTGTTTTCTGAGTTAAAAACATGCATACCAAAACTCTGTCTTGTAGTAGTAAACATCAGTTGGAAACATTAAGTATCTAAGTATATATATACACAAAGTTTCCAGTGAAATAAGACAGGACATTAGTACATTTCATACAGAGGTGCTTCTGAACCAGTTTATATTATATAAAAACACAGATGTTTAAATCATAAAATCCATTCATTGGGGTTTTAAAGTTCCCAGAGTGTAGATCAGCTCTTTGAGTTTCCTAATTCCATTGCTGCCATAGCAACAATTGGCAATGCAAACATATATGTCATTAATGTAAAAATCCATTAGCATTAAAATACCTTGACACTGGAAATGGCATATCCTTAATTCTGATGGCAGTATGCCAACCCAGTCAATGCGTGCTTTGTTGACTTGGGGAAAAATACATATGACCAAGTTGTTTGTTAAATATATGATTTTATATATATATATAGGGTTGGCATACTCCCAGGGTCCCTCACCCACTCCTGCTGTCCTGCCACTATGCAAGCTGACCTCATCTACAGAGATGGAATTTTAACTACCAAGCTGACCTCATCTACTGAGATGGAATCTGAATCACCACTGGTTTCAAGCCCTTCCTCCTGATATAAGGGCATGTCCACTGGGATTAAAGGTTCCTAATAGTGTGTCATTCCACCACTCAATGATATCACCACTAGAGGGCAGCACTTCCCTATCCTGGTCAGAAGAGCTTGGGTCAAGTCTACTGATGTGTAGAACAGTTTGTTAGAACATCTTTGGACCCCCCAAAGATGTTATAACTTTCTCCATCTCCATCTCCATCTAGTCTTTCTCCATCTCTAGACCGCCCAAGTTCTGCAGTGCCTCTCAAAACTGCTCCCAAGTCTTAGCTTTTACCTCAGCGACTGCCTTAGCTGGAGACCTTCTGATACCTCTCAAAAGAATCTAGAGTTCTCCCTGACAGCATTAGTCTGAAAGCCTCCCTCTTCAGCTTGATGGCTTCTCTCATCACTGGTGGCCAGCACCATGTTCTAAGATTACTACCATGACTGGCCACAGCTTCTAGCCTTTGCCACTATGTTTGAGCATTTGAACATGGTACATTCAAGTCCTGTCAGATGAGAAAGTTGAAATCATCTCTCACAGTGATCCACCATATGTAGCCAGGTTACAGGATACTGTCCAGAGCTTTGCAGGCTGAAACTCCCTGGCTGAAAAGAGAAAAGGAGCATGAGATGTATTGGAAATATTTGGAATTTTTGTCAATAAATAGTTTCGCATTTTTTGTTTCTAAATTCACATATTATTTTCATCAGTACCACTATACTCATGTGCAGTGTACTTCGGTAATGCTGAAAAATTATAGAGTACTAAAACTGCTAAATCAGAATTTCTACTCTTTAAGAAGAAAGAACAATAAGACACAGTTGGCAACAAAACATTTTTTGTGTTGTGTGTCTGGAAATGAGCAGCAAACACTTCTGGGTGCCAGTAACAGATCAAGGCATGTTCACACTCTGTATTAGACCTCCTAACCACTTTACTAATTAGTTTGTAATTGCCTTTAACGGTTGCTTTAAGATGAAGTATCAGATTTTTTAATGACAGTTGCTTTAAGATGAAGTAGCATATGTTTTAATTAAATGGAAAGAAATATTGACTCAGAGCTTAATAATAGTCATGGCTGCTGAGATAACCTGTGGTTGAAATTAGGCACAGTGGTTTGAGGGAGAAATACACACACTCCACCTGAAGCTGGCGACTGGCAGATCATCAGGAGAGCAATCTTGGAGATAAGGAGATATGTATGAAATTATTTTCAGCAAATAACCAACATTTTGAACATAACCAGTAGAAGGCGATCTGACCCCTATTCATCCCTGTAGTGGTCTTCCTTCTTTTTCTTTTCTAACATATCACATGAAGATATGTATTTGATAAAGACTACATGTTATCACATGAGCAAATGTATTTGATAAAGATTACAAATCACTTCTGTAAGTCACTCAAGACAAGTGCATATTCCGACTTCTGTAAATGTTAGAAGAAACTGAATATATTTGAATTAACGAGGCAAACAAGTTAACGTGTTATTAAAGTTATATTTTTAAAAGCACAATGTCTGAGAAGATTAGTCTGAATAAGCTAATGTTACTTTTGCATAAACAACCCCAGTGAAGACAACAAACACTCGTTAGCTCGCTCGCTCTCTAGCTGCCTAATAACACGTCAGCAACCCAGATTGTAGAACATTCTGGACCATATATGGTCAGTTTACGAAACGAACCGCTTGCAAGCGCATCGCGGGCCCAAATCTACTTCGCAATATTGTAGATGTAGTTGGAAATCCAGTCATTAGCATCGAAAGGTGAGCATGATTTTAGACCCCAATTAGTCCGTTTCAGTACTTTGATTTACGGTATGAACTGAAGGCCTAGATCATGTTAGAGTACACCTGTGTTTAATTCTGAGCAGGCTGTACCGCTGCTCCAGTTCACATGACCCAGTTCATTGGCTAATAGACCGTACCGGATTCCATGAGGTTTAATTGAGTGTGTCAGGGCAGCTAGAAGTATGAACCAGAAATTGAAGATATTAGAAATTGCGGTCAATGGCCATCACTGTCTTTTTATTCTCGTTGCTTGATGTAGTTGAAAGGGATTTCAATGCATTACCAGTGTCGTCTTCAGTCTAGCCGCTGACTCAGGATCAGTCCTAGTCTAAATGTCATTGGGTTGATGGATAACCGTGGTCAGATAAGCCCCTGTTAGAGGACAAAACGCAGGGACCGAGTGAGGCAGCAGAGCTCACCAGAGCACTCAGTAATCATCTAACCTCTCGGCAGTGTTGAATCAGGTATAAACACTGCGTGACCCGCGCAATCATGAAGCCTTTTGATTTTTCACTGATGACCAAGCAAGACATGCAACTTTTGAATTTTTTGGAATACTTAAAAATCTTTTGGTAGATGTGTTATAATTGCGATGATATTCAAAGTACAATTTATCTGTACATCAACTAGACACCTGAGAATCTGTTAATTGTACAGGAAATGCTGTGCCCAAATCATACCGAAGCAAAGTAAAAATCAGATTTGTAATGCTATATAAACATATAAACGTAGAAATAATTAAGGACACCCCTGCCCGAAATTAAAAAAAATAGCTTTCTCTGATTATCCATTTGTGAGTTAACAAATCAAGGCATCCATCTAACTTTAAGCGAAACAAATCAGCATTTTCTTATTTCTGATTTATGATACAGTTCGCTGGAATGAGACCATGGTCACAACAACAATAATGATCTACAGCATTCTGTAATGACTATAGCGCTGAAGTGTCTCGGAGAACAGATGAGATCGCCTGAGCTCATACACTGTCCTTTATCGCCCTCTAGTGTCAGGTAGCTGCACAACAGCTGACAAAGGACGACAATTAAATCCGTCATTGTTTTACACTGAATCTACATTTGATGGTTACTCCATGCTGTACGGTTTTTAAGTGACATGGCAATTAGGTATTTCATGACATATATACCACTCATTCATAAATGAGGCTGTTTTTACACTTAAATATGCACAAATGCAGATTATATGTTTTGCCTATGTTTGGCCTCAGGAAAATCCCTCTGCCATGTCCAGCAGTCTACCACCAGAGGGGACTTCCCTTATCACGGGATGCTAAGAGAAAACCCAGCAGTACATTTGAACTCAGCGTGAAAATATACACAGTACAGCTGCGTTCAAGTCCGAGTGTGATGAACGGATACTTACATGACTGCCTTCAGCTTCAGCTTCAACTCCATCAACTAAAATGGACTTCAGTCAGAGAGAAACTATATAGGCAAAATGCTTTATTTAATTTTTCTTCCAGTTAACATGTCGCAAAAAGTTGAACTACATTAAAAAACTGGAAACAGCAAAACATTCAGTAAATAAGTACAGAGAGTGTAGGGAGAATAAAGGAAACAGTCACATCACTGAAGTGTGAAGGGGCTTCTGTAAAGACAGAACACACCACACCACTCAGAGATGGGCTGACTCGTTAGAGCAGGTGGATCACTCACATGGTGACCCTTTCATACAGACATGAACTTTCCAATGTCACCATTTGATTTTTACTTTGATCATTTGCATACAGTCTAGAGGAAGCCAGACGTGGATGTGATATTGAGACCCCTGGGGGCCTGAATCCTCACGAAACAAAGACAGACGTGTCAGTTTAGCAGAGGACCGAGGACAAACAGGGTTACGCAGACCATAGACGCCAACTCCCATGACCTTCCCACTCAGAAGAGCGTGGATGTGAAGGAGATGCGTAGCACGCAGAGCATGTGCAGTAGGAACAGTCAGGCTGAAGAACGTGTGGACTGGTAAGGGGCTGCACAGGTGGGACGTCCAGACTGAAAGTGCTACCGCCATACGAAACGGAGTAAACAAAACTAAAGGCCCTTCAACCTTCACGGAGGCTTCACTTCTGCTGCAAACGGGCGGCTTTGAACTTGGACACCCGCCGGGGCACTTCCTGGGGCGCCTCGGACACCACCTCTTCTTGTTTTCTTTCAGGGATTGTGGGTAGGGGAGGGGGGGTGATGGTCAAGTGAGGGATGGAGGAGGGCAGCGGATCTTTCTCGATCACGGTCCCAGAGAAAGCCTGAAAACCGCAAAAATGAGGAGTCTGCGTAAAACATCAGGTTCAGGCCGAAAGCAAAACAGTAAAATACAAGCTCCCTCTAGTGGACGTATTAAGGAACAACCCCACCCCCTACATTACTGTACTACAGTGCAACCCCACCCCCTACATTACTGTGCTACAGTGCGACCCCACCTTTGCCACCCCCCACTCGTTCACTACCTCGAAGCGTCCGTTGGGGTAGAGGCTGATGGCAGCGTGGCCGTCGTCCTCGGGAACGCCGTCGCCGGGGTAACCCTCCTCATGGCTGTGCGTGCGGCCGATGAAGCCCCGCCTCTCCTCCAGCTCCGCCGCGCTGCTCTCGCTCGTGTCGCTGCAGACGCTGTTCTCACGGCTGCGGGACTTCAGGATGGACTTCCTCGGGACGGGCTCACCGTTCACCACGTCCACAAATACCCTGCATGCACACACACACACACACACACACTTATAGCACATCCAAAATCCCCAATGCCAGATTTTCATGCTTGTAGTAACATTTTACCATGCAAAAATGTCTGTCAGTTTTGCATGTTCTGCCTGCAGGCCCTGAGAGCTGCACCTGCTGAAGACAGTCCAGCCCGTGGGGGAGGCGGCCCCTACCTGTACACGTCAGCCGGAGTGGTGATCCTGTGGTTGCCGTGGTGCTCGTGGGAGGCGTGGCCGTGGTGCTCGTGGGGGGCGTGGCCGTTGCACTTGGCGGTCTTCTTCTTCCGCTTGGCTTGTTCCTTCTGCTCTTTCCTCTCACTAAACTTCAGAGTCGTGTTCTTGCCCGTGTTGATTCGCACCTGTTCCACAGGTAAAGGAAGAACGCTCACATTCACTCTCCTCACACACCACTCATGCGCTCCCTCTATTTAAACTCCATACTGTTTAAACAACAAACAAACAACCAACAAACCAGACCGTTCTGAGCACTAACTTACTTTCTTTGGCTCTATAGTGTGACTGAAGTATATAGTTGGCAGTCCGCTGAGTTCCGCCTCGTCTTCTTCCTCGTCCTCTTCCGCGTCCTTAACCTGCCTGTCGACCGGTTGCCCTGTCAGGCCGTTGCCATGGCCCCCGTAGGAGACCGGATGCCCTGGCTGGCCCCGCTCGTGCCCGCTGCCCTCGGCCACTGACCCCGCTTCAGCCTCCTTCTCTTCCTCCGATGAAGAGGAAGTGGTCTCCTCTCCGTTGGTATCTGTGCTGTCCAATCTGACAGAGAGAGAACACGGACAAATCACTGCAAGGTCCCCCTCAACTGCAGACTCAGGGCTGTGACCAGGATCACGTGTCTGGAGGTCAAAGGTACAGTTAGTCAAGAGTTCCACAAGTACGAGTAACTGTAGGGAATTAAACTAGTGAAACGTTAGTGCTGGTCAGGAACAGGGTGCTGTCTGTCTCACTGAGCAGAACTGGGAAATAAAGCCTGCAAAGACATAGACACGGTCATTAGAGCTACTTAGCACAATAGTTTACACAGCCAGACACAGGCAGCCAGACACACAGCCTTCATCAGGTTTCAGTGACAGACAGCTAAGCAGTGGTGCTCGACAGTGGTACTCAGCAGGAGCTACTGCAGGACTTGTGGATTTAGGCTGTAAGTGCGGGTTGACAAAAGCTACAGACACAGGATGCCTGCATCCCACACGCACACACATACACACGAGTGAGTTAATCTCACCGGTCTCTCTCATCCTGCTCCTCCTCCATACGCTCCAGTTCATCGAGTCGAGCCCAGAGCGCCTCCTCAGACAGCACTCCTCCATGACTCCCTCCATCCTTCCCGTCTCCATGCTCCTCCTCCTCCTCCTGCACCACATACTCCTCCTTCGGCTTGGAGTTGGGCTTATGGGCCACGCGAGGCCTGCCTGACATTCACAGCAAAACAGGAGCCAGTGTGTGAGGGGTCCATGTTCTGGATGTATCTCTCCGTCACATGACCGAAACATCAACATGGCATCATACTGTGCACCACTCCTGTATGTGGAGGTACCTTTGGTGACAGTTTCCTCTTTGTCTACCACCTCTCTAATGTCAATAAAGTCTCCTGCCATCTGGAGAGAGAGCAGATGTTTGCACACGGTGAGCATTTATTCCTTTCTAAAGAAAACATGACAATTTTTGGTGAGTATGTGGGCTGAGAAACATACATCTGTAAACTTTTCTAAATCGTCTGTGAAGTCAGCTCTGTCCTTAAAGGTCTTCATTACTTTGTGCAAATCATCAAGCTTTTTCTTCACAACTGGAGAAATATGAAAAATTGCAAATGTTGTTCAAAATGTGACATTTATCATGTTTATCGTGATACTTTTTGAAGGATAGTGTCATTTGGAGGTCAATCTATAGACATTTAAAATGTCCAAACACAGAATGCACATGGAACTCACCTGTCTGTCTGTGATGTACAAGTGTCTGGGCCTGCTTAGCCGAACACTTGGCAAACCAGTTATCTCCCAGGAGCACCGTGACCTCGTTGGTGTGCACCAGCGTCCCTGGGGCAAAGGCCAAAGGGCCAAAGGGTACCTGTTAAGTTCGAGTAGGACAGAAAGTGTATATTGGTATGCTTTTGCTTGACAGTTCACTGTAGCACTGCACCTGTTAGAAACAGGACTTCACCACAGTGAAGAACCATATAAATTAGAAAAGGTCACCAAGTTGGTGCTATTAAACACTGAGCTATGCAGTTACGGAGATCCAGTCAGGACAGACAAAGAAACATATATGAAAACTTTTTATATACCATTACATCATAGGTCAACTTATCAGGCAACGTGAAAAGACGCTCTTGTAGACTTTCGTAGTCTTTTTCCACTTTTTTCCTAACACACACACACACACACACACACACACACACACACACACACTCATTAGTTCTGCTATAATAATTTGACATGTAGCTACTTAAATGCCCCCCTCCCCCTTTAATAATTATTGTGTGTCATTATATACATAAAATGTTTGGCTTTGTTTTGAGAAATGCCTCTTGTATGAATCAGGATACATTTTATGCTCAAACCACGAGGCTGACAGTGAGGCTAAACAGTATAATGAAAGGTTTCCATGAGGCATGTTGCTATATAAACACTCACCAATGTACCATCTGATCTTTGCAATCTTTCACCACCTGTTGGCATAGTGACAGACATTTGTCATTTTATAACAACATCTGGGGTTTGGTTACACATGCACACACAAATATTTATATTTAAATCTTTTAATGTGAAAAACACAAACTTACAACCACAGCGTGCTGATGTTTTTCGTGAGGTCAGTTCATTAACGGTTAGAAAAACCCAACGGAACTTCACAATTTTCCAGTGGAGTGGTAAAACCCAAGTTAATATTACTTGCAGCTTTAGTTACAAACATCAACAATACATTTCTCCGCAAGTTAATCTGTTATATTAAATAAATTAACATCATGTAATTTTACCCACCAAAATGTAACTATATTTATGAAAATAACATTTTTCTATAAAGTGCATGACATGGATTAAAAATCGAATTACTTTGTAGGCATCAAATGAACCTGTAGAGAAGGTACCCCACATGGAGGCGACCATGTTTAAAGTAGATGTAGTAACGACTATCCGAAACATCCAGGCCACTAGGTGTCAGTATGATGTCTGTCTAATGTCGAAAAATTACATATTGTGCCTTTAAGTTATTTGAAGACCAACAGAGCTTTATTATAACCAAACATAGGTAGTATGCAATTGTAGTCAGCAAACCCTTTGATTGTGGCCTTTGATGATTAGTTTACAAAGTGGATCAAAGCACAATTAACGTACTCGAAAGGGACAACAGGCAAAAAAAGGTTCGCTACACAGGTGAAGCGTTTGCTGACCAATAAATCAGCTTTCAATGTGGCGACCAGCTAGCCGACTACTTCGGTTAGCTAACTGCTGCTACGCAACACGTGATAATACGGAACTTTCTAGAAAACCCTAGCTGCAATGTCATAGTTCATGCTGTCTACGTTCAATAGTGCGATGAAGACTCAATTCAACTTTCCAAAAGTAACGGCCCACAAAGAGCTAGCTAAACGTATAGTATAATAGATCACAGTTGTAGCAAAGCTGGCTAGCTAAGGTAGCCTAATCAGTTCATGTATGCTTATATATCTGTGCGAGGAATATATGTCGCTCTGCACGGATTCAGTCTGAAAGACGTGCGCGTTCATTTTTTATTCTTACCTTTCTGTTTTCCTCTTTTAACCTCTCCACGTCTTTCGAATCATTGCTCGTTTTCAATTTTCCAGCCATTTATATCCCATAGGTCACCCACGAAAGAGTAGAAATGATAGATATCCAAAACAACACTCAAGGGGTTGAAGTCCTATAGAAATGTTTATGAATGCCACTAAATATATTCCACCGGCCTGATCGTTTTTTAGTCATCAATAAAGCAGCAGAAACGATCCAATTCGAGATGAAGACCATTTCACCCTTGCATCCTACAAAGTCGACCTCTTCCAAAATTTCCTCTACTTGCTTTCTTCCGAATCTCCAGCAATGTCGCTCTCAACTTACGCCATGTTCTTCTGCCAACAACAACACCGTAGCGAACACGTGATGATGCGCAGGGGCATTTGACGGTACGTTCAGTGCGAGCGTCAAATGGGGCACGCAAATAGCGTACTGCACGCAATTAGATGAAGATCAGTGAAACTGCAGGAGGTGATTGAAGTCATTCTAAATAATCCAACATTATTCTTTAGTTGAGGCACGAACAGACGACGATTAAATGCAGAATTTACACAGAGAAAAAAATTAAAAAGGTAAAATGCAAAGATCAATCACTAAAACACAGATGGGACGGGAACCACAAAAACGAGTAAGCACATTGACCACAAATAGCCCTAAAAGCAATTTCCTTGTCTGAACTATTTTTGGCAACAGCAAAAGGTTCACGTGTCCGATTCAGTACACAACGTGAAAAGAGAAAAAAACATGGGTAATAACTCCTTCCTCAACAGTGAAAAATAGGCTACCTATGTATAATGTAATGACGCTGCACAATTTGCAGCATGCCGCTGTATCCACTAAATGTAATAAAAATACAACAAAAGAAACGATTATTTGTATCCTAAGTTAACATTCTGATAACTAAAAAGATGTTTTATAAGCGCATGTAACGTACTTATTACATACGTGCTTTAAATAAGCTTTTATTTTGAAAAGCCGCTGAGCCTACGCAGCTGTATTGGATATTGAAGGTAAGGTAGGCTAGCTAAAGTCATTTATTTGATATTTCAGTTAAATTATAGTTTAATAAAGTCTGAACGTCAGCTTTCTACTTTTACCAAAGTTCTTAAAAACCCGTGTAGTGACAGGCAGCATAACCAGCGTTTCTTGCACCCCCGTGAGTGAGATTCAGTTGTTTGTGTGTAGAAATGTAGCAACGTTAGCTAGGTTAAGTAGCTAGTTAGCTAAATTAAATTGAAAAGTGTTCAAACTTCGGACACTCAGGCGGGAACTAAGATCATGTTTTCTAGCTAAATATGTCGTTTTAAAATTGAGAGTTTGTTTTGAAATAACCTCTTTTGCACGTTTCCTGAGCACAGCTGCGATCTACACCGTTGGCCATGAGTGGGCACCTGAAGACGCTGTTGCCAAAGCTCTTGAGAGTCCGTATCAACGGTCTTGCGCTCGCCTCCACATGCGCTCCCGGTCCATGTCTGCTCACGTGCTATTCACCTTCGCGTGGGCACTCTACGAACGTGAAAACGCGCTCATATGTTCATTATCTCAAAAGGAAAATCAAAGGTCCACCAGCTCCTCCGTATGAGCATGTCTGTCAGGTTGGAGATCCCGTTTTGCGTTCGAAGGCTGCGGCTGTGGACCCGCAAGATATTTTGGGACCAGATGTGCAAAAAGTAATTAAAACCATGATCAGGGTAATGCGCAAATTGGAGTGTGTGGGACTTAGCGCGCCGCAGATCGGCGTGCCTCTGCAGATCATGGCTTTGGAGTATCCAGAGAAGATGATGGCGGAGAGCTCGCCTGCTTCCATTGAGGCACGTGGCCTAGTT
This sequence comes from Brachyhypopomus occidentalis, assembly GCA_020368025.1. NCBI lineage: Eukaryota > Metazoa > Chordata > Actinopteri > Gymnotiformes > Hypopomidae > Brachyhypopomus > Brachyhypopomus occidentalis. The sequence goes on along the minus strand of JAGXOD010001351.1, from coordinate 5,538,562 downwards.
TCATTGCCCCTGAGGATATTTATTAATCCTCAATTACGCGTTCTAAACGGGCAGGTTGTCACCTTCCAGGAGGCTTGCGAGAGCATCTCAGGATACTCAGCCTGTGTGCCACGCTACAGTTCTGTAGAGGTCTCAGGTAAACTCAGGATTAATCCGGCAGACCTCGACAGCAACATGTATTACATCTAAAATATACAGTACTTTTTAGTGATCTGACCCCATATATTAATTTCTTCTCTCTAAAGGACTGAATGAGAATGCGGAGCCTGTTCAATGGGAAGTGAGTGGCTGGCCAGCAAGGATTGTACAGCATGAGATGGACCACCTCAATGGAATTCTTTACGTTGATCGTATGGACAGCAAAACCTTCAGTAATGTAAATTGGGAAGAATACAATGAATAGCAGTTCTAGTACACTCTGCTAAAAAGTTTGATCACATTTGCTTGATACCATTGAGTTTATTAAAGGGTAATCCTGAAGACATCTTGTGCAAGGATGTGCAAACTGCAGTTAATTTTCAAGGAAGTGATGCCCTAAATCCAGAGCCTTTCATCTTAGACAAAGTCTGTAAAGGTGCATGCTACCTTTATGAACTTTTGTGTAAATTACCATCACTTTTTGGGGACAAAATGTTGTACTGCAAATATTTTCACTACTCTCTTGTTGTGGGTTCAAGATATACAAGTACCAAATGCATGGTGTAAACAGGACTTCCTGAGATATTCTCAACTCCCAAAGGTCATGTTCACATGTACAATGATTGAGCAGTCTCACCCCACATTATCAGACAGGGTTGGTCAGAATTATAACAAACTATGATGCCAAATGAAAAGATTTAAAGTAAAGAAAATAAAAAAAACAATATATTGTCAAGAGTTTAAAACTTGCGGCAAGGTTATTTTTGAAAATTCATACCATTGTCACCAGACTCGCACAACTTTTAAATTCCCAAATCTCACCCAGAACCAGAACCTTTGCAGGCACAGACCGGGACTGGTTCTAGCGTGTGGGAGCTTTTGACCTGTGCTGGGTAATGCAGAGCTTCTGACACAACTATGATCTTTCAGTAAGTTCATGAATACATCCTGTGTAATTTCAGACAGAGCAGGACTCAAAAAGCATGCCACACTTGCAGTTCATTGGGCTTTTAAACCAGCAGGCCTTGCAGTACTGGATACAACAGTACCTGCACAGGGTGCACACCTCTGCACCTGCACATTTAGTGCAAATGTGCGAGAGCCTTTGCACTTTATGTTTTTTAATAAGGCACTGCTCATCACAAGAAAGAGTGTGGAAGACCTTGCAGGTAAGGCAAGCATAGTCCGCTCCGATGGAGTCACAGCACTTGTGTAGAGGCATGGGTGTGGGCGTGGCCGTGGGGGCTCTGGGAGGCTCTTTGTTCAGTTCCACCGGGTATTTGACAACATGGTCAGATCTCTGACAAACCTGCGTCTCTTCACATAGATAATCGTGAGATTTGTTACAGGTGTGGCAGACCACGCAAACCGGACTTTCCGTAGAAAGACACGAGTGTCTCTCTGGCGATGGAGTCACTTCTCCCCGAGGTGTCTGCAACCTTCCTGTAGATTGTACATTGTGTCGCAGACCTCGACACCTGAAATCTTCACACATGACGTCATGGATGATGTGACAGCTGTGGCACACCACAAAGACATCTGCGCTGGAGTTGTTCACGCAGCTGTGTGTCTTTAGTGCGTCTTTTGGCGGCTTCTCCCAGCTCTGGCTGCTGTCCTGTGTGAGCCTGTCCCCTCCGTGCTGCACATCCCATACGTCATGGCCTTGTCCTCTGCAGATCTTAATTTCAGGACAATCCACACTATGAGCTTCTTTGCACTGCAAGCACAGATGGGTACACAAGTCATATGATTTAGAACAGCTGCACACTCCTTGCTCCCTTCTAGAAACATTTGTTTGGGAATCTAAAGCCAATTTTTCATTATCAGATGTTTTTGTAGGCTTCTGGCCTGACTCCGTCTTCTGAGTGGGTGACGGCTGGGGCATTGGGATTATCCGAGAGGTCACTGTTGAAGCACAGACAGTTTGAGCTTTGCCTGCACTTTCGTCACTCACTCTCTCAGACTGAGAACAGCTACCATGGGACATTCTGGGTGAAGGAATTTCTTCAGGTGGAATGTAAAGATAGTTGGGTGGTGCAGTCATGTGATCACTCTCTGCCTGCCACACAGACTTTGGATTTTCATCGGTGTAAATATCTAGATCTGATGTCTCATGTTTTGAGGTCTGTAGTGTGGCCTCTAGCTCTCCCCTCGCCTTCTCCAACGCCACCTTCAGGCAGTGGCCGTGCCTTCTCTCTTGGACAAGCCGGAGCTCCCCCTCCACGCCGGAGCCCAGAGAAGGCGCGGCACTGAGCAGCAGTCTGCACTCCACGGCAGCAGTGAAGAAGACACAGGCCAGCTGCAGGAGGGCGCCTGCAGGGGTCGCTGTGGAGCCAAGCTTCAGCTGCTCCTCCTCATCAGCTCCACCCGGCATGTATCCCAGCAACCCAAACAGCTCTTTAGCTTGCAGTGATGTCAGAGCAGGCTTGATGCAGTGTGTGAACATGCCTGAAAACATCTGAAGAAGATATCCAATAAGGTCATCCTTAAGAACAGACACTACAGACTTCATCACCAAGCACTAAAATATTTGGTAAAATGTTCAAGGACAGCACATCAATATGAGGCTTTCAGGCACAAACCACACTTGATACAAATGACCTTTTAACACGATCAATGTCCTCTCAATCAGAACAAACTCAGACATAACTGGCAAGAGAAATTGCTCATGTGACATTCCAAACAGTCCGCCTTATAAAGGGCAGAAACTGGCATACCTTCACAACCCTGTACTCCTTGCGCCATGGGAACAGGTAGAGATTTATAGCCGCAAGCTCCAACACTTCAAAGGCCTTAGCTAGTCTCCCCAGTCCAGCCTGCCCCGAGGTGACTGGCATAGCCTGCAGTGAGGTTTCCATCACTGATAGCGGGTCTAAGCCGCGCTGGGAGTGCGTGTCGTGGTAACTGCCTTTGGAGAGAAGCCCCTCCACCTCCGTGCTCAGCTCTTCGTCTTTGCACACTGGGCTCCAATAACCTCGTCGAATCTGTCGTTCCAGGCTGTCCCGATACATCTCTAACAGACGACCGCTCATTTCACCAGCTGCAGTGCTCATCCTAAAATCAGGACATAGGTGATTGTTATGGTGTTGGCAGTAAATTGTAACTCCTGATTTAAATAGTGTAACAAATCAGCGATTACTAGAAAAGTTACTACATTTAAAAACTACTGTCTGTATAGCTAGATTGTCATCAGCTATCCATCAACTCCCGCCGTCAAACGGTTATTTAACTGTAGATTCGATTAATTTAGTTAGTCAGCTAAATTCACAATTTTTGAACTAGCTAGGCAGCTATCGGCCAAACGAGGAAAACGGAAGCGACATTAAACTAATGCAGAAAGTTAGGATAACTAAACGGTCTAGTAAGATGACCAGAGATGATACGTGAAGCCAGCCCACACACCATAAAAGTATCTAGATAAATGTGTGGCTAGTTACCTACACAAATTTGTCTGGTTGCGTTATTTTCACTACCGTTAGCTGGCTGGCTAGCTGTTAGTTAACTTAGTCGATTAATCGAAATGGTCAAATCTCGTCAGCTGACTGATAGTGAAATCATACACACTTAAATAACATAAATACATTAAACAGATTAACAACCTGCTGACAAGTCGACTTGCTTTAACGTTACCGATCAAACTTGACCTCTGTTAATGATCTAAAAGGTTTCACGAAAAATACGTCCAAGATGACTAACGTAATGTTAAAAACCAAAGCGAAATCGAAAACTTTTTTGACGCAACTTCCGCAATGGACGTCAGAGCAGCGCTTACGCTAATTTTCTGTGAGAAAGTTTACAAAATTAAAGCTGAAAACAGACGAATAAATTGTTTGTTTTATATATTTATTATTTTAATGTATTTACAATTAGGTCCATTATTATATAAAAAAATTAAAATGCCTCATCCTTCCAGTGAGTGGTTTCACTCGCACAGAGGCATGGAAGTTTGAGGGTGAGGTACAGTATTCTCTCTCTGTTCCTGTTATGCTCTTCTGGATTGGGATTGATGATGTCATGCATAGGGCCACATCCCCAAGTGCCCCTATCACCACTTGAACAGCCCTGGTGTTAATGTTCCACATTCTCTCTATTTCTTTCAGTCTCATATTTTACCAACCTTTCATTTCAATATAATATAATCTATTCCATAGTCATTCATTATATTATATTAGTCCAGCACCAAGCAGCAGTAAACTGCATTGCAACACACTACCAAGGGGCAGGGATCACTTACACTTAAACGAAAGTTGAAAAGTTTGGAAAAATACCAGAGACTGAAAGACAGATTGAAACACCAGGGTTGTTCCAGTGGTGATAGGGGCACTTGAGATTGTAGCCCTATGCTGGAGGAGTGACTCCAACATGACATCATCAGTCTCAGTCCAGAAGAGTATGTGTCAATAATTGCATTGTGTTTTTAATGCAGAACTTACAGGACAGAGAAATGTTCCACTAGAAAGCGACTGTTGTAGGTATAATACACCGCAAAAGGATATTTTGTACAAGTAGTTATGCCATTTAAAAGTTAACCAAATACGTTTTTGAACGTTAAGTAAGAGGGTACTTGGTTCTGGGCAGGGGAGAAAACCATTTAACTGCCTGAACACACGGTACGGATGGTTCACAAGAGGGCGCCAAAACACACAATATGCGTATAATGTTCCAAACCCATCGGCTATTATCAACTATTAGCTATCTTTATGCAGCCTTAATATTATCGATGAACATGTTTATAGACAAAATAAAGGTTCATTCCGTAAAAACAAGTGTTGCTTGTTGAATTAGTCTATGATTCCTTCAGAGAAAGAAAGCGTTCCTCTATTTTGAATATGAAGTAAAATGTACATTTAGATTCATAGATTTAAAAATTGTGTCTATGCTCCGCCTCTCGATAAAGGCGTGTCTACCGTGACGGGGACCGAAGGGCGGAGCTTTAGTTCATGCGACTAGATTAAATATCACCCTCGGGTGAGTATGAAGTCTGTAAACTAAAATCTGAGAGCCGCTCAGATTTCACTGCCGGAGTCTAGTACATGTGTTAGTTGCAGTACAGGTGCATTTCGTTAGTTCTCCAAAACGAGCCAAACTATGGCAAACGAGGACAGAGTCGTTCTGGCGCTCGGTGGGACAGGCACTGTCGGGTCTGGGGTGGTCAAAGCGTTGTTGGACAGAGGTAAGAAGGGAATAAACTTAACATTACGTTGTCACCTTTGCGGAGATTATTATTATTATTATTATTATTATTATTATTATTGGTAATAGTAATAACTATGAATTTATTCTTAAATATATCCGTTAGATTTGAGTGAGCAAATAGTGTCACGTTGATATTATTGTTATTGTTACAGTAATAAATAATGAATAATTATTATAATAAAAAATAATTAACTGTATCAGATTTACAAAGTTTAACAAACCACTTTATACATGCAAATGATTGAGTGTCCTTTTATAGGCTACACATATCAACATGTCTATCATAATGATATATACTACATAATCACATGTATATGTACTGAAGGTTTTAAGGTTGCTGTGATCTCCAGAGACAGTAAAAAACTGGAGAAGCTGAAAGGGTTCGTTTCAGCCTCCACCATAGGCAAGCTGACCACCCTGGTTGGGGATGTGGGTAAGTGTGGCCCTTCCCTCTCCTCCATTGCCCCCTTCCCACTGAACTCATTAGTGTGCCTGTTCCCAGGCTCTGAGGAGGGGGCTGAGAGGGCAAGGCAGGCCCTGCTACAGGCTGTGGGCAGGATCACAGACGTGGTGTCCTCTCTGGGCTTCAGCTGGTGGCAAGGAGGACCCCCACACACCCAGTCTCTCCAGGAGCTCCACTGGGTGAGCTGCATCGCAGGCTAGGCCAGGCTAGGCAGCGCTACCGATGGAGACGTGCGTGGGGACCAGGGGTCAGGTGTGCAGCTCAGTGCTCAGATCCTCACACAGAAGCATTGAGCTCTTCAGTCCCTCAGAATCACCACTGCACACCTCATCCTCCCTTCAGACCTCCAAATTCAGGATCATTCCTGCATGTTTCTGCACCCCCCCCCACCCCCGGTCTTGTACCGTATCCATCCCCTCCTGACACATGTACTTCTCTCCGTCCATCAGGTTATTGAGACTCTGCTCTTCAGTACGTTTGTGTCATGGAAAACGTTCTTCCCCCTGGTGAGAGATGACCGCGACTGCACCTACACATTCATAACAGGTAGGTCGTGCTGACACACAGGAGAGTGGTCATTCACGGCAGGACATTTTATGCTTTTTCTTTGACCACGAACTCACAGTAAATCACAAATGTTCGTCACAAAACTGCTTCTGTTCATCCATGTGCATGTGCCAGGCTCTTGTGATCTGGGGTTATAGCTGAAGAGAATCGTGACTGAGTAGCACATCCAGTTTCTCAGTTTTATTTAAGCTGGAGAACCCTGTGTGTCCTCCAGGGGGAGCTGGGGAGAAGCTACTGATGCCAGGTACTGGATTTCTGACCGTGGGGGCAGGCAGTGCTCTGGCCTTCTGTCAGGTCCTGCGTGAAGAGTATCCTCAGGTCCCCTGCAAACTCAACCAGGTCTGCCTTAGTGACTCAGTCACTGACTCACGCTTATACACGGCCCACTGAGAGCCAAACGACAGGCATGCCCGGGCTGTAACTTCACTGTCCCATCCAGGAAACCTCCATCTGAACCTGTGTGATCTCTGCTGGTTTTCCCACAGCTGAAAATCAACATGGGCGTTGCCACTCCGGACCGCGTGGCGCCCGGTTTCCTAAACCACGTGGATTTAGGTGAAGCCGTAGCCACGCTGGTGGAGAGGAGGACGGTGTCCCACACCGTCTTCACCATCAACTCTTCAGCCGACCTAAAAAACGTCATCCTAGAGGGCACTCTGTAGGCCCGCCGCATATACGCATATGGCCAAAACCCCCTCACACTCCGGGGACTATAGACCAAGATCATATTCTGCACCTACTTTAGTTTCTTACCCATTTGTATGTGTCGTTTTGTTTTGCAATTTTGTAATTTGTAAGGGGGAGAGTGAGACTTCTCTTTGCTAACCATGATGTGTTTCCTCCGCGTTCAGATCAGATTAATATAATGTTGAGCATAGCCGAACAGTTCCTTCAGGGGGCAACGTGAGTAGAGAGTGAGGGATTAAGAGGAACACCCTGACCCTGGAGGAGAGCCGTGCTCAGAGCCAGTGGCACAGAGAACTCATGCACAGTGGCCCTCCTCTGGAGTGTGTGTGTGTGTGTGTGTGTGTGGAGAGGACGTGGCGTGCAGTAGGTCGATCACAGTGCCCTTAGCGTAACTCTCTGCCCTGTTCATAAACATCCCCCAGTTCTATCACCAGATAATCTGTCTCCAATTATCCTGAGCTGTGTGGTAAACAGAGCAGTGTGAGGCAGGGGACGTCCCGCTGTCTGCCAGTGAGAGACAGGACAGGGTCACGCAGGACGAAGCCTTTAGTACGGGGTCATGGTTTTACTTGCATATTCACTCTAGAAACATGAATGTACATGTATTGTGCCAATAAAGAAATATGAACTTATGGAAGTGCCTCATGATTGGTGCTGGACCTAATTAGGCGGAAGTCTGTTGCATTATGACTGCGTGGGCACATCATTATATATTCAAGGTTTGGGTTGCCACAGGGAGGCTGGGTTGCCTTGGCTAAACAGCACACGTATTCGCTCACACAAATTTCTCACAAAAATCAAGCGTTCAACATCACGAAACCATTTAAAAACATTTTTTGGAGTAAGTACATTCATCAGCACATCCAGACCAGGAAGCACATTAGCAAAAGTGTATTTGCTGATCTGATGAATTTTGAATTTTTACCCACTAACAAATAAATCAAATCCTGTTTTCATGTGCTAAGTTGTCACTGGGTAATCCATCTGTGCTTCAGCCCAGTCAAACACCCGAGATACACACAGCTCTACACACTCTGCACATCCATGCGTGTTTAGTCTTGAGGGGGTGAGTCACATGAATATGATGAAGGGGTAACTATGGTAACTATGCAACACAAGAGGGTATGACTTTTGCCTCTTTGCTCTGGATCCAATTAAATACTGGAACGTGTCCTTCACCTCAAAACACAGTCATTAAAAAACTCAAACAGATTATACCAAACGTCAGGCTTGGCAATGTAAAAGTCCTTATTCCGTGAGACAGAGGAGCATCCGTGCCAGTGCTCCTGTCAATATTTGGAAATATATATTTGGAGTGAAAGAATTGCTCTTCTCCTCCCACAGACTGCAGCCATGCTGTCACTGGAACAAACACCTTTCTCTGCTGTACCGAAACGTGCAGTTTCAGGTAACTGACTGGTAAACCTCTTGAGTGGGCAAGAAACCATCAGTGGTTTCCAGGACTGCATGCTGGATTTCACAATTATTCTACTGCGAAGAAAGCTGGAATGACCTGCTCTGAACGTGTAAGCAGATAAACAGGGCAACTCCACTTACATATGTTGGGAGTTACAACCTGTGCATTGCAAAAAGCCAGCTATGGTTATTAAGAGCTAAACTAATGAGCAAAAACTGGATTCACAAGCTTGAAGACATGCCTGCTTGAACTCCATTATAGAATATATACATATATATACAAATCACACAGGCTGTGTGAGAAGGGGCAGGAAGTGGTCAGGCTGTGTGAGGGGGGGGGGCAGGAAGTGGTCAGCATTTGAGCACCTGCTCCACATGCACACATGACATCTTGGGCACCAGGTGCAGACAGCCCAATGCTGTAGTGGACAGGAGGGCAGGTGGACCGGAGGGCTGCTAGGTGGTCCGGAGGGCAGGTAGGTGGTCAGGGACACTCCCACAGTAGCAGGCTCTTCAGTGGCTCTGTGTTTGGGGACCTGATCCTGGTTCAGTCTCATGCCTTCTCCTCAGAGCCACCCTGGCAGGGCAGCAGTTCCTGGTACGGCCCCACCCTCCCTGAACCACCAACACCTCCAATCCACCCAACCTGGAATTCCTGGGCATGCTCTCAATTTTAAACACATGTGTTTATTTCTGGGCAACACAACCCCAACAGCATAAAGCTGGTGTGGAGAGAAGCCAGAAGGAACAACCCAAACCACACAAACAACACAACCCAACAATTCAAATCACTCAAACACAACACAACACAACAGGACCACACGCCAGCAAAATGAAGGCTGTAAAGCACACTTTGAGGTAAAGGATACTCATGAATTTATTGTTAGAAATTCCAGTGTGTACCACACACACTCACACACAATCTTTTAAACACATTCACATTAAAGGGGACATAAACATCAGGCAAGAAGCAAACATACCAATATCATCCTTCATTGCAATAGCTGCAGTGGTCTTCACAAAATACAAATCTGTCCCAGAAACAGATGCATAAATAAATACTTATTTATATACAGTTATAGAAGTCCTTCCTAGGAATGAATACAGACAGGAGACAGACGTAACAGCAAAGACAGATCTTGTACTTGACTTTCCCATCACACTCATTTTAGAGATTTATGTCTTTGAAATATAGAATAAAATTCATTTAAACATCAAACATGGCATCACTACAATAAAATTAAAATAAAATGTAAATTATAAGGATGCCAGTATTAGTGCAAATAAGTAAACACCAACACTTCTGTGGCCATCAGCATGTTCTAATAAATCACTGTTTTTAATAAATGTGGGAACGGCTTTATTAACTAAAGTTCAAAAACACTGAATACAACGGAAATCATTAGGAGAAAAGTTTACTTAAAACTTCCAAGCAGTACAGGAGCATGCAAAGAGGTGTGTGTACTCATCCACTACACACACACACACCCCTACACACACTCCTGTCTCACAGTGGGTACTAAAGGTGTTAGGTGGGTAGGTGTTATTCTGGTGTGAGTTGCATATTCACTAGAAAAAAGAAAAAAAATAATCCTTGATCCAAAAATCAAATAAAATGGGCAAACGAATGAATCTGTCTTGAGAAAAGCGGTCATGGGTGAAATGGGGTCAACCCCACCTGGCTGCACCCATGGCATCCTGGTCCAGTAACAAAGACGAAGCCCACGTCCGCCGGCCTCACACACACAGCTACTGAGCTCCATCCACAGGGGGATAAAATATCAAAATGCTCAAAGTGATTTCATTAAAACTCTGACCTGCAGTTTTTTTTTCCCCCAGATCACCTTATGTAACATTTTTAAACAACCTTTTTGCTAATGTTATTCTACCCGTGAACACGTCTGCATGAGTCTGGTTTATGATGGGGAAGGCTGTGCAGTGCTGTGGGCGCACGCAAAACATTTCAACGCCTTTATGAAGAAAATAAAACAGGCCAAACAGAGAATAAAACTGAAAACGTCTTTCAGTTCAGCTCATTTCACAGCCCAACGATACGATTGGTCGATTCCGTCGCTACGCCGCTCTCCTGGTGCCGCTCTAGGTGGAGGTCTTGGGAAGGGGGTATGATCCCATCCTCCAATGCAGCCCACACCTCCGCACCTCCACCTCCCCTCCTACACAGCTGCAGCCAGAGGGTGTGGAGCCTTGACCAGGATGAAGGCTTCCTCACCTGGAAGGGTTAATGGTATTAATATTAATTATTGCTGCCATAGGAACAACTAGCTATGCAAACATATGTGTTAATACGATGTCCATTAGTATTAAAATGTACAGACCACCACCACACACAGCCAAGAGGGAGGGGCTTAGCCTCCAGCACACACAGGGAGGGGCTTAGCCTCCATGGCCGCATGGTCAACCGTGAATTCCAAGTCCCCCCCACGGCTGCGTTTGGCATCACTGGGATTCAAACCCAGGAGAGACGGAGAAAGGTCGTAGTAGTCTTTGTTACCGTACTAATATGGACAAGGAGTGTCTAGACATCGCAGAGACATGAGACAGATCTACAGGCAGCGCTCACCGTGAAGTCAAATACTTGGATAATTGCGTCACAGAAAGGTTTGATAAGATTGTTTTGAGCTTGGTGCACTGCCCAAGGGATCAACATTACGACGTGATTCTCCCTGACTGACAGGAGGCTGTTTCTCCCTGCAGTGCACGAAGGTCGTAAAAAAAAAAAAAAAAAAAAAGCCACGTACCTCAAACACCACCAAGCTGCAACCCTTCAGCTCATCAGGGGAACGGTTGTTACATCAACATTATTTAACAAGAACATAAAACCACATTAAAGGGTTCCGTTTTTTGTTTTAGTATCAGTTTAAGATAAAAAAATAAGAATTAAGATGAAAATGAAGGCATTCATTTCAACGAATGAACGGATTATGATTATTCTAGCCCTGGTTCCTTAGAAGCAACACTAGCTGCAGCGCTACAGCAGATATCTGGGAGTTGCTGGCAGTAGGAAGACTGATTTGTGGGACTGAAGACTAAAATAAGCAGGTGAATTTATGGACGTGGTGTGCGAGTGTGAACCCGTCACACGTGAAACTGCAGCGTGTGCTCTGGTCTGCGCTCCGACGGCACCCTGTGACGGGGCTGAGAGGTGGTGCAGCACACAGCTGGAGCAGCGCTTACCTGTCTCAGGTGGGGCCTGGAGGTCTGCTGCTAAACTCCACCCACGTGCAACGACTCCACAAAGGTGAGCGCACTCTGCATTGAGGTGAGGCAGTAGCCCTCCTCCCCGATCAGATACCTGCGGAAAAAAAACAGAGGAGCATCAGCACGTACGTGTGGACGGAGGGTGTGACGAGGAGCATGGAGACACGCAGTGAGAAGGTTGGAGATGCCCTCATGGCCTGATCTCCAGTCAACCCTGTGACCCTCCTCTGGAGCGAGCGGGCCGTGACTGGTCTACACACACACGGTTGCAGGCCGACCACGACGGCTCCGCCTCCTCTACAGCACCTCGGCCCTCGTCCAAACCGCTCGGCTACGTCCAGGGTGAGAGGCTGGTTTGTGTTTTTATGGAGAGGGAAGGAGTCTGACCACAGGAGCCCCATATTGCTGCATCACTGCCAGTCCAACCAGGCTGTAAAATAAAGTGCTTGAACCCATATAAACAGGCTGAGGGCTGTGGGGACACGCAACACCACCCTCGCGTCCTGCACCGGGAGGGGGGGGGAGGTATTGGGGTGGAGGACACTCACCCCTCGTGGATGAAGTCTTCGAGGGCGGCGCACTCGGATACCAGCTGTGGCAGCTCACTGCGCAGGGCCACGTAGGACAGGATGGGCAGCAGGTCGTCAGCGCCGCTGTGGGAGGAGAGAGGGCCAATCGCATCAGCCCGTCTAATGAGCAGAATCTCTACCAAATGACATCCAGACAACCCGGTGCGTTTGGGTTACTAAGCGTGCGTTCGTGCATCAGGCTTAATTGTGCTCCCTCCGAGTCAGCGGCGCTCACACGCTAGAGGGAACGGAGGGCTCGCGTGAGAGGCTGCCGGGTGTCCCCTTTCCCACCGGCCAAAAGGACACTGAATACCTTTCACCAGGGTGAGCTTGGCGTGGTCAACAGAGCCCGCAGGGGGGAGGGGAGGAGTAGGAGAAGGAGGAAAGGGGCCAATACAAAGTACAGGAAGACTCGAGGCCTGCAGGATCACCTGCCACTCAAAACTACAAACTCTTCACTGTCTGTCTGTCCGTCTTGTTTCGTCTTGCCTGAATCTTCATTATGCGAGATGAAATCGAGCTGCATGGCCCATTTGTGGCTTCTCTTGGATCACAGGCTAATAAAAAACTTTTATGGAGTATGAGAAAAATGCGGAGCTTTTGCCAAAACACACAAAGGCCACTGATGTGTCAATAACACAACGAAAAATGGAGCAAAAGTTCACAACAGCGTGAAAAGGTTTTTAGGACTCAAAACTCAGGGAAGCAGTCAAACGCCCCCCCCCCCCATCTGAAGCCATAACACTTAAGAGGAGAATAGAGAGAACAAGGCAGAGAATGAAAGAAGAATGAGTGGGTTTGAAGGTGGGACACAGCCATGTACCAACATCCCAGTGTGTACTGGAGAGACAAAGAGAGATTACAGACAATTGGAACCAGCCCCCTGACAGAGGAGACTGGAGCAGGTGATTGTTCATGTTCAGACATGCGTAAGTCCTACACACCAAAGGAGGAACCGCTCTGAAAGGGCCAACGGAAAACACTACCCTCCACCTCTCCGATTCTCATACAGGCCCAACCACCTCTGGAAACTAACACAATCCTCACATTTAAGTGAAAGACTGAATACAACATTCAGACACACACACACACAGGGACACACTTCTTAAGCTGGGATCCATTGCACAAGAGGCACCAGTCCCACTACATTGTGCAGAATTCCAAACTACACCACCTCCACTTAATCCGAGGCCACGATGCCCCGACTGACCTTCCGAGCGGGTGGGGGCTGAGGGGGGGGACCAGAGGAAATCCTAGCAGACACACGCAGTTATCACCCAAATGCCACTTACAGAGGCAGCAAGAGAGAGAGATCAAGAGATAGGGAGAGATGGAGGGAGAGAGAGAGAGAGAGATGGAGAAAGTGACTGAGGAGACAGGGCTGAGTGCACCAGTGTTTAGGGTGGACTTGGTCAGAGTTTAGCAAACTTCCTCTGCCACGGTGGTTTGCCTGGAGCGTGATGCACAGGCCAGTGCTTGAACGGGCCTGATTACAGCTGGGTCTGAGCAAAACAGTCTAAACGTGCCACGCAGCAGTGGCGTGGAGCCCGCGCTCTGTTTGTGATTTCAGAGATAGATACAGCTCCGCAAATAATCTTGCACGCACATGGGGTTTTTGGGAGGCCACTCTGCAGGTCTCACAGGCACGATGGCCACGTTCAGCCAGACTAACGCAGTGGCAGGAACACACAGCACGGATCCTGCATCAGTACATCCGCCCTGAACACCACCACAGCCCTGATGTAGCATGCTTGGCAGCTTCAACAGAAAGCGCTCAGACCCTTGCTGGCCACTATTGCCCACTCTGTTCTGAAACAACCAGCCACAGCTCAAACTACAACCGGCCACAGCTCAAACTAGCCATGTTTTCCTTCCTTATTTGGCAGGAAATAAGAATACGAATTTTAAACAGGTTTTCCTCCTTCCAGCCAATGGGGAATGGGCTCCCTGCTTGTGTAGAGCGCGCTACAGCCTGCCTCGGTTTCCAGACAGGCTGACCCATTTAGCGGGCCAGCTCAGAGCGCCCAGCCGGGGGGCCGCGGCAGAGACGCAGCCCCTGCTGAGCGCCGGCCTTCCTGGGGCCTGCTGTCTTACACAGGGCGAAGCCGTTGTGAGGGAGGGCACCCTTGCAGAAGCAGGCTACCACAAGGTCCTCACATCACCTGAGCCAACTTTAAGAGACACGAGGCAAGGCAGCAATGTAGAGTGATATCACAGGAGGGGGGGGAAGCGCGCTTGGTTGAGAGAGAGCACAGAGAGGTGTCCTCAGGACTCACATGGCAGCGGTGTGCGGTGACGGGTCGTTCTCCTGCAGGAGGCGGTAGTGTTCAGCACAGGCACAGATGAGCCTCAAGGTTCGAACTGCAGGCAGAGAAAAGACGGCATCTGCTCAGCGTGACGAGTGGGAGCACAAAAACGCCTTTAGCATCAACAGCAGCCTCCCGCACGCACCCTCAAACAGCAGACGGCGCAGCGAAGCTCTTCGGCTTAATCAGTCCCCCCAGAGAAGGAGCGTGCTCACCTATGCACTCCAGCTTCCTCTGTGGGCAGTGATCTCTACACAGCTGCTTCAGTTCCTGCACTGCACAATCGTAGGGGTAGGAACCTTGTAGAAGAGCTGTGTCCTTGGGGTAGAGTTTAGATGCTACGCCAACATCACCAGGTGAGGCGTTACGGTAAAGTTGAACGCTGTTCTCAAAAGCCATCTCTCGTTCCCGATGCACTTTCCTTAACATTAACAGACAAATGGGGGGGAAAAGCAGTTCATATACACAGATTCAAAATTGTTGACACATGCACCACAATATCTCCATTTACTTTATTGCTTCAGAAATACTGGTAAGAAATGTTATTGGTAGAGTTTTGTATAAACTTCTATCTTCTGGCTCAAGAGCGCCATCTACTGTTTGCCAAGTATTTTGTCTGCAAAACCAACTTGTTCTCAAGTTAAGAAACAAAAACTAAACATACAAATAGTAACTGTAAAAACTACACATTTGAGACTTAAAGATCCATATATAACATTCATACTTCAATCCACTTCATGGAAAATTAAAAACTGGTATTTCACATATATGAAGTGGTTTTCCTAAATGAAACAGTTCACTGCTGAAACATGAGCCAAACCTCCAAATGACCCAGAAAACTACAGCATTAAATCTCTCTACACTACGACAGGAAAACCGGAGCCAGCATGACACCACACTCTCATTCAGACGGATGTTTACTGTATGGAAGGAATTAATTCCCACAGCTGCTCAGATTTCATTGTTGCACAAGGGCGGGAAAAGCATTTCACTTTTGAAGCGTGAAGCCAACATGACTGGAGAAAAACCAAAGAGCTACATAGCGTGTGTGAGAGATGAACACGTGAACGCACACGCATGACCACGTGAACGCACACGTGAACAGAAACACCATGGCCAAACCGCACCGCCTCTCAGCATCTTAACTGCTGGATATTGTTCCATTTGGCACAGTCAACCTTCCACACAGACGACGTAGCTCATCTTTATGGATTAGTGAGGACATCATAGTAAACCTCTCGACACTTCATGTACTTGTGACAGAAAAGCAGGCGTACATCTTTACTATGCATGTACAACTTAATCTCATTTAAACTGGAATAGCCGTCTCCCTGGTGACCAGCATCATAGACCTGGTCAGAATGCATTTGTGCCCATTTCACGTGATGAACCTGCTGTAGCGCTACCTACTGAAACCTTAGTGTCTGGATGCAGCGATGTAGTTAGTTAGTTTACACAAAACATGCAATACCTAAAAAGGACCAGCAGAGGGCTCCATATTGGCATGAAGAAGACCTCTTCTATACATGCTACACACTGGTCTTTGGAGCTTGCAGTGCTGAGACATTCAAAAGAGAGCAGGCACAGAGCCAGCACACGATCTGAAGAGCAGAAAGACAGGCACTCATGATCAGAGAACCACACAGCACTTGTTACCTAGTTACATCTCACACAGGAGGACTGTGTCAGAGCAGCGTGCTCCCCTGACGATCGTTAACCCTCCTCTAGTCGAGCTCACCCACCGATGGCGTTGTGGATGTCTTTGACGATGTCTTTTAGATGCTGCTTCAGAGTTCGCTCCTCTAGGTCCTGAATGTGTGCTTCCAGGTCGCCGTGGGTCGAGTCAAAGGTCATATCCAAGGCGGCGTCATCCGCGCTGTGGACTGGTGCCCAGTCCAGCTCAGTCAGAAACTGCTCCAGGTCCTCGAAGGAGTTCTCTCGGTCCAGAAGGGCGGGGGTCAGGGGTCGCTCCGAGTCCATCTCGGGCACCGTGTCGTCGGGATTGAGATCATGAAGCAGCGAGAGGGAAGCGTCCGAAAGGCTGTGTACCAGGCCTGTCTTGGGCCGAGCATCAGGACTACCGCTGCTCACGAGGCTGTGGACACTGTGGGATGGCTTCAGGGCCCCAGGACAGGCCGAGGGAGGACAGGGAGACCGTCTGACCAGAGGGTACAGCCTCTGGTACACCTCACACTGGAGCTTCTTCAACAGCTTCATGACAGGATGGTCTGGACAGCTGGGGAACAGAACAGCATGTGAGCCACGGCAGGATGCAGGACTGTTGTACGGTGTTATTTTAATGTAATCTGTAGACTTAAAACTCTTTATGTGAAGTGCTTCAAGTGTTTAGAACCCAATTGAAAAGTTCTGCATTAAAAAACCCACAAATGAGGAGACTGAAAGAAAAGGCAAACATTTGTCAAAGTAAAAAAAAAAACGAAACCCTGTTTGCTGACGTCATCTTTTCTGTTACGCATCAAACACAGTAAAATATTTGAGCTTATCTGGTACCTAAGAAGATACGTGACAAGGTCTGAAACCAAAGTTGCATCATATGGGTTCTTCTGCAGGTTCGCTTTCCAAACTTTAGGCCAATCCTGAAGAGTCAGAGATGATCAGTTGCACAATTATTTTATTATTGTCTATAAATTGTCTGCAATTCACTTTGAGTTTCATGCATGTATGAAAGGTAATTATTATTATACATATTCAACAGCTATGAACCATCATTACACCAATTATATTCATATTCCAAAGATCTGAACTCTACACTTCTGTCTGCATACTCACATGATCCTGTTCATATTCTAAAATATTTGCATAGAGAACTCGCTGCTCCTGCTCCTCAGGTGTCATGGTAACAGAAGATGAAAACCTCCTGCAAACACAAACAATACAAATCTTATCCAAAGGTGTGGTCAACATTCTGGGTCGGACTGTGCTTAGAATTGCTATAGCTGACTTCACATTAACCATACTGATCAACAGAAGCAGTGGAGGGACACGTGTGCGCTTTACTGAACAGGGGTTGTTGGGGCAGGTGTGTGTGTGTGTGTGTGCCAGTGCATATGCGGGGAGCAGGTGCAGGTGTGCAGGGGCAGGTGTGTGTGTGTGTGTGTGCCGGTGCATATGGGGGGAGCAGGTGCAGGTGTGCAGGGGGCAGGTGTGTGTGTGTGTGTGTGTGGGGCTGACCTGTTGGCTTGCTCCTGCAGACGGAGTCTCCTCTCTTCCATCTTTCTACAGAGCTTCAGGCATTGAGGAAAATGTCCCCCAGTTTAAAACATCAGCCCTCACAGCATCCTGAGGAGAAAAGCCTCCATCCTCAAATACTGAGTGTCACACAGCCAACACAACCAAAGGACAACAGAGAACGCCACTCTGGTCTCGTAACCTAGTAACGGAGATTGTGAGGAGCACTTCGTTTGTCACAACCTCCATCAACCTCCACCAAACTACCTCCACACCTCACACATCCTGTTCAGTCAGTTGGTTTGACACCATCTTAGCACCGAAGCCAAACTGTCACATAATGTAAATTGACAAGTACGGTATATACATTGCGATACAGATTTCATATACCTACAGTTATGTATGATGCATCTTCTCTCTAGCATATGATTCTTTCTTTGGTCTCAGGGGTCATGAAGTTATTGAGACTCCTTTCCACACTTCAATACTTATTGCTTTTCTTTCCAATCAAGCCAACAAGTTTGACCTATTGCATGCACCAAATGTCAAGTATATGTCCACTGCAACCCTGGGGAAGCCCTGTGGTTTCGGCTTCCAGACAAAGGCCTCCCCACACTGACCACAATGTGCCCGTTTACATACACCAGCATCATTCACCTCACAAGGGTGAAGAATTCCTCTGAACCTGTCTGAAGGTTGGAACGCAGCAGAAAGATTTAAATAAGCCCAAACCCAGGTGACTGACAGACTAACAGATTGGTAGTTAGATAAAAGAAAGGATACAGCTTCTTCCCTGGCTTTGGCTATGATGAGGTTCTCAGTCATCTGTCTTTGGAGAGATAGTGTCTGGTTCAGGGAGAAAAAGAGAATCTTATTACTATTATAACATTCTGAAGTAGTATGTTATTTTACTGGATGAGACCAAAAACCAAATGTAAGAAAGAAGTGAATTTTTTTTACTTAAGTCCAGGCACCTCTACTTGAGGGAATTAAAGACCTTACAGGAATTAAAGACCTTACAGGTTACCTAGCTGGCAAATATTTGATAAATTGAGCCTACACAAATCCACCTGGATGTAGGAGAATAAAAGGCTTAGGTTCGTCGGATTATACAATGTCATGGCCAAGATGGTCGTGGATAACAATCAAACAAACTTTCCCCTTCACCATACTGTAAAAGTCAGTCTAGAGTAGGCCAAACGACACTAGAGGTACTGCCTTCCTAAAAGCAGCAGGCACGATGACTTCAAATTGCGTTGTAATTTTTTTTTTCATATACGAAACGCGAATATTGATATAATTAAATACTACCTTTAGAAACATTTTAATTTTCCTCCAGTATACGCGAATATCCAATGGAGTGTCGCTACGTCTCCGAAGCATTTTTGTAAACAAACTTTTGAAGCACGACGCTAATTTCAAGGTGAACTCAAAGCTGGAGTCCGGTTTTCCACAAAGAAAGTTAAACGACAGTAAAAGCGGGAATAATTGCGCCCCAGATTTAACGAGCGGACATACGTCCCCGACACAAACTAAACGACGTCTGCGGACAAAACGACCAATCCAGTCATCACGCGCAATGAGTGAATCAACTCCTAAATCGATATGAAGGAAATGCGTCAACTGAGCGGTGCTTCGCGTTTCTCGTCCTAAAAGCGGGCAATCCTATTTGGCAAATGGCTACCAAGCCACACTGATAGATATAATCAGTAGCCCTACACTAACTGGTATAATAACGCTGAAAACAATCAGAAGTTAACAGGTTTTTGAAAACTATTTATTTAACTGATGGCTGAGGAGCGGTGGAGAACTGCATTCTTTTCAACACTCTCTCGACAGGGGTCTTTAATGACGTAACGATGAGATCAGCATATGGGACGTTTGGTTGATCAAACGCCATTATTCTCTCTGAAATGGAACAGATTTGCAACCCATCCACACATGTACATAACCTGTGTTTTCAACTCATTCATGCCCAGGCTGCCCTTATGCCCTTATATGCTTATGTAATACAATATAAACCAGAAAATAAATCTGGTAACATCTTTTAAAAGTTGGCAAAGACGTTTGTCGAGTAAACATGAGAACTGGAGCTGGGCACTTGCTCTACCTGAGGGAATGAAACCAAACCAATGCCGAGAGTCACGTTCTAGATTATTCTCACATAACCCCACAAAAATGCACTTACCAGGGAGGTTTTCTGGGAGGCCTGATTGGGTGCAAGCCTTGAGAGGCGGGCCTCATAATTCGCCTTCAGTTTCTGGTTTAGACGAGACGCCTCCTGAATGGGTGTCAGCTCTCTGGAAGAGGCAGAACCTTTAGGTTGTAAGTTTTTGCACGGTGTGAGTAATGACAGACAAAACAAACAAACACAGCACATGCAGTAAGGTCTGTCCTTTGTTTTCCAAATAGGAGTTTGTACACATGTATGTATATTGGATGTATATATGTTATGTTTACTCAGGAAAAGCCAGGTGCCATGTCCAGACACTGCATTCATGTTGTCTGTCTGTCTGTCTGTCTGTCTGTCTGTCCTCCTGGGCACACAGCATTGCTGTCACCAAGCACCCTTCACAGCTGGCAGACTGGCTGCTATTTTGCGAGTGTGTGTTTCTCTCCCAACGGGGTCAGTTGAGCTTCATGAGACACCTAACTGTTCTTTAGCAGTTATGTACTTCTGAGAAGTAGACTCACCCCTCTGGATGAAGGCAGAGTTGACATTTGGAGATCTATCACAAAACATAATGTACTGACTTCTTTCACATGTATGCTACATGGATAAGGTCATCCCAAACCTGATAGCCATGACCAATCAATTGTTTAGGTCAATATCGGTGGGAATATCAACAGCAAACTGGAGCATTATTTTCCATGGATTTCAAAAGTCTACTAAACGAAGACTGAAGAGACTCCAGTCAGTAGCAGATCATGTCCATGTCAAGCTAATAATCATATCAATAATAATAAGAGAACGCAGGTGATATTCTGTTCTTGGGGTGTTTCTCTAAGGCTTGTACTGTGGGTGTTTTGGGGGTGATTCTCTTGGACTTGTATTAGGGGGTATTTTGGGGCCCATTTTCAAGTTCACATGCAAAGCAAGATTGCTGAAGAACAAAATGGACAAAACCTTTTAGGACAAAACCTTTGACTGACAAAGATGTCAACCTTCACTAAAGGTTACACCACCTCAGTCAGTTACACCACCTCAGATGGTAACACCTCAGAAAAGAAGCATTTCTAAGACCTGGTGAGGCACACAAGCCTGACGGCCATCAGCTTTATGGTCTAAATGGCAGAAATCAAGCCACATTTAGACACAAGCAGATCAAGGTTTCTGTCTGTATCCTTAACATCGCCTCTTACTGCAAACTGGTCCTATACACAAAATACCAATTTTTCAAACCTTCAGTGACTCCCTAATACAATCAGCTGCATGCACTTTACATGCTATAGCTTTAAGGCTGATGACCGTCCACAGTAAATGGCAATGCCCATTGTACAAATGACATTTGATTGAAGGAATCCAACTAAACACCATTATTTACAAGTGTGTGATCAAAGCGTGGGCCGTGATCAGTGGTAGAGCACCGCTCCAGAGAGGCTGCAGAGATGCCACGTATACATGAATGTGATTTTAGTCTAAATCCCAAGCTAATCTGCTCTGAATGTCTCAACGCTGAATGTCTGATTGTTGCATAATGAACAAACCCCTGCTTTGACCCCTGCAAATAAACACACTATACTTAAAGTCAGATCAATGATTCCTGCAAGTCAGACTAACAAGAATTCGAGATCCATAGCAAATGACCTCTTTAATATATAATCTTTAATAGATAAAACATATTATTCTCTTTGTGAACAGTGAATAAATAAGCACATAAATTAATTAAATATGCAGGTAAATAAACAAAACAAATGGGGACAAAAAATTACATTTGTTTTCGATTGTATTTTGTTGTCAATTAACTTTATTTTACCTTTGTGGTCTATACTGCACAAAATTGCAGGATATTCTGTGTTTTTACAAAGAGTCATTTGCCCAGTTCTGGAGTAAATCAGGCAGTCAGCAATCCACAGGGGTGTGGGAGGAGAGGTGGTGTGTGGGGCGAGAGGGGGTGTGTGGGAGGAGAGGTGGTGTGTGGGGCGAGAGGGGGTGTGTGGGAGGAGGAGTCAGAGTTTTATCTATATATTAAAGGTTATTAATTGTGCAGGACATGCATATGGAATACTGAATTACAATAAGAGAACATCTACAAACCTTTTAATCCCTCTACAGTAAATGTAGAATATTAGTATATTAGGTGTACATTACTTTCCCAGGCTGGAACTGAAAAGCTTTTCCAGACTTTCTGGACATGTCCAAGAACCCTGTAGTATTTGCAGCAGGGGAATAACCACTCACCCGATGCTTCAGGGCTGTCCGCAGTGTTGGGAGGACTTTTGGTGTGTTTCGAGGACTGGTGGTGTGTTGGGAGGACTGGTGGTGTGTTGGGAGGACTGGTGGTGTGTTGGGGGTTCAAGGCAGGGGCTGTGGTGGTCCAGAGACCACGGGTTGGACAGTCCTTCCTGTTCTCGATGCAGGACTTCACCCTCTCTAAGCACTGCTCCGCCAGCCGCACCATCTTAGCCAGCTCCATCACTTCCAGCTCTTCCTCATCTACCAAAACCAACCAACACAACTTAGAGAGGAGATTTGCATTCACAGGCACACCATGCCTGTGAACACTTTAAAACATAACAGTTAGGCTTAAATACAAATATTAGCAGTCAATAAAACTTCTTTTGCAAATAAAGGTCAACCAACCAGTACGAACCAGTATGTATAGCATAAGGACGGTGGTGATACACTTATTTCTAATGCAATACCCTTTCAAAATTCATCTATAACTATTTTTAAAGAAATATGTATACACAAAGTGTTTACTAAAGTAGAAAAACACCCCATTGCAGAGAAATACCACTGTCAACACAGTCCAGCACTGATCACTGTAAGCACAGCCCAGCACTGATCATTGTTATGATGTAACATTTTGCAGTCATGACAAATTACATTGTGACTTATAAGTGAATTCGGTCTGAACTAAGCTTGACTTCTGCTTATTTGTCTTGTTCAGTATGGTTTGTTTTTTTCACCTTTAGACAGTGCGTTCTGAAGCAGGACGTGAGAGATATAGTTGACACTTCTCAAATATTCACAGTAGGCCTCCTGTAAAAAGAAGAAGAGAAAGAAAGAGATGAATACATAAATATCTTGAGGTTGTCATAGACAATGCCATCTGGTAAACCTCTAACTCACGTTGCCCTCTGAAGAATGTTCAGTGGACTAGGACTAATAATTGTGGGAAAGCGTCATAGTGAAATTATATTGGTCTGAATTTGGGAAAGTTTACATTTTTGAAAAGTGAGTTTCAAAGGTAATACAAGAAGTTCTGTATCACCTTCTCAAAATAATGGATTACAAAACCAATTTAGAAACTATCGGTCAACAAGCCATTAAGGTTCCTTGTGTGTTAATGAACTGAATGAATTTAAATGACAGATATTACCAGTGATTACAATAGGCACATTATAACTAGGGAAAACAGTATCTAGGCCAATCGAATGATAGGAATCCGCAGAAGATTCTGTAGTCTACCGTATAGCACTTGTCTACAACGGAGGGGAGTGACGTGATATCTTTAGCTAAAGAACTTCAGCGAACGGAAATGAGGTTTAAGACATTTGTACCTTCTGTTTGTTACCCGTTTCCAACTGAATAGCCACCTTTACACGTCGCATAGCATTCTGAAGAGGTCGCTGACTGCTGTCATTTGCAGAAGCAGCCATTGCACATAGCTACAATTTTAACGTTTTTTAAACCCAGCAGAACAAAATGAACACAGCGACCAAACCAAAACAACAACGCATAGTGAAGGCAGCAACCTAAAATTGCAGAGATATTTCAAAATAGAGGTCACTCGACTGATAAATTATTTCTACAGCGGTCCTTTGAAAATGTAATGTTAATTTTTATATCAAATACATTTTGTCC
The DNA here is from genome assembly GCA_020368025.1 of Brachyhypopomus occidentalis. Classification (NCBI taxonomy): domain Eukaryota; kingdom Metazoa; phylum Chordata; class Actinopteri; order Gymnotiformes; family Hypopomidae; genus Brachyhypopomus; species Brachyhypopomus occidentalis. The sequence goes on along the minus strand of JAGXOD010001351.1, from coordinate 5,514,781 downwards.
CAATTAGCTACATATTTGCCAGCACTGGTCCTTTTTTCGCTATGGCTATGACGTTATAGAGATGAACTATATCAACCCATCAAAGATAGGTCATTACACAGGCAACATGACAAAACTAAACAGCAAAGACAAGGGGTCCAAGATACCTGCTATAATGTTTTTTTTCTCCTGATCATTCTCTTTATCTTACTAAATTTCAATATTTAAAAATATAGCAATTCTGCTAAGTGTTATCTTAAAAACTTCCTGAAAACATTTCGAAACTCTGGTTTAAGTGGTCCTATTGAAAACGCATTAATACAGACAAAAGAAGCTTGATTACTGGTGATTGATCTGTTACTATTGATTGTATAGCAAAGATAGCCTATAGCTTTATAGCTATACATAGCTACTTTTTAGCGCACACAGTTCATAATTAAGCCTTATCTTACTTAGACTGGCTTACACAGGATATGGTACTCTACACGTGCCGAGATTGTTATTAGTAAAAAATGTTTTTGCCATTACAATAAACATAGAAGTTGCAACATTGTATTTGTTGTATTCGTTTAGGCTTGCGTCTATATCTTTACACGCCCCCAGCGTTGACGTTAATGTATATTAAAGTTCACCTATGCAAACTGAACATGTGATGTGTGGGTGTGAGTGTCAGTCGTGTTTTTGTTTCGCGGGTCTTCGTTTCGGAGGCTACATGCAAACACGTATGTGCTTCCTCAGACTGAAGCCTACATGGTAACAAATTTACTAAAAATGCAGTGTTCGTTAAGTAGCAGTTTCATCGTTTTAGTACTGAGTGATAGTATATTTGAACGGAAAAAATACCGTTAACAACGACGAATAAAATATACTGTTTTTGACTGTACACAAGACATACAGCAGAGCTCTCAGAAGAAAAATTGATGGTTGATACGCATTGATACTCAGTCACATTTGTCATTATTAACGCGCCAGTTTAGAAGTCTTTGTGGTCAAAAATAAATAAATAAACAAATAAAAAATAAAGGCCGATGCAGTGGGCAGAAATGTCCGCGGTGAATAACGAGGAGATTAAATCACGCGGAAACACTGACACAGCGCGGGAGACGGGACAGGTTTGATTTATGTGGACTGTTGACCTCAGAAAAAATGAATGCATTAGACAGAGGGAGGGAGATCGCATTAATCTTTCATCAGGAAGGAGCTTTGCCATGATTTAACATCCACTTACTCCACTGGCCAGCTCTCGTGGTTATTTTAAGAAGTCTAGTGGTATAATTACCTCAGCCGTGTCTCATAATTCAAAGACAATGTAAAGGAACGTTATTTGGAATATGTTGGAATTTCTATTGACCAAGTACATCACATGTTAGGTGTTCAGAACTGGCACTGAACCTTCAGCGTGTAAGTTTTTAATATACTCAGACCACTAGATGGCCATGATAGAAAAGCAATATCCCCCAGATTCATCCTCCATATTTACAGCTACGCTTTGAAACCATTACAGTTGTGCTATGTCATTAGTAGCGTGAACTATTTGTTGTAATTTACATATCAGTCTGTGTATGTGTGTGTATTTTAATACATACAATTAGAAATTCAGATTATATGCATTTACATTTTCATCATTTCATAGATCCTGTTGTCTAGAGCAGCTTACAAAAGTGCTTTGTCAACTACTCATTGAATGTATATTACCCAGTACAGTAGATTAGAGTTCAAGAGACAGTTGAACTAGAATACCTCTGATATACAGTAATCAATGATGATGTCTTGAAGAAGTGCTAAATACGCATGAGCTCAATCAACAGTGGTAAGAGCAAATACAAACAATACCAAACGAGAAGTGTTGAGTGTTTCAGTAAGTCAGGTGCAGGATCAATGGTCATTAAAAACTCCACAAACAGGTGAGTCTACAGTCTGTGTTTGAAGACTGCAAGGGACTCTACTGTCCAGACAGCCAGTGGAAGATTGTTCTATCATCTGGGAGCAGGACAGGCAGGCAGGACAGAGAAAAGTCTCAGTGCTTGTCTGCCATCAGATTTGACACATGATGTTTCAAACCAAGCCTTACATGAGGCTTAAAGTACTAAAGGGATGCATCGGGCTTTAACCATTGTCATCATGGAGGGGCTGGTCCATCCTTGGCTTTGTAGGTGAGCATTTTAAATCTGATACAAGCAGCTATTGGAAGTCAGAGAAGGGAACATAGCAGTGAAATGGTGTGTGTACTGTTTCACCCAATGTGACCCCATGTCCTGTATTAGGATTCACAGTCAGCTAAACTCTCTTACACCACTTCCTCCAAGGAACAGGCGTGTGTTGAATAGGACAGGATCTAATGTAAGAAAGTGTGAAACTGAAACAACAGAAATACACACACAAATCACAATATGCCCACTTAATCAAAAACCCGTCCCTCTATGTACCAGGCACATTAAGTGGTTAAGCTCTACGTAGCCGCCATGCTATATAAACTTGAATTAGATTCACTATATTAACAAATACATCAAACATCTCAAAATTACTACAATATTCATATGTATAATATATAAGAATCATACATGACTTGAGACTCACTCGTATTGCCACTCAGAGGGGTAGAAAGGGGTAGATGCATCATGTGAAAACCATATTTTCTATACATTTCTTCCTTTTACTAATTAACTCGACACAGCGAACTGCACAAACCTGCTCCCTCTATAGGCCTGAAGAAACAACATAATAAGGGACACTCCAGTACAGTGTGTGAAATTTGGAAGATTAAAGACTGTGTTGCTTGTCAATTGGGTCAGTTGTAGAGGTCTGATGGCCTGTAGAGGAAGACCAGAACGTAGGGAGTTGCAGTAGTCTTTTTTTAAGATGACAAGAGACTGCACAATTACCTGGGTAGCTTCCTGTGATAGACAGGGCCAAATCCTTCATATGTTACACAGGAGAAACAGGAGAACTCTTTATTCTCGAACATCCAGATATTGTCTACTTATACTGAACTTCAGATAAGATAGTGACCATAACAGCAAAAGGGAATGGACATTTCCATCTGCATTGGTATTGAACGAACAAGGAGAACTGACTGAAAGAAAAAAAGAACAGGTGTGGAAGTCCAGGTGTGTAACAGACAGACTTCAGGTGTTTTACCTCCATGGAATTTAACATGGAATGTTTTGCATGTTCTAAATAAATGTGTAATGCCACACCCCCCAAAGCCATTCATGGCACCCTGCTTATGTATTCAAACCAACAGAGTTGTCTTATCATTCAGCACGACCGCAGAGCAATGCAGTCTATTCCAGCTTGAATGAAGGGACACCTCACCTCTTAGAAACACCTCATAGAAACACCTCATAGAAACACCTAATCTAAACTCTGATTAGCATTCTTGAGAGTTTCAGGCACTTGAAAGTTGAGTTTTGGGCACTTGTTGTATTGCAGCATGCTTCTCACTTCAAACCAAAACAATTGAATGGAAACCAAACTTAAGGGAAGTGACTGTGTTTCTGAGAGGAGTGTGTATGTGCACTTCCTTTTAATTCAAACTTAACAGCAAAATAAATGTTTGATAATTAGTGCAGCCCCAGCAGACCAGAGGGCTTTTCATGTGTAATGTACAGGTTAACAGAACAAGAATGAACTAGAGTCAGAGTAGTAAAGGCTGTCATACAGTAAAGGCTGCTGAGGTTTTCCAAATGGATGTCACTGGCAAAGACGGGACGACGGGTCTGCAGGTCCACGGGTCCGCGGGTCCATGGGTCCACGGGTCCGTGGGTCCGTCGGTCTTTAGATCCTCGCCACGGCTTAATCAGCAGGGAGGACACATTCACACTCCCACATTTGTACTCATTTTTATCTCAGCCTAATTCTTTCCCCTCGTTCTTATTAGGTATTAATGGGTTTTCAATGCAGTTCAATAACCTCACCTCTTCTCTGGGTTGTCAGGCTCTACTGCCCATAACCAGAAGAATTAATTACAATTGATTAAACTCCACTCCACGGGAGCCCATCCCTCATCTAAAAATAATTCACCATTTCCTTTTGTTCTCTAATCAAAGGAGGAAGTTTTTAACATCCCATTCTAAAGGAAATTGTCTGACAAATGAGGACATTTTGTCATGGCAGGGTGACCAGAGGAGTCAGTGGGTGGGAGGACTTCATGTATCTCTATTAAACCTGCACTGGAAACTCTCGTGCCAAAGCTTTATCACACCAACAGGCAATGTAAGTGCTTTTCAGGAAGATGGCAGTTGTAAAGCTGTACAGGAATTGGTGTAAATATTTGTATGATTAGTATACATGTTAATATGAAGAGACAAGCATGCACATGAAGATACAAACGAGCATGAAACTAAATGTCCATCCCATCACGCAAATGATGAGTCTGACTGATGGGATCTGGAGCGTTCAGTCCATTTATTAATGCCTCTGTAATTAGAAAGCAGTATGCACACGTAGGTTGTTGGGTCCTACTCTGTGCACATGCAGGATGGATGTGTGGCTAGAACCTAGCAGTAGCAGACATTTTGACATTAAATTGGTGACTAATTGCTACTCTGTTTTTTCCAAATCAAAAGAAATACAAACCGGTTGAATTACCCCCCACAAAACACTCACACACACACACATTACTGGCTTTGTTCTTTGTGATAACCTTCGACATACAGCAACAGCAGTTTGAGGACAGCAGAAGGATTTCCACGTATGTTCATCTCTGGTTAAGTAGTGAATATCTTATGCACAACAATAGCAAGCTGATGTCTGCTCTGTAAAGTGTTTTAGCTGTTAAGGCTGTAAGCAGAGGCATGAGATAGATAGATAGATAGAGAGAGAGAGAGAGAGAGAGAGAGAGAGAGAGTGCAGGCACTTTTTGCATAAGCTGCTTGTCACTAAACTGGGTTCTGTTTGGGGCTGCTTTTTATTTAAAATATATAATCATTATTATCTATTATTAACTAAATTTAACTAGTCTTTCAATATGCAAATATATATATTTACAGGTATTTTAGTACCTGTGATTAGTGATTAGTTATTGACTTAAGTACAATTTTGATACAGTAGTTCTGCATTTATTCAAATGTAATTTTTGGGCCCCACTGGATATTTGAATGAATCAGAAAGTATGTTTGTCCACAGCTTTCTCTGAACTCTGGCATGGCTGCCTGCTGTGCATCATGGGGTCAGTTTTAGCTCTCTGTGTGTGTATCCTGACACGTAACAACATGGTGAGGGCAGATCGCTGAAATGCCTCAGGCTGTCTGACAGAGGGTAGCGAAAGAGACCAGGAGAGGGAGAGAGAGAGGAGAGGAGAGGGAGATGGAGAGAGAGAAAGAAAGAGGTAGAGAGAGAGAGAGAGAGGGAGAGAGAGAGGGAGAGGGAGAGAGAGGAGGAGAGGGAGAGGGAGACAGAGAGGGGGACAGAACAGAGGGAGCGAGAGAGATTTATTGCTTCTGCTAATCCTCTCTTCCTTGGTGTTCTGGTTTTCTATGACTCAAACACCTCCCTCCTGTGCTCAGTCCCAGAGAACCCTCCAAAGATTGTCATGGTGCTCGGTTACAGACGCCATGGCGACAAGCAGGGCAAATGATCCGTAGAGGGCAGCAGAGTACTGCAAACACTAACCTGTGGCCTTAAGAGGAATCATTCAAACTCCGATTGCTCCTTCCTCCTCAGTCTTGTTTCCTCTCTCAGGGGTGTTCTGGTGTGCAGTTATAATTAATGGATCACTATTTACATCTTGACTACTGACCCCCTCTTCTCTGTGTCTCCCAGCCTATCACCTGACTGAGGAATGTATGGAGATTGACAGGTTAGTTATTTAGGCTTAACGGCTTTAATTAAAACTCATTTGGGTTGCTGATGGCATTTTAGGCTCTCTCCGTCCACTCCAATTAGACACAGTATTATATTCCTAACATCTTGGATAATATAAACCTACTGGGACGAAGGGGTAAAAAGGCAGACACATCAAAACCCCGGACTGTCCCGGACTGCTCAGGGCTGTCCTGGACTGTCCCGGGCTGTCCCGAGCTGTGGTGGACTGTCCCGAGGTGTCCAGTGTCCCGGGGACCGTGGAGGGCAGAGGAGTTATGGATGTTCTTTAATGCACGATGGGCTCTTGCAGTTTATCGATCAGGTAAACAGTCAGAGCTCAGAATGCTATAGATCTCAGAAGATAAATCCTGGTGTGCACCTCCCCTGCTAGCTTCCCCCCTCTCTCTCTCTCTTCCTCTCTCTCTCCCTCTCTCTTTCACTCTTTCTCCCTCTCTCCTTCTCTCTCTCTACCTGTATCTCTCTCTACCTCTATCTCTCTCTCTCTACCGGTATCTCTCTCTCTCTGCTTGTCTCTCTCTCTTGCTTTCTCCTCTGTCATTAATGTCTGAACAGAGACAGCCTGTCACTTTGATACATGCATTAGTGCTACTTGCACTCACAGCATGGGACTTCACAGCAGTGCCCTTGTCTGTGCGGGTGGCCACACAGAGATTAAAGCAGCTCCCATCTTGTCCATTTAGCAGCTCTCTACTGTGTGTCCTCTTCCTGTATCTCCGAGGGGACGAGAGAGATGTATGTTTCTCAAACATGTGCAGTGTCTGGGTATTAACAAACGCCAAATGCTGAGCCAACCAGGTGCTTTTGACAACAGAGGAATCAACAGAGAAATCATTGCTTTTGTGAGAGGTATTCAGACGAGTGAGTGATTTTATTCTTTGTTGTTTGGGAGATTTTGGCAAGATAATTTTTCATAATTTCTCCAACTCGGATAATACGGCTTTGATGAAAACCGGAACTCTTTCTAAACTGAAAACAAGACATGCAATGTATCAAAAGAAAGTACTATTCTAGAGATGTTTCTTCATTAAAAAAGGAAACGTATTCCAATTTGACTTTGACAAAGGCCAAGTCAGTCAAATGGATCCTCAGATGGACTGGTTCAAATAAGACCTGATTATTTACCCAAGCAGTCGAACGCCTGACCCTAATCACCAATGTAAATAGGTTAAATCCCCTCGAGGAGGCAATTACTTTTTTACCCCTGATGCCAGAATGGTTGATTGCACTGCCCCTGAACAATCGACATGAAGCTATGACACCTATTTCTTCCCTCTCACTTCTCCCCTGCAGACCACAAAAAAGACAACTTTACAACTTTACAACTGCCGCCCTGCACTCCTGTGGCTGTGGGACGTGTGTTTCATGTCATCAGAATAAGGTCTTTGTAGTTGATTTAGCTGATTAAGCTTGAAAGAATGCTCTGATTGCACCTTAAAATGCTCCGATAATGGTGATGATCATTACATTTCGTTTCTTTTTTAGGTAATGAAGTATTTGCATTAACACATGAATAATTCATTGATTGCACCACGTCCCTGATTAAACCCGCCTTCCAGTTCCGGCACTTCCAGGTTCCACCCAGGGTTCCTGAACAGTGGAGAGGAACGTCAGTAACTCTTCTGTTCGGAGTCTGCCAGTCTTCACTGTGCTCCAGGTGGCCCAGAATAGACCATTTAAAAGATTTATGAATTTCCACGAGCCTCTAAAGTAAGAACTTTCTCCCAGGACATTTTCAATTGCTGTTTCAGTGTTGCCATTCAAAACCTTTTAGTCACTCTAAATGCCCCTTTGAACATCCCCTCGACTGCTTCCTGTAATACACAGCCAGACCTTATCCTCTGTGCCTGATAACCTGCCTGGCGTTCTGAGTGAACGGAGCCAACCCTGCCTCCTGGTGCAGCCATCGTAATGATGGTTTTGTCCAGATAGAAAAAAAACAAGGATGCAGGAAGGGTGTACGAAAGACAGGAAGCAGATTCGGGGTCTCTCCCTCTCTCTCTTCCTCCCTCCCTCTCTCTCTCTCCCTCTCTTCCTTTTTCTCTTCTCCTCTTGCTCACTCGAAAGTGAACGCGCTCCCATAATCGTGCATATTAATTATGCCGGTCGCGCCCTTTCAGTGGTGGCGACGGAGGTGCTGACTTTGTCACTCGGTGCCAACCCACCTACCCTCCTCGCGCTCGCAGCGGCGTCTCGCCGTCTTCCAGGAGGCACTGTCTCCCTCTGCCAGTCTCTGTGAAGAACACTCTCATATAAATGCTAATCCAATTCAAGGCATTCAGAGCCTCAGCCATTCACAGCCATTCTGATGCTGCAGTTGAGTGGATGAATCGAAACAGAAACACACACACAAAAAAGTTTCTTTGGCACGGCAAGGTGATCAACATACACAGCGCCTGCTTTTCATAATTGAAATGTCAGAAGAGGAGGTCACGGAAATAGCTCAACGGATTCAGCAAACAGGAAGAAAACATTCAGCTTGATCCGGCAATGAAGCTCATGAATGCTTATTTATTTATATATTTATTAATTTTTATTTGTTTGTTTGTTTGCTTTTTGGGTTTATGTATTTCTGCAATCCATCCATCAGGAGCAAACAGACGTGGGATTGACTGAAGCTCACGTATCACGTGTCACGTGTCTGGGGATTGCTTATAGGAGTGGGGGAATTAAAAGGTTTACAACTATTATTCGTGATGACACATCATCAAGTCTCTGCATGAGATGCTGTCTTAGGCCAGTGCACAGCTGTGGACCACCAATCTGTCTCCATCCAGCCTACTAGCAATGGTTAGCATGACGACACCAGCACTAAGGTGATGTATTGATCACAAGCAGCCACTGTGCTGTAGTACAGTCGACAGTGTACAGCTCACAATATGCAACCAACCATGTACAGCTCACAATGTACAATGTGTGTGTGTGTGTGTGTGTGTGCGTGCATAGAGTCAGTGGGAAAGAGAGTGAATTAATTGATATTTTCTCTAATTAGAATTATATTTCCCACATGTGTTCATCTTTTAAATTTTTAGTTTTATTCTAAGTATTTCTCTTTCAGGTAATTAAACAAAAGCAAACTATAAGTGTGGAAAGAATGGGAATGTTCTGTTGCTGCTTAAGTGTACTGTGTAGACACCCCATTATGGTTGCATCTGTACTAAACAATACAGTGATAATGATTATTTATATAGCATTTACACTATATTAGGTAATCTAGAGATTCTTTAAATTATAGAGGAATATATGCAAAAACAACACCATTTTACACAAGGGATGTTCATTAGTGCAGTCTATATCATTGTAGCTGGATCAGTGTGGATAGATCAGTGAGGATGGATCAATGTGGCTGGATCATTTTGGCTGGATCAGTGTGGCTGGATCTTTGTGGCTGGATCTCTGTGGCTGGATCAGTGTGGATGGATCAGTGTTCTATTTCCACTCCAGTTAAACTGGTGTTTACACATGTGTTCTGTTTCTACTCCGGGTTTGACTGGTGTTTACACTTGTGTTTTTTTCCCACTCCACTTTGACTGGTGTTTACACATGTTGTTTCCACTCCAGTTTGACAGTTGTTTACACATGTTGTTTCCACTCCAGTTTGACTGTTGTTTACACATGTTGTTTCCACTCCAGTTTGACTGGTGTTTACACATCTGTTCTGTTTCCACTCCAGTTTGACTGGTGTTTACACATCTGTTCTGTTTCCACTCCAGTTTGACTGGTATTTACACATTTCCTGACAGGAATCAAGGAGCTATGGAATGATTGAAGAATGCTGAAGACTAGAATGTTGTATTTTCACCCAGCGCATCATCGTCACCATCTCTCATGGATCAAGATTACTGGGTAGCTCAAGAACCCCTCACTAAACTGACATCAAGTGGCTCTTCTATTTGTAAATGTGGGGTGGACATGTTTCATTGCTGTTAGGGTATGCTTATGACCACTGGCTCTCTCACATTACAGGCTTATAAGGGTTAATACAGCTCTTTGGATAATGTGCTCTCTACAAGAGGAAGTAGGACTTGATGATATGATCGAAAGCATTTTAGTACAGAACTAGTCTTAATAAGTACAAATTTTCTTCCTCACCTCTCAATGCAACGCCCACACACAGAAATACACATAGATTACACTGGCTACACACTGTACCTGTACCATACTGTGCCATACACTGACATGGTATTTTGAAGACTATGTTTAAGGAATATACTGAGACATAGGTGTGTGTGTGTGTGTGTGTGTGTGTGTGGGTGAGAGGACAAACCTGAACTTCCACTCAGTTTGTTCTCCTGAAGGAGTGTGAGCTAATGTGCATGAGTGTTCATCTGTGCATATCCAGGACTGGACAAACCCTGAAGTACAAAGACAATTAGTACTTAATAGAACAGGATATGTTACATGTAAATGGACAGAGCCAGGACAGGACACACCCAGGACAGGACACACCCAGGACTAGACACACCCAAGACAGGACACACCCAGGACTAGACACACCCAGGACAGGACGCACCCAGGAGTGCTACCAGATGCTAAAGAGCCCCTTACTTAATGAGCCCATCCATAAATGAGGATTAAAAACCTTCCTTGACCCCTGGTTCTTGGAAACAACACTGACATTAAGGATCTTAATATGTATGGAGTGTACCAGCCTCATGAAAACAAATCTGGCCAATCCACTGCCCATGAGCCTACAATACAAGTGACTTTCTTATGTTGGCACTGTTATACTGATAAAACAAGTGAATTAGATCCGAGAGGATTGTGCTGGAGTATGTGTGTGTGTGTGTGTGTGTGAGCAGAAGCTGAATTTGAATGCACCGAGTGCTATGTAGAGCCATTACGGGTTGTTAGAATTCAAATATTGAGCGTTCAGCGTTCTCTCAGGTATGAGTTTGTGTCTTTGTGTGTGGGTGTGTGTTTGTGTGTGTTCATGGTTATCTCAGGTATGAGTTTGTGTGTGTGTGCGTGTGTGTGTTTGTGTGTTCAGAGTTCATGTGGGTGTTGTGTGACTATCTCAGCAGCTGATTTACATGTAACACATCCTGTTCTATGATCCTGTCTCAAACCCCCTCACTAGATGTGCTTCATTGCATTTAAATCATACAGAGATTGCAGTTATGTTAGACCTACATCAGATTTTCATCAGATTCACATTAGGTAGGATATCAACATGACACATTAGGTAGGATATCAACATGACACACTTTCTCCTTGTGTCATTATTTTACAACTACTTATTTTCTCAGTCTGTCTACCCCCACCCCCTCCACACACACACACACAGTAAAACTGCTAATGAATGCTGACAGTGCTGTGATGAGGGTACATTTACCTCTGTGCAGATGCTTGGTGTGTCAGACCTAAAGCTTCCCGCTGCCCTGCAGTGAGAAGCAGGCTAGAAATTATTGCTGTTTTGCAGAGGTGTGTGTGTGTGTGTGTGTGTGTACATGACTATTAAGTTATTTAATATCCCTTTGTGCTACAGGATGATGACTCGAGACCATCCAGGCATGCTGCTGTGAGATTCCTCCACTGCTTTGGCATTTGATCAAATTTAAGTACAATTACTGGACCTTTAAATGTCTGCATTACTGAGAAAATTGTGTGCAGTTTAGTCACCAGAGAGTGTGAATATCATTTTTGACAATAACCCGTGTGTTTAACAGGCAGAAACACATAAATGAGAAAGTGCCTGTGACGTCTCCATGCAACCTCGGCCTGAATCTGCTGTGTTTACCCATGGATGTGAGGAGGAAGCTCGGTACATGCATGACATGTGGAGCGTTGTAAATCTGTATCCATTAAACGCAGTTCTGTGAGTGGCCGAGAGGGAAATACTCATTAATGCAGTTCATTTGTGATGCGCTCAATTTGCATATATAGTTGTGATGTGTATAGTTTCGATGGAGGGTCTTGGTGTCTCTTGATTGGACCATGTGTCCACAGGCTCGGAGTTGGAATACAGTAGCAGGCTACATTTCCCATGTGTCCACAAAAGCTGTTCTGAACAGCACAATTCACAGTGGGGCAGAATGATGTGCCTTGTAATGGGCCTTTCAAATTGCTTTGGTATTCTTTACTATTTCATATTGTATTTTTCAAAAATAGCATTTATGTAGCTAAAGTGACAAAGTTCAGGTTTCCAGGTACAAAGCTACACTGACTGGAAGCAGAGTTAGGTTTAGGGTTAGGGTTAGAGACAAAGGACGCTTGTGTCCTGGATCTGAAACAGCTTCAGGGTCAAGTACCGCTGCTCAAGCAGATTCTTCTCCAGTGATGCAGTAGGAATGTTTGCAGTTTTCCAGAGACTTCCCAGACCTCACAGTGGAATTACACATTTGTAGAACAATGGGAAAGTTGAATCATCGTGTGCTGGTTGTCTGACACGAAGACTGTCATGAAGACAAGACAACCCTGGGAGCAGACTCGTTTTACTCGTAATGAATTGCACAGAATGCAGACTGTGAGGTTTTCCTGAGAACAAAAAGTCTGTATAGACCCATGCTTACAGATGGACGTTTAAACATGGCCATGACAGCATGAACACATGCTCCTCACAAGCTCACGTGTGCTGAGGCGCATGCCTCCTAACAGTCTTGAGCAGAAGATGGAGAAATAGCTACAGCGCTGCGTTCCTGGTAATGTGATGACAAAAATGCATTTAGAGGGAAAACAGCTACAGGATGGTAATTCCTGTCTGTTTCTTCACAGGATAATCACTTCTGTTTTTTCAATTTGTTTAGCGCAGCTTTAACAGTGCTGGTAGTTATGGGATTCAGACACATACAAACAGACACACACACACACACACATACATACATGCACAAACACATGGCACACACACACACACACACGCACATTCATACATTCACAAACACATGCAAACACACACATACATACATGCACAAACACATGCACACACACACACACACACACACACACACCACATTTGAAGACTTCAAGTATTCATACAGTGTGCATGAAGTGCTTGTGTGACGGTACAGGTTCACCTTTTTAATATTTCTGTATTCAACAGTTAAACTACATTGAATTTTAATGATAGGATGCATTTGTTTGCTTTTATGTCACAAGGTTACGTAATGGATGAAGGGTTCAACTACTGCACTTAAAACACACTGGATGCTGTAGGCAGAGCTGAGAATAGTCAAGTGGATTTTACTGTGTTTACTGGCGGCCCCACAAACACACCTTTATGTATGAGAATCAGACAGCATGTGAAGTTTAGCAGTATTACTGTGTGTTCCCTCAAAATCAGCTGATCTTTTTTGACAGTAATCGATAAAAGAGAAGATTATAAGTGTGAGTCAGAGTTGAATTATAGTATCTAGTTTTTTTTTTGACAGCATTTCAGCATATAGACGGGAGACAAAAGCATTGAGGTTAAGGGTTATGGTACAGAGGACAGCTGGTTTAATGCATCTCACTGTCAGTCTATGACAGGACATTCATACACGTGTTCCACGCTGCAATATCATCAGACTCGTTAGATTCTTTACATCCTGCTAATCAGGTCACTGTTAAAATCTCTTATTGGTCATTACAATTTTTCTCAATTGCTTAAACACTGTTGTCTGAACCACGTGCTCAGTGCCCTGAACCCATTCATTGAAAGGTCACCCTTTTGGCAGATGTGGCCAATGATGTGAAGAAACCAAAATAAGCCAGTACAGGGAGCGCTGGTTGTTGAAGATTCACTGTAAATAGAAACAATCAGAGAGGCAGAGGAAGAGGAAGAGGAGGAAGAGGAGGTATGAGACACAGAACAATAACTTCAGATGAAATACAGGCAACTGTCATAGACCACGCTGTCGTCCCCAGTTTGACAATGAGGGAAGCGGGACTTCAAGTTCAGCACAACCTAAGTGGATTCACTGTGTCCACCATAGTCTGTAGATCCAGAGAGGAAGAACAGTTAATTGCTTTTTTCGTACGTGTACATGTTTACAGTACAACTCAGTATAGTTCTGTACAAAAGGGTTTCATTACATGATTTTTCCAGTGTACTTGTAGTGCATCTGTTGTTTTGTAACTGCGTGTTCTTTCTGTAGAATTGCAAGATGGCCACATTGGGGGAGGGGGACATGTATGTTGTACCCACACCAAGGGACCCTCACTGTTGACAGAACAATGCAATCAAACTGCGTGAAATACAGCAGAAAGTCATTACAGACTGTGTGGATTTTGAAGGCATCAACAGTGTCAGCCTTTTTACCACTGATCGCGTCGTAGAATGCAACAGGATGCAGATGAAGCGACCGTACAGAGTGCCCTTTGACCTCAACTCAAGGAGGGTCAAGGAGCAAAGATTCCAGTATGTACTGGTAGGTGTTCAGTACTGCAGTCTACTTTACAGCACACGTCTGTCTTTTCTATACCACATAGTACAGAGTGTTTCAGCTGGATTCCTCAGAACAAACACGTGAATATATTTATATGGATGATGCTGGGTTCAATCTGACCAAAAGGAGGAGGTGGGGCTGGAATGTGATTGGCCAATGAGCCATTGTTGCAGTTCCTGGCCAGCGTGGTGGCAATGTCATGTTATGTGCTGCCATCAGCAGTCATCATGCCACATAATCATGGTGTTCTTCATCATCATAATCATGGTGTTCTTCACCATCATAATCATAGGGTTCTCCACCATCATAATCATGGGGTTCTCCACCATCAAAATCATAGGGTTCTCCCCCATCATTATCATGGGGTTCTCCACCATCATAATCATGGGGTTCTCCCCCATCATAATCATAGGGTTCTCCACCATCATAATCATGGGGTTCTCCACCATCATAATCATGGGGTTCTCCCCCATCATAATCATGGGGTTCTCCACCATCATAATCATGGGGTTCTCCCCCATCATAATCATAGGGTTCTCCCCCATCATAATCATGGGGTTCTCCACCATCATAATCATGGGGTTCTCCCCCATCATAATCATGGGGTTCTCCACCATCATGCCACTTTGGCGCCATACAGCACTCAGCATCTCCTGACTTTTGTAAGTGATCTTCACGATATTGTGTTAGGAGCAGGAGCATTATGAACAGACAGGGCATTCTGTCTATGTCATTGTGTGGGACAATGTTAGTTTTCACTATGCCATCCATGTCAGAGTGGTTCAGTATCAACAAAGAGTTCCTGAATGTTGTCCTTCCACCATACTTCCCTTTCCTCAATCCAACAGAGCAGTTCTTCTCTTCATGGTGTTAGCAGGTTTAGAGAGAGAGATGGGGAGAGAGAGAGAGAGAGGGAGGAGAGTAGAGAGACAGAGAAAGAGAAGGAGGAGAGAGAGAGATAGAGGAGAGAGGAGAGAGAGAAGGGAATAGAGAGAAAAGGAAAGAGTGAAGTTGAGATAGAAAGAGAGGAGAGAGAGAGAGAAGGAGAGAGATGGAAAGAGAGAGAGAGAGAGAGATGGCCAGGATAAACACAAAAAGACTAACAGTGGCAGGGTTATGTTGTCTTTATTCATCTCCATTTGTCCTTGTGAAGACAAAAATACACACAAAATAATATGAGCTGAAGCCAATAAACTAGACCAATCAGGCACAAGCAGAACTACAGCACTCTGCAGAAACATCCAGGGTGCAAGCTCAAAGGGTGCATTACTGGACCACTAAGTAAAGGTAATTTCCAACCCTATACTGCAGCAACATAAGGACACGCAGGTTTAATGGCTAACTCCTCCTTAGGCAGCCCATTATTTCCTCCACACAGCCCATAATGACATGTTTGGTCACCACACTGTGGAAGGTCTTGTCTTGAACTTCTTTGGCCTTATTTAGAGACTTGAAAATCCAACAATGTTCTGCTTTGTGACTTCTGAACAGAGAGTTCGAAGTGTAGAGTGGAGTTGGGTGGGGCATCAGGGTTCAGCACGGCCAGGATACGCTGGACCTGCATGCAGGTGATGGAGAAAGCCTCCTGGTAACCGTGGTGAGCTCGCCCGGCCTGTTTGGGACAAACACAGAGGCTTAGTGTGCAGTCAGGATGTGTGAGCTACGCAATGGCTGTTTACATAACTCGATGTTCCAGGTTTATTGTTCATTTCAGCTGGCGCGCCGACACACTAATCCCAGAGTGGCCGCGTGGCACGCAACGGTCTGTTAAATCTCTTTTGTAGATGCCTGCAGATGAAGTTGCTTTTTTTTCTGGATCAGTGAGTGTGCCCGACTGACTTAAGGGGACACGTGTCTCCTCCGTCTTTAACCTTTGGCTCAAGGCCTAAACATTCATTATGGATGTCTTCTTGGACACTTTCAATACCATAGCAAACACCACGAGAACTGAAAATATTTATTTCGATGATCTTGTCAGTCATACGATTCATTCATTCAACTCCAAAACCCCATGGTGAGTGTCTGACATCAAGGAGACGTCTTCTTCACCCTGCGCTAAATCAGACGGTATCGGTCCTTTCCAGAGGGCAGCATGTTGCACACGTCTTTCAATTATCAGGAGTGGCATTTTTATTTTTTCATGGATGTAATTTTACTTTAACGATAACAGTAATCAAGTAACACTATCAAATGGCACAGTCATTCAATATGGTATATGACGTACATATATATGGGTATGCTGCATTGGTGCTAGCCGGCTGGTCTGGGCTTCTGTGCGGTGTACAGTACGGCAGGCGTGCTGCTCTGCGTGAGGCTAGTGAACACGAGTCTCCGACACCCAGCACAGGAGCACAGACTGCCACTGCTCAATCAGCTCTCGTTTAAGAGCTGCATGTGAGACATTAACCTCGCCATGCTGCTTTCTGCCTCGCTCCTAATGAAGGGTAATGGAGCGAGCCTGCCAGTCTGGGTGTGTTCCAGGCCCGAGCGCAGAAACAGATAAATAGATGGGAGAATAATTAAATCATGTTGCATAATTGCGTAATGGCAGCTTGAGCAGGTGGCCAGTGTGACTCAAGCCTGGGGTTTGGTCGCCGTGGAAATGGCTGCTCCATGTGCCGTTTGCAGCTAAACGCCACCAGTAGGAATGCGGCAAGAACACAGCAGGAACATGGAAGGAACACGGCAAGAACATGGCAAGAACACAGAAGGAACATGGTAAGAGCATGGCAGCAGGTCTCCTTCTCTCCTTCTAGCTTCTTTGATATTCTTCCCATATCAAAATGTTATTTAATTTTAAGGTCTTTTTGATATGATGACAGTAAAAGGACCATCTCCTCCATCTAGGGGTCATTGAAGCTTTTCTTATTTGTTTATAAGTATGCTTAAGAGCAATAAAGAGAAGTGAATAAGAAATCAAGCTGAACTACATCAAACCTGAGATCATTCAAATTGAGATCATATTCAAACTCAGATCATTCAAACTGAAACAGTTGCAGCTCAACATTGGGCTCGCCGATGGTTAATTCATTGAATACAGTCAATACATATGAGTCACATGTGAGTCAAAACGAGCAAATACAATATACAATACATATACAATATTATTACAGTTATTACGCTTCAGTTCTTCATCTCATACATTAATATTAGTTATTATGCTTAAGTTCTTCATGTGGATTCCGGTAAGGCACTATATAAATTGGCTGCATTCATTCATTCATTCAGACTTGTACCTGTGTTAAAATTGTAAAGCGACCTAAGGCACTATATAAATTGAACATTCATTCATTCATTCATCTCACACATTATTATTACAGTGAATATGCTTCAGCTCTTCATCTCATACATTATTATTACAATGATTATGCTTCAGTTCTTTATCTCATACATTATTATTAGTTATTCTGCTTCAGATCTTCATCTCATACATTATGCTTCAGTTCTTCATCTCATACATTATTATTACAATGATTATGCTTCAGTTCTTCATCTCATACATTATTATTACAGTCATTACGCTTCAGTACTTCATCTCATACCTTTTTTCTCTGATATCTTTGGGAGACATTATTCAGAACAAGATGTGTGTTCTGTAACCATTGTAAGCTTCTCTCTATTTAAGAAGTTGCAGGATGATTATTAAGTCAGTTAAGTCAAGCCACATTGTCAATTGTGATTTTCACCCCAATCGAAATTTGTCCTCCGCATTTACCCATCTGTGCAGTCAGAACACACACACACACACACACACACACACACACACACACACACACACACACACACACACACACACACACACACTAGTGATAACTAGGGGCTGTGGTGCACACGTGCCCAGAGCGGTGGGCAGCCCTAGCCCGGCACCCGGGGAGCAGTTGGGGTTAGGTGCCTTGCTCAAGGGCACCTCAGTCATGGCCTCAGGCCTGGGAATCGAACCCACGACCCTCCGGTCACAAGACTGGTTCCCTAACCACCAGACCATGACTGCCCCACATTTTATTATTATTAAATTATTATTAAATTATTACATTTAAATTATTAAATTATAGATTATTTTATAATTTAAGATAATCACAATAATAGTCTGTGACTGTCTGACTGTCATGTCTAGTCCCACCACCACCTGAGAGTTTGTCGTAGCCCCTCCCTTGTTTAGCCCTGTGTATTTAATCCCTTAAGGACAAAATCTTACCGACGAACCAGATCTCATTGACAAACACAGGAAACACTAATGAGGTGTGTAAAGGTTTCTAATAGGACTGAGTTGAGATGGGCAGAAGGGCTTCTTTGGGTGCAACGGTGCAACACACTGGAGTTCGTGTGTGTGTGTGTGTGTGTGTGTGTATTCCTGGTAGGGTGCCAATCGGGAGCATGACAGAGAAGATGACGACAGTGACATCTAGACACCAACAAAATCTCAATCTCAATCTCAGCCTCAATCTTTGATCATGGCAAGGCAATGACATCTCAGATTTTTATATGATATCTGATAAATTACTGCAAAACAATCCTACAATAAATATTGTAAAATAAACCCAATTTCATATCCCTATTTATTTATTTTTTTTGAAGACAATGAATTCTAGTCATTTCTAAGATGATTTGAAGGAAATAAATTTGGAAAGGGTTTCATCTCAAACAATGTCCAAAGTTGCTACATTTTCTGTAGGAGCTTTAAAACATCTAATCTTGGATTTTGCCTTCCTGTGGGTTTAGCTTCAAATGCCATCAGTGTTTATTACTCTTTCTTTAGGGAAACTAAAGGGCAGAAACTTCTGAAGGGTGTTGGAAAACAACATCTACAAATATACAATATGCATTTTCACCATAAAGATGGTGACCGATGCTAACTGGCACTAATGGAGATAAACAGTTTGCAATGCCAATCCCTTATTTCTAGAATTCAAATGTAGTTTTGGAATTCTGTCATACTAGCCTAGGCAGTCCTTCTGTGCTTCGGGAGGAGCTGTATGAATGGTTCCTCATTGCTTTTTTTGTGATTGAGGCACCATTAGCTCCACACATGCCAATACACCTGCTCTCTGCACACACCTGCCCTCTGCACACACCTGCCTTCTGCACACACCTGCCCTCTGCATACACCTGCCCTCTGCATACACCTGCCCTCTGCACACACCTGCCCTCTGCATACACCTGCCCTCTGCACACACCTTCCCTCTGCACACACCTGCCCTCTGCATACACCTGCCCTCTGCACACACCTGCCCTCTGCACACACCTGCCCTCTGCACACACCTGCCCTCTGCATACACCTGCCCTCTGCATACACCTGCCCTCTGCACACACCTGCCCTCTGCATACACCTGCCCTCTGCACACACCTGCCCTCTGCATACACCTGCCCTTTGCACACACCTGCCCTCTGCACACACCTGCCCTCTGCACACACCTGCCCTCGGACCACTACAGGACTACACACACTTTTAGCCCAGGCGCTGTAACCTGCCTGCTCTGGCCTGTGTATAAACACATTCATCTCATCAGACAACGGGAGGTCATTTCTGTTCATTCCTTGTCATGCATGTACCCTAGATGCTATTGACTGAACAGCAGTCATCTCCCGCACTGGCCAGGGTGTCTCTGCTGGGCCGGACCTCTTGTGTGCATACAATGTGTGTATTTGGGCTTTACATGCTGCTTTAGAGTACTAGAGTGTAAACGACTGCCTGTCTAGGGGAATAGGGACAGTGTAAGGAATGAAAACGAGACTTAACTTCCCCTCCTGTTGGATTGAAATTTCCTTTACAAGGGTTTCTATTGGCACCTGAAATGACTGCAATATTGTATTCAATTTCATCATGGTTATTGGTTGTATAATATTCAGCAATGCCCTTTTGCCTCCTGTTGTTTGCAGTGTGATCATGAGGTCCATGTCGGCAGGAAATGAGGTATTAAGTGAAACTGTGTATAATGCAGCACTATTCACTGTGGCCCAATTTAAAACCCATTTCTCCAAAGTGTTCTACACGCAGAAAGGGGAGCTGCTATTGTCTTCACAGATGGCGTGTGGGGACTCGTCAGCGGCAGGGTTAGATAGCGGCTGTTAGGCGTGGCCTTTGAGCAGGGGCTTTGGCCACTCCGCCTCGGAGATCGCTTGGAGGAGCAGTCCTTCCGCAGTCCGCCGCCCGTGTAAAAGGGACCTTGCTGTGGACATCAACAGGACTCACTGCCACAGAACTGCCTTGGCCCCAACATAAAAGAAATGAAAAAAATCACTTTTATGTGCAAGGTCTTTATTAATTTGTGGTTTGAAATATTGGTATTTTCCTTTTTACTGTTTGTGCCATTAGAATCGACCCAGTTTTATTGGCCTGTTAACTTGCAACTGCGGTGTTGTGATGTAGTTTTACACTGGCATTTTAAACAGACGCCTCCTTCAGGGGCCTTTCAGGTCACTGTTTACGTTTTGTCGCCTCTAATGAGATTTTCACCTACTGAAGTCAGGGCATGATTATGTAGAGATTAAGGCGGCCACAAAGACAGGCAAGGCATGTCCGCCAACCCACTGCTCAGAACATACACAGCATTCTGTCCAGCCTATAGGTTCAGCTCGGAGTGAACACACAGCAGGGAAATGAGATTAGCCTAATTGTTGGAAGAGATAATTCTGCATGCTTGAATAGTGCCAGGTTATCTCTCTCTCTGTCTGTCTCTGTCTGTCTCTCTCTCTCTCGCTCTCTAATTCCCTCACCATCCTTCTCTTTCAGTTTAATCATCTGCTCTGTCTTTGTCTGTGATTATGGTCTGTCTTGCTGCAGTGTGTTGTTCTTATGAAGTGCAAATGCCAATAGTGTTTTTCTTTCTTTTGTTCCGTTTTTTGTTGCCATGGCAGACCTGCCCTTCAGATCGTGCCTCTCACTTGCTGCAGAATGGAGGCTTGTTAGAAGTGCGTGATGGCTGGCGTGGTAGGCCCCGCCCCCTCTCTGGATGAACACATCACAGTGTGGCCTGGAGAAGGGGAGGCTGAGGCAGCCAGACAGGCACTGCACCTGGGCCCTGGACCCTGGGCTGGACCCTGGATGGTGGGCAGGACCCTGGATGGAGGGCAGGACCCTGGATGGTGGGCAGGACCCTGGACGGTGGCCCTGGCATTGCTCACGATGTTCCCCCTGCACCATCACACCCGTCAGTGTGAACGCCATGACAAATGTCTGGGGCACATGTGCAATCTGCTAAACATTTTGTTTTTGCATAAATCATTCAGAGAAATATGGAAGAATAAGATGGAAACAAAACATTACATTTCATGCTGATATACTTTGTTTCAAATCTAATCTTTGAAGTTCTCAGCTGCAAAGAGACATCTGAGTGAATGATGTCTGATAAGAATAACACAAGCACATGATTTAGACTTAAGTCTGTGGATGTTGACATCATTTACACTGGGCTCGTTGATAAAGCAACGGGAAACGCTGGCTGTGTGTGGGAGACACAGAGAGGACTACACAAATAACAGGAATAAAATCACCTTTCAGTGCTGTAGTCTCTGGTGTCCTGAGATATGCCCACTGTCCACAAGTGCAGGAGGGGGTTGGGAAACGGAGGGGTCTCAGCAAGATGGCTGCTTAAAAGCCTGGTCTTTGGCCTTACAGACAATCCTGTGGGAAGCTGTGACTGAAGAGAGTTCCTGTAGGGAGAGTATCTGTGGGTTGCCGTCTGCAGCAGATTGGAGGAGGAGTTCTCATCTGGGCCCCTAGCATCAGGCTGATTGGAGAGGTCAGGGTTATCTAACTTTTGAGCATCCTGAAATGGTCTTTCCCAGCAGAGGACATGCTGCTCCCCTGTTCTGCTCGGCACCACCTCCGCCCGCCTGCCTCCGTCCCTGCTCTCCGCCCTACCTGGAGGACGAGGGAGAAGAGGAGGAATGGAGACGGGGTGGAGTATTGACAGCACTAAATGTCACGGAGGTCTGGTCGTGTGGAAATGGCAGAGCAGAGGTTGGGATGGGCAGGTAAACGCATCTTCTTCAGTGTAGCAATTTAGTCCCTTCCACAGCAACCGTCTCGTGTGTGAGCACTCACGGTGGTTTGTCTATTCCTTGTCCAAACCGGAGGGTGCAACTGTTGCTTCCCCCTCTGAGGGATGGCCCTGTTACACCCTCCATGTGAACCTGAATGATGCCCACCATTAGGGCATAAAATAAAGGTAATAATACATGTTCCACCACCAGATTCAGAAGAGGGCAGAGTTTTCAGGCTGAGTGTGGTGTTTGATGCACCCCTAGTGAGAGATGCTGTTCTTATGCACTGGTGATGGATGTAACTGTAATGAGTTGGTGTGGTTCCACACAGCAGGAGCGGGAAGAGGTGATAGGAATACGTTGGTTTGGTTCATCCTTTCACCTTGCATGGAAGCACACCCGTTTCCATGACGCTCACATCTGCACTGTGTTCACATGGACCTCAGAACCAAACCTGCAGGGCCTGCATGTTAGTGCTTATGGTATGGAAGGTGCTAAAATGAACACAAGCTCTAGTCTGATTGGCTACAGCATGAACTGCTCCTCCAACAGATTCATGTGGTGAGTATAAATCACGTAAGCCTTCCTCGGAATTTATTCTCAGAAGTCGATTTGTGTGAATTCCTGTAAATTTGCAGATGTGAAATCCTATTGCAACCACTCTTTATTGCCTCCACTGAGATACTATTTCAGGAAGAATATGATGTCTCAGACTAATATCAGATGAGACCCAGGTTGTGCCGTTGCCTGCTCATGTCATCATTCAATTGCCTAATCACTGCTAATTTGTTACTAATTTGCAGTAAACACGCTTTGAACCAAATTAACGTGTTTAATGACTTTGATGTAATTTAAAATGTTATATTTGTTACGCAACATGACACAACATTGCCCTGTAGGGGGGATTTACTTAATTCGCATCCAGAAGGTTCAGAGGTCATTTAAGACCCCTCATTTAAGTTGCTGTGCTCGGGTGAACAGAACTGGCCGATTGCCTGTTTCCTCCGGCACAAACACTCTTTGCTGTAATGGAGTCACTCTGACACTGCCTTGCGAGACATTTAATCTCTCCTGTTTTCCCTAAGCCTGATAAACAATGGGGTAAAAGAGGAACCACCACCACTCTTCCATCTCTTCAAATCTCCATCTCTGCTCCACTCCGTCTCTCCATTTCTCATTTTGTCTCTTTAAATCTGCATCTCTCCTCCACCACATCTCTCCACATCTTTCATTCTCCATCTTCCAACATCTCAGCACATCACAACACCTCCACCTCTCTCTCTTCTTTCCATCTCTCCCTCTCTACCTCCCTCCATCACCATTGGTATATCATCTCTCCCTCTACCTCCCTCCATCACCATCGGTCTATCATCTTTCCCTCTCTGCATTCCCCTCTCCATCTCTCCATCATCTTTCCACTTCTCCATCTGTCTGCATCTCCCTCATCTCTTCATCTCTCTCTTTCTTCATCTGCCTTACTCACTCTCTGTTGTTGAGAGTGAAGGAGGGGAAGAGAAAGATGGAGGAGGTGAGAGGGGATATAGGAGGAGAGGAATGAATGTTAATAGCTTGAAGCTGAAGAGAGAAGGTGAGGAAGACTGAAAGAGCTGAAAAGATCCCGAAAGAGCAGCTGAGATTCTCATCTTTATGTGACTGGATCTATTCAGCGCTGAATTATGTTGAATGTTGAATTAAAAATGAAACAAAAAAGAAAGTGCTTAGTTAAAAAAAATTATTGGAGTAAAACACATTAAACTTTTGCTTTTTAATAGTTAAATGAACATTGATTAAGGGCAGGGAGGAGTCTCCTGGTTCCCCAGGAAATGTCGTACTGCGCAGTTCAAGTAGACTTAGCTGTTCTCCTCAAACTGTTCTCCACAGTGTAGCTCTGAAATGTTCTGCAGTTCTTCGTTTTAATGGAAGGAGTAGTCCATTACGCTAACACAGAGTCTGATGGCCACTTTCAGCTGAGCATCTGCTTTATTACAGGGTATATAACAGGCTGTGAAGCCTTTGTTGAAAAGGCCTATAGTTCAGCTAGTAGTGTTAGAGAAATGGGCACTGACCTGAGAACTATGTAACTTTTTCTCATTCCTCTTGTCATGTGAACATGCTCACCATATAAATGTACTGCAGTCAAAGCCCAGTGCTCCATGAATGAGTCTTAAGAGGTAGGCGGGATCACAGAGCTGTCAACTAACAAGAAAGTATGAGAAAAGTATGAGAAAAGACATTGGGTGTGTTTCAAATAGCTCTATAGTTCAGTAGTTAGTGAACTGCCCTAATAGTTAGCGATTTTCTAGAGTGTCAAAATTCCCACAATGCACTTTTAAAACCAGCAAGCATCATTTCTTTATATGCCTGTCAGAAAACAGCATGAAGTGACTGAGCCATTAGTGTTCTGTGGTTTTCTACCTGGAATATTCTAGCCAGATTCCCATTCACTATAGACCGATTCACTGCACAGGGAACCAGTGACCAGTGAAACAAGACGTAGGTGTGGAGGGGGTTATGTGCGCTATCATAATTGTTTGACTTAGCAAAGTGGGAGTGCTGTAGATGAAACTATAGCATGCAGTCTGGCGAAGTCACATGGGTGGTGGTGCGAGGCCCCAGGTGAGCATACCTAAAGAGGTTCAGCTGCACGACTGCAGTGATGTCAATACTGTGATATTGTCTGGTGCTGAACCTTGTGATTTCAATTAGTGAAGATAATTGGATTAATCAGAACTGATTAAGACCAATGAATCAGTAATGAGACTAGAGACAGTATGGCTGTCTCTCAGGAAGGAGTTTATTTCCAGACTGAAGAGGATTTCTCAACACCACTCATGATGTAAAGGCGCATTTGTTGCCTGACGTACAAGAAGACGTAGAAGAGTGTAGAAGAGTAACATTCTAGTATCGGCCCACTGCAGAGAAACGGGGTGGGGGCTGTTCCGGAACACAGACTGAATGATGCTACAACCAATCATAAAGGTCATTCTTGTTATAGCCAATCACCAGTCAGATCATTTACCCAGAAGATTGCAGGCCTTGGCCAGTGCACACAGTTTAGCATGTAGGTCGAGGCAAAGGAACGAGCCTTTATTTCTAAGAGTCTGTGAGTGCATTTGAAACTACAGTCTCTTCTAACCACTGTGTTGTTTTTGTAGATCCAACTCACAGCACTTTCAGGATCAGATGTGTTTAACATAATTGTTGGAAGGATGATTGGTCCTCATTGCTTTTCCATATTCGTCTTTGATGATCTTTGCGGTTGTGTCATACTGCATATGCCTTGTGAGGGTGGCTTACTGCTCCTGACTGCGTTCGACAGCACACTTGTGCATTTCAGGAAAGGAGGGTGCTGTCAGAGAATTTTTTATAGCACCACAAAAGACATGGTGTCACTCATGTCATGACTGCACAGAATCGCCCACCAAGCCAACGAACAGCACCCTTTGAAATTCAAGCATTCATTTCAACTTTGATGTTGGTTACAAAGTTTCACACCCTTCTGTGTTAACGTTTTTCAGTCTCACGTAAAGCTTAAATTGCCCTTGACATTATGAACATGTGTTGTCATGTGACCACAATTAATACAGGTCTACTCATGCAGTAGACAAGAACTCTATTTGTTAGAAAAGTATAATTAAATTCAAGGAAATAAATGGATATTTCTGTGTTCCAGTCATCTGTAAAGGAAGAGACAAATGTGGATTGTGAACTCTGCTAATTAAAATCAATGGTGTGCGATTGTGAGTTTGGGGAGTGGAATATATCCTCAGAGCAGATGTCAGGAAGCTCAGTGGCCATAGCGGTTTTCTTTACCCCACAGCACGGAGGCTGACGCCCAGGCGCAGGATTAGGACTTCAGGGCTGTGCACAGAGCCCGTGACATGGAGCTCCATGCCTTACGCTTCCTGCTAATCGCCTCAGTGCGTCTCACGTGCCCAGCATTGGGTGCACAGGAAGGAAGTAGGTGGTGTTCAGGAGGGAGGGGTGTGTTAGGGGGAGTGCTTCTAAACTGCTCCAAATTTACATGTCCTGAAAAAAAAAAAAAAAAATGTTCGTAATGTCACCCGTCCTAAAGTGTCTGCCAATTAGAGCGCTGCAGCACACTTGAGGAGGCTGTAATTACCGAGGCTGTTAAGAGCTGAGAGGCTGTGAGAGAGCCGAGCATTACAATGAAATATGAACGGAGACGGAACCTGAGCCCGGGTCGGCACGGGTCGGCACGGGCGAAGCGCAGCTCACCTGTGGAGATAACGCAGCAGTCACGGGCCACGGAGCTGCACCCACGGAGCTGCAAACACGGAGCTGCACCCACTAGCAGGTCTTATGAAACGACGCCCATCTATTGTCTGCACAGAGCAGGGCATTTAGCGAATGAAAGGCAGTACTGAACGGAATCTATAAAAATGAAGCGTAACACGCAATAGCATCAGCACACATTACCAGACACTAGGTTTTCCTGTGCAAAACAGCTAATCAATATGGGTTTGCATTGACATGTTTATGTCTCTGAAGTATTTATAACAATGCTTTTAAGAAAGATATAATATCTTGTTACATATAGGCAAGGCTTTTCTAAACAAAAGAGCATGCTTATTATACTTGATGTGCTGGGCTGTGCAGTAGAGGGAGGATCAGCGACTGTTTTAGCTACTAACTACTGTCCTGCATAGCTTGTGAAAGACAGATGCGTTAGAATACAGGCACTAGAACAGATGAGTGTGTATGTTGTTTATTCATTTGTCCCTAGTGATTCCATTAGTAGACCAGTGTTGACGAGGCTGTGGACTACAGAGGGTGGATGTAGAAGCTCCTCTGCTCCCTCCACACTGATAGAGAACTTTGGTGAACTTCTGTGAAAGCCCGTTATTATTCTTCTCCAGAAGGTCTCCACCTGGAGGGAGGGACGTCTGCTTTGGTGTCCCACTTACATTAGCCTTTCTGCCTTTCAGCCCAAGGGCCCTGGGACCATGGATATATTGTTTTGTTCTATACCTTTCATGACCTTAAACCAGCTTTTGCTTTGAAAAAAAACCAAACTTTTAAGTGCTTCACATTGGCTATTGCTGTCTGTAATGTAAATGTGTATCATCGGTATCCAAAAGTGTCATTAGAGCAGCATTTAAAAACTACATTTCAGACTGCATAATCGGACATTAAAAGGCTACTCAGTATAACAGAAACACAGATGACGTAGCGTGTGCACACATAAACCCACTGCATTACTTAGTATAAAAGAAACACAGATGAGGCTGTTGTGTGTGCACACTGCACTACCGATGTTTTACTACTCATATTTAAAAATGTCCATGTTTTAGTCCCTTGAGTTCTTTGAGTTGAACCCTCAGCCCTGTTGTCTAATGAAAACAGAAGCGTCTTGGTAGGACAGACTGGAGAATAACAACTCCTGTCCATGACCCTGATCCCCCTGTGCTCCTTTGACCTGTCTAATATAGGTTTCTATTTCTCCACAGCCATTGTATCTGTGACTGTAACTAACCTCAATTGATCCAGACCCCAGTGGTGTTTGCTGGGCCAGATGGGACGAGTGCATTTTTATACTGTCTTTGTTCCACTGCTGTATTGTTTTGGTATTGGTCTCATCAGGAGCTGAAAAGGCTCTAATTAGAACCATCTCATGAGCCAAGCACCAGGGGAACATCTGAGTGGGTACAGGACTGGAGGCAGTCACCAGTAAAACAACGTGTGCTCTCTCCAGAAAGACTTCAGCTGGGCTAGACCTAGACGTCACAGTCTGTGGTACGACACCTTCATTAACTGCTATTCAGGCGTCACTGTTCTTTCTTCAGTTGGATAATCGTAACGCGGAGCAATCATGAGTCACACAGGGTTTAAATACATTGCAAGGACTAAGGGGCGGAGAACTAATGAAACCAACAATGGAAAGTATGGAAAAGTCAACCAGGATATAAACAAGAACAAGACAGATAACCAAGGAAACAGCTGGCAGGTTGTTGTTAACAGTGACAGTGATGGTGTGGCATGTATAGTGTCACTATTGTGTATGCTCCTCCATTACCCCATTGGCAGACTTGTTCTGTAAATTGAACATTTGGTTTCGAAAGTTGGCTGCTTTGGAAGAAAGTTTTTCACAGGCTTTTGAAAGCATTTAATACAAGTTGAATTACAATTCCAGAGTTCACCGAGTGTGACTGAGCCATTTATCTTTACTAAACGGTGAGTTCTGCAGGACAGAAATCACTGGTGGTAGAACACATGGGCAACTTCCCCCATTCTTTTCGAATCAAAAAGTGTTTCCGGAGCCCACTGGCTGAGAGAGTCAGCAATTAGACTGTTACAAATGAGGCTTCCTGCTCCTTCAGGATATTCTCTTTCTTTGCACATTAGTTACACTACTGCACAAAACCGAACACCACACACCACAGGAGAGGGGAGCTACATAAAAGAGCTGTCAAAATGCACCCTGATTTGTATTTAAAGAAATTAAGTGAAAATCAAGTTACCCAATTACAAATTATTAAGTGCTTGCTTTTAAAACACAACGCCCTTCTGATCACTGCTGACAAGTCCCGAGGTTTTGTTCTCTATTTATATGGAGCATATCATGTGAAAACCTCAATATAGTTTCAACCAAACCTCAGCGAAGGTGTTTCTCCCATTATGTCCTGCACTGCGGCTGTCTTATCAGTTGGTTTTTTTTTTGCAGCATTCCTTGGAGGCTTTCTTTACACAGGGTTGGGTTTTAACGGCTCTCTCTTCCCATCAGTGTGTGCCTTCCCACGAACAGCTTAATGGCTCTGAGATGCTTTCCTAATTCCATGAGTGGTGAGAGTGCAGTTAAACGACCATTATCACGGCTAGCGTCCTCTGTAATTGGTTCCTATTATCACTGCTAGTGTTGCAGTGCTGGGCCTTCACACTGTTGGTTTGGTAGCTTGGCTTCCTTTGAGAGGAGGGAGGCCTGTTCAGAAGAATTCTCCAACATCTTCTCTTCTCCTCTTCTCTTCATTGCTTTCATCATCTCTGTTCTTCTGCCTCAGAGGCCACTGTAAGGGTACCAGTGGAAGAGTGAGGATGAGAGGAGAAAATAACCCCGTAGTGGAGTCTGACGGAAGAAGGCTGGGTTCATTATCACACGCCTGACAGACACACAAGTCCCATTTTACATTCATTATTCCAGACCACCAGTGACGGAGCCATTATGAAGACGAGCTGTAGAATAGGATGGGGTTTATCATGATAGAGATGCACTTCGGCTATTGTGTGACTCCAGGAAGCGTTCCTCGCTGATGAATGAACGCTCTCTTGTATGTGTACACTGCTACTATTCATGTGTTTCCTGCTTGTTTGTACTGGCACATAGATACAAGTGCTGATATGTAAGCATAAAATTAACGAATGGTTCTTAATTGAATCATAATAAATTATGCAGTACGATATGAGAGAATATGTATTTAATGTATTAATTTGTATTAATTTGTCAGTGACATACTGTTCACACAATTTGTATTTTGGATAGTGCTAAAATAATAACACATTTGCTGAAATTATATTACATCCCATATTTGAAAAATCTTAAAACACTAATTCAAAGAACTCAAATTCAGTTCTGACTAGCAAAAGGCTGGCAAACTATTGCCTGAAAAACATTTCAGCTTCATTCATGTAGAAACACAAAATTCACACGTTTCTCACATTATGTGTCTGGTCATCGACTGGACCCTAGTGCAAGCAGTTCAGAAACATCCCTATCAACAATGGTAATGACCTGCTAACACAGAGCGAACAATTGCAAATGTTTTAAGTGCAGTAGTGCTGCTCACTATATATATATATATATATATATATATATATATATATAGTTTTTTCTTGAAAGTACAAGAATGTACATCTTTCATAGAGGGATCAATATGAAAGAGATTCTCTCAGTTCATCTTTGGATGATGGTGGTTCATGTTTGGATGATGGTGGTTCATCTTTGAATGATGATGGTTCATGTTTGGATGATGATGGTTCATCTTTGAATGATGATGGTTCAAATCTCTTACAGGTGTCCAGATAGCTGGAGATATGCGGATGGCGAAGGTCAAAGCATATGATTTAGATAATATTTACAAAATTTCTCATCAAACGATTCAGTGGCCATGCTTGCCTTGATGCTCTCACACCCTGAACTCATGCACAAGCGTCAGTCTGAATGTTTGCTTTCAACTATTCCCAACGAATTTCTCAGATCTTTCCCATACGTCTAAATGCAGATGTCAGTTTAGTCCCTACTCGTTTGGAAACATGGGTCATGTGAGCAGCCTCTGTGTTGCTGCTGTAATAATGACCACTGTGGTCTGTTCCTCTGTTCCTCTTGCCCTATTGATCCAAAACCATGGTCCACTGGACCGGCTCAATGTTTGTATACATGTTACTATATTGATTGTCATACAGTGCATCTATCTAGAAGCATCTACACATGTCATGTACTAACTGCTAAGCTTGTAAGTTTATCTATGCATGTTTGTATTGCCTGGAGTTGGGTGTTTGAGTGACAACATAAGGTGAACTGTGAATATAAGGTGAACTGTGAATATAAGGTGAATATAAGTTGAATTGTGCTTTAACATGTAACATGATTACGTCAATGAAAAATAGATCAAAACTAATTACAGATACATACTAGGTATGGGGGGGGGGGTTGTTAGTGGTTTGAAAAAAACTGTTCAATCATGTCTGCAGCCTCTAGCATGCCTTCCGAAGACTACATTCCCCATAATCCTGTTGTACATTCCCAGTCCTCAGTCTATTGATGTCACTAGTGTCTCGTTGCAACTAATATGTCTGTTGCTTAAATGTTCTCTGTCAAGTCTTGGCAGTCTTTCTGGAGTTTGAGTCACTGCCTGGACAGGGTGGATTGCTCTTTTCACCTTGGATGCAATATATGATATAATGCCATTTCAGCATGTATAGACTAACAACAGACTTGGTTTCATTTTTGCTAGATTAACTTTAGCTAATTTAATGATAAACATTAAAACCCACAAAAGGGGCTGGTGGAGGACAAGGCAGAAAATTAATACAAAAATAAACTTACCAGATTTTGGAGTTGAACTGGGTACATAATTAGGCACCATTTAAATATTTATGAAGATAAAAGAGCAACAAGTTGTTTTGGAACAAACTCCATCTGCTCTGTGCAAACAAGGCAACAGTGAGCACAGACTCAGACTCAGACTCCGGAGCACACAGAGACCCGCTTGGCTGAAGAGTGGAGTTGGAGACACAATGAACAGAAAACCCAAGAACAAAATGAACCTCTCCCTTTCTGATGGACCCAAATAAACACACATTCCACTCGATGCGCCTCAGCAGTCCAGTCAGGTTTTCCGCTCCTGTAACCCTGGGGGGCCCATTTGTGACGTGCATCACCTGTCTGGTGACGCTTTCTCCTCAGAGAAGGGAGGAGTTGCATTTGCTAGTGGTACTCTGGGGGTGGTGCTCAGGGGGTGGTGGTCTGGGGGTGGTGCTCTGATTTTCTGGTCTCCCTTGCGTCTCACTGCTTCTCTTCTCGCTCTCACACATCTCACTGCTTCTCTCCGAGACAACATTACAGAGGAACTGCATTAGCTCACACTGCTGTTTTGATTGGCTCCCTATTTTGACGACTGTTTACTGTCATGTGTGTCTTTTGAACACCTGTGCTTTCTTCCTCATCAAGCTCTGTGCTGACTGTGTCTGTCGTTTCTTCATATCTGGTCCACTGCTTTTGTGCCTCTACTCTTACACACTACATAAATGCAAATGTGAATCATGGAACACAGGCAGCACATGCCATAATGAGTTCATTAGTTACTTAGGCTGAAACATGAATGCATTCACTGGCTTTACCATACCAGCTTATACTGAGAAAAGGCAGTCTGAATATTCAAAAATACAGGAAAAGGACAGTGTAAGATCTCCGATCTTTAATCTTTCAGTGAAAGGGTCAGGAACATACAAAGAAGCAACTGTAAAATCAGCAAGCAGGAATATCAAAGATAAACAGGCTCACAGTGAATGCACCAGTGAGGTTTGATGCAAATCAAATGTAACCCTGGTGATGGAACTTGGCAAGACACTACAAGGAGTAAGAGAAGAGATAGAACATGCAGTTTGTGGAGTAACTGATAGTAGAGGAGCTGAGTTAAGGGGAGGAGCTTGGATAGGAGGAAGGGTTGAGAAGAGGAGGGGCTTGGATAAGGGGTGGGGATAGGAATGGGAGGAGCTTGGAGAAGAGGAAGAGCTGAGAAGAACAGGTTCTGGCAGTTACTAGCCTGTTGGTTAAAAGGGCAGTATAGGAGGAGGATTATTAGCAGGAGTGTGGTCCTTTCAAAAAGTAAAGCACACATTAAACCCTCACATCTTAGGCAGACACCAGTGGTAAAGGGCTAAAAGACACCAAATAAAATAGTCTACCATGACATTTAGATTTTTAAGCCTGTTTACTGTTGCATTGTTTGTGGTGAAATGAATCTCTAATTTGGCTAACAATTCATTGGGATTTAGACATTAATTAGGGTTTGCACACTACTGCTTGCGGCTCCTACCGTCGTTATTGGTTTAGTTTTTGTGCTCTGTCAGGGTTTGCTTGCCAGGTGTTTTATTTCCATGGTTCTCCTTAATCCTTGACTTTTAGCTAAAATCAGAAAACATCCATTAGAAAACCATGAGGTGTTCCTGAGGTGATTTTAGTTCTAGATGCTGCATGTGCAACCTTCAGTCATCATCAATACAGACAACATGCCGCCAAGGAACATAGCTACATGAGACATCGTATCTTCATGCAGATTAAATGGACAACCTACCAAGCCAAATGGGAACACAGATGATTTAGCGACAAAAGCATATCGTGGACCGTTGAATGTTCCATGCCTTCCCTGTTTGTTCTTTCGGGTGTTTTATCCGCTAGTTGTATAGATCCTGGTCCACTCAGGCGTCCCTGTAAGGAGTGGGGATGGAGTGAGGATAATCCCCCTAATCCACACTGCTTCAGCAACAAACAAGCGCGCAGCTGATTTGGGAGCTGCTGTAGGAGGACGAGGTCTTTTCTGCTCAGCAGATGCTCTTGGAACATGTGTTTTTTTTTTTCTTTTTCTGAATGCTCACATTTTATATTGTTCCAGACACTGTGTGTAAACACTGTTACAAATGTTGCTTGGTGAATTTTACCTTTCACCAGGCTAAATTGGCAATTTGGCTCACCAGCCAAAGTAAATGAATGGGTGAGTGTAGTACTCGCAGCAGTGGGGAGGTGTGCTACAGCTTACCCGGTGAGCCTGACTCCTCACTGCCAGCTGAGATGACCCTCATCCACAATAGTGTCAAAAAATACACGGAACGCTCAGATCATCAGGCAGATGTTAGTCCACTGCCCTCTTTCATGTTTACCAGCCCTGCACACCGATGTGTACAGATGCATGAAAATGCCAAATCCAACTACTCTGAGTCCTATTATTGTACGCATGGCGTTACTATATTGTTTGTCTTTAATCACATACTTCATACATAACATGTTAAATGTTTACCACAGTAGAAGAGACCACAGGCAGTTTATAATTAATGAGACTTCATGTAGTTGTGTACTTCTTTTCAAGTCCTCATTGTTTCTGTATGAAGAATGTTTACCTGGCATCAGGTTTTGGGGACGTTGTATAGAGAAGCAGGATAAGAAAGCTCCTTTATTTTCCTACAGGTGGATATGTGTTACAAGAGCAGAAATGACAGCGAACAGACAAATAATAAGATCAATATTAAGATCAATAATAAGATCAAGCATTACACAGAAAGAAGCAAAAGGTGCAAAATATAAAAAGACCTGTATAAAGCTACACATCTATCATCAAAATTAAAGTAAAATAGAGCAAAATTATTCACATTTACAAGTGTTATTGCAAGGAGAAATATTGCACAGATATTGCATAAGTATTACTTAGGGACCATTCAAATGCAGCACTGATGTAAATACTCATGTTGGCAGTACGTGTTACATGGGTGATGAGATACAATAGAAAAACTGCACATTAAAATGAGTTGCACTGAGTGAGGGGAGGTGTGGATCCATACTGTGTTATGTATATTGTAGAGAGATGCTATAGCCTAACAGCTGTAGGGTAGAAGGAGCTCTGATATCTCTGGTTTACATACCACAGGTATAGGAGCCTGTCCCTAAAGGAGCTCTGATATCTCTGGTTTACATACCACAGGTAGAGGAGTCTGTTCCTAAAGGAGCTCTGATATCTCTGGTTTACATACCACAGGTATAGGAGCCTGTCCCTAAAGGAGCTCTGATATCTCTGGTTTACATACCACAGGTAGAGGAGCCTGTTCCTAAAGGAGCTCTGATATCTCTGGTTTACATACCACAGGTATAGGAGCCTGTCCCTAAAGGAGCTCTGATATCTCTGGTTTACATACCACAGGTAGAGGAGCCTGTTCCTAAAGGAACTCTGATATCTCTGGTTTATATACCACAGGTGGAGGTGCTGCAGCTGTCTCCTGAAGTGGGTGGGAGATGTTCTCCATTAAGGATGTCTGCTCGGTGAACATCCTCCTCTCCTGCACCACCTCCACTGAATCAAGTGCACAGCCCAGGACAGAACTTGACTTTCTGATACCATTGTCCTGCTTATTCCTATCCTCTGTTGTGATGCCACTTCCCCAGCAGTCAATTCCATAAAGATGTCACCACAGTCATATAAATAATGGAGAAGTTCTCCCAGTTTTCTGCAGCACCAGAGGCCCCTCAGTCAGTGGAGTCTGCTCTGGCCTTTCTTGTACAGAGTATGTGTGTAATCAGTCCAGTCCAGTTTGTTCAGATGAAGAGGTGAAGAGAACTTTGACCTGTAGAAGTCCATCACTAACGCTTTAGTTTTTATTTGTGTTAATCTGGAGGAAGTTCTGCTAGCACCAGTCCACAAAGTCCTTTGCAAGTTCCCTGTATCTTCACAATCTGAGATATAGCCAACAGTAGCAGAGTCAGTGTAGAGGGAATGGGGACATGACCAGCCTTTAGCAGCACACACACTGCCTATTTGTGAGGTAGTTCAAAGTCCATGTGGTGAGGTGAAGGTCCACTACTGAACTCTACATCTTAATCCTCAGAAGAGTTGGCCTCATGGTAATGAACCACAGTCATAGAATGTGATTGTAATAGTGCTTGTTACATTTCCAAGATGAGAAAGGCATCTGTGACGTGGGTAGCTGACATTATCATGCACCCCGGTGTCTGGCTGGTAAGCAAACACAGGTCCCAGTGTTTCCACAGCCTTCATCAGATGAGAGGGCAGAACCACTGGTGTGTAGCCATTAAAATCAATAGGATGTGCAGCCTTTGGTCTGGAAACTACAAACAATGTCTTCCAAAATGTCTTCTAACCCTAACCCTAACCCAGTGATGGTGTATAAAGGAGTTGGGGTCGATGTGTGAATACCCGGGGAACACAAACAGAAGACACAGTAGAACGGGAAACAGCTTGGGAGACGGTTTGAGGGAAGGACCTGATCAAACCTACTGAAGTCTTTTAGGTCCTTCATTTTTTTCAGCACCCTCCAAACCCCAGTCACATTGTCCTGGCACCTCAGACCCTTTCTTTCCCTCAGAAGTCTTTCCTGATATTTTGCTCATTTTCTTCTGTACACTCCTCAATTCAGCCCAGAGCCTCTGAAACTATGACCATGAGTTACCGGCATCTCAGAAACGCTTTGTAAGACTATGGCATGATGATCTGCACACTGAATTGCCCAAAACACAGAAACTGATCAATATTAAGTGCATTTTAAAGCATGCACATTGTCTGATTAGTTTTTTTTTTTCATTGGTATAACTGGAGAGATACACTGTCATCCAAAGATGCTTTATAATTCTAACCAGGTCCAGTCCTCTACAACCATGGTAACCTGCATCCTCTGCACCTAAGAAGGACTGCTTGGTTTTTTTTTAATATTTAACTGTGAAACTAATGTCTTTGAACTCTATATGTCTGTTGCTTGGGAACAAAGGACAACACCCCTGCTAATAAACTAAAGAGATACTGATGCTTGTACTTGCAGTTCCACAGCAAGATGGCTGAATTTTACATTCTCAATATACACAATATTGTCAATATACACAATAAATTTAGATACACCACTAACACTTCTGAAGCTGATGTCACATCCACCACTAGTGTTCCAACCTTTAAACATGCACTAGCATCCCTGACACATGGCTGTCTGAAGGAAATACAGCTTCTGCTGTGAAGCACCTATGTTTGTGCCCCGTGAAGCACCTGAGGTCATGCGCATGTGAAGCACCTGAGGTCATACACCATGAAGCACCTGAGGTCATGCCCATGTGAAGCACCTGAGGTCATGCCACATGAAGCACCTGAGGTCATGCCCATGTGAAGCACCTGAGGTCATGTCTCGTGAAGCACCTGAGGTCATGCCCATGTAAAGCACCTGATGTCACACCCTGTGAAGCACCTGAGGTCATGCCCTGTGCTCCATGTGAAGCACCTGAGGTCATGCACCATGAAGCACCTGAGGTCATGCCCATGTGAAGCACCTGAGGTCATGCCACATGAAGCACCTGAGGTCATGCCCTGTGAAGCACCTGAGGTCATGCCCTGTGAAGCACCTGAGGTCATGTCTCATGAACAAACAAATATGTACATATAAACAGAAAATGAACATATAAACAGCTAGTTATCAGTTACACTCCTTAAATAATTAATTTCACTGTAAATTCAGTGGCATGAACACCATGTTTCTGATGAAACACCATTGAATGCATCGACCTGATTAACACATTTGCAGGTTCTGTGTTTGTAGATGTCTCTGTGCAGAAGAGGATATATTGAAGAAAGTTTTACTTTGCAATCATTGCACAAATAGATACAATATTTTAATTAGCAGGCAATCACAAATTGGTCACACAAGGAGCTCCATGCCAGGACCCATGAGCCACCATGTCTGTTGTGTGTGTTTGTCTCCGTTGTTTCTGTGTGGTCTGTGTGGCGTTTTTTAGAAAAGCCTCAGTGTTATGATTATTATCCCATGGTGCCCTCTTGTTCTGTTTATGAGTTTAAAGAGCCTTTTAGATTATTCATGAATTTTGGCTTGTCAAACGAGTTGTGTTGATGTCAAATATATTTGCTTTTATATATGCAGTTTTTCATGGAAGTTTAGGACTGTCTGTCAGAGTCAGTAAGTGGGGGAAGGGCATGTAACCACTCTCTTGGGTTAGTTAGGAAGACCTCAAATCCGGTACACGTGTATGCTGGTTTCTTTTTACTTTTGTTTAGGATATTTAGGAAAGGCAGTTCTCTTTCAAATAGAAGCTGCCCTGAAACCTTTGCTTCTTGATACATTTTTTTGTCTTTTCAAAGAACATTTCACGTCTTGACGTCTTTGTATTTGTCGTTTATTTTACCCCCTCAGAGAAGGTTTACCTCACAGTTGCCCCAGTGATTTGCACACAGAGCAGCTCGGTCCTGTCTCTGTTCACATAAACACCTATGGATTTTGTCTGTGGTCTACAGCTTTTGCTGCTTTCTCCTTCATGGTTAGCAGACGACCTTTCTGGAACACAAACAGTCATCACTGCTTGTAAGTTGGTAAGTTATAAATTTGTAAGAGCACTTTTGTAAGTCACTCTGGATAAGAGCACCTTCTAAATGTCATAAATGTAAAAGTGATGTAAATGTCATCAGATTAGAAAACATTCATTAACGGTTATTAATGGTAGATTATGAATTCAACTCTAGCATGTACAAACATGGAAATGCAGCTAGAAGACTTGGGTAGTGCACAGACTGACCTAGCCATTGTTAAAAGCAATTATCTTTCCAGCCGGCTGACAGTCACGGACATTCAATTACTCCACATGGCTGTAACTGTTCAATAAAATGAATGTTTTTTCATGTTTTGTCAGGTTAATGGGCCACTTTTTGCCCCTTTAATATATAAAAATCAGTCATGGAAAAATTCTTCTCAAGTCTACCACTTCAGAAGATATGTGGAGATGGCTCACCATGACATCAGATGTGCTAACATTCACTGTACTATTACACTGTAATGTAATACTGTAGTGCTACACTGTAATGTTACACTGTAATTTTACCATGTAGTGTTAGTGTAGTGTTACAAAGTGCTATACTGTAATGGTACACTGTAGTGTCAGTGTAGTGTGACACTGTAATGTTACACTGTAGTGTAGTTTTACACTGTAGTGTTAATGTAGTGTAATGCCTTCTCTGAGCCTAGGCTACATCCCCAAATCATTTAAACTTGCAGTTATCAAGCCACTAATTAAAAAACCTGGTCTTAATACTCAGGAACTGTCCAACTATAGGCCAATCTCTAATCTATCATTCATTTCCAAAATTCTAGAGAAAGTAGTTTCTTTACAACTTTCTTATAGACATAACATGTCCTAGAGTTATTTCAGTCCGGTTTTAGACCCCACCACAGCACTGAAACTGTGCTGACTAAAGTAGTAAATGATCTCTTAATATCCTCTGATAAAGGGCACATTTATTTTCTTATACTGTTAGACCTTAGTGCTGCTTTTGACACCATTGATCACAACATTCTACTGTATAGGCTGTGGACACTCATTGGCATAAGAGTAACTATAACTATATTTGAACTATAAATACGGACATCTGCTATCCCAATGGAGGATGGGTTCCCTTATGAGTCTTGGTCCTCCCAAGGTTTCTTCCTAATCCCTGCCATTTTAGGGAGTTTTTCCTTGCCACTGTCGCCTCTGGCTTGTTCATTAGGGATCTGGACCCATATGATTGACAACATGTGTTGTAAAAAGCGCTATATAAATAAATTTGACTTTGACTTTGTAGTCTTACACTGTAGTGTCAGTGTAGTGTTACACTTCACTGTAGTGTTAGTGTTGTTGCACTGTAGTGTTACTGTAGAGAATGTGATCTGCTGAGAAACTGAAGAAAGTCGTGGATTGTTGTAGATATCACAGCAAGTACAACTACAGCTGTAGTTGTGGATGTACCACCCACTTTCAAATGCAAACAGATCTCTAGGCCACAGCAACAACTGGTACAGGCAGATGTTTTAATTATGCTACTGGTTCTCATATACTGGTTCTCATATACTGGTTCT
The DNA here is from genome assembly GCA_020368025.1 of Brachyhypopomus occidentalis. NCBI lineage: Eukaryota > Metazoa > Chordata > Actinopteri > Gymnotiformes > Hypopomidae > Brachyhypopomus > Brachyhypopomus occidentalis. The sequence continues at coordinate 5,475,512 of JAGXOD010001351.1, read as the reverse complement.
CATATACCGGTTCTCATGTACTGCCTTTGAAGGGCTTATTTAAGTTACTCCGATTTAATAAACAAATGTCTAAACAATATAGTTTTATTCTAAATTTAACAAACATGGCTTTTAAATGTGCTGAGCTTTAATTACACTGGATATGGAAAATCAAAATAAATTGGCCTCACTCCAAAGAATAGCAGGTGAGGGGAGAAGACTAGGTTGTTTGTCTAAAATGTATTTATGAAAGCTCTTTTAGAAATTCACCAAAAGGTACTTTTTTTTAAAATGCCACCATCTACTGTAGCACACATCATGTAATCTCTGTCCTTATTTCAGTACAGCTTAAAGTCCTGAATGCTTCTGAGGACTGTTTCCAAATTCAAGCTTGGATTTATCATGTAGAATTAAAACAGTGCACTGTATGAGAATAATAAATGTGTTTTTTATGTGAATTACATACATTAGTTTAAGGGCCCATCTTCATTGGATTATTTTTTTATTGGATTTTGTGCTTGGCTTACTAGTTTATCCACTGCATTAACTCCTGTCTACGCTTGCTCTTTTGCATCCGAACCCTCGCTCCAACGTGACAGAAAGACGAGCCGCAAAGGATGCCAGGACCACATGGAAAGGGAAGGAGGGTCAATAAAAGACATGGGGCGCGTAGAGGAGGGCACCGGCAAGCCCCTTCTAACCGGTCCCGACCCGTGTCCCCCCCGGTCCCACGGTCCATAAACCCGGAGCCGTACTCGAGAAGTGAGGGTGAGCGTATTGCCGAATATTTGCGGCAGCACCACTCGAGGCCGAAGAGGAGGGGTTGGCGGGGTACTACCGCCGACTCGCGGAGGCTGCATGGGCGGAGCGAGCCAGCCAGCCCGCGAGGACCCTTTCCCGGGAAGACAGGAGCAAAGCAGAGACGGGAGCGGTGTGCGGGATTGCCACCGGAGAGAGCACTCACACTCCTCCCGAGTATGAGTTTGAGGAGGAGGATTCCGAGGAGGAGAGGGGTTCCCCTTCTGTGAGCTCGCGGGAGCACGGTACGATACACGGGGACTACGTCAGCCCTCCTCCCTCCAAGGCGCGCAGGAGTCCGGTAATGACTTCGGTGAGGATTCCGAGGACGAAGGGAGGGATTCATCTCCCGTGTGGTCGAGGAGTGCAGCGGGCTACACGGACGACGAGGTCACCCCCCTCCTCCAGTATGCGTCAGAGCCGGTGAGCGCTGACGAGGAGGGGAGCTATCCTTCCTCTGGGTGCTCGAGGAATGCAGAGGGCTACACAGACGACGACGTCACCCCTCCTTCCTCCGAGTACGCGTCGGAGCTGGTGAGCGCTGACGGGGGGGGAGCTATTCTCCTCTAGGTGCTCGAAGAGCACAGAGGGCTATAGGGCCCTCTGACGCCACCCCCCTTCCTCCGAGAGAACGTGGGTGCCGGAAAGCGAACGAGAGGAGGACATCAGCCCCCCCCCCTCATCGGACGCAGAGTATGAGGGAAAAGGAGAGTCTGCGTCAGAGGATGAGGCGATGGACTGTCAGAGAGACAGGGAGAGGGGAGATGTTAGCATGAGGAGTTACAGCTTCCCGGAGCTGGGATGAGCATCGGGGGGAGGAACAATTCCGTCCTCGAGGGTGGTGTGGCCGGAGTGGGAAGCCCCATGGGGTCCGTCACGCAGTGGTCAGCGATCTCCGTCAGCGATCCGGAGAAAGGTGGACCGTGCCACCCAGTGCCAGGAGCCGGCGCGTGCGCCTGCGCCCCCGGGCGGCGGGGGAAAGAACCCCGGGGACCGCGATGGGGGGTGGAAGGAGGAAGACCTGCGAACCCAGGCAGGCTCCCAGCGGCTGCGGGGGAAGCAGGCAAGGAAGCCTGGTCCGTTATTCCCCCCGCTTCCTTCCTTAATTCCCCAGCTCCTTCCGACAGTACCTCAGCTCCCTATACCAGTGTTAGTGTCGATCCCAGTGTTTCTCCCAAATCCTTCTTCCTTTTGTGCCTATGTTAGTCAGTGTGCCTGTGTGTCTTTTTTTCTTTGTGTCATTTCCGTGTTGGTTTAACGTGTTTTTCCCTGTCTTCCCAGGGAGGCTGGTCTGAGGCGCGTGGCTGTGCTGCTCCCCTGGGGGAGGGATGCGGCGTCATTCGGAGGCCGAAGTTCCCGACGACCACGCGACCGCCCATAGGTGTGGGACCGTGGCGTCACGGCTTTGGGGCCTCGGGGCGGAGTTGCCCCTTGGGGGAGGGCTATGTCACGGTCAGCCCCGGACCCCTCCCTGTGGGCGTGTGTTTCTGTTGTCGATGTCCGTATATGTATTTCCGTGGGTGTTGGTGAATGTGAGTGTGTTCATTCGTCGCACCTGTAGCTTGTCTCGTCTTCACAAGGGGTTAGTGTGGTGCGTCTATTTAATGTGTGCTTGCGCAGTGTCCCGTGCTCGTCTTTGTTAGAGTCACCGTAAGTGAGCGTCTATGTTGAATGTCGTGTGTCAGCGCTGTTTAGCGAACTAAGTGTAACGTCTTTACATGTGAAAGAATAAACTGCGTATATTCTGCCACGCTTGCTCTTTTTGCATCCGAACCCTCGCTCCAACGTGACACTGTCAGAACTGAACACCACTCTGAAGATGAAGCATGGAGACACCTTAATTCAAACACCTCCCTAATTATCCCTTTCTTCTGTGTAATTAGGGAGGTGTTTGATTTAATAACGAACAATATTCTGTCATTATGCCACTATTACAGAAACTATGGAAACTTATATTTCAAATATTGAATATGTGTTTCTCAGGGAAGAAGGCCCTTGGGGGCGTGGTCTGAGCAGCCTGATCTGAACACTTTCTCCTTGTTGGTGCTGTGAGAGTGTTCAGTGCAGCAGTGCATCAGAACCACAGTAACAGCCTTTATATTCATTACAATACTTTATCTCTTATACGAGGGAACTCGTACCTTCTCCTGGGATTTCGTATTCTGCCTGGCCATCTCTAAGTGTGTAAGCGACCCAAGTCTAGAGAACAGCCAAGCCTTATACGTCAGCTGAGTGCACGTCTGTGTGTGCTGATTGCTCTCTGAGATTTATTTAGCACCCGGGGAAGCGTTTGAAGCAGGAGGTAAAACGCTTTGGGTGGCATCTTCCTTCTCTCAGCTGGTTTCCACACTGCTTGCCTGATTGTCTATTACTTCGCTAGATCTAGCAGAACAGCTAAGAGGGGCAGACCTATTTTGCCATGATTACAGAGCTATCCACCAACAGTCTTACAGTGTAAGTGTAGCAAGGGGTCTAATGACACATTTATAAGTGACAAAAATAAGAGGTGCTGTTGTGGGCATTATGGGTATGTGCACTGTGCTCATGATCAATTTGGCCTTCAACTACAGAAGGAGGCATGCTGTTGTTCACACTACTTCCTGGGGTATAACGCGGTTTTACACTACACATTCAATCCCATTCCTAACAAATCCATCGTCGGTGGGGAGAATTCCTTGTGACAAACATCGAAGACAAAACTCGAAAAAGAGCAATAAAAGCAAAATGTGATATATAGATGTCAACTGAAAATATTCATGATCAAAATGCGAAAAATAAATAACTCATTCTGTACAAAAGTCAATGAATTGAAAACAAATTGAAAATGTCAAGACAAAATGAGCAAATGTAAGCAATAAAACCACCTCTGTACAGTGTAAGCAGAACAGCCATCAGCAGCCCAGGCTGATTAAGCTCTCTCCCATTACCCCCTGCAGAACAAGTGCCCACGCCAATCGATACCATCGCCTAGCAACAGTTAGCCTGCCAGTCAGGCAATTAACTTGTGCAGGAAGGGAGGTTCAGACTGTCCTGGATGCTGTTCTCACACATCCCAGAACCACCGTGGCCCTGCAGAGCATGCACGTGTTTTTCAAAGACACGTCCATCCTCCATCTCAAGCTCTCATATTGTATGTATGGACTTATTCATTTAATATTATTGTTTTATGAACCTGTTTGGAACAGAAGGCAAGTATTTCCTGTCTATGTTTCCAGAATGGATTCATGCCGGGAGACACTGAGATAGTTTCACGGTCGCTGCCGCGTGGAAGAGCACAGGGTTATAATGAGGGTCCTTTTAGTCTGCAGACTGCATGTTTCATGGCTGTGCAGGCAGAGTTGGGGGTGAGTGGTGGTGACCCTGGCCCCATGGCCCTGGGCCTCTCTCCATCACCACAGAACATCTCCGTGTGTATCCCAATATCTACATGCACACACTCATGCAAACATGCATAACAACACGTCCTCGGGCTTCACACAAATTACAACTTACTCTGACTGTAATGTAATTACACCAGTAAGTAAAGACTGTTTGCTGCAGGCATTGTACAGGCATTAATTTAACACAGCTGGGGAGCAAGATATTATATACATGTATATATATATATTGTGGCTTAACAGTGCATCCTACAGTCCGTCCACATTAACAGTGGATAGCAAGATGTATAATTCTGCCTATTATATTTATAACAATGGCTAATCAGTTGAACACTGACAAATGACCTGAAAACAGCAATTGCACAGTATGAGGCCCTCCTCACAGTCCCGCTGGAGCATATGTGAGTAAGTGAAGTAGCTGCTGGCCAGTTTGCCCTGCTGTTTATAAAAATATCAGTAGTAGAAAAGAAAACTCCCTGTATGTGGACACTATGGGATTATTCAACTAATGTATGAGTCACTAGTTGTAAATTAGGATTGCATGGGGATTCATAAACATTCATAAAGTCATTTTATAGATATGGTCAGTATGATATGGTGTCAGTTTTGCCCAGCTGGTATTTGTTGCTTTATAACATGTGGTGTTACCTCGAGGTTTGTAGGATAGATTATTTTAAGGAGTGTATGACCCATGCTTTTGCTGTCATGGTTACTGGTTCTGCACCGTCCTTCATCTCTGCCTGTGTGTGTGACTGTATGTGTGTGTGTGTGACTGTGTGTGACTGTGTGTGACTGTGTGTACTGTGTGTGACTGTGTGTGTGACTTTATGTGTGACTGTGTGAAAGAAAAGAGTATTTAAGTGTACTTTTAAAAAGTATACTAAAAATAAAAAGTACACTTTTCATTTTAACACTTTATGCATACTTTAATACATGCCTAATGTATTATTTTGGAACACATTATGACAACTTAAGTGTATTTAAATTGTAATTTTGTTATGTTTAAATACACATTGAATGTATTAAATTGTGCTTTTGAGTGCTTTTTTCGTACCACTTAAGTTGCACTTAAATATAATTTTATATGATGACATTTTTAGGCACAAATCTTATTACACTTGAAGTATGTCATAAATGTACTAGTGAGTGCACTGATACATTGCACACAATTCAGTGCTAATTTGTTATACGTAATTTAAAAAGCGTAATTTTCAATATCACTAAATGGTTTAATGAAGTGTACTTTTATTCAATATACCAAAGTATGCGTTAAATTGAAACAACTCTTATTTAAATTAGATTTACTTACTGTGTTTGCTGTTCTAAACATACAATAATACACGTATGCATTGGTAACACAACTACTACACTACACTATTTTCATTATATTCTTCAATGTACTGAAAAAGCATCAAAAACAAACAAAAAAAAAGATTATAAAGCACTCTCAACTCTGGAATCTTACGAATCAGTAAAACAAATCTTTTTTTGTTTGTTTTTGATGCTTTTGCTTACCTCTTCAGATATTTGCACAGCTGTAATTGATTTTGTTAAAATGAAACCATAAATATGGTCATAGAAGGGGTGGGAGATATAAATATATAGTATGTTAGTACCCATCTGTGCTCTGGACTGTGTCTGTCAAGTTGTGGACTACCCTATTACTCTATTACCCTATTACAGACTGTGGGATGAATCTCTTCTCAATCCAGAAGCAAGCGCTAGTCCTCAGCCTCCAGTGTCTCCAGAGTGTTGACTATGGGCCAGTTCGACTGATGCCTTCAACCCATCCCAGCTGTTGTCTGCCTTGTTCTGGCCACAGCGATGCAGCTGAAACATCTGTTGTGGACCCAGCAGGTTGAAGGTACCATACGTCTCTGTGGCTTCAGTATTAGCAAATACCATTTGGCTGCCACTGAACCATCGCCCCTGTTCTCACTCTTCGGGAATTCAGAGGTGCTGACCACTGCACCCACTAAACCGTCCTGGATGAATATGCAGGTGGGGCCTTTCTGTCATCGACAGCCAGACTGCTCATGTACCTCCTCCAAACCCTTCCACCCCAAGACCTCTCCCTCTCTCTCTCTCTCGCTCTCCCCCCTCTCTTTCTTCCTCTCTCTCTCGCCCTCTCTCTCCTCCTCTTTCTCTCTCCCTCTCTCACTTTCTCTCTCTCTCTCTCACACACACACACACACACCAATCTCCCAATATCCCTCTGTCCTCATCTCTTTCCTTTCTCCTTTCACCTAACATAACATTTTCATGTGTTAAACCCACGTCTGTTCTGTTTATCCGACCATAAATATATTGTATATTGTATATTATCCCTAGTCCTCCTTGAATCTCATATCCACTCTGTTCCTGATTCAAAACTCTTACTCCTCTCTTCAAAATCTTTCTGTTCATTACAGATGTGAGCCATCCTGCCTTCTTACTTCCCCACACCTATAGGAATGTGAGGAGGAAGACTCTGCTGGTTATCTGCTGAGGATGAGCATGTGAGGGAGGATGAAGAGCCCAGTCTGTCTGGGCAATGGTGTCTGGCACTGCTGGGCAGAGGGACCAGAGGGAAGAAGAAAGTGTGGAGCAGTGTGTTTCAGCACAGAAAGGTTAGTAAATAAACACATGAACAAAAAACAAATAAAAACAACAAACAAACAAATGAAGTAATGAATAAACAAACAAACAATTATGACCTGATGGTTCTTATTGGTCATGTCTCCACTGACCTGATATGTAGTCTGGAATCCAAAGGCAAAGTGGCCCATATCTGATTTTAGAAGATTATATTTTGTGTTTACAATACTTAGAAAAATTTGGTTTCATTTATTTCTATATAATTTATTTTAGGTTAGAACCAAGTTTGACTTTTAATGCTTATGACTGTGTGTGTGTGTGTGTGTGTGTGTTTGTACACATAAATGTGTATTGTTAGGGAAAGTCAGATTGTAGGAGTTCTGGCTTAAATATATGGTCCTTAATCTTCTCGTCTGGTTCAGTAGACTGTTTATGGTGATTCATAATTGGTTTTATCCCTGATTTTCAACTAAATCCACCATGCGCTGTGTTTGTAAGTATCCAAGCCCTGCCTTACACCATCTGATATAGCTAATAAACTCAGTTCCTTAATACAGAAGAGAATCTAATTAATGAGATCAATGTTGTGCACAATAAGGCTATGGGCATTCTAGTACTAATATTACTATTTACAGTTGCCAGGAAGAATATGGACCTCTGTGATTAGTGTGCTGTCAGGAAGAACTTCACTTGTTTGTAGTTTTAGAATATAGTGTTTTTTTGTTATTCTTACAATTTCAATGCATTCTATTTTAATAAATAAATTATTGACTTGTTTCAGTGATGATGATTTAAATGAAGATTTATTGGGGGGGTGGAAGTACCTTTATCCAAATAAATACACTTATAAAACAATGCATGAAAAACAACAGGTTTTATCTCTAAGCTGTTTTATCTCTAAGCTGTTGTCTGTAACCAGGGTTGATGTTGCATGGAAAGCCAGAAACTGTGTCAGCTGCATTTGTGGGAATGTTTGACTACAAGTGCCTGGCTGGCAGACCCACCTACAGCCTCTGCAGCAGCAGATTCAGGTGTGAACCCAGATGTTAGCTCAGTGGATTCAGGTGTGAACCCAGATGCTAGCTCAGTGGATTCAGGTGTGAACCCAGATGCTAGCTCAGTGGATTCAGGTGTGAACCCAGATGCTAGCTCAGTGGATTCAGGTGTGAACCCAGATGCTAGCTCAGTGGATTCAGGTGTGAACCCAGATGCTAGCTCAGTGGATTCAGGTGTGAACCCAGATGCTAGCACAGTGGATTCAGGTGTAAACCCAGATGCTAGCTCAGTGGATTCAGGTGTAAACCCAGATGTTAGCTCAGTGGATTCAGGTGTGAACCCAGATGCTAGCTCAGTGGATTCAGGTGTGAACCCAGATGCTAGCACAGTGGATTCATGTGTGAACCCAGATGTTAGTTCAGCGGATTCATGTGTGAACCCAGATGCTAGCTCAGTGGATTCAGGTGTGAACACAGATGCTAGCTCAATGGATTCAGGTGTGAACCCAGATGCTAGCACAGTGGATTCATGTGTGAACACAGATGTTAGCTCAGTGGATTCAGGTGTGAACACAGATGCTAGCTCAGTGGATTCAGATGTGAGCCTAGTGTTAGTTCAGTGGAACACTTGGTGTTGAATGCTTCTGTGTTCAGAGTATTGAGGGCTGAGGACACTAACACATCAAATGAGACACAGAAGGGGCTCGTGCAGAGAAGCTGCCACAGGAGCCCTTCATCCAGCACCATGCCCTTTCAGTCCTGCTCCTCTGGGCTGTTGCCCCTCTGTCTGCCTGTCTGCACCCGGGACTGAACTGCAAACTGTTTTCCAGTGTCCCCCCGAGGAACCGCTAACTCAAACAGACAAACAGGCCGTTGATGTAGATGGAGCACCGCGGGGGCCGGTTTGAAAAGGGCTGCGTTCTCCTGCATTTCAAACAGACTACCTGGCGTGCAGAGGCCTTTTCTCTTTCTATTCAAATTCAGGAAAGAAAGATGAATGAAGTGTTTTGATATTTGAATAAGGCAGGCTAAAGTGTTCATTGTTTGGTTAAAGGACATTCGCTCAAAGAACAGAACAAGAGCTTCAGAAAGAGGCCTGTCAGCAGCAGAAAGAGTACAGGGAGTGTTTCAGCTGGGCCAAGAGAAATTACGGGGATAAATGAGAAATAGCTGAAGAGCTGATTTATGGTGTACTGGAGGCGACAATGCAGAAAAAAACAACCAAACAGCACTCAAAGATCCAGTACAGTGTTAATATATGTCCAGCTCGACACTTTTAGAGCTTAGAGCAGTGGTGTTATTTCAGCACTGAGATGCTTGCAGTAACCGTTTGAATCTCTTATGGTTATTCATGAGCATCTGTGGTGCAGTTCACTTCCTGTAGCTTACAGGAAGTGACAGCTGTCTAGCAGGGACTATCTTGCAAGGTCTGTCCCAGACAAAGCTTCATCATGCATTCTGAGGACCCAGTAGGATAAGGCCGCATCTATCTATCTATCTATCTATCTATCTATCTATCTATCTATCTATCTATCTATCTATCTATCTATCTATCTATCTATCTATCTATCTAGAGGGGGGAGTACTAGAGAGAGAGAGATGAGAGAGAGAGAGATGAGAGACAGAAATTGATATGAAAGAGGTGGTAAATATATTCATATTGTCATCTTACAGTAATTGCCCTGTGATTAAACATACTTCCTTTATAGTTTTTGACGAGTGACACAACAAAATGATTAGTTCCTCTTTACTCTCTTTGTTCTCTCTTTACTCTCTCTTTCTTCTCGTTCTCTCTTTACTCTCTTTTTTGTTCTCTCTTTGTACCTCTCTCTTTGGTCTCTCTTTACTCTCTCTTTTGTTCTCTCTTTGTTCTTTCTTTACTCTCTTTTTACTCTCTCTTTATTCTCTCTTTACTCTCTCTTTACTCTCTTTTTACTCTCTCTTTATTCTCTCTTTACTCTCTCTTTACTCTCTTTTTTCTCTCTTTTTACTCTCTCTTTATTCTCTCTTTACTCTCTCTTTACTCTCTTTTTACTCTCTCTTTACTCTCTCTTTGTTCTCTTTGTTCTCTCTTTACTCTCTCTTTGTTCTCTCTTTGTTCTTTCTTTGTTCTCTCTTTACTCTCTCTTTACTCTCTTTTTACTCTCTCTTTGTTCTCTCTTTACTCTCTCTTTGTTCTCTCTTTGTTCTCTCTTTATTCTCTCTTTACTCTCTCTTTACTCTCTTTTTACTCTCTCTTTGTTCTCTCTTTACTCTCTCTTTGTTCTCTCTTTGTTCTCTCTTTATTCTCTCTTTACTCTCTCTTTACTCTCTTTTTACTCTCTCTTTATTCTCTCTTTGTTCTCTCTTTGTTCTCTCTTTGTTCTTTCTTTATTCTCTCTTTACTCTCTCTTTACTCTCTTTTTACTCTCTCTTTATTCTCTCTTTGTTCTCTCTTTGTTCTCTCTTTGTTCTCTCTTTACTCTCTCTTTGTTCTCTCTTTGTTCTCTCTTTATTCTCTCTTTACTCTCTCTTTACTCTCTTTTTACTCTCTCTTTATTCTCTCTTTGTTCTCTCTTTGTTCTCTCTTTGTTCTCTCTTTACTCTCTCTTTGTTCTCTCTTTGTTCTCTCTTTATTCTCTCTTTACTCTCTCTTTACTCTCTCTTTACTCTCTCTTTGTTCTCTCTTTGTTCTCTCTTTACTCTCTCTTTACTCTCTCTTTACTCTCTTTTTACTCTCTCTTTATTCTCTCTTTGTTCTCTCTTTGTTCTCTCTTTACTCTCTCTTTGTTCTCTCTTTGTTCTCTTTTGGGTGGGCATCTTGGTAACTCTGCTGGAGTCCAGAGTCCAGGGTGTGTGTACAGCATCAGTGATGCCACTCACAGACTGCAATAACTGAGCAGCTGAGCCTTTCTCCTGAGTCTTATTGAGTACAGTACCTTCAGGAGACTTTAGTCTGCTTTCAGAATGCCACATGCTAAGATCATCAGCATTTCATCAGCTGGCACAAACAGGCAAAATGAAGAAAGGAATGGAGATGCTCTTCCATGTACATGCCTATCATGTCCTTAGGCAGTGAAAGTTCCAGGAGATTGATCTCCGCCTGTCACTTACAAAGGCCCCCAACCGCCCAAAAAGGTTTTGCAGTACATTACAGAAAATACAATTATTCATCCTTATGTGTTATTGAAGACTCCTTTTAATTTTTCATAAAACAGCTGGAAAATGCCTGCATGTTGCAATAACATATTTATATTTAAATATTCATATTTGTATTTAAATATTCATATTTAGGGTGTGTGAAAGAAAGAGAAAGATAAAAAAAATGTTTCCCTCTTGAAATTCTTTTGTGTGTGTGTGTGTGTGTGTCTGTGTGTGTGTCTGTATGATGAGAGCGTGTCTTGTGCTCATGTTGGGAGTTCTTCAGTCAGAGTTGTGTATGTCCCTACCACCAGGAAAATCCAAGTTTGCCAAATGAAGTTATTTGATGTGTTTTATGGAAGCAAAATTGTAATTACATTCAGATATTTCTTAGTCAAACAAGCACAACTTTTTAAAATATATCAATTTGCATCTTTGCAACCAGCTTAACCACAAAGTACCTTAATGACAGCTGTGACATCAGACATTTACACTTTTAAGCCACTCTACTCCATGGTTCAGATTTAAAACATTAGCACTCTGGTCTGACAAAGCACTCTCAGGACCATGGACAGCACCACTCAGAAAAGCCATGATGAACCTTCACACACTTTACTGCTCCCACCCTGAAAGGACAACAAGGCAGCTGGTTCATGACTGCATACATATGTGGAGAGTTACATCTGCACCGCGAAAGCATCAATGTGGTTAAAATAGTATAATCATATTGTTTAAGTCAGAGAAAAAATATCAGAATGAAATGATGGTAAATAAATAATTTCATATCTTTATTAAACTAATTATTTATTATTTACAAGATTGGTCACAAAAAACAAAAGTGTTTCTGTTCATGTCTCAGACCGCATATATATGGGCTGGAGAACAGGACTTTATGACTCTACAGCTTTCTTCTTCTCAAGCCTGCTTGATATTCTCCACTGTTGCGAATTCATGTCATCCTACAGTCATTCTGAGTGTTGGTCCAGATGTAATGACATCCAGCTGTATAATTGTCTCATACAGGTTGGAGTTCATTGCTCTGTTGATGGCAGACCAGCCAGTTAGCACTCTACTCCCACACCATAATATTCCCACAATCACATTGTTTGTAGTTGTAATGGTTTTATGTTTCATGGTATGCGGGAATAAAGTCTGAAATCTATCAAAATACTGTATAATACTGCAGACATCTACCAGGGATTTGTTATGGTTTCTCATGGGTAAACAGCACATAGGTCCACCAAGGATCTGCACCATGGTGCACCATCTGCACCGTGTTGTCTGAGGTGGGCAGCACTGAATTACTGGGGCACATGTGAGGTTTCCACTGTGGTGTTTACCTGATAAGTACCTTTATTCTTCAGTGGGTGTTTTATGGCAAACTCACTAGACATGCCTGCATGTCTTTAGTCAAACCAACACCGGCACTGAATGAAAATGTTCGCCTTTTAAAAATAAATCAGTTTCCTACAGGTTTTTCCATCAATGACCTTGATTGTAAAATGTTGTGTTTTTTATTGAATAAGACTGTTATTACTATGACTTCATGACAGAATGATTAGGCCACCTACTAGTGCATTGAAAACAGGATAATACTTACTTCTAATAATACATATTAAAAGAACTCATATAATATTTAATCATATAATATGTGCATATATATATATATATATATATATATATATATATATATATATATATATATATATATATATATATATATATATATATATATATATATATATATATATATATATATATATATATATACATATATATATACATATATATATATATATATAGGTGAGCCTGTAGGGTCTTAGGGGATCCTCATTTTAATTTTCATGCAATTCTCAAAATGTTGAATTTTATCGTGATTATTGTCCTTATTCTTGAGACTTTGAAGCAGATCAAGGAGCGTTTGGCGAGGTGCTTTTACTTCCTGTCACTCTTCGTCCTAATGCCTCATCAAGAGTCCGTTAAACACCACTTTTTTGTAAATGTGCATTTTGACATTGAAGGCAATCTGAGCTCTATAAATTCACTGGATAAAAGGGCATTGATCAGCTCTCTGAGGGGCGTGATGTCTGAATGGAGACATTAGAGCTGACTTAATGTGCTTGTGTAAGTGGCCACTCACAATGAATAGATAAGAGGTTTGAAAAACCGATGATGAAGAAGATGATGATGATGATGATAATGATGACAATAATGAGGAATGCAGAGATTAAGGGATATGTGTGCCAGAGAAGTTTTTTATCTATTTATTTTCTGGCCCTGAGTGAAGCACTTTTCAAAGGTGCTTTTGATGATTATTAGTGTGCATGTGTGTGTATTATCTGTGTGTGTGTGTGTGTGTGTGCATGCAAGTGCCTGTGAGTGCATGTGTATGCGTGTGCACACGTACACCCATTAGCGTGTCTGAGACAGAGTGAGAGCGTGAGGAAGACCACAGGTACCAGAGGTACTTCATTCTCCACGCTTCAGCTGATCTGTGCAGAGGAGGGCTCACGTCTCTCTGCACCTGCCAGGCACTCCGCCCTGCTGGCTCTCAGGGACGCAGGGACGGAGGGGTTCTTTCTCTCCGAGGATTGCTAGACCTCAGGGCTGACGGACGGGCAGTGTCTGAAACCAGAGTTGCCGTTTTTCAAACGAGTGTGCCTGTGTGCCTCCAGATACCTGAGTGTGTCTCGCGACTCACCCTGGAATGCTGTTATGTTTCATTCATGTATTAAACCACATCCATGTGCTGCTTTTTGGGTTGCTGTTTTAGGCAATTTTCTATTATCTGTGTTAATGGCTACATGGGAGCATAATTGGCCTCACTGGAGTGGAACCTAAAGATGTTTCGGAGGGTCTGGCGTGCCTGGCACTGGAGGAGAGCTGTGTGTGTTGTGCTGTGTGTTGATGCGCTTTGAACCCGATTATCCTGCGGCTTCATTGATCTCATTATTGAACTTGGCCTGAGGTTTTGTATTTATCCAGTGTACCAAACTCTTGAAGATAAGAATTCCGACTGATCTTACGCTGAGTTTGCCCAGAAATGTCACAATATCCTGTGATAAGGTTAATTGTGCAATTAAAACAAAGACATACTGAAAAACGTCTGCCAACAGAAGTCCTTCAACTTGAGCACCAACAGCAGTGCTGAATATGAACAGAATCATTTATAAACTGCAAGTATTCATATTTTGGCTGTTTATTTAATACAGTAAAAACTATTGTAGATTAGGGAAATGTCCACAAGGAACACAGAATCAGATGTAAGAAGTCACCTCTGTATGTTGAACAGACTTGTTTTGACATGACTGGATTATACAGCATGAACACAGGCCTGTGACGGGCAGAGAGTGCGAACGAAAAGGAAGCGATCACGCCAAGTCTCAGAGAAAAAGAGGGGTTTAATGAATAATGTGCGCAAACCAAAGACCCGTGCACATGACCCAGATTAAGGATATAATAACCAGCAGTCAACTGGTACATAGACAAGGCATTTATAGACAGACAAACGACCATCAGGTGAGGGAGCTAATAAGCCCCACCCACCTGAGGGACGCACACAACGCAACAACAACAGGACAACTGCCGCTGTACCGTAGGTGACCGGGAGGGGGAGCCTCCCTCACCGTGACAAGGCCTCTGCCTCCCCCTGCATCGCCATATTAGCTGTGAGGGAAAGGGGGGAGGAATGTGCACCAAGGCCTTCTGATCGTTCCTCTGAGAACATGAGTGTGTGAAGAGCACCTCCCCCAGTGCACCCCTGCATAAGAGTGTGTGAAGAGCACCTCCCCCAGTACACCCCTGCATAAGAGTGTGTGAAGAGCACCTCCCCCAGTGCACCCCTGCCTTACGCTTGTTATGAGCATCCTTACCACAGCTTCTGTTTCAGGGCAGTGAAGCAGCTTTTGTATTGGATGACACAGTAGCACCTATTTTTGCAGTTGAAGGTAATGTGTGGGATTCCACAAGGGAGAGTCTGTAGCAGAGTCATATCAACACCCGGAGAGATTTGTGTCCAGAAATAAGACGATACTGTGAGAAAAGCTCTTAAAACAAGAATAATACCCCCATAATCACACTTTCATTTTACATTATTAAATTAGTAATTTATTGTGTTAAATATATCACCATGAGACATTGTGTGTTCTGCTATCAGTAGACACTGAACACACTGGAGGCGGATACACTCAAGCACTTTTTCATTTCAAGGTTTCTGCTCTGTTCAATCAAACATCTTGCAGGTGGAAGCTCACCGCTGCCCTTGGTCTGCAACATCTCAGCAAACCTCATGTCTACCCACACAGAGCTGCGTGTGTTCACTAACACATACAGCCCACTCACACACACACACACACACACATATACAGTACACGCACACACACACGCACACACACACACACACATACAGTACACGCACACACACACACACATATACAGTACACGCACACGCACACACACACAAACATACATACAGTACACGCACACACACACACACACACACATACAATACACACACACACACACATGCTTGCACGCAGACACACATGCACACACATTCACTCACACATGCTTGCATGCACACACAAACGCCTTACATCTTACAAAAACTCTCATTCCCTGTCCATCCAGATCTTACTGATACTACAGTGGCCTAGCTCGAACTCTGTCTTGGAGAGGATGTAAGCACAAAGCAGTAACAGTTGACCTCTCATACCTTACAAGGACCTTAGTGGAAACTCCGGACTTGATGCATCACCAGGACACAGGGCACCTGCACCTGCAGGCAGGAGAGGCTGAAGAGAACGTCAATACGAACAATAAACACACACAGAACATCTATAGAGTTCAGCACAAAAGGCATTTTCATAAAAGTTTAACAGAAGTTTCAACCGTACAATGCAGCATAAACGGTTTTATACTGAAAGCACCACAGTGTTTTCTGGACCACGTTATCTGACATTTTATACTGAAAGCGCCATTGTGTTTTCTGTGCCATGCTTTCCATAATTATGCCGTGTACAATACCAGTAATGCCGTCCATCCCTTTGGTCCCCATCAAATCTTCTACGTTTATTCTTTTTTTTTTTTAACTATTGTGATTTATGACTCAATCTCTGGGCTGGAGAATGAGAATGACATAGAGATTAATGTACTGTTTTACGGCCTCCATGTTGTTCTTACTGACCTCTGTCTTTGATAACTGTCTGTGAAATCAGTCAGTAGCAGTTGATTGCCATGCCATGATTATGCAAACAAGTAGTATCTAACACATTTTGAGATGTAATTTACTTCAGTCTACGGACCATTCATCATAATTTATCCTAAATATTAATCTCATTTACACATAACTGGAACCTGCATTAAGAATGCAGAGTTGTATCACACAATGAACAAGAGACACAATCTGAACAGCATTCATGCATCTCGTTAATCTGCCCTTAATGGAAATGTCTAAAAATAATATGAAGAACCATGACACCCAAACACTAAATCTCCAAATCTAAGGTCTAATGTACAGTAGATACTGCAGTATGAGTCTATTAGCAGCAGTAATGGTACAGCAAACCTGAGATGCCCTCCATGCTCTTACTTAGACACACAGTTCTAATTCTAATAACGTGAATTTTAGGTCATTATCTCATTATCTTGGGAGAACAAGTCCCAATCCTGGAATCAGGAAACGGAGGTATGCTACAATAATGGCTATGGAGTTGATCTCCAGATATGAGAATTACTGGCAAGATTGTGCTATTATGATAATTACTGGAGAGACTGTGCTGTTATGAGGATTTCTGGTGATGCCATCCATTGTTGGATAGGGCTGACATGCATGGGTAGGCAGTAGAGTCCATTCGATCCCTTGGTGCCTTTCTCATACACTTTTCCCTGTGCTGTCCACATTAAACGGCTAAAATAAGTGACTCACCGGCTGGGTCCCAGTCACCGTCCACACTCCATCTCCCCCTCACCTAGACAACCAGCTCGGAGGAGAGGAGGGGACCATAACTGATGCAAGCTCGTCTCCGTTTATTCATTATTATGTTGTCAAACCATGTTGCCTTATACTTATTTATGTTTCTGCTATCGTCTTGTTCGATCTGTTCTTTAAAGTACTCTAAATGGTAATTGCTGGGAAGTTACAAATAAAATTCTGATTTGATTGGCTCTCTGTGGCAATGTTCTCTCCTCATGAGATCCAGTTTCTACAGTTCAGGGGAAAAGTTACTGTGGTTTTGTCACCGTGCCCCACCCTCCAGAAGCTTCTGTCAGACAGCAGGGGCGTCACACGTGGCTTTGTTTGTGGTTCGTCTTCCGTTACACGTGTTCTCTGTTGTGGGGTTCAGGTCATGCCCGACTCACGTGGTGGTTGTTATGACCATCTCTACACCACCTGTGTGTTATTACGTTGTTGTGTTGTGTTCTCTACACCACCTGTGTGTTATTACGTTGTTGTTGTGTTCTCTACACCACCTGTGTGTTATTACGTTGTTGTGTTGTGTTCTCTACACCACCTGTGTGTTATTACGTTGTTGTGTTGTACTCTTAAGCCTTTCCTGTTTTGTGTCCTGTTTTGTCAGTCAGTGAAGTCATTCTTATGATGGCTTTGTCAGTCAGTGATGTCACTCTTATGATGGCTTTGTCAGTCAGTGATGTCACTCTTATGATGGCATTGTCAGTAAGTGAAGTCATTCTTATGATGGCTTTGTCAGTCAGTGATGTCACTCTTATAACGGCTTTGTCAGTCAATGATGTCACTCTTATGATGGCTTTGTCAGTCAATGATGTCACTCTTATGATGGCTTTGTCAGTCAATGATGTCACTCTTATGATGGCTTTGTCAGTCAGTGATGCCACTCTTATGATGGCTTTGTCAGTCAGTGATGCCACTCTTATGATGGCTTTGTCAGTCAGTGATATCACTTTTATGATGGTGTTCTTTCATTCAGGTTAGTGCCCTTTCGTGTTTTTTTGGTTTTCATTAAACTCTTCAGTTGGGCTCTTGTGTTTGTTTCCTTCTTTTGTCTTGTGTGTTCTACTCCTGTCACACTTAACTTTAGATCATTTTAGGTGGTTTTGATATACCACACAGACATCTGGTGGGCAAATGCTGAAAACCAAATAGTAACAAATATAAACCTCCTAAAGGTCTAACTGTAATTCTTTTGCTGGCCGACACATCAGGACATCACACAAAAACACATGACAGCACAACACAACCTAGACAGATGCTGAGACACACAGATAGAACACAAGGCAACACACACACATACACACAATGATAGCCATAAGACTGGGTAGAGCAGTTTCAACCTTCTGCTACCAGTGTTGCACTGAGCATGATGGATGGGCACTAAGCTTTTTACCCATATTGAACAGATGGCCATGAAACACTCTGGGATGTGCAGTGGCCTAATCTCAATAACACTGCAGGGATTACAGTAGGGATTACAGTGAGTGAGACCAGTGCCACTCACATGACCTAAAAGGAATACAGCCCTACAATACACTGCTTAGAGTCTTAGAAGGTTCATATCACGCCTATATCACGTTGGTTTTAAATCCCTGGTATTTGGTTTGGTATGAAGTAGACATTCCCAGTCAGAGAACCCCACCATAGAAAGGGACAACACTGCCCAGGTGGGTAAAGGCGTAACTTCTGCAGCTGTCCATCCATCTCCGGCTTTATTCTCTTTGTTCCATCTTGCTGCTAATGGAAATGTGTTTGATTTACATTGATGGTATCAAAATGGCCCTTAAGGCTGCTGAGGGGTCTTCAGTACCAGAAGGATAAAGAGACCCGCCTCATCTTCCACTGCACACAAACATTAGCTATTAATGGCCGGGAGGTTTTTTTTTTCAGAATGTAATGAACTTGCTTCATGGTGATAAGGGAGCAGCAGCCAACCCTGTGCAATTCAAAACCTTAATGTACCATTATGCTGCTGTACCATTATGTGTGTAAAGTGCTTTTGTTCTGCTGTTGTTCTTGTCCCGCTCTGCTCTTTCTGTTCTCTGGTTCTCACTCTGTTAAAGGGGAACCGGACTCTTACACTCATAGCCTCTCCAGCTGATCGTGTGTGTTGTGTATGTGTATGTGGGAGTGAGCAAAATGAAACAAATTCAGATCCACATATGCTTGCATATATTGTCTCTTGATTGGTCTCTTGCTGTCGTTCTAGGGTCAAACTGCTTCTGTAAAAACAATAGGAAAATATCCGTCAACAGTGCCAAAGTTACAAGTATATACTGTATATGTGTGTGTGTGTGTGTTTGCAGAGCAACAGTTTAGAAAAAAACAAAAACAAACAAACAAAAAACACCGCCTTTTAAAATAACGAGTTGTCAGTCCCACTGTGAGATGTGCAGAGTTGCAAATGTTGTGCAAATGTTCAAATGTTCACCTCTCTGCAGGCGGGAGCAGGAGTTTACCCTCCCACCAATGAGCCAATAACTCAACTTGTGGACTAACGTTTGTAATGGCACAAGATTTAGCACTATACTGAAAAATAAACTACATATTCTAAATTTTCAAATAAAATTTCTAAATAAAAAATATAGTATCTCATAACAGCAGTATGGTACCATAAACTGTCCATTATGAATGGTACCTGCTGTAAACAGCACAGGTTTTCACGCAAGGCTTTGAGCCGTTTGTCAAAAAAAATGCTATTATGTGTTGTTTACATGCACATAATCCGAACACTAACACACACACACACACACACACACACACATACATTTTGCCATTATGCCACTTCTGAAGTAAACATCCACCATTCTTTTATCTCTAACCAGAGTCTATGTAGATTTCGCACCAGTAAAACATGGCTCTGAATGTTATAATCATAAATGGGTGCATCCATAAGTAGTTATAATCATAAATGGGGGTAGAGATGAGATGCAGGGGTCTCTCTACATTAGGGGGCCCACCAGGTGTCACTGTGGAGCAAGGGACTACATGATAAATAATTTAACGTTACAAATAGTATACACACATTTTCCAAATAATCTTGTTGCGCCTTTATTACTTATGACAACAGTATCGCTGACCGATACATTACAAACATCTTCCGTACCAGCCAGTAGTCTCCTAGCAGTCTCCGATTGGTTAGCATGGCGCCCGCCCGTCAGCGTTCGTCTAATCACGTGAGGAGTCGAACTAGCTTCTGTCTAAATACCTGGCTAGCTACATTTAAAAGAGCATTTAGCTTACCCGTGATATAAGCAGCGACTGAAAAGTAAGCGCTTTTATCACGGGTAAGATAAATCATGCAGTATGTCTCAAAACGATTCCAAAAAATAGACTAAACACAGCCTGGTAAGAGACAAAGGGAATAACATTGTAGGTTTTTAACTAGAAACGAGTTGTGTTATACAGTATCTCATTACATAGAACGGGACTGAATTAGTAAAGGTCTTTAAATGTAGCTATCTAGCTATCGGCCACTGTAGATTGGAGACAGGCTCAACTGCTTATCCTTGTCCCGGATGTGTTATCTGAATTTTGTATTGCGAATTTTTTGCGTCTGAATTTTAGCATCTGAATTTAAGCAAGCAAATTTTTTTACGCTGATTTTTTTAACATTGAAAAATACAAGTGAAAATGTGTCACCGAACAATTCAAGGGTTGAAATCAGGCAAAAAATTAAGATACATAATTTCAATGCAAAAAATTTCAGCGCTAGAAATTCAAATGCATTTAAATTTCAAAATCTAGTGAGACGGAATTGCTTCCATATTGAACACGCTGTGCGCATATTATGGCCTATTCTGGTAATTCCTTCTACGTAAATGTGTGTATTATGGGTGAGGTGCGTTTGAGTTTGGATTCACTGAGCAAGCAGGTTTGTATGTAGTTTCACCAAGTCAGATAGTGCCCAGAATTTATTGTGTCTCACCAGGCTTTCTGTGCCAGAGACGCTACTGTAGAGATGTCGTGTTTAGATGACATAAATAGGTGCAGATACGGTGATTTTTAGATGAGATGTTGTGATGTAATGCACGATAATGGATATCAAAATTAAACAATAACCACATCAATACTTATCGTTATTATTAGTATATATTAATTACAACAATGATGATGATTATTCAAAATAACTTAAGGAAAAAAACGTATTGGTTGCTGGTAGGTGGTGAGCTCTTCACTCTCATAAAACCACGTCTTTATCGTGTTTTTATTGCGCACCCTTAAACTAGCCACATAGACGCAGAGCACGTTACATTCTCTGGTCTTGCAGTTTTCTTTCTGAGTTGTGGGAAGAATATGCAGCCACATTTAGAGGTGATAAATTCATTTGCTGTTCAATGCCCACACACTCCAGAAGGGTACAAAACATGGCTACATACATGTACAGTATTTATATTAAGTGACACCAGTCCTACACAACCTCATACCCCCGTAACAAAACACTCACCCACTCGTTCTTTCACCCTAACACACACTGGTAAGCTGGAGATGGAGCTCCAGGATTTGTACTGCACCTTCTGGTTCCTTCTGCAAGCCAGCATAAGGCCGTTAAACAGATTGATTGCAGGTAGTTTAGGACATCACAGATCAATAAAAGCATACACAGCACTGTCCTCTGCCATTACCTGTGTTTGGGTTTCACAGAGTCTCAAAATCTGATGTAGGGGGGTTTTAGACTCTGGGGTGATATAGTTTTCCCTTGGGTCTGTTTCAGGCTTCCGCTGAGACAAACACACACACACACACACACACACACACTCTCTCTCTCTCTTTCTCTCAATCTCTCTCTCTCGATCTAAAATGACACATTATTTTCCAGCCACACAGCAGCTCAGGGCCATGTCACTGATATCATGGATCTGTTCACCAATGTTCTGTTGGGCCAGGCTCAGTTCATATTTTAAATCTTTTTGTCACAAATCAAATCTTAAAGCTCATGGACTTTGAATAGTAAATGTTTCCAGTGACTTGTTGGATGTGGTTTGTTGTCTTGCTACGAAGGATCTTGTACAGGCTTATTTGGACATAGCTAATATCTGAGAAAAAAGGATTTTCAGTGTGATAAAATGCTGTAAAGAGGTTTTAATATAATGTAAGATTTTGGCAGTGTATTTTTACTCTGGTGTTTTTCATTGGTAATGTTTCCGTTTAATTGAATTTCAAATATGCTGTTATAATTGGAAGTAAGTGAATATTATGCAATTTATCTTTCTGATTAATGAAAGTCCCAGACATCTTTTAAATTCATTACCATTTCTGTTACAATTGTGATGTTTTATCAGTGCACACAGAAGGAATGCTCTGGCTTATAAATGCTTTCAAATGCTTATACTGTATGTAATGTAGATGTACAATATTAAAATCTAATACTCCAAGGAACATCTCAGTGTATTTGCTATATACAGTATAAATATTTTTGATACATAATTATTTTCATGAGATTATTTTGTCACAGTGACATTAACATCAGCTCTAAGGTCTCAGTGACATAGACAGACATCAGCTTCAAGGTCTGACATCATCTCAGGGTGACTGTTAGGCCAATGTGCAGTTAGAGTGGATGATCTACACACTGAAAGATCAAACCCACACACAGAAAATTCTGTAAAATTATTCAGAGGCGTTAGTCACTGTAGAATGAGACACCTGATCCAATGATGCAGCTGGTTAATATCCTTCAGCAGAATTCTTATTCTCAAGACCAGATTGCTTCAGTGGTTTCCAGCCAAGTAATTTCTCAAAACCTGCCAGAATGTATGGAAAACTGCCCAGAAGCACACATCCCGCAAACATCCCGCACACATCCTGCACATATCCTGCACGCACACATCCTGCAGTATATTGGATAAACTGTCGCCCTCACCGTTGATTCACTGATGTGCAGCAAGCCACATATGTCACTATTCTGAGGTCACAACATTTTGGGCATTATTGACATCGTCACCTTTCCTTTCTGTCTTGGGCACAGATGTCTTAAAGGCTGACAAGCACAGAGTTCACTGTCTCTGCCCCTTCATGTCCCAGTCCCTAAGGCCCGTGCTATAGTTAGGGTTAGTGCACCTTAATCCACCCGGTAGCAGCTGCTATTGCTTTAGAATGGGACTTACTTCCATTCCTTCTGTAACCTCATTTGTGTTTTCCCCACTTTGACTTTGTCAGAGACAAGCAACATGTTAGATGTTATTTGGAAGCACAAATGTCTTCATTCATCACAGTAGAAACGGGCCTCGGCGTGTTCTCAACAGGAGTGAACATCAATGAAAGTTCTGACAACTGAATGAATGTAGGGAGATGTCAATTAGTTGTCAATTGACAACTGAATTACAACTGATTGAAAGAAACTGATTTAATGTGGGGAGAAGGTAGGCTTATTCAAATTTCAAATGCTTTATTAAGCAATACAGATTAAAAACAAAAATCACGACAAGCCAATTTCAACAGAAATCTACCCAGTGTGGTGGGAATCTGCCCAGTCTGGGAAGCAGCTCAAGACCTGGTGGATAAACACATGTTCCACATCCTAAGATTTGGAAAGAGCTGTGCATAAACAACCAGAAATCAAAATATAACAAGCCATAAGCCAAGTCATTTCAGACATGCATACGATAATTGTGGTTCCTAGATATAATGAGCATAAATGTGATCAGTGAAGATAAATGACAAATCAAAACCCCACAATGGTGTTTCAGTTACACCAGTCCTGAATGTTGTTGTTTGTTGTGACAGCGGAGGCCATGGTTACTTGTGTGCAGGGGTATATTCAGACAACTTCAGCCCAATGTGTGACGGTTCCCCTCGCCAGTGGTCTCTGCTGAGTGTGACAATACCAGTGGTCTCTGCTGAGTATGATGGTACCAGTGGTCTCTGCTGAGTGCCAGTGATTAAGTCTTTTGTTGCCACATGTGTTCTGGTTCTTGTGCCATGCCCCAGTCCTACTTTGCGTACTTGTTTTGAAAGTTTCTTTTACTCCATTAAATCTTCAGTTAGAAATTTGTTTTTGCTTCCCCGTTTTCGTATGTTCTTTACCTCTGACACCAAAGACTGTTTAATAGGAGAAGAGCAAAGGGACAGTCCTCACGTTTCAGCTGAATTTGATTTGTCTGGCTAACTCCTGCTCTGTGGAATACCCCTCTGAAGTTGAGACCCACTCGTAAATATTGTAAATACGACCTTGCTTTGACAACATATGCCAGTTGCTCTTCAGTGATCCTGATTTTGTTCTTTCTAACACACTAATCCCATTTTCCCATCTAATGTCTGATTTATTCCTTCACCCATTGAGTTACAACCTGAGCCTGAACCAAGTGGATACTTCACAAATGAGGATTTCTCAGTTAGCCAGACAGCTAAAGCCCAAAGCTGACGACTATGTAGTGAGAATGGACCTCTGAGCATAGGTTGCTTGGCTAACTCAGAAGTCTTCCCTTGTAAAATGCCCCCATTTCTTTAACACCCTACGTTGCACTGTTACTGAATCAAAATCCTGCATGTCCAAGGTTGCATTTTATGACCTGCAGTCAGTGCTGGTTATCTTTAGTCTAAATGTTCAGTGTCTTCACCTTGACACCCACTACAGCTTCTCTGCAGAATAAAGAGACCTGGCTGACAGTAGAAAGGCCTTGTTGTGTCATGGCACTGTTATTTGAATTTCTAAAAGAAAATGGCTGTCTGAAGCACAACCCCCATCCTCTCTGTCCTCCAAACCTTCCCACTTCCTGAGGTACGTTAGCATGGAGCACTTTCATTTTTTACACCTCATCTTTGAAACTTGGCAAACCCCTTTGGCCTTGCTTGGATTTCAGCAGAAGCAGAATAAAAGCTGCCTGATCTTCACACGAGTCACATTAACAGACAAACATGATCAGCCTAAACAAACTAATAACCCAAAATCACAAATCATCTTGTCAGCTCTGATCACATCATTTCAAATTTCCAGTCGGGACTCTGACAAGTGTGTGTACCTCCGGGCTTTTGATTCCTCTCAAAGCTAATTGGAGTCGGGAGTTACGATCAATGAGGTGAGATTGGACTGGTGGTAGATTGTCTTCTATAAATGCGAAAGTTGGTCACAAATAGTTTCCCTGTGAAAGAGGTGTTCATGTGAATCAAGCCTTTATCAAAAGAAATACATCAGAAATATAAAAGGACCACATGACATCTGGGACAATGTACTGGACAGATGAGAGTTAAAAGCTGTTTTGCTGCTCCAGGGTCTGGGAATCTTGCTGTCATAAAGAAAACAACTAATTCAAAATAATGTAAAACATGTTAATGTAAAATGTCTTGAGGCACTATAGAATGATGTATTCATTATCGAGAGGAAGAAATGCATGTTTGTATGTCATGCCCTCTGCAGATGACAGATTCAGTTGAGTATATGGTCTGTGATAGGGACTCAAATTCCCAGGAGCCATTGCAAAGTCACACAACACTCCCATCATCCCCTTCACCAATAATTCCTCAATCTATGTCGCCACATCATTACATCATTAGCCTGTCTCTTCCGCCTCTCAATTGCTGTCAACTGTTACTAGTCACTACACCTGCCTGGACTTTAGTTCTACTCTTTGTGTGTTGCCCGTGTTGCCCACGTTTCTGTGTGCCTGGTGTTTTTGTATAGCCTGTTCTGACTATTCTGTGTATGTCCCCTGTGTGCTGTATGCTCTGCACTCTGGCCTTAACCTTGGCCTATTTGATTACGTCTCTTGTGACTGCCCCAGAACACGCAGACATGCTTGATATCTTGGAGCGTCTGCTTTGTTATCAAAATGTCACAGTTTCTCAAAGTGGTGTTTATTTATTATTGTAATTTAGTGGGTGTTTATGCCATATTTTATTTTAAAGTAATTGATGAGTACAAATGATTCTAAATTTCCAAATGGTGCACAAACCTTTTCCCTGCATCTGATTGTTAAACAACTGCCCCATACAAAAAGTGAAATCTGCATGTTTCTTCAAGTTGTAGGTTTTCTGCCAGTAGATCATTTGTTCATGCATGTGTTAGGAAATAACACCAGATGTCCGTTTGTAAGGTTTGTTTACAGGGTTCCCAAAAATTAACCCTTCTTGTTTTTAACCTTTTCAACGGTCCTCGTCGGCACTGACAGCCGAAGAGTCCATTCATCAGTACGTTTGTAGAGCTACTCTGCCCCAAAGCTGAGCTGTGGAACGCTTGCTTCCGTGGAACCACATACTCCAGGAGATATTGGTGTAGCAACCACAGTATACAGGTGAGGTATTGAGAAGAAATTTTTTTTAAATCTCCTTTTTATGAATGTAAATTTTTTAGCATTTGCAGTGTGTCCTTGCACCAGCCAAATTGATTAACTTGACTTCCATTAATTCACTGTTTGTGCCTGTGATCACCACATTTATCTTTGTTAGGGTACATTGTAGCATGTGTGTTCATTCAGATTAACCTCCGAAGTGAAAACATTAGGTGGAGTTTATTAGGAGCCAGGTGCTGCAATGGTTGATGTCTTGTCCCCATCTCTCTCTCTATTGGAATTTTGGAAAGATGTAGTACAAGTATTGCAGAGAAGAGGCACTCCAAGGCTGTTTTGGAAAGACCTCTGTCACGGACACAGTTCATTGGTGTGTGCTAATGGTTCCTAAAGAATCAATGAGTGAAGTCTGTGATAGTCCTGTTGTATTGGCTTTCAGACGTTGCCCTGCTGTCAGAAAGGAGGAACTACAGCTAAATCTGGAAGGATAAAACAACGGAAGGACAGATGGGATGGGCAGCCTAATTTTAGCCTGCGTGCACATGGCGAAGAGATCCTGTGCTTTCTGCAGTTGGGTAATAATGAGATGGCGTGGAATACTGCTGCTCCTGGGATGGATCCTGTCATTCCTATTCTGAGTTAATGGGAAAATGGATCAGACACACATGTGAGAGACTTGTGGGTACTATGGGGAAATTTAAAATTAGACAAATACATGATAAGAAAAAATAAACAAATCCTGAGAAGGTCGTAAGTTCAGCTGGCACCAAGAAGAAACGTAATGCAATTATTTCGGAGTTTATTTCACTGTTCATTGAGGGACTCCTGAAATAATTAAAAATGTTTTTGGACATGCTTTTAGTCTCATAACAAAACACCACAGCAACCCAAATCATTTTTTTTATTCATTGCATGGTTTAAAATTTTGCCTTTTTTCAAGAATAAGACTTGCAGGAAATAAAACTCAGGAATTCATAGTGTTGCATTGAAATACACAGCCATCATCTCACGCAGGATCTACTGCTGCTGTTAAAGATGCAGCCATTCTTGTTTGACTGGCCCAGAACAAGATGTCAAACAGTGAGAAGCAAGAATGAGTCACTCTAAAACTCCCCGTTGTCATATGTCATGTCAATCTGAATAACTCGGAGTAGAAACGGCCACTTCCCCCAACTTCATCTCAGGAAGGAACTATACTCAGCACTGCTGCAGGAGATCTCTGGCAGAAACATGCAGGAAAGACATTTAGTCCAGTCCATGTGGTTATTCCAGCCCATACGGTTGGTCCAGTCCAGACAGTTAGACCAGTCCAGAAGTTTAGACCAGTCCAGATGTTTAGTCCAGTCTTTTAGAGGTTTAGACCAGTCCACAAGTTTTGTCCATTAAGGCATTTTGTAACATTTATTGTAGCAGAAACTTTTGGAAATATAATGAGCCTGAATTCATTATTTTTTTTACAAGTTGAAGACACAGCTGTGGGTAGTCATGAGCTGAATTTCTAAGGGTCATGATTGGAAGTAAATTTTTTATTAATATTTTTGTTTTTATTTTGCATTACATTGTGTTGATTGAAGAAAGGGACCTATTTTTCATTTGGACATATACAACCTATTGATTGCATTAGTTTACACTTATTTCTGTAATGCAAACACTTATTTAAATAATATAAACACTTAATTCTCTCCAGTAAAGCTTTCTTCAGTTAAAAGGGATATTATGAACTTCCTACTCACAAACTGTGAAAATATGTTATTTGTGGTCTGAAAATGTAGGATTTGGCTGCCCTTCTAACATCAAGTGCAGGCTCATTAGAATGGCACCACCCCCATCTGAGTAGCTCCGCCCACAGCTTCAGAAGCACCTTTGTGAAGGTGTACCACTTTTTTTCTCACCTGCGCTGGACATGCTAGCAGTAGTAGTAGCAGAAGGGGCATGAGCAGTGTAATTCATAATTTGTAGTCCTATAACATAGATGCATTTTCTGTGTGTGTAATAACAGACTGTCTGTTGCTCTGCAGTGTCTGTCAGCTTCGCTCTACCTTCCTCAGTACTGTCATAGCAGTGGTGTGCGAGTGCAGCTCCACAGCTATCAGACGGTCAGATGTCAGACGGTGCAGCTGGAGACTTTACACGTGTCAGCGTCTGGACTGGAGCAGCCTGACACTGCTAATAGTGGGTCCGAAACCAACGACACGCTGGAACTGGAGGGTGATGAGCACAGACAGGGTGAGCACAGACAGGGCTTTGAACTGTGTAGGACTGTTCTACTCTTACTCAGACTCCTGAGGGCTTTCTCCCTCACCCACATTTTCCGCTATTTTCGTTTATTCCATGTGGAACATGGCCTGTGTGTCAAGTGAGCATTTCCTTGTCCTCGAGCCACAGGCAGACTTGCATAACAGCCCTCATTTGGTGTTTTTCGTTTTAATTACACAAAGGCCATGGAATAAAACCCTGCCTGCCCATGAAAGACATGTGTACTAGAAAGCCACACAGCACATACGAACGTAGCCACACGCTACATTTTCAATTGCTGAAATGTTTCCCGTTTCATTGCTCTAAATAGATTTGTGCAATCAGGCGACACAAGTGGAGCTGCAGTGCTTCTGTGTATGAACTGAATCAGATAAGAACTGTGCACATGTGCAGAGCTCTCCCTGGGCAGTGTGTCTGTGTGTGTGTGTGTGTGTGTGTGTGTGCGTGCGTGTGTGTGTGTGTGTGACGGTATGACTCCATTGTCTTTCTTTGCATTCTCCCTCAATCGCAGGCAGGGAGTGTCTAACCCATGGCACCTAGAGGCAGGATGAAAGGGAACACAGACCCCAGCACCGAGTATATGTGATGGGAGAAGGACGGAGATTAGCAGTAAATGATATTTTCATGGACGGCCATAATTCAGCCCGCATTTGCCTGCATTTGAATAAACACCATAAATTCAGGTGGCGGCGGCTCTTTTCTGGCAGTAATAAAAAGTGAAATGAATTGTGGGTAGGTTTTAATGCATGGCGCGTTCGATGTGGACTGTGGGGCGCTGCGGTTTCACCCCCACTCACCTTCCTCGCTCCTCCCAGTCCGCAGTCTTCATACAGGCAGCTGTCACAGAAGGCTGACAGGGTTAGAGCAGCACAGCGCACAGAGGTATCTGTCTGACAGGAGTCAAAGACCCCAGGCAACTCTACCACTAAATCAGGGAGAGAAAGAGATATTGATTGTCCCTCTGTTCTCTCCAGACAATTTCTGAGCCTTTTTTTTTTCGCTGCTGTGTTCTTCAGATTTTGGTGAATGTTCTGTGTTTACTTTTGTACATTAGTATGTTCTTTGAGCAGCAATAAGCAACACTTTTCTCAAACGAGAGAAGAATGATCAAATCATGGCTTCACCTGCTTCTCTGCTCTGAAAGGCATTTATGACATACTGATAATAATCTCTTCAGCTGAGTCCACAAGCAAGTACAGTTTCTCAGGGCTGAGAATTTCATCTAGCTTCACTCAGATCATTTGTGTGTGTGTGTGTGTGTGTGTGTGTGTTTTGTGTGTGTCCTTGCGTTGTTATTTAGCCCAAGGCCTAATGGGCTTTTAAAAGAGAGAATGGGGGAGAGAGAGAGAGGAAGGGAGGGAGAGAGAGATGGAGATATCAGGGTTAAGTGTGTTAAAGGAAGCATTGGCCCATGGTGTGAGGTTGGTTTACTCTGAGCAGGTATCATGGGCTCTGAGTGGTTTCATTCCTGTGTAAATGCACAGCCTTCTGTCTCGTTTGCAGAGGTGAGACAGGCCACAACACCCATGTGATTTACACTATACATTCAGGTGTGCTGCCCACACCTGGAACAGTCTGTGTTTGCCTCAGTGCAGACGGCAGGTGCCCAGCAAGCCAGTGTGAACTCCGTTACCTCCCGTATTTGCGAAGGCAGAGCAGAAACGTCCATTTTTTAGATGAAAAAAATTCACCACCGATGAAATTACATTGCCTACTCTATGGATTGCTTTAGGGTACGTTCTGGTTTAAAAGAAACCACAGCCTTTTTGTCAAAAATCAAAATGTAAAATATACAAAGCTTTATGTATTACTCTAGTTTAGATGAATTTGGGAGCAAAAGGTTTCACAGTGCGGTGATTGAAGTCCTAAATTTAGGTTGTCAGAGAAATTCTACTTGCACTTTCCCCTGAGCTATTTAAAACTAGCAATGATTGCACTCCTGAGGTGAGACTTACTTACACATGGTATAATTTTGGCTCCAGTGTCTCTGCTGTCTGATTCAACTGAAATTTTACATTTTAGTGCTTCAAATATAGGCGACACTGACAGCTCTTTACGACACAGAAAAATGTAGAGTGTCATTTACATCTCAGACTTTTCTGTTTTCCACAATAAGATAATAGCATCTTTGCACATCCTATAGACTTAGGTTCTGACACATGACTGTACAACATAATCAGAAGTGACAACTGTAGCTGGCCACAGGATTTATTTATGCTGCTGCAGTCTGAGACACTTGTATGTAATTATGTTTCATGCTTGTGTTTTTGTTTCCCTGGACACCATGTTCATATACTGATCTGTGAGAAAAAAGCAGTTTTTATATGCATGAATTTATAGCTCATGCATGCTGTTACTTATATCTTAAGGATATGTTTCAAACAAGGTTACAAAATATGCATAAATACATACAAATATTATAGCGACTTCAAGGCAGTTCATTAATCACCAGTCCTTCTCTTCTTTACACACATACACACACACACATGTGCATTTTCCTTGTGTGTTTTCTCTCTGATGGGGTTCTTGCTCATTAGCATCCACAAACTCAGGCATAATGTACCAGCAGAGCGATGTAGTCCAACAAGGCACTATTAAAAGTTGTTCTGGACAAGAGTGTCTTCTAAATGTAGTACATGTAAACAAGACTGTATAAGATTCACACCAACATTGTCAGCTCCAGGAGGAGTGAGGGGTGGAGCTGCAGGCGTGTCAGTCAGGCTCGCAGCGTCTGCGTGCCCTCTGCGATGCCCATGAAATAGCGGAAACCAGGAAGGCAGCGAGGAGAGGCAGTGGGAGGAGGCAGTGGGAGGAGGCAGTGGGAGGAGGCAGCGAGGAGAGACAGCGAGGAGAGACAGCGAGGAGAGGCAGCGAGGAGAGGCAGCGAGGAGAGACAGCGAGGAGAGGCAGCGAGGAGAGGCAGTGAGGAGAGGCAGCAAGGAGAGGCAGTGGGAGGAGGCAGTGGGAGGAGGCAGTGAGAGGAGGCAGCGAGGAGAGACAGCGAGGAGAGGCAGCGAGGAGAGACAGCGAGGAGAGACAGCGAGGAGAGGCAGCGAGGAGAGGCAGCGGGGAGAGGCAGCGAGGAGAGGCAGCGAGGACAGGCTTCATGCCAATGCAAAGCTAATCTCAAAAGCGTTTATTCTTCGATGCTTTCATCAGCCACTTTAGACAGACACTGATCTGAAATCGTTTGGCTTTGTGGAATCAGTGCTGAATGCAGGAGTGGCGTTAACAACCTACTGAGCAAGGAGGAAAGTCTTATACTCAATACAACCAAAAAACAGAGAGAAACTCTTTAAACCAGCCATGTCTTTAGCACTCACAGCACACATTCCACCTCTAAACTACACTCACAGCACACATTCCACCTCTAAACTACACTCACAGCACACATTCCACCTCTAAACTACACTCACAAAACATCCCTCGAAACAGTATCCCTTTTCATTACATACCACCAGTGTGCCTGCAGGTTTGGCAGAAGCTACACATACAGAGAGGCCCTGCACACAGCCTGGGTGGCAGGTGAAACAGCTCGGTGGACGCTGTGACTCTGGGGCCTCAGGTAGCAGGATGGCACCGACGGGCGGGGTGTCCTAACCCTGACCTTGGGATGCAGTCACGCACAACTCCACTATGCAGTAGGAGTGTCTGATAGATGCAGAGCAGCGCGCAAGCCTGCATTAAGAGAGCCATGACTCCAGCGTGTCTGTCTTCTTCACAGCAGTCCTTCTAATCAAGGCATCCACATTCAAATCAGTTCCAGGGGAAATTGCACCGTGTGCCTCTGTATGCTCAATGGCCAATTGAGAAGATTCGCAGACCTTATAGAAGTGTTTCATAGGTGTACACTTACATGCATCTGTTGCCATATATGTAAGTCATCTTTTACCTACTTCATTATATGTTGACCACACGAGCATGTTTGTGTAGATGTTATTTAAGTGGAGGATCTTTCTGATCATTTACACTGACAGTGTAGTGGCATGGCGGTGTTACACAGCAGCAGTGGCCTGTCACCCAGATGTATCCAGAAGACGTGTGCACCTCTGGTCAGAAACCCACAAGCACTGAGGCAAGAACGTGTGGTGCATCCCACTGTTGAAATGTGCCAACGTGATGGGCCTACTCTATGACCTCATGAATACCTTATGTGCACTATTTTGTATATTTTGTCAATACCGAGCTATAATATCGCAGCAATTCATTTTAGGTCATTTATTTTACAATCGAAGGCAATATATGAAAGCAAGCGGAAGGAAATGCAGTTCCTCTACAGAAGGCCACAGCAAGACTCGTCTGTGTCCTGAACCAGGACTCCAACAGGAGCAAAATGCAAATGAGCCTCTTGTACAGAATATGAAGCAGATGATGGATGAAATGCGCTTGGACGTGATCAGTAAATTTAACTCCATCATCTCTTCAGACAGATAGCAGCAGCAACACAATCTTTGGAGAATAAAATTGTTGCGTGCGGTGAGACACTAGCAGACCTCGCTGATCCAACAATCATGGCAGAAAGATAACGGTATTTCAAACTGATGTAACACGATACCAACCCTGGTCGATTCCCTTTCCACGAGCGTTGCTCAGTATGTAATAATGCTCTTCTGGTAGGTTTGCATGAGGGATTAAAGGGCCCTTTCCCCAATGAGTTTATGGGTCAACTTCTACAAATTCTACTCAGCTCTGATGATAAACCCATATTGGACTAAGCCTGTCACACCATGTGTGGCAGATACAAGGACAGGGAACACCCCCGTCATTCTGTAGACATTCTGGAATCCTCCTCTTCACCCTTCAGTGTCTATGAAGCAGGCCATCTTTGATGGAGTAAAGGAGCCCCAGACCTTCTCAAGGTTAGGGTTGACGTCACCACGCCCTGCCTGGCGGGCGCATTCACTGGCACTAGTACACATGCCACAGTGTCTTCATTCACACTTATGTTGGTTAGTAAAGACAGACCATACGCAATGTGGAGAGAATGTCCACTGCTGATTCTTCAGTGGATCAAACATGATGCCATCCAGCTGAGCTGGAAATCGTCCTTCCAGGAATGGGAGTTTTTAACAGGAGGGAGATTCAGACCATGTGACTGCCTTTGCTTGCTAGGTAACTTTGGTGAACCTGTTGCCACGGTAACATTGATCAGGCATTAGCTCAAATCCTACTGTGACTTAGATTAACTAGATCAAGAGATAGGCCTTTGCAGCTGTTTGCTATTGTTCAAATGTCACATGGTGCAGGTGAAAGGACCTCCTTTGAGGTCTGCCCTCAAAGGGCAGGAAAACCAGAAAGAGCAAAGTTCTGTTGATCGAGGGCATTTAAACACCTGGGTACTGTGTGCTATTGAACACACCCCCTTTTCCCTCTTTGATATAAGCTTGTTGGAGTGACCTTTCACCAGCTGCTGTTCTATAGATGCACTCTATTTACCTATTTAGTTAAATGAGTGCGTTTACTGGTATTTAAGAAGAGTAGATGCATTGTTTTCTGATAGTGAAGAAGTTCATGAAATGCTCCACTAAACTGCATCGCTTCAGAAGTAAGGCCTGCTGTTGCTGTTTATTGCCTGCAAGTCTACAGTAGAGCATAGTCTGGACACAATTTCCTACTAGCCTACAGCAGAGAGTTGTCTGGACATTATTCCCTGCAAGTCTACAGTAGAGAGTAGTGTGGAAATGATACCCTGCTCTCATGTTACAGCCCCGGACCCCTCCCTTCGGGTGTGTGTATATGTAGTCTGCATCTATATATATACTTCCTGTGGGTGTGGTTGTGTGTGGAGGTGTTCACCCGTCTCGTCTAACATGTTGCATGCGGTGCTCGTTATGTGTTGAGTATATATTGTGTGTGGTAGTCTTGTCCCATGCTCGTCTTTGTGAGTCTGCGTCATTCATGTTAGGTGTCCGCTACAACCGTAGCCATTCATGTCAATAAACTAAGCAGTTTCCGCATCTCGTCTCCGCAACCTCTGTTCCTCACACTCGTGACACCTGCAAGTCTACAGTAGACACTTGTCTGGACATTATACCCTGCAAGTCTACAGCAGAGAGAAGACACATAGCACCTGTAGTTATTGGACTCTAACTGGTCCACCAGAGTGAATGCGATCCAAACAATCTGTATAGATTCATCTATCACTCATAGGCCAGAGTGTAACTGCGATGAGAGCCGCCCAATGAGACAGAGAGAGAGAGAGCGAGCACTCAGTATATCTTGAAAGAAAAATCACTTCAGTAGTTGAGAACAGTAGCTGCAGTAATTGGGAAAGAACTTTAACATGACCTCTGCCCATTCCTTCCCTCCTTTTCAGACATGTAATTATACACAGGATAAGATGTCAAATATCCTGAACCAAACCATTAGAGTTTCACATCGGGCCCAGTCCTCCCACTTCATACTCTTCTTTAAGAAGCCACTACTCCACCAGCTCCTCACAGGGGGCATCAGGTAAGTACCTCCCTTCATAATTAAACTCAATAACACCAAATTATAGAGAAAAGGTGCACCAGCAGATTGTGCTGGACATCCTCCAGACAGTCTGGGATTAGCAGGACATCCTGCAGACAATCTGAGCTTTGTGGTGTTCCCATCGCGGGAGCAGTTCGAGTTGGATGAGTTGTTGGCAGTAGCAGATTTTTTCGACATGCGTGTGCCCCCGTTCGACTCTGGCGGATCCGATGCTGACCCTTTGTTTGAAAGATTTGGAACTCGAGCTGTGTCAACAACAACCCGTGCGCTCTAACTTGAGGCCTATGGGAATATATGGGTACGCGGGCAGGAGTTGGAGCTTGAGTTGAGACGCACTCAACTACCTCCTCCAGTCACCACTACCTCACCAAATATTCTGCACTAAACCGTTAAAGTTTCATATAGGCCCTGCAGAGGTCCTCGGGTAGGCTCCTCCCCTTTTTGGAGTTTTGCTGAATAAAGCCTAAGATACCTCCAAATGGCTCATCAGTGAGGTTGGGTGGCCTAGAACCACCCTCCTCCAAGCTCACTGTTAAATCACCAACCTCCACTCCCTAAACCACCAGTCCCTAAATGATCAAATCTGCATTGGACTCCCCAGTGAGTAAACCATCCCCAGCTACACTGTCACAGTAATGTGTGCTGAAACACCACCTAATGTGTGCTCAAACACCACCTAATGTGTGCTCAAACACCACCTAGTATGTGCTCAAATGCCACCTAATGTGTGCTCAAACACCACCTAGTATGTGCTCAAACGCCACCTAATGTGTGCTCAAACACCACCTAGTATGTGCTCAAACGCCACCTAGTATGTGCTCAAACGCCACCTAATGTGTGCTCAAACACCACCTAGTATGTGCTCAAACGCCACCTAATGTGCTCAAACACCACCTAGCTCAAACACCACCTAGTATGTGCTCAAACGCCACCTAACGCAGCAGGTTCATACCGGCCTCCAGCGGGACCAAGGCTGTACTCTGCCCCACTGGTGCCGTTGATGGATGCTCTCTCTCCACAGTGACATGACAGTCCACTCACCTGCCCTGTCCTCAGACACCCAGAACCGTCTTCATGCTGCATTTCCCAGTAGCCTGTGCTCTCCACATCCATAACCACTGACTAGCCCTTTCAGCAACTCCATCAATGCTGACCTTAGCATTCATTCATTCATTCATTATCCGTACCGCTTATTCCCGCTAGTCGGGGTCACGGGGGGGCTGGAGCCAATCCCAGCATCTCCGGGCGAAGGCAGGGTACACCATGGGCAGTTCGCCAGTCCACCACATGGCCAACACGCACACACACACTCACACCTACGGGCAATCTAGAGTGACCAATCAACCTAGGATGCATGTCTTTGGACTGTGGGAGGAAACCGGAGTACCCGGAGAAAACCCACGCAGGCACAGGGAGAACATGCAAACTCCACACAGAGCAGCCCAGACCAAGAATCGAATGCAGACCGCCTTGCTGTGAGGCGACAGTGCTAACCACCACACCACCATGCCGCCCTGACCTTAGCATATGACCTCAAAAACAAAGTTCCATACGCAAGAATGTGGCAGACATAGCTACAATTCCCCTGGCACCTATCTCTACTGGTCTTATATAACCCCCTAACACCTCTCTACTGGTCTTATATAATAACCCCCTAACACTTCTCTGTACTGCTCTTATAAGTGCCTGTCACCCATGTGTTCTCACCTCAGCTACCAAGTCTGTGTACTTCCGCTCTGTTTCATTTCAAAGCTTCCTCAGCTGCATCCACTAATAGAATAGGTAACTATCTATAATGTAAACTATCTCAGCTCAGTGTAATTAATGCAATGCACTGTGGGACCTGTAGTTTTCTCCCTACATCCGCTAGCAATCCCCAATCTCATTCTTCAGCCCATCTACTGATATTTGTAGTCTGTGCTTGTTGTGCACTATAGTGTCTCTCATGCACGCTCCTAATACGTGACTCATGTCCATCACCCACAACTCTGACCAGATGATCCGCTGCCATTCTAAATTCTCCCAGCTAATGTCTTCCTCTAATGTCTCCTTCTAATGCTTCATTCTAATGTCTTCCTCTAATGCCTTCCTCTAATGTCTTCCTCTAATGTCTTCCTCTAATGCATTCATTTAATGTCTTCCTCTAATGTCTTCCTCTAATGCCTTCCTCTAATGCCTTCATTTTATGTCTTCCTCTAATGTCTTCCTTTTATGTTTTCCACTGTCTTCCTCTAATGCTTCCTTCTAGTCTTCCTCTAATGTCTTCCTCTAATGCCTTCATTTAATGTCTTCCTCTAATGTCTTCCTTTCATGTTTTCCACTGTCTTCCTCTAATGCTTCCTTCTAATGCTTTCCCTGTAATGCTTCCTTCTAATGTCTTCCTCTAACGCCTTCCTCTAATGCCTTCCTCTAACGCCTTCCTCTAATGTCTTCCTTTACTGTCTTCCTCTAATGTCTTCCTCTAAATTCTTCCTATACTGTCTTACTCTAATGGGAGTGGGAACTCTGAAGGAGGTCTGTGAGATTATGTGAGATTATGCGAGATTATGATGCTATTAAATGTTAATATCTTAAATGTTAATATCTTAAATGTAAGACGCTGTGACACAGGGAGCCAGTGTATTTGAATCAACAGGGTGTGAGGTGTTCAGTTCACTTGGAGCATGTGGTATTCTGTGCTGCAGAGTTCTGGATGTATTGCACTCTGAGTAAGTTTGTCAGGAAAGCGTGCCAGGCTCATGGGGCAGTAATCAATGCGAGATATAACCAAAGCATTGATAAATAATTCTGTACAGTGTTGCGATAAGGCAGGACATAGTCTAGAGAGATTTCATGGGTGGAAAAAAGCAATCTGGGAAACATAACTCTGAGGAGAGAGTACTGTCGATAACATCAAGACACTTAGCCTTAGACGATTCTTTCCTTTGATAGTCTGGTAGGTGTTGATGGGTAGGTTGATAGGTGTTGATAGGTAGAATTATAGGTGTTGATACTCTGGACGGTATTCATAAGTAGGTGTTGGTAATTTGGATCTTGTTCACTCTTTGTAAGTATTTGGCTCTAAGTGTTTCCTTCAGTAAAGTAGAGGTTGGTTTAGTGAACACAATGTAAATGAATGCCATGTTGCTAGAAGGTGCTGCCAAGAGGGAAAAGGGAATTTTAAACAGGAGTGGTCCCATCACAGAACCCTGTGGAGTTCTCTGAGTTGTAATTCTGAACAAATGGCAAAATGGTTGCCAGAGGATTCATACTTTCACAAAGCTGTTGTCAAAGTCTGTACTGAGGTCAAAGAGACTGAGGATGGAAACCAGAATCAGCTGCCTGGAGAAAGTCCTTAGTAATCAACGCTACACATGACATATTCACCACGACATATACAAACAAATGCACAAATGCATACATACACTAACAATGGGGAATAACACATGCAGGTTAATATTCAACCCTAACCTAACCTAACCCTAATAATACAATAATAATAATGACCCAAAATAATAAAAAAGAATAACAATAACCCTAACAAATAAAATCATCTCACTACTTGCCTTAGCACATTTAAATTCCTGGACTTAGCTTGTCAGTGGTAGCTCCAGTACACCATGCCTCCCTGCTGAGACAAGACGCCACCCCCAGCCCCTTATAGCCTTATTCATAATCCTCTCCAGCCTCTCTACTTCAGTGACTGCAACCTCATAAACCGTCAGTGGTGTCTAGTACGAGACAGGAAGTCAAACTGTGGACACCGCAGTTTCAATTTACCTGGCAAAAACGACTCATCAGTGCTTATAATAGACGTCACCAAGTCTTTCTTCAGTCCCACAACTTGGTATTTATCATTCATTTATCAGCACTATATTATAGAACATAGGAAAATGAGAGTCCTTTTAAATGACCGAGAAGAAACATTACAGACGTGTGATTCAGATGGGGTGTGTGTGTTAAGTGTGTTCATACACAGTAAAGATGATGTAGATACTGCAAGCTCAGGGGATGATCAGCTTAGTAGACATTTAATTGATGTAGGACAAAGTCATTTATCATGCCTAATAAGAGAGCTTTAAAGTTATCAGTCTAATTTAGCCTTGGCCATAACAGTAGTTTATGACAATCAGGGCATATTCTGGAGTTCAGTGGCTATGACGGCATCTGCTAAAACACCCCATTCCTGAATCAGTGCTTGTAAATAGCGACGCTAAAGACTCTGGAGCGTTTGCACCTCTCCTGCTCATCTGGGTTTGAAAGTTAACATTTAACAGGACCTAACATTTCAGTAAGGAGAGGAAGACAATATCACAGGCTGTTTTGTTAGGCATTTTAGTTTTTATGTATCCAGAGCTGTGGTGTTTACTTCATCCAAGGCTGAGCCTTTACTTTAGATTTCAATGGCAATTTACCTTGGAAGATTGACAACCACAAACAGTTTGCAAGCCACTTCATATTATTCCAAGAGGCAGCTGTCACAATAATGCGTCCACCACAGATCTGTCTCCTTCTAAATCAAAGCCCTCCACTCCTCAAGAGAGACAGACACCCTTATCAGACCCTTCCCCTTATCAGACCCTTCCCCTTATCAGACCCTTCCCCCCATGTTTATGCAGGGGACACCGTTACTCTTCCCTGATAGAGAACTTTAAGTGGCCCTCCAACTGTAGCAATTTTGATCACTTCTCTTCGTCCTTCTTGTCTGTCAGTAGAGGTCATGTTATTGCTAATGCTACCCAGGCAGCTATGTGCTTGTTTTGTTCCGCATGGCACAAACTGCTGTGCGCACGCTTCCCCTTTAAGACTCTCATATTGGCGACTGGGAAGCTATCGCAAGAACAACTGGAGCATTATTAGTTTTTGCATATCAAAGGCCTTTTTTACCAAATCGATGTTCTGGCTGCTATGGTGCTTCATGCTATCTTCCTGCTGCTTCATTCTGGAGAATGCTTCTATCGTGTGGTCATTTTTAATTGGTCTGTGGCAAGCAAACATTGTTAAGCAACGATGGCCAAGATAACACTGAGGCAATTTGTTAGTGGGAAGATATAACTAAGAGTTATAACTAAGAGTTAGCTAAGAGTGAGTACTGGCACATGGAACGTTTGTGGGTGGGTCTAGCGTTCTCTCCATCTTCCATTTGCACTGTTAATGAACCTGTCTGTATTACCTTAACGCATAGGGGGGCTCGACTAGACTCCATGCCCCCTACAGGTCTGTGACATTATTGCTGTGGTTCTTGGAAAAGTAAAAAAAATAGAATGAAACACACATATGTGAAAGCTGATTTTGAAGATGTAAAGAAGTGTTACCCCCCCCCCATGTTGGCGTGGTTGCATGGTTTCCATGGTTGCATTTGCTCAGTGCTGCATTAACTCACAAGCAGAAGCAAGATTCATGTTTTTTTTGGGTTCAAGCTCAATCATGAGAAGACACGGTGAGCGTCTAGCATGCAGGGTTTGTGCGCACAGATTCCTGTGTCTAACCCTACAGTCCTGTTAAACCTCTGTTAAGATACACTTTCTAGATCATTTTGCATGTAAAGCTACATTGACAAAATGTGTCTTCAAATGCAGATTAGTGAAGAAACATAACAAAAGATCCTGCATACAAGATTTTAACAAAGTAGGCAGATTGGTTCTGCGAGTGTCAGGAACAATTGTTTGAAGTAAACTCCTGTGATGTCTGTGTCACACACTCTGACACCTCTGAAGACCTGACACCTCTAACAGTAGATAAAAAAAAAACTTCTGGCATCTTCACGTTGGCATGGGGTTTAGCATCTGCACGTTGGCATGGGGTTTAGCATCTGCACGTTGGCATGGGGTTTAGCATCTGTACGTTGGCATGGGGTTTAGCATCTGTACGTTGGCATGGGGTTTAGCATCTGCACGTTGGCATGGGGTTTAGCATCTGTACGTTGGCATGGGGTTTAGCATCTGCACGTTGGCATGGGGTTTAGCATCTGTACGTTGGCATGGGGTTTAGCATCTGCACGTTGGCATGGGGTTTAGCATCTGCACGTTGGCATGGGGTTTAGCATCTGCACGTTGGCATGGGGTTTTATCTTGGACTCCATGTGTTTGCCAGTTTCAAACTGCATACTAGCTCAAACCATAAGTAGATGCCTGTTTAAACATTTACTGTTGTGCGTGTCATTTTGGAAAGATTTGCATGCCTTGCTAAAGCCAGAATATTGGACTATATAACAGCTCTGTGTGATAGGCTCCACCTCAATAAAGCTGTTCAAACACTCACAAGGCCACATTTGTACTCACTACTCTCTTGCCTGTTCCACCACCTGTAATCAAATATTCCCTTTTTACAACTTTGTCAACACCCTCTCTCTGTTTTGCAAGGATACTTTACTCACAAAAAAATTGAAGATGGAAGAAAAAAATTAGAAACACTTAGAGGAAAATATATGTGTGTTGTCCAGGGATGTAATAAAGTGTGTGCGTGGTGTAATAAAGTATCCAGCACAGGGCCATCAATCTGTTCCAGCAAGCACAACACTTAGGAGCTTCCTCTCGCCTACCTCCGCCTCAGAGAGAAAGTCACCTGTTCACTCCCAAGGACACATCTCCCCGCCTGGTCAGAGAACGACGGCAACCCCTTAGACGCTGCCCTCTTTGCTTACAGAAGGAATCTTCATCTCCACCTGGTGGTCATTACATGTAACTGCATCATCAGGAGCATTCGGTCAAAGCCACCTTAAAAGCATACAAATGAGCTACTGGTTTTTTACCAATCACCGCGGGTAATGTTAATTTCAAAAGATACAGAGATTCAAAACCTGATAAGCCCTTTGGCTACAGGGGGTGGCTTTGTGCAAGGATATTAGCACCTAAGGCAAATTAGGCATCTGTTTTTTATTTGTTTTGTTTTTTTCTTGACACCCATTGTCTCCTCTATGTGTGCTGGTGTTTTGTTTTAGCAAATTAATGTAATCAGTTTGAATAATTGGAGAACATGCAGATAAGATGTTTCAATTAATCTGTTTGGTTAAGGTTCAGTGTGCAGGCGTCTCTGCTCCCACGAGAAAAGTCCTTCCTCCTGTTGGTTTGCTTTTTTTTATCTATTTATATCACATATCTATGACCTCAGACAACCAGGAATCAACAACATATATTTACTGCAAAAGCCACAGAGGAAAATGTACACAAATATACATAAAAAAACAATTGACTCTGTTGATTATCATCAGTTACTCTAACAGGGAAAAGGGTGAAACAGTTAGAATGGTACCTAAATGTTGGTGGCCAGATGTTAAGGACCTGTGAATTATATAAGCTGTAGGCAGCTCGTAACAATGCAGATTTGTGTTGTAAAGTGCAGAAGACACGTGAACACACACAGTCTAAGATGATAAATATTTGAAGGATACATTTGGCCTCTCTGGTGCCTGCTCTTCTGCCGAAGCTAAAGCCACTGCTAATGTTTCTGATTGAGGACTTCCCAAGTCTTTGCCTACCTTGTATTGTGTCCTGTAGCTGAATAAGCATATAAGCTTAGCTCACTTTAAATCCAATACTGTTGTACTGTGTTGTCTAGTGTAGTGTTGCCTGGTGTACTGTAGTGTTGTCTGGTGTACTGTGTTGTCTGGTGTACTGTGATGTTTGGTGTAATGTTGTCTGGTGTACTGTGTTGTCTGGTGTACTGTGATGTCTGGTGTAATGTTGTCTGGTGGAATGTGTTGTCTGGTGTACTGTGATGTCTGGTGTAATGTTGTCTGGTGTAATGTTGTCTGGTGTAATGTGTTCTTCTTGTATGAGATGCCAGACACTGCTCCATGCTTCTCCTTTGACGCTTTCTCCTGGATTGTGGTTGTGGCTTGGCCACCACTTTCCACTGATTACAGAAATTATTTTCCACACGCACAGCTCATGGGAAGTAGAAGGCAAGAGTACTAGAGTTTCAGCATTCCACCACACTCAAACACAGCTCAGAGGCTCAAAGGACGCTGGAGGGGGGGGGGGGGGGTGGCGGGGTTGGCTGAAACGGGGTGATGGAGGGGGCGGAGCGTCCTGGTCCTCCGCTGGGAGAGGGTAACGTGCAGAACGGAGGGAAAAC
Source organism: Brachyhypopomus occidentalis (assembly GCA_020368025.1). Classification (NCBI taxonomy): domain Eukaryota; kingdom Metazoa; phylum Chordata; class Actinopteri; order Gymnotiformes; family Hypopomidae; genus Brachyhypopomus; species Brachyhypopomus occidentalis. Next base: position 5,432,686 of record JAGXOD010001351.1, on the reverse strand, counting down.
AGGGAGTGGGGTTTGTGTCCTGCTGTTTAGTCACTGATACTGAGCCTCCAGCACGTAACCCTCCAGGCTGCATGTTTATGTGCAGGCGAACTCTCATCGTTAAATCATGTCTACCTGAATCGGCATGCAAAAACAAGGGCCTTATCATAGTCAGTGCAGCGGATACAATTAGTGGCTCTGAATATGCGCAGAATGCAAAGTGCTTTTTCAAGGCTCTGTGTTCTAAATTATTGATTTGGCAGTCATGCTGTCACTGGGAAAATAAAGAGGAGTGGAGTGTTAGCGGCCCTGTGTTTCCATTCAGCAGGAGTTGGACTTCTGCCCTAATCTGCTGGCTAGTACTCACTAAGGAAAAAAAGAGACAGGAATTCTTCATGTGTAACTCCGAACTATTGAATAGATGTAGTAGTTTAGAAAGATTTGAATATTGTTGAAGAGATTCATCTTTGCCAAGACTTACTGCAAGATCAATAATGCAAAAATCCCCACCCTGAGAGCAATTGTATTAGAGCTTTAAATCAGACTAACAAATTAATGTTTGGCTAATATAAGGAATGAAGATTTTTTTCCCTGACAAATGTGAACAGTATAAATACAAATGGATTTCCGCTGCGAAATGATGTTTGAAGATGTGGCATTAACAATAACCCTTTCCATAATGGCAATTAAAGCAAAGGTAGAGATAATTCCACCAAGCAAATTTACTATTCATCTACAAACCAAATAATGAAATAGTAACAAGAATAGCAAAGCCATTATAAAGTGGCAGCTAATACCAGAAAGAACATGCCCAAAAGTTCTGAACAGGCTTTTAACATCAGTCTGGGAAAATGGGGAGTCTGAATCATGGCTGCTGTGTCATGCAGGGCACGTACAGATATGACACAAGTGTAGTGGTGAGTGATGTTTATTAAAGGGCAGTTCCGTAATCACTGTGTTAACGGTCTGTACTGGAAAATAAAGGAACCTAAAAATACTGACAACTGCAAGAGCTGAAAAGAACAGACCAGTGAAGACACACAATGAAACCTGCAGGCAGTTTCCAGACAGGTAACTCCACAGGTAAATAAAGGAAGAGTGACACACAGGTGATAGCGCTACAGGGTGGAGATGAGACACGTAACAAGACGAAGACATGAAACACATAAACACAACCACGTGGCACTGGCGCCATGGGAACCGCAACACCAAAGAGGGGAAGCTATGCTGCGTGGTCACTGTATCTCACATTAACTGAATCAGAATACACATAGAGCAGTAACATGAAACAGCTGGGGAAGAATGATCTGTGAACTTTATTACAGAACCCAGATCATCTTCATTTACCATAATATTCATTCTAACATGCGTTGTAGAACATGACCAACCAGAGAAGGATCAACACACAATATATAAAGTTCTCTCTTAAAGAACAAATATGATAATTATATACATTATAATAACACAAATTGGGACGCTTCTCTGCTAGCTCTGCCTGTTCTGTAGTGATTTTATTTATTTAAGTTATGTTTACAAGTTATTTTTACAGAGTTAAAAGGATTCTTTACTTCATTACTTTTCTATGTAAACTTTTCATTTATCCACGCAGTGTCAATAGCTGCATTTTAAACTTTAAGTTAAATATTATAGCCCTGTGTGTCCTGTGCTTTTTGATATTGTTTTGATTATGACTCCCGCTGCCACGTCATCTACTTGCTCTGAGTGTGTCAAACTATCCGAAAGGGTTGCAGAACTCATACCTTACACTCTATATGGGTAGATGAGGAATTTCTGGACTCAATTCTTGCCACGCAAACTGCTGTTTGTTCCAGCAACGGGCAAAGAAAGAGACATCTCCATAGACTGTCGTTGGGATGTACTGGGGGCAAAGATTAAGATCATCTTGAACTCAACTCCCAATCCAGTGAACAATAGCGATGATAAGGACTGGACTCTTGTTCGGGGGAAGGAACGCAACAGAAACGGACACAACAGCTGTGGCACGCAGCCATCTCCAGAACAGGACATTCTTTTAGATAACAGATATGAAGCTCTGGTCTCAACTCAATTAGCAGAAATCGAGCAGTCTCACCACATACTGCCTCCCTCTCCAGGACAACAAGCACAACCCAAAGAACTCTGGCCACATGCGGACCAACCACCAGGCTGCCAATCGTGCTAGTCGACAGCATGCTAACAAGCATGCTAACGGTGTTAGCCATCAGTATGGCCACACGCATGCCAACCACTAACTTGCAAACCGTGTCAGTCGGCAGCTCACTAATAAGCATGCAAACAGGGTTAGCCATCGGGATACTAACCATGTTAGCCATCAGCATGCTGCTTGTGTTGGCCACCAAGACACGAATGGTGATAAGAGATGAGGAGCACCTCCAGAGCCCAAAACTCTGCTGATTGGGGATCAGTCATCAGAGATGTTTGGAGCAACAGTATTAAGGCTTTTTGCTTTCCTCGTGTTACTTTCTGTGAAGTGATACCAATGATTCCACACATACTGTATGATCATCCAGCTATGGAAATGTTTTGCAAACATCATTATTTTGTTGTTGTTTTCTTCTATTATTTTAAGCATTATTTATGTAATTTCATTACCTTATTTTATTTTATTACCTTATCTTATTATTATTATTATTATTATTATTATTATACATGCATCAAGGTGGGATAATTAATCAATCTTCATCCCTCTAATCTAGTATCTCAAATCTAGCATCTGTTAGTCCAGTATTCTATCTTCTCTCTCTTTGTTGTTCTTCGAGTCATTCAAATCTGTCTCCTTCTAAACCTCATAACCAAACCACAGTAGGATCATAACCAAACTGCTGTAGGACCACCATAACCAAACCACTGTAGGAACATCATAACCAAACCATTGTAGGACCATCTCCTGTGCAATCCACAGTTAAGTAGATTTAGCTTTAAAAATTCAGCAGTATTATCTTGAGAAAGCAATTCCTTAGGCCGTCACAACAATTCCTGCCCTCATTTTTCACATGAAGACAGGAGAGAGAGAGACAGAGAGAGAGAGAGAGAGGGAGAGAGAGATATACTCTGACAGCAGCTTTGAAGAAGGACAGTGGTAACCTGAGAGATCACAGTGCACCATAACCTTTACCCTTTTGCTGTTTCAAATGGATATTATGCACAAATTCTTTTTCCTTATGTTTTGTGTGTGTGTGTGTTTGTGTGTGTGTGTGTGTGTGTGTGTGTGTGTTCTTGCATACATAGAGTGCAGCATGGTGGGTGGAATACGAATACATTTAAGACAATCCATGAGTGTCCTGTTCCCTTAGTGGATGGGAAACGGAGGGGGTTTCTGTGGTCATATATGGCTGTTGGTCAATTCATCCATGAGACCAGAACCCAGGCAGAACACATCCAGAACCTGGCCAGAACCCAGGCAGAACCCTGTTGGTCAATTCATCCATGAGACCAGAACCCAGGCAGAACACATCCAGAACCTGGCCAGAACCCAGGCAGAACCCATGCAGAACCTGGCCAGAACCCAGGGAGAACCCATCCAGAACCTGGCCAGAACCCAGGTAGAACCCATGCAGAACCCATGCAGAACCTGGCCAGAACCCAGGCAGTAATGGATGTTGAGCAGTAATATTGAACAGGCTCTTTCTGAGCACCATCACTTAACAGGTTACCAAAATGTGGGAGCTTGCTGTCTCCTAACACAGAGAAGCATGACACCACTCACATTTATATATGGATTTACTTATATCTGCATTAGTTATTTAGAAGATTGCAGGCATATATTTGGTTTTTGGATTCATGACAAGCTTGCCAGATATGTTATGCCAGATGTTACGTGATTCACAGTATTACACTCACTGTTTCCAAGCAGATGGTCTAAATGTCAAACATGATATGTGACACTTCTAGCTATGTGTCATGGGTACCTTGACATTACAGTAGCTCCAAGAGCAGAGACAGAAGTGATACAACACTAAATATAAAGGCTACTACGTTCACACCATTAAAACACCAAATATAAAGGAATCCCACATTGCGTTCACACCATTACAACACCAAATATAAAGGCATCCCGCAAGTTCAGTGTTGCTAAAGGTGCACAGAAGGGTGTCAGCTTCTTTCAGGATTTCTTTCCTAAAATATCTTTCGTACTATGTTGCTGTCATGACACCCATCATCACTCCTTCTCCACCTATCATCACTCCTCCTCCACCCATCATCACTCCTTCTCCACCTATCATCACTCCTCCTCCACCCATCATCACTCCTTCTCCACCTACCATCACTCTTCCACCACCCATCATCACTGCTCCTCCACCCATCATCACTCCTTCTCCACCTATCATCACTCTTCCTTCACCCATCATCACTGCTCCTCCACCCATCATCACTGCTCCTCCACCCATCATCACTCCTTCTCCACCTATCATCACTCTTCCTTCACCCATCATCACTGCTCCTCCACCCATCATCACTGCTCCTCCACCCATCATCACTCCTTCTCCACCTATCATCACTCTTCCTTCACCCATCATCACTCCTTCTCCACCTATCATCACTCTTCCTCCACCCGTCATCACTCCTCTTCTGCCCATCATCACTCCTTCTCCACCTATCATCATTCTTCCTTCACCCATCATCACTCCTTCTCCACCTACCATCACTCCTCCTCCACCCATCATCACTCCTCCTCCGCCCATCATCACTCCTCCTTCTTTCAGGATTTCTTTCCTAAAATATCTTTCGTACTGTGTTGCTGTCATGGCACCCATCATCACTCCTTCTCCACCTATCATCACTCCTCCTCCACCCATCATCACTCCTTCTCCACCTACAATCACTCTTCCACCACCCATCATCACTGCTCTTCCACCCATCATCACTCCTTCTCCACCTATCATCACTCTTCCTTCACCCATCATCACTGCTCCTCCACCCATCATCACTCCTTCTCCACCTATCATCACTCTTCCTTCACCCATCATCACTCCTTCTCCACCTATCATCACTCTTCCTTCACCCATCATCACTCCTTCTCCACCTATCATCACTCTTCCTCCACCCGTCATCACTCCTCTTCTGCCCATCATCACTCCTTCTCCACCTATCATCACTCTTCCTTCACCCATCATCACTCCTTCTCCACCTACCATCACTCCTCCTCCACCCATCATCACTCCTCCTCCGCCCATCATCACTCCTCCTCTGGTCTGCTCTGCCCGAACCACCCAGCAGTGCCTACGTCTAATCTGATCAGAGTCTGAACACCACCTCAGCAGCAGTGGTTTCAGCGTCTTGTCATTGTGCACAGTTAGCATTTGTACGCTGATGATTTCCTGCTCCTGTGCTTTGACTTGTGCGTGTACTTTTATGTTTGCTGAGCTCTGTGTTTGCCTGCCGGTCTGAATCCTTCTCTTCTCTGTACAGCAGAACCATCTAAAAGGCAGCAGTGCCCACGGAAGCGTTTCTGGTTTTATTCTAAGAAGGCTTTGCAGTGTGTGTCACTCCCATCACAGTGGGCTCACGTGCAGTGATCAAATCAAGACTTCAGAGTCTCACGCACCGCGGAGCAAAGGTGTGTTACAGGCCCTACAAGTTAATGAGGTTCATCATGTTGTTGTGTTAGGAGAAACTGGTGCTTCGTAGAACACTGGCATCACAGAGCTGATTGACTCTCATTTAAACCACTGCAATAACATTTCTGCAAAATATTACAGGACCTCGATTTTAATTTGCATAAAATGCTTAATACGCATAATACACATAATATGCATAGTTTGCATAATACCTATAATACGCATAAAATGCAAAACAACGCATATGCATTTAAGAAATGGGATGTACTGCTGAACTGCTGAAGTTAATCTTACCTGTCACATACCAGCCAGTGTAATGTAATAAACTATTGTCTATTACAGGTGTAGGGCTCCCTGAATGAAGATTTTATGTCACACACAAGACCACAGGGTGAGATGTGAAAAGAATGTGATTGGTGCTGATGTCACTACAAATGAGACTACTGAGTAAAAACTCATGCCCACACAGCCCTGCGGGACACGTGCCCACACGCCCCTGGAGGACATGTGCCCACACGCCCCTGGAGGACACGTGCCCACACAGCCCTAGGGGACATGTGCCCACACAGCCCTGGGGGACATGTGCCCACACAGCCCTGTGGGACATGTGCCCACACAGCCCTGTGGGACATGTGCCCACACAGCCCTGGGGGACATGTGCCGACACAGTCCTGGAGGACATGTGCCCACACGCCCCTGGAGGACACGTGTCCACACAGCCCTGGGGGACACGTGTCCACACAGCCCTGGGGGACACGTGTCCACTCAGCCCTGGAGGACACGTGCCCACACAGCCCTGAGGCGACGTGTGCCCGAGGCTGGGAAGATGCTGCATAGGACAGTAGAAGATGTCCCGCGATTCTTGTTTTTTGTCCTGTCTATATGGATGTGAGAGGTTTTTGTCCTGTCTGTATGGACGTTAGATGTTTGGTTTATGCTATTTGACCAATGACATGACTCTCACATCAGACACCTACAGGTCAAACATGCCACAAAAGGTCAAAGTGAAATTATACATCATACGTCAGTTATTTACGGTGCTCAAAGTGCACATGGTGAGAATGAAACAAACAAAAAAAAGTTCTGCGTTTCCAGCAAAATCAAAATTTCTTTCGTGGCTGATGAAGGACCGCTGTCTGAAACATCTTGTTCCTGCTGAATGTCTCTGCATCTCTTACTATGGTTGGTACACTGCAGTTGTTCATCTGAAATTGTCTTTGGATCTATCTATATTTATATATGTGTGTGTGTGTGTGTGTGTGTGTGTGTATAAGCATACATAAATGCATGGTCTCAAAAACTAGGCGTAGCTATAAGATTAAACCATAGTAAGATACACTAAAGCAGTAATAAGAAGAAGAAGTGGGGTAAATGAATGGCTGTCGACATCTGCCATTAACCCGTCTACAGGAAGTCTCACCAAGCCCCAGCGCTCACACAGTTTTAAGATGTGTTGTCTCGTGGATGAAGTAGGTTGTGTTGAACAAGCCAATCCTGGGTAACCCCAGAGAAGCACCCTGAGTGTGGGCGTCACAGGCGATGCAAGGCATCAAAACGGTTAGCATGAAATAAGCTTTAACGTGAATCAAGTCGATTTGTTGTTATGAACAAAGTTGAATCGGTTCTGTTGATTGTGGAGCGTAGAAAGCGAGAACTGTGTTAAAGTGGTGGCGTTATGAAGAGGGTTAGCACGTATGTGAAGCATTCGGTTTTGTCAAAACAAGCTATAAAAATAATGAAAATTCCATAATTGATGTATGATTTAGAGAAAACCCAGTTTGGGTTGAAAGGATTATTAGAGTGAATAAAGTTCATTTCTAAAATTCCTTATATAAATTTACATAATCTAGGTCAAATGTCACTTCCATTGCTGTACCTTGAATTTCTAAATAGAAAGTATTTTCAAATAAAAAATTGCTCTAATAAGTTTGAGACTGGACATGTTAATTAGAAATTGTGGGGTGTCTCAAGGTCTATAAGCCGATCTACAGCGTTTTTGTCTTTTTTTTGGTATGTCAGTGTTAAAAATGTTCCTTGACTTTTGTGGGCTGTTTGATCTCTGTGTGCGAGTCATTCTCTTGTCAGGCTGTAGAGCTGCTCGCTGACCTACATGCTGACCGGCTCTGGATCTACTGAACCAACTGTAACCTGTCACAGTGCACTTTGAGCAATTTTTGTCAGTGTTTACCTTGACAAGGTGATGACAAAGTGAGTGTTTAAAACTCATAACATGGCCAGAGAACTCACAACACCAGGGGACCAACGAGAAATACTGTTCCAAACTATTTGTGGAATTTTGTGTGTGCGAACTGATGATTTTTAAGGAAAGTGAAGATATGGTCCTGGCCAACTGTGTACCACTATCACAAACTCCTTGTTTTGTACAGTTGACACATCAATGAAGTCATGTTGTCATTCTTGCTGAAAATCTTTATTGCTGAGGTTAAAATCTGAGGGAGGAGGAACATGAGCTGTCCTGATACTCCTGCATCCTGCGTACTGACTCCTGAAATGTGATCTCCTCTTCACTTCACCTACCCTTTGCAAACACGACTTCCTGCCCCTGATCTAAGTCCAAAGAAGAAGGAAAGGCAGCCTTATATAAACCTGGAGTGTGTCTTTATGGTGGAAATACATAATTGCAATTTGCAACAGAAAGTTTTTTTCATGTCAGTTGTGCCCCCCCCCCCCCCGAGCACAATAAACTAATGATTGGATCTCCTCGACACCAAGGAGTGTGTCAAGGAGAACTCCACACATGAAAAAAGAAATGTCTTCTGAGGATGTACTCTGCTGTGACCGCAGACACCCTATTAATATTAGTGTTGTGAACATTTTGGTATTTAATTTCATGTCTAACATCAATGTGTCTGTCATTGTTACTGATGTAAGGAGTTCTAGGGCTGGCAGGTGTAACTGTTACCGGTTTGATTGTAACTGGGGTGATTGGTCATTCCAACTGACATTCCAGCTAGGAGGAGGTGTGGACATCTCCACCAGCACTGCAGCTAAGAGGAGGCACCAGCACTGCAGCTCGGAGGAGGTGTGGGCGTCTCCACCAGCACTGCAGCTGTCCTGTTATACTGCAAGCGTTCAAATACATTTGAATTTTAGATGGATTTCAAGTTCTTCAGGGTGACTCTCAGCTGCACAAGGACTTGATATTTTAGTGTAGGTGTAATCTACTGATTGAGTAATACTAATTCATTCAACGCTAACAAAACATCTTATGCACTGCAGTTTTAACAAACTGTACAGTATCATTTATGAACAAATGTTCAGCAGACATATCTGAACAGCTTGCATCCTTTTCAGAGATTTCCCCCCGTTACCTAAGCAACCTTACTGTTTTCGTCACCGACTCTTACTCCCTGTCCTTCCCAATATGGCCTGACCAAGGCTTCAGTGGGCCAAGAAGGAAAAGTTGCTAAAACTCATAGCACTGTAAAGAGTTACAAAATGACTTCTAAAGACATGGTGCTTTCCGTCAGGCCATAGTGGAGCTGATAGTCAGATGTTTGAAATGGAGCAGTTGTTTCTCTCCCAGGAGCAGACGACCTGGGGAGATCAGTGCAGCAGGAAGTGACAGAATCCTCACACGAGTGACAGAAGGAACCCCAGGGTGACAGCCAGGCAACTACAGGCGTCTCTTACCATGAGCAACACACGGTACCTGTGAACCTCACGGGATGTTACCACAACAAAGACGCTGCTATCTTTAAACAAATATAAATATCTTCTCCGAATATCATCTCAAGTTTGTAAAGAACACAGAGATGTTGTGCTGCAGGAACAATCTGTGAACAGATGATATGAAGGTTGACCCTTTTATGAAATGTACACAGGGTTATTTTTGGTGAGCAATAAGCAAAACCAAACTCCAACTCTGAAAAACACCTCTACACACCTTCACGAAAACCAAACTGTAACCCTGTAAAACACCAAAACCTAAAACCAAACTCCTGCTCATGAACTGTGAAGCACGGTGACCTGTCCAGTTGAAATTACAGCCAATAAAATAAGTTCGTTACTAGTTGCAACATTAAAGGGTTTACAATATTTTATCATTAAGGACGTTAGAAGCTGAAAGTGTCTGCTGACTGAAGACCTACTGTTTTTTGAGTGTTTTTAATCTTAGCCGAACATCAGATGATCATCGAAATCAGAAATAACATTTTTTCAAAATGGTCCACAAACTTGGTTTCTCTTGATAGAACTTGGTGTCTCTACCAGTTTTTAGTCACTGAAACACTATACACATCACTGAAAAAAATTACCCCAGGTGTAGGTATAGAATATAGGCGTATTACAAAATGAAAACGCAGGAAAATCCTTCCACATGTACACTAGAAACAGCAGAAAGGTTTGTGACTAGAAGTCCCTCATAACACCAATGTGAAGTAATTAAACGTGTCCGATAATTGTCCTTTAGAGATTGCGGCCAGTACATCGTCGGAATGCTACAAATATGCTTAGTTTGCTTTCAAAACGTCATTAAGTGTTGAACCGAATTCAATAAACTCGTTCTTTGAAACGTGTATCAAACAATTCATTATGAATTTGACAGTAGAAAAAATTAATCGTGCGAACTAAACAAGCCCATTAAAAGCTGACACATTTGCGTACCAATATAAACGCGCAAGATTCCTGTAGGCATGAAGAACCCCCCCTATAAACCTATTGGTCGTGGACTCGGCGCTTCTATCCAACGCTTTACTGGTGAAGCCGCAGTTCTATTTGGGAAGTTGGCGTCTCGAGGTTCGGGCTTCACTCTCGCAGTGGTAGTTCGACTCTGGAATTATGAACAAAGCTGGTCAAACCGGCACGTTCTTTTGAATCCTGTTCAGACCGATTTGAGACCATGGAGTTCGGAACCCGTTTCCTCGTTTGGTTCCTCGTTTCGCAGGTATGGATAACATATTTCTGTGATAAAATTCGTGGGTATCGCTGCGTTTATTGCCTTCTTCGGGTCCCTGTGTATTGAATGTTTCCTAAATATAACTTAGGCAATCACCTCATACATTCGTTTTTAAATTGCCTGATGTGTGTAGTAATGACGATTCTGTTTATTACAATTTTTATTTAGAAGTCATTTACAAACAGGCGTGAGTGAGTTAACTGAATGTCGTAAGAGCGACAAGCGTATTCAGTTCGCGGAATAATGCTATAGATATATATTTACATAATGCCTAGATCTATAGTCATTAAAAAATAATCCCTCTGCAGTTAGTGGATTCCGTGTGAATTTAGCCGTTCACTGCGAAAAGGATGGGAAGCAAGGGGCTGTGTTCAATCACGAGCGAACTCTGTTTCCAGTCGCATCTATATTCCGCTCAGCTGCGAAGTTGAGCGTCGCTTTGGCTCCGTTCATTAGGGTGAACGGAATGTGTGTGCGCGCGAGAGAGATTCACACGGCACGCTGACTTAGGAGGCGGTAGTCGTTACACTTTGGACAGTTAATGGTAAATCAGCGAGCCAGAAAGGATTTTTCAGTTTACCCCTTTGCTCTACGGTTTGGATATCATAAATATGAATAATGAATTTTGATGCTTATTTAGGACATAATGTCGAGAATGCCCACCAGGTGCTTTACCCAAATCACACGCGAACGTCTACAGCTATATTATGTTTGATATTACGGTTTCCTTGAATGTCGTTGATTTGTTTTCAGCTTTATACTGACGAAAATCTCATTGTATTGAGAGTTTTTGTTAGGCCTTCATTGTACACCAGATATATTTAATACTCATAAGTTTAGTTTAATTACATACTAACTTGCACAACAGGTATTACGGCGCGTTGACCAAAGCGCCGTTATCACGTGGAGTACACGGCCAGCGGCTCACAGTCGCGCGCTTTGGACTCTTTAATTGTCTGCGCGCGCTGGTTATGGCGCTGCAAAAGCTGGATTTATTGAGTGCATTCTGACAGAAGGAAATCACCTTTCATTGGCTGAGCACGTACCATAAAACGCAGTGAACGGTAAAACCTCGCGCACAAGGCCTCTTTTTTATTTGTTCGACACTGGCCAATAGAAAGGCCGATAGAAAAGCACATAAACAAAACACAACACTGTCGATCGATGCGCTGTTATAATCTCGGAAGTTCGGCTAAACGCGCTCTTTACGCGTCACTTCTACGCTATTGTGTGTGACGTGAGGTCCTGGGCGCCAAATATTTACCACTTTAGATGAGCTCTTCAGTGTCACATTAACGCGCTGTTGCGAATGGAGTTTTAAGATGTTACCTGTTCCGATAGGAGCGCGTGACTGCAATAGATCCCCTTAAAGAGTCACTTAATGGCCGTTAAAATAAAATAGAGCTCTTTTTGCCAAATACTTCCTACGCGTTAGCACGAGGCGACACACTGAACTTTTCCTAGAAGAGCCATGATTTTCCAACCGCTTGTACGCTCGTTGAGGTCAGACTGGCCGCACAATGTCGGCAAGAGTTTGCGTTTCCTGTCTCCCCAGAAATGACTAACAGACTCTGTACTTCTTAATAGATTATCACCTGGATGTTGGCCCCACATTCTACCTGGACAGAGGTGCACATTTCTCCATTTTCCTGTTCGCCCTGTGTGTGATCAAGTGGAAAAGATCTTATTTATAGGCGTGCCGGTAGGGCGCCAATTTTCCCTCGCGTGCCAGCTGCTGTGAATTCCCGCGACTATAAATCCCCGTTTTCAAAACGGACGCTAAGCAGCCCAGTCGCGGCGATGATTCAGAATAAGCACAGCCGCGAGGCGCTGCCTCTCTCGCTCTCTCTCTCTCTCTCCCCTAGGTACTGGTCTGTTGCTTTTTTATTTTATTTACTTATCTGCTTCCTCAACGGACTCAGCACAGCGATGGTCGGTTCTTGGAAATAGAAAAGTAATACAGAAATTGAAAAGGAAAAAGTAAGCATGAGTAGGACGGTAGTCCCGAGCGTAAATGCTGAAGGAGAGAGGGACAGAGCCACAGTCTCTTCTTTTAATTGGTCAGTAATCAACAGTGAAAAGCTGTAACACCTTTCTGTGGAGAGAGAAGAAGAAATGAAGTGATCTAGTTTATAGGTTATTAGTTCTGATGGCCAATGTTAACGCGGGTGTGTTGTGCTGCTGCAGTGGTTACGGTTCCGTGGGTCCAGAACCACATGCATTCCACAATGTTCCCCTCTCCACAGACCCACCACACACACACACACACGCACACGCATGCGCACGCACACGCACACACACACACACACACACACACACACACACACACACACACACACACACACACACACACACACACACTCACAAACACACGCACACACTCACAAACACACGCACATACGCACGCACAAATGCAGAACACCATGTTCCCCTCTCCACAGACCCACCACACACACACACACACGCACACACACACACACACACACTCACAAACACACGCACATACACACACACGCACAAACGCAGAACACCATGTTTGCCTCTCCACAGACCCACCACACACACACACACACACACACGCACGCACGCACACACTCACAAACACACGCACATACACACACACGCACAAACGCAGAACACCATGTTTGCTTCTCCACAGACCCACCACACACACTCATACACGCACACACGCATACACACACATGCAGAATGCCATGTTCTCTCCACAGACCCTCCACACACACACATACATACAAACTCACACACACAGACATATATACTCACACATATGCACACACACACACATACAAACATATACACGCGCACACACACAGACCCACCACACACACGCCCACTCACACACAGGACACCATGCTCCCCTCTCCACAGACCCTTCACATACACACACACATTTACATTTACATTACATTTACGGCATTTAGCAGACGCCCTTATCCAGAGCGACTTACAAAAAGTGCTTCATTGTTTTACTCAGAACAAAATCTCTAGCTAGTTAGTTTAGGCTAAAATCAGGAAGAAACTTTAAGCAAAGATATTATTAGATACAGTCAGTATGGACGCCTAGATATACTCAAATATATACTGAAAAAACCCTACTTAAAAGATAAAAGCAAGAAAAGTCATTACAGTCACAAATATTTAATAAATGCTAGTGTAGTAAAATTTAATTTAAGTGCTCTTGAAACAGATGTGTCTTCAGTCTTCGCTTAAAAACAGCAAGAGACTCTGCCATTCGGACACTCAGGGGAAGTTCGTTCCACCACTGAGGTGCCAGAACTGAAAAAAAGTCTGGATGCATGTTTTCCGCGTGTTCTGAGAGATGGTGGGTCAAGCCGAGCTGTGCTTGAAGCTCGAAGAGCTCTGGGTACAGATCGGGATTTGACCATTGCCACCATGTATGGAGGTGCTGGTCCATTCTTAGCCTTGTAGGCCAGCATCAGGGTTTTATATCTGATGCGGGCAGCTACAGGAAGCCAGTGAAGAGAGCGCAGCAGAGGAGTAACATGGCTGAACTTAGGAACACTGAAGACAAGTCGAGCCGCCGAATTCTGGATCAGTTGCAAGGGCCTGATGGTACGCATAGGAAGACCAGCCAGGAGTGAGTTGCAGTAGTCAAGTCTTGAAATGACAAGAGACTGAACAAGCACTTGAGTAGCCTCGCTAGACAGAAAAAGTTTGAATTCTCCGAATGTTGTAAAGGAGAAATCTGCATGACCGAGTCAGGTTTGCAACATGGGTTGAGAACGATAACTGGTCATCCACAACTACACCAAGGCTTCGAGCTTCAGCAGATGTGGTGACCAGCGAGTTCTCAAAAGAGATGGAAAGATCCTGGCGAGGACTTGAAGTTCCAGGGATGAACAGTAATTCAGTCTTGCTGGGGTTCAGCTTCAAGTGATGAGCCGACATCCAAGATGAGATATCAGCAAGACAAGCCGAGATCCGAGATGAAACCTGTGTGTCAGAAGGTGGAAAGGAAAGGACAAGTTGAATGTCATCAGCATAACAGTGATAGGAAAATCCATGGGAGGATATTACATCACCAAGAGAACGAGTGTAAAGAGAGAAGAGCAGAGGACCGAGCACTGAGCCTTGTGGTGGGACACCCATGGTGAGCCTGGAAGGAGCAGATGTGGCCCCCTGCCAAGATACTTGGTAAGATCTCCCATCTAGATAAGACTTAACCACTGCCAGACAGTGCCAGTGATTCCAAGTCTTCTGAGGACAGACAGGAGGATCTGGTGGTCAACGGTGTCGAAGGCTGCAGAGAGGTCAAGCAGAATTAGGACCGAAGACAGTTTGGCAGAAATAGCAGCATGCAGCTTCTCTGTAATTGCGATGAGAGCAGTTTCAGTAGAGTGCGCCGGTTTGAAGCCAGACTGGTTCGGGTCCTGTAGGTTGTTCAGAGAAAGAAATAGAGACAGTTGGTTATAAACAGAACCCTCCAAGACCTTAGATAGGAAAGAAAGAAGAGATACAGGTCTGTAATTGCTGATGTCAGAACAGTCCAGAGTAGGCTTCTTCAAGATGGGGATCACTCTTGCAGTCTTGAAGATAGCTGGTACATGGCCTGTTGACAAGGAGCTGTTGATGACATGAGTGATGAAAGGTAGAAGGTCAGGTGCTATTGTCTGAAATAGCGTGGATGGAATCGGGTCCAGTGGACAGGTAGTAGGATTGTTGGATGAGACCAACTGTATGATGTCATCTGTGGAAAGAGGAGAAAAGCAAGACAGGGAATGAGGTGGAGGGTGGTGTTCAGTAGGAAGGATATTGGTAGAGAAAAAGGATCTGCGAATCTTATCAACCTTCTCCTCAAAGAAGGTGACAAAATCCTCAGGGGAGAGAGTAGAGGGCGGTGGGGGAGTGGGAGGGTTTAAAAGAGAGGAGAAAATGTTGAAGAGCTTGCGTGGATCAGAGGCTGATGCTTCCAGCTTCTCCTTGAAGAAGGAAGATTTCGCCACTGTTATTTCTGTTGAGAACCTTGAGAGAAGAGACTGGTAGGAGTGGAGATCTGAATCATCTTGAGATTTTCTCCACTTTCTTTCCGCCAGTCTCAGTACTCTTCTGTTGTCTTGGAGAACATCTGTCAGCCAAGGAGTTGACAGAGAGGATCTTGCCCTGGAAGAGAGAGGACAGAGATGGTCGACAGAAGAGGAGATGGATGAAAGGAATGTGATTGTGGCAGTTTCCAGAGGGAGGAAGAAAATGATTCAGGATGTGGAAGAGAGGAGACAATAGTAGAGACCAGACAAGAGGAGGAGACTGAGCGAAAGTTGCGGTAGGTGGTAGAAGAAGCTGACGTGGAGGTGTGTGCAGAAGAAGCAGGAAGGGAGAGTGAAAAGGACAAGAAATGATGATCAGAAAAGTCAAGAGGAGTTACTGTCAGATCCAACACTGGGGCAGGTCTACTGAAGATCAGGTCCAGTGTGTTTCCTGCTCTGTGTGTTGGAGTTGACTGGTTGAAAGCAAGATCGAATGATGACAGCAGTGGAAGAAGACAGGACAAATGTAGTCTCTCTGTTGGAAGGTTGAAGTCCCCTAGAAGAACAAGCGATGACTCTAAGGGGAGAGCACTCAGAAGAATGTCCAACTCATCTATGAAGTTTCCCAGTGGACCTGGAGGGCGATAGAGAACAATGATGTGAAGTTTAGTGGGGAAAGACACCGTGATAGCATGGAGTTCAAAGGAAGAAATGTTAAGATAAGAAACATTCACACATGCAGAATGCCATGTTCCCCTCTCCACAGACCCTCCACACACACTCACACACACACATACTCACAAACACATATACACACACACACACACACACAGACCCACCACACACGTGCACACTCACACACAGAACGCCATGCTCCCCTCTCCACAGACCCTCCACACACACTCACACACACGCATACACACACACACACATATATACACACATATACTGACCACCCCCCACAACTTCTGAGTTTGGTGTTTGGAGAAAGCTGTTCATACCAGCTAGAAAACCATCATGCTGGCGATGGAGCACAGCAAGGCAAGTGTGTGTATGTGTGTGATGGGTAAGTGCATGTGTGTATGTGTGTGGGTATAGGTGTGTGTCTACTGGTGGGTTTTAGTCTGGGTGTGGCTGTTTTGGTATGCATGGGTGCGTGTTGGCTCCAGGAGTGATTATGGAATGTGGGTGGGTTGTGTTAGGGTTAAGCTCCACAGATCAACTTGCTGACCCTTAGACTAGGCTCGGAGGAGATGAGTCTGTTTTGTTTGTGTGCGTGTGTATTTATGCTGCTGGTTATGCAGTTGTCAAGGCTGCAGCAGTGAGGAGCAAAGAGTCTCAGCTCTGTGGATGTTAAAGTGGGAGACAGATGTGGGGAGCATGGAGCATCTGGTGATCGTCTGGACGATGCTCATGTCATGTCATGTACATGGGCATAAATGGTTTATGTAAAGAATAAGATAAAAGGTACTTACATAATCATTCTCTCTCTCTCTCTCTGTCTGTGTAAATGACACTCGGGTCCTGCTGAGTCCAGCTCTCACTCCGTCCCCAGGTGACCGCTTCAGTGGTCGGCTGTAATGGACTTTCCTCAGTTCAGGCAGGTTTCGACCTTGAGGGGTGACTCATGCGTTCATGCTTCCCTCACACTTAGAGTCTGTTAGACAGATCCAACTCCCCAGAGGCAGCGAGAGTGTCACGTGTGCTGGAGGAGAACAAGGATTTGTTTTATTTGTCTCACGTCACCCCCTCGCAGGTCCTCACAGATGGAGGAGATGAGGAGATCCTGGGAGGAGCCTCCCTCCTGCAGGTGTAGCCCCGCCTCTCCTGAGCTGGAGACTATGCACATATTAGCTTAATTAACCGGAAGGCTTTGGATCTAAATTCATTAAGTGTAACTGACTGAACAAGTGAATGTCTCGGGAAAATGAAATGAAATCTTGTTTGTGTTCTTGCTTGGTGGAGATGGGAGCGTGGTGTTTGAAAGAGTGTTGGTCACTGTATGTGTGTGTGTGAGGGGTTGCTCGACCACACTAATAAAAATGTCTTTCAGTTTGTGTGAATTTCATTGTCTTTCCCCCTCTGGCTGTTTTTGCCAACCTGTCTGTCTCACCCTCACTGTCCATCTTTCTCATCATTGTCTGTTTGCATTGTTCAACCTTTAGTCAGACACATAATTGCTGGGAGATGTGCGACCCACAGTTCAAACATACATGGTCCATCCAGCAAGGCCACACCAAGTTCTATCTGTCTTCCATGCTCTTTCTTCATGTTTCTCTCTCTCTCTATCTCTCTCTCTCTCTCTTACCATATCTGTCTTTTTCCGGTCTCTCATTCACTTGCTTCTCAGAGTATTTCTGGTCTTCTCCCTCCAGAGTTCTCTGCAAAAGAACGCAGTCATCCTCACTCAGACCCTAGTGCTGCGATAACGGCAGTGACTCATATTTGTAAATATGGATAACTCTAGCTGTAGCACTGTGCTTGCTATTCACCAGATCCTGATTAAGTCTGTATTTAGCTCTCTCTCTCTCTGTTACTGTGTGTGTGTGTGGGGGGGGGGGGTTGTGATTTGGTAAGACAGCACCTCTGGGGCCAGAGGCGATTTTGGGATTGCTATCTGAGACAGCTTCTCTTTCACTCCCTCCATCTCTCTCTCTCTCTCTCTCTCTCCATCTCTTTCTCTCTCCTTCCATCTCTCTGTCTGAGTGTGATTTGACTGTGAATGGAGGTAATCATCATGGTGAGCTGGGTGCATGTTTACTCTTACATGCTTATGCTGCACCTTCCCCCTGAGGGGTGATATGGGGCAAGAGAATGCCAGGTCGGGGCTGGTGATGGTTGGAGGAGGGGGTAGGTGGAGGGGGGGGCAGTCAGCTCTCCTGTCAAGCTGTGTGTGTGACAGGGACTGTGAGGTAGGACTCATGACAGGCCAAGTGAGAAGTGAGATCTTACATCCCTTATTCATGATGACTCCATCCTAGCGCTCCTGCTCAACGTCAGGGTCCACACACCATTGCGCACACTTGCCGTCCTGCACCAGTCGGACAAACCTACTTTCATGCTCCGGGAACAGGTGACACAAGCACTGTCCATTGGAAGTCGCTCCGCAGACAGAGGGGTCATGCTGAGACGTGAAGACATTCCAGCTTTGCTGGTGCATCCCGGTACTTACAGTGTGGAAATCGATTTCCAGTTCAGCTCAGGCCGGAAACAGCAGGCTCACCTGAGCGTAATCCTAGACACTGTGTTTGCCAAATCGTCCCGGAGTGCAGTGCTCCTTCATCTCTCCGTGTCTTATCCGGCTCGGTGTCTCGCCCCCGTAAGCCCTGGGCAGAGGGCATGTTTGCTTACAGCCGAGCAATGTTTCTCTAACTGCTGCTCTCTGTGCCGTCCAGGGTGGCGGCTGCCAGCCGAGGTGTGAGGCTCCCTTCACTGCTGTGACATTCTTCTTCTGCCTTTAATTCGCTCTGATCCCCAACACATCTCTAGGACCAAGTGTCACATGTGAAAACGGTCGAATCAATCACTGCCAAAAGCCCCCCCCCAACCCCACCTGCACTTCCCACTCCTACCACCTAGATGGCGACATAGTGCCAAAGATTATTTTGAAGTGTAAGAGAAGGCAAAACTGTTTAAAAGGTTGTACGTCAGTTCTTGCGTAGAACTGTGCTTTCCAACAACTGGGCTTTCCAATTTGTAAAGAGCATATTGCAGAATAAATTCATAATTTTGTTTCTGAAAGGATCTGCAACATTGCTTGACTGCTCTGCGAAAAAGTCAACAGGGTATGGTGGAGGTGGAGGTGGACGTGAAGGTGGAGATGGTGGAGTTGGAGGAGGAGGTGGAGGTGGATGTGAAGGTGGAGGTGGAGGTTCTTTAAGAACCCCCCCCTTTAAGAACCCCCCCATACAGTATGTGGTGTGGAGCAGACCAGTGTTCTCTCACAGAACAGGAAATCCAGCAGCATTCCTGCAGATGCGAGGAGCCTTTCCCCTCACTGCCTGTTCACTCTTCATGTCTGTCCACGGCAGCACAGAGGGTGAGCAGGGCTGTGTGCCAGCACCACTTTAATTCAGTAAGTAAGTTCAAAGGCTTTGCTATTGATCACGCCAGCAGTCACACTACTTGTAAAAAAATTAAAATAAAAACATTTTATTGTTTTGGCACTGCATCTTAGCATTCAATAAGTTGTAGTGAATTAAAGCCAAAATAGATTTTCTTCAACCAAACAGTTAGTTAGTGAGATTATTGTAACGGGTATTATTATACAACCAAATACTCAGTAATAGTTGTACATTGTGGAGGACGTGTTATGGCAGGTCTGTTTTGGGGGTGTGTTTAAGAACTGGCACATTAAAATGTAATCATTAGGGAATGGGAATAATCTTGCATTCTTTGTTCATGCTTCCTGTGCAGAGGGGAAGACTGAGTCTGAGTTTCTGACAACACTGCTTAACAATGACTTTGCCCTATATAAAAAAAACCTGTTCTTATGTATATTTGCATGTTGAATCCAAAGATGTTGTGAGGTTTTCTTTATTGCTCATAGTTGTTTGTTCATGTAGTGTTCGTGTGGTGTTCGAGTGGTGTTCGAGTCGTGTTCGAGTGGTGTTCGAGTGGTGTTCGTGTGGTGTTCCTGGAGGGTTCGTGTAGTGTTCATGAGGAGTGAACCTGTCACATCTGTGGCATGCCCTGCACACTTTGCAGTTTTATGTGTGTCACACAGACAGGCCTTGAATCATCCAGACAGACCTGTGACTCACCCAGATAGGTCTGTGACTCACCCAGACAGGTCTGTGAGTCACCCAGACAGGCCCATGACTCACCCAGACAGGTCTGTGAGTCACCCAGCCCTGCCGGTTAGTGTCTCTCCATCCAGACGGCTGTATTCACTACATACCTTCCTTTCTCCTTCAGCATGTGTGACTGACGTACCAGCAGTGACTGATTATCTCCTCACACAGCAGCTGTTTCACGAGGGGTGATTTGGCATGTCAGAGCAGTAATGGAACACAAAACAGACACAGACAGGACGGTTTCACTCACATCTTTTCCACACTTGGCTTCCATATTCGTACGCCAGAGAGATTGTTTACTAAATGAAACACACATAGGGTACATCACAATACATTATTACATCACAATTCACCATTACATCACAATATGTCTTTATATCGCAATACATCATTACATCACAATATGTCATTACACCGCAATACATCATTACATCACAATATGTCATTACACCGCAATTCGTCATTACATTACAATATGTCATTTCATCGCAATTATTACATCACAATTCATCATTACATCTCAATATGTCTTCATATCACAATACATCATTACATCACAATATGTCATTACACCGCGATTCGTCATTACATTACAATATGTAATTTCATCGCAATTCATCATTACATCACAATGTCATTTCATCGCAATTCATCATTACATCACAATATGTCATTACATTACAATTTGTCATTACATGCAAATTCATCTCTGAAGACTGCCTAATTTAGCATGATACAAGCAGATGTGAATTCCTTTGTCATAACTGAAACTGACATTGTCATAATTGCATGGTTGCTGAATTAGGCTTTACCCACACATGTTTTTTTCCGCTCTGTGATTGTGTTTATTCATGAGCCCTGTTCCAGGTTTTCATGTTAGAGTCTGATTCTGTAGGGCTCTTTGCAGTATAGCAGACAGACAGTATGGCTGTGATTTAAGGGGTCATGGGCTCATCCCTGCCTTGAAGCCGTGCACTGAACCCTGGTCCAGAAGGAAAAAAACCATCACTGGTTTCTTTACAAATGTTAGATCAATCAGTTTGCTCCAGTATGTAGATCTTCCCCAGCAGTATGACCAGGTGCTGTATGACCTTGGTCAGTGTAATAACTGTTTGAAAGCACAATGAGTTGAACTGTGGTTCAGCTGTTTGAACATGGTGGGATTTCTCACACCAACCTAGAAAAGATTTGTTAGCCATAGTGAGTCGTGACAAGCCTGCCCTGTCTGGCATAAAATAGATGCTTGCTTCCCTTGTTACAAAATAGCAGCTTCAGAAAAAACCTCAACTGTTACCCTCCGCCGTTTAAAAAATACTGACAATGTGCCCGCCTTTTTCCAGCAGTTATACTGTTCTATTAGTCCCCTACATCAGACCATTCCTGTAACGTTGTTTTATTAGTCTCCCACATCAGACTGTAACTGTTACACTGTTGTATAAGTCCCCCACATCAGACCGTAACTGTTACACTGTTCTATCGGTTTCCCACATCAGACTGTAACTGTTACACTGTTGTATCAGTCCCTCACATCAGACTGTAACTTTTACGCTCTTCTATCAGTTTCCCACATCAGACCGTAACTGTTACACTGTTCTATCAATCCCCCACATCAGACCATAACTGTAACACTGATCTATCTGTCCCCCACATCAGACATATCAGACAGTCACTGTTATACTTTTCTATTAGTCCTTCAAATCAGACTATCTCTTACATTACATCTCTAGTTTTTGCTACTTTTTGGTTTACTCTGGTAAATAAGGACCATGGTACTATGGTGTTTGCCATTTGTTGGTGTTGGACAAATTGAGGCAACATCCTGTTGCGAACCAAGTAGCTTTGCATCCAGTGTATATTTTTTAATCTCAATCTTTCTGTGCACACTGCAGCCTGGTCGGCTGACTGTGGCAGAAACAGGTGTTGTTAAGCATGGTCCAGGTGAGAGGCTCTTTCTGCATGTGGTCTAGTCACATCTTAAGGTCACATGGTCTTTGGGAATGTGATTTCCTGCTTTTAATCCACCCTTGTTCTCCACTTTCTGTTCTTAATGACCTCTCCACACACGCCGTATGTATCGCTCACAGTCTCAAGTGTTTTCATTAAACACTGAACAGCCGCCTCACATTGGTCCACACCGATGGCAGGAAACCTTCCTCTATACCCTTCATCATCCTCAGCTGGTCCTCCCCTATACCCTTCATCATCCTCGGTTCTCCTGAAGGTCAAGGGCCTGGCAGCTATAATCACTCTTTTCATCCCTTTCTCCCCTCTCCGTTTCACTCTCTTGGAGCACAAGTACCATAAAAGGGAAGTCAACATTTTTTCCTTCTTGTGAGAGAGAGAGAGAGAGAGAGAGAGATGGAGAGAGAGAGACATGGAGACAGGTTAGGCATAGGAGGGAGTAATTCTTTGTTGTGGATGCCCAGAGGTGATAGCCATATGGATGGATCAGAGAGCTCAGCTGAGAAGCTGCAATGGGCACTGACAGGCTCATCTCTCAGCCCGGGGTTTACCCATCATCCTCCAGTGCAGGCCAGTACACGCCCCATGCTGGAACCAATGAATATTTATACTCTCAACAATGGGTGAGATTGATGTACAGTGTCTTTCTCTCACTCTGTTTTGAGGCTTGGAGATCCTGCTGGAGAGAAGTAATGAGGCAGCCCCTAGTAACCACCGCTGCAAATCGCACTCAGCTCGTTTATACGCCAGAGCTGGAGGCGAGCATACAAGCAGCAGGATTTAAATACATTACCCAGCAGCCCCTCTCAACCTAAGAACATACCTACAATTTACCAATATCACCCTCAACCAAGCTTTGAGATTCTGACATTTCTGATTTGAAGGCCATTTGTGCTGGTAAATGATTAAATAAAACCTACAGAAGTTCTGGAAAAAGAAAGAACCTCACATTACTAGAAGTCATCTCTAATTTAATACTGCTTCATTGTGTTATTTATTCCAAAAGCAATTTACCTCACTATCTACTTCATCAAATGTTGTGAGCTAGCATAGAGATTACATCATTTCCACACAGCATACAACAGAAACCTCTGGGATTAGCTATACCCATCATACCACAAACATGCACCTCGGGGATTAGCTATACCCATCATACCACAAACAACCACCTCTGGGATTAGCTATACCCATCATACCACAAACAGACACCTCTGGGATTAGCTATACCCATCATACCACAAACAGACACCTCTGGGATTAGCTATACCCATCATACCACAAACAGGTGCGTCTGGGAAGGCGTCCAATTTAAAAATGAGGACAATTCCACAGATCTGTGTCTCTCCCTGTAATGAGGTTGTCATATGGTCTTTACATTCATTATCTTTGTCTGTCTGTCTCTGTTCCATAAATCTGAGTTCCTTTCACCCAGCAGTGTCATGAGTGTTCAGTGTTTATGGAGGTGTTTGTTCTACACAGGCAGAGAGGAAGAAATATATCCTGCCTGCAAGCTCTCCTCTCTCCTCTCCTCTCCTCAGAAAGTGTCAGCCAACCACACAGATATAGGACAGCATATCTAAACTACCTTATTCCCATATAATTAGTGAAACAAAAATTATAACTAAAACTTATTTTGATCTAAATGAAGTAGGAACTGGTGTTCACAGTGTAAGTTCTGCTCTTTGTAAACCTTTTTCCATGTGGCAATTAAATTTGAGAAAATAAATGAATTAACAAAACAAAAAGAATGAATTAATGTCCTTTGAGGTCCTTGAAAGATATGTTAGTGGTGCATGTAAGAAAGACACTGGGCTATGCTCCAGAAAAACAATCAAACAAACAATATGATTAATTTCTATATTATTATTGTTGTATATTACTATCATTCTTCTATATTGCTCTTATTCTGGACCCTTACATACAATATATCTATACCACCTATCTATTATATCTGTTGTATTTTCTCTGTTGTTAAAACTTTAAACAGTGGCAGCAGCTTTGCTGTTGTAATGGTTGTGTTGTTTTAGATGTTGTGCTGTTGTAGATGTTGTGTTGTAGTGGTTGTGTTGTTGTAATGGTTGTGTTGTAATGGTTGTGTTGTAATAGTTGTGTTGTAGAGCTTGTGTTGTAGAGCTCGTATTGTAATGGTTGTGTTGTAATGTTTGTGTTGTAGAGGTTGTGTTGCTGCAGATGCAGCTGACACCCTACTCTGTCCGTTATGCAACCCCAGATTTATTAGCCACACATCCCGTGCTGCCTTTAGTGAATAAATAATTGTTCTTCCCATTTCTCCATCAGCCACTGCTTGATATTCTCTTTCTGTCACTTTTATTTTTTTATTTATGCTAATAGAGCGTGTGGAGTGCTGGACTAATAGCACACTACAGGGAGAGGGGGTGGGGGGGGGCACAACAAACCATCCTTGTTTTCCAGTGTAGGTGCAGGAGCACATAAAGGCCGGCTGTGGGGGGGGGTCACAATCTCATTAGACTAAGGAGGCATAGAGACTGTGACTGGTAAACATAGGCCAACATATGAACTACACACAGAGACTGTGACTGGTGGACATAGGCCAGCATATGAACTACACACAGAGGTGGGGAAGGGTTTGCTCCTGCCTATAATGTCACTTAACATTCCTCGTATCCAGTGACAATTGTGAAGCATGCAGTTATCATTACTACTTGGTGGAGCAGTGAGCATTTTCTCGCTATTAGTAACACTGATTGTTATGCTATGAAGCTTTTCATTAATACAAGTCACACCACTTAGTTTGACAGTGAAATTAGTGGGGATCTGCTTTGGAGAACTGAAAAATGAACTTAGAAAAATATACATTTTGTCTGAGTGTGTTTGTATGAGGAGAGACAGATAAGGAAGACAGAGCAATGACGATCAATATGGAGTGGTTTGGAGTGTGGAGAGCACAGCAGGTGGTCTTATCCAACCCCTAAAATCATGGAAGGTGCTTTACAGAGGAGTTGAAGCACATACCACAGGTGGCTAAATCGTATCCAGGAGCTTTGCGGAGGAGTTTCGCGGAAGAGTTCCATCCAGGAGTTCCATCCAGGAGTTCCATCCAGGAGTTCCATCCAGGAGTTCCGTCCAGGAGTTCCGTCCAGGAGTTCAATGCAGGATTTCTGTCCAGGGGTTCTGTCCAGGAGTTCTGTCGAGGCCATCTGCAGTTCAGCTGGAGTTTTACTTCCACCCTCAGGACAGCAGGAAGCTTTCATCAGATATGAGCAGCAACAGGATGGTGCCTAGCCAGTACTAACAATGTTACTGAGTAGCTGAAATATATTATTGTAAGGGGACATGTGTAGATCTTGTCATGGTGGAGAGCTTGTGGTGTCAGGCTGCCGGAGCAGAAGAGATGGGTGGAGGTGGTGTAGACATGGGTGGAGGTGGTGTAGGTTTTGATCCAGCTGCTTTGTCAGTGCCTCGGGAGGGAGTCTCTTCCGAGGTGTTGGAGACATGGTTCACTGCTGTGAGGTGCTTGTAAATGGCTCAGAAGGTTGAGCCTGGATTGCGGACACGGCCGCGGCACTAGACATGTCTTCTGCCACCCCAGGGGGGGAAGTGCTGGTGAAGACTGGCAAACCAGGGGGCCCCAGAGCACGCACTCCTGGGGAGATGAGGGTTGAGGAAGAGGAAGAGAGACAGCTGAGAGAGACAGCTAAGAGAGACAGCTGTTATCCCATCCAAGCCAAATGGATTAGGAGCACAGAGAGGTGGGGAGAAAGTTGGAGAGAGAGGAATAGAGATGTAAAGGACATTCCAAGGGGACTGTTGATGAGAGTGTTAGTGAGTTTGGAGATTGTTGGTGAGCTCTCCACTTCCAGTGGCCTCGTGCATGTGATACCTAAGAGAAAACAGGCAGAGCAGCAGAGTGGATAAGGGAAGGGAGGTTATAAAATATTGAACAACTTTGTGCACAGTAATGCAGGAAATTCTAAGAAACATCGTTTTAAATTATGTAAGTGTAATAGGGAAAAATTGCAGCAAGAAATCAAGAATATTTTATCATCCTTTTTTTGCCAAATGATTGAAGTAACCTATTTCCTCTGAGCATGTTCTTATTTTTGAAAGAACTGTAATGGCAGGAATGACATTCTTACTGCTACTGCATGAAAAAAAAAACGAAAGTGTGGAGCCAGTGAAATATCAGCGGTATGCAAAAGCAATAAAAGAAAATCAAGTAATAATTTGATGGAAGGATGGAGTGTTACATTTCTTCTGCGTTTTGTATTAAAGGCAGCTTAAGATGAAATCGCATTAGATGTGGAAGATCTCTGCTGAATTTTGAAAAATACAATTTTCACAGCCACAATCCCTTGAGGAGCCCACCTCGTTAAAAGAGCCGCTTCCCAGTGTCGACGTGAGCAAGCCGTCAGGTCTGAATACAAGCTGTGAAAGGTGTTTCAGCCAAAGAGTTCAGGCAAAAGTCATTTGAAGTATCACAGAATTTTGAATATCATAAAAGTGAGATATGGGAATGGTTTCTTTTGATGTTGCCTTTATTTCGTATTCTCTATTCTTCACCCCTTTACTTACACACTGAGACAGCACGTGGAATCTTACTTGAGCTCAGAGAAGTAACTTAAGATACTCTGTGCTCTCTGCAGAGGAATTTACTTACACAAAAATCCACAATTATGGCTTTGCTTTTTCTTTGTAACCTTTCTTAATCTCTGTATGAATTTGGACTTTGGATTTCCGCCACGCTGCTCAAGGTCCCCCTCTGATTTGTTGAACTCATGTTTCTGTCTTCTTCTCATGTTTTTATCTTCCTCTCCTTTGCCTTCCTCTCCTCTGTTCTACTGTTTCCTCCTGTCTGGTTCGTAAGGAGCACACGCTGGTTTGGCTGACAGCCCACCGCCTTCGTCAGCCCTGAAGGGCAGCATGTCTGGACGCAGCCCTGACACACATACAGAAAGACAAAGGT
Organism: Brachyhypopomus occidentalis; assembly: GCA_020368025.1. NCBI lineage: Eukaryota > Metazoa > Chordata > Actinopteri > Gymnotiformes > Hypopomidae > Brachyhypopomus > Brachyhypopomus occidentalis. The sequence continues at coordinate 5,405,501 of JAGXOD010001351.1, read as the reverse complement.
GCAGTCAATGTCATAAATACATTAAGGTAGCCAGAAGTTCGATCCCAGCTCCATGAGACGGGGGGAGGACGGGGAGGAGAGCTGACCCTACTCTGACCCTACCCTGACCCTACCCTGATCTACCCCGGCCCTACCCTGACCTACCCTGACCCTACCCTGACCTACCCTGATCTATCCTGACCTACCCTGATCCACCCTGACCCTACCCTGACCTACCCTGACCTACCCCGGCCCTACCCTGATCAACCCTGAGCTACCCTGACCCTACCCTGACCCTACCCTGAGCTACTCTGACCCTACCCTGACCTACCCTGACCTACCCTTACCTACCCTGACCTACCCCGGCCCTACCCTGATCTACCCTGACCCTACCCTGACCCTACCCTGACCTACTCTGACCCTACCCTGACCTACCCTGACATACCCATACCTACCCTTATCTACCCTGACCTACCCTGACCTCCAGTGGGAATCCTTCCTGCCATCAGATCTGCTTTGGTCCTGACGCACCACAACACTCTAGGCAGCACTGTGATGTAGAGAGATGTTCAGTGTGATTCTTCCTTTTCCTTCCTGCCTCTGTATTCATCTCAATTCTGACAGAGTGCCCTGCAATTTAATCTCAGCAGCTAAAGATGAAGGAGCAACTCACCCCAATGCATTATTGGGCTAATGGAACAAACCAGCATATATGGATGTGGAATTAACCATTGCAGGCTGGAGGGGGGCGGGGTGGAGGAGTGAGATGAATAGAGAGATGTATTACAGTGAGGAGTGACACTGACTGAATGGATATAAGAAACATGAGAAGCAGAGACAGATGAAGGAAACTTTGTGATGAAGGATGATTTGTGGAGAGGCTGATGGATGTGGGAGCCCCAGGAAAGTAAAAAGCCCTGCACATTGAACACTGATGTTGTGGCGGATGCTGAGGTGGATGTTAAGGTGGATGTTAAGGTGGATGTTGAGGGATTGTCTGAGCATGAACAGACCTAGTGACCCTCTCTCTTGGTCCTGGTCTATTATGAAGACAGATAACTACAGGCACGGAGTGAGTAGAGGCAGAGATCATGAGCAGGGTGGGTTTGGGTCTTACACACACACACACACACACACATGGCGTACGCACAGAGACAAATAATCTCTTACATACAATTCAGTTATGACACTCTTCATGTTTCTCTGAGCAATACAAAGACAACAGCGTGTTGACCATCATACATCAGTGAGCAGTGCGAACAGGTTCTGACGTCAAATGGATGACTGCAAAGTGAGCTCAGATTAATCAGACTACATACAGGGTGTAATAATGAGGGCCTGGTGTCTGGACTGTGTGGCCAGCTGCTCAGCACGTGCCTGTTGGCAGTCGCGTCGCCCCCTCTGTGCGGCTCTGGCTCTCTCTGTGGACGGGCTGACCCAAGGGGGCTGTACAAACCCAGGAAATAACCTTGTGTTTATAACCTTGTGTTTGTAACCTTGAGTTTAGATTTACTAGCTCCCTCGGGGCTGTTAATTTGCTGATTTTATTTGATGGTTTATTCGCTGAATCAGGTTGTTTTACAGCGTGTTTTAGTAAACATCATTCGCATGGTGAGTGAGGAATGCCAATTCTGTTGGATAGTCAGGGTGCTTTCTGTGTGAAAAGGGCCAAATGCATGTACCCTGATATGTACTTGCACACACACACAAACACACATCTCTCTCGCTGAGAGCACTGGATGTTTCTTATCATTTCCATCTTGTTTCTAAACTTCTGTGTGTGGATGGAAGCTAATGCAGAACAGGCCCTTTATCTCAGCACCTGGCCAGCTAACCTCAGGCTACATTTCCACTGTGTCTCACATTTGTTTGCTAGGGGACTGTCCTAATTTAGTTTAACCAGTTTGAGAAAACACCACTTGCCTCTCAGGGCCTGAGTATGTCAAGCAGAGAAATCTCAGGCACATCAGACTTTAACAAGTCTTTTCCCTTAGCTGCACTGACATACAGTCCGTAAATCAATCTCGCAGTTACTGAGCCTGCTCGGATTAGCCAGTTAAATGATACTCGCCCTTCCCCTAGACATTCAGTCTGGTCTTCTCTGTGAGTGCAGTGTGAGTCTTGGTGCGGTTAGGTTTAGGGTTAGGGGTTAGAGTTAGGGGTTGCGGTTAGGGGTTGTGGTTAGGGTTCGGGGTAGAGGTTAGAGTTAGGGGTTAGGGGTTAGGAGTTATGGGTAGGGTTAGGGGTTAGGGTTAGGGTTAAGCCCAGGGTGGTCAGTGATGTGCAGGACTCTTGGCTTTTGATGTTGCTTTACACAGGGACAACGCTGAATTGCTTTGCGTAGATGTGCAGCACTGAATTTACAGTCGGATCTGCTTTGTGATTGATAGTCATATCAGTAAAGCACAGAGGCGAGACTTGTAAGAGCTAACTCAACACAGACACTCGTCACAGTGACTCACTGACATGTAGACGATCGTCTGATGCTTTTCAGCAGTGAAGAGCAGGAAGAGTTTTACTCATGTCTGTCGCCAAGTCCAATGCAATGACGTATTCCCACACTCATCCTCAATGAAGTATTCTCACACTCGTCCTCAATGAAGTATTCCCACACTCGTCCTCAATGACGTATTCCCACACTCGTCCTCAATGACGTATTCTCACACTCGTCCTCCTTCTCCTGCAGATACTCACACAAGCTGTTCACACAACCGTCACTCGCCGCTTACGATTGTCATGACTGCTGCAATATGCTTCACAGAGATCCTGTATCTACTCTGAAGTCATCACGCTAAGCATTTGAAAAATGTGAAAAATTGTGTATAAGTACTCTAATATGATAAAATAAAGCTCTGGATAAAAGCGTCTGCTAAATGCCGTAAATGTAAAGCAAGCGTCAGCGGAAGGAATGTGCAGGACCTCCTCATTCACCACAACATTTCACTGTACTGTACACCTGTGTACATGAATAAATGACCAAATAAAGGCGTTTTGTCTGTATGGCCTAGTGCTTAATCTTAATCTTAGAGCCGGGAAACCTTATGCAGATGCGTGAGAGTTGCTGGTTTGCAGGGCGGGAGATTACCCTGGCTGGGGGGGGTTGGGTGGGGCGGAGAGCTGTCCCTCCTGCTTCCTCCAGATGATCCTTCAGGCTGACCTGCTGACAGTTTCATTGTCTAAGCCTTGACCTCAGCAACTCAGTCAGCACAGGGCCAGCATGGTGGAGTCCTTAGGCGGGAAGGTACACGCTGGTGCACGTTCACGGGCGGCTGGACCGTTGTTGGGGGTTAACCGGCTGCCTTGTGCGACTGAAAGCTTCCCGAAGACACGCCGTCCACACTGACATTTCCCGCTGGAGTTTGTGCCAGACTGCATGTCAGCGCTTTTCATGTCTCCTCCTGCATTGTGTGGGTGTCTGTGCAGGAGAGACGGGCTGGCAGAGGGACAACGACAGGCTCATAAAAGAGAGAGAGAGAGAGAGAGAGAGAGAGAGGGAGAGAGAGGTAGAGAGAGAGAGAGGCCTCCTGTGCTCGTCCACGCCTCCCTGTCAGACCACTGGAGGAGAATGATCCCCTCCCCACAGACTGGACGTCCTCCCCACAGCCGACGCCTCTGTTTGTGAGAGTTTATCAGTGAGGAGCACTCGGATGGAGGCTGACACTGCCAACCACACACGAGGGCCTATGAGGATGTGTGTGTGTGTGTGTGTGTGTGTGTGTGTGTCTGTGTGTGTGTGTGCTTGGAAGTGCTGCAGCTTGCTCATGACCCGCAGGGGTCCCCGACGAGTTTCTCCGTTGCCCACACTTCTTCATGAGCCTCTCTTGATCTCCGCTAACAGAGCTGCAGGCCAACGCCACAGACGCAGCAGACGCCTGGAGTCATTCTGTTTCCGAGATGTTACACCAGACTTCCCACTCCATCCAACAGGCCTTACTCGGACACGGACAGAGGCACAGCCGCGAGGGGCAACCTCTGAGAAACAAATACATCACGGAGAGAACAAACAACGAGGACGCTGAAAGACTCCGCAAAAGGCTCCGGAATGAGAGAGAGAGGCAGGGATGAGTGAGGAGCATCCAAGCATGAGTGAGGACCTACAGCCAGGGTACTCCACTCACACAGGAGGAGTTATTATTAGGAGGGAGGAGTTATTATTACTATTATTATATTATATATTATGTTCATCAGTATTTGTGGTCACAAACTGGGGAGGACTGTGTCCAAGACGTCTACTCTCTGTGTGTCCAAGACCTCTACCGTCTGTGTGTTCAAGACGTCTACTCTCTGTGTGTCCAAGACCTCTACCGTCTGTGTGTCCAAGACGTCTACGTCTGTGTGTCCAAGACCTCTACCGTCTGTGTGTCCAAGACGTCTACGTCTGTGTGTCCAAGACCTCTACCGTCTGTGTGTCCAAGACCTCTACCGTCTGTGTGTCCAAGACCTCTACCGTTTGTGTCTCCAAGACCTCTACCGTGTTTTCCACAAGCCGATCATCCATCTAGCAGATCCTCCACCCCGCTGATCCTGATCTTGAATTTGAAACATTGCTGGTGTGAAGCGAAGAATCAGGAGGCCACAGAACCGAGTTTGAGCAGGTCGTTAAGAGCGGGATGGTGCAGGAGGTTAGGGTACAGGAGTCTCGGGTGGCAGGAACAGGACCGTGCAGGACAACATCCGCTCCATCAGTCATCCGCCTGCGGGGCTTATCCAGCAGCTCATGGCCCCACTGCTTCCTGTTATGTGATGATTTCTTTTCAGTTACATGATTATGGGACTGCCAGGAAGAACTCTGAGAACATGAAAAACTCAGCAGAGCAGCAGGACTGCATGCATCGCTCAGGATGTATGTGGCAAATTAAAGGAAATAACAGGCTTAGGTCAGAATGAGGCCAGTGTGGAGTGAAATGCGTGCACTGCCCTTTATGCCTTCTGGACAATACAGGGCAGCTGTCAGGGCCAATCAGTGAAATGTCTGGAATGTTGAAGAATTACCCCACCAAGTCTAAGGCATGCAGGGGCTTTTGTGATGGTGGACCGTATACAAGGACCAGGAAGTCATGCGTGTTAGTGGCTCTCTGAATGGATGTTGTCACTGACAACCGAATGCCGTTAAGCTCGTGAATGGACGGTCTTGTTTTTTTCCCAGAATGCCTCAGGGCAGCGGCTGGACTGGGTCATTTTAGCAATGTGGATGTCAGGCATTCACAACACACTGTTGTTTCTCATTTTAAAGAAAAGTGAGCATATGGAGAACAAAGGACATGGTCAGATTCTCCATCCAGTATATCAGTATATCAGTATATCCAGTATATCAGTATATACAGTTTATCATTACATCAGTATATCAGAATGTCAGTATATCTAGTATATCATTATGTCAGTGTATCCAGTATATCAGTATGTCAGTATATCCAGTATATCATTATATCACTATATCCAGTATATCAGTATGTCAGTTATACAGTATATCAGTACATCAGAATATCAGTATCCAAATCCAGTGCTTCAGTATGAATCCAAGATATTTGACCTTTTTTGTCTGTCATTTCATTTGTTAATAAACATCCATTACTGCATTTTTTTGATACATTCCAAAAAAAAGTTGGGACAGTATATCATTTACCACTTTGGCATCGAAGAGACTGAGGACACACAGGAGACTGAGGACACACAAGAGACTGAGGACATATAGGAGATACAGAGTGATGAAGTGTTTCAGGTGCCATTTTGTCCCATTCTTCCTGCAAACACATCTTAAGATGCACAACAGTACAGGGTTATCGTTGTTCCATTTTTTTATTTCAAAATTCTCCACATGTCTGTTGGGGACAGGTCAGAGGTCAGGGTTGAAGGCCAGGGACAGGTCAGAGGTCAGGACTGCAGGCAGGGGACAGGTCAGTACCCTGTTTTTCCCCAGCCATGCAGCTTTGCAATGTGTGCACTGTGTGGTTTTGTTGAAAAACGGGACAATCTTCTACTGGCGGTTCAGGCTACAGAGTCCCTTGCTGTATTCAAACATAGACTGAACACTCACCTGTTTGTTGAGTGATTAAATGACCACTAACACTGCAGGTAGCACTTGCTGTCCTTGTACTTTACACTGTATGATATGCTACCTGTGTTTATTTTATGTGGTTTATGGTCTATGTTTATTTGCAGTTCTAGGTAATGGCATTGATTCCTGTAGTTTAGTGGTAGTCTGGTTCAAGGGTGTCTTGAATTATGACATATCTATGCTACTATCTAGGATGAATTCTGTGAACAGATGCAAAGCACTGGATAAGAGCGTCTGCTAAATGCCCTAAATGTAAATGTGAATGTAAATGTAAAATGCATAGACACCCCTGGACCCAGATAAAATCTTGAAGACAGGAAATGTTCTAAGATCTCTGTGTATTTTTCTGCATTAATGCTGCCATCATAGAAGTGTAAATGACCTTTTCAAAGTCTGGAGGTCTTTTTTGTCTTCGGTCTAGAGCACACAGCACCCATTTCTTCCAAAACAGACTAGGAACACTGATTCATCTGACCACAATACACACAATGCACACTGTGTGATGGTCCATCCCAGATGCCCCAGAGCCCAGAGACGTGGTTAACATAAGGCTTCTGTTTTGTACAGTTTTGAGTGGTGTTTGTGAGTGTACCTCCACACTGCACACTGCCCTTGTGATTGAATTGGCTATTTTGAATGCAATTTTGAATGCAGGTTCTTGCTGCACTGCTGTTTGAGGCATTGGTGCTATGCTCTGTAGAGGGAGAAATTTTGAAATCCCATTTCAATGGGATGCTTTGAGAGGCATTGTTGACAATCTGTATGTGAGGGGCAAGATGTGAGGTGCAGGGATACTGGCTCCTTGGCTTGTTTGTGTGGGCCTGGTGGTGTGTGTTTGTGTGTGTGTGTGTGTGGTCCAGCCTCTGTTGTTGCACCAGCAATCTCACCCTGGGTCTTCAGAGCAGCACAAACAGAAGGTCGTAAGGTCGTAAGGTCAGTCTCGAGACTCTTCCATCTGCACCTTCACCTGTGCCCTGCAGTCCCAGTGCATTAGACCTTTGGGGGGTTGGTCAGCACACGTACATGACAGAAGAGGAGAGAGACCTTCTCCTGTGCTGCTGTTTGTGCTTTACACTGAAAGTGAGCCAAAATATTGCCCCTTTTCTATTTTTTCCATTACTACAGCTATTGAAGTGATGGATTTTAATCTAACGTCTAGTAGAGCCATTTCAGTAATTCCTCTTCTTGGGCCATGAATATCTTTGGCTAGCAGACATTTTCATTCTACTGTAAACTTTTGTAATGATTTGACCATTGAGCTGTTGTGGGGTTTCAGATGAGCTCTCAGTAAAGAGCTCTTTTCTGATGGAACGCTTGGTATTTCAACTTCGTCTGTGGTCTCCGTGGTACGTGCTTCCCATGTGTCTGTTATTTTTGGAAGATTAGCTGGATCCTAATGGCAGTGTTCTTGTTCTGTAGGTTTGCTACATGGTCGGTGTCTTCCAAGCAGACTGAAAGTAGCTAATTTCCTGAATTCAGACTGTATGTGTTTGTGAGATTGTACTACGTTGAAGAGAGAACTACAGAGTTAGACTGAGAGTGAGAGGTATAAAGAGGATTGAGAGTGAGTTTGAGAGAAGAGTGAGATGGAAAGAGAGAGAGGAGTGAGAGAGAGGAGTGAGACACACTGGTTACCACTAGGAATGCAGCTTTTCCATCTGCCCAGATCGACCGAGTAAGGACAATATCAATATCCAGGCTCACAGATGAATGCTCCCTGTATCTTCTGAAGAGTTTACATGCATTCATTAAGGTATAGTTGACACAGTAATGCTAACATTGCTAAGTCAGATATTTTAGAAAGTTTCACTTTAATGTGTTTATTAAAGGTTTTAGTGAGTTCAGTTGCTGGCCTTGCATGACCTGTTTCAGTGGGTTAGACCATGACCTTGTGAACTCGGGGCTGTGTACTATGAGGAGGACAGTGGAAATAAAGGGCGTAATAACCCCCTGAGGTTTAAGGCCCCACCCATGACTGTTCAGAACTAACTGATCACTGATCGCCTCTCTAGTTATTGGTAGCTAATACTACCTCATTTATAATATACACTCTACTGCCTGCCTAGTCATGACAAGCCAGACAGGGTTAACAGATCACTTCCGAGGCGTCATTTGTAATGCATGCCTTTCTGGATTCAAAGCAGCAGTGTTAAGATGCAAGAATAATGAACCTGTGACCTGATCCATCACTCTGATGCGGTACCTCTGTTGCTTACCTGCCGCTGTTTTCATTCCCAGAATGCCAGGCTGGGCCCCCTGTGGGTACAGCCCACCTGCCCATGTGTGTGTGTAACGTGTGCCTGGGAATGCAGGCATTAATCACGCGCTTGGCCCAGGTGCCAGCCTAAAGCTGTGATAAAGCGTGTCGCTGGAGCAGAAACCCTGTGAAGGTCCTTATTTAATCAGTGGCTGGACACACATGGTCGAGCTCCAGAAGGACTGACGGTGAAGGAGAGGGTGGGAAGGTTGCCTGGAAACCAGCCAGAACCCCCCCCCCCCCAAAAAAAAAATTTAAATGCTAGTGAACAAGCATCTGAAGCTTGTTCACTAGTATTGTGAAGCTTGTGTGACCCCTTACACTAGTGCAACACCTGTGCAACCCCTTACACTAGTGTGACACCTGTGCGACCCCTTACACTAGTGTGACACAAGTGGAACCCCTTACACTAGTGTGACCCCTTACACTAGTGTGACAAAAGTGTGACCCCTGACCCTTGTTATTGTCTCTACAGGAAGCTGGGCATTACTGTATGAGTTTAAAGCTGCATGTCTGCATGCACAAAAGTGAACCAATCAAATGCAGCCATGAACCAATCAAATGCACTGACAACTCTGTTTTTTATCACATCCTACACTGTAAACTCTCATGCTTTCTGTGTTCTGTGTCACCCCCATAAGTAAACACCATTTCTGCAGTTTTAACAGCATCGTGTGTGACATGTCACTGCACCTGCTTCTCAGTTCTTTCAGGGATCTGACGAGCGTTTGAATGTGTCTCACTCTTCTACTCTCTGAATTATTAAAGATCACATTTTTGTCCAGTGGTTTCAATAGTAGCGGTGGGTTGAAAGGAAACGCCCCAGGAGGCCGAGTGAAACTCGTCGTGATATGCCCAGCAAGGCCTGGACTCTTAGATGTGCTACGCACAAAGAATCAAACAGTTGACAGCTTTTCAATATCACGTGCTGGTCCTGAATGGTGCAGAAGAGCAGACTACAGGTAGTCCGCATGGACGACATTTCCAAAAGTGAGTCCGATGTAATGACAATTTATGGGCTGATAGTACGGAGGTTTGATAGTACGGAGGTCTGATAGCATGGAGGTCCAGTAACTTGATAGTGCCTTTCTGCTTGTTTCCAATAAAGGGTAGTTAGATTGCCATCTGAGACAGGTGAGGCACATATTACACGTGAGGCACCCCCGAAGAACTTGAAAAAACAGGTAATCAAGTTTCTAGACCCAGAGGGTAGGTATGAAGAGTATGAAGATTATGGAGAGTGAGGAAAGTGAGGAAAGTGAGGAGAGTGAGGAGAGTGAGGAGAGTGTGGAGAGTGTGCAGAGTGTGCAGAGTATGGAGACTGTGGAGAGTGAGGAGAGTGTGGAGAGTGAGAAGAGTGAGGAGAGTGTGGAGAGTATGGAGACTGTGGAGAGTGTGGAGAGTGTGCAGAGTGTGCAGAGTATGGAGACTGTGGAGAGTGTGGAGAGTATGGAGACTGTGGAGAGTGAGGAGAGTGTGCAGAGAACAGAGACTGTGGAGAGTGAGGAGAGTGCATCTGAGGGTGCTGATGCAGGAAGGCTGGATTTGGTGTGAGCTGTAAGTCTTAACAGCTTGAGTTTGCTTGCGGAGCTGCAGGGAAAGTCTGAAGTGTAGGACTGTGAGGATAACTTGCCAGTCTCCATTGTTCTACATCCTTCTCCATCCTTCTACATCCTTCTATAGTCTTTTGCAGCCTTTTCCATCCATCTTCTACGAAGGTGATGCATTTTTCGCAGGATTTCCATGCGTGTTTTCAGTGTTTGACTCAGAGTGTGTTGGAGAGAGGTATTCTTTCATTTAATTATTTATGAGAGAAGAGTGTCCCCAGAGGTCTGAACATCAGTAGAAGGGTTTTCTGGTTTCAGGACCCCCTACTTTGCGAAGGCTTGGACTTCTGAGGAGAGACATCAAGCTTGCCTCACCTCATCAGAATTCACAACTTTGCTTTGTGAGTTAAACTTGGAAATGTAAGTCTGTGAACTTCTGGGTAAGTGCTCCTTAGCTGGAGGAGCTTTCTGTGTGGTGAAGGGAGCAGGGACGTGGAGCAGGCTGGTGTTTACGTCTGTGGTGGGCATGTAGAGACCCCGCCTTACGGTTCAGGACTGTGAAGTTCAGACTATGCTCTGTTGAGTTCTGCTGAGTTTGTTTTATTCCTGGACTTTACCTTTACGAAGGGGTTTACCTTTACGAAGTGCACCATTTCTCCAGAGAAACGCGTGAGACTGTGAAGGTCAGAGAAACACGTGAGACTGTGAAGGCCAGAGAACACGTGAAACTGTCAAGGCCAGAGAACACGTGAGACTGTGAAGGCCAGAGAACAAGTGAAACTGTGAAGGCCGTAGAACACGTGAGACTGTGAAGGCCAGAGACAACCTGTGACCATATAAAGTCATTGTGCCTAGACTACTCTGCTTTACAGATGGGTATCTGTATAAGTGACCTGGTGGACAGGACCTTGGAGATACTGTCCATGTAGTCTATTGTTAGAAAAGGATTTTGTCTATATATATATATATAGAATTGCCCCAGATTGGGAAATGTGCATGCTGAGATATAATATATTCTTCTGTGTGAAAACAAAAAATTGTGTCGAAGTTGTGTCATGTGCTGATGCTGTCTGTCTGTCTATTTGTCTGTCTGTCTGCCTACCTGTCTGTCTGCCTTTCCAACAGCATTTGATTTAAGGGCAGTTTCTCTTGTTTTCCATCATTTCTCCCTCATTTCTCAGTGTTTTCTCTCTTATTTCTCAGCATTTTCTCTATAGTTATACCCTCATCGGCTGGAACATATCCCACACATTTGTGATCAAACATAAGACATGCCAAGGGTCTTGGGCAGGGTTGTTACCTGTAAGTCAGATAATTTTCACATTAAATTCCCATGTGAGACCACTGTGAATAACAGCTTGTGTAATTACATCAGGCAAACTCAGGAATACCTAGAAGGCTGGTTGTGTGTTCATTTCTTTGCACGCATGCAGCTGTCCCAGTGCACATAGGTCTCCTGCATCATCTGTAACATACAAGACGTTTCGTCTCCAGTTCCTTTAATCCACAACAACGTGCTTGTATTAAGCCTACATTAATCATTCAGCTTGCTTTAATTAGACATTGTGTTGATTTTTGACTGCCCTTTTCTTAATCATGCCACTTACACGATTATAATGCATCATTTGTCATGATCGTTTTTCCCTCGCCCATCGGAGAGCAGAGTGTTAAACTGGGAGGACGGCTTCAGACACGAAGACACAGACTAGAATTACCGTGACAGTGCGAGCAAACAGGAGAGCAGTCATGCATTCAGCTCCATTGACACAGGCTGCCGATAATGAAATACACAGCTATTTATTCCTGTAGCTGCGTGCGGCACGGCTGACAGGCGTCTTGCCTGAGGGACAGAAACACTGTTTCACTGAGGGGGAAAACAGAGGAAGAGTTGAGGGAGAGGACAGAGTGTGGCCTACTCCTCCTCACGCCTGAGGTCCTGGGGGTCTGGAGCGTAACTCCTCTCCAGTGTCCCACGTGCTTTGGGGAGTGTCACATCACCCAGTGTTGACTTCCACTGTACTGTATTACAACTCGATGGATCATCAGCAATATATCTTTGCATAAATATTAATTCATGCGTGTCTCCTTTTTAAAGGGTGTGTGTAATTGATGTATGTTATTTTGGAGAGGGTCTAGCAATCTAGCAAATTAACTGCAGTGAGTCAGTTGTTTATTCCAAGCTGTAGCCGTGGCTGTAGAATATGCACGCATGCCTTCACACTTGTGTCTCCACGCACTGCACCTAGTCTCAAAGAAGCTTTAGCTAAATGAATGAGCACATTTATTCACAGGCATGGATGTGGCGCTGAATTTGAATACTGATTTCTCAACAAGTCTGGTCAGTGCTCTTGCGTTTGGCATACAGTCTCAAGACATGCAGTACAGTGAAGTGCCTGGTCTGTTTGTTTGAGCTAATTCTGCAAAGAAATGGACCGTGTCTTGTGTGGAAAAATAAGAGAACTGAATCATGATCCTGTTTGAATCAAAAGGGCCCTCAGCATGTACAAAGCCATGCAAAGCTTCTAATGTGTAAGACCAGTGAAATCCACAGACTGATGGCATCCAGGTTTAAAAGGGCGGCTCACTGATCAGCTTGAAAAGTCTTGATGTGTTGTGCTAAAGAGACGAATGTAATGAAGACATCTTTCAGACGCAACCTGGGGCTTCTTATGTGCATGTGCAGGATGTGCATCTCAGGCATCCACTCATAAGCTCCGCCCCATCATTGTAAGCTCCGCCCTATCAGTGTAAGCTCCACCCCAGCAGTGTAAGATCCACTCCCCATGATGAGCTCTACCCTGTCAGTGTAAGCTCCATCCCATCAGTGTAAGCTCCACCCCCTACGTAAGCTCCTGCCTGTCAGTATAAGCTCCACCCAATCAGTGTAAGCTCTTCTCACGTGTCTCTTCTCACGTGACACGCATATGGAAGAACTCGGCAGTCATCATCAGCCATTATTGATGTGAAGTTTGCTCATCTGTGAAAGCCCATTAAACTCCCTTTTTGAAGCGCAGTATTAAATGTCTAATGTCCTCCCATAAATTACCTGACAAAGAATATGACACCAGTATCTTCTTTCAGTTCTTCAAAATGAGAATTTTCGTTGTGAGATGAACTGGACGCTTTTTAATGGGGAAACCTAATTAGCATTGAATTAATTTCCTTACTTGGGATATTGGAAATAAATAGGACTCGTGTGATTTGGACTGGGTTCCAGACCCCTGCCAGGGGATGAATTCAGCCTGTGTGCTGGTATTATCCATAGGAGAGTTTCATAATGACTGTGACATATCTCTGCCTGCATGTCTGTCTGTCCCTCGTCCGTAGTGGATATTGAGTCCCCCCATCTGTGCTCTGACTGCTGTGTAATTGCTTCTGTTTAATTAGCTCAACAAATGAAAGATAGGTTAACGAGGTCATGGAGGTGGGTGGAGTGAAGCTGTCATACCTGTGACTGCCTTTGACAGTTGACAGGTGTGTGTGTGTGTGTGTGTGTGTGTGTGTGTGTGTTTATGTAGCTGCATTACTCATTTTTGTCGGTCCGGTGCAAATATCTGTGTGTGTGTGTGTGAGAGGCTACATATTGTGTTTTAGTATCACTAGTGAAATAGTTATTGCGACTACTCCACATGGATTGAAGCCCATTTATAATTTACATTTCATTTCGCGGTCTGCTCTTCTCATATGACCATTCCCTCTCCCCGGGGTGAAGCTCCCCCAGCTCACCCAGGTAAGAGACCTTGGCACAAGGGTACAGGGCAGAGAGAGAAGCCTCTGGGTACAGGGCAGAGAGAGAAACCTCTCCAGAACAACACTAATCTAAACACTAAAGTGTCAGAGTACCCCACAATTCTGCTGCTGCTCACTGTAGTCAAACAGTATGGGAATATCCACTGTCCTTACTGTTAGCAAAAAACCACATATACATCCTCCGTCCGTGTGTTGAAAAAGTGTGTGCGTGTGTGTCTGTTTGTGTGTGTGTGTGTGTGTTTGTGTGTATGTGTATCTATGTGAGCGTGTGCAAATGCAGACGTTTGTGGTGGTGTCATGGGTGCAGGTGATGTTATGGTGGTGGTGTCATGGTTGAAGATAGTGATGTTGTGGTAGTGGTGCCATGGTCATTGGTGGTTATGTCATGGTGGTGGTCCTGTCATGGTTGTTGGTGGTGATGTTGTGGTAGGGGTGTCATGGTTGGAGGGGATGGTGTCATGGTTGGTGGTTGCAGTGTCAAGGGTGGAGGTGGTGGTGACATGGCTACTGTCAAACCTCAGGCACTCTCAGAAGCTAAGAAACTTGCCATCTGTCTGCTGAGCCGTCTCCTCTGGCTGTGGGCACTGTCTCGTTCTCTTCTCAACGCTATTGTCTTGCAGACATATGCACACACACACAGTCCCCTTCCCCAAAAACTGATGCAATTTTTGTTTTTGCTTTAAAGCTACAACATGGTTTTATTGGAAACCTTTGCCTGGGCTGTTGGAATATCATGTGGATAGAAGTGATATGTCAGTTCAGCTTTTCACAGCCGTGGACGCACAATACAGGAAAACCTGCCACCCACCCCAGGCAAACACATTATTCATCCAAAGATTAATTACTAATTATTCTCAGTGCTGTTTTCTTTAATATATATGTACCTTTCAATAAAATATGTTCATATTTAACTTATCAATGGTATTACCAGTCCATTTAATTTTACTATTACTTTTAAAATATCCTGATTAAATCTTTAAGAACTTTGCTGCTGTTTAGCTCACTCACATCATGAGCATGTTCCTGACTATGTCGTGTATTTATTTATGCGTTTATGTAATTCAGTAGTTGTTTACTAGGTAAAAAGGGAAGGTCTGTTCTTTCTGTCTTTGGTACTATTTCATTATATCCATTCTTTAGACCATGGCTCAAATTTCCACTGGAAATGTCTGAAACAAACACACATAGCTAGATGTGCACACCGAGCGCCTGAATCCTCACACATCACATCACAGTCTTCATCTGTCATTCTCCAAGGATTCATATGGTTATCACCCCAGTGCTGTATAATTGTGAATGTGGTAACTATAACTCTTTTAACAAAATTGTTGTAATTATATGCAAAGCTGTGATCATTTAGGTGGAATGTATGTGATAAGTACGTACGCACATCTTCTAGAGAGAAAACATCACAGATTGACATATTCTATTATGGATCTCACTAGAAGTGTCACTTTCATCACAGGTGACACTGATAACTTCAGTTAACAGGGACTTTTTGTCAGGTTGTAATGTTATGTCAGATATTTATCTCTGTTTTGATGTCATTTCCAGTCAAATCTGAATATCGTATATTTCAGAATTTCTCTTGGGAAGTTTCTATAGTGTAAAATGTTCAGGGTGGGTGATGCCACTTTGTAAAAGTGATGACTCACTGGTATTGTATTTGTTAGCCATCATCTTGGACATCTTTGATGGATGGACATTCTTAATATGAAGGTAGAGAAGTCCGTGAGAAATAGTGGATTAAAAGACAAACTTTTAAGGCATATATCATGTGTAAATGTGACACCTGGGTGTTTTATGTGTGAATCTGCAGTAGCAGCTTTGCGTGCAGACTCTCACACTTGCTGCCTGTATGAAAGTCTGGTGTGCCTGCAAGGCTGGTGTGCCTGCTAGGCTAGTGTGCCTGCTAGGTTGGTGTGCCTGCTAGGTTGGTGTGCCTGCAAGGCTTGTGTGCCTGCTAGGCTAGTGTGCCTGCTAGGTTGGTGTGCCTGCTAGGTTGGTGTGCCTGCTAGGCTGGTGGTTGAGCTGCTGCACCTTTCGCTCCTGCAGGGGCCTATGGTCACACCTGAGCTAGCGAGACAGAGGCCCATGTGATGTCTGTCTCACACCTCTTGCGCTCACCTGGCTGGTCATACTTGGCGGGTTGGGAGGTGAGGGCAGCCTGAACATGCGTCTGCAGGACACACTCCCCCTGGCATATGTTCTGGTCCATGTAGGCTAGACGCTGCTTTTTACTGTCTCCATAGAAAAGGAGCAAACAAAACTGAAGAGATGGCATGCATTTTGAGACTTAATGTTAAATGAATTGTTTAACTTTCATACTGGGTCCAAAAAACATGGAAGCCAACTGCTAGAAGAATATTGTTCATACCTCATTGTTGTCCTACTTGAACAAATGACTCATCCCATTTACTGCTGAAGATGAAAATCTATCATTTGAAAGAAAAACGTGATGCCAGAGTTTTAAGATGGAAGAGAATCTGCACTGCCCTCTCTGGTAGTAGAGGACTGATGGGTATTGTGTTTGAGCTCTGAATTGTGCATCTCTGAGAGGCTCTCTAAACCTGTCCTGTTTCCAATAAAATGCTTGGTAAACACATATCGGCTGGACTACAATAGTTTTCCCAGGCCCTCGTAAACATGTTCGTGCATATTTCAACTATTTCCTATTGTTTTATATTACAGCTAAAAGATTGATGACCTTCTGGCCAAACCAGGTGACCTTTGATGACAGCCCTTAATCTGCTGAGCGTGCATAGGATTTACAGCATGTCAAACCAAAGGACAAAACGCAGAGGACAAAGCATGAGTGCCTGCAGGTTCACTCATGTTCCTCGCCCCACTGTTGGTGTGTTTGTTGTGGAACGATCCCTGTCCGAGTGAGCAGTGGTTGTGAGAGCAGTGGTTGTATATATATATTCAGTATATCCATCCTGTACACTTTTCTGGACCCATAGTGATCTGATCACCATGGGAAGCACTGTTGTCTTCACCTTCCACATCTTCTCCAGCTCCCATCACTACATCCATCACAACATCCATTACTGCATCTATCACTACATCCATCACTACATCCATCACTACATCTACCAATATATCCACCACTACATCCATCACTACATCTATCACTACATCCATCACAATATCTATTACTACATCCATCACTACATCTATCACTACAGCCCTTTTCTGCTGTTTATCCATCACTACTATCTCCAGTTGGGGCGTGTCCCACTTTTCTGGGGCGTGTCCCACTTTGACCTCAGAACTTCCAGCCCAAACTCAACAAACATGTTCCTGTATGCTATTCCAGCCACTTGGTTATGGTGGTCCATGTATGCTCTTACATCCCCCAGTTAAGTGCTCGATTGTCTCAGTAGCATCTCTGCTCAGCCTGCGTCTGGGGTCCAGTCTGGTTGGTAGATCCCAGCCTCTATTGATCTTATGTTCAGAACGTATTCCTGTGCTGCCGTGATTAGCATCTCTGTGCTGTCATGATTAGCGCCTCTGTGATGTCATGGTTAGCTCCTCTGTGCTGTCATGATTAGCGCCTCTGTGCTGTCATGGTTAGCGTATCTGTGCTGTCTTTCAGTCCAGCCTTTTTCAGCCTGCAGTAGGATTTCTCCATATCACACACTGACATTGTGTCAGGTATTGGTTCAAAGCACTCGCATGTCTGCGAACAGTATATTTGCATGTATACAGCACTAGAACACTTCCAAATATGTGATCTGTATGTGATGCTAATTGCAGACAGGTGCAGAAGTGGCACCTATGTGTTTCATGTGCTTTGATATAACCATTTAATTGTCAGCTGTCTAATGCACTATCCGTATTGGTTTATAATTAAGATGGCTGATGGTTGATGAGAGCGACACTTTGTGGCGACTGTGGTTGTGTAGTCGTGGTAAACCGTCGTCTTCTGTCAGCATGTTCCATGCGGGGCTGTAGGGGGCGATCTTGCTTCTGTTCACTAATCATGCTGAATTCATGTAATGCAATGTGGCGTATACGTTTTCATGGATAACACGGTAGTGTTTATCTTGCATCTCAAAGATCAGTTCAGGTGATGGTTTTCTTATGGTCACCCAGGCAGCACAGTTGCCTAGCGGCCGGGGATAGAGCTTAACTTAACTTAGCCTGTTTTTTGTTGGCAAAGTTACCTATCACCTTCTCTTTGTCATCACTCAAGACCTCCTCAGGCATTTATATGATGCACACATGCTTGCAGTCAGCAGACGTTTGTAAATATAGCAGTGTCATCATGGTGTGGTGAAGGATCTACAAGTAACCCAGTTTGGAAAATCACTTAAAAATAAGCACTCCTTCAAAAATGCCCATTGGTATTCTGCTATTGTGTCTCATTTTCTCTGCTCAGTACATGTGAACCACAGTGTTTGCTTTGAGCTCAGACGTTTGTTTCATGTTTCTGTGTAAATCTCATGTCATTATCACTGTGGCTGATTCATGAAAAAGTAAAAAAATGGGTCCATCCATTTATCAAAAGCACAGACTTCTGTCACTGTTATTTACTTCCATTGTTTCTAAAATGATTAGACCTTAGACAGTGAAGAAACGTGAATCTTGAAGCCAGGACCAAATGTATTTATATAGCTCTTTTTACAACACACATTGTCAGAAAGCAGCTTTACAAATGTGTGGATCCAGATCCCTGGTGTGTAAGCCAGTTGCGTTACTGGCAAGAGAAAACTCTCCGAGTGAATTCAAGCGCTCAGAAGGCAGTTAGATAATGCTGCACGCAGACCTCTCCAACATGCTCTCTGGGCAGACGCCACAGGATTAAGTTTCTCACAGAAAAGTGACAGACGCACATCAGGGTGAGAGCGTGGGAGGACTCTGCTGTGTGTTAGCTGGGACGCTGGCCATTTTGGCCCTGAACAGCAAACTCCGAGGCCCGCTGTGACGTGGCTGTGTAATCTACAGTAGGGAAAATCCATACAAATATTACCACCTTATGCTAACTTTAAATAGTAATATGCCATGTAATGAACTATCATCAAAATGTTTTGGGTCACAGTCGATCAAGCCTAACAGTTTATGAGAAAATATCTGAGATGACAACTGTTTTGAAAAATAAAATGAGTACAAGGAACTTTTGTAAAGTAAAATTTTGATCAAAACATGGCCAAATTTATGAAGATGTCACATTTCTGCTTTCATTTACATATCAAATGACGACAAACCTGAATACTGAAGAGCACCATGACAACAACAGCGTTTAATGTCTAGCTATCTCATACTCTGTTGTCACTGCAACAGAAATCACTGTAAACGGGGTAAATCTGAAAAGTCCTGTGTTGTCAGAGCTGAGAGGTGTGGGTGTCTGGGGTGCTTCTGCCCTCCTGGCCTGTCCGCCAAGTGCAGGATTATGTGGCATCTGTGACAGCATTTCTCTGCATGATGTTTCTTCCGTGGACTTGGACTGCAGGCAGTGCCTCGTTCCCGCATGCCGCATTACACTTCGCACCAATAGATCAATAGACATCCACGAATATGAGTGTAACTTCTGTGGCTGTGTAAATGCATTTGAAGGCCCATTCCGGCTCTCTGTGATGTCTTTCCTCAGTGTGCAGTGATTTCTTCACACTGCTTCCTGTTGGCAGGAGAAATCCTTTTGGCAAATGGCTGGCACAGGTTCAAAAAGGAACGGCACAGGGAGAAAAAAGACAGGCTAAGAAAATGTCTTTTCCATTGTTACCTTTAGAATTTGGTGGTCAATTGTTGTGAGGGGCAGAATGAATTGCAGGGTTCTGTAGCTTGGCCGACAATGGAAGACTATCATTTGAGAAAACTAGCATCACCAGGGACCAGAGAGCACAATGGGTCTTTCCAATGGAACTGAAGGTTTGAAACTTTCAGAGGCAGAAGAAATATAGTACTAAAAATCATGAGTGATTAAATCATATTGAGAGTGCTCCAGCTCAGTGTGTGTGTGTGTGTGTGTGTGTCTGTCTGTCTGTCTGTTCATGCCCTTTATAATCTTCAGTATTGCCAGTGGCTAGGGTGTTAAGGAGAGAGTAGGTTAGAAGACCACCAGGAGTAGGTTAGAAGACTTGGTCTGGTCTGATTTTGGTCCACAGATTTTATGCCTTGCCCTGGATTATTATACTTCTGCCCTTGATCACTACAGTTCTGCCCTTGATCACTACAGTTCTGCCCTTGATCACTCTGCCTCTGCCCTTAATTGCTGCACTTCTGCCCTGGATCACTACACTTCTGCCCTTGTTCATGATATTTCATTTCAGGGGCCCTCTTTGCTTTTTATTCTAGCAACACATTGACCCATTGAGCTCCAAACATCTTCTCCAGTAGAGTTTAATTTCTGTTTCTGTTGTTTCACATTTTAAAGGTGGTATACTGCCGATAACTTTTTAAAGGTGGTATTCTGCCGGTCACGTTTTAAAGGTAGTATACTGCCGGTCATGTATTCCAGGTGGTATACTACTGGACACGTTTTAAAGGTCGTATACTGCTGGTCATGTTTTAAAGTTGGTATACTGTGACCGGCATCGGCCAGAAGAGGATGGGTTCCCCCCTTGAGTCTTCTCAAGGTTTCTTCCTCATTCTCTTAGGGAGTTTTTCCTTGCCACTGTCACCCTTGGCTTGCTCACTGGGGGCTTGGACTCAGACACTTGTAAAGCTGCTTTGTGTAAAAACACTATATGAATACATTTTGATTTGATTTGGTATACTGCTGGTCACGTTTTAAAGGTGGTATACTGCCGGTCGCATTTTTAAAGGTGGTATACTGCTGGTCACTTTTTAAAGGTGGTATACTGCTGGTCACGTTTTAAAGGTGGTAAACTGCTAGTCATGTTTTAAAAGTGGTATTCTGCTGGTCATGTTTTATAAGTCGTATACTGCTGGTCACGTTTTAAAGGTGGTATACTGCTGGTCAAGTTTTAAAGGTGGTATACTGCTGGTCACTTGCTCAGTGAAATCCCTGATGTGCTTACCATGCTGTGCATTGCACCTTTCATGTGACGGATCAGCTGCCAGTCCAGAAGCAGCCCCATTCTCTACCTTCCTTACACGGAATGTGACAAGTGGCCCTTGGGTGCAGAACTGACAGCACTTGGCCTTCAGACCCCTGTCCAAACCCTGCAAACGTTTAGACAAGCAGGCTCATTTAAATTAATGATTTACTTTGTGCATATGTCTTTCACAGTTATCTCGTATTGGAACTTGTTACATTGCCACACAGTAAACATATAGGCTTCATTTTGTGTTAGTCATAATGAATTTGATACAACTAACTCAGTAAATGTAAATGGGCTCACTGTATATGCCTGTCTGTGCCTATTTAATGTGCAACACTGCAGAACTGAGTCGAAGTGAACGATTGCGTGTATGTCTGTCTATCTGATGCATTCTTGTATTATTATTATTTATCATGTCAACTGTAAGGGGGCATCTCACCGGATGGTAGTATTTTCTCTGAAGTGTTGGTTCCCGCCCTCTTCGTCTTCGTCCCCCTCTCTTTCACTCTGCGCTGAAGAGCCATTGTGTTCAGCGCCGCGTGCACTACGCTATTTGATCTGTCACTTCTCATCCAGCAGTTTAAGAGCGTCCCTCTGAAGATGAATCCCGTCACCAACACGCCGCCCCTCCGTAACACGGCCTCGCCGATGCGCCGCACGCATGAAGTGGAAACACTCGAGAGCCGAGTGGAAAGCAAAGCGAGGTTTATATTTCCATGCCGAATCAGTCGCTCGGCCATGAGTGTGCGCACACCTAAGGGAGAAGAGCAGCTGTTATGTGAGACGCACGCAGCCCGGACGCGTCATCAGCCTAAATTCACTTGGATGCAGCCTCACGGATACCAGAGTGCTGTTTTGAAATGTCAGTATCTGTGGATGTGTGAGTTTCAGAGGAAGTGTGAAGACATGTGTTAAGCCTGCTGTGTAAAACCTGCGCGACGCGCTCCTGTGTCGGCTGGAACGTCTGCTGCACGTCCTCTGGAAGAAACGTGGTTGGACATGCCGGAATGAGACCGACAGAAACAGAACAGAAACGCGTCTGTGCTGAAAATCCACTCCCATCGTAGATGTGAAAATTATATCTGACCAGTATTCTGTCTGATTACATTTTAATCAACTTTGACAAAGGCAGACAACCAAAATCTCTCCTGGAATGGGGTTAGGCAGAGATGATAATGTTGTTTCATTTGAAATGTTCCTCATTATGAGCTGCCAAGCTAGGGTTTCAGTATCAGGTGTGTGGACTGTGTGTTAGCAGGTTGATGTTTCACAAGTACACATCTCTTTTTGATCAGTAATTCCTTTGTGATTGATAGGCTGGCCAGTGATTTTTTTTCTACTAATGAAGTACAGATGTGTGTGTAACTATTTCCCTAAAGTACAGAGGTGTGTGTAATGTGTGTGTGGGGGTAACCACTTCCCTGAAATACAGAGGGATGTGTATTGTCTGTGCGTGTGTGATCTAATTGGAAAATTGAAGTGTGACTGGTTAGAGGCATGTGTTCCTGAGCAGGAACTTAAACTATAAAGGATATACTTAAACTGGAAGGAGTAATTCTTAACTGGAAGGAGTAATTCTTAACTGGAAGGAGTAATCCTTAACTGGGAGGAGTAATTCTTAACTGGAAGGAGTGTACTTAAACTGCCAGACAGGAACTTAAACTGGTTTCCAAGGAGGAACTATTCCAGGTCTCTTTCTCTCTCCCTCACACACACACACGTCCACGTGCGCATGCACACACACACACACACACACGCAGCCTGGAGCATAACTGTCAGTGCTCCATTTACTAAATCTGATCTATTCCCTTCGTCTCACTGTAACACCTCAGCTCTTTCAAAATTTGGTCAATGAAAATAGCATATATCACATTCTCTGAGGGCAACTTTAAAATAACAGAGGAAGCTTGTGTTCTGTTTCCTCAGACAGAGAGATGGGTGTGGACTCCATCGTCTGCTGTGTGCGCGTGGACTGCAGCGTGTGAGAGGCCCTGCCTTTTAGAACCAAGGACGGTATTTACAACAAGAAAAAAACCCCAGAGCTAGTGAGAGTGTTTGAGAACAAGATCATCATGCATTTGGTGAGGAAAGAGACTACTCGAAACCACTCTACACCCAGTCTGGGAAGCACCGTCAGGCATGGAGCTGAGAGTGGCTGAGAGTGTAATGGAGGAGAGGATGAGATGGTGATGGGGCAGGGTGGGGGGATGGAGATGGAGATGGACTATTGATCTGAGTCGAGGCGGCAGGATAAGACGATGGAGAGAGCTGGAATCGAAGCACCATCCTCAAACAAGACGGAGCTGGAGTGGGTGAGCCACAGCTGGGCCAGAACACGGGCAGGAGACAGCAGGTGCTATATGCTCCACAGCAAGAGGAACCAGACAATGAGGTGGTTAATATTCGGTCAATGCACTGAAAGCAGCCAATAAGACGGTGTCTAGTGGAGAGCCCATGTATCATGAATGCTTTTAGACAAGGGTCAAGCTCTTTTCTGGTATGCATTAGTTTTCAGTTTTCCGCAATCAATAGCGTCTCACTGAATTACCACAGCCAGCAGGACCCTGAGTGCATGCAGCACAGCATCGGTGCTTGAATCATTTCTGATGTAACACATTTAATATCACGATTGAAAATCAATGAAAAGTTGTTTAAAAAAAAGTTTTTAAAAGTATAGATATTTATGCTTATTGGTGCGGGGCAGGGTCACGGACGGCCGAACATGAAGGGTTAAATACACACATGAGTCAGGAGAAATAGGCAGGCTAACAAGAGGGGGGGGTGGCTATACAAACACAAACAACAACAAACACACTCAGCAAACACACACAGACCAAACACACAACAAACACACTCAGCAAACACACAACAAAACACTCAACAAGCACACACAACAAACACAGATCAAGTAAGTCTATGGGGTGTGGGGTTGCTGAACCATTACACTAAGTACTTATGCCTAATTAAAAAAGGTAATTGTAGAATTTTGCATGAGTAAATTCTGTTTCTTATGCACCACAGGCCAACAAAAATTTTACAAGAATGCAAAGTTGATGCCATTCTACAGTTTTAGAAATAAAGAAGTACAATAAAAAAGAACAGCTATCAATAGATAAGCATAGTTTTTTTGCTTTGTCTCTATCACACACACACACACACACACACACTGCACATCTACTTTCATGCATGATTTTCCCTCCTCAAGACAGATGACATTACATTCTCTTTGATGGCTCCTGCATGCGTACATATGCTAATTTGCCCCATGTCTGTGCTCCCTGCCTACACAACCTCGTAACCAGGCTCACTCCCTCGACTCTCAGGAAGCAGTTTACAGAGGCAAGGTCTTTCTCTCTTGTGTCTTGTGATAAGCCTCTCTGATCAGGACTTCATCCTGAGAGAGCTGGGTTTAGGGGCGGCCCTTGGAGGAGACACAGAGAGGGGTTCCGAGGGATGCCCTGTCGTCCTCCATGTTTATTCCCATTGTGGCTGTGAGGGACCTCTGAGAGGGCCTCATGCGACTGTAACTGGATCTAAACGGCCCCTCTTATGTTGCAGTGATTATTTTACGGTGACACTTTCTCATCCACGTGGCAGAAGCCTTGGTTGAGGAGAATCTGTCGGACCTCTTCATTTCAGTGAGTGCACCAGCAGGGCTGGAAGAAATGGGGTCTTTAGGCTCTGCAGAGGTCTCCCATGATGCCAGACATGCAGGGTGCTTTTGTGGCAGGCTGGCCGTGACCTTGGGGCGGCTCGCTGCCGCACGCATGCCAAGGGGGAGGTCAAGGGTCAGCGACAGCTACTGCAGAAGATTCCGCAGCGTGTCTGCACGTCTCTCCATGGTGCTGAGGATGCAAGGACACGTGGCAGACCGGCGCTAGCGAACAGGGGTCTGTAGAAACGTGAATGTGTTGCTCTTTATGCTCAAATCTGGGATTCATGGCGACTCTATTTTACAGGGCTAAAAGCCGAGTTAAAGCTTGACGTCTACTGTTGTGTTGACACGGGTGTTCACTGGCCAAGCGGTCTGCGTGTCTCTGCACAGACAACCCCCTTAATTCACCCGTGGTGGATTTGAAGATTTGTGTCTTTTTCGTGCTGAAAGAAATTTGCATACATTTCACCGTAGCCTCAGATGTTAACATTCAAATCCAACTGTACACAACTATAGCATGCGGTTGAACACAAAGATGTGTGTTCACACACACACACACACACATTCTGTCCCATGTGTATGTGATTAATTGAGTTGTGGCACTGTATTCCCAGGGTTAGCATGCATGACTTTGCTTACAGCACTTAATGTGTCGGTCTTCGAGCAAAGAGAATAAATAAATAAATGCCACAGTGTGATGGAGGTTGCTGAAGGGTTGTACATCAACAAAATTACAGTATCTGTCTCTTTTTCCCTCTGGATGGTTAGGCTTGTGTGTGTGTGTGTGTGTGTGTATGTGTGCATGTGTGCGTATGTGTTTATGTGAATGTAATGAGGATCCTTTATCAGTGGTGATGCTGAGGAATCAGTCTGGGGCTCACCTTAATGGGGGTAGTTATTTGCAGATTGTTGATTTGTGCACGGCTGCCCTTAGCTTGTGTTGCTTTGTTTGAGAACCAGTGCACTGCAGCCTGGCCTGATGAAGTCACCCACTCACACAACTGAATTCATACTTTCCTGACACAGCGGCAGGACCGATCATTTATGTAGAGTGTACAGTATACATCATCGCCGGCTAATTTTAGACTGTTTCTTATTCATTCGAAGGAGAATTCATTCTTTGTGGCACAGCAGTGATATTAAATGTCACTTCACCAGCTGCTATGGTGACCGGATGTGACACGCTGAAGATAAGGTGCCACTCTCTCCTCAAGCCAACTCCACATCCTGTGGACCGAAGAGGTTACTGTGGTAACGGCTAGTGGTATGAGTGAGACCCTGAGCCCCCAATGGGCAGTGTGGACACCGGTATAGGGGTGGAGGTGTTGGGAGTGTGAGGGGACACTGATTACTGTCTTGTTTTATTCAATGGGGTAAGCAGAGAGAAGAAGCAGTGAAGGGTGGCGTAGCATGACCTCACCCACTCACTCCGCTCACACTCCCTGTCTCTCTCTCTATCCCTCTCCGTTCCCCCCCCCCCCCTCTCTCTCCCTCTCTTTCTCTCTCCCTCTTGTGACCTTTGACCCAGCCTGGGCATTCAGGTGCAGAGCCAGGTGGTAGAGGTGTGGGCGTGTCCCGGGTCACACAGCCCCAGTTCCCACATTCCTCCCTGTTTGTTTAGCTCTCAGAGGGGTAATCAAGACCTTACCAGTCAATAGCAGCAGTGAGGAAGCATGGATGCTCTCTGCATTTGACTCGCTGCCGTTGTCTGCATGTTCATTGATCACCCAGTGGCCCTGAAATGGTGTGAAGGTCACGTCTGCATTTGGGGCGTGGGCGGCAGCCAGACCCCCACCACGCTGTTACACCTCTCCTCCTCATCCTGATTGACCTCTTTGAGCAGTGTGAATTGAGCAGTGTGAATCCCATAATTATGCTTCTCCTTTAGTCTTTATGGGTATGCTCGCTAATTAAAGACTCCACCCTCAGCATGGCTGTTAGTAGAGGCCTTTCCCTTGACATATGAATCTGCCTCTCTATGGTCCTCCCTGGTGGAGGAAGGGTCCTGCCCAGAGTTTACCCTGAAAGATAAGCCTTGGTTTGATTAATGATGTTTCTTCATCGCTGATTGGATTAAGTTGGCGCATGTTAACAGCTATTGGCTTTAGGGCAGTGCTGATTAAAGGCAGCACTGAGACTGGTGTAGAGTTACCTGTGATTAAAGGCAGCACTGAGACTGGTGTAGAGTTACCTGTGATTAAAGGCAGCACTGAGACTGGTGAAGTTTCCTGTGATCCCCCTCCTCTGGGCTATCATCACTTTACTGTAGGGTTTCTACACATCTGACTGGGGGTATAAAAGATGGATGGTGGCCCTGTGGAGCTGTGCTCTCTTTCTCCATGTGTATCTCATGATCTGGCAGTCAGCTTGTGTGTGTCAGGTGGTGTTCCCGCGTGTGTGTCAGGTGCTGTACCCTCGTGTGTGTCAGGTGCTGTACCCTCATGTGTGTCAGGTGCTGTATCCTCGTGTGTGTCAGGTGCTGTACCCGCGTGTGTGTCAGGTGCTGTACCCTCATGTGTGTCAGGTGCTGTACCCTCGTGTGTGTCAGGTGCTGTTCCCAGGGTTGGCTGACCTCTCCCTACCGCACCCTGCTCATTAATCTCCCTCTGGGCTCTCAACCAGCCAGTTTTCTAACCTGCACTCAGGTGACACACACACACATACGCACACATGCATGCGTGCACACACTCATAAAGGAAAAAACTCGCCAAGGAAATCTACATAGCATGTTCAGTTCCTCTGTTGTAAAGGTTTAAAGGTTTAAAGTTGTGTTCCTGTCACTGGGTGGAGAAGCTCTGCTGGGTTTATTATTTATCATGCAACAGAGTTTTTTAAAGAATGTTTAGGTAAAGGTAAAAGACAAGATTCAAAGTAGTTCCTTATAATTAATCAGTGACACAGAATTAACACAGTTGACCTGTTTTCACCGTGAACTGCCGTCGTAACAGTGCAGCAGTAACACTGTTCTCACCGTGAACTGCCAGAACTCAGTCGTAACAGTGCAGCAGTAACACTGCTCAGAACAGTCGGCCTTGTTACAGGAGAGCGGCACCTCTGATTCCTCCAGACAGGTTAGAGCTAATGAGGGTTTCACCCATTGCGTATTATTCAGATCATCAAACCTCCCAGGCAGAAAGTAGAAGATGAGATTCCTGGTCAGTGTCTCCAGGGGGCGTCGGTGAGGGATGTCGGGTCCATTTCTTTGTGAGTGTAACATGAAGAAATTAGGTTCTTCAGAATTTAGGGTCAGTTGAAGGTGGAGGAGGGCCTCAGGGTTGAGAGGAGAGTGATATACACCCCCCCCCCCCCCCCCTGCATACACACATACACACACACACACACACACCACCAGGCTCACTTCATATAGGATGGAAAAAATGTCAAGTTGACACAGCAGCCATTTTCCCTATTCAAGAAAATGTACAGACAGTGACTGTCCAACAGAAAGGTGTGTGTGTGTAAATGTGTGTGTGTAAAGGTGTGTACTTCTCCTCTCAGTTGTTCTGCTGGGTGTTCTGCTGGTCACCCTACCCTTCCACAGCTATCTGACCACTGTCTGAAAATGCAACTGTTCAGGGCAGTGTTGTTCAGAGCAGTGTTGTTCAGAGCGCTGTTGTTCAGAGCAGTACCTTTGATGATTCTTAACAACACTGCTAATTTTCCTGGTCATGCAGGCTGGCCTATGATTGGTTACATCTTTGCAGTTAGCCAAGTCCAGCCCAGCAGCTGTTACATACAAGTTTAACTATTCAAATATCTGTTTACCTGAGGTGCTCATGTAACAGGAGTTTTGATGCATTTTGAGCTGACGTCAGTGCTAGCTGTTCTGCTAATACTAAGGATTCTGGGATACTGGAGATAGAGGAGATTGTGCACTGCTGTGAATGGATACTGGTCCATTTCTCTATTTTACCTAAACAATGAAAAAATATTGTAATGATGAACTGAAGCTAATACATAGCGGTATCTATATTTTTATATACACATATATATACACATAGAGTTATGGTTATTAATGGTCATTTCCCTAGCAATTTACCACTAGCTAGAATTCCTCAGTGTTAGCTTTGCAAGCATTTACTTGCTCCATGTTTGAAGACGCGCTCTGACGAGACAAGGTTGATGCCCTGTGGTAGTCCTACTCAGTTGCACAGAAAGCCTGGTGGTGCACAATAATCTCTGTGTACTGACTTGTCGGTAAAACTACACACAAACCTGCTTGCTCAATGAATACAAACACAAACGCACCACACCAATAAAATGCCACAAATACACACATTTATCTACAGCAGGAATTAGCAGAATAGGCCAGAACATTAGTGACATCGCCAATAACAGCATTTGAACTCACTAAGCTAGTAACCTACGGTCCTGTCTAGGTGCCAGACCACAACAGCAATATAAAAGAAGGACTAAATGAGGAATAAACGATCCAAAACAAAAGTAATGGCGAATGGGATTAGCTAATGTTATATTTGTTAGCACTGGGTAAATCGTCAGGAGTAGTTAACAACCCACGGTTAACTACCCTGAAACAAAACGGTTACAATCCTACCCTGACGGAGAAATACTCCGGTGTGGTCCCAAACGTTTAATCTCCAATTTTTTTATTTAATTTTTATTTATTTGCTTTAATGGCAAGGTACTAAACATTTATTAAATTGTCGACATGATTCATAAAATTCCCAATAATTTAGAATTCCTTGCTATTAGTGGCTAACAGAACTGTGATGGCTGTGGCTAGGTTAAATGCTATAATACTAAACGTATTTACGTAGACCAGCTTAAATCTCTTATTTTTTATTATATGTTCTCAGCATGGGGCAAACATAATTGTGCCTCACAGCTCATTATTGGAAGTGCGTTGAGCATGCGCACAGCGAAGACTGATGGGCCGGATCCATGCTAACCAATCGGAGACTGCTATGAGACGTACTGGCTGGTACGGAAGATGTTTGGAATGAATCTGTCAGCGACACCATTGTCATAAGTCATATTGCTATTGAAGAAAATGTGTAAATATTGTTTGTTACGTTTATTTATTGATCGTGTCGTGCACTGCTCCACAGCGACATCTGGTGGGGCCGAGCAACACCGCCCCTAATGTAGAGGCGCCCCTGGTCAAACATACTCATTTGCAGTTGCAGTGTGAAACAACAGATTAAAAAGGCAGTCATCTGTAACCTGGTGTCTGTCAGTGATTGGAGACGGAAAGCAGGTCACTCGTGCGAGGTCCTTAATGAATTCACGTTCCCAAATGTACCATACACAAACAATGCAGCACATGCAGACATCAGTGCTTTCATGCAGCTGGATAGCTAAATCTTTGGCACTTGGTAATCTGAATATTAACTGATTTTCACAGCATAATTTTTAACAGCAATCAACTTTAACAATTTTAGAATCCTTTGGCAGCACTGTACTAACATTAAGTAGTGTTAACGTTAAGGTAGTGGTAACGTTAAGGTAGTCGTAACGTTAAGGTAGTGTTAATGTTAAGGTAGTGGTAACGTTAAGGTAGTGTTAACGTTAAGTGTTAACGGTTTTTCTATGACTGAATGGAGTACGTTTTCTTTTGCGACCCATTATGCAACTTTATATGATGCTAAATGTAATTTGTCCTTGTGCGACAGCAACCGCTGTGCGGCTGAGCGTTTCAGCTGTCGGCTGGATCAGTTACGCAGAACCTTTCCTACCTTCAGATGTTTGTTTGCCAGGTTTTCACCACAAATAAGGTGCACTGACTTAGCACCACGATTAGCGCTGGAATAATCAATACATTCAAACTTTAAAAAAATGAATCGTTACAGAGCCTAACCTTTTTTTAACACTGCTATTTACAATATTGATAATTAAAAGATTGAACAGCAGCTGCTATGATGAATTTCGCGAGGCTAACGGGCGAGCCGGCAGCATTGTATCGGTGCAGCCCACACCGGGGGGGGGCATTTAAGGCAGGTTAATTTGTTTTGTTCTATCGGTGCAAACGCTGCTTTAGACTAGATTTTATACTTGAGTTTTTCTCCCTCAGAATATTCTGTCTCAGTGAGGACTGGGAAGCAAGCAGTTGTGCACAGTGTGTGTGTATGTGTGTACACATTGTAGGATGTACTATAAATCATCTCATTGCACTAGTGCCTAATTCGAGTCAGGCTGTGCACACTGACCAGGTGTGCAGCTCCACCACACGCTGCTTATGTTCCTCATCACAGACTCATGCTGGCCAAGCGCTGGTGCTTCAGCTCTCCAGCAGAAGACAAGCAGCAGAAACTGACGGCTGTATCTAACAAGGGGTGGGGGGGGATTTTGGGTTCTTGAGTGGAGTGGTGTGATGAAGCCTGCGTACTGGGCATTAACTCACCATGCAGTCATTATGTGTGGCCCTCGGCTGGCTGGTGAGTGTGTTTCAGGTTTGGTGTGGGGCGCGATGGAGGTGCACTACACTGGAACTGACTCGGGCTGAACACTCAAAGCCAAAATCGCAGTCTGAAAAATATAATAAAGCTTTGCGTGAACATTTGCGAGCGTTTGTGTCGGCCCTTAGGAAGCTGAGCAGCTGTGTCTTTGCCTCCTTCAGTCGAGAGCCGCTTCATTCGTCTGTGTGATAAAGGAAGCCAGCACAAAGTGGCATTAACCAGCACAAACTGGCATCAACCACCTCAAACTGGTATTTACGTCCAAGCTTCATTCAGCCGTTCACTCGACTTGTGCTGAGGTCGCAGCCACGGCAACACTGACTCGGACTGCTCAGCCACCCCCCCCTCCCCGAGCAATTGTTTGAATACATCAGTTACAATACAACAGTCAGTGGCATTTATAAAAACATGTTTCCCCCTGCGCTGAAATGCTCTGACATTCACAGACCTCAGCGCAGGCTCAGCCTTGTTCTACACAGGTGACTCTTAACACCTGACTCAACACTGTGGTCTGGGGTCTGCTGCTACAAGACCCGTTGTTAAAGATGAGCTGCAAGATTCATTTCGGCTTGATTAAGACTGGCTGCTCCAGCTGTGTCCCTATCGCTTCTGCTGTGTGTGTCTCAGGGGTGTGTGTGTGTGTGTCTGTGTGCTTCCTCTGTGCCACTAGACATCTCTATTAAAGCCTATTTGTGCATGCACGGCTTTTATTATTCTGATTTAATACAACAGTGCCTCCAATGTCCATTCTCCTTCCTTCACTTCTTATTTACGCCCCGTCTGCCTTGGCCGCTAGCTGCAGTTGGGGCACAATAGACGTTAAATCAGATTTATTGGGAGGGTGTAGAATAGCTTCTGACCCACAGAACAGCTGCCTTCCTCTCCCTACCTCCCGCCATCTCTCTTCCTCTCTCCATCCATCTCTCCCTCCATCTCTCTCCCTCCCTCTCACTCACCCTCCCTTCCTCCCTCTCTTCTTCTCTCCTATTTCTCCATCTCTCTCTTTCTCTCTCTTCCCTCAACCCCTCGAACCTGGGGTGACAAAGTAACACCGGCACAATTGATAGCCCCTCAATTTGCTTCCCAGAATTGGTTACATTCCGCCTCGGAATGACACCAGTCCGAAATGGAATTAGGGAGAGGCAGCTAAACGCGCGGCGCTGGAATAACGGCGGAGACGGATGAATGCACCGGAGCAGAGGGGAGATCTCAGCTCCACCACAGCTGCGTTTCACACAGGCGTCTTGATGTGATTGTGAAGTGGGCTGGGTATGGTGGAGAGAGGGATGGGGTGAAGAAAAAGGGGAATGGGAGAGGGGAGGGGAGAGAGAGAGAGGGGGGGAAGAGTGCAGACCTGTGCCAGTGCCCCCAGACCAGCAGACGCCTCCACTGTCCTGCACTACAGGACTACAGGGACAAAGCGTCCCGCTGAATCTGTTACGGTTAGACCTGGCATGGTGCTGCGTGACGTCCATGTGCGTTTACCAGAGCCCATGAAAGTCTGTGCATTAACTGGAATTAGCAAGCAAGCCGTGCAACTCCACGTGTAATACCAGATTTGTGTAGTGTGACCATAGCATATGATGGACAGAATTAGCATAAAGTTCTTATTTCTTATGCTGTTTAAATTGTGTAGTCCCTCTGCGCTCTGCTGTAAACCAAGCGAGGGCATAAAGGCAGGCTGGGGGAGAGGAGGGGGTTGCTGCCTCTCGCACCTCCTGCACGGCTGCAGTCCTGCGAGGTGCTCGCATGCCGCTGACATTGCCTGCATCTCATTTGAATGTTTTCTCGGGGATGACGCAGGATTTATTACGCCTCAAAGCTCACAGTCTGACCCTATTGGCTGATACATCACAGTTGTGATAGCTATTAGGACGGTACGTGTTATTGATCCTGATGTCACACTCATTTGTCGTTACAGTCAGGTTTGATCTGTGCTGCTGAAGCTCGGTGACGCACTAACATGCCTCGGCATGCTGGGAAGTGCCGTGGCACGGCGGCGAGAGGGAAGGTTCCTGATCAGCAGGCTTCCTCCTTCCCTCGTCTTTATGCAGCGACCGAGTGAGCGTGTGTTTGAGCTCCGAGCTGAGAGGGCTGCAGGTAATAAGGTCTCTTTTCTGCTGCCTGTAGCCCAGCGGCTGGGCCGCCTCTGTGATTGCAGCTGCTTAGCACGGTTAAGCTGCCAGCACCAGGGTTTACGCACAGCGCAGCAAATGGAGGAAGATTAGCGTTATTACGGAGAGAAAACGTTCCAGAACAGGCCAGCAAGCCTTCCCTGAACATTCTCTCTGTTGAATGAGGAAATGGCTGTTTTTATGTGTGTGCAGTTGGCTGGGCCTCCATCTCTCTGTGGAGGAGGTGGAGGTAGTTGGTGTAGGGCACATTCACGGTGGGATGAAAAGGAGCCTCTGTTATTAACCTGCTAGAACAAGCAGGTGGAGTAAGAAATGTGCTGGATCACACTCACTCCTCACCACCCACACCTGATTGTGGAAGTCTCACCACGTGTATTCTCAGGTTACCCTCACAAACGAAACGTTGGATTTCTCCCCACATCTAAAGTTCTGGAGTTCTTCTCAAAGCTGCTGGTATTGTTTAATTCTCCACCCAGCTAGAAGCCAGTTAGCGAATCCAGAACTGTTTCTTGAGTTAATGTGATACTGAAGATCAGCAAAGGCAGGCCAGCCCGTGCTGGGTTCGATAGGCAATGCACCTTTCTTCCAGACTACAGAAGGGTTTGATCCTGCTTTATCTATATGAAGGACCTGCGTTGTCCGCGTGCTGCTGGTAAGAGCAGGGAGATTACACTCACCCACTTTGTCTTCATCATTCCACACCATCTGTAACATTAGCTCTGAAAACGACCTCTCTGCTCCTTCATTCCATCAGGCATTACCATGTTTTTTTTTTTCTGCTGGAATGGAGAAGCTCACTCGATGCGTGCTGACATGGAGTGACCTCCACCAGACCCAAACGCCGCCGCAGAGAAGTGGCTTATTTAGCCGGATATTTGCATCCAATAAACTTCTTGATTAATTGAATGGGACCGATGCCTGAAAGAACTGGATAACAAGCAATTAGACTCAGTGATTAAGTAATGAGCTACAAGTTTGAGGCCATTATCTAATGATTGTTATTATACAATTGCCAAGGTCACAGTGGTCAACATTTGTGCTCAGTGACTGCACACTGTGAGTTGATATTGCTCCTACAAGAGCAGACACCGGCATCCTTTAAATTTGCGATGTCAGGAACATCGATTAGTCAACGTACTGTAGCAGCGTATCAAAGTCTGCATCTAACCCCTTCGCACAGCCCCTGAAACACTACACGATGAAGCATATGTATCCTATGCAGAAATAGTAAAATATTCAGGGAGAGGTCTTTTGTTGTGTCCAGCATATAAATACAAATGCACAGAATGTTTCGTTCCGCAACAGTACCTTAATGAAGCATCTGCTGACTACTCCGTTGTCTTGTGCGAAGGCTGAATCTTGGTCCCTGTTGGGCAGGAGTGAAGTGGCTCCTTATGGAGTCAGATTGACTTGTTCTTCAGCCATGACTGAAGGCTAACCTGGCTAGAAGGGAGTTAGGGTATCATGCAGTTCTACAGACAGCACTATTCTAGAGACCATGACACTGTGAGGATCTGTGTAGATCTATGAAGATCTGTGTACCTCTATGAGACTCTTTGAGAATCTGAGAGACTGTGAGATTGTGAGACTCCATGTTGCTCCGTTAGGATATTTGACTCAGAGAGACTGTGCGACTCTGTGTTGCTCTGTTGGGATCTGGGGGAATCTCTGACACACACAGCATCGCTCGACTCCCCCTTTCCGTGCTGCCTCCCCGGGTCCTCCACACTTCCTCCAAGCTTCTGTCAAGCTGAGCCTGCGCCTTCTCACCGGGTCTCCCCTCTCTGCTGACTCTCTGCCGTCTGCTTCCTCCCATGCAGCTGAAGTTGACCCTGAAGGTGACCTTGAAGGTGACCCTTATCTGCTCCTGTGTTCTCCTGCGTTTCTTTTCTGTCCCCCACTTCACCGTGATGTTGTGGCATATTTGAACCAGAGTCAAAATCAGTTTTATTTCTAAGGAAAGTGCAAGTCTCTCATTATGACAGTATTGGGTTACTAGGGCTGAAAAACCTTCTTTGTCAAGCGTATGATACAATACTGCTTAAACATTTATGACAGCTGTTTGTCACCCTGTGTTCAATGGACAGAGTGGAGCTGGTTTATAAATCCATCACTGGGCAGACAGAATGCTACTTGACCAACCCATCAGCATTGTGCCATCTGGGTCGGAGTTTTAAAAAAATGTGTGTGTGTGTGTGTGTGTTCGTGCATGCCTTTGTAGGGGAGTTTGTATCGTAGAAGCCTGCCTGTTGGGTAGTTTGTAGCTGAATGAGAATAAGACACTCTGTCACTCATCCCTTCTGTAATAAGAAACAAATCTTTTCAAACACGGAGAATATAACGCCCTTGTCCACAGATAAAAACAACATTTATCACAGGTCGTTGTTTTGGTCGCCATTTCATTTCAAACAACAATATGCATTTCAATTCTAACGAGTAGGACATTGCATGAGGATGAGCTGGTTTCCCTGACTCTGTAAATCTCTGGGTAATTGCACAAGTGTGGTTGCTTCTCAGTGATTGAATCTACGGTCGCTGAGCAGAGACGAGAGCGCTGTGTGCGCTGTTGTGGACAGGGCTTGTGATCCTTACTGTACAATGAGATATACGTTACAGCTTGCTGAGGGTGGTTGGAGGAGAATGGCAAGTTATAATGCAGGAGAGGGAATCAGTTTTGTTCCTCAGCAATATGCTTCCTTTGACATGTCACAAGGAATACAAAGAAAGATTTTTTGACTATGTCTTGAAAACCTATGTTAATTTTCACCGTCTACTGAAGAGAAATGTGTAGTTAACCTTTGTGTTTATCTCTTGAATGCAGTACAAAAACTGCAGATGTCTGGATTTCTAAAAAAATCAGTGGGAGGCCTAGAAAACTCAACTAAACTAACACTCTTTAATCTCCATATGATGTTCTTTAAACTGCATGATGCTCTTAATCTCTGTGTGATGATCTTTAATCTCCATATGACGTTGTTTAATCTGCATGGTGCTCTTTAATCTCAATATTACACTCTTTAATCTCTGTGTGATGTTCTTTCATCTCCATGTGATGTTCTTTAATCTGCATGATGTTCTTTAATCTCTGCATGATGTTCTTTCATTTCTGTCTGATGTTCTTTACTATCTAGATGACATTCTTAATCTGCATGTTGCTCTTTAATCTCTATATGACATTCTTTAATCTGCATGATGTTCTTTAATCTCAATACTATGTTCGTTAATCTGTGCATGATCCTTAATCTCTGTATGATGTAGTGGTAGCAGTAGCAGGGAAAGGAGTCAAGATAAGAAAAAGACAAGAATAACCAGAAAGATAAGGGAAATCCATGAGACCGACACAGTGACTGATTATGTGAATTGTGATCATGTGACTCATCCTTGTCCCAGGAACCAAGATTTACTGTAGAACCTCACGTATCACGTATGGGGATCAGATCAGTCGCTTCGCTCGAGCAATGGATGGATTGAGCGATGTTTGTAACGTTATACCTGTAAATGTTATACCTGTAAATGTTACACCTGTAAATGTTACACCTGTAAGTGAGGTTTAATCTCCCAGTGTTTGAATCTCTGTGTACGATCTCCTTATATTATTATATTATGCTACGTGAACTGTTATAAACAAGCAAAACAAAAGAGGCCCATTTTGTGAAGCTCTGCAGTCATAAACAAACCTATTTGGAATTGCGGGCTCTCTGTCCTCCTGGAGTCATGAGCTGGTAATTGCTCGATTAGTCTTATGGGGATCAATGGTGTAATGGAAAACTGCTTCATAATAATCCAGCCATGGATTACAGGGGTTTGTGCTGAAATATGATCCCCAAATTAACAGTTTCAAAACACACTTCAAAACAGACTTCGTGCAGAATACAAACAGGTCCACGGTAAGAGAACTGACGTATGAATCTATATTATACCTGTCAGATCTCTGAATATCAGTATTAGTTTTCAAGTCCAGCCTGATTGATCTTTTTTAAGATGCATCAAGTGAAAGTCCTGAAGAGGAAGCTATGAATATCAGAGTGAACACAATGAGTGATTCAGTAGCGTGAACACAATGAGTGATTCAGTGCAGAGTGAACATAAAGTGATTCAGTGCAGAGTGAACACAATGAGTGATTCAGTGTAGTGTGAACATGACTGATTCAGTGTAGAGTGAACACAGTGATTCAGTGCAGAGTGAACACAATGACTGATTCAGTGCAGAGTGAACGCTTTGCAATGTGAGAACAAAAACTGCAAAGCAGCAAGATGTGATACAGTAACAGTGGCTGGGCGGAAACTGTCACTGTAATGATGGGTGGGCGGAGACTGTCACTGTAATGATGGATGGGCGGAGACTGTCAGTGTAACGATGGGTAGACAGATTGTCACTGTAACGATGGGTGGGCGGAAACTCACTGTAATGGTGGGTGGGCAGAACTGTCCCTGTAACAAAGCGTGGGCGGAGACAGGGCACCAGTACTGAGATGAGTGATGTTTATTAAGGTCCAATCCATAATTAGTGTTGTCACAAGAGTGGTCAGGAAGCTGGAAGTCAATGAAGGAAACATAAACATATAATGAGAATACAAAAACAAAGACAGAAGACACAAAGACAAATGCAAAACTGACCAAAAGCAGCAAGAAACCTAGAATTGCACAGGCAGATGACAAACTACAGAGCAGGAACTGACCACTGAGAATGAAAACAGGGTATAAATGCAATGGATGATTACAAGACAACATCTGAGACCACGAACCAAGGGGCAGGGCCATGAGTGAAAGGATAACAAAGCCAAGAGGGGACTAGAGTCGTGGCAATCACAACACCAGTGGAGGAAACCATGACAGCCACATTTGTTAGCCACATTTGTTAGCCACATTTGACCTTACGTGTTAAGGACATGGAGGAGGATCCAGGGTTGTTTGAGTTGTGGTGTAATTTTGCATTTTCCTCAGCTGGGTGTTTTACTGTAGCGTGATAACCTTTAAAGTTCCTTTTAAAGTTTCTTTGGGGATTTAAGAAGTCTTACTGTCCATTATTTTGGGAGACAGTAAATAATGATTCAGACAAAATGGATTTTCTGCTTTTCCCTGTGGAAGTGACAAAGGAAAGAAGAGAGCAGCATTGCTAGAGCTAGAGATTCTGGTCCTGTCTGGGAGTTTGTGTAGCAGAAAAACTTCAGGGTATACGTCGTCCTGCAGCATCAGGGAACCTGCACGGTGCTTTAGGAGAATTAACAGTGAGTCATGGGAACGAGGAAGGAGACAAGAATGAGAAACAGCAATGAGTGAGATCAAAGGTGAAGATGAATCGAACAATTTGAGAAAAGAGGGCAGATTAATTTGGATGTTGCATAGAGCCTTTTATGCTGCCTGTTTGGTTGCTTTGGCGATGGTTGAATCATCTTATTGGCACTGTTGATGATGTGGAATGTTGATGTCCCCTGGTGTGAACTATTAATCAGGGGTTTAGCTCCAAAAACCAGGGCAGGAGGAAGAGATTTGCAAGCTGAAAAGATTCACAGCCCACGCTCCCTGAGCGGGGGATCTGGGGATTGTAGTCCCCGTATGAAGTGATGAGCAGCCTGCCCTAGAACTGACACTAAAGCCACGCCTTCCCATTTCTCCACTGGCACTCTTCTCTGAAATGTTTCACAGGCATGTGCTAGCCCTTTAAAGTTGGTTTCCACGGATACAGTAACAAAAGCATGGAGCTGGATGAACAGGCTTCCCTGAGGTTTAGGCCTGGACGTTTACCCATCGCTGACAGGACATCAGAAGAAATCGTTCCTTTCCTGAAGCTTGTTCACCTGCGACTCTCCATTCTGTCTGCAGTGGGAGGAAGATGGAGAGAAGATGGAGAGGCAGCACAGATTCATTGGCCCTTTGAACTGATGAATGGTGTCTAGGTGTGATATTGAGGAGAGGAGCTAGACCACAGACTCAGTCTCAACCTCATCCTCTTACTCACCCTCTGTCATAGGGCTCAGTGCATTCTCTCCCTCTCTCTCTCTGTATCTCTCTCTCTCTCCACCCTCTCCTTAGTCCTTGTGCTCTTTTCTGTCTCTCTCTCCCTCTGTCCATCTCACTCTCTTTCTTTTGCCACTCTTTTTCATCTCTCCCTTTTTCATCTCTCTCAGCTCTTTTGAAGACACGTCTGCTTTATTCATTCAGTCCCTGCCCTTTCAGTGATATGAAGAGATTGGAAACAACAACCCTCCCCGTGCAGCTCTTGAACTCTGGATGATCGTGCGGTCTGTGCCTCCTATCACAGGGCAATCATCTTCAGGAGGGAAGTTCTGGACAGACAGACAGAAGAGCTCCATTCTCTCTGATATGAACTACAGTTCACCATCATAAAGGTGCACTAAGCTTCCACCTCCAGCTACACTTTAATACTCTGATGTAATAACTCTGACCAAAGCTTGGTCTCCAGTGAGAGTACTTGGTCATCCTTAGCCTGTCTTCTCTGCCCTGCTTTCAACATCCGTGTGTGTGTGAGCCTGCGAGCCTCCTCCTCTAATCAGGACTGCTATGTCTGGTGAACACTAATGTTCTGATAAACACCACTGTGTTTTGGATAAACACCGCCTTGTTTTGTCTTGTTCTGTATTGATATGCCCTTTGTTCTCAGCACTGTGTTCGTTTGAGTCTGCAGTCGCTATGGTTGCTGGGTAGTCTGAGGTAGAGGTGCAGGCGGACCCAGCGTGCGTGTGAAGGAAGTCTGCTCTTTATTTAACTTTATGCTTGTTAATGATATAGATCCATTTATTACCTTGTAGTATTGAAAAACCAGTGATAAAGGCTGTTCCATGTGGCAAAGGCACTCTCCATGTGGTTTTGAAAATTGTCTCATTAAAGTCTGGGTCAGATAAGCGACATTTTCCTCTATCCAACCTTAGTAGTTTGATTAATAATCTTAATTATTAGTCTCTTAAAGATACTCTATGTAAGCATGCGTCCACGACCTGTTTCTCTCTGTGTCTCTGCATCTGTTTCACACCATTTATCTCTTCTGTCTCTCTGCCTGTCTCACTCCATCTCTCTCTTTGTCTGTCCGTGATTGCCTCTCTGTCTCTCTCTATCCCTGTCCCCACTCCCTCCCTCCCTCTCTCCCTCTCTCTCTCTCTCTCTCTCTCTCTCTCTCTCTCCCTCTCTCTGTATGAGGCTGTGTTTATTACTTATGCTCTAGCTTCTTTCACCAGATCGGCAGGTGAGCCGTGTGCCGAGCCATGTGCAGCTTCCAGATGGCATTATGGGAAGGGGCGTCTGCCCAGCTGACCAGATGCTCACGTCTGAGCTGCAGTCTGATTGATTCTACCCCAGCTGTGGCTCCACGGCCGGTCCGAGGTCACCCAGACTGCCTCCTGCCTGTGTGCTGACGTTCGGTGCTGGGGGGAAAGATCCAGGCCAAGCTGTAGGAGTGACACCTCCCCCGTCACTGGCCAGCTCAGTGCCCTCTGGGTAGGGCTTTGTTTTGGCTGGCCATGACGAAACTGAGCCATGTTGTGACCAGGAGTGGGAGGTGAAGTTTGGAGAGGTGGAGGAATAATGAATTTGGACAATTGCAAAATTGATTTTGATGTGTTTTCAGGTGTTTGTTCAGGTGATTGTTCAGTCCCCGGCCTCTGAAGGAACCAGAACATGTAACAGACAGGTTTTATATGACAGACAGGATTTATATGACTGGGTATAAGATGTCATGGGATAAAAGATTTTTCTTTATGTCAAAGTGC
Organism: Brachyhypopomus occidentalis; assembly: GCA_020368025.1. Taxonomy (NCBI): domain Eukaryota; kingdom Metazoa; phylum Chordata; class Actinopteri; order Gymnotiformes; family Hypopomidae; genus Brachyhypopomus; species Brachyhypopomus occidentalis. The sequence continues at coordinate 5,364,976 of JAGXOD010001351.1, read as the reverse complement.
CATTTTGTCAGTGTTGTCCCTTGGAAAGATATACTTAAATATCTGTAGAAATGTGAGGGGTGTCCTCACTTTTGAGACATGAAAGAAACAAAAAACTCTACCTTACCCATCACATCCCTAATCCTGACAAAACATACAGTGGTTACGTCCGCCCCCTTTCCTAATGCACCTATACAAAGGAAGCAAACTGTGCAGTATAGTAAAAGGACTAACCTGTTCCTCCGTAGTCTCCAGTACGAACAGTAAAATCCAACAATATGCACAATTAGCATTCCTCCACCTCCATGCGCACAGTTACACAGAACATAACGTGTCTGTCACAAACATCTCTGCGAAGGCCAAATACAGCTATCGTACATTATCATTACATGTAACTCATAACACACACGGACTATGAAGTTCCTACACGCACACGCTACATCTCTCCCCCAGTCTACTTTGAAACAGATATGTATCTGCCAAATGTCTGTCAGGTGTCTGTCTGTCCACATATCCATCCTTTATCCACAAACACCCGCCTCCCGAAGCGCCCGGTTGGTGGAACGCAACGATGTTAATCGTCCACATCCTGATGTCAGTTAGCGTAGCGGCAACGAGTCCACCTAATAATGGCCCGGAAGGACAAACCACAACGTGCCACCCATGCAGCTAACAGTGTTCTAGTACTTTCCTTCTGTCTGAACTTCTGTTGCACTTCCCACCCTCTTTGGCCCAGTTTACACCTCGCTTTAAAATCCAGTCTGTATTTGGATTATGTCTTACCTGGATGGGGGGAAGTGTATGCTAATGCAGGGTGTAAACACACTGCTCACAATGCAGTCGGAATGTGTTCACATCAGTCCGGCAACCCCCAGAGGTATTCTGACTCTCACTGCGATCCAATCTCAGATTATTAGGGAGAATGTCCCTGTCTAGAGGACAGCGGCTCCGTTAGATTATTCCACAGAATGCCAGACGTTCTGCTCCCTGATCTGCAGTGAGTGCTTTAGAGGCATTTACAGTAGCTCCCATTACAGTCGCTGCGAGCACATATATTCACATCCTGCTGTTACAGACATAAGTGTAACTGCCGAAGATGACGATAAAAGCACGTGTGGCGTTCCTCCTCCTGCCACAGTAATGGGTTCTAGCGTATTTTATGATGGGTTCTAGACTTTTGCTGTTTGATTGACAGCAGGATCTCTCCCGCCTCCATATAATTTGCATATTTGCATCCGCACATAATACACACTGCAAGAAGTACATGAACACAATTATGCAAATGCAAAGGCAAAACTTGACCATTCATTATCCAAACATTGATATCCAAAGATAGATCACAAGGAAAGGTATAAATTGGGCCTTTGTTTACCTAACACACTTGGGGTGTTGTGGGGAGAGCCTGTCAGATTTTCTTTGAACTCATACTGACATATTGATTTCCTTTGGAGCTGACATTTACACCAGACTCTGCCAAGTGGCAGTGCACGGCCTTAGCCGTCATCAATGATGTCTCTCCTTTAATCACGCTCCTGGATCCAGCAGCTCCCTGCAGTGTGACACACGCCCCCACAGTCCTGCGGTGTGACACACGCCCCACAGTCCTGCAGTGTGACACACGCCCCCCACAGTCCTGCAGTGTGACACACGCCCCCACAGTCCTGCGGTGTGACACACGCCCCACAGTCCTGCAGTGTGACACACGCCCCCACAGCCCTGCAGTGTGACACACGCCCCCACAGCCCTGCAGTGTGACACACACGCCCCACAGTCCTGCAGTGTGACACACGCCCCCCACAGTCCTGCAGTGTGACACACGCCCCCACAGCCCTGCAGTGTGACACACGCCCCCACAGCCCTGCAGTGTGACACATGCCCCCACAGTCCTGCAGTGTGACACACGCCCCCACAGTCCTGCAGTGTGACACACGCCCCACTGAAAGGATAACAGGGTTTCTGTTCTGTACTGTGGGTTGTGCTTATCAGTTGTGTTTAAATGATTATTTGTTTGGTAGATTTCCCACAGTGCTCAGTGGGAGAGTCTGTGATTTGTCAGAACAAAAACCCTCAATGAGAACTCTGTGATCGGTGAGACTGGATACAGTGTTCATCGGACTGCGATTCATCAGAGTTTTTGTGCAGTTTGGATCTCTTTTAGTTCATGATGACATGCTGAACACATTCTGCAATGTGAATAGAATGAACTGAAGGAGATTGTATCTGTAATCCACCAGACCAGGAACAGCTTAGCTGACACAGAGGGCTCTGGAGAGTGTGAATTCATTTAGTCGTCTGTGTCTGGGGCAGCACTCCGAGGACACCAGGCTACAGACATGGCTTCCCCAAACACACACACGGCTCCCCCAAACACACAGCGCTCCCCCAAATACACCTGCAATGCCATCCACCCCAGTGCAGCATTAATTCCATATGGTCCATATAGGGGTGGGGGGGATATAATTGTGTATATTACTACTCAATAATATAAATTGGTGTCTGCCCACTGGTCACATTTGATTCCCAGGCACCCAACTCAGCTGAGCTGTGCAGATCTTGCTTGGTTGATTTGTACTGCAGCAGGTGAAAAACCCAACCAAGATGAGCGGGTGTGGAATAGAAACAGGCATTTCACTTACATGTTTGGGATCAGTTTCATCATTTTTTAAAGGCTGGTGAAGATACTGTAGCGTTTCATGGGTGTTTGTTCAGGAGAATTGAGGCACGGCTGATATTTATGTGATTTGGAGTCGTACATTTCGGATGGAAATGCTCATTAATGTTAGACCTATCCAGCCCTTTAAGACAAATCTGTAGAACTTTGCTAACGTGACACAGTTAATGATGGTCATGATGGAGTAATGAATAAATGATGATCTCCTGTGAGCTGTTGCCTATAGCCAGAGATATTGCTGTAAGGAACATAAATCACACCAACTGAGTGCACTATACTTATATCTGCTGTTTGACAGAGGCACAGAGTACAACGTCACATGCTCTTTTAGAGATTTGCGGCTTGCACTAATTTTTTAAGTAATTAGTCCTGTGGTTTCCTTTAGCAAAGTGCATGATGTTTTGATATTGATCTGTGTGTGCGCCTCTGTGTGTGTGTGTGTGTGTGTGTGTGTGTGTGTGTGTGTGTGTGTGTGTTGATTATTCTTGGTCTACTTTGTACATCCTACTTCACCCTTGTGCACATGTTCATTTTCTCTGATTGGATCAACGTGCACCCACTGTAGTGCACTAAGTGATTTTCGAAGGTTATTATACTAACTACACTAATGTATAAGGAAAAGAAAAACGAGACCCTAAGGAATTTGCATTGGCTCTGTGACTGTGGTGTGAGTGGTTGACGTCATAGCAGAGTCAGCTTGTGAAGACAGGCGGATGTTCAGTGTTCGTCCGAGAGTGATGCGTGCTGTGTAAGCTCTCATGCAGAGTAGTTCACTTTTTGTGTTTATTGTGTGAACATAATCAGCTGGTGTTGGTTTGCCCAAGGGTTATGGGACGCCCTGATAGATGTGTTTAGCTCAGCTTCTTTTCGACGTTGTCAAAAGAACGGTCACAGCTGACACACAGCTTGCTCTTCATGAAATAACTCAGATAACCAGTCAGACCAGTCATTTGAACCAGTCACTCGAGCCAGTCAGTCGGCCTAGTCAGTCAATCCGGTCAATTGAATGTTTGTGAGGTGTTTCCTGAACAGGCTGCTCTCTGCTGGAGAAAGACCCGGCAAACACGCGGTAGAATGCTGAGTCAATCCACTCTGTCTGCCTAGCACAATCCTAGCCTAGTTAAAATCCCAAAATCCTCTGCTGTATACCATCACTGTCTGCTGACCTGCAGTAGGCTTGGTTCTGCGTATAGCCCTGTCCATATGACGGGGTATAATTAAGCTTAAGAAACTTGCTGTGCCTCTCAAGGCCTTCTCTGTTCTGGTACCACTGTTCTGATGGCTTTAATACTCCCACAGTGTAATGAGGAGATTAGGCAGAATGTGACACACACTGGGATTACGGCATTATAGAACCAATCATGCCTTCTTCCTGCTATCGTGGTTAAAGAGGAGGTTCGAAATGCGCCGGTTCGGTCGATAGAAATAAAAGTGCTGTTACAGTGGCCGTGTGTTGCAGCTCTTCAGAGCCCAGCCTGTTCCAGAGGAATCCAGAACCAGATTTGTCCAGAACCAAAGGAGTCCAGATCCAGATGGTGGAGAGCACACCATCTCTAATGAAGCCGTCACGTGTGCAAGCGTTACACGTGCAGGGGTCACACGTGCAGGCATCATGCGTGCAGGCATCACGTGTGCAGGCATTAGGCCAACTGCTTCAGAGGACTGCTGCGGCTACCACAGAAGAAAGACGTTCCCGTTAGCAACCCGCAGCAAAGAGATTGTTCCCATTAGCAACCACATCATGAGAGGGGACAGGACCCTGTTTCACTCCACTCTTAATATGCGCCACATTCAGATCATTAATACATCAGCATGTCACAGAGGGGTATCGGCTGACTTCATGAGTTCAGACAGTAGATGAATACGAGCTCCAAATCCCCGCAGTGAGACGAAGATGAAGCTTGGATCTCGTAGTGTGAACGGGGGAAAGCTCATAACCTGAGCTGATGTCTCAGCTGAGACTCGTAAAACGCCCTAGCAAAAGCGGCAACTCTCCACTGTATTCACTTTCCTCTGTCATCCTCGCTCTCTTTCATCCTTGCTCCAGCTCGGCTGGTGATGCCTGCCTTGGCTTGGCCACTTGTGTTCTGCCGCCTGCCGTATCTTGTGCAGGTCCTCCCCTTCATCCTCTCAGCCCAGCAGGGCGGCCTCACTCCGCTCCACGTGGCGACTCATTACAGCGTGTAAAAGGCTAACTGCATCACTGTTAAACAGTGGGGGGCTTTTTTATTTGTTTGTTTGTCGTTCCCGTAGCCCTGGATCTTCAATCACAGTGCAGCAGTTTCAGTATCAGCCTCCCAGGTTGGGCTAATGCGTAGCTCAAACTGAGCCGAATTATTACAAACTAATGAAGACACCACAGTTGTATCAGCGGAAGTGTTATGGACTCGGCAGAAGGAAGGAGGAAGGTTATTCATGGAAGGGGAGTGAAGGAGGGAGGTGCTTATTAAGGGCATGTGAAGAGGGAGGGGTTTAGGGCGGGAGTGAAGTGTGGGGGCTGTTGTTTAGCGAGGTTGAGTGAAGGGGGAGGGGTTTAGGGAGGATGAGTGAAGGGGGAGGGGTTTAGGGAGGATGACTGAAGGGGGAGGGGTTTAGTGAGGGTGAGTGCAGGTGGGAGGGGTTTAGGGAGGGTGAGTGCAGGTGGGAGGGGTTTAGGGAGGCTGAGTGCTTTTTCCCCATGCGCAGCCTTGCAGCTGAGATGAAGGCACAACTTCACAATTCCCACAGCCTTTTCTTTGGAAACTTCAAACAAGGACATACATCTCTCTGGGCCTATGTACAGTTACATACTACACACACATACTCACACACACACACACACAAAAGCACATGCATATTTTCTTTCTTGTGCACTTTTCTTCCTGCTTCATGTCTCTGATGCATTTCTCTCTCTGTGTGCCTGTTCCTGCTTCTGTCTTACTCTCACATAATCTCCTGTTCCCTCTCCTGTCCACTCCCTCGCTCCCTGTCTCTCTCTCACTCATTCACTCTCTCCCTATCTCTCACTAAATCCCTCGCTCCCTGTCGCTCTCACTCAATCCCTCTCTCCCTCTCTCTCTCTCACTCACTCCTTCTCTCCCTGTCTCTCTCTCTCACTCACTCCCTCTCCCTGTCTCTCTCACTCCCTTTCTCTACCTCTCAAATTCAAATTCAGATTGCTTTATTGGCATGAGTTGCAATTACAACTATTGCCTCACTTTCTCTTCCTCTTCCTCTCTCTCTCTCTCATTTTCTCCCACATTCAAATTGCTTTATTGGCATGGCTGGCAATTAACAACTGTTGCCTCTCTCTCCCTCCCTTTCTCCCTTCCTCTCTTTCTCACTCCTTCTCTCCCTCCCTCCCTCTATCTCAAATTGAAATTGCTTCATTGGCATGAGTTACAGTTAACAATTGTTTCCAAAGTGATTCACTGGATTACTAACATTAATAAGTGGTAAAATTGTCTAGAATGAGAACAAAAATGAAAAGAATAAAATATATTTAATAAAACGTCTGTTATGCATCTCCGGTAGACTCTCATGCACTCACACACACACCCTGCACACACAAACACACACATATATACTTTAATATATACAGTTTTGCTTGAAGGTTTGTGAACCACCCAAATGTGGTTATTGCTTTCTAAAAGAAATGAAATGATTCATTATGTTCATTATGAATTGAACATCCACATCTCTGTTTGTAAAGCAGACCTTCCACATAGGAAACACAGAAAACAGAGATATATTTTCATTATTTATTCAACAAAAGTAATTTCTCACTCCAAAACCTAAAAATCTGCATGTGATCTGCAAAGGCACCTCCTTTTGCAGCCATTAATTCAACCAAAACGTCTTCTGCAACCACAAACGAGTGTCTCACATCTGCTTTTTGGGATTTTTGCCCACTCCTCCTTGTAGAACTCCACCATTTGAGAGGTTGGAGGGACATCTGGCATGTACCGCCTGCTTCAGATCTTGCCACAGCATTTCTATGGCATTGATGTCCAGACTTTGACTGTGCCAATCCAGAGTGCAAATGTTATTTCTCTTAAGCCATTCCTTGGTAGTTTTGCTGGAATTATTCCTGACTGATGGCAGGAGATCATGGTCAAGAATTTGTTGATAGACCCGGGAATAGATGGTTTCCCTGGATAAAATGGAGTCTAGGTCCAGAGGCAAAACAAAGCATTTCCACCACCATGCTTTACTGTTGGGAGGAGGTTCTTCTCTTTATATGCAGTGTTGACTTTTCTCCAAACATGGTGCCTGTAATTGTGGCCAAATAATTCAGTTTTGGATTCATCTGTCCAGAGATTGGACTTCCAAAAAGTCTCTGGTTTGTCCAAGTGCTGTCTGGCAAGGTTAAAATGGGCAACTTCGCTATTTCTTGAGAGCAGATGCTTCTAGCATCTCTCTCATGGATGCCATGTCTGTTGATTTTTTGTCTGATTGTAGACGCATGTACATTTATCCAGATGCTGCCAGAGAGGTACGCAACTCTCCGGAGATGATGTGTTGGTTGGCCTTTAGCTGAATTATTAATTTTATGGTGCTTCTTAGTGTAATTTTTGATGGCCATCCACTTCTGGGCAGAGTTGTGGTGATGCTGAGTGCCCTCCATTTGTAAATGATTTGTCTTACAGTGGATGGATGGGGCTATAATCTTTTGGAGATGATCTTGAAGCTCTGATGGGGCTGTCGCCACCTTCTTCCTGATATCCTTGGAGTTCTCCTTTCCTCTCAGCATTGTTGATCTGTGTGCTTTACGCTTTGGCACAACAGTGGTTTGGTTACGTCTGGCAGTCCAGCTGTGCTGGGGTAAGTGGGGATGGGATGTTTGAACATGGAAACATTTTGAACATGAGGAGAGAAAGAGGATCTTCACCCAATTCTGCTCTGCATGGCTGATTCGCTGTTCTATAGGAGGATAGATTTTAGGATAATGTAACGTTTCGAGAACCAGGCTGACACAAAGGGATCCAATAACACAGAGATGTTCTTGTGTTTATTTTGATTCATTGCTAGCAACGCTAGAGACACAAAAATTACACAGCGCAGACAGCCAGCGGAATACATCCAGTCCCAGAGGTTCGACGGGGAAACAGGTAGGCAACAGAGGACACTGAGGAGCATAAGGGACAGGCCGGAGACAGTCTTGGGAGAAGCAAAGGGTTAGAACACAAACGGGCTAAACTAGGCAGGGAATGCTCGGTACGCACCATAAGTAAGCAATACTTCACAAATACGGAAGCGCTTAGAGAATGTTTTATAGATCGGGAAGGGGGCGGTGTTAACTGAGAGCAGGTGAAAACTTTAGTATTCTGGGGAATGAGAACGGGAGTATCTAGGGGTTGGGTTTTGGGGTGGAGTCAGAGTTTTGTACAGCGAGGCGTATTCCTGATAGATAAACTAGGATATCTGCAGATGCATGGCTGTACTACAGGACTTGTGGGATATCTGTAGAACATTCTAAATGCATATCTTCTGTGGGCTTTGTGTGAAGAGTCGTTTTGATAAGTGACGTGACCCCAGACCTCACTGTCATAGGGAAATACCGCACTGTCATAGGAAAATACCGCACTGTCATAGGGAAATAGGGGTTTAATGATATTGAATATTTTTAACCAGAATTTACTTGCAGGTTTGAATTTTTGGATATATTTTTTAATGATGTGATGTAGGTGTCTTTTTCTGTCAGTTCACTCATGGTATTAACCAGATGCCCTGATTAATAAGCCTAAATAATTAAGTACTATAGTGTGTTGAGGTGTAGGTAAATAATTCAGTTCTATAGTGTGTTGAAGTGTGGGTCAATAGTTCAGTTCTATTGTGTTGAAGTGTGGTCCCTCTCCCTCCCTCTCACTCTGTAAATATATATATATATATATATATATATATATATATATATATATATGAAAACACTGGTAATATCTCTCACTCTCTCACAGTATGAGCTCTGTCCTCAGCCTCGTTTGGGTGCACACAGCTGCACCTGAGGGAGATGACACAGAGCAGCAACATCTGCCTTTGTTTTCTTTCTTTGTTTTTTCTTCATTCTCTTCTTCTCTCTCTCTCTCCTTCTTTTCGTCTATTCTTCCCTCTCTGTACATTAAGACATGGCTGGGTGGATGTTGTTGGGTGTGTGTGCGTGTGCGCATGTGTGTGTGTGTGTGTGCGCATTGGTGTGTATTTGGGATTGGGGGGACGGGAATTGAAGATACATTGAAGCTTAAAAATTAAAAGTATTAAAGCCCTCCCTCTCTTCCTCTTTCTCTCTCCTCTCTCTCTCTGTCTCTGTCTCTAATTGTCTCTAGTGAGTCCCTGGTGAGAATATTATAAAATAAAAACAGCGTTGTTTGTTGTCTATTTGTCTTCAGAGAGTTGTTTGTGTTGATTTATGGCGATGATGTGGCTCTGACATCTTCTTCCCTGCGAGATTGGTCAAATGATTTCTGCTGTCCTGATTTAATAGCTGTCACTGCCGTGCTGTTGTGGCTTATCTCTGTAATCTGTGTCGTGCGGAGGCAGTGCCGCAGCTGCCAGGGTTCTGGTGGATGATAGTGATGGAGTTCATTATCTGCTGTATTTGTTCCTGTCCATCAGAGAGCTGGGCCCTACACGTTAACACATATTTGTTGCATATGGTCCACAGCCACCTTTTTTAAAATTTGTTTTTTTTGCAGGTTCTTCATCAAGCAAAGCAGATAATCATGATGAGTGATAGTGTCAGGTGGAGGATTTATGGTTGGTGTTTCACTCAGCATGAGAGAGGCTCATGGGTCCTGTTATTTGTCCTGCTGGGGGCGTAGGTGGTTGACAAGCTGAGGAAGGCCACTAGCGATGAGGTGCATGTCAGTTGGGGTTACAGTACGGGGAGATGTCAGCTCAGTGGCTGAAATCTCACACAGTTTATGTGTTTTTGTTAATGGCTTGTCTGGTCCACTTCTGGGAGAGACACATTGAGACGTACTGTAGTACATATACTATACTATTCATATAGTGTACTGTATAGTGCAGTTTTGAGAATTTACATTTCCAGAATTCCTTTAATGTTTTAATGTAGTAAAGACTTAACATTTGAAAGTGAGTCAAACGTAGTGATTTGTACATCCTCGTAGCTCTGCGAAGCTTCGTAGCTCAGTGTTGCCTGCAGATGTAACCAGCATGCTGCAAGGCTGCCATTCAATGGCAGTTGAAAATACTCCAGTGAACTGCAGAAAAACTACAGCGTGATCCGAGCTGGGAAGGAGAGCACTGAGCTGGAAGCAGTTGGATTGTTCTACAGCTTCTATAGAACTGTGATTTGACTTGTGATATTATGATGCAAATGGATGAGATGATTTGTGACCTATGTATCATGACGAGCATCACCAGCCTGTGCCCCCTGTATGCACAGTAAATTCATGTCTCTGTGCCCCCTGTATGCACAGTAAATCCATGTCCCTGTGCTCCTTGTATGCACAGTAAATCCATGTCCCTGTGCCCCCTGTATGCACAGTAAATCCATGTCCCTGTGCCCCCTGTATGCACAGTAAATCTATGTCCCTGTGCTCCCTGTATGACCAGTAAATCTATGTCCCTGTGCTCCCTGTATGACCAGTAAATCTACGTCCCTGTGCTCCCTGTATGACCAGTAAATCCATGTCCCTGTGCTCCCTGTATGCACAGTAAATCCATGTCCCTGTGCCCCCTGTATGCACAGTAAATCCATGTCCCTGTGCTCCCTGTATGACCAGTGAATCCACGTCTCCGTGCTCCCTGTATGACCAGTAAATCCACGTCCCCTTATGTAAACATTCCAGTTCCAGCATGGTGCTCCTTCCAGTCGGGAGTGGTGTGGGTGGTGTGGCGGTCATATCCGTCCGTGCCTGTGTCAGCGGAACCTGTGCTTCCTCCTGCCTGATGTGGTGATTGATGGGGATAAAAACAGGTGTGAAGGAGTAATAATGGCTTCAGCAACAAAAGAGAGACTGTCAGTAAGATGGACAGATATGTTTGCCATGCCTAGAGGGTTCTCACAAACCCAGAAACAATGTCAAACTCCAACTCCTCTCCCTCCAACATCGACCAGAAACCCTCAACCCAGCTGCGCCTGCCTTTTGAAAACTAGATGATTACCTTTCATTTTTAAAGGAAAGCAAAGCCATCTTGCTAAGAGGACTACCTCAAATTGGCATAATTGACTTAAAGAGCTTTCATTACAAGCCCTGTGTTTGCACTTTATGTAAAAACATTCTGTTATTGTGGGAAGAAAATGAACTTGCTGATTAATTTTATTTATAATGACCTACCAAGGGCCTGCCTGGCTGTTACAGTTGAGAAAGCTGTTTACTTTTCACCCACCTCTAACAAAATGTATTTCTTGAAGTGCAGGCCATCGTTGAAGAGAACTATGGCAACGAATTACAGCAAATAGCAAGTAGATTAAAGGAAAGGTCATCTTATGGGGCAGATGCTACTTCTCTGGACTAACTATTATGTCAGGAGAACCGGTGAAGGAGTCTCAATGATCAGCAAGTCATTTATGACAGAAACACATTGTCTGTTCACACCATTTAGTCTGCAAATAACTATAAAACAAATTGATTACTCCTGTGCCAGTGAAGAGATGAAGTACTGCATTCATGTCTGAGGTTCCATATTTCACTGCTAATTGGATTATAAATACTATAATTATAAGCAACAGGTGTCAGGAACTTGTGTCCCTGGTGAGGGTTAGATATTGGTAATGGTGGTATTGCTCAGGGTGGTATTGATAAGGGTTTATCAGTAAGTGTTATTGATATCCTTTGCTTCTTCGTCCTCAGATTGCATGCATCAGAGCTCTGGAGGAGTCCAAGGCGTTGTCCTGGCTGGAGGAGGTCTCCTGCTCTCCTGGTTTTCAGGTGCGGGAGTACCAGGTGGAGTATGGCGGTGGGTTCCTGAAAGATCAACCTCTTCTGCAAGGTACAGTGCCAGCTTCCTCACAGTAAAGCACTAACTGCTTGCGTTCGACTTTTGAGATGAACGTTCTCACATTCTCAGTGCCTCGACCTCAAGGGAATGGCAGCGTTTCACTGGATAGTTCTCGGGGGTCCTGGCGAGGTCACTGTGAGTAGCGTTCGTTTAGAGCGCGTCTATCTCATCATCACTCCTGCACAGCCCCTGGGAGCTCAAAGCTGCAGAGCCCAAACAAAACAACGAAATATTCTACCGCTCATAAAATATTCCTTTTGATTTGCTTAATGTTTACAAAAGCTTTGGTGGAATGCCATAGCCAGGGTCTACTGGGACGAGAGTTGCTACACTGAAGACGTTTCCTGCTGGTTGGCTGAGTCCCCAGACTCTGTGTCAGCCGTTCTGCTGCGGGGTTAGTTCTGCCCGCTCCACGTGTACGTACCGAGGCTGGATATGTGGGAGAACTCAATTAATTAATCTGACTCAAAACTATAATTATTCCATTTACTATGTTAGCAGGATTGCAGTGTTCCTGAAGAGGTTCCTCTCTATTATGTGGTCCAGTGTGGGTCCATAAAGGGGACCTACTAGTACATGCACATGGTGGTACAGGCCAGTAAGAACTGTGCTGCCCTGATGCCCCGGCCCTGATACCCCTGCCCTGGTGTGGTTAGAGAACACATGCTCAATGTGGTCTGCTTATGTGTGCTTCTGTACTTCCTTTACACTTACATCTGTGTCTTAAAGGAAAACCCCAGCATTAAAACTCCATTTTTTCTGTTGAACACTTGTTTGTAGAGTTACAGACAATGTCAGTTGCCAGTGGAAGGCTATGGGAGGTGACTTTCTGGCCCCATCTGTACCTCGAGAATGTTTAGCACATTTTGTAATAAACTTTAGAACTAAACTTCTCAAGCTCTAGAGCTGCAGTCTGAGAGCATGAACGATGGTTATGTAATAAACAATATTTTATTTTACTTTCCAATAAGGAAACTCCCGTATCACTTATACAGAAAGCACCACCTCAGGAGTCTTCACAGTGATAGATTAACAACCGTAAATTACTGACAAATTTCTATGTTCCATGTGTTTAAACAATTCCAATGTGTTTTGAGTCTCACTGATCAGATGTACACAGCAATCTTCACAAGCTGGATTGTGTGTGTGTATATGTGTGTGAGAGAGATATTGGGGGGGGGTTACATAGGTTAGGGTTAATTGTGAATCTTTGATGCCACTAGTTCTGCCCTTGAACAGTGAAAGAGTGCTCAGTGTATTCGACACACAAAAGGTCCCCTGGCACTGGGTAAAGCCAGACTAGACGATCCCCACACTGGAGCAATCTGCAGTAAGAACTGTCACAACTCAGCACACTGCAGCTCCTCAGAGATTCAGAGTAATGTCTGCTAGTGCATTTCCAGCTCCTCTGGGATCGGCAGTAATGTCTAGCTGGCACAGAATTGGATTCTCTGCGGGATTCTAGATTTGCAACAGAAATTCTTTCTCTGCAGAAAGTGACAGCTTCAGTAACAGGTTGCACAACAGAGCGGGAAAGATGGCTGTCTAACCTGAGGAAGGAGGCCTGCAACTAGTGCAATTTGCATAATTCATTTGTATGTGGGTGGCGGTTGTTGTGACTGTCGATTCTGTAGTTATTTGTGTGACAATTCTAAGAGGTGTAATTAAACTAAACTTTTGTATTGCTTAGTTACAATAGAAGCAGATGTAGCCTTAAATTGGCTGTGTTCTAAAGAATTATTTTCTGGCATTTTCCAGTGTGAACAGAAAGAGAGCGTTATTTGGTGAAAGTCACTGCCAAAAACATTTTTTTATCTCATAGAAAAATATATATTTCATTGCCAATGCTGCAAGATGGCAAATCTTTCCTGCAGTGTCTCTTTCAATCTTTTGATGTCATTGTGTTTGATTGGGAGGAGGCAGTGAAGCATTTTGTCATCTCTGAACTCAGTGATCCGGACACGTGGAGACACACTTCAGTTCTGCTTAGCTGAGATGCTGTGGAATCACTAGAATCACTGCCATTACCCAGACACTCCTATCATCAGAACACACACACAATCACACACCGCACACGCATGCACAATCACACACACACACACACACACACACCTGTGCACACACAATCACACAGTGCAGTGTGTGGATTTGTAGCCGTGATGTGGGTGGTGTTGCCCGTGGTTAACAGTACTGGCATGCGTGTGTATGCAACTGTCTGAATAGTCTTTGTCTCCCAGGCCAGAGTTGCCCTGCAGTTATACTGATGAAGGTGGGTGAGGCGTGACTCCTCTGCTGGCCATCTCAGATATGAATCTTCCAGAAACTTCCAGAAAGACCCAGAGCAATGAAATATTGTAACATATGAGAGGAGTGTAAGAGAGAACATAGAGTGTAAGAGAGAATTTGCACGGTCACATTTCGTCTCACGTCGTGTAGCTTCAGTGAGCACACGTACCTGAGGGCAACCGGCACTGTGTCACATACAATACAGAAAACCACAGGACCGTAAAACTGTAAAAACCATAAAACCGTAAAACCGTACAGCTCGACAGACCCTGTCGTTTCCATATGGCCAATCCCAACATCATGAATTACTTATAAAGCATAAACAAGAGAAAATGCAGTTCCACCCACGTGTGTCGTTTCTCCACGTCCTTTGGTGGGTCGAGTCTGAGCATAAGGCTCTGCTCAGCCTGCTGCACCTCACGCTCTACTGGCTGCACTTCACGTTCCACCGACTGCACCTCACGTTCTACTGACTCCACCTCACGTTCTACCGACTGCAACTCCCATTCTACTGACTGCACCTCATGTTCTACTTACACATTCCTCACGTTCTACTAACTGCACCTCACATTCTACTGACTACACCTCACATTCTACTGGCTGCACCACACGTTCCACCGACTGCACCTCACATTCTACTGACTGCACCTCATGTTCTACTTACATGTTCCTCACGTTCTACTGACTACACCTCACGTTCTACTAACTGCACCTCACATTCTACTGACAACACCTCACGTTCTACTGACTGCACCTCACGTTCTGCTGGCTGCACCACACGTTCTACCGACTGCACCTCACGTTTTACTGGCTGCACCTCACATTCTACTGACTGTATGTCATGAAGGGTGTAGCCACTTTATTTCTCCAAGTTCATTTTATTTCAAAACCAGCATGTAAGCCAAGATACACTGGGGAGCAGAAATAAATTAAAACATGATTACTTTCATACCAGCCCAACAACGTCTACTTTTTAATATAATATTAATAAGAAGAAAATCAAATCAAGTCGCAAGCACGCTAACATCTGAGTTGTGGGCTGGTTTACTGAGGCGTGCGGTATGAGGTGTGGTAGTGTAGCTGTGCATTTGGCCGGTTAGAGGTATGTCTCTTTCCCACGCTCTAATGAAGACGACCAAATTGGACCCAATTTTCTGAAAAGCCAGTGAGATTGATCCTGTCGTCTGCTGGAGTATCTGTCATTAATTCAACACCAGTGTCAGTTCCAGATGACATTATCCTCCCTGTCTACCAGGTGGGGAAACATGGCTGTAGCACAGAGGGAGTAACAGCAGTGCATGCAGAGATCGGCCAGCACGTCTACACGTCTACAACTAGACTCATTTAATGGACATGTCTACAACTAGACACGTTTAATGGACACGTCTGCACATCTAAACTAGACTCCATTCAAACTAGACTCATTTAATTTATTAGTTAGTATCTTAATTATTTATTAATTTAGAAAATAGTGTTTTTTTTTACTAAGCCACAAATGGACTGATCAGGAGCTCAAAATTGTTCATCGAAATTGTTTCGCATTAACCAACACGTTGTATACTGTTAAATGACTGCTCTGTGTAGCAATTGCCCTTCCCAGTAGTTTCTTAAGGGATTGTGTGGCTAAGCACTGGTAGAATGGCTATTAGGGCCACCAGATTAAAGGCAAGATGGTTATTTAGGACACCAAAATTCCATTCCGCATGGAATTTAAATGATACTTATTACTTATTTCTTTTGTTTTTGTCACTGTGCAGTGAGCGTCCTCTCCAGCATTTTGTTCTAAAGACTTTTTTACTCAACATTGCATCATGCAGAATCAGACTCGAAAACAGTGCCATCGGCACCAGTGTGTAGATCGACATGGGAGCGAGCCGCACCCGAAGAACAGGGCCCTACCTCACAGACAGTGACACACTGCAGTGTTCTCCTAACCTCATGGGTTTGGGGATTTCATGCCCTTTTGCTCTAGTTCCACAAGTGTCTACGGAAGGTGCGGGGCCATTTAAATGGGCATAGGGTGCTGGTGACTTTATGAAAGGTTTATGACAGTAACTGTGAAGGCTATGGATCATTTCACTGCTAAAACCAGCATAATCTGGTCAATTCAGCTAATGACCATCCCAGATTTGTACTTATGTCAGTAGTCTTGTACCACTCCATGCATATGTGTGAAATAAATTATGTTATTTGGCTAAGAAGGTGTGAAATAAATGATATGATTGGCTAAGTAGGTGTGATCCTGGAGTGAGTAGAGCATGATGCTGACAACACCAACGCCATGGCTCTGATCACACACACTCACACACACACACAAACACACACGTACTACTGTACTGATTAGTGTGTGAGGTGCTCTGGGTAGATGCCGAATGACGTAGGTGTTTGAATCTCCACACTGTCCAATTCTTGCTCCACCTATGGACGTGGACATGCTGACAGATGCATGCTCCACCCAGACGCTGTGCATGTGCCTTTTGTTCTGCATGTCTTGGCAACCCGGAGCAGCGGTGGAAAAGCCCCCCAGACCCACAATGACATTCGCGACCTGTTCCGCAGTGGACAGGGGGCTCCCGTGTACCCAAACATGAAGCCCAGACCTCATTGGCTGTCTGTGTGAAGAAGGACCTCATTGGCTGTCTGCTTCCACTGTCAGCCCAGGCTATCATTATGCCAACGCGGTTTAGCGCTGATGCAAATTACTGGTTTTAGATAAATTAGATAAACAGCACCTACACCCTCTTCTGTTTTGTTTACTCTGTAGAGCTTAGTAACACAACCTGCACGCACACACATTCATGCGAGAATACACACAACATGCACACGATCAACATGCAAATATACAGGCAAGGACACATACACACACACACACACATACAAGGACACATACTTTGAATCCCTGTAATATGACTCATTCAGCAAATGCATTTGGAGAGTCCGCAGAGCCTTTATTAATTAATTGAATTTTTTACATGCGGGAAAAATGGAAAAAATGTAAATGATTTGGAAGGCCTGGTCTCGGACCCATGGGAGATGGCAGGGAAGTGCAGGCCTCACTGAGCCAGCTTTGTTAGCTGTGTTTATTTCCCATTCTGAGCTTCATCTCTGCTTCGTAGGAAGAGCATCTATTGCAAGACACCACCAGGGAAGCAATATAAAAAAAAAACTTTTATAGCTATTTGCTAGAACCCAGTATTTAGACATGCTGTATAGTCAAGTACCTGGATTAATACATTGATATAATCTTACTAAATAATTAAGCAGTCAGTAAGAGTCACAGCTTATTGTAAGTCCTCTTATTTACAGTCCAGATGCTGTGGAGTCTGTTTTCCATGGATCCGAGTCTCAGCAGATATCAGAGATGTCCCTGCCCGGCCGAGTTGTTCCAAAGATCTCCCCACTCGCGGCGCTGTAACTGTGTCGCATTAATCACACAGCCGACCACATAAGACCTCCTTGGGCCCGTTTAATTGACTATACATCATGCGTACGTTTGACAAATGATGGTAATTACAAAGCCTTGGTTATGACATGGAGGCGTGCGTTTCCTTTCGGTAAAGATCAGTGTCAGCTGGCCGTGAGACCTGTGCAGGAGAAGGTAAGAGGGACACCAACACATATACATGCGGCTTTCGAGAGGAGAGGGAATGTCCGCATGTGGATGAGCACGCAAAAGTCCGTGATAGCAAATCCCGCTCACCTCACTCCAAACTCCACCTACGTTTTAGAATCACTGAAAAGGAGGGATCTGTACTCACACTGGAAACACTTTGCACCAGTGTGAGTGCTTGTTTCCTCTCGCTAACCTACTCGGAGAAATGTAATATTTCTGATGCAAGTCATGGTGCGTCTGCTAGGACAAACCTCCTTAAAAACACTGGAGGGTAAAATAAGCAAAACGTTGATTTCAAAAGCGTCGGTTCGTTCAGGCGCGTTTTCATCAATTAGTAACATGATCTTTTTAATTGTGCCTTTGAAAGAGAATTTATAGAGGGCAGCGTTTACTGTGCAAATCCAAGCTGTCTGATTTAATGCCCTCCCGTGTCAGACATTCTGCGGCCTAAATTAACGCCGACTCCAAACGCTTCTGAGAAGGAGCTGCAGAATCTCCACTGCCTAAAAAGGTCAGTGCTAAACTTATCCATTTTAATGAGCACTTGGTATTCAAGTCTTATGGGCTGTTAATTTGAATAACAGTTGTTCAACAGGAAGACTTGGCTGTTATAGCTAAATCACTTGAAATCATGACCATATGAAATGCGTTCATCTTTAAAGCGAGTTATGGTTTAAAATGACAATGAGGTGCGCGGCGCACTACGCTCGGTTGTCTGCGCTCCCGTCTGATTTGGGCTTCTTTAATTATTCGGGGCTGGTGTTTTGACGGGCGGACCTTCACTTATCTGGCCTTGGTTTATTTTCGCTTACTTTCTAAAACAAAGAATGTTGTTGAGCATCACGTCTTTGCGGTTTTGATGAAAGTGTTTGGGAACAGCTGTTCGACTTCTAAAACACAGAACTAACAATTCAGGAGTGATTTGTTTATGTAAATGTAGGAGTAAGATGTTTACATAAAAGTGTGAAGTTTCTCATTGCGTCTGATGAGTGAAAGCTTTCCAGAAGGCAGTGATTTGCGTGGCAGCTTATACTGATGTTTCTGCGTGCTAGCTAAGCCTTCGATGCTCTGATACAGGCCTGAAAGAGGCGATGGACACTAGCTGCCTGCCAATATAGTCGCTGGTCTTTTAAAGTCTCCAGTCAGCCTTTGTTCAGTGAAGAGACAGGCACAGTAGGCAACACCCATAATAATCCATGTCCTACTGAGCATTACAAGACAGATGCAAGAAGGAGCCTCCACAGGAGCCTGTGTGTGTGTGTGAGGATGTGTGTACTGCTGTTTGTGTGTGAGGGTGTAAGGCTGTCTGTGTTTAATGTTGTGCATACAGCTTTGTGTGAAGTTGTTTGTGTGTGCTTGAGGTTGTATATGAAGTCGTGTTTGTGAGGCCATGTATGAGGCTACCTGTGTGCAAGGTTGTGTGTAATGCTGTCTGTGATGTATGTGAGGGTGTGCATGTTTATGGTTGTGTGTGTGTGTGTGCGCACGCGCGCTTCCAGACGTTGAGCCTGGCTGCCTGTCTCTGGCGCTGTGTGTGGCAGGGTGAGGGAGGTGCCTGGTCCCCCGGCATCGCCTCCCTGAGCCCAGATGGGTCTTCCCACCGTGGCTGACACACCCCTCAAGTTTGGCTGCAGAGCAACAGCTTTGGAGCTGGATCGTTTGTCCTCTGCTGCACGTCCCAGGCTCGTCCCTGAGAGGTGTGGACATGCGGAGGATGCAGACAGATCAATGCTCGCGACATTCGATGTGGTGCTCTGCCCTAGATCATCCTTTTGTGGATGGAGTATCTGTCTTATGCAACTCTTAAAATCTTTAATTATATTGATATCAAATCATTTATATTCATATTGTTTGTAATGCGTATCGGCATTCCAGATGAGGGCTCATAACTTAGTTTTTGCCAAACACATTCTGAAGATCGTGTTTCCCAGCATGTGACTGGATGTAAAAGTTGTTGGTGTAATTAGTTAATTGTTCAATTGACCTTGGCTTCCTTGAAAGGTGCTGCATAAATATAAATATACAAATATAATTGTATTCACTCATTCATAAATTCTTCGACTCGTTGTGCTCAAACTCATAAAGGAGTGTGTGTCATATAAAACATCTCCGGTCAGAACGCCGTGCCGCCTCTCTGGCAGCCGTAGCGCGTTGGCCCTGCGGGAGCCCCGCTCGGCGCCCCGGGGAGGCCGGCTTGTCTTCGTGCTCTGATGGGCATGAAGGAGGTTTTGCTGTGTGTTTTAAACTCCGTTCTGAATATGAGATCATGACATGCTGTTCTGCTGTTTCCTTCCCCTCCAACAGAGTGTGGTCAGACCATGTCTATCATATCAGCTTATCATGAAGTTCATGATGTAATGAACAGCAAATGAAGATGACGATATTGATTATGTATATAATGTGCTCTTTTAAATGACTGTGAATGCCTGTGTTGTCATATGGGTGTATGCAGAGAGGACCTGAGTGTGTGGACTCTCTGTGAACCGTGAGGGTCCTCTGTTCACACGTCGGCATGAGGCCAAGGTTACTCTGCTCCAGAGCCCTGGCTGTTCTCTGTCTGTAGGGGGCGCTACTCTCACTCCACACCCCGCCCTCCAGGGGGCGCTAGTCTGCGCAAATGTGGTTTTGTTGGGAGTTTGATGGAATTCCTCTTCCTTCTTGATTGTTGAAGTTCCAGTTGTCAGGATGTCCCGTAACCCTGTTGCTTCGGTCGACCTGCCTAAGTAGGTGTTCACTGTTCACTGCTGTTCTTGCATGCAGACTTCTGTGTGTGTGTGTGTGTGGGGGGGGGGGGAATGAGTGGGTTGGAAAGAGAGAGAGAGAGAGACTTGTATTAAGGGGAGAGTTGTTTTCTACGTTAAAATATTGTGCTTGATGATTTTATTTTGTGATGGTAATGCTTATGACAGTCGTGTGATGGTGTGATGTCTTCTGTGTAACTCTGTGTTCCTGTTTAGTTATGAGTTTACAGGCATATTAAATGGAGTCATTCATCATTCTTAACAGTCAGGGCTGTCGCATGTTACTATTGAGCTGCACTTGTGTGGTAATCATATTGACATTATTATGGCATCTTTCAAAAGAAGACCTGATGCAGATCAATGCTGCATGGTAGCTTCTCATTACTTGTGATATAGAAGAGCTGATTTGAAAGAGCAGAGAACGTAGACTTCCAGCTAACTGCATTTTGGTCCTTCCAGGGGAAAGAAAGTCATGAGTTTTAAAAGGAAGAATATTGATAATAATTAGGGCAGTGGCATATTCCATTGAGAATGACTGCAGGGGTTTTTAATGTTTATAAGAGAGGCTGGAGAGAGGGATAGAGGGAGGGAGGGAGACGGAAAAAGACGGAGTGCGACAGAGAAATAGAGAGAGCGACCGGCAGGGAGAGGGAGTCTTGGCTACAGTGTGAGTGACTGTATGCTGATAACAAACAAGTGCGGGGGCCCCACAGGGGAATACACAAAGCAATTACGGCAGAGGGAAGCTGCCTGAAGACCCTTATTAAAATGGAAGAAGCCCAAGGTTCTTTTTTAGCCGCAGTTTTGTGATGGCAGAGCAGAATCTTCTCCAGTTCTCGAACTATATCAGGACAGGAAGTGAACAGAGGAGTCGGAAACTAAACCAGCTCAGGACCGCCCCTGTGCTGTAATGTTTCATTTTATAATGTACAGGAGTTGTATACAGAATGATGATTCCTTCCTAACATATTGTCAAAGCAATTAAAGTGTGATAATTTATGTAAAGTAGGTTTTGTTCCTATGGCAGTATCAACACAAACTTTGTTTGATTCTTTCTATGTTTGAATCTATTTTTAAAACAAGATATACATGGGAGAGTTCCATTAAAATGCAAGAACATTTATTCCCACACAGTACAGCTGTATATCATTGGCTAAGAGACCAGGGGTTGTTACTGAGGTGTAGGAATTCGCTGGGTGTGAAAACAGCAGACGACTTTCCATGTAGATGTTGTAGTCAGCTCAGTATCCGTTCACATGGAAGCAATCAACACCAAAACATGAATGGCCCGGTCAGAAATGGAAGAAGAGGAGATCCGATGGGTGTGTTTGTGTGAGTGTGTGTGTGTGTGTGGAGTGGCTGGGATCTGTCACTCTGGTCTTTTGAGAAATGCAGAGCAGTAATGAGCACTTGCAGAAGAGAATGCTTCCTGAGAGCATTCCATTATTTCCACACGCCCACACATACTGTATATGCATACACATTTTCTGTTTTAGTCTGTAATAGAATGCAGACACCTACTCTGTTTATTGTATTTGTATACCCATTCACATGGTAATATTATTATGAACCATGGCATCATCTTCTGGAGTTATAATGCCGACACCTAGTATTAATGTAGCATAGCACACCGCCGTAACGCACACTGCCGTCATGTCGCCCATTGCAGTTAATTGTTTTTTATCTTCAGCAAATGCAGATGATTCTAAACAGAATCAGTGACTGCACTGCAACATGGGCCAACATGATCTATCATACTCCGAACTAGAGCTAATCTCAGATGCTCACAACTATAGCTAATCTCATAGACTCGGAACTAGAGCTAGTCTAAAGGTTGGCAATTCTCAGGAGTAGTTCAGATTCAAGAGAGCCAGACTGGCTTGTTAAAAAACTGCAGCATTTTCACTCCACCCAAACATCTCAATTTAAACCTTTCACACCATGGTAGTCTGAATCGTCCATTGGTGTAATCCAAATCCATTCAGTACGTGGTACACTCAGGCCAGTGAGATATCGGCTTCATGCCAGAGCTACTAACCATAATGCAAGTCTCTTTTTTTGTAATATCTGAATCTTTTAACGACTGATACACAGAGCTCCATTTTGTGATGAGAGGAATGACATCCATCAGCCCTTCCTATCAGCCCTCGGATCTAATGTGTTTTCTGGACATGCACAGACTCAGTCATAATCCAATCGTCTCATTTTAAAAGACTGTGAGGTCATCGGTATTAGTCTGTGACTCATCAGTGGCATTTATTACTTCGACTGTCGCAGGTTCGGAATATTCACAGAATGAGATAATTCAGATGTGGAAAATCGCTATTCCAGTCAAACATATTTTGTCTGCGGTGTTCTGAGTGGCAGTCTGCAGATAAGGCTTCTCCTGCGTGCAGCCTTTTCTTCTGCTCTGACATTTGGAAATCTGCTACTAGTACAGAGGTTTCCTCAGCCAACCATTTATCTGTTAAGTACACATTTCGAGAGCAATTGAATTAGTAATTAGCCAATTAGTCGTCTGTCACCTGAACATAAATTATACGTGGATTCAAGGCCTCGTTGTAATGCTACCATTTGCTGACTATCAGTGAATACAGTAGGCAAAAGTTTACTTCAGTTTACCAGAGGAAAATGCGCTTTATTGCATTCTTTTGGTTATTTGTGTGTAATTGAATTTCAAGGAGAAAGAGTGAATGACTTGAACTGAGCTGTGATAGGAGTCTCAAAATTAGCTTCAAAACCTGCTTCTCAAAATTAGCTTCAAGACATTCTTATTGTTTGTTCAAAACAATTAGAAGATTCATTTATTTTTTTCTATTCTAAAGGTAACACCATTTTCTTGATATTCTCTCTGTTCTCTTTTTTTATATCCATTAACCTCAACACACAGAAATATGTGAACAGTGTTAAAAAAACAAAAACAAACCCAGGTTGAGTGTTGTGCTGGGTGTGATCTGAGATGAGATCATATTACTGAGTAGACTGTCCCACATGCTGGGTGTGATCTGAGATGTGATCATATTACTGAGTAGACTGTCCCACATGCTGGGTGTGATCTGAGATGAGATCATATTACTGAGTAGACTGTCCCACATGCTGGGTGTGATCTGAGATGAGATCATATTACTGAGTAGACTGTCCCATATGCTGGGTGTGATCTGAGATGAGATCATATTACTGAGTAGACTGTCCCACATGCTGGGTGTGATCTAAGATGAGATCATATTACTGAGTAGACTGTCCCATATGCTGGGTGTGATCTGAGATGTGATCATATTACTGAGTAGACTGTCCCACATGCTGGGTGTGATCTGAGATGAGATCATATTACTGAGTAGACTGTCCCACATGCTGGGTGTGATCTGAGATGAGATCATATTACTGAGTAGACTGTCCCATATGCTGGGTGTGATCTGAGATGAGATCATATTACTGAGTAGACTGTCCCACATGCTGGGTGTGATCTAAGATGAGATCATATTACTGAGTAGACTGTCCCATATGCTGGGTGTGATCTGAGATGAGATCATATTACTGAGTAGACTGTCTCACGTGCTGGGTGTGATCTGAGATGAGATCATATTACTGAGTAGACTGTCCCATATGCTGGGTGTGATCTGAGATGAGATCATATTACTGAGTAGACTGTCTCACGTGCTGGGTGTGATCTGAGATGAGATCATATTACTGAGTAGACTGTCCCACATGCTTTAGTGCTACAGTGACTGCTGCAGCTCACCTGGGTCAGCTGTGCTGTGAGCAGCATTCTTCCATACACCCTGTAACCTCTGACCCTAAACCAGCTATGAACACGCGCCATCATATGGACTTGCACCAGACTATCTGAGCACATTCAACACCCAGCCAGACCAAAGTTGTCCTGAAGACCTCGGGTGAACCAGAAACTGTGAGGAAAGGTGTGTGCTCCTGCTGGGTGCTGCTCTGTCCTGCTGGGTCCTGCACACCAGCTTACTGCCTGACTTTGTCCCGCAGTTATCTCCATCACAATTGCTGTTCTAAAGGTGTAGCCCAAGCACCTCCATCAGCTGCTGCACCTATCCAACATATCCAGTGCACTTCATATCTCCCATGGCGGTCAGTAGTACCTGCTGAAACTGAGGCTTTAGAGACTTGCCTAGAAACCACAGAGCAGAACGGATGCATCTTCACAAATTAATACACATGGAAGAAAGTTCCTAAGTTGTCAGAAAGTGCTGCTCGCTTATCAATAGTTTAATGAAGCAGACTAGCCTCTAGCAACAGACCTCTTCTCAACACGCTTTTACTAATTAACTAATGCACAAACTCACCAAACTAGAAAGTTGATCTTTTAAACCTTTACTAAATGAAACACGCTGGAGCCATTTGGGGACGTGCTGCTGGGTCCTGTGCACTCAGATGACTCCACACACACACACACACACACACAAACACACACAAGGATGGAAAAGAACGTATTTCCTCATTCTCTGTTGAGCAGCAACCTTTGGAGTCTGGATGCAGCTGTGTGCTGTCAGAACCAGGATCACCTGTGGAAGAGCTCCTCATGGGCCTCGGATCACCTGTGGAAGAGCTCCTCATGGGCCTCGGATCACCTGTGGAAGAGCTCCTCATGGGCCTCGGATCACCTGTGGAAGAGCTCCTCATGGGCCTCGCTCCTCATGGGCCTCTGATCACCTGGGCCTCACCTGTGATCACCTGTGGGAAGAGCTCCTCATGGGCCTCTGATCACCTGTGGAAGAGTGGAATGGGCCTCGGATCACCTGTGGAAGAGCTCCTCATGGGCCTCGGATCACCTGTGGAAGAGCTCCTCATGGGCCTCGGATCACCTGTGGAAGAGCTCCTCATGGGCCTCGGATCACCTGTGGAAGAGCTCCTCATGGGCCTCGGATCACCTGTGGAAGAGCTCCTCATGGGCCTCTGATCACCTGTGGAAGAGCTCCTCATGGGCCTCG
Source organism: Brachyhypopomus occidentalis (assembly GCA_020368025.1). Classification (NCBI taxonomy): domain Eukaryota; kingdom Metazoa; phylum Chordata; class Actinopteri; order Gymnotiformes; family Hypopomidae; genus Brachyhypopomus; species Brachyhypopomus occidentalis. Next base: position 5,339,791 of record JAGXOD010001351.1, on the reverse strand, counting down.
GATCACCTGTGGAAGAGCTCCTCATGGGCCTCGGATCACCTGTGGAAGAGCTCCTCATGGGCCTCGGATCACCTGTGGAAGAGCTCCTCATGGGCCTCGTGCTGTCGTTCCGGCCTGCTATTCCTGCAGACACTGGCTTCACTGTCCTGTCGTACTGCTGCACACCACAGCTCTGTCTGCAACCCGCACATGCAGGTGAAGCGTGAAGATGCTGGACTTCCAAACTCCCAAAGCCTTTCAAACTCTAAACCCTCCACTGAGGAGTCATCAGGGTGGGAGAAAAATAGATCATGAAAATGTTCAGTCCTGCAAAGGAAGCTGCAATAACTGACCATGGTGTTTCCATGCTGGACTCTATGTTCTTCTCTGACTCAGGTTTGCGTTCTGGGGGCCTGATCCAGTGTTTTAATAGCACAGTGGCACCCTGTGTTGACCACATGGCGGATGCCCTAGATTGATGGGTTTCACCCAGGTGCAGGGTCATGGGAATATGTGTGCAGCAGATTAACAGATTAACAACTTTTCTCCTTCTCACCCCCCAACCCGCCCCCACTTCCATCCGCAATCTGATAAGGAGAAATTTAATTACTGTGAAATGTACCGTTGCTAAGAAATACAATGCAAAACAACCATATTCCAATATTTCTAAATGTGCTGTAGGCAACTGAATGACAGAAGGTTACATCACTGAGTGTCTTTCATAATTAGCATGTTTAATTAACTGAAACGTCTTGTCAGAAATAATGATGCTGTACATAAATGTTCTGTCTCCTGTCTGAATGAGATGGACAGTGGGGTCAATCATCTGTATCATGGATAGTAATCTGTAATGTGTAAGCAGATTTCTCCAGGGCAGTGATCTCATGGGTTTCTATCGCCTGTCTTACCCTAACACATGTAGTCATTAGAGGGTTTTGGATGTTGCTAATATTTGAAATATCAGGCGGTTTGTGTCCACAGTCTGTTACTACTGCAGCGTCTGTACTGCCGTTCCCCGAACCTGCTTTACACCACGGGGTCCTACAAATTCTGGATGATCATGTATGAGAGTGGATTGTAACCTCTATAGTGGCTTCTGTAAAATGTAATCTGTACTCACATATTGCGGTTATAGGACCCTTGCTGTCAGGACCCTTATTCTCAGGACTCGTACTATCAGGAATGATGGTCCTCTGCTTCCTTCCAATCCCTGCAAATCCTTTTAAGAGAAGAGCTGTGGCAGTGGACATGGTGGCACCACAGCTGATGCATCACAGATCAGTCAGTGTGTTAGACACATGGCTAAACCCAACACATAGAAATGTTTTTATTCCTGGCCAGAACATTGAAATAGACAGCGTGAGTAAAGAAATTCTCTACTCTACACCCTGTACTCCATCCTTATATACAACCACTGCTCCTTCTTTATCTACACCCTCTACTACTACATGTATGGTAGTGTTTAAATATTACAAGAAAAAATTGTAATGCATCAAAATGACATTCAAAGGAACATACTATATTTACCAAAACTGATCTAACCTGCTCCCAAAGAATCGAGTGTTCTTTCCTTCAAAATGTTATTTGCATTCTCATTAAGCCAATGAGCATGCAAATGTCTGTTAATTAGCATTTAGACGGGTATGGTTACATCTCCATCAGAGCAGGTGGTGTTGTTTTAAACACTTTAGTGTGGCATTTTGAGCTGATGAAGACCAAATGGGAAATCAGAATCACACTTTCACTCCCATTTCACTACAGCTCCCATCATGCACAAACCCTAATTCACATTCCTATGAGGACGTCTCCTTATTCCTCATGTCGCAGGGAGTCCTGACTTATTCCCTGCTGATGTCACTGTGCATATTTGCATATTGTGTGTGTGTGTGTGTGTGTGTGTGCAGCACACCCAAGTGGCAGGAAGTCACTGTCCATGTATGCGTGGTGTTCTGCACTCGTCCTTGATCTGCCTGTACAGCTATACATACCTCAAGAGCTGAATGAGATCTGGGTGGTTGGTTGTTTCTGTGTGTGTGTGTGTGTGTGTGTGTTTGATTTAATGGAGCAGATCTACTAAATACATGTAATATTGTAAAGTGTGTATCACTCAACCTCCTCCACTCATCATCCACATATCGATTTTTAAAAATATTTCTGGATGAGTGTTATTTAACACCTCTATTTTTTCGTTCCCAATGTGTATTGCAGCGTTGTTACCGTGGAGATGTCATTATTGTGGAGATGCTATTGGCCCATGCCAATGTCATTCTGGATTGTTTGCTAAAACCTGGTGGAATGTGTTTAACAACCAGGTGTAATTGAGCAGGGAGTGTTTGTGTGTGTGTTTAAGCTGCTCCACCCTGATTTAGCAACATGCAGGTTGTTCTGCTTACGACACCACCCAATTCACTCACTCAGGACATAAATGCACACCCAGTGTGTTCATATCAGGACAGGCAGCTTTAAAAGGCAACTCCTTCACAAACCTCACACGAGGCCAAACCGCTATGATCATGCGGTGTCACCACCAGGACAGCAGCCCCTGCGAACGGACAGCAAGGACTCAGAACACGTCAGAGTTTCGCATTCAGACTTGTGGGGAAAAATTAATTAATAATGTCACTTTAAACCTTTAAATAGCATATTTTTTTTTTTTTTTTATTTTATCACAATTTATCAGCTGGCAAACAACAAACAAGTAAATGATAGAGAGAGAGAGGGAAGAGGAGAGAGAGGGAAGAGGAGAGAGAGAGAGGAGAGAAACGTATTGCTTTTAATGTTAATTCTGATTATCGCTTTGGCAACAGTTGCTAATTGCAATTCATGCCTATGAAGCAATTTGAACTTGAGAGAGAAGAGACAGATATGAATGAGAGAAAGAGAGACGGGGAGAGAGAGACAGAGATGGAGAGAAGAGAGACACTTGAGGGGGGGGTGTAAGAGAGAAACGGTGTAAAAGATGGATGGAGAGCGAGAGAGAGAAAGTCCAGCTATGACATGATTAATTGTTGCGCTCTTTATCAATGATTGTAGTGTTATTATTCTCACACTCATTATCGGTGTCTGACACTAGCAGTCTGTGACTGTGTGCTTCCCCATGTTAACCAGAGGGGTTGTGTGAGGGGTGGAGGTGGTGTATGGGTGTGGAGGGGTGTATGTGGGTGTATGGCGGTGTGGAGGGGTGTATGTGGGTGTATGGCTGTTTGGAGGGGTGTATATGGGGTGTATGTGCTGTATAGGTGGAGGGTGGATATGTCCGCTCTTGTGCTGCATGTAGAGGGGGTATATGGGGTGGAGGGTGGATATGTCCGCTCTTGTGCTGCATGTATAAGGGGGTGGAGGGGGTATATAGGTGGAGGGTGGATATGTCCGCTCTTGTGCTGCACGTATGGGGGGTGGAGGGTGGATATGTCCGCTCTTGTGCTGCACGTATAGGGGGTAGAGGGGGTATATAGGTGGAGGGTGGATATGTCCGCTCTTGTGCTGCATGTATGAGGGGTAGAGGGGGTATATGGGATGGAGGGTGGATATGTCCGCTCTTGTGCTGCACGTATAGGGGGTAGAGGGGGTATATGTCCGCTCTTGTGCTGCACGTATAAGGGGGTGAAGGGGGTATATAGGTGGAGGGTGGATATGTCCGCTCTTGTGCTGCACGTATATGGGGTAGAGGGGGTATATGGGGTGGAGGGGGTATATAGGTGGAGGGTGGAAATGTCCGCTCTTGTGCTGCACGTATAAGGGGGTATATAGGTGGAGGGTGGATATGTCCGCTCTTGTGCTGCACGTATGGGGGGTGGAGGGGGTATATAGGTGGAGGGTGGATATGTCCGCTCTTGTGCTGCACGTATATGGGGTAGAGGGGGTATATGGGGTGGAGGGGGTATATAGGTGGAGGGTGGAAATGTCCGCTCTTGTGCTGCACGTATAAGGGGGTATATAGGTGGAGGGTGGATATGTCCGCTCTTGTGCTGCACGTATGGGGGGTGGAGGGGGTATATAGGTGGAGGGTGGATATGTCCGCTCTTGTGCTGCACGTATATGGGGTAGAGGGGGTATATGGGGTGGAGGGGGTATATAGGTGGAGGGTGGATATATCCGCTCTTGTGCTGCATGTAGAGGGGGTATATGGGGTGGAGGGTGGATATGTCCGCTCTTGTGCTGCACGTATAAGGGGGTGAAGGGGGTATATAGGTGGAGGGTGGATATGTCCGCTCTTGTGCTGCACGTATGGGGGGTGAAAGGGGTATATAGGTGGAGGGTGGATATGTCCGCTCTTGTGCTGCACGTATAGGGGGTAGAGGGGGTATATAGGTGGAGGGTGGATATGTCAGCTCTTGTGCTGCACGTATGGGGGGTGAAGGGGGTATATAGGTGGAGGGTGGATATGTCCGCTCTTGTGCTGCACGTATAAGGGGGTGAAGGGGGTATATAGGTGGAGGGTGGATATGTCCGCTCTTGTGCTGCACGTATGGGGGGTAGAAGGGGTATATAGGTGGAGGGTGGATATGTCCGCTCTTGTGCTGCACGTATGGGGGGTAGAGGGGGTATATAGGTGGAGGGTGGATATGTCCGCTCTTGTGCTGCACGTTTAAGGGGGGTGAAGGGGGTATATAGGTGGAGGGTGGATATGTCCGCTCTTGTGCTGCACGTATGGGGGGTGCATATCTTGCAGGCATGAGTGTGTAGCAGCTGGCACAGCCTCCTCTCAGGAGACAATACTAGTACCTTAAAACGATCTGCTGTTCTTCAGAGGAGCCGTGTCCCTCGCCTCGTTTACAGCACTATAGCTGACACGTGCGTGCGTGAATTACTGGCTTTGTGACGGTGCTATTCCTCCTCGTGGTCATTTTAGGCTGGATATCACTGCAGTGGGAGCTTAAACAGACACTCTGAAGATGCCTGGGTGAGTCTGGATGGGCTTGGGTGATGCCGCTTGCTCTAATAGTGCCCTAAATATGGTCCCTGTCTTTAAGCTGCGTTTAAACATTCACAGCAGGAGAGCCCAGCAGCACCCTAGGATGCGGCCCCCGTCCAATGGGAGTTCAGGAAAGCAGTAGTGGTGATGCCGAAGGGCCAAGGTCACACACAAGCAGAAGTGATGAGACGTGATTGGCCAGCACTATGTTCTGTGTAACACGCAGGCGTGTGCACGGTTACAGTGGGAAGGCGTCTTGCTCGCAGTGCTGTGATACATTCTATAGTGAAGATGAGACGGTCGCCTGGCCTCCCGTCACCTCCCTGCATCTGTGTGTGTGTGTGTACCTGTGTGTATGTGTGTGCATTTGCATGTGAGCGTACCTGTGTGTGTGTGTGTGTGTGTGTGTGTGAGTGCATTTCTGGGAGTGTGCGCTCACTCTGTTCAGGCATGTGGTTCAGAGCTAACAGGCTAATCTCTTTTGTGTGTGTGTGTGTGTGCATGTACGTGTGTGTGCATTTCGAGTGCTCTGACCAAGCTGGTGGTTCAGGCTAATCCGTTTTGCGTTTCTACTCCGCGCTGCACCGAGGTCTCTGTGCTCTCCACTCGGCTGCCTCTGTACAGCAGCCGCGTTCCTCACAGCTCCGACATCCATCGCACACTCGCAGGACGCTTCTGAAGTGCCGTTTGAAATGCGCATGCCGCCTCTCCTTATTGAAATACGTGTATAAGGTTGCAACGGAAAGAAATGAACACGTCTGTTGTGCTTAAGGGATTTTGGCTAAAAGGTCAAAGCTGAACATGAAACGTGTGCGTGTGTGAGGAACTCCCGTTTGTGAAGTTTCTATGTGCTTGATTGACTTTGTTTTAAATGCTTTTTTATGTTGTGTGTGGGTGTGCGTGAAAGAAAAAAGACATGGTTGGGGTGTGTGTGTGTCCTAAATGAATGACCCTGAAAGAACATAAAAGATAGTTTAAAGGTGTAGAGTTAGAGAGGCTAATTGAAAGAAACTTTCAAGGTATTTGTGTCGGCTAAAGAAAAAAATAAAATATTTCACTATTTCACGCACGCACGCGCACACACACTCGCGCGTGTGCACACACACACACTGTGAGACAGCGTCTGTGTTGGCCCAGAACCCTCATTTACTCTCTGACCTCCAGAACATGGCTACTATTACTCCAGCAATCTCAGTCCGAGCTATGACAAAGGGTGATGAGAGGTGTGGCAGACAGCGGCGGGACGAGAACATTACGGGTGGAGGCGGAGGTGGATGAAATGGAAAACGACTGAGCATGATGGACCGAGAGCACCCTGATGGAGCTGGAGAGAACAGGCGAAGAGTAGGAAAGAGTTTCTACGGATGAAAAAGTGTGTGTGTGTGCACGCTGGAGGCTCGAGCATGCTCACATGCGCACTGTGTGTGTGTGTGTGTAGGTCAGTGCTGATGGTACTAACATAAGCAAAAGGTGTAGATGGCAGGTGGGCTGATGCTTTTAGTGTGTGTGTGCGCCTAGGTCAGTGCTGATAGCAGTAGCATAAGCAAAAGGTTTGGATTGGAGATAGGCTGTGCGTGTGTCTAAAAGCCCATTGGTTCTATATGTTCAATATGAAGCAAAGAAGAAAGCATGCGTAAAAGAGAGGGAGAGAAACAGAGGGCATGAAGGAGAGAGGAGAGATGGAGGGGATGCTCTCAGCCACAGACGCACTCCTCTCTCCCCGAGTCTGCTCAGATGGGGAAGCTCCTCCAGACACAGGCTGATGGATGAGCTACGAGTGCAGGCGTGTGTGTGTGTGGAGTGTGTGTGGATCGCGTGCACATGTGGAGCATGAGGGCGGGGTGTGTGTGCACGTGCGTGTGCGCGCGCATGTATATGGAGCGTGTGTGTGAGACAGTGTGTGTGTGGAGTATGTTCTCTCTGCTCATCTTCTTGCTCCTGGTGTCCCCACTCTCTTCCCCCATCACAGGGTTATTTATGCCTCCACTCACAGGGAACCACTGCACATCCCCCTGCTCCCCTGCCCTCCTGCCCCCCTGCTCCTGATGAAGAGCCCCGCTAATACGCCTGCTGCTCTATGGCCCTCGGAAAACAGCAAGACTCGACGTGTGTTTGTGTGTGTGCGTCTGTCCCTCTCTGTTATGTCTGGGATGACTGCTCCAACTGGGAGAACTGTTCCTGCTGTTGTACACACAGGTGGCCATTACAGATGCATTACAGGTGGCTTATCCGGTCCTGTATGAAAGTGTTTAAACCCTCCCGGAGCTGGTCCGTCTTTCACCAATCAGCACGGAGCTTGAAAGAAAGCAGGTGGCAGAGGCGTTGAAGTGGCTGTCAGATTAGTTGCGTAACCCGTAATATTCACAGCTGTCGGTGGGGTGTCTGGATGTGCATTCTACCTCAGGTTAATTAACAGTTTGTTAGGTAGATACATGTAAAGCTCAGATGGCATACGCTGATGATGTCGGGAGCTGTTGTGAGGGGAACCCTGTGACCCGCGGTTAAATGAGTGGGTAAAGAAACCCACTGAACATGCCACTATGGACTTCTGTCATATGTATCTGACATTTAGTTCTGTAATTATGAAGCACATAATGAGTGAGAGAAGAGGGACTTGTACAGACAGGGGGTGTGGTTCACAGAGAGGAGGGGCTTGTCCATCAGGGGGTGTGGCTGACAGAGAGGAGGGGCTTGTACAGACAGGGGGTGTGGTTCACAGAGAGGAGGGGCTTGTCCATCAGGGGGTGTGGCTGACAGAGGAGGGGCTTGTGCAGACAGGGGGTGTGGTTCACAGAGAGGAGGGGCTTGTCCATCAGGGGGTGTGGCTGACAGAGAGAGGAGGGGCTTGTGCAGACAGGGGCATGGGCTCCCATGATGTAGTCAGCATTCATTAGTGCTGCAAGCGCTGCAGCCTGTAACAGGTTCCTCTGATGTTTTTTTTCAAGAGAAAGAGAAAGACAATAATGTTCATTATTAATGTGACAATCAAATGATGGAGTTTTAATAGACAGACTTGATAAAAAACAGACCCTCTAAACTTTCCAAACCCTATAAACCCAAACGCTACAAATGTTATAAAAGCAAAAGTGGAAGGAAAAAGAAGAAAAATGGAAGAGAGGGCAAAAAATAGAGAGAAAATGAAAGAGTAAAAGACGGGAGTAAAGGAGAGAGTATGGGACAGAGGAGATGGACACAGACATCATTACAGCAGAAAAACCTAATGGTGGCTCTGAGGCTAAGGCACAAACCTACACACACACACACACACACACACACACAAGTGCAGCATGTACACTCCAACTCAACACTACACCCTTGTTTTATATGAATAAATTATCGAGTCTCTCAGGGCGGTGAATGGGGATTACTGGGGTGTGCTGGTCCTTTACAGACCAGTCAGTCAGGGTCAGTAATGGTCAGTGATTTCAAACAGATATTTGCTGGATCGTTTGTGGGCTGACGGCTGCATGTTTAACGTCTCTGCTGTGATTAACATTTTAGATGTTCTGCTTTGCTCATGAGTGACTAAACAGAATTCTCCTTGCCACATCTGCCACGCCCTGTTCTGAGACTCACCTCCTTCTTCTGTAGACACGCCTCCTCCTCTGAGAGACGGCGTGTCTGTTTTTCATTAACGGCTCATGTATTCCCCCCCCCAAGAACGCCTGTGCCACATCTACTGAAGGCAGCACCCAGCACTACATCGTGGGTGGACAATCACAGCTTCCTGCTCGGCCAGCTGATGCATCTTTGTGTGATTTGTTGTAGTTATTTTGCTAATGTGTGTTTGTGTATTTCTCTGTGTGTGTGTGTTCTGTTTGCAGTGGTGTTTGACGATTGTGCAGGGAATAAGGGCGTGGCATTCGAAGTGTCCGACCCGGACTTCCTGATAGACAAGGACTGGAATCTCATCCCGAGAAGAGACGTGACTGACGGTGACGCGGTCATATTCGTGCACGGACACAGTCCACACGCAGATGACATGGCGCAGGTGGACATCGTCGGCGCTCCGCCCACGTCCACCAGGACGCTCAGGGTAAGTGTCTGTGTGTCTGCGTTTACTCTCACACCGCAGTGGCTGGCAGGACATCAAGGCGATTAGCTCTGAGCAGAAGAGTCAACCTTGCATGTCCTGTTACAGCCGAGAAATTGTGGAGGTCTCCAGAGCTGTTGGGAGACACGCATGGCTTGGCGGTGTGCACGTGGATCGGGGCACAGAATAAGCGGGACCTGCTTCTGCCCCGCTGCCTCTGGGACGGCTGTCTCTTCCCTCATTACAATCACACTTGACAAAACTTTGTTTCCTCACAACTGCGAACGGTTCCTTTATTGAGAATTCCACGCAGCATCTTTCTTCCCTGCCGACCGCTCCAGTCGGGCGGAGAGGAGCAGGCGTGGGGGAACAACCCCCTTCCCACTGCCTCCCCTCATAGTGCTGCTGTCTGGGATTAAGTGATTTAAAGATTTCACGAATTGGTCTCGGGCGTTTGCTGCTTCCCCCATGGTACGCTTCACTTCCGTCTAGGAGCAGGTGGGACTTTGCTGCTTCTGGGTGCGACGTGGGCCTGCTCGTCTCGTGGTGCGACGTGGGCCTGCTCGTCTCGTGGTGCGACGGGGGCCTGCTCGTCTCGTGGTGCGACGGGGGCCTGCTGGTGGTGTGAGCACATCCCTGTACCCTGCCCCTCACTCCCAGTCTGCTCAGGCCTAGCAGACCAGTGTGAACAGTGGCAGGAGACAGAAGGCCAGTGCACAGGCCCCACTTTGTACAATAACGATGGAGTTTGTCTGGCTTCCTGCTTGTAACAGGCTGATATGTTTAAGTGGAACCTGCAGGCCGCTCTGGTATCCTGGGGCGTGGCTGGGGTGGGTTCCCATGCGCGGCTCTCCTCCCCGCCTCAGACAGGCAAGCGTCACCAGCAGGCGGGACTGGCATCGGCATCGGCGTGCATGATGAGAAGGACTCAGCATGGAGAAAGGCTTCGTTATGAATCCCAAAAGCTGTGTAAAAAAGACGAATGATGGAAGAAGTGCTGAGGCTCGGCGTCTGAGCGGTGGTGTCTGAGCAGCGTCTGTATCGTGGCCCGTTTCTCTGCTACAAACCACAATAAATAAAACAAGTACTACAGATTTAGCATTTGGTTTAATTGTCAGTTTTATTGCACTCAGATTATTGATAAGTATGAGATAAAGTGGAAGGGAAGTTTTGACAGGCCCCAGAGGCCAACACAGACGGTGAGCGCCGGAGACGCGGGAGAACTGCAGAGCAGCGTCTCTGACAAACAGGCCATCCGGAGGAAAACAGAAAAGCCACTATAACTCTCACACTGCGGCGGGATCGATATATGAATAAATGAAAGAACAGATTTCAATTGGGAATGCATGCAGGATTTACGGGACACCACGGGCTTTCGTTTGTCTTTGCTGTAGTCGCGCGGAACGAGAACACCTCTGCTTTCCTGACAAATGAACAGAAAGTAGAAAACGGCAAACACACAAAGGAGCTTAAACTAGTGAGAAGATCTTTTGCATCTTCATCATTTTGTGGTGCTATTGTCTAAACAGAGCAAACGGCTCCCGGCGGAACCAGGACTTCTCACCTCTTCAGTGTCTGCCTCACACTGCATCTGTATTGCGTTTTGAGATAATTGATATATATTATTTGTCTCTAGAACTGTAGACATGATTTGTGTTGCAGATTGTACTTAAAGAAATGTACCTTGGGGCACTTTTTCACTTTTGGGGCTGTTTGTAGATTTTTGGGTTAAATCTACAAAAAGGAGTACTAGTGAGTTGCATCAGTTGAACATTATTGGTATACACATGTGTCTCAGTTGGGTTCCTCTGCATTTTTATGGTACGTGCTTCTGCTGTTGGATGGTGCAGACTACTGGCTCTCAAGAAGAACGTCACCTTGTCAATCTCAGTGTCCACCCTGCTACGCATCTCTGTACCCAGCACCGTGTGTCTGTACCCAACACCGTGTGTCTCTGTCAGTTATGTGCGGTTTATGTACCTGTCTGATGGTCCTGTGTCAACAGTTCCCAGTTCCTGTCCATCCCATCACCCTCCAGCAAGAATGTTAACAGGGGACACCATAGCTGGGTAGAGTCTACTGGCATGTGCTCGTAATCTGCAATGGAAATCCACATGTCTCACTCTGGTCTTCCGGCTCCTCCCACTGTGGAGAAATGAGACGTCAGGACAGAGTAATCCTGCAGCCAGAGATCAGCGGAGACATGTGGACACATGAGACGTCAGGACGGAGTAATGCTGCAACCAGAGATGAGCAGAGATGTGGAGACATGAGACGTCAGGACAGAGTAATCCTGCAGGCAGAGATCAGCAGAGACATGTGGACACATGAGACGTCAGGACGGAGTAATGCTGCAGCCAGAGGTGGGGCGCCAGTGTCAGCAGAGACATGGCTGCACTCCTGATGCTCATGAGACAGTTGCCGTAGCAATGGAGGTCGATTTGTGATGAGTAAGGGAAAGGGAGAGTGTTCTGGTCCGTGTGTCTTCATCCTGAAGGTGGGACGCAAACGTGGGTGGCAGTTTTTATAAAGGATCAGGATTTTGAGATCTAATGTACAGTCTGAAGGTGTTCCTGCTTTGAACAGCCTCTCATGAGTGGGGGGTCCGGGACTAGGTATGCACCTGCTGTTAACGTCCCAGTATCCTCAGCGTCTGGCATTAATGGAGGTCACGTACAGCAGGAAGGGGCGGAGCCCCGATGATTGTGCTGCTGTAAGTTATGGAGAGCAGCCATTAAAGATTCATGACCATCTTCACTCTGGGATGTCAGCACACATCCACAGGGGTTGTACATCAGCTGCAGGGAGAGGGTGTGGCCTGCTTTGAGAACGAGAACACACACTGATCTGTCCTTGAGGACGTGTGTGTGGGGGTGTGTGTGTATGTATATGGGTGGGGGGGGTGTAGTCCATCAATAACTCCAGAGCAACCATCCATGCCTCCAACAGGAAGGGAGGGGTTTTAAGTTTCCATCTCTCCGTCTCTCTTTCTTCCTTCACCTCCTTCAGGTGACGGGGCTGACGGAAGCATTTCATCTCCGCTGTAGTACCTGTCACTCTTTCCCTTGTGCCTCTTATCTGGTCGCTGAAAATAACATAAACTCCCATTATGCGTAGGGAGGCGTGGCAAGCCTTTCATCGCACGCCAGAATGGAATGGCAGCCAAGGTGAACTGCACTCTGGGATTGATGTGGTGCCGTTCGTGCGTGACAGTTGGCTCGGGCCAGTCAAAGGACACGCAGTGTCTCTTAGCCAATGAAGGAGCATCGCTCAGCTATGATAATGAGTTTGATCTTTATACATATAATCACCCACTCAACTAAAACAAGGAGAAACCGCTCTGCAACACTCCAGTCAACAGCCCCGGGGATGTTTAATGTGACATTTGAAATCTGCTCACTAGTCCTGCAGTGCTGCCCATTAAGGGGGCAGGAGCAGCTTCGCCCCAGCCGCGCGCCTCACGTGTGCCCCAGCCGCGCGCCTCACGTGTGCCCCAGCCGCGCGCCCCAAGCTGTGTGCCACACGTGTGCCGTGACGGACATCGTGTCCCGCTGTCATGTTTGGCGCTGGGCCTGCCCTGTCCTCTGCGGCTCTTCCACCAAACGCGTGCAGGCAGCTTGGCGCGGCAGGCGGCGTGTCCTGCGCGTCGGGGTGACGGCGCCGGGCTGCCGTAAACAAACGGCTTCATTTCTGGAGTCCTCCTGTTCCATGCTCTCCGTCATCCTGACAGCCACTGGGCTTTGGCAGCTGGGGAGATGGCGCCCACACCAGCAGCACGCTGCCAGCGTCAGCAGCGTCAGGCGCGGGCACACAGCAAGGACAAAACCCATCCTGTCTCCAATGCAAATCACCGCTCAGCTCCAGAGATGCTGCTGTTTTTCTCCCTTCAAATTGTGTTATTTTAGTCAGACACAATGAATGGCCTGTCATTGGTCGGTTTTTTTTCCCTCAGTTTGGGTGTTGGGTTTTCTGTTTTGGTGAGTGTGAGTGGCAGGGGCATCAATGTTACACACTAGGGCAAAATACCAGCCAACCAGGAGAGAGAGAGAGAGAGAGAGAGAGAGAGGAGCTGAGAGATGGGTGGGGCTATTCTATTCAATTCTTGAATGGTCTTCAGCTGGTTCAGATCATACCTGAAAAATGGGGGATTCTTTATTGCTATTGCCAATCATGAATGTAAACGATCTCATGGGTCCAGGACAATCATGAATCTAAATGAGCACCCTTGTCCTGTGGTGTCCCTCAAGGATCCATTACTGGGCCTCTCCCATTCAAACTCTATACGCTTCCACTAGGCCAAATCGTTTAAAACGGTGAATCATCACAGCTATGCATATATGCAGATGAATCCAGCTCTATCCACAAATGAGTGCAGATGTGTCTGTGCTCTAGTGATGTGTGCATTGACGTGAGGCTGCCATTTGTGCCCTCTGGAGACGTGCTAATCCAGAGTCCTGATCCATTTTTTCGCTGAGAAAGAGTTTCTTTCACTCTCCTGGTCCACCGTTGCACAGCAACATGGCCGCTTTGTTTACACCCGTGATCAGATGATCACCCTGAAGCCGGCCAGCATGGCGACCAGGACGACAAACATCCCCGAAGAGATTTGCAGACATAGGGGATGCAGAGGAGGAAGAAAACAACGCGCGGGGACAGCGAGGGCGAGACAATGGAGGCTTATGGAGAAGAGGACATGTACGCTGTGTATTTAGCATGAGTCTCCAGAGGGTCCCCTTGATGTGGAAGACGTCCTGCGTTGTTCCTGTCCTGAAGACTTGGTGACCCAGTGACCTGGAGGACTACAGACCAGTGGCACTGACTGGCTTCATCCCTCTCCACCCTCTACACCACGGACCTCAGCTATTGTACAGAGACCTGCCACCTTCAGAAGGTTTCTGTGACATGGTGTGAGCTGAACCATCTCTAAATCAGTGTGACAAAGACAAAGGAACTGGTGGTGGATCTGAGGAGGGACGAACAAGCCCTGTGTCCATCAGGGGGGACAGTGTGAACACTGTGAAGGACTACAAATACCTGGTAGGGCACGATAAACTGGCAGGTATTTGTAGTCTAGCAGGCAGAGGGTGGCAGACACCAACAGACTCAACAAACTGATCTGCAAGGGTGGTGACGTTGTGGGCGTTGAGCTGGCCTCGCTGTTGGCAGCGACGGAGAGGAGGATGCTATCTAAGCTGCGGTCCATTATGGACAGTGTCTCCCACCCACTCTACAACACACTGGACAATGTCTCCCACCCACTCTACAACACACTGGTGAGACACAGGAGCTCATTCAGTGCACGACTACCAAAATGCACCACAGAGCACCACAGGAGGTCCTACCTACAGCCATCAAACTTTATAACTCCTCCCTCAACGTGTGACACTACGGTTAATTTACTGTGCAATACTTTATACGATGCACTCCATATTCATATTTATTATCACAGCCACTGCCACCTTACTGTTTCTAGTGAATATAAATTAGTGTATATATTACACATTTCTTTTTTATTTTAGAGTATTTAAATTAGTGTCTATTCTTCTACATTAACAGTTGCAACTGTAATAACTGCAATTCCCCACCGGGATCAATAAAGTTTTTTCTGATTCTGATAGAGATCGTAAACAAATGGATGAGAGAAAGCTTCCTACACAGAATCAAAGAAAATAATTACATTTGGCAGTAAACACCTAAGCAAGAAAGTCGGCCTCTACTTTCTCAAGGACACCTCAATGTTTACAATCCACGTCTGAGCAGCACAAGAAGAATTCATCCATGTCGTCACCTGCACCAGACTGGACTACTGCATTTCATATCTTCTTCCCAAGACCACTGTTTATGTTAAAGCTCCAGCTTGTTCAAAACAAGAAGAAGAGGCAACAGACAACATTATTCACATTTGCTACCAATTCATTAGAGAACAAATTTCAAAATACTTCCACATGTATATAAATGACTAATCAGGACCCACATTCATGCTAGAAGCTAAATCAGGTCTCTCCGATCACTAGGGACCAGACCTGCGCGTGCTGGGAGACCTGCGCGTGGGGAGACCTGCGCGTGTTGGGAGACCTGCGCGTGTTGGTAGACCTGCGCGTGCTGATCTTACACGTATGCCTGTTATTCCCATTTTTTCCAAATTTATTTTTGTTTTCTGCAGCCTTCATTTAGCACTGCATTTTTTATCTGTAGGATTACACTGCACTTTAATTTTCTATTTAGGATCGGTTCACACATTCAATATTGACTTTTTTTTAGTTCTTGACCCACTGTTAATTTGTAGCAATTCTCTCATTTGGTTGTTTAATCTTTTGGCACTTGTTATTTATATGAGGGAGGAAACCAATAGTGCTCGAAACAAACCAAAGTAGCATAAAAACAAACATAAAATACTAGATGACCTGTGCGATGTACCAAAGGAAAATACAAAAACTCTGCCCTGACTTCCTATCCTGAACCAGGAAAAAAGAGTGAAACAACAAAAGTATCGTTTCCCTCCCGTATGCGAGAGGTATAAAAACACACAATGTACGGAAGTCGGAATTGGAACAAACAGACCACGACAATACACACGTAAGTCATAATCTTTATCATCCCAACATTAACACACACAAATCAAAATGTCACGAAAGCAGAACTCTGTTGCCCTCGGCTGCCCTAGTCATCTCTGGTGGAGCGTCCTGGAATGATCTTTTATACCATTCTTCGGTGGGCTTGGATGGTGCATCATCCAGCCACGAGCGCTAGCCGGATCATCCCATGGAGGCGTGGCAAGACTCCGGGACGTCTCGCCTCTCGCATCTGGATGGAATGGGATGTGAGGACAAACGAATACCAACAACAGAGAAATATGAGGACATGCGTAACGTCCCAAATACGAGGCAGAGGCCACGCGGGGTAGCAACATCGCTTTCCATTCAAAAATGTATTGTACTGTGATTCTTTTTTTTTTGCTGCAAAAGATGTTCTGAGGTCATCTTTCTCAGGATGTAACTGGCTTTATTATATAATGCTGTTTTCCTTGATATTTTGCTACAGGTTTGTGTAAATCGGATGGCATCACTGCATGGAAAGGTGCTGTGCATACACACTTGCCCAGTCTTGACTAGAGAAAACAAAATCAAGTGGGATTTCACAGAAGGAAGATGAAAAAGACCGTGTGAAAGTGCAGGCAGGACGTGGTGTGGGTGCTGCATCTCTGCGTACGCTGCCGTCGCCACTGTGTGTTTCTATCAGCGAGCGGCTCTGACATTTCATTCCCTTCTCCTCTTGGCTCACTTTTCCTCACTCTCCCCCTCACCCCCTCGCCAGCGTACTTCAGACAGATCAATGTAATATGTCCAGATGCATGCTGGGAGCAGTGTGCGTCTTGTTCACATTCTCGGTATAAATGTCAGGGCTGAACCAGTGCCTTGTCTGGAAGATGCACCTTAATGTGAACAGAAAATGCATTATTGGCAACATCATGAATGTAAATGCTCAAGACTCTAAGTTTATGATCTTATGACTCGATTATGCTGTTTTCTTCCCACTCGGTGTTTAATAATAGGGTCGTGCACCTCTACCTAATTGACCTTCTGCCAAAAAAAAAGGGCTTTGTTTGTGGAATTCATGACTGAGCCAGTAATGTTAATGCACCAGTACAATCTTTGTGTTTTTCCAGGGAGCAGGAACCCTGAAGGTTCCGTAGAACATTTGTGAAGGCTATAATTTACACTTTGCAACACGACATTTCGAGCTTTCGAGGCCTTGCTGACGTTGCAAGAGCAGGTCTGAGCTGTTGGTCAGACTTTGCTGAGTGTTGCCGACTGGTCCATTAAAGAGAGCTCTTCCCCTTATGCAGGGCGCCGGCGGTCATGTCCTAAATGGATTGGCCATTGGGAGGTGCTTAGGGAGAAATGGACTGGCAGGAAGCAGAGGGCTAATCGATTTGGATAGCCACTTCATATCTGCTAATGCTGTTTGCTAATTCATTCTGTGCTTCTTCCACACTTCACTCCCAGACCTGTTCCGGTTAGCAGAGCAAAAATAAGAGTCGGCAGTCGTCTGGACGAGCTGCTGCTGTGCTGGCGCGTGTCGTGACTCTGAGACTGGTCACTTGCGTATGCGCGGTGCTGTGTGCGAGTGTGGAAGCCTTCTGGCTGCCCAGGGCAGGTCAAGCTGGAGGGGTCACCAGGTCACTGCTAATGCCCTCAGCCTCAATCCTTGAAACCTCCTCTAAGCTCGATGGCCCGAGGACTTTGAAGAGAAACGAGGGAGCAGAATGGAGGGGCAGAAAACGAGGGAGTAGAATGGAGGAGGAAGGAGAGGATGGTAACGGAGGATGGATATTTGTGGAGTTTGGATGCAGATAAACTCCATTAGGCTGTACCATCACTCAACAAACACACACACACACGCATATGTACTGTATATGTGCATGCACATGTTCTATAAAATATATATATATATATATATATATATATATATATATATATATATATATATATATTCACTGTACTTTGCATTACTTCACTCTCATTGGCTAATCGCTGCTGGGCTCATACAGGGGTGGCTGGGGGCAGGTGATGGGCGTGGCCACCGAGGCTGAGGGCGGGTGAGGGGTGTGGCCACCGAGGCTGGCCAGACACCTTTAATAGATGCCATTAATGACCTAGACAAGGTCATTGATCAAAGAACTAAAGGAGAGAAAAGGCCACACGGCCTCCTGGTTCAGCTCTGTCAGAAGTGATGGGATCCTGCTTGGCTTCATAAAGACAGAACTTATGGAGACTAATTGAATAGCCGTAGTGTAAAGCAGCTCTTAATGAGATTAAAGTGTGTGGTTGTAACCCTTCATGGATCTCCTGTCAGTGGGCGAGATATCTCAGCCTAGATGTGCTAATGAGCTGCAAATTACTATATGTTTAGTTTCCTTTGGATCTCATATTAAGCATTAATTGTTATCTTTGATTGTACTGGGAATTATAGAAATTACCATGAATAAATGAAATAATCTCTTGAGGAATTGTCTAGGCAATCTTACAATCTTGGGTTTTAAAGCCATTTGGTGTGTTAAATGAAAGCTACTTTGTGTTTTATTTACTATTGCAATGGTCATATTTTAACATTAGTCTGATGGTCTCCTCTCTCTTCCTCTCTCACTCTCTGTTCCTCTCTCCCTCTCTCTCTGTTGTGTAGGATGTCCTGTCTCTCGGGGGGATCATGGCGTATAGGTTGAAGAGGTCTCTGTTGGTGCCACCCATGTTTGTGCCCGAGAATCAGCGCGGCCCATTTCCTCGATCCATTGGAAAGGTGAGGCAGCCACACACGTCCCGCACAGCCCGGTCCTGCACAGCCTGGTCCCGCACACGTCCCACACAGCCCGGTCCTGGACAGCCTGGTCCCACACACGTCCCCGCACAGCCCGGTCCTGGACAGCCTGGTCCCACACACGTCCCTGCACAGCGCGGTCCTGCACAGCCTGGTCCCGCACACGTCCCACACACGTCCCGCACAGCCCGATCCCGCACACGATCCCACACACATCCCGCACACGTCCTGCACAGCCCAGTCCCGCACATGTCCTGCACAGCCCGGCTATGCCGCTGGTTCATTGTTCCACAGCTTGTGTTGCTCTGCAGGTGCATGTGGACATTTTAAAGTGTCTGAATCCAGTCATGTTCAGATGTTGTAAACTCAAATCGATTAGACAAGCGCCATCTGAGAGGTCATGGCTTTATGGAAAGATACACACCCTGGCTGGTGTGTAAGTGCTGTGTAAATGGCTGGTCTGAAGGACCTGAGAGCAACATCAGACTAATGTGGACCAGACAGCCTTCTTACACTTTTTGCACCTAACTGTAAATTCTGAAGCTGAGCAGAGACACAAACATTTTACATCCTGGCCAAAACAAACGATTACATGGCTTTAGTTTTACGGAAGGCTTTACGAAATAATGAAGATCTTATATACAAAACAATACACATCAAGGAGGTGCACATAGAGGTCAGATGTGCTGCCCCCTAGAGGTGTCATACAATATTTTTTATTGTCAACGATCACAAACATTTAGAAATAATCTCCCAGTGACGATGTTCATAATTTGGCAGTACATGATTACTTGGGGGCACCAACATTTTCAACATTCTTAAGAAATGACACCAAAATAAGTTTGCATTGTGTCTGTTCTCACACTCGTATCTCCTCTCTGTATGTCTCTCCTTACACTCAAATATCCTCAATGGATGTCCCTCCCTTCAAATTCTGCTCCGTGTGAACACTGAGCGTGCGTGCGTGTGTGTGTGCGTGTGCACGTGTGTGTGTGTGTGTGTGTGTGCACGCGTGTATGTGTGCGCGCACGAGCGTGTGTGTGCGTGTGGGCCACCGGCCCTGCTAGGCAGTATCACGGCTATTAGAGGGAAGGAGAGAGGACAGAGAGATGAGAACCAGTGTGCCAGGCTCAGAACTAATGCTCCCCAGAACACCAGGCCTGCACTGCACTAACCTCATTTATCGCTTTAGACATTCTGCTCCAGGTCTTTAGTCTTTAATGAGACATTCCAAGTAAGCATCATTTTTATGAAAGACCACTGCCTTGTTCAGGGCCCTAAAGGTTTTCTGGGTCCCTGTGCGTAATATCTGTGTGTTTATGTGTGTGTGAGCATGCGCCTGTGGACGCATGTGTGTGTGTGTCTGTGTGTGTGTGTGGACATGCGTGTGTGTGTCTGTATTCATGCATGTGTGTGCGAGTTGGAGAGAGAGCCAGGAGAAGGTTCTGAGTCAGAGAGGAGGGTGTTCTGACTCCTGTTCTAACATCAGCACTGAGGGGAGAGTCGTAGAGTTTGTGTTGAAGATGTGTGGCTGCAGTAAAGTTCTTTAAATAAAGTTGTTCTCTGGCTTCTTCTCCAGCCTGCTGGACTATGGCGTGTTCTCCACCCTGTTTGTGTACGGAGAGCAGAACTCCACCCTGCTTGGTCAGGTAGAGCGGAGCTGCGTGACCCTGTAGGAGGCATCAGGCTAATACTGCTCTATTTATCTGATACAGTATCTCAGATGAGGTGAAATGGATGTTCTGCACAGACGAATCTGCCTCGTTCGCTCTGTGATTGCCACTGGTCCCCTTCCATGTTTCATGAGTTTGGCTTTTGTCTTCCTTGTGGAGCAGAAATGGAAGCTGGAAACGGATATTTCATATGAAATTGCCGAGTGTTTCCTGGTTTGCTCTACCCAGAGGGTCATGGGTTGGGATTCAGTCCTGACTCACCTGCAGCAGCCTAGAGAACCATCACATTTCCCACCACTTCAGCGTCAACTCCGTATTATAGTGAAGTTCACCTCAGCGCTATTACTCTGCCTTGTCCTCCTTTCTGGCTTGTCACTCTGCTGGCTTTCTCTTTGTATTATCAGCGAGATCATCCCTCCCTCCCTGTTCTGTACATCTCTCTCTCTCTCTCTCTCTCTCTCTTTCTTTCTCTTCACCTCCTCTCTGTTTATTTTCCTTGACCACTGGCCTGCTCATCAGAGAGAATCCAGTGGAGCACTTCAAAGTGGACGATCTTTCTGTTTCCCCCACTGCCAGGCCACAGAGCGGTGTGTGTGTGTGTTCCTGAGCCCTGCCGTAAGTGGATCACTCCATGAGTCTGCCTGGGGGCCTGTTCGTTTAGACTAATTGATCATGTTAATTGCGCTTGACAGGCTGCAGGGGGAGCCCTTGCTGCCACGGTTCTGCCACGGGAAGTGTGCCACGAATTCTGTTTTTTCCGGCATTTGCCATGGCGACGCTGCCCACTGGATCGTACTGATGTGACATCCAAGCAGGACATTTACAGAGAACAAAGGAGTGATTCGCCCCAGTTTCATGCTTACCCTTATATGACTCATGCATGGGATTGCACGTCAGGGCGTGCCAGTCTGGTGTGAGGCGCCGGTGCAGATGGAGGGACTTTCTGGCCCCCGGGGCTTTTCCTCTGTGCTGTCCTGTAAGCCTCATCTCTGGTTAAATGTCTCAGTCTCTTGTGCTGACCTAGAAGCCTCATCTCTGGTTTAATGTCTCAGTCTCTTGCAGATTAGTTTTGTTTTTTCTCCTTTCTGCTTTTCTCTTAAACTCACATTCTCAGCAGGGACGTTTCATTTCGTGTTTTCGACATACACATTTACATTAGTTGACCTCGAGGAGATGTTCACAGACTGAACTCCCTGCCTGCTGGGCGGGGCCCACGGAGCGCACTCTACAGCGCCCCGCCTCCCCTCACAGCTCTGCCACCATTCACAGCCCTGCCCCGCCTCCCATCAAAGCCCCGCCTCCTCTTCTGTATTCCTTTCCTAATCTCTGTGTTTTATAGAGAGTTACTTTGTATGATTATCTTCACATTCACTGTCCGATATATTAATCGTCCCAGTCCCCTCTTCACACATTAAACTGATTTCCAAATGGGTTAACCAATCAGGTTAAGTGCCCCATTGTTTTACTGAGGAGTTGAGTGAAATGTGTGTGTGTGTGTCTGTACATGTTTGTGTGTTTACATGCATGATTGTGCATGTATGCTTTAGTGTATACGTGTGTGCTTGAATATAGACGTGTACATGCATGCTTGTGTTTGTGTGCTTACATGCCTCTGTGCGCGTGTGTGTGTGTATGTGTGTGTGTCAGTAGCCACCAGAGGCTACGCTCTTTCCCTGCTGTTGCACTAATTATCATATACCCTGCCTATGGCCAATCAGGAAGGACCAGCCAGTTCTAGTCACGACCATTTGACTTCCAGCTCTGACCTTCTCACAAAATATGAGAAGCACAACAGTGTGCACACACGTTTGTGTACATGTGTGTGTGCATATGGGTGTGTGTGTGTGTGGTTTATATGCATCTCTGATAAAGAATAAAGTGCAGCACATAAGAGGTACAGTCAGCAAATGGTATATTGGCAGTAATAATAGTGTGGTGTGAGTACAGCAGGTGTGGTAGTTTGGTGTGAGTACAGCAGGTGTGGTAGTTTGGTGGGAGTACAGCAGGTGTGGTAGTGTGGTGGGAGTACAGCAGGTGTGGTAGTGTGGTGGGAGTACAGCAGGCGTGGTAGTGTGGTGGGAACTTGCCTGGCCTGCACAGAGTCCTGACCTCAAACCGATAGAACACCTTTGGGGTGAATTAGAGCGGAGACTGAGAGCCAGGCTTTCTCATCCAAAAATCCCCATAAACACTCCTAAGCCTTGTGGACAGCCTACCCAGAAGAGTTGAAGCTGTTCTAGCTGCAAAGGGTGGACCAACGTCATATTGAACCCTATGGATTAGGAATGGGATGTTGCTTAAGCACATATGTGAGTCAAGGAAGGTGAGCAAATACTTTTGGCAGTATAGTGTATGTGAGCAATATCTGTCGAAGATATCGGTGAGACAGCTGGAGATATCAGAGATATCTGTTGGAGATTTGAAATATTCGATGAGATATGTAACGTTAACTTTTACCAATTTTTAAATTCTCATACAATGATTATAGCAGAGTGGATTGTATTCAGAATTCATATGAAGGAATTCATTATTTCACTGACACATATTAAACATCACCCATATTGTTTTCTTTTTCCATAAAGCATAAAAACAACCTAATAAATGGGGTTTTGGATTTTTGCTTTTTTTTTCCAAAACACTGTAGAAAATAAATGTCACCCGAGCCTTGGATGCCGCCCTTTGTAATAGTTGGTTGTATTCAAATATAGCACAGAATCTGTCTGCACCATTATTACTGGCTCATTAGCAGATATGAAGTAACCCTTCATCAGTGCCCTGCTTGCTGAGCTGTATCATGCACTGTAAACGTGGGCATGTGGCATCGTGTGTACAACGAGCGCCTGGAGCCCCCCCCCTCTTCTCTGCTCCCCTCTTCTCTTTGATGTTCTCTCTACTCCTAACGAGGATTGATGGGTGTAGGTGAGCCTCTCCCAGGGAGCCTCTCCCCCCCCCCCACGCCTCTAATGACTGAGGAGTAAGCAGAAGGAGGTTCCGTGTGTGTGTGTGTTGTGTGTTCGTACTAGTAATCGCGTGTGTGTGCATGCATTCACGTGCATGTGCGTGTGCATGCCTGTGTGTGTGTGTGTGTGTGTGTGTGTGTGTGTGTGTGTGTGCTGTAAACACAGGGTCAGCACAAAACAAAACAAATAACACCAATCACAACCACTGCAGCCTCCCATCTCCACGTGGCCCTGATCACTCCACAGTCCTCCTGCTCTTCTCTGTTGTCCTCACTCCCTCCCTCTCTCTCCACCCTCACCTCTCTCCCCTCCCTCCTACTCCTCCTCTCACTCCCTCCCTCTCCACCCTTCCCTCTCCTCCCTCCCTCCCTCTCTCTCCACCCTCACCTCTCTCCCCTCCCTCCTACTCCTCCTCTCACTCCCTCCCTCTCCTCCCTCCCCTCCCTCTCTCTCCACCCTCACCTCTCTCCCCTCCCTCCTACTCCTCCTCTCACTCCCTCCCACTCCTCTCCTCCCGCTCCACCCTCACCTCTCCCCCCTCTCCTCCCCTCCTACTCCTCCCCTCCCTCCTTGCTCTGCTGCTTCCTGGCCTCCACCCTCCCATCGTGTGCAGAAACTCATCACATCTTTAATAAACTCCCAACACTGAGAGGGGTTCTGTTCTGGGTGGATCGATAGCACGTCTGCTACTTACTGTGTGGAAAGTACGGGGCAAAAGAACCAGGCTTGACCTGCGTGCAGAGAGTGCGCTTCCATAGCAACCAGTCACAGCACAAATGCACAGGACTAGGGTGGCTTCAGGAGGTGGAGCAGGATGAGTGTCACCACTAGAGGGCGCTGCGTTGGACGCGGGACTGGCAGCCATCTCTGAGACTGCAGAACGCTGTAGTCTGCTTGTGTCCTGAGTCCTGACTTATCCTGCAAATGCTGCCTCCAGATGCATCTCAGCACTGCACAGGTGTTCAGCAGTCACTGTGAGAATCATCCACACACCTACACACACACATGCACACACACACACACACACACACACCTCTTAATACCCATATAAGGGGCTGTAATAAGAGTCCTTGGAACAAGCTGTCCTTGAGCCACATAATTATGTTAATTACATTACTTTAATTATGTGAAGATTTTATTTCACACATATCAGTGGCAAAGTTTGCACCTTGTTTGCAATGAGCACATGGCTGGAAATCTTAAGTCGACAGAGGCGACATAAAGAGCTTCTCATGTCACCACATTCAAAAGGCACGTAGCTCTCTGTCTACCAGTCATTCTCTGCTCAGAGCAGCACGTTGTCATTCCTGCCTTCCTGAGATAAGTCCACTTTACAGCAGCTTCTTAGCCCACAGAAAGCGCACTGACTCTTATCTTAGCTGATGTCTTGCCAGAGATACATTTGCACGCTAAGAGACTCTGGTGATGGTAAAGCATTTAAGCCCCATCGCCTAGTGGTTTGAATGCTGACATCTTAAGTAGATTAAAGTGACACATCTAATGTTTCAAAAGGAAACAAACACTCAGCAGGCCGGCTCTGTGTGTGTGTGTGTGTGTATATGGTAGGGGCTGCTTACAAAAGTGTGGGCTGAACAGACCGGAATCAGGAGTGTTTACTTCATCAGGGTAACACTGAGGAGTAACAGTGGTCTGTAACGGCAGACATGGCCTGGTGGTCTTGTGACCAGAGGGTCGTGGGTTCAGTTCCCAGGCCCTAAGCCATGACTGAAGTTCCCTTGAGCAAAGCATTTAACCCCCATCTCCCATCTGCTCCCCTGGCGCTGGGCTAGGGCTAGGGCTAGGGCTAGGGCTGCCCACCGCTCTGGGCACGTGTGCACCACCACAGCCCCCTAGTGATCGCTAGTGTGTGTGCATGTTCTCACTGCACAGATGGGTAAATTCCTACTACTGCCAGGTCATGGCCCATGGCTCAAAGGGCCCAGTCGCTACTTACTACACAGCTTTGGGGGTAAATTGCACAATGTTCCTCCCCCATCTCAGTGATGGTACACATCCCTGCCTCTCTGAAGGTACTTACCCCCATCTCTCTCAGGGTACTTACCCCCATCTGTCTGATGTGCTGTGGACTTGCTGGTCTCCGCTCCTCTGAGTGAACACAAGCCTCTCACTGAAATTGCTTATCAAGGGCTTCCTGGGATAATGATGTATCCCAAGGTAACAGAGCCTACAATTAATTATGAAAAAGTCAAACAGAAAATCCTCTCGAGTGGGCTGGGTGCTCCTCCCTGTACGGTGATGGTTAAATGACTAATGGAAACTTCTGAAGGGCCACTGTGTCCACAGACAGCCTCCCCTCACAGTCAGCGTACACACCGCATGCTGCATAGGGCATCCACCATCACACCATGCATATTCAGCCCAGTCTGAAGAACCGGAACAAAAGGATGCACACTGTGTGTGTGCGTGTGAATACAAATAGGATTCAAATATAGATTCGTTTTTGTGCTTAGCGTATCATTCCAGACTCTGTAGCCATTTTTTTTACAATGATGGTCTTCAAATTAGAAAAACAAGAATGCATGAAGAAATCTGGTCAAACTGGAGATGATCTCCTGCCCTACTGGTCTCTCTCCCTGCTGGTCTCCGACTGTGCTGGTCTCCTTCTCTGCTGGTCTCCGACTGTGCTGATCTCCCTCTGTGCTGATCTCCCTCTGTGCTGCTCTCCCTCTGTGCCTGCTCTGTTGTATGCGCCAAGTGTATCAGGCCTCATTCAGACAGAATGGCAGAAGGTCAATGAATGCAGGCGTAGCAGTGTGAGGCTTGTGGCATGACTGGAGTGTGTGTGTGTGATGAACTCACCTCTTCTGTTTCCTCCTCATTGGCTGTGCGCTGACGGACCTGTCTGCACTCCTCCAGTCACACGTGAGTACTGCTCATCTCTAATCTACAAACTCTAATCTACCAGCTCTAATCTACCAGCTGAATGTACAGAACGCCGCCCACCGCAGTCAGAGCAGCAGGAGCACATGAAGCTGTTTAACTGTTTCATTAAAACCACAACATTATCATATCAACATAGTCCCTGATGTAAACACTGGAGATTTTATTATTTTATTCCAACAGCTAATTAACTGCTCATGTTTACCCTAATGTTACATTAAGGTATTATTTTGTTGTTGGACATTATCATTGTGTCTACATACATACAGTACATGCATATATATAATCTCTGTTTGTGTGTGTGCACGTGTGTTTGCGGTGTATGTGGGTACATTGGTATGTCTATGTGCAGGTGATTTCCTCTGATATGAAAGGCGACCATATCTTCCGTCTGACGGGTAAAGGGGCGGACCAGGACCCAAAGGGCGTGTTCAGCATCAACAAACTGACGGGGGAGGTGGCAGTGAGCCAGGCACTCAACCGAGAGGCTTTGGCCTTTTACCATGTGAGTGTCATGCTGCATGCTGGGATGCATGCATGTGAGCCGTGGAATTCTGGGAGTAGTAGTTTTTGAACTCCTATGTGCTAGTTTCCCTGTCTGTGTAAATGTGCATCTATGTTTCTGTGATCGTCATTAAAGCCAAAAACAAACAGACCAAACGAAGGAGGAGTTCTCATTGGCCACTCTGCTGACGGAGCTGTTCGCTACCTTTCACTGTGCACTGCTGGCAGCTAACGACAGGTTTGCTTGCGGCTTTTCCGTCCCCTGAAGAGAACTGCAGAGGACAAACGCCGATTTTGATTTTCCTGGGCCTTCCGAGAAATAACATCAATAAAACAGTTTGTTTCCCTTAACACTCTGGATCCACTCCACCTGTGTCTTTGGAGATGAAGTGTTTGAGGGCTGTCAGCTCAGGCCTGTGGCCCACTGCTCGTCTTTTGCGTGAATAGAGGAGGCAGAGAAACGCAGGAGAGAGAACATGAGGCATTTTTACGTTTCTTCATCTCAAAAGCTATGCCGAACGTTGCGGTCCTGCTGTCACACTGTATGATGCTGGCGGCTTGTGTTTGCCTAGACACGTATAAATGTGACTGTGTCTGTTTGTATGTTTGTCTTTGTGCGATTTAGTGGGTGAATGTGTTTGTCAGTATATGTGTGTGTTTGTGCATGTGTTTGTACGTGTGTGTGTGATGCCCATGCAGCAGTGTTTTGTGGAGATCTGATTGGATCAAAGCCCCTTACTCACCGTCCAATTGACATTTATTTCTGTCTGCCTGTCCACGGTCTTTTTTGCCACCCCAACTGATTCTACCAACACTCACACATCAGAACCACTCTACCCCACAGACGATCCCACAATCATGATATGAGCAATTCTGACCAGACCCATGCATGGACATACACACTCCTGTCCCCCTCCTGCCCCACTTTTTTTTTTAAATCACTTTTTGCACTAGATTATTCCACTAGTCACCTGACACGCACACAAAACACACACACAGTTAATCTACAGTAATAGTCATCAGATACTACAGTACAACCCACAGCTCAATATAGACAGCACAGTGCCACAGTAACCACAGTAGCCACCCACAGCACGAACAGCACAGTGCCACAGTAACCACAGTAGCCACGAACAGCACAGTGCCACAGTAACCACCCCCAGCACGGACAGGGCACCTCAGCTGCCTCATTAGGTCTCCAGATCCTCAGTTCCCCTCAACTGTCCTCAGATGCGCTCAACTGTCCTCAGATCCCCTCAACTGTTTGTAACCCTGCATATCTGATTGTAGGCCCTTGTGTGTGTATGTATGTGTGTGTGTATGTGTGTGTGTAAGGTAGAGAAAAAGTCAGAGATCTAGACATCTGGACAAACACGTTGCTGTTGTCCATGTTAAAATGAATGTGTGTAAGGAACAGTAATGGAGTGAAGAACACAGATGTATTTACATGTCTGAACACGCCATGTTGAGCAGTCTGGAAACAGCTGAATCATTTCCAGTCATTTATGTTCACCGTGCAGGCAACCTGGACCTGTTAAATTATAATAACTTTATTTTTGCATCTTTCATTTCTCTATAATAGAACAAAGCCTATACACACACACACACACACAAACACACACATACATACAAACGCATGCACACGCACTCACACACTCCCTTCCAGGGACATATCCTGTAGCTCAGATCTGTAACATTTCCACTGAAGGCTAAGGAACCATGCAGTCACGCTTATGGACATCTTTGCTGTTTTGTCTCACGGGGCCTTTGTAATTGTGCTTTCCTGCATGCTGCTCACAGCCGGGGTGGCACACAGCTGCCCAGGATGAGGACAGCTCCATTACGGGACTCATCTGCAGTCGTCATGGGTACACCTGCTCTAAACGCCACTGCTGCTGAAACAGAGCAGTCCACTGTGGCCTGTGTGAAATGCTTCTTACACATTTCCCAAACCCCGCC
This sequence comes from Brachyhypopomus occidentalis, assembly GCA_020368025.1. NCBI lineage: Eukaryota > Metazoa > Chordata > Actinopteri > Gymnotiformes > Hypopomidae > Brachyhypopomus > Brachyhypopomus occidentalis. The sequence goes on along the minus strand of JAGXOD010001351.1, from coordinate 5,311,552 downwards.
TTCTCAAAACCCCGCCTCCTCAAAACTCCGCCTCCTTAAAACATCAGCTGAAGCACAAGAACATCGAAGAGCTACAGAACGCGCACTCTCCAAACGCGTACTCTCCAATTACAGTTTGTGCTGAAAAGAGCTTCACATTGTGCTAGGTGATGCTATCGGTGCGGCGATAATGCGGCCATGGGAGTTTGTACTGTGCTGTAAGGACACTTACACATACAGCAATTCCTCAGAGAATCCGAGAGCATCACCACTGGCCACGAGGTGCATTGGCAGAGAGGGGGGCGTGGCCTCAGCACTGGACCCTGCAGGGGTTTCAAGTTCAAATCCTCCAGATTTCTTTAAGAATGGTGAACGGGCAGCAATAGCGAGGCCTCCTCCCCCGAGATCACACTGATCTCACTACTGTTCACTTGCAGAGAAACGTGTTCTATTTTAAACGGGTGGAAGCAGCGCCGCTGTGTTTATCTGAGCGCTGAGGGGCTGCTGGAGAAGCGTGTGCTTTATGCCAGAGTAAATTACAGCACTCAACAAGCTCAAACTGCCCCTCTCTATATATCTGGGCTCTCTGTCTGTCAGTCTGTCTGTCTGTCTCACTTTGTCATTTTTTCTTTGTAGTTTCCTCTCTCCCTCTCTCTGTTTTCCTTTCTTTCTGTCCCTCATATGTCTGTTTCTCTTTTCTCTTTCTTTCATACATTCTCTCTCTCCTGTCTCCTATAAATACAAATCTCACACACACACAGACCTTTTCTGAAGGGTAAGTGGATGGTGGTGGTGTGGTAAGGGGCTGATGCCATGCTGTAGCAGTCACTGGTCTGCACTTCTTCCATGGCCCTACAAACAGACCACTGATGACAAGCAGGCCTGTTCTCCCATTTTGGTCCTCACTGGAGGCCTGTTTCTCCTCTGGCCCACAGCCGTCATCCTCACCCACCCCGCCCACTCAGCCCAACATTTCCAGCAGCCCCCAGACCAGCCTCACGGGCTCCACTGGTGAAAGGAGTGTTTTGATCTGTTGTAGGGAAGTAATGGAACTGTTATGTCCAGCAGCTATTTCTGTCTTCCATCAATTCCACTCTGTGGAATCACTCTGTGATCATCATGTGTGTGTGTGTGTGTGTGTGTGTGTACTCAGTACAGTAACTAATGTTGATGTTATTTACCGACACTGTTCTATGTATGTAGGTTGAAATGAGAAAGCGGGAGACTGAAATTAGCCATTAAAAAACTTTTTTACACCTATGAGATCATTCTGCGCTCCGAGACGGCAAGCCAGCCCTGAGTCAGGTAAACACGGATGCAGGTAATGACATGTAATAGCATCCATTATAGCTCATGCAACCAGCCTAGCAGTAATCACAGCTGTTTACTCACCCCACGCATGGTTACAGTCGCCATGTTACCGTCGCCATGTTACAACTGCACGGGTCCCTCCAGACCCTCCACACAAACTCCTCTCCTCCGAGCTGCTCTCCTGTGGTCAGACTGCACGGGCCAGGGCACCAGCAGCACCCTGCCTGTTGGGAGATAGGGGGCTGATGGGAGATAAGGGGCTGAGGGGATACATAAGCTGGTGTTTAATGACACCCGTTGGTAGCTGTTCTCCTCAGACTTCTCCACACAGCACCAATCAAAGCAACGAAAATGAAACATTAAACACTTAATGGGAACGTTAAACACCATGTTCAGTCTCCCCACTACTTTAAAAAGCTTTAAAGGACAAAGGAGAGAGGGCAGAATTCTATCCTTTAATATGTTCGTCCTTACAATTTGCCGATCGATGTCACTCCACTAGGAAGCAGCATCTGGTGTACAAGAAGCACTGGAGTGTGTTTGCAGAGTGACCTCTGCAGGTCAGGTCAAGCTATCGAGTACACTGTAGGCTAGTAATGTCTACTCTGATAGCGATACTACGCCCACTAAATCTATGTATAGTCTTCCTAAGAAGAGCACGGGTAGATGTGACTGGATGTAATTAGGTATGATACGGTGAGTGATGCTTCAGATCAGCTCTGAACAGGCGTGTTGGATCAGGACTGGAGTAGTGGATGAAGGTGCTAATGACTGAGGATTAGCAATAGAATAATATTTGTTTCATTCTTCTTCAAGGTCAGGGTAAATAAATGTGTTAATCATTCAGCAGGGCTGGATATGTTATGAAATAAGATTATTCAAATAGGAAATGAAAACTGAAGTGGAGTTTTCACAGTTTATACTCAAACAAATGAAAATGAGAAATGGAGTCAATAAAGTCTTTAAAGTATCAGCTACTGTATGTGCACAGGTTCTAAATTATATTGAGACAGGATTAGTAGAGACTACATTCAGGTTATGGCTTCAGGGGGATAACAATGGATCTTATTTCCATGACAACAAATATAAAAAGTATAAGAGCTTCACTGAATGTGGGGGAAACGGCATCAGAGACAGACCACTGCATCCTAGAACTCCCTCAGCTGCTAAAGCACAATAACGGCCAATAACTGTGGAGCTCTGAACCTTCTCAATGAGATTTTGAGATTGTCAATCTTTCTTCATGTTCTGTGTATTGTTTATAAAGCACAGTGACTGTCTGTGGTGGGACTGAGCCCTAATGAACAGGAATTGATGCAATAGTCAGTAATGCATGTTTACATTGTATTTTGACCCCTGCTAAACAACAATGAATGACAAGGACGTACGTCTGTGAGAAATGTTCCAAATGTGGAATGTTATAAGTGATGAGTTTTAATCAGGTTTAACAGTATTAATCTTATATTTAACAGCAAGTATTTTGTTTTGGTCTATTCCTCATAATTGCAAGTGTGTGGATATACTGGAGCCATGCCTCATATGATAGCCTGTATTCTAATCTAACTTATGAATTATTCATTGTGTTAGCCAGGCAAACACACGAGTTTCAATTTTGACATAAACAAAACTCCCTTACTTGCTCCCACAGGGTCTACATCTACATTTAAAGGTGCCGTGGTTTAGATATTCAGACCAAACAGGTTTCTGTAAAGGTTGGCAATTATAATATTATTTCTGAGTGATTGTTGTATATTAACATTATTCTCAAAGGAAACTGCATCACCATGCCTCTAATACCTGTTTAATTAAATGTTTATTTAGTTACTATTTGTTGTACTTCACAGAAGATCCAGTGTGAGATTCTCCTTCATTACTAATATTTTATATACTGATATAGTGATGTACTGATATTACTGCTGAGCTTTGTCTGACTACTTTGGAGACTGCAGGAGATGGGCGGAGACTGGATGAGATGGGTGGAGACTGGAGGAGAAGGGTGGAGACTGGATGAGATGGGTGGAGACTGCAGGAGATGGGTGGAGACTGGAGGAGATGGGTGGAGACTGGAGGAGAAGGGTGGAGACTGCAGGAGATGGGTGGAGACTGGAGGAGATGGGTGGGATGAGACATGCAATGGCAGGGGGGTATGAGCAGGAGAAAGTCTCTTCTGTGATGAGCATCTTTAGAAAGCTTTTCTCTACATCTGAAGAGTTCTCTGTCTGGGTAGACTCTCATGGGTATTCCTCTGGGGATTGGTCTCAACACACACACACACACCAGGCGAAGAGGATCTCGAGGGAAAACAGCTTCTGTTCACGCAAGCGCCATTCATCTTAAAAGAGGCACGCAAACTCATTCAGAAATGCATCAGGAAAGATACTTTACATTCCATAACGCTTCTTGAAAATTTTGAATTTGTGAAAAGGCAAAGAAACACAATCCCTCATTATTTACATACTGACTGTGATGTGCCCTGACCCCGAATTCTCGTCCCCTCGGTCTGTAAATTCGCCCCATTCAGTGCGAGCAAAACGCTCGCGCCTCCTCCATCTTTGCGAATGGAATTTTAAATTAGGAGGCCGCGTGACGATGCATTTTGCGGGTGTAGTCTGATTTTTACTGAGTGTTTAGGACAGACGTGTTCAGCGATGCTTGGAAAAGTTCAGTAGCGCTCCCCACGTCCGAAAATGTCTCATTCTCAGCACTTCGACAGCTGACTTGCTAACGCTGTATAAGGTGCGTCTGCTGGATACATTAGCAGTTTAACTTAAGCGTCGTAACTACTAACCCAGCTAATCAAGTCACCATAGCGACCGTACATGTAAATTGCCTAGATATGGTAGCTAAATGAACGTTAACTAAAGTGTTGATATTTTATTTAGCTGGCTAGCTTGCTTTGAATTAGTTTACGTTAGCAATTAAACCGCCACCACCACTGAAAGTAAATGCTTTACATAAACATTAACACGGCTTTAGCTGCACTCAGAAAATTGCTTTCATCCGGGAACTTTAGTTCCTACAACATCTCATCATGTGCGGGAACGTCTTGAAGACGGCTGGAAACGCATCATGAAACTGATTCGGAGAGCTACTTGTGTTCTTTCGTTGGTTTGATACGTTTCTTGTTTTTTAAAACTTTAAAATGTAAAAAATAGTAAAAAAACAAACAAACAAATAAGCCGGTACTGTAGCATTCACATTGATATCGCATTATCTCGCTCATGGTTTGAATAAAACATTGTCATCTCTCTGCACTGGGAACACAAAGGCCCATCAGCTTGGGTCTCGTAAATGTTTCAGTGTGCTCCTGTATTTTTGATGTCAGGAGCACCGAAGATCCTCGCCAGAAAGCTCAACGTACAACCCTGCGGTTTTTTCCTTGTGTATTATTCAGAAGTCGAGCGCGAGCTTTGTGATGTGAAGCATAAACTTCATAAGCACGCTCAGATGTTGACCGAATTATTTCTTTATTTTTAAAAGTAAAATGTGTTGTGTCGTCCACTTTTCCAGTGACTGCCTTTCCTTGTGCTGCTCAGAGACCTGCGTGTAAAAAACAGGGGCGGTTTGCGGCAGGATTTCCGATTAATCTGTGGCGCACGCGGAGGGTTTAGCAGAAAACAGTTCGATAAGCGGTGCGGAGCCGCCGCCCCTGAGCCCTGAGGTGTGTGTCGGGGCGTGGAGAATAAACATGCACTTGTCCACTTCATTTCTGCCTGGCTTTGGGGATATAGCCAGAGACAGTTGACGCTCGCGTTTAAATCCCACTTCTGCTTTCTGCTTGTCGGGATGGTAATTTACTGGGTATTGGGGAGAGCGCAGGAAAACCGTGGTATTTTTCTTTGGGGCTGGTCCTCACCAAATCGCTCTGTAGTTGTGTATCGAGATAACAGCGCTCCAGCACACGCCTATCTGCACACCAGCGGCTGTAGCATGCTTGATGTTTCGATTGTCGGTGCCAAGCACTTTTCTCCCAAACTAAAGTGCTTGTGTTTAAATCTGGCTTGATCTAGTGAGCAACAGGGACTGATTTGTTTGAAAAATTATCCTAACATCTAGCATACTAAGCAAAAATTGCTTGATAAGATGAATGAAGCTTTGAATCCTGCCTTATCATTCTGCATGCTGTGAACTGAAGCCACGGCTGCGTCTGAGACTGCAGGTCACGCCTGTGTCCAGAAGACAAGCTTGGGCTTGTGTGGGGACACTTTCGTGGTCAGGCTGCAGACATCAGGGACTGTCATGTTGTGTGGGGACGCTCTCGTGGTCAGGCTGCAGACATCAGGGACCGTCATGTTGTGTGGGGACGCTCTCGTGGTCAGGCTGCAGACATCAGGGACCGTCATGTTGTGTGGGGGACGCTCTCGTGGTCAGGCTGCAGACATCAGGGACCGTCATGTTGTGTGGGGACGCTCTCGTGGTCAGGCTGCAGACATCAGGGACCGTCATGTTGTGTGGGGACGCTCTCGTGGTCAGGCTGCAGACATCAGGGACCGTCATGTTGTGTGGGGACGCTCTCGTGGTCAGGCTGCAGACATCAGGGACCGTCATGTTGTGTGGGGACGCTCTCGTGGTCAGGCTGCAGACATCAGGGACCGTCATGTTGTGTGGGGGACGCCTCGTGGTCAGGCTGCAGACATCAGGGACCGTCATGTTGTGTGGGGACGCTCTCGTGGTCAGGCTGCAGACATCAGGGACCGTCATGTTGTGTGGGGACGCTCTCGTGGTCAGGCTGCAGACATCAGGGACCGTCATGTTGTATGAGGACCAGCTGCTTGTCAGTCACTCGGGGGTGTGGTGTGAGCATACTGTCAGATCCCACGCAGAGCGCGCTTGGGCAGAGTGCCAGGGAACCGGAGCCTTATTGATGGTTTCAGGGACGTTTATAGCCACATTTTGAAACACACTGCAAGCAAACATTGCAGTTGACGTATGTGGAGGTCTCAGAATAAAAGTAGGTCTCTGCGTAATTGCTCGTCTCCATGGCGTTTATAGGGCATGAACACATAATTTGTTTTGGCAAGGGCACAAAAATTGCAGATTTTATTTTTTTTGCTTTTACTGTTCCGTGTCACACGGCGCCCTACTGAGCAAAGGCACAAACGAGGGCGTGATTTAGCTGTCAGGTGCGTCTTCATGGGCAGGGGGGGGGCTCTTGTCAAATTTTGTTATATACGTTTGACCAATCGTGTCATTAGATGTTTAAATTCATATTCATGCGATGTCCATGTGCAGTATTGCATCTCGGTCCTTTTAACATTTTTGTGGCTATATGATTTATATACATGATTTAAAGTGCATTTACATGCACTTTCCCTTTGTAAAGAATAGCATCACCTGAGCGAGCCCTGAGTCTACCAGCACACACCTAGCAGCTGCTCCTGATGGTGTCTCCTCTAAAAGTGATATCAATCTGACCGTCAGGCCTCTTTCCTCCCAGTACCTCCCCAAGTTTAAATGAGTTGTGTTATTAGCGGTGGGAGGGGAGCTCTCCTGTCTGGGGCCTTACGGCTGTGATCTGAGCGGAGCTTTCAGGCAGCCACGGCCTGCAGGCAGCACAGAAAGGCAGATGAATAATACCTTTAGAGAGCAGACGGCTGTTCCAGCAGCATGAAACACCTTCGAAAGCCCTCGTGACTCTTTCAGCACATTTTGTTTGGGTGGGGGGGATTATTTTTATCTGCCTCTGTATCATCTCTCCTCTTCCTCTGAATCATCATCTCTCCTCTTCCTCTGTATCATATCTCTCTCGCCTCTTCTGAATAATCATTTATCTCTCCTCTTCCTCTGAATCATCATCTCTCTCCTCTTCCTCTGAATCATCATCTCTCCTCTTCCTCTGTATCATCTCTCTCTCCTCTTCCTCTGAATCATCACTCTCTCACCTCTTCTGAATCATCATTTATCTCTCCTCTTCCTCTGAATCATCTCTCCTCTTCCTCTGAATCACTCTCTTCTCTTTCTCTGTATCATCTCTCTCTCGCTGCTCTTCCACTGTATCATCTCTCTTTCTCCTCTTCCTCCTCCTCCTCCTCCTCTTCCTGTGCCATTTTACCAAGCACTCCTCTTTCTTTGGTCTCTTTAAACTCACTCTGGTTGTGTCCACACACGGCCGCAAATATGCTTGTTCTTTTTGATACAATTTCTCTTCTTCTGTTTCATCTGACAGTGAAGGAACTTGCACATCAACCAACAGGGTATGTTGAAAAAAAGCTAATAAGAGTATTGTCCAAGATAAATGATTTAATACACGTGCTGGATATTTGTGATAACAGAGCGAGTCCATGAGGCTTTTAAATTGCCATTATGAATGAGTGGTTAATCATGAGGCGTTTTAGAGCTGCTACTGCAAATCAGAGACCCACAATGAGCAAGGGAGCAGAGACAGTCTGCCTCTCCGTTTCCTAGCGATTGTTCTCCTGGATCGACAGACTCTCAATGTACTGGGAAACATCTGCAGCTACCTGAAAACATCCATTAAATATAATTTATTTTGGACAAAAGTGGGAGGAGACAACCTGTGGTACATGTAGAAATGCAGCTACGAGCCCTTGGGTGGGTCTTTTATTATGTAATCTGCCCTCTGGTGCTGTGCCAGGTGACTGATGAAATGGTGTGTAATGGTGAAATTTTAAAACCACTTCCATGCCATTCAGCTCTCCTGCTCATACATGTGTTGGCTGTGCAACAGTTGTTTGAAACTTTGTTTTGCTGGGTTTAACAAACTGATCCTGATCCTGATCTTGATCCTAGCCTCCAGTCTTCTGTTCTAAGACTAGGTGTTCTCAGGCCCTTCTGTAGAGAACTCCAGTGGATTTTATTTCAGGTCAGTTTTGATGAGCAAATTATAGCACATTTGATGTAGTTTGTGAGCCCATTGTTGCCGTGTGATATATGTAGATATATTTATACATTCTGACACTTTACAGATGTGAATAGGACTCGTGGATTAGACTGACCTGCAGGGCCTTCCTGAGAAGCTGTTCATGTTCAACTCTATAAATCTGACATTAAAATGGATTCGTATTTCATTCTCTAGACATATCAGATGTGAACTCTTCTCTTGGCCTAATAATAATTCTCTGGGCCAATAAATTATGTGGATTATCACTTTAAGGTTTTGTTCCTTCAGAGTCTAACGCTGCGTGTTCCCATTGAGAAGGAATATGGCAATGGATAACACATTGTGATGGTTCTGGACTTTTGTGGAGATAAAGACCTTACAGCCTTTCAGTACAAGAACGCATGTGTCTCTCTCTCTTTTTCTCTCTCAATGTGCCTGTCTTGCTCTCTGTCATGGTCTCTTTGAGTTTGTCTATCTGTGTGCCTGTCTTTCTCTCTCTGTCTTTTTCTGGGTTTGTTTCTCGCTGTCTTTTTCTCTGTCTGTGTCTGTCTTGTCTTACTGTTTATGTCTGTCTCTCTCTGTGTCTGTCTGTCTCCTTGTGAGCTCCTGGGACATTTTGGATCATGTCCCTGAATGTTGCCTGTTTCAGCTCCGTTTATTTAAAACCTCTGTCTGTCCTTGCAAGCCCAGATTTCTTGCCAGAGATGTTGTATTGTCTCAGCATGGTGTTGTGTTGGCCAGCCCCAGACGTCTCCTCTTCTGGTCCATCGCATGGTGGCCAATTGCTGTGTGCCACCATTTCACCCCTTGTTGTCTCCGCCAGACTTGTTCTTCTGCCTCTCAGAACATCACTTCTGTAGCTCCTTTCCTCTTTGTTCACACGAGTGGTCTATTTGTTTGTTAAACAAGTGGCAAAACTTTTATTTTGAAGTGACTGTTTTTATTGCTGTAGAAATTTAAGCCCCTAGCACCCAATATCACACAAATGTTTTAACCTAATCTCTTCCTAAATATGCTATCCCAAGTTACTGCTCTTTGCTAAGGAGATTAGATTAATGGTGTTGTCGAAAATGTGGGAGGCAAGTGCGAAAAATGTGGTGTAATCCACATCTTAGAACCTATTAAAGCGAACAGCATGTATGTGCCAGCACATAAGATTACGCGCAGAAATATTTCAGTGTGGTTCTTCTCATAATCTGGTGCATTTCCTCCGAACTTTGAGACCCATCATTTCAGTGTTCATTTCCTTAAATGTGTATTGAGGTCTCCGGGGCTTTGGAGACTGTAGCCTAAATTCATTGTAGTGTGAGCTCTGGTCAGAGGTCACTTTACCCTCAGACTTGCTCTTTGGCCGAGATCAGCGGCTTGGTGCGAGAAGCTCTCAGTGTGGTGGTGGTTGCCATGAGGGGGTCTCTGTAGCGTGAACTCCACCCTGTCTCCACGGTCCTTCTCTCTCTTTCTCTGAGCTGGTTCAGCCCCTCTGTTTAACAGCCTTGGGGAAGCAGCACCTGCTCTGTTGGCCTCTGCACAGCCGGCTCAAAGGAGAAGGAGTTGTACCATCCATAATGAGCTCTCTCTCTCTTTCTCTCTCTATGTCTCTCTCTCTCTCTGGTTTCCCCCCTGCATCCTCCAGCACACTGAAGTGAAGGCAGAGAGAGACCAGATGAGGGAGGGCGGGAGGGATAGCAGCAGGGGTAAAGCAGAGACTGCAGAAGCACACTGTTAACTCCTAGTGGAAATGATTCATCGGAAGTCTTTGGATCAGCTGGAACACCCCACAGCACCCCCTTGCTGTCGGGTTGGGATGGAGCTGTTTGTCATTCGGGTCTTTTCACTGCTGCTACTCTTAGAACCTCATGCTGTGCTTCCAGTTGATGGTGATCCATTGTGCCAAATTACGTCTGATTTAACGTGGTTTAACAGTCGTTTGTTGTGACAGACCCAAACAGTCCAAATGCATAAATGCAACCACAAGCATGGCTTTGGCTCTGGGGAAGCAGGTCTTAGATATGTAAGGGGGCGGAACAGAGGGGCGTGTGTGAGGGGCGGAGCATGAGGTGGCCTCTGTTCCTCACACTTTACAGCAGGCGATGGAGATCACCTAATAAACGTATAAGACTCCCACTTCTGCTGTGACGTTCGGTGATGTGCGCTGTCTGTAATTTTCACTGCTACTCTCCTTCTTTATCTCTGCGCATTTAAAGAGTCATTTGCCTTCAAATTAAATCTCTTGTGGCTTTTACAAGCACAATTCTCCACTGTCTGGTCTGATCCTCAGAGAAATCGCTACCTGTTTCATAACATGGCTGGCAGTGCATCAGGATCAGAGCTCAGGTTGAGCCCTGCCACCTCACACGTCCACCGTCCCGCCCTGCACAGTACGCGCACGATACTGACTGCATTACAATATTCTCTCATTTTTCACAATCGGATACAAGCATGGCGGCTTCCTCACAGCTGATGTTCCTGTGTTAGATCAGAGATGTAGAGAACTTTCCCCACCACTGCACCCATCTATCATGGTCAGCCACTGAGCAGCTAATCGAATGCTTGCCAAAGAAAGGACAAAAGGAGAAGACATACTGAGGTCGACCGTGTGGGAATCGTTTAACCCAGCCGAACATACGAAGGTGAAGAGAACTGGTTGAGATCGGAGACTCGGAAGAGGTATTAACGGAATAAAGGAGGGATGTGTGCATGCTGTCTGAAGAGAAAATGAGGGAGCGAGAGAGTGAGAGAGAGTGAGGAATGATGGTGAGAAACGACGAGGAGCCACAAGGATGCAGATGAGACACACTCAAATGTGCAGCGCTGCTCTGTGTGAACCCAGCGTGTGGAGCCCAGGGTGTGGTTCCCAGGGTGTAGAACCCAGCATGTAAAACCCAGGGTGTGGTTCCCTGGGTGTGGAACCTATAACCCAGGGTGTGGTACATGCTGAGAAAAAGTGTGCTCGACGGGAATATAAACGCTCCTCTGATGAGTGAGATGGTAAAGATGGGGGGAGGGAATCGAGAGAGGGAGAGGGACAGAGTGGGAAAGAGAATGGAAGAGGGACTGAGATATCAAAGGAGCTTTTGAGGGAGTGTTTGAACGTCTGTTGCATATGCAGGGGGCTCAGGTTTGAAGTGGGGCTGTATAATCCCCAGCCTCCCTCTCCCATGCTGATGATTGCATGGTTAATAGAGTACATGCTTATGTGAAAGTGTGTGTGCTGAATATGAACACTGCAAGGGTGTTTATGCTGAGTTTAGAAAACGTCTACGCAATATGTGTGTTTTACTGACAACAAATCTCACTGGGGAGTCCATCTTGAGACACAATGAATCTGATTAACATCGAGAAATGTATGTGGTGTAACTGTCTGCACCGTTTGCAGATCACTTTGATAGAAAATGAATTCAATTTAGTGTGTGAATGCCTCCAGTGCCTGTGTGCGCACGCGCGTGTGTGTGTGTGCGCGCGCGTGTGTGTGTGCGTGCGCGTGCACGCTATCAGCCGTTGGTCTTGCTGATGGTGTGTTCAGCAGTCCCCAGGATTTCGTCCGAGGTGTGACATCATAGCTCTTTGTGTTGATTCAGCGCTCTGGCTGATGGGGGCCACGGGGGGAAATGGATTCTCTTACACTGCGTTCCTCTCCAGCTCCTTCCTAGCCCACCACGCGGACAGGCTCTTTATGATGTATGAGCCATTAGCAGGGTGAGCTCTCACACTGGGAGTTCTGTACCATTAGGGGCGTTAGACGTGTCCTGTAGACCAGGACCAAGCCGAGAGGCAGAGCCAGGCCTCTGAGAGGTGGGGAGACAGCCCCAGTGACACCAGGCATTACTCATAGCGAGAGCAAGCCGTGGTAATGTGCTGGCATGCAGAGGTACTCCCCCCACGCAGACCACTCAGTGTAATGGATCATTCCAGATAGGCTCTTAAGGTAATGCACAATGGCAAGTGGTATAATTGGTCATTCCCACTGGGGTGAAAAGGGAGGGGAGGCTCATCATCTGTTACTGCAATGATGGGACATGGTGGCAGGAGTAAATTCTCTCTAATTTTTGTTCTTTTTTGTGGGGCTGAGTGAGATCTGCAGTGTGAATTTGTAAAGTGCTTGGAGCAGGTGCCTTTGCCCAACTGTACTGGGACGATCAGCATGACTCTGCCTGCACCTCTCCAAATTTGTTCAAAGCAAACTCTTGCATTCTTCTACCCGCCAAAATTGGAGTCCAAAGTGAACACTTTTGCATGCTTCGCAAGAGTCCTACTAAAAAGCCGGTGGCAAGAGGATTTTGTAATAGCCCGGGAGGCCACTTTAAGCTCTTTGATCAGATCTAACTCAGCTGGGGGAAGTGGAGAATTCTGCAGGCACAGCTCAATGCTCAGACACATCGAATAGGGAGAGAGGCTTCTAGTGTGTGTGCGTGTCAGTGTGTGTGTGTGAGAGAGAGAGAATCAGAGACGGGGAGGCTGTTTGTCTCTGCCCTGTGGTTCCTCTGGGCTGGGTGAGGCTGTTCTGATACTGCAGAATAAATGAATAAGTGATGCACAGCTTAGGTGGCAACACAGAGTCACACAATAACACAGCAATACAGTCACAGTCACACAGCAACATGGTCACACAGTCACACAACACAGTCACAAAGTCCCCATAGTCACAGTAACACAGTCCCCACAATCACAGTCACATCATACAGTAACACAGTTCCCACAGTAACCCACAGTTCCGGCACAAAGACATAGAACAGGACCCAAGCTTCTCAGCCTCCCCATTCCACAGTGGCCTTTCACTGATTTGAGGAGCTAATAACACCGCCACTGGACTCTAGAGCATTGGAGGCACGTTCTCTGGAGTGACGAATCGTGCTTCTCCATCTGGCAATCTGATGGACGAGTCTGGGTTTGACGGTTGCCAGGAGAACGGTACTTGTCTGCATTGTGCCAAGTGTAAAGTTTGGTGGAGGGGGGATTATGGTGTGGGGTTGTGTTTCAGGAGCTGGGCTTGGCCCCTTAGTTCCAGTGAAAGGAACTCTGAATGCTTCAGCATACCAAGCCATTTTGGACAATTCCATGCTCCCAACTTTGTGGGAACAGTTTGGAGCAGGCCCCTTCCTCTTCCAACATGACTGTGCACCAGTGCACAAAGCAAGGTCCATAAAGACATGGATGACAGAGTCTGGTGTGGATGAACTTGACTGGCCTGAACAGAGTCCTGACCTCAACCCGATAGAACACCTTTGGGATGAATTAGAGTGGAGACTGGGACTTGAAGCTAGTTTTTTTGTTATTTGTGTATGTGAGTGTATCTTCTCAGTCATTATAAGTTCCTACAGCTATATACATAAAAGGTCTATACACACTCGTTACACACCTTACAACCCTGTACTGCACTTCTAATTATCCCCTTAATTTAGAATGAGACCATTCCAAATGCGTTCTTATTGGGAGACGTAAAATAACCTTAACCAGTTAATCAACAAATGACTGAACCAAAGTCCCTGACAACATAATCATTGTTCTATCCAAACATTTAGAAATACTAGCAGGAAAGCAAATTTATCATCCTTACATTTATCTTACTCCTAATAAAATCTGTTAAATTGATTAAGTGTGTATTAGTACAGTGAGACTTTCTAAACCCAAACTGAAATCATAAATACTCAAAATAAATTACTCAAAAAAGATTCAGGCCTATAATTCTCTTTAAATTACAATTTTCATATACAGGGATCACCCTAGAAACTTGATACGGTGTAGGAAAATGTCCATATCGAATTGACATATTTAGAATATCTGTAATGCTTGATGAAATGACTTCAGCGGCACCTCTTATAAACCTATCTTGAATATTATAAGCCTTGCTGAAATATTATGAATGTAGCTGGATTATTATAAACCTAGCTGGAATATTATCAAACTAGCTGGAATATTATCAGTATATGTAGGTTTAGAGTCATGTTATTAATCCCTCCTAATGCAGCTTTGTACATCACACCCTTAAAGAACAACTCTCCTTGTTGCTATAGACTCATTTCTCTCCATATATCCAGTCACTCCAGTCACACCAGGTCAGTCAGCAATTAGTCCCCTAGCAGATTTATTAAACCTCTCTGCCACCTCTTACTTATCTGATATAATCTTATTTGTTATTCATTTTAGTCTTCACCCTTCTACTATATCCTACTTGAGAGATTTCCACAATTTAGTATTACCTTGTCTATTTTCATTTATAATTTCTACCCAACTCTCTTCATCCTTATTTTACATAAAATGTAAAAATTCCCTCTTCCTTTTATTAATTCTATCCAGAATCTCACTGTTCATCCGGGCAGAAACTCTTTGCTTTATTCTTACATGTCTTAATGGAGCAAATTTATCTCTAACATTTAAAAAGCTAGTAAACCCAGTGACTACTTTATCTACTACAGTACATTTTCAAACTCTTAACCAATTCATTTACATACACCTTCCACCAATGCCTCTTTAAAATTCCTTTTTAAGGGTTTGATAGTTATAGTATTATGCATATTAAGCACATTTTTCTTAATCTTTCTAGTATAAAAACTCCGTAGTGATCACTCATCCTGCCATATACATTACCCCACTCTTAATTATGCTTGTCCTATCTGAAAATAAGACAATATCAGTTACAGCCTGCATAGATTAACAAACTCTCGTAGGTTCCTTACTCAATCTGAAATCAAATCTGTGATAAAAATCCAACAGAACGTTCTATTTTCCAGACAGTCATATTAAAATCCCCGACGATAATCACTTCCATTTGAACAAAATTCACTCTTGATACTTATATCAACACTCATTGAAATAATAAGATATTACTTCTGATTAACTTGACATTTACATCTACATTTAAACGGTTGCTTGGCCAGATATAATACTGCATACAAAACATTATCCAAGGAACCTTTCCTGCCATAGCCACTAAAATTATCTGCTGATTTGAAATGTCTTGAAAATCATATCATAGATTAAACCTATACAGCTTTCCACAACCATTATCAACAAAATGTATCATCCCATTACAATGATCCCAAACCTATAACCTAAACCCATAACCTAAGACCACCAACTTATCTCTAGAAATGTCACTCTCGCCAGCCGTCTGTGTGGATAACGTATTACTGACCACTGCGTGTGGATGACGTATTACTGATCACTCTGTGTGGATGACGTATTACTGATTACTGTGTGCGGATGATGTATTACTCATCACTCTGTGTGTCTCTCTCTGTCTCTGACATTTTCAGTAAACAGCACTGCTGTTAAAATAAATCACCCTGATTTGCTTTTGTCTCTAATGTCACATTGGAGTTTTCTGAATATCAGACATACACAAATCGATTGTGTAATGTAGGTTGGTAATGTTGGTCTGTCGTTGCTTGGGATTGCAGTACCTTGTGTATTATTGTTACACAAACTCACTGTGTTTATTGTTTATGCATTTTTTTCTTAATTTGTAGAACACTTTCTAATGCACATGTGACGCCTTCTAAATGGGCCCTGACTACATTTCCCAGGCGCAGCTGGTCCAGTGTCATCATCTCACCTTGCTCTCTTTCTCCTCCAGCTCCAAGTGTCCACCACTGACATGAGCGGTAAATTGGTGGAGGGTCCCGTGGACCTGGACGTCTATGTGATTGACCAGAATGACAACAAACCTATCTTCAGAGAGTCCCGCTACACTGGAGAAGTTCTGGAGGGTTCCCCTACAGGTACCACACTATTACCCCACTACTCCTGCCTTCTTGACAGATGCTGTTAGAGGTTGAGGGAGAGGAGGGTCATCCTGATCTCAGTCTGTTGAAGCTTAATGTTCCTGAAGGGAAGGGTTCAGGGATTGTGTAGTCAGACGTCACTGTGTCACTGAGATGATTCTTCTCAGTTTAAAGAGACAGAGCTGTCTGCTTCCAGTGCTTTTTTGTTGCTGTTGTAAAAGTCACACGTGAGAAGCAGAAGAGAGAGCTGATTTCTTCATCATATGAAAACCGTCACAATCTGATGAGTCTGCAGCTCCTTCCTCTCTGTGTGCACACACACACACACACACATGTACACACAAAGTCAGTCTGAAAAACACACAAGTCTGAAACACACACAGAGCTGGATAGCAGAGAAAGGGAGCAGGGCTGTTGGTCAGGTCCAGCCCCGTTAGCCTTCCCACCTTAAACTGGGTTTGGTTATTCACTCGTTCTGTACTTGGAGAGTTTGTTTATGTGCAGTAGCAGTAGGTTCTACCCTGTGAAATGCCCTGCCCTGTGTAGTCATGACGACGAGGTGAACAGAGCATGCCACAGCAGGACCCTCTGCAGCCGTCCGCAAAACTGCCCGCAAAACTGCTATAACCTGGTTAAGCAAAGTGGATTTATCTAATAGCCAGAGGAGGAAATGAGATTTGGTTGAAGGACTTAATAAAGTTCACCTTCCTTCTGGAACTGGAATGAGAGAGTAACTAAGCACCCACACGCCTGGACGTATGATACAGACCCCAGTGAAACAGAGAGTCTCTCCTGCCACTATGGCTCCTCATTACATGTGTGTGTGTATTATACACCTTCTGTGTGTGTGCAATATTTGCCCTTAGTGTGTGTGTATTATACGCCCTTTGTGTGTGTCTGTGTGTATTATACACCCTCAGTGTGTGTGTGTGTGTGTGTGTGTCTGCAGTGTATTAGATGCCTGTGTATTGTGCATGTAGGTGCAAATAGCAGAGGTGGAGCCCATACCAGCACTGCACCACAGCTGCTTTTTCCTGTGCAGGTGTGCTTGGTGGGTGTAGGGCTCAGCTCTAACATGCCCCCTGCAGGGCACAGGACCCCCTGTGGTGGCCCTGCGTCTCGCTCAGCCGTATATGACGGGCGGCTTGATGAAAATGCAGAGGCTGAAATTAGGGAATTTGAAAGGCAGGTTAAAGCTGTCTGCATTTCTCTGGCTGGAGCACTCTCCAAGCCCCTCCCCCAGCCCCTCTCCAAGCCCCTCCCCAAGCCCCTCCCCCAGCCTTCCCCATCTCCATGAGGGGACAGCAGGAGGTTTGGGGTTGGAACTGTGTGCTTTGATTCTGCTCTGTTCTCTGTGTCTTTGACTAACAGATGCTGTCTCAGTGAGTCTCACTGCTAGATCTGCTGATTATTACTGTTACACGCATGCAGATCTAATGCCGGTATTTAATAAAGCATTGCAAAACATCTCCCCCTCGCACTCTCTCTCCCATTTCCTTTGTGTGTCTGTTTTTTTCATTCTGGATGTTGGCAGTGGGGTAAATCTCGTGCTTTCCCCAGGCTTGCTCACACTGTTTGTTAACACAGCCTCCAGGCCTGGCTGTTCAGAAGAGCGGAGCTGGCGTGGAGATTTGCTGAGCATTGCTCTCCCAGGCCAACTGGCCCACCCATTTGACATCTTTTAATAAGTAATTGTAGGTGCAGGGCTGGTCGAGGTTGGATAATTCTGAATATCTGCTGACGTTTTCTCACACAGAGAGAAAACTGACAGAACAGATTTTCAGAAAGAAGTTGTTTCCTCGGTTCATGATGTGTCGTAGGAGGCTGTGTTTGCCACGTGTGCCACGTGTGCTGTTTGCCACGTGTGTTTCCTCTCAAACATCTGCCTGACAGTCAGTGATGCTCCTGCACCACGGGCCACTGTGTCGCTCAGGTGTCCCCCAGGCAGCAGTGACCCTAATCGCAGCGTCTCCTGTCCGAGACTCCCTCCTTCCTCTTCCTCACCTCCCGACAGGATCCCGCTCACCTCCAGGTGTGTGAGTGTGTGTGTATATGTGTGTGTGTGTGCGTGTATATGTGTTGCAGCGTGAGCTGTGGCCACAGGTATGACTGAGTGGTGAGGGGCTGCCTGAGAATCAGCCTTAGAAAATAAAAGGCTAGAAAAATCAATAGCTAATTGCCAGGACAGGCCCCCGGAGGACTGGCATCTGGACCCCAGCTACCGATTGATCTGACAGAGAAAATGATTGGTCTGTGGGTGACACTAATGCAGGGAGGTAATTTGTCGCGCGGCGATCTCTGTGCACGTGCAGGATGTCCCAGAGGCCCCTGGTGTGGATCCTCTCCCGCACGAAGCCCAGTCCTGTGCTCAGCAGGACCTCCCTCTCACACAGCCTCATTATCTGTTCTTCAGACGGCTGGCAGGCGCTAAATTAAGGCCCGCCAGGCATGCTGCAGACTATCTGAGTGTGGACAGATCTCTGCGGTCACATGACCTGCCTGGTTGGCTTGATTTGGATTGGGTGAAGGCTTTGTCACTGTTCAGAATGAGCCCCTCAGAGTCTAGTGCTGTTTGCACTAGAAATCCGCTCTTCACATTACCTGCTTTCTGCTTTAGTACTGTCGGTTGCTGTAATGCGGTGGATGTCACCTGAGTTGCTCTCGTTCAGAGCTGTTAGTGAGTACTTGTTAGTGGGTCAGTATACTGAGAAAGCTCCCTTACCTCTGAGTCTGACCAGGTGCACACCAGGTCCATATGGCACCTACCACACACACACACACACACACACACTCACACTTGCAAACAGTACAGCTGGCTAGAGAGAAAGAGAGAGAGAGAGAGAGGAATTTTAGTACAGGCGTCATCTGCTGTGAGATCACTCTATATGTGAGTTCACACTGTCTTTCTGCACACTGTTACTCTGACATCACAGATGCATAAGTTCCGCAGTGCTGTCACAGAACCGTCTCCTCTCTCCACATGCTGTTCATGCTGATGTATCAATAGTGAGAAGTGTATATTTGAGTTATTCTCCTTTTGAGATTATAATTCCACATACCCTTTCATGTGAAAACAGTTTATGATTCTGATGCAAATCACATCAGTGCATTTGGTCTTGATATGGTGGCCCACATCATTTTAAAGCTAAATTGTGCTATTATGGGCCAGTCAGATGGTCTCCCTCCCCACGGTCTCCCTCCACGCGGTCTCCCTTCCTGATGGCTGATGGTTACGGGTGAGTATGATAATGAAGGGGGACTGTGTCTTCCAGAGTGTGCTGGGCTGAGGGGGCTGATTGGCCAGCTGGTTGGCGCGATGTCTTCTCCCCCGTGGGTGTTTCACTACATGAGCTCTGCTAATCTCTTAAGGACTTCTGATTCTCTCCTTCTCCCACTCCTCATCACAGTACTGCACACACACACCTGATTGTCCTGTCCGTGTGTCTTCAGGGGCCGTAGGACGAACCCGTCTAGCTCTCTGTCTCGTGTCTCTGATGGCCCACTGTGTTTGAAGGTCTCCGCACTCTCTCCACTTTACATTATCTCCTCTTCATTGTTTCACTGGAACATTTCCAGAAGAGATAACCGCTTGAAGCAGTGCACTGCATTGGCAGTGACTCTTAAAAGGTCTGATGAAGGTGTGTGGTGGGTTTGGGGCTGAGATTACATTTCCACAGAACTGATTCTGTTTCCTGTTCTTGACTTGAAAGTGAGGCAGGATCTAATCTCCCCATCAGTAGTAGCAGGTCAGTGAGTGGCTAAGAGGGGGTGCATGCAGCCAGTGGGGGAAGGGGTACCAGACGGGGGAGGGGTTCAGGAGGCCTGTGGGGGGAGGGGTTCAGGAGACGTGTGGGGGGAGGGGTTCAAGAGGCCTGTGGGGGGAGGGGTTCAGGAGGCTTGTGGGGGAAGGGGTTCAGGAGGCCTGTGGGGGGAGGGGTTCAGGAGGCCTGTGGGGGGAGGGGTTCAGGAGGCCTGTGGGGGGAGGGGTTCAGGAGGCCTGTGGGGGAGGGGTTCAGGCAGTCTGCGGCTCTCCGAGACTTACACACCAGTCTGACAGGCTGTGAGTGTGGACGTGTGTATTCCCATGGGAAGTGTGGAACTTTTGAAGGAATGCGATATCAAAGTACAAACGAGATGAAGTGAGAATCGATAGAACAGATGTTCCCAGTGATACATACTGCTGCATTAGGCTGTGTGTGCAAGTTCCATCGCTGGCTAGCTTATTGGCGGGTAGTTTGCAGGCCAGCTGGTTGTGGAGGCAGGAATTTTTTAAGTGTGCTGTTGGTGCGGTTAAAGGCAGAGACTGACAGCTCCCCCATTTCTGAGTGTCATTTCAGATGTCAGATATAACGCAGAGCTTAAAGATGAGCCCAGTGAAGACGTATAGCTGTCGAGAGCTTTTCCGTCTTCTCCTTGGTCTGCCCCCCGGCAGACCCATCCCCTGCCACAACCTCTCACTCAGTATTCAGTGTAGCGCAGCAGTGTGAAGATAATCACCAAACCCAGAGTGACAGCTGATCACTGTCAGCCTTCTGCTGTTTGATTTAAAATGACATCAGCAAGGCTTGTTTGAACAAAAACCTGCTCATTAATAATCCATTCCAGCACTCCACCTTCCGGCTCTTCTGAGAATCTGTGTGTGTGTGTGTGTGTGTGTGTGTGTGTGCATGTGCACACGTGAAATTATCCAGTCCACAACACATTTGCCATGGGGTGTGAACACTTTGATTGAGTATTGATTCAGAATGGAAGTGTTGCATAGACACGCCCCTGTTTCAAGAGGGCTGATGGAAAAGGCTTTGAGTGCAGCATGTGAGATCCACCGCTAAGAGCATGCAAAGCTGAGATCCATCGCTAAGAACATGCAAAGCTGAGATCCACCGCTAAGAGCATGCAAAGCTGAGATCCACCGCTAAGAACATGCAAAGCTGAGATCCACTGCTAAGAGCATGCAAAGCTGAGATCCACCGCTAAGAGCATGCAAAGCTGAGATCCACCGCTAAGAGCATGCAAAGCTGTGATCCACCACTAAGAGCATGCAAAGCTGAGATCCACCGCTAAGAACATGCAAAGCTGAGATCCACCACTAAGAACATGCAAAGCTGAGATCCACCGCTAAGAACATGCAAAGCTGAGATCCACCACTAAGAACACGCACTGACACACTGTCATCGGATAGGTCACAAGCACCCCAAGCATGTTTGACTCATGATTAACAGTTTGCTTTGAACACTAACTGTCTATTTAATTCACTTATCTTCTCCATCTTTTTCAAAACACAAGCAGCCAAGGTCATTGCCATGGCCCTGAGGAGAACTGGCATACCTTTCATCTCTCTTTATTAAGTTAGAAACATTGTGTGTGTGGGTGTGTGTGTGTGTGTTTTCACTGTCTGTTAAGTGCACTCACCACTGGGACTGCAGAAGAAAAAGAGTTCTTCACACTGAGAATTAATCGGTGGAGGCAGGAGGTCACCGCACCGTCTCATAAATGAAGGAACAGCAGAGAAGAGATCAATAGGTTAAAGGCTAAAATGAGTGGAGTGACTCTGACATTTATGATGTGGTAGAAACACAAAATGCACACAGATACCAGACCGAGAGAGAAAGACAGTGAAATAGAGAGATACAGTGAGTGAGAGAGAGAGAGATGGTGAGAGAGAGAAAGAACGTAGTAACAGGAAGCAGGAGATGAGTGCCACTCTGAAGCCCCCATGCGAAACAATCGATAGGAAACGGCGCCCCACCTGAGAGCCTCTCGCCTCTGTGACGCTGCACCAGTCTAAGCTAAATGCCACGTAAATGCGATGAATTTCATTTTTTTTTACCTTAATCTCCTACTCCCTGCTGCTTTGACAGATGGCGGAGGGGCTTTGCAAAGACGCTGGAAGCTACGGTCGAGCAGGATAACGGGACACACGGCAGTGTCAGAGCTCCCTAAAGTTTTGCACTAAACCACGCAGAATAGCTTTTCCTCTTTCCATTTGTCAAGATGCAAAAAGAATTTTATTTGTTGCCCCAGGGGCAAAACAAGTGTGGCACTCTAGCTTCAGACACAAGCGACAGAGCCTCTTAATTACTCTGCTAGGCTCTTATAGTTTCCAGCGTCATGGTTTTGAACGTCAGAAGTGATTCGCAGACAGCTCTCCTGAGGCAGATGCAGCCCTCACATGGGTTCGTTCATGTGGAGAAATGACTTTTGTGTCTATGTGAGGAACAAAACAGCCAAATTATGGAACTGACTGATGGCCAAATATGAGTCTGTGAGAGACTCAGCCATTCTGAAAACACCTGTATGTGTGTAGTACCTGTCTCTGTATGTGCACAGTAGGTCTAGCAGGTTTTTTTAAACAAAGATATGTTTCAGGAGTTATTTTTAGTCAGATGGTAGAAGTATTGACTAATCTGGAAGTGTGTTCAATGCAGTAGTCTGTGGGGAACTGAGTTACTGTTTGACTGCTAGCCGTGTCACCGTTGGATAAAGGAAACTGAAGAATACACAGCCAAATGTCCAACAGGTTATCTAGAGACAGCCGTCTCTGTTGAATCAGTCTGGACGTCCATGTACTCAGAGCAAAAACTGGGGCAGTAGAATATTTGGAGAGCAGGACCCTTACAGCCCGAGGGGAGGTCTTACCCCCGCAGTTCCCCCGCTGATGCCTACCTGTAGGGGGCGCTGGAGAAGCTAGAGACGCTGGGGGCGTGTTTCCTCTAGCTGCTTCACTTATTCAGTCATTTAACACAATAATATTTTGTTTTAGTCATTAAAATGTAACAACTGCCTGTTATGTTCTTAATGACAGAAACAGAAAACACTCATGCGTTGGTTATGTTTAATATTTTCATATTTCCACATGATGCCAACATAATACGGCCCAACTGACATTTTGTGAAATGAACCAAAATATTTTTCATAAGTAGAGAACGAACACGTTACACTTTTATATGAAGCCACAGTGCTGTATTGTTCAACACCAACAGGTTTGACAAACATAGCCGTAAACCCTTTGCTCAACCTCTTCCTTTCAGTTCCAGCACTGATTTCTGCACATTTGGTGTGTGTGTGTGTGTGTGTGTGTGTGCCAGGACTTCAGTTCATAAAGGGGACATGATTTTGAGGGCCACGGAATTGAGTGCAACACCCAGTGAGCTTTTCTTGTCCCCACTTTTCAAATCGAAGTCACGTCGATGATTGCGTGTTCTCCTGGTCAGGCACTCTGTTCAAACTCTGTTGAGGCTTCCATCTTCCGCACAGCATCTCCACGCTTCCCCCTGTAAGCCTCCATGGAGTTTGGGCAGTTAGATTGATGGCAAACATTAACTGAATTCCAACCCTTATAACAGAAAATTGCACACTGGACGTTTTTCAAAATTCACTAAATTAGCACCTATGTTCCAAAATACATGTTTAATCAAAAGAAAAATCAATGTACAGAATTCTATTGCAAAATACAAACCGCAAAATACAAACCAGAAATACCTTCTCGTCAGTGTTTTGTGCTTTGAGTTGTGCTTTGAGTGCTTCGAGTTTCTAGCAGGGTACAGTTCCATGTGGCGTTGATGTGTTGGCTAGCTAACTCCAGCCTCCATGAGTTCCATTTACGTACACTAATAAGTACTAGCTCTAGCACTGGGAGTTATGATCTCCTGCAGCTACAGCAGTATGCTACTGTGCTATAGTACATTCCAGCCTGTTAATATAATACACGTCTCTAAACAAAGTGGCGTCGCATTTACGTCGATGAACACACTCACATCCCATCACTCCCACGGAAGTACATACATGGTCAGACCCAGACGCAGACAACGCAAACACACGCCCAAGGGGAGGGGTCCGGGAGCCACCGTGACAGAGCCCCCCACTAAGGGCAACCACCGCCCCTCGGGTTGCCCAGCGCAGCTGTAAAGCCCCGGACCCAATCTGCTGACAGGCCCGGGACCGCCGGGAACCTCAGCTGCGGGGTCGACTCCTCCGCGAGCGGCTCCGCCGCGATAACGCTCAGAACGCCCTCCCTGGGAAGACGGGGAAAACACATTAGACAAAACAGGGACTTGCATAAACACACAAAGAGGAACATTCAACACCAATGGTACAAAAGGGAAAAATGGATTGGGGAGAAACACGGGGACAGACAAAAACACAGGCACCGATATGAGTGAGACCACCGGTCTCAACAACGGGAACCCCGCGATCGGGCGGGGTCTGCAGTCCTGGGGTTGCACTTGTGGCGCCCGGTGGTTTTCCTTTCTCTCCCCCACCGGGATCTCTAGGCTGTGCTCCGCCCCTAGGGTTTTGCGCAGTCCCTTTTTTCGCCACAGGAGGACCCTTTGTGCTCTTGGGCTTGGGAGACGACTCAACTTCGGGGACCCCGCGATCGGCGGGGTCTGCAGTCCTGGGGTTGCCAATGTGGCGCCCGGTGGTTTTCCTTTCTTTCCCCCACCGGGATTTCTAGACTGTGCTCCGCCCCTAGGGTTTTGCACAGTTCCTTTTGTCGCCACAGGAGGGCCCTTTGTGCTCTTGGGCTTGGGAGACACTCTCGTCTTCCAGACCGAAGTTGCCGAGCGATCCGCCCCTTGGCTGGGCACAGTCGGGGGGCTAACGGCTCCTCCCGCTTGGACCTCCATCTCCTCCTCTTCTGAGGAGTGATAGCTCCTCAGGTTGACCTCCCCAGTGTTCTCCACGGAGCACTCCATGCGCTCCTCCGACAGCGTGGAGTAGCGACTTTCAGTCCGGTAGGGCTGCTCTCCTTCACCCTCCTGCTTCTCATAGAAGTGTTCCGAGGGTGTCAGGCTGTCGCTATCCTCCCCCCCGTAACCGTTTGCCTCCTCTGTGAACCTGGGCGAGGAAGGGCTTACCCCTGCCCTGTACCACTCGGTCTCTTCCCTCCCGTAGTACGCGGGATTCTCCGAGTGTACCGGCTGCGAGTCCTCTTCCTCCTTCCCCCTGTGACACTCGGGGGTCTCCGCGTACACAGGCGGAAAGGGGCTGGCCTCCTCATAGTCCTCGTTCTCCTCCGAGTACATCGATGGAGAAGGGCTGGCTTCCCCGTGGCATTCGGTAGCCTCCGAGCACCCCGATGGCGGAGGGCTGGCTTCCCCGTAATACTCGGTAGCCTCTGAGTACACCGATGGCGGGGGGCTGGCTTCCCCATAATACTCGGTAGCCTCTGAGTGCACCGATGGCGGGGGGCTGGCTTCCCCGTAGTACCCAGTAGCCTCCGAGTATACCGATGGCGGGGGGCTGGCTTCCCCGTAGTACCCAGTAGCCTCCGAGTACACCGATGGCGGGGGGCTGGCTTCCCCATAGTACCCAGTAGCCTCCGAGTACACCGATGGCGGGGGGCTGGCTTCCCCGTAGTACCCGGTAGTCTCTGAGTATACTGACGGAGGGTGGCTGGCTTCATCGGAGTCTTCCTCCCCGAATTCATATTCGGGAGGGGTAGGGCGCATGGTCCAGGCGTTTAAGTATACCGGACTCAACGTGTCGTGTGACAATTCCTCAGGCAGGGGGAAGGAGTCCCTCGCTGACTGGTCGGGTTGGCCGCGCACCGCCTGGTCCGCTAGCTCACGGTAGAAGCCCGCCAGTCCTTTCTCCTCCTCATCCCACGCACCTTGGACGATCCGGTCATGCAGCTCCTCCGCCGTGGCCACATCGTCCTCAGTGCAAAGGAAGAAGCTTCTGCTCTCCCTCTGTGTCGATGGAATCCTACCTGCGGTCGTGCGGGACAGCCGAGGAGGAGGTGTGCGCTTACCCTTCTTCTTTCCTCCCTTGGCCTTCTTTCTGTCCCGCACATACCCTGGCATTCTGTTGTACGGCTCGTCTTTCTGTAACGCAAGGTTCACGGACAGAATGCAGAGAATACTTGCTTTCTTCTAGACACGTTTTTATTTACATTTATAATGCTGGCTTGGTAGCCAGCACGAGACATTCACTCACACAAAACAAAGACGAGCACAGGACACTGCGTATTTGCACATTAAATAGACAAACTACACGAAACCCATGTGAGAACGAGACAAGCCACAGGTGAGACCGATGAACACACTCACATCCCATCACTCCCACGAAAGTACATACATGGTCAGACCCAGACGCAGACAACGCAAACACACGCCCAAGGGGAGGGGTCCGGGAGCGTCACCGTGACAATACCTGACTTATATCTGACATATTTCTGAGTCATATTTTGTACACTACAGAACTTGAAACAACCTGTTGTTGCAATTTAAATGTAACTAATGCACTTCAAAGAAAAACTTAGTCATTTTCTAGCACTTTTCTCGGCAAAGCCTTTATTCATGGTCACCATGAAGCCAAAATCCAACAGCTCTCAATAGACATGTGGCTGCTATTTATTTGAATCACAGTGATTGCAACACTCTGGGTAAAATTGGATTATACAAAGGCACAAAGACATGTATCCTGTATACTACAAGATGTTTCCAAACCAAGTCTATGACAGTTTCAGCTGCAAGTTACATTTCCAGATATTGAAAATTAAAATTTAAATGCAAGCCAAAATTATTCTATTCTTGAATAAATAAATGAGTGAAAGAGAGAGAGATAGAGAGAAAGAGAGAGAGAAAAAGAGAAAGCTATAAGTTTTTGTCAAGTATTCTGAGCCAGTCTTAAATATTTCAGTACTCTGAAATGGAGAGGACTCGTGAAGGATATTTGTGAGTGAAATTTTCCCTTTCTTATCTAGTTCATCTTAATGAGAATACTGCTCTGTAAGGCTCCCTGCTAGAAACTGTTTTGAACCAAGGAGCTAAAGAAACAGAATCTCTTTACAATTTCTTTAAGGTCCATGAACTGAATGAGAACTGAATATTTTGAATTTCCCAAATAAAGTTCCAATGGATTTATTTATTCATTCAATCATACATTTATATCCACCCTAAGTTAGAGGGTTAATTTGTTAAACACTAACTAGGAACACACATGCACTGCGGAATAATCTTGTGTAATGAAGCATGCTCCAATTAGTTCTCCACAGTGGTGAGAGGGTGGAGCAGGGCGGGGCCTGGTGTAGGGGCGTCTTTGGTCCGGTGAGAGGGTGGAGCAGCCTGGTTTGGTGGCGCCTTTGGTCCAGTGAGAGGGTGGAGCAGGGCGGGGCACGGTGTGGGTGGAGCCTTTGGTCCGGTGAGAGGGTGGAGCAAGGCGGGGCCTGGTGTAGGGGCGTCTTTCGTCCGGTGAGAGGGTGGAGCAATCTGGTTTGGTGGCGCCTTTGGTCCGGTGAGAGGGTGGAGCAGGGTGGGGCCTGGTGTGGGTGGCACCTTTGGTTCGGTAAGAGGGTGGAGCAGGGTGGGGCCTGGTGTGGGTGGCACCTTTGGTCCGGTGAGAGGGTGGAGCAGGGTGGGGCCTGGCGTAGGGGCATCTTTGGTCCTGTGAGAGGGTCGAGCAGCCTGGTGTGGGTGGCACCTTTGGTCCGGTGAGAAGGTGGAGCAGGGCGGGGCCTGGCGTAGGGGCGTCTTTGGTCCGGTAAGAGGGTGGAGCAGGGTGGGGCACGGTGTGGGTGCAGCCTTTGGTCTGGTGAGAGGGTGGAGCAGGGCGGGGCCTGGTGTAGGGGCGTCTTTCGTCCGGTGAGAGGGTGGAGCAGCCTTGTTTGGTGGCGCCTTTGGTCCGGTGAGAGGGTGGAGCAGGGCGGGGCCTGGTGTGGGTGGCACCTTTGGTCTGGTGAGAGGGTGGAGCAGCCTGGTGTGGGTGGCACCTTTGGTCCAGTGAGAGGGTGGAGCAGGGTGGGGCACGGTGTGGGGGCGTCTTTGGTCCGGTGAGAGGGTGGAGCAGGGTGGGGTCTGGTGTGGGTGGCACCTTGGGTCTGGTGAGAGGGTGGAGCAGGGTGGGGCACGGTGTGGGGGCGCCTGTTTCCAATATGCCCTTTAATCTTTCTGCAGATTGCATCAGGAAAGGAGATGAAGGGTCCCAGGGAGCAGAGCGTGTGCAGTGTAGAAAGCAGGAGCTCACATTATTTATTCGTGCGCTTATTTATTTAGGGGGTTAAAAGTTCAGCTGAGGTTTGCTTTAACGAAGGATGATGCTGCCTCTGCACTGTGTGCAGGGAGCCGCTGGAGTTCTCGGTGGGGTAGTTGTGCTGTTTAGGTCTAATTAGGCTGCTCAAACACCAGATCTCCACAGTATGATTCTGAAAAGCAGAGCTCCACTTCAAAATAGCATTTCTGTTTGATCAAAGAAAATGATGCTCTAGATCAAAGGACGTTCAAGTGCTTCTCATGTTGTACATGAGCAAAGTGCTCAAAAACAGAAAGACAAAAAAGAGACACTTATAAGACGTTCATACGAATATCTGATCTGGGATCTAGTTCCCATGGTATCTGTAGTCACGGAGACCTTAACCCTCACCCCTTGTTTTTCTGCACACTGTGCAAAGCCATGATGTGTGTGAGTGAGAAAGTGACAGAGAGAGATATATATTTTATTTATTCCTCCAATTATTGTTATTATTATTATCATTATTATTATTATTAGTTGTTGTTCACTATGATGAGAAAAAAAGATAATACTTACATATCTGTGATATAACAAATTATTAAAATAATTTAAATGATGTAATTTTTTTGTTTGTAATGATATGCCAAGTTTAATCTGATTCACATTTAATAATCACAAAATAATTATTTCCTTATGAATGTTTTTTAATCAGGTGTATTTAATCAGTAATTGGAAATATATTTCCACAGCATGAGTGATCGGATGTCCTTGTGTACCTGTGTGAGGTGACACCACGCTGAAGTGCAGCCGTCTCTGTTTGAACCCAAACGGCACTGATGGACTTTCAGAACCACCCCCCCTGCTGCACCTGCGAAGTACAAATGCCACACCCCCTGTCATGCTGACACCCCCACCCCCATTGTGCTGATCCCCTGTCGTGCTGATCCGTCTCATCGTGCTGATCCACCCCCTGTTGTGCTGATCTACCCCCTGTTGTGCTGATCCACCCCCTTGCACTTTTAGTTCTGTCCACTGAATTAACAAATTGCAATAAATATGTGTGCAACAGAATTAGTTCAAAGTGGCATTAGGCTGTTTTCAAATGAATTAGAACCCTGGATGTTTGACTAATAGAGCAACTGGCAGGTTAGAAAGGGAGGATTGAGCAAGAGAGAAAGAGAGAATGAGGAAGGGAAAAAGAGAGCAAAAGAGAGAGGGAGAGGGAGAGGGAAGGAGGAAAGAGAGAGAAAGAGGGTAAAAAGGAGGGAGAGAGTCAGAGAAAGAGAGAGAATATCCCATAGAGAAGTGGACACAGATGTCATTCTCTTATAGATCTCCAAAAGGACCAAAGAATGAAAAATCTTAATAAAAAATGTGTTGAACACAAAAATTGTGAAATATAAAAATAGATTTAAATGTAAAAAAATATTGCTATGCGACAGTTCGCATATATTGACTGCACCCAAAATAATGGGGTAGATAATTGTTAATGGGGTAGTTTACTGATGATGTTATACTTAATAGATAATGGGGTAGTTAACTGATGATGGGGCAGTTAACTGATAATGGGGTAGTT
The DNA here is from genome assembly GCA_020368025.1 of Brachyhypopomus occidentalis. Classification (NCBI taxonomy): domain Eukaryota; kingdom Metazoa; phylum Chordata; class Actinopteri; order Gymnotiformes; family Hypopomidae; genus Brachyhypopomus; species Brachyhypopomus occidentalis. The sequence continues at coordinate 5,282,175 of JAGXOD010001351.1, read as the reverse complement.
TACTGATGATGGGGAATTAACTGATAATGGGATAGTTAACTGATGATGGGGTAGTTAACTCATGTTGGGGTAGTTAACTCATGTTGGGGTAGTTAACTGATGACGGGGCAGTTAACTGATGATGGGACAGTTAACTGATAAAGGGGCAGTTAACTGATTAAAGGGTAGTTAACTGATGGTGGGGTAATTAACTGATAATGGGGATAATTAACTGATGTGTTTTAAAGTGGTTGTATTGTTTATGTGATTGATTGTGTTGCACTCATGTTAATTAGAGCCAGAGTGGAAATGAACTGCACCAGTACCTTTAGCTGCATTTGTCAGAAAGTGAATAAATGGGTCCTGCGGTCCTGTGTCACTGCAATGCCCTGTGGCTTTCCATTGCCTTGTATGTTTTGCCTTGCAGTGTAAAGATGCCTGCGATAATCCCCACGATAATCCCTGTGGTAATCCCTGCCCTACTAAAGCACTGTTTTAACACAGGCTTGACCAGGACTGCAGCACAACTCTCTAAAGCTCCCTATCGAGTGCGTCTCTCCAGCGCGTCTCTCCAGCGCGTCTCTCCAGACCAGCCTGTCCTTCTGATTCAGGCCGAACAGCCAGGGCAGGGTTGGTTGTGCTCATCAACAGCAGTAAATGAAGGCTGTCTAGTCTGGGCCGAGTGCGCATGTCCAAATTAGAAGCCATAACAGGCCTGTGGTTTCCAGGTGCTGTCCTGTGTTCTCTGCTGCGTTCTGTCAATGTCATACCTTTAGATGTGACAGTGTGAGGTCTGTCATTGTCACACGCATGCCCACAACCCTCCCCCCCCCCCCCTCCCCGGACTGCGTAGTGTCAGTGTCTGGTGATTTTTGTTCCATTACCCATTTTGCTCCATTGCACTGGTGGCTTTTCTCAGCAGCCTGCTTGTGTATGCACCTCCACGCTGCTTGACCCTGTACAGCTGAAGCTGTGGGGTCTCTTTTACTGTCTCTCTCAGTGTTTCTTTTAGTGTCTCTCTTTGTGTCTCTTTGTGTCTCTTGCTTGCTGTCTCTTTTCGTCTCTTAGTGGCTTTCTTACTATCTCTTTGTGTCTCTCAGTCTTTCTGTGTCTTTTACTGTCTCTTTGTGTCTCTCTGGCTCTCTTTTTGTCTCTCTTTGTGTCTCTTTGTCTCTTTTTGTGTCTCTCTTACTGTCTCTTTGTCTCTCTGGGTGTGTCTCTTAGTTTCTCTCTTTGTGTCTCTCTTAGTGTCTCTCTTAGTGTCCCTCTGTGTGCTTGTGCCGATCCTATCTTCTTTGTTTATCCTGCACGGCCATGTAAAGCACCCAGGCTTTTTGATTACTGTCAGGAGGCGTCGCTGGTTCTGTCGTCTTGGTGATCTAACCATGGCAAATCCTAGTGTGAGCTGAGAAAGTACAATCACAGTTAGACGCGACACTTCAAAGCGCCCCGTTGCACCAGATCTATCGAATACCAGCCAGGTATCTGAGTGGCTCTTTGTTTTTATTTTAACACTTGCTGAAGAAAGGTGCAAGCTTTTCCTCTCGCTCGCACTCCTTCACTTTCTCTCCCTTTATTCCTCTCTCTCTCTTGTCTGTAGGTGTAGGGTTAGTGTAGAGGCAGTGTGTATTTGTGAGCACCAACAAGCAGATTAGGAGTGTCATTTGGTGTTTCAAATGCAAGAAGGTTTTTGCTGGCAAAAGTAAAATCACTGTTTCTATTCTGTTCCACTGAAGAGATAACACGTCTAGCGGACACATGGAGACGCTTATAAAGACTTGAGCCAACTTTTCAGAAGGAGTGACAAAGGGCTTGTGAGATTTGTTTTATTGACAGATTTAGGCAGTCACTGTCCAGACGTCAGATAACCTCCGCTGAATGGAGACGCGTGATGGCCTCTGATGTAATCTCTGCTCGCCTGATGTGAACAAGAATGATTCATTAGACTTTGGAACTTCTGGAAGGAAATGTGAGTTCTTTCCTGTAGGCCTCTTGACTGTCTGTGAAATTCAAACTATTCATCGGTTACTCTTTAAATGTGTTATATTGCAGATGCTTGTAAATACTGAATCTGTGAAACTCTGAATTTGTGAAAGCCCCAAACTAGAACGGTTAAGTGATAATGTGGATGCACAAATCCTAACAGATTCTTCAGCAGCATGAATGCATATGCGAAAATTACATAAATAGAATTATAAACACCACATGCATGCAGTAAAGCAGTGTGTTCATTCTAAGCTTTTTCATTCTGCTGCTCACTCATAAGAGTTTTTGAGGACGCAGGCATAGAGAGGAGCAAGATTTAAAGACCACAATGGTCCAGGGTTACCAACACGTAGCAATACAAAGCACTAAATAATGAACAGGAAATCAAACAAACACAACAACAAAGAAAGAAAACAAACAGGCTAGAACAGACAGCAGGATACCCTACCTAACCCTAACCATAGCCCTAGAACATAACCTAACCCTAACCATAGCCCTAGAACATAACCTAACTCTAACCCTAACCATGGCCCTAGAACATAACCTAACCCTAATCCTAGAACATAACCTAACCCTAGCCCTAGAACATAACCTAACCCTAACCCTAACCATGGCCCTAGAACATAACCTAACCCTAACCCTAACCATAGCCATAGAACATAACCTAACCCTAGCCCTAGAACATAACCTAACCCTAACCCTAACCATGGCCCTAGAACATAACCTAACCCTAATCCTAGAACATAACCTAACCCTAGCCCTAGAACATAACCTAACCCTAACTCTAACCCTAGAACATAACCTAACCCTAACCATAGCCCTAGAACGTAACCTAACCCTGGCCCTAGAACTTAACCCTAACCCTAATCCTAGAACATAACCTAACCCTAGCCCTAGAACATAACCTAACCCTAACCATAGCCCTAGAACATAACCTAACCCTAGCCCTAGAACATAACCTAACCCTAATCCTAGAACATAACCTAACCCTAGCCCTAGCCCTAGAACATAACCTAACCCTAACTCTAACCCTAGAACATAACCTAACCCTAACCATAGCCCTAGAACATAACCAATGAAACCAAAGCAAAAGGCTCATGGAATTAAACCAGGAAAACAAAACATGGGTAACTAAGGAAACAGAAACACTAGGGAGGGGCAGCATCCCACAATATCTCGGCTGGTTTAGTGTCGGAAATGATTGGACCAAATGTCTCCCAGGCATTGACTGATGTTGCTGATTAAATTTCAAGTTATGTTGACTTTGTCTGAAAGATGGAGAGAGACCGGGAGAGATAAGGGGAGAGATGGAGAGAGAGTCTCTTTTGAGACACAAGCATTGCAGACAGGTCAGTAGCTCATACTGGGGTCCACTGCTGGGGAGGTATCAGTGTTTGTGGCTTGTGTAGATAGGACAAGAGGCAGCTATGAGAACCGATTGGGACTGCAGTCAGTGGGAAGGCCGTAGCCACACCACCAGTGCTGTGGCTCGGTCCTTGTGATGGGCCAGCAAACTGCTGGCTGTCAGCCACAGTGAGTCCCAGTGCCCCATGAGCGCACTGCTTCCTCTGTGTTCGATCAGCAGGAGAAAATGCCCTTATGCCACTAGTTTGCGGCTTTAAACCCTTGAAGGAAGGCTTTTGGGTCTGAAACATCAGGGCTTCGACGTGTGAGGAATGGACACAGGCGGTGTGAGTGGAGCATGAAGGAAAAGCCGCAGGTACGTTTCTCCTGCCGTGTTTATGCTGTCCTAAGAGAACACTGCCCAGGCCTGCCACAGTAAGAACGTAAGGATGCACTCAAACACTGGACGCACTCAAACACTGGACGCACCCAAACACTGTATGCACTCAAACACTGTACGCACTCAAACATTGGACGCACTCAAACACTGGACGCACTCAAACACTGGACGCACCCAAACACTGTACGCACTCAAACATTGGACGCACTCAAACACTGGACGCACTCAAACACTGGACGCACTCAAACACTGGCCTGTAGGAACACAGGCCACTGCTGCCTAGAGCCCACAGGATTTCTATGTCTTGAAGCTCTGTCTCCAGCACTCTGACAGGCGTGCAGGTGCCACAGATTAGCATGTGTTTCCTCTCCATCTGTTAGCTTCATCAGGGCTGTGAGATGGATGCAGGACAGCAGACAGCTGCTCAGGCTGTAGGATACTGAACAAGCAGAGGCGCTGTTGGCCAGGGCCTGCCTGCGTTTGATTAGCTTTGTTTGTGTTTCTGTGTGTGTGTGTGTCTGTGTGTGTGTGTGTTTTGTATGCACACATTTGTGCATGTTTGGGTGTGCCTTTTTGTTTTTGTATGTGTTTTGGCACGTGTGCTTATGTGTTAGAGTGCGCGTGTACATGCACGTGTTTGAGTGCGGGTATGTGCATGTGTGTGTGTGAGTTGGTGCCTCTGTGTGTGTGTGTGTGTGGATGCACATCTGCTGGTGTGTCTGTAAAGTTGGGCTGTCACAGTGAGAGTGTGTGTGAGAGGCAAGTCTTTGCTGGATCAATATGTGTGGACACTTGGTAGGTGAGGCACACGTGTGTGTTTGTGACTCAGGGACGTCCAGACGTCCAGCTGGGTTATATTTTGATGCATTTCATCTTTCACCCAAAGCAGAGCTGTAACGCCTGTGTGTGTGTGTGTGTGTGTGTGCGTGTGTGTGTATGTGTGTGGTCTATGCGGTATGTGCTACAGTCATCCTGCACAATCTCCTCACTTAACTATGCATCCATCTCCCACTGAGCTGATAATTGCATTTTTCCTTTTTGCCATGAGCGTGCACACACTCCAACACACACACACTCCCCCGCACAGACACACACACACACACAGACACAGTGCATATATGTGCACACATGTGTGCAGATGTAGGTATAAAGATGTTTACATGTACAAATGTTCAAATGTACATGCATGCATAAATTTGAACATACACACCTGACAATACACACACACACAAACATACACACACATATGCATACACACAAACACTTATACACATACATTTGAACATACATACCTGAAAATGCACACATATGTATTCACATATACACACATACACATTCACATACACATATACACATGCCTGTGTAATAACACATGTATACACATACACACATATACACATATATACTTGCCTGTATACTAAAACATATACATACACATACACACATATACACATATATAGACAATATATGTATGCAAATGCACATTCACCCACTAAAGTCACCTACACTTTTGCCAGCATCTATTTTATTTATTGTCTAATTGGACACAATTCTATTTCATTACTCTTGCTCATTTACTCTGCCATTCCATTTGCACATATTTGTCCACCTTAACACCCTTGTTTTCAGTAATGGGTATAATATCATGTGTACTTGATATAATTGAAAATCACTCCAGAGCAGATTAATACCCAAAGCATTGTTAATGAGAAATGTTTGGGTCATGTGGTGAATTCTAATCTGTTGTCATCATTCCTGGTTTGTAGTTCTCTCTCTCCCTCTCTCTCTATCTCTCCCTCGCTGTCTCTCTCTCTTTCTCTCTTTCTCTCTCTGTCTCTTTCTGTCTTTCTCTCTCTCTCCCTACCTCTTTCTCTCTCCCTCTTTCTCTCTCTCTGTTTCTCTCTGTTTCTCTCTCTCTGTTTCTCTCTCTCTGTTTCTCTCTCTTTCTCTCTCTCTCTGGCAGATGCCACTGTCTACCACAACCCTGCTGGGTCCCACTGCCCGCCCCTCCTCTGTCCCTTTACCTGTGAAGCGGAAGAGGGGAGGGGAGGGATGGAGGGATGGACAAACTACTACTTGTTTGGTACAGAGACTTTGGTGGAGAGAGTGGGTGGAAGGAGTGAGAGGGAGAGTGGGGGGGTGTCTGGAGGTGTAGGGTGGAGGAGAGGGGACCTGGCGGGTGACAGGCCTGGATGTGTGGGGTGGAGGAGAGGGGACCTGGCGGGTGACAGGCCTGGGGGGGGGACTTGGAGGGGAAAAGTGGATGAGGCTTTAGTGGTAATTACAGCCCCAGTGGGGCAGAGGGATGGAGAGGCTGGAGGGGCCCTCACAAACCTCTACAACTGCTTCCTACTACTGCCTCTGATACACACACACACACTCACAGACACACACTCACACACACACTCATGCACACAGACTCTCACACACTCACACACACTCTCATACACACACACTCACACACAGACTCTCTCACACACACATACTACACATATATATATACCACAGTCAAGAGAGTACCTGTGCTGCAGGAGAGTGGGTTTGTGGTTTCATACCACAGTGCACACCACCACAGGTCTGGGATCAGGGTTAGCCCTGACCTCTTTGGCAGTCCTTTAAGACAGATGGTGTGGTGCACTGAGCCACTGTGGTTAATCCAATCTGTTCCACGGGGAAGAACAGAGAGAGTGTGACTGGAATCACACACTGACGTCTCATTCATGGTTTGCACTGATGCAAAGGCCTCACAATTAGACAGCTGATGGCTTCTAGAGTGGGAGGAGCCTCTTTATACCTACTACAGTGGGAGGAGCCTCTTTATAGCTACTAGAGTGGGAGGAGCCTCTTCATACTGTCTCACTGCCACAGCAGCATCAACACACAATAAACCCCCCAGTGCACCAACCCCCAGCTCAAACACACAGATCGTGAGGCACAGACAGAGCACGAGCATGAACATGAAAGTGAAGGACTGGAGGGACATGCTGCGTCAGGGACATGCTGCGTCAGGGACATGCTGCATCAGGGACATGCTGTGTCAGGGCTGTTGTAGTGCGGTGCTCATTTATGGGACATCTAATGTCTAACTCCATTCCATGGTCAGAGCATAAGAGAACGCTCCTATTAACAAAGCACCGGTAGATGAACTGTATTCCCACTGAAACACAGGGCAAAGTGGTCCTGTTGAGTATAGACACATGTGTTAATGATTAAACTTTTTGAGTTGTTAAAACAACACAAACATATAGGGGGCCAGTTCATGTGAAACCAGTGACCATAATTCAATTAAGGAATTTCAGTACACTTCCCCTCACTGTAGAGGGTCTTCTAGAAGCAAGTCAAAACCTGGGAATGGCTTCATGCCATCACACGCTCCATCCAATCAGTGTTGGCCCTAAAAGGTTTCAATTAGGTATGAGGCTGTATCATTATTTAGCCAAAATTTAGATTGAAGTGTACCAGCCTGATTGGAATCACATTCAGTTTTCCTGCCAGCTAAACCACCCCATCTATTCAGATTTTGTTGGGAAGCACAGTGTGTTGTTGGAACCACAGTATGATGTTGAGAATGTGATAAAAAATAGTGACTCATCAAACTTGTAAGCATTGTATGCTGAAGTGCAGTACACATGCGGTTGACATGAACTAAAGATGATGCTATCAAATATAATGTTTTACTCCAAAAATCCAAAAAGCACTTAAAATAAAGCCGTGTTGTGAGGGACCGTATTAAAGTAGGAGAGCCTGAGATCTAAATGACCAGCAGACGCAGATGGAACAGAGACACAGCAGTCGCAGACAGGATGCAAACACATTAGATGCAGACAAGACAGAGACACAGCAGACGCAGACAGGACGGAGATACAGCAGACGCAGACAGGACGGAGACACAGCAGACGCAGACAGGACGGAAACACAGCAGACGCAGACAGGACGGAAACACAGCAGACGCAGACAGGACGGAGACAGAGCAGACGCAGACAGGACGAAGACACAGCAGACGCAGACAGGATGGAAACACAGCAGACGCAGACAGGACGGAGACACAGCAGACGCAGACAGGACGGAGACAGAGCAGACGCAGACAGAGCAGAGACACAGCAGACGCAGACAGGACGGAGACACAGCAGATGCAGACAGGATGGAGCGTGATCACTCTGCATACCCTGCCACTTCCTCATATTATGGCTTCCTGAAACAATCACTTCCTGTCACAGCCATCCTTCCTGCGTTGCTTACGTGCCAGTGGGGAATTCACTTAAATACCCAGGCAACTTCCTCACAAGGCCAGGAGAGAGACACTGATGTCCCCTGGCAGTGTCTGATCTCAGCCTGGCTAGATTTATGAGGAAAGATTAGACACATTGTTTATAAACGTCAGACTTGTTCAGAGATAATGCTTTGATCCCTGGGTTGTAGTTCTGTTGTCTTTTCTCCCTCTAGACTTTTCTCTTTTTGTCCTCTGTCTTTCTCTCTCTCTCTCCTATCTCTGTCTCTCTCTATCTCTTATCTCTCTCTCCCTGTCTCTCCTCTCTCACTATGTTATCCAGCTCTCTCTCACCTTCCAATTCGCCATCATTTTCCCTTCCTTGCCCAATCTCTGCCCTGTTCTTTCCCATTACAAAGCCTATCACACAACTCTGAGTCCTCCCTGGGGTGAACGAGATCCAAGAGCCATATTGATTTCCCTGGACAGCTGTAATAGAGGATGTACTACATGTGACACTGTCCATGGTGCTGAACTAGTGCCCATGTTCAGAACATGGGCTTACCATGCTGTCACATTTGTCTTAGACACGTCAGGATTTTCTTTAATTGTGCAGAGCAGATGTAGCTGGAAGGTAGTAAAGATTATTTTGAGCTGAAGCACGCACATGTATACAATCATTCTCAGGAAATAATTCAACTTTCTGGCATGTGGTGATGGAGGCGGAGCACAGGCAGCCCCTGCAGACCAGTGGAGTGTTCTAAATGATGCGTAGTCAGACTCAGCTGATGCTCAAGGGCAGCTGAAGAGAGAAAGAGAGGGGGGGAGGGGTAAAGAGAGAGAGGGAGAGAGAGGGAATGAGAGATGGAGAAAGAGAAAGGCAAGGAGAGAGGGAGGAGGAGAGAAGCAGAGCGGGATATAAGGAGAGGGGGAGGGAAAGGGGGAGAGAGAGATAGAGAGAGAGTGAGAGACAGGTAGGGGGGGAGGGAAGGAGGGATAGAGAGGGAGGGAGGGAGGAAGAGAGAGAGGGAGAGTGGGAGGGAGAGATGGAGAGAGAGCGAGTGAGAGACAGAGGGAGGGAGAGAGAAAGAATTGAGAAGACAAACACTCAAGTTAAAATTGCACTAGACCAAATTGTTTGTTTGTTTGTTTTTTTATTTATTTGTTTATTGTTGTTTTACTGCCGGGGGTCTTGCTGGTAGACTCTAGTGTACTGTGAAATCATGTGCCTCATAAGAGCAAAGTAGTGATCCCCTGTCTTGGATGCTAAATGCTTCAAGGCTAAATGCTTCAAGCTCAAGATGGTAGATGCACCCAGACCTTATGTGGACACAGACTGGAATGTAGACTATGCTCTAAGTAGGCAGCAAGTATCCCGCAGACGGAAGAATATGGGAGTCACTTAGGCCTTTTTTTTACGAAGGGCTTTTTAATGCTTTTCACCTGTAATATGGTCCCCTTGCCTGTTGGAATTTGAGGCCAGTTACTCTCCTGCGAGACGAGTACTGATATAAAACCTCACGCTGCGTCTCAAGGCGCTTCAAGTCTCGTAGCACAGCTGAGCTGAAAGGAGAACGTGAACAGTGTTGGCTGGCTGGCCCGCTGCTACCAGGGCAGGGAGCTGCAGGGCCTTGGGCAGTCCAGGCCACACTCAGCTGGTGGTTCCCCAGCCCGAGAACCATGCTCACCTGTGTGGGAGGAGCAGAGCCCTCTTCACCACGCAAGCTTTTCGGGGAGAGCTGGTACCGGTTGTTCGTCATCACACATTGTGCAGATGGTTGCATGGAATGCATGGAAATGACTGCTTTAATCATGTGCTTGTTAGCAGACTTAGACGAGCTGAGCAGGTAATTGGTGTATGTGAAGTCAGGTTCCTGCATTAGGTCACAAAAGCTAGTGCCTAAGTGATCTCCATCATCTCCAGCCTAAGGCACGTCTTAGTGCTACATTATGACATCATTTAAGGACGCAGAGTTAGTTAAGGCAGCATTAGCCATAGGCGAAATGCACTGATATTAAATTAGCTGCTCTAGTCAGGCATTTGATGAGACATTTTCCATTTCTCTGCTCTGTCTCAGGCTCGCGGAGGGAGGTGGTGTGTGTGTGTGTGTGTGTGTGTAGGGGGTGGGGGGGTGGGTCTAGCTATTCTCCCCCTGCCTCTCATACTCCAGATAAGATGAGAAGACATGATATTACAGTAATGGCGACCTGCACGTCTATGTCTGTCTGTTTGAAGTCCTCCCATTAAACCTTCTGATGCAGTTAACATTGATTGTGCCGTGCTCCTGCGGAGAATATGGGCTTCGTAAAGCAAGACACGGCTCCTGAAATGTGTGCAGCGTTGAAGTGATTGCCTGATAATTACACGTTAGTGCTTTGCATTCACTCCCTGGTCAGTCCAATTAACCAATTAGAGATGCTTGTTGATTTGTGTGTGTGCTGATGGGAACTGATGACTTTGTCATGGGACATATTGATGCAGGCTAAATGCTTCAAGCACTCTTGATTTTGATGAGAGTAACACTAGAGACAGGTTAATGTAATAATAATAACCAACTTTATTAATGAGAAGGACTTAATGGCGATGAGCTTGGTTATTTGATTAAAGCTGTGAGCTCAAAGAGAGATTGAACATTGAGTCTGTTCATGACACAGCAGGTGGGTCCCTGTAGTTCCGCGGGTGTGTCCCTGTAGTTCCACGGGTGTGTCCCTGTAGTTCCGTGGGTGTGTCCCTGTATGCCTTTGCGTGTGTCCCTGTAGGTCCGTGGGTGTGTCCAGCCGTCTGGGCTGTAGTTGTTGAGCATCATGTGTGTATTACTGTATGAGGTCCTTAAAAACACTATCATGACTTCTGGGCATGATGGTAAAAAAACAGGATTGAGTTATTTTTTTTTCCGGTTTCTCCAGAAGTCCTTTTTTGGTGTGAAACGAAGTGTTCCAGACATGATGTCCCGGTAAATTTACACAGTCACAGGATTTAATTGAGCAGTTCTTTACTTTGCCTTGAAAGGGATTATTGAAGTAGTTATTTTCAGCTCAGCACCAATATAGCATATTACATACCACAGCAGTATATTAAAGTGTATAGATATATACTGACAAATTAATATAACAGCTATGTAGCTGCTACATGTATGTAATCATTGTGGTGTAATCGTTGTGGTGTAATTATGGTGGTGTAATTGTTGTGGTGTAATCGTCGCAGTGTAATCGCTGCGATGCAATTTCTGTGGTGTAATTGCTGTGGCGGAATCGTGGTGCAATTGCTGCGGTGCAATTGTCACGGTGTTATTGGCGCGATGTAACTGTTGTGGTGTAATAGGTGTGATGTAATTGTTGTGGAGTAATCGTTGTGTTGTAATTGTTGTGATATAATCATTGTGATGTAATCATTACTTCTGCTGTACTGGTTAGTTGTTGTTATTTTGTCTTAAAACCTGTAGGATTCCATGTGTACTGCACCATGTGTACTGCACCACTGCAAACATTTTTTCAGATTTTCAGATTAGGGGGGAGAGGGGAGAGAGGAAGAGAGGTGGAGAGAGGGAGAGAGAGATGGAGAAAGAATGATTTTCCATTTTTTATCACTATTAATAATTCTGTTAATCGCATTGCCAACATTTGTTAATTACAGTTTATGCCAATAAAGCTATTTAAATAAAAATTTGAATTTGAGAGAGAAATATTACTTATTATTAATTCAACAATTAATTCACCTCTTTCATTTTCTGATTTTTCATTCTTTGGTGATTTTATGCTCCATTCAGTCACGACAGTGAGTGAGGGCTCGTGGGGGGCTTGTTAGGTCTCGTTGGGGGCTCGTTAAGGGCTCGTGAGGGGCTCATGAGGGCTCGTTGGGGGCTCATTAGGGCTCGTAAGGTAGTGCTGTCCTTTAATTTGTTATTTTCTTTGTTAAGCAGTGAGTAAGTGAGAGCAGATGCAGTGTGTGAGCTGTGAGTGTGAGCTCAGAGTGAGTGAGCAGACAGTGAGAGAGCTGTGAGTGAGCGTGAGCTATGTGTGAGTGTGAACAGACACGGCAATGGCCAATGTCTTTCACACTGATTTGACTGACCACTGGAGTGGACCAGCCGACTGTGGATGATGTCACCAGAGAGACCCCTCCCCCTGCTTACTCTGTAGAGGACAGACGGCCGACGTCTGCCCTCCCCGACCAGAGCACGCTGGAGGAACGTCCACACTGTATCTGCTGCATTGTTGGCTCATTCACTCTTGATCACTTCACACCACATTTCGCCTGTCCCTCCTCTTCCCTGTTCATTTTAAACTGCTGCAGACATTTTGCTGGATGGATAAGTACAATAAAAGAGAGCATTGAAGGGTAACAGGCAGTCAGAGGTTACGAGAGATACCAGGGACTTGGCTGCAGGCCACGCCCCTCTCCATGGCCATGCCACGCCCCTCTCCATGGCCATGCCATGCCCCTCTCCATGGCCATGCCACGCCCCTCTTCCTCTGCCCTGACCTGCTCTATACGTACCGGCTGCCTTGAATGTCCAGTGATTGTGGTGTCTGACTCTCAGCTGTTCATCTGCTGGGGTGGCAGATTTGTCTCTGCTCACAGGACACAAACCCACAGTTGTAGTTGTTTTTGTTCTTGCAGTTACTTCCAGTACTTGATTCTCCCAGTTTAGCTCATGTGGCCCAGACCTCTGAACCCACAGCCTGACTATTATACACAGCACATCCACACAGCACTGTCTGGGTGTTATACACAGCACATCCACACAGCACTGTCTGGGTGTTATACACAGCACATCCACACAGCACTGTCTGGGTGTTATACACAGCACATCCACACAGCACTGTCTGGGTGTTATACACAGCACATCCACACAGCACTGTCTGTGTGTTATACACAGCACATCCACAGCACTGTCTGGGTGTTATACACAGCACATCCACACAGCACTGTCTGGGTGTTATACACAGCACATCCACACAGCACTGTCTGGGTGTTATACACAGCACATCCACACAGCTGTCTGTGTTATACACAGCACATCCACACAGCACACCACACACACAGCTGTCTGGGTGTTATACACAGCACATCCACACAGCTGTCTGGGTGTTATACACAGCACATCCACACAGCACTGTCTGGGTGTTATACACACATCCACACAGCTGTCTGAGTGTTATCCACACAGCACTGTCTGGGTGTTATACACAGCACATCCACACAGCACTGTCTGGGTGTTATACACAGCACATCCACACAGCACTGTCTGGGTGTTATACACAGCACATCCACACACTGTCTGGGTGTTATACAGCACAGCACATCCACACAGCACTGTCTGGGTGTTATACACAGCACAGCACATCCACACAGCACTGTCTGGGTGTTATACACAGCACATCCACACAGCACTGTCTGGGTGTTATACACAGCACATCCACACAGCACTGTCTGGGTGTTATACACAGCACATCCACACAGTCTGTCTGGGTGTTATACACAGCACATCCATCCACACACTGTCTGGGTGTTATACACAGCACATCCACACAGCTGTCTGGGTGTTATACACAGCACATCCACACAGCGGTCTGGGTGTTATACACAGCACATCCACACAGCACTGTCTGGGTGTTATACACAGCACATCCACACAGCACTGTCTGGGTGTTATACACAGCACATCCACACAGCTGTCTGTCACAGCACATCCACACAGCACTGTCTGGGTTATACACAGCACATCCACACAGCACTGTCTGGGTGTTATACACACATCCACATCCACACAGCACTGTCTGGGTGTTATACACAGCACATCCACACAGCACTGTCTGGGTGTTATACACAGCACATCCACACAGCACTGTCTGGGTGTTATACACAGCACATCCACACAGCACTGTCTGGGTGTTATACACAGCACATCCACACAGCACTGTCTGGGTGTTATACACAGCACATCCACACAGCTGTCTGGGTGTTATACACAGCACATCCACACACCACTGTCTGGGTGTTATACACAGCACATCCACACAGCTGTCTGGGTGTTATACACAGCACATCCACACAGCACTGTCTGGGTGTTATACACAGCACATCCACACAGCACTGTCTGGGTGTTATACACAGCACATCCACACAGCACTGTCTGGGTGTTATACACAGCACATCCGCACAGCACTGTCTGGGTGTTATACACAGCATATTTGCTTTGTTTCTGACCATGCGGTCATGCTCTGCTACAGGCACCACGGTGATGACGATGACAGCTTTCGATGCCGATGACCCGAACACGGACAACGCCGTCCTGCGCTACATCATAGTGAGACAGCAGCCTGAGAAACCATCACCCAACATGTTCTTCATCGATCCGGAGAGGGGCGACATCGTCACCGTCATCTCCCCCTCCCTGCTGGACAGAGAGGTACCCACCTGCGCTCCGCGTCTTTGCCCATATTCCCTGTGCGCTTGGGGAGCCAGTTGCAGGATCAAGAGTGGAAGGAACGTGATATCAAACCTCCGTCTGCTTTCATGTGGCTCAGATGCCGTTGGGTGCATCTAGTCAGCAGGTTCGTTATCGCGTCGTCTGTTCTCGTCTCCTCCTTTTAGAGCTGAATTGGAAACATATCGCTTCTAAGTTTTGACTGTGTCTCAGCAGGTGTAGCTGTGTGGTGCAGACGGGTGAAGGTGTCACGCCGTCTGCTGGCTGGATGGGGTTAGCTGGATATGCTAATGAGCGACTGCAGGAAGTGTCTCTCCCTCTTAGCGAGAGTGAGACAACAGCATGATTGCTTCTTCTGGAGGGTGACGAATGTAGGAACATCAGTTCGGGCCGCGGCTGGAAGGGCAATATTAGCTGTTGTCAGACACTTAGAGCATGGTTTAATTGAGGTTACACACATTTAGCCAGCAGTATCGACTATGTCCAACAAGGCCAGGGAGAATGCAGTCAACTGGGACGATGTTCAGCTGTCATCCGCATTAGTGAGTGTGTGTCTGCATTTATGAACGCTCATCAGATCTGAAGGAAAATCCAGAAGATCTTTATGTGTAGAGCCATTTCCAATTTTGTTTTGTTTTTTATGTTCAGCTGTGATTATGATGGTATGGGGGGGATGTCTCCAGGAGCTGAAGGGGGTCCAGGAGATGTCCAGGAGAGGTCCAGGAGAGGTCCAGGAGATGTCCAGGAACAGTCCAGGAGAGGTCCTGACTGCTGCTCGCTCTCTCCTGGAGCACTCTGTTAGCTCCTGAACTGTTTTTAGTCGCGTTAAAATCCCTTAGATGTTCAAGGTGATGTCAGGTGTATTAACAAGTGTGAAGAGAATGTGTCTGCTATCACGGGAGACACAGAAGGTGTGAGTTACCGAAGGTAAATATCAGACGTGTGACAGCATGTGTTGCCGGCGCTGAATCCCTCTATAACCCTCACCTTCAGGTCACAGCGTGGGTGCCGCAGAGGCTGTGCACACTCAACCACTGCAGAGCCAACAGCACCAACAGCACATTCAAGCACAATTGAGAAATCAGTGTTGGCGCGCCGCAGTCCCCCTCCTCACTGTCCTCCTCCTCACTGTCCCCCTCCTCACTGTCCTCCTCCTCACTGTCCTCCTCCTCACTGTCCCCCTCCTCACTGTCCTCCTCCTCACTGTCCCCCTCCTCACTGTCCTCCTCCTCACTGTCCCCCTCCTCACTGTCCTCCTCCTCACTGTCCTCCTCCTCACTGTCCCCCTCAGTGGTTTGTCCACATATGCATTTCTCACTTCTGTCTGTTTCACTCCATTTTGCACCCAGAAAGTCTGGATCAATGGAAAAGTGTAATTTCTGTCTCAAATGGTGATGAAAGTTTCACAGTCTGCAGAGGCGAATTCATGTCAAGCATGAAAGAGAACTGAGAGGGGGAGAGAGCGGAGAGCACGCTGGGTCTGATTTTTAAGATGAACTCGCAGTGAAAGCTGACAGGAGCACACGCACATGCTGAAGAGCAACACTGTTCATTTCATATTGTTGATTGTACAGATTGTATTTGTATGTTTCATGGTGTATCTTTTGGTGCTGCTTATATTTTAAAAGCACACACATGCGCGTGCGTGTGTGTGTCTCTCTCTCTCTGTCACACTCTGTCTGTGTGTGTATCTCTCTCTCCCTGTCTCTCTGTCTGTGTGTGTGTATCTTTCTCTCCCTGTCTCTCTGTCTGTGTGCATCTTTCTCTCACTCCCTGTCTGTGTGTGTGTCTGCACGTGTATGAGTTTGTTCATTTGTGTTGTGCTTGTTGTCATTCACAACGGAGTGCATGAGTAATGGTGTGTTTGATGTGAGTGGTTAAAGCCTCTTCTACCTTATGTCACGCAGCAGACATGATTAATCAAGCACAGCTCTGCTGCCAGAGCGTCCCACATCGCTGCATCTTTATTATTCTCTAAACATGCTCTCTTGGATTGATTCAGTGACCTAGTAAGTCTCCACTCATCTCTGGTGAATGTACAGATTATTTGTGCTCTATGTGAAACATTTTAGATAAAAAAGTATTATTCAAGGTTCTTTCAGTGTTCAAATCTGACAGCATGTTCAGTTATTTATATATTAATATTATTAAGTCGTTAAAAAGTAAGTAAAAGTAAAAGTCTTTCAGAATGCAGTTGTGTGGAAGAAGACAAGTATGCTAAAAGCATGCTAAGCACATGTTCTAAAGATCTGCACAAGCACCACGACATTGTAAAAGTCCTCCACTGCCTGCCATGCCCAGAGGTGCAGTCACACTCGATCACACTCCCTGTCACACTCCCTATCACACTCCCGATCCCTCTATCACACTCCCTGTCACACTCCCGATCCCTCTATCACACTCCCTATCACACTCCCGATCCCTCTATCACACACCCGATCACACTCTGTTACACTCCCGATCACACTCCTGATCACACTGTCACACTCCCTATCACACTCCCGATCCCTCTATCACACTCCCTATCACACTCCCTATCACACTCCTGATCCCTCTATCACACACCCAATCACACTCTGTTACACTCCCGATCACACTCTATCACACTCCAGATTACACTCCCGATCACACTCCTGATCACACTGTCACACTCCCGATCACACTTTATCACACTCCCGATCACACACCATCACACTCCCGATCACTCTATCACACTCCCCATCACCGCTTCTCCCATGAGGCGCTGTATTCTAGGGCCCTCACTGCTGAGCACCTGTACTCTCTAATTTGACGCCTGGCGTGCTGCATGTGTTCTGAATGAGTGCAGTGAGTGATTTATTTCTGGCACGCATCCCTCCTCATTAAGCTGACGGGGCCCTGGTTGGGGTACCCACTGTGCGGCTGAGAGGTCATTAAGGTCACAAGCCTGAGCAAACCCTGCAGAGCAGCGGTGCAGGATGGAGCTTGTCAGCAGCACTTCTGACTACTGTGTACTCCTCAGGGTCAATGGTGTGACCATACTACAGGCATTGGGAGGTACAAACACTCCCCCATAACTTCTTTTAAAAAGGGGTGAGTGTCTGTAAAGGTGCTGCAGGTACAGACGAACCAGCAGGGGGCAGAGATCATTTAAATCATCTACCTGCAGAAATGTAAAAACGTCCTTGTGGCTGATTTCATCCTTGTTTTTAAAGTCTCAGATTAAGGAGTCAACTGTGTCCCCATCATCCCTTTTCCATCAGCTCATCTCCATCACCTCTTCTCCATGTGTGAATGGTTGTGTATGTATGTGTGTGTGTGTGTGTGTGTGTGTGTGTGTGTGTGCTTTGGGTGGCTAAGATGAAAAGAATTTCAGTAAAAGCTTTACTTTTCCAGCAATCTGGTTAAAGCATTTTTTGAGTCTTTAGCGAAGCTTTCATCTCAGATGATCACTTTGTTGACACTTGCTCTCTGGGTGTTGTCCTTACCCACAGGGAATATAACCTCACTCTCCTACACCAGCTGAAACCTCACTCTCTCATTCCATCTGAAATCTCACTCTCTCACTCCAGCTGAAACCGCATTGTCTCACTCCAGCTGATACCTCACTCTCTCAATGCAGGCACACATTGTGCACACATTTTTGAACGGTCAGCTTTGAGGGGAAGGAACATTCTAGCTGACGTGTTTGAGGGAATAATAGTGATATTTAATGATGATGATGTGCAATAAGGAATGCTAATGGTACTGGTTTTGGTAATGGTTTTAGTAATGGTTTTGGTAATGGTATTGGTATTGGTAATGGTAACGGTAATGGTAATGGTCATCAATAGCCAGCCAATAGGTGTTGATCAGCTGTGGTACTGCAGCAGTTGTGTTACTTACATGGGTGATGCGGTTGTCATGGGTAATTGATTTGTCAATCATGATCAATTGTTTGGTGACCAGTGATTGACATAAATAACTCCTAAACCTGGAGGCGTTCATGGTTCGGCCACTAAATGCAGAGGTGTTCATCGCTCAGCAATTAAATGCAGAGGTGTTCATCGCTCAGCAATTAAATGCAGAGGTGTTCATGGTTCAGGATTAAATGCAGAGGTGTTCATGGTTCAGGATTAAATGCAGAGGTGTTCATGGTTCAGGATTAAATGCAGAGGTGTTCATCGTCCAGCAGCTAAATGCAAAGGTGTTCATGGTTCAGGATTAACTGCAGAGGTGTTCATGGTTCAGGATTAAATGCAGAGGTGTTCATGGTTCAGGATTAACTGCAGAGGTGTTCATGGTTCAGGATTAAAAAGAGGTGTTCCACTTGATTGTCCATCTTTTTTTATTTTCATTTGATCATCTTATACAGCTAAGAGCATGAAGAAGAGTGTAGAATTTACAGTATTAACAACTACTTAATGGACTGGGGCATTGGTGGGTGGTGCCCAGGGTGGTGTTCTGCTGAGGGGCAGCTGGCTACAGCCTCATAACCCTGGGACATTTCCTCAAGGCCTAGCAGTAGACTGTAGTTATAGCAACCAAGTACAAAGATCACCACACCTCCCTTTTGCAGAAGCATGTTGTTTGTCTATTTTATTGTGCTGTTTTGTTTCCTTAGCGACCACTCTGGAGTCTGCCTTCACACTTCCTTGTTGACTTTGGTTTGTTTAGTATTTGTTTAGTATTTAGAGGCTTAAAGGTCAATAAATGGATCCATTTTCATTCTCCAAAAATGATTTGCAGAAAGTCCCGTCCCCAACACAGAGACAGCCTCTTACCCCCCACCAGGACACACATGCTGTAAAGTGGGATGTTTACACTTGACATGAAACACCACCCTGCTGTAATTAGTTTGTAATTAGCTGAGTTAATTCAGAAATTGAAGTTCTGAAGTGACTTCTGTTATGTGATTTCTAGCCTTCATCTTCTCATTCAGTGTGTTTATTCTAGCAGATATCTGTTTTGTTGCTTGATGAATTTCACTGTATCAGGCCTAAACCCTCATATTACATGTTCTCTACATCTGCACTACATCTGTACTACATCTGCTCTATATCTGCTCTATATCTTCTATTCATCTGCACTACATCTGCACTACATCTGTACTACATCTGCTCTACATCTCTACTGTATCTGCACTACATCTGCCCTACATCTGCTCTACATCTTCTCTACATCTGTACTACATATGTACTACATTTTCTCTACATCTGTACTACATCTGTACTACATCTGTTCTACATCTTCTCTACATCTGCTCTACATATGTACTACATCTGCACTACATCTGTACTACATCTTCTCTACATCTGTACTACATCTGTACTACATCTTCTCTACATCTGTACTATATCTGCACTACATCTCTACATCTGCACTACATCTTCTCTACATCTGCACTATATCTGTACTACATCTGTACTACATCTTCTCTACATCTGGTCTACATCTGACAGCAGCAAAACTTCAGCTGATTTGGAGTGATTTTACATCGCAGTGATACCAACAGCACGAGAGTTGCATCCGTGGCTCTAGTATTTGATATTGTTAATGGAGAATGAGCACTGTCTGAACTGGTTTGGTTAAAATGTTTCAGAGTTCATTAAAAGTAACTGCAATGCGTCTTTCACACTACCTCTCCCTCCTCTCTGTTTACTGTTTACTCTCTCTCTCTCTCTCTCTCTCTCTCTCTCTCTCTCTCTCTCTCACTTATATACACACAGGACATCCAATTAATCTTGGGTCATAGTGTACTGATTTCACTCACAGTGACTGCGTTCAGCCAGACCCCAAACAGCCGTTCAAATTACCACCAGCGCCTGGCCACTCTGCTCCCACAGGAAATGGGCTTTTCAGAAGTGCTTTCTGGGCCGCTCCTAATCTGATCATCCCCACTGTAATTGAATGTCAGTCGCCATATAAAGATTCTTTCCAGTCTTCAATTAGTAACTCATTGTGGGTGTCAGGACAGCTACACAAATCAGACAGGAAAATATTTACTCCTGCAGGTGGGGCCTGAGTTATTATAGTATTTCATCTATATGCAAATAGATAGGAGGCAGGAGAGAGCCCTACGTTGCATTATGGGGTGGGTACTTCGCTGTTTAAGGTATATAAAGTCCCATTCATTCAGCTATTACCATGTGGAGATTGAGCTCTAGTTGGATGTGGAATAATCTTGAGAGTAGAACACAGTTGTAGCTGAAAGAGGCTGCCTCATATGTCTTTATATGGCGACTGACATTCTATGGCCCCACCCCCACTTGCACCCCCTGATATGCTTTCAGTAGTGGTTGGCCGCAAATTGGTGTCTGTTTTTGATAATGTTGGGTGGAAGTTGGCATCCATAGTGGATAAAGTTGGGTGGAGGTTGGCTTCTGTAAAGGATGAGGGTGGAGGTTGGTGTCTACAGACGCTGAGATTGGGTGGAGGTTGATGCCTGTTGTGGCTGTGGGCGTGTGAGTGTTGGGATGGAGGTTGGCCTCTGTAGTGACTGAGTTTGGGATGTTGGTATCTGTACGACCTGAGGTTGGTGTCTGAAGGGGCTAAATAAAAAAAATTAGTTTAAGAGTTCAGTTGAGAAGTAAGAATGTGAGACATAAGTGGACTGTGGGTGTTGGTGGGTGGTGCCCCGGGTGGTGTACAGCTGAAGGGCACCTGGCTACAGCTTCATAACCCTACAGCATTTCTTCAAGCCCTTAGTGCCTCTAGAGGCTAAAGTTGGGTGTAGGTTGGTGCCTGTAGTGGCTGAGGTTGATGTCTAATGTTGGATGGATGTTGGACGGAAGGTGGTGCCTGTAGTGGCTGTAGTCTGTGGTTGCAGCTCTGAGGTGTAGGCTAGGAGAGGCAGATGGCCTGCAGCTCCAGACAGGGAAATATCTCTCTTCCTGACCCTGACCACCACCCTCTCCAGGCCTCTGTTCTCCTCCATCACACCCCTGTCCACTTGTATTAGGGAGGAAATGAGATTCCACTAATTAATTAGATCTCCGGGTGCTAAAGATGAGGATTACATCCCAATGAAGGTTAGGAGTGTCAATCATGTGTTTTTTTCCCCAAGCTGTGAATTCCTGGAGATAAATTGAGCCCTCTGGGAGTGGAGGGTAGAGACGAGTGGGCAGGTCGTTAATCTTTCTCTGTTATTAATTGAGTCTTACTGAACCATTTGGTCAGAGAAGGTGTGAAACATCAGAGAGAAAGAAAACTAATGACAACTGTAAGATTTGCAGAGAAGGAGATGGATGCACTGAACAGAGCGTAGTGGAAGTAGATCACACATTCAGACGTTTCTTAGGAGCTGAATGCTGTGAATGTGCATGGAAGTTCATCAGTATGACTTCTAGTCCTTTCTGAAAAGCATCTCCAATGAAATATGTGCAGTCAACACTTCACTTAACACTGATATATTTTCACTCAGAAAAACATTTCACCAAATGAAACTGAATTATGACTAATGTGAAAGCACCACTGACCTATGTGAAATACACTAAAACAGAAGACATTTTGTCATAATGTGAACAATGTTAGAAATTGATGTTTTCTGAGTTTCTGAGCTGTATTTGAGTGAAGCTGTAGTCCGTGATGTGTGTGCACGTTTCTGCTGCACCTGACTCCTACAACACCATTTACCTGATGATGCAGCAGGTGGATGTTAGATTAGAGAGTCTTTCTCACTAAGTGGCCAGTGGTCTGTACATCCATCATCACCATGGAGATTTGAGACAGATCGGCACTCTGGGACGACGACCTCCCCGTCTCCCAGGGATACACACCTCTTTCCTCTCGATATTTTCATCCCATTACAGCAGGTGTTTCCTCTCTCTCTCACACACACACACTCCCCTCCCCCCACACACTTAGAAATGCATGGCTGCCTCCAGGCATTATACTGAACTACTGATACCCCACATCAGGACTGAACTACTGATACCCCACATCAGGACTGAACTACTGATACCCCACATCAGGACTGACTGGGACCTGGCAGAATGTTTAAAGCACACATGTTGTATTATTCTGGCAATGAACTGAGAGCAATCTCAGTACAATCTCAGTACAATCTCAGTACAGTCTCTGTACAATCTCAGTACAGTCTCAGTAAAATCTCAGTACAGTCTCAGTACAGTCTGTCCAGGAAATGATGTAATGTAAAGGAGAGTTGTGGCCATTTGTAAGACATAGGAAGGCACCTCCGCACGTCTCCATACTCCCTTCCCCTAAGGAGACGTTTTGCCCTTTTTAACCTCCTTTATCATTAAAACTCCATGTATTGTGTTCCCTTCCACGTGGGAGTAGGCAGCTGGGTGTTGTATCTCTGGGCTCCTGTCTGGACAGTAGAAGTGCCTTTGTGCTCCATTGGCACAGTAAAGCCAGCGTATGTGCACATAGGGAGAGCTGCAGTGTGAGTTTGGGGTGGGGGGTATATTGTGCGAGCAGAGAGGCAGAGCGTGAGGCCAAACGTGGACATTCCCAACCCCCCTGCTGCCCCCACCACGCCTACACTGTACCTTGTTTAGTGGCTGTGGTGTTAAGGGGAAGGGGGGGGTACTGACAGGTCTGTGAGTCTGTGTGGGCTGTGATAAGGAAGAGGTCAGCGGGCTTTACAGACCACCATGACAGGATGGATGATGGGTAATGAAGTGAGTGATGAGCCTCCTCTCTCCTTCTACCTGATGTGGGGAGGGGATCAGAGATAACCAAGGAGAGAGAGAGGGAGAGAGGGAGAGAAGGAGAGGGAGAGAGAGGGAGAGAGAGAGGGGGGGGTATGTATCATTCTCTTTTCATTTATCACGTTGACCAGTATGACATATTGGAGAGGAAAGCCGAGATTCAGCTCGGCCTGGACTGGGTCACTGATCAAGCTTGACTCACTCCAGTAGGTAGTAAAGGGGACATTACTGGTGTCATAGTCACCTCTATCCTATTTTTTTTTTATTTCAGGTTGTGAATTGCTTGAAAGTTGCATAAAAGGTTTCAGTATGTCAGCAGAACCCGGTCATTATTAGGTCATTCAGTACTAAGTATCTACTGAGTATTTAATTTTAATCTCCTGAGTGATGAAATAATCTACTGAGTATGGTAATATAATCTACTAAATGGGGTTATCTACTGAGTGTGGTAATATCTACTCAGTGACAATATAATCTACTGGGTGAGGTAATATAATCTACTGAGTGAGGTAATATAATCTACTGAGTGTGTAAGTCTACTGGGTGAGGTAAGATCCACAAACAACAAAAAGGAAATAAATTTTTAAAAATAAATACATTTATTTTTTCCTCTATGGTCACATTAAACATCTTCAATGAACTCCAGTTGTGTGTTTGTGTGTATGTGTGTGCGCGCGTGTGTGTGTGTGTGTGTGTGTGTGTGTGTGTGTGTTTTATGCTACTGATAAACGATTCATCATTACAGAATGCTCTGACAGGATCTTAAGCCATGTTTTTGAATGACTGATGATGCGACACTTACAAAAATACCATGGAGACCTTTTTAAAATTCAGAAATCCCCAAAATAATGTCATGGCCCAAGCAGACAGGCTTTATCTGAGCCACTGAAGAAGAGTGTGAAATGGCAGTGGAGAGGGGAGGAGAGAGGAGCCCAGAGGGGAGGAGAGAGGGGAGGAGAGAGGAGCCCAGAGGGGAGGAGAGAGGGGAGGAGAGAGGAGCCCAGAGAGGGGAGGAGAGAGGGGAGGAGAGAGGAGCCCAGAGGGGGGAGGAGCTGCCCTGCCCAGGAGGACTCTGGAGGTGGGGAGTTGCTTCAACAGCAGGGGGAGACATGCCGTCAGTAGCATTAACTCACACCTTGTGTGTGTGTTACTCCCTCTCTCGCTCTCTCTCCATCTCTCTCTCCCTCTCCACCCTCTCTCCATCTCTCTCCTTCTCTCTCCATCTCTCTCTCTCTCTTTTCTCCCTCTCTCTCTGACCTGCAAGTCACAAACATTGTATCTATACAGAATGTTTTGCTTTGTCTTCCATTACAATAACAGAAATCTGCAAAGGTCT
Source organism: Brachyhypopomus occidentalis (assembly GCA_020368025.1). NCBI lineage: Eukaryota > Metazoa > Chordata > Actinopteri > Gymnotiformes > Hypopomidae > Brachyhypopomus > Brachyhypopomus occidentalis. The sequence continues at coordinate 5,257,859 of JAGXOD010001351.1, read as the reverse complement.
GAACTTTCTGCACAGTCACTATAGGAATGCATCAGATGAATAAATTGCTAGGCGTTTGGGGGTGTTGCTAGGCATTTAGTGGTGTTGCTAGGCGTTGCTCTAAAGGTTGTGGTATTGTCGCTCTAATGCCGAGAGTTTGATCATAACATTGCCTTCTCCACTTCTGCCCCACATCACTTTTGAATATTTGAGTACTTTTATTTTGTTTATTTATTTATATAACATTTTTTAACCTTCTAGACTTTTAAATCTCCAAGACTCCCTTCCTGTGTGAACCCTTTGAATGTCAGCTGACTGATTATTATGGCTGCAGCCACCCAAGTCTCATTCATATGGACACAGCAGTCCTCTCATCCCCTACCGTCACTCCGGGGATCCTGGGTGCGTTATAGCCCTAAGCTTAAATATGCATACAGCTCACAAAGTGCTCTTTATAATGTCAACTGTGCAAAGGGCAAGCACACAGCCAGAGAGGCAGATGGATGTGGCGAGAAGTGTGTGAGGGTTCACCATAAAGCTCCCACATTATTATACACTTCACTTGCCAGTGCTGAGATTTATGCCTGGGTGTCGGGAGTCAGCCGCTGGTCCCTGGCCCACGGTTCAGCCGGGCAGAGGAGGACACAGCATCGCTCTGAGATCTCTTCATCGCCCCAGGGGACAGAAAAGAGCCCCAGCACCTCCTGGATTTTAAAAGTGAGTGGGCTAATAAGAGATGGTCCTGACCTCAGTGTGAAAGTGAAGATCAAAGAGGTTCTGCAGATGCACTCTGATGTGCAGATGTGCAGGTGATGATGGGTAATGCCCAGGTAGGACAGCCTCTGTGGCTCCTGTACAGTGAATGCTGTGAATACGTTACTGACTTCTTTGGCTTTTTTTAAGTAGATGTTTGAAGTGAACTGGCTGGTGGTCCTCACAGCGTCTGTGGCGTGACCTTCCTGCCAGCATGGCTGAGTCCGTGTGCAACAGGTCACACGCGCTGACAGAAGTTCACAGACACCTTGGTGTCCATATAATGATGGTACTCTGTTAGAGAGATCAGATTTGCTTTAAAATATGTTCTGTATTCTAGAAGAGATGGAAGACTGCAGAGGAGAGGTGGAGATGGAGGGGAGGGGTGGAGGAGAGGTGGAGATGGAGGGGAGTGGTGGAGAGGAGAGGAAGACATGTAGCGGAGGGGTGGAGGAGAGGTGGAGACAAACAAGGAATAGATATATTATGCAAATCACTCTTGATAAAAACACATTAAATCGCAGAAATATAATTGAAAGGAGAATTGAAGGAGAGGGGTGGAGAGAGGGGTGGAGGGGGATAAGAGGTGGAGAGAGGGGTGGAGAAGGATGGAGGGGGATAAAGGGTGGAGAGCGGGGTGGAGGGGAGGTGGAGCAGTGGAGTATAGCTGCTCATAAGTGGCCTCTTGTTTAAGGAAGTGTGTGGATGCTGCAGGGTTGACTCATCTCTGCAATCCTCAGGCATAGTCTCACACACACACACACTTCTTATAATCCCAGGAGGTCACGGAGACAAACAACACTGAACTGCAAACTCCAGGAACAGCCAGAGTCCAGTCCATGAACCACACACTCACACATGCGCACACGCACACGTGCATATACACACACAGACACACGCATACACACACTGCTTTGAGCTTGGTATGGTTGTTTTGTTTGGTCTTTCTTTGTTAGCAAGTAAAACAGACATATTTATCATTTATTCATTAGTTTATGGCAAAGCAAATGAATGGAAAACAGGACAGATTAAGCTTGTGTAGGCCTGTGCGTGTGTGTGTGTGCTGTAGTCTGAACTTCTGCAGGCCTGTTGGTCTGTGTGTGTGTGTGTGTGTGTGTGTGTGTGTATGTGTATCCGCCCCCCTGGCTATGCCCCCACGTCTCATCACTGAACTCACTGTAGAGCCTCTAATAGACTTAGTGCACCCATTGTTTACTTGGTACAGAGCGTGTCAAATTTGCATGTTTGATTTGCCTAATACGTATTATTAATTACATTCCTTTATTCATTATTTTCACCCTATTTTAATTTCAGTTATTGGATGTCAGAGCACACGTGGTGCTGTTTCTCCAAGTCTCTCCTAGTTTCTCCCAGCTTCTCCCAGTTCTTCCCAGTTTCTCCATCTCTCCCAGGATTCCAGTGACAGACACGGCAAGCAAGTTACAATTAGTCTATAACAACATAACTGCTCAGTTCAGACTGTTAAAAATGGACTTGGATCTGAAGAGTTTGTGATGTGTGTGTGTGTGTGTGTGTGTGTGTGTGTGACCGCTGTAGCTCGTGGGGGGAGAGACCCTGTTGCCACTGTTGCTCCCTCGTTGTGTGTTTTTCTCTCCTACGTGTCCGAGTGTCGCATCTGTGCTGGATGTCCTCAATCTGCTTCAGGTGGTAGCAGACTGCAGAGGCACAAAACTCTCACACATATACCAAAATAAATATAACTGCTGTGAAATTTGTCTTTGTCTCTTCTGGCTCTGTGACTTCACGTCTACAAGCTGCCTAAGTGATGTTACAGGTCCTGGTGTACTTGTGAGAATTTGGGGCTCTATTATTCCCTTAATTAGGCCATGTGCTTTTGGAGAGGAGAGTTGCCTGCTCCTCCGGTCCCTCTGCACAGCTGGTCAGGAGAGATGGACACTCTTCCTTTCTTTTCACTGGGACTACAAAAGGAGGAAAGGTTAAAAGCTGACAAAGACAGAGGAAAGAACAGGGACAAACAACATGGCACCATTTGTGTGAAGTGGCCTGAGGTTGTTTGAGGTTGTGTGGAGGTAGCGTGATGTTGTGTGAGGTAACGTGAGGTTGTCTGAGGTAACATGAGGTTGTGTGAGGTAACGTGACATTGTGTGAGGTATTGTGAGGTGGTGTGAGGTAATGTGACGTGTGAGGTAACGTGACATGTGTGAGGTTGTGTGAGGTAACATGACGTGTACGAGGTTGTGTGAGGTAATGTGCCATGTATGAGGTTGTGTGACGTAACGTGCTGTGTATGAGGTTATGTGAGGTTGTGTGAGGTAATGTGGCGTGTGTGATGTTGCCTCCATCAGTCTCCTTTCATTTATGGAGTAGAAACTCAGAAGTGGGAAAGAGGAACTGATATTGAATGTTCAGTTAGTTGATGTCTGGTCTTAGATGTATTCTAATTATTTTATAATTGGACTATTGGACTATTGTGAACTTTTTATGGGTGGCATTTAAACAATGAAGATAACACATTTATCATTCTGGTCCAGTGTGTATTTCTGCACTCTCACTAAGTGGGTTTCCTGGAACAGAATTTTCCTCTGCTGTGGAGGAGACATGGAGGATGGAGTTTGTTCTACTACCTTGACAGGAGAGGTTGTGCGAGAAAACTGACAAAGTTGCACCCTACATACTGCACCCTACATACTGCACCCTACATACTGCACCCTACATACTGCACCCTACCTGTTATGCACATCTGCAGAGCATGTGTTTGCCACAAACCTGCCAGCAAAGTGTTATGTGACCTCAGAGTTCCTTCACAACAGAGGATATTAAAGGACTCATGAGTCACGGTTCCAGGGGTAAACTGAGTGGTGTGATGTAAGTAGGCTGTGGTACTGAATCGTTTATGCCAGTAACCTGGAGGGCATTGGGACAGTGCTCATCTGAATAGCGTTGCTGACCTGCCCAACATGCTTTGAGAAAAAAAAATCAGCTTCTTCTTCAAACACTGGGAAATAAGTGTATGTGTGTCCGGGACAGCGGAAGAACCTGTGTCCCCTGTCCCCTGTCCTCTTCATCCAGAACCAGGCCAGACCACCCTCTCTGTTCTGCGCTTCAGCTCAGTTATCAGTGTTTTAAATGCTGTGGAAGTGACTCACTTATATCGACACCTAATTGTATTCTGTTTCGGTGTTTGGAGCCTCAGTAGCGTAGCAAATCAATGAGCTGAATTTACCTCAATTAATATATTCCACCTAGTTTCTGTGTTTCTCCTGCTGCCGGGAGGGAGTGTGAGTGTGATGTGAAGTTCCCATGATGTGGAGGGCTCATCTCCTTAGTGCTCATCTCTGTGGTGCTCATCTCCTTGGTGCTCATCTCCTTAGTGCTCATCTCCGTGGTGCTCATCTCCTTAGTGCTCATCTCTGTGGTGATCATCTCCTTAGTGCTCATCTCCTTAGTGCTCATCTCTGTGGTGCTCATCTCTGTGGTGCTCATCTCCTTGGTGCTCATCTCCTTAGTGCTCATCTCTGTGGTGCTCATCTCCTTAGTGCTCATCTCTGTGGTGCTCATCTCCATGGTGCTCATCTCCTTGGTGCTCATCTCCTTGGTGCTCATCTCCTTGGTGCTCATCTCTGTGGTGCTCATCTCCATGGTGCTCATCTCCTTGGTGCTCATCTCCTTAGTGCTCATCTCCTTGGTGCTCATCTCCTTAGTGCTCATCTCTGTGGTGCTCATCTCCTTGGTGCTCATCTCCTTGGTGCTCATCTCCTTGGTGCTCATCTCCTTAGTGCTCATCTCTGTGGTGCTCATCTCCATGGTGCTCATCTCCTTGGTGCTCATCTCCTTGGTGCTTATCTCCATGGTGCTCATCTCCATGGTGCTCATCTCCTTGGTGCTCATCTCCTTGGTGCTTATCTCCATGGTGCTTATCTCCATGGTGCTCATCTCCTTGGTGCTCACCATGTTCTGTTCACTTGCACCTTTGATGATTTGGGGAATCTGCGCCTGCTTATCTGTGTTCCCACAGATTATTGCAATGTATGAAATCTGTGGTGAGACCAGAATGTGACTTTGGGACCTCAGTGTTATGCAGTGTTGGGCGAATAATTAATGCTGCCTGTCACCTTGTGATGACCATCCCTCTGTGAGGCAGAGTGCTGGTAGATTCACACGGTGACTGTGCTTCTCCAGGGCAGATTCTGCAGAAGTCAAAGTGACAGAAAGGAACTAGATGAAGCATAGTAGAATCGTTGAGGAGAAACCTGTTGTGATTTGTATGAGCAGCAGGACAATTGATCTGATAATGAGGTGAAACACACAGTGAAAACAGCGCTGCAGTGTCCTGAACACAGAGAGAGAATAGAGAGAGAGAGAGAGGAGAGAGGAGAGAGAGAGAGAGAGAGGAGAGAGAGAGACAGAGAGAGGGAGAGAGAGAGAGAGAGAGAGAGAGAGAGAGAGAGAGAGAGAGAGAGAGAGAGAGAGAGAGGAGAGAGAGAGACAGAGAGAGGGGAGAGAGAGGAGAGAGAGAGAGAGAGAGAGAGAGAGAGAGAGAGAGAGAGAGAGAGAGAGAGAGAGAGAGAGAGAGAGAGAGAGGGGAGAGAGAGGAGAGAGAGAGAGAGAGGAGAGAGAGACAGAGAGGAGAGAGAGAGAGAGAGAGAGAGAGAGAGAGAGAGAGAGAGAGAGAGAGAGAGAGAGAGAGAGAGAGAGAGAGAGAGAGAGGAGAGACAGAGAGAGAGGAGAGAGAGAGAGAGAGAGAGAGAGAGAGAGAGAGAGAGACAGAGAGAGGAGAGAGAGACAGAGAGAGGAGAGAGGAGGCCCAGGTCTGCTCCCTTCACAGTCAAACTGAGCATCTGTGAAAAGACTTGTTCATGGGTCATTGGAACGTCCCCTTTCAACCTGATGGAGCTTCAGCAATTTTGCCAAGATAAAAGGGTAAAAGTGGTGTGTGCAGGGGTGATGTTACACACACTCCACTGGGACGACGGCACTCTGCTTACGAACGACAATCTACATACGAACGACACTCTGGGTACGAACGGCACTCTGCGTACGAACGGCACTGCATATGAACGACACTCTGCATACGAATGACACTCTGCTATCAACGTTGTTCTCTTTTTCACTCTCATGAGTTCTTCATGTTAATGGGAGGCAGAAATCACAGATTAATAAATGATGAATCCAGGTTATAAGACAGTGAAATGAGCAGCGTTGTAAAGATGTGGGGGTGTGAATCCTACATGTGTAGCTACATGTGTTATTCAGTGTTATATTCCTGACATTCACTTAGAGATATTCTTATTTCTGATGTCAATTCACTATCAATGAGATTATTTTAAATGCTGCATATTGTGTACGTGTGTGTGCATGTCTTCATGTCTGTCTCTGTGTGTGTCCGTATGTGTGTGTCTGTGAATGAATGTGTGTATGTATGTGTCTGAGTGAGTGCATGTGTGTGTGTTTGTATGTATGTGTCTGAGTGTGTGTGTATGTGTGTGTATGTATTTGTCTGAGTGAGTGCGTGTGTATGTGTCTGAGTGAGTGCGTGAGTGCGTGTGTGTATGTGTGTCTGAGTGAGTGCATATAAGTGTGTGTGTGTGTGTTTGTATGTGTCTGAGTGACTGTGTGTGTGTGTGTGTGTGTGTGTGTATGAGAGAGAGAGCATGGCTGTTGACTGTTTCATTAGACTCACAGGGAGAGGTGTCGCTGTTCATATCTCACCCTCTCACCCTCTCACTCCCAGATGTTACCTGTCTTGGTGCTACTATTAGCAGAATAGAGCTGTGCACTCAAACAGAGCATGCTCAGAATTGAGCGCTCAAACAGAGCATGCCCAGAGCTGAGCACTCAAACAGAGCATGCCCAGAGCTGAGCACTCAAACAGAGCATGCCCAGAGCTGAGCACTCAAGCAGAGCATGCCCAGGGCTGAGCACTCAACACAGAGCATGCCCAGGGCTGAGCACTCAACACAGAGCATGCCCAGAGCTGAGCACTCAAACAGAGCATGCCCAGAGCTGAGCACTCAAACAGAGCATGCCCAGAGCTGAGCACTCAAGCAGAGCATGCCAAGAGCTGAGCACTCAACACAGAGCATGCCCAGAGCTGAGCACTCAACACAGAGCATGCCCAGGGCTGAGCACTCAAATGGAGCATGTCCTGATCTAAGCACTCAAACAGAGCATGCCCAGTGGAGAGAGCCTCATCCTCTCTCTCACTCAGAGACTTACAAACAAATGTCCATCTAGGGTCAAAGTCACTGTGACCATGCTGAGCTTCATTGAGGGTTAGGGCTAGAGTGTGTGTTTGTTTGTTTGTGTGTTTGTGTGTTTGTGTGTTTATATGTGTGTGTGTGAAAGATGCCTCTCTTTCTTCAGCTAGTTCTATTTGCTCTGCTGTCAGGCTCAGACCAATCGTACGTCGAGAGAACCAATGACTTCCTGTTAGCAAAGCACTGCAGAGGCTGAGCTAATCTTAGCTGCTCTGAATCCCACACACTGCTCCAAGTCACACACACTGCCCTGAGTCACACACACACTGCTCTGAGACACACACACTCTGCTCCAAGTCACACACACACTGCCCTGAGTCACACATACACTGCTCTAAGTCACACACACTGCTCCAAGTCACACACTGCCCTGAGTCACACACACTGCTCTGAGACACATACACTCTGCTCCAAGCCACACACACACTGCCCTGAGTCACACACACTCTGCTCCAAGACACACTCTTCTCTCAGACACGCACACACTGCTCTGAGACACACACTCTTCTCTGAGACACACACACACTGCTCTGAGACACACACTCTGCTCTGAGACACACACACACTGCTCTGAGACATTTTGGCATCCGTCACAGTGCTGTTCTGTTCTGCCCATGAACTTAACAGCCTCAAACCCATGACACGCATGCACTGTAGGAGCACTGAACATCACTTAGCTGTGTGTGTGTGTGTGTGTGTGTGTGTGTGTGTGTGTGTGTGTGTGTGTGTGTGGGTGCACGTGTGTGTGTGTGTGTGTGTGTGTGTGTGTGGGTGCACGTGTGTGTGTGTGTGTTCACTTTGTGTGACTCTGTGTAGCATTTCACACAAAAATCTGTTTATAAAATAATAATAACTTTTATACAATAATGTGATCACTAGGGAAGCATGAATCATTCGTTTTGTTTTGTTTGTTTGTTGTATGTCAATAGGCGGGTTACATATTCCTGGAATTCTGTGGAGTCTGCTGTGTGTATGTAGACTCGAACAACATGGAAGTGCAGCAGATGCTGATCACAGTCTTTCCCTGGCCTGCTTGCCTCTTTCTGAGTTCGTGGGAGGTCTGGGCCAGCGCTCAGAGCAGCAGACAGTTCAGACTCTGCTTTAGTACTCAGTGTGGGGACCTCCCTCCTATCTGTGTGTGAGGAGGGGACACAGAGCGCTCCCTGGGAGGTCTGTTTCCCACTGCAGACGTCTGGAGGGCGGGGCCTCTTACGGGACCGGGTCGCTCGCACAGGAATCCTGCAGGTACTGCTGAAACTGTGTGGCGACGGTGCTCATCAAAGCAGCTTTAATGGTGCAGTTCACACATTTATGGTCACGATTACGAGCCTGATTATTAGAGTTGTGAGCCAGTTAGGGTGGTGTGTGCTAATGGGCGAGCTCACTCTGATAGCCAGCAGTATGTGAGATATGCTCCTGCTCTCCAGAGGACCCTGGCGCTGGTGTGATCAGAATGGGAAGAGACTGTAGCACTGACTCTCTCTCTCTCTCTCTCTCTCTCTCTCTCCTGCTTATCTGTCTTGACCTCAGATATTTCTGATTCCCTCCTGTCCAGATTCTTACAACACATCTGCACTCACACACAGAGACAGAACTTTGCACACACACACTCATACACACATGCATGTGTGCAGGTGAACAGGTGTGCAGATGAACACCACACAAAAGGTGTCAGTGCCAAGTCCAATCCAGCAACTGCAAGTAATAGGGCGTGATCAGACACTAAGCCCCGCCCACCTATATTTCTCTCACGTGAACACATAGATACCATGATGTGAACGTGCCATGTTGCCATGGCAATGATCTCTTGAGCCATAAAAAGAAGGAAACCCGAACCAACCCAAGTAAATGGAGCCAGTTGAGCCCCCCTTCTGCAGGGGGCAGGTCCTGCAAGGGGGCAGGTCCTGCAGGGGGGCAGGTCCTGCAGGGGGGCGGGTCCTTCTGTGAATGAGCTGACCAGCAATGTGCTACACAGATTCACACAAATTAAATACACACTACACATGGACTCACACACATACACACACACACACACGTATACACACACTACACACTACTCACACACAGACATAAACACACTCTCGCATGCACACACACACACACTTCTCTCTCACACACACACACATTCTCTCTCCCTCTCTCACACACACACACACATAGTGAAGCCTGCGACTCCAGCCTCCTACTCCTGGTGTTTCTTTAGCTGTTAGTTTGGTTGGTTGTTTTAATGTTGCCGTCTTGCTGGACTGTAGGAGTCACAGGACGTTTGAGGAGCTGGGGGTCAGGGTCACGGCCAGGGTCAGGATGCAGGGGCGCTATGGAGACAGACCCCCGCTGACCTGTTACCTCACATATATCACCTCACATATGACCTCAGAGGCTGTGCTATTAATGCTTATATACCTGAAACACTGTTTTGTTAAATCAGTGTAACAGGAACTGATCGTGGCGCAACGCCTGCATTTGTCAACTCGCTCTGCAGGGAACTTCAGGTTCAGGGCTACTTCTGCTCTGCTAACTCATGAATTAGCTTCCACCAGGAATCAACTGCACTGTAGTGATGACCAGTGTTGAAACATCTGAGTTACAGGCGTTATTTACACCATTCTCTCCTAGTCCTCTTAGAAGCAGGCAGTCAAGTGCATTCATCAGCTAATGAATCAGTCTGCATGGGTAGGATAAGGGAGTATTCTACAAACACCGCCCCCAGTCCCCAGAGGGGAGCGCTCTTTCCCTCTTTGCCTGAACCCACACTCTTTTTGTGGCAGACTGCCTGTGATCCCAGCTAATGTAATTAACACTCTAACAGCAGCACCTGTGCTCTTCAGTAGAAGCACTGCAGCCACTTCTTCCCAGATGGGCCTTTGATGGCCCTGATGGTGATGATGAGGAACATCCCTCTTCTCTCCTGCTCTTTAATCCCCCCCTCCCCCGCTCCCCTCCTAGCTCCCCTCCCATTTCCTAACTGGGCCATGGTGTAATAGGAGACTATTCCGAGCCTGGATATGCCTCTAACTGGTTTGTAATTGACAGCGATTAGGCTGTAGCCTGATGGCACTCCTGATTATATTAGGCCAGGTCTTCTTATTTTTCTGCTCTGTATCCTGGCACGCTAAACCTCAAACTTGATCCCAATTAGACGCAGTCTCATTAGAGGGAGATGGAGGAGTGGGGGACCGGGAGACACTCATCATACGCTCACTAAATTGCCTGATGAAGCTTGATGAATATGGCCAGCGGTCCAGTCCCACTGCACGGCTGCAGAGTAACGGCGTCACATCTGTATGTATGTGTGCATTGTGTTCGTAGCAGTCATGAAAGATTCATGTTGTAGTCTGTGGCTTGTCTGTCTCCCTGGGCCTGTAACTGAGCCACTACAGATCATTGCCTTCTGGTCAAAATGCTGGAACGCTTATGGTCATAATACAAAGTTATGATCCACGTTTGTTAAATAAAGATGGTGTTTCCATGTTGAAGTTTGATGGTTCATTACTAGCACAGAGCCAAGCAGGGATAATCTGATTCAGCTTCGCTATGCCCTCTGGCCCCACCTCATCCTCCACCCTCCATCCACCTGCCTCATCCTCCACCATCCATCCATCCTCCTCATCCTCCACTCTGTGATCTGTGACTTGGGTTGGCTTTAGTCTTCACACTCTCTCTCTCTCTCAGAGAGGTTATGCACCAGAGAGGTCCTGTATTACAGAGAGGTCCTGTATCTCAGAGAGGTCCTGTATAACAGAGAGGTCCTGTATTACAGAGAGGTCCTGTATCAGAGAGGTCCTATATAACAGCAAGGTCCTTTATCTCAAAGAGAGGTCCTGTATTACAGAAAGGTCCTGTATCTCAGAGAGATCCTGTATAACAGAGAGGTCCTGTATCAGGGAGGTCCTGTATCAGAGAGGTCTATATAACAGCAAGGTCCTGTATCTCAGAGAGAGGTCCTGTATCAGAGAGGTCCTGTATAACAGAGAGGTCCTGTATCAGAGAGGTCCTGTATCAGAGAGGTTTTATATCACATCTGATACATTAACAGTGGTATTTTAGAGAAGCTCTGTGTTCCTTTGTCACTACTCGTCCGAGCTGAAATGACGGGGTTTCTTGGGTTATCATAATTGGGCACATATTAGCATACTGCAGCATCAGTATTTGGATTGTTAGTACATTAGTGTTCATTTTTCATGCTAATTAGTTTGAATCTCATGATTCATTTACACACTAAGGGGCTTTTCTGAGTTCCATTAGTGGACAGACTATGAATCAGGCAGCAGCACTCAGAGAGATCAATCAGCACGACTCCCTCTGGCGACTTGTGATCACTGATTAGCGAAATGAAAGACTATTGAAAGTACAGGACGTGCGGTGTCCGTGATGTAATGAAACAGGTTTAACAGCCTATAAAACACTCGCACTACGAGGAAATATGTGCAGCCTATAAATAAGTCACGTAAAGTTTAGTGATGGATGGAAAGGCAGCATTGTTGGACAGGTCACTTCGGTCTTTACAGTATACGCGACACACTTTACAACACTGTAGTAGTGTTTGGCTTGACCTTTAAGTTCCTCCCATGAACACTGCAATAACCAAAAATCAGAGCGAGAAACACCAAACCTCAGAGCGATTGGTGTTTCATTCCACTCCCTTTATTTCAGCATGTCTAGAATTACTTGTATAACTTTGTGTCTTGCGTGCAGTATAACCACAATCTGTAAAGGAAGAACCAGTAGGGGCCAAACTCACGTGTCCTAGAAAGAGAAAGAACGGAGCACTTGATGTCCATGTGGCCGTAATTAAGACTTGGTGTAGTGATTAATCGACAGCCTTGGAGTATGTGGCTCCCATCAGCTGCCCCCATAGACCTCGCTCTGTTTTGAAGAAGGTATCAGAATTTACTAAGTACTGTGTGAGTGTGTGTGTGTGTGTGTGTGAGGGGGGTCATTATTCTCAATTACCTTATAGTGTCTTGAGTAGATCTGCTGAAGATGTACAAACTCCTCTGCTCGTCTTCGTCATCTGCTCCTCTTCCTCACTTTCCAATCTGGTCATGTCTTCATATCTCTTTCCTCAGAGTTGATCAATAAAATGTGTAATATGTTAACATTTCTTTAAATAAAGAAGTTACAGAAGTTAAGAAGTTAAACGTAAAAGATGTTAATCCAGGAATATTGTATTGTAGGTGGGTTGAACGTGTGGACGGGTTGGCCATGTGCCATGCCCTGGTAGCGTATTCATGCTGTCTCACCTCTGATCATGGAGATATCTCACATTGATACCTTTATGACAGAACATGCAGAAAGTGTGAAATACGACAACATTGTCACTTCCTGAGGTTTATTCCTACAATGAAAAGAAGGAATAAAAAAGTAATGAGACACGTAGCAAAATGAGAGCAAAACTTTTTTAACATCTTGGCAACAGAGAATGCTGTAGAAAAATTAAAGCATTAGAACGTTATAATGGTTGGCATAACTTTCATTGCACTGTACAATAAATAATATTTATTTATTATTGCACAAAAACAATAAAAATAATAATACTGCAGTCGGAAGCCAGTAGGTCATTACGATTTTTACGACCCAGACAAACTTCGCTAAGACAGAATCTCACTTAATCACGACTTCAGAAGCAGAGTGAGCGCAGAGAGAAACGGTCCCCAGGGCCTGTAAGGAGAACCGTGGGGCCGCCGTGCGTCTCATCTCGTCTCCTTCTCGTCTCCTTCTCGTCTCCTTCTCGTCTCGACTGCCCCGCTCCTCAGCCCCGCGGCTGCCGCACACTCCCCACAGGCTTCGGCGGATCAGTGTGCTCCTGAGGGATGAAAGCAGGAGAGGAACTCAACAGGAGAACAGAGAGAGCCGCCCAGTCTAGAAGAAAAGGGTCAACACTGGTACCATTGCGGCATCATACCTCCGCATGAGGGCAGTGGAGTCAGGGCGGCAGGTGTCTTTGCCCCTGCACTCTGCTCAATTGGCCTTTGTGCCTCTCTGTCGGGGCCTGAAGATCGAGAGCGTGTGAGGAGCGTCTGTGTGAGGTGTGTGTGTGGTGTGTGGAGTGTGTGTGTAGAGTGTGTGGAGCGTGTAGAGTGTGTGGAGCATTTCACCACCCTATGGGTCTGACACCCTGCAGTTTTGGCCCAAAAATCTCTTTTCAGGTGCTGTAAAGCTGTAAACTTGTTTTCATGTTGTAATTCTGCACTAAATAATGAAGAATAAATGATATTATATACAAATAATTCTACATGAATTACAACAACAAAGAATAGGTCTTTAAAGGATTTAATAACATCTGATGTGAATCAGTTCAAGAGGCGCTGGGCTAGTCTCGGAGTGTCAGAGTCTTGTGTTTACAATCGAGATTGGACAGGACAGAAGGTTTTTCAAAGTTTCAGTGTAATAAGGAAACTGCTGACTGCTTCTGGTAGTGATGACCAGATGTGAAGAACTCAAGTCATATGACTTCATTCGAGCTGCAATTTTAAGTGCTTAAGACTTGATTGACTAACACTGATTAAAGCCTCGACTTTGACTTGATTTACGTGACTTTTTTTTTTAGCATACTTTAAAAATAGACTTTAACAGCTGTAGGTAAAAACATACCTCAGTGCTCAGAGTGTGGTGTATTAGCTTGCTGTGACTTATCAGAAGATTGTAGTGGCGTACTTGAATATGCCACTGCTTGAATATGTTTTCACTCAGATGTAATGTCAGTGATGTTTATGTTTATTTTTTTCAGCTTTGGTACAGTACATTTTATGCACTGTGACAGGGCAAGGGTTATACAGTGTGACATGAGGAAGACCTTACACACACACACACACACAAACACACACACACACATACACATGAGTCAAGGGAAAATGGGGCAGTTTGAAGGTAAAATAAAAGCCTCTGGTTCATGGCCCTGCCTCTGAGCTCATACAAGTGTGGGGCAGTATCGCCTGTGGCTTCCTTGACCTGACCAATGACTTGACTTGCTGCTTGACTCCTAGCAGGGACTCACCTTGACTTGCTTGGGATATGAAGGTTACGACTCGAGTCTTGAAGGTTACGACTCGAGTCTTGAAGGTTACGACTCGAGTCTTGAAGGTTATGACCTGAGGCTTGAAGGTTATAACCTGAGACTTGCACATGTGTGACTTACTCCCAGTCAGAGGGCAGACAGAAACCAGTCGTGCTTACCTGTCCAGTTTAGCCTGGTACTGTGTGGAGGTGCAGAGAGACGGCAGGCGTTGTCTCTGCTTCTCACTCACCGCCCGTCTGCCCGTGCTGCCACTGGCAGGTCTTGAGTCAGTGACAGCTGTGTGTAATTATCGCCTCGCAGTCTCTGGAGCTTCCCTGTAGCTCCCATTGTTGGCCTTCTGCGGTGCTATCCCTGATCACAGTGCTGAAGTCGGCAATGCCTCTCTCCATGGTGCTGACAGCTGCGGTTCTTTCAGCTCATTTTGTCCTGGATTCATTTGATGTTATAAATGTAGAAACATGTTTTCTGACATAAAATATCATTTTTACAGTGATAGTTTTATTTGTTCTTTTTTGTTTTGCCCCCCCCCAGAAAAGCAGTGCTGAACTGAATGACCTTTCCATCTGTGCCAAGAAGGTCATGGGGATGACTGAAGCTGAACAGATGAACTCAGGAAGCACTTAGCTCTTTATTATGCTGTCATGTCACATAGGAGTTCTATGTGAAGGGTTTGACATCAGTGAGATTAAATCTCCTCTCACCTTACTTTCAGCCAGATGGATTTTTTTTCTCTAACTCGCAGGCCTATAAAGGACCATCTGTTTATCAGTGGTAAATAATTTCAGAGCTGGTTGTCAGTGACAACCATTCTAGCCAATCTCTGTGACCATCTGCAGCATCACATGCAGGAGAGATCACCCTGCCCCCTGCTGTAGTTTTCTACTGATGTCTGGTCAGGTGGATTAGAGTGCGATAGCACTTTATTTTCAGAAATAGATGAAGCCGTCTTTAGAGTTCACTGTTAGATCATGAGAATGGGGAGGTAGTTCTTATAAATTAGGCTGTATGTTAATATGAGCTGCAGTGTGATGTAAATGGCTTGTATTACATTATTTTCTGTTACGATTCATGCGTAAGGAGTGAAGCTCCTAATCTCACTAGTGCACAATCTGGGAGGCGGATTCTGCTTGTTTTATATAATCTGCTGCGATGTGTCTTTGTTTTGCATGAGATCTAATCAGCCAGTAGTGTGTGGTGTTATAACGAGGGATAATGAGGAGCTAAGAAGGAGCCCTGCAAACAGCTCGGATCATTTGGTTCTCTGATGTACCTTGTTTGAAATAAAACAGCAACGACCTGCAATTAAAGAGAGCTCTTCTCTGTCCTCTGTTTGCATGGCCTTTCAAGAGCCCTTTGGCGTAATGATGAAAGGTTGAAAGATGTCTCCACTCTCAGGATGTTTTTAGCAGTTGATTTTTTGATCAGGTCTTTGTTACGTCAATGTTATTCTGGGCCGTTTAGTGTTAGGTAGTGGAGCCAGAGCAGTGCAATGTGGGAAGCAAGTGCAGTGCACTGTGGGAAGAGTGAACTTGGTGCTGCGTCCTCCTGGCGAGGCTGTGAAACAGATGGATGGGTTTGATTAAGCATGTGGTACTTAACCTGCTCTGAATGGGATTTCACTCAGAAAAACAAATGTTTGTGTTACCAACATCTCCATGTGTAATATTCTCTTATGCTGCCATTTCTGCGAGGAATGGCATTACAAATGCTTGAAGTCATTAATTATTATAAATATGTGTATTTTCTTCTGTGAAAGACGTAATTTTCAGAGAAAGAAGCCATTTCTCTGTCCAACTAGGCAAAGAAATGTAATTATTTGTTTTCATTAGTTTTTCATAAATATTTTGCATTTCTTCTCTCATCAGTGCTTATCTTCTAGATGATGTTTATTATATTAGAGAGAAAGCACATGCAACATCATTCATATGCAGAACATGCCAAACTATTATTAGCAATTAGCAATATTACCAGTGATAGCAATATGAACAATATTAGCAGTATTAGCAATATTAGCAGTTTTAGCAATATTAGCACTATTAGCAGTATTAACACTATTAGCAGTGTTAGCACTATTAGCAGTATTAGCAGCATTAGCAGTTTCATTTAGAGAAGGAATCCATGGTTTACTGGTTGCTATCTGCACATTGAAGGTGAAGAAAGGGAGATGGATGCAGGACATTTTCTATGAGCTTCATGGATTAAAACAGAAACACGTCATTTCTCTCAGCTGAGTGACATCACAGCAGTTTATGCTAATCGAGGCCACAGCTGCATCTGGAATAAGAGTCTGCTGCTAAGAGTCTCTTCTTTCCCAATAAAACATCCATAAATACTGTAGTACAATTATGCACTTGGTGAAAAATGTGATAAAACCTAATAATGTTATAATTTACCTAATAGTGTAATATAGTGTCTTGACTGTTACTGTGATAACGTTTTTACCAGTAATCTAATATCTTATGACATTATTGGGAATTTATTACCCTTTCAGGTTGATCATTTATTATACCTTATGACATGATTGGGAATGTACCATTTTCATGAGTTATCAGATTTTACATTTTTGTTTTATTACCACTTTTAGATGTTTGATGAATTCTCAGCAGAGTATCAGTATCATTGTCGTGAATGAATCACAGGATAGATGGATACAATCACAGACAAGTTCGTTACACCATGCCAAAGTGGAACAATTTAAGGCCCAAAAGAGCAATCAAAGCAGTACAGTCAAAACAACAAACAATGCTGGGAAATGTAAAGACAAAGTCAAACATTCTGGGAATATCAACTAAATGTGTGAACACAAGTGAATCAGGTTTGTGTGTCCAAAATAATCTACTATAATAATCTCATTTTTAAACATGTAGATGTAAAAGAAATTGTTTGGTGAAAATGCTGCGAAGATTAAGCTGCACATGGTGGTGTGGTGGTTAGTGCTGTTTCCTCACAGCAAGGCGGTCTGGGTTCGATTCTCGGTCTGGGCTGCTCTGTGTGGAGTTTGCATGTTCTCCCTGTGCCTGCGTGGGTTTTCTCCGGGTGCTCCGGTTTCCTCCCACGGTCCAAAGACATGCATGTTAGGTTGATTGGTCACTCTAGATTGCCCGTAGGTGTGAGTGTGTTGGCCGTGTGGTGGACTGGCGACCTGCCCATGGTGTACCCTGCCTTCGCCCGGAGATGCTGGGATTGGCTCCAGCTCCCTGTGACCCCGACTAGCAGGATTAAGCGGTACAGATAATGGATGGATGGATTAAGCCGCACTCTCGCCTGGCCCTGATCTTAAAGGTGCAAAAGTGGGAAAGGGTTTTTTACCATGGAGATAACACACCATGGACATAACATAACACACAATGGACATAGCATAGCACACCATGGAAATAACATAACATACCATGGACATAGCATAACACACCATGGAAATAACATAACACACCATGGACCTCAAACTCCTTCCAAAATAGCCTTCAAATGTAAATGCTGCATAAGCAATGAGGGTCATAAATTAGACCAATTCCAAAAATCCTAGACTGTTATGTAACTACCTTGCCTGATTAATATTACAATTTAAATACTTTACTGGCAACACTTTGCAAATAAATTAAAATACTAAAATTTGCATAGACTACCCCACATTGCACCTTAGGTAATGTTAAACCAGACCTGCAGAACTGCTGAAACTTCAATAGTTCTGCAGGCAGAGAGCAGTTGTGAAGTCCAGACCTGTGACAACAGAACATCGGGCATGGCTGACCTTTATATTTAACAGGACCCTGTGCACGCTCTTAGTTTGCTTTGCACATTTTGTCCCAGACAGTTGTTCAAGCCTTAATGTCAAGCGTGCTTCACTGGCGTTTGACACTGGAGAGGGCCTGATCAGCCTCACTGGCTACACCTGCGTGACAGTAGCCTGCTAGGGGCAGCCACACTTTGTTAATTCATCAGTCTTGTGTCAGTCAAATCCCTTATACCGTCTTGCATTGTTTCATGGTGAGCTGGATAACAGGCTTAATTTACTTTGTGTTCTTGAGTATAGCTAGTATAGGTCGTGTTAGCTCCTAGCAAGCTCTAAGTAACAACTAAATGTACTGACTTTTAAGAATATAATATATATTTGATTTTATCATTTGAATTTTATTTTCCATTTAGTCCTTTTACTGTATTTCTAGGGTTAATTCATTATTGGGAAATCATTATTATGTTGAGGTGAACAAGCCTTTTCTGTCCTCAGGTATCTGCCGTCGATTCTGTGTGATTTACAGAAAAGTTCAATCGTTTCTCACGGGGAGACACTTCAATAGCTTCAGGTTTTGTTTTTTTTGGTTTTTTTTTCTGTGCGAGGAGTGAAGAGTCAATTAAATGATTTCTTGATTACGGTTTAATTGTCCCTGATTCATCAGATGACTGAAGGAGTAAATAACTTTGCTGAACAGGCATAATTGTTTTTATTGCATATTGGCGATGCTTAACTGCTAGTAAATCAGCAATGATGAAACAATTACTTGATGTCAAATGAAGCCACTTCAGAGCGGTTAACCCTTAGTGGGACGGCTCTGACTCCAGCTCTACAGGACCCTGTGTGTCAGCGTGCTCATGGAAACCGTTATGTGTGTCCCGTCTGTCCCGCAGACCCTGCCCACCACGCAGTACGAGCTGGAGATCGTGGCTAAGGACAATGCAGGAAGTGAGGTGGGTCTGACAGGAACCGCCACGGCCACCATCACCATCACGGACAGGAACGACCACGCCCCAGAGTTCACACACTCACTGGTAAGAGTCGTGTGCTTCATTCGTGTAATTCTCCGTCACACACACACACGCGGATGATGAATGTGGGGATGACTGGGAGAGCTCAGAACAGCTGATGACCTCTTTGACCTCTTGTCTCTGTCTGTGCTGCGTTTGCCTCTGTTGCTTCTCTGCTTGTACCACAGTGTTCAATATGGTCATTTCCTGAGTAATGATATATTGTATGTTGCGCTGTAAATCAAGTAAAAAACACGACTTTCCACCTGTAAAAATATAAGGTTTCAGAGGCAGAGGTAGGAGAACATGAATGTTGCACCACAGCCCCATGTGCTGGAGGCCTGTGCGTTAGTAGAGTTCAAGCTTGGGCTGTACTGATCACAAAGAAATGATCAGAGCTGTCAATACCTGATGGAGACAGACTTGAGTGAAGCCCAGTGAAGAGCTGGTACAGCACAGAGAGAGAATGGTGCTTTTAAAACCACGTTTATACATATTTATACATGTTTGTGCATATTTATATATGTTTATGCATTTTATATGTACATTTATCTGCAGTTTAAGCATGCAAACGAGTATACAGGACTGTATACAGACTGTATACAGACTTTATATTCTGTCTGTCTGAGCTTTTCGCACTTATATACAGAGTAAAAGTTGGCAGCACATTCACCACTTTAACCAGAGCCATGTCACAGTGCCATGTGTCACGCGTGTGAGGTGTGTGATTTACACAGCCTCCAGTGATGTTCCAGGTCTCACACACACCTGCTCACACACACCTGCCAGAGATGGGGACTCGAATGAGCGTCTCGAAGTCGCACTTAAGTTGCCTACAAAAAGATTTCAGATTTGACTTCGTCCCTAATGACTCTCGACTCAACTCGTCCAAAATAACTCTTGAACAATTAGACTCGGTACGAAAAAAATACTTTCTTTGGAACACCACACTAAACTTTATCAACACCTAGAACACAGCCGTCATTATAGCTAGCGTAGTAGCCCCAATTACCGTAGTAGCCACTTGTAAACAAACATCAAAACAACCATCGGCATATTAAGTATTGAGTATAATTAAGTATAACCGCCGTGAAACAAAAATAATAACGCAAAATTTGTGATATTTAAATAGTTTTCAGATGTGATTTTTTTTCTAAAATAAAGTTTAAATGTCATTCTAAGACGAGAGCTTTTGAACATCTCTGACACCTGCTCACACAACTTGCTCCTCCTACCTCAGCTTAGCATTTAGTCTTTAAAGTGATTGTGAAATAATTCCCAATCACACATTCCACTGTGTGCATGTTTGTGCTTGCATGTGTGCATGTGTGTATAATTTATGTGTAGAACAGTGTGTGTGTGTGTGTGTGTGTGTCTGTGTATAAGTGCGTGAGTGTCTGTGTGTACGTGTGTGCATGTACGTGTGTGTGAGTGTTTCTGAGGTACGCTGAGTTGATGGCTGTTGAAGGCTTTTCATCTGCACCACCTTTAGGCTCAGAAGTGCATGTTAATTCACATTATTTCACATGATTTGCTCCACTGTGTGGAGGGAAGTGAAGTGCTGGAAAGAGGAGACGTAAAGCAGAGTGTTGGATTCTGCCTGCTGGTGATGAATTTGTCATAAAAAGCCATCGTTGCACTTTTACACAGAGAGAGAGAGAGAGAGAGGACAGAATCACTCATTGTGAATTATGTGCTTTTTAATGGAGAGTCCTGAGCCTGTGTCAGGGTCATGAACGCATCGCCTCGGCCCGTCACTGGTCTCTTGGCTGGTTCCCATGATGCACTGCGGGGGCTGGTGCCTGTGGGTGAGGGATGTGGGCGTTCTGGACACATGCTTGGCCTGAGCCTGTCCATCTGCTCCCACTCCTCCTCACTTCAGCGCTGCTAGGAGGAAATGCTCTGGCCTAATGCGCATGAACGCTGCAGCTGAACTCAATGAACATCCTGGTACTGTGTAGCTGGAGGGAGCTGCGTCTTATAAGGTTATCCATCCTGGGTGTTACTGAAGGAAGTGAAAAGCTTGTTTGAAAATGCTAAGTGATATTTTGTATGGGAGGAGGTTCCTACTCCACGTTTGCCCTCCCTGCTGTGATGAATGTCTGCAGATCAGAAGACCTGCCTGAAATACTTGCTGGAACGCATCTGCTAGTTTCATTACAAATTCTGAAATTCTGATTTTCTTTTTTCACCGATAATTTTCCTTCTTAAAATTTGGATGTGTAACAATATTTAACTGAGGTTAAAAACTCAGCAGGCTTCCCAGAGTTCACTTGGAGCTTTCACTTGTTGATGTTTATTCAACAACAGAACAACAGTATAATAACAAAACAACAACAGAACAATGTAACAACAGGACAACAACAACACAGCCACAACAATAGAATGCTGATTTCCTGACTGGTTCTTCCCCATTAGCTCATCCAGACAGAAATTATCAGTACGTCTCCTTCCTTTTCTTCAGCTTTCTCACACTGGGAGCAGTGGGAGTAGTGGGAGAGGTTGCTCCTTCTGGATGGAAGATACTGGTTATTCAGGGGAGTGGCCAGGATAATGGCTTGTATTTACACTGCTTTAATCCTGTTTTTATGAAGAAGGAAATCTCTGAATGTTCTTCACTTTGGATCAGTTCGGATATGTGGGCTCAATATTAGAAGATTAATGACTGGCCCTGACTACTGACACACAGGTCCTGACTACTGACACACAGGTCCTGACTGCTGACACACATGCCCTGACTACTGACACAGGTCCTGACTACTGACACACATGCCCTGACTACTGACACACAGGCCCTGACTGCTGACACACAGCCCCTGACTACTGACACAGGTCCTGACTACTGACACACATGCCCTGACTACTGACACACAGGTCCTGACTGCTGACACATAGCCCCTGACTACTGACACATGCCCTGACTACTGACACACAGGTCCTGACTACTGACACACATGCCCTGACTACTGACACACATCTCCTGACTGCTGACACAGGTCCTGACTACTGACTCACATGCCCTGACTACTGACACACAGCCCCTGACTACTGACACACAGGTCCTGACTGCTGACACAGAGCCCCTGACTACTGACACACAGACTACTGACACATTTGTTCAGTTGATTGTATTCTGTTAAATCCCATGATGCTGTTTCCTCCTTAATATTTTGCACCTTATTCTTTAAATCGGTGTTCCACTTGTAAAAATAAAAGTATTCTAAAAAAATAAAAAAACTAGCAGCACCAACTTGTATTCATGCTTCTGCTCCAGACGTCATGTAAACTGACTGCGATTACAGTTCAGTGGATCCACTCACAGGGAACACTTCATTATGTATGCGTGCTAATAAACATGCGTAGTCTGCTCCTCCAAACAGCAGTTCATAGGAGTGCATACATTACGACAAGTGTGCACACGTAAAGAGGTTCAGTGTTTGGATTAACCATTACACAAAGGTGTGTTCTAAGCAGCCCTGACTGTGGTAGGATTGCAGGAGCTTAGACGTGATGGTATCTCAGTATCTCAGAAGCAGTTGGTCTCCTGAGGTCTTGGGTGCACTGTAGTATCTGTAGTGCAGTAAACAAAACCATTCTGCGAGCATAGCAGGGGAGGTGGCGGGTGGGGCGCGTCCAGACCCACGTAGCAGTAATGAGGCAGGTCACTGTGGGGGGTCAGAGCACAGCTCTCTCCACCCCAGCACCAGAGAGCAGAAGACAGGAAGAGCGCTTGCGGACGAGGCCCCAGCAGCCCTGAAGGGCCCCGGGTCTGCCCCTGCTCACACAGATCCTCCGGCCTGGTCATCACACACGACAGCGGCTGATTCAGTACAGGAGTCGAACCAGATCACAGGAGTCGATCCCAGATCCCAGATCGCTTCTTGGAATGAGAGCTCTGGAGCGAGAGCTCTGTGTCACACACAGGTGGCGGGAGAAAACGGCAGGAGCCTTGTAATGATGTTCAGACCAAGTCCAAAATCCTCCGTTCAGCGCCTGGTTAAGTCCATTCATCGGGGATTTAAGATGGCCTGAAAAGCCAAAGTTGCAGAGAGGGGTTACTGATAAAAGTGGCCGTAGAGTGAATGCCAATCAGTACACAAATACGTGCTGTAAATGGACTTCACCGAAACCAGAGGTACTGTTCCTTAATGAAGACTCAGAGTTCATGTTTAATCCAGCATACACCTAAAAGGCACACTGTATAATACTGTAATATAATATAATGGCCTATCTGACCCCTGTCCTCTCTCAGACCGTATCCAGGCACTCCCTGTTGCTCTGGGCCAGTGAGAGGAAGCCCAGGGGCTCTGTGGTTCCACTGTGGCTGGTTCTCCGTTACCCACCCATCCCTGCTGCCTTCTGATAACCACCACCCTGTTTGTGGCAAGTTGACTGTGAAACTGTGAGCATGCACTGATGCTGCTTATCGTACTTGTCATTCTGGGAGAGTGACAGCTAATCCAGGCTTCCTCTCACCCCTGCAGTGACAGCGAGAATCTTGCTCCATCAAAATGCTAATGACATTAACAATGGCGCTTACAACTTTGCATTACAGGCCGGGTGAAATCCAGCCGGCCGCCGGTGAGACTCGGTGATTGGACGTGGTTGTTAAGGTGTTGTTTGGCCAAATCTATTTGTGAACTAAGCTCCCAAGCTTGCTATTGAGAAAGGGTTAAAGTGGCCAAGCTTGGTTCAAGGGCTGCGTGAAATCCAGGCTGATCCAGGGCGTCTGTTCACTGATATCGCAGAGACTACGAAGCATATGGAGCTCATTTGTTCTCATATCTTCAAAGGTGACCTGCCATAGTTCACACTGCCATGGTTGCACATACGCGTAGCATCTCAGATGATCGATCAGTTCCTACCATCCACTTCAACAGATCATCCAGCATCTTGAGGCCTACAGTCCCCCTCAGACACAGTCAGCAGCTGTGCCCTGTGCTTCTCAAGACTAGAAGAAGCACTTGACCCCTTTGTTGTGAGGAGAGCTGACCCTTCTCCTCTCAGGCAGTGCCAGGCTGCTTCAGCGGCAGCAGCAGGGGGCACGCACACCAATGCACACACACACACACACACACACACACACACACGCACACACACACCCACACACACACACACACACACACACACACACACACACACACATGCACGCACACGAACGCACACACACACACACGGACGCAAACGCACACTCCCACACACACACATACACACACCCCCAACGCAAGCACGCGAACGCACACACACACACACACGGCAGAAGGGTAGCGTGCACACACAGATGACTGAGCCCAAACTCCTCTGGGATCAGTAATGAATATCTATGTGCCAGTCAGATTTGTATCAAACTGTAATTTGTCTCAAACTGTCATTTAGAAAGGTGAGACTTCACAGGACTGCTGTTAGAAGGTGTTGGGCTGATAACTTAGTCGGTAATTGGAACATACGTGTTTCCGTGTTTTTAACATATTGCTGTTCGGTATTTGAGCTCCCACAGCTCTGCTTAGCATCGACCTTGTGGTCCGATGCTGATGTGTGTGGGAGTGGACGGCTCACAAATGCAGTATAGCGACAGAAAGTCTGCAGTCTATAATTGCAGACTTACAAAAGGTCCAAATAACCAATAACGAAGCCAGAGAGCACAGCTATGCAGTAGGTGTTTCTAAGAAAGGGACCGGAGAGTATAATTTTAGCCATGGAAAATATACAAGAGTCTGCAGGCAAACAGTCACATGGTTTGGATGTGACTTTTAATTATGAAGTTTCATTCATTGTTATTGAAATCAAGAATATCTTGAATATAATATCAATACATAATATAAAAAAACAATATAATGCAGTCATAAATAAATTATATAATATATATATATATATATATATATATATATATATATATATATATATATATATATATATATATAAATTTATTTATGTCTATATAACAGTAATGTAATGCACTCTGTTGAATATCTATGTAATAATAATGGTGTAACATGCATCTCAGAATAAATGGCGGCATCCTCAGACAAGCAGCAGTGCCCACAAATGCTGGCGGTTGGCAGGATTGATTTGCTTGCTTTTCCCTTCTATAATGAATTCATACCACCACAGGATATTTGCTGAACATATTTTTTATACATGCAAATCCCCTGTTTCTTATTTTCCAGTTCCTCAGTCTAAATTGTCTACCGAAACAACACAGCAGCTCTACCGTGTTTGAAAGCGATTGCTAAGCGCACCGACTCCCCTCGCTGCTCTGGACGTCTCCTGCCCCCCCGCCACACGCTGTCTTGTCATGCGGATGAGATGATTAGCTAGATAACAGTTGTATGGCTTTCAAGGAATATTTATATATTATTTCTGAACGAGCTGCTTTCGCACAGACTAGCATAAAAAACACTGACCACACATGGGAGAACAGGACATAACTTTAACCAGAACAAACCCCAATGTAGCGCTTAGCAACTCTCGTGTTCATATGGTTCATATGATTCACATGGTTCACATGATTCATGTTGTCCATACGGTTATGTGTGACCTCTGAAGTGATTTTGGAGAGGGCAACCTCAGTGAAGTCAGTTAGCATTGACCTTTGATGTGATAATCTGTACATGCAAGTGATGTTGAAGAGAACGAATGTCTAATCTAACTGCTAATCTAACAGCTAATCTAGTGCCATATTCATGTAGTATACCCTTCAGTGTCTATAATAACTCATTTTCTACAATAAACTCCCAATTAAAGAGTGAATGTCAGAAGTCTTTTCATCTATTATTTGAAATCATTATAACCTATGATAACAGCTTCATGCTTGATGTCCTCGCAAATAGAAATATACCAATGTGAAGTGCTTTATTATTCCACATAAGGTCTTATTGTTACGAACAGACCACACGGAGAGGGATCCAAGTGTGGAAAAGGGTCCGTCTTTATTTTTCTTGGCAATACACTTAATGACGTGATCACAACTGTAACTGGCAATCGTAAACACGAACGCTAGCTCTTGGTCAGGACGGTCGGGGTTCAACACGGAGAGGCAGAGTCCAGGAGGTACCAGATCGCTAAGCAGAGGACGAGGTCTAGAACGTAAGTAGAGGTCAGTACACGGGTAATCAGGCAGGTAAAGATAACGCTCGGTACGCAACATGAGTTGGCAATACTTCGCAACCAGGAAGTGATAGAGGGGTGTATATATATGGAGGGAAAGGGGAGTGGAAGGAAACAGGTGATTAGAGGGCGGAGGAAGAGGTGTTGTTCCTAACACTTATGGTGTTTGAACAGGACGCAATAGTCCTTCATATGGTTTTATTGTGTTTGTTCAGGACACAATAGTCCTTCATAAGGTCCTATGGTGTTTGTACAGGACACAATAGTCCTTCATAAGGTCGTATGGTGTTTGTAGAGGACACATTAATCCTTCATAAGGTCGTATGGTGTTTGTTCAGGACACAATAGTCCTTCATAAGGTCCTATGGTGTTTGTACAGGACACAATAGTCCTTCATAAGGTCGTATGGTGTTTGTACAGGACACAATAACCCTTCATAAGGTCGTATGGTGTTTGTACAGGACACAATAATCCTTCATAAGGTCCTATGGTGTTTGTACAGGACACAATAGTCCTTCATAAGGTCGTATGGTGTTTGTACAGGACACATTAATCCTTCATAAGGTCTTATGGTGTTTATACTGGACACATTAATCCTTCATAAGGTCTTATGGTTTTTGTACAAGACACATTAATCCTTCATAAGGTCTTATTGTATTTCACATGAAAGTTTGATGACACCCTCTATCCTCCACATGTTTTTCTTCAAGTTCTACCAAAAGCCACATCCAGTATTTAGCATTTGGCCTAGCCCAGCCTTTACCAAGTCTCTGTGTTACTTTCAGCAAGGATGAGAGGTCGTGTGACCCACTCTCTCTAAAGAACAGACCCTGGACATGGTGTTTCCTTTAAGCCCCACACCCTTGGCTGTCGTGCACCAGAACAGCTGTCAGCCTCTCCCTCCCTGTGTGTGTGTGTGTGTGTGTGTGCGTGTGCGTGTGTTTTATCGTAAGAACACACTTCAGAGCCTTTATTCCTTCTGTTTAAATCTTTCAGGCGTCTTCAGTTTTTAAAAGGTTACCTCATGCCAAGTGTTTGCAGCATGCCTGTCTGCAGGGTCACTGGGCATTATTATTATTATTATTATTATTATTATTATTATTATTTTGCTGTGGATAAATAAGCTGAGCATGTAAGGTGTTACTATTGTTAACCTCTTTAAGACCTGTGGAAAAGGTTTACTCTCACAGCATCTTAAAAATGTGTATTTCCAGATTTCTTTTACAGAAAAGTTGTGTGTGCGTGTGTGTGCGTGTGTGTGAGTGTGTGTGTGTGTGTGTGTGTGTGTGTGTGTGTGTGTGTATGTATATGTATGTGCGTGTGTGCGTGTGTGTGTGTGTGTGTGTGTTCTGCTGGTTGCACTTTCTGTTTGAGAGGTCAGTGTGAATGTTCTTTGCGGTACAGGAAGCCAGTATGAGCCCATGCTATTTTCATTGCTATCTCACACCACTGGTTACTTTGTGCACTCAGAAGGATTGGGGTCTTATCAGTGGCATGACAGGGTCTCAGGAGCAGCGGCCCACAAAGATTGAATACATCCATCTGACCGCTCCAGTGCCCCAGATGATTAAATGAAACGCACCTGGGCAGCAGCGTTTGGGACCAGGCTGCTGCGTTCTGTCGTCTCACGCACCTGCTGTGACTCTCACGTGTCCAGAGACACGCGTCTAGTTGATTTTAAGAGCATTTATTTTACTTCACTTGCCAGGATTTGCCATGGCTGTGTTTGGAGATGCACCTGTATGCCCCCTACCCCTGTATGCCCCTGTACCCCTTTAAACCCCCCTACCCTTGTATGCACCTTTAACCCCGTATGCCCCTCTACCCCATATGCCCCTGTATGTCATAGTTAGGCGTGTTGGTTCCTTCCTGCTGGTCTCCCTGCAGGCTGAGGGTGTGTGAGACAGCGTTTTGGGGGCTGTATCCTGGGGGGCATCTGTAGTAGCTCCTGTCTAAGCAGAGCCGAGGTAAATTAGGTAATCACAACAAGGCCTGGGGCTCAACCCTGTGCCTCAGTCCAAGAGGAATGAAGAGAAATGCTTGCAGGAACAGATGTGGACATGTGGACCAGCAGGAAACGGGTCATTCCTCCTGGTCATTTTTGGCATACATAAAAACGCGTTGCGTTTAGACGGTTACAGATGTGCACCTGTCCTGAAACACGCCTGTAATAATTGCCCGTTATGCAGCACACGTTTCTGCACAGGCGTCCTGCTACTCCACAGCCTCAGAGGCTGATGCTTTGTGCTGCTTTAAAGCCATAGCCAGTGGTCATCGCTATGGATACGGCTCCTTCCTGCCACTGAGGGATAGATCTGTGTCTGCCTCCTCTCTCCTCCCATGATATGGGGTAATATAAAACTGCTTTTGACAGCGTGGAGACGGACTTGCTAGCTCTGACTCTGGTGCTGTCCCTGCGGCTGTTCACAGGACTGTTTAATGTTCAGAACACTGTCTGCCTGATATGAATCTGATTGAAAGCTCACTACAATAAAAGGCAAGGAAATTGGCAATGGAAAAATAAATTGTAGAAATGCAAGCAAGGAGAATGACAGACAGAGAGAGAGAGAGAGAGAGAGAGAGAGAGGAGAGAGAGAGAGGGAGAGAGACAGACAGAGGGAGAGAGACAGAGAGAGACACAGACAGGGAGAGAGACAGAGAGCGACAGTCAGAGGGGGAGAGACAGACAGAGAAAGTCAGAGAGACAGACTGAGGGAGGCAGATAGAGAGAGACAGTCAGGGAGAGAGACATACAGAAGAGGAGAGACAGACAGAAAGAATATGCTTTGGAAGTGGATTTTTTGCACCCATGTGTTTGTGGGAGTTTTACATTTTTTGCTTACCCAAGATCCAGAGCACATTACAGCAACACATCCTGTAATGTTGTCAGAGGAATATTGCTGCTTCCCTGCACTCTCCAAATGCCAAGCCTAGCATGACACAAGCTCAGCCTGGACCCCAACCCTGGACCCCACACCTCCTCCCTGGACCCCATAATCCCCCCTGGACCCCACAACCCTTCCAGGACCCTACAACTCCTCCCTGGACCCCACACCTCCTCCCTGGACCCCACAACCCTTCCAGGACCCTACAACTCCTCCCTGGAGCCCACACCCCTCCCTGGACACCACACCTCCTCCCTGGTCCCCACACCTGCTCCCTGGTCCCCACACCTGCTCCCTGGACTCCACACCTCCTCCCTGGACCCCACACCTCCTCCCTGGACCTGATAACCCTCCCTGGGCCCCACACCTCCTCCCTGGGCCCCACACCTCCTCCCTGGACTCATACATATCCCTCCATGTGTAATGTCTATCTTGGCAGGGTGAAAGTTCGAACATCCTTTATTTATTTCCAGTGACAGGAAAAACAGGACAAAGAACAAACACAAAAACAATGCAAAAATAACAGAACAAGACCAGATTCTCAAACCTTGTCGGAACCCTGACATCAAGGCCAAAGGAACAGAGACATGTCAGAAGAACGGCATGCAGGGGTGGAGATGGACAGGGACAAAATTAAAACAACAGGCGGCTGAGGTAACGCGCAGAATCAGGACCTTGGCATACTGAAACATCTGGGCTGGAGTAATGATGTCATCTAATGGTCTTCAGTACTGCGTCATTGGTAGTATTAATCTGAGCATCTCAGCTCACCCTGTAGCCACAGTCACCCTCAAATGGAATGAATGGAGAAGAAGATGAGACATGTCTAGGGCGACAGACCAGGCAGTGGCAGAAAGCACTGAGGCTGTGGACCAGAGCTGGGGAGCGGCTGCACAGATTAGTTTGACTTTGAAATCAAAAGGCTTTTTGTAAAGGGAGAAAGAGGACAAGGGTTGTTTCACATACATATGTAGGGGAGAGAGAGAAAGAGTGTGTGCCTCAGGTAGGTTTCTTTCCTTCTGTCATTATTAAAGGCAGCGAAGATTTATCAGCAGCCAATATTTGATGGTCTCGGTCTGCCGTATCCTTAGTAACCATTATAGTAGATTTTGTAGGTCGATGTGTTACAATCTGTTCCATAATACTGCTGTGATTATGAAAGTCCTCTTCCCCTCCAAAGTGTGTGTTTTATGTATTTAGAAAATTAGAAAACTGCAGTGTGTGTGTGTGCGTTCGCGCATGTGTGTGTGCGCGTGTGTGTGTGCATGTTTGCATGAAGGATGCAGGGAGAGTTTTGTTCATACACCACTCAATAGTGTTCAAAAGATGTAAACAGTAGATGTAACACTAATGGTGTTTGACAGAACACACAGCTGCTGATGCTTCCTGTGTGTGGAGGTGTACAGCTGTTCATGTCTTACATCCTCTCACTGGGCAGAGGAGACCAGCGGACTGCACATGCGCTAATGGCTTTAATTAATATGATGTGATTGCCCTTTGTCCTTTAATTCAGTTCCTGAACTTCATTCACACCTCATCGAGTAGACTACAGTAGAAGGTAAAAGTGGAGCGATCTGTGTAGTGAATGCTTCTTGTGTTTGTGTGTGTTTGTGTGTGTGTGTGTGTGTGTGTGTGTGTTTGGGTGGGTGGGTGTGTTGCAGTTTCAGGCATCAGTGGACGAGGGTTCTACAGGTGTGGTTGTCAATCTGACTGTGGACGACCGTGATGATCCAGCTACAGGGTCTTGGAGAGTGATCTACTCCATCATCAACGGAGACCCTAACCAGAGCTTTGAGATACACACCAACCCTGACAATAATGAAGGCATGCTGGCTGTGGTTAAGGTAAACCCCCACCTCCACCCTGCCTGCTCCACCCTCTACATCCTCTACTCAGTCCTCAGTACTACAGTGCATCTCCACTTTTCTCTCCCCTTTTCTCTTCTTCTCTCTCAGCCTCTCGACTACGAGAGCACCATGTTCCACACTCTGCTGATAAAGGTGGAGAACGAGGACTCCCTGGTGCCCGGCGTCATTTATGGCCCCAGCTCCACCGCTACGGTGTACGTCAGCGTTCAGGATGTTAACGAGGGTCCCATCTTCTTCCCTGATCCTCTAATTGTCACTAAATCAGAGAACATCCCCACCGGCAGCTTCGTGGCCATTCTCAACGCCACTGACCCAGACTACCTCCAGGTCCAGAGCATCAGGTAGGCGATGCCATTTCCTGCATTCTGCAGATCAGTTCGGAGTGTTTCAGTAGCTGATTAAACACCAATCAGGCAAGAAAGTTGGCTTCTGCTTCAGTCTGTGCACAGACCCTGGAACCTCGTTTTCAGGAGTTTTGGGCTTTATTCCTGCGTGAGGGGGCTGGATTCCTCGTTATATTCGGTTCTCTCTGGAGGTGCCAGGTGCTTTTGCAGTTATGCCACAGAAGGAAGGAAAGCTGAAGACAGCAGCACGTGTGTCTCAGACACCTCCCACCTGTCCATGCTCCTCACATCTGTCCATGCTCCTCCTACCTGTCCACGCTCCTCCCATCTATCCATTCTCTTCCCACCTGTCCACGCTCCTCCCATCTGTCCATGCTCCTCCCACCTGTCCATGCTCCTCCCATCTGTCCATGCTCCTCCCACCTGTCCATGCTCCTCCCACCTGCCCATGCTCCTCCCATCTGTCCATGCTCCTCCCACCTGTCCACGCTCCTTCGCTTCAGATGTCCTGACAGTCGAACTGTTGTCATAGACTGCTGCTCTGCATCACAGATTTCGACCATCTGTATAGACCAGCATTCATCGCCCTGCTACATGCGAGACCATTTCTCTAGAGCCACAATTGCTCAAATAGCTTCTCAAGTGCCCAGGAGGAATGCTGCCTTTACTGCATGAGCTGGAGGAAGTCATTATTCAGCCATCTTGCACTATTATCTTTACAGCGTGTGTGTGTGGCAGTGAAGCACATAGCTGGACCATTACTTTAATCCTAACAGTCCGATGAGTCCCCCGGTGGCAGATAAGGTCTATTACCTTTAACGCATGGAACAGTCAGATAACACCCTGCTAGCTGTAATGGAGCCTCATTTTATCTGTATGTAGATTTCGAGGGACGGGCCATGGCAGAGTGGAGAGTTACATGCAGCTTTACATTCAGACCTCCCACTCCCTCTCACAGTCAGCGCTTACACTCGTTCTCCTTAAGCGTCTTTAATTCGGTTGTTTATTTTTTGGGTTCATGTTATGATATAAATCCCCCAAACATACACCTGTTATGGCTAATCATTATTATTGTTATGTCTGTTTCTGTTACATTATGTGCCATTTTTTAGACAAATGCTGCCATCTGATTGGCCAGTCCCAGGTATGACACATTTGAGCCTCTCCAGGATTGAGCTCTGTGTTTCAGAGCCCACCTCCACGCTCTCAGCTTTAGACCTACTGCTGCTGTGTGTAGTTGCATCAACCATAAAGGCGGTGTTCATGCATCACCCATAAAGACGGTGTTCAGGGAGCTCTGTGAGTGTTTTCTCCACACACTCTCCATCACTCTTCTGGCATCTCTGCTGGCATCTCTGCTGGCATCTCTGCTGGTATCTCTGCTGGTATCTCTGCAGGCTTTGCACAGCAATTCAACTTTCTGTGATTTTTTTTCTTTTTTACTTTCATAATCCTCATGGTGAAAGAGAAAAGCTACTGATTGCAGATACAAATGGCACATCTAAACCAACTCCTGATCTTTCAGAAGCTCTCAGCACAATGCGGTGATGACCCGTAAGCACTTACCTGTTCAAAAACACATTTGTTCTTCTGGTCACTAATTTTTGTTCCCGTGGAATTGAGGCAAAATGTGATTTCTGCACAGTCACTACATAGTCTACACATTCCCCAAGGGCAGATAAACACCCTGAAATAAAATTTGACATTCTGCACTTACCCTCATATTCAGAGGAAAAATGCCTATAAACCTATAAAAGAAAACTTGCTAGAGAGTCTTCCTAATGATATTTTCATTTTTCAGTGTGTCTGACAGACATCCTACAGGAGTGATACTATATGCTAATAGCTTTTTCCCCCATAATCATAATTTATTCACCCCATCTCTGTTAATTGCAGTATTTTATTTTGTGTGCATGTGTGTGTGCCTGTGTGTGTGCCTGTGTGTGTGCCTGTGTGTGTGCATGTGTGTGCATGTGTGTGTGTGTGTGTGTGTGTGTGTGTCTTGTGGCTGTGTTTGATCTCCTTTTGCCAATGAAAGAGCCTTTGAAGTGTCTTAGTTTACACCTGAGGGGACAGAAGGTAGAGGGAGGGAGAGAGAGGGAGAAAGAAAGAGAGAGGGAGGAGGGGACAGATAGAGAGAGAAAGACAGAGGGATGGCAGAATGGAGAGATAGAAAGTGAGAGAAAGGGAGCATGGGACAAAAACAAGAGACAGATGGAGGGACAGTGAGGGAGGAGAACAAGAAGAAGGATGCTAATATCTCATATTTCAGTTGTTTTATGAGGTTCTGTTTGCTGGTTTATCTGTCAGAGAAGTCCCACATTTATCAGACCATTTTGTGTGAAAAGGTGTTGATTGTCTTGATTGCTAGCACTGATTTTTAACGTAGTCTGTAGTATGGTAGGTGTGTGCTTTTACTTCAGCTGTGTGTAAGAAGAGTGTGTGTTTGAGAAGTGAAGCATAGGTTGAAATTACGTTGAAAGCAGAGAAGATCAGGTAGGATTCTTCTTTCCCTGAAAAATCGCTCTGTCAGACTATATACACTCACCGGCCACTTTATTAGGTACACCTGTCCAACTGCTAATTAACGCAAATGTCGAATCAGCCAATCACATGGCAGCAAGTCAATGCATTTAGGCATGTAGACATGGCCAAGACGATCTGCTGCAGTTCAAACCGAGCATCAGAATGGGGAAGAAAGGTGATTTAAGTGACTTTGAACGTGGCATGGTTGTTTCAGAAACTGCTGATCTACTGGGATTTTCACGCACAACCATCTCTAGGGTTTACAGAGAATGGTCGAAAAAAGAGAAAATATCCAGTGAGTGGCAGTTCAGTGGGTGCAAATGCCTTGTTGATGCCAGAGGTCAGAGGAGAATGGCCAGACTGGTTCGAGCTGATAGAACGGGAACAGTAACTCAAATAACCAGTCGCTACAACTGAGGCAGAAGAACATCTCTGAACGCACTTCACGTGGAACCTTGAGGCGGATGGACTACAGCAGCAGAAGACCACACCGGATGCCACTCCTGTCAGCTAAGAACAGGAAACTGAGGCTACAATTCACACAGGCTCACCAAAATTGGACAATAGAAGATTGAAAAAATGTTGCCTGGTCTGATGAGTCTTGATTTCTGGTGTGACATTCAGATGGTAGGGTTAGAATTTGTCATCAACAACATGAAAGCATGGATTCATCCTGCTTGATATCAACGGTTCAGGCTGGTGGTGGTGGTGCAATGGTGTGGGGGATATTTTCCTGGCACACGTTGGGCCCATTAATACCAATTGAGCATCGTGTCAACACCACAGCCTACCTGAGTATTGTTTCTGACCATGTCCATCCCTTTATGACCACTATGTACCCGTCTTCTGATGGCTACTTCCAGCAGGATAACCCGCCATTGTATAAAGCACGAATCATCTCAGACTGGTTTCTTGAACACGACAATGAGCTCACTGTACTTGAATGGCCTCCACAGTCACCAGATCTCAATCCAATAGCGCACCTTTGGAATTTGGTGGAATGGGAGATTCACATCATGGATGTGCAAATCTGCTGCAACTGCATGATGCTATCATGTCAATATGGACCAGGAATGTTTCTGAGGAATGTTTCCAGTACCTTATTGAATCTATGCCATGAAGGATTAAGGCAGTTCTGAAGGCAAAAGGGGGTCCAACCCGGTACTAGCAAAGTGTACCTAATAAAGTGGATTGCATTAAGAGAGTGAGAAAAGAATTTAGTTCACAAAAGATGTCAAGGGAAAATGAGACAGACAGGTTACCCAATCAGTTTGCTGTGGTGGTATGGAAAGGCATCTGATTGGCTGTGGAGTGTACAGCAGGGAGCATACTTCTCCCTCCCCCTGAGTTCTCTTTCACTCTGGGATTTATCAAAAAGTTCACTTCCAAAAGTAGCACTGAATTTAGTTGCTTCTGAAAAGTTGAAAAGTTGCTACCCAGTCTTATAGTTTCTTTCTCTTTCTGTGTGTATGCGATATATATGGTGCAGTATTGCTGCTATTCCTAGCGGTGAGCTCTTCTGGTCTTAAATTGATAATGTCATTCCTAGGATCTGTTAGTCAGTCCTCCAGCTTAGGGTCAAGGCCCATAGTGGCCCTAGTGGCCCTGTCCTCACTGGGACAACCCTGGTTTCAACCTCCACATCCTCTTAATGCCTGTAATCTCTGGCATTTTCCTGACTACTTCCAATGCCTTCCTGTGTATGTTTCATCTCTTGGGCCTGCCCTGTCTATCACCACTGCTGTGTTCTGCATCTCATCTACTGTCACAATGTCTGCATGGATCCCCACGTTTGTTGTACTGTGAAGCAGTTTAGCGAAGGGACACAAGCTGTGGGCGGAGTGGGAACCTGTGAGGTCATGTGACCAACATGGAGGCCAACATGAATGAATCTACTTCAGTTTTTCAGACGGGAGGTGTGACCCATCAAACTGGTCGAGAACTTCACCAGAAAAACAGGGGTGCTTCATGTCAACAGAATTTTGTTTTCATGTTAAAACAGTGGTTTGTATGGTCAGACCCTCACTGGACTGATTCATCCATCGCGATTTTCGTGTGTAAAGTCATGGTATGGTGTGATGTATGGGGGACCCGAATTGTGGGATCTTTCTTCCTTGATGGAACAGTGCAGACTAGATTGTTGGATGAAGGTTGTTGGATGAAGATGTGTTTCCTTCATTGCTGCCAGAAGATGAAACATTTCCTAATTCTTCCAACACATTGCGGCCCACCTCGTTATGGGCATCAAAGACATCTTCAATTGCAGTTTCCTCCAAAGTCAGAGTGGAGAGTCTTCCAGATTTCCCCAATTTAACCACTTTGGATTTCTATGTCTGGGGTCGAGTCAAGACACTTGTTTACTCTGTGAAGATATGGAATATTATCTTAAAGACAGAATTGCTGTTGCTTGTGCTAGCGTTCAGCCAGAGGTCAGAGTTGAAAGTTCATCAGGTGTGAGAGAAATGGACAGCCTTAACACTCACACATGGTGGACAGCACCATGTGGG
Organism: Brachyhypopomus occidentalis; assembly: GCA_020368025.1. NCBI lineage: Eukaryota > Metazoa > Chordata > Actinopteri > Gymnotiformes > Hypopomidae > Brachyhypopomus > Brachyhypopomus occidentalis. The sequence goes on along the minus strand of JAGXOD010001351.1, from coordinate 5,221,893 downwards.
CAGCACCGTGTGGACAACACCGTGTGGACAGCACATTGAACACATACTGGAGCTCTCCAAGGACCTGAGGTTCAGCAACATGGCAGCAGGTGCTCTGGAGACAAAATGTGAAATACTTTGAAAGGCAGTTTGTTCTAGAAATTATAAAGATCTGTACAATAGCGAGCATTTGCAAGCAACACTGAAGCATGGTGGAGGTTCATTGCAAGCGTAGGGCCACGTCAGCAGATGGAGTTGACAGGATTGATGTCCTCAATGCTGGGAAATACAGGCAGATACATATACATCATTCAGTACCGTCAGTGAGGCGTCTGATTGGCTCTACGTTTATTCTGCACTTCTATTCATGAACTCATTCTTACAAGTGGTTTTTATTGTAATTTATGTTGTGTTTTTGTTGTTGTTTATGCTGTGGTTTATGTTGTGGTTTTGTTGTGGTTTATGTTGTTTTTGTTGTAGTTTATGTTGTGGTTTAAGTTGTGGTTTTGCGGTCCAGTTGGCCACATGTTCAGTCTCGTGTTCTTCGCGAGTCTCGTGTTCAAACAGCAGCAGTGATTTCATGAGAACAGGCGACATCATGAGAACACTGATCTGTCTGAGTCTGGTACAACTCTCTCTGCTGCATCAGGAGAGATTTACACCTCCCATCATCTGTCACGGGTCACCAAAGTGAGTGTAACTGGACGTTCCCAAGGCCGCACACATATCAGCACTTGATGTGGGTCGCTGTGGTAACGTCTACTAAGGTGTATATGTCTGCTAGCATTCTTCTGGAAGGAAGTTGTCCACACGGGTGAGTGGAAAGATTTGAATGTTTCAAAAGCTCCAAGGGATCCACTGTTTGATATTCACAAATGGAAACGGAAGAAAAGAGGCTTCAAAGAAAGAAGATGAAACTGTGATTATTCCGTTTGATTTGTGATGTGCTTGTTTACCTCTTATGTTTACCTCTTATGTTTACCTCTTATGGTTTAATCTCACTGAACCCCCCATCCACCCCATTACTATTCATCTGTTGTTTCCCTGTGGAACTGCATATATAAAGTTATGCTGCACAGCAAGCCCTTATAATAATGCATTATTTAAGTTCACTATTATAACTATTTTATTAATAATTCATTATTTATGTAAATTATCCATTATTGCTTTTTTACTAATAATGCATTATTTATGTGTTAACCATTATTACAATTTTATTAATAATCCATCATTTATGTAATTTAACCATTATTGCTATTTTACTAATAATGCATCATTTATGTAAGTTCACCATTATTACTATTTTATTGATAATGCATTATTTATGCAAGTTAACCATTATTACTATTTTCTTTGGGTAATCTTTTTTATTAACCTTTATTCTTCCTAATTTTATTCTAATCCTACAGTAATCCTAAATATATGTTGTAATTTTAGAGCTGTCAACTATATACATGTGACACAGATGAGTAGGCACTGACCTGTCCTACAGGTGCTGCTCAGTGTTCGGCTGTCTTGCAGAGAGACGTTTGTACCTCCCTGCAGTACCTGTCTGCCTCTCCCATGTAGGTGTCTGTCTTCACGCTCTGTGTGTAACGTGTTCTCCCTATCTGTGTGCAAGCTCCACAGAACGTCACTGCGTTTTGCTGTGTCTGGTAATATGTAATATACCAAACACACTGCCCCACACATCTACACTTACAAACAGTACACAGGACAGGTAAAAATAGAGCAGTTTTCAGCTGGAAACATACAACTGCGATATATAGATGAATAATGAATCATGTTAATTAAGATAAAGTTATATTCTTCTCTTCATATTTTTGAAGTGATCTAGGAACAGGACATCGTTGTGTCCGCCATGTTAGCGTCCATGGTCTGTGTTGTGTTAGAGTGAGAGAAACTTCCAGTATACCTGTTTGAAGTTTTTCACAGTGGCTAGTTTACAGACACACTACATTAGGGTGTGGTGCTCTAGAAGTCTTTCCTGGGCTTTTTCATGAGTGGTAGTCCAGCACTGCTTTGAGGAGAACTTTGAACTGATGTCTTGCTCAGGAGAAATGAGATCTGAAATAGTCTCCATGATTCATAATTCAGCACCTCTTCCCTTTTCTGGCCATAGGAAAGTTAAAAGCTCTGAAAGAAAGATGTAAGAGAGAGATCAGAGACACAGTAGGAAGGAGAGATGGAAAAGGGGGTTTGAAAGAACTCCAGGACTACAAGGTCGGAGATCACAAACTGGCATGAATTGTATTGTGAAGACTTGAGGAATTATACCACGGACACTGTCATATATAACAAAAGTCAAATGCAAAACTTCTCACAGGATGATATAGGGTCTGATTTGGCTGTTCATATTCTAGTGAGTCATTATATTCAAAATAATGACTAATGCTGCCGTGTTTTTGTTTGTTTAGTTTGTTTGTTGTTGTTGTTGTGTTTTGTTTTTTAAGTGTGTGTGGTAGTGCTAACACCTGTACTGATTGCACGGGAGTGAGGGTGTAATGCTGGCTTATACGGGGCTGTATTGTTGTTGTGAACAGCGTGTTTTGGCTGTCAGTGAGAGATGCTGTGGCATGGCAGATGGAAGCAGTCAGCTGTTCATGAGGGTGGTGATGAGGAAAGAAACTGCTCCTGTGTTGGGAAGGTTTAGCCTACAGGGTCCTGTAGTGCCTGCTGGAAGGGAGGAGTTGAGTGAGGGCGTGTCCAGGGTGGGAGGGCGTGTCCAGGGTGGGTGGGGACTTTACTGATTTCTCCTCGTGAGCACCAATGATCTTCTCAGCTGCCCCTACTGTTTGTTTCTGTCCTGGCTCGATCCCGTGTCCTGTGTCTGAAGGACAGATAAACGGTCAGTATATCTTTCAACGTGATGCCGAAAGACCATGAAGCCTCATGAGGAAAGGCTGTAGCAGAGTGTGTCTGCCATCACCTGCATGTGGCACCAGCGCCCCAGACACAGACGTGACGGATTTTCTCATTTGTTACTATAATGAACAGAAATCCATACAGACACATAATAACGCAAAATGCGTGTAGCTATTTATGTGGGCGCTGTGATCTATGCACCTCCTGGACTATCAGGGTGATTGTAAATCTGTTACCTGGTACGAGAGGTCACGGAAGTGTGTAACATACCGTCTTTGACATGTCACGCCTCCACAGGGACTGGGTGATATTTACACACACCTAAGAGATGGTAATGTGGGAGAGTAATGGGGTTCCTTCCTAAATTATTCACTAATTGTCACTCTTTGTGTGTGTGTGTGTGTGTGTGGGCATGCACGTGCACGTTAAACCCAGGCAGACCAGTGCTAATGGTAGAAACTTTCAAAGTAATAAAATTCAGAACACGCTGAAATCTCGTTTGATCTCAAAATTACTCTTCTCTCTCTCTCCTCCCCTCTCCTCTCTTCTCCTCTCCCTCCTCTCGTCTCCTCCTCTCTACCTCCTCTCCTCTCTCTCCTCTCCTCCCCTCTCCACTCCTCCCTTCTCCTCTCCTGTCCTCTCTCCTCTCATCCCCTCTTCTTGTTCTTTACCTCCCTTATATTTGCAGCTCCTACACTCAGTTGCTGATTTGACCTGTAAGCACTTTTTCCAGGAATTTACGCAATGTTATTGGCAATCGTTCTTGTTTATTTACAAGACACACCACCTTTTTAGTGATGCTGCACAGACCATTGAAGTTACTCTGCCTCTTTTGGTTGTGTGTGTGTGTGTGTCTCCGTCTGTGACTGTGTGTGTATCTGTGTGTGTGTGTGTGTGAGTCACTGTGAGTTCTTATACCACCATGTACGTTCCTGTTTCGGGGCCCCTGCAGTAAAACCACCCCTGGCAGTCTCCAGTAATGAAAAGCTCCTCCTCTTCTGAAACTCACCTTCATGATCAAAGAGACTTGCAGGAAGAAGAATATCAATGCAGAAGCTGCTGGAGTTCTCACCACCATGATGAGGGGGCAGAGGACCAAGCCTGGGCACATCCCAGAATTCACTCTGCTCAGTGGAACCAAGAACCAGCACGAGGGAGCGTTACGGAGAGACGAGCGTTACAGAAAGACCGAGCGTTACGGAGAGACCGAGCGTTACGGAGAGACCGAGCGTTACGGAGAGACCGAGCGTTACGGAGAGACCGAGCGTTACGGAAAGACCCAGCGTTACGGTGGGCTCTCTGTGCTCGGTTGCTCATGTCTGACTGTATGCGCCCCACCTGTTTGCTCACATGCAGGAGCTCAGCAGGGCTGATCAGGCCACTGTGTTCCTCCTTTCAGCAGTGAGCTGAAGTCTTCTGCTGTGATGAAATACACAAGTGATGAGGAGAGGCAGCTCCACACAGGAATACCGCTGTTCTGGGTCTATGTTCTTCTCATTAGAGGGACGTTGACACTGTTCTATGGGATGTCAGTTCTTTTCACCTGTATGCTGGTGAACCTGTCAGTGTAACAGACTTACTATATTACCCCACGCGTGGACCACGCCCATTGTATTACCCCCACTCACGGGCCAGACCTGACCTATTACCCCTCTGATGGTCTATTCTATTTGTAAAATGTTGTGCCGAGACACCCACACATCTCCACACATCTCCACACACCCATACATCCACACATCTCCACACATTTCATTATGTCACATTATGTCACATGTGCACACCGTGATTCACATCGCCTTGTACCTTTGCATGTGAGGTGTCCTGTCTGCATGTGAGGTGTCCCGTCTGCATGTGAGGTGTCCCGTTTGCATGTGAGGTGTCCCGTCTGCATGTGAGGTGTCCTATCTGTATGTGTTTCAGTCATATAGTGTTTTTAACAATAGACAGTAGTTTTGTTTCCATAATCACACTGTGTGTTTAAGACTTCAGAGCAGACACAGCTTCCTGCCACTGTTTCCCATGCAGAACCTTTACCTGTGTGTGTGTGCATGTGCGTGCGTGCATGTGTGCGTGTGTGTACATGCGTGCGTGCGAGCTTTGTGTGTGCACCACATCTCAGCTGAGGGGCACCACTGCTGACACTTCTGGGTGCTGTGACCTCTGACCCTGAAGCAGCAAGCCCACAGGGAATTCAGAAGCTGCTAGAGAGCAGAGGTGCATGCTGGGACACTTGCGCGTGGTGAGGAGAGAGGAGGGGCCTCTGGCAGCCCTGATGTGCTGAGGTTACAGCAGAAGGGGGCAGACATGAGGCTGGAGACAGCAGGAAGGCTTTTCTCTCTGCTCATTAGCACTTTATGATTCTCAACTGATGCAAAGAGCAGCACTTTGTTCCTTATTATGATAATAAATAACATTCTATGTGATGCATTGCGGAGGCATGAAAATTTATGGAAATAATTTGTGTGCTATGTTTTTTTGTTACCTCATTTCTGCAGTTTAGGTCTCAGCTGGTGATCTCCCACAAAACATAGAGTGCGTGTGTGTGTGTGTGTGTGTGTGTGCATGCGTGCGTGCATGCATGTGTGTGTGTTGTGCGCATGTGGCATGTATTAGTATGTTTGTATATCTGTTCCAAATTAGATATTGGGAGCCGATGCTCCACTAGACTGGTTTAATGAGTTTCAGTTTAAATCTTTACTTAATTGAATGAACACTTATCTAACTCTGTCCTCCGTACACCCTGGAGATTCAGCAAACGGCTCAGTTCGTCTCCTCTGCTGTAGCATGTGGAGGTGGAGGAGTTCACTCCCACCTCCAGGTGGGTGGGTGTCTCACTCCTGCAGGGCACAGCACCATGTCCAGCAGTGCCCACTGCCACCGCCGTGCTCCTCTCACTGGGTACTGACACTCAGAACTCCCCTCCTGCACCAGCTCAGTGTGATGGAAGGAAATTACACTTTAATGTCTTTTCTCAGAGAAGCTGTTGACTTGAGAATTAATGTGGCTTTTTTTTTTCTTGGGAACTTTAATTATCACATCATGCAGGCTTTCCGTGTGTGTGTATCTGCGTGTGTGTGCGTGTGTGCGTGTGTGCGTGTGTGTGTGTGTGCGTGTGTGCGTGTGTGTGTGTGTGTGTGCGTGTGCGTGTGTGAAGCCCATCAGTAGGCTGCAGATCAGAGTGAGATGAATGGACAGAGAGCATGGACTTTAACAGGAAGTTAATGGACAGACGTCCCTACATTCGGGTTCCTGTGAATTCATTCCGCTTTGCTGATTGATGGGCAGTCTGTGCACATTTATATTCCTCTGCCTCTCTGTCACATTGATTCCCTTTGTACACCTCTCTCTGTCCGCATGAAACACTACGTGTACAGGTATGACAGTTGCAATTTGTCCAGTTCTGAGACAGCTCTAACTCTCATGTTAGTGTAAGACAGGTAACTCTTGCATTAGAATGACTCCGGTGTGACCATGAGACAGGTGTCTCTGGTTTTGCCATGAGACAGGTCTCCAGAGCAGGGGGACTGAGGTGAGATGTGTGACGACCCTTTCATCACCCTGTCTGTCTCTGTGTGTTTAACCGAAAACATTTAACTACTGTACCACTGTACAGTAATCCACTCATACTGTACAGTGATCCACTCCTACTGTACAGTGTTCCACTCCTACTGTACAGTGATCCACTCCTACTGTACAGTGTTCCACATCTACAAGCTGGATCCTCCTATTTTACTCCTTAAATTCCAGTTATTCCAGTCCCCTCCCCAAAAGCATTCCTTAGTCAGCAGAGATTATGTCATCGTCTATCATGCAGAACTCCAGTGGAATCACGCTAGCCAGGATGTATTTCCCAACAGCTGACCTCATTCTCATCACCTTGGCAATGAAGTGTTTACGAGAGGGCCGCATGAAGAGCCTCCCAGAAGAGCCTCCCAGAAGAGCCTCCCAGAAGAGCCTCCCAGAACACTCTAATTATGGCAGACGTCTGTGTGCAGCAGACGGCTGCGTCTCCGCTGTGTTTGTGCGTGCGCTCCTGCATACCACATAACACGGAGTGCTACATGTGCGCTAAAACGTCCAGCCCCGGCGCTCTGGAAATCCTTAATAGACTCAACTGAAACAGAGATTATTAGTCATTTGTAAAGCAGCGAGAAGTTTCTCGTTCGCAACGTGGACCTGCCATTGTGCGTCCGTAGCGTCTCTGTGAGGAAGCGGTGTGGAGGAAAGCGCCCCCTGCTGGGGCATTGATGGTCTAATTGTGTGTTGCAACCACAGGCTTTTGCTGAGCCTGAAAGACGCATTCTGAAAAGTAGAATGAAGTGTAAGATAGAGGGGGATTGCCCCTGCCTGACCCATGTACGTTAGAGGGAGAGCGCCCCCTGTACCTGACCCATGCACATTACAGCAATGAGTTTGGACTTGTGGTGGTTCATTTTCTTTGCATTATTATTTTCTGCACCTGTGTGTGTGTGTGTGTGTTTGTGTGTGTGTGTGTGTATGTATGTGTGTGCCTTTGCACTGTCAGGGATATTTACAGCATATTAGTCTGCATATTTCCCTGATGCTTCCACGAATACGTTATTTCACACAGGAGAGAAAGACCTGGTAACTATATAAGAGTATGCCTGAACACACTCGTACACACTCCTAAACTCATCTACACACTCCTAAACTCTTCTACACACTCCTAAACTTGTCTACACACTCCTACATACCCCTAAACTCTTCTACACACTCCTACACACTCCTAAACTCTTCTACACACTCCTACACACCCCTATACTCGTCTACACACTCCTGCACACTTATGAGCTGACCCAAGCTGGCACTCCCAAGACTGATAGACATGAGCTTTTAAAGAACAACCACACACAGCAAGAAACACTCAGAAACTTGCTCTCTAATAATAATATTTATAATAGCACTATGGAGCATGGTGAACACACACGCACAGCAACTTGTGAGATTTATTTTATTGTTCCATTCTGTTTATTTCTCAGGGAATGCAACCTAAGTTATTGTCAAACAGGAAGAGTCTGCAGTTGTGGTGATGTGGAGGTCAGATCACAAAAACGTCCTCCACTCAGGCAGAAACACTGCACAATCACCCTTCTGCAGAACGTGTACAAGACTTTCCCCAAGTTTTTTCGTTTTTTTGTTTTTCCACACCATTTCGTGTGTGTGTGTGTCTGTGTATGTGTGTGTGCGTGTCTCTCTGTGTGCCCAGTATATATATAAGTACAACGAGAAATACCTTGGAGGGAGGGAGTGAACCTTAAATATCTACATATAAAATAATGTTGGCAGCTTATGCATGGGAGGACTAATCATCACAGATCCTTATAGATGAGCAGCAATTTGCATAATTACTTTTTAACGAGACACTAATGACCTTGAGAGGGGGCTAATAGAGTAGAGCATTGTGTGTCTGTGTATATAGGGAGGGGGCAGGTTTACTCAGAGACTTTAACCAGAACGATCCAGCATGTGAGCCAGGCCTGCTCTGTTACCCCACTCACTACACTCCGGGACCAGACACACTCTATTACCATATTCCAGCACTAGATCCATTCTATAACCTAACTCATGGACCAAATACACTCTATTACCCTATTCATGGGCCAGGTCCACTTTGTTGTGGAGACCTACTCTATGGTATGGAGTGTGCCATAGGGTTTAGCAATTAATTAAGTTAATTAATGTATGTACATTCATGTAATGTAAAATGTTTATTTTGAGTGTGTGTGTAGCCACTGAGATACTTTACCACTTAGAACCTTTTCTCCAAATTCAAATTAAAGGGATACTCAGTTGGAACCCAGCATTGTCTGTATAAATCACTTTCCTTTTACATCCCTGTTTACCTCAGCCCTATAAAAAATCAAAAACAATTGCTACATGGTGTGTGTTTTAAACTGACAACATGGTGTGTGTGTTATACTGACTACATGGTGTGCATTTTATAGCAGTTAGAAGATTTCATTATCGGATACCAAATGACTTTACAAACAGCTCTGCAGCGGCAGAGAGGTGGAGGGGGTATTTGTACTCAGAGAATCATGATTATAATCTCCTGCTGTTTCTGAAAGTTGAACTTGTCTTCATGCATGAGGATGTATTCATGAGAGAAGTGTTGTGCTCAAGTGCTGATAAAAGGACATGGAGTTAAAGATGTAGAGAAATACACACACACACACACACATACAATAGGTTCATCACCCATGATCAGTTTAGGCCTAATATAATTTATATATATATATATATAACATGTATACAGTGGTGGACAAATGAAACAAACCATGTACTTGAGTTGAAGTACAGATACCCAAAGTACAGCATTACTCCAGTACAAGTAGAAGTCCTCCCTTTAGTCCTCTACTTGAGTAAAAGTACAGAAGTATTGGCCTTCAAATGTACTTAAGTACTGAAAGTTCTGAAATAAGGCTCATATATTTAGCACCATGCTCTGCACGTAAAACCTGTCAAAATAGAATGATATTAGGGCTTGTTTTGTTTATTATTTCACACTATTAATGCATTTAGCTAGCTAGAAGCTCCAAATACTATTACATATGGTAAAACAAAAAATTAGCTAGCTAGCTGCCATGTGTAAATATATGACAAGATATATCATTAACATACAGTCTATCATACTGTATATATCATATATATCATTAACATACAGTCTGTCATATGTGTCATATTAGATCATTAACATACAGTCTGTCATATGTGTCATATACATCATTAACATCCACTCTGTCATATGTGTCATATTATTTAACATTAACATGTAGTCTAATGATATGACACATCCATGTCGTCACAAACAGGTGTAGATGCTGCATAGTGTAAAGTCAAATCAAAAACAAATGTCACAAAACAGCTTTATTTACAATCGCAACATAAAGGCATATTTCATCAGTTACCACTGGAACATTTCAGTGTAAACTGTATTAATGTTGTGCTCACTGGAACTACGACTGTATTCCAACACCTGCTTAAAATTCTCCTTCAATGAGGAAGTGTGTTGTAGTGGGTCACCAGTATGTTGTGTGTCGATCCAAACATCAGATCCAAACACTGGTCAACCTGATCAACCTGAACCCCTGTTGAGTAGGACTGTGGGTGAACAGGAGTGCTGTTGTTTACAGGAGTGCTGTTGTTTACAGGAGTGCTATTGTTTACAGGAGGGCCAGAGTTGTTTACAGGAGTGCTGTTGTTTATAAGAGGGCCAGAGTTGTTTACAGGAGTGCTGTTGTTTACAGGAGTGCCAGAGTAGTTTGCAGTGTTGGTGGTGGAGTTGTAAGAATATTCTTTAGTGTCTTTGACCTGCTTCTTTCTTTTTTTAGAGACCACATTATATACATAATCATGCCATGTGTTAATTATCTACCTTCCTGTTACGGTGAAATGCTTTGTGAGCACACAGAAAACTCACACACACACACACATGCAAGCACAGTTAAACTCTGAGGGTACACACTGCTGAATAAATGTATGTATGTGTAAATGCAACTGTACGTTATCTCACACAAATGTAAGTAGTAGGCTGTTTATGTGATCTTGTTTCATATGTGTTTGAGAGTGTGTGTATATGTGTGCGTGTTTGTGGAGTGTGTGTGTATGTGCCCAGATCCCCCAGTGGTGTGGATTCATGTCATTTCCTGTTCTTTGTTGACTGTTGACATATCTGTGCATGTACATAGACATGTAACATTCTGTTTATTTTAGGTAATTATTTTTCTCTTTCTAAAAATGCAGTTGTGTGTGTGTGTGTGTGTATGTGAGAGAGAGAGAAAGAGAGCATGTGTATGTGTAATCGTGCATGTGTATAAGCATGTGTGTGTAATTGGGATGAGTGCGAGGAACTGTAGGATGATCACAGGATGAAACGAAGATCTGTTTGTGTGTGTGTGTGTAATTAGGATGATCTCAGGGAGAAAGGCAGAGCTGTGTCATTTCTCTCTGTGTGTGCTCGAGTGTGTGTGTGTGTGTGTGTGTGTGTGTGTGTGTGTGGAGGCTGATTACACAGCCTTTCCCTGGCTTTGTCTCGCTCTGTTAGGCCAGGAGTGTTGGCTCACAGGCAATTTGTCTACCACTGAGAAGTGTGTCACTTCCCTCACACACCCACACACACCAGAACATCAGGGAAAAGCAGGTGAAGTGTGTGTGTGCGTGTGGTTATTCTATCACAACATATTAAAACATTTAAATCATATGGTGGAATTAAAGTGTTCTTCTTATGTCCTACTACATAAGTAGTAGTAGTGAGTTCAAAGCAGATGAGTTACACTGAGGACATAAGTCATGTCAGCGGGAACCCTAACCCCAACCCTAACCCCAACCCCTAACCCCAACCCCTAACCCCAACCCTAACCCCAACCCTAACCCCAACCCCAACCCTAACCCCAACCCTAACCCCAACCCTAACCCTAACCCCAACCCCAACCCTAATCCTAACCCCAACCCTAATCCTAACCCCAACCCTAACCCTCATCATTCTAACCCTAACCCTAACCTTTATCATTCTAACCCTAATCCTAATCTTTATCATTCTAACCCCAACCCTTATCATACCCCATGCATGTGGTGTATGGAGACAGGCCTGTAGAGTGTATGTCACACAGTTCCGGAGGTGCAGGAGTCAAGAGAGTAAGAAAGGTCATGATACACAAACGTGTGTGTGTGTGTGACGCCATACTGACTCTTGAGTTCTGACCCACAGGTTCTCTGTTCTGCGGGATCCAGCGGGTTGGCTGAGCGTGAATCCTGTGAAAGGGTCGGTCAACACCACAGGCACCTTGGACCGCGAGTCGCCCCACGTCCACAACAACCGCTACAGCGCGCTCTTCATCGCCTCCGATAACGGTGAGGATGATGGTCTTCCTCCTCCTGCCTGTGCAGCTCATTGGTCAGTGCAGTAAAGTGACATCCCTCTATGGCTCTCTAACAATGCCCTGTTTCCTGTCTTGAAGGACAGAGCGTTTGACAATTAAGATGTGGGGCAGCGGTGAATCACTTGTATCTGTCTGCTTGTTCTTGTTCTTCAAGATGGGTTCAATGTCTTTTCGTTTATTCTTACGTGCTGTGTGTTATCAGCCTGATACTAATGTATCATCTGAATTGGCCTGTGTTTTGAACTCTGGCTTGTCAGCAGTGTGAATTGGTTCCTGTGCTGTAATTGGCCCTGAATGTTTGTAATGGCACAGAAGGATGTTGTGAATACCAATTGGTGATTCTTTTGTCTTTTAAATTGCAGTCCAAATCATGCCAATATCCCATTGGAGCCCTTTGGAGAGTTATTTAAACGAGCTATCTGTAGCCCAGTGAGCAGGGTGAGGGTCACGTATTATCTACCCACCGCAGGAAATTACACACTCTCAGAGTCAGAAGACGCAGCCTCTACCTCAGTGATTTCTGGGTAGTTATTCGTCTTGCTTGGTCTTCAAAGGAATTTAATTAACCTCCAGACAATGAGGCTGCACTAATTGCCACAGTGGTTGCTCCTCACAGAAGCCAAAAACTCTTGAAGTTTTCAGAGAGGGTTCTGCCTACTGCTTCCATCTGTTTGTCATGCTGACCCTTCTCACTGCGTACCTGTCAGGCATCTCTCTCCCTCCCTCCCTCTCTCTCTCCCCTCTCTCTCTCTCTTTTCTCTCCCTCTCCTCTCCCTCTCTCTCTCTCCCTCTCCCCCTCTCTCTCCCTCTCCTTCTCTTGTTCCTCTCTCTACCTCTCTCTCTCTTTCTCTATGTCTCACCTCCATCTCTATTTTTGTCCCCCCCTCCCTTTCTCTTCCCTCTCTCTCTCTCTCTCTCTCTCTCTCTCTCACTCTCTCACTGTTTCTTGCTCTTCATCAATCTCTGCCTGTGTGTGAATGGAGAGTTATGATGGCTGTTGTTAAGCACTCACTGTCCCCAGGTCACATTAGCGGCAGGGCTAAGGATAGCCGCCCTTCTGGAGTCTTCCTCACCTGTCCTCCTCCGTGTTCTTCCTCACGCCGTCCCCACACTAATGCATGTAGCAGATGAATTGTATCAGTATCCTGAAGTGCCTGTATCTCTCCATCTTTCTCTCCCCCACACTGTCTCTCCTGCTACACGTCAGGAGACTCATGGTGTGTGAGTTTAACTGGCATCACTGGAGACCTGTGCTCAGGAGAGCACACCTGGCCAGAGGGCCGTGTCCATCCTGGAGAACCAAACATACCACCATCACAGTCAGAGTCATGAACCAAGGGCCAAGTGTGTACCGTACACATGGGTCCAGGGAACATACCGTACACATGGGTCCAGGGAACAATCCATACACATGGGTCCAGTGAACATACCACTGCTGTCTGATTAGAGAATAAACATCCATGAATGATACCAAAGAGAAGCGGGTGAACCCTGGCCCTTGTGACCTCCATGACCTCTGTGAACTCTGTGATCTCATCATCACTGGGAGAAAGAGATTCTGGAGGCGTTTTCACCACCTGCAGAAAGACAGTGTCTTTGGTAATGTTGTGTTGAACATTGGAGATCAGCAGAATGAAAACACAGAGTAAATCAAGCAAAACCATCACAGAAGAAGTTAGTGTGTCATCTAGGCTGAATGCCCTGTAGAAAGCTGACAGGTCCAAGACAGGTCCAAGACTGATTCCCTTGTTTACAGACTGATTATTAGTTTTATGGGACTATCAGTCCATGATTCTAGCTTGGGGTCAAAGTTCACTGGTATATGACCAGAAGGAGGTGAGCAGGCAGGTGGGATCTGAGCATTAAGATCAACTTTACTCTCTGAGTGTGTGTGTGTGTGTGTGTCTGTGTGTGTGTGTGTGTGTGTGTGTGTGTGTGTGTGTTTGTCCTCTGTAGTCCTTAATGGCAGTAAGGGTCAGCAGTGAACTGTCAGCTGACTGGGTGAGGTGAGAGCTGTACTGGTCAGTAACAGGTTATTGATCCAGTCTGTCACAGCTTCATGTAATGGCCTCAGATGATGATGGCTCCATGATGCAGGAGGAGGTGTAGATGGGTGTACCATGCATGCAACACACACACACGCTGGAGACCTTGTTGTGTGTGTGGAGTTTGAGAGGCACAGTCACGGTGTGCTGTGGTATCTGTGAACCCCTCCTCGCTCAGACTGGGTGGAGGCCCCTCACCTGTCCTGCTGCACCACCCACTCCCCGCTCAGCCACACGGTGCCGCTGGGTGTCTGAACGTGGGCGGAGACGCCACTGTGCAAGGGCCTAATGTGCCGTCTCGCTCACAAGCCTGACCAGATTTCTCCTTTACTCCCCACTGAGGCAGCAGATGTTCATCCAGTCAATTCATCCCTGTGTGTGTGTGTGTGTGTGTGTGCACATGTGTGTATGTGTGTGTGCGCAAGTCAGCGTGCATGTGTGCTTGCATGTGTATGCTCTTTGTTATTAAATATTCTGTTTTATTTTATTTTCGATTGCATTTTAAAGGTTCAGCTATGGTAATGTGTATGCAGTCATTTTGATTTCTTGTTTGTGTATCAACAGTGACAGTACTGAATAACGGTGTATCATATCTGGGCCACATTCCCTCACTATTAGACATACGGCGCTGAGGCTAGAATTACCCTGACATGCTTCATGGTGAATTCACTTCTGACGTCTCCAGGAGAGCGCTGACATGTGCTTGTCTTCTGAAGCCTTCGCTCGTCATGGCTGCGTTAGCGGACGGCTTCTTCTCAGTGTGATGAATAAAAGCTCTTCCCCGGTGATCTGCACTTTCACACCAAGCAGTGATGACATGGGGTGATCAAAGCTGAGAGTCATGACCTTGCACAGCTGCGATCGTATAAGCACCTGGACACGCGTGCCGCAGGACACGCATGCCAAGTCTAGAGCACATGTTAGAACACTCCGCTGTGCACCGTATCTCCAAGAGGAACTCTCTACTCCTCAGAGCTTCTCCAGAGTTCACTTCCTAGTCTAGATCCTAGTCTAGAAGTCATGTGCACGTTCTTGGTTCCAAAGAGAAGCATGAACAGAACATGGAGGGCTTTTGGATATACAGCTTGATGAGCAACGGCTCTTACAGCGAACCTGGAGCTCCTGTCTGGAAGAACGGGATGTGTCTACTGTTAGCACGGGTTTCCTAGGAGCCTGTCACATGAAGACACGAGTCTCTCTGATCTAGCTGTGGGTCTCTGATCCAGCCATGGTCTCTGATCCAGATATGATCTCTGATCCAGCTATGGTCTCTCTGATCTAGATATGGTCTCTGATCCAGCTATGGTCTCTCTGATCCAGATATGGTCTCTGATCCAGCTGTGGGTCTCTTTGATGCACCCAGGGTCTCTCTGGGTTAGAGTTAAGGTTAGGGTTAAGGTTAGGGTTTAGGCTTAGTGTTAGGGTTTAGGGTTATGGTTGGGGTTAAAGTTAAGGTTAGGTTTTAGGGTTAGGGTTAGGGTTAGGGTTAGGGTTTAGGGTTTAGGGTTAGGGTTTAGGGTTAAGTGTGTGGTGTACGTGTGTGTTTCAGCTCCATACTTCTGCCCTGACCCAGGACTGTGGGGTGAGGAGAGTGAGTAATGAGAGACGGGGTGTGTGGGAGCTGGATTCGCCGTCGTGGCAGGGATGATGGTGCCATAAGAAAGCCACTCAGTAGTGCCTCTTGCCTACCTCAGGCTGCCTACTCCCCAGAGCAGGCTGCCGTGTCCCTGCGTGTCATTAGCACAGAACCCATGCAGCTTCAACACTCCCCACTTCACCTGCCTTTGCCAGACCTCTGGTGCTCCACTCCAAAGAAATGGCGCCTTCCCCCTGGTATTATGGAGCCAGAGTATGCCTGGTATTACGGGTCCCGGGGTAGGCCTTCAGCACTCCCCCCTAAAGGCCAAGGTGAAATGGTTTCAGGCGGCTGTTGTTTTCCGTCGGAGATGTGGAGTAGAAGACTGTACTTTGTGTGGGCTAATGGAAAAGGCGCTGCTTGCCTCTCTCAGGCTAATGACAGACAGCAACAAAAACACGGTGGAAATCAGCACGCTCTGCCGGACTTTTGACCCGCGTCTACGTGGCTGAATTAATGCTGAGTGGTGCTGTGGGGATGCTCTTTCTTTCTCTGTTTACTTCTTCCTTTGAAATTGAAGTGAACATCAGAGTGTCTGATGTCATGCAGCATGTCACTTCCTCTTCCATTGATTAATTATGTCTTCCTTTAGTGACCTAGAGGGATGGACTGATCTATACAAAGATTCATTCTGGCATTGTTGAATAAAGAGAGAGAGAGAGAGAGTGGGAGGGAGGAAGAGAGGGAGGGAGAGGGGGTAGGAGAGAGAACAGTGGTGTTTGAAGCAGTAGGGTCTCAGTTGGGCGTTGAAAATCACCCTGGACAAATCTATAATCTTCCCAAAGAAGAACCCTTTCAGGCAGGCAGAGCCACGTCACCCCAGCCTGGAGCTCTGCTTACGTGATGATGACAAACATCTTAGAGAATCGACCAGATGTTCTGTGGATGTAGGCTTGCTCATATCCTCCTGTCTCTTCCTATAATCCCAGGCAGACTGGATGATGTTGAGATCAGGGCTCTGTGGGGCTGGATCATCATTTCCAGGACTCCTTGTTCTTCTTTATGCTGGAGATAAATGACATTGACATCTAAATGACATCGGCTGTATGTTTGGGGTTGGTGTCCTGCTGCAGAATAAATGTGGAGACAATCAGACATGTCCCTGTTGGTACTACATGATTGATAAGTATCTGCCTATATTTCCCAGCACTGAGGACATGAATCCTGTCCAGATCCATAACTCCATCTGCTAAAATCCCCAAACATCCGTTTCTCTGCACCCCAGTTCTGTGTTTTTGTGCATAGTTGAGTCACTTGGCCTAGTTTCCATGGTGAAGGTTTGGCTTTTTGGCCACAATTCTTCCATGAACACCACTCCTGGCCAGATGTCTCCAAACAGTAGATGGTGGCCCTGGTCCCACTGATTTCTGCCAGTTCTGAGCTGATGGAACACATGTGAAGCACTAGACTCTGACACCAACAGCACACTGCTCTCACATGTTTGTTTTATGCTGTGAGGTGTAGTCTTGGTATCCTGTGAGATGTGCTCTTGTTAATGATGAGGTATAATCTTGTTTATATGATGAGGAATAATCTTGTTTATATGATGAGGAATAATCTTGATTATTTGATGAGGTATCTTGTTTATATGATCTGTAGTCTTGTTTATATGATGAGGTATAATCTTGTTTATATCATGAAGAATAATCTTGTTTATTTGATGAGGTATAATCTTGTTTATTTGATGAGGTATAATCTTGTTTATATGATCTGTAGTCTTGTTTATATCTTGTTTATTAAAGTATTGCTAATTTGCAGCCTGCAGTAAAGCTTCACGTGAGCTCCATCTGAAATACCTAATAAACATTCAGGACCAAGAAGCATCATCATCATCATCATCATCATCATCACCCATTATTATTGTTATTATGAGACCAATCCAGTCGTAGACAGACTGTTGATGTTGTCAGTGTGTGTTTGGTGTGCGGTAGGTCCATATTTAGACGCTCATATCTTGTTTCTCAGGCCAGTTGTGTTGTTCAGTGCGTGTCCATCAACCGCAACACAAGCACGCGTTCCTCTTCCTTGGCATGGCCTGTAATGAGGATGTGTTCAGACAGCTGCTCTGTCTGTGTGTATGCCGTTAATTCAGCACTGGGGATTTTGACTGTGAATACAAATGAACAGTAATCATCTGTGTTGTACAGTCTCTATTCCGGGCTGTGCAAGGGGGGTAGTAAGGAGTGTGTAAAGACGTCTGCATGCTGAGCGTCCGGCTGCCTCCACGCTGCCTGAGGAGGCTGTGATCACAGCCCCGTTACCTCAACACTGCTGCAGACACACACACACACACCACCTCAGGAGCACGCGGATGCATACGCGGGGCACCCAGCCCTGATAGATCTGCTCGTCTTACGCTCAGGGTCTTCGCAGGAGATGTGCACATGCACTAGAGGAGGGGAATCTGCCTTCACTTTGAGTGCTGCTAGGGTGACTTCTCTTCCTCTTATTCTGCTAGCTGTGTGAGAGAGACGGTTATTCCAGCTCACTAAGCAGACAGCAGAGCATTTTGTGAATGTTATAGCTGATACGCTACCCTGTATTTCTGCAGATAAGCCCTACTTTGTTTTTGTTTTTTTTTTAATGCACACTAAATTGGCAGTTGTAGTATGATGGAGTTATTACTTTATAACAAAAAGTCATGCGATCTGAAACTAATAGTACAGCTTTCAAATCACCCTCACTCACAGTCCAAGAACCTTTTCCTGGAATCCTGCTTTGGTTCCGCATGTATCGTTCAAAGACGCCTGGAGCCAGAGGGACTGTTCTGAGTCAGCCTGCTGAATCAGCTCACAGAGCTCCTCCGATTCATTCTGAACCTAAAGTAGTCTGTTCCTCCAGGAGCAGTGTGTCTGGGATAGTGCCCTAACTTTGAATCACACTGAATCATTACTGAATTACACTGAGTCACACTAAATAATTACTGAGTCACACTGACTCTCTCTGAATAATTACTGAATCACACTGAATCACACTAAATAATTACTGAATCACACTGAATCACACTAAATAATTACTGAATAACACTGAATCACACTAAATAATTACTGAATCATGTTGAATCATTACTAAATGAGACTGGATCACACTGAGTCATTACTGAATCACACTGAATAATCATGGACCTCCTGGACGTCTTTAATACAGAGAGCTGGAGACAGAATAAGACATGAGGAGACAGAATGAGACATGATGAGACACAATGAAACAGGATGAGACAGAATGAGGCATAAGGAGACAGGTGTTTCCATGAGTCGCAGAATGAGGACATGATGAGATTGCAGGTGCGTATAGAGGCACGCTGCAGATGTCTAGATTTATGCAAATGAAAAGACCTACTCTGTTAAAAGGCAATTGCTCTTTGCAAAATAATGACTTTAAACCAATGTTCTAGAAATTAATGACATTAAATAACAAGGTTGTATGTTTAGTGATTTCAAGCAGAGACACACTAAGGTGTGTACTGAGGTGTGTACTGAAGTGTGTACTGAAGTGTGTACTGGGGTGTGTACTGGGGTGTGTACTAAGATGTGTACTGAGATGTGTACTGAGGTGTGTACTAAGATGTGTACTGAGGTGTCTACTAAGGTTTGTACTAAGGTGTGTCTGGAACTGCTGGGTTGGGAGTTAGAGGGCAATAGTCCTTTATAGCCGACGGAACACCTCACACTCTCCTGTGGAGATGAACCTCCTTCCACTACAGCCCTGTGCATTGTGGGAAGGATAACGGAGGCTCCCCTCATCTCTCCCTGTGTGTGTGTGTGTGTGTGTGTGTTCACCTCCCATCATGTGCATGAGCAGAGGTGACCTATGTTGTGTTCGTCCTTAATTAAAGCTCCAGACGAATTTCGATTTTGTTTTCATTTTGTATTTTTGTGAGTGAGTGAGGTTCACAGTGGAGTGTGTGAGGTTCACCGTGGAGTGTTAAATGATGTAGAGGAATGAACAGATCTGACATCAACAATTTGACATCAACAACCACCACCACAATAATAATAACAAAATTACAACAATGACAAAAATCACTGCATACAGATCTGTCCATGCAGACCACCCCTGTGTGTTTGATGTGTCAGTGAAGAGAAAGTACATTACTGCACTGAAATGTTTCCAAGGCCTTGTACACTGTTGTGTTGCTATGGCATTTTGTTGATCGTATTAATAGGCGTAGTCCTTCCTGTGGAGAATAAGAAAAACATTTTAAGAATATTTATTCAGTCTGAGACAATCTGGGTCAGGGTGACACCAATCACAGAGCACCATTTTCACACAAGTACCAATCACAGAACAGTGTATTTACAAAGGCACCAATCACAGAACAGTGTATTTACAAAGGCACCAATCACAGAACAATGTATTTACACAG
The DNA here is from genome assembly GCA_020368025.1 of Brachyhypopomus occidentalis. Taxonomy (NCBI): domain Eukaryota; kingdom Metazoa; phylum Chordata; class Actinopteri; order Gymnotiformes; family Hypopomidae; genus Brachyhypopomus; species Brachyhypopomus occidentalis. The sequence continues at coordinate 5,202,102 of JAGXOD010001351.1, read as the reverse complement.
GCACCAATCACAGCATCATATGACATGCTGTTTGCCTGGTAGACATGCAGACATTCTCGTCTGTTTCAACACAGATTCAGATGTTTTGCTTTTTCATGTATTTGTCTCTTAATTGAAAATCGCAGCGAGTGCCGAAGCAGCTGTCCCGTCGAGTGTGTGTTGTGAAGCTGAGTGTGTGTGTTGTAAATCTGAGTGTGTGTTGTGAAGCTGAGAGTGTGTTGTGAAGCTGAGAGTGTGTGTTGTAAATCTGAGTGTGTGTGTTGTGAAGCTGAGAGTGTGTGTTGTAAATCTGAGAGGGTGTGTGTTGTGAAGCAGAGAGTGTGTGTTGTAAATCTGAGATTGTGCGTAGTAAATCTGTGAGTGTGTTGTGAAGCTGAGAGTGTGTTGTGATTCTGAGAGAGTGTGTGTTGTGAAGCTGAGCGTGTGTGTTGTGAGGCAGAGCTTCTCTGTGGTGTGTTCCAGATGATTCATGTTTGACTGGATTTCAAATGACACACAAATTGTTTTCTGCAGTTTTCTATTAAGATGAATGAATGTGAGTGTTAGGAAAAAGGAATGATACAATAACATTTGAATGATACAATAACATTTACAGGTATGCTCATAAGTAAGATGTGGTCTTTCAGCAGGTCGCGAGTGTACTGACACCCCATCGTTTAGGGTGAGGGTTAGTTAGGGTGAGGGTTAGGGTTAGTTAGGGTGAAGGTTAGGTTTAGTTAGGGTGAGAGTGAGGGTTAGTTATGGTGAGGGTTAGGGTTAGTTAGGGTGAATGTTAGGGTTAGTTAGGGTGAGAGTGAGGGTTAGTTAGGGTGAAGGTTAGGGTTAGTTAGGGTGAGAGTGAGGGTTAGTTATGGTGAGGGTTAGGGTTAGTTAGGGTGAAGGTTAGGGTTAGTTAGGGTGAGAGTGAGGGTTAGTTATGGTGAGGGTTATGGTTAGTTAGGGTGAAGGTTAGGGTTAGTTAGGGTGAGAGTGAGGGTTAGTTATGGTGAGGGTTATGGTTAGTTAGGGTGAAGGTTAGGGTTAGTTAGGGTGAAGGTTAGGGTTAGTTAGGGTGAGGGGGGGTGTTTGTTTCATGCCTTTATGATGTGAAATAAATGAATACAGTAGCAGAGTTCATCAGTTGCTATGCAAAGAAAAACAGAATTTCAGAGTGTCAGTGGTGCTGTTATGATGAGTATTGGGCTGAGGATGGTGTAGGTGGTGTAGGTGGTGTAGGTCTGTCCTCGCACTCTCACCAAAACCCAGTACAAACTTCACCTGCTTTAAACAACACAGTCAGGTGCTGCAGGAGGCCAGTACACGGAGTCCAGCTGGAAACATTACGCACTGCTCTCCTGTGTATCTTAAAGATGTGGAATTGATTTTGCCTGTAAAGAATCCAGGACTTCTCCATGGGCTGACTATTTTAGGCCTGTGTTACCCAACTGAAATAGAGGGAGAGAGCGAGAGAGAGAGAGAGGGAGAGACTTGTTTCTCTGACGCTGGCATCCCACACCACTCCGTGCTCTGTATCCCACACCTCGTCTTATTCCTTTACACCCACGGCCGAGTCACAGCTGTACTAAATACATTCTCTTGACATGCTACAGGTCAGGCTTTTATTTTGGCGGTTGTCAGCTAAATATGTGACTCTTTTAAGCTGTTCTGTGTGTTCTTACTTCACTGGAAGACTTCAGATTCTTTTATTTATTTGTTTGTTTATCTTCTATAAAAACCCTTATTCGTATATTCGTACATTAATAATGTATTTGCTGCATTGCTTTGGCAACACAGGTACTTTATCCTGTCATGCCAGCAAAGCACATCTGTGTTTCTGTCCTCACCAGCTGTTATGGGGCGTTGTGTGGCTGATGTCGGTTCCTACCTGCTCGTAGGTGACCCCCCTGCCACTGGAACAGGCACTCTGATCATCACTCTGGAGGATGAGAACGACAACGCCCCCTACGTGCAGCCCGCGGTAGCACGAGTGTGTGAGGACGCCAAGGATGTGAACGTGGCTGTGATCGGGGTGCGGGACAAGGACATCTACCCCAACGCAGAGCCCTTCCAGATGGAGCTTGGGAAACAGCCAGGCCTGGACAAGACGTGGAGGATCTCCAGGATCAACAGTAAGTGAGCCGCACACAGGAGCTCAGAGCAGACGTGCGGGGAGGTGGGACACCCTTCAGTGGCACCAAAGAACCCTACAGTCTGAAAGGAGTTACGCTGGCCATTACATCCTCTCAAGACGATGAGAATGTCAGGGTGTTTATGAGGAGATGCAGATTTAGGCCTCAGTTGTCCTGAATGTTTAGCAGTCAGGAGAAGGGGCAGTCAAAGAGAGTGAGTTGTCCCTCTGAATGAGAGGTTAATCCTCATCATCTGCCCCGCCATCTTAATCTTGATTTGCTAAGAAAGGAAAAGCAACTAAAATAGCAACTCCAATCATGGCTATGAGAGAAAAGAGGGGAAGAAAGGGAGAGAGAATGAAAGGAAGAAAAGGAAGGGGGAGAGAGAGAGAGAGACAAAGAGAGAGAGAGAGAGGGAGAGGGAGGGAGGGAGAGAGACTAGTGGTGATTCAGGGTTGGGTGAATTCTGTTTTGAGTCTGACTGGCAGAGGGTAAATCCAGGAACCTAGACATTAGCTTTGAGTGACAGGGAGAAAATTGAACAGGAAACAGACTGTGAAGTTTAAGTTTTCTTGGGTGTATGAATGTGTGTGTGTGTGTGTTCATGTGTGTGTGTGTGTGCTTGTGTGGGTTGGTATGTGTGTGTGTGTGCTTGTGTGTGTTTGTGTGTGTGTTTGGCTGTGCAAGTGTGTGTGCACGCATGCTGATGTGGGTAGTTTATGTGTGGGCGTGTGTTTGTGTGTGTGTGTGTTTAGGTGTACATGTGTGTGTGTGCACGCATGCTGACTTGGGAATGTATGAATGTGTGCTTGTGGGGGTGTGTGTGCATGTATGTGCATGTATGTGCACCCATGAGCATGTGTGCGCACTTGTGTGTTTGTGTGCACGTGTTTGTATGTACATGTCTGTATGTATGTATATGTGTACATGTGTGTGTGTGTGAGTATCATACATACCTCAGTAAGCCGAACGCTGCGGCCTCAGCACATATATCCAGGATTAATGTGTCTCTTCCACAGACACACACTCCCAGATCATGCTGCTGCACAGACTCCAGGAGGCCAACTACAACGTGCCTCTGGTCCTGACCGACTCCGGCGTCCCTCCCCTGACCAACACCACCGACCTGAAGGTGCAGGTGTGCAACTGCAAAAAAAACAAAATGCAGTGCAGTGGAGCTGCGTCCATCCACGCCCACCGCGCCCTCCGCGCCCTCCACGCCCTCCACGCCGGCATGCCCCTGCTGCTCCCCCTGCTCCTGCTCTCCGTGCTCTGTGAGTATCGTGGCCTCCCGCACACCCTCCAGGACTCCAGGGCTTTCGCAGGCCGTCTGCAGCTCAAGCGCTGCGCTGAAGGCCCGAAGTGATTGGGTGAATCTGTTAACGCGAGCGTTCGGTAGCCGCAGCAACATTGCCGCTGTTTGAAAGCGGCTCCTCCGTGCTGTGGCCCGTCACGCGGCGGGTCTGCCAGTGCCTTCACTTCTCCAGACCTATTGACCTTTAGCAGTGTGCTGCCGAGTGGAATTAGACAGTAGAGTGGTGCATTCTGCCTGGATCAAGCTATTATGCGCCGCCTCTTCAGCCCTTTGTTTGTTTACTGGCTGCACACTCGGGGCTTCAGGGCCAAAGAAAGTCCTGATTGGTGGGGCACACTGGCAGTTTACATCCGAATAAATTTGCATAATATAACGGCTCCCGGCCCCTTGTACATAATAAATGGGATATCTAGGAATGAGCATTCAGAAGTCAGTGTTATATTAATGGAATGAATATGAAGAGTTTATGGCTGAATTATGGGTTCACATCTTTTTAAAGGTGTACGAGGTCTGCAGTTTTGTCCTGGTTTTGTCTGACAGTCTACAGGTCTGCATTTCTCCACCTCATTCCTGATCTGGAAGCTCATTCCTCACAACAGCTAGCTCAGTTAGCTTTTTAGGTCATCTTACATTTTTACAAGCTTGTGCGGTAGTCTCCCTCGCTACGGTGCGTTTACAAGGCCGAGGCTGGGATCAGAGGCCCCTGAAGCTCAGCGTTTCGGGGCGTACGTGAAGCTGCAGTCTGTACCACAACAGCCTCCGTGTGGCTTTGGGATTATGGGCATGTGATGTGCACCCATAAAACCTCTAGCATCTTACAACAGGATTTAAGATTCTGCTATTACCAGACTTTATTCGATCTCTCAGTGTGTGTGTGTGCGTGTGTGTGTGTGTGTGTGTGTGTGTGTGTGTAAATCTCACATCCCTCTCCACACCCACTCTATGGCGACTGTCTCATGACATAAGCAGTATATCTCATTTATACCATTGGCAATAGCATGAATAATTTACTCCTGCAGAGAGCAGGTGACCGTAATGGAGCTGTTTGTTTAGAGAAAAAGAGTTCTCTGAGATTTTCAGACCCCTCTGAATGATCAGTTGATACTTTTGGTTGTTGTTTCTATGTATGTGTGTGTGTGTGTGTGTGTGTTCTGTGCCCTAGGCCTGATGTGGGGATCATCTGTAATTCATGGCACAATGGAACCATTAAGCGGCCTGTGCCAAACATGCCTGCAGGCATACACACCCCCCCATCTCTCTCTGTCTCTCTGTCTTGCTCTCTCTCTATGTTTCTCTATCTCTCTATCTCTCTCCCTCTCTCTTTCTCTCCCTCTCACTGTCTCTCTATCTCTCTCCTTTTCTCTCTCTCTCCCTGTGTCCATTTCTCACTCATTCTCATGTGTTCTCTCATTCTCATTCTTTCTGTCTCTCAACATCCACTATTTCTTTCATTGTATCCAGTTGTTTTGCAGCTGTATTTCTGTCTCGTCACTGTCTCATCATTGTCTCTCCGGTCAGTGCTCCTCTCCTGCACTTTAGCTTCACATCCAATCTCATCTCCCCACCCGGCCCTCATTCTCTGTGCCTCTTACAGAGATTATGTTGCTATTTTATCACTCCGTATCTTCACTGGCAGCATTTCAGCAGTTCAAGCATCTCTCAGTATGTGTGTGAGGTCAGCAACACCACTAACCATGACTGTTGGATTGAATGTGGGATTGGTTATGGGAGTGGTTATGGGATTGGGTTGGATTGACTGTGGGTTTAACTGTTGGATTAATTGTGGGATTGGCTGTTGAATTGACTGTTGGTTTAACTGTGAGATTGGTTGTGTAATTAACTGTGGGGTTGACTGTTGGATTAACAGTGGGATTGACTGTTGGATGGACTGTGGGTTTAACTATGAGATTGGAAGTGGGATTAACTGTAATTGGCTGCTTGATTGACTGTGGGATTGGTTGTGGGACTGGCTGTTAGCTGGCGGTATAGGTTTCTTTGTGCGGGTAAATGTCTCTGTTCTGACACACAGTTGTTGACACAAGATCCAGTTCTCCCCAGATGGCACTGAACCTGAGTTCTGTATGGCAGTGCAGCCCATTCTGAAGTCCATTCTGAAGACCGGAACATTTACTGTAAAGTGCTTCAGTGCCACTCTGTCAATTTGACAGTGATTAGTGTGTGTGTGCATGTGTGGTAATGTATGTGTGTGTGTGTGTGTCTGTGTGTGTGTGTGTGTGTATGTTGTGTGAGTGTGAAACTGAGAGGAGCTAAAGTCTGGGCACTACACATATGCACAAATGATTTCTGTCAGGACACATTTCACAGTCGCACAGGGAAAGACAGAACAGGACACAGCGTGATGTTCTGACAGGAAGAGAGGAGAAGGCCTGAGATCACTTCCTCCCTCACCGTTATAAACCCTACCTGGGATATGAACTTTTCATAAGAGGATAGTAGCTCTGCACAGGGACATTTTTCCCATGACAAGTCAGCATTTTCACACTGCTTCCAAGAAGTCAGAATAAGTGTAGCTCATGCACAAGCACATACACACATGCACACACACACACACACACACACGTCTCATGATCATGGGACCTGTGGAAAAGTGGAGCTCCAGTGCATCCCTACTAGTCTTTGTGACGCTGCAGTATGAACACATGTGTGCTGTTACACAGGACCACGTATGTTCCACAGATCCACGTATGTTCCACAGATCCACATATGTTCCACAGATCCACGTATGTTCCACAGAACCATGTATGTTCCACAGGACCACGTATGTTCCACAGGACCACGTATGTTCCACAGAACCATGTATTTTCCACAGAACCACGTATGTTCCACAGGACCACGTATGTTCCACAGAACCACATATGTTCCACAGAACCATGTATGTTCCACAGGACCACATATGTTCCACAGAACCATGCGTCTTAGGCTGTGTTCAGACTTGTCCCGGAACTTGAGTCCACACCCAGGGCCGCTCCTGGGCCTGTGTGGGGAAGATCTGATTATCACTGGTTTGCTTTCACACAGCAGAATTCGATCCCAACCATGGATCGATAGTGCAGTTCTTTAGGTCACATTTCTGTGTGCAGGTTTGTAAAATGTTGGACGCTGGGTTCATCCACTCAGTGCTTTTATTATTGCCCTTAGATGCAAACACTGAAACGATGAAGACCAGCTCTTCACACCGCAGGGGTGGGCAGCACACAGCTTCCACACTCAGCGGAGCGCACCACAGCTTGCAGTGAACTCCAGACCAGCCGTTTCAGGAGCAGAGATGGGGATTCTGAGTTTCTTTCACAATTGGCCAAATGTAGTGAAGTCACGGAGCAGCTGGTGCTGACAGCGCAGGCAGTGAGAAGGTGCTGGTGCTCCTCCACCACCCGAATTCCTCCACGGAATCGACCAGCACCGCCTTAAACGCTCCACACACCGCCACTGTTATCACTGTCTCAGCAGTTACAGATCAGCACACAGGGTTTGAGGTGTTTATTTTCTCGAATAGCCCAGTAAATCCGTATGTGTGTGTGTGTGCGAGCGTGTGTGCGTGGGCGAGCGTGTGTGCGTGTGTATGGGCATGGGTGTGTATGTAGTTTTATATATATATATATGAATATTGGGTGCATTTGACTGTCCTGACCAAAGATTCACCTCCATCCATCTCCATCAGGAGCCATTTCATTCTAAATTTGAGTGTGTGTGTGTGTGTGTGCGTGTGTGACCACAGTAGAGAGAAAATCAATACTTTCTCTTCTTCCTGCACCTCTGAGAGATAAAGCACTTCCGTGTGTTTTCTTTCTGTAGATACCATAAATAATACATGGCGGTCCTTACAGGCTATGTGATGTCCTTACAGGCTGTGTGAGGGTCCAGACGGAGCTCACACACAAATGGCATTTGAGGGTCCGGATGTTCATTGTTCACATGTTAATCCTGATCTCAGTACTACATACACACACACACACACACACACCATCACCAGCTCCAACAGCAACCCCTTTAGAGTGCCCTGCCTGTAACTGTGATCTCCTCTGCCTGATGCCCTGCGCTGTGGGTACAGTAAGAGTCATGAGGGGTTTCAGTAGGCAGGACACTGGCCTCTCAGACATGTGGGCAGCATGTGTATTCAGCACATGTAAACAGGGTTATCCCGCAGGCAGGCAGAGCCCTGTGCCGCAGACCACAGCACACCAGCAAGCTTTGGCTTACCTGCCAGAACGCAAGCCTATAGATGCTGAATGTGGAATTTGCACAAAGTTGAGATGGCCACAGTGCCCCCTATTGGACATCTTTTGAATTGCGCTGAAAAAGACAGCCCCTCGGGGTCCATTATCTTGCAATAGCAGAGAGGGATTCCCTGTAAAGCATAATAAAGTGCAATAGCTCCATGTGTCATGCAATTGGCAGAAAGTAAATATGTAAATAAATAAAACAGCAAGTAACCCCTGATGGAGCAGCATCCATGTATCTGTTGGAGATTACTGTGTGTCTTTCTGATTTTACTGTTGCTTATTGTATTGTGTTACTGATGTAGTAATTGATGGTGTGCAATGTAAATAATTGAACAGGCTCTTCTCTTTTGACATATGCATCAATGTAATCATTTTAAATAATTTAAAATGCAGAACCAATTTGGCTTCATTTGTCTGCTCCTTGACTTATGTCACTTTGCTTTTCTTATTGTCGTTGTGCCTGTGGAGCAAAAAGAATAACCTAGGTTCTTCTTTCCAGAAGAATGAGATCACAGTGAGATATCAGTGAGACATCAGAGAGACATCAGGTAGACTCAATAAGACAGCAGGGCAAGTGTGGAAGACGGGAGTGCTGCCCGAAGGTCCGGATCAAACTCTTAAATCCACATTTTCACCTGATGAAATATTCTTGGGTTGGGGGTGGTGGGGCTTTAGTGTAATTAGCCCACAAACAGGGTGTGAAGGCCGGAACTCTGTCCGTCAGCCACCGGCTCCACCACTGACGTTTAAATCCTCTTTCCTGTCAAGCCGGCAGCTTTTATGGCTGTAATGCACTCGGGCTGCAGAGAACATGGCTGTGGGAGGGGGCGGGGCCATCAGCCGGGATGTAGCAGTTTCCTTTTTTAATCCCTTTGTTCTGATGTGACACACACGGGGCACCACGCAGAGTTTTTTCGTTTAATTAATTCCAGACTGAAACTTGGGGGAATTATAGAGATTTTTTTTTTTTTTTTTACAGTTAGTCCTCTTGAAAGTGTTGTGTATGATCTGCATAAGACAGTAATCTGCTTGGATGTCTTGAAAGGCTTTTGCGTTTTGGCAGAAGAATCCAGTGCAGGGCGTGTGATGTGGAGGAGGGGCTGTTGTGTGAAGGACAGCCGTGGAGCTGAGGAGGTCAGGATCTGCCTTCAGAACACAGGCAGGGAGAGAGCTAGCTCAGTGTGAAGTCTGACCAGTGACGTGTGTGTGTAAATGTGTGTGTGTGTAAACATGAATGTGTGTGTTTGTAAACGTGTGTGTGTGTGTATGTGTGTGTTTGTAAATGCCGTTGTGTATCGTTGTGTGTGTGTGTGTGTGTGTTTGTGTGTGTGTGTGTAAACACCGTTTTGTAAAGACGAGACTTTCCCTTGCTTGGTCCTTTTTCATTTACATTTCAGATTCACCAGAAAATACTAAAATGGGCATTTGAAAAAATAAAACAAATAAATAAATAAATAAATGTGGGAAATCAATAGTTCTTCCGATTCAATATTCCCTACATTGGATCAGGCACACTTCGATCGCCCCAGAATTTCCGAGGCCTACAGGACAATTCATTTCTGAATGTCTCACAGAATTACAGCTTGCATTTTTCAAAAAGTCTCCCTAATCGTGTTTTGTGGGTTCAGCCCAAAGGAAGAGGAAAGAAGAGCCTTGAAAGAGAAGGCGAGAAATAATGGAGACACAGAGAGAAACTGGAGAAACTGGAGAGATACTGGAGATACTCTGTGTCTAAAGCCAGTGTACAAATGTATTTGTTGATATTATTATCAGTAATATGTAAGTTTGTCTTTGCACTTTAACTCTCCCTTGTCTATTCCAAACCTACAGTCATTTGTGTGCGCATCACTTCTAAACACACCATATGAAGTACGATAAAAATACCAGCTGACATGGTCTGTTTTCACACACAAGCTACCACTTGTACAAGCAGTGTCTTCTCAGTAATGGCACAATAAATAAATAAATAAATAAATAAATGTGTTGGAAAACTGAAGGTTTTCATTTGAGAGGATTTGAATGCTGGTTTTGAGCTGACATTAATATGATGCCATTTGCAGGGTGGCTTTTTGTCAGTTTGAATTCTGTCTCTGTCCACTCATCACATCTCTCTTCTCCTTTTTCAGGCCTGTAAATTACTGAACGTGTCTGTGGTCCTCTTACAACGCTGAAGAATATCTACCAATCAATCCCCCATCAAACCAAGACTGAGGCAACAGAAGAGGACCAATTTAATCCCAGCTCACTCACCTCATACCCAACCCCCTCACACCCCACTCACCCCCACACTGCACTCATACCACTCACCCCCACACCCCTCTGACCCCCACACCCCACTCACCACACTCAGACCACTCACCCCCACACCACACTCACCCCCACACCCCATTCACCCCACCCCACACTCACACCACTCACGTCCACACCACACTCACCCCCACACCCCACTCACCACACTCTCCCCACACCACAATCACACCCCACTCTCCTCCACACTACGCTCACCTCCTTACCCCACACCACACACCCCACAGTCACACCCCACTCTCCCCCACACACCCCCCACTCACACACCACTCTCCCCAACACCCCACTCACCCCACACTCACACCCCACTCACCCCACACTCACACCCCACTCTCCCCCACACCCCAGCCCTGGCTCCAGTCCCCCTCTGTTCTCTCTCCCTCCTCTTTCCTATACTGACATGCGCCTTGATCATCTCTCTCTCTATATCTCCCTCTCTCCCTCTCTCTCCTGCTCTCCCTCCTTCTCTCTCCCTCCCTCTCTCTCTCTCTCTCTCTCTCTCTCCCCATTCCTCCAGACACTGTCCTGGATATCACCACCTGCTGAATGAACTCTCACTGGATAAAGATGCTCTGAACGGGGGAAGCGGTTGGACTCTCCTGTGTGTTGTATTGTCTTGGTTAAAGACTGCTTTGTTTACTAATGTATGGTGGGGTGTAGGTCTGGGTGGTCTACAGCAACTGTGGTTTCTTAGGGCAAGGTGGTAGCCAAAAGCCTTCAATGTTTAAAGTCAATTCTCTGGAGTCTTTATTTTTTGTTTTGGTTTTTATTGCATTAGTTGTTATGGAGTGGATTCTATCTTTATAGTAACGGTGTTAAATGGTGGGGAAAGTACATTATATATATTTTTATTTTTTACCATTGTACAAATTTATTAACTTATGTCATTGACTGCAGACTCTTCGACTACCCCTCATGAATAAAACTATGAAACTTGTATCTTTTTTGCAAAACTAGAATTTCGTTTCTACTGCTATCCATTTCTTTTCCATGTACTTTCTCCGGTTTTTATTTTTGTTTTGTTATCTGAGAATTTGTGGTTGAATCTGGAGTTATAAACTGATTTGCAAACAGGCAGGTCTGTCTGGTCTGTGCAGGCAGGTCTGTCTGGTCTGTGCTTTAATGGATTAGCAACAAGTCTCCTTCTCCCCTCGAGCCCCACAGAGAGGCCTGGAGCCTGTCGGTCCAGTGGATTGTTTTTCTGTGCTTGTGAGAAAAGGATGAAGAAAGAACGGAAGAACATGTTTGCGAGGGTTTGTGTGGAAGAGCCTGTAAATCCTGCAGTCCTGATAAAGCAAAACAACCACCAATGTTATGAAGTCATGTCTGTCTTTTGCACTAATTTAATAAAGCCGTTACTGTACTTCCCACCAATTTAATCTTTGGGTCTTTATGTTGTAAAAGTCCCAGACTCTCCACACAACATGCACTTCCTTTGTGAACAAACAGCATGACGTTTCCCTTCCCAGTGTAAAACCAGGAGACCAAAGGAGCCTCATGGTGAGGAACCAGATTGGAGCAGAAACGTCCCCCCCAAGGGAGCCGCCACAGCTCCGCTGAACAGCCGCTCTGTTGGGGGCACTGGTCACTCAGAGATCCTCTTTGTCTAACAAGTCTACACCAGTCTAACCACTGTGGACAAAGCAGTTATGTTGCCCACATAAACACGCAACTCCAACAGCAGGACAACTCAGAGACTCCAGTGTGGAGACCTCAGACAGAACACACATAAAACATCTTTTTGAGTCTTTAGAATGCAGATTATGGCTTAGAAAAGATGTTTGTCATACTGTATCGAAGGTTCGTGCTGTCTGGTAGGGTTTAGTGTTTGATCCAGTGTGCGTACGTTTGAACAGCGGAGTCCCTGATGTCCCAGGGTTTCTTCTCAGAGCCGTCACGCTGGGGACATGCGGGAAAAGAGATCGTTCATACGGCGCCTTTCCAAACGCTCCCAAAAGTGCTTCTTTATGTGCCTTTCTGTGGAGGAACACACTCTGACACTCTCCACCAGAGGACAGCATGCTTTGTGGTGTTAAACTGCACAGTTGCATTGATAACCCGTTAAGTTCTGCATGTAGCACCTTGAAGGACCTCCAGACATCATCCATTGCTGACCAATCAGACCTGAGGAAGTCTTAAAGAGCTCTGCACATCATCCACCGCTGACCAGTCAAAACCAAGGAAATCTTCAGTTTGGTCAGGTAAAATGGAGGTGTCTGTTTCCAACATCTCAAGCTGCACAACACTGGAAACAAAGGTTTCCATAGTGAAAAATAGTCCAAAGCCTGTTTAGTTTTTGCGAAATGTTTATTGACTGCTTCATTCTTCCAGGATTTTTCTCAGACTAGTTTTTTCGTACTCTTGCTATGTGATGTATGAACACTCCCAACACACAGCACCACCACACTTGAGCGAAGCGAAGAAGGCTGAGAATAAGAAGTAGGGGAGCAGTCCAAGAATAGGAAGAGAATAAGAATAGACGCAGGAGTGTCCTAGAATAGGGGGAGTGCTAAAACAGAGGGAGTTCTAGAACATGGAGTATTCTAGAATAGGGGGAGTGCTAAAACAGAGGGAGTTCTAGAACATGGAGTATTCTAGAATAGGGGGAGTGCTAAAACAGAATTCTAGAACAGGGAGTGTTCTAGAATAGGGTGAGTGCTAAAGCAGGGTGTTGTAGAACAGGGAGTGTTCTAGAATAATGTGCTAGTGTCCCCACAAACCCTTCATCTTAAATTGCCCCTCATTTTATTGGCTGTAGTGTCATTTTGAATCCCCACTCACTTTGCCCCACATCAATTCTAAATCCCACTATGGAAATTGTAAAGCTGGGGGCTCTTTTTTTGGGTGCTTTTCTACAGTCTCCAGCTCATCACAGAAACAACTCTATGTTGGAGTACAAGAGTGACTTCATGGCAATCAGGCTGTAAATCAATACATGATCCCGTTGTGCCATTAGGGGAGTGAGTAATGAAATGTAATTGGAGCATGGAGTTGGGTCTGATCAGCACTTGTAGCAGAAGAGTGACATCTTTATGAAACATTTATGTCCCAATCTGTTCTGAACACCAATTGGAAATCCTTCCAGGAGATTTACCTACTCTCAAATGTGCAGAACCACTCAAATGTATGAGATTCACCTCCACTCAAATGTGCAAGATTCACCTCTGGTTGCACTTGAAAGATTTGCCTACGGTCAATGTGTGGAACATCAGTCCTGCTTAGATGTGTTAATGATATATTTTTAGATGTGTTAGTGATATGTTTTGCATGCCTTGTGAACAATTTGTGAATGAGTTTATAGCTGAGGTATTCAATTCTGAACAAGGAAGTCTGAATCAGAATCAGTCCTGGAATTTGTAATCACAGGAATCAATACAAACGGTAAATGTAACTGGTTGGCCAGATGAGTCCAAGATAAAATGAGGGTCAGAAACAGGACCAGGACTTCAAGGTTCTTAAGATGAACGCCTGTCTTTAAATACTGCTGTTATCTGTGTGAAATGTACATTGGCAGTCAAAAACAATTTCTTAAATGGTTTTTCCCCACTAATACACACCAGTAACTACTACACTCCAAGAGTGTTTACCAGTATTTTTTCTCACTCATTCTACATTCATTTGCATTCTCTCTTCCTGTTGCCTGACCACTGTCTCTTTTTTCTACACTGATCCAAGCATGCCCAGAATCACTGTAGGATCATGACTGAGACAGATGTCTAATCAAATAAAGGAATGGCTAAAGTTTTTAATTTTGAGAGAAAATGAAGATGTTCTTACTCTAACTCTCTAATTCTTACTCTTCAAAGAACTTCTAAGTTGTTTCAGAGGTCTGCTAGCTTGATTGGTATGAATTAAAAGGAATGGCTTTTTACAGAGATTGGACACCAGCACATTAGGGTATCAGTTGGAAGGGTGTGGGCTTGAATTCCAGCTGTACCACTGTGGATCTCTTGAGCCCAGGACAGACCTTCTTGGCAGCAGGGCCAGGACAGAACCTGGGATGTGTTCAAAGAGCTGCACTGCATTGTGTTTATGACAATGGTGACATATGACATCTGGCCTAGGTTCTCTTCCTCCACACAGAGCACACTGTTCCTTTGTAGGTAGTCCCTAGCAGGGGGTGTGCCGAATGCATCGCAAACGAGGCCAGACATAAGAGGCTGAGTAATGCCTTCTGTCTGCTTAAAGTCCACTTTAAGAAATACTGGCACAGCTGATGGAAGACTTCCACATGCATAATTTGTCTTCTAATAAACTCTGTAATTCAACGGGTTTTGGAGTTAATTCCTTGAACATACTCACCAAATGCTTTATTAGGAACATCTGTGTTTAGTCATGTGATTATCTAATCAGCCAATCAGGTCGCAGCGGCTTAATGAATAAAATCTTGTTTTAGGATGTGGAAGAACTGAGCTCAGTGAATTTGAATGTGGTATGGTTGTTGGTGCCAGATGGGCTGGTTTGAATATTTCAGTCTATAGGGTTTACACAGAATGGTTTGACAAACCCCGACCCTATTCAGAGTGTGTCACGGCTGTCAGTGAGCGCACCGTGTGGACAGAGGGCTGAGTGGACCCAGCTGTCAGCGTAGCTACAGTAAATAACCTTTTTACAAATAACCTCTTTACAACAACGGGGAGCAAAACACCTACAACACATGAAATCATCACATCAAACACCACAGCCAAACGCCATCATCGGGTGTAAGTAAATCTTTATATAGTTCTTTCATGAACAAGTATCAAAGTACTTTAAAAAGGTGTTCACAAATACTTACAAGACAATAAAATGCAGTACAGCTCTAGATTAAATAAGTAATACACACATAAAATACTTAAATCCTTGCTGACAAAATGCACACAGATTAAGAGCTATTAAAAGTAAGAGAATAAGAGAGTTGTCTGGAAGGATGTTGTCTGGAAGGAGGTTCTCTGGTTGTTTGGATGTTGTCTGGTCTGATGAGTCTCTGCCACTAGTTGCATTTGGTGCCATGGGAATTTGGCCCTAAACCAGTTTGTGCTGGTGGGTGTGGTGAGGGAACCGCATGATGAGTCACCCAGGTGTCTCACGAGTGTTCAAGTCGAACTGTGTTGTTTCTGACCATGTCTGCAACCTGATGTACAAAGGTCTGATGTAAAGGTCATGTGACACTGCTTTCTTGACCTCTCTGGTGTTTTTATGGAGCCTGATCATTTTCTTTTTTTTAGTAACTGGATTCAGAGCTTGATCACAATAGAAAAACTTCATATAAACACCTTAGTAAAAATGGTATTCCAGTCTGGCTCAAGATGAATAGAATATCAGTCGAATGAAAAGCGGTTATGTCTGTAGTGATCTGTTGAGGGGGAATGTTGGCTGTGTAACCCTGTTGAATGGGAGTGTTGGGGCCTTTATCTTCTGCATTAGCTCAGATCCTGTGCAGCACTGCTACTCTCCCATGTTTCCCCTCAGCTTGTTAAACTACATGAATGGTGCATTTGAAAGGGCCTGCAGTATTTAAAAATAAGTCATTTGCAAGTACAAAGTAGGCAGTGATGTCAACCATGTAACATGCTGACAGGATTTTGGGGATCTTGTTGTTACAGTAAATTTCACAAAAAAAAAAGCTCCTCACAAGTGTAGAAACTCTGGTTTGGATTTTTGCAGGTTCACATGCATGCATTCATCTGATTACTGCATTTGGGGCATATAAGTAGGTTTCAAAGAGGATCTTTGCATGTAAACATTCCAAGTGAGTTCCACACACTTCAGCAGTCTTTCCCAGTCCCAGATCCAAATCCGATGTAACGTGCTGGAGATGTGGAGTATGTATGTGGTGGAGCATGGGATGTTGTGCAGGAAGGTACAGGGGGTACATTTGCATAATTGACAGTAACGTGATTAGAACAAAATCTCCAAGAAAAGTTTTACAGCGTGCCCTCTCTTGCTGATGGCTTAGCCTATATTTTCTTCCCTGGCTGTGAAATCCCCAAAAAGCACAGAACATTCCATCCATCCAACTTCGGGACCGTCCTGCTCTCTTTCACAGGTCACATGATGAAGCTGATGTCCATGAAGCTTCTTAGTGACATCACCGGTTGTAAAACCCGTTACCAGAACATGTTCACCTGAATCTGCCTCCATAACGATAAGCCTGACTAGATTTGCTTATGCCTCCATTTCCTTCTCTGCTTAGTTGCATCCTGTTCCCTTCTTCCATTTCCCCTGCTGGTCATCTTCTCCATCTTTAATTCCCATCATGGATACATTTAGTGGGTGGAGTTATACAATCAGAAGTCAGATGCAGTGGAATACAACTCTGGTTTAACTCTGCCCACCAGGGGCTTGTCTCTCTTCCTCTCATAGTCTCTCTTCCTCTGTCCCAGTTGTAGGTCCACCAGCCCATCCAGGTGTGTTAAGGTTGAAGCCACAGGTGTTGTGGTTCAGAGCTCCTTGGAATAATTCTGCTGTTAATAATGTGGAAAAGTCTGGGAAGGTACAGGTTCCACTTGTCACGTTCCACTTGTCCACTTGCCACTTGTCCTCCAAAAAATCTTCTGTTTAGCCACTCCTCTATATGTTTGGTCTGTCTTCATTTGGTTTTTCCTGTGTTAGACTAGCCACCCCCCTTTTTTTACAGCTGTTCCGTGTTTTATTCATTATGTTCTGTATTTAGTTTCTGTGTTCCTGGTTTTTTTTATTGTGGGTCAATGTTTGAGGATTGTTTCAGTGTGGGTATGCTCATTTGTTTTGTTTGATGCTTACCTCTGAAACACGCAGTCTCTCGTTGTTTGCTTGCTTTGGTTTGACTCTGTTTCACGGCATAAATAGATTTGCATGTCTGCTGTTTTATACTTGTTTTGTCTGTATGTTCTCTTCTGAGTTTATAGTTTGTTTCTCTTGAGTTCACATTTGTTTAATTGTGCTGCTCCCCAGGTGCCAGGCTAGGGCTGCCCACAGCTCTGGGCACGTGTGCACCACAGCCCCCTAGTGATCACTAGTGTGTGTGTTCTAATTGCACAGATGGGTAAATGTGGGAAAGGGTCACCTCCTGCTACAGTGACCCAGATGGCGTCATCTGTTCCCATGACCCGGAAGGGGTTACCTCCACCTCCCAGAGGGGGTTGTTACCTATCCCTAAGGCCCGTCAGCGGCCTGTTCCTGAGACCCAAGGTGGGTCTGCTCGTGTTCCTGAGGCCTGCCCGAGGCCTACTCCTGAGCCCCAGCGGAGGTCTAGTAGGTCTGTCCAGTCAATTCCTAAAGCCTCATTGTACTGTGGAGGTTATGGACCCTTGTCCCCAGTTGCTTATGGACACTTTGCCAGGACTTCAGGGCTAAGGACAGCACCCAATGCACTGGAACTTTTAGCGGACTTGAAGTCCAGCTTTATTCCCTTGTTTCCTGCGCCTGTCCCCAGATATGTATGTGTTCCTGTGCCAGTGACCATGTCTTGTCCTGTTATTGTTCATGTACCCTTCTGTCACATGCACCTGCACTAGAAAATGTGCACACCACTGCAGTCGCAATGTCAGGGCAGTTTAGGGTATTTTGAAGTAACTGTCTGGTGTTTGGGTGACTTTGGGTATCTACAGTGGCATTCTGGTACTTGGACCAGTTTGCAGAACCCCTATAAGGAATCTTTCTGATGTTTGGACTAGACTGGTGTGTCTGACTGGGATGGCCATCTGGTCTGTGGGCCAGTGGTCTGGTTCTCCCAAATCACATCGTCTTGTTGACATGCCATCATTCTCACTCCTCTGGCCTTTTGCCATCCTGCTGTAGCTTTATTAACATGGACTCACAGCTATTTGAAACATCCACAGCTCGGGCCGGGCCAAGGTTCTCCGTTTCCATTCTGATCCTACTGGAACTGTGGTGATCCTATATCAGCAGGCCAAGCTCACTCTGGTGTGCCTGCATTGGCAGCCAGTGTGATAATGACGTTCTCTCCTTCTGACTGTAGCAGCACAAGCACAGTCGCTGGTTTTAGAACAGCTACAGTGTTGAGTTGTACTTGGCGCTGCAGTCGGGCCCAGAGATGCTGCTTTACTTTGGCATAGTGAGGGCGCTTAAAACCTGTGACAGACCACAGCTGTTCTCACACAGAACAAGCGCAGTTCCCCTAAGCAGAGATGTCTCGAATCAGCATGGGTTCTGACATATAACCACTTTGGCTTCTACTTAACAACCTTGCATCAGCACCCTTTTTAGCATGAGTTACTATGCTCCTTGTGGCAAACAGGGTTCTGTTTGAGAGCTCAGTAACTGTGCAGAAAGTCGTTTCGGTGGTCTTACATATTGGAGAGACAATTTTAAACCTTGAAACACCTGCAGCACCTCTACGCTGACATGCAATCTTCTCAACAGAGTGACTCACTGTTCTCCCATCTCCAGCTAATGAGTCACATGCTATATATGATTTAATCTGTAAAGAACTCCATAAATACTTGGATTCCCTTTAAGCCGGTTATTCTGATTGGTTGTTGTGTGGGTGGCATCATATATAGTTTGTTTTACTTCAGTGGTGTGTGTGTGTGTGTGTGTGTGTGTGTGTGTGTGTGTGTGTGAGAGAGAATATTAGGTGTGAGGAGGCAGAGTGGTTTTCCGTGTTGATGCTCCTTCTGAATGAGGAGCAGTGCTGTTGGACCACAGAGCTGTTCTCTGTGTGCGTGTGCGTGTGCGTGTGCGTGTGTGTGTGTGTGTGTGTGTGTATCTTGTTTGTTATGTTGATCACCAATAGTCAGCTAAGAGCACAGGCCCAAGGCTGCTGTCTGTCAGTTGTAATCCATCTCGCTCCTCCTGTTCATAACATCCTGCCCCCAACTGGAACCCTGAGGCACTGCAACACCGTCTGCAATTCAAGTTTCCTTCTTTGCAGCCAGACAGCTGATCCCTGAGCAGAGTCTCCAGTGGAGTGCAGGGACACCACAGAGCACATCCTGCTCTCGGTTAGCGTACTGTGATGGGGGGGGTGCAGAATTCCATTCTCGCTGCAGGAGGTGTTGGCAGCACCTCTGATTCAGACACAAAGACACAACACCAGTTTTTTTTTGTTTTTTTTTTGTTTGGTTTTCTTTTTTTCTTAGACGAGTGCATGTGCAGGTCTGGACGTCGCTCACAGCCGCCCGTCACGCTGCCCTGGCCCCGCCTTCCCTGCAGCCCAAACAAGTGTAGATACAAGCCCTGTCTGCACCGGCCCCCCACGGCCCCCCACGCTAGGATGACGACCCAGGACGGGCGTGTGCGGCTGCCTTCCTGCTCTGCAGAGTGCAGGCGTCTACGCTGCAGCAGCGTGCACTTGTGAATTATTGATGGCAGGTGGGTCACCTGGCCTGTCTCATTATTAACCTGCCCCGGAATACAGAGCCAGCCAATCAGCACACCACCAGCGCGGCATGTGGCACACCTCTGTTACCATCACCAGCACACATTCACCTTCATGCATGCATGCACGCATACACACACACACACACGCACACATGCCTGCTGCAACTCCTACAAGCACAGAGCTGCTCCTGAGAGTTCCCAGTCCTGCTCTGTTTCATTACTGTGCGGTTGAGGGGAAACTATGGAGATTCGCCCAGTCATACCTTCAACACAAACATACTGACCATTAATCACCAGCAGTCTGTAGCACTCAAACATAGCACTGCATAGTCACACAGTCCCCTGCAGCGTCAGCTGTCAATCATCAGGAAATAATCTAATCTAACAATAATAATAACCTACAGAGGCTCCAATCTGAGCTTAAACACATATCCAGGTGATTCAGACTGCTGGGTTCTAGTAATGAGTGGAGGTGACGTAAACAGCTTCTGATGTGCTCACTGTCCACCCACGGGCATGTGCAGAATCACACACACACACACACACACACACACACACACACACGCACGCGAAGGTGGAGGAAACACAGAGGCGTAAATCTTCCCTACATTCATGTGTTAATGCTCAGTGTGGAAATTGCAGCTGTTCTCCATATTGTGTTATGAATGATCATTAGTTATCCATAACTCATTATAAATAATCATTAGTTAATGTGTGCCCCTGCAGTGTGTTTGTACCATTTATGTCTAAAAATGCTGTTGTATTTATGTATGGACAGGACAGGAGAGAGGAAAGAGAGGGGAGGGGGGGAGGGAGAGGGAAGAGGGGATAGAGAACAGGAGGGGAGGGGGAGGGGAGTGATGTGAAACGGCTCCATCTCAGCTCCACTTGTGCTGCACTTTCACTGAAATGTCTTCACCCTTCATAAGTGACCTGCTGGGCTGTTTGGGGTGTGAGCAGATGAGCGTGATTGCTGCCCCCCCCCCTTACCCCGATGGTGTGTGTGTGGTCTAATCATGGTTATCCACTGGAACACACCGTCGGCTGCTAGCTGTCTCAAAATCCCACCTTCCCAATTAATGGCAGTATTAACAGGCCTTTAGCTGTTTGATCTTTAAATAGAAAAATCTCTCTATTGATCTTTCTCCTTTCCTGTCTTTTTCTTTCTCTCTCTCTCGTAGGTCTGTCTTTCTCTCTCTCTCTCGCCTTCTCTCTTTTCTTCTCTCTCTCTCTTTGATCACCCCACTACTTAGACTGCACTCTTGTTTCTAAATGCTCTGATTTTGAAGCATCCAGTTCATGGTTAAACTACTCAGAATGCCCTGGTCTCTTTTGGCCTGCTATAACACTTTTAGGCACTAGAAAGTAAATAGATGTTACTCTACAGTACAGAGCTGTGCTGACACTCCTGGGCTGGTTTCCATGGTATAAATTATTCCTTGGTTACAAATGAACTAAAATAAACTAAATTGCAGTGCCAATAACCTTTGGGAATTGTGTAGTATAGTGTAATCGTAAACATAATCCAGGTGTGAGAAACCAGTTGTGTAGTTTTGAGGGTGGTAAATGTCTCCAGCATGTCATATTAAATATATTCTTTCATAATATTCAAGTCTTCATTACCACCATCATACAATCATACATTACTACACTACCATATAGACTGCTCTATTATGACATTACCACACTGTACTAGCATACTGTTTTAGCAAACTACCATATTGTACTACCATACTGTTGTACCACATTACTGCACTACCATACCGCTCTTCCATACTGTTCTGCCACACTGTCCTGCATACTGTACTCCATACTGTTCTAGCACACTACCATACTGTACTCCATACTCACCCGCTCACACATTCCTGCCTGCGCCACTGAGCTGCTGATGGGTCTGGTGTACGACTGCTAGCGCAATGCTGGTCAGGCTGAGCACACACAAGGCTACCAAGGGGACATTCTCTCTCTCTCTCTCTGCCTCTCTCTCTCTCCCTGCATACGTTCCGTTGTCCATGTTGTTTACACGCTTGCCTGGGCAAACAGAGATGAGGAGATTAGCATTTTTAATTCACTCGTTGAGAGTGCAGTCGAGTGAGCAGATCCAACAATGAGCTTTTCCGCGAGCTCCAACCAGACCCTGGAGGCCAAGCTGCTCTCCACTGGCTACAGCTCTACGCGTATGGCTGGTATTTTTGAGCTCTACGCGTATGGCTGGTATTTTGTGAGGATATAATTATTTCTGGAATGCACATTTTGCCTCCAGGCTTGAGCCATCAATAAGCCTGATGGAAGTTGTTCATCTATTTTTATTTCTGGCTGGGCGCTGGAGAAATGTTTGAGTCTGGCTTTAAATGAAACTGGCTTTTTGATGGAGAATCGCTACAGATCGGCTTCTTGCTGGAATACGTTTGATATATGTCTGACTCCGCCAGCACTGTTTTTGAAGCTAACCACTACAAGACAATAGAGTTGGTTTGCAGGTTACGTTACCGTCTGATTCAGTACCACGTGTGAGCCGTTTTCATCTACAGTATGAATTGAGCACTATTATCATAGCTGGCCAATCATGAAAAACAAAACACAGTACATTTAAATGAGACTTATATCACTGATTTATTATATATTATATTATTATATGCATGAACTGAATAATCAGTGAGCGCATCATGACATGTGGACCATTCAAAAGACCATGTGAAAATGGGCTGTGGTCCATGTCCTGTGGTGACTGCTGCTGTGTGAGGATATCTGCTCTCCACAAACACTCCACACGGCAGCCCAGTGTGCTCCACATTAGCAGAACATCTCAGGTTGAAGAACGACAAGAAGTCATTAAATACATTTCCCATCTCCACTTGTTACCTTCCACTTGACTTGATGTGTTTGCTTGCGATATGGATTATGTTCACCTAACAGGCAGTGAAAAGAGTCGCCTCATTATTTTTAATGAGTGTTTTAAAACGCTCCAGCTAACTGTCATTTTACTGGCCAGACAGAATGTGAGATTAAAATGTCTGTGTATGCGTATGCAGGGCTCTGCAGTGCTGAGGTCATCGGCCCTGGAGAACACTTTTAATCTGTTTACTTTGATCAGCACTGGCGACTTTTGTTGTAGAAAGTGGATGAGGGGAAAACAAAAGCCAGTTAATAGTGTTTGTGTGTGACCCCAGTAGTCATGGCACACACACACACACACACACACACACATACATTGTCATTTCTCATTTACAGCAGGTGCTTAGCAAGCCTCACGCCTGTTTCTCCTGTGTCTTCTGATTGGCTGACTCTCAGCTGCAGAGCAATTCCTAACAAATGACATTTTACTCTGCATTTTTCATCAAGAGGGGTTTTAATTACGCCTCCTCTCCTCCTCTCCACAGTCCCCAGTGGGAACACTGATCCAATCATGGGAGACGCCTTACTTCCTCACCAGCTTCGCAGGAGCTGACGGTCTCTCGGGGTCCTGTCCTGTCTCACCGCTGGTGGTACCCTCTCGGGGTTAGATCCTGTCTTTCCATGCTGCTGGACAATTTGCTAAAATATTCTTTGTGATTCAACTCTAGTTCCAGTCTCCAATGCCCTAATGCAAGTCTGTGTGAGCAGCATTTAAACAATGAGAAAACAATGAGAAACTTTTGTTATATTTTTGAATGTTTTTTTATAATTAAGGCCCTCAAGGATTCAGAAGACTTCATATAAGGGAGTGAAGCAAAGAACTCGAAGAGCTTTCCAAGCAGCTATACAGGAAATTTAGGTCATGAAGTGGTTACATGTGTTGCACAACTGGCCAAATTGCGATGAAGCAAAATCATATTGTAAATCTAAATAAAATGAAATGTAGCAATAGGACCTGAATTGTACCTGATGGGGGGGGAGAGAGAGAGAGAGAGAGAGAGAGCCCGAGGGAGAGATTTTTCCAAACCTAACTCCTCAGCCCACCAGTTCTCCACGATCAGTTCCACCCCAACTCTTTATGCCCAGCAGGCTCAGAATTCCATCAGCCTTATCAACCAATCAAAAGTGAGGACATGCTAGCACCCCTTCTCCACCGTGAGAGACCGGTGACAGGATCTCCCAGGTGCTAGGACACCGATCTACAGTCCTCCACAAACGGGCCGTCCAACGTGGCCGTCGTGATTTGATTCCCTTATCTCTGGGAGACACAGCGGATATGTATAACAATGCAGGAAGACAAGAACAGGTCAAAGTCAGCAGTCCTGTGTGACGAGTTTCACTACGTGTGTGTTCCCTTCACTGTGTGCAGTAGTCATGAACCTTAAAATTCAAATATCTTCTATAATATAAATCCTAATTTTGTACAGTATAAAACTTGATCAAACAAATGTTTTTGTGTGTGTGGGGGGCATGTGTGTGAGAGAGAGAGAGAGAGAGAGAGAGAGAGAGAGAGAGAGAAAATTTAATTATTCAATTATCCATAGTTATTTGCTTTTGTGGACCGCTCTATGTAAGACTCAATTACATCCTATTAAAACTGTTTGAGAAACAAAGCTTACTAACAGCATTCACAGAACTGAAATGGTGTTTAGGTCATTTTTAAATAATAATCCCACCTCCGTAGCACGAGAGCATAAACTGTTCAGTGCGTTTCAGTTGTTCAGTGTTTCCCCAGCCACCCTCCCCCTCCCCCGCCCAGAGCACATCCCAGCATGTGCACGTGTGCTTGAATTCTCGTGGGCTATGACCTCAATTAGGCTGCACTGTGATTGTAAAATACAATAACAATAAACAATGCATACGCAGAGATGAGTAATGAGACCATCAGGGTGAAGCTCCTGATTATAAACCTGTGCTATGAGAAGCATTAGCAGCACTGAGCCTGTACAGTGCACACTGCTACTGCTGCTGCTGACGTGTGGGCGTGGCGGCTGACGTGTGGGCATGGCATCTGACGTGTGGGCGTGGCGGCTGACGTGTGGTCATTGGGTTCTGGATGAACGTGCACTGTCATGGTGGAGCTGCTCATCACTTTAATCCCAAAAATATTAAGCAGATGCCAAGAATGAATGTTGGTTGGGGTGGATACAGGTGGAATGTGCAAACCTAGAGAGTGAGTTTGAGTGGGCAGGTACGGGGAGGTCCAAATGGCACCAGAACTGAACCATGTCCACATTTCCCAGCACTGAGAGCTAGAACGGAGGAAATATCAACAGGGAAGGAGGAGTGTGAGAGGGGGGGAGCTGGAGAGTAAGCCCCTCCTCCTCATACACTGAGCCCCTCCTCCTCATACACTGAGCCCCTCCTCCTCATACACTGAGCCCCTCCTCCTCCTGCAGTGAGTTCCATCTCCTGCTCGTTCAGACTGAGCTCCGTCCTGCCTGCTGTGTTGCTCTGCACACACACCCCACACACCCACACACACCCACACACCACAGCCTGTTGGAGAGCTGCAGCTGCAGTCTGAAGATTTCAGGGTCTAATATGATCCCCGTGAACCATTAGATGCGCTTACCACTGCAAAACAACATATCAGTGGCTTTTTATGGAAAATGTGATATATGCAGAAGCTTCACCCAGTGTGATTGCTTATTACTGCAGCCTATGTTTTTACACATTAGTACAGCAGATTGGTTTGAGATTCTCAAATCGCCAGATAATATCACCATGAAATAGGCTTCCTTGGAGTCTGGATTTCATTCCCGTCATGTAGAGTTTCATTATTGAGCATAATGGTCAGAAAGGAGCAGATAAATAACATGGGTATCAGATACCCACACAAAACACAGTGTGCATGTGTGTGTGTGGCTTATGTTTTGGGAGTAAGAACGTTGGTGGTGTGATTGTGGCTGTGTTGGTGGTGTGATGTAAGCTGCGCTGCTTTGTTTTACATTAATCTGGTTTCCTGATGTTCAAGGGGGGATTTTGTTCATCCAGTGATCTGTGATGGCAGGAAAGCTGGAGTGTTGTGCAGGTGGAGAGAGAGAGAGGGAGATTGAGAGAGTGCTCGGGGGTCTGAAGTGAAAAGTCTTTGCAGGTGCAGCAGCAGCTTGCCTGGTTGTGGATGAACTGGCTCAGTCATCAACAGACTTTGTAAGAAGCTCTGTGATCAATTTCCCTGTGATCTATTTCTCTGTGTTCCGGGGAACAGTCTTGGAAAATATTTCAGAAACGAGAATAAATGTTTCCAAACACCAGGTTGTCTGCGGCCGCGTGCACCCGGAGCTCTCATGTGAATTCAGAGAGAGCGTGACTTTAAACACCGGTTGAATGAACACACCTTCTAATGCTCCATCGCTGTTAGTGGCACATTTGTTCAGCAGCTTGGGTTTGGCATACAGATGGTATCTGATGGAATACAGCCCCTAGAGTTCAAGAGTGTGCAGGACTGCAAGACTTCAGCAGGGATTTGTCTGTTTGACAAGGGTTGAAGCAACAGGCAGACAGGGAATTGTCAAACTAGAAAGTTACATTAGTGTGTGTGTGTGTGTGTGTGTGTGCATGCTGTTCTTCAAGGTGAGGGGAAGCATTTCCAAACAGAGTAGGTGTCAGTCTATCTGGAGATGAGTTACTGTGATTAATTTTTCTTCCATAAAGTAGATGAAACGGAAAATGTCAAACAAAGCCGCCTTACAACAGCAGCAGTTCATCACTGTGATGAAGCATTGACAAAAAGACCAAAAATTAAAGTGAAGCAAAAGACCAAGAATGATGCATTTAAAACAGAATAAGAGTGCTGAGCGTTTGTCTCCTCTGCAGGGCGGCGTGTTCAGGGGCGGCGTGTTCAGGGGCGGCGTGCTGGGGGCGGCGCAGCGGAGTGTCATTGTGGCCTTCTGAAATGTCGCGTCATCACTGTGAAGGTGGATAAGTGAAGTGCTACACCTTTCCCAACCTTCACTTGTGAAGTAATGGAGACGTGATCCCCTCAGAGCCATGGACACGCCAGACACATTTCTGTGTCCCGCATTCAATGGGCTGTCTGCTTCCTTGTGAACTGCAGTGGGAATTTGAAAGGATGTTGGGGATTCTGGAAGAATGTCTGTGTGTGCTGTGTGCATGTGCGGGGTTCACACACACACACACACACACACACACACACGTACTCAAATCAGAATGGATCCCATTAACAGCGATTGAACATTGAGACCCAAAGTAGAAAAAGAGAACTACTACACCAGTACGCTGGTGGAGTGAAACTGTTTGGTGTGTGTGGGGAGACAGCACACTGGTGGAATGAAACTCTGTGTGTGCGGTAGTGCAGACACACAGGTTTGGTAAAGTACCACACGAGGAGGAACCAGATGGTGTCCAGATGTGCCTTGTTACTGTTGTTTCCTAGCAACAATGGATCACAGGTTGAAGTGTGTGCAGTTCAGCAGCGTGGTACAGTTAGGAAGGGTGTGATCCCCAGTTTACCATAAAGAGCTCTAAGGTATTCCAGTCAGTTCATAAGAATTATGAATTTTGTGTGTGCGCGCGTGCCTGTGTGTGTGTGTGTTTGTGTATGTATGGACTTGTGTGTGTATGGGCTTGTGGGCGTGTGTGTGGGCTTGTGTGTGTGTGTGCATGCATGTGTGTGATCGAGACCTGTAAGTCACGTTCTGAACAAGGGCATCTGCCAAATGGTGAATCAAGATGGATCATTTTCAAATGGAAAAACGGTGAATCTGAATGGTGAATCTGAACGGTGAGAGAATTCTGAATAGATGGGTGATATTTCTCAACAAGAAACTCGTCAGGCGTTTGAGAAGATAAAAATAGAGCAGTGAGCAGAGGAGAGCTTCACCTGAACCAAGAAACGCCCAGAACAAAGAGCAGAGGGGAGGAAGTTCACCGCCAGAACTCTCCAGAACCCTCCGGAACACACACCATGACATGCAATCCATTACATTTCTGCCATACCCAACACACTCACACACACACACACATACACATACATACGCTTTGTGTGAGAATATGTGCGTCCTGGACACCTGATTAGAACAGAAGTGTTAAGACCGTGGAGGGGGCGGAGCTCGGTGCTGTCACACTGGAAGATAAATGAGTCTGTTGAGGGTTAGCCTTAATGCTAATCCACATCTTAATGCTAATCCACATCTCCTGGGTGTCTGTGGGCCTGCACACTGGCATCTCTGTGTACACACATCAGTCATCCCTGATACAGCATCTCATGGAACTGTAGCAAAACCCTTAAAAGGTGAGCCCCCCCTGTATGAGGTGAGCCCCCCTGTCTGAGATGGGGTGGTGATTCTTTCACTTATTCAGTTAGCTGTGACATTGATGTTGATGGTGAAGTTCAGTAATACCACATATATCATTATGATTGTTCACCTTCAGTAACACCATACATCATTACAACAGGAGCAAACAGGATGCATCAAAAAATAGGCATGTTTCTGCATATTCTAAACGTTCTGCACATGCTAAATGTGTTGTACCCTTTTCACTCCTCAACTGTTATTGGCTATAGAGCTATATTTAAGTTTCATGTTTTATCACACTGTTATCTACCTACAACATGCATATTGTCAGACACTATAAACTATATACAACATGCATATATTAGTAGTTGGAGTAGGTGGGGTGCGGCGGTAGATGGAGTAGATGGGGTACCGGGGTAGATGGGGTACCGGGGTAGGTGGAGTACTGGATTAAATTCCTGAATGAGGGATTTTAATAAAATGGGGCGATCCAGTGAAGCAGTCTGAGATAAACACATGAAAATGAGACTATAGAGGACGGAGACTACAGAGGGGGTGTAATTAGCTGCAGGTGGAGTTGATACTCTGGCGACGTTGCTCTCCTATGATGCATAGGACTCTGGGTAATGGAGTCCTGGGAACTAGGAAGCATGACATGGAGTATGTGGTTATGGTTAGTTTGGGTAAGTTAGGGTTGGTTAGGGCTAGAGTTAGTGTTAGGGTTGGATAGGGTTAGTTACGGTTAGGGTTAGTGTTAATCCACGTGCAAGATTCAAAATCTCTTTTTCAAGGCAAGGACTGCAGTTTAATAATTCCATGGTCAAATACTCAATATACAACAAAACAGCATAAAACCGAAAAGGCAGTTGGTAATTTACCATTGTCCCTATGATCATTAGCAGTGCTCAGTAACAGCAAAATCACACAAAAAAAACATTTTATACTGAAAATGGGACAGGGCCTTTTCAAACTAAAATAATTAAATTAGAGTGTTAAGTTTCCAGGAGTACATGATCACCATCAGATTACAAGACCGTTTCGATGCAGGACCACAGAGTGAGACGGTACTGACGTAAGTGTGCTGCAGCTGGCGTTCTGAGGTGGAGTTTTCCTGGAAATATGTGGAACAATATGATTAGATGGCCCTGAAATCGAGCTTTGATTCAAATCACCATCATGCTAATTGAGGTATTAAAGTGTTGAAGGTGACATGTCATCTTACTGTGCAGCATATTGATGGTGACACCTTTGTAAAATGAAGCAGTGAATGAGGTTACAGAGCGGAATGTCAGCTTTCATGTGAGAGTATTTAAAACATCATGTATTGGTGGTAGTAGTGGTTTGCAAATTATGAAGTTAAAAACACTTTAAAATCATTCAAGCGTATTCTTAATTTTAAAGGGAACCTATAATGCTCATTTTCAATTTTCATAATTTTGTTTTAGGATGTTTACTAGAATACATTTACATGTTTCAATGTTGCAAAGACATTATTTTTCTTATACTTATTTTTTCACCCTGTGTCTGAAATGCTCTGATCGAGCTCCAGGGTCCTAAAGCTCCTGGAACGTGGTGTGAATCGCAAATCCTGGAGTGTTGTAGAATTCCTGTCATGTTGTGATTTTCCATTGTGCTGTATGCTGTTGACTTTCATAAGCTCCACCCAATACATGTAAATATGCTCAAAGTAAACATGGTGTTCTGCGCTTTAAGCCACGTCCCTGTTTCATTTAAATTCACAGTGCTGAAATCCAGAGTCAAACACAGATTGTCTGTCCAATTACGTAAACTGTAAGGAGCTGCAGGCCAGGGGGTGTGTGTTCTGCTGTCTGTCCCTCAGAGCTGTGGGCCAGGGTGGGCCAGGGTGTTCTGCTGTCTGTCCCTCAGAGCTGTGGGCCAGGGTGTGTGTGTTCTGCTGTCTGTCCCTCAGAGCTGTGGGCCAGGGTGTGTGTGTTCTGCTGTCTGTCCCTCAGAGCTGTGGGCCAGGGTTTTTCTGAGGTCCAGGTGAAGCCCTGAACTCCTGTTTTAGCATGTACAGATAATCCTTCCAGAAGTGGCGTGTACAGGATTACGTTGTGAAGAAAAACTAATTTATTGTTCTGCTCTGGCCTTTACTTATCCACTGTGTAAGCTGTAATAAAAATGTTGGATTTGTCTCTATAAACATGCAAGGTGTGTGTGTGTGTGTGTGTGTGTGCGCATGTGTGTGTTTGGCCCTGAGAAAAGTCACACTAGTAGTGTCAGGCAGCATGGTGATAAACATTTCGACAAGGGCACTGGCTATCTTTAAAGACCAGGCATAGCAGACAAGACAACAAACAGGGCAAAAACATTCATTCTCATTATCCCTGCACTAAATGAATCGCCACAGTTACCCACACTATCTCTCAGCTTCACAACCCTGCTGTGGGCAGGGCCCTCGGCTATAATCAAGAAACGAAAGCTCCTCTCTCCCTCTCTTTTCCTCCTTCTCT
Organism: Brachyhypopomus occidentalis; assembly: GCA_020368025.1. Classification (NCBI taxonomy): domain Eukaryota; kingdom Metazoa; phylum Chordata; class Actinopteri; order Gymnotiformes; family Hypopomidae; genus Brachyhypopomus; species Brachyhypopomus occidentalis. The sequence continues at coordinate 5,172,195 of JAGXOD010001351.1, read as the reverse complement.
CCTTCTCTCTCTCCCCCCCCTCTTTCTCCTTCTTTCCTCATCTGTGACCCTTCTCTCTTTGTTCTTTTCTTCTCTTTGTTTTTCTGACAGTGACACTCACAATGGCGGAGCTCCCCGTGGTATCTGTGTTGGTGTTTCTCATTAGCAGTGGTGGTGTAATGGATGATGTTACCACGGGTGTTGGAGCTGAGTGAGGGCGGAGCATGATGGTGGATAGGCATGGGTAATAAAGGCCAGCCCTTGGCTAACTGCATGTCACCACACATCGGACACACTCACCCTAGGGACAAGAGAACACTCCTCATTCACACTGGAGTTGGTGTGGGGTGACCTTTTGAGCTGTGTGTGTGTGGATGTGGGGTGTGTGTGTGGATGTAAAGAGTACTACTCCCAATTCTAATCAGATAATCCCAACCGTTATCAGATAAATCCAACTGTAATCAGATAACTCCAACCCTAGTCGGACAACCCGAACCCTAATGGGACAAACCCAACCCTAATCAAGTTTTTCCTCTTAGGTTGAAATAGTTTAGACATTGTTGTCCTGAAAATGTGTTAGAATAAACAGAGAGAGCAGGAGGGCGGGAGACTGGGAGAAGGGCAGGGAGTGAGAGGGAGGGAGATGGAGAGAAAGAGAGAGAGGGAGGAAGCGAGAGAGGCCACAGATCTTGGCGTTTCAGCCGACCTCTCTGCCAGTTCCTAGTGGTCCTTCTCTCTCATTTGAACAGAAGCCATTGAAAGCTGCTGCTAATCCACAGTTAATGAAGCTCAGATGGAAATCAGCACTACTAAAGGAGGATGTTAATCCAGTCCTGTCTGAAGGAGGATGTTAATCCAGTCCTGTCTGTCTTAATCTAGCCGAAGGAGGATGTTACTCCAGTGGTACCTGCTGAAGGAGGATGTTAATCCAGTCCCCTCTATAACCCCGGAATTGAGGCCTTACTTGACGCCTGTTTATCCCGCTGTGGTGTTCGATGACCTTTTGCTGAAAGACTCTAACCCTTTGATGTGTAGTCCTCAGAGGTCCCACATGCTTATCTTCATGGCCTGATGATATTACAGCTTGTAAAATAAAGCTGTAATATGAGGGATTTTACTCATTAAAAATATCCACTGCATAGAGTCGGCTAAGCATCTGCGCATTTAAAACTCTTTTTAAAAATCTTCCGTTCAACAGTATTCAGTGTTCTCTCAGGGGACAGATAACATAAATCAAACAACACAGTCTGAGAATCAAAAAAGATGGTGATTCATACCTGAATCATCTACATGCAAACACTCTCTCTCACACACATATACACACACACACAAACATGTGCCCAGCCTGAGGCTCTGACATGGACCTCATGTGATGTTTCTCACAGAAGGGATATTGCAGGAATTATTTTGCTTACAAATCTGTCTTGCAGTGAGTGTAATGGGTAGTAGCAGATCCTCTTTGTGGAAGATAGTACACATTTCTCCTGAGGTGAAGCCCTGACTCGTTAATCAGAACAAAAACAGATTACCACACGGCTGTGTATTTGTTTACTAATCAGGAGGGTTTGTTTAGCTCATCACATCTGCATGTGAGAATGAATTCAAGACGGGACCCTTGAGATCGGAAGCAGGAAGTGTAAGAAGAGGACAAAACCAAGGTGTGTGTTGAGGCTTCCCCGCCCTCCTGAGGTTCCCTCTACACAGTTCCAGCGCCAGTGTGCCAGGGCACAGCCATGCATCTCAGTAGAACATCTCGTTCTCTTCTTTCTTCATGCTCTTCGTCTGTCTCTATTTTAAGGTCATGGTTGCCTGAGATAAGGGCCTGATCTAGGACTTGTAGATGGTACTGGTCCCTCCTCTCTCCCTCTCTCTTTCTCTGTCCCTCCTTCTCCCTCACCTAAGTGCGCAGATGATGACACACGTGCACTGCACCTGCTGCAGGACACACGTGCACACGTGTGCTCCTTTGGCCACGTCTCCGCCTGTAGCTGCTCCTCATTATATGGTTAGTAGCGCGACGCAGCAGCGGTGAGTCTTTCTGCTCTGTGGAGCTGTGACGTGTCTGCACGATGCTGCAGGATTTCGGTGCACTCCGCTAACTCTCATCGTGATGCATGCATTTCTGTTTCCAGCTGCGGAACAGTTTCATATTCTGAACACGTTGAATCGATTTGGTCTCAGTGCAGAAACATTGTTTTGTAGAGAAATCTTATTGATATTTCCCTGCTTGAAGATGTGGGCTTATATTGGTCTTAAATTCAATATTGAACCTGTGAGATGTTGTTTGTGTTATTTATTGAAATGGACGATTTCCACTTCTGCTCCGTTCAGAGTTTATCTTGGACTGTTTAGAGTGTGTGTAACCAAGACAGGCTGAATTACATTTATGTAGTTATAACCACATAAATTCTATTTATTTTTTACTTTGTGAACAGCCAGACTTCATCAAGGTCACAAAGGAATCTGTGCTCATCCAGATCTTGATCTGTTATGTTTTGAAGTCAGCTGATGGAAACAGAGGCACCTCCTCCACAGAGGGGCTCAGGAGCAGCAGGAGGGCAAAGCCGCCGAAGTCACTGACCGCTAGCGTGGGTAAAAAGAACAGGGTGGGGCAGTAAGGGGAGTTCTGTCAGACGTCTCTGGTGAGGCGGACCCCGGGCAGTAAGGGGAGTTCTGTCAGACGTCTCTGGTGAGGCGGACCCCGGGCAGTAAGGGAAGTTCTGTCAGACGTCTCTGGCAGAGCAGGCTGGCTCCTCTGACTCCTCCCCAAGCTGTGGCCTGTGACGAGTCCATTCAGTCTTTCTAATGGACTGGAGACAAAAAGGGATCAGTTGGAAGTGTGAGTGTGGGGTTAGTGTGGAGGCTACCGAGTTCAGTGTGGGGTTAGTGTGGAGGCTACCGAGTTCAGTGTGGGGTTAGTGTGGAGGCTACCGAGTTCAGTGTGGGGTTAGTGTGGAGGCTACCATGCTGAAGATGTGACGAGGCCAATGACCATGCCACATCCGCAGGCCCTGTTTAAACCCCAGCAGCCTTGATAGAAATGGATCAGATATGAAAGGAAAGCTCCTCTTTGCCCAGCTGAAGATCGGCTCTGTCTCGATCCAACGATCCATTTACGCCAACATGATACACACTGCATGATGTCACACTGATTCATACTACACACTGTAAACCTTTATAAATGATGTCTAGCAGCAGTGACTCTTTAAATACTATCAGTCATACGTCATTCCTCATACTCCATGTCATAGTTCATACTCCATACTCCATATGTCATACCTCATACTTCATACACCGTACTCCATATGCCTTACTTCATACTTCATCTTGTAGTGCTGCATTTGTGGTCATGGGGCTGTCATTCTGGGGCTGTTGAGTTACAAAGAGAGGGGTAAGAGATATGAGTGTAGAAAGGGAATGTTCATCAAAGGTAAGAGAGAGAGAGAGAGAGTGTGCACAAAGAACACAGGAAAGATAAAGAGATGAAGCTTTCATGCAGACAACTGAATTGTTATGGGAGAATAAATGAAGAAATGAAGCTGAATGTGCAGCTGAAGATGAAGCTGCTCTGCTATAGGAGCACAATGGAGGAGCAGATTCATGACTCCATAAAGCGATGTTGGCCATGGCTCAGGCCCGGCTCTGCTCACAGCTCAGCATGAGCAACGATCAACCTTCAGACCCCCAGGAAGAACCCTGGATGGAGAAGAAGGTGCACACCATCTCAGTGCAGTGAGTCATCTTACTGAAGCGTGATGCGAATCATATTTCTGAAGCGTGAACATCAGCGCAGTGAATCGAGTTACTGAAGCGCGAGTCGTGTTACTGAAGCGTGAGCATCAGTATAGTGAGTCGTGTTACTGAAGAGGACACTGTAGTCATTAATGCATATATTCCATATCACGCAAGGTTGGGGCACTAGTCACTGTTAAAGAAAGGACGGCTTCCATACATGTGACCACATGAGCACTGTCGACAGGGTTAATGGACCTCAATTATTTCGCTTATTGGTCCATCTAATGTGCATTCTGATATCGCCATGGCATTAACCTTGGTCCGCTGCTGAAGAGGTCAACCGAAATATTGTTATAGGCAGCTTTCTTTTGCTAAATGAGATCAAACATTCCTTTATGGGCCATTTTAAGGTTAGTGATGTAATGGTGCATAGTGGAAGATTAATATTGTCAGCAGTTGTTACAGTACAGACACAATGTCAGAAGCCAGCTAAGGAAGAGAGACCGGATTAATGGAGATACGATATGGACAATGACATGCCTCTTTACAAAGCATTCAGTCATGGGTTTTGAAATGTTTTTGGCAAAAACAAAAGTCACCCAAAATGTCAGATGACAGATTTTGGGTGAGAAATTTCTGGGGTGAAAAATGGAACCCCATTGCAATTCTACAAATCATCTATGAAAACCAAGAAACCGCTTGAATAGATGCAAATCAACTGTGAATCCTCAGGTCTCTGCAGCTCTCTGGACTGGTGGATGTGATCAGACTCTGGAAGCAGAACAGCACGCTGCCTTGATTAGTTGGAACATGAAGCATGATGATACGAAGCTTCTCACTTTTGAGTGAGAAAACACCTGGGCTGTGTGTGTGTGTGTATGTATGTGTGTGTGTGTGTGTGTGTGTTTGCAGGCATGCATGTGTGTGCATTCGTGAAGTAAGAGGTTGCTGTAAGCTTTGATATACAGTTAAAGAGAATTTTATTTGAGCAGCTCCATGTCTCAATGTCAAAAATGGCTTTCAAGGCAACAAAGGCGGTACAGAGAGGGTTAAGGGCAGGTATGTGCTGCAGACGGTGAGCTGTGTGCAGGTGACATTTGTGTGCACACAGACACAGTTCTAATCTGAGATTTACACAGTTCTAATCTCAGATGAACACAGTCCTAACAAAGTTCTAATCTCAGATGAACACACACTCAAATGTTGATGCAGAAACACTGGCAAAGCAAATCAACATTTCCATGGGTACGCTGGAACAGATGTTAAAAAGTGTTAGCCAAGGCTGAAGATGCAGACCCCACAAACCCACGACCCCGCATCCTTCTCTAAGAATCTGTATCGGATATTCCAAGGTGCAAACGAGTGAGAACATATAAAAAAGGCAGGTGAGTGTGTGTGTGGAGCAAGCAGTTTTACACACGCCTGGAGCTTGTCAGCTTTCCCACTCTCCTTCACAGCTGTTTTTCCTTTTTCATCCATTTTTCTTCACCCCTTTTCTTTGTCCTGTGTTTGACATTTTACAAATTGCTTTTTTGTACACTTCATACTACATGTCTGATACTCTCACTCACAGTCTCTCACTCTCTCTCTCTCTCTCTCTCTCTCTCTCTCTCTCTCTCTAATTGCTATCTTAGGGCCACACTAACCTTGAGCACTGGGGATAGAACTAATTAAATCCGCTTCTTCCACCGGTGAGTGTGTGTGGACTATATGTCATTTAAGAGGAGCAGAAGGTGGTCACGCCTGTATAAGCCCCGCCCCTTTTCTCCAGGCACTTGGAGGATGCACATGAGCACATTAGACATCTTTAAATGCCTTTCATTTATCTGGCAGGTCGGCGTTGCAACGCCGCCATTTAGGAAGAGGCAGCGTGAAAGTGCCAGTAATGGAATCCTACATGATTTTTATCTTAGAGGGTGAGAGACACGCACAGCCATGAAACTGCGTTTCATATCCGGCACCTTCAATCCATCAGCCTCATCCCCTGACACTAATGGTGTCACATGGTCACTGACACATTACTGCATGCGCTAGCTGTTCCTACTCCTCACATCTATGTATTAAGGACCCTTAATGAAGAGAGATTAGCAGATGAGCATCGGTGTGATCTCGGTACAGAAGGGTGAGGTATGGAAGCGGCTAATGCTTCACTTTGTAAACGCTTGTCCTCGTTTTGGAATGATCTGCGAGTCATAATGGACAAATTTTATTCCAAACTTACAAATGGTTACACGGGTGTCTCTGAGTGAAATGTTTGTGTCTAATCTGCATAAAAGGTCAAAGAGAAAATTATCTATCCTGCACGGAGTTAAATTTCATATTCACTACAAAATACTGTTATTAACCTATAAAGCTCAAAATGATCTTGCCCTTAAGTACCTATGCGATCTTATCATCCAGTATCACTCTACGTGTGTCCTTGAAGGCATCAGGGCGTATCTTTGCTGCAACGTGACATGCAGGTATTAGCACGCCCTCTACACAGGCTTCAGTCTTTCATGCCTCTGCCGAGCTGTACCTGTGGCCCTGAAGCCTGACTGGATACCACTGCAAGATATGGCTGTGATGCACCATCTCAGCTGAGGTTCCTCCACCAGGAGAACCTGGACCAGATAGCAGGTGAAAGCAGGTAAGTTGGTACATGTACAACACAAGCTAGGCTAACACAGGGTGTTGCCAATGGCGGTGAGGTGGTGTGGTGGTTAGCACTGTTGCCTCACAGCAAGGCGGTCTGGGTTCAATTCTCAGTCTGGGCTGCTCTGTGTGGAGTTTGTATGTTCTCCCTGTGCCTGTGTGGGTTTTCTCTGGGTACTTGGGTTTTCTCCCACAGTCCCACCAAAGACATGTGTGTTAGATTGCCCCGTACGTGTGAGTGCATGAGTGTGTGTTGGGTGTGTGGTGGAATGAGAACATGGTGTACCCTGCTTTCGCCCAGAGATGCTGGGATTGGCTGCAGCCCCCAGTGACCCCGACTAGTGGGATTAAGCGGTGCAGATAATGGATGGATGGACACTGCTATCAGGAAATTTTAGAGCACTTCATGCTTCCCTCTGCCGACAAGGTTTTTGGAGATAGAAATTTCATTTTCCATATTCCATTACTGTTGTGATGATGTCATCTGATCTGAGGTAAGTTATATTCCTAGTTATGCTGTTTTACTAAATACAAATGTATAATCATTTTGATCTTTTATTAAGGTAGTGAGAAACGCTGACAAGACAATCCTGCCAACTGGAAGGCTGAGCTGAAGGACAGGACAGTGGCACTGGTCATCAGCACAAGGTCAAAGGTCAGGGGTGAAAGTGAGACAGCTTTGATAGAGACTGCAAAAGACAGCTGAACTCTACACTAGACAAATACATAAAACTATAAACACCAGTGAATATCCAAGCAATGATGCAGTACATATTATAGTTTGTTAAAAGATACAACAATGAGTTGATGTTTATTTCATTTTGTTATTCAATCAAAAATGTATTTTATGTAATAAAATCAGTTAAAAATGGTAAAGCCCAAGATGCAGACTGCACAAAGGAGACGATCCAGCAGGACACCTGCAGGAACAGCGTGCCCTGAGTTACAGGACCAAGACACCTGCAGGAACAGCGTGCCCTGAGTTACAGGACCAAGACACCTGCAGGTACAGCGTGCCCTGAGTTACAGGACCAAGACACCTGCAGGAACAGCGTGCCCTGAGTTACAGGACCAAGTGGATCACAGACATGAACATACACTGGACACCCCGAAGTCCAAATGGCAGTGGGGGAGAACAGGTGTGAGAGCCTGTGGCTCCTGCAGATCCAGACAGATGAACATGTAGTGGTGAAATATGCAGACATTGTGAACAGATCAGGTGCGGAACACAACAGTGGTGAAAGAACTGAGAGGATGTGGTAGGTTAACTCCCAAGGTTGTCCCAGAGATGACAGGGTGTGAGCGGAGGAGGGGCACTAACACAGCCCAGGAATGACATCATCAGTCAGATTCAGATTCAGATCAGTCATCAGATTTTAACTAACAATGCACTCTGACCTCTGGAGTGTGTGCTGCTCTGTGTATGCGTACGTGTGTGTGTGTGTGTGTGTGTGTGTGAGAGTGTGTGAGCTTGTGTGAGAGAGAGAGAGAGACAGATTAGAGCCATGAGAAGAGAAATAAAACTGAGGAATATAAGAATAAAGAGCAGAGAGGCAGAGGTCAAACCAGAGAGAGAAAGAGAGGGGAGAGAGAGGCAGAGAGAGGGAGAGAGATAGAGGGAGGGAGGGAGAGGGAGAGAGATACAGACATGAGGATGGACAGATAGAGAGAGAGCACATGTGCATGGTGACTCATTTAAAGCAGTGTTTCTGTGCTCTCTGCACTGATTAAATTCTGCTCTGACATTTGGAAGTCGTGCTCTTTGACACAGTATGCTGTAATTGCACAGATCAGCCCTTTGTGTGACACAGTACTGCAATCAACCAACTCCAATTAGACAAGTGCAGTAAGACCCCACACGGCAACACAGAACATCCAGGAGAGAGAAAGAGCGAGACAGAGAGACAGATGCAAAGAGAGAGATACAGACAAGGTAGATGGGAAGAGGGAGAGATACTGACGCAAGGGTAGATGGATAGATGGAGAGAGAGAGAGATACAGACACAAGGCTAGTTGGGAAGAGGGGGAGAGGGAGAGATACAGACACAAGGATAAATGGATAGAGAAAGAGAGAGGTACAGACACAAGGGTAGGCAGATAGAGAGGGAGTGGGAGAGAGAGGGAGAAGACACTGTGTGTCATCTATGGATACTACAAGATTCCAGACTTGGTATTATTGTAAGTCTGAGGAACTCTCCCATCTTTTTCTCTGGGTTGTTTGACTTTTATCTAAACATGCCGTCTTTTAATGTGATCTGAGTTTTTGATATGTTTTGTAACTAGAGACTGAATTTAATGAGTTTGTGGCATGCAACACAATTAAGCCGACATTCATAAAACAATAAAGATAAATGAAACTATACACATAAATGAAACACAGATAAATGGTAATGGTGAAATATAATTAGATTGCTTCTGTGTGCTTTGTTCCCACAGTAATAAGACTTGTAGCTCGAAGCTCTAATTGAAATCGGTTATTGGAAAGTGCCATGGAAGGTAATGATAGCAGGACTGCAGGATGTGCAGGACCGCGGCCTCATCAGCAGCAGGACCGGGACGGTGCCGTGATGAACAGGCAATCAAGCTCATTCACACAACCAGAGCCAAGGAACTAAGGAGGAACCTAGATGCCCAACTCTGTCTGCTAAGGAGCTCTGGTCCTTACGGGGAGGGTGGTGATTCCTGCTGGGCAGCGCGTGGATTCGCTGGTGTGTCTGAGCGCCTCTGTGCTTTGGGAGTGGGTGTGCTAATTGGCACAGAGCATGCTATTTAATCCCCATTTAACTCATTAGGCACAGAAACAAACAGTCCTGCTCTCCATAATTAAGACAGATTTGTGACTCCAGACCCATGCGGCATGCGGACGATCTGATGCTGTCTGTCAGCACACGTCCCTCTGTCCTTCCTCTGTCTTTTGTCCAGAGTGTCTCACCCTCCTTTCACTGTCTCACTCCGAGAGGAGATCACCTGTCTCCCGGCACCTGCGGCTATCATCACCATGACAGCATCACCCCCCCCCCCCCCCCTTCAGAGCCATAATTAGGCATGTATACACCAGGCAGCCCCCGATCAGACACACACACACACACTGCCAATTACACCTCAAAGGTAAATCAAATCTGCCAGTATGGCTCCACCTAAGGCTCCATGTGAGAGCGAGGCGCTACACCACATGGGCAGAAGCGCAGCAAACACAATTAGCAGCACAACTCCAGACCCACGAGTGCAGAGATAATAGCAGCCTGGGTGCAGCGCAGAGAACAACTCAAGTGATTTTCCCATTCAGGCAGAATAACTGGTGGTACAAGAGGGGTCATATAGATTTTTTTCCCCATTTTTGCACGCACACACACTGTTCAGTTTTAAGGGGGTTATGAAGAGACTCATCACACAGCCTGTGCAGTTCGAGGGGCTCCACCACAGCTGCAGAGGTGCACCCTGCACACACACATGCTCCTCCTCCACAATGGGAGGCATGTGCACTGCTCCTGCAGTCCTGACCCAGCCAGGCCCAGCGTGGCCGCCGAGGAGCTCCTGGCAGTGTCGGCAGTGCTGGCTGTCTGCAACGCTCAGGCTGCCCGTGTGATGGACATGGATGACAGAAAAGCATTTAGTCCTCCGATCGTGGAGCTGTATGTGCTGTCGTGGGCTGTAACAAACAACGCAGACCTACACACACCAGTGCACAACTAACACACACCAGCGCGCAACCATCACACACGAACGAGAACACCTGGCACCATTGTTAGGTGCCAAGAACAACTCCCAGGTCTGGCGGCTTCTCGGTTGAGAGTCTTTAGAAGGCAGGTTTTGACTATGAGAGAGAGAGAGAGAGAGAGATTGTGAGAGATATACATTTAGAGAAAGAGAGGTGGGGGGAGTGGGGGGTATGGATGTCTCTCTGGGAAGCAGCTGTCAACGATGGGGACTGATGATCCACAGTCATTTAGCTCTGAATTCCCCAGCATGGCCTCTTCCTCACACCCACCTGCCTCTTCCTCACACCCACCTGCCGTATTCTCTGACATGCTACTTCACACATGCGATCCAAACCCAGACGAGCCCCGTCGTGCCCTTGCAGAGGTGATGAGTCTTCTGTTTGCCTCCCCATCATTTATAATTTGGATAATGTTCATTTTGTGACCAGCTGTCTGCTAATACTAATTAACTGTCTGCTCTTCTTTTCAGAGCAGCGATGCTGTCTCTCCTGTCCCCTACAGCTGCATGACCGCTCTTGACTTCCCGGTTAGTCCATCGCCAGCTGATAATTGTTATGATTGTTTATAATTAGATGAGACGTTAGACACTTCTCATTTGCTAAGATTTCGATGATTAGAATTAGACATGTGTTTCAGCGTTTATCCAGGGGCCAGGTGGGAGAAGGCACAGGGAGGAGGTCACCTGAGGTCATGAGTAAATGTAAGTACAGGTGATTATATCAAATTTTCCGGCAAGGCTTTCACAAACATTTAAAATGTCAAAGTAACATATATAATACTAGATATTCTGTAGCACATTCTATATAAACAACAATGTTGAGGTGAGTTTATTTAAAGTCTTCAGGTGCTAGAGATTTTATATTTTAATAACCAGTTCAGTCGGATGTGACGAACATGAATATATACAGAGGACCTGCTGGCAAAAATTATATACACCTAAGTTTGAAAGTCACATACAAGGAATCCTGAATATTTTACATATTAAAATGTATAATTTCAGTCCGTGCTGCAAATGAAAGACCCCTCCCCTCTTCATATATGCCTTTCAGTCTTCATCTCTTATTAAACAGCAAAATATCTGTTCTTGTCCTCTTCTTTCCTGAGCTTTCTTCTCAATGTAACTTTTAGTTAAATCACTCACTTCTCCACCTGCTCCACCACACTCTTAAACACACCACTCTTCTCCACCTGCTCCATCACGCTCTTCAACACAATACTCTTCTCCATCTGCTCCATCACGCTCTTCAACACAATACTCTTCTCCATCTGCTCCATCACGCTCTTCAACACAATACTCTTCTCCACCTGCTGCATCTCTCTTTTGCATACCTTTCCATGTGATCCTTACATGCTCTGTGCGCTGAGAATATTATATAATCTAATCTAGCTGTTCCATGACTAAATTCCACCATCTGCCAAAGCCCCAGGTAATGTGTTAATACCTTTCCCACCCAGCATTCATGGGCTTGTTTGGGAGAGTCGGGGACTCTCATCAGGAATGCAGAGAGAGCCAGACATTTGATTTATGGACTGTTGAAATACATCGGGATGAACAAATAGAACACTGTTCAACACACACTTAACTGCAGCAGCACTGTTACAGCCATTAAGTGGCTGTAAAGTGTCTCCTAATCAATTCAGACTGTAATTGCTTATTAACAAATGGGCTGTAAAATGATAGTGTGTTGGCTAGCAGTTGTAGCCTCACAGATGGAGCTGCTCTGTTGAAGCGGCTGGTGTCTGTACTCCGTCCTGCACGTTTAGTCCTGCTTCAACATTACCACCAGACACTGACCCTAATGTGCGGGACACGAGAACGCAAAATGACCGAAGTGTCTGGCAGCAGAATCCTCACATTTCTTTTGATTCGTTTCTTCTTCCTTTATCATTCCTTTTCTCTGCAGTCTTGCCGCAGAACATGATGCAAGGCGTCCTTAAGAAAGGGATTAATGGTCGTGTAGTGACATCCTCGCACGCTTATTCAGGACATGCGCCGGAACTGCTGTGCACTGTCTTGAGTTTCGATTTCCACTGAAGCCAAATCTGTTCATCACAAATTCAACAATAACCTTTCCTGAGCTTTCATGAATAAATCTCCCCATATCTGCTCGAGTGTGAGCATGTATCTGTATCTGCGAGAGAGAGGGGAGGCCACATATAGAGAATACAAACTCGACAGCGTGATGGGTCTTAATGTGCAGTACAGCAGTGTGGATAGTGACAGTCATGGTGCTTCCTCAGAGAGCTGGAAGGGACAGTTTTGTTGGGTGGTCCTCTGACAGAGCTGGAAGGGACAGTCTTGTTGGGTGGTCCTCTGTGACAGCTGGAAGGGACAGTCTTGTTGGGTGGTCCTCTGTGACAGCTGGAAGGGACAGTCTTGTTGGGTGGTCCTCTGTGACAGCTGGAAGGGACAGTTTTGTTGGGTGGACCTCTGACAGAGCTGGAAGGGACAGTCTTGTTGGGTGGTCCTCTGTGACAGCTGGAAGGGACAGTCTTGTTGGGTGGTCCTCTGACAGAGCTGGAAGGGACAGTCTTGTTGGGTGGTCCTCTGTGACAGCTGGAAGGGACAGTCTTGTTGGGTGGTCCTCTGACAGAGCTGGAAGGGACAGTCTTGTTGGGTGGTCCTCTGACAGAGCTGGAAGGGACAGTCTTGGTCCTCTGAAGCCCTGCTGGCTTCCAGCTCCAACAATGGGGGCGCCACAGAGCTCAGGTCCTGACACACGCACATCCTACCAGCTGCACTGCCCTGGATCCACTACAGCAAAGACACAAATGGCTGGATGAAGGGGTGTGGCCTAAACAAACCACTCTGAGCTAAGATTATCAATACAGATTATTATAATAGATAAAGATTAATATCAACAGTTATAAAAAAGATTATTATAAAAGATTATCAACAGGTTATTATAATAATGATTATTATAATACAGTCGATTAGCAGATTATAAAAGAAAGATAATTGATAGATTTATCAATATTCTAAATCTATATATAATTTTTTCTTTCTTCACATACATATGTCTGAAGTGTCCCAGTAGTTGCCATAGTAACTCCACATGTTTACTTCAAATCCTGAGTTGTGGGAGCACACCGTGTCATCTGGACCTGTGCGTGCAGATTTCTTCTTACCATCACTCCCCTCCACTCCACTCCTCCCCTCTCCTCCCCTCTCCATTCCCCTCTCCTCCCCTCCCCTCCTGTTAGACAGTTCTCAAGGGCACCCTTTAAACACTAACTTACTTTCTTCTGCCCTGTACCCTGCTAAAGTGAATATCATAAATTTATCAATTTATTTCTACTTTATTTCCTACTTCATTAGTTTCTAGGACACCGTGCAGCTCGAGGGAGAGGACGAAAAAGCCTTCCTCCTTTGAGAGTAAAAATGCAATTTCACAGTCAGCTTGCACTGATGTTTTACACCACGCTGGAGTGAAAACAGATATGGCCGACATCTCTTATCAGACTCCAGGGAGACAGGCGGTAGGAAGTTCTGCTGCAGTGTGTTAAATCTTCCCAAACGGCATCGGAGAAGTGGCTACCGACCCGGACTAACCCTGACCCAGACGTGACTGCTCATGCTGCTGGCTTACTTAAGATATGTTGCTATCCGTCTTCAAAAACCAATATTCATATATTTATATATTTATGAAATGAAAGAGAACACACTTGTACTGAGCCTTGCAGCTCCACAACACTAACAGACCATCGCTGATCTTAAACATGGCTACAGTACACATGGACACGGCTATAGGACATGTCAACACGGCTATAGGACACGAAGACACATTCATACGGTTTTCGACAGTGAATTGTTTACTCGTGTTCAGCTTGTTACATGAGGAGGAAAAGATAAGAAGTGATAGGACATGCACATATGAGGATTTCATAGACAGAACACTAATGAAGAAATCACATTTATTCCAGCAGCCTCCACTCTCTCACACACACACACACAAGCTGAAGCAAAGACTGTAGAATAGTCTGCTGGATTATTCTTGCTTCATTAGCTGGAGTCCAGCACACAGACTAATTCTGCACCAGAGTGATAATGCTGACTGACCCAGTCACGCCACTGAACAGAACGGCATAAACACAGAGCCTTGCTGCAGAACAGGAGTGAGACTGAGAGCATTCGGCATTCCCACAGCACCAAGAACCTTAGAGACTGTGGACGCACTGTGGACACCCAGGCCAGCGCAGACATTGACCCACTGGAGACACTACAGTTCATGTCTGTGCTTCGAGCTCACATCCACACTCTTACATACGCACTCATGCTCTCGCTCAGAAACCACCCAACTCTCTCAACATTTTAAAGTTTAACGTCATGGCCATAGGTAGACTATCAAGTAAATGACAAACATCATTTTTAAAACCTTTAGATAACAAGACTGTGTTAGCATCAGGCCTGTGGTCAAGTGCGGTAGAGTTCAGAGTTTACTGTTCTTCTGGAACTGAGAGACCAGGCCTAAGACTTGCTCTGATGCTGTGATGACTTTATTCTGCAGGTAGGAGGCGCTGTTGGTGCTGGTCTCTTGCAAGTAGTAGCGGTAGTTGACCATGATGCCACAGGAACTGGCCATGCCCCTGGGGCTGATGTCAGCAAGCCAGTTGAGCCGCCACAAGGTGGCGCCGTTCTGCAGGTGGAAGTTGGCCACAGGGTTCAGGGCGTAGCCACGCCTTTTCTCCCCGTACAGGTACCAGGCGCACAGGCGCAGCAGGACGGGCTTCAGTATGTGCGTCAGCCGGTCGGAGCGCAGCCAATCAGCAGATGTGAGAAGAGCTCGGAGGGCATCCAGGGCGGAAGGACCTGGCGCTGCCCCCATCACCTCCTCCACCTCCCTCCACTCCTGCTCGGAGAGTAGCTCGATAGCACGGCCCTCCTTCCTGTGCTGGCTGAGGAAGCCCTGCAGCCAGGCAGTGAATCCGGGGATGGGGGACAGGCTGGAGAACTCAGCCATGTGGGGAAACTCGCTCTGTGGACGGAGCAAAGACGGCACAGGTTACTACGGCAGCGGAGGGTGTGCAGGATGTACTGCAGCAGAAGCACTCAAGCACCCCCCCCCCTTCCGAAACAACTACAGACAACCACTTCTGGTTTCTTCAAATCCCTTCTGGTTTCTTTTTCTCCACAAGCCCCTCTCTCTCTCTCTCTCTCTCTCTCTCTCTCTCTCTCTCTCTCTCTCTCTCGTGTGCTCTCTCTCTCTCTCTCTCTCTCTCTCTCTCTCTCTCTCAGATTGGTCCCTGAGAGCAGAGAGTTTAAATCTGTTTCTTCCCCCCACAGCCTCTATCCCTCCTTCACTAGTGGCTTCCACATCACACACATGGAGGAAGAGAGGATAAGCGCGTCCGTAGGTCACTTTCTATTCATCAACTCAATTTAACAAATCCTTGGTAGTGGGCGGAGTGTGTGGGGTGGGCGGAGTGTGTGGGGTGGAGGAAGTTGAAAAGAAAGTGTGAGGCGATTGGAACAGACACTTCTCCTGCACTTCTCCCATCCCCCCTCCCCCCTTCCCCCCAGCTCCCTTCATGACCTTTTTATGACCCTTTCATTTTCTTCACCCTCTCTAACTTCCATCACTGTGGATGTTCCCCAGTGTCAAAGTGATTCACATTCTCTCCACTTTCTCAACATATACCCTGCTCAAACACACACACACACATCAGTACGAAAATATGCCCATTGTAGCCAATAACACACACATCCTCCACCCTGCCCCTGTCCTGACACACGCTACACACCCAGGACCACCAACCCCACTGCTGTAGCACCACATACAAATCTTGCCAGTATGGACCATCTGCACGAAATTATACCCATCAGTCCAAAACACACACACACACACACACACACACACACTACACAAGCAGTCACTCTGGGTTTTATTTCATCAACATTTCCCATGAGGCAAAGCGTCCTCTGAAATTATACGGCTTTAGTGCTGCTCATTTTTGTTCAGCTCCCTATTCACGTTTGCCCTCCTCCCATCAGGCATTTACATGTCTCTCCACATCCTCCCTCATTATTAACGATGACCACTGAGATTTCATTAGTTTTCTATGTATCTCTCATCCTTCTCATCTCCATGGAGATGTGGAGGCATGTGAGTATGAGGTCTGCCTCTGGGTGGCGCTGTGCAACAGAGTTGTCAGGGGTATTTAGTCAGAAGGCATCTAACCCTAGAGGGTATCTAACCCTAAACCCCAACCTTTACCGTCTCAGTTATGTCATCCCCACGCGGCCCAGCCAATCAGAGAGAGTCACACAGAAGCCATAAACAAGCACTGCAGCTAAAGGGAATTTTACATGAAATGGCAACCAAAGTCTTTACATGTCATGTTATTTTTCACCAGTTACATTAAGCAAAGAAGAACCCAAGAGCCACAGTGGTTATATAAAGTAGTTTTACTGGAAAGAAACTCAGGTTCCCACAATCCTCTGCCTTGCCAAAGTGAAACTAATCAATCAGAGATGAGTAGCTTCTGCTTGAGGGACCAGCAGCTCTTCAGCAGAGGAGTTTATTTCAGGCAACAATGGCCCACTGGCAGTCTGGGCTCAGTTACACAATACTTCCACATGCTCTACAAACCTGTGTGCATGTCTACATCTACAAAACACCTTCTTCTTCTTCTAGCATTATTATTAAGTAGCGCAGCATCAGTCAGCTCGATGTCCTGTAGTTTATAGAGCACTTAAGTAGATTATATGAACAGAGGGAAGAAATGCAGCCTCTTACATCCCTCCACTCCTTAGAAGTATCGTTCTCTCTCTCTCTCTCCCTCTCTCTCTCTCCCTCTCCCTTCGTTGATTGCTGGTGGATTCTGATAGGGTAGAACATGCAGCCGCTGAAAGACGTTTCTGCTCCAGGGTGTGCATCCAACCCAAACCAACCAAGGCCAGCACCGCGCTGACAGATACGCGCCATGAGAACTCTACAGTTCTGATGTCATAGGTCTGCAGGTTAGGGATGAGTGCCTCATTCTGCTTTCTCTTCGTTCATATTAGCTCAGTAATGTAGTTTTTGTGTCTTTATATTAGTGCAGTACATTTAGTTACTGAGTATTTGTTCATATTAGTGCAGCACATTTAGTTATTTCATGTTCTTTTTTGGGACCTTAGTTTGGTTTCTAGACCTTTTTGGCACATGCTCACACTCTACGCTACATTTTCCTACTAAATCCGAATAACAAAGAACTAAACTACGCATCTTTTTAATGGCATTAAAGAGAGTTCATCGTCTTGGTCTGGTGGTTGGGTAGGCAAAAATATTTTATTTTAGGGTATCTAATTGTGCAGCTAACAGTACCAATATGCTATATGATTTAGCACTCTATCAGAGCCTCCATTACTGTGTCCAACAATGATCTGATTTGTGTGGCTGAATCACTCCATCTCTCTCCTGTAAATGCTGTTTAACCCCATTGTACTCATACATTTCTCTAACACTGATGCATGCATGAGAAAATGGGCAACACATGAAATGATATATATATAAGAATGAGAATAAGAATGATATGTATATAGTTTGAGTGCAATAGAAACAACACCTCTTAAAACTGACCTGCAGTTCACGAACCACCCTCTTGATGAGGTAGTTGCCAAGCTCTACCCCTTGCAGGCCAGCCTGGGTGGAGGAGATGGAATAGAATATGGCGGTTTTGATCTTCTGCATGTCCTCCACTGCATCCAGACTTGCAAATTCTCGCACGATACTCTGAGAAAAGAACCAGCAGAATAAAGAGGCAGGACAGGCGTGACCACAATGGACAGGCGTGACCACAATGGACAGGCGTGACCACAATGGACAGGCGTGACCACAATGGACAGGCGTGACCACAATGGACAGGCGTGACCACAATGGACAGGCGTGACCACAATGGACAGGCGTGACCACAATGGACAGGCGTGACCACAATGGACAGGCGTGACCACAATGGACAGGCGTGACCACAATGGACAGGCGTGACCACAATGGACAGGCGTGACCACAATGGACAGGCGTGACCACACTGCTGTGGAAAAAGCTAGCCAGGTAAGTACTACCACCAAGGTTCTGTCAACACTGGTATCTAACTGTCCTTCACCTGAGGGAACGGAGCATGAATGAAGCATTAGCAACATCTCACCTGGATGTTGTCAGAGATGTCCTGTGTGAGTGCCACGTGCAGAACCACCAGAGGCTCCCCGGGCATGGAGGCGTGGGTGAAGGTGAAGCAGCGACGGTAGGGCCCGACTCTGCGCTTGATGTCTGTCCAGTTGCGCACCGGGTGGACGGCCTCATACCTGCAGCAGCACATGGGGACAGGGTCCTTTACACCACCCACAGGAGGACAGGATCCTTTACACCACCCACAGGGTGATTGAGGCCCTGGGGGACTGCCTGGGGGACTGCCTGGGCCTATAGGTATTATATGAATAACTGTGTGTGTGTGTGTGTGTTGGTGTCTTACTGGCTGATCTTCTGAAGGAGCTCGCAGGGGGACTGCCAGGTGATTCTCTCCAGCTGAAGTAGACCAACGGAAAACCACTCGGACAAAAGGCTCTTTAGAGTGCTGTTAAGGTCCTAATACACACACACACACACACACACACAATTAATACACTAATACGGTCATCAGTAGCAAACATCAGGAAACCTGCATCCCTGGGCTCTAGCATAAAGTAGAGCAGGTGAAATGGTCTACAGTCTACTGTAACGCAGTCTGTCCTCTACTTGTAGTATTGTTGTCAAGTCCCATTGTTGAGTATCAACCAGATTCACTGCCAGATCTACAGCTCCTCTGTGATCGACTCTGAATTGCTTTGACAGGATTTGCATTTTCAGCACACACTTGCAAAAAAATGACAAAGATAAGGACAGATACTGCTGGTACCATGAAAGCATTAAAAGCTAGGCTACATGTTGGCGAGAAGCAAGAGAACTTCAGCAGCCCATAGATTCGGTTATGCTAGTCTACCTCCCCTGTAGAACTGGTAGTGCTAGTCTACCTCACCCATAGAGTTGGTTATGCTAGTCCACATCCCCTGTAGAACTGGTAGTGCTGGTCTACCTCACCCATAGAGTTGGTTATGCTAGTCCACCTCCCCTGTAGAGCTGGTAGTGCTAGTCTACCTCCTCCACAGATTTGGTTATGCTAGTCTTCCTCCCCTCCCCAGTAGTTGGTTATGCTAGTCTACCTCCACTGAGCGGATCTCTACTGTCATCTCCAGGACACCCAGGACCAAGTCCACAATCACTTTTTGTAAGACATAACTGCCAGCAGTGCTTCTATAGCCATGATCACCAAATTGTCGATCCTCCTCCCCAATGACCTATGAAGTCATGCAAGGACATGAACGATGACCGGTTGGTTCCAAATGGATAGCGTCTCCCGACCAAGACGGCAAGAATTTATGCCACTGTGATTGGATAATCTGACACAGTGAACGCTGTGAAATACATTAAACGTGACATGTGTCACTGATGTGCACCTTTCATTCCCTGATTGTATCCAATGCGCCCTTTTCTCCATCACTTGTTTTGGGGTGTAGCAGGAGTGGAGAGCGGGAGGAGGTGTGCAGGGTTCGGCTGCGGCTGGTCTGCCTCACTCTGCTGGGCTGTCAATCACAGGGCTAAGTGCTCTTCCTGGCCTAATGCCCCTGCTAGCTGCATTTCCACTTTACTTTTAAAAAAAATCACCCAACCCACTTTGGACAGAATTTTTTTCTAAGCTGGATGTTCCTCCACTTTAAACGGTAGAGCAGCACTTCAAACTCTGCACCCACCAGTTTCGTGTTTGCTTACACGGCTGAATTTTGTCCAGGTCCACAGGCACATCACACACAGATATGCACCATCCTGCTCTAGCCTAAAACTTCCAGAAGTACAAAATGCAGTGCTCTCAAAGTACGCACGCAAACACACACACACACACACGTGTACACACAAACGTGCAGTGCTCTCAGAACTTTACACACACACGTTTATAGGGCTAAAGACATATAAGTAAGGCGTGTGTGAGTATGTTTAATACATGACAAACAGAACAATTAGATCAAATGTGTTGACACCACAGGCTGTTTCCAGAGTGCTTCTGCAGGGCATTATTTACCACAACAGCTGCTGCACTGTTCTGGCTGGAGACCCCAACAACCCCACACCACGTGGCCAGAGCCAGTCAGGGCGAGATCTAGACTTCAATAACCCTGCAGCTGATCAGAAATCCCTTTTAACAAAATGTTTTGCCATCGGAGGACAGAGCAGAGATGAGAACGGGGGCGGAGGAAGGACTTATGAAGCTCACTCTTCCTCATAGGCAATATTGTGAGCTTGAAGAGGAACACTGTTTAGGTCCCTACGTGCTTGCTACAGCCTGTACGACTGTCTCTGCTACTGACTGAACTGAGTCTAGATGACACAAGTGTTGTGTGTGTGTGGGTGTGTGGTCCACCTTTACACCTGCAGGTCACGCCTACTCTACTGACCCATGTTTCTGTGCGTGGTGCTCTTGGTGTTACACTTGGATTGGATTAGCATTTGGGTTTGAATTCCATTCAAACTCTACCGGATGAAGCAAATAAGTAAAATATACAGTGCCTCCAAGTAGTATTCAACCCCCTGCAGGTTTACACATTTAGAGTTAACTTAGCATTTTGAAATTGGACTGTAGATGGGAAAATACACTGCAGCAAAAAGAATGTAATTTATCTGATTATTTATTTTTTAGTTTCATATTTTTCATATTAAGTTTCATATTATTAATCATTTTTTATAATCCTGATCAGGGCAGCACAATCTGGAGTAATCTTGGCTCAGTCCTCCATGCAGATCTTCTCAAAGTTGTCTAGGTTCTTTGGGCATGGCCAGGCCCCTTGGCTGAGGAGCAGCCCCATAACATGATGCTGCCTCCACCATGCTTGACTGTAGGGATGTTATTCTTGGGGCACCAAAGAGCTCGATCTTGGTCTCTTCAGACCAGAGAACCTTAAACCACTCTGTCTTACAGTCCACCAAGTGATCATGAGCAAACTTTAGATGGGCTTGACATTACGCTTTGAAAGTAAAAAGGTACCTTGTGGGCTCATCTGGAACGGAGAACACTGTGGTGGAGTACATTGCTTATAGTATTTATTGAGATCTTCGCAGTTCTCGCAGAGCTCCCTCCTTCTTGTCCTTGGGACGGCCTTGACCTTTGGACAAGCCTGGACTCAGCACGAAAGGAGACTTTGAAAGTCCGTCCAGGCCGTGGAGGATTAACAGTAGTTCCAGAACCCTTCCACTTCTGGGTGATGCTCTCATCAGTGGAGACTGGTAGGCCCAACTGCTTGGAAAGGGTTTTGTACCCCTTGCCAGCCTTGTGACCCTCCACGATTTCATCCCTGATGGCCTTGGAGTGTTCCTTAGTTTTTCCCATGTTGATCATGTATGAATGCTGTTCACCTGTTGGGGGAGGGGCTTTGATAGTCAGAAGAGGAAGGAAAAATCCAAAGTTGAATCTCATTATTGTTAATTCCTCAATTACGTCTTAATAACGAGGGAACTTAACAGAATTCTGGTGGTTTGAGGGGTTTAATAATAATTGACCCTCTGGTAAACTTTTGGTAAATATGAAAAAAAATTAATAAACAAAAGAAATACAATTATTTTTGCTGGAGTGCATGTCACATGTCCAGGCCCATCTATAGTCTAAATTTCAAAATGCTAAGGAAACCTGCAAAATCTGCAGGAGGCACTTGGTGGAGCAACTCGTTTGTAATTATAGGTATTAATCATTTTTGATAAACCCGATCAGGGCAGCACAGTCTCTGGAGTAATATATATATATATATCTTACACTGAATGAAAAATGGCCCAGGTTCTGCCTCATCAACCCCAGGTGTGAACATCAAACACGGTTTAGTTTTCATGCCGGGATGCACGTTGTAGGACCTGCAGGATGCTCCGTGTGCTTGAGTGCTTTAATCACTTCACATGGCTTTGAAATCCCTTCGATTTCCCCTCAGCTCACAGTCATCCACCTCACAGCGCACCTCCTTAACCGAATAGTTAAATGAAGCTAAGAAGTATTATTCACTATGGAGACTATGGTTCCAATTTGTAAATTACATTACAGGACTATGCGTTTTGGTGTTAAAATATTAATCAATAAATAAAAAATTAAAGATTTATGTTCTGGTGAAATGTTACACACATATTGCCTTTCTTAATACCCAATAGTTATTAGTACTTTAATAAAGCTATTCCTCCTCTCCCAGACTGCTCTGTTTCTGCTAATAATGCAGTCTAGGCCTGGTTCCTTGGTACAGCAATAGTTCAAGTTTAGTCTGTAGACATAATCTAAAGTATGAAGCAAATTAAACTCCTTTGCTTTCTCTATATAGAGGTCATCCCATGCCAACTCACCAAGGCCTCTCAGATCCTGTCATGGATTTTCTTGGGAAAAAAATAATAATGTGGAAACATCTATTAGGTTCATGCCTTCAACTCAAATACTGTTGGGGTCCTACTTATTCAAATAAATATTAACACTTTCCCAGAAAATACATTAAGGAAATTGGAATAATCCTTCTTCAGAAAATATACAGTCAAAATATTAAAGTGGGTTTTCAGCTCAGAAAGTGGTATTTTAATCTGTAGCACTTTTTTTTGCAGCACTAAATAACTCAAAGATGTGACAAAACACTACAAAGACACAAAATGGTGGCAACAAAGTGAAAACGAAATAAAAAAAATGAATTCATTTTGGTGAAAAATTTATGCTTATTATTTTGAATATTGTAAATCAACATGTTGCACATTATCATTATGGTTTCTCAGATGTTCAGTACAATTTTCAACCCAATCCAGTGAAAATAGCCAATTGGTGAGGCTTAGAATACACACAAAGAATTGCAAAAGTGATGAAATTTAGGTCAGAAGGCCAACTTCAAAAATTCTTGTGTAAAAAAAAGTGATTTGGTAGAGCTACAGGATTTTGCTAGGTTTCCTGAATTTAATACATGTCTAATGTGATTTCTTCCAAGAAAATCTAAGTAGTTTGACATGGAATGACCCATAAACTTGGCAAACTGAACCACATAAAACTGAGTGGGATTAGAAGTAGACATAAGGGGACATTTTGAGTATTACATCAGTTATAATTAACAGCAACACAAGTTTTGTTGAACATACAGCTTCAATTACTGACAATATAACTAAGAAATCCCTCCTGTATCTAGAAATCCCTACTACATCTCTGGTAATATAGGAAGATGCTAAAGGTCAAAGAATATCAGGAAGTGAAATACTAAATAAAAATACTAATTAAAATGCTGATGACCAATGATAGAACCACATTGCACTAGGACTGTGAAACTGATTGATTCACCTATTGTCCAGAATTTGTTCACAAGACTCAACAGCACACAGTGTTGACACCTAAGTGTCACGTGGGGCCTGATTGCCTTAAGACATACAGAAAAGGGGGAGTGTATATTAAAAAACGTTTAAAATAAAGTACATTTCCTGCACGTATTGCCTGTCACCACACATGCTAAAGCAGGGCGCAAATGGTCTCGCAGTGTCTTAACGTTTGTCATAAGTGGGGCAAAAGTCACCAGCCGCTCTGTATGTTCAGGTTACCCACAACTCACTGCAACATGAGACCACGGTCCCAGTTAAGAAGCGCTGCTGACGTTCAGTAAACGCCTCCTCGCGTTTCAAATACATGACCAATGCCACCAATTAGTTTTCACATCACCTCCACTGACAACATTGTGAATCTTTAAAGTTGAATCTACTCTAGTACCATGTGCGAAGAATCACTGTAGAGTGTTAGTAGTTACCCTCATATGTGGACTGTCTGTAACTTTAGAAGACGTAATGTCGAGAACATCGGCACGCAGGTCCACCAAAAACTTCACCCCGCCTTCTACCCGACTAATGTGACTGAGCAACTGTCTGTATCTGGGCGTTAGGCTGTAACGCAGTCTGTCCTCTACTTGTAGTATTGTTGTCAAGTCCCGTTGTTGCGTATCAACCAGCTTCACTGCCAGATCTACAGCTCCTCTGTGATCGACTCCGAATTCCTTCGACAGGATTTCTAGAAACAGTAACTTCTGGTCCTTTCCCAGATTTTTGTAGAAGTTCATAAATTCCATATTACTCGAATCGGCGGGTGGCGGGGACTTCTCTCTCGTCTCATATGTCGGCAATGGTACCACGGTCCTTCGCAGCATCTCCTCCATGTTTCTCCTATGGTTATGCCCTACAGCAGAGGACCATGTACGAACGCTTCGATAATTCCACACACTAATATTCTGGAGAGGCTTTAAAACACGGAAATGTCGCCAGGTCTTTGTAAACGCACACAGAGGACACCCTAAGTGAATGGAAGTCATGGCACACACGAAATACAAGAGCACTACCAAAATAAACCTTTGACCTCGTGAATTGTAGAATCATTTCCGCTTTCTTAAAGGGGACGTGTACCACAGCCGTACCACAGGTGCACCTTTTGGTATTATTATTATTTCATGCGCGCCTTTTCTCCAGTTTTTTTAAATTGATACAATACATAAATTAAACATGAACGACGTTTTTCTTAAGATAGTGTGTAAACTAAACCACCTTGAAGTTTAATAATGGTAAACACATTTTGCTGATATTCTCGAGATCGAGGATACACTTCATTAGAGATCCTTGGCTAATTAACACAATTTCATCCAATCACATGAGACGTTTCAGTTTCGTTGGGTCCCGGATGTTACTGTAGGCGACAGCGGTAGGCAAACGTTGAGATCGATATATTTATGCATTCTGATGTTTAGTAAGAAATTGTATGTTTTCAGTTATGTTCAGCGATCTTCTGCAATACACACCTTTTCAAACATAGGTTAAATTGCTTTCGTAAGAACCTATGTTATGTTAGCCTATGCCATTCGAGTTGCATGCTGGCTAGCTAGCTAGTATGACTGTTAGCTAAATTAGCGAGAAATAGATATCCATCTAATGAATATGCCTGTAAATTGTCTAGATTCTTTATGTATTGTCAAACTACTCGGTATTCAGTGATTGTGTGTATTTATTTGTATGCAGCATCAGCTTTGTTTAAATTATCACCCCTCTTGAACTGGCATCAGCTCTGAGTAATGGCTAAACAGAACAAAAGAGGAAAGGGCAAGGTGAAGAATCCGGGAGAAACCGCGTTGAGCGACGACCCGTTCAGCGGAGACACACTTTTGTGAGTAGCACTGCTAACGAGGTCACTCATTTGAAACCTCTTTTCCACTAGCGTTCTCTCAGTAAATCCCTATACAATCCTTTGAATTGTATCCCGTGGCCTCCTTGCTCAGTTTGAGGGCTCGTGAACGTGTGCGCGACATAGTAATGGCCCATTTTCAAAGGGAGAGGGTCTGACGCGTCAAGCAGAACACGTGGCATTTAGCGCATGAGCTAGGAATATGCTTTTGCTGTTCAAATAGAAAGTATGAGCAGATGTCAGTCGTATGTGCAGTCCTTCTATCGTTTATACACATCTGGAGAAGGGCAGGTTTGCATGCTGTCCCTCCGTGCCCACTCGTGTACTCTGCTTGGTGAAGCTGTGTTGAACACATAAAAGGAGGGTGAGGACAAACCTGGACTGTGGAACCTCACCTCTGCCAGTTTCTGCTTTTTTTCCATGTTCCCTTTTGTAATTCATTCTAATTGTGCCTTTTCACTGGCTTTCTCGCCTATACAGAGACGTGTCTGTATGCATTGCTAAAAGAAAGTCCCATTTAGATTCACCTGGTATCATAGATTTTATGTGCATCATTGTGTTGAGTGCACCATTTGTTATTCAGCTGAAAGTATCCAGTAGTTAACAGCATCACAAACAACAGCTGTGCATTATTATAAATAACACAATGTTTCTTCAGCTGGAAACGCCTTCCATGTTAGAATGAAAGATGGTGACAAATTGAGCTCCTGAATAAATGATCTTCACCCACACTCGTTAATCTAACCATGTGTGAAGTGAGTGGGCGGGTGCTGGCATTCATTATCCACTGCTTTGTACTCCATCTTTTTATGAATAAATTAATTTACCATGATATCTGATGCATTATATGGGCAAAACAAATGCAGACAGAGCCATCCATCTCCAGTGCTGGTAATTAATCAGACAAAGGGAGAGAAATAGACACCTGTAAGTGCTTCTGACAGCCGCCTCTCATGGCCATGGCTGTTGGCATGCCATCACCCACTCCAGTGAAGGCAGAGGGCTGCTCAGAGACAGGAAGTGTAGCTGCTCCTCCACTCTTCACTGTACTACCAGTTATTTCTTCTCATCATCACGGCTTTAACTACTTATTCTCTCTCTCACCCTCACCCTCCTGGTTAAGTGGGAAGTCCAAGAAGATGAAGGTGTCCAAAAGGGGCCCTGGAGAGAATCAGAAAGGCTCCAAGCAGCAGAAGGTACATTTTCATTGTCATCTGATGGTTCACTCCTTAACCCAAGAGACATTAAGTTAAAGTTCAGGTTTATTGAGAGGCCCATTTAGCTTTAATATGAGTGTACATTACCAAATGAGATTGTTTAGTACTGTATTTTGGCTCAGAGGTACTATGCAGTAGTGTTTCCCAGCCTTTCCCCCACACATTTGGTCTATACTAACTGGTACTGCAGTCAGGAGCACCGAGGCCCTGGTACAGGTCTCCCTGAGGCCTGGGTCAGTGCACACAAGCTATATTTGTTCAGCACTCATTCTGTTAATAATCTTTCAGAGCAAATTCTGAGCTGTCATTATAGGTGGTGCAGATTTGCCAT
Organism: Brachyhypopomus occidentalis; assembly: GCA_020368025.1. Classification (NCBI taxonomy): domain Eukaryota; kingdom Metazoa; phylum Chordata; class Actinopteri; order Gymnotiformes; family Hypopomidae; genus Brachyhypopomus; species Brachyhypopomus occidentalis. The sequence continues at coordinate 5,145,361 of JAGXOD010001351.1, read as the reverse complement.
TTACACTAGAGCACTTTTATCTGGTCTTATCCTGACAGCTAGATATTTTGGCTGTGTGAACATGATACTGTCAGTGTGTGTTGCCAGCCTGGCCTCTTTTGGTCCCGATGGCAGGACCAGGACATCTGATATTGCTGGCTGCCTGTGACCTACCCGTGATCAGTGTCCAGACTCTTATCTGTGTGAAAAGATTTTGATCTTTTCCCTCATTCTGCCTCTGTTCCCAAGTGTGTTCACGTGCACACACACACATACACACACACACACACACACACACACACACACAGTGCCGCGTGCCTTGATCCAGTGATGCTTGAGTGACGTTAACATTGCTTGTGTGAGTTTTAAGCAACTAATCCTTAAAAATCAGTAAGTGGTGAGCAAGGATCACTCCCGAAACATGAGGCCGGGCCTACAAGGGGTTGCTTTAGTGGTCAAGTGGTGCCGTCCACTAACTGGGAGATTGAGTCATCCTGATGGATTCATCTGACCCTTAAAACTGACCTTGCCCATATCATAGTGATCATCAGCACTGTGGTAAACAGTGTTGTAAAAGATACAAGATTGAAATGGGGCAAAGGTTTTTGGAAGTGTATCCCAAATCAGTGACACTTTTCACATTTATCTAATTATGATTTTGCAGAGGGATTTTTTATTTATAGAGATGATGTTTGGCTTCAGCCTTGATTTATTTAAATGTCATAGAATGAAAACTAGAATAAAAAACAGAATTGAAAGAGCAGCAGTTTCTGTGGGGTAAACACACAGCCCAGTACGAACACGCCCTTCCCTTTCCATTTTGCTACTGACAGAATTCTGCATGATACTGACTGTTTACTGAAGGGTTACGGGCTAAAGCTCCAAGCTTAACAGACAGCAGTTCCTTAAATAATAAAAATGTGAAAGAGATACTGACCCTTACCAGAACATGCCTTGTTAAGACGTAAGTATTAGCTCCTTGATTTTTGTGTTTGCTGTTAATCACCTTACTTTACTAGGAATGTATTTTCTGTGTGTTATTCCAATTCAGGTTATGAGTCCTAAAGAAGAAAACATGGAATTGGACATCGCTGCTGACGTGAGGTCTAGAACACTGTTCTTTTCTGTCTTCATCTCGCATGTCTACTCGCTGTCACTGAGGTGGTGACACCCTCCCGCTGTCCGGGTCTTCATGCACAGCTTGTCCACCAACACTCAGCTCCTAGCGCAGGGGACTTCAGCAGTGCGCTCACACGTTCTCCCTCTAAGCTTTGATGACAATTAATCGTGCTGACTTGGATGTCCAAAACTGTGAGCAGTGTCAGGTTTGATGTAGACTGTCTTTTAGAATTTTAGAAAATGATTTTTTTTTTACTTGGATATAAAGTGGTATGTGTTGGTATAAGTGTAGTATTCTGAAGAGATTAACAGTGACGAGTGAGGTCACCCACACACCTGTATCTATCTGGTGTGTCTGTCTCTTTTCTTGTCTTCTTTCTCTTGTGCTTTCATTTTAAATCTATACTGCTAATCATTCTGGATTTGTCTTAGTCTCTACCACAACCCTGATTGGTCCCTCTTTAATCACACAATGGCTCAATCAGAGGGTCCTTTTGTAAATCATACTCTTCTGATTGTCAGGAGGAGGTTGATTTTCAGGGAAGAGGTCAAATATTAAAATAAGAGAACTCCAAGTATTCCTTAGTTGATCTCTGTAGAAGGAGATTGAATGGAACAGGATGCTGTTATGGTAACTAATTAATTAATTAGATTCAGTCACCTCATTTTTTGTTTAAAACATGCTGTAGTGCAATTGTTTTTCTACAGTTATTCTAGTGACTAATTACTGTAATTATATAATTATGAGTTCCGGTTAAGCAACATTGTGTAATTGCTGTAATTATGTTGTTGCTACTGGACAATGAATGTCTTGTAGCTTTTACGAATGTGAAGGACCCTTAGTAAATGTTGGTACCCAGTCCTTCCACTGACTCTGCTTTTTAATTGGCCAGGTTTCAGTTAAAGATGAAGGAGGAGGCAGACGATGACTTTGTGACAGGAACAAAGGCGAAAGTTAAGAAGCGTAAGAGAGTGTCTGCAGATGGCCCTGCATCCTCCACAGTCCTCTCTGTGTAAGTGACGAACTCCTCAAATGTTTCGAGTAAGTGCCATTGGCAAACAATGGCTTTATTTATGAACATTTAGAGTGTTGTTATATTATTATGTAGACAATAATGCACTATTGTAATGTACTCTGGACAAGAGTCTACTAATTGCTCTAAATGTTTCACTGCTGTACAAATAATCCAATATCACCTGCATACATCGTTACAGGAATGAATCTGTGCTGCATGTTCCTGTATTTTCACAAGTGGCGGCTCATCAATAGGGGGCACTGTAGGGTCGCCCCCATCAAATTATCCAGAGAATAAATGCTACTTGGACATACAAACTTATGTAAATTCTATATTGCAAATGAATTATGAAACTAGTAATTCTGTCCATTATTGTTTCTTAAAAAAAAAAAAAAAAATCAAGAATCGTATCCGCTGAATTTCTGTGACATTACATGTATACCGTATACTTCTTGTGTGTGGGGCGCCGGACTATGTAGGTCCTTAAACTTTTGGCAAGCACGTGATCTGGAGAAGCTCTTTAATTGGTTGCCTTAAAGCTTGCTGCAGGGCGCAGCTCAGTATAGTTAATTATTTTTCTTCTTATCTGATTGGACAATCCTCGATCATTACCGTTAGCATTCTGACAGCTCGTTAAGAAGACGTGGAAGATTTAACATTTACATTTCAATTTGGTACATAATTTCTTACAAATGAAGAAAAATTCAGTTTTCTCATTACAAACAAAGCCCTTCACCAGGCGTTCGTGTGCCAGCTCGACAATGCTATGAGGCTGGGGTTTTGGGGAAAGCTTAGCATCGCCCAGTAGATAGATGATGGTTACAGAACTGGCATTAAAAGGCACAATGAAGAGGTGACACAAATTCGGCATTTCCTGTCTAGAATAATTGATTGTGTAAAATTTGAGCTGGCTTTGTGTGGCCATGATTACAGCAAGAACTGTGATATTCCATGGGCTGGTGGATTCTGTTGCTTCCCTTGATGGAGTTTTGACAGAGCACCTTGAGAATGCCACTGCGTTTAAGGGAACTTCTACAACTGTACAGAATGAGCTAATGCTGTCTTCTGTAAGGGAACAGATAATCAAAGAACAGCAATTTTCTCTCAATCCAGGCATATAAGACGATGGTTATTGCCACACAATGCCAACTTGTGCTTGTTCTGCGTTACATTGATGATAAAAAACAATGTGCAAGAAAGATTTGTTTTAGTTTAGTCCTCTGCAGTTCAGCTACGGCTGGTTCCACTGCTTCAGCACTAAAAGCGTCTTGCTGCAATCCTTCCTGAGGATCAGAACAGTAAGCTCATCTGCCAGGCACATGATGGAACCAGCGTGACGCGGGGTGCCACGGCAGGGGTTCAGAGGAAGATGTGTGTACCCAAATGGCCACTACATTGCTATGCACATCAACTCAATCTTATAATGGAACAGGCCACATCTCACCTTGGTTTTGGAGATTTTTTTTTCCAACCTTGGTGGGTTTGCCAGCTTTTTTTCCAGATCACCCAAACGCACAGATGCTCTTGATAAAGTTGTGGCCCACAGACTACCACCACCCAGTAACGTCAGATGGAACTTTCACAACTGTGCCGTCAATACTGTGTTTGAACACAGAGAAGACCTCATCCAGTGTTTGGAAAGCATACGAGACTCTGGTGACTTTGACCCCATTGCTGTCAGAGAGACGGGAGCATTTGCCATGCTACTGGAGAATCATGATTTTAGGTTCTTTCTGCAACTGTTTCACTACATTATGCCCAATGCGGACATTCTCTACGGCAAGCTCCAGAAGAAGGACGTAGATTCAGTCCATATTAAGGACGGCATCCAGCAGTTCCTGCAGGACATACAAAAGATCAGGTAGTAGCTGTATTCCTTTTTTCCAGTTGTTGTGGTTGTTATTTTTTATGTTGAATTTCACAGATATTCTCTCCATTCCATTGTTGGACAAAGCTGTGTAGGTGGCTCTCGTCCAGCGAAGAGGCGTCAGTCACATTGTCCAGAAGACCATGAAAGGACTGCTGCAGAGGTGTGTTTTTGTTGTAGAAATCAGACACAGTGCATGTTACACTAGTGTGGTGGTGTTTTTTTTTTTTTTTTTTTTTTTGGAAGATGGGGTCCATCATGTATTGTTAGTATTAAATTCACATGTAGATTGCAAAGTGTTACTGATTTAAGTGTGAGTAAAGATTTTAAAATTAGGATGGCATAGCTTTTGCATTTAGTACATAACGAAAGCCCAAAATAAGGAAAAATACCCTTTCTCATTTAGTTTTGAGAAAATGTTTAAAATATTTGAGAATTTTCACACAGACTTTTTACCTTAAGGATATATACTAAGGAATGCTATTCATTTACTGACAACTGAACGTCAGTGGAAAAAAAAACATTGAAGGAATTGCATTTTAAAATGGTCAGACAAGTAATAAGACAAGCGTCAAAGAAATGTATCAATGCCCATAAGTGAAGGTAAGATATAAATTTTAACTCGAGGCATTTTTAAACTGTGTGGACCACATAAAATTATGAAACGTACAGCAAAAACAACTTTAGTTGTTCTATATTTAGAGTGAATGTGTTACATGGATTTTCCAAATGTAGGTGAAATGGACATCTTGTCATCACTACAAAATGTTTGTTTTATCCTCTCTATAGGTCTGTGATACCATACTGGGACACACTGGGAAATGCTTTTTCTTTACAAACAGTGCTACCCTGCTGCAGGGGGACAGGTTTGAACAGTACAAGACAGTTTTTCCTGAAGATGCACTGAGCAATACCTTGAAGGCCTGTCCAGTGCTCAATGGAAGTAAGCTGAAGACAGAGCTCAGTCTCATCCACGGCAAGGACGAGTTGAGAGCCAGTTGTGGTGCTTTGGGCTTATTTCAGCTGTTTATAGAAAATAATCTTGAAGTTTTTCAGAAATTGTCATTCTTCTGGAAATCCTCATCACTACACCCATGACACCAGTTGAAGCTGAGAGATGCTTTTCAACCCTGAAAAGAATCAAAGACTTTTCTGAGAAATGCCGTGACTCTGGAGAGTCTGAATGCACTAGCCATGCTGCCAATGGAAAAGAGGCTGGTGACAGAGATGACTGACTTTAACCAGAAATTAACTGAGAAATTTGCAGCTCAGAAGGAAAAGTCAAAATTGATGTTCAAGTATGCTGGCCAGTGTTTAGTCAGCATTGCAGTGTTGCTTTTTTTAAAGAATTGTTTAGATATTTTGTGTGCGTTTTAATTTTTCGGTTCGTTTGCGGCCCCCCTCAATTTTTTAGCATCAGCCGCCACTGATTTTCACTGTGACAAACGGGTTGGGAGAGGATTTACACAGCTAACTAAAGGTAGACGAGTGGTCTGAAATCTTTGTGGATCGTCACCTGTGACATTTGGATATGACTGGAACACAAATGTGGCCGTTTAAACAGAGCAGTCGAGCAATACAAGCAGGGTCTGGGGTAATAGTAGCTACAGACCGCTCAGTCGGGAGTAGTTTTCACGGTAATGACGCTAGCCTCGCGTGTACGTTAGGCGCGTACGTGGGTGTGGGCCATGGCAACTTGCATATTGGCGGTTTTTTAACCAGAATTGGAAAAATGATTCGCTAGTTAAATCAGTAACTAATGGCTATCCATACAACTATCATGGCTAGCTAGAGGATATATATGGCATGGTGTACATACGACATTTAGTAACGGTTTAGTCGGGTACTCGATATTTCAATGGAAACCTCTCCTCAGATAGCTAGGCTAGCTAGGAAATGCTACACAGTTGGTAAAAAAAACGGCCCTTTTAAAGCGCGTCGTTATCTGGTAACTTGGCAACGGACCATGGACGGTTTTGAGCAAGAGGATTTAGCAAGGTAGTTTTTTTTAGTCGACCATGGCAAATGTAGTGGTTATCGAGCCAAATACACTAGTATTAGTTCAGTAAGTAGCAAGATAAAAAGAAAATGTTAGATAACACTACATAAATTACCATTGTGGTCATAAAGGTTGAAGGACTTAAGTTTACGATACATAACGTTCTTTACATTTAATGTCTAAAATCAGTGTACAGGAGAAACTGCAAAGTTGTTACAATTTGCACTGTATTAGAAGACTTTAATAGCAGACTTGCTAGCAGGTCAAATTGACTCAAGACCACCACTACAGTATGGCTTACACACCATCTGTAATATGGGTTCATTTTGAATATAGGTGTCGCACTTGAATTCTCTCTTACTCAGAAATTACTCAGTGTAATACCGATTATTTGTATGCTCAAGCTGCACCTGACAACAAAAATACTTTTATTATTAACCTTTTTCTTGTAAGTGAAACGCATTATACGATTTAGGAATTGTGCACATGCAAGCAAAAATGGTGCACTTCAGCCTTGGGGTTCAAATTCCAATATTATGGGTTCAAATTCCAATATCTGAGTGCTAATGATAATGGAAATGTTCTGTTTATCGCATGGCTTTGTATTGGAGCCGCAGCAGGGCCGGCAGGAGCTCTGAGACTGCCTCTTCAGCACATCACCAAGGTCGTGCAGCTCGTCATGTTCCCAACACCGTTTGATGTGTGTGTATGTGGAGCTGAATGAAAGCAGAGGACCTTCCTCGGTTTCTCTGTCGCATTTCCGCAGCCCTCCCCACTGTATGGGGTGAAGTGCTCAGAAACAGAACGTGTGTGTTCACTTGACACATGGCAGACCTGAAGAGTGTTCGAATAACCCTCAGCTCAATGTCCTGGTTAGCTATGGCCAACGGTTTTGAGTATTGCATTCCAGCATACTTATAGCTTTGCAACATAAAACATAGATAATCTATGCTGTACTGTGTTGAATTATGATGATTTGTCTTCTATGGATTAGTAAGAGAACTTTATGCTGATAAAAATTACATGTGTAGATGAATCTGCACACGTGAAAGTATAAGAGAGTTAACCATGAATCCAGACAGGGGGGTGGTTTGTCTTCCCACATCAAAATAGCATTTTAGTTCTCCTAGAGCTTTTCTGATGATTTTGAAACCTGTTTTCATTGTGTTTGTGTGGATTGGGAAAATGGAGCTGTTTTCAAATGCTGACAGCAAGACATCAGACACGTGTGGCTGTGTCTCTGTTAAGAGAGAGCGTGCTGCCGGAGGAGCATGGCGTGCTGTGTCTCCGTTAAGAGAGCTGCTGCCGGAGGAGCATGGCGTGCTTTTTTTCTGTGTGTGGTGTTGCACCAGGCCCAGATTCACAGCTGGGGGACAGTTTTGAGAAAGGAATTATTGTTGTGATGAGAAAATGTTGGAATGTCGAGGGTATTTCTCAGGTGTTTGGGTGAACTGCTTCGGTCTTGTATTACACACCCTTACATTTGAAGGGGAATCAGCAGCATTTGAATTGTTTCTGCTTTTTGTGTAGAGATATCTTCAAAAACCCAGAAGGTGTGGGTAAATGTTTATGAAAACATTTAAAAAATTCAGAAAACAGGATCTAATATATCTTAATTTGACATGTGTAGATGAAACTTCGAGCACAAGTATAGAAGGTTATGCATGTCTTTCCCACAATGGTCCACAGGCCTAAAAAGAAGAAGTTGGCACCAGAGGATGCGGGCGACTCCGGTGTGGGGAAGAAAAAGAGAAAGAAAGATAGATCTGAGGTAGGATGTGTCTGCTGAGCAGGGTGACATTGTGTCGGACATGGAGACTGGAGCAGAAAATACCCTGCAGCTGATAATGGACTTAAAAAAAAAAAATCGGTTAAAATTCTTTGTATGTTCACTGTAGGAGACCACGTATAATTTAATTTGTTACTCAGCCTAATGAAGATCTAGAACTGATTTGTGCAAAGGTTTTTGTCTAAATGTGCTTGGCGAATTATATCCCTGCTCAGTAGTCTGCATACCATTCTTTGAGATCTTGGCTTGAACCATTACACATTCACCAAACCTGGAGCGCTGTATAATGTACAGTCCATTTAACAAAACACAAAAAATAAATGGCCTCTAATCTTCACTTTATTAATACTTTATGCCAACCTGTTCAGTACAATTGGGTGAAAAGGCACAAAAATGTCTGATTACCTGTTGTGAAGAAAGGTCACGGATTAGATAGTACTGACTTGTATTCTTAATGTCTGAACAGCACTTAATGCAGTGGGCATAGTTATTCTGAAGCTAGAGAACCTGAGCAGGTGGGCAGGCCTACAGAGTCTGGCAGGAGCAGAATGGGCCTCGCTGTGCTTGTAGGTCTGGTCCTCGCCGAGTTCCGCACGTGTCCAGAGAAAAGATCAGCGGGCCGCTAAAGTATTCAAGCTGCTATATTCTGTATTCGGATTGCACGTGTAGGACTAGCATGAGTGTTGTCTTGTGTCTTTCAAAAGGTGGAGAAGGAGGAGATCGAGCACCACCCTGTCACCACGAAGAGGAGAAGAGAGGTGGCGGAGGTGTCCAAGACCCTCAAGATCAAGAAGCAGGAGGAAGAAGATCGGCAGCGTTGGCGTTGGTAACCCTGGTAACCTGTCTGCATGTCTTCTTGTGGCAAGACATGACTCAGACCTGTCCCCTGTCCTTCAGGTGGGAGGAGGAGAAGTATGATGATGGTGTCAAGTGGAAGTTTCTGGAACACAGAGGACCATGTTTCCCTCCTGAGTATCGGCGCCTCCCTGATGATGTCAAGTTCTACTATGATGGTAGGTGATTTTCACTGCCTCTGTGTGATTGCAGAGCTGAGTTAAAAAACTTGCTCTGAAAGTGACCAGGATGGAGGCAGAACAGGAATTGTTCTGTGTATGACGTGAAGATGAACATATCCAGGCTGAGATCGTCGTAATTTCTATGCTCTTCCTCCTCGGACTCCAGCTGAGTACCAAGCCCAGCTCTGGGCCTGTCCACAGTCTGGGGCAGCTGTGGTGTGTGGGGGGGGGGTGTGGGGGGGGTGGGTGGGTGGGGGGTGAGTGTCTTTAATCTATTTCCTGCCCCACTCTGGCTAGATCCATCTGTTCATATCCACTCTGTACGGACTCAAAAGAGCCCTCTTTGAAGAAAGGGGCTGCTCCAGAGGGCACAACCCATCTGTCTTGTCTGTGCAGAAATCCAGCCTCTGAAAACACTGGGATTTTGGGCCTGTGAGCTTTCTGATGGAGCTCTGATTGTTGTTGTCAGCGGCGTGGCAGAGGGGAGTGTGGAGACGTACAGCCACTCTCCCACTCGCACTCCTGCTCGCTCATCGTGAGCATGAACCCTGATGACCTCACTGATCAGCCTGGTGGTGAATGAGAGAGGCTGGCATCTCGTCTCCTCCCACTGCCCCGTGTCTGCTGTAGGAATGCTGCAAATGGTTTGTTCAGTGGCAAACCAAGTATTGGAGTAGTGGGGTTGAACGTGTTTGAATCGAGGTTGGATTTAGATGTACATGGATGAGATGTCTCTTTGCCTACCCAGCTCCTGTGACTGAAATCAGACTTCCTTGTTTGCTAAGCTTCCGAAAGTCCTCTGAAGGTCTTCAGTCCTTGAGTCCTGTAACTCCCCAGCATGTGGTGTCAGGCCATGGTGCAAGAGCATTTACCTGCTATACCTGTCGGGTCATCGTGAGTCCTGCGAACCCTGGAGGTGTTTGTTAATGTGTGTGTGTGTGTGTGTGTGTGTGTGCTCTGTAGGGAAACCTGTGAAACTCAGTCTGGCTGCTGAAGAGGTGTGTCTGTTCTTTGCTCAAATGCTGGACCACGAGTACACTACTAAAGAGGTTTTCCGCACCAACTTCTTCAGGGACTGGAGGAAGGTATGTGGACGGGCTGCACCTCACTGCTGTGGAATGTATAGTGAGACCAGTCCTCCAGGCACTGTAGCGCCCTCTGGTGGCCACATCCCAAGGGAGTAAACCCAGCTCACTCAACCCGAGGGAGTAAATTCAGTTAACACGCTTCAGTTAACAGTTACTAGCTTGCATTATATTTACTCACTTGGACCTACTGAAAGTGTTTATTAATTCCTGAAGGGTTTGGTCATTCTTCATGAAGAGCTTCTGATTTCTGCCCCCACACAACACAATGAACACAGGACAGTAGTAGGTGAATGGCTGTGGTCCACAGATGAAAACATTTCTCTTAAAAAGCCTCACGTGGAGTTTCGAATGGAGCAGGAATTTAAACTCTCCTGGTCCTATTGTACTTTTGGTAAAAAATTAATCCTGCTACGTCTGAGGCCAACAAACTGAATAGGAGGGAGAAAGGCCTTTCAGGCCCACTAAGATGCAGGTACAATAGAGCTTTGGGCTTGAAACCAAGTCCGGTATCTCCTTTGAGCGAGCGCACCATTCACGATTTCACTTCAGTCATGTCATTGTCTGCTTGGTTGGCAGAAGGAGAGGGGCTAGGGCGGTTATTAAAACTTTTTGGGTCTGAATTTTCTTCTGTGGGTCATTTTTTATCAGTTTAAATAGATTCTTTTGGACTTGATGGCAGTGTTCGTTTTTTTTCCCTGTCGGATGAGTGGCTGTCTGTGGACTGCTGAGTGATGTATTATTCATGGGGGGGGGGACCAGAAGCAGGTCCGTGCTGTCCACACCCAGCAGGGCCCACAGGCCATCATGCAGAATTAATTTCGTGCTGCTTAGCGCTCAATGCTCTTGAAAATACGATTTGTGTAAAGGCATTGATATGCTAATCCGGACAACCCGCTCCCCACATACGAACAAATCCAATTTAACTGTTTTATTATAACACGGAAGCCTCGCCTCGCATCACTGAGCACAGTCTCCGCCCACCGCCCAGCTGTCAATCACAGAGCAGGAGCAGAAGACTGATGGGGCATATCAGAGCGAGATCAGTGAAGGTCTCGCTCGGTACTGAGTCACACGGCAGGGGTGTCTCTGCTCTTCTAGGGATGTCCCTGCTATGCCTGTTACGTATTGATCTGTCCCCTTGCTGATGGTTGACGTACACGGTAGTGCCCTCCTACCCACGTATCTACCCATTACTATTTCTGTTCTTCTGTCTCTCCTTTTTTCATTCTAACTTTCATTTGGTTTCTCATTAAATGGCCATGTCATGGGTCTGGTGCAGGTGCTAATGAATTCCGTGCATGACCGCGTCCCTTTCGCTGCTTCTGAACCACCGAGCATGTGCCGGGCTGTCGGCCACACGGTAACGAGGAGGCGGGTTAGGAGGAGGAGCCCACCATAGAAGGGGGTGAGCACGGGGGGAACGGGGAGGCTCAGGGGGGCCTTCAGTGGGGATGGACATGAGCTCATTTTAAAGGCCTGTTGTCACGTTGTGGATAAGGGAGTGCAGCATGGCTTTACCACAGGCCTCGCTGCTGGGGTGTCTGATCTCTGATCAGTGACTGTGGTCTGTTGGTCTGGATGCTTTAAATGTAGATTCCAGCGTGATCGCCCTGTGCTTGCAGGTATGGGTTTAGATTTATTCAGAAACATTACATGCTGGAATGATGTCAGGACCGACTGATAACGGTGTGTGTGAGAGAGCCAGAGAGGTTGTAGTCCATGTCTCTGGAGGATCTGCTTCTGGCTGTTAGCACAGCAGACCCTTCAGAGCAGCAGAATGTGCTCACTGCTTTCAGCCTCACTGGCCTGTAAGAGGGCACGTGGCCCCAGCCCCAGGAGGGGAGATTACAGTGATTTGCTGTTAACGTGACATTTAACACAAAAGGAAACTTTGGAATACGTATTAAAACAAGTAGGAGGGACCCTAGTGTGGTGGCCCCCAGGGTCGCGACCCTCCCCATCACACACACCTCTCTGTTCTGTTCTTTGTGTGCCTGTACTCTTGGGGCAGAGTGATCATTACAGGTGAAGCAGGTCACCTCTCTGCTGCTCCCTGGTGGTCGGAATTAGGTCAACAGCTCCCGGATCCATTATGGCCCCCATTAGCCTCTGGGGTTGTGAATCAAAGGTCTTGTCCACATCTTGCAACACTATCAATTTGGGATTCTTTCTCCGCTGCTATGCAGATATTGGGGTGTTTGCAGGGTTCACTGTGTAATTTTCCCTTGCTGGAAGAGGCTGGGTGTCACCATGTATACGTTAACATTAACATGGTTGAAATCTCAAGGTGCCGTTAGATCAGGTTTATTTGCTGTCCATCTGAGTGTGTGTGTGTGTGTGTGCGTGCGTGTGCAGGAGATGACTGTGGAGGAGCGTGCGCTGATCACTGACCTGAATAAGTGTGACTTTGGAGAGCTCCATGCCATGCACAAACAGAGGGTGGAGACCCGGAAGAACATGAGCAAAGACGAGAAGCAGGTCAGCGCCGAGATGCACTGCAGGACACTGCAGGAGGCGGGGTCTGTGTGGGAGGGGGCGGGTCTGTGTGGGAGGGGGCGGGGTCTGTTAGTCCTTTTCCACAAACAAGAAACTGGAACCCTTCAGATTCACAAACCTAATTTGAAGCCGTTCAGTGTATTTCAACCAAAATAATCAAGTTCCTTCCTAGCTGGAACCAAAGTAGCTTCTTCGTTGTGAACGTTGACAACATGCGCATGTCCAGTTGTAGGGAAAAGTTATCTGGCAGTGGAGGTGGGTGGGGTAATTTACCAGTGTGTTGTGTTGTGCTGGATGGTCATCGCAGGTCATCTTATGCCCTCTGCCATCTTGTTTCTCCTTATTCTGACGTGTTCTGTGCCACGCCCTCTGTTGATGTTGGTTTCATCATAAATTAGTGCAAACGTGTCCTCTGATGGCACCAAGGTTCTCAGAAGCACGAACCAGGACTTAATGAATCAGAAAGGAATGTTTGTGGAAAAGGCCTGTGGGGGGTGGGGGGGGGGTCGTGTCTGCTTACATGCACCATCAGCGGCAGCATTAATATCCCTGTCACGCTACAGGCTATAAAGGAGGCCAATCAGAAGATTACGGATGAGTATGGATACTGCCTGCTAGACCGCCATCGGGAGCGCATCGGCAACTTCAACATCGAGCCTCCGGGCCTTTTCCGGGGGGAGAGGGGAGCATCCCAAGCAGGGTATGCTGAAGAGGAGGATCCAGCCCGAGGACGTGGTCATCAACTGCAGCCGGTAGCAGCCCACCAGGCCACAGACAGCCTTCACATCTCCCAACCCTGGAAAAGCACTCTGGCCTTGGGCCGTTTTGCTTTGGGATCACTCTAAAGGCCCTTCTGTAGAGCTGCAATGTGTCTTTTGAGTGCTCTTTAGGGAAGGTTTTCTTGTGCATTTGGAGCCTCTTATGTGTTTGAAGCCTTCTCCGCCAGTCTCTCTGCTCCTGCGCCATTGTGCCTGCTAGCGCATGCTCTCAAACCCCCCGCAGGGACTCCCGTATCCCAGAGCCCCCCGCTGGGCACAGATGGAAGGACGTTCGTCATGACAACACGGTAACGTGGCTGGCCAGCTGGACCGAGAATGTGCAGGGCTCCATCAAATACGTGATGCTCAGTGCCATCTCCAAACTCAAGGTAGCCAGCCTCTGACTGTCTCTCTCTCTCTCTGTCTGTCTCTCTGTTTCTCTGTCTTTCTCTCTCGGTCTCTGTGTTTCTCTCCGAGTGTCTGTAGAAGTTGCATTTGCCCCCTCCCCTCCCGTGTCGTCGTGTCATTTCCCTCTCTTGGTTAATAGACTGGGTCTGATGACATTTAGCTGTAGTGATGGGTGCTGCTTAATCAAACAGAGCGGGGAGTGAAATGCGTTTCAGACGCCGCGGTTTCGCCCAGACCCCCTCACCGTGCTCCATCTCCTCATTGGTCTCGCTCCACCCAGCGCCGCACACACAATCAAATCAGGATGCAAAGCAATCAATGGCATCATTACTCAATTACCCACGCCTCCCTGTAAGCCCAGCGTCCCCCGCAGGACCTGCGGGTGTAGAAGGGGCTTCACACCTTCCCTCCTGCTTCACTGCCTGCCCTTCATTTTCTCCCTCTTTCCCTCTCTCTCCCTTTCTTTCCCTCTTTTTCTGTGCCTTTGTTCATCTTTCTCTTTCTCTCTTCCTCGTCCTCCTTTTTCCTCTCTTCCTCTCTCTTCCCTCCTTCTCTATCTCTGCTAAAGTACCTCCTGGTTTGTAACTGTGGCACCAGGAAGTGTAACGTTGTGCGCGTGCGTGTTGCGGTGTGCACATGTATCACCGTGTGTCCAGGGAGAGAAGGACTGGGAAAAGTATGAGGTGGCCCGCAGACTGAAGTCTCGTGTGGATGACATCCGGCTCCAGTACCAGGAGGATCTCAAGTCCAAGCAGATGGTCACTCGCCAGAGAGCTGTGGCCCTCTATTTCATTGACAAGGTGAGGCTTTTTACACACAAACACACACACACACACACAATTGCTGATTGATGCTGATTGACATGGAGTGTGTGTAAAGAGCACAATGAAGCCCGAGCAGTGGTCTGGGCCGGCAGCAGGTCACAGCTCTACTGGGGAGGTGAAGCGCACCGAGGCGCTCTGCTCCTCCTCCTCCTCCTCCTCCTCCTCTACAGTACATTAGCCCTCAGGCTGCGCGGCTCCTTACACATTGTCATTAGGAACCAATTTATTCAGTTCAGCTATGGTAAACGATGTACTGAAATGCGCACATGTTTGACAACAGATGCACACGTGCAAACAGACACGTCAGCCGGTGTCCTGCTCCGAGTAGGGGTCAAAGGTGAGGTTTCGTTGTTGGCCTCCTGCTGAGGTTTCGGATTAAGTGCTTACAGGGCAGAAGAACAACCTGCTTGGCCGTTCCGCTCACAAACTGACCTCATGACCTCGCGACCTTGCTGGGTTCCAGCCTGCAGCAGTGCCAGCATTCCTATACACAGGACCTGTGGTCAAACACTCCTCTGAGCACATATTTATCTGTGTTGTGTGTGTGTGTGTGTTTGTGTGTGTGCGCGCGCGCATACAGCTCGCTCTGAGGGCAGGAAACGAGAAGGAGGAGGGAGAGACGGCAGATACAGTGGGTTGCTGCTCCCTGCGGGTGGAGCACATCAGGCTGCACCACCTGCTGGATGGACAGAAGTGCGTGGTGGAGTTTGACTTCCTGGGAAAAGACTCCATCCGTTACTACAACAAAGTTCCTGTCTCTAAGAGGGTAAGGCAGCAGAGTTCTCATTATGCCGGTCACATCCACCCAACTGCACATATAGTGAAGTGTGGCTTATCCCGGGTGTGATGGAGGCGTGATGGAGGCAGCGCAGGCTCGGGGTCTCTGCGGACGAGGCGTGATCGTAGGGCAGGGACGGGCGGCATGAGCTGCCTGGGCTGTTTGGGCCCCCTGTTTTGCTTCTAATATGGTAATACAATCAGGCAAACCGGTTTGGAGAGCAGGTGTGAAAAATGTTTGCTTCTGTCAGGCACTGTTTGCTACCACACGCTTTCATTATTTAAATGAGAGTATTTAAGAGAAAGTCATCAGGTAGCACATAATTAATTCCCTGAATATTTAGCAGGTTCATTCAGAGACGAAGAGAGCTATGGAAATGTCAAATATAATAGAGGGGAAATGTATTTCCCCCCCTCCATCCTTTCCTTCTCTCCCTCTTTCTCTCTCTCCTTCTATCCCCCCTCTCTCTGAATAACAATCGGTACTCTACATCAACTCTTCTTCTAGCCCAGCTAATCCTGAGTGTTTCATATTGGTTTATTTTGTAACACGCTGTGTCTAATAAGATGGAGTTCAGCACTTGGTGGGAGTGTGTGTGTGTGTGTGTGTGTGTGTGTGAGTGAGGTGTTGAAGGCAGCTGTTGCTGTGTGATCAGACTGGTATTGTGAGCTGATGGTAGTGTGGTAATGACTCCTCACCCTGGCGGACTGCTTTGTGGTGTGATGGAGATTGACAGGTCCATGGCCACGCCCCTCCTGCTCTGAGAAGTGCACCGAGTCTACAGATAGTCCCTTGTGTCATTTAGTTTCCCTGCATTTGGCTCAAGGACAAATAGTTATTCAAATTAATCAGTCTTAAAAAAAACAGCTGCCACCATTAATTAGTAGTATGCACATTTTAGCCAGGGGTTTATTCCACAGGAGGGTTGGGGCTTCTGAGAACTGGCCATCATGGAAATGTCAGTTATAATTGAGAGCTAGCTAGCTCTCTCTCTCTCTCTCTCTCTCTCTCACTCTGTGTCACTGTCACTCTGACTCTTGGAAGTTAGGCCTTGGTTTATAAAATATGTTTGCATTTTGTGTTCTTGTCTCAGGTTTTTAAAAACCTCAAGCTTTTCAAGGAAAGCAAGCAGGAGGGGGATGACCTGTTTGATCGTCTGAATGTAAGTAGAGTTCTCCAATTCAGCTGAGAAAACGGTTTGATTTAATTGAATGGTTTAACTTCAGAAGGCTTCACCACAGCATAGCTAAATATCACAGAAGTGATGTGAGGTAGTTCTGCAGTGGGGATGTTAATAGACGACTCTTCGTTCATCGCCTGGTTGCTTGGTCTTTGTTATCTACGCAGAGAAAGCTCATGAGACAAGGCCTCATTTGCACCAACACTGTAAACCTTACAACACTTACAATAATAAACAGGAAAGAGGTATACATATACTCATACATATACTGTGTATACATATACCCATATAACAACCATAGTCATTTAAATTGAACAGTCCATGGTGAGCTGTGGGGGGGGGGGTCAGTCCCTAGTTCAGCAGAGTGTTCTGCAACTGTATGGAGAGATGAGATGTATGAAGGTCGTTTCCGTAAAAATGCCTTCAGAGGAAAATTGTGATTACATTAATTATGTAAAAAGTGCAGGCCGATTGATCATGTGGGTGGGGCTGAAGCATGTGGGCGGGGCTGATGGGTAGAGCCGTCTGAGCATGTGGGCGGGGCTGATGGGTAGAGCCTTCTGAGCATGTGGGTGGGGCTGATGGGTAGAGCCATCTGAGCTGTCTGATTGGTAGAGAAGGGCGGGTGAGTGTAGCCATTCCACATGAAGTTACAACAATACCTGTACGTCTTCATATTCGGGATCATCGGCCGACGTCGCCACATTCAGGACGTTCATCTCCATATTCAGGGCCGTCGCCTGTACGTCTCCATATTCAGGACCCTTTAGTTATAGAATAGTTGCAGTTTAGTGGTCAGCTTTTTAATGTGTTTTGAGCAATAGTTAATCACGACCCAAAGTGTCTAGATATTTGTAAGCTGAAATGTGTCCAATTCAGGCTCCAAAAATACAGTAATTAAAAGCTATGAATTTTAAATATCTCGAAAATAGCATTTTGTTTTATCTACATTTAAATTGAAAATGTAAATTGAAAAATTTAAATTGTAAATTGAAATCCCTTTGCAAGTTTTCTTCCACTAGGCTCATACTGCATGCACAGGCATAGATTACCATATCATTAGCATTAACATATTTGTTATATTTTCCAACTAATCTACCAATATAATTTCTAAATAAAGTGAATAGCACTAATCCAGGAATAGTCTTCTGGGACCTCATTAACAATATCCTAAGAAATCTTAAATGAAACCCATTAAAGTTTATACATTGTTTGTCTTAAGAGCTTGTTCCTAAGACAGGTAATTACATGATCAAAGAAATAAAAAAATAATAATTACAGCCAGCGTGTACTTTTGCATGTTGCCAAGCAGCATGGTGCGGTGCATCCCCATACCAGCCTGCTCCTCGACGAACATCTGTGTCCAGAGTGCCCTGTCCTGCTGTAGCTCATGCCAAATGTGCGTGATGGAGGAGGCGCTACCAGGTTGTGCCTGTGTGAGCCCATGTGATTGACTTGGAAGGGTTCCGCATTGTGCGTGTCTGCCTGTGTGTGTATGTGTCGTTCCACCGACCTCGTTTGTGTTCTCTCTGTGGTTCAGCTGTTTGTGGTAATTGTGGCTTTCCCTCTCGTGCCTTGCTGCACTACCCTGCACCACACTCAGGATCACCTCCACAGCAGCACCTCCACTGCCCCAGAGCGGCAGCAGCACCTCCACTGCTCTGCTCCTGCCCAGACCGACACTGCTCCACTTTACTTTTGTACCGTGTGCTGCAGCCCTTGCAGGGATGAGGACCCCCAGTGTGCCTGTGTGTACCTGATTGAGACCAGCTCCGTGTCCACAGAACGGGGTTAAAATACTCGCTCTGACATCACAGGAGCCGCACTTGTTCCTAGCGATCGCTGTGTACAAGAAACCACTGAGGAACAGTTTGAGGGGAAAATTGGGGTGAAATTGCATTAATGACCTGGCCACCACAATCCCATGATGTCAGTCCCATTTGAAGATCTTTCAAATAAGCTGGAATGTAAAGTCAGCATGTGTGCTCAGTTCACTCAACACGCTGCATCTGTAATGTGGACTCTACACCACCGTACAGTAGAGCGCAGTTTAGCGGAACTATGTGTGTGTGTGAGACTTTGCGGTTGCTGATGCCTTCATTAGGACATCGTCCCCTCCACAGCTCCCCACCTGCTGCCCCTGTTTACATTGCAGATGGGCACAATTGCACACCCTTAATAACATCTGTAAACCGCACATCTCCCCGCAGTGTAAACGGTCTGTGAACCGCACATCTCCCCACAGCGTAAACTCTGTAAACCGCACATCTCCCCGCAGTGTAAATGGTCTGTGAACCGCACATCTCCCTACAGTGTAAACGGGCTGTAACCGGGCTGTAAACCGCACATCTCCCCGCGGCGTAAACGGTCTCTCTACCCTGTGGTACGTGTATAATTTGTTGCTCATTTGCTGTGCGTGAGCAGTCACACTACAGCCCCCAGTGGGCTGTTCTCCTGTCGAGGTCGGTGCTTTTTCTGGAAATCCTGTTTATGCGCCCAGGCGGGTTTTAACCTTGCTCACCAGGGCTCCTTCCCATCCTAATAAGACTCCTCTCTCAGCAGAGCCGCATGGACATAATGGTTACGGACTGGATTAACTCCATGTGAAATCTTCATTTTGTTCCCAGCAGAGCTTTTAGAAAGGCTCGTTTGCAGTGAAGTAGTAAAAATATCAAATGTTCAATAAATGACAATGTTTACAGGGGACATCCATATAGGTGTGAGTGGATGATATAGATGGAGTTTGCCTGAACCAAACGTGCTGTGGTAGGGTAGTTTTATTATTATTATTTTGGTGATTGGTCTGGTGAACACACAGCAGACCCAGTGTGATCTAAGCGGAGATTAGGCTTCATCAACACTGCCCATCTGTCAGAACATTTTGCGAAAAAAACACTTCCACATCAGTGTTGGAAAATACAGTTACAGCCCAAATACACTGCCCCGAGTGACTTAGCAGGGTTAAGAGTCACGGGGTGTCACTCTCTCAGCTGGAGATTAAACAAAGCACAACCCTGATGATCTGGGTGTTCCAGCCAGGGTGTCTGTTCTGGTTCGGCCAGTGTCTAAATGTCTGCCACACGTCTCCATTCTCCTGCTCACATAGTCCATTTCAATCGGATCTATTATTAACTAATTGCTTTCTAAACCACCTCTGCTTTGCTTTAGCCAGCGCTGTTGATGGAAGCTTTTTTTCCCTGTTTGATGTAAGTTCTGAAGACTCTTTTTCAATCTCAGGTCAACAGTGCCACCTAGAGTGAGGTGTGTGTGTGTGCACGCATGTGTGTGTGTGAGAGAGAGAGAGAGAAATGGTCACCACCTTGTCTGTTCTCTCCAGTCTGCGATGTTGAATAAGCACCTGAGCGCTCTCATGCCTGGCCTCACAGCTAAAGTCTTCAGGACCTACAACGCCTCCATCACCCTACAGCAGCAACTGCGGGAACTCAGCATCTGTAAGCGCACCACACAGTCCTTCATCTGCATTAGTCAGCCTCCCGCACACATCTTCCCCTGCGTCTGTAAGTGTCCCGCACACCCTTTTCCTCTGCGTCTGTAAGTGTCCCGCACACCCTTTTCCTCTGCATCTGCAAATGTCCCACACACGCCTTCCTCTGCATTAGTTTTCATCCCACAGATTGGTGGAGACAATCCTGCTTTCTTTCCATCTTTCTTTGTCTTTCTGGCATATTTCCCAGTGTTCCTTTTGGCAACAGGGGTAATATTCAGTACGCCAAACAGATGGTGCAGATTGATGGATATCTTGATTGGTTTGGCCCCCTCGTGGTTCGGGTTGGGTAGTACAATTTGTCTGTGGCGTGATATTGCAGTTTTGTGTATGCCTTCCACTGAACACCTGCGGGTTGTATGCCTTCCTCTGTAGTGTCGTGATGGATGCTAACCTTGTGCGACCTCACGCCACAGCTAAGCGTGGCTGAGCATCATTCTGAGGTCAGCAGTAGTGGTCGACAGCTGCCGAGACTGTATTGTCTGTATTGCTTCTGCTTGGCTAAGATTAATTAACGAGATTGGATAACGAACACATTATTGGTTATGGCAGTGGACATGGATGGATGGATAAACTGATTAGCTGTCATTTATTAAAGAGCAGTAAGTCTTTTCAGCCATTATGAAACGGCCATTATACTGACACCTAGTGGCCAGGATGTTTTGGACATTCGGGTACTACATCAGCTTTAAACATGGCCACCTCCAATTGGGGGACATGCTCTACTGAGCATAAACAGGTTCATTTGAGGTCTACAAAGTAATTAGATCTTAAATCACATATCAGCTGCACTATACACGCGCACACAGGTCGAAAAAAGTAATTAAATGAGTAGCAGGGGACTTTTTTTTTATGAGATTTATTTGAATTATTCTCTTAATTTCATTTAGGCTTCTATTTTCTACAGGAAGAGAAAAGATCCTATACTGAAAGGCCTTTTACATTTGCTCTGTCTGTAATTCTGTTTAGTGACACATTAATATAAGATGGTCTTAGATTTCCAGAATAGAGAATGCTCCTTCTCACTGCTGGAGTAAGTGTGCTTCTTCAGCTCGGGGGTTTCTGACTGAAACAAGTCCCAGTTGCGAGATGCTAAATGAACACATTTTGACTTACCCATGCAGGTATTGTATGTATGGAATACCGTTTCAGCATAATTGCAAATCTCATATTTCCTCTGTTTTCTCTCTCTCTCATTCATATCCAGCATCAGAAAGCGTTGCAGAGAAGTTGCTCTCCTATAACAGGGCAAACCGTGCGGTTGCAGTTCTTTGTAACCACCAGCGGGCGCCGCCAAAGACCTTTGAAAAGTCGATGGCCAACTTGCAAACGAAGGTTAGCAGGCGAGGGACTGCATGACTAGACAGCATGAGATTGAGTGCGGTTTGGAGTATTCACATAAGGGATACCTAGTGTTAATATCTCCCAGTAGTTATGGCAGTGTAAAATTGTTTAGGGCGAATGGTTATTTAATTTTGAAATGCCTGGTTTTGGGTTACGGAGTGAGTAGTTTGGTGTAGATTAGGGCTGAGCGTGTGTGTGTGACGGGAGACCAGACGTGTGTGTGTGTGTGTGGCTGCGTGTCCAGATTGAGAGCAGGAAGGAGAAGTTGTCCCTGGTGAAGGTGGAGCTACAGCAGGCGGAGGAGGAGGCCCGTGGGAGCTCAGAGAGCAGGCTGCTGGCGTGAGTGCCACCGACACCACCCACGTCCGCCACACAGGCCCTCGCATACACCTGTAGAACTGACGGAGTAGGCATTCAGTGGTTTATAGGGTGTTGGGTGGGTGTGTGTGTGTGTGTAGCATGGTGGAGAAGAAGAAGAAGGCAGTGCAGCGTAGTGAGGAACAGCTGCTGAGGATGGAGGTCCAGGCTACAGACCGAGAGGAGAACAAACAGATTGCCTTGAGCACCTCCAAACTGAACTACCTGGACCCACGTATCTCCGTGGCCTGGTGAGGACACACACATTCACACTCACACGCGTGCCCGAGCGCGCACAAATACACTTGCTCGTTCACACACGTGTGCACACGCATGCGCAATCGTGTTGTTTTGAATATAAAGTAGAGCATTGTTGTTGGTTTGTCTGCTGCCAATAAGGAGAATCCCTGCTCCCCTTCCACACACACACACACACACACACACACACACACACAGCTGCCCTCCACACACAACATACATAAGAGATTCAGATGTTTATCAGTCAGTCCACAGCCTTTTAATTCCGTGGTCAGTTGTAAGCTTACATATAAATCATCTTGCACAAGCACGATTCAGCCGCACAGGAAAACCCCACTGCACTGTCCAGCCATGTCCAGCCCAGCCAGGTTCTGCTGACCCATGCAGATTGAAGTTTCTCACCAAACACACATTACATCATTCCTGAAGCTCAGCTTGTTTGTGCCACTTTAAATGATGGAATGAAAAGGTTGAGATACAATGTGGAACAGAAAAAAGATACACCACTTAACCCGTTGCACACCTGTGGTGCCCGTTACACACCTACTGCACCCGTTACACACCTACTGCACCTGTTACAGACCTGTGGTGCCCGTTACACACCTACTGCACCCGTTACAGATCTGTGGTGCCCGTTACACACCTACTGCACCCGTTACAGACCTGTGGTGCCCGTTACACACCTACTGCACCCGTTACAGACCTGTGGTGCCCGTTACACACCTACTGCACCCGTTACAGACCTGTGGTGCCCGTTACACACCTACTGCACCCATTACAGACCTGTGGTGCCCGTTACACACCTACTGCACCCGTTACAGACCTGTGGTGCCCGTTACACACCTACTGCACCCGTTACAGACCTGTGGTGCCCGTTACACACCTACTGCACCCGTTACAGACCTGTGGTGCCCGTTACACACCTACTGCACCCGTTACAGACCTGTGGTGCCCGTTACACACCTACTGCACCCGTTACAGACCTGTGGTGCCCGTTACACACCTACTGCACCCGTTACAGACCTGTGGTGCCCGTTACACACCTACTGCACCCATTACAGACCTGTGGTGCCCGTTACACACCTACTGCACCCATTACAGACCTACTGCACCCGTTACAGACCTGTGGTGCCCGTTACACACCTACTGCACCCGTTACAGACCTGTGGTGCCCGTTACACACCTACTGCACCCATTACAGACCTGTGGTGCCCGTTACACACCTACTGCACCCATTACAGACCTACTGCACCCGTTACAGACCTGTGGTGCCCGTTACACACCTACTGCACCCGTTACAGACCTGTGGTGCCCGTTACAGACCTACTGCACCCGTTACAGACCTGTGGTGCCCGTTACAGACCTACTGCACCCATTACAGACCTGTGGTGCCCGTTACACACCTACTGCACCCATTACAGACCTGTGGTGCCCGTTACACACCTACTGCACCCGTTACAGATCTGTGGTGCCCGTTACACACCTACTGCACCCATTACAGACCTGTTGCGCCCGTTATGTTGGAGTGACAGTTTGAGCATGAAGCTACCTACATTCTTGTGCTTTATTCAGAACTACCTACACAAAAATCACTAAACCCAATTAACTGAATCTTTTTCTCCCAGTACACGCATGCTTTTCAGTACATTTGATAGCGGTATTCTATGACTAACAAAAAGATGCCCATGGCCATGTCACCGGACATATCCACACTTGTGCCCATGTCCATGCCAACACGGCCCCACCGATCCCCACCCATACAACTCCATGGTGCCACACACAATCATAACAACCCAGGTCAGCATGACTTGATGTAGAACACTCACATTGAGGCTTAAATAATTGTGCATCAAAAAAGACTTACTTTGTTTTCATGTCTTTTTTGCTGTGCAGGTGTAAGAACATGGAGGTGCCGCTGGATAAAGTCTATAATAAAAGTCTGAGGGACAAGTTTGCCTGGGCCATTGAGATGACCGAGCAGGACTTTGAGTTTTAAGGCTGCATTTTGCAACACCGTTCCTCTTGAATCAATCGTTCCTCTTGAATCAATCGCTCTTAAATGGTCATTTTTAATCAAATTTTAACATGAATCTGTTGACCATTTTGCAGTTAGGGTTCTTAGGCTTTTGGCACTTTAAACAGGTTTTAATGTAAAATGATAAAAGCTTTTAATAAATTTCAATAAAAGCATGTTGAAAGGAATCCTTGTCGAATCCATTTTCTCCGAACTAGGTAATAAAAACATTGTAGAACCAGTGATGTTTCACCTGCAGCTGTGTGCAGTCCCTGGGGATACGCTGTGCAGGACCTAACAGCTTAACCAACGTCAGAGGACATGTGAAGCAGAGGACAGCTGCAGAGACGTCCCCTTCGTTTTCTAGGTAAGCGGAGTCCTTCATGCACCAGTTGAGTCTGAGCTTGCCTGCGTTCTCGCAGAGGACTGGAGTGTGTGTGTGTGTGTGTGTGTCATACAGGAAAAGCTCAGTCAAATTAGATTTTGCAGAAGTTCAATGAACTGGTTTGATGGTAAAAGTAGACTGACCAGTTGTATCCTGTAACTGGATTCAGGTCTGCAGTCATGCTTTTTATATGGAAATGAAGACAGAATGTTTGTACGAAATCATTTTAATAACAAGAACAGGTGGAAACTGGAATGGTAGGAGTCTCGTACATGGACAACCTTTACAGTAACACAGGCCTTCAAGGGCTGTTAAAAATTTGCAATATCTACTAAAGAAAAGATTTAGAGGCCAGTCACATGAGAACCGACCAATATTACAAGTTAGTATAAAACACTATACAACCGCACAAAATAAAAGTAACAGAGCCCACAGGAGGAGGAAGCTCGTGAAGAACGTCCTTATTCCAGCAGAACCTGCTGAAGAACAGTGTTGGAGACCAGCTGGGTTCACTATAGCAGCGGCATAATTAGCATAGGCATTGTAGAATAAAAAGCGAAATGCAAATTTACATGAACAAATGTCGAGGCTAATTTAATGCAAGCAGTGTGTGTGTGTGCGCGCGCGAGTACCTTCACTATGAAGGCTCTGCCTCTTTAGCCCTGCTCTCTCCCTCTCCCTCCTCCACGCCGGCCTGAGTCATCAGCTCAGCGATGTTCTTCTCCAGGTCATCAATCCGCGTGCTCATCTCATCAAGTGACTCTGGTTAAGGGAGATGGCAGTGTTTGTGTAGCTCCTGGCCTGCTTCCCCTCCTGTACATGCCACATACTACACCACCAGCAGAGGGGAAAGACTGGCTTCACTTTGCTCCAGAAGGTACAAGTGGTTCTTTCGGGCTGTAAACTGAACACTGTTACTGTGCGTGTCTGCGTGAATATATGGAAGTGAAAATCCAAACTGCTTAGAGGCTGGGTGTGACACAAAGTCATGACACCGGGGCAAGGCAAGACATGTACAGGAAGCACAGCACTGTCAGTGTTCATGGTATTCCATTCCTAGATTCATCATTCTGGTTGGGCTGGTGCTACTATAGGGTAAACCTAACTTGTATCTACATGAACTGCATCTAAAGAATATAATTTTAAACAGCAGGTCTGGGTACATCTTAAAACCGCAGATTTTACCCGCAGAGGGTAAGGATTTTTACACTGCCCGGTCCTAAAGCACTGCTGGAGCTGTGAACTAATACACACGTCCTAAACCAGATTAATGTTGGGCTTGCAATGCCCCCCTCATATAATTCAACAGTTTTTGTAAAACGTTACGGTGTGTTTGACATTCTTCTACACCCGTCTACTTGGTCATTCAGATTTTTTAAATCTACATGCACCAAAAGCACCTCACAGGAAAAACGTTACTGTTAAATTTAATTATTCTTAGAACCAGAGCTTGTGCAATATGTATTCCCACTAATCGTCTCGTGATTTGCGTTGTTCTCTATGGTCCGTTAGAGTGTTGCTAGCCACGTTTACTGCTCTAACGCAGCCGTTACACGGTAGGATATTTCTCCCGATGATTTGGTCGGACATGGTCTGGAATTTGTCCTGCATCTGCTGCAACAACGTCTGCACCTGTTAGAAATACAAGATTAACGTGTCACAAAGAAAAGCTTGATTATTAATCCCCATTTAGCTAGCAAACTAAAGCCTGACGTGTGTGATGGCTAGCTAGTATAGAGTTACTTCCAACAGACTGTGTGGGTGATATTCCTGACAAAAATTGGCTGGCTGTCTCGGAACAGGTTACCTAGTTAGCTATTACAACGAAAAAGTTGTCAATTCGGTGGCAAATGTTGACAAAATGGCTTGGTTAGCAGTACGTTTAGTCTGAAACCCAGCGCACCCTGTGTATCTCGTGCACTCCATAACGGGGAGGGTGGCAAATGACTTGGGTTATGCTAGTTGGTGTGGATAGCTTAGCATCAGGCCTGACGACCTAAACCTAATTTAGCTAGGATAGTAATATAAAGCAACTGATGCTAGACTTACCACTGCGGTAAGATCCTGCACGGATTTTGGATCCGTTTCTGCCATAATTTGTGTAAAAACAAGTAAACAATGTGTAGCTTCTAACCAGCGATGCCGTGATCATACACTATTCACTTTAATTTTAGGTAGCTAGCTGTGTTCCAGAAAAGTCAGCTGTAAACAAAACCGGGAGTATGTGAATCTCGCGAGATCACTAGTCAATCCCGCAGTATCAGGAATTTCACCCCCAGCTCCCCCCCCCCCCCCCAAAAAAAACACACACACACAAACAAACAAACAAACAATACACATGATTGAATGCTTAATCTAAACAGTAAATATTACATGGGTTACAACCCCACATTACTAAAAACGCCCAATATTACTGTGTGACCTAACGTTTAGACAATATAGGCGTGTGATTAGGGAACGTTACCTGGTTCCCCAGTTTGTCAGCTAACTTGTACTCAATGTGTGAAACATTTCAGCGTGTTTAGGCGCCGCTGGAGTTTGTGCACGCGGACCCAGCGCCCCTCCACCACCACCACGGCAGTCCCGCGCTCTCTAAACACTGAAGGGCTGAAATGCAACTAAGGCATGGTCAGAGCTATATGCCTACCACTTGTAGTTACAAGATACTGTTCGTTAAGTGTGGCGTGAGTGTATAATTAAACACTTTGCACGGTGTGTATACATTCCCCACTGTGTTGAATTTAGCCAACACATTGAATTTAGAATTTGTTCTTTTGTTTTTATGCGTTTTTTCTCTCGTCACTGAATTATTAGATTTCACAAAGTACTAAATAAGTACTTTATAAATAACTGACAATACCGTATGAGCGAGTCTAACTTCGGCGTGTCGCCAGTTGGCAGACCGGTCTGCACGCGACAGGAGGTAATGTTACTTTGCTCTTCGTTACTTTGCTCAGATGTATTTTAGCTGTGTACTGATGTCATACTGCGTCAAATCTGTATAAAAACATCGAAAACAAGCTTTGACATTCATCTGTTTGTCGATTTAGTGTATTGCTAGAATCAACAAAGCCTTCTGTATTGCATACGAGTAGTCTAATATTTGAAGGCAGTTCGCTGTTCGTTCGGGTTTCGCTCCAACGTTACGCTGTTTAACATATTCTATAAGTTAAAGATGACGAACAATTTTCGCTGGCAACGTTTAGATGTACATCGGAGTACTTTCTGAGCGACTTGATCGAGATTTTACGACAACCAGATAGACGAAACGGAAACGTCCGGACGTATAGATCTTATACATATGAAACAGTAAAGTGGAAGCGTTTTCAGAGGCAGTTATTAATAATCTGTGTGCCGTCCGTGTACTTTAATGATTTCAGTGAGAGTGCTATTCTTAGACTGGGGTCCATTACTGGCCAGATTAAACTACCCAAGTTGTTCTTGTGTTCTTCTGAAAATGAGACCTAAGCACTTCTGCAGATCACACTGATCAGCTGAGTTTCTCTGAGTTACACATTGTCAGGCGCGCGGTTCACATCTGCGGTTGTTGGAGTTGCTGATAAACGGAAATGCCCCGCCTCGTGCGGAATGTTGAATTCCAACAGTGTTTCCTTGGGAATATCTGGGTTGCATATAGCTACTGTAGAGCATTTTACAGAATATTGTATATTTTATAATCCGGTCATAAACGCACAGTAATCACTTTTTTAATTGAAAGTTTCGCCTAATATTCTTGCGTAAGGCTTTCAATCTGCTTTTGACCACACATGATAGGATTTGCTTTCTCTCCTGTTCATAAAGTTTCACCTCTGTTCTGCCGTCACTTAAGACTATTCGTACCCAAGCCTAGAATTCGGCCTAGGTAGCGAAAATCCATTGATCTGCACATTATGAAATCTGCCGATTTCAGCGGTCTTCTCTGCTACCCCTTGCACAGATGGAAATGTGTTATCTCCAGTCACATCCGAGAGCAACCCTACAACATGCTGGTCTCGTGTGCGTCTGCCTGTCCAGTAACCAGAAGCTTAAAACTGTTGCTGAGTGGAATGCAACTGACATTCCACTCATGCAGGTTGATCTGTCTGGTAGATTTGGTTCTTATAGCCACATGCTATAAGAAATCAAAGATTTTAGTTTCAGAAAAGCTTCCTTCAACTCCATTGTTTTAACGTTGCTCAGTGCTCATGAAGAACTGTTGCCAAAGTAGATGCGTTCTCGGCTGCTGCTGGGGACGGAGAGCTGAAACCAGGTGTGTGAGCAGCTTATGGGAAAGAAGCTCATAACGTCTGGGACGTGTGGGGTTCTGTATGTTCTACAACTCATGACTGGCTTCACTGTCTTGGTCAAACATTTGGCCAAAGAGCAGTAGAACTGTCAGGGCTCTTATCTTCTGAAGCATTGCAGTGTGAGTACAACAGTTGTACCATGTGTTTTGAGGAAGACAGTAGTTTGGCGGGTTTGGATGTAAATCTTCCTTCCCCCTCACGCTGTGGTGCTCGGCACGGCCAGCGCCATTTACTCAAGTCTGAACACGCGAGCTAGGGGCGTTTGCATCAGCGTTTAGGAACGGGAGCCGCTGCTCACAGACGGTGAGCACTCTTGGTTTGCATGTGATCAGAGGGAGAGGCGAACATGGACCTGTTAGTGCCACCCTGTGAGATCGGACAAGTAGCCGCTTCTTTTAGTGGTCTGTGTGTTTTAATGGTCTCTTAGAAGCATCCATGGAAGGTTTTCTCTTGTAAGGTGCACATTGCTTAAAATTCTTCTCCTCTCCCCTCACTTAAACGACTGTGTAAAGCACCAGTTTGTGTGTGTGTGTGTGTGTGTGACATATAAAATATATATATAGATTAAAGTGCATTACAGCTTCTAATTTGGTCTCTTTTATTTTTTTTGGTTTATAACGCTATTTTCCACATGCATTCTGTCCAGTCATTTCCTGCCCTTGTAACGTCCTGTTTAAACACACTGTGTGCTCAGGGGTGGAACCCGAGCTGAGCAGCAGTGTGGTGTGGGCACAGGGTGCAGCGTGCAGGCCACTGAGACATGGAGCCTGCCCTGGAGGGGGCTGTGGGGGGCGCGGGGGCCTTGCTGCCCTGGCTGGCCTCCTGCGTCATGGTGTTCGGGGGGGCACTGCCCTACGTGCCCCAGTACCAGGACATACAGAGGACGGGTAACACCGAGGGCTTCTCCACCCGCGTCTGCTTGGTCCTGCTCATCGCCAACATGCTGCGCATCTTCTTCTGGTGAGTCAGGGCCACGTGCGCATGGCCGCCGTGCCCACAGCACTAGCGCCCGCTCAGGGTTTTACTGCAAGGGACCTGAGACAGAATCAGCAAATGGCACTTCTCAGTATCCAAAGGTGAAGGTGAGTGATGTGCTTGAACACATGCTGCCAGGCTCACCTGCATGAGTGGTGGTTGTAAGGTGTAAAACGACCGTCACTCCCTACCGCGCTGAGTTCTGAAGGGATTACACGGCTCTCTGTGCAGTGCTAGTGGAGAGTAACACGATGTGTTTTTAACAGTAGTGATGTGTGTGTGTGTGTGTGTGTGTGTCTGTCTGTCTGTGCGCATGCAGGATAGGCAAGCAGTTTGAGCTGACCTTACTCCTGCAGAGTGTGGTGATGATTCTCACCATGTGGGCCATGCTCCATCTGTGCTGCACCGTCCAGAGGATCAACCGGGTCAGCACCAAACAGCACCGCATCACAGGTAATGACAGCCGGGTCAGCAGCAACACCCACCGTATCGCAGATCCACTGGATGCCATCAGGCATCAGTGTTCAAACACAATGAAGAGGTGGGGGGCGGCGGAGAGGTGGAGGCAGCGGAGAGGTGGAGTGGTGGAGGAGGCAGAGTGGTGGAGCCACCCCATCATTCAGCTCAGCAGCCAACAAGTGAACATTTAACTCCCATTCAGCTTCCTTCACTTCTTCTTTACTGGAGTTCGGTGGAGTTCTCTCCCTCTACCAGAAGAGGGTGCTGCTGCTCTGAGAATACACTGAGCGGGGGACTCGTTTCCTGTATTTCACGTTTCTCAGCCCAGTCCTCAGGGCCCACTATCGGTTCCACAGTTTTGCTCTGTCCAAGTTCCCAACACATTAAGTTGGAGCAAAAACCTGGAACTGACTGCTGGTCCTCAAGGACTGGATTGAGAGAAGTTTTAACCTCACTCCCGGACTTTCTGACTGGTTTGTTCTTCTTTGTACTGGTCTTTGCTTGTAGACATCATTTCTACACTCACTCTTTCTGTGTGTGATTAATATGCTGCAGCAACACATGACCGACACCACTGACACTGCTGGCAAAATGTCTGACTTCAGCTTCCGTGTTTATGGCAACCAGAATGTTACAGTATTAATGAAATAAATAAAGGTTGAGGTGGAGGTTTGTAATGCTTTTTGTCTTTATATCTGTGGTTTTTATGTCCTCCTTTGTCCATCGTATTTTACCAGCAGGCTATGAGGTGACTGGTAGTGTAGGTGTTGATAGTCTGGTAGGTGTTGATTGATGGGTGTTGATAGTCTGGTAGGTGTTGATTGATGGGTGTTGATAGTCTGGTAGGTGTTGATTGATGGGTGTTGATAGTCTGGTAGGTGTTGATAGGTAGGTTGATGGGTGTTGATAGTCTGGTAGATGTTGATAGGTGTTTATAGGTAGGTTGATGGGTGTTGATTGTCTGGTAGGTGTTGATAGGTCTTGATAGGTGTTTATAGGTAGGTTGATGGGTGTTGATGGTCTGAATCTTTTTCTTCCCGTTCAGCTGAATTCTCAGGTCCTGCTTACTCACTCTTTGTAGGTATTTGACTCTAGCTGCTTTCTTGGTGGCCTCCTTGTGGAATTCTACATTTCTAGACATCTGTGCCTTCAGCATCTGACATGTTACCTTCTCTTTGCTTGTAACCATCTGACCACACTTGTCGTTGCTGTATGTCCTGGTGACGTGAAGTGTGACTCATGGCATTCAGGACCAGATGTTTTAGACCAGTGTGGGGGAAATGCTGCAGGGTAAGAATGCTTTCAGAAACCGAAATCTTAACGGCTTATTTTTGTTAAAGAAACAAAACGCAAAGCGAATGAAATGAAGTCAAAATCAAATCAACATCTGATTGGTGCATCCAGCAGGAAGAGCGTGATGTTGTGTGGCACCTGTCCTGGGTCACACAGGAGAGGTCACACAGGGTGAACGTGGCACAGCTGTGATTGATGGGGCCCAACTCTCCATTTGATTGGCTCCTTCTGTGTGTGGAGAGTGTCCGTCTCTGTCAGGCTTGTAAGAGTTCAGGGCTCGGTGAGGGATGGCACGAGTGTGATATAGTGATGATTTCTGAGCCAACAGAAGAAGTGGACAGCGCGCTAATTTACCCATCATCCTGACAGCGTGGAGGACATGGCCTCAGCGTTGGGGTGAGGCTCTCTCCGCTCCAAGGTGCTGGTGTACATGTGCTCTGTGTGTGTGTGTGTGTGTGTACTTCAGTAGGTTTGTGTGTGTGTATTTGTCTGTGTATGTAAATGTATTTGCATAAGTGGGTGTGATTGTAGATCAGATTGTACTGAGTGTGTCTTTCATTTCCTGGGCTCTGTTCAGAGACAGTGGAGTATTTGGGCTCCTGTCTGTCTCTCTGTGTTCTAAATGGCCTAGCTGCAGGCTCTGTAAACTGACAGCCTGTTCCCTTACTAGTCACTTGTGTGTGTATGTGAGTGTACACTGCACTCTGTGTCTATGCATCAATGAATCCTTTAGTGAACATGACTAGTAGGGCTAACCCTCAGATCCAGTCGATGTGGTTGTGTATGGTGCACTAATTGAAATTCCCTTCCTCACTTGTGTGAGATGCTCGTAGCACCACAGAGGGGGAGGAGACTGCAGTGAGGAAGACTAGCAGACGGGTGTTCTGAGGAAGGGCCTAGAGGGTAGTCAAGGTGTCTTGTTACCGTGGGGACACAAAGGGTTGGTTTTGGCCTGGAATAGCACACATCAGCATGGAACCTCAGGCCCCTCCCTCTGTCAGCTCGGCCATCTGAGATCCAGCAGTTTTCACACACTGTATCCCGTCGGCAGTGTTTGACCTACAGGCCACCTGGCTCTGTGAAAAGCTGCACTCGCATACGCTCACACACTCTCCCAGGCACATACTGTAAACCAGTTTTGAAGCCCAGGACATTGGTACCTTCACATACATAAAAGTGCACACACACATAAATAGTGAAACTTAAATATTTCACAGAAATGTGTGTGTGAGGGGTAAGGGGGGGGGGGGGGGGTACACTTCAGAAATGAGAACACATCTTGTGTGTGTTTCGGTTATTGTGTTATCTGTCAGCACACCCTGTTCATCCAAGTAATTGACCTCTACTGGACACAGTTGGTATTTACAATTTGAATATTAACACTGTAATTTGTCTTAATTATCAATTTTAATATAGACACGAGCTGATTGAGCAGACTCACTAGGGGCTGCTCTCAGACGTGTCCCATACTGCATTATCATGTGTTCAACTCCAGTAATATTCACTTCATTTTCAGAAGCTCCAAAACTATAAACTTAAAGTATTCTATCTGAGTGTTAAATGCACACACACCCAAATGCACATACCCCTATGTATTACCACACACAACATATGAGTGCGCATTCACAGCCCCCCCCTTTTCCACAAGGTCACTGTTCCCTGATAGGACAGAGGCCTGTGAAGCCCCTCCCTCCATAAAGTCAATGTTCCCTGATAGGAGAGAGGCCTGTGAGACTCTGATAGGGCAGGTGGTATTTCACTCAAACTCAGTGCAGTGGCTGTGTTCTCACATTCTATCTCCTGGTGTTTGTTGTACAGCCGCCACCCCCAGGACGTAGAGATGACCAGAGAACCCCACTCTGACCTCAGAATCAGCCCAGCTGTTGCTATTTTGTCACTTCTTTCTAAACCAGGTCAGCTTAAACTGGACCATGTAGGAAAAATCTGACAAGGATAGATTGGCAGATCTCAAATGCACCAACTGGTACCACTTCAGTTCCAGTGTCCAGACCCTGAAAATCGATTACACCAGTGATTTCCCCATTTCTTCTTTTCAGTCTCTCTCTCCTTCTCTTCTTTCTCTCTCCCAGCTTTATTCCTCTGTACCTCTTTCACAATCCTTCTTGTTCTGTCACTCATTCTTTCCCTCTCTCTATTAAACTCAAGGCAGTTGCACTGCTCCAAGGTAGAGGAGCCGATCACACGTGTGGCAGACAGAAGCCTGTGGCTGGGGTCTGGTTTGTGTGGTGTGTGAAGGGTGTGTGCTGGGGTCTGGTCTGTGTGTGCTGGGGTCTGGTCTGTGTGTTGTGTGAAGGGTGTGTGTGCTGGGGTCTGGTCTGTGTGGTGTGTGATGTGCTGGGGTCTGGTTTGTGTGGTGTGTGAAGGGTGTGTGTGCTGGGGTCTGGTCTGTGTGAAGGGTGTGTGTGCTGGGGTCTGGTCTGTGTGTTGTGTGAAGGGTGTGTGTGCTGGGGTCTGGTCTGTGTGGTGTGTGAAGGGTGTGTGTGCTGGGGTCTGGTCTGTGTGATGTATGTGCTGGGGTGTGTGTGTGTGTGAAGGGTGTGTGTGCTGGGGTCTGGTTTGGGGTCTGGTCTGTGTGTTGTGTGAAGGGTGCTGGGGTCTGGTCTGTGTGTTGTGTGTGTGGTGTGTGTGCTGGGGTGTGGTGTGTGAAGGGTGTGTGTGCTGGGGTCTGGTCTGTGTGGTGTGTGAGGGGTTTTGGACCTGCTGCCGTGCACCTTTGCGAGTCCTCCATGTCCTGCCAGAGGTGAACCTGTTGTGTTGAGCTTTCACTGCAACATGCTGTACTGGGGTGACCTGCACTTTTCCTGCAGAGAGCATGATGACAGAGAACGATGGCTAATATGGCAAGGTTTAAACATTGTGTGTGTGTGCGCGCATGCATGTGTGTGTGTGTGGGCGTGTGTGATTTCAAAAACATATGTAAATCATTACATTATGCATGTACTGTATGTCATTACATATGTGCATCATTACATGTACATTACGCATGTCATCACATACTTAAATCATTACGTACCCATAACGCCAGTGTCAGCCCACCCCACAGTGGATGATGTCAGCTGTTTTCATGTCACTTTTCATGTCTTGTTTATATTAATGACTCTTGTCATTTGTTTTGGCAGTGATGTCATTTCTGACCTTCCTATCCATAAGTTACTTGTTAAACAAACAAAGTCAAGGCAGAAGTGAAGCTTCCTTCCATCTAGCTGTTCATTCTATTAAAAGCATAAACTTCACATCTGCTCCTCATAAACATGTTCACATACTCTAGTGAGGAAACACTCCCTCTGCTCTACTATACTCGTACTCACTATACTCATTATAAACATGTTCACATTACACATAGTGAGGAAACATGGCTCTGCCTCACCCCTCATTCCTTGTTGCCACAGGGGGCTGCCAAGGGTCTCGCACCCAATCTCTTAGCCCTGCATACTCTGACAGCGGAGTGGGTGGATGTGGTGTAGCTTTGCACCTTGCCAGGGTGCTTGTGTATGTGATGACTGCACTGCTTGGCCTGCAGACCACTCCCACCATGACACTCCGCCAGGCTACTTAACCAATAAGAGAATGCCGTGGGAGTCGTGTACTGCCTTTTTCTGCTAATGACGGGGGGATTCTAGAGAGCACTGTGACAAGTGACCTCATCGTGAGTAGGGACGGCCTTGGGTATGTAGGTCTCCAGGCCAGAGCATCTTCCTCCTCTCCTCATCCTCATTACTTTTATTGCAGGTCTGTGTCTGCAGGTCTGTTAGCCCCAGTCTTCCCTAATATTCTCTCCCAGTCTACTGAACCCTTCCTCTCTCTCTCTCTCTCTCTCTCTCAGTAATTGTTACTATTGCTGTTTTTCTTGGTTGATCTCAGACAGCTAACCCTAACCCACACTGCTGCTTCATTGCAGGGAAGGTGGTGCTGGGTGTCGTCTCGTATTCGCCAGGTCAGCGCCGTCCACACTGCCTTCCCCCGCTCTACTGCAGCACTGGGATTTATACAGACTGAAACAAGGGCTTAAACATGTGGGCAGGCTGCAGATGAGATGCAGACCGTCCCAGAATCTCCTCGTGGCCTGCCGGCCGTGCTGGGACGTGTGTGTGTGTGTGTGTGTGTATCTGTCTGTGGGAACCTGGAGCATGAGCACAGCTGTAAACAGCCTGGAGGACAAGATCAGAATCGCTTCCCAGTGGTAGAGCTAAAAGAGCCAGTGGATCAATGGGTCCTGTCTCACCCTTCCAGTGGGTGGTCATATTCTTTTCCCCATTGGTCTCAGGTCTCCCACTAGAGGGTCAGGGTTATGTTCTTCTCGACTGAGGTCAAGGATGTCATTCCTGGGATCTGTTAGTCAGCCCTAGTGGCCCTGTCCTCACTGGGACAACCCTGGTTTCAACCTCCACATCCTCTTAATGCCTTTAATCTCTGGCATTTTCCTGACTACTTCCAATGCCTTCCTTTGTATGTTTCATCTCTTGGGCCTGCCCTGTCTATCACCACTGCTGTGTTCTGCATCTCATCTACTGTCACAATGTCTGCATGGTTGCCCACTACATGTTCATCTGTCTGGCTCTGCAGGACCCACGGGATCACACACCTGGATCTCACACTCTTCTGCCATTTGGCCCTGGGCCTGTCTGTCCAGCTCATATGTTCCGGCATGTGTTCCTGTATATGACCCTGGTCACGTGCTTGCGACTCCCAGTGTGTGCTGTGGATACTGAGAGATACACGAATACACAAAAGTTCAGGGGCTCTCATGTTCTCCACAGAAGGGCATTTACTTCATTTGCCGCCAATCCTGTGTACTGGAGCTTGTGGGCTAATTACCAGTCATTACTGGGATCCTGTGTCCGGTGACCCGTCTCCCGTGCCAAGGGCGCTGCTGTAGGCGACCCTTCCCAGCACCGGCCTCTCCGCACCCTCTCCGCACCGCCGGGCTGCCCGAGGGTTGCGTCAGCACGCTGCTGTCAGACCTCATCAGGGTCAGGCGGCCCAGGCGCAGCTGCCGTAGCACTCCCATCTTCTCCGTCTCCACTCCCATCTTCTCCATCTTCTCATCGTGCCCACTCTGCGCCACTGAGGCTTCAGGAAATCACACTTCAACCCTTGTTTACCGACTGCATCTTCATTCAGCAGCAGTTTTCACTTTTTTTTTATTTCTCTTTAAGTGCCTGATTCAAAAATACGTAATGTAAAGAATATGGTGACCCAGTAGGACGTCTAGAGATCTTAAGAACATTTTCCATATTGGTTCAGTCTTCATATCGTTTCAGTGTTCAGACTCCCACTGGTGAAGGCAGGGCAGGAGGTTTCTGTCTGATCACGCTGTGGGGCAAATGCTTAGACATCAGTCGTTACATCTGGGGGTTCAGCACTGCTGTTATCCACCATCAGACGTTGTGTACGGTGACAGAAGCCCTTGAAATGAGATGAAATTAAAAACTATTTGGTACTGAGTAACACACACACACACACAGCACAGAAGAATACTGGGACCATGACCTTCATGGCTAATATATCTTTTTGAATGTGTGTATGTGTATGTGTGTGTGTGTGTGTGTGTGTGTATGTGTATATGTGTTTTTGCCAGAGATAGTGTGGTTGTGTAAGAGAGAGTGTACTAAGCATAACTTGATATTCTGAAGGGGCATCACTATTTCTGAGCTACTGCTCTATGCATTATTCAGTATTAGCCGGGCTGGGAGACATCTGCTCATGAGCATGCTCCCTTAGCTACACCAGCATCCCATACCCAGAACCCCAGTGTGAGCCCACCCCACACACACACACAGGCTCACACTGCCAGGTACCATCATGCTCAAACACGTCAAGGACCGTTTCAGTTAACACACACATGTAAACACATACTTAACTCAGTAAATCATAGTACCCTGATTCTCTGTTGTTTGATAGAGGAGAGTGACACACTGTTAAAGGAGGAGAGTGACACACTGTTAAAGGAGGAGAGTGACACACTGTTAAAGGAGGAGAGTGACACACTGTTAAAGGAGGAGAGTGACACACTGTTAAAGGAGGAGAGTGACACACCGTTAAAGGAGGAGAGTGACACACCGTTAAAGGAGGAGAGTGACACACCGATGCCACTTAGTGTTTTAGATGCGTTTTTTGTTGTGCTTGCTTTCTTGTTTTTCCGTGTTTTTCCGTTTATTCTAGTACAGCCTGCACTCTACAGCCTTCTCTCTACCTGGAGGCTTTCCCTCCATTTCCACCAGAGATCTAATTTCGGGTTATGTAGGAAAGAACCAGTCGTGCATTTCTAAATGCCGTTTTGATGCGTCCCTGCTGCAGGACTGGATCAGGCTGTGTGTGGACTCGCGTCACCACCTCCACACGCTTCCCAAACCATCCACGGTCTATTTGTCCTTGATACTGAGTTAAATAGGACCTACTATAAACCAGTCTGTGTGTCTATATACATTGTTGGCAGTATTGAACTTTTTCATACAGTCATACCGTCTTCAGATTATATATGTATATATGACGTATATATGTATATGGTATTACTGGGTGGGGGGCTTGTTGTTCATCACCCGTGTCCTGTTTACATTCCTGGTTTTTCGGTGTATATATACCCCGTGTTCTTAATGCCCCGTTGTGTGTGTGTGTGTATACATACCCCGTGTTCTTAATGCCCCGTTGTGTGTGTGTGTGTATACATACCCCGTGTTCTTAATGCCCCGTTGTGTGTGTGTGTGTATACATACCCCGTGTTCTTAATGCCCCGTTGTGTGTGTGTGTATACATACCCCGTGTTCTTAGTGCCCCGTTGTGTGTGTGTGTGTGTATACATACCCCGTGTTCTTAGTGCCCCGTTGTGTGTGTGTGTGTGTATACATACCCCGTGTTCTTATTGCCCCGTTGTGTGTGTGTGTGTGTGTGTGTGTGTGTATACATACCCCGTGTTCTTATTGCCCCGTTGTGTGTGTGTGTGTGTGTGTGTACATACCCCGTGTTCTTAATGCCCTGTTGTGTGTGTGTGTGTGTGTGTGTGTGTGTATACATACCCCGTGTTCTTATTGCCCCGTTGTGTGTGTGTGTGTGTATACATACCCCGTGTTCTTATTGCCCTGTTGCTGGTCATTGTTCCTTGTCCAGTCCACTTCCCTCCGCTACTCTCAGGTGTTTGTGTGTTTCAGGTGTGTTCCTGAGTTTTGTTTTATGTTTGCTTTTCCTGTACTAGTCTAATTCATCTCTGTAGCTTCTGTCTATTTTTTCTTTCACTTGTTCATGTATGTCCCGTGTGTGTCCTCTACTTTTAGCTGGTTTGTGTCCTTGTTCATGTATGTCCCGTGTGTGTCCTCTACTTTTAGCTGGTTTGTGTCCTTGTTCATGTATGTCCCGTGTGTGTCCTCTACTTTTAGCTGGTTTGTTGTATTACGTTTCCCCTGCTTCCATTCCTGTGCTCACCGGTTTTGTTTCTTTATAGCAATGGAGTGTCTTTAATTATTCTAGTTCTTGATGTTGTTTCATGTTGTACTCTGTTTGTTTTCTTACTTGGTTTTTAAGAGTGTTAAAAGACAAGACAGAAGGAGACTCTGTCACCCACTCAGAAATGGCAATGGAAATGGGTGATAAATGCTAGCTAGTTGTTATGCTAACTTACTTTGAGTAACATTTGAAAGTAACATGTCTAAGTTAGTAAATGCTAGCTAGCTTTGAATGACATATGTGCTCACTTAGCTAAAGCAGCTTACATGCACAGCCAAACAGACAGAGCCATACTGGGGCATAAGGTACACACAGCCACATGTGCATGTATACTAGGGCTGTGCAGTATGACAATGTTTCATTATACCGCAGTATTTAAATATGGTGACAGTATTGTAAAATGGTGATGATATTTTAACTATGGTGGCCTTTTACCAGTAAGCTAGCAAAACAAATTTGCAAATGGAGAATCTGACGGAAAGGGTAGGTACAACACACAGGAAGTGCTTTTTGCTGAGCTATGTGTCAATCAAACTAGTGGAGTTTTAGGGAGTGAAGTTAAACCATGTTTTGTGAAACTTATTTTAGCCAGTTGGCATGTTTTTGTTTTTCAGGGGCCTGTACTCTTCTGGTCCTCTCCGAGGTCAGGGGGAGGGGCCCGTACTCTTTTGGTCCTCTCTGAGGTTAGGGGGAGGGGCCTAAACTGTTCTTATCTGCCCCTTCGTGCCCTCTCCTTTACAAAGTGTCAGATCCTGTCTTGTCTTCTGCTGCATCTCAGCTGTTGGACCAACATTAATCTCGCACACCTTTTCTCTTTGATGCATTCATACACACCCACACTCTGTCTCTCTCTCACACACACACACACACATTCTCACACATGCGTGCGCACACACAAACACGTTCTCTCACACACACATCTCACTTTGTATCCCAGGAGTTTCATTTCCGGAGAAGCGGCTGTCAGGTCTCCACGGCAGCTGCACGTAGGGGCTTTGAAGAGCGGAACCTGCCTAACGACAGTGAGCTTTTCCCGTCCAGCACCACGGAACATTACCCTCCAGTCCGAGCCGGAGTGAGCGGCCTCTTATTTAGCCATCCATTCTGCAGCGCTGCTGTCGGCGCATTACAGCTCATCCTGTACGAGAGCGCCGCGCTCATCCATCATGTCAGAATGTCATCAGCAGCCAAGAGAAGGACTGCAGCAGGAGCTTTGCGGCTCTGCTGGTCTGGGTCGGGTCGGCTGTGCTGGTCTGGGACAGGTCATCTCTGCTGGTCTCTCCCAGCTTCCAGCTCCCACTTCCAGCAGCATGGGAGGTGTCGCTGACCCACGAACAGTGTGTACTGTGCACATTTTTGTGATAAATTAGGGCTGTGAATCTCCTGCCAGGGTGCACAGGTGGTGCCTGCCCTGCTTCGCGCTGACTCCGCCCTACTCGTCTCTGACTCCGCCCTACTCGTCTCTGACTCCGCCCTGCTCGGCTCTGACTCCACCCTGACTCCACCCTACTCGGCTCTGACTCATCCTGCTGGAGACTTTAACTGCAGTGCTGTGGCTCTCTGGGACTCTCGTCGGATGAAACCGTCACGCAGGCTGTTTCTGTGCCCCCTGCTGTCCTGTTACGCTAGACTAGAATGAATTGCATTAAGGGCCATCATGGATGAAATGAGCAATTATCCTTAAATAGACCTGATGAGGTTATGAATATCTGCTCAGAGAGAAGGAAGTGTCTTCTGTTTTAATGGCCAAAGTCAAATTATTTTATATACTGCTTTTTACAACACATGTTGTCACAAAGCAGTTTTAAAAGCACATCCAAATCCCTAATGAGCAAGCCAGGGGCGACAGTGGTAAGGAAAAACTCCCTAGGCGGGGATTAGGAAGAAACCTTGGGAGGACCAAGACTCAAAAGGGAACCCATCCTCCATTGGGCGGCCCAGCTAGTTGCAGTCCATGGTGTATCAGACGTCTGCACTTTGTCTTCTGCAGAGCTGATAAGCTGTCGGCCAGGTATTCAGTCAGGCTCCAGAAAATACGTGGACATCTTATTTACAAATTAAACTGCTGTTCACATGAATTCTCTTTCTGTTCTCATTCATTCCTTTTCTCTCATTTGCAAGTGTGAGCATTATTATTATTGTTTTGTCCTTTTTATCATTCTTTTCAATATTTGTCACTTTTGTCATTTCGGTTAGGATCGTTAGGATACTTGTTTCCAGTATAACATGAGTGGGTTCTTGTTGGTAACGTGGTCTCTTTCTGGTTGGCGGCATTGCGATTGAAGCTCTGAGCGTCTGAGTCTCTGTGGAGAGCAGCTTTGTTCTTAGTGATCCTGTGAGGAGAGGGGGGGGGATTCTGCAGCCTCCAGGATGAATGACTTTTCTTTTATTTCTTGACCATGTTGATTAATATGCTCCTACTGCTCGCCATGGCGGTGCTGTAAATGATGGTGCTCTGAGTGTTCTCCAGTCAATACCCCAGACGACTTACACAATCAAGCCTCCCCCCCCCTTCCTGAAGAACAAGGAGTTGTGAATATTGCCTCAGTTTGGGCAGCTAATTTTGCCAGCCGTAGTTCAGTTCACCTTTGCACGCTCGTTGGTTGAGGCAGGAGAGGAGCAGGAAAGGGCCACGCCCCCTCAGACCGTACGGGTGAGGAGGGCAATGGCTTGGAGTGGCGTGGACACACAGACAGGACCAGGCAGATGAGGACAGGAACTGCTGTTGAAGCCCACTGTGCTGGTGCTGAGTGGTGAGCAGTCAGAGCTGGCAGACCAGTCAGTTGAAGAAAAACGGACACGCCAGAGTCCTCATTGGCCAGGCAGAGCGGGATGGGAGAACAGTCAGTTGATGTCACCACCAGAGTCATCTGATTTACATATCTCCTGATTTACATATCTGTTGTGTTCACAACTCTGGAAGATGGTGAAAATTTTTCTAGAAAAGATTTTCTAGAAAACATGCCAAAAGGTGTCTGAGTGGAAGATTTTAGTGTGTTCGGTGTCGGGGAAATAACTCCAGAGACTTCAGAGAAAATGAGTTTACTGATCAGGAAATCTTCTGTTGAAAGGAAACCATTCTAAGTGGAATCATGATATTTCCGATGATGGTAGTGAGCGGGCTTGAGTGAGGTGTAGTGGAGTAGGGTGCTGTGGTTCAGTGAGGTGTGGTGGAGGAGGGTGGTGTGTTTTAGTGAGGTGTGGTGTTTGTGGATTTCTTTTGCTTTTCTTAAGAGTGAATTTAAAATGGCAGCATTAAAGATTGATGAGGTGAGTGCACAGCATTGTGATTAAATCCAAACATAAAGAGGTTGTTGGTGATGTAATGTTTGTTCAGGGGAAGTACTGTTATTAACAGAACTCAAGTCATGAAGGGCAGAAGATCAATGTCTCCCAGTACCAGCTCCCCATACCTGCTCTCAGTACCAGTTGATTGATGCACATGCTTGTCTGTGAATCCTTCCTGGAGGAAGCGGTGCAGGGGCCGTTGTGGCCAGCGTGGACCCGCAGTGCTGGCCCGGTTGGGGGCGTAGCTGCTGAGTAGCTGTGCTGCCTTGACATGGTCAATCCTGCCTGAAGAGTGTGAGCTCCTCCAGGTTTACTGCACTCAAGGGTGAACTGGTGGAGATGTCCGAAGCTGCGGCTCCTGACCTTGGTGAGCGTAGGGGTCGAGAGTGTGTGTGTGTGTGTGGGGAGGGGAGGGGTACGAGTGTGGGGGGTGAGCGTGGAGATGAGTGTGCAGGTACGTATAGCGGTCAGATTCTGTAGCGCAAACACTGGTGTGGTGTGCTTAGGTTAGACACAGAGCAGGACATTTACAAGAGTTGTGTGGACATCCTCCCATAATCCAACATCTGCAGCATGTTGACGTGCTGCACTGGCTGGGATGGTTGGATCAGCATGAACAGCCTTTTATAAGGCACCCTTTAACAAACTCCTCTGCTGATGCGGAGGGCGTACAGCTTCGCCCGTCCTGAGTCAGCAGTGTCCGTTCTGTGGTGAGAGGAGACAGATTCCCGCTGTGTCACAGGCCCAAAGTCGTTTTGGTTTGTTTTAGATGGACACATTTTGTGCTTGGAGCTTTACTTGCACTCCGAGACATAAAACACATCGTCAGCTGTTGGATTTTATACTTGGATAAGCAAGTACGGAGGAGGGCGAAGAGGAAGAGTGAAGGACTCTGTGACAGGGGAACTCTTAAAGAAGCTGGTGAGAAGTGAACTTTCACAAACGGGCTTCATTCAGCCAGGGCTGGTGGGAACAGCTCTGGGATGGAACAGGTCTGTATAGGTGCTCTGCCCACGATGAGAGACTCCTGGGAAATTCCTTAAATTTTCTTTTGTGTTTATTTGGTTCCTGATTATTTGGTGTCCCTTTGGGAGACATCTCATCTTTATTATTGA
The DNA here is from genome assembly GCA_020368025.1 of Brachyhypopomus occidentalis. Lineage (NCBI taxonomy): Eukaryota > Metazoa > Chordata > Actinopteri > Gymnotiformes > Hypopomidae > Brachyhypopomus > Brachyhypopomus occidentalis. The sequence continues at coordinate 5,102,307 of JAGXOD010001351.1, read as the reverse complement.
TCTGTTTATTGCCTGCACTTATTCATTTGTGGCTTGCTTTAATGGTTTTCTTTTTTAACATGTGATCTTGCTCAGTTCTCTGTTTTTGGGCTTGTTATTATGGCTCATCAAATTGCCTTGTAAAATGTACCTCTCTTCTCTCCCTCTATCTGTCTATCAACCCCCCCCAGATATGGACCTGCAGTATTTCTGGTGCTGGACTGCTTTTGAAGACTACCTCCTCTTCTGTTTCTGCTTCGCCCTGCTGTGCGCCTTCATCACCTTCCTCTTCCTCGACTGGATGGTGTTCGTGGAGGGCCTTGGCTCACTGGCTGTGCTTTTCGAAGCCATGTTGGGCCTGCCCCAGCTGCTGCAGAACTACTCCAACCGCTCCACCCATGGCATGAGGTGAGCCCCTGCAGGGAGACCCCATGGCACTGCCACGTGAGCCTGACTGGTGCCAGGCTCTATGCCCTCTGCTGACGTTCCTCTGTGCTCATACCTGTGATGGCGTTTTTGCCCATAAACTTGATAGACTGGCAAAAATGGCAACTTGACAGAATATCATTCATCATAAAGCAGCCGTCAGGCAGTAGGAGGTGACGGGTCGTTTCAGGCTGAGCTGAAAATGAAGGGCTTCCTCTGAGCAGTTCCGACACGTTCAGTGTCAGCTGTCTATGCATGAGTTGTGGATGCAGTGAGACCCAGGAAGTGGGGTCTGTTCCACACACTCCCCAGGGAGTGGGGTCTGTTCCACACACTCCCCAGGGAGTGGGGTCTGTTCCACACACTCCCCAGGGAGTGGGGTCTGATCTCTCTGCTTCATTCCCACTGTGCTGCCTACTGGCCAATGTGCAGGCTGCAGACCTTACAGCCCAGATGGGTAATGCATTCCAGACCCAAGCAGGAGCACGAGGTTCACCGACGCCTGAGTGAGGACACCTGAACCACAGCTGTAGCCTTGTGTCTGGACCACAGCTGTAGAGATGAGCAGAGAGACCGGAACAGAGCGGTAGAGCTGGTATTGCAGAGAGAGTGTTGCTCAGATATCCCTGAGATGGCACTTGAGTCACAGTCTTGGCCCTGTTCCCCAGGTACCAGGGCAGTGATGTGCTGGGAGGATCCTTAGGGAAGGGATGTGTTAGTTCACTATTAATCCTAATGGTCGTTAGATGGTCGTGCACTAACTGTGATCGTTATTTTGTATTATGAGGGATCTGGCTGGGGGGGTTCTCATAAACACTCTCTTTAGTCATTCCAGACAACCTCCCACCACCGACTACACAACTCACTATTCAGCGGGTGTGTGGGTGGTGTGCGTGTGGTGGGTGTGAGTGGTTTGTGTGTTTGTGGTGGGTTTGAGTGGTTTGTGTGAGTTGTGTGTGTGTGTGTGTGTGGTGGGTTTGAGTGGTTTGTATGAGTAGTGTGTGTGTGTGTGTGTGGTAGGTTTGAGTGGTTTATGTGAGTAGTGTGTGTGTGTGTGTGTGTGTGGTAGGTTTGAGTGGTTTGTGTGAGTAGTGTGTGTGTGTGTGTGGTGGGTTTGAGTGGTTTGTATGAGTAGTGTGTGTGTGTGTGTGTGTGGTAGGTTTGAGTGGTTTATGTGAGTAGTGTGTGTGTGTGTGGTAGGTTTGAGTGGTTTGTGCGAGGTGTGTGTGTGTGTGTGTGGTGAGTTTGAGTGGAGTGTGTGTGAGTAGTGTGTGTGTGACGGGACGGGAGCAGCTGTCCTCTCTTTCACAGAGATGCTCTTTTTTTGTCTTTTATCTTCTGGACATTTACTTGGATGTGGTTCACAGCTTTGACTTCAGTTTAAAAAGTGGCTTTTTAAGTGTTTCGTATGTTTTTGTTTCCACAGGGTCACAAGCTCTCTGTGTTATGTGGGATTTTGTTGTTATTTTTGAGAACATCATTTCTCGTGAGCCCTGTGGAGATGAAGCAGGGGTGTGAATTAGCTTGCTCTTTTTACTCGTGTGGACTTGTTCCAAGTCGGAGGTGATGATGACAATGGTGTTGGAGGTGTGAAGACTCAATCTGCTGGTGCCTCAATCCCACTTGTCTGAAGCATTGTCACGGACACCTGACCCCGCCTCTCGGAGAGCGCACAGGCCCCGCCTCTCGGAGAGCGCACAGGCCCCGCCTCTCCAGAAAGCCCAATTAACTTCACTTGCTCTGCTGGGCTCTTTGTGATTTCCTAATGGCTCAAAGCACCTTTGCAGTCATTAGTGCTTACGTGAAAACTATTTGTTTCGGAAATGCTGCCTCTGAAGCAAAGGAGCATGACACGACTGGGCTGCCTGCCTGCACCCTGACTGAGCCTGGATGATGGGATGGGAGGCTCTCCGCAGTGAACTTTTGGAGGTGACTGACTGTGGCGAAGCTGCTCCGATGTCCAGAGCACTAGCTCCCCCGCCAAGAGGCCCAGGGTCGGCCTCTGGGTGCCTCCTGATTACCCCTGGGAGTCCCACACTCAGAGGAATCCTTTCCTGCTTGTACCAAACAAGTAAGCCATCACAGTTCTGTGGAGATAGTTTACACGTGCGTGTGTGCACACACAAATGCGTGCACACACACACACACACACACACACACACAAAAGCACAAATGAATACACACAGACGAACACACACAGAGATGCTTTATTGAGCTGTTGTTGTTATTGTTATGGCAAATTGCAGTTGTGGAAGGTTGAGGCAGCATTAATCTGTGTGTGTGTGTGTGTGTGTGTGTGTGTGTGTGTGTGTGTGTGTGTGTGTGTGTGTGTGTATAAATACTCCATGCACTTTTCAAACAGTGCACTGCTGCACAGTCAGGTTATTAACACTCATAAGTCTTCTGTAACTGGTAATGAAGGACTGCTCGAATATAGACATCTATTCAGATAATGGGCACCAGCAAAGACACGCTCTTCATCACCATGACTGCGGTCTGCAGTGGGGAGGTCTACGGGCCACCGCACACTCCCCTCCCCTACACAGCCTTCCTCATGTTTCCTATTAGTTTAGCAGTAGTCACAGGGGCATTTCCCAAACGCGTCGTGCCCTTGTAGACGTATCGCTCTGAAAACTTGGAGACATTAACGCCCTCGGGCATCTTCACCCTTGCAGTCTGTGTCCTGTGCACAGCCGCATCCACACCTGCTACCTGCTAGGGGGCGTGGCAGGGCTGTGGTAGGCTGCAGGACTGATGCTTTGCTGGTCCAATTAGGGGGAGCGTTGGGCCTGGCAGGAGGCGGCACTGCTGCATTGGGCATGTGGTTGAAATTTTGAACCTTAATGGTGAGCAAGAATAGTCAAACACATTTGGGTAAGGTATCAAAGTAAATTACAAAGTTTATTAAAGACAGAAAGATGGATCGATCCAGAGATCTCCGTTACACACACTCAAGAGCTTCTGCAAGAGAGGGCTGCCCCCCTCTCACAGAGCATGGGTCTTATACTATTTTGCTACATGATTACATCATACTTCCGTGACACGAGTTCAGCATGTTGGGTCTCATTGGTGGCCCGCATGAGGTGAGGTGATGGTGAGGTGTCACCCCTCCCCTGCCAGGATCATCGGGCCAAGGCCTCCTTGTTCCTCCGGATCCGCCAGATGCACCATTCTGACGCAAGGCACGCCAGATATACTACCGTTCAGACGCAGCTCATCCTTATCTACAGGCCCAAGACATTCAGGACTGTCTGCCTTCAACTGACAAGGAGTGCCCACACACGAGAGAGAGAGAGAGAGAGAGGCACATAAGGCATACAGTGATGATCGTGTAATAGGCCTAACGTATGTTCAATATACCTTAATAAAGTGATTTCCATTCTACTCGTTACTAAGAGTGATCAATACATATATGTATACTGATGAATACTGAGAGACCAAATATGAATGTTTCCCACGACAAGCATTTCTCCTGCAGTAGCATGTCTGGCTGCACCTGTGTGTGTGTGTGTGTGTGTGTGTGTGTGGTAGCACTGATATACCTTGAGCATGTGCTCATTAGCACTGTGCAAGCAGGTGTTGGGCAAAGCAGACCTCCTGCCTAGCAGCCGATTGGTCATCCCGTGTCATGTGACTGAGTGCTGATTGATTACCCTCCGCCGTGAGTTTTTTGTGCTGTGCCACTTGTATACAGAAGCAGAAGTGTGTGGATTGTTCTGTTTGGGGCATGATTGTGTCTCCAGTTCCACCTGCTGGCGTGAGCCATCACCTGCTCTCCACACGCCTGCTGAAGCCAGAGCTGCCATATTCCAGACATGCACACACTCCGGATGGGGCTCAGTGTGTACAACCCACTGGTCTGCTGGGATGTATGTAGCAGAATTGTATTTATTGATTATTTGTTTATTGATCTCTCAGTCACCTTAGTCCTGGGCTCTCTGTCTCTCTCTCTCTCTCTCTCTCTCACGTATCTGTCTTTCTTGTAGTGAAGACCTTGTCTGCTTCCTTCAGAGGAATTGCAGATAGGTTCTCCCTCTGTTTTGTCTAGAGAAAACTGCTTCATTTTTTTCAATCAATGTTTAACATCCAACTTTCTCAAGTTGGAAACGACTGAATCGATCCTGCATGTTTCAGATCTTCTCTTGAACACAGTCTGTTTCCCCCTTTTCTTCCTCTCGTCTGATTTGGTCTTCCTCGTCTTCCTTGTGTCGTCCGCCGGTCTGGAGCTGTGTGGTGACCCAGAGGGCTTGTGTGCAGGGATGTGGAAGACTTGACGATGATGATGATGATGATGAAAATGATGAGGCTCATTTAAAATAGAATAGAGGATTTTTCATTGAAGCTCACTGGAGTGCACTAACAAAGTGAAACTCTCAAGAGTGAGAATTCAGCCCTTAAAGTAGGCCGTCTTTGACCAGGCAGAGCGGTTTTGATCTACAGTGGGAGCAAACTTGTGAACTCTGCTTTTAACCTCAGCTCAATCTCCTGAGATGATGAGAGGGCTGACTTGAAGAGAGAGTATTAAAGCGCTCATGGTTGCATTGAGAAGCAGCCAGGGGGTCTAGGGCTGGGGACAGGGGTGGACTCTCTGCCCGCCCTCTGCCTCTGGGTCTCTGTGCCCACACTGTTCCTCTGCGTCTCTGTGCCCACACTGTTCCTCTCGGTCTCTGTGCCCACACTGTTCCTCTGCGTCTCTGTGCCCACACTGTTCCTCTGGGTCTCTGTGCCCACACTGTTCTTTTTGGGCAATCAGACTATGCGCTGCTGTTTTATTCCTTCAGTTCTCCTTCAGTCCCGGTGACTGTGCTTGCTTCCTTTCATCATCAGCCCTCCACCTACACCCTCCACCTAAGGGGGCTCACGTGCTCGGACCCTGGAGCTTGGCTCTAGCAGGGTGGGGAGTTGGAGACGCTGCTCACACTGCATCAGATTTGCTAGGTGCCGACTGCTCTTCCCGATTGCACTGCTGTGCTTAATGCTTAATGAAGCTTGTCTGTCTCAGTGCCTCTCTGTCCGTCTGTGTCGATGTGATTCTCTGTCTATCTTGATCTGTCTCTCTGCTTTAAATCAGTCCATGTGCGGAGAGATTTATAAAGCATCGTACTTTCATGCCTTCTTGATTCTGTGCTGAAATACCAGCTGTTCCTGCTGAGATCTGGGAGCTCAGGCTGGTTTTTGGGCAAGAATATCTCCTTCTATCAGAACACTGAAGTTTAACCATGTCATCAAATAATTCAAAGCAAAGATCAGAACTTTGAACAGTGTTGCTGTTGTGGCTCTTCTGGCTCTGATCATTTCATTTCATTACCATTCTATGTGCTATTTGTAGTTCTTGTACAGTTCTAAAGTCGCCTGCATAATCTAATGTATGTGTGTCTGAGTGGGTGGGGTGTGCAGTGGGTGTAGGTGGGGTGGTGTATGGGTGTAGGTGAGTGTGGATATGCATGTGTGAGTGTGTGTGTGTGTGTGTGTGTGTGTGTGTGCGTGCTTGTGTGTCTGTTGGGTATGGAAAGATCAATGTTGGTCTTGTCTGAGCTGAGTGCAAAGATATGTAACCCACCGTGTGTGTGTGTGTGCGTGTTCACCGTGTGTGTGGTACCACTGGGTGTGTGTGACCACTGTGTGCATGTGCAGCCTCAGTATACCTAATCAATACGCCGATCATTTCTGCTCAATTCTCTTTATCCCTAATCAATACAACAATCTGACTGAAGCTGCATTTTTAAAGTCCCCCATCAGAGCAGAAAGGGGGAGGGGGGGGGGGGGCGAGAGTAAAGGGGGAGGGGGGGGGCGAGAGTAAAGGGGGGGGGTCATGTGGCTCTTTGGTGAAGTGCTGGAGTGTTTCAGGGTGAACTGAGGGCAAGATGAACATCCTTAAAGTGACATTTTGACTTTGTCTCCACGATGACGCAGTTGTGGCGGCTTTGCTCTTGTGCAGTTGCCCCGCCCCTGTTAATTACCTCGTTACTGTGTCATCCTCGTTAATGATGTTTGCTGTCTCTGAGGCACAGCAGTGCCCATGCATGGGAAGAGGGAGAGACAGGGGGGGGGCTTCAGTGCAGCAGGACTCTGTGTCCGGGGAGAACTCGCAGGAGAGCTGCAGGACACTTTCAGCAGAAACCCTCAACACAGCAGAACTAGAGAGCCATGAATGACTAACATTCGGTCTTTTAATTTGATGATTTCATGAATGCATCTAGTTTTAACTATAATAATTATTGTAAGTCTATGTCTACTTTATATAGGTGCTCTGTATATATGACTGAATCGTCATCATCTCAACATCAGTCTGCCATAACCTTCTCCTGTGTGGTTCTAGATTCTCCATCTGGCCTCAGAGGTTCTGGCAACTCTGAACAGTCAGTTCTGTGGTTCTGTTGGTGCTGTACAGTTCTATGGTTCTGTTTGTAGCTAGTATCGTGTCTGTTGGATCTGAACTTTAACGAGTTAACGATGCTGTAACTTACTGAAGGACTTGGAAGCTGTTTAAAGCAGCTGTCAGTGAAGCCTTTGATTCTGCCCTTACCATCTCCATGCATGTCCTCTCCACACACCCCATGCATGTCCTCTCCACACACCCCATGCATGTCCTCTCCACACACCCCATGCATGTCCTCTCCACACACCCCATGCATGTCCCCTCCACACACCCCATGCATGTCCTCTCCACACACTGTAGTCAATTCACACACTTCCTACTGTCTTTAAGGCTAAAACCTTGGTAGCATCAATGGCTAACAAGGATATCACACTGACGAGTCAAGGTGGCAGGAGAGGAGACTCCTACACCGCGAGGAGCATGTTGGCCTCCCCCTTCCGCCCCTCAGACCAAACGACGGGGAGAACACTCCTCCTCCTAATGAAGAACGCTCCTCCTCCTGATGTTAACGCAGTCATCTGTGATGGTTTCATATTCGTAGTTTAGGCAGCGGGTCAGACTCGTCCTTGCTCTGGGCTGGGGTAGCTCTAGCTCCTTCAACACGATGTGTCTGAGGCTCCGTGTGTCAAGAGAGCTATTTATAACCTGCTGATCGTAATGATTTGGGAAAAATGAAAAACTGCATGTTCAGTCTTACGCGTAAACGCACTGCAGAACTGCGTGTCCGGAGGCGTGTCCGGAGGCGTGTCCGGAGGCGATGGGCTTTCAGAGTGAGCGTGTTGGCTGTGATTGTGGGGAATTGGTATTCAGAGGGGGCTGGCATGCAGTTGACAGGGTAGCTTTTAAAGAGTGCTCTCTTCTGCAGGGCCTTTATAGAAATGAGGAAACGTAATGAGTAAACGTCTCGGCTTGACGGAAAACTACACACATTACAGGAAAATCTCTTTCATGTTGACTCTTGGGAATTTATTAAATAGGAAAGTTTCGTAATAGATTATATTAGATTCCTTTATTGTCATTGCCGAAAGTTCAATGAAACTGAGTAACAGCCGTGACTCACATAACAAGCAACGTTAAAAACAGATGACTTTCAAGGACTACATAACCATATAAATTGTATATTATAAATATTATAATGCTACAATTTCCAGAGAAACAGGATGTTTCAGACAGACCTCTGTCCTTCATCAGCTGTGCAAGCAAATTGCTTCTGATTTTATATACATCACAAGCATATATATACTGTGTGTGTGTGTGCGTATATATATGAGAACTTGCAGAACTCAAATAAGCTACTGCACATTAGCTGAAGTGGGCCTGTTAACAAAGGTGGTCAAGGTGGTTTTGAAGGTCTGTCCTTTGAGGTGTTGGAGTGGTGTTGAGGTCTGTACACACAGGGTGTCATTAGTAAGGCTCATCTGTATGGTGCTCGTGAATATAACTATATGTAATGTGGTGCAGATCATCTCACAGGTGCCAGCTGTCAGAGTTTGGCAGTGTTCAGTTCTCATATGGCCCCCAAAGTAGAAGCTCTTCTCAGCTCTGCGTCTGTGATGTGATGGACCTGAAGCATCTGCCAGAGGGCAGCAGCTCCAACAGATGATCCACTGATGTCCGCAGACTATTCACTGATGTCCGTTCGTGATGTGTGGCGGAGGCTCTGCGCCGAATAAGACCTCCACAGTGACGCTAGCAGCTTCTGGCCAGGTCATGACACCTCTGGAGGGATCTGGTCTGGGATCAGACTGCTCCTGAGATGCCTCGGTTGTGGGTGGAGAGTGACCCAGCTGTGGAGGGAGGAGGGGTGGTGGCCTAGTGCAACAGTCCTGTGGGCACTTAGAAAGTCTTTGATCCAGAAGTCAGTGTAGTGACCAGTCTGGGATGGTCTTGTTGAAGACTGAAGTCTGTAAGAAGCATTCACACAATGTCCCTGGTGTTCGGGAGGGTTGTGTGAAGAACAGGAATGACTTCACTAATGCCTGGACCTTCCTGGCCTTGAACTTTTATCATTAAGCTGCAAGTACCATCAAATGAACTTTAGGGTTTAACTGTAAAACCTTCTCTCCCTCTCTCTCTCCCTCCCTCTCCTTCTATCCATCTCTGGCGTTGACCAGCATAAAGATGGTGATCCTGTGGACTGCTGGTGACATATTCAAGACGACATACTTCGTTATCAACGAAAGCCCCGCCCAGTTCTGGGTCTGCGGGGCCGTCCAGATTTTGATTGACATCCTCATTCTGCTGCAAGTGGGATACTATGACTTCGGATCAAGATTCAAGATCAGATGACCAACAGCTTTCACCGTGATGATGCCAGTCAACTCCAAAACAAGGGCTCCTTTGCTGTGTGCATGCACATTTTAATAATCTGCTTATGTATCATTTTATGTATGCGCTGTGTTTAAGGTATTTGTAATGTTACATAGGTGTAGCTCTAGCCTGCTCACACCTGCAGTGTGGGCGGAGCTTCCTCCTCTCACTGCTGTTAATATCTTGTGTTTGAGGTGAGAGATTCTCCCAACGCTTGTACCATAAACTCTGACTTATTTATTCATCACAATTTGGTAAATGACACTTTTGCATTGAGTTTAAAGACGGCTCAGGTCTCAGCACGCTGTGAGCAGGAACTGGAACCAGCTGGAATCTCCAGAGGAACCAGTCCAGACCTGACTGCCCCAGACCACAGTGATGGCCAGTCTGGTTCTGGGCTCAGGACACAAGCACAACCCTCCAGTCTTTGTTCTTCAGGGAATTTACAATACTTCACCTGAACTCGGTTAATTGTATAAAAATACCCTTAAACCAGCAGGAGTCTGTTAAACTTGAGGCTTTAAATCCAGTCTGGTAACTGAGAAATCCTTTTGCTTTAATTGGCTGTTGAAGTCCCTGCTAAAGCAGACAGGAATGAGTGTTCCTTCATGATGATATATAGGTCTCAGCCTGTGAACTCGTACTAAGGCTGAGAGTCATTTACTGCTGTTTAATATCAGACACGTACAGGATCCTCTTCAGAGATTCCAGCATTGAGATAATGATTACAATGTTGTTCCAAAGTACAACCTGCAACACTGTTTAAAAATTAATTACAAACTCAGGTAGGAATAGATTGCAGACTGTTACCCCAATGAATATTTGATCCTTTATAGTTAAAATGTGAGTTTAAAGGTTAAGGTTTTGGTATAAATCCCATTAACCAGACTCTCTTTCACCATAGTGTGTAGAGTAAGTTGAGTTTGCAGGCGATGGTGACAGTAAGAGCACTAATTAGGGGTCAGGAGGGAAAACACTGCAAACGGTGGACATGAGATGAGTGGTGTGGGTGAACCCTTTTCTTCATTAGTGTCCAGCTCTGGCTCTGTGAGGCTAGTGCTGTTTGGCCAGTAAAGGCTGCTGGATGTCCCAGTGCTGGGCCTACACAGGCCCTCCCCTCCTCGCTGCTGTTCACCTCGATTCTGCACACAAGCGTGTAGGAGCTCAGGGAGATCAGGCAGAGGTTCAGTCACCGGTGTGCCTGTTCGGTCACCACTGTCATTAACGTTCAGTTTCTAGGTTTGGTTTTCTAGTTCATCCAGAATGATAAACTCCAGAATGAATATAGGAATACGTGTTTCGTTTTGTATGCGTGTCAGTACTCCGTACAGTGGCTTCTCAGACTCAAGGATATTGTTACTGAATGAGACTTTTTCAGGGACGACCTGCATAAACCTGCATAAAGTGTGTACACCTTAAAGCCCAGTGCCTGTGTGCAGTTTGTGCTCTCTCTCTGCAATTTTGTGATGTACGAAACATGCAGGAAACCCCCAACATGTCTGACTGCAGACACCCCCCCCCCCCAACACGTCTGACTGCAGACAGACACCACACCCCCCCCAACACGTCTGACTGCAGACACACACACCCCCCAACACGTCTGACTGCAGACACACACACACCCCCAATACGTCTGACTGCAGACACACACACACCCCCCAACACGTCTGACTGCAGACACTACCCCCCTTCCCCCCACACGTCTGACTGCACCGTCTCACTTTGCCTTTGCCTCTGGGCTCTGCATATGGGTAAAGCAGCTGCCAGTGAGACAGACGGGGAAATCTCTTTTCTGTTGGCACCTCCAACCTTCACAGGTGAGTGGATGCCGTAACCTGGTGGATGCACCGTGACTGTACGAGTGGGTGGAGCGGGACACGCGTGATGGTGAGGGAGGGTCTGGGTTATGGCTCAGGGAGCAAGGCTGGTGGAGGCGTGGCTCAAGGATGGTGTTGGTTAGGGAGAGATGGGGCCCCTTCACCAAACACCCCATCCATCTTAACCTTGGGACATGAGGATGGGGGAGAGCGTTTAACAGCTTTCTGTGGCATTGGGTGGAGCACGTGCTAATCTGGAGCCCAGACGCTCCTCACACAGGAGTGGTCCGCAGTGAGATAAATACACACATTTGCTGAAATTGCACATAAAGGTGTTACGCCAGCCTCAGAGTGATGGAGTGATTTTAGGATTGTCGTCTGAGGTGATAAGGGACCAGGAGCAGCCCAGACTCTGTGTTATGTGCGTTTCCTCTCTGGTATATGCATTTAAACAAGAAAAGGTGGGTATTGTGTGTCATCTAAAATGTGTGTAGCTCACTGCTGCAGAAATGCAGGAATCCTGTGTGTGTGTTAACACCTTAAACCTCAAGTGTTATATTTCTGAGTCCATCAGCTGCAGTAAAGGAGACCACACAGAGAATGTGGTTTTTAAGTGACTAGTTTTGTGTGTGTGTGTGTGTGTGTGTGTGTGTGTGCGCGCGTGTGAGAGAGAGGGAGATGTACTACATGAAGAAACTACACACTAGCTTTTTAGAGCACACTGTGCACTAATATTGTCCAAGTGTTATGTTGTTGTGCCTCTATAATATGACCCATAGAAGTGCACTCACCCTGACTGAGTGTGAACCGTATTACGGGCACTAGCTCACGTGAAGTGTTCTGCATCTTACCCTACTGCTCCTCCCCCCAAGGTTCCCTCCCTCCGTCTGTGGAGCAGTACTGACCTGAGCCTCTGCATGAGAGCCTGCTCCTTCCTTTATGCCCTCATATTTGCAGTTGCTGATGCGCTGTGGAGAAACGACCCCTAACATTAGCGTAATGAGGGAGCCCGAATGCCAAGGACCGCTGAAATATCCACCCTGCGATCGTTCCCTGCCCTGTCCGACCTCGAGGAGAAGACCTCCGCTAATGAGCTCTACTAACCGCCCGTTTCCGCACGAGAGAGCAGAGCTCTGGAGACGAGGGACGGCTATGCTGCTTGTTTTGCATCCATATTTCATTTTTTTTTTTTTTTTTTTTCCTTGGTATGCAGGGCTGTGCAGCTCCACCTGCTTCACCTCCTCTTCTCCACCACCTTTGTCCTGGAGTCTGCAGGGGCTTCCCTGCAGGTGCTTAGCTAGAGGAAGGAGGGGCAAGTTAGCTCCTCATGCCCCACACAGGTGACCCTGGTGGTCTTTGGTCTCCTGGTTGGAGATGATCCCAGCTCCTCACGCGTCTCTCAGTGCCGTTTAGGTGTAATGAAGAAGACGCACGTGCTTCTCTGGCTGCTCCAGGTCCTGACGGACACCCTCCTGTCCTGCTCTGGGGCAGCAGACGTGTGCACCAAAGCTGCGTTTCAGGGTCTTCCTGCTCCTCTCGTGCAGGACGCTGATGTCGCTCTGCGGGGCAGGAGCGGGGTTTGGGTGAGGGTGGGGTCTCGCTAGGCGGGAGTCACACGACACGCTCTGCCTCTCCCGCGTGGCTCTGCGCAGTGTTTGACTAATGCAGCAGTTTGTGTAGCTGTAGGGAACATGACACCGTATTGCAAATGGAACCCAGTGAGCGACTGTCACCTCAGTCTGCCTCAGGTACCAACGCAGGGGGGGCGTGTGGGAGTGATCACACGCAGCCCGTTCTCATAGATCTTTAATGCCCTTGTAAGCCTTCCCTCTCATTACAAACATTATGAACTGGGTTGACACACAGCAGATGGCATTCAGGGTGCAGTTAACTCATCATCACCTAATCCCTCATGAACAGCTTCCTCTCCCTCGCCAGTCCCTGTGTGGTTATTGGCGATACTGGAACCAGTTCCTGTTTCAGTTCTACACGTCCTCCGACAGCGTCCTTGCTGCTCGTTGTTACAGTGTACTTCCCCAGAGTCGGGCCCTCCTCTCTCTCAGGACCGAGGTGTGTATGAAGGACGCAGGCCCCGCCCCTTGCCCCGCCCCTCACTCAGCTTCTCCGGAGTGATTACAGTAACCCCACACTGATGAATTAACCCCAGCCAGAGCCATTATAGAGCCCTGGAGCAGGCCTGCCCCTCCACCCTGCTGAAGGTGACCTTGAGCACAGAATTCTAGCCAACATTAGATGCATTACAGATGTGCTACAGAGATAATGTTTAGAGCATGTTAACTGTGTTTCAAGTATTAGTCAGTACTGTAAACTAAGTGGTTATGGCACAGAGAGCTGTGATCCTGGCCCTAGGCTCTGATCTGTCACACACACACACACACACACTCTTCAGTTTCATTCAACGTGACGACAAATGAGAAAAATACGTAATTCTTAAATTCTTAATACGTAATGCTTAAATACACTCTGACCTCTAACCTTTACAGGAAAACTTGTGACCTTCTCTAAACTTTAGAATGCACTTGTCCAACTGTTCAATGTTTCAGTACTTATTGCACAACTTGCTGTTCTCTAACAAGGAGCTTAATGGCAAATTTCACAATATGGCGGCGTGGTGGTGTGGTGGTTAGTGCTGCCGCCTCACAGCAAGGTGGTCTTGGTTGGAGTTTGCATGTTCTCCATGTTCTCCCTGTGCCTTTTCTCCCGGTACTCCGGGTTCTTCCCACAGTCCAAGCACATGTGTGTTGGGTTGGCCACTCTAAATTGAGTGCGCGTGTGTTGGCCATGTGGTGGACTGGCGTACCCTGCCTTTGTCCAATTAGCTCCAGCTCCCACCCCGTGAGGGCTTTGGTGGTTCATTGTGGGCAGGTGTGTCTAGTCAATCCAGAACTGCCCTACACTTTGCCCTACACATATTCATAACGCCTCTGCAACAACTCGGGCCTAATTTCATCTTCATGAACAATGCTCCAGCTCATCAAGGTCGCATAATTGGGTAATGGCTGCTGGAGACTGGCGTACCTCAAATGGAGCGTCCTGCACTTTCTCCAGACCTGAATCCCATAAAACACCTATGGGATCAGCTGAGTCGCCGTGTAGAGTCTAGTAACTCTGTACCCCATAACTTCAATGACCTGAGGGCCCTTCAGGAAGAGTGGGATGCAGTGCCTCAGCAGACAGTACGTTGACATGTGAACAGCATAAGACGTCATTGTCGAGCTGTAATTGATGCTAATTATTAATATTATTTATATTGTAGCTTTCAACAACCCAGAGACAGAATTGAAATTTGCCGTTAGTAAAACCCTGACCCATCTGGAGGAGAGCCTGCTTCTGTCTTTCAGCTCCTCCACCTTCCACACCTCCTCCATCACACGCATGCACTCTTACGCCACTCGGGTTGGGTTCCTCTAGAACATGATTTTGCAGAAAGATTTTCCTCTTTGCGACTCTTTGCTCTCTAATGAATTATTTAGCGCTCTTTTAAGCTGCCTGTCAGGCAGACAGAAGGGGTGAGAGAGTTGGGGGGATGGGGGGGTAGTTGTGCTTTATAGGGGTGAAACTTAGCAGATGGAGCAGAACCTCTGGTGGCTGTGGAGCTTCAGTGGATCAGGAGCGCTTCCTGACCACAGCAACGACACAGCTACACCCCACTGGCTGTGCTCAGGGGTCAGAGTGCAGTGCTATGGCTATGGCTCCATACAGCTGTGTGTGTGTGTGTGTAACACTACCTTTAACCTAACCTGTGTTGCCGCTGAATGTCCACTGGCCCTTTACACGGGCAAGCGCACACATGCAGTAACTGCCTCTCCGAAGGACACTAATCACGTGATGGTAGTGAGCATGTCACACGTGGCAGGGCAGGAAGGCTGTTGCCGTGCTGGCTGAGCGTAATGGGCAGTAATGTCTGCCCCACAGGATCAGGGAATCTGTCCTTTCTGGGGTTTCTCTGCTTCATTGTCTATTAATGCTTTGATCTTTGAGGCATGAATCCAGTTCAACACTGTGTCTGTTGTCTCTTATGTGTCTGTTATTAAGTGAAAGCGATCTCCGACCAACCCTATCAGCGTCCTGTTACTGTCACCATTTTAGCTCTTAGGACCTGTTCAATTATCATGGAAGATGTTCTTAAGAGAAATTCCGCAGGTCATTTAACATGCAACACATAATAAGTCATAATGAGTGACTGTTGTGTTATGGAGTAGGCAATAGGTTAATCATTATAAATAGACAGAGTGTGCTGACGGAGAGAGATGATAGCCCTTTAATGATGACATGTGACATTATGAGATTATAATGAACATTTGGGGGTGTTTTTAGGTTGTCTACAGGGTCCTCTTTAGAGCGCCCCCTGCAGGCCATCAGAGCTCCTGTGTTCTTGACCTTTTCTTCAAGACATTAGCCTGAACACAGAACACATTCATCAGGACACGACCTCTGCAGCACTGCACACACGTGGCACATGTTCTCATACAACGCAGACCTCCGTGTTTCCGCGGTTCTCATCCGTGTCCTGAGCGGTGGCCAGTCACCTTTACGCCTTGATGTCATACTGGTGAAAGAGTACTGATGAATCTTGCATGATATTTAATAAACTTTAGTAATCTTTAATAATCTTTGGTAAAGACTTTTTTTTAACAAAGGACAAACAGAAGAGCGTCTGTGTTTGTGCACGTGGGCTTGCGAGTGAGCTGTTTTGTAAAAAGAACCGGCAGTGACTCTTCTGCCTTTACATGCATCTTGTGTTGATAAAATGGCGCCGGGATAGCTGTCCTTCACTCTAAGAGCACCTTGGTGTATGCACTCCATTCCCAGTGTGCAGAGGGTCCTCTGTTGGTAATACACACCGACGGATGAAACGAAGCCTGAAGACCATGGAGGACAAGGAGTGAGCTGGTGAAATTCGACTGCTCTCATTAGAGATGGAGAATATGAGGTATACCTGGAACAGTTCTGTTTTACTGAAACTAAAGCACCCAAATTCAGCTTGTGAGAAACTGCATGAGAAACTGTTTGTCATTAAAATCAGTTCATAGTGTATAGTATGGGACTGAGATTCAGTCGGACCAGTGTGAGGAAGACCGTGTCTGTGTGAGGAAGGCAGATCAGCATTTGGGTGGAGGAGGGTGTAGGGTGGCGCTCTTCCACCTGCCTATCAGGACCCCCCAAGAGTGGATCCACCACGTCAGGGACCCACCTCATTTACTGTTTGGTCTGTATTCTGCACAGCGCTGCGATACAACAACATGGCACGTGTGAAGTGCTGTCTCTGCCTCAATGATGGGGCTCAGGAGCATGTTGGAAACACTGTTGAATTTATAATGCTGTGGCAGAAATCTGAAATTTGCATAAGGCAAGATTTAATCCATAAATCTAACCCAAGATTTAATCCATGAATCTAACCCTTTATGCCAGCTGTGGCCCACAGGCCTGATGTAAAGCTGCATTACAGTATGACACAGCCCTGATGTAAAGCTGCATTGTGACACAGACCTGATATATGACTGCATTGTGACACAGCCCTGATGTAAAACTGCCTCGTGACACAGCCCTGATGTAAAGCTGCCTCGTGACACAGCCCTGATGTAAAGCTGCCTCGTGACACAGACCAGGATGTAACGCAGCCCTGATGTAAAGCTGCATTGTAACGCATCCCTGAAACATTTTTTTATCGCAGCACAGCAGCTCAGTGGAGTTCAGACGTTAGGGCTTCTGCAGTCAGGGCTTTTCATGTGTGTGCGTGTTTATGACTGTACGTGTGTGTGTGACTACATGGGTTTGTGACTATACATGTGTTTGTGACTGTACGTGTGTGTGTGACTGTGTGTGTGTATGGAAGGGGGCATTCAGGGCCTTTCATGTGTGTGTATGAGCCCGTTTGTGACTTTCTGTGTGCGTGTGTGTGTTTGTGTGCGTTTGTGACTGTACGTGTGTGGGAGGGGGGATTCAGGGCCTTTCATGTGCCTCGGCGTCCCTCTGTTTGTTATTCACTCTGCGGCTCATGCTGTTGTGAATTAGGAATTAACTGATGCCCTCTCAGCCAAGCTAGTAAGGGAATTGGAGTGCGTGTGTGTATGAGTGTGTGTGCAAGTGTGATTAAAGGCAGAGGAGGAGAGAGGTCCCCATGATGAAAACAGAACACAGAGGCTGTCTGACTTTGACCTGGATGTGATTAAGAGGAAGACTGAGGAACCTCTGTGTAGTGGGTGTGTGTGTGGTTCTACACCCTGGAGGAGTGTGTGTGTGTGTGTGTGTGTGTGTGTAGCTCTACACCCTGGAGGAGTGGGTGTGTGTGTGGTTCTACACCCTGGAGGAGTGTGTGTGTGTGTGTGTAGCTCTACACCCTGGAGGAGTGTGTGTGTGTTTGCGGTGGTCAGATATCTGACTCTAGAGTACACCACAAACCTGATGAATCTGCATCATGAATCCAGAAACATCTCGCCACCTACAACTGTTTGTGTGTTTACCGTATCACATCAACACTAGTTACACTCACTAATATTTACCATATCACATAGGTACCGTAGTTAAGTGTTTTCTTCAGCTCCCTGTTTTCTGTGGGTTCTGGTGGGTTCTGGTGGAGCTGGATCACAGATGCAGTGAGGCCCGTTCTGCTCCTCTGCTCCGGGTGGCACTGCTGTGATAACCACGTGTCATTTAGTGGGGATGAAGTCAGTGTGATGCCTTTCTCCATGTCTGTGCTAAAGCAGCAGTGCAGGGTGCTGTGATATATTAAGTCATGTAAGTCATGTAAACCCATCTAAATTGTGTGAAATGATGTACAGTGGGTTTGGGTGTTTTGGACCACAGTGAACCTTCACAGAGCCGCTGTAGCAGTGGCAGGGGGATGTGAGCTTGAACGAATCTGTGTCTCTATAATTAACCCCGTCAGTCAGAACAGCAACGCCAGGTTCTACTGCACGTCTTGCGTAAGAGTTGGGTAGCTTCGCTGTTCGGTGGTGTCATTCATATCTGCCACACTTGTGTGTGTGTGTGTGTGTGTGGTCATGTGTGTGTGTGTGTGTGTGTGTGTGTGTGCGTACGTGTACATTGTCAACAGATACGGAATAAACGGAACAGAGCGATACGGGGAAGTGGAACAGAATGAATTGGAGTTCCGTTAACTCTGCATTGGAAACAAATACTTCGAGACAAGAATATTGAATTCTGCTTCAGCTGAATAATTAATAGAACAAGGCAACATAGCACCCAGCATATGTTTACATATCAGAAGAAATTAGACTTTACTCAAAATTAAAGTCGATAATTCCAGGCAGCGTTTAATTACTGAGAAGGTGATTTTAGCCTGTGGCCATGGTGCTCTGGAGAGTACCCAGCGTGAGGGAGTGTGTGTGGGGTGTTTGTGGTCCCCCAGTGTTGAGGAGTGTGTGGGGACCCAGCGTGAGGGAGTGTGTGTGGGTCTGTGGGCTGCACTGAGGGTTTGATAACAAGCTTGTGTCAGGTGCCAGAATGATTCAGAAGACCTGGACTGATTATAATGTTGTTAGGGGATGTGTTAACGACCGCTTGCAAGGGGATACATTTAATTATGTCAGAGTGCGCATGTGTATTTACATGTAGCGTGTGTGTGTGTGCACGCACATGCTGTGAGTGTGTGAGTGTGCCTGTGTGCGACACTCTACTGGCTGAGGGCAGCATGATCTCTCCCAGTGAGCCATCCCAGTGACCATCTCACACCTGCCTACAGAATCCCCTGCCTGAGGGAGTGAGAGAGGGAGGTTAAAGGGTGGATGGGGAAGTGTGTGTGTGTGTGTGTGTGTGTGTGTGTGTGTGTGTGTGTGTGTGTGTGTGTGTGGGCCCTACTACCGTGATCTGAAGATGTTGCGCTGGTATGACATGTTGACTACAGATGTGAGGAAGAACAGGGGGATTCACTCTGGGATGGTTCAATCACACAGTTTCATTCATTCTTCTACACAACAGCACTGGGAGAAAGGTGCATGCTGGGAACTCAGAAGCAACGCCACATCACAGACCTGTTCTTAACGCCGCATCATAGACCTGTTCTTAACGCCACATCACAGACCTGTTCTTAACGCCACATCACAGACCTGTTCTTAACGCCGCATCACAGACCTGTTCTTAACGCCGCATCACAGACCTGTTCTTAACGCCGCATCACAGACCTGTTCTTAACGCCGCATCACAGACCGGTTCTTAACGCCATATCACTGACCGGTTCTTAACGCCATATCACTGACCTGTTCTTAACGCCATATCACTGACCTGTTCTTAACGCCGCATCACAGACCTGTTCTTAACGCCGCATCACAGACCTGTTCTTAACGCCGCATCACAGACCTGTTCTTAACGCCGCATCACAGACCTGTTCTTAACGCCGCATCACAGACCTATTCTTAACGCCGCATCACAGACCTCTTCTTAACGCCGCATCACTGACCGGTTCTTAACGCCATATCACTGACCGGTTCTTAACGCCATATCACTGACCTGTTCTTAACGCCATATCACAGACCTGTTCTTAACGCCGCATCACTGACCGGTTCTTAACGCCGCATCACAGACCGGTTCTTAACGCCGCATCACAGACCGGTTCTTAACGCCGCATCACATACCTGTTCTTAACGCCGCATCACAGACCTGCTCTTAACGCCGCATCACAGACCTGTTCTTAACGCCACATCACATTATTAACACCACCACACTGTGAAACAGGAGGTGGAACATCTGAAGCTGACTAGGCAGTTCTCCACTGTGTGATTGTGTCTGTGGGACAAGTCCATACCACTGCAGAATGCCCTTGAAGGACTGAGTCTTAACATGGTGATGTGATCCAGAGCACAAGACAACAGATATGGCCTTGTAAAGTGATCCAGGAGTGTGTGTGTATGTGCGGGCGTGCATGCATGTGTTTGTGTGTGTGCGCGCATTCGCATGCAGCTGAGCTTCTTAGGTTCTTCTGTGTCATTACAGGTAACACGAGCTCAGAAAGCAGAGGAGATGCTCCTGAAAGCAGACTCCATCTTTAGGAACTCAAACCTTAGAGACGAGGCCAGCAGGAATGGGCGGAGCCTCTGCTCACCACCATGACTGATGACTGCAGGCAATGTCATATGTCCCTGACCGCCGTCCATACACCATCGCTTACGACTCCCAGGGGCAGGGCAGAAATGGGCGCTAATGGGCTATAAATAGTGCAGCGTTACTTTATTGCTGGTTTCCATATTCACAGGAGGAAACACTGACCCAGGGGGTGCAGCTCTGTCATGTTCCCCTCAGTGCATGAGATGCAGCGGCTCTTATTCTGGGAGTCCTGTACAGATCTATCTGTATCTCCCCATCACACATGCAGGGACGTGTCCACGACTGCAAATGAGTCCAACACATTGCACTGAAGCAGAAAGTCTCGCGATGTGGCAAGGGAGTGCCTGGTCCCCAGACCTTGTGCATTAAAGTTTAACATGCAGCACAACACACTGTTCTCACCCACAGTCCTTCAGGATCCTGTAGTGAGACCGAGAGGAGTCACTCCAACACCGTTCACCCACTGTGCCCCCCTCCCACAACCCCTGCCATGGGATTTAAAAATGTGATGTCGTTTATCTTGGATTAGGGTGTCATTCATCTTGGATTAGGATGTCATTCATCTGGGATTAGGATGGGTCTTCAGATAACAAAACAAGACACCACCATCCAGCACCTCCCCTCTGACATTACTACCTCACATTACCTCAGCCAATCCCTCTAACACACAATCAAAAATGTCTTCATACATTACGTTAAATTAAACAGGGCTGAGGGGAGGAAATTAAAACTCAATTAGAGGGATCATCTATCAGATTTGCGCTACAGTACTGTAGTGTAAGTCAGCACGGGCTTCTGTTAGCTGTGTTTTAGTGCCAGAGTGTTACAGCCCACTCTGTGGCTGTCTGGGTAAACCCTCTACCTGACCCTGGATCAGTCACTGGCCCCTGGAATTAATCTGGCTATTTGAAGATCAGCTTTGGGAGCAGATAACAGTGGACAGTGAGGTCAAAGGTGTCTGTGTAATTTTGTAAGGAGCTGTAGGACTTTTTCAGACAGTGCTGCATCCAGACTCTCCCCGTACATCAACTGCACTATCAGGTATGAATTCTCCTCCACCAGCATTATTCTACACCTCTCTCTCTCTCTCTCTCTCTCTCTCTCTCTCTCTCTCTCAGAACTGGGACTGCTGTGTTTTCATGGTAAGAGTGTAAACCAAACTTTTGCCATTGCTCTACAGCTGTAAAAACTTTGGAGAGAGACAGAGAGAATGTGTGTGTGTTCGTGTGTGTGCATGCATATGTGTTTGTGCGTTAGGGTTAAGGTTTAGGGTTAGCATTAGGTTAGGAGTTCGACAGACCAATAGATCAATCGATCGATTGATTGATCACTTTATTAATCCCAGAGGGAAATTGACATTTAGGGCTAGGGGTTAGGGTTAGTATTAGGGGCTAGTGTTAGGGGTTAGTGTGAATTTCAGCCACTCTTCCATGAGCCACTGTGTGAACGTGTGTGTGTGAATGTGTGTGTGTGAATGTGCGTCTGGACTTGTACAGAGTGCTGCTTGTTTTAGTGTTTCCTCAGGCATGTTCAACATAATGAGCTTTCATAAAGACAAAGTGCGGTGTTTCCCACATGGTCTTTCCTTCTCTCTCTCCCTCCTGTGTGTGTGTGTGTGTGTGTGTGTGTATCATGTTTGATGGATAGTGCAATGTGTCTCTGGTAAGCAGGTGATGTATGGCAAAGTGATGTATGGTGAGGTGATGTATGGTGAATTCAGATTGTGTGAGTTCAGATTGTGAATTTTATTATTTTTTTGAAGATGGCAAACGTTTAAATTCACGTAGTTTTTAATCTGTTTTTTATTTTTATTGAGTGAGTGATGAAGATTCAATATTTAATGTTGTGTACAACATTACCTATTTATCTGAAGCACACCGCAGTCTTATCCACTCCGGTGCGGTTATACTCAAGGTTAAAGCGGTTCTGTCCGTTTCTGGTACATATTCTGCTTCCATTCTTCCTCTTAAGCAGATATGACGGCGTTGATGCGGCAGCACAGGCGGCGACAAGATGAAAATCACCTCGAAACTGGTTCAGTTGCAGGAATGTGGCGTGGTTCAGGTACTACCATTGACTCATCTCCACTTCGTTCGTAAACTTGCCGTCCCTCTGACAGCCGACGGGCGCGCGCGGACTCTCTCGCCACACGCGCGGTCTTTCCAGTTGTACTAATCGACTGGGACGCCCGTGTCACTCGTGTTGGCTCTCCGGGACTGTTTCACGCCTCTTGGCTTTCGAGGTCGTGTTTTCAGTGGAAACCGTATGATGTAGAAGTGGAGTCTGACCCCTCTGATGAGGAATGCGAGGCTTTACTCAAAAACTCCCTTGTAAAAGTGAGGAGCGGCTATGACCAAAACGTGAGCCTACGGTAAGCAGATCGCTAATTACTGTGTCTTATAGACGACGGCTGTTTCAGCGAGGATGTGAACGATGCCTTATAAAACTAATGCATTTGTGTCATCGCGATCATCGATTCTCTAGTCTGTAATTGTTTAGTGCTGTATTCTGTATTCTGATGAAACGACATCATCAGCGAAATCCCATAAATTTTGGAAGTTTGCATTTCACAGGGTAATAACATGGCCAACATGAATGACCACATTCAATTATTGAAATTATTATTACAAGTTATATTTAGTTACATTTTTATAAGTTATCATATTTGAACTGTCTACGTGGTGATTAATTTTTTCAGGTCTTTTAACAGCGTGGTAGATTAGTCTCTAATACATTCGTATTTGAATATTTTTTCTGTTTATATTAAACATTAGGAGACATTATTTACTATAATGCGTTCAACGTGTAGACTATATATGAACAGTGCTGGTCTGCACAGTACTAATAAACTTCATAGCGCCTCTGTGGTGCGTATCGTACATGTGTGCTGTAATCGAACATTGGGATGATTGATGCGCTCTTCTCTAACGGCCGTGTGTAGTGTGCGTTGTACAGAACGGTACTGAGGTCGACACAGCGGCGCACAAAATGCTCCCTTCAATTAACTTTCCACACAGCACAACAAGGCTCACACCGACGGGAATACTGTTTCCATTGATTCTATTAATAAGTAGTTTACCACACTCTCCTCCCCTTTCACCAGCGTAACGGAGCACCTTGACAACAGGAATTTACTAAAGCCCTGTACAGTTGTACAGGTCTAGAATTTTCATTATGTATGCTTGCGTTCAGATGTCATGTCCCGGTCCAGGTTTCAGGAGGTTAACAATCCTCCGCTTGTCTTTCCCAGTGCACAAAATTACCCTCCGAGTTCTTATTTTAATGTTTAGTTGTCCTCAAGTTAAATTACATGCGATATTGCAGAAACTTTAAACATATATTATTAGGTCCCCAAACCATGATTTTCCCCTTACATTGACTGATACGTAAAGCATGCAATGATTTAACCTGTGAAACTAATCGGTGTTCAGATCATCCTCTGATTAACTGCATGAGTATCAGACTGCTGTTGTAAACACAGATTTTGCAGATTAATTTGAGTTACAAACTGTTATGTCTAAATACACTTTAAACTGTGCATCAGCTGTAATGTGCTTGTTCCGTCTCCTGCAGTGATTAAACGAGCAGCATGGCAATTCCATGAATGTTGTACTGCTTCTTGTGGGATCGACTGTTCTGTGCTTGGGATGACCACAGTGATTCCCAGCGCTGAGGGGCGGAGCTAATGCGCGGCCAGGGGCGGAGCTAATGCGCGGCCAGACGCAGGCTTAACATCGCTTCAACCTTTGCACCCCTCCCATCCCCCGTGCCACCATGCCCATCATCAGCAACGCCAACCACGACTTCAGCAACCTCTCCCTCAGCGACGACAGCAGCCTAGACCGGATCTTCACGGAGATCCCCGAGACGGAGACGGCCAAGGGCGTGTACTACCAGCGCGCTCGCTTCCTGCGCCGGCCGGAGGACCTGCTGTCGGTGGACCACGCCCTGCAGGCGCTCATCAACGTCGGCGGCAACCGCTACACGTTGCCCTGGAGCACGCTGGAGCAGTTCCCCCTGACCCGGCTGGGGCGTCTGCGACCCGGCAGCAGTCCCGAGGAGATCGCGGGCGTGTGCGACGACTACGACGAGGCCCGCCGCGAGTTCTTCTTCGACCGCAGCCCCAGCGCATTCCGGGTCATCCTGAACTTCCTGGCGGCGGGGAAACTGCGTCTGCTGCGAGAGACGTGCGTCCTGTCCCTGCACGAGGAGCTGGCCTACTGGGGCGTGGAGGCCGCCTGCCTGGAGCGTTGCTGCAAGCGCAAGATGTACACGCGCTTGGAGGAGGTGGCGGAGCTGGAGCGGCGAGAGCAGGAGCGCCGGAGCCGCGCCATGCAGCTGCGCCCCCTGCTGGAAGAGACGCGGTACCGCAAGTTCATGAACCGGCTCAGGGACATGGTGGAGAACCCGCAGTCGGGCCTCCCGGGGAAGATCTTCGCCTGCATGTCCGTGCTGATGGTGGCCGTGACCGTGATCAGTCTGTGCATCAGCACCATGCCAGACCTGAGGGAGGAGGAGAACCGGGTGAGAACCAAGCTGCAGACGCAGCTCACATCCGGGCCGCTGGGGTTTTGACTGGGTCTGGAGCGAGTGAGTGTGAACTGCGGTGGTGTTTCTTGAATGTGTTCGTGTGTGTGTGTATGTGTGTGTGTGTGTGTGCTGATCCACAGAGATCTGATTTAGCTCGGACGTGGTGTGCCTTCAGCAGTTGAGTTCATTCATGGTGAAAGTTGCCTTACATAGAGAGTGAGGGAGAGTGATTATGGCAGCTCTGCCAGTGCTCCCTTACGTCAGTAAATACCCAGAGAGTAATGACCTGGCCCAGCGCGCCTTCCACAGAGTCAGCAAACACACACACGGCATAATGAAGCTCCTCCTCTGAGGCCTTCTGAGCAGCAAACAGCAAAGCAGGCGGGGGGGGGGCTGGGTGCTTTCTGCTGTTAAATTATCCTGCAGTCTTTCAGGACTGGTGCTAACACACGCACTCAAGCACATGCACACACACACACACACACACACACACACACACACACGTGCACAGATGTGAAGTCATGGCTCGGCTGTGCCGTAGCTGTGTAGCCTGGTTCACACTAGAAGTCATCATTTCACCCCACATGTGCGTGTGTGTGTTTATGCATGTGTGTGCGTGTGCTGGTGTGTGGATGCATGTGTGTGTGTGTGTGTGTGTGTGTGTACTCATGCGTGTGTGTGAATGAAGCAGATTCTCAGTGTCGGTATTACAAACTGTCCAAGTGCTGCTGGTAGTGGCTGTCATGTTTAACGCTGCGTGCATAACTGTCATTGTCACTGACATGAGGATATAAACACTCTGGACCTCATTCATCCCTTCTCACTCTGGTGTGTGTGTGCGCGTGTGTATGTGTGTTAATGAGTGTGCATGCACTCTGAGTGATAATAGGCTGCCTCCTACCTGACCCATGCTTTGATGTCTTTGTGTGCCGTGATGGCCGATGTGTGTGTTGTGAGGCCGGATTTTTTCTTCATGACATAATGAAATGCATCGCTGTGGTGCAGGTCTTTGAAGACGAGCCTGTGACTCCCCAGAGCAAACACACCTCTCTGCAGGGTGCAGACGAACACCTGCCTCTGTCAACTCACCATCAGCTGAAAGATAAATAAACGGAATAAAGCCAAACAGGTCACAGGCTTATCAGAGAACAGACTCAGAACAACAACCCAGACACGCGCGGCAGAGCCTAGTCAGGGTGGCCACCAGCCTGAAGGACCTATAAAGAGATTTTATTGTTTATCGGCAGATACCATCTTCATTTTTTTTTGTCCTGAAGTATTGATTAGAGGAGTCTCTGTGGTGTGGGTGGGGTTTCTGTTAGGTTGAGGTAATCTTGGCGTTTATTCCTGGCCTGTATGTGGTTCACTAGTTTGAGGTGGAGTGATTCATGTACAGCGATAAAGGGAAGTAGTTCTCAGCAGCAGGCCAGAGCAGAACATGTTTTCACTCTTTGTCCAGTCAGAATTAGCTGTGTGTGAATAGGATTACATTTGGTCTTTAATGACTTCTCCGGACATTAATCAAAGCCTTTTGAAAGGCTTGTGTAGAGGAGACAAGGTCTGTTCAAATTTTTAACTCGGAGACAGAAATAGTCTCACCTGTGTGAAGGCCCAGTCTGAAGCCCGACTCGGTCCCAAACACTGGTGTGTGTGGCAGAGACAGACAGGGTGTGATCATCAGCGCTGGGGTGACCTTTACATTCTGCTTGTTTGGCTGTGTTCTCTGCCGTTATTTCTGCTCTCCTTCTGTTCATTGCATCCTGTCTCTGTCTCTGCCTACCATCAGCCCATGAGCTGGAGGAGGAGGAGGAGGAGGGGGGGGGCTCTTCCTCATGGCCCTGTGCTCACCCCTTCCTCCCCTCTATCCTCATATTTCACTTTATCTTTCTCACGCTTCCCATTCGCTCCCTCTCTCCCTCCTTCTCTCTTTACCTCTCTCACTTTTCTCCCCCTCTCTTTTCTACCTCTGTCTCTCTCTCTCTCTCCTTCTCTCTCTCTCTCTCTCTCCCTTTCCTCCCCCCTCTGTTTTCTTCCTCTCTGTCTCTCTCTCACACTCTTTCTCTCTCTCTCTTTCTCTCCTCTCTCTCTCTCACTCTCTCTCACTCTCTCTCTCACTCTCTCTCTCTCTCTCTGTAAACTCAGCTCTGTTTGAAGTACAGCAGTGAGAACTCCAAGCTGAAGGTGTTATCATGCCAGGAGCATCCCACATTCTCTCTCTCAATCTGGACACACACACACACACACCCATGCGCCCGCGCACATGCACACGCACACGTACACACACACACACACACACACACACGCCTGCACGCATGCACATGCACGCACACACGCACACACACACACGCACACACACACACACACACACACATGCACATGCACGCGCGCACACACACACGCGCGCGCATGCACGCGCGCACACACACACTGCTCAGTAGTGTTATTATAGTAGTTTGTGCATGGGGATATACTTGTGAATTTCAATTAATCTACTGAAACTGCTAAATCTGAAACGAATTCCAATTAATTTGCTGAATCCAAAATATGGTTTCTTGAGCTTAACCAGAAGCCCCTTGACTCTCATGGGAAACGATCATGGGAATCTATAGCAAACAGGAAGCCGTTCTGGTCATGGGCTGGTCCTGTGAGCTGTAGTATCTGTACACGAACTCGCTGTGATGATCTGTAGCTCCACTTTGCAGTCAGAGTGAGTGCACAGAGAGAAACAGTGAAGTCTTCCAGTTTCATTAAGGATCAATGAAAGTGGGAACTGATTCAGTTCATATGAGATTCATATGTATGTAGCCTGAATGAAGGGGCTATCAAAACGACAGCCATTGTCACAAAGTAGCTGTACACGTCTGTGTCCGCTGTACACGTCTGTGTCCGCTGTACACGTCTGTGTCCACTGTACACGTCTGTGTCCGCTGTCCCCCTGTGAGCAACCCAAGGGCTACATGGCACAGAAAACCCAGAAGGGCCCTTGGTAACACTGCAGAAGATTATTATTACAGGCTGTGGTCTCTCCATCCTGCTCTCCATCTCACACACATCCTCCTTATTCACCACACACCCAAACTGCGTTACCCATCAGCAGGACACAGGTGGCAGCCTCTCAGAAACAAAGCAGCTTTAATCTCCTTCAACTTCATCTCCCTGCTGAGGTCTCACACATTAGTTCCAAAACAAGGTTTTAAACATCTCTGCTTTTAGTGGAGAGCACACCTCCTGCTCTCTCTCTCGTCTTGCCACTCGTCAACACACACACACACACACACACACACACACGTAGTGTCTGAACCCATCATGTAAGACTGATTCCTCTACTACAGGGGCAATGCCATCATGTATGTTTTGTGTGTGTGTGTGTGTGTGTCTGCACTACTGCAGAGCTGAATATCCAGTGTTGGTCTCTCCATGAAAGATCTGCTGTGCTTCAGGTCTAGTGGTGAGTGATCAGTGGTCAGTGGTGAGTGGTCAGTGTGTGAGTGGTCAGTGTGTGATTGGTCCAGTGGTCAGTAGTCAGCCGTAACCATAGATCTGCTGCTGTGTGAGGAAGGCAGTCTAGGAGGGGAAGTGTCCAGGAATGTGGCTGAAATGACATACTGACACACCTGAACACAGAGTGTGTGTGTCTCCACAGACAGAGGCTGGAGGCTGTGTGTGTGTGTGTGTGTGTGTGTGTGTAGTGAGGATCCATTCAGCTATGCCAGCCTAAGAGATGTGTCTCCTTCCATCAGCACACAGACCCTTGCAGCATCACCTCTAGGCAACACACACACTACAACACGAACACACACATGCACTCATGCACGCACACACTCACAGACACACACATACACACACACTCCCTCTCACAGTTAGTCCTCTTTTGCAGTACAGAAGAACAGAGTGGCTCTGTGTGCCAGGCCCCGTGCCTGAAGCGTAACTCTGCACGCTGTGTGCTTGTGTGTGTGCTGTTTACTCGCCTGCCTGTGGTGTCCTAGTGTGTGTGTGTGTGTGTTAATGTGACAACAGGGAGGGCCAGCTTCAGCCCAGGAGCAACGCAGACAGGGAGGGCCAGCTTCAGCCCAGGAGCAACACAGACAGGGAGGGCCAGCTTCAGCCCAGGAGCAACACAGACAGGGAGGGCCAGCTTCAGCCCAGGAGCAACACAGACAGGGAGGGCCAGCTTCAGCCCAGGAGCAACACAGACAGGGAGGGCCAGCTTCAGCCCAGGAGCAACACAGACAGGGAGGGCCAGCTTCAGCCCAGGACTGTCCTGCGGTTTAATTGAACAGGGATGTGGAGATAGACAGAGGGAAGAAAAGCAGACATGACAAACAGCTTCCCACTCAACCATCTCTCTACCTCTCTATTTCTACCTCTCTCTCTACCTCTCTCTGTCTGTACCTCCCTCTCCACCTCTCTATCTCTACCTCCCTCTCCACCTCTCTCTATCTCTCTACCTTCCTCTCTACCTCCTTCTACCTCTCTACCTTCCTCTCTACCTCTACCTCTCTACCTCCCTCTCTAGTTAGGTTCAGTTCACTGTCAGACCAGCAGAGGGCAGACCCGAGCACAAGTGTGTTGGGGATTCAGCAGTAGTGCAGCCCCTATCTCTCTGGGTTCTGCTCTCCTCGTCAGAGAATGGGGCCACATTCAGTGGACTGCTATTTGCAGGATTACACAGGTTAATGCTTTCAGTCTGGACTAAGGCACAATTTGAGTGCTCACTGATAAGAGTGTGTGAATACTGATAAGAGTGTGTGTGCATGTGTGTGTATTAGGTAGCAGGTTATACGTATGTCTGTATGATTACTCTAGTGGTCAGCATGTCTGTGGATTTATGGGTAGGTTCTCAATGCTGTGCCCTTTACCCTTTGCCCAATGCCCTTTGGTTTCTGTCTAAAGCTGTCTGATACCTGACGGACATGAGGGCCTCCAGTCTTACAGAGCTGTGAGCTGCCTGATGGGCTGCTCCTCCCTGCCCTCACCCTGGTCCCAGGGCGGCTGTGGTCAGCGGAAGAGAAGTGTGCTGGCTTAGTCACCACCCTCCAACACCACCCTCCTGTTCCACCCTCCTGCTCCTCTCTGTAGTGGGGCTGATCTGAAAGATGTTAGTCTGTCTGCTTACTGCCAGAGGATATTCAACAACACATTCTTCAGAACAGAATGAGCAAGAGATTCTTTGGAATGGTATAAATAAATAAATAAGAGAGAGAGAGAGAGAGAGAGAGTGAGTAAGAATGCTGGGGAGAGACAGGTTAGTGGAGGATGGGAGGGGTGTGCTGAGAGACGTATGGGAGGGTGTGTGAGGCAGACGCCTTTTCTCTGTTCCAGCAGTGCTAAAACAGCAGCAGGCGTAAGCCCTGCAGGTGTAGCAGCACGCTGTGTGTGCGCAAGCAGACTGCCCCCCTTCAGCGGCTGACACTGCATAGCTGCCTTATTTTTGTGTTACCTCCTTTCTTACACTCAAGGTTATTTTACAAAAAAAAGACCTTTTTAGAAATATTTTTGAAAATGCAGCAGATCTTTTCAAAGCGGTTGGTGTGTGTGTGTGTGTGTGTGTGTGATTGCAGTGTCAGGAAAAGTCTGTTTTGAAACAAAGTCAAAGGTTTACACACAATAGAGGAATCAGGAAGCCTTCCGTGTTTAAACTCTGAGATCTTCTCCCTGCCTCTCTCTCTCTCTCTCTCTCTCTCTCTACCTCTCTTCCTCTCTACCTCTCTCTCTCTCTCTCTACCTCTCTACCTCTACGTCCCTCTCTACCTCTACCTGCCTTTCTCCCTCCCTCTCTCTCTACCTCTCTACCTCCCTCCCTCTATCTCTCTCTCTCCCTCTCTCTCACTTAATGCTCATGTTATTTCTTCCTTGTGCTTTTATTGATTCATATTTCAGAAAACTTCTTACTGTCTTAGAAAAAAATCTGAACTGCACTTCACTATTATCAACAGTAGATGTTTTACCTGCAGACTCAGTATGAATAGAGAACATGGCTAACAGTAGAAACATACAGAGAGTGAACATGGCCAAGCGTAGATGTCTCAGAGATGTCTCAGAGATGTCTCAGAGATGTCTCAGAGATGTCTTCCTGCAGAGCAGCTGGGGAATTTTCCTCTGTCTCATGCTCTGGCTTTAGGAGAGCAGGCTTACTAAATTATTTGCATTGTCAGGATTAATGTGTGTGTGTCTATTTTCTGTCTTTTTCTCTGTAATGTCAGGAATGCATGCTTTCTCACTGCCAGTCCCATAACTGATGAGGTCTGTGTTAATCACAGTCTGGCAGAGGGAACGCAGTGTGGAACAGTAGTGTCTCCTCACTTCTCCTGCGCGCTCGACCACTGTGCTGGACCACTGTGCTGGACCACTGTGCTGGACCACCATGCTGGACCACCACACTGGAACACCGCACTGGACCACCGCACTGGACCACCACGCTGGACCACCAGGCTGGGTTGCACGACTCATTAGTCCCAGTTCACTTCCATTTCTAGGCTGTTCGCTGCTTCCCTCTGTGAGCCACAGTGGGGCTTACTCATACTCCATATTGTACCCTTCAACCCACACACACATGCACACACACACACACACACTTCCCTGGCAAATGGCTTCAGCGATTTTGCAGGTCCCTGACTCATTTCATCTTAGGCTGTGTATTAAGGCGCTGGTGAGCTCCATTCCTCATTTCTGTTTTATAATGACATTTATCACAAAATCATGTGATTGAAGCACAGTGATGGCAGACCAATCATCTGTTGAGGAAGAGGTGGAGGTGTTTATAGGCCCCTCCACACCCAAGGCAAGCACCTAATTGAGTCTCACGGGTGGAATGAGATGTCGTTGACATTTCGTATGGCCGTCCGAAGCTCAGAGATCAGGTCATTCTAAGTATATTAATGTTGAGAAATTAACAGTCAGCCTGACAAGTTGGAAGGTGTTCGTCCTCGTACACAGACGTGTTTGTCCTTGTTCATAGATGTGGTGTTTTTGTTCATATGTGTGTTGGGAGTGTGTTGAGAGGACTGGCTGACTGTGTATGCATATGTGTGTGCGTGCCTGAAACTGTAACCTTCACACACAAACCATTAAGAAATAGAGAACAATATAACAGTACATGAATGCATGTTTGAGTCTATTATTGTGCCAAGGTCAAGACTGAGGAGCAGAGACGTGAGAGAATAGAAAATGAGATCAGACATGAGAGGTGATGGAGTGATGAAGACAGGGATGAGAGAGGTGAGGAGAGAGGGATGAGAGAGGTGAGGAGTGGTGAGGAGAGAGAGGAGAGAGGTGAAGAGAGAGGGAGGAGAAAGGTGAGGAGAGAGGTTAGGAGTGATGAGGAGAGAGGGAGGACAGAAGTGAGGAGAGAGGGAGGAGAGGGAGGAGAGGTGAGGAGAGAGGGAGGAGAGGTGATGAGAGAAGGAGGAGAGGTGAGGAGAGAGGGGAGGAGAGGTGAGGAGAGAGGGAGGAGAGGTGAGGTGAGAGGGGAGGAGAGGTGAGGAGTGGTGAGGAGAGAGGAGTGTGCCGTATTGCAGGGGATTAGTATTTCAGCATGTAATTGGATTTCTCTGGAGGGACATTTAGAGGCCATAGTAGTCTGTTTGTCTTCTGTGTTTGCTCACCCAGTAGGTGGGAGGGACCTTTGGCCCTGGATAATTAATTGATTCTACCCGACTTATCAGCTAATGTGACTTGAATGCAGAATGTAAACAGAATGTCTTTTTATTAATGATGTGATGTGTCCTCTCTCCCCTTATCTGTCTCACGCTTCCCTCCCATCCAGGACCTCTCCCAGCTTCTCCTGACCTCAATCTTTCTGCCAAAATGTTATCTCTCCTTCCAAAAGCCGACATAGTCTGTCATTTACATTCAGATGTGCGAACCCTTTCAAAGAACCACATAGTGCTGAAGTTAATTCAAACATGTTTTTTCCTGAAGAATTCATTAATTAGGACGTCTCCCTCTCTCCCCCGTCCCTGTCTCTCTGTAGGGCGAGTGTTCCCAGAAGTGCTACCGAATGTTCATCGTGGAGACGGTGTGTGTGGCGTGGTTCTCGCTGGAGTTTGCCCTGCGCTTCATCCAGGCACGCAGCAAGCTGCAGTTCGTGCGCAGCCCGCTGAACGTCATCGACGCCTTGGCCATCCTCCCCTACTACGTCTCGCTGGTGGTGGAGGAGGAGCCGGAGCCGGGGGCGGAGCATGAGCGTCCGGCCGGTGGGCGGGGCTACCTGGACAAGCTGGGGCTGGTCCTGCGAATCCTGCGCGCTCTGCGTATCCTGTATGTGATGCGATTGGCCCGTCACTCGCTGGGCCTGCAGACGCTGGGGCTGACCGTGCGCAGGAGCACGCGCGAGTTCGGCCTGCTGCTGCTCTTCCTGTGCGTGGCTGTCACGCTCTTCTCTCCGCTGGTGCACCTGGCCGAGAGCGAGCTGACCGGCGCCCAGGACTTCAGCAGCATCCCCGCCTCCTACTGGTGGGCCATCATCTCCATGACGACGGTGGGCTACGGCGACATGGTGCCGCGCAGCATCCCCGGCCAGGTGGTGGCTCTGAGCAGCATCCTGAGTGGGATCCTCATCATGGCCTTCCCCGCCACCTCCATCTTCCACATGTTCTCTCGCTCCTACCAGGAGCTCAAGCAGGAGCACGACCGCCTCTTCAAGGAGGAGTGCGCCTCCACTGCCCCGCCTGCGCCGGGGGAGGAGTCTGACAGGGGCGGGGCTTATCCTACCTCTGGGTTCCCTCCCTGCTCACACCCTGAAACTGCCAGGGCAGCTGAGGCCGTGTCTCTGCTCGACAGTGGGGGCGGGGCTTCGGGGAGTAACGGACACACCCTCCCGGCAGGAGCCTTCTAGAGGGAGCGCGGACGGCTCAGCGCTTCCCGACGAGCCCGACTACCCACGGCCCACACTGCTCTGACCGGCCCAGGAGAGGTATGGTGGTGGCTGTGCTGGGGGCCGTGTGCACTCTGGGGTTGCACTCTGGGACTGTCGGGCTGCCTTGTCTTCCATCAGCTGACCAGCTTTAACTGAATGACTGCCTGCACCATTTTCAGCCTTGGTCACTTGCAGACCTCCTCATCACACTCGGCACTGTCCAGCACCACGAGGAATCACAGCCATCCCTGCGCACGCAGGAGACACTCTGCTCTGGCTTAGCTTTTGCTTCCTTGTTATGTCAGAAATTCAGCTCAGACATCCTTCATTTCAAGCCAGTTAAAATTCATACATCAAACGAACTGTTTAGTTTTACTCCACATTTATTGTTTTGTTCCTCTACCTTGTTGAGAAAGATATGTTTCACTGGAATGTTTAATCTCACTCTTCCTTTGTAGCATTTTGGACAGATAAACCCTAAATAAACACAGCAGTGATCGCAGCACTGCGCCTGTGTTGCTTTGATCTTTCTTTTGGTTCTGAGAAACCTTCTAATCTTCACCCTCCAAATCACAGAATTTATTTGTGGTTTGTTTGTGTGAGATGGCACTCACCCATCATAGCATTTCTCTGAAATACACAGTAAAGTGTGTGTGTGTGTGTGTGTGTGTGTGTGTGTGTGTGTGTGTGCGTGTGTGTGTGTGTGTGTGTGTGTAAAATGCAATGCATAAGTAAATTTGGCACTCTAGCACACTGGATTCAAATGACAGTGACTGAGTTTACATTGCAGAATATTGGCTTTAGTTCTGGGAGTATTTCTACCAGTTCTGAGTATTTCCACAAGTACTGAGTGCACCATGGCAGAATCCCTGACCTTTTACACATATTCATTCCATATTGTGGTGCGGGTTATAATGGTTAGATGATTAGTTATATCAAAGCTAGCGATGTGTTATTGCTTCATTAGCTTGAAAGGTGCAGTGCGGGCAGCTTAGGAAAGGTGCAGTTCTTGGCCTGAGGGTGGAGCTGTACAGTAGGCAGTAAATATCAGACTGAATCAGTGATATTAGGGGTGTCAACATCAAGCGTCTGCCCGTTACCGCGAAGAACTCAGCCATCTGAGCACATAAATGGTGTAGGTCCCAGATACTATAACCAGACACTCCCTTAACCAGACAATCCCATAACCAGACACTCCCATAACCAGACACTCTCATAACCAGACACACCCATAACCAGACACTCTCATAACCAGACACTCGCATAACCAGACACTCTCATAACCAGACTCTCCCATAACCAGACACTCGCATAACCAGACACTCTCATAACCAGACTCTCCCATAACCAGACTCTCCCATAACCAGACACTCCCATAACCAGACACTCTCATAACCAGACACTCGCATAACCAGACACTCTCATAACCAGACTCTCCCATAACCAGACTCTCCCATAACCAGACACTATCATAACCAGACTCTCCCATAACCAGACACACCCATAACCAGACAGTGTGTATGGGACTGTATGTGTGGGAGAGTGTCATTCAGAGGTTTGCTAAAACATACTCTGCGAGTCCTTTAGAGTTGTGGGTCAGATTATCCTGTGATCATAAATGTTTTATTAATGATGTGGTGCTGACAGTAGCAGAGCAAACTGATATAAACACAACGGTTTATAATATACATTTACAAGTAGGAAGCTGATGATTTTAATTACGAATGTTTAGATGTCTTAATTATTGACTTGAGATCAACGGCTTTATATACAAAACATCTAGTCAAATCGAATTTATGTAACACTTTTTACGACACACACTGTCCCAGCAGCTTTACAAATGTACCGGTCCAGATCCCCGATGAGCAAGTCAGAGACAAAAGTGGTAAGACAAAAAACTCCCTTGGGAGGACACAGACTCCAGAGGAAACCTGTCCCCCATGGACAGCACAGCTAGTCACCACTCCATGCTTT
Source organism: Brachyhypopomus occidentalis (assembly GCA_020368025.1). Classification (NCBI taxonomy): domain Eukaryota; kingdom Metazoa; phylum Chordata; class Actinopteri; order Gymnotiformes; family Hypopomidae; genus Brachyhypopomus; species Brachyhypopomus occidentalis. The sequence goes on along the minus strand of JAGXOD010001351.1, from coordinate 5,066,951 downwards.
ATCGCATTATGTTTAGTCCAAGTAACCACTTCAGCGTAGATCCTCAGCTACTCCACTGAGTCCGGGGCGGGCAGGGCTGTTTCTGGGATGGCGGCATCGGTTTGTCTACAGAAGGGACTGGGACATTTTATTAGCTTCATCACCGATGAGCAGGTCTAGTGCAACGTTGGCATCATCTCCATCTGGTACAAGAATGTCTGCCCAGGTGATGGAGAAGTGGGTGGATGGGAGGAGGGTGTTGGAAGGGGTAAGAGGCATCAAGCATGGGCATCAAGGGGTGGTAGAAAGGGTCAGAGCAAGGTGTATCGGGGGGGAGGTGGGAGGTACCACATCAGGGGGCATCGGGGTATCAGGTGGAGGTGAGAGTAGCCACAGCAGGGCAAAAGCAGGCATGAGACTCCCTGGTCCATCAGCACTGCACTAATAACATGCCCCTAATGTAACACACCCCTAATGTAACACTCCCCATACAACATGAACTCAGCTCTTCCTCTTACTGACTCTCACTGAAGCTGCTCTCAGAGAACTGCTCCTCCGCAACAGGACACACTGGTGTTCTACCAGACCGAGACAGGATACAGATGTTAGTTCAGTTCCTCTGAGAACACTGGGGTCAGTTATGCCATATACTCTTTAAGATGTCTTTACTTCTTGGCGTGTGCTGTAATCCACACTCCGATGAAGACCACTCATATGAGGTCTCTCTCCTCAGGGAGCAGTGGGAGGCCTGTGTTACGGCTTTGATTAAATCCCAGGTGGAATCATTCTAACATGGCCATGACATTTTGACTCCGCCTTACTTGACAATATTTTGGGATTACAGTAATACTAATTTAGGACAACATGGCAAAGATGATCCCAATGATAAGTTTAGGGTTCCGATTTCAACACGACGGTGGAACTCAGGGAGCTTCCAGGTGTTCTAGAGCGTGTGACATCATGCAGTGTACACCATTCCTTAGCATTTCAGATATAAAGGAGCTTTTAGCAGGAGCCTCGTTGAAGTGTCACTCGGTGTATGAAGGCTCACTGGAGTGCAACAGGCACGTCACTGGCCCTTCTGAGATGTCCGGGAGGGTGAAGGTCAGTGCACACACGCCTGGGCTGTTCAGCACTCTGGTGGTTTGTTGATGGTGGCTGGCTACCTCTCTCCCCCCACACTGTTTATGACAAGGTTTATGGTCCCCTGTCCATGCGGAGTGCTGGAGTTGAGACGATGCACTCAGCACTAGGTGTTTGTGACGCCACTGCATGGTGTGCTGTTAGAATGGGAGCATGTGGAAGCTCAGGATAGAAACAGTCCAGCTTCAGCACAGTCCAGCTTCAGCACAGTCCAGCTTCAGCACAGTCCAGCTCCAGCACAGTCCAGCTTCAGCACAGTCCAGCTTCAGCACAGTCCAGCTCCAGCACAGTCCAGCTTCAGCACAGTCCAGCTCCAGCACAGTCCAGCTCCAGCTTGAACAGTCCAGGACAGAGGGCTCTATCCTTTTTTACTGAAGAACAATCTAAACGTTCTAGAGTAGAAGGGCTTACAACTCTGGGTGTGCATGTGTGGAAGGTGGACAGGAATAACGTCTACTATATACTGGGCAAATGTAAAGTTAATGAGTGAAAGCCGCTGGACTGGGCTGAACTGGGTTGGGTCAGGATCCTGTGCTTTAGGTCAGGCTGGTGTCACACTCTCTCCCTGGCCCACCCAAACCTTCCCAACCAGAGCGAACAGGAGAGAAAGTTAAAAATAGCTTCTCATTTAGAGTCAGTGTGCCCTGTTTGTTAGAACGGGCCATCGTATGCTCCTCTTACTAACAAGCTGCTGTTGGTTATGGTCTTGGAGCTTAGGATGTTCAAAATTTCTAGGGTCTATTTCACACCAAATGAGCTTCTGTCTCCTGCTCTTGTCATTAAGGGAGACTGGTGTTTCTCTGGTGTTTCTCTGGTGCTTTTCTGCAGCACAGACCTTTTTGTCCAGAGGAGATGAACCTTGAGCGCAGCTGGAGATGTTGAACTAATGCCCCACTAAACCATTCAAGCTCTGCAACCATTCTAAACCAAGAAAATTAAAGTGGTCATTAAAAACCAGTTAACAGAGTTCTAAATATTCAATAACACTTTAACCCAAATGTCTGTATGACTCATGGGAGGTGTAAAGATGTCTGTGATGTCACTGATGATGTCACTGATGATGTCACTGATGATGTCCCTGATGATGTCACTGATGATGTCACTGTGCATGAGGGGCTGGTGTCCTCTGGAAGTCCTCTGACTGCAGAGCCTCTGAGGTTTTCACACACCTCCCTCAGATCTGCAGCTGCACCTCTTTCACCATTCACTTCCATGAGAGGACGTCTGTCTCTTTAGAACACCATTTGTTTGGGTGGCCACTGACAGGAGGGACATTTGATTTCAGTCTGAGACGCAGGCAGCCTGCCAAGTGACCATGCCTTGTCCTGGGTGAGTTCATTTCTCCGGCCATGTCACAGCCCGAGTGACATCACAGATGCGTTGACATCACAGCCCAACTGAGCTCCAGATTTCCAGTTGAAAGCACATGGTGGTCCCTGGTCCTGAGGAGAAGGCCTCTCTATTCCACAGAAAGGAAAGGAAGCAGGTCGATTACAGGGTTCCTGACTGCACGGCTCTGAGGAGCTCTGCTATGCAAACACTCTCCTGCTCCTCTGTAAGCAACTATAGCCCATAATGACACAGTGTCCTAGTGACACACTCACCGCTCCTCTGATCAGGTGCACCTACTCGCTAGCTGCACAGTAGCTTCGACAATCAGCTGTAAATTGTAATCCCTCCTTTTGGCCTCAGCACTGTGTTGGCAGCAGGAGGGCAGATGGTGTCTTTTCTGACTATTCTAAAGATGTATATGGTGTTCTAAGGGTGTTCTAAGGGTGTTCTAAAGATGTATTGGGTGTTCTAAGGGTGTTCTAAGGGTGTTCTAAGGGTATTCTAAAGATGTATTGGGTGTTCTAAGGGTGTTCTAAAGATGTATAGGGTGTTCTAAGGGTATTCTAAAGATATATTGGGTGTTCTAAGGGTGTTCTAAAGATGTATAGGGTGTTCTAAGGGTGTTCTAAGGTTATTCTAAAGATGTATTGGGTGTTCTAAGGGTGTTCTAAAGATGTATAGGTGTTCTAACAGTGCTCTAAAGATGTACGGGAACAGTGTTCATTTCTTTGAGCATGTAGAGTTCCCCTTCTTTGCGCTTGACACGGATCAAACTCAGATGCATTGGAAATGCATACTTTAACTTTAGAAAATTACTCAGAAGTGTTTGCATATGGCTGTATTTGCATATATATAATTGCCATTAGTTAAGAATAACTAATTTCTGACTACCCCCAGTGGGCCCACAAATGTGTTCCTGCTAATGTGTAGAAGATAAGGCAGCTTATCATCGTATTAGTTACAGTAGAAGAGAGCGATGTGGCTGTTATTAGGGAATTCTGCCAGTAAGCCCGATTAAAGCATTACAGTAATGATCTCATCACTACAGACAGGTAATTGGTCTTTTCTGAGAGATCAGGTCTGAAAGGTAATCAATCACAGTCATCTCTAAACTGCTAGCAAGAATAAACTAATACAGTTGTCTCCGTGGTTACTGGGAGCAGGCTTCTATAGTACCAGAGGGGCGGTATGGGCATAGGGTATAAATATATATATCAAATGTTGATATTTAGTTCAACATTTTTCATCAGCTGTGACAGGAAGTGGCTGGATGTCTCTAGAAGACACTGAGTTCTGCTAGTGGAACTGAAACCATGTTGGAATGCTAATATGTTCTAATGTGATGCATTTTATATTGTCCCTGTATTATTCTGTATTATTCTGTATTATTCTCTGCTATATCATCCATATAATGTAAAAATGTTATTACAGTCAGTTTCCCCCACCAGCTGTATTTGAAAGCTAGCACACTATACTGATGTAATGGAGTGTGTCTGGATGGAGTGTGTTTGGATGCGAGCCTCTCTGAGGGACCACACATAATGCCGGTTTTAAAGGCTTATTGCATGGGGGATTTTAATGCATATTTGATTCTTTTTGCTCTTCATTAGTTGCTCTGAAATTAAATGCAAAAACATTTTCTTTGTAAGGAGGCATTTTTCCAATTTCACTTTCACTATTGATGATGTTTCTGTTTCACTAAACAGTTCAGGTCTGTATTTTACCTGTTCTTTGCATGGAAACATTTTTGTGTGACAGTTTTTCCATGTAAGACTCATAAACCTGATCGTAAGCTATGATCACAATCTTAACACTAGCAGGACATTTCTCCATCATGATGACCACCAACAATTAGAGAGCCATTATCCAACTTTTATTATGGAGATTCATTAACAGCACTGAGGCTGCAGGTCTAACGTGCCTTTACAAACAGCTCTTATATTCCCACTGTACACATGCTGTAGTCTCAATAACTCATAATCTTTCTATGATTATAACATTTTATTGTTATCATTTTTGTAAACATTGCTGCTTAACTACACTATGCAAATTTTGGAAACCGTCCAAAATATTATAGATGTATAAAATAAATAAAGGAAAAGTTATTAGCTAATTAATTATGAATAAAGTACATATTCTAGTAAGAATGACATAACCATCCACCTGCTCACTGTAAGCTGACAAGGAAGTCACACTGGTGACGTGGGGGGCTGGCTTAGGGTACTGTGGAACCACACTACCAGGTGTAGCGTGGTAATAAACTACCAGGAGTTGGCATGGTAATGAATTACAGGGTAAATGAGGTAATAAACTAGAGAGAGAGACAGGGAGAAGCCCTGTAGCATAAGCCCCATAAACGGCTGTAACCTCTAAAACAGTAAATGATAACCAATCTGACAACAAATTTATAGTAATGGCATTTTTGTTTGAAGATTAGGAGGCTGCATGTTCATAACATGTGACATAACAAAGTGACTACACTGCAGCCATCGACATTTCTGGCTCTCTTCTGGATTTGAGTTGTACAACTGACATTGAGTGACCTGAGGTAACGAATTTAAACACCTCTCGAGCGCCTCCGTCTGAGGAAAAACGCAAAACAGTCCTTTATATGTCCTTTCTCTCTAGCATATAATGGAATATTTACCTGCATGTACATTCACACTGTAAATTACCCACCTCCCCGTGTAAAACACTGGCAATAATTACATTACCCACCTCCCCATGTAAAACACTGGTAGTTATTACATTACCCACCTCCCCATGTAAAAAACTGGTAATAATTACATTACCCACCTCCCCATGTAAAACACTGGTAGTTATTACATTAGCCACCTCCCCATGTAAAACACTGGTAGTTATTACATTACCCACCTCCCTGTGTAAAACACTGGTAGTTATTACATTAACCACCTCCCCATGTAAAACACTGGTAGTTATTACATTAGCCACCTCCCCATGTTAGGAGTATACAGACCAGTATGCAGTACACAGGGCAGTATACAGAGCAAGCAACTTTTCATCTGCTCACATGATTTTCCCTTTCTATTATACTGAAGTGCTTTTCTCAATAGTCATCTTCATGTCTCTTGAAGGGATTTACACCTAAATCCTGAGATTTACTGTGGCCTCCCCCTGGAGCCAAGACTGGTGGAGGGGCTCCTCGGCAAGCGACTGGTGGCCCAGCCAGGTTCAGCCCAAATGAGCTGGACAGGTCCACTCTCTCATGGGTCCACCACCTGTGGGAGGGGCAGTAGTAGGAGTAGGTACAATGTGGTTCAGGTAGTGACTGAAGGCAGGACCTTGGTGTTCTGGTCCTTGGTTACTGGTTCTTAGAACATGGAATATGACCTCTGTGGTTGGAAAGGAGCGTGAGCTGGTGCGTGAGGCTGAGAGATACCACCTAGATATATGCCAACTAAATATAGTTGGGCTGACCTCAACACACAGTGGGGGCTCTGGAACCAATCCCCTATGGAGAGGCAGGACTTTATTCCTTTCTGGAGTTGCTCATGGTGAAATGCGGAGGGCAGGAATGGGCTTACTCAAAGCTCCCCGGCTCGCTGTCTGTGGAGTGCTTTGAGGGGAAACTGGAAGGTGCTCTCTGGTGATTCCATTATTCTGCTGGGGACTCCAATGCTCATGTGGGCAATGATGTGCAATGGCGTGATTCGGAGGAATCTGAACCCGAGTGGTGTTCTGTTATTGGATTTCTGTGCTCGTCACGGTTTCTTCATAACGAACACCATGTTTGAACACAAAGGTGTCCATAAGTGGCACATGGCACCAGGACACCTTAGGCCAAAGTTCCATGGTTGATCTTGTAGTCATATCATTAGATTTGTGTCAACACATGGTGAAGACAGGAGCTGAGCTGTCTACTGATCACCACCTAGTGGTGAGATGCATGACATGGCGAGTGAAGACATCGGACGGACATAGCAGACCCAAACATGTCATGCGGGTTTGTTGGGAACGTCTGGCAGAAGAGTCTGTCAGAAAGATTTTCAAGTCCCACATTTGGCAGAGCTTTGGCCACATCCCGAGGGAGGCTGGAGACATTGAGTCCGTGGGAGCCATGTTCTGTGCCTCCACCGCCAGTACGGCTGATCGGTGCCTGTCACCACAGATCCTGTCTGGGTGTCAATCCCCTGTGGACACCCCAGGTAAAGGAGGCTGTCAAGCTGAAGAAAGAGGCCTACCAGGCCTGGCTGGCTTGTGGGACTCTGGAGGCAGCAGACAGGTACCAGAGGGCCAAACAGGTCGTGGCTTTGGCTGTCGCAGAGGAAAAAACTTGAGTGTGGGAGGAGTTTCAGTCAGCTCCAAGAAGATTCTGGAAAACAGTCAGGTAAGTCAGGAGAGGAAAGCGGTTCCCGACCAACACTGTATACAGTGGGGCTGGGGAGCTGCTGACCTTGACTGGGGATGTCATTAGGCAGTGGAAGGAATAATTCGGGGATCTTCTTAATCCCATAGAGGAAGCAGAACTAGGGGACTCAGCGAGAGTTTGCCCATCAGTCAAACCGAGGTGACCAGGGTAGTGTGAATGTCTTTGCTGGCAGGGCTCCGGGGGTGGATGATGTCCGCCCTGAGTTCGCAAAGGCTCTGGATGTTGTGGAACTGTCCTGGCTGACACATCTTTACAACATCGTGTGGACATTGAGGGCAATGCTTTTGGAGTGGTGAAAAATCACGAATCCTTGAATTTGTTAGGAAAGGATTTTAGGGTTTTTTCAGTACACTTTCAAACGGCAGCTATATATTATTAAGCTAAAATTTATTTATTAGAATAGACTTTCCCAACTGGGTTAGACCTGATGGATGTTAGGACATGGCAAATTGGTTAGAGTTGGGGCCTTTTAGAACAGTTAGTGGTAGCACTTTTCTTATCTTCCACAGAGCTTTAGGTGTTCTAGAATGTCCCCTTATTTTCCATGTAAATGTTGTTCTAGAGGTTTCCCTGCTCCTGGTGGTGCTGGGAACATCTAATAGGGTACACAGTGAACACTGAGTTCTTATTGGTTGAGTGACTTGCCTTTCAACCAATGAGAAGTCTTTCACTTTCAGTGAAGTGAAGATCTAAAAAATAGAGGTTAAGGTATTGTATGGTATTGTAAGTGGATTAAACCAATTTGGATGCATTTTCCACATTTCTGTTTCCATGTCCCTACTGTCAATATATAACACAAGTTACTCCATCTCACCATTTTATATAATGTCTCTAACATGTCCTCCCCTTTCTTGTCATCCTCTCATCTCTGTGTTACAAACACTTCAGCCTCTTGGCTGTGCGTGTGTTTTATGAAGCTGTTGCGCTACACACTCCATCACCTTTACACACCCGCCATAATGTCTCCTCTGTTTCTCCTTCCGTCTTAAGAAGTGCAAATGATCAACCTGGGTGGAGTCTGCCTCCGCTCTTACCCAGACTAGATGGACATTGCAATCTGTGATTGAGAAGGAGAGGTGACACAGGTGCAGCAGGGCGGGGTAGTTCGGGTGCAACAGGGTGGGGTAGGTCTTCATCAACTGCGCTATCAGCACAGCGTGTGAATGAGCCCCTGATGGATTCTCGCCTGCATGGTAAAGCACTGCAAACCAATCATCTTGCATGAGTCTTCCTGCATACGCACACGAGCGTGCTCTGCATACACACACACACACACACACACACACACACATGCACAGCAGAAGCAGATACACACACAGTGCAGAAACAGATAGACATCCCATATTGTTGTTGTTTGGTTTTTTTTTTTTAGAATGATAGTAGTTTAATAATAATTGTATAGTTTTCATCATCTGTTTAATGATAACATGTTGCTAGTTGACCATATTTGATATTTTTAAACCCAGTTTAAATGTTCTTTCTGGTGGAATGCACTTAATCGCCATTGAAAGTTTATAGTATAATAAAGCCACTGAATGTAAAATGTGTTCTTACCCTGCTGAGTTTGAAACCTAGAGGAGATCACATTTGTGGAGCTTCATAGTGTATAATGAATGTGACAATCTCATTACACACCCCTGAGCTGGAGACTTGAACTGCAGTTAAATGGTTTATACCATAATAAAGATACAGGCAATATTTTCAAAGTTGAAAGTGAATGCATGTCCACCACTGAAAACAACCCGTAAAACAAAAAGATGTTTGTGTCTTTTATTGGCATTTATCCCAGAATGCACTCCTACAAGTACCTACTTTATTAGTAATCAAACTGCACTTGTATCCTAATTTAGAAGCTGGCACGCTTTTAATTAAAACTGATCAGTGATGCTGTCTGAAAATAATTTCATTATTATTTGTACCACAACTCTAAAACATTTAATGCATAAGAATACGTGGACAGCAGATAACTGCAGTGTACATGTGTTCTTCAGTAGTTTAGCTATAACCAGTGGTGGACAGTAATGAAGTAAATGTAATTCGTTACTGTACTTAAGTAATCTTTTCATGTTTGTTTACTCAAGTATTTCAATTTTTGTAACTTTTTACTTTAACTCCACTACATTTCAAAGACAGATATTTTACTTTGTACTCCACTACATTATGCAAAATCTGTCATTGCTTCAGGCTTCATATGTTAAAAAAGTAACGTCACTCAAAACAAAAGAAGTGCGAAGCACGCGCACCAATCAGGGTTCGGTTAAACGCAACGCAACACAGCAGCATAAAGTTTAGGGAGAACAGATCATTACATAAAAATGTAAAAAAAAACATAACTTCCTGCCTACTGCCTCAGTAACGCACTTGGCGTGTTGCTAGCTAAGTTAGCTAGCTAGCTAGTTATTTGTTTTACAATAGCTCATAGTATTTGGAGCTTTCAGCCAACTAAATGCATTGAAATTGTGAAATAATTAACATTAGCACGAACATAGCACTTTACATTAGAAAACAAGTTTTACATGCAGAGCATGGTGCTAAATATTATAGCCTTAACTTTACTTTCAATACTTAAGTACATTTGAAGGCCAATTCTTTTGTACTTTAACTCAGGTAGAGGGCTAAAGGGAGGACTTCTACTTGTACTGGAGTATTGTTTTACCATGGGTATCTGTACTTTAACTCAAGTACGTGGTTAGTGTACTTCGTACACCACTGGCTATAACTGCAGTGTACATGTGTTCGCCAGTAGTTTAGCTATAACTGCAGTGTACATGTGTTCTTCAGTAGTTGGTACTAATGGAGCTGATTTTGTTCAGAATGAAATAGTATGCCTCAAAGTAAAAGACAAAACCAGCTTTGTCCCTGACTTACGTTTGCACTTGTATTAAAACAGTACTGACACATCTAGTGCTGACAACAGTACCAAAACAGCTTTCACTGCCAATATATATATATATATAACCCTCCAGTGCTGATGGTCTCCCGTGCTGATGGTCTTTTCTGAGGAAATTACAGGTCCACCTCACCTCGTCTCATCCTTTCAGAACTATGACTCTGAATAATCCTGGCAAGCGGTTCTGAAGACACCAGGCTGCTAATAAACCCAGCCAGCCCAGATCTCCACCTCCCCAGCCATCTTGTTGATCTTTGTATGCAGTATCAGCAGGGCAGAGAATACAGTCTACAACACAGCAAGAGGAAGCACAGCTGTATGTGCATATAGGACTCGTTCTAATCCACAAGCCTTTTTGTGGCTTCTCTTTAATTCTGACATATCTTCTGCTATTAGAAGCAAGCCCATTGTAGTTCTTTTGCTGTAGTACAAATGTTTCCAGAACTACCAGGGGCTGGACCAGTTATTATGTATTTTAATTGGGGGATGGGGTGTGGATGGTTGGGTGTGGGTGGGTGTGGATGGGTGAGTGTGAGTGTGGGTGTGGTTGTGGTGGTGAGGGTGAAGTGCACGGACCCATCTGTGGTGCACACACACCACAACAGTGTCTTCTAGCCCACTGCTCTGCCAACTCAACATCTCCACAGAGATGGCTCATTGCCACGGAGATGGTTGATAAACATGGGTTGAGTCATACTGAATTTGTGGATTCACTTGAAAGTAAATAGCACAAGTAATGACTTACTGAAAGTCCTTCATCTGCCTTTAATATTTCAGTAGTGGGTTTAAGAATGGGTTTAAGTAGTTTAATACTTAAGTAGTTTAAGAATCATCTGGGGAATAGATTTAATACCTCAGTAGGTTAAGTATTAAGTAGTTTAAGAGATGTCTGGGGCATAGATGTAATACTTCCGTAGTTCCTGTATACTGCTCAATTGTCAATTTTACACACTAATACACTTTTAAATAAAATGTGTCTAAGTGTGTTTAATATGTGCTCATCTGCTGAATGCAGTTTATCATCCACCCTTCACACCCTCCATCCTCTACACCATCCATCATCCACCCGCTACACCTGCCATGCTTCACACCATCCATCATATACACCATCCATCATCCACCCGCTACACCAGCCACCCTTCACACCATCCATTATGCACCCTGTACATAATCCACCCTCTATTCAATCTTCTCTCTACACCATCTATCAGGGGGCAGTTTCTTACTAAAAGAACACTACTTACCAGAGAGTATTCAGGTGTCAGTGACACTCGCACAGTAGTGGCTGGTAGTGCATGATGTGCTGGAATGACTGTATCAGCCATTGCAATGTTGGGATGAATGTTCCCACGTCCAAGAATAGCCAGAATACAGGAGGCCAATGGTCAGACATTGACAACATAAAAGAAGAGGATGAATTTAACAGAAATTGGGTGGAGTTAGTACAGCTTACAGAATCGTGCGGAAATGTTTCAGATACATCTTTACATTAGACGATTATGCACTGCAAAACTTCAATATTGATGCCCAGGAAATTATGGAATTATATAATAAGAGCATGTGACCGTGGCTAACCTGCCGTTAGCCAGGCCGTGTTGTCAGCAGCAGAGCCATCTGGGTAAGCACAGAGACACCTGTGTGTTTTGGGTTGGAGCCATTGGTTGGAAGGGCTGCCAGAGGAGGATGCCTTTCCCCCACGGCCTAGTTAATGCGTCCAGAATGACACAAACGAGGGAAAGCAAGACCAGAGGAGTCAGGCGGCGAGGCTTGGAGGTCTGTGCATGAGCACCAGCATGGAGGTGCCAGCCCATCTGCTGGGCCAGAAGAGGACTGCCCAGGCAGAGCAGGCAGCAGGTCTTCAGCTCAGGCCTCTCGTAGCCCTGTGGACAGAGTTCTGAGCACAGAGTCATTGTCATTCTGGAGAGCCCTTAGAGAGGCAGGAGCCCATCTCCCATTCTACTGCTCAGGCTGCCGGTGGAACACCTGATGAAGTGCAGGGAAAAGAGCGGTCCTCAACACCTGTAAGACTACAGGAGAACAATGGTCATGAACACCTGTAAGACTACAGGAGAACAATGGTCCTGAACACCTGTAAGACTAAAGGAGAACAACGGTCCTGAACACCTTTAAGACTACAGGAGAACAGCGGTCCTGAACACCTGTAAGACTACAGGAGAACACCGGCCCTGAACACCTGTAAGACTAAAGGAGAACAACGGTCCTGAACACCTGTAAGACTACAGGAGAACAATGGTGTGGAATTGTGTGGAACTGTGTGAACACACCTGACATGGACCAACACCTCAGAAAAATCCCAACAAAAACTCTTCTTCCTCAGGAAGATGAAACAGAGCCAACTCCCACAGACACTGTGGGTGAATTCCTACAGTAGCGCCACTGAAATCATCCTGACCAACGCACCAACACAGACTGTACAGATAGCAGCACGGCTGCCATGACGAAATGTCTGTGGTAGTGTGGTGAAGGTGGTGAAGGTGACGTAGTGAAGGTGGTGGTACAGGTGTAGTGAAGATGGTGATGGTGATGTGGTGAAGGTGGTGGTACAGGTGTAGTGATGATGGTGATGTAGTGAAGGTGGCATTGTCAAGGCTAGCATCATCATCATCATCATCATCAAAGACACTATGTACCTCTATGCACACACACACACAAACACACCAATCACTCCCTGTTTGAGCTGCTGCCATCAGGCAGATGGTTCAGGACAATAAGCTTCCCTTGGGCTGTGACCTCAACCACATCCTACCTCCTCCACCCTACCTCCTCCCTGAATACACAGACTGGAAGTCCACACACATAAACACACACAAACACACACACACACTCGTTCATATACACATCTTCATCCCCAGAATCAGTTTAATCTCACTATACAATCAAAGTACTGTGACAATAAAGTTTATTTTCAATTCTATTCCATTCCATTCTATTCTATTCTGACTCTCAGCTGGGGCCAGTTTATGTTGGCTGGGTCTGGGTCCACTTGGTTTCTTTTGTTTGTTGTCTGTCTGTCCATCAGTCTGTTCAGTTCATTTTGTCATTTCAGTAGACACATTGTGTAGTGCTGTTTTTGTAGTGGAGGTCCACAGATCAGTAGAAGTACTGAGGTCTACCACAGATCTGTAGAGGTTGTGAGGTTAACTGCAGACCTGTAGAGGTCGAGATGTCTACCACAGACCTGTAGAGGTCGTGAGGTCTACCACAGACCTGTAGAGATCGAGATGTCTACCACAGACCTGTAAAGTCCGTGAGGTTAACTGCAGACATGTAGAGGTTGTGAGGTCCACCACAGACCTGCAGACCACAGATCATAAGAAGGAAGCAGTCATGCATGCAGAGGCAGAACAAAACACTTGAGTGAAAAATCAGAAATTGAGTAAAGGAAAAGATGACAAAAGCACAGAAAAATGATAAACAATATAATAAGCATCATAATGTACGATATGATCTGTCTGCTGCAACCGGGTGGACCTATTTGGAAATCAAGAGTTCACTCACTTAAATATCTGATATAGGAACACTGAGCTTTGACCACCAACAATGTATTATTCAATGGTGATGTAATCACTGTACATCTATTATTCAATAAGACTCACCAGAATAAATCTTTAATTCAAGGCAGAGCCCACCAGTTCAAAACATTACTGAACATGATTATATATACAATCATATAGTAATGATCCATATATATGATCATATAGTAATATATATATGATTATATAGTAACGGTCCATATATACGATCATATAGTAATGATCCATATATATGATCATATAGTAATATATATGATTATATAGTAACGGTCCATATATACGATCATATAGTAATGATCCATATATTTGATCATATAGTAATGATCCATATATATGATTATATAGTAACGGTCCATATATATGATCATATAGTAATGATCCATGATTTATTATTACTGTGAATATCATGTTAATGTTTGTCAGCCCACAATATCTTATACGATGCATATAAAATAAAGTGGGGAAACTGTAAAGGCCCCAGCAGACTTGTGTGATCGTTTCCAACAGTAAAGAGCTCAAAGCATTAGTGGTGATCTATGGATTTAGTTGACTGTAATGGCTTTAAATGATGACATATGTCCTTTTCATTCCGAAGCCCTTGAACATGGAGCTGAGTGTAGCTGCTAAATCAGCACGATGAGGTCTGTAGTCTCACTCTACAGAGCAGTCTGGACACTATACCACTCCATCATATAGTGCACGTTGGTGGACCTGAGTGTGTGTTAAAAGGCTATGTATGAAGAGGTCATGTGATGTTAATGACTGCGTGGTTTCTAGGCCTCGAAAAATGTAACTGTATGTATTATTGGTCCTTTTTCTTGCATTTTAGAGCATTGTGCCTTCCCCATTGTGTATCATTAGTTTGTGTGCCATTTTCTGGACGTTAAACATTTTTGAAAATGCCTGATCTTCAGTGTAAGTGTAGAGTGAAGTAAGGACGATGTTATCTTACTGCTTGGGTTCAAGCTTTGCTGGTTTTATCTGTTAGTGTTAATTGGGAATTAATTGGCAATTCGTAGATCAGTGGGCTGTGTAGTGCAAGAGTGCTGACTACATGGATCTCCATCTTTGATTGCTAATTTGGACACACTCTGCTCATGTATTTAGGAACAAATGCATTCGCTGCTTTGCTCTTAACTTGTCATTTTTTATTCACAGCCAAAATACTTTTAAAAGTTCACTTTGCAGCTTATGTAGAGCTGACCGGCTTCCATTATTCTGCAATTCTGCAGTTAGAACAACGATGCCTCAAAAGTACAGAAGACACGAAGAGTAATGAAAGGGACTGTGTGGGCTCGCTGAAGACATCTGTGCGTCTGCTAGGAGCTGAATCACAAAGAGTTGCACCACAGGTAACACATGCTCCAGTCAAAAGGTACTAATTATAGAACAAAGCAACTCACTTCAGACAGCAGCATCTCTCCTTACACCAGTGGGTTCATTATTAATTAGATAACGTGTAGTTTGTCAGGAGTGAATAGATTAGTGAAGATGAGCCAATGGTGAGAGAGAGTGACGGAGCAGAAGAGATAGGAGGATGTCCTTCATACTGTCCAGGAAAAAACAGCAACTGCACAGAAGGAGGGAGAGACAGAGGTCCAGCCAATGGCAGGAGGGAGAGACAGATGTCCAGCCAAAGTCAGGAGGGGGGGCAGAGGTCCAGCCAGAGGCAGGAGGGGGCGACAGAGGTCCAGTCAAAGGCAGGTGGGGGGGACAGAGGTCCAGCCAACTGGACACTGTCCAGCTATAGCAGAGTTGTCCCACTACAGATAACTGGGTAGAAACTCAGTCTCAGTCTGTGGGTGGAAGCAGTAGTGGCAGAAAAAAAAACTTGCTTAACACACAGCAGTGTGTCTCCCTATTGTGTCTCCTTGTTGTGTCCTCCCTGTTATACATGGTCCTAGACTGGAAGTTGTAAATTCATTCTGTAGGCTAAAACGAATATCATCGGCAAAATAGTTAATCACTCTACCCTATGTGTGTGCCTCGAGTGTTCTTTATAAGAATAAACACCACTGATGCGTGATCCACTCCTGTGTTGTTACCTTCATTATAAACATGAGATTACATATTCGCGGTATGAGATTATGTATTAGCTGTATGCAACGGTGTGACACGACACCAGATCTGAAAAGCGCGGGATGAGGGATGGAATCTGTCTCAGCGCGACACTTTAACCTTCAACAGAAACTCAGCGCTGTTTAATAGCAGCTTGCAGTTTCGGCGTGAGAATGTATTAACTATAAAATAATGATTTATGGGTTTCAAAGGTTAATTACCTCTAAATTTATTCCACAAGTTTTCCCACAAGAAATCTGTATTTACATTTACATTTAGGGCATTTAGCAGACGCTTTTATCCAGAGCGACTTACAAAGTGCTTTGCCATCTGTTCACAAATGTTTTATTTTTAAATAAATGCATTTATTTTAAATGTATTATTATTTATTTATTATATATTTATTTATTTATTTAAAAAATCAAAAAAGTTAAATTTTTATTTTGAGAAGCATATTTTAGAGCAATACTGTTCTGTCATTGGTCCCATAGACAGAGCTGCATGAGCAACATGCCTTTATTACATAGATTTCCTGAATTAGCTCCATACGGGATTTACATATATTCATATTACAGAGTAGAATCCCGAAGTAATCTAGGAATTATGTCTTATTTCATAGCGTTCTATCTGGTATAAAATTATGAACTCCTGAATTAAGCAAGTCTGTTACCAGAGGTGGACATTCCAGGTTCAGAAATTAAAACTGCTTCCCAGGATTTTACTCAAGATTGCTGGATTTTCTAATTAGTGCAAGCCAGGTAAAGTAGTAGAATCAACACAATCCAAGAAGGCAGAGCAAAATCTCAGGTGAGGACTTTTACTTTCTGAACCTGGAATGTCCACTTCTGTCTGTTACCGATCAAACGACAACACGTATGATGACGGAAACTGCCAGCGCTACCTAGAGCCCCGCGAGGCTACCGGGAGAGCTCTGTGGCGCCACCTAGAGCCCCGCCACGCAACCGGGAGAGCTCTGTGGCCTCTCCAAAGCCAGTTAGTCAGCGAGTTTCGGTATCGTGGGTAGCCGATCGTTTTGTCGTCGAAACGCATCAGCTATCTGTCTGTTACACAGTTCTAAACAGTTTTGTTTTTCCTACAAAAGTGGATAGAAGGTTTGGATTTAGGAATTTAGCAAGATTAACAATAAATATTGTAATGAATACAAAGCAGGCAGGTGAGGGACGCTCTCGATAGCTTGACAGCAGACTCACACTCCTGGGTGAAGGGTATTACTGATTCATCCCTCTCAGTGCCAAACGACACCCGTGTCTGTTCCAAGATCTAAGCAATGCTGTGCTAGAGCTGGTCTTGGCTGCACTTACTGTGGTATGAGTGTTAACATGCTGTGTCTGTACTAATGTAACTTGTCCCAGTTTATTTAAAGTAACAGAAAAAAACATAGTGTACAAACAGTCAGTCATCTTAGCCTCCTGGGGAGGGGGGGGGAGGGAGAGAGGAGCTGAACCCTAGTCATGAGGAGCATGTGTGGATCCTATGGAATGTAAGAAGTGAAGTAGTCTATATAACGACAGTCTCCATAACAGCAGTCTCTGTAACATATCAGTCTCTATAACAGCAGTCTGTATGACAGTAGTCTGTATAACAGCATGTGGAATGTTGTTCTTCTGAGTTAATAGGCCAATGTGAATAATTGAATAAAACACATCTGAGCAATTAATCAGAACAGAACAGTGCAGCGGGGACAGGGCGGTGCAGTGGGGACAGGGCGGTGCAGCGGGGACAGGGCGGTGCAGTGGGGACAGGGCGGTGCAGCGGGGACAGGGTGGAGTAGAGGGACAGGGCGGTGCAGCGGGGACAGGGCGGTGCAGTGGGGACAGGGTGGAGTAGAGGGGACAGGGCGGTGCAGTGGGGACAGGGTGGTGCAGTGGGAACAGGGTAGGGTAGTGAGAAAAGGGCCTCTGAGGGAGTCTACACCCACAACTCGCTCCAGGCTCCGCTCCACCTGCTGGAGGATATGGCTGCTTCATTGTTCTCTCCACCTTCCTCATCTTCAGCCTGATGGTTGGTGTGATCAAGTCCTTCAGGGTGTTTTATGTGGAAATCCAGTGTCCCTTCACCACAACAGCAGCAGAATGCCTCACAGGCTCCATCCATCTCTATAGCAACCATACATATTGGAGGTACACGCCCATAATTCAACTCTAACACCCCCTTAGGGGAGAGAGGGAGAGATGTGATAGAGGTAGAGAGGGAGAGATGGAGAGTGATGGAGGTAGAGAGAGAGAGGGACAGAATGCTGATGGTGCTGAGAAAGTTGCTGGGATGATGTATTGTGGCCAAATTCTGGAAGATATTGTGGACTGAATGGAAGATAATATATTTTAGTTTGACGTAATTCATAAAGTTGAACATTTAGTCCTGCAGTCACATATCCTCTTACACTATTCTACCTGGTTAAAGTGCAAACTGAACTGGACACAGACGTCAGGGTCAAGGTCATGTTGACACTTTTGTTTAATGATAAATATGTGTTTGTAGCACTCTCAGCTTTCCTTTGTTTGCAGATGGTCTGGGTGAACAACAGCACATGCCTTTCACCACCAGGGGGCAGCTGCTCTTGCTTAAAATTCTGAGCCAGTTCTGAATGAATGAGCCAGGGACTGATTTGTATTTCACAGGAACAAACTCCCAAAAAGTGCTTCCTGCAGATCTTTCATCACATAAAACGTTTCTACGATCTGTGAATGAGAGCATTTTCTGTAACAAGCATCACTAACAGGACAGGAGTCTTCTGACATTTATGGGAGTCGTGTTCCTGAGATGTATAGAGTAAAAGACCTTGTTCCTCACTGCTGTGGCCAAACGGCATGGACGCATACATGTTCTTTCCACAGGGCACATGACCTGAGTGATGTTCAGTGCATCAGGACTGTGAATGTTCAGTGCAGCAGGACTGTATGAATATTCAGTGCATCAGGACTGTGAATGTTCAGTGCAGCAGGACTGTATGAATATTCAGTGCAGCAGGACTGTGAATGTTCAGTGCAGCAGGACTGTATGAATATTCAGTGCAGCAGGACTGTGAATATTCAGTGCAGCAGGACTGTATGAATATTCAGTGCAGCAGGACTGTATGAATATTCAGTGCAGCAGGACTGTGAATGTTCAGTGCAGCAGGACTGTATTAATGTTCAGTGCAGCAGGACTGTGAATGTTCAGTGTAGCAGGACTGTATGAATATTCAGTGCAGCAGGACTGTATGAATATTCAGTGCAGCAGGACTGTATGAATATTCAGTGGTGTGCTGCTCTTCTTTCCTCAGCTTCTCAGGACTCTGCACTGTTATGCAGCATCAGTGTGCCTGCTGCTCGAAGGCCCAATAATTCAGTATTTGGGTAATGTGTGTGTGTTTGTGTGTGTGTGTTTGTGTGTGTGTGTGTGTTTGTGTGAGAGAAAGAGAGTTTGTGTGTGTGAGAGAGAGAGTGTGTGTGTTTCTCTGCATGTTTGTATTTGTGCGCATGTGTTTGTGTTTGTGTATGTCAAGCTCTGTTTGGCTTTGAGATTTGTGTGTGTGTAGGGCACAAAGCTGTGGTAGTACAGGGAGGACTGTGTGAGAATGGTGCTGAGACACGTCACAGCAGCACGTCATTGCGAGGCTGTCCAGCAGAACTGTATCGCTGTATGATAAACACACACAAAGACCCACTTTCAAATTGCTGTCCCATAATATTTCACAGCCATTACACAGGCTTCAGCAGTAGCCCTCCTCCACTGATGTGGTGTCCGCCATACCCTGACCCTGAGCCTAACCCCTGCTGGAAGCAAGCTGGGCTGTTTCAGGGCCCCTGGCTGATGCTTGGGCCAGTGCTGGCGAGTGCTTCATCACCTTCCTGCTTACCCTTTACCCATTAACCTTTAACCTTTACACAGCACTTGGTATTGGAGGACTCCGGGAGACCACCATGCTGGTGGTTGCAGCCTTGCAGCTCAGCCTGCATGAGGGCTCAGGACACACACCTCTCAGGACACACACCTCTCAGGACACACACCTCTCAGGACGTACACCTCTCAGGACACACACCTATCAAGACACACACCTCTCAGGGCACATACCTCTTAAGACATACACTTCTCAGTCTTCCTGAAGAGGCTGTGATAAAGGCTGGAGCCAGAGGACTGAACCCACATCCAGAGTCACACAATGAAGGCTCCCAACCACAACACAGACTCACAGAAAATATCCAGCCACCAGCTAGAGTCACTCAGGACCACTGAACTACATGTGAACTACAGAGTTGTCTGCAATGCTCACTTTACGGTGTACTCAGTGTTCAGGGTAAGACTCCATGTGTCCTTACAGGTGAGACTCTGTGTACCATAGAGCATAAGACTCTGTGTATCCTAGAGTGTAAGATTCTGTGTACCATAGAGAGTAAGACTCTGTGTACCCTAGAGCATAAGACTCTGTGTAAGATTCCTGTGATTGTAGCCTGTCCTGTGGTTGTAGCCTGTCCTGCATCTGCAGCCTGTCTTGTGATTGTAGCCCATCCTGTGATTGTAGCCTGTCCTGTGTCTGCAGCCTGTCTTGTGATTGTAGCCCATCCTGTGATTGTAGCCTGTCATGTGTCTGTAGCTGTTTCCCACTCTAAATACCCTGAAACGTGAAAACTCTGTTTAATAGGCAAGAGGTGACAGCATCAGTAATCTTCCCCTGGGGAGTCAGTGCAGGGTCTCTTTGATCACACTGCAGAAAAGGTCACTGTGAATACTAAATGCAATATAAATATCAATACTAAATTCCTCCAGTTTTCTACAGATTCTCTTTTGCTTTCCAGGTACATTCCACTGTGCTTAGAAAGTCCTATTTATATTGATCCTCTGTTCTCTAAGAAGATTGAGTCCTTACTTCAGACTTTCAGCTCAAATGAGTTTGCACACTTCTGAAATGATGTGTGTAATTACATGGTGGATTGGCTAAAGTGTTCACTCTCTCTCCTCTCCAGCATGGATGATCAATGGCAGACTGATGCGGTCTGACGGATATCCAGAATGGAGCAGAGCTCACGTGACCTGGCACTGCAAGAACACCATACCGCGTGAATGCTGTTGAACTCTTCCACCTGAAGCCACACGTGTTGTGTAGCAAGAGATGGAGATGTGAGAGAGTTCTACAGCAATCTAATTTCTTCATGCTTTATTCCATCTTCAGCTGTTATGGTTAAATAACTCCATGCAATTATACACATGGTGGTAATACATGTAGAAGTACAATCATTATTGAACACATTAATTAATCTAAAAATAAACTTGTCCTCTGTTTTTCCAGGATACTTCACAGACAAAACAGCAGACTGCATTGTTGGCTTTCTGATGGGGGAGTGGCCTGTATAATCTCCGCCCCTGAAGGGGCAAGGCCACACTGCCTCCAGCAAAAGAATCCTGGAATCCTGCACAGCCAATGAGAAGAGCAGTGATCCAGACAGGTAAACAAGGGGAACGGAAAAGAGCCAATGCGAAGAGCAGTGATCCAGACAGGTAAACAAGGGGAACGGAAAACAGCCAATGCGAAGAGCAGTGATCCAGACAGGTAAACGAGGAGAATGGAAAAGAGCCAATGCGAAGAGCAGTGATCCAGACAGGTAAACAAGGGGAACGAAACACTGGAATCTTGGACAGAAACTACGGAGTTGTGGAGTTCTTATTTCAGCAGTTCCAGATTACTGGCACAGTGACAGCATGGCTATTGTACAGTATGGCTATTGTACAGTATGGCTATAGTACAGTATGGCTATTGTACAGTATGTATAGTACAGTATTGCCATAATACAGTTTGGCTTTAGTACAGTATGTATAGTACAGTATGGCTATAGTATAGTGTGGCTATAGTACAGTGTAGCTATAGTAGCAGCTGCTACCATGAGCTGATACAACGGTGCTATCAGTGTTTAATAGCTATCTCCCTCTAGTGGTGGGCAGAAGTAAACACTCAGAATAACAGATCTGGGACCTTGCTGCATTACAAATATGTTTTCTGAATTTCTTAATTAAGACTATAAATCATGTATTCACCAACCAGATTTAACAGATGATATTTTATGTTGAGAATAATTTATTAGGCTATATGTTTTCTAGGCCATACACAAGAGTGCCTTAATGATTCAATTAAAAATAAATGCTAAAGCACTTAGTGTGAGGTTTTTGTTGCTCTAACTAAAAAATCTCAATGATATATATGTGGCACAAACACTGCAGTTTCCTGTTTATTCTGGGTTTCAAAACAGGATGTACTGTAGCCATTCGTACAGACTATCAAAGGCGTACCTTTGATACTATCTCTGTAAGAAGCAACATATCTTCTTCCCACATTGATGTTCGGAAATGTTTTGTGTCTGTTAGCCTGTCTGTAGTCTTCACAGATGAGTACAAAATACTGAGTACAAACCCAAACTGGATGTATGAGGAGGAATGATGGAAATCTGACCACTCGAATAAGCTGAATGAACTCATCGCCCTCGACAACCCTGAGGAAATGAACAACAATCTGAGGTCTGACCACAGTAATGAGCTTCACACACATGCCCCCACCCTCACTCTCTTCCTCTCTCTCACTCCCTCTTTCTCTCTCCCTCTCTCTCTGTCTCCTTCCCTCTCTCTCTCACTCTCTCTCTCCCTCTCTCAATCCCTCTCTCTCTCACTCCATCTCCCTCTCTATCATGCACACACACACAGAATATACACACACACACAGATGCATGAACTACTGCTAAGGAGGAGTGCTCACTATTATCAGATAAAACATGAATGCAAGATCCAAGAAACTGCTCCCACATTTCCATCCAACACATTAAGATCCTGATTCAGATTAGAAAGACTTGGGCCCCTTGAACCACTTAGTCCTTAGTTAACCCTTGAGATTTTCTTATTGCCTACACACTTATCACATTATAACATGGAGTCTCCCAGTGTAGGATGACAGTCGTGTAAGAATAGTTTCCATAATGTGGAACTGGACTTAGACAATAAATGTATTTACATTATTGATACTCTCATCCTAATAAAATTCACTACGAGAGAAAGACTTCTGGATTAAAAAGGCAGTAAGAATACATGCAGTAAGGTGTTGATATAGACAAGATGGCTATAAACCCTGGATAAACCCTTTCCATACATCATACAAAAGAAAATTCTTTCTCATGTCAAGCAGAAGTGTGTGAAACAAAAGGGGAAGAGGCCATGCTGTTTCTGAGCAACCTGCTCATCTTCTGGGGTTAAACTGTCTGGACAGCAACTCCTTTGAAGTCTTTAACTGGAAACAGTTGATTGACCACAGTTCAATAGATTCGTAGGATCCCTGATCCATCCTGAACCATCCTGATCCATCCGTCACTCGGTAACTCCCTCTCACCCTGCAGCCACAGCTTAGACCTGGAGCATGGACTCACAGTCAGCAAGTCCCCATGGAAACAGCCCGTTAAACTGTTTTCCGTTTGACCTGTTACACATGGTTTGGCGTGTGGAATTCCTCACAGCTACATGTGTGGAGGCATCCAGCAGAGGAGCGGGGAGGAGTGAGGAGGAGTGAGGAGGAGTGAGGGGCAGGAGTACAGTAGAGAGATGAAAAGGCAAAGACATGAAGGACCACAGCAGGCAGTGTGACCCATACAGAACCCATACATGACCCATGCAGAACCCATACAGAACCCATACATGACCCATACAGAACCCATACAGAACCCATACATGACCCATACAGAACCCATACATGACCCATGCAGAACCCATACAGAACCCATACATGACCCATACAGAACCCATACAGAACCCATACATGACCCATGCAGAACCCATACAGAACCCATACATGACCCATACATGACCCATACATGACCCAAACAGGACCCATATAGCTGAAGAACAACATGACTAAGCTCAAAGAGAAATGAGGAGCAGAGGCCTCCATGTCTCTCTCTCCCCCTCTCCCTCTCTCCATCTTTCTCCCTTTCTCTCTCCCTCCCCCCTCTCCCTTTCTCTCACTCACCTTGTCTCTCCCTTTGTCTCTCTCTCTCTCTGTCTCTCTCCCTCTGTCTAACCCTCTTGCTCTTTCTCCCTCCCTCTCCCCCTCTCTCTTCTGTCTTGATTTTCTGCTCTTTCTCTCTGCAGCGGTGCTGGGTAGCTCTGATTGGGGGCAGATGGTGGGGAAGGTGTGCTAATGAGGAGTGCTGTGGAGTGCAGTGTGGACGTAATGAACTGCCATCAGAACATCCCGCTTGGTTTCAGACACGTCTGGTTCTGGCGCGCCAACATCAGGATCTCGTGCTAAAGCGGCAGTTAGCAGCAGAACAGCTTCATCCATCAGCACGTGGACAACGAACTAGAACCTTTCTGGATGGGTGTGAGAGCCAGAGCTGAATATTCATAGTGAGAGTTTGTCAAAAATGTAAAGAGGTGCTGAATTTTACACACACACACAAGATCCACACCCATTCAGCCCACACCACACAAGCTTGCCCAGAAATAGCAGTCAAAACATACTGAGAGAAAGGAACAGACTGAATGACTGAATGAATGAAAGAATGAATGAATGAGTGAGTGAATGAATGAATGGAATTCACGTATAGTTTTTCACTTACCAGATTTATCTGCCCTCTCACCCTACAGTTGAATAGATGGCGTCTGTAGTTCTTTTATCATGACATAGATCATAAACACCCAGTCCCCAACTATAGAAATCCCATCCAGATGATCATTAAATCACACACCCACATAAAGACACTAGTAATGTGAACAGTCACTCTCTCCCCTGTCCTGGGCTTCCATGTACACACATGGCCAGATGGCAAAGCAGAGTTAGTTATCAATTAGGACTGAAGCCTTATGTAATGATAGGCAGGCACTCTGTCCGTTATATAATAATATAATATATTATGAAAAATAACATCACATCAAATTATTATTATAACATGCTGAATATGTGGTGAACTCAATACATGCACAAGAAACACAGCACTGTACAGAAACCTTCACAGCACTGTGCAGTCTATAGGTAAATGTAGTTAGTGTGAAAGTTAAAGAAGTTTAAAGGTGACTAGTTTATGTTCTAATGTAGTGTATGGGTTTATGTATTATTAAGTCTATAAGTTAAAATAGTTTAGAAGTGCATGTATGAGTGTGTAGGTTAATAGTTAAGATATTAATGTAGTTTATAGATTAATCTAGTTAGAGTATAGATTAAAGATTTAAAGTTTATGTTAATGTATTATGTTGTTTAATGTAAATTGTATTAAAGTAGTATATGGTGAATGTAGTTTAGATGTTACTTTAGTGTATGGTTTTACGTAGTTTAGATGTCAATGCAGTATATGGTGTTAAGTAGTTTAGATGTTAATGTAGTGTATGGTGTTATGTAGTTTATGGGTGAATGTGGAGTTCATGTAGGTCATATAGTTTATGTATTTTTAAGGCAGTTTGTATGTTGATTGCTCAGTGTGACTGCTGAACTTGACCTTTGGAGAATCCTGCTGATCTTACACAGGAATCATAGGCTACTTATAGGTAAAGGATTGAACTATAAATAAAAAAGAAATTATAAATCTCTTTTTCATCAGGCATATACACACACATTCTTACACACCTTTCTCTCATACACACACCCACACACATTGCGGAAACTAATAGCTTATAATTACAACAGACCAATGGTCAAGGACCTATGGTTTCCTTTAGGCTTAGCGCATACAGAAACAGCGCCGCCCCGGTGGAGTCATCACGGCACTGTCACACCCCAACAGCCAAACCTGTTCTCACCAACCCACTCTCTGCTTCACCACCACCGTCCTACAGGAGAAGGCAGAGCCCCCCCCCCCCCAGGGCCATCTGGGGGAGATTAGAGCAGAACTGTAGCTGTAGCAGGTTGGAAGCATGTGACTCTCCCAGTCTACTGAGAACCCTGCCTCACATCAAAGGAATGTATGCTTCCCTCCCTCTCTCCCTCTTTCTCTCTCTCCCTCTCTCTCTCTCCCTCCCTTCCCCCCTCCCCTCTTATATTGCCTTACTGGTAATAATAGCTGTAACACGTTATATCACAATGGATGGTAAGAGGACTTAACAGTAACTATTGTATTTTATAATATGCATTTTTATGCCTTTTTATTAGACATATTCCTGCATGTCACTTGTAAGATCACAGAGGTTTCAGTGTCTGAGGCTGTAGCGTTAGTGGGAGAAACAGCTGCAGCTGACAGACTCACTAAAGGGTGTGTGTGCATGTGTACATTCATGTGTGCATGTATGTGTGTGTGTGTAAAGGGGAGAGTATGTGTGTGTGTATGTTGTGCATGGCGTGCGTTGTGTGTATGTAAGTCGCAGCTGTCTATGTAACGGCAATAACTCCCACACACGCTAGCTTTGACAGACAAGTTCCCAAAAGGCACTGTGAATTCAGTTCTTCACTTCTGACATCGTTGAATGTTCCTTATTTAAAGGATTTAGATAAAAAACTTGACTTTTAAGTTTTGATTTTGACTTTCCTCTTGTACTGTGAAACATCAAACAGCCACTCAGCAGACAGTGAACCTACTCAGCCTCTGCCTCAGAATCCATAGTTTCCCGTCACATGGGTAGTGATGGGGATTGTGGGTAATGACGGGGATTGGGCATAGCTTCTAGTGATTGTCTTTCTGGGTGGTTTTGTGAGGGGAGAACAGTCCTGCGGAAGGAGGAAGTGCCTGTGTTCGAAATAGCCTACTAAATGCTACTCATATACTGATGGGGCCCCAAATCAGTATGCAGTATGTGACCAAAATAACATTTTCAAGTATGCAAAAGACACCCTGATATCATACCACTTCCACCAAATATTCCAGTATGTGAGCAGAGCTGTCTTCATGGTGTGCTATATCCCATCATGCAACATGAAACGAAAAGCTTTCCCAAGTGTGACATAACCACGTAGTACATTTGTGCTTGTGTAATACTGGATACTGTACTGCATACTTCTACAGGGACCAGTATCCAATATACAATGTATACTGAGTGCAGCATGCAGTATACAGTATGTAGTAGGCTATTTCGAACAGAGCTAATGTACTGGTTACAAGGACAGCCTCCCATGCGAGATCAAAGAAGAAGAAGAAGAAGAGAGAGTGTGAGGTCCAGACAGGGGTGTGGCATCTAAATGGGGGCGTGGCATTACTTCAGGAGGGAATACTCCTGTTCAGACACTAGTGTCCCCTTCACCACAGTTCACATGCTTCTCTTCCTGTCATTTACACGTTTGGCATCCAACTCTTCCAACACAAAACTAGCACACATTATGCTCACTTGAGAGAATCACATCTGAGAATGTTTGAGTGTGTTTGAATGTGTTTCTTTGTCACCTTTTAGTTAACTTTTTTATTTCTTTATTTCTTTATTTATTTTTTATAAATGTTTCACCATGAATATACATTTATAGATACAGTCCAAGACTCTGAACTGACCAAATCAAAACACAGGTGGCAAAGAGAAGGTGTAGAGACAGGCTGCTCTATCTCACCTGGTCCTGCTGGAGTCTCTTCTGTCCCTCTACCCACAACTCCTCCCTCTCCCTCTCCCTTCTTGTCCCTTTCTTCTTCCTTTTCTCTCTCTCTCTCTCTCTCTCTCTGTCTCCCTCTCTCTCTCTCTGCCTCATGCTCTTTCTCACCACATGTGTGTTGTGTGTAGATTTAACCCCCTCCACAGAAAGACCAATGTGCACATAGCTGCCCCTTTCTGTTTCTCGGCTAATCTCTCTCCCTCTCTCTCTCTCTCTCCCCCTCTCCTGCACTCTTTCTCTTCATTTTGTCTTTGGAGTGGACACAGCGCACTCTCCACTGTAGGAGCGATTCTGCGAAGACGCATAAAGACAAAGACCTCAAACTGGCACTGGGACACCGCGGGGAACTACTTACGCTCGCTCTCACGGATACAAACTCTTAGAGGAAACCAAAGCCCACACGCAAACGTACAGACACCAGACAACAATAAAGCAGCTAGAGCCGGAACGGAAGGATCAAACTGCGAAAGTGTGGACGGACGGTCTGTGCTGGGGAGGTCAGACAGAAGAGGAGAGGGGGGAAACAGGAGGAGCCGGATGGCAGACGGCCGGGTCGCGGGGCTCCTGCGGTGGGCCGTCCTCCTCTGTCTGCTGCTGGCGGAGACGAGCTCGAGGAGGGTGCAGCAGCAGCTCACAGACGCTTCCAGCCACAAGGTGAGGACACGTCCTCTCATCAGACACACTCTTCAATACCATCTCGGGCGCTCACGGTGATGTAAGAACGTGGGTGGTTAAGCGAGGACGACATTGCAGAATGGTGCAGGACCTACAGCATAAAGAAGATAACCCACAGGAAACTGTCTGGAGAGCTCAGATGACCAGCTTTGTGTTTGATGTGCAGTTAGAGTCATAAGAACTAGTATTCAGGACCATTGTGTCCTCTGAGCTTAAAAAGAGTTTAGTCTAGTGTGGTCCTTTGTCAAAGTTGATTTGCAGCTGTAGTTGAGCACTCTGTTAGTAGAAAATGTATAAATCGTGTTTTGAGATGTGTGTGTAAACCTTCGTTAGGTCACCTAAGCCATGCCAGTATGCCAGTATGTGTGGTGCGTGATGTTGCTGGTTTGGTCAAACAGTGCCACCACTGCTCTGAGCACGTGCGGACACACCCACTGTCCTTCATTCATTCTTTTTTATGTCCTTTTGATCCATATTGTTCTTCCCATTCACTCTTGGTTTCCTTCGCTCTGTGGTTGAGTTTCTCTATCCTCTCCTTCGGAACAGTAGACATCAGTTCTAAGGTCTTTCTGCCTCTGTTATGTTGTCTCTCTCTCTCTGCGGCACCACTCTTGTGAACTGTCAAGATAGTGGCAGACTAAACAACACAGGACATAACAGAACCACCATCATAAAGTGGAACAGATAGCAGCTGACCTCATTTCAAAAGTTCTCATTGTCTGTTAAAAGCAAGAGAACAGCAGTAAGGTTTTCTTACAGTTTGACTGTAGTAGAGCAGAGCGCATTACAGGAGTGCGTTTAGAAATGGCTGCCGAAATGAATACATGGAGCTAAGCTGGTCTTGATGGCCTTTGTGCATGGTGAGATCTCAGACATCAGAATGACCTCACTTCTGGACATTTTACCTCACTTCTGGATGGTTTGACCTCTGTCTGTACAGTTCGACCTCTGTCTGAACATTTTGACCTCTGTCTGGACGTTTTGACCTCTGTCTGGACAGTTCGACCTCAGTCTGCCGCAGGACGGAGTGATGCTGCAGAAGCCCAGGGAGTTGAACTAGCAGGAACAGGAAGCTCACTCTCCACATCACTTCCTGTTAAACGCCCACATCTCACATTCTCAGTGCCACTATATAAAACTGAAAATTGGTCTCCAAACTATATAAATTCAGTCATGTGTACATAATAGAAGACCTTTCATCCTCACTGCTGTCTATAATATATACAGTTTCATTTACAGTTTCAGCTGTAAAGTAAAAGTGTTACATGATTTAAATGGAGTGAGCGGTGTACCATACATTTGTGTCCCAGATAGCTGACATTATCTGTCTTAAGACATTTAGAAAATATCTAAATATGTTGTACTAATAAAAACAATTGAATGAGAAGGTCGCCATAGCTGGCAGTCTGAGCGTGTGCAGAGGGGCTTACACCCCCCCCCAGATCGGATGAGCGCCATGGCAACCAGCCCCAGCTGGTCAGGACATGTTCAGGGGTGTCAGATCTCTGCACCATCCACAGCTGCTCTCTTAGCTCTGAGGTGCAGCTGGACTGTGACAGGACCTGAAGGAGCAGGCAGGTGTGTTCAAGACTGCAGCTTCCTGTGCACATGTTGAGTGTGTCTGTCAGTGAGGGTTTTATCACAGCCTTCTTCCCTAGCCGGTTCCCACCCTCCATCCCTCCCCTCGACACACAGGAACAGACAGAGTTTTCAGTACACAGGAACAGATTTTTCAGTACACAGGCACAAAACATTTCCAGTTCTGTAATCTGAACACCTTTGAAGACAAACAAATTAACTCATTCACAGCGCACGTGTGCAGTGAATGTGCACTGAATGAGTTAACACAGCCAGGGTTGTTCTCAATGGAGACCATAATCCAAGTCAGCTGAGAACAGCATGTCTCAGAATATTACTGTAATTTCACTGACTCAACCTGACATGCAGCCCTAAGATACAGGGTTTGGGAGGAGTCCGTGTCCACTAGGTGTAGGGGTAGGTCTAGGTGTAGGCGTAGGTCTAGGTGTAGATGTAGGTGTAGGCGTAGGTCTAGGTGTATGTGTAGGGGTAGGTCTAGGTGTAGGCGTAGGTCTAGGTGTAGGGGTAGGTCTAGGTGTAGATGTAGGTGTAGGCGTAGGTTTAGGTGTAGGGGTAGGTCTAGGTGTATGTGTAGGGGTAGGTCTAGGTGTAGGCGTAGGTCTAGGTGTAGACGTAGGTCTAGGTGTAGGGGTAGGTCTAGGTGTAGATGTAGGTAGGGGTAGGTCTAGGTGTGGGCGTAGGTCTAGGTGTATGTGTAGGGGTAGGTCTAGGTGTAGGGGTAGGTCTAGGTTTAGCTCTAGGTGTAGATATAAATCTAAGTGTAGGTGTGAGTCTAGGGGTAGGTGTGGGTCTAGGTGTAGGCGTAGGTCTAGGTGTGGGCGTAGGTCTAGGTGTAGGCATAGGTCTAGGTGTAGGTTTCAGGCCTACACTCAGAAAAACATACTTGCTTTCCATTTCATTTAGATGCAAGTATCTCTACCAGACACACACAGACACACAGCTAATTCTTCATCAAAGCTTTTAAGATTCTAAAGGAAATGCTTGGTCACGCAACAGCTGTCCATCAAGCAGACCCAGAGCAGAAAATGAATTCAGTCAGGACAGATGCTGTCCAGACGTCGTCCAGACATCGAAACATCAATCACTACATGCATGGCAGAACTGTATAAAAGCACCGCTAGAATTTCAGCAGTCTGAGTGTAAAATTCAAAAGGCTAAAACGTGCTAAAAGGCTAAAAAGGCTAAAAATGATAATTCATAATAAAGCAAATAGTTTAGTCAGATGTAGATTCTTTTACAATTCAGGCTGTAATAAGTAACTATTAGAATATAAATAATACAATATTTATATATTTGAATGTGCATAGCATATTGTAATTGACACATGAGTGAGTTTGTGCAAGCACAGTATGACAGTGATGGTGAGGCACTATTGCCTGATCTAAATGACAGTCAGGCATATTAATGACTTTGACTCTAGTAGACGTGCCTTGACTGATGAACTCAGAATGTGCTCTTGAGAAAGTTTGAAAAGAATGAGTTCGAATATATGTTATAAACTGATATCACTCTTCCTAAATTATTAAAATTTTTACTGATAAAAATGTGTTCAGTTCAGTACTTTTGTGTGAAGGAAATTCATCTCAGTTTTCTGGTTCCTGTTGGGCCAGTGCCTGTGGCCTGAGCTGTACAGCTAGATAGAACATGCCTGGATCAGCCAGGACACGCCTCCCAGCCCTGTATTCACGCCTTCCAGCCCTGTAGTCACGCCTCCCAGTCCTGTAGTCACACCTCCCAGCCCTGTAGACACACCTCCCAGCCCTGTAGTCTCACCTCCCAGCCCTGTAGTCACGCCGCCCAGCCCTGTAGTCTCACCTCCCAGCCCTGTAGTCACGAGGCACCTCTGACGTCTAAAGTGCCCTGGGACAGGGGTGGAATTTAAGAACTGTTTAACCACCAATATCAACAAAAGAAATGGCTCCACCAAAGGACAGTATTTCTTAAAATGTTTGGATTAGGTAAATGCGGTGAATAATGACAGCGATAGCTCTGAGCTTCATCTCTCAGGCCTGATTGGACAGCAGCCGGTGGGGTGTTGACATCAGCGCAGAAGAACCCAATAACCCCACTGACTACAGCACAGCCTCCCAGTTTAAATGAAAATCAAATGTGCTCTCTCAAGAGCTGCCACCACCACCCTGGCCCAGAAACAAACAGGAACAAATGAAAAAGGCCTGAAAAAGGCAAATGTACAGCCACACACACAAATGCAAATACCCAAACACACATAAATACACATACAAACCTACACACACACACACACGCAAACCTTGGCACCAATCACCCCACACTCTGGCTTGGACGAGGACACCAATACTTTGTCCTGATGCCAAGTCTCTTGAGAGGAAATTGTAGTTGGAACAACCGCTGTGGCGCAGCATCTACTTCCAGCGCGTAGAGAAGAGCGGCGTGTGCTCGGCTCACTGCAGGGATAGAGCTGCTCTCACTCCTGCTGCAGGGATAGAGCTGCTCTCACTCCTGCTGCAGGGATAGAGCTGCTCTCACTCCGGCTGCAGGGATAGAGCTGCTCTCACTCCTGCTGCAGGGATAGAGCTGCTCTCCCTCACTCCGCTGCAGGGATAGAGCTGCTCTCACTCCGGCTGCAGGGATAGAGCTGCTCTCACTCCTGCTGCAGGGATAGAGCTGCTCTCACTCCGGCTGCAGGGATAGAGCTGCTCTCACTCCGGCTGCAGGGATAGAGCTCTCACTCCTGCTGCAGGGATAGAGCTGCTCTCACTCCTGCTGCAGGGATAGAGCTGCTCTCACTCCGGCTGCAGGGATAGAGCTGCTCTCACTCCGGCTGCAGGGATAGAGCTGCTCTCACTCCGGCTGCAGGGATAGAGCTGCTCTCACTCCTGCTGCAGGGATAGAGCTGCTCTCACTCCGGCTGCAGGGATAGAGCTGCTCTCACTCCGGCTGCAGGGATAGAGCTGCAGGGGATAGAGCTGCTCTCACTCCGGCTGCAGGGATAGAGCTGCTTTGCTGGGACGCTGCTGCTTTAGTGCAGACGAAGTCAGGAGAGACCACCGCACAGATGCTGCCCTCTATTGGACATAGTGACTGTGTGTTTAAATCAAAAAGAGACCACCGCACAGACATGGGGGGGGGATACACTATATTCACCAAAATTACAGCCATCGTTCAGATTTTTCAGGAGTTTTGAACACAGTCATCTTACTGTGATCTCAACAAATGAATGACTAACAATTTGTTGATAAGTTGTGAACCTATGCAAAAGCCAGGATCTTGAACCAAAGGTCCTCCACAGTTAGATGCTGCCCTCTATTGGACATAGTGACTGTGTGTTTAAATCAAAAAGAGACCACCGCACAGACATGGGGGGGGGGGGGATACACTATATTCACCAAAATTACAGCCATCGTTCAGATTTTTCAGTATGGGAGTGATAAAACTGTGGAATGCAATTCCAATTTACTTTCACTACTGCAATAATTCAATTCAATTCAATTAAAATTTATTTATATAGCGCTTTTTACAACACATGTTGTCACAAAGCAGCTTTACAAATTGCATGGGTCCAGATCCCTATACATCAACCACAGGAAAAAACTTCAGAAACTACAAACCCACAATACTGGAAAATACTCCAGTTAAATTAAATGTGAGTATCTGGTACTTACATACTTATACAATTACACACATACACACATACACAGTGACCCATGATAAACACCATGGTAAACAGTTTGGCTTGTACTTTAACAGCTGGTTCAGAGGCAGTACTACTGCTCTCACCGAAGCCAGTCTTAAAGTACAGACTTTAAACATCTAAACGTCCCACACAGACCTAAACTTCCTGCACAGGCAACCCTGCGACACTCAGCCATCAATCCTGTACAGCAAAGCACGTTCAGCAGCTGTCAAACACCCGCAGACAGACAGACATGTATCTACAGTCACACATGCAGTCAGACACGCACTCAAACACCCGCAGACAGACAGACATGTATCTACAGTCACACATGCAGTCAGACACGCATGTATCTACAGTCACAAGCATTTATAATTACAAGCAGGCAAACACAAGCAAGCTATTTATAATTACAAGCTAGCTACAATTAGGCAGACATGTATCTGCACACACACAGAGGAAAACACAAGCAAGCTATTTATAATTACAAGCTAGCTACAATTAGGCAGACATGTATCTGCACAGACCAAACACAGATCGAGGCAGACGTGTTCGTACTTGGGCACTCGGAATTCAATAATTTGCCAACATCATGCAAATATCTCTGGAGCTTAGGAGTTTTGAACACAGTCATCTTACTGTGATCTCAACAAATGAATGACTAACAATTTGTTGATAAGTTGTGAACCTATGCAAAAGCCAGGATCTTGAACCAAAGGTCCTCCACAGTTAGATGCTGCCCTCTATTGGACATAGTGACTGTGTGTTTAAATCAAAAAGATCGAAGGAGGACAATAAAGCCATCTGTGCTGTGACACTGACGAGACATGCATTCTCTGCCAATCCATTGCCAGGACTATGAATACCCCAACCAATCACATTCCACCCTGCACCAGAAAAGCGACCGGTGCCCACCCCCGCCACAGATGCTGCCAGACAGAGCGTGCGAGGTGCCGGGTTGCCGCGCCGACTCTGAGTGTGAAAGACACAAACGCTGCTGTTACAACGGCTGCACCTACGCCTGCCTGGAGTCAGTCCAGCCTCCGCCTGGTATGAAGACACACACACACACACACACACACACTAAACTCAAACCTGTGACTGACAGGTGTGAAGCTTGTCTCGTTCACAAAAGCCTCTGTATAAGAGCACATGGAGTCCGGGTGATGCTCTATTCCAGAGAGTCACAGAGACCTACAGACACACAAAGACACACAGAGACGCACAGAGACATACAGAGATGCACAGGGTCCCATTACAGAAGAGGCTTCACTGTCTCCTCTGCACTGGTGTTGGAGGAGCTGTAACATACATACATTTAAATGAGCCTGCAGATGATCTTTAGTATTCCAGTACACTTTATTACTTTAGTACTTTAATACTCTTTAGTACTCCAGTACTCTATTATTCTAGTACACTTTAGCACTTTTAGTACACTTTTACTCTTACTTTAGTACTCTTTATTACTCTAGTACTCATTAGTAGTACTCTTTATTACTCTAATACTCAGTAGTAGTACTCTTTAGTAGTACTCTTTTTCTAAGCAGTCCCCAGACTGCGACACTAATGGTGATGCTCATTTCTCTGTGGGTTGCCACGTGCTGACCAGTGCTGGACTGGCTGGTGCCGCCCAAGCCGCGCTGGCTGGGGGGAAATGGCTGGCTGCTCGACGGGCCGCAGGAGGTCCTGCAGGGTGAGTGCCAACCACGTCACACCCACCCTCCCACACGCCACCGTCACACCCACCCTCCCACACGCCACCGTCACACCCATCCTCCCACACGCCACCATCACACCCACCCTCCCACACGCCACCGTCACACCCAGCCTCCCACACACCACCATCACACTCACCCTCCCACACGCCACCGTCACACCCACCCTCCCACACGCCACCATCACACCCAGCCTCCCACACGCCACCGTCACACCCACCTCCCACACGCCACCGTCACACCCACCCCTCCCACACGCCACCGTCACACCCACCCTCCCACACGCCACCGTCACACCCACCCTCCCACACGCCACCGTCACACCCATCCTCCCACACGCCACCATCACACCCACCCTCCCACACGCCACCGTCACACCCACCTCCCACACGCCACCATCACACCCACCCTCCCACACGCCACCGTCACACCCAGCCTCCCACACACCACCATCACACTCACCCTCCCACACGCCACCGTCACACCCACCCTCCCACACGCCACCATCACACCCAGCCTCCCACACGCCACCGTCACACCCACCTCCCACACGCCACCGTCACACCCACCCCCTTCCTCACGCCACCGTCACACCCACCCTCCCACACGCCACCGTCACACCCATCCTCCCACACGCCACCATCACACCCATCCTCCCACACACCACCATCACACCCACCCTCCAACACGCCACCGTCACACCCACCTCCCACACGCCACCGTCACACCCACCCTCCCACACGCCACCGTCACACACACCCTCCCACACACCACCGTCACACCCACTGCAGGGCCTGCGGTCCCTGTGCTGCCCATGGGGGGTGTTGGCTGCTGTCTGACCATCCTGTGTTTGTGCGCTTGTAGCGGAGGCCTGCAGCACTACGGAGGACGGGGATGAGCCGTTGCACTGCCCCACGGGGTACGAGTGCCACATCATCAACCCCGGAAACCCCGCGGCTGGGGTCCCCAACAGAGGCCAGTGCATCAAACAGCGACGGAGCTCAGGTGAACGTGCATATCCGTGCATCAATCACCCCTACATCACCTCCACACCCCTACACCATCATCTCCACACCCCTACATCATCTCCACATCCCTGCATCATCTCCACACCCCTGCATCATCTCCACATTACACCATATACTGAATGATGCTGTAGTCATGTGATGGTCATATGATGTGATACTAAACCCTTGTTGGGCATGTTTCCCACCTAGATGTCCACAGCTTGAGGCCCAAGTACTTCAAAGATTACAAAGATTCTTTAGGTTAGTACGGATAATGGTGTGTGTGTGTGTGTAACTCTCAGGGCGCAACCTAGAGCAATGTGTGATACTCTCCAATCTCTTCTAACAGGAAGTAACTCCAACAACGCTGTGGGGAGTTGAGAAACATCCCAGACACTTCAGCTAATGGGTACGACACATATATGAAGGTGTAGCTGAGATACAGCCCCTATACAGCCTGTTTATTGCAACACTTCTATACAGACTGTTTGACACCCCAATACAGCCTGTTCATTATGACACCCATATATAGTCTGTTCATTATGACACCCCTATATAGACTGTTTATTATAACATTCCTATACAGCCTGTTCATAATGACACCCCTATACAGCCTGTTTATTATAATACTCCTGTACAGTCTATTCATTATGACACCCCTATACAGCCTGTTTATTATAACATTCCTGTACAGCCTGTTCATTATGACACCCCTATACAGACTGTTTATTATAACACTCCTGTAGTCTGATCATGACACCCCTATATAGACTGTTTATTATAACACTCCTGTACAGTCTGTTCATTATGACACCCCTGTACAGCCTGTTTATTATAATACTCCTGTACAGTCTATTCATTATGACACCCCTATACAGCCTGTTTATTATAACATTCCTGTACAGCCTGTTCATTATGACACCCCTATACAGACTGTTTATTATAACACTCCTGTACAGTCTGTTCATTATGAAAATCTCTCAATTTGAAATACAATTCAAATTGATATGACACCACATCTCCAGACGTTCAAAACTTCCCTTATTCAGAGAGAGTAGCTTGCAAAAGTTTACAAACAGTTATTTCAGATGCCTTGGACAACCCTTGCTGAAGCGTGCTTGTCTCAGCACAGCTGTCACTCTGGCCTTCTCCGCACTCCCAGCTGAGATTTACACACTCCCAGCGAAGGTTGCTGCTGTGAGAGTTTTACAACTCTCTACAGTTATTACTGCCATAGACAAGACTGTGGAGAGCAGTGATGAATGTAGTGATCAACGCAGGTGCTCTTTTCTCCTGTAGGTGACCTCGTGACCTCTGTGACCCTGCAGGCACTTTCCTGCATAATTTGGATTCAGTGACACAAACAGATCCGCACACCACCCCCTACACCCACACACAACCCCTACACCTGCACACCTTAACTGGCTGCTCTGCACTTCGGTGCTGTAAGACAGGGAAGTCAGCATGGCCTACCTCATCCAACAGCCCGACACATACTGCAGTGTGTCGACCTCTGCACTACACTACATCCCTCTTCTACAGTGTCCTAAACAGGAAGTATATACTCACAGGGGTAATTCAAGTTCAACATCATGGTGATATTACTGATTCTGTATTATATTTGTAGAGATATTTAACATGAGGAATGAGCAGCATAGCAAAGATACTCAATACGTCCTGCTCTGCTGGAACCAGAGACCACGAGTCCAACATGCAGTCTGCACACTGGAAGGAATTTCAGTGTTCTGGATCACAGGACACCTCACACACACACACCAGTATACTGCATCCAAACACACACACACACATCAGTATACCACATTCAAATGCACCTACCATGAGTATCCTAGTCACACACGCACACCACAATATTGTATCCAAACAGCTCCACACACACCCATCACATCTCTTATGCAAACCCTATGATGCTGTGCTGTTGTACATGACCCCTCCCTGATACGGGCTCTAACCCCAAGCCCTCCCTGATACGGGCTCTAACCCCAAGCCCTCCCTGATACGGGCTCTAACCCCAACCCCTCCCTGATACGGGCTCTACCCCCAACCTGGAAGGACAATAGACCCTATAATAAACAAAAAACAAAACAAAAACCCACAACCACTGCAATATTATTCTGTGTATCACCAATAAAATATATCAGACATTTTTCTGCTGTCTACCATTGAGATGTTTTATATATATATATATATTTGTTTAATCTGAATCAATAACTGCTACTCTGGAGTGAATCTGGACTGAATTCAGTCTTTTTTCCTAGAGAATCATTAGCAGGGTATGATGGGTAAATGAGGTGAAGAGTCACACAAGTGTTTGTGTGTTTGGTAAATGTGTGTTTGGTAAACTCAGAAGTTACACAGGAGGTGGGGTAATGCATCTTTGCAAATACAATAGATATCAGACACAATGGTGTGGACACAATTTCAGACATCAGAAACTGCTGTGCTTGATTCCACAGTAGAATCATGCACTGTTCAAACATCCCTGTACAGCTGTGGACCACCCAAACTCCCTTTACTGATCAAGGCTCCACATGTGCTGTACATTCTGTGGTCAAGTTTTAAAACATCATATTAGTCAGATTGTGTAGTAATGTTTTACAGGAGTACCCCATGAATCATTTATGCCCCGTCCCATTAACACGACCAGCTGAACGATCGACCAATCACCAAGACAATACCAACACCATGCTGTATGTTACAGTAAATTTATATTTATTACTGTATCAAATAGTTGCTGCAAAGCATAGAAAGGAGGTTAACAATGTCTCACTCACTCAGGTACACACACACACACACACTACACAAGCACACTTATGTGGCGAACTTCTTCTGTCTCACTGGTGGAGGCAGTTGAGCAGCAATGTCCAGCAGAGGGCGCTCTATCACCACCAATGACTGATCTTCCACAAGCTCCACAAAAAGCAGCTCCTGCGTAAGGTAGAAGACCACAAATACATGTTACACCATCAGTAAAAGAAACAAACCCTCCATCAGGCCTGAGGAGCAGCTCACATGCAGAGGAGGAGGAGGAGCAGCTCACATGCGGAGGAGGAGCACATGGATGAAAATTCAGAACATCCCAGCAAAGGAGTGAAGAGTCCATTTGTGAAAG
Source organism: Brachyhypopomus occidentalis (assembly GCA_020368025.1). Lineage (NCBI taxonomy): Eukaryota > Metazoa > Chordata > Actinopteri > Gymnotiformes > Hypopomidae > Brachyhypopomus > Brachyhypopomus occidentalis. The sequence goes on along the minus strand of JAGXOD010001351.1, from coordinate 5,028,294 downwards.
GTGCAATATAAATAAGTATCTAAGTAAATGTGAGTTATTATTATTATTATGAACACACCTTGTAGGTCTTGCAGATTTTGAACGCATGACAGCGTGACCTCCGCTCCTGCTCTGGCAGACTTCTGAGGGTCAACTGGTTGAACAGCTCGGACTTCCTGTCAGGGAGAGGCTGGAAAAAGAGTTAGGGTTAACCCAAACACCACCCTAACCCCAAACACCACCCTAACCCCAAAACCACCCTAACCCCAACACCACCCTAACCCAAACACCACCCTAACCCAAACACCACCGATCCATACACTTGCTTTCAGCAAGATGTGCATAAAACTGCCAGATTATGCCAAGCAGGGATTCGATTGATCGATCAATCATTCATCACCCACACTGACAGTCAACCCTATAACTCCAGGCACCTCTTTATGCACACGGAGAATATGCCAAACATTTCCTTAAACTGTACAGTTGTGTATGTGTATAATGACAGTGGAACACGGTACTCACCAGGGATTGGTCGATGATGCAGAACATGTACATGTCATGTAGAATAATGTGGGCGGGGTTTCTGGGACTGAAAGTCACATTTGTGATTGGCGTGTCTCTCTGCAGCCACTGCGGATGAAGGCCACTCCTCTGTAGCAGTCTGCTCCAATCAGTGTACTGCTTGTCTTCTATCGAGAACTCAAAGACCTGACGAGACCGAGCACACAAGTCATCTCCTCTGATACACCAAGAGGTTTTCAGTAGCACTACGCTGAGGAACCAGAGCTACAGGCTTCAGGAAGTACAATGGCAACACTACATAGGTTGGTGTGTCGACACAGGAAAGTAAGATCAGACCTCATCTGGTCACAGTGGAGACTCGTCTTTGTGAACGTGTGTAAACAGAATCCAGCCAGTAAGTAAATCCAGATACAATCCAGATATGAAAACATAAGTCTACACTGTTGGTCTGGTTTTGTTTATGCGGTGAGACGGAGTGCACAGGTGAAGCCCACCTGCTGGTCCGCGTGCGCCATGAACAGGTTGTTGGTGGTGGGGTTAATGGACATGGCTGTGACCGCAGAGCTGTACACAGGCACCGTGCAGTAGGCCTGAAATACACAAGAGCTCAATTCAGAATACATCGTGCTCAACACTGCCACCCTGAGGCCAAGTGTTTCATTTGTAACAATGTTTCAAACAAAAATAGATACACAAATGACCAAAATCAAATTAATAATAGTAAAAAGATTTATACATAGAAAATATTCCATATTTAATAAATTATTGTAATTCTATAATTCTCTTTCTTGGTGATACCAAATACTCAAATACTTTGTAAGACACTGCTGTCTGAGGACATTAAAAGTGTGTAAAAAACAAACCAACAAAAAAAAAAAAAACACTTTAAAATGTTCTCCAATGACCTAAAAACTGACGAAGTGCCTGCTGACAGAACGCTGAGGACTTGCCTTCATTTTCTGCAGGTTGTACACCTGAACCTCACGGTCAGCATGCGCTGCTGCTAGCCACTTCCCATCCTCACTAGCGGCTAACAGGTGAGCGGCCTGGCCAGAGCCTTGACAAGACACAGACAGAACCACCTCAGACTGTAACATTTAAAACGTGTGATGCAGACTTTATCAGTACTGTAGAAACTTCGGGAGTAATAAGTCCTCTTACGTGACTTGGGCTTGAGGGTACATACAAACGTGCACCCTGATTGGCTGAGAGCTGCCACATGTACTGAGGAACAAGTGGAGGCTGTAAACAGGTGGGAGGAGTCTGAAGAGAAGCAAATCTGATTGGCTGAGCTGAGGACCTTTGGAAGCTTTGACACCTACAAGAAAACAGGAATCTGTTTATTACAGGATGTTTCATAGGCACATTTGTGAAGGCAAATGTAACACTGCAGTAATCAGAAGGCACCATCTGGCATGGACCATCAAGCTGAGCCCTGTCCCTGCTGTAACTACACACACGTCTCTACTGTAAGGGAGACTGACCTTAGTGAGCCTGACTGTGTTGTCGTCACACTGTAGCCTGTACAGTCGCAAACCGGTCACTGTGGAAACCGCGACCCATCCCCCACATGGAGACAGTGCACTGCAGCTGACGTGTTCCTCACCCTTGAGTTCAAGTAAGAGAGACACGACCCAGTTTAGCACAGCTAGAACAGCTCTGTTCACATGCTAGAAAACGACACTGTGACCCTTCTGCTGAATTCTCGGTGTCTGGGATGTACAACCTTGATCTTTAATTGAAGCAGTTTCTCTGGTTTCCTTTTTATAGGTAGACTACTTCCAGGAATTCCTGAAAAGAAAGAAAAAAAAAAGAACACTAGTAGGACGTGGCTGCCTGTAGGGGGCGTGTCCTCTGTGATGGGTGTGGCCTACAGTGGGTGATACTCAGAAGGCGTGTCCTCCCTCACCAGTTCCTTCGCTCTCTCCCAGTCTCCACAGTTCCAGATGGGTGCGGTGCTGGAACAGCAACGTCTTCGTCCTCCTGGAACACGACACCAAACACCTCTGCACAGCCATAGCAGCACGAACTTCAGCACAGAACCATCACACAAATCAAAGGGGTTTCCAGCAGGTGACAACTCACATGGGGGAAGTGGATCTTTCGCAGGGCAGAAGCTGGAGTCTTCACATCGATTTTGTCAAAGAGAGGCCTCACCACAAACTGTGTGTCCATACCTGAGGAGTGAAGGCATAAAGACAGTGGACTCTCCAAAGATTCACCCAAACAAACAGAAACTAAACACTTCAATGAGCAGCAGACCCACCACCAGACACGACAGCCGTATCGAGCTCCAGCACAGCACGCACATCATGTGTGTGGTTCTTGAATGTTCTAGTCTGGATCCACTCTTTGTGCTCCTGGCCCAGAACCAGAAAGAGGAACTGGAACTGGACCACAGTTCCCTCCGACGTTCCAGCAACAAGACTGGTCTCGTCCTACAGATGAGAAAGTGATGGCAGACATGGAACTATTTTAACTGGGTCAGCTCTTTAGTTAATATTTGATGGTCACAAAACAAGGAATGAGAATGAGAATGGGACAAATGCTGTTGTCAAGGTGTTGACCTTTAAACCCTTTACTCTGTGCGTGGTCAATTGTTTTCCAGTGAACACACACTAATTCAAAGCCTTTCTATTTTTAGGACCAATGCCAACCACAAGCCCCCAAACACAATTAACCTCTCACCTTTGAGACTGATAACGCCAGAACGTCCCACTTGGTAACTTGGTGGTTTTTAATCAGCGTTCCCGTGTCCCCATCCCACACTTTAACCTTCCCAGAAGAGTCTCCACTGACGATGGTGCCATCAGAGAGGCACACCACACTCCACACCACACACTCCTTCGACCGGGACGTTCCAATTCCACGTTCCACCAGCAGCCTGTGGATGGACTGACCTACAAGACAAGGGTAAGAAACCAATAAGGATCCTTTGCCTAAGAGCAGCCATACCGACTGATCCAGGAACAGCATGCACAATGACAACTCCAGGTATAAAGCTGCATCAGTGGACGTGACCTCAGAACACATTAAATAAGACTCTTCAGTTCTAGGCTTTCCCTCCAGCCAGCACCCAGCAATGGTGGTTATATGGTCGGAGTTAAAAAGACCATGAGCAGACTAGGAACTATATTACTGCTTACCCGTGCCAATGTCAAAGACCCGAATCATGTCCATCATGCCAGCCACCAGCTTCGAGCCGTCAGGATGCCAAGAGAGAGACACGATTCGTCCCTTTTGTTTAGCCAGATTCCCTTCAAACTGGATTCGATCATCACACACCAAAAACAGTTTCACAGTCCCATCTTCACACCCCACCTGTGCAATGGAACACAAATGAGTGACTCTCCAAATAAGGTAAAAGACTGATCCAAACCCAAAAATATCAAAGCTGACAGTGTACAACAGTGCCTTAAAGTGTTAGAGCAGGAACCCAAAATGAACAATTCCATGATCCTAACATTATTATAAAATATTATTTAACATAAAACAGCCTTTATCGTTTTATGTTTTCACAGTTCCACATGGTGGTCTGGGTTCAGCTCCTGCAACACGAAACAGCAAAAACACCCCAACTTACTGCTAAATGTGTTCCTTGCTTATTGCTAGTAATGGTCCATATTGGTCCTCCATAAGCATCTAGCGTGTATTTCACTCTGTTGTTGTCCAAATCATATTCAACTATCTCTCCATTAAGGCCTGCGCTGAACAGGCGCGCGCCAGCCCAGGCCAGCGCCTCCGTCTCGCGCTGCTCCCGTCCCGCGATAATCTGTGGACACAGTTCACTTCGGTTAGCGCACACGTGCACCTGCAAACCCACTCGCTTTCTGAGTGATCGCCTGGTAATGCAGCAATGCTAGACGTCGCGAAGGCACCTGGTTACCTTTTCTTGAAAAAAGTTGTCAAGGCGATTGAAGATCTCCACAGAGCCGTCCGTCCTCGCGACGGCTATCCTTTCACTGTGCGACTGGTACGCCAAAGCTCGGATAGCCGAAGGCATGTAGTCAAAAAACCGAACTCGGTGGACTTTAAACTCCCCCATTTCCGAACAGGTTACCTTGGGAAACAATGCAGAAACAAGTTTGTTCGGGCTGTAATAGACAGATAACAACAGACCTGCAGTTTACAACTTTTGAGCAGCGAGTAACAAGCTAGGTTGATGGCCAGCTAATTGATTTCATGTGTAACGCAAAGTTGTCATATCCGAGTCTAACAAGATCACAATTTCGAACTCCTAACTGAAACAGACTGTATTTGTTCACCATAAAAAGAAATAAATCCAGCAACCCTTAACATTACCAGTTAGCTAAGCTGCGTCAGCTAGCTTTGCAACCCTAGCTAGTAAATGGGTTAAGTAAATGTAACTTTCCTTCACATAACACAAGTACTGTATATGATGAAATACGCTGAACATACACAAATGTCAAACAGAAAGCAAAAACAAACGTGTGAATAACGTACCTTCTTTATACACTATATGTTCTTCTCATTTACTACTTTCATTGCACACACGTTGGTCTACTGCGTGCACCACGTTGAGTACCTTCGACCCGGAAATAAACTTACGCACGATGAGTTTTCATAAAGGTCTTTTTTCTGTAGAATGGATAAAACAGTTTTCATCTTCTCACCATTATGAACAGTATTTTGAGAACACACGAGTATAACATTTGCCTCGTTTTAAAAAATATTTTTAGACTATTTTATTAACCGTGAGTGACTTTTTTTTATTTGGCGAAGCTGCATTTTGAATTTTACACAGATTCCTTTAAAAACGTGAGGTACACAACGATACCAAAGGAACATCAAAAACAAACAAAAACATGAAGCATTTATTTATTTACTCTTTAAATGTATTGTTGCATTTAAGTAAGTAGCAAATACCTGAGGCAGAAAAATATGCGTAGTTTAGAAATAATACACGGTACAAAACAAAACAAAACAATGTTTACTCTGGCATTGGCTACTGTGTATATTTCTGGAGATTTTTCACATTCCCTATTCCAACAATAGGTCGAGCCATGCAACAACTACATAACAAACAGCCGGTAATATACAAGTAATCAAATGTATAAATTGTGCTTATTGTTTGTCAAGTTTGTTAATTTCAGGTTAAACACGTTCTTAGCCACAAGAGGGCAATATCACATCGTTAACTGATTAGACTGATGGAACTGCTGTTCGTTACATTTGAACAACTCTAATCAATTTATTAATAATTATTTCTTTACTTAAATTACGTGGTTTTAGACGTTTTTAAGGCTTTAATGGAAAACAAACGCCGATGAGGTATGTTAGTAGAGGCAGTAAAATAATAGTTACTTATTTAACTGTTAGTAGTGGCAGTACATAAATAACATTGTTTACTCATTTTAACCACTTTTTAGAAAAGTTGTAATTGTAACTGTCATTGTAAATGTTTTTAGAATAGCTCATGTCCACAATAAATTAATTTGCTTTTATTAATTAATTTTTCTTCTTATCCTTTGTTCCAAACAAATGTGTCTCCAGCTGATGCTTATTGGCTGTTCAGATAAAACACATCACAAAGTATTCAAGAAACACTCTGGACATTCTGAATCACAACTGTGCATTCAAAGAAGCAGAAACCAGAAAATGTTGTTGCTCCACTTACAGGTACTACACTGAAGAATTCACACTAGCATCGCAGAGCTGGATGTGCTGACATTATGGAGTTCACAGGTTTGACTTCCTCAGCTATCTAGATTTCTCAAAAACCTCCGATGGCTCTGGAAGCAAAACATCTTATGTTTGGGATCTAATTGATTCATTTTATGAGTTTGACATGTTAAGAGCATATTTTTTAAATATAGGAATTATTAAAAAAACATTCTTAGCAACTGAATAATTCTACACCTTGGCATCATCTTTATTTCAGAAACATTCAGTACGTTCAGTGCGTTTCATTATGTTTCCCTGATATTGCTGAACTGTATTTTTTTCAGAAGGATTTTAATGGATTGTTTCTGTCACGGTGTGGGAGGCTTCCCCTACCGGTCGCCTACGGTACAGCGGCAGTTGTCCTGTTGTTGTTGCGTTGTGTGCGTCCCTCAGGTGGGTGGAGCTTATTAGCTCCCTCACCTGACGGTAGTTTGTTAGGCTATATATGCCTTGTCTATGTACCAGTTGACCGCTGGTTATTATATCCTTAATCGGGGTCAAGTGCACGGGTCTTTTGTTTGCGCACGTTATTCATTAAACCCCTCTTTTCTCTGAGACTTGGCGTGATCGCTTCCTTTCGTTCGCACTCACTGCCCGTCACAGAATAACCAGCCACCTTTCGGAAGCCGCCAGTCTCCTTTACTTTTTCCTTCGTTTGTGGTCATGTCTCGTGGTAAGTGTTTGTCCGTGTGAAATTTTGTCGTTTGAATGTGTGTGGAGGAGAGCTAGGTTATAAATCGCTTGTCCCGTCGTGCCTACGTGCTTGTTTGTTTGTGTGTTTGTGTAGCACGTTGTGTGGCACGACGGTGACAGTAGCGAAAGCCTGGTAGCGCTCTCCTCCAAGGGGCGGCGCCTTCTCGCTAAAAGTGCTCGCCCGCAGTCTGTGTTTGTGCATGTGCATGTGTGAGATGTTTGTGATGCGTGTATGAGACTGCGGGCTGGAGCTAGTGAGTGGTGTGTCTGCCGTTTGTCTTGCGTGTTTGTGTTTGTCTTTCGTGTTTTTATGTAATTCCCCTAAGGGCTCCCAAAATATGTTTTGGGGGGGAGCTATATGGGGTCCTGTGCCACCGTTTGTGGCACAGAGGGCGTAGCTCCATTAGGAGGCCCTGACCCACGGGAGGGAGTCTCCTGAGCAGGTAGGGTGTCCTCATGCTGAGACGGAGCTCCCTCCTCCCATGGAAAAGGGTGTAAGTGGGTCAGGGTAAGTGCGCGTGTATGTTTGTGTGTTTGTGTCGCCCACTTCGTGTTTGTGTTTGTCCTAGCGTGTTTGTGGATTGTTTTATGTAATTCCCTGTATGCTCCTCCTCCAAAGGGCGTTTGGGGGAGGGGCTATGGAGGGTCCCGTGCCACAGTCTGTGGTACGGAAGGCGCAGCTCCTACGGGAGGCCCTGACCAGGGATTCGAGAGTGTTCTCCAGAGACGGTAGGGGCCCCCTTCCTCCAGTGAGGGGCGTAGCAAAGGGGTGTCCCCTCCTTCTGAGAAGGAGACCTCTCCCCCCCCTGTGTCAGGGGTGCCAGAAGGTCAGGGTAAGTGCGCGTTTGTGTCGTGTCTGTGTGTGTGTTTTTTGTGCGTATGTATTGTGTGCAGGTTCCTCCCGCGGTTGACTGTGGAGTCCCTGGACCTGCCCTCGTGCTCGGGTTGACGAGGGTTTCACCCTGGAGCTAGCTGGCCCATTAGAGGGAGGGAGTGCTCTCCAGTTGGAACCTCCGGCAGGGTGGAGGAGTCCACCCTTGCTTCGCACCCCCTCCAAAGGGGGGGTGGTCTCCCTGGCCGAGCTAGGTAAGCCCAGGGGTGCTCCAGGCCATGTTGAATGGTTTGCCCCGAGCCGAGAGGTTGGTCCAGGAGACGTTCAACTGTGCAGTAGGGAGGTAACCTGCACACACGCACACTGTGGGGCCCTTGGGGCGTGAGGGCTCTGTGACCGACTGGGGCGTGGTTGTCTATGGTTGACGGCCCAGTCGGTCCAGGGTCCCGCCCAGGGAGGCGGGAGCTAATTTGTTATATGTTTTGTGTTGCAGCTCCCGGACCGCAGGAGGTGTTTCCCTGCCTTGTCCCTGCCTTCCTGCCCCTTCGTCTTGCGTCTTGTGTTCTGCCGCTGTGAACCGCACATCGGGCCGTAGTGCGGCTAGGTGGTGGGGTCTGTCACGGTGTGGGAGGCTTCCCCTACCGGTCGCCTACGGTACAGCGGCAGTTGTCCTGTTGTTGTTGCGTTGTGTGCGTCCCTCAGGTGGGTGGAGCTTATTAGCTCCCTCACCTGACGGTAGTTTGTCAGGCTATATATGCCTTGTCTATGTACCAGTTGACCGCTGGTTATTATATCCTTAATCGGGATCAAGTGCACGGGTCTTTTGTTTGCGCACGTTATTCATTAAACCCCTCTTTTTCTGAGACTTGGCGTGATCGCTTCCTTTTCGTTCGCACTCACTGCCCGTCACAGTTTCCTTGGATTCTGTGGGGAATTCACCTTGTGAGAAGTACTGTGAGTCAGAAGCTCATAGGAGGAGCCTTGTGAGATGGGACTTTTAAGTGACAGACTCACAGAGTGAGCACACAGCAAGTATTTCTTCAAGGAAAATAATACTGGACATGTTTTTGTTCCATATGTGAGGACTAGGGAGCACTGCTGCCTGAGTAACACACATTCCTGCTGGCTTGGTTGTATCCCCCGGAGACCTACACGCTTCTGAAATGTGAATGACTAGGGTGTGTCAGGGAAGGGGGGAGTATGGTTTTGAATTAAATGTGTTTGTTCTCATACATTTGTGTGTGTCCTGTGGGCACTGTGCCCCCTGCATGACTCAGTGTACGTGTGTGTCCTGTGGGCACTGTGCCCCTTGCATGACTCAGTGTGTTTCATGAAATAAAACATCATTTAAATATTTGATGTTTTTTTTTTCACTTCACATGTAGTTCTGCTATATGACAGAGGAAGTGTGAACATAAGCATGTGTTTGTGTCTGTGTTTGTGCATGTGTGATTTGTGCATCTCTGCGTGTTTGTGTCTGAGTTTGTGTAGAACCTGAACAAAGTTTAGATCCTGATCACAGTTTAGAACCTCCTGTTCATAGTTTTGAGTCACTGTGTGCAGCGCTCCTCATATTCTCATGACGTGTATTGTAAGACTGTATATTTATCATGGAGTATCTCAGTCTGCTGTTTCTGTGCTGTGTTTTCATATTGGCTGCCTTACACAGCACAATCTGTGTTGCCTTTGTTTGTCTGTCCCACACAAAAGGAGAGGTCTGTCTGTCCCAGTACTGTCACTGCAGTGTGTAAGTCTAGCTCAGTGTGTGTGTGTGGTTTCACTCTCTAACCACTTCACTCAAATGCAGGTCATGCTCTAACTGGGTCATATTTCCCTGGTTGCAGTGGCGTGGTGGTCAGAGAGGACAGTATGTAGACGAGTGAGGAAAGGCAGTAGGAGGGAGTTCAGTGTACTGGGCACTGAACACTGCAGAGAGAGACACAGCACAGAGAGAGACATGGCTGTCCTTATGGTAGATGCTGTATCACAGTCCTGGTGGCTGTAGCAGCTCTAGAAACACGTAGCCTCGTTGCTATAGTGATGAAACATTCATTGTGTGGAGTTCATGTTTTGATGGAGAGATAAAAATAAATGACGGGTGATGAAAAAGACATTCAGCCAGACCACAGTAGAACCAGAATCAGAACCAGAACCAGAGCCAAAGCTTGACCTGTTACTCTGCGTTTAACATCCCACTCAAAGAGACTCTTCAGGAGAAGAAAAGAAATCCTACAAGTCCTGAAAGTACTTTTTTTGTACCTTTGTATGTGTTTGCGCCCCCCTCAAAACATTTAGCATCAGTATACTTTTAGCATTTAGTATAATGTGATATGTCACAGAACTAGGGTATAATGTGATCTGGTTGGGTTGGATGGGTGTCCCCCAAATCAAAACCTCTCAAAATCCCTTATTTACCTTATTGTCTGTCTACACTCTCTCCCTGTCTGTCTAAACTCTCTGCCTGTCTGTCTACACTCTCTCTGCCTGTCTGTCTACACTCTCTCTCCCTGTCTGTCTACACTCTCTCTGCTGTCTGTCTGCTCCCCCCACCTCTTTCTCTGGCAGTCTGTCTCCTCTTTCTCCCTATGTCTTTCTCCCCACATAGTCTTGGGTGTGTGAGTGTATGAATGTATGGGTATGTGAGTGAATGGGTATATGAGTGTGTAATTGCATGGGTGTGTGAGTGTATGGATGTGTGAGTGTATGGGTGTGTTAGTGTATGGGAGTGTTTGGGCATATGGGTGTGTGAGTGTTCGGGTATATGGGTATGTGAGTGTATGGGGGTGTGAGTGTGTAAGTGCATGGGTGTGTGAATGTATGGGTGTGTTAGTGTATGGGAGTGTTTGGGCATATGGGTATGTGAGTGTATGGGGGTGTGAGTGAGGCTTGCTGTTTCCAGAATGTCTCTAGAATTCTATTGCCCTTTTCTGAATTAGTTATAGTGTTTCTGGCAACTTTTAGGATTTGTTTACAAAACTCATCATTTTATCAGTTTAATTGGAATTTTCACAAATATTCATTATTCATTATTTATTATGTATTGTTTCATGGCATAGAAAGCTCTGTGTTCATTCACTGCTTAGTTAAATTCCCTCTCTCTCCCCCTTTCTCTGCCCCTCCCTCAGTATCTTTCTCTCTCTCCCTCCTTCCCTCTCTCTCCCTCCCTCTCTCTCACCCATATTAGGACATCCACTGAGCGGCTGCTTCTTGCTTCTTTGTGAACGAATCAGGAAGCTCCTCTCCCCTGAGCTGAGGGATTAATACTGATCTGCTACTAAGTGCTGGGAGCCATGTGTCACTTTACAACATCTGTTTACCTCTGAAAAGAAAGCACAGACTCAGAGGAGGCGGCTCCAGGCATGCAGGGATCACATGCTGGCTCTGGAAACTGAAGTGGGTGTGCTCACCTGTGCTGCTACACAAATGCTAAAGTACATTGTTTTTCATGACAGAACATTCTGGAACTTTGAGATCAAACTAAAATAATTTAAAATGTAAAATATTTTAATTAAACAGACACTATCTCCAAATGGCAGTGTTAAAGTTTTATGTGAGAGAGAAAGGTTATCTTTTCCTAAAAGAAAATTATATTTATTACGTCTTAAGAGTTTATTGTGGAATGTCCAAAAATTATGTTTTTGTAGAAAAGTGAAGCATCGTCCTCTGCTACTTCTGCTACAGTTGGTCTGAGTGTCATTACTGCCGTTACTAATACTGCTGTTATGTGTCAGTGTTATTACTGCTGATTGTGTGTGTGTGCGTGTATGTGTGCGTGTATGTGTGCATGTGTGTGTGTGTGTGTGTGTGTGTGTGTGTGTAACTCTGTGTGCATGTGTGTTAATGTGTGCAGTGTGTATGTGTAACTGTGTGTGTGTGTGTATTAATTCCTACTAAAGCTAAACCCCGTTGTGTTTCCCTTCCTGCATGCCATCTGTGGGATCGTATCCTTCTCTACTGCGTAACAGGCCGTGATGTAGTGAAGCAGCTGGATCTCTAACACCCTGCTGTTTAACTTCGCATACATATTCCAGAATATGTTTACAGATTTTTTATTAAGTGGTGTAAGTAAAACAAACAGATGAATATTTCTGACATATCCTATGATGAGAACTATGCAGCTCCACTTCAGAAAGCAAACTTTATTCGCTGCAAGCTAGTTTTTGTTGAAAATATATCTCTATCTATCTTTATATTCATGGCTAAAAAAATTTTTTGAGAAAAACCCCTGTGCTGTCCATTAGGCCGTGAGCTTGGTGGAATCTCTCAGGGCAGTAAGGAAAGCAGGGACAGCATTTGGTGGTCTGTGATTGGCCTGCAGCTGGAGGTCTGTGATTGGCCTGCAGCTGGAGGTATGTTATTGGCCTGCAGCTGGAGGTCTGTGATTGGCCTGCAGCTGGCTGTATGTGATTGGCTCTGCAGTTGGGGAATGACGCATGTTTATTTGAATATTTGCCTGCTGATCTCACTTCCATTCCTGCAGTAGAATGTGAATAAGCTATGAAATCTGTGATCAATAAAATGGGCTACATTTGGGAGCAATCCTACTCACTGGCAGATCTGTTAGCAGTGAGTCACAGGAGGAAGTCAGCTGATGTTTTGTAGTATCCAGAATCTGTGTTTCACCTGGAGTGATCTGTGTGAAACACATGGAATGATAGAGATCTTTTAGTGAAGTGCTGTTCCTGGGTGTCAGTAACGTGAGGGTTAGGGTAAGTGAGACATATTTCAGGAAGGTACAATGTGCTTTCCATTGTCCTTCACAGCTTGAGAATTCTGAATAATAATTTCACGGTCCTTGCTCAATGGAGTAGAATCAGCGATAAAGGATACAGATTCACCTGTTATTGGTGATGCTTGCAGGAAGCATCTGGCTGACAGGTGGGGGTGTGGCTAGTGGAAAGGGGTGTGGCTGATGGGAGAGGTGAGGCTGGATTTTATAAGTGCTCTTGGGTATTGTTGTATGTTGTCCCTGGGTGAAGTGCCTGAATCACACAGTATTTAGTGCACTAATAACTGTAATGCTATTTATATTTCCCAAATCCAGTGTCAATGAATGTGATTTATTTAAAACCTCAAAAATGTAATAATCTCATAGTGAAATCTTACTACATCATCTATTCATTATATGTTGCAATATTCATGGAGCCATGGTCTCATGGTATCCGGAAAAGGAACTGTTTGTCTCTGGTGAAAGACAGGTTGTAGTTGTCCTGCTGGGGGCTGTTAGCTGGGGGTATAGTTGTTCTGGGGGGGCTGTTAGACAGGGGCTGTAGTTGTCCTGCTGGGGGCTGTTAAGATGGGGGCTGTAGTTTTGCTGCTGGGTGCTGTAGTTGTCCTGCTGGGGGCTGTTAAGATGGGGGCTGTAGTTTTGCTGCTGGGTGCTGTAGTTGTCCTGCTGGGGGCTGTTAAGATGGGGGCTGTAGTTTTGCTGCTGGGTGCTGTAGTTGTCCTGCTGGGGGCTGTTAAGATGGGGGCTGTAGTTTTGCTGCTGGGTGCTGTAGTTGTCCTGCTGGGGGCTGTTAAGATGGGGGCTGTAGTTTTGCTGCTGGGTGCTGTAGTTGTCCTGCTGGGGGCTGTTAGACAGGGGCTGTAGTTTTGCTGCTGGGTGCTGTAGTTGTCCTGCTGGGGGCTGTTAAGATGGGGGCTGTAGTTTTGCTGCTGGGTGCTGTAGTTGTCCTGCTGGGGGCTGTTAGATGGGGGCTGTTAGACGGGGGCGTGGCCCTTTCTGTTCGCCTTTTGTGTCTTAGCTCATAATGAGGCTCCTTTGTATCTAGCAGCGATCACGTCACAATATTTGAACAGCTGCAGTGTGTGTGTGTGTGTGTGTGTGTGGGTGTGTGTGGGGGGGGGTGGGTGGGTATGTGATGCAGAGACTGTGTACAGTGGTGCTCTGACAGTGTGAAGTGTGCATGTGTGAAGTGTGCATGTGTGTCTGTGTATGTACATGACATTTCAGCCACACATTGTTTCATGCATTCATGCTCATGTTGTAAATCTGACCTTTAAATCACTGTACAATGGTATTCTGTGCTTTTGTTTGCGCTATCTCTGGGTCATGACCCTGCCAGCCTCAGTCTGACCCCATCGGTCTGACCCCGTGTCGCTCCTGCACGACTGCTGCTCTTCTCTCTCAGACCTGTCACTCAGTGTTTTTAACATGGACCCCATCATCAGTAAGGGTGAATGTAGCCAGGAGCTAATTCCACATTTTACTGGAAAGCGGCAGCTAGCAGGACAGGGTTGGGTAAAGTGGGTGGAAGTGTCAGGGAAGTGTGTGGAAATTGTAGACTGGCTGGTCTTTAGGGTCACTGGGTAACTTTTGGGTGGTGGTGAATTGTGGTTTGGGTGGTGAATCATAATTAGGGCCTCATAAAACACCTCATCTGGAGCTGAGAGTACAAGCACATGACTGCAGGACTGCTGGGGTGGGGGCTCAGTGCCCAGTAATGTCGTCCAAGTTCAGGAAATACACAAAAGCAGAGGAGCGTGCGGTTTGGCACCGTGTCACTGTGTGTGTGTGGCAGTTATTCATACTGCAGTTGTCCAGCATTCCAGTCCCATGTGATGAACTGAGGAAACATTTCAATGAACATTATTCATTAAATATTAATTATGCAACTTACTTCAACAGCAGAATCCTTGACCAAGAAAAACACAAACAAAAAGTGTGGCCTCCCTACCAGAGTTTGTGCTTGTCCTTAACTGCTGGAGATAGTGCTAGCCCTTAACTGTTGTAGTTAGTACTAGCCTTTAACTGTTAGAGGTAGTAGTAGCCAATAACTGTTGGGGTTATTGCTGTCTGTGTGGGTTGCTTCAGGACTAAACACATGTAAACGTGGCAGTTTTGTCCATCGCAAAGATCAGTCCTGTCACAAAGATCAGCCCAGCCCTGTCACAAAGATCAGCCCAGCCCTGTCACAAAGGTCAGTCCAGTCCAGTTGCAAAGATCAGTTCAGTCACAAAGATCAGTCTAGTCACAATGATCAGCCCAGTCCAGTCACAAAGATCAGTCCAGTCGCAAAGCTTTTCATGGAAATTTTTATGAAGTCATGAAAGTCATTCCTTGTTTGATTTTTTCTATTGTACACATTGAAAAATGTTATTTGTTTTAGCATTCTAGCATAACTTGATAGTAATAGGTGTCTTGGGGGCAAGGGAAAGTTTTATATAGACCTGCTTGATACTGTGCCTCCAAGGACTTTTGACCTGAAGAAAAAAATAAATTTTGATCCTCTAAAATTGTATTTTTCTATGTTAGGAATCTATTGACTATTAGTCTTGATTGTCTGGGATTCAGAAGATTTCTGTCTGTGCTCCATGATTTACCTGTGTAGATTAATAACATTATAAACAACATTAATAACATAGATTAATAACAATTTGAAATATATAATACATTTTTATTATATATTTATTTATTTACGCACTCTCACACACACACATACAGTATTGTTTTGGGCAGAGGTCCTAATGTTCCTAAAGTCCTAACATACTCTGAAAACCTTACGTGGAACTTGGTCATCTGTAACCACAGTTGCTCCCTATAATCTTCTTGAGGGTGTAGTGCAGTATTTTGTCCGTTCCGTGGATGAGTATTCTGGCTGTTCTGTGGATGAGTATTCTGGCTGTTCTGTGGATGAGTGTTTTGGCTGTTCCGTGGGTGATGAGGCTCTTCCGGAGATCAGTGAAGTTTCATTCCTCCCTATTAGATGGCACAGTCCCAAGTGTCCCTGTCACCGTGGAGACAACCACCTTCCACCTTTTCTGTAATTACTTTTCCACTCTTTTAGTCCCTGGTATTTATATATGTATTATTACACATAGGCCTGTAGTGAATGCTAGACTTTTGGGCAGATAGGAACCACACATTTCAAGCTCTGCCTGACTTCTGTGTTGTTAGCTTTCTCCACCACTGCTGCGAATCTTGGACAGCTGTCCCGGACAATGACGTGAACCAGAGCTGTGCAGCACAGCTGTCTGTAAAGCTGTCTGTAAAACGATCTATGTCGTGTCCGTTCCCACTTAAAGACCCTCCTGCGCTGATCAATACTGACAAAAGGCTAATGTGGTTGCGCTACTTTAAGTTAAACAGCCCGTTCTCGATTAGACTGTTGCAGCAATGACAGCAGAAGGACTGTGAGATTTACACCTCCTCCAGCAGCACTCCTGCACAATAGTGTCCTGCTATTAATACTCCAGCTCACTAATGTGGCTCGGTCACATGCATTGACCCTTTGACTAGCAAATTGCTTAAGATGGCGTTGTATTTTTTTGAGAACCTAAAAATCTGTTTGCTAAACAATTTATTACAAAAAGCAGATGTTTGGAATACCGTGGTTTTAGGAGCACTCTGTGCATAGAAAAAAATCTTATCTCAAGGGCCATAAATTTGTTGTTTGCAAGAGCAGACCACACCTTCAGTGAGCTGGTTAAAGCCTAAGGAGTGAAGGGGATGAGAGATTCTAAGAGCAAGACTTTTCCTGAAGCTGCAAAGCAGGACAGAACCCTGCTGCTCGAAAGAACACTCCTTATTTCAAGATTTGAGGAATGGGTGCAGGATTTGAAGAGAGTTGGTGGGTTGCAAAAACGTCAGTCACAGACCTCAGATAAGGTGTAGGTCCGTGCAGGTCCACTCCTGAGGTGAATCAGGAGAAGGATCTGTGTTTCCCTGTGTGTGTGCCCTGCTTCATGAGTGCTCCATGGAAGTGCTGTATGCTCAGTGGCCTGTGACAGACTCATAATAGCTGTGCTTGTTAAAGGGGCTATGAGCATCAGTGCTAAAGCCTTTTATGAGCTTCTGTATTGACCCAGAGGAGGGGCCTGCTACCTAAATCATCTCCAGTAACATCCTCATCCTCTCTCTCTGCTCACATAGCCAGCAGCCACCTTTAAACACCGCCACACACTCCTTCCCACACACACACACACTTACTCATCCATATGACATGTGAGTCTGATTCTGAGCCAAACATGGCTGATAAAGATGCCAGTGTTCTGTTTATGTGTTTGGTCAGAGTTTAGTTGCTTTCTGTGTGTGTGTGTGTGTGTGTGTGTGTGTGTATGTGTACAGTGTGTAATTTGTTACAGTTTGTATACAGTTACAATGTATAACTGCTAAATGAAATTCAATATCTTTGTGGGCGGGCCAGAATGTTGCCCCTGTGAGATCATGACATCATTAAAGTCCAGTCGCGTCTTTTTCTCTGACTCAGAAAACACAATAAACTCCATTAGCCTCCGCTGCGGGAGACAAAGCCCACTCTTCACGCTGGAGCAATGGGAGCACACTATGATCACATCAGTGTCTCAGAGCACCAGACCTTGGCTGCACCCCCACTGTCCGTGGACACAGTCTGGCTTGTTAAAGATGAAATGTTTTATGGGCATGGCTTCTAAAGTCATGTGCTTCTTTGTAGCTATTAGTCAGTGAATGCACTTTAAATAATCACTTCATGCAGCTCTCTGCTACCTGCCCAAACACTACACAGCTCTCTGCTACCTGCCCAAACACTCATGCAGTTTCCATTCTCTTTGCTCCCACAGTGGCAAGTTGATCTGAGCATATGTTCAGATACACTGAGGTTCATTACTGGATAATGTGTAGCTATACATAGTTGCCACCATCTGATAATGCTGTAATGTCTGGTTTATTTCTTACTATTTAGAATGCCTATTTCGCTATTTTAAGCTGTGGCTGAATAGATATAAAGGAGAGTTCTGAGAGTTCTGAAATGAACAATAGTTCTGAGAGTTCTGGAATGAATGAAAGTACTGAGAGGTTTGAAATGAATGAGAGTTCTGGAATGAACAAGAATTCTGAGAGGTCTGGAATGAACAAGAGTTCTGGGAGGTTTGGAATGAATGAGAGTTCTGGGAGTTCTGAAATTAACAAGAATTCTGAGAGGTCTGGAATGAATGGGTTCTGACAAGCCTGAACTTTAGGGTTAGGGTTAGTGCCTATGTGCAGTTTTGCGAGGACTTCAGCTACGGAACAGCAGACATTTTGTCGAGGCTTTCTGTTTGTAATTGTAGCAATAGTGATTAAAACAAAGGAAGCAAACCTACACTGTGAAGTCAGACCCAGCGAATGTGTGTTGACGTTTCATGACAGAACATCAGAGCGTCTCACACTCTACATCACAAGTATGCTGTTTGCAGTGGGCAGTGTATAGTACAGAATGAGCACGTCTAAACCGCTGCCCCTACCTGCACCTCTCACACAGGGATTATGGGCAGTGTGATGCTTCAACATCCACGCTGCTATAAATAACATCTGTCTAAGAGGTCTGCCCAAGAACGCAGGGTCAAGCACTTCTGGAATGCTTGGCTTTTTCATGGTGTGTTATTCCTGTAACCTGGCAGCCTATACTGTGTACAGGGTGTGCTTACCCAGACAGAGCTCAGAGCAGCCACACCACACCCCGCCCCCATCACACACACACACACACACACACACGCACACAGACACGCTTGCCACACCCGTCTCTTTAACACATATGTTGTCTGCTTGCAGGCAGTCAGAGCGCCCTGTGTTGTCAGACCTGCGTCGTCTGTAGGGGGAGGGGCCACGGGCTGCCACCTTTCCCTCGTGCCTGCCAGCCCAATCATGTGACACCTTCCTCGTCCAGTAACCATGGTGATGAGCTTTGGTCCAGACTGCATCTTGTGGTAGTGAGAGAGAAGCAAAAGGAGGAACTAGAGGAAGAGAGAGAGTGTCAGAGAGGGCGCCAGAGAGCAGACAAACCAGCCAAGGCACAGACACACGCAGTCACAAAGGGAGGGAGTCTGTCACGGATCTCCACATACGGAGCACCAAGCCTCTCACTTCCCCACTTCTGCCAGTCTCGCTGGGGGGGTCACCCCCACCCTTGTGTGTGTCTGCTCATGTTGGGGGCTTCCTGCTTTGTTGTGAAGAGACTTCATCGCTCCTGCCTTATGTGGCCAGTCTCCTGTCTAAAGGCTGAGCAGAACTAAGGTTGTAATGCAGAAGATCAAAGATAACACACAAGTTTGTAGACGCGCATGTGCATTTCTAAAGGTGGATCCCTAGGACTGTTTCTAAGGGTCGTTCCCTGGGTCTGTTTCTAAGGGTGGATCCCTAGGACGTTTCTAAGGGTGGATCCCTGGGTCTGTTTCTAAGGGTGCTTCCCAGGTCTGTCGTTTCATAATAAACACTGAGCTCATGGGGGTGTTAACCTTACATTAATAGTTCTGCAGATTTCAGCTGGACTGCAGTGCCCCCCCCCCCTCACACACACCCCCTGTGCTGTAGCTAACACGCAGCCAGCCCCTGTGTGTCAGCTGCTACTATGATGAAAGCCTTAGACAGAGGCACCTCTCACCCTCTCGACTGATGCGATTGGCTATTTAAAGCCATTTTTCTATTGGCTGGGGTCTAATCCATTTTAAAGGTCAGCTGATCATAGCATTGTAACAAAAGATCATTTAAATAACAACATTAGCAAACACAGTAGTGTAAACAGCAGGCTGCATAAAATCCAGTGATGTAAGATTAGAGGGTCATTAACTTCACTTAATGCATTTTCATTATTCTATTCTAATCTAATTCTCTGAGTAATCTTGAAAGGTTTTATGACATTGACACCAGTTGACAGTGGTTTTGTGTTGTGTCTGTTCTGTTGTTTCAAGTCCAGCAGGTCCGTTCTGAGACACTGTGTAGTCTCCACATGCGCTGTGTAGTCTCCGTGTAGCTGTGTAGTCTCTGTGTTCATGTATATGCTGGAATGCTTCCAGTATAAACCCTGTCTTCTTTCCACAGTTGGAGAGCATACCATATTTTGTTCAGCAGAACACTGTAAATGATGGTTCATACCATATTCTGTTCAGCAGAACACTGTAAACGATGGTTCAATTCAATAAGTGATGTGATGGAATTTGGAAATATAAATGACTATAACTAAGGGTTCTGTTACCTGGGGAGACTGTCACATTTTTGTAAAAATGACATCCTTTCATGCTCCATATTTTCTAACATATTTTGTTATATCAAACAGTTCAGAATTAGTTAAACAACCTCTATGACTGCAAATGTTTAATTTTGCCACTGTGATGTGCATAAGGGAATATTTGTCCATCAGAATGTCACAGTAAAGTCCAGAGTATTGACTGGTTGTCTCAGAGCACAGAGAGTCTCCTGGGGTCGTGTCCAACCCCACAGACACTGCCCCAGACAGTTGTAGTGATTCTGTTTCCTGCTCTGAGTCATGCACAAGGAGGCGCGTCCTGAGCGTCCACTCCATCTGCTCTATTACCATTAACGCAAAAGATGCTGCAGTGTCTAAACTGCTCCTCCATTCTGAGCTCGATGGCCACGTGTGGAGGATGTTGCACAGGCTGCCAAACGCCAAGCGGCAGTCTCAGCTTCCCACCATAATGCTGATTCATTTCATACTTCAAGAAATCTGTTTAAGAAGTTTATTGCTTACAGAGGACTGAATATTGAGGGTAGCGCCCTTCTTCGGACTCTCCGTGTCTCTAAATTTGGCATGCCTTTGCTTTCAGGAGACAAACAGAGGTGAGGTCACTGCAGTGGTCTGTGGCTGAAGTTTCAACAAAACCAAATGTATTCATGGTTCTGTCATCTCTTCAGGGTTTGTGTGCATACTTAACCACACAGTGAACAGCATGGTTTGATGAAGGGCCACCTCAAATGTATCTCCCTATACCATTGGATGTAATTACTGAGCCCTTTCTGATTGTTCTGTTTGGTGTTCCCAGAACATTTTGATTTTTGTTCAAATATCCTTACATATTTGATGTCTTAAAACCCAAATCCAGAATGGTTTAAATTGCTTTTAGTTATTATCAAGACGTTATGTAGTCACAAGATAATTGAGGTCAGGGACTTAGATTTAGAATTACACAATGTTGTGAAGCTCGACAAAACGGACTTTATAGGCTTCCAATCCCTTAGCAGTGACATTTTGCTTTTAAGGTTAAAGTTGATGGTGTTTTTTGGACCGGAGATGGCAAACCGTATCCAACCACCGTCACCAACAATAACAACAAAACCTTTAACACATGAAGATACTAGTGGCGAAGGACGCTCGTCCTGTTTTCTGTGGGCGGGGCAATTTGGAGTCCGCCGTTGTAGGAGCGCCAACAGATTCTGTCGATTCAGTCACAGTGGGGATCTAGTCTTACATTACTGCCGTATAAAGTCCGTCGTTTTTAAATGTTATGAATAGGCTGCAAAGCACGACCAGCTTACATTCTGGTTTGATTTTGTAAAAATCATTTACTTGGCAACACTAAACAGTTAAAACTGGATAACCAAGAAAGACGTAGACCCGTCGCCCTCCGTCTGTTCTGTAACCGCCCATTTTCACGTCATTGTAGAAAACCAATCGGATTAAAAATGTGAAAACGTACTGCTGAATTTCGAAGGGGGAATACAGCGAGAATTCATTTGTTTTAAATTTTACACCTACTCTGGACTGTACAACAATAAATAATACAAGTAAATATCGCTTTCGTTGTTTACGTAGGTTTGCACAGACGAAACAGTGCGGTTCGTTATAGGGAAACTAGTGCACATTTCGGCTTTCGTACCCCTTCTTCCTCGTGGAGTTGTGTCCTTCGGATCCTAAGAGTCACCCATTATCGCCTTCCCACCGCCGTATGAATGTGAATAAACAAACACGGATTCAGAAGATCGGCATAAGAGCTTCACGGTGATCGGAACTTTGGATGCATGTTTATTTGCCAAATATCACAAGAAATGCCTTCGCTGGAAAAGCTGGTAGGGTTGCGCGCATAGGAAAACTACCCAGCGGTTGTGTGACTCGAGTACGTTTCTCCAGGCTCCGCCGAGGTAAGCTCACAGATCCTCGCTCCTGCCGATTCAAACGCGACCGCGTTGGGCTAGTTCGCTGATCTTTGCGATCACGGCTCATTAATTTTGATTTCTTCACGCCTGCAATAAATCAAGCGACCGGAGGCGATTGTACTCTCTCACTAACCAGTGACTAGTCAATAGTGAGTAGGCAGGTATCCGTTAGTAAAAACACTTTGTGGCGTAGTGCCCCGGTGCGATCACGTCGTATTGCGGAGAGAGCTGATGACACACTTCGGTTACGCCAAAATTAACTTCGTGCGCTCCTTTGTTTGCCGGGCACTGTTTTGCAGGATGATATACCAGCAGAACTGCATTCTCGGACAGCTTTAAGACCCCCCCCCCCCCTGTACTGGCGTCTCACGTTGTTCAGAACCGTATATTCTGAGCGTCTATTGACCGCATTAAGAGCAGGGCACTTCTTTCTAGTGTTAGGATGGCCGACAAACTATAGGATATCACAGATCACACCAGCGCCATGGGCCTGTCTATGCCAACGTTTATGCAGCTTTGAAAAATCTATGATGTCATCAGTGACAGAGAAGTGAAGGGACTCCCTTTATAGTACAGAGACCGTAAGCAGCCGTTTGGCAGTGTTATGAGCCTTTATTTTATGTTGCAGTGTTTATTAAAGCATTATTGTGTGTCCTTAAAGCTGGCGTCTGACCTTTGCACGCGATGGCATGGAGATCCGTCGGACATAGCTAGGGATCCGATCATAAACTTTCAGAGAAAGCAATGTCAGGAGTGTTTTAGCTAATGGAGAAATATGATCACAAACCTGACGTTTTCTTTTCAGTCTTCATTCTGTCCACTGCCCCATTGTGTAGTTGTTTGTTGGTTTATTGTGGGAACAGGGAGGCACTAAGTAAAACAGCTGAGAGCTGGGTTGGTTGGTTTGTAGAGTTGCTATAATAAACAGGATTTTGGATGTTCACACAAATGGGACAAAGAAGTGCATTATTAATGAGAGGTTTCTGAGGTTTATCAGAGCCTCTTAGTTGACAGACATCTCGGACGAAAGACTCTGCGATTGTCGTTCACGTTTGCAGGTTGGTGAGCTGACAAATCAGAGAGCAGGAGAGGGAGGGAAGAACTGGAAAGAGGGTTTCCTGCTGACTCCGAGTGCAAGCGGTTGATCCCAGCGGTCTGAACGGCAGGCGGAGATGGGAATGTTTTGCGTTCCTTGTAAAGCTCTCGTCTGTGAACTGCTGGTTTTGTTTTCTGATGCGATTGCTGGACACAGAGGAACGCAGGCCAGCGTTACATAGACTAAAAACACACGCCTGTAGTAGGACCAGCCGCACGGCTTTGGCCTTAAAGTACAGTCACTGCAGGGATTAGGCATTCAGGAACAGAGAAGCATTAACTGTCTTCCAGATTTCCAGTGAGCGATCACTAACTGGCACCGGGTCTGCCAGTGGTCACAGTCACTGCAGGCACCGAGTTGGCCTTAAAGGAAGCATGTTAACCCTGTGCCTGGTACTGCAGGCTCTGGAATTCCCTGCTGCTATGTTTCATGTTTAAATGCTGCTCCCTTCTCCAGAGGTCAGATCAGAATTGGTGTGGAAGGAGAGACAGGTGGTCTCTGGCCCAAATAAGAACCTACAAGGGGTACTGAAGGCAATGGGGAGTGTACTCGCAGTATAAAAGGGGACTGAGTGTAGTCGCAGTATTGAAGGGGATTGAGTGTAGTCGCACTATTTAAGGCGGGTTGGTGGTTGCTAGGACTCTATCGAGATCATGACATTTTTTAAATTTGCAAGAGTTTTTATAAATCTCACATTTTTTGGCAGTTCCTTTACAGATCTGATTCTAATTAAACAGTTTTAACAAAAAATGTGGAGTGCTAGTGACCTCGGTCTCCTAAGGTATTCAAAGAATTTTTACCCCGAACAGAACGTTACGCAGGAACATGTGGCGTAATGACATGGGCCTGAACATATGGGCCTGAACGCGCATATGTGGGTGGTGTTTGTCATGTTTCATATTCTAGCAGAGAAATAGGCAAATGATGTCTGTGACAGCTGTAACAAGTTTTCCTCATGTGACCTTTGTGTTGTATCTGCTGCTCTTATCAAAGAAATACCTGACTAGTAAGCCAGAGTTCAGTTGCTGTCTTTGTTGCTATTAAATGCAAATATGAGATCAATCAGAATGCTTTCAGATGGACTGTAGCATGGCTGTGGTATTCATGCTAGCCTTTGCGTGTTGATAGTGAATAGTGTTTACGTAGTGACCCTTGGACTGCTGTAGTCACAGCCATGACACCACCCTGCAGCCCAGGCAGGTTCCAGGCAGGTAAGGATTAGGATTATCTTCACTAGGTTAGGGTTAGAGTTACCTTCAACAGGTTAGGATTAGGATTACCTTTAACAGGTTAGGGTTGAAGTTACCTTCAGCATGTTAGGGTTGGGGTTATGTTCAACAGGTTAGGGTTAGGAGTACCTTCTAGAGATTGGGATTGCCTTAAACACATTAGGGTTAAGGTTACCTTCAACAGGTTAGGGTTGGGGTTACCGTCCATAGATTAGGGTTAAGGTTACCGTCAGCAGGTTCCAGGCACTCCCATGTGCTGTGAATGTGTGGGTTTAGGGTTTAGGGTTAGGGGTTAAGGGTTAGGGTTTCCTTCAGCAGGTTCCAGACACTCCTGTATGCTGTGACAGCGCGAAACATCCCTTGGTCTTTAAACAGCCTGTCTGGCTTTGTTGACTTTTGACTGACATGGGAGTTTTTCTTCTGTAGTTAAAGTGAGAAAAGCTTTCCTAAGACTTCTCCACTCTGCTCTGTGTAAAAGCACTAAAAGCTCCACCTGGCTTCACCTTGTATTTGGCGTGTTCTACCGTGTCATTTTGTCCACTGTGAAGGCTGTTTCTTGGATTTTATCGTTGTATTCTAGTGACCATCGCTGTCATTGTCTGCTGTGGTAGCGCCTTGAGCAGCCAATCCAAACTGCTTGTAAAATCGCGTGTTAAGTATAAAGGACTATCCCACAGTGACTGACATTTCAAATTACACATCTTCTTGCCAGGTAGGTACAATTACAGGTCACGCATATGTGGACTGGCGAGAACGACGTGGCTTTGTTGACAGAGTCTCCTTAAGTGGGACGTGAGCGGCCCGTCCTGCCTGTGGTTAGCGTTAGCATTTTCTTTTGCTCTGTGAGGTGCGTCTATCCTTCTCCTGTAATCTGGGTGTGATGTCATTTGTCTTTTATTGTCGTCTGTGGCGCGGTGGAGCTCAACCCCACGTGCCTCACGCCATCATGTGCAGTCACAACACGATTAGAACCTTCAACGCCCTTTCTTACCCTTTGCTTTACCAGAAATCCACTCTTAACTGTATGTTTACCTCCTGGAGGCATTTATTAATGAATACATGAATACACAATGACACACAGCCTCCTGAAACACGAGCAGAGAGCCCTCTTCCACCTGCCCCGCTGATGACGGAGCAGAGGAGATGTCAGGGCGTCTTCTCTTTGTGGACGTTCTGCCTCAGCTTTCACTGTTCCCTGGTCCCCAGTGCTTCCCTTAACGCCCCACACTGCTGCTTCATAAAGTAGTCTCTTCACTAGCTCGGTTCTCTTCTGAAACAGAGAGAGACGGCAGGACAGAGAGACGGCAGGACAGAGAGACGGCAGGACAGAGAGACGGCGGGACAGAGAGATGGAGAGCAGCTTCCGTGTTGCCCTTGTTCTGCTGGTCCCCTTTTCCCAGGATGCCGCAGTGTCCTCGGTGTCGTGCTGTGGTGCGTGTGTGTGTGTGTTTCCGGGCTGCTGCCTCCCTCAGTGTGCTCACCTCAGCAGGGAGTCTGGCACACGCACACTCACACAGTTCCTTCTTAGCCCCACTTCCTTAGCGACTGTCTCTAAGCACGTCCCTTTAATCGGAGGAACGGAGGACCACACAGTGATTACAGCTATGCTTGTATGTGCACAGCTATCCATGTAGGAATGAACACCTAACACCTAACTGAGCGTTGGCATCCCAGGTGATATTAACACTTGTGTGACTTTCTGTTCAGTTCATTTGTCTATAATGTCCATGCTTTTAAGCAGATCTTTGTGCGTCATCTGTCCTTCTCGCTGTCTCTGGTGCTGTGTGGGCGGGGACACCCAGCTGTGGGCGGGGACACCTGACAGGGTGTGTCTGCCATGCCCATTCTATACGCTGCACTAGATGGGATGGATCTGATCATGTTCTCTATTACCATTGACCTTCACTAGTGGGGGTGTGTCCCGTGTACTTGGAGTTCTTCATGTTTGATAATAGGAAGAGTCAACAGGACCTAAGGGTTTAATCAGGACCTAAGGGTTTAATGTTAAGATGGTGCAGTAATGTTGTGAGTGTGCAAACAGGTCGTTATTCATTATCTTACAAGATCTTGGACAGCAAAAGCAAATGTTAATAAGCAGCAGTAAATAAAAAATGTCATCTTGGCTACCCGTTGTGTCTGTGAATGGAGAGTTTCTCCAGTGTTTGTTTAGAAATAAATATACTGCTGTATTCCCCAGCAATTTGTTTAGAGACAGGTAGGCAGGTCTGTTGTAGGCAGGTCTGTTGCAGTTTTTAGTCCTCCGCAAGTCCTTGATCAGTGGTTGGTTTCTCATCACAGCTCTTGCTGGGGTTTTTGTGTGGTGAATTCAATCTCCAACCGAGCAGAGAGTGACAAGATTTAGAAAAAACAAAAAGATCACCAACACTGCTGTGCCTCAGAAACAGCTCAACACTGCTGTGCCTCAGAAACAGCTCAACACTGCTGTGCCTCAGAAACAGCTCAACACCGTTGCCACGGTACTGTGCTGTGTGATGCTGTGTTGAGGATGGTTCACCCTCCCAAAATATTTACTGAGTCTGTAATTGCATGTTAATAACTAAAGTCACTGAGAGGAGGAGGAGGAGGAGGAGGAGGAGGAGGAGGGATGAGTGTGATCCCAGGACGGTGGTGGGTGAGGGATCATTTACATTTCCACTCTGGCTGCAGGGTCACACACACACACACACACACACACACACACACACACACACACACACACACACACTTTGAGATCTCCACACTAGGACTCTCAGTGCAGACGTCTCGCCTCAACACGCAGCATCTTCTCCGTCTAGCAGGAATTCCAATACAGGGGGAGTTGTAGACCTGGAGTTGTAGGCGGGGCTGGTGGCCTGTGACAGCAGAACGCCCAGAGTTGTGGGTTGGACTGTAGGCGGGGCTGTGGGCGGAGCTGTAGGCCTGCATCAGCTGAATGCCTGGAGCTGTAGGCGGGGATGTAAGTGGAGCCGCATTCGTGCATCTGCTCGCTCTTTGGCTCTGGCTTGAGACGTCCTGCAAATCTGTGGTTATCTTTAGCACACATCCAAGTGGTGCTGGGGTTCCAGTCTTCTGCAGAAGCTCTTTCACACTGAAATATGAGCTTGTGTAAAAAGGTCCTCACGATTTTATAGTTTCTCGGTTTGTTTAGCTCACTAAGCTAGTGAACCTGTGTTTATTTTGCATAATGCAGTGTCGGTCCATCCTTGGCCCGAAAATTAGTTTTTGTGTTGCCAGTTTTGGAGCTTAGGTGTCGATATGTTGAGTGACGCTGCTCTTGCTTTGAGGTTTTCACACATTCACCTGGTTAACCACACACATCTGTTGGTTGAGAGATATGCAAATATATGCATCTGATATTCAAATGTACAATCCAGGCAACTAGTCATGACAGGTTTGACATGTATGGCATACTTTAAGCATTGATCACTGTGGTGGGAAGAATGTGTCTAGACAGTCAGGTGGCGTTCTTTGACATTTTTGTCATGGACGTTGGCGTCATCTTCTCCGCATTGTCTGAAAGAGCAGTGATGCTGAAGGAGCGTGTAGACCAGCCTGAGGTCTGGGCTCACTGGGGTGATCCAGGAGAATAGGGTTAGGGTTTAGGATTAGGGGTTAGGGTTAGGCATCTGGGCCAACTCCTCCGACACCCCACTGGTATAGTCTTAAAGCTTGTTTGTGATTGGTTGTTCTCTTAAATGACCAAACAAATGATCTACCACATTTTGTTGTTTCCACTGAGTTGTGATTGTTTACTTCTAAAATAATCTGTACTTATGATCTGATGACTCTCCAGAAGATGGACAGTTTGTCTGGCTGTCCTTTGGTGGACTCACTGGGACGTTTGTACACGTTGAGTGCATAATTAGGCCCACAGTAAGAATCTTGCACATGGAATGTCATACACATTTTTACATAACTGGTTAGTTTCCTGGTTTTTTAAAGTAGCCCAATTACTGGATGTCTTGTCATTGATTTTGAAGCATTTTTTGCATTTGTTTGTGCCTTGTGCTCTGTAAGATGCTCAGTTGGAAAATGACGGTGTTTCCTATGGTGGAGGATGAGTGTGGGGTTAGATGGAGAGGTGTCCCTGTGTCGGGGCTCTCTGCTCCGTCGCACAGACCTGCACTCATGGTGCTGTACTGTGCTGCACCCTCCTCTCCATCGCCAGGGCGGAGCTGACACAACCCCTCTATGTGGACGCCACCTTCCTGAACACCACCTTCCTGGACACCACCTTCCTGGGATCACTGCTTAGCAGCTTCTTGTTTTGCTGTCCTGTGTCTGCTGGTCTTCTGCAGACTGGCACATTGCCTGGTCCGGTGTCCAATCAGTGTCACGTTCGTCGGGAACTGGAGAAGATTTTGCAGACAAATGCAGAATGTCCTGCAGCGGGACTGGTGTCTTGCGGTCCGTGTTGTTCGTGTGGCGTGTCGTAACGTGCACACCCTGACTGTTCAACTGAACACTTGAGCTGCTAAGCCAGAGGACTTCGCTGCATAGCACGACTTAACGCGGCTCAGTTGATTTGGGAAATATTTACATGTACTGGCCAACCAGATGATGAAGTCTGCAGTCTGAATGTGGCTTACATAAGAGGATATGTGAAGGGTATATTAGTAAATATTATATTCTATATCAGTCTCTGTATAATCAGTGATCAGTCTGAATGTGGCTTACATAAGAGGATATGTGAAGGGTATATTAGTAAATATTACCGTATATTCTATATCAGTCTCTGTATAATCAGTGTTCAGTCTGAATGTGGGGGTTACATAAGAGGATATGTGAAGGATATATTAGTAAATGTTACTATATATTCTATATCAGTCTCTGTATAATCAGTGTTCCCATTTCCTGATCCCAGCGTGCAGCCAGTCCACCTCCTTCATAACCAGGTCGGTTTTCCTCTCGAGGGCTTTCCTTCTTTCCTTCCTTCCTTCTGTGCGCTTGTGGTATATATAATATGCACAGTATACAGTATATATAACTGTAAACCTAATAGGAAATATTGTATATTGTGGTATATTAACTGTAACACTAATATGAAATCCTGTATATGTTTCAGCAATGGTAAACAAAGTGTGGGGGTTGTTTCTACAGCAACCGTGTATGTGTGTGTGTGTGTGTGTGTGTGTGATTCTGTCATCCCTCTCACACTTTCCACCTGGCAGCCATGCTCAGTGTCCTCTATCATCACCATAGTGATAGTCAGCTTGTGTCCTGTGATGTAATTTTCCCTTGGAGCTGTTGCTACAGCAACAGCATACAGTCTCACCACGTGACCTCGCTGAGACGAGAGGCAGCCGTGGAGGTTGATGACATCATAGCTGCATGGTGGGAGTGCGGGTGCTTGTGTGACTTCCTGTCCAGTGTGGGGTATGTGGGGGGCATGTGGAGCGTCACCAGGGGGGTTCCTCCTGAGAGGAGCAGCGGTGTGGAGCAGACAACGCAAAATAAGAACACAAACTCAGACAGGGGAACTGAAACGTCAGAAACAGTGACTTCTCTGCTCCGCCCCCTGTCTCTGCTCTACCCTCTGTCTCTGCTCCGTCCCCTGTCTCTGCTCTACCCTCTGTGTCTGCTCCGCCCCCTGTCTCTGCTCCGCCCCCTGTCTCTGCTCTACCCTCTGTCTCTGCTCTACCCTCTGTCTCTGCTCTACCCTCTGTCTCTGCTCCGCCCCCTGTCTCTGCTCCGCCCCCTGTCTCTGCTCTACCCTCTGTCTCTGCTCTACCCTCTGTCTCTGCTCCGCCCCCTGTCTCTGCTCTACCCTCTGTCTCTGTTCCGCCCTCTCTCTGCTCCGCATGAAGGGCTCTTGAAGAGTCTGATGCATTGAGCTCTCACGCTCTGTCATGTTAGTATGATGTCAGGTTTCTTTTGTGTTGAGTGAGGTTTGTCCTGCGTGCAGGTATCAGCTGCTTTAACACCAAGATGACCTAAAAAGCCTCGTTTAATTTATGTAATTTATAGCTTATAGCTTGAGCTATGGACTATTGACTTTCTTGTAACACACACACACACACACACATACACACACATAAACCCTACCAGGCTGATCCTAGAGCCTGCGTGTAGTATTTTTTGGTTTTGTGTGTGAGTTTTCAGACTCGATATACAAAAGCACACACTCACCTGTGCGCATGAACGTGAATACATTCACATGTATGAGCACATGTGCCTCCTGTCACACTGACATCTGAATGACTCTGTCTGTTTAGACCATCAGTTAAATTCATTATACATACACACGTGTATTATTGTTATACATGTTCATACATGTATTATCGTTATACATTTTCACATGTGTCATTATATACATGTACACTTGTGTAGTGTCATTATAAATGTACATGTGTAGGAGGCAGATGTGTATGAAATTCTTCCTAAATGTCCATTTCCCTTCCCTTTGTGTGTGTTGGTGTTTGAGTGAGTTGGTGGGGAGTGATATGTGTGTTGAATGGGTAATGAGAGAGGGCGGGGCTTGGTCGTGTGTGGAGTAGTGGCTCCTCCCACAGGCTAGCATGTTGCCACATCTGCGTTATACCTGGTCTGATCTGAACAGGTCTGATGAGACTCCTCCCTCCTACTGTCTCTGCTGTATTAGGGTTTCACGTGGCAGTGTGGGGTCACGCGGCAGTGTGGGGTCACGTGACCCTGGCTGCATTCAGGTCTGTTATAAACCATGTCGAAAGTGTAATATCCCTGTAATGGCACT
Source organism: Brachyhypopomus occidentalis (assembly GCA_020368025.1). Lineage (NCBI taxonomy): Eukaryota > Metazoa > Chordata > Actinopteri > Gymnotiformes > Hypopomidae > Brachyhypopomus > Brachyhypopomus occidentalis. The sequence continues at coordinate 4,997,697 of JAGXOD010001351.1, read as the reverse complement.
GTCTCTATGGCAACAATGCAGTGCAAAGCATTTCCGGTGGGTGGACTGGACGCTGCAGTAGACCTTTCAGGCAGCTGAGTGATGATTGGGGCGGGACAGGGGGCGGGGCATCGCAGGCTGATACTGCAGCCTGCCTGGGGAGATTGAGTGGCGACACCGCTAGTCTACTTTATGGGCGCTGGGCCACGTTTGAAGTGCAGGCCGCAGGATGACGGACATGCTCTGTCCTGGCAGCAGTGGCTCCACTACTGTAGAACTGGAATCAAAACCCCTTCAAATAACAAATCGCTATACAGAGGTGCAGACTGAGGATTCTGGTAATTTGTCTGTTCAGACAGAATTAAAGTGATCACCCCGAAGTGTTTTAGCTGGAGTGTGTTCTCAGGAGAAACGAAACGGTGTGCCTTACCTTTGAAAGGATATTACGTTGCATTGGTGAACCTCAGCGGGCAGTGAGTGTGAGCGTGCGTGCGTGCATGTGTGTGTGTGTGGGTGCTCATTTCCCTGTACGGATTTGCCGTGAGTCCCGTGCTGGTGCAGCAGATACGAAGAGTCTGCAGGAACCAAAAGCACGTAGACGTCCAGACATGGGGAGGAATAGGCAGTGTTGTTTCTGTGATCCAAAAGCACTCGTCCTGTCATCTCACGCAGACGTCACTCCAGACCCTGGTGTGTCCGAGCAGCCGTGAAGAACTGAAACCCAGACGGGGCTGCAGACAGACAGACAGACAGACGGACAGACAGACAGACATACTCGTCCCCGGCCAGCGATTCCACCAGCATTGTGTGATGAAGGCTTGACCAAGCTTCAGGGTGGAGGCCATGCTGGTTCCGCAGGGGTGGTGGTGAGTGTGGAGAGCTGGCACGCTTCCTCCAGACCTGCACCACCTCCTGCACTGGGTGGAGATTTCCTTGGAACAAACCACACTGTGTGTGACTGTGTGTGTGCATATGTGCACACCCATATGTGTGTGTATGTGTGTACGTGCATACATGCCTGTCTGTCTGTCTGTGTGTGTGTGTGTGTTTAAGAGGTGGAGTTATTTACCTTGGTTACTGTGGGACTGTCCTTGGCCTACAGCAAACCCTTCTTTTAACACCCCCATGTGCATGTTGTGCTCCAGGGCCATGGTATGTGTGTGCTCACCTCCAGGGCCATGTTGTGTGTGCTCACCTCCAGGGCCATGGTGTATGTGTGTGTGTGTGCTCACTTCCAGGGTCACCCGGGCAGGGTTAGGAGGGCCTTCCACTGACCACCACAGGGAAACATTCTGTTCAGTTCAGTGGTATTTTGACATTCACTCAGATGGGATTTATTGCCAGTGTGTAAAAGCTACGCTCCGCGTATGATCCTGTCTGACAGACCTCAGAGATGCTGCTGAGTGCTCTGGACGGGGCAGGGCAGATGGTTCCCACAGGAGCAGGAGGAGAGTGTGATGAAGCAGCGTCCCTCAGCCTCCACCCTCAGCTCCACCATTAAACAGTCATACACGGAAATGCACTCTGCAGGTAGAGCTTTGTAGCCAGAAGTATTAGCATTGCTAAGATATATATACACAGGCACAGAGCTGAGGTTTGATTGGCTGGTTTAGATGTGTTGGTCAGCAGGTACTGTATGATTTAAATACTCACTCAACAGGTACTGTGTAATATAAACACAAGACAATGCTCAGTGAGATTTGTGTTTAACTTGGACACCGTTGGGTAGATTCATCGTAACCAACGCATCAAAGTACATCAATCCATTGAGTGTTGCTGCCTTGCGTATCTGAAGTGGCAGTGCCTGCCAGCAGGGGGCGCTGGTGTGCACTCTTGGCACTCGTTCTGTAGTCATGACCGGACTCCGACAGCAGCAGGTGGCGATGGGTCGTCCCTCTCCCACCATGTGTGCCGGGCCCCACCACGCGTGCCCTACCAGGGCAGGGTTCTCACGTGCTCTTGTGATCTACACATGACCTTACGGTATGCACCACACTCCAGCATCGCCTGGATGTTCTCGCACAAGCCGATTCTCTGCGGTGCAATCAACCAATCAGAAGCAGATGTGCGGGTTCGGTGTCAGGTGAAATCTTGTTCAGCAGAAAGCCGTCTCATATTACAAAGAGCAAACGTACACAACGACTTTATAATGTAAGAAAAGGCCAGATGGGCTCATGCTGCCTCTGTACAGTCTCCATGCAATTACACTCCCTGTTTGATGTTTCCTGAACAGGAAAACAAAATGGCCATTTGTCAGGGAGATGCCATGGAATGTCTGATTTCTCCTGAGGGAGTGATATTATTATTATTATTATTATTATTAATAATTTATTTATTTTTGGTGCAAAGTGAGCTGGCAGTCTCTCGGTTTCTTAGCAACAGTGCTGCTCATCAGTAAAAGTTCTCTCTCTCGCGTCTCACTTTCCGTAGGACAGAGATGCGTGGAGCAGGGAGCTGAACCTCAGAAGCCCAGTCTGCGGCCGCATCGGCCTCGCGCTCCCCCCCCCGGCGAGGGGTGACGCACCATGGGAGATGGAGGTGTTACCTCGTCAGGAGAGCGGGTCAACCAGTCCCACGTGCTGTTCGACTGCTTCGTGCAGGCCTCCACCTGTAAAGGTACCCTCAAGGCCTTCCAGGACCTGTGCGACTTCCTCGAGCTCAAGCCAAGCGACTACCGCGTCTTCTACCACAAACTCAAGTCCAAGCTGAACTACTGGAAGGCCAAGGCTCTGTGGGCCAAACTGGACAAACGGGCCAGCCACAAGGAGTTCAAGAAAGGCCGCGCCTGCTCCAGCTGTAAGGTGAGGAAGGAGAGGTCACGACCTCGCCAGAGAGGTGGCACGACCTCGCCAGAGATGGCACGCTTTGATCTTGTGTGCTCAACCCCGTGTCCCTGGTGCTTCTGATCTCTTTGTTTGTGGCAGTGTTTGATCATTGGTGCGGGACCATGTGGGTTACGCTCCGCCATCGAGCTGGCTTTCTTGGGGGCCAAGGTGGTGTTGGTGGAGAAGAGGGACGCCTTCTCACGCAACAACGTCCTGCACCTCTGGCCCTTCACCATCCAGGATCTGCGTGGGCTCGGCGCCAAGAAGTTCTACGGAAAATTCTGTGCAGGGTCCATAGACCATATCAGTGAGTCCGCAGAGCACTTCGATGAGTTGGGTCTGACTGGGTTATTTCTGTTATATCTGTTTAAGGTCCGAGTTGGGTCTGAGTTCCCGCCCCACCTCTTTGCAGGTATTCGTCAGCTGCAGTTGATGCTGCTTAAAATGGCTCTGCTCCTGGGCATAGAGATCCACGTCAACGTGGAGTTCAAAGGCCTGATCGAACCCCCGGAGGACCAGGAGAACGAGAGTACGCTGCTCCTTCACCTCTCACCTGGGAGCAGGTGCCGTGTGAGTGTGGCAGCATGTCGCCAGTTCCGTAACGCTGACTGTCCTCTCCAGGAACGGGCTGGAGGGCCAACGTCCACCCCAGAACGCACCCTGTCAGCGAGCTGGAGTTTGATGTCGTCATCGGCGCGGATGGCAGGAGAAACACTTTGTCAGGTAGACGGAATGATGAAAGAATGTTGTTTTTGTTAATCTCCTCATTCACTGATGGCTTTTATGTCAAGATCTGGGTCTTGCTACAAAATTATGGCCCTTTAATCCCAGTGGTTGTAATATGCTGAACCTGCTGGTGTTTACTCTTGTGATTATTCATGCGGACTACTTTAACAGGGAAAAAAAAGCGTTTAGAAGATCTGGGGCTTTCTTGACTCGTTTGGCTGGTTTTGCCATTTGAGGATTAATGATCATTATTAAATGACATGGGAGATCTTGGCTCCTGTCCTAAATCCTGATGTTCAGTAGAGGGCACTTTTCTCATAACAGGAGAACCAAGGGAAAATGTACCTGGATCTTTTACAGATGTTCAGTCTTACAAGAAAACTAGTAATACGGGTAGAGAAAAAACCATGGAGCTGACTGGCATTAAGGCCTAATTCCATTTTACCCCTCCCCTTCTGCTTAGCCCCACCCCTCCCTTTCTACTTAGCCCCACCCCTTATCTACCACTCAGCCACACCCCTTCTGTACCACTCAGGTCTGTTTCCATATAAGGACTGTTGATGGTGTATTTGGGTTTTGAAGCGTTGTTCATTTTGTAGGGGAAGATTTCAGCTTGTCCTACTTCTCCCTTGCTTATTATCGCTTGTCCACAGGGTTCAGAAGGAAAGAGTTCAGAGGGAAGCTGGCCATCGCCATCACGGCCAACTTCATCAACCGCAACACCACCGCCGAGGCAAAGGTGGAGGAGATCAGCGGAGTGGCCTTCATCTTCAACCAGAAGTTCTTCCAGGACCTTAGGGAGGCCACAGGTTTGGCATGCGTGCGTGCGTGCGTGTGTGTCCATCCTGTCCCTCATGGCTTTGTGCTGAGTTGGCAGTGTTTAACAGGCTGTTGTGTTTGGTCTGCCAGTCGTGTAATTGCTACTGTTGCTCTGTAATAAAGAGCAGCACAGAATCAATGAGAACACACACAGGCCGAAGGAGTGTAGGTCTCTCTCTCTGTAATGTAGTGTAGTTCTCTCTCTGTAATGTCCATTAAAGGAGTGTAGGTCTCTCTCTCTGTAATGTCCATTAAAGGAGTGTAGTTCTCTCTCTGTAATGTCCATTAAAGGAGTGTAGTTCTCTTTCTGTAATGTCCATTAAAGGAGTGTAGGTCTCTCTCTGTAATGTCCATTAAAGGAGTGTAGTTCTCTCTCTGTAATGTCCATTAAAGGAGTGTAGTTCTCTTTCTGTAATGTCCATTAAAGGAGTGTAGGTCTCTCTCTCTGTAATGTCCATTAAAGGAGTGTAGGTCTCTCTCTGTAATGTCCATTAAAGGAGTGTAGGTCTCTCTCTGTAATGTCCATTAAAGGAGTGTAGGTCTCTCTCTGTAATGTCCATTAAAGGAGTGTAGGTCTCTCTCTCTGTAATGTCCATTAAAGGAGTGTAGGTCTCTCTCTCTGTAATGTCCATTAAAGGAATGTAGGTCTCTCTCTCTCTGTAATGTCCATTAAAGGAGTGTAGGTCTCTCTCTCTCTGTAATGTCCGTTAAAGGAGTGTAGGTCTCTCTCTCTGTAATGTCCGTTAAAGGAGTGTAGTTCTCTCTCGTTGCAATGTCTGTTAAAGGAGTGTAGGTCTCTCTCTATGTAATGTCCATTAAAAGAGTGTAGGTCTCTGTCTTTAATGTCCGTGTCTGTGAATTGTCTCTCTCTGCCTGTACTTGTTAGGGATCGATCTGGAGAACATTGTGTACTATAAGGATGATACACACTACTTCGTCATGACTGCCAAGAAACAGAGTCTGCTGGAGAAGGGCGTTATTCTACACGTGAGTGATGAGATGGAGCTGCTCTCCACACTCTCCTCCTCCTCCATACTCCCCTCCTCCTCCTCCACACTCTCCTCCTCCTCCTCCACACTCCCCTCCCCCTCCTCCTCCACACTTTCCTCCTCCTCCACACTCCCCTCCTCCTCCTCCTCCACACTCCCCTCCCCCTCCTCCTCCACACTCTCCTCCTCCATACTCCCCTCCTCCTCCTCCTCCTCCTCCACACTCCCCTCCCTCTCCTCCTCCACACTCTCCTCCTCCTCCCTCCCTCCTCCACACTCTCCCCCTCCTCCTCCACACTCTCCCCCTCCTCCACACTCCCCTCCTCCTCATCCACACTCCCCTTCTCCTCCATATTCTTCTCCTCCGCCCCCCCACACTCCCCTCCTCCTCCACACTGTCTCCCCTCTTGAATAATTTGAACTTTTCACGCTGTAATATTGACATACTCTGTGTGAGATTAGAGTAGAACCCTTCATAGGATTTGACACGTACACTTGTACTCAGGTGCACTTCGTCTCAAGTCACCACGGATCTATTGGTTCATCTGTATGAAGACCCCCCCTCGCCATCTCTCTCTCTCTCTCTCTCCCTCCCTCTACCTCTCTCTCTCCCCCTATGATTTCTGCAGATGTGTAAACACTCCAGATATCTGGCTTTAGCTCACTACATGTTCACTGTTTTCTTCAGGACCTGTCCTGTAGTGTCCTAGAGGGCTACGCCCGTCATGTCTGGGTGGGGGTGTCCTCTCAGAATGCCTCCGTCACAGTTCCAGTTCCTAGTTTCTGCTATGTGTGTGTGTGTCAGGACTACGTGGACACGGAGATGCTTCTGTCCCGCGCTAATGTGGACCAGGCCGCCCTGCTTGCCTACGCCCGCGAGGCAGCCGACTTCTCCACCAACCACCAGCTACCCAAGCTGGATTTCGCCATCAACCACTATGGGCAGCCCGACGTAGCCATGTTTGACTTCACCTGCATGTACGCCTCGGAGAACGCGGCACTGGTGCGGCAGCGTAACGGGCACCAGCTGCTCGTGGCAATCGTGGGAGACAGTCTGCTGGAGGTGAGGGTGGTCCTGCCCCCAGCCTCACACGAGCCTTACAGCCAGTGCTGTTGCCATGTATTCATTTAACCCCAGTTTTAGAATACGGTCTGGGGAAAGGATGGAAGACATGGGTCTGGATGGAAGTTACCAAGAGCTATGACATAAAGCGTGTGTGTGCGTGTGCGTGTGCGTGTGTGTGTGTGTGTGTGTGCAGCCCTTCTGGCCCATGGGCACGGGCATCGCACGGGGCTTCCTGGCAGCGCTGGACTCCGCGTGGATGGTGCGTAGCTGGGCTCAAGGCGCCTCCGCCCTCGAGGTGCTGGCTGAGAGGTGAGAGCAGCTCCACCCGTTAAGGGGCTCTAGCACTATTGGGGTTCAGTGGGCAGTGTTTTACACACACACACACACACACACACACAGGGGGGGAGCTTCAGGGCAGCGTCCGTGCAGATCTACACTCCTGAGATTCTTCCAGGCTTGTAAGACACACAGGGAGGTTTAATCGAACGCCAGCATCCGGGACCCTGTTTACACACACTAAGTGCGCTATGAGGAAGTCCGTTACGTCTCCAGAGATCCAGAGTCAGAGCTAATGGACGACAGCTGCTCTAAAGTGGAACTGAGTTCCGTCAGATCTGTCAAAACCACGCGGCCGTAACCACGCGGCCGTATCCGTGCCTCCATGACCGTGGTGCTCTCCTCTCTCAGGGAGAGCATCTATCGCCTGCTGCCGCAGACCACCCCCGAGAACGTCAGCAAGAACTTCAGCCAGTACACGGTGGACCCAGCTACACGCTACCCCAACATCAACCTGCACCTGCTCAGATCCAGCCAGGTGAGGGCGCTCACTTCACCGCCCCCTGTTGTCGGGATTAAAGCCTTGGGTCCAAACCCGGAACATTATCATACTGTCGTTGTGTCTCTGCCATTTAAAGGTGCGCCATCTGATTGACACCGGGGAGAGCAGAGAGATCCGTCTGGACGTGGAGAACGCGGTCAACGCTTCCACGCCCAAACTCACACGGAACGGTGCGTGAATGACGTTAGGTGCAGTCAAAGCTCATGGTGTGTTTCTTTTGTCTGGACAGGACGGTGTTGACTTGTCAACGTAATTCCCTGTTATTTTAATCCTAGAACTTCTGCTTGAGAAACATTTGCAAGGTAACTTTTACAGACGATTGAAGTTAACACGCATGAGGTGCTCTCGCTCGTGAGGGCTCCCTACAGAACGTCTTGTGATTGGCTGTGTCAGTGTGGCAGTAAAGGAATGGGCTGATGCAACCTTCCTTTGGAAGTTAATAGATCCATGTACTGGTTTGGACTAACAGAGTTGCTTTCGCTACGATGGTGCTTGTGACCATGTGTCTCTAGGGTTCCTAATAACCTCTCATGCGTGACTGAAATGCACCTACACGTCATCGAAGGTGTTCTTTCCCCCTCACTGAACAACTAACAGTGACGGATTGGATGGCCGAAGCCCCTCCCCCAAGCCGTTGTCTGATTGGCTGTGTCCTTGTTTCTGCAGAGTCCATTGCCCGCTCCAGCAAGCTGTTGAGCTGGTGTCAGAGGCTGACGGAAGGTTACCATGGCGTTGCCGTGTCTGACATCACCACATCCTGGAAGAGTGGCCTGGCTCTGTGCGCCCTCATTCACCACTACCGTCCCGATCTCATGTGAGCGCCCCGCCCTGTTCCAACACCACCCGATCTCATGTCGGAGCTCCGCCCTGTTCCAATACTACCCAATCTCATGTCGGAGCTCCGCCCTATTCCAACACCACCCAATCTCATGTTGGAGTTCCAACCTGTCCGAACACCACCCGATCTCATGTCACCGCTCCACCCTATACACCACTGCAGAACCTGCAGCTGACAACAGCTGCCTTTCACCTGAGTCCTTTAAGTCGAAATCTTTGGAGGGCAGCAAACAACATACAGTATGAGTATATAGTCCAAATCTAGTGTCTAGACTCACTCTCTCTCTCTCATATATACAGTGACTTTGACTCCCTGGATGAGAGGGATGTGGAGAAGAACAACCAGTTGGCGTTTGACGTGGCGGAGAAGGAGTTGGGGATCTCCCCCATAATGACGGGGAAGGACATGTCCACAGTCCTGGAGCCGGACAAGCTCTCCATGGTCATGTACCTTAGCCAGTTCTATGAAATGTTCAAGGACACAGTGCCACCTGGTGGTGAGTTGGTGTATGGACAGCAGATGATTCAATAAATGACGACTGACTGTGCTCATTTATTCTCGTGTCTTGTTGGTGACCACCTCACAGCCAACACCGAGCTCCTTTCAGACAGTTGTGGTGTGTTGTAGAGAACCACAGCCTGAGTCCAGAGGAGAAGGCAGCGCTGATGGCCTCCACCAAGTCCCCCATCTCCTTCCTCAGCAAGCTGGGCCAGAACATCTCGAGGAAACGAATCCCCAAGGTAACGCAGCACCTGCTGTGGGGCTGACTGACCTTTAACCCCCAGCTGTTCTGCCCTGGGCCCTCATTGTCACCTCCGTCACAGGAGAAGAAGGAGAAGGAGCTGGATGGAGTGGGGAAGAGGAGGAAGACTAGTCAGCCGGGTCAGCCAGATGACGTAAGCGCTCTTGACCTCTGACTTACTGAGAAAGATCTTTAGCAAGATTTTGAACCCTAGCGACAGCCGTCTGTGTGGTCTCGGCACAGGAAGGGTCGCAGCGGGTGGTGTGCGAGGAGAGAGGCCTCTCCAGTTCCACCCAGATGGAGCGCAGACTGGACTCCACCGCAGCATCCAACCACACCAAGGTGAAGTCCATGGCCACACAGCTGCTGGCCAAATTTGAGGAGAACGCTCCAGCACAGTCTACAGGCCTCAAAAGACAGGTGTGTTTATAAAAGCAGTGCTTCGTTAAGGACGGTGTGGTAACTGCTTCGTTTTTTAACAGCTTTCGTTAAGGACGGATGTGACTAATGGAAGCAACTTTTTTTTTTAATGCCTCTGTTGTCAGAACTACTGTTATTGTTCAAGGAATGTGGTACCCAGTAAAACTATTTCTTCTGTGTGTGTGTGTGTGTGTGTGTGTGTGTGTGTGTGTGAGGGAAAGAGAGAGAGAGATGGAGTGAGAGAGATGTGGCCTGTTCACTGACTGGACTGAGTGTGGGTTTAAAGGCTGTTTCCAGCTGGTGGATGCTGCTCTCACTGTAGTCCAAACCCTCACATGGGTCATGCAGCCAGAATAGCAGGAAAGGAATCAGTCTCCATTTGTTTAGATGCCTCTCTCACCTTCTCCCTCACGGCCTTTGCATAAACCCTTCCTCACTTCCTAAGTGTGGTGTAGTGCCCTGTCTGTGGAAGAGTGCTTCAGTACATCAGAGCTTCAGTACATCAGAGCTTCAGTACACTATTATGGTACATACATTGTTTTTTTGCTTTCTGCATTGGGCTTCAGTTAGTATCTGATTGTCTGTACATTCTGGGGTTAAAATGTGTACATAGAAAACACACTGACAAAAAAGGTTAACCTCCTTGTCCTTGCAAATAATGTAAAAATAATAATTATTAATTATTAGTAGTTTTTTTTTGGGGGGGGGGCGGGTACATATAAAATATATATACAGAATACTGAAGTTCTTAAATTCATAATGTATTGCTTTAAATACAAATACAATCTCAACACCTGTAACTCAGTACCGCTCTGCCCACATGCTTCCCCTCCTTCCCCTCTCTCTGACCTTTACACTTAAAGTGCACTAGCAAGCAAAAATGCGCGTTGGCATGAACGGTAGGGGTGTAACGCTTTTTGTTTCTGAAGCAAATATTGAACAGGAATTTGCATTCCCCTGCAATTAAAAGAAAACACAAGCAAAATTCAAAACATTTCCAACATACTATTGTTTCAGAATGAGCTACTGTAACATCCTCACTGCTGCTCACACAATGCAGCTGCAGTAGATAAACAACACGTAATAAATATTACCATATCTTCCATTACTACCATGCACATTGTTACAGTTCTGTATTGTGATGAATGGTGTTGCAATACATTGTTGCACCCCTGATGAACAGCAGATTGGTATAATGAATTATAGTCAGAGGTCTGAACCACTCTGTTGTTAAAACTTTATTCATTTATTCTGCTGAACGTTTTAATCTGAAACTACTGGTGATCTACAGATGAATGGAAGCACGTGTTTTCTTTACCATAGGATTTTTCCAGATTTAAGATTCACTTTCACATGTGTAGCCTGAAAGAAGTCACGAAACAGGGGTCCCGTAACACCACAACGCCAACATGTAGACGCGTGTTGTGATAACACTGGACATTATCACCCCATCTTAGAGTGTAGATGTATGATTTGTTTTCTGTGTCTATGTTTGTCTCTGTATTTCTGTGTGTCTGTGTAATTAGCAAGTGACTTGGCATTTTTTGCACTGTCCTGTCATCCCCCTTAAGGCCATTAGGGGCAGCAGTGAGAGCCCGAAGAGCTGGCCTGGTTCTGTTCTGCTTTCTCCTCCTCTTCCTCTTCCATTGTCTTCACACTCCTCACTACACGCACAGGTGATGCTTTGTTATACAAAAGCAACATCACAGTGCTCGGTTACATCATAAACTTTCTCCCTTTGCATTTGCCCAGACCTGCGTTCTGGGACGTCCCCAGTCTTCCTCTTGGTTTATGCTGCACCAAATCATCTTTGGAGTTTCATGTTTAATATTCCGTAATCTTCAGCTCCGATCATTTTAAAAGCAGGTTGTCTTCATACTTCTGCCTGAGATGTTACTGCGTGTTGAGTGAGCATGTTCTTGGCTGAAGAGTGCTTATGTAGATCCTTACAACAGCGCCATCTGTTGATTATTAAAGGGACGCGAGGTGTACCCAGAGAGCGGTTGAATTGTTTCGTGCATGTAATTGCAGTTGTGACCTTAAACACATCTCATAAAGGGTAATTGTGGAGTGATACGAGGTGGGACCAGATATCTAAATCTAGTTAACTGTAGTTTGATAACGCATGGAACCAGACGTCTAACTGTAGTTATCTGTGCTCTGCAGAAGAATGTTCACAAATTGGAGATAATCGAGGATGATGATGATGATGATGATAACGACTCGACCTGGGACCATTGTCCCCTCTCATGCAGGGTAACCATGTTTACGGCATGGGGCTGTTCTGCTGCCTGACAACTGCTATTAGTGGCAGTGTAGAGTTGGTTGTAGGATGTCCATGTTCTTGGTGAAGTGGTTCAGGGAGACATTAAACAGTACTAACGTGACGTGGCATGTACACGCGCCCGACAGGAATAACACGGAATAACATTTTGAGCCTTTGTAAGAATATTGTTAATTGAATATTGTGTGTGACCGCGACCCCTGGTGCGTGATGGCGCATGCGCTTGTTTGCCCGATGAGTTGCGCGCGCGGCTGAGGCGAGTCTTACGCCAGTCCCGTTTGCTCACAGGAGGCGTCTGTGCGGGACCGTGTGGCCAGCGTTCAGGAGAGAGCAGAGATGCTAGCTGCCAAGTTCAAAGGGCAGCCCCACCCCCCCCAGGTAGCGGCCCGCGTGGCTGGGTTGGGCCAGGAGACGTTTGGTTTGCACTGGGTCTTTTCTGGGTTACTCTGATGCTCTGCACTGCTGTGCCTGTCTTACTCTCCTCGTTCTCTCTGTCCTCTTCATCCTCATCAGCCCATGAAGAAGCCCTCGCGCTTCTTTATCGAGCAGTGGCTACAGACCCACGTGCTGGAGCCCCGGCAGCAGGTAGTCTGGGATGGGCGTGGCTGGGTGTGGCTGGGCGTGGCTGAGCGCTGCCCCCTGCAGCCCAACACTGCCTCAGCATTCCACCAGCTCGTACTTAACTCGCCACAGCCTAGCGGTCCTGAGCAGATCTGTGTAACTGGTCCTTCTGGTTCTGTGCGTGGTGACTGAAGCACCATTATGTGCTGCAGGAGGAGCAGAGACTGCCCCCTAGAGGCCGAGGGCCTTCCCACAACCCCAGCATCCAGGAGAGAGCTGAGAGGCTAGACTGGCTATTTAACCACAAGCCTGTGAGCCCCAAGGTGACCTCCATGCTACTGTGTGCACGACTCTGCCCGGTCACCACACAAGCAAACAGGAAGCATACACTGTGTCCAACTCGCTTGTGTGGAACAGGCTCCTTCTGTCCTCCTTGCTGCTTGTCTTCTCTGTACTGATGGCTAATATTTCTCTCCTTTTCTCCTCTCTTCTCTCCTCCCACCCTCTGTCCTGTGGAGACTAAGATAAAGCCCCCACACTTCCTCACTGAGCAGCAGCAGCAGGGGGAGGAGCTTACGGATAGCCCCCTCTCCTCGCCTGCTTCTTTGAGACAGGTAGCCCCTCCCCCTCCCCCGCCTCTTTGTGACAGGTAGCCCCTCCCACTACTGGCCGCTCTGTGACAGGTAGCCCCGCCCCCTATCTACCTCCCTGTGGTAGCCCCTCCCCCTACCTGCCTCAATGAAACAGATAAACCCTCATCCTACCTGCCTGTATGCAACAGGTAGCTCCTCCCTTCACAGGAATTTATCAGATATCTGACCAGGTCTACATTAGTAGGCTACATTAGTGGAACCTCTGTGAGGGTTGCAGTAAAAGCACTAGGGCCGTTATCAGTGACCCAGGTCATTTATGTCTGAATCTAGAGCGTACATGTGTGTGTTAATTGTAGACTCAGTTTTTGAAGCGCATCACTGATTTCCATTGAACTGTGAACATTTGTAGTTTGTGTTCTTCTAGCTGCACATCTTTTCCCTGTTGACATGTTTATACAATAATTTCTCCATCAAATATTTATTACTTTTAGGCTCTGAAATCAGACAGATGATTTATACATAATTCACATCTTACTCTTCCATTTCTGTCTGTAACCTGTACACCCTCTCACCCATACTCCCTCTCACCTGTATTCCTGTTCACCCTCTCACCCCTACACCCTCTCACCTGTATTCCTGTACTCCCTCTCACCCCTCCCTCTCACCTGTATTCCTGTTCACCCTCTCACCCCTACACCCTCTCACCTTCACCCTCTCACCTGTATTCCTGTACTCCCTCTCACCTGTATTCCTGTTCACCCTCTCACCCCTACACCCTCTCACCTGTATTCCTGTACTCCCTCTCACCTGTATTCCTGTTCACCCTCTCACCCCTACACCCTCTCACCTGTATTTCTGTACACCCTCTCACCCATACTCCCTCTCACCTGTATTCCTGTTCACCCTCTCACCCCTACACCCTCTCACCTGTATTTCTGTACACACTCTCACCCCTACACCCTCTCACCTGTATTCCTGTTCACCCTCTCACCCCTACACCCTCTCACCTGTATTTCTGTACACACTCTCACCCCTACACCCTCTCACCTGTATTTCTGTACACCCTCTCACCTGTATTCCTGTTCACCCTCTCACCCCTACACCCTCTCACCTGTATTTCTGTACACACTCTCACCCCTACACCCTCTCACCTGTATTTCTGTACACCCTCTCACCTGTATTCCTGTATACCCTCTCACCCCTACACCTTCTCACCTGTATTCCTGTACACCCTCTCACCCGTATTCCTGTACACATTCTTACCTGTCCACTCTTACCCATGTACCTCTTGTATATCTGCTCTGTCACCTTTCCATCTCTTAATTTCATTCTATATTTGTCTGCCACTCCTAGCGATATATAAAGATGTATACAGGTGGAGTGAGCTCACTGGCAAAGCACATAGCCAGTCAGCTTCAAACTCAGGAGGACTCCAGGGCCCTTCTTGAGAAGAGGGATTTGGTAAGAATTCTGTGTGTGGAAGTGATTGCATGTAGCACCCGTTGTGAACCCACTCATCACGGACATGACGTCATCCTTGTCATGAAAACGTCCCTTTGCAGGTTGAAGGCTTCCGCCCCTAAAGTACTAACTCTCCTCAGGGTAGTGCGATAACAAGTGTTCAGACTTCTGTTGTGTTAACATGTTAACACCAGCTACTGTGTATCCAGTCTGATTTTGTCTTTTTACTCATTTTGTTGCTTAACCGAACACGGTCGCACCGAACACTGAACACGGTCACACTGAACACGGTCACACCGAACACGGTCACACGGTCACACCGAACACGGTCACACGGTCACACCGAACACGGTCACACCGAACACGGTCACACCGTCACACCGAACACTGAACACGATCACACTGAACACTGAACACTGTCACATTGCTGCTTCCCTTTCAGCAGATGATGCTGTTTTATGTTGTGTTGTGGTTTAATGTGCAGTGCTGAGTTGAAGCACAACATTACCACTATTGTTTTTTAAAGCTGCTTATGAAAGGTGTGTGTGTGTGTTGTCCTGCTCAGGGTTCCTTGCGTAAGGAGTTTCCTCAGAACATCGGCGGCAGCGATGTGTGTTTCTTCTGCGGGATGCGCGTGTACGTGATGGAGCGCCTGAGTGCGGAGGGGAAGTTCTTCCACCGGAGCTGCTTCAAGTGTGACTACTGCAGCACCACCCTGCGCCTCTCGTCCTACGCCTTCGACGTGGAGGACGGTATGACATCACAGCCTGCCGTGACACACGCACGTGCAGAAACTAGGTGCATACGTGCACACTCATATACAGTGAGCCCAGTGGTAATTAGGCAAGTCGTTACACAGAAAGTGAAGGTGTAAACAGAGTTGTGGAAGCAGACCAAGACTTCAGTCATTTTGGCTCAGTACTGTATGAAACACACATCATTTATCAAGATATGAATTCTGCCTCTTCATGAATTTTGTTGCCTACATTTCAGAGTTTCATGTGACAGGATTTTCTTTGTCCTCTGACACACTGGCGTATTGTTGCCCTGCGTGTGTGCAGGAGTTAGGACCCTGGGGAGTCAGTAATGCACATGGGCTCAGCGCTCTCTCATGGACATGAGTGCGCGTGCTGATTTTGTGTGTGTGTGTGTGTGTGTGTGTCTTCCAGGGAAGTTTTACTGTAAGCCACACTACTGCTACCGTTTGTGCGGACAGGCCCAGAGGAAGAGGCCGGCGTCCAGCACAGCTCCGCTCCACCCACAGGTACGCAGCACACAACCCCATGCGATCCCCCACACAGACGCGAGCCACCAGGACAGCAGCTTGTGTCTGGGGTGTGTCTGCTTTAGACTGTGGATGTCCACGGGGATGTTATGTGGTGTTAATCAGCTGGACGGTGACCGTTTGCCTGAAACGTGCATCTCCTGTGTGTTTTGCTTTATGGATGGTACTTTGTATGTTTTATGTACTTTATTGCTATGGACTTTGCTGTGTTTCATGTACTTTGTTCTTTCGGCTGTCAGGAACGGCAGGTCGCGGAGGAAGCACCAGACTGTGCGGAGAGCAGCGTCCGGGGGCCGGCCAATCAGGCTCCCGGGGACCGCCCCCCCTCAGGTACCCGCCTTTCCTCTCTCGGCCACGCCCTGCGGCCCTTTTCTGCGGTGGGGCCCCCTTCACTGCGGCGTGCAGTATCCTGGACTCGCCACCAGGTGGCACACAACCCCTTAGACTTCCCTTTCCTCTTCACCTACTGCTTGTACCTGTTCTCCTGCCTGACTCTTCACCTCCTGCTCAGTATCCTGTAGCCTTCGCAGAGAGGAGGGCAGACCCCACCCTGCCTGTGTTCACTCCAGTAACCGCTGCGTAACCCAAAGACACAGCGTTATGTTTCTGTTATGTTTCATTAATATTTGGTTAGCTTGGATGTGAGTAATTTCTGTAGCATAATAAGATGTTATTCGAGTACAGAAAAAAAAAACTACAAAAAAAAAAAAACTCAACAAAATACGCATTACCACAAAATACACATACAAGCTGTTGAACATGTGAGATATCAGCAGAGTGAAATGCACAAATAAAGGTACAAATGACAAATGTGACTAATTAGGCTCTTGATTGGCACTTGTTTTTGCCTGTAAACTATTTATTATATAGTTCCAATAGTTATATATTTATAATAATTATAATCATTATAATAGTTATTTTGCCTGTAAGCTCTTTATTATATAGTTATATAGTTCCAATAGTTATGTAGTTATAATTATATCATTATCATAGTTAAATTGTTATAGTAGTTATGTAGTTCTAACAGTTGTATAGTTACAGTAGTTATGTAATTATAATAGTTATGTAGTTCTAGTTATGTAGTTCTAATATCGTTTTGTAATATCGTTATGATTATGTAGTTCTAATAATTCTATGTGGTGACTGTATTGTTTAGCTGTATTGTATTTGTTTTGGTGAAATCTCCTCCTTTCTGCTCCCTGTCCTCTTTAGTGCCTGTAATAGTGCCTGTGGCTTTGTACCTGTAATTTCCCATGTTTTCTTGGTGAAACCCTGTAATGTAGTGCTTGTATCGTTGCCTGTGATTGGTTGCCTCTGTAAGCTTTACCTTTCCCCTGTCCTATCAGAGCAGCCTGTCGCTTGGCTAGTGCGTGATTCGTTGCCTGTGATTCGTCTACAGCCTTCACACGATCTTCTGTGTTTTTGTGGTGTTTGTGCGTGTCTAAACCTTCCCTTCATACTAACCCTGTGGTTTCTTGTCATCACCAATGGCAACTGTCATGCGACTGGAAGACAATATAAACATTAGAGAACATTTCGAAGACTGTAAAAACAATTTTAGTGGGATGTTGGAGGTCAGACTAGAGTATCTGATGTTGGAGGTCAGACTAGAGTATCTGATTCTCATCCTAATGCTCTGAACTACAAGTGTTCAGTGTTCCTGTAGCTCTTTAGGTTTCAGCTGAGCACGTGATGTTTTGCATACACTGCTTTACCTTCAAGATAGTGTAGTCTATTGGGTCTCTGGCATACTGCACATGCATGTTCTGAAATTTCCGCAAATGTATTTATTGTATTCACATAAGCTTGTAGGGTACACGTGTGTTTGTAAGATACACGTGTGTTTATAGGGTATGTGCGTGTTTATAGGATATGCGTATGTGCGTAGGATAAGTCTTTGTGTGTCTAGGATAAGTCTGTGTGTGTCTAGGATAAGCGTGTGTGTGTGTCTATAGGATAAGCGTGCGTGTGTGTGTGTGTAGGATACGTGTGTTTGTAGGATACGCATGTTTTTTCTAGGATAAGTGTGTGTGTGTAGGATAAGTGTGTGTGCTTGTAGGATACACGTATGTAGGAAACACGTGTGTTTGTAGGATACATGTAGGATACATGTGGTTGTTGGTTACGCGTGTGTGTAGGACACAGGAAGATTTGGGAAATTGTGAGTTGTCTGGGGTATTGAGGCATTCACACCCTTCATGGCATCACCACACACACGGCATCACCCCACACACGGCAGCACATGTGGCTTTGTGTGTTTAGATACAGAACATTTTGTTTTGGGCAAGGTTTGAGATCACTTCTGTTGCCAGGGCAACATTTCATTGTTCATTCCTACCATTGGCTGTGTAGGTCAGGGGGTCACGCCTGTGTCTCCCAGTGCTGCGATTCTCACTAAATGTTGCTTTGTAGGATGGGAAAGGGAAAGGTACCACCTTCCTGTATTTATTACCATGGAAAGTCACTGACGATATATTTACATTTGTGCTATTCATCATATTATGTAGGGGAACAATTCATCTGTTAATAAAGAGACATAACTCAGTTTGTGTTTGTCTGTTTGTATTTGGATAGTGCATACAAACCCTAAAAGCACTTACTGATCAGTTAAGACTATTAATATCTGCACTTACTGATCAATTAATACTATTAATATCTGCACTTACTGATCAATTAATACTATTAATATCTGCACTTACTGATCAATTAAGACAGTTCATATCTGCATTTACTGATCAATTAAGACGGTTCATATCTGCTCTTCACTACTGTTCACAGCCTCCCTCAGAAAAACCTGCTGTTATACTCACATTATATTCACATTCAGCACAGTCGTACTTCTCTGTCTTCTAGTGTTGATGGGTGTCTGAATAGGTAAGGCATGAGCTGATGTCTATAGGTTTTTGACATTATATTGGGTGTTTAACAATTGAATTGAATCAGAACTGTTTTATGGCAGTAAATGTAGACGCAGTTACATGTGGTTGGAGGGCTATAATGAAGACTATGGTCAGTCATGCAAGGATCCTGCCTCTTCTGCAGACCCTGACCCTAGCTAGACCCCACATCCTATGTAGACCACACCCAAACACCCCCACCAGATCCCACCCACAGACTCCACCCACGCCCACCTGACTCTGTCCAGTCCACACACTAGTCACCTCAGGTTCCAGGCCCTCCTGACTTTGACCTCCAGGTTGACCCCATCCTCTCGCTCCCTGTCCCTCACTGTCCCTCTGCAGTGGAGATGAATGGTCAGACAGAGTTGAGCGTGGTGAAGCGTTTAAAGGGGACCCCCGAACGCATCGAGCTGGAGAACTACCGGCTGTCCATGCTGCGTGAGGACCTCCAGGAGGTTCCCGAGGAGACGCTGGCTGAACACAACCTCAGCAGCATCCTGGACAAAGCTGCAGGCGTAGACGAGGCTTCCAGGTGGGTCCTGCAGATGGCGCTATGAAGCTTTAGAGGGCGAACAGCGCAGGGTAGGGTTAGGGCAGAGCAGTGACCATGTGCTCTCTCCCCTCCGCAGTAGCTCAGAGTCCGACATGGAGGAGGACGACGAGGAGGCGGAGCCTGAAGCAGGTCCGGCCATGCCCTCTGACCTGGGGGGCGTGCCTTGGAAGGAGGCGGTGGAGATCCATGCCAAACTGAAGAACGGTAATGAAGGCGGGCAGGCAAGCCAGGGTGCCGAGATGGAGGAAGATGATGAGGAAGATGATGAGGAGGAGGATGAGGAAGAAGAATCAAGTGATGGTAAACGTAGTTTGTTTATGTATTACCTGTTTCATTTGGTTGACTAACATTGTGGATGAACGTAGAAGTGTTCCATGTCTTATTGTGAGTGACCGCAAACAGAAGCACACTGAAGTATGCGGGAGCCGTCACAGAGTCTCGAAGTTTGCCACATTTTCCCGTCCACCTCAGTTTCTCTTTGTGTGCTTTGGCCAGATTAGTATTTATGATAAGATTATGCTAATGTCGTTATCGTGGACACAGTTCAGGAGCAGCTGAGATTATTACACCGCATTTTGCATGCGGGAGTAAATTTCCCTGGTGAACAAAGAACTGTGGAAGAAACCGTAAATGGGAAAAATCATAAGACATGAAGACATATTATTCTGCCTTATTAGGGCAGCTTGTTTTGCATAAATGAGTCTGAAGGACTGATCCATCAGGACTTCAGTAGCCAGTGTGGCTCAGTGTCGCACATGCTCAGTTGGCCTTTCTTCTCACGTCTGCGTATGGCACATGCTCAGTTGGCCTTTCTTCTCATGTCTGCATGAATTCTGCAGTTTTGTTTTTCAGTTCCTGTTGCTCCAATTTCTGGACACCAGGTTTGAGCACAGAAAGGGTTAAACTGGGTTCAGTAATGATATAAGTGAAAGGAGCTATGGGTTAGGGTTGGTTAGGCTTAGGGTTAGTTAGGGTTGGTTTGGGTTAGGGTTAGATAGGGTTAGATGGGGTTAGTTAGGGTTACTTGGGGTTTTTTTAGGGTTGGTTAGGGTTAGTTAGGGTTGGTTTGGGTTAGTTAGGGTTGGTTTGGGTTAGATAGGGTTAGGTGGGGTTAGTTAGGGTTACTTGGGGTTAGTTAGTGTTGGTTAGGGTTATGGTTAGTTAGGGTTGGTTAGTGTTGGTTAGATTTAGGGTTGGTTAGGGTTAGTTAGGGTTGGGTTAGGGTTAGTTAGGGATATGTTTAGGGTTGGGTTAGGCTTGGTTAGGTTTAGGGTAGGGCTAGGTTTATGGTTAGTTAGGGTTGGTTAGGGTTGGGTTAGGCTTGGTTAGGTTTAGGGTAGGGCTAGGTTTATGGTTAGTTAGGGTTGGGTTAGGTTAGGTTTGGGCTGGTGTTAGGGTAGGGTTGGGGTAGGGTTATGGTTATGTTAGGGTTAGTGTTGTGTAGCGCGTGTGTTAGAGGTTAAGAGCGTGATGTGTGGTAGGAGGTTGATTCTATGGCATCTGTCGTGGTATTATGGAAACTCTTCAACTTCTTCCTCTTTCCTCACTCCCTCGTCTCCTTGCTGTGTGTGTACTTGTGTGCGTGTGTCTGTGTGTGTGTGCATATGTCTGTGTGCATGTTGGGGTAACTGTGGGGGCCCCTAGAGGGTCAGTATTACCCCTGGGAGAGGGAGCTCCAGTCAGGTCTTTGGCTGGAGAACCTCAGAGATGAAGAGGAAGCAGCCACGTGTACAGGTATCTGCTGTGGATGCCTCTGGGCTGTATGCACCCCCAGGATCTCCGTGACTGGCTGGAGAAAGCTTGCTTGATCTAACCTCCCCTGTTCTGTTCTTGATTGAACTTGGTGTTCATTCACGTGTTTACTGACACAATACGAGTGTGTGTAAATTGCAACCAGATCAGTTATCCAGAAGAAAGGACCTTCTCATTTCATTCTGTACCACATTATATAAGAGGGGAGCTGTTCTTCATCAGCTTTGTGTTTGAAGTGAGAAGCTGAGGAACACGTTGCTCAAACTGTCCAGACTGTGATTGGAAAAATTTTTTTTGATGCATGGTTGCATTGAAACGTTCCAGATATTTCTCGCTTTTGCCACGATACTAAATTAGGGCTGCACAATATATCATTTTGTAATCGCACTTGTGATATTAGCATTTCGGTAGTGATGATAACAGCCTTTCAGTACTCGTATGGCTGCAAATTACGCCTTTTATTCACAGAAGAGTATTCTGACCAATCACAGATGTTCCAGATGAGTATTCTTTGGGTTTTTTGATAAATAGCATGTAAATGGTGTTTTCCCATGCCACACAGGGGTTGTCGTGGGGGTGGAAGTTTACTGCAGTCACAGTGTGTCTACATCGAGATGTATTCAGCCATATTGTGCAGCCCTACTGCTAAACTGAAAATGAATTGCAATGTAACATTGCAATATTTTTGCTCATTATATTCAGTGTTTTGGTGTGAATATAATAATGACAGTAATGTTTCTTGAGATTTGATTTTATGGGTTCCCTGCATGCAGTTCTTAATGCTTCAGCTTTGACATTTACAGCTCTTCTAAAATCTGAAGTGTCTGTTCCTGTTTCTCTTCTCTCACTATTTCCTGTGTTTCTCCTGATCTCTGCTCTCTTTGTTGCTGATGTTGGGCATCTGGGACGTGCTGTCTGGTCCATTTTTGGACGCCTACTCTTCTTTGTGACCTCCTCCTCCCCCGTGTAACCCCACCATGTGTCGCACTCCCACTCCGTAAAACACCACCAACCTCCGCCGCCCGTACAGCCAGGGAAACGCGGCTCCCGCCTGTCCTGCAGCAGCTGGCTGTCCTGCTCCCCCAGCGGGACACGCGGGCAGAGGGAGGCATGGGCCCAGACCCCCGGCCCAGCCAGGCCACCTCCCGCACAGGTAACCCCACCTGGAGGAGCCCTGCCTGCTCACTGGGGCTCTCCAGGGGCTGGTGCTCTGGCGTGTGATGGGGAGATGTGAAAATCGCTTTAATGTGACTTTTCTGACTGTTTAAAAACAAAATAGACATTTCACATCCTTCCGTTATCCCTCTAATCATGCTCGAGACTCTCCAGATGAACGGACCTTGTTGTTCATTGTTTGTTTGTTTGTTATTTTCATGTGTGCTCTCCATGTTGTTTGTTTGGCTTTGATTTTGTCTCCTTGGACTGTTACATAAGTGTGTGTGTGGGAGAGGGCGGTGCCTAAATTAGATCCCGCCCACCCACAGGGCATGTTCTTGCAGCCCATGTTGTCCTTGCTTTGCTGTTTTAGTTCTTGTTTTGTGTGCTGTTGTGTTTTAGCCGCCTCCCACACGTCTGCACGGCATGAGGCTGTCAGGGCCTGGCTGGACTCGGTGTCTGGAGGTAGAGCCAAACCCCAGTGTTGGGTTTTCCTCTACACACACACACACACACACACACACTCCAGTGTTGCAGCTTTTCCTCTACACACACACACACACACACATGCATATATGTACATGCTCATACAAATATAGAGGGTGTGTACATAGCAGACCAGCAGGCCTTACGTGTCCACACTCAGCTGCATGAATCTTTGATCTCTGAGCACTCCTGCACTGCGCAGTCACACGACACTAGAGCTGCATGCCCCCTGTACCCAGGGAAATCCCCCCCTTTACCCAGGGAAATGCTCCCTTAACCCAGGGAAATACCCCCTTTACCCAGGGAAATGCCTTCTGCTGTTCTAACTAAATCTAAATATCTACCTGCATCCCTCTTTAACTACCTGCGAACCAAAATACTGACTCTCTTCAGTTTTGATTGTCAAAGGAATTTAAAGGATTAATTATTTAATTTGAATATAATTGTTTAGAATAAACTGATATTAATCACATTATCATCAACTAGAGATGTTCATAAGATTCCTATTCTCTTTTTCTGCCCTAATAGTTGGAAAATGTCTGACACATTAATAGCAAAAATGTGATTACTTAGATTTGTACAATAAGTTGACCATAAATGCACACTTATGAACATTATAGCAACTTAACCAATCAATGACAATACTGGCTTGAAGACTCGCAGTAAGAGATTTGCCCGCCTGGTTCAGCCCTGCGTGGTACTGCTGCACTGAAGGAAGCAGGGTGGTGTCCAGCTCAACAAATCCACACCCACAGGCCCTCCTGCCTCGAAGTGCAGAGGCAGCAGTTAGGTTCACCCCACACCTGCGGTTCACCCCACACCTGCGGTGACCTAGAGGTCAGGTGGGATCCATGTAGCAGGAGTCCCTGGGTCTTCTGATTCCAACTGTAGTCACTTTAGTTAAAATGTTACTTTTTGTATCAAAGATTGAGGGCTTTTATTTTGAAAAGGAAAACGCCTTGTCCAGACAGCCGCTCAGATGTTAAAGCCTGTCTTGCACGATTGTCAGGCTCTCTGGGGAGCAAAACCGCAACCTGCGTTTTCCTCTGACGTGCACTCTGTGGGAGGGTGCGTGTTTGTCAGTGTAAAACTCGTCTTGTTCTCCGTTTTCCATAACGCATGTCAACAATTTTTCCGAACTGCTGAAAGGGAGGTGCGCATGCATTTGTGTGTGAATGGACTCACCGCATGCGTTTGTGCGCGTATGACCTCAATGCATGCATTTTTGTGTGTGTGTGTGTGTATGGCCTGAATGCATGCGTTTGTGTGTGGGTGAATAGCCTTTGTGTGCTCTACTAACCACCAGTGACCTTCTCCTACTCATGTTTGCCCTCATCTTTATGCCAGTCTGTTCTTGCTTCATATAGTCTGGAAAGGAAATATTTTTGACATGATGGATACATTTACTACTTATTCTGCATCTTTATATTAAATGGTTTGTAGGAGTTTTATATTACGTCGGATAGTAACATAGCTTATATACTGTCTTTGAGAGGTTATATTTGGTCTCTCTGAGACGTTATATTGAGGTTTGTCAGATTGTGCCTGCTATATTTATCTTACATGGTGATGACTCTTCCTGTGACCTCAGAGCCATGTGAAGAGGAGGAGGAGGAGGATGAAGACTTGGATGCAGAGGCAGGGAGTCCTGACATTGAGCCTGGCACGGAACTAGATGAAGGTTTGATGCCTTAATTCAGCATATGATGGATGACTGCTGTGTTCAGCATGGTCATCACATGAGGGTTTTCCGCTGTATTCAACACACATGGGTGATTGTCGATGCATACAGCCTGTGATGAGTTTAACTGGAGATTGTCAACTCATAATGATTTCTGTCTCACAGATGAAATCCCTTCAGACGCAGAGGCAGACGCTCTTTCCCAGCATGTGAGGGATGAACTCCTCCCACCAGACAGCAGCCAACCAGAGGGCCCCAAGAACCTTTGCAGAACTGGTGAGCTGGAATACACGCTGTAGTGTGCCGTAGTAGTGAACACTGGTGTACACACTGTAGTGTGCCGGAGTAGTGAATGCTGGTGTACACTTTGTAGTGTGCCGTAGTAGTGAACGCTGGTGTACACGCTGTAGTGTGCCGTAGTAGTGAACACTGGTGTACACACTGTAGTGTGCTGGAGTAGTGAATGCTGGTGTACACTTTGTAGTGTGCCGTAGTAGTGAACGCTGGTGTACACTCTGTAGTGTGCCGTAGTAGTGAATACTGGTGTACACATAGTGTGCCGTAGTAGTGAATGCTGGTGTACACACTGTAGTGTGTAGTAGTGAACGCTGGTGTACACAACGTATTGTATTCTGTATGTCTGTGTTTCTCTTAGAGCCAGGCTCTGCTGGTGCAAGGGAGTTAATCGTGGATGTAATTCTCTCTCCAGTCCAGAAGCCTTCTACCCTGGAGGAGCAGGTGGCTTTCTTTTAGTTTAATTTTCTGGTTTCCACTTAAGCATTTATGGTGTATAAAATGGAATTTATGGTGTGTTTTTATTGTATTGCATTTAATGCCATTTATATGTTCCAGGTCATAGAGAAATCTCCGGTACTGGTTAAGTCTCCAGGAAAGCGATTTTTCCCTGAGCCCTTCTTGCCTGATGACAGCACAGCATGCCTTCCACCCTCACCGACTCCAGACACCAACAGTCCCAGTTTGTCAGCAGCTGTGGCATCTCCTATCCGCTCCCAGCCAGTATCCCTTCCAGAGGCAGTGCCCCCTCCAGAGGCAGGGCCTCCTCCAAAGGCAGTGCCCCCTCCAGAGGCAGTGCCCCCCACGGCCCCCAGCCCATCTGAGGCTTGTGCCTGTTCACCCCCACCCAACCCCTTGTCGCCAATCTGTGCCCAGCCGCTTCCGTGCCAGGAGTCTCCCACTCCACTCACCACAGGCTCTCCTGTGAGGACTCAGCCTGTCCCTGCCATAACGTCCACCCCTCTGGCCAAACTCCCTCCAGACAGGACGTACACCGAACCTCTGAAACCACTGGAGGAGACTCTGGTCAAGAAAACCGACATCATTGAGGAATTCTGGCTGAAGAGTGCAGAGATCCGGAGGAGTCTGGGCCTCACCCCACTAGACAGGAGCAAACATACGGAGAAGAGCATCATCAAAACCCCAACACCTGATCCCATCTTGTCCAAAGTCCACCTCCCAGGGGATTTGTCTGAGGAGATGAAGCCTACCTTCACAGGCCGTTCGGTCATCCGCAGGCTCAACATAACTCTGGAGGGGCAGGTCATCTCCCCCTTGGAGCCAGGGAGCTCAGGCTCGGACAGGAAGGATCTGAGCTGCAGCTCAGGAGTCGGCCTGAACGATAGCACTGTGACCAGCCAGACGGCCACCAGCGACAGCTACAACAACTCTGACTCCACCATGCTGACACCACCCTCCAGCCCGCCCCCGCCCCCACCAAATGAGGAGCCCGCTGTGCTCGTCGGTGAGAAGCCTCGGGCTGTTTGGGACAAAACACCTGCAGCTGATGAGGGACGTGCAGTAGAGGAAGCACCCGCCAAAGCTCCGAGCCCAACCAATCCACTCAAGGATAAACCCGTCACCACTCCAGTCCCTGCCCCCAGGACAAACCCACCTGTGGTGATGAGGACGAAGGACCCCAACAAACCACGACGAGACCATGTGAGGAAGTCCTTTGTGGAATGTGTGGAGGAGATTCCGTTTGCTGATGATGTGGAGGACACGTATGATGACCGTACGCCCGACACGAGTGCACAGGACAGGTTTTACACTCCACCTACTAGCAGAGTGAACAAGGAGAGGCCACCATTACACCTTGCTTTGGCTGAGGTGAATGGCAAACCCAACACCCCTGCAGGCCTGTTGTCTAGGGCGGCCAAAGGGCCGCCGCATGTCTCTCCTGAGGCCAAGGAGATCGCAGAGGAGCGGATGAGAGAGAGGGAGAAATCCGTGAAGAGCCAGGCCCTTAAAGATGCCATGGCCAAGCAACTCAACAAGATGAAAGAGGCCGATACAACGAAGAAAGCCGTAGCCCGAGCGGCCTGGAACGTTCCTGAGGGGGCCGTCAAGAAGCGCTCAAGCTTCCCCAGGAGCTCAACTGGTAAAGCTTTGGAGACCAGGCAGCAGATGGAGCCACAGGCAGATCGTTTCTTCAGCTCCCCACTGAGTAAGAGTGGCGACAGCTCAGTCACTTCCTCCGAGAGCTCCACAGGGGGAAAGAGTAAGAAACGCAGCTCTCTGTTCTCTCCGAACAAGAACAAGAAGGAGAAAAAGGCCAAGAATGAAGGCAGACTGTCTGGAGCGGAGGAGACCCCTCCCAAACACAAGTCCCTGTGGAAGGCTGTGTTCTCTGGATACAAGAAAGACAAAAAAAAGAAGGAGGAGAAGTGTTCTGCCAGCACCCCCTCAAGCTCCACAACTGTGGACTCTGGAAAGAAGAAGGCATCACCTATGAATCGCTCTTCAGGTGAGCTGTAATGTTTTGGGCAAGGCAGAGATTTTTGGGAGTTATTTTGAAATACTCTAATGTATAGGTGTCAAACTCAAGGCCCGCGGGCCATATCCAGCCCATAATACAATTCTATCCGGCCCGCGAGATCATTTTACATCGATCTATTGTTATTGTTATTAATGGCCCGGCGACAACAGCTGCTTTGCCGAATGACACATTCATGATACTGGGAACATTTCCGCATCATTCAAGTGAAACATCTGTTACTGTCTGCAACACTATAGTAACGTCAAGGCTAGCCCTTAACAATGGCGAAAAGAAAAGTTGATTCTGAAAACAGCCTTTGAAAACCTGAGTAGCTGAGTATATTGTGACGTGGTGTTCATAGTGCTACAGATGGTAATTAGGGGACGGAGCATTCATGTTGTCCAGAATGCTCCTGGGCTGGGTTTAAGGAGTCAGTGTGTTTTCACTGTAAAGCAGTTTTCTCTCTCTCCTGATACTGTTATTCTGTTTAAAAGACTTGCTATCGTAGTAAACGTCTCTGGCTTCTTCACTTCACCACAATATATTTATTGACATTTTCGGTAAACCCGTGTGTCTTATTTGTGGAGCTAATGTGGCTGTAAGGTGGCTTTGTTAAGGAATTTAATCTAAGATGGCACTTTGAGAAAAAACATCAGGACAAGCTGAAAAACCTGAATGCAGACCAGAAGCTACAGAGAGTAGAAGAGTTAAAGAAGAAGTTCGGCCTGCAACCTAAAGTGTGCTTGAGTTTTGAGTTTTGGCCCCCAGTGCAATTGCGTTTGACACCCCTGCTCTAATGAACAAAATTCTGTTCTTTCATGTCAGACTTGCGACTGAGAAGAAACCTAAGTTTTTCTGAGGACTCTGATCTCTCCTGTGATGATGTTCTCGAGCGATCTTCCCAGAAGTCCAAGGCCGACGTAAGTTCATCTAATAATTAAGGAGATGTTTTATAATAATGTATGGAGATGTATTTTGGGATTTTTAGCAGTATTTTGTATTGCTAGCAACTTGCAGATATTTTTTGATCTGATGTTTAAAATGAGAAGTTACTGTTTACACCCCTCCCATTAGGGAGGAGCAATACCCTTTACTGTTTACACCCCTCCCATTAAGGAGGAGCAATACACTTTACTGTTTACACCTCTCACATTAGGGAGGAGGAAGGAGATGAAAAGAAAGGCTGAAAGAAAAATGACAGAAATGGGTGGAGTAAGAATGATGGAAAAAATGGAGGGATGTGTCCTTATGAGTCCTGCTGTAGCTGTTAGTTGGTGGATTTTATTTTAGGAAAGCAAAAAAAACAAATAATTTCTAGTTATTAAGTTGTAGACTGATGTCTGTTGCATTCAGTGCATGTGTGTCTTGTTTAGAGGTCAGGAGGTGGGAGTCGGAGGCATATGATGTTTGGGGAAGTAACAGCAAATCTCTCGTATTCACCCAACCCAGTATTTGCCCAGTCTTAAACTATGCCAGCAACTGCAGTTGGGCATCTTGAACGTCTGGCTGCTTGAGCAGTTGCTGCAGGGTTGTCTCTGTGCTGGAACTTTGTGCTACTGACTGTTTGACATGAGTGCTAACACACCACCTCCACCGTGGAATACCAGGGAGCGTTGTGTTCCACGTGTGCCCTTACCCAGACGATGCTGGGGACACTAACATGGTTAAATGTTCAGACAGGTTTGCTGGTTGTTGTTATTGTGTCGCCATAGATTTTAACTTTACATTAACCCATTTGACCAGTTTTGTGTTTTTCATTGTTCGTGTTTTATCTGTTTGTTCCTCCCCCCCAAAGTCTGTTTATGTTCCTCATGCGTTGGCGTTCAAGAGATCATGTACCACAAAGGTAGAGTGTCCCCGCCCTGCTGAAGCGCGTTTGTCTTCCACTCTAACCCTGTCCACTGTGGCCCATACACTCCATCACTGTATCACTAACGGTTTCCTTTGTAAGCATGAGCCAACTAGACTACAGCACCTCCTTTCTGTTGAGGTGGTCATGTGCATGTGGTCACGTGTTTTCCCAAAAGGCTCTTTCTGCTGGTCTGTGTTCTTTACTGAGTGTCTCACCTGTTTATATCCGCTCTGTGGCTCCCCAGCGGATGCTGAGTCCGTCTGGATTCCATAAACATCGCCTCTCTCTCTCTCCACTTACCTTCTGTTTTCTTTCTCTGTTTATCTATATTTATTTATCTATCTTTTGGAAAACTAGGGAACACCTGGCCAAATAGAAATGATAACAGTACACGAGTCCAAATGCAGATCTGCCAGTACGTGGAACCATACATGCAAAATGTATAAACTTTAAGTAAAAAGGATGTTGATATTTCCATAGTGGTCAGTTCAGTGTAGTAAGCTACCCTCCAAACACATTGGTTCTGATGTCACTTTGGAAAGTATCTGAATGAAGGATCTGTGGTAGAGTGGCTGAAGTACACAGCCACCTTGTTCTCCGTGAAGACATCCATAGTGTCCAGTAGCTCCTGGCTGCGCGGCGTTATGGTTAATGCTTTGGTTCCTTTTTGCAGAAGACATACACAGAGGAAGAGCTGAACGCCAAGCTGACACGCAGAGTCCAGAAAGCAGCACGCCGACAGGCCAAGCAAGAGGAGCTAAAGAGACTACACAGGGCCCAGGTAAGAAGTTCCTACTGTACAATGGTTGACTCTCACTGACCATTTCTGAAGCCACCTAGATTGCCAACATGTGAGTTGCCATCTTGGGTGCACTTGTGCATTGGATCAAAATTGGAATATCTACTCCAACCCCGGCTATGTTAGTTGGTGCACGCCCCTTATCTCTTTAAGCAACACAACATAATTAAAGAATACTTTCTTAGACTTCACATAGTAATCCATGGTTATCCATTATCAGTACACAAAGTGCCTTTCATTTCCATCATCCATGCTCTGGAATAAAACTATTAATTTCTTAGCTAGTAAAACACTGGACATTTAGCTAACATTAGCAAGCTAGCTAAATAACCATAATATAAGACAATATAATAAATGAAGCATCTTAATCATAGCTTTCATATTCAGGTCTTCGAGATATTGAATAATATCCTATTATTTTCGGTTTGCCTAATTACAAGATTTTGGTCGTATTATTTAATTTAATGTAGAATGAACAATATTTGAAAACGCAAGCTAAAGTTTGATTCCAAGCGCTTCAGCGACACTGACAGACAAGCTAGCTAGTTTAGCAAGGTAGTTCGCTAGCAAGTAAGACAACAAGCTAGTTAGATGTGCTAACATTAGGGAAGTACTTACCTTAGCAAACTGAAAATAACTTGACCCCAAGGCTTCAAAATATCAAATGTCAATGCGCCCCCACCAAAAAATAGATACGTTATATGAAATGAAAATTTGTTGTTACATGGGAATGTAACAGTAGTAGTAAAATGTTTTACTGCAGCCTGCCACTAGAAGGCATTAGATACATTTCACCTGCTGTCATCCATTCCACTTTATATACAAATCCCACAGACAGACCTCAGGTAGAACATCCCCTACAGACAGACCTCAGGTAGAACATCCCTGATCCACTACAATAATATCAGGCACCATCTGGAGCCTGGTAGTCCATTGGACTCTTGCTTATGGGACCATTTCCATCCCCCAGATCATTCAGAGACAGCTGGAGCAGGTGGAAGAGAAACAGCGGCAGCTGGAGGAGAGAGGCGTGGCTGTTGAGAAGGCCCTACGAGGGGAAGCAGGTACCTCATCGTCCCCTCTCTTCTCAGTGTGTCTCCTGAATATCAGAGATTATCCTTATAGTTGTGCCTCTGATCATTCTGAAAGAGTTTTATTTTGTGTGTACCGCCTGCAGACAGTAGTCTAGGATTTCACTGCCGACGGTAGTCTAGGACTTCACTGCAGACGGTAGTCTAGGATTTCACTGCTAACGTGAGCGTCTGCTAACGTGAGCGTCTGCTAACGTGAGCGTGGTCAGCAGCAGGAAATGAAAGCATCTATGCCTCTCTGTTCTTCCTGTCTTCGCTCTCATCGTTGATGCTACAGACGCTGTTTTCCCGTTTTCTCTTTGTTGCATCTGCATCCATCTGTGCTCATTTGCTGTGGTGTAAACAAGCTCATGCTACTTTTGCTATAGGATGTTTGTCTTTGGTTCTGTCGTGCAGTAATTATCGTGGTGTGTTTATGTGCTAAGACACATAGCGCAGTCAGCAGTTGCTGTGTCACAGATCACGGGTAAACTATCGAACAGCAAGTGGTCTGTTTCACAGCAGGTAGCAGCCAGAGAGGCTACAAGCTGCATTCACCTCCTTATTTCACTTATTTCACAGTGTGGACTGTGTGTAGTGTAGTATGCAGTGTGGAGTGTGGAAATGGTGTCTTGTGCCAGCAACATTTTTCAGTCTCATTGGAGCTTTTCTAATTCTTTATGTTCTTCATATTAAATTCCTGTTTGAGATGTGCATGACAAGGGACTATCAAGGACTTGATCACTGGCAGATTGTCGAGATCCAATGAAAAGAACGTCTGGGCTTCATGTTCTTTAACTAATGTCATGTAAAGTATCATTTAAGCTTTATTTAAATGGTCTGCTTGATTAGTCATATCTTTATTACAATTGAGAAAATGAAACTGACATGTCCTCGATGAGAAGGACAGTGTCCTTTGGCCTGGTCCTATTTGTCCACCCCTGAGAACGCTGTGCTGTTTGACTGCCTCCTATAACCTCTCTGTACTTCACTCTCTTCAAGGGCTGTGTAAAGCTTCTAGTGTTAGTCCAAAACCACACACGGGGCGCTCAGGTACCCAGCCCGTAATGGTAGTAGGTGTTTACAGTCGTCGTCCACAACCTCATCCTGACCACCCTCTATCCTCGTCTCTCCTCGTGTTGTAGCAGCATGCTTGTGATACTGGTTCTTTAAGTGAGTGTGTGTATGATAGTGTGTGTTTAGTGTTTTGTGTCATAGATTTGTGTACCCTCTTACCAGCAGAGCAGAATATCCTAGTGTACTGCGTTTAGGGTCCAGTGAGCTGCACAGATAGGCTCCCCGTGTCTGCTCCACACCTGCTCTGAGGCAGCAGAAGCCACTGATCAGATGAAGGGTTTTACATCCCCAGGCCTGTTACACGGTTCCACTGCACAGTGGTTCTTGCTGAGACTGGCTTCTGTCCCGGCTGTAGTGGACACTGAGCTCGCTGATATGGACACAGACCCAGAACTATAAGCCTGTGTCAAGAGTGGTGCGGCAAATCTATGTGCCCATGGAGTCATTCCTACACATCCTGTGTACAAAAAATCTGCATTTAACCCACGTGTGTGAATACAATGTAACATGCTGTTGTGAGTGTGTGTGTTCTGTACACCGCAGTGGGGCAGGTGTGTGTTCGCGCGTGTGTGTGTGTGTGGGGGGGGGGGGGTTCAAGTGCAAGCATATGCATGACCCTTATTTATTTATTTTCATTTTTTAAAGCAACTTGCCAAGTGTCACTGGCTGTGCCCATGTGCAGTAACACATCTTTAATATCCTCATTGTAGACTATTGGGGCGAGTCTAATTACAGTGAGATCCTGGACTTGCATCTGGGCGGTATGTATTTCAAACCTGTCGCTTCAAACTAAGAAAACCGCTAACTAACCTGTTTTTCCCCCTGTACTTACTGCAGCTTATCCATCAGCCAAGCCCCTCCCCCTTCAGTCCTCAAACCCCTCCCCTTCATCCGTCCCCTTCCCATCAGTCCTCAAACCTCTCCCTTCCTCAGTCCTCAAGCCCCTCCCCTCTTAATCTTCAAGCCCCTCACCCCTCAGTCCTTAAGGCTCTCTGCCTGACTCATGACTCAAGTACCCCTCAGTGTAATATACAGGCCTTTCTAGAAGTATGTTGCTTAAGATACCAAATAACTTCACACAGTCCAGTTAGATTTAGTTTGTACCAATCAGGATGGCTAAGCATGGTCCTGCTGTTTGGCTCAAACACTTTTTAATGGGAATCAATTATTTGAGTTCATCAATACAAACACATGCTTGCATGCACACACACAGACCCCAAAGTTGCTAGTAGACCTAATGCTACTAGTAAGTGATGGTGGCCGCAGTAGGTTAAACAACTTTTACTTTTCATTTTGACCCCTGTAGGAAGGACAGTTTGCTTTTGACTGTCAGTGTATTACCCCACCAGGGTCTGTGTGTGCGCGCGTGTGTGTGTGTGTGTGTAGGCCAGAGATCCAAGCTTCCCAGGCTTTTCCCTGTGTCGTGTGGTTGGCTGTGCTGTGTTATCGATCATCAAACATCATGTTGTTTTCAGTTGCTGATGAGTTCTGCTTTTATCAGTCTGACTGGCAGGAGATAGCGTGGAGCTCTTTCAAACAAATCAGTACCTACACCCCAACCACCACCACACACTCCACGGGCCTTGTTTTCTCTTACCAAATAAAGAACATGTCCTTTTCAGTGCCATGCAAGCGTGAAGTTCTTTCAGGTTCACAGCATGTGGAGCACAAGTGTCTAGTGCCCCTCGCTGGTTTGGAGCTCACTTCTGAGTGGCTGCCTTCACAGTTGCTGCTCTCTGCATGTGTGAAGTCTGCTTCCTTTGTGTGTCAGTCATGCTGTCTTTCATACTGTGTTTTACAGTAGTAGTTTTAAATCTAATCTAATCTGCCATAATCTCAGATAAGCATAAACTGTGTGTTGGTTTTGTGAAGGCTGGGCAGAGCGATCGTTGATCTCTAGCCAGCGTAAGCCGTTGACGTCCCAATGTGGTCTTTTCCACTCCATGTTTTTATCACTTGTATTATGCCCTTTTACTCCTAGATGTGTTTCTCACCTGTAGCATGTCTGATAGGCTTAACATGCAGATAATGTCTTCTCAGGCCATCATACCTAGGACACTAGGAGCTAAAACACTGGATATGGTGTAGGATGTAAAGTCGGACCATCCAGGTGCTGGTTTGGAAAGCCCTGTCTATGGATGGTTGGGAGTTTGCTCAGGTTTTGTTTATGGGGGACTCATGGCCTATCTAAGTCTATGAGGCGGATCTGCATATATGAATATGCATGTGTGACTGTGCACTATAATAGCAGATGTTTGGTACTTTAGCGTAATGGACCTTATGGTGTCTGGTGTGAGGCGGAGCTAGGGTGCTAGGTAGCAGGGAGCCCACACAACATTTAGTAGATAAGCCGCACTGGCAGGGCCTCTCTGACGATCCTGTCTCACTCTGTGATAGTCCCTTGTTGCAATCCAGCTTTCCACCTGCTCCTTGGCACTGAGCCGCTGCGAACCATTCCAGCGTTGTCCGACGAGGTCGCGGGAGGTCATCCGCCCTACACTACTTTGCCTGTTGCTGCTTTGGTTACCTCTTGCATCAGGATCATCACCGCCACTCATGTGTCCGTCATCGTTTTGATGTTTTCTTCTTGTTGGCATGTTCGTCTGGCAGATACATGCCTCACAGTACTGTTTCACACGTCAGCCGTAAGCAGACAAGAATCCGGATGGCAGAACTGAATGATACTTCCATACTGGACTGGATGTTCTCAGAGGTGTGATGGTGGAAGCACCATTTGTTGTGCTCATTCTGCTCTCATCATTGTGGTTACACATACTTACGTTGTGAGGTGTACTAAGACCGTGGTGTTTGATATAGGTTGTATTAGGACAGTGGTGTTTGATGTAGGGTGTATCAAGACAGACAGTGGTGTTTGATGTAGGGTGTATTAAACCAGCCAGTGGTGTTTGATGTAGGGTGTTTCAATACAGTGTTGTTTGATGTAGGCTGTATCAAGACAGACAGTGGTGTTTGATGTAGGGTGTATTAAGACAGCCAGTGGTGTTTCATGTAGGGTGTTTCAATACAGTGTTGTTTGATGTAGACTGTATCAAGACAGACAGTGGTGTTTGATGTAGGGTATATTAAGACAGACAGTAGTGTTTGATGTAGGGTGTATTAAGACAGACAGTAGTGTTTGATGTAGGGTGTATTAAGACAGACAGTGTTATTTCATGTAGGCTGTATTAAGACAGATGGTGGTGTTTGGTGTAGGGTGTATTAAGACAGACAGTGGTGTTTGATGTAGGGTGCATTAAGACAGACAGTGGTGTTTGGTGTAGGGTGCATTAAGACAGACAGTGGTGTTTGGTGTAGGGTGCATTAAGACAGACAGTGGGGTTTGGTGTAGGGTGCATTAAGAGACAGTGGGGTTTGATATAGTGTGTTAAGATAGACAGTGGTGTTTGACATTGTAGGGTGTATTAAGACAGTGGTGTTTGGTGTAGGGTGCATTAAGACAGACAGTGGTGTTTGATATAGTGTGTTAAGATAGACAGTGGTGTTTGACATTGTAGGGTGTATTAAGACAGTGGTGTTTGACATTGTAGGGTGTATTAAGACAGTGGTGTTTGACATTGTAGGGTGTATTAAGACAGTGGTGTTTGACATTGTAGGGTGTATTAAGACAGACAGTGGTGTTTGACATTGTAGGGTGTATTAAGACGATGCACACATGGTGGTGTTTGATCTCTTATGAAGCATTATGAATGTTGCGGCAGTACAAAGCAACACTGTATTATGATTTACCTCCAAATATTTTTTGTATTTTCAGTCTCAATTTCCTTCGTGCCCTCTTTCCCCCTCTCTCTCTTGCCCCTCTATCTCCCTTTTTTCTCTCTCTCTCTCTCTCTCTCTCTCTCCTGCCTCCCTCCTGTTTTTTCCTCCTCTTGTCTCTCTCTGTTCTCTCTCTCGTGCACACACATGCTCACTGCATTGCACTGCATTTTCTTACCACAGTTCCTTCGCTTTTTTGATTTTTCTCCTCATGGTTTTCTCTCCCTCCCCCCTCTCCTTCACATTCGCTCTTCTCTTTTTCTTCTGCTTCACCACCTTCATCACCTCCACTTGTGCTCTTTCTTACACTCTCTCTTTCGCTATCTCCTTCTCTCTCTCCTCTCTCTCTATCTCTCTCTCTCTCTCTCTCTCCCTCTCTCTCTCTCTCTCCCTCCCTCCCTCTCTATCTCCCTCTCTCTCTCGTTATTTTGTGGAAGTTGAACACTATGTCGGGACCCCTCGCTGGAGAGCCCTGTCCTTCTGCCCGTGCTGTTCCCCCGAAGGTAACGTAACTCCGCCTCACTGTCGCCGGCCAGCCTTGTTACCATGACCGCCTGGCCTGCCCCCCTCACCCGTTACCATGATGTTCCCCCCGACTACCAGCTCTGGACTTGGAGTTTTACTCCTTGCCTGCATCCAATGAGTTTGCTGCCTCCTCTTTTCTAGATTCTTTCTTCCAGAAGAGCAGTTTCATCACTTCACTAACCCAGACAGCTCTAGCTAGCTCAGGAGAGAGTATCGCTGATCTGGAGTGTGTGACAAGAAGCATGGTGGTGTGTGTGGTGCAGGACTGAACTAAAACAGTCTATGTGGTGTGTGTCTTTGCCGTCATGCATCTGTGGCTTTGTGTGCTGCGTCTCCTGTAACTTCGTCTAAATGTGGGTGCTGATTGTGATGAGTTTCGGGGGGTTGGGCGAGACAGAAGCATAACACTTTGGTAACTTGTTCACATTAGCTGGCATGTCATTAGACACACAATTGGACCAGGATTCTTCCTTCAAAACTTAACCTAATTAATGACTACCTGTAGTGTGTGTGTGTGTGTGTGTGTGTGTGTGTGTGTGTGTGTGTGTGTGTCGGAGCTGCAGAGGACCTCTGAGGTAGTATTGGAGTTCACAGGCTGCGCTCCTCTCTCTCCTCTCTCTCTGTCGCACTCTTGTTCTCTGTCTCTGTCATGTTATATTTTATGTCTCAGTATCTTTGCTGTGTGGATGGCAGCGGAGCAGCTATGTGGTCTCTGTGTTCTATGTTTGTTGAGAGAGAGAGAGAGAGAGAGAGAGAGAGAGAGAGAGACTGTATTAGTGAGTAAGGATGAGATGGGCTATATACCAGGATTTTATGGAGAGCTAGTATCGACTGGTCTGGTCTAGTATGGACTGGGTTGGTCTAGTATGCACTGGTTTGGTCTAGTATGCACTAGTCTGTACAGTTTCTCAATTGTACAGTCAGTGACCATCTCTCCAGTGGTCATGGACTTCAGTGCTGTATGCAACTGCAGTCTTAACTCCTGCATGCAGAAGGAGCAACACGACCTGCATCCTTAGATTAAGGACAGGGATCAACCTTGGATTATGGACAGGGATCAACCTTGGATTATGGACAGGGATCAACCTTGGATTATGGACAGGGATCAACCTTGGATTATGGACAGGGATCAACCTTAGATAAAGGACAGGGATCAACCTTGGATAACCGACAGGGATCAACCTTGGATAACCGACAGGGATCAACCTTAAATAAAGGACAGGGATCAACCTTGGATTATGGACAGGGATCAACCTTGGATTATGGACAGGGATCAACCTTGGATTATGGACAGGGATCAACCTTGGATTATGGACAGGGATCAAACTTAGATTAAGGACAGGGATCAACCTTGGAAAAAGGACAGGGATCAACCTTGGAAAAATTATGGTCCCACCCTGTTTGGCAGATAGCGGGAATAAGCGGTACGGATAATGAATGAATGAATAAATATGAGCAGGAAGGGGAATTGTGATTCTAAAGCCCATACACAAAGAAAACAGCACAATGAATTGTTATTCAGGCATTTGATTTGCATTTAATCTTTTTTCCCTCTGTTTACAACATGGACCTGGACAGGAGCATAGTGTGGAACAGTAATATGGTGTAGTGTGGAGCAGTAATATGTGGGTCTTCTGCTCTGAGAAGAGCATAGAACGAAAAGTACTTTATTTCCCAGAAGGCCACTTTGATTGGACACTTACTGCTTATAATGTGCTTTTTAAAATTAGAACCCCGATCTCCACGCCATCTTCTGTGAACTGAACAGCCAGACTCAGCTCTGACGCTGGGGTCTTGCTCCAGTCCCCATCACCTTCATCACCTCCACCCTTCTCCACCCCCCGTCCAACACCCCCACCCTCTTCATCACCCTCTACCCCTGACAGAAGACAACCTGGCGTCACTGGCGTAGCTTTGGCTCCGTGTTGTCCGTGGCGTGTGTGTTGGAGACTGTCTGGGTGGGTTCTCACTCTTTCATATCTCATCTCCCGTAGGGATGGGAAAGAAGGATGATCCCAAACTGATGCAGGAGTGGTTTAAGCTCGTGCAGGAGAAGAATGCCCTGGTGCGCTACGAGTCAGAACTGATGATCTTGTGAGGACACCACCACACACGTCCATCACACACATCTCCATCACACACACCACCACACACGTCCATCACACACACCTCCGTCACACACCACCACACATCCAACACGGTCTACTCTGCTTGTCTAATAACTGGGCGAGATTTCTGGCTGAGATTACAGAGCACAGCTGTACAAGCTGTGTGCATGTTTAATGAAGAAACCCTCCAAACATCACGTCCTGTATCTCTCTCCACAGCGCCCGTGAGCTGGAGCTGGAGGATAGACAGAGTCGCTTACAGCAGGATCTCCGAGAGCGCATGGCCGTTGATGGTACCTCTCACTCTCTCGCTCGCTCTCTCTCTCCCTCTCTCGTTCTCTCTCTCTCTCCCTTTCTTGTTCTCTCTCGGCATCACCGCTTCCAAATCAGGAAGTGTTTGTTTTGTTCGGTTCATCTCACTTGCTGTCTCCCTGCAGACCACTCGAAGACATCGGTGGAGCTGGCGGAGGAGAAGCGGATCCTGAATGAGATGCTGGAGGTGGTGGAGCAGCGGGACTCGCTGGTGGCGCTCCTGGAAGAGCAGAGACTCAGGGAGAAGGAGGAGGATAAGGACCTGGAGGCCGTCGTGCTCTCCAAGGGCTTCAACCTCAACTGGGTTTAGCAGCTGTTGGCAGGACAACCCTGCCACTGCCCCCTCCCCCCATGACCCCACAACTGCTTGGCCCTCAGCTCCTGTAATTCATCTGGCGACTCGCTGGCGTTTCAATATGCTTCTGTGAGCATCGGTGTGATGGGACGGACATCTCCACCTGATGGGACGGATATGTCCACCTTTGGAGACTGGGTTTACCTTGCATGCCCTTTTTGGTCCGCTGTTTCGGAATTGAGAAAGGGAATTCAAAGAGACATTTCAAGGAGAACACAAATTAGTCAAGATGACATTATTTTTAATATCCTTTTCAGCGCCTGTTACATAAGAACAGAGAGAAGACTTTGGACATAGTTTTCCGATGTGCTTTTCTACCGTGACTACTGACGGACGGTAGTAACAGCCTATAGCTACGCTCCCTTTCGCTCTAATCACACCTATCCACAGTTTAGTGGGTGGACACTTAACGAGATGGCGATAAAGTCCCTGTGACATTTCTTGTGCTCTGCTACAGTTACAGGGCTGTATCAATCAATGAATACAGCCAGAACTGTTTAAACAATGCATTTATTTATTATAGTTGCTTTCCTGAAAGCATGCAATGGATTCTATACAATGAGCTAATCCAGAGAATCTCTAGGTCCAGATCCAGCATCTCCAGTGATGGGTGGGAAGACCTCAGCTTCGTCCTCCACCTCATTCCAAGATAAGAACATCCGTGAGAGCAAACACACGTCCTGTACCGTATGTAATACATGTCCGTACCGTATGTAATACATGGCCTCTGCTTCCTGTCACTAGTGTAGTGGAGCTCCTGCTTTGTAGGTTCTAGTGCTTCCCTGGATACCAGCTGATTGTATGAATCCTGTTGCAAAGTTTACAATCACACCAGACATGAATTTCTAATAGTCACAGTACAAGTTACGGACCCTCTGGAATGTCACGTAAATATTCTCAATTAGGACAGTTTTAGGATGGGGAAACAAATATGATGATATACATTTAGATATTGTTTTCCTCTACAACCTTTGGTATGAGTGATCGCTGATATTATGGTCTTATATGATGGTCTGATTCATCATCATCCCCTGGACTGCTGACAACCTGAGGGGTGAACCTAAGGGGTAAACCAGTGTCATTTGCAGCTGAGAGCCACACTATTATCAGCCAGCTGGGACAGAAACAGTCGACTAATCGCTGCACTGGTCAGAAACAGTTGACCAATCGCCGCGCTAGTCAGGTCGTCTGCATGGTCACAGGGTTTACTCACCATTTCTGAGGCTGTTATTCTTTTTTTAATTTGTTTTTATAGAACTTTATTTGTATGCCATAAAGTGTGCAAACATCACTAAAATGTAACACAGGACACTCGAAGCAGCAAATGTTCACATACCATGCAAATCAACTTGTATGCCTTTAGCCAAACTGTAAATTTCAGCTTAGTCACCAATAAGCTGTAATGGTGAACAGATTTTTTTTATGTAAGTAAACACAATGTGAATTAAAAGTTACAGTTCAAGACTAGTTGATTAGACTGTGTAAATTGTTTTACAGAGTTTATTGGTATTTATTAACACGTGTGAAAATTTATTATGTAAAGAAAATGGAACCTAATTTTTAAAATTGTATGCTGTCAACTCTTGACACGTGTAAATGCTTCCTGTAGCTAATTTGCATATGGAATATATTGGATGTGCGTGTAAAGGTAATAAAACGGCTTTTGTTCTTCATTTAATGTATGTTTATGTTCTTGTTTTAAAATCCATTTGGTCAATTTCCCAAGAATCGTAACAGAAATGTGATGTGCTTGAAATGTCTCGTTCACAAAGCGTTTGACACGGGAGTAGGGGATTTGACCCTCCCCCCGCAAACCATCGAATCCGGTCCTGGTTTTCCTACTGTCTTCGTTCCCTAGTTGTCTTGTATTAAGAGTTTGGACCCTTAGCCAGCTAGCAAAAGACAACTTTTGTGCAATGATTCCGGCTAGCTTTAGAGACTGTGAGGTAAGGACTCTCAGTTATTGAACAGGCCTGAATAAACTGCTGTAAGTTATTTAATGATATGTTTAACTGATTTTAGTACTTTGCGTTCGGATCTCATGTCAAGCGTTGCAAAAAAAACCCCACCAAATCCTGAGTGGTAGGGTGTTGTGTAACAGGAGATACGTGAACATGCACAACATGCTCAGCAGAACTCTAATAAAGCGAGTTTAGTGTTAATCTCTTCGGTTAGAGTATGGAGGTGAACGGGGACTGGTGAGGAATCGTTTTCATATTGGGCAATGAAAACACTTTGAATCGGTCTATTCCTCGGCTAGAGTGCCCGTCGCATTAAGTCTGTTTTTGCTTTTCAGGCATGGAAGGCGGAGGGTCTCGAACTATCTACATCCAGCAACGAGGCCTGCAAGCTGTACGACGCCATACTTACACAGGTGGTTTAGCGAAACGAATTAATCAAAAAAGCATACAGATAAAGAGAAGCCCGAAGGCACATCTCAATATCTCCGGGCCTCAAAATCTCTCTGAGATCTGTTCCTCTCTACGACTACAGCCAATTATGTAAATGTTTACTCCATTCATACATGACTGACATGGCAGAAACATGAATAGATATGACTAAAATAATCACTACGTCGTTTTGTGGTGACTTGGAATATGTAACCTGATGAAACTGTCGTACCTTTCAAAGCTATTACTAGATAAATCTTAAATGATTACATAATTTCCTGTAGTCGTAGATGAGGCAGGTCTCAGAGGCCACTTGGACTGTTGGAGAAAAAGCGTGTGCAGATAATGCTTAAAAATGTGATAAAGCGTGACCGTGATATTCTCACTGATGCTCTGCTCGCCTTTCTCCAGTATGTGACGTGGCGTAATGAGGAGACGCTGGGAGGAATAGAGGGCTGTATGACGGCACTTCAAACAGCTGACCCGAACTTTGGTATGTGAATATTGCTTGGAGGCGTTTTTTTCAGCGAAATTAAACTGTGGCGTCTTGCTGTAAACCTTGAACCTTGTTACTGTAAGCTTTACCAGTAACATCCATAGCGTATTTGAAATAGCATCTGAATGTCCATCCAGCTGAGTCACAGAATGAAGACTCACCTCAAAATAAATAAATAAATACAAAATAAATGCATACATTTTATTGTCATCTTTTCCTCTCTAGCCAGGGCTTTAGCATCATACCATGACAGGGTGTGCTGTAGTGGGGGTCACGTGTCCCTGCTCTGTTTCCTGTAGTGAGGGTCACGTGTCCCTGCTCTGTTTCCTGTAGTGAGGGTCACGTGTCCCTGCTCTGTTTGCTGTAGTGAGGGTCACGTGTCCCTGCTCTGTTTGCTGTAGTGAGGGTCACGTGTCCATGCTCTGTCTGCTGTAGTGAGGGTCACGTGTCCCTGCTCTGTTTGCTATAGTGATGGGTCACGTGATCAGTACCGGGCTACAGCTGGTGGGCACCGGCAGCTCAGTGCTGCGAGATGAAAAGCTGGCGGGTGCGGTGCGGAGGGTGGTGGAGTTGACCCAAGCCCAGGACCTCACGCCCCGGGAGAAGTTGCACGTCCAGGCGGTTGATCTCTTCTCCAGGGGGTGAGGCGTGATCGTGTTTCCCCACCACGTGGAGCACTTAGCAGATGGCCTACTTGTCCTGAATCTATTCTTGTGCTTTTAAAAGGGCTGATTGTAGATGTAGCATTGTACTGCTGGACTAAGTCACGAGTCCACAGCCATTTCAAAAATACCCAGAATGCTGTCTGCTTTTTTAACCTGAGTGTTGCCAGAACTGTCATGTGGAACTGCTCTCAGACTTTACATTGGGTAAACAAAGCTCAGTCTGTCTAACACAGACCCTCGATTGTGATCATGATTCCAATAGTTCTCTGGAGTCATATGAATGAATATATTAAAGAAAGACAGTGATTCATTTGTTGTAGAAATATCATAAGATAAATGTGTGTGTCGTCATTTTAAAATTTCCCTTCATGCAGCTGGTGCCCAGGTGGTTAATGCAATAAGACTGAAGATACTTGTTTTTGACATTTTTAATATCTCCTTGGGTATGGCCCCATATTTATGTTATTGTGATATTTCTGACACCTGCTTCCTGAATGCAGTGTCACCCAGTCCTGTTAAGCTGCTCAGACAGAACTGTGTGTCTCAGAGCCCTTCCTCAAGCCTGCTCCGTGTGGGAAGACATTCTAGTAGAGCACCCTACAGACATGCTCGCACTGAAGTTCTCGCATGATGGCCTCTTCTACCTGGGGGACCAGACCCAGATGAGGGACTCTGTCGCTAGGGTGCTTCCGCACTGGAGGCCACACATGCCCCTGTACAGGTACCCCGCGCTTTGCTGAGCCCTGGAGTCGTTTTAAGTGTGAATGTACTGTGATGTGCAGCTGCTCAATGTCTCCTTCATTAATATTCTCTGTGTTTGCCTGTAGTTTTCTTAAAGGCATGTATTCATTTGGGCTTCTTGAGACTCATTTCTATGACGAAGCTGAGAAAGTAGCAAAGGAGGTAATAATCTTTTACTCTAAACAGCCAGTAAATGTCTTAATGTGAGTATGAAGTACTGTAGAGTATCAGGTAATGCGAGTATGAAGTATTGTACTGTATCTGTACGAGCTTGTCGGCTCTGGATGTCTTTAAGATATGATAGATGATAGTAATAATAGTTATAATAACTTATTTGATAAGCACTGCATGCAAGGACACTGTACAAGGATAAAAAAATAAAATACAATGAAGTAGAATTAGAAAGTAAAAAATTAGAAAGGAAAAAAATTAAAATCTTAATTTTAACAAAAATCGTCACATCCAAAAAGTCACATGTACATACAAACAACATTCTGTCTCATACATAAGCAAGCAGGTGGAGGGAGGTTTTGAGACCGGCTTTAACTCAAGACACAGACCAACATGCACGTAGCTGAAGAGGGAGACTATTCCACAGCTCAGGCCCAGCAACACTAAATGGTCACCAGTAGCTAACCAGAGGCGCGTATCATATGTGTGGAGTCACATGACTTTAACTCTACTGTTTTGACTTTAATCTTGAGCTGAACAGTCTGGAGTGAAAACACTCGATGGAGGAGTAAGCTTGTTCTTCTTGCGTGAAAAGAAGAAGACAACGCAGGGCAGTGTTTTAGACTGAACTATGGGATGAATAATGACCGCTTATGCTGATGAATCAATAAATAATACTTACAAAGGAACCTTGTTAAGAATATTGACAATATTTTATAACATAATTGTAGCCGTTGTGATTTGGAATTCTTCAAAGTCATGATGTTGATATAAAACCAAATCATTCCGTCCTACGGTGAACAGATAAGTGCTCTGGGTATGTGAGTGTTTTGTAACTGCACGCGTGCTGATTGGTTGTTGTGGCTGATTGGCTGGGTGCTCCTCCCCCAGGGTCTTGCTCTCCACCCCCAGGATGGCTGGTCTGTCCACTCCATCGCCCACGTCTATGAGATGAAGGCAGAGGTGGAGAAAAGTCTGAAGTTCATGGCCTCCACAGAAAAAGACTGGGTGGTCAGTGTCCATGTTTTGTAAAATATACAAATACCACATTCAGCATTTTTGGTTTCAAGACATTTTGCGCATTTTGTACTGACTTTCTGTGTTTTATTCTACAGGTGTGTGACATGTTGGCATGTCATAATTACTGGCACTGGGCTCTTTGCCACATTGAGAAGGTAATATTTTAAATTGTCCTTTAATCAAACTAGCTGTGACCATACCTACCACAGAATGTGTGGATATCTCCCATGCCCTTCAACACACCTCCGCAATGCGAGAAACATGAAGTGGACTGTTTTTCTGTTGCTTTGTGAGAGCTTTGCCTTTCTGCAGTGTTGAATTATTGAATCTCGTGTTGTAAATTCTGCGTGTGAT
This sequence comes from Brachyhypopomus occidentalis, assembly GCA_020368025.1. Lineage (NCBI taxonomy): Eukaryota > Metazoa > Chordata > Actinopteri > Gymnotiformes > Hypopomidae > Brachyhypopomus > Brachyhypopomus occidentalis. Next base: position 4,953,262 of record JAGXOD010001351.1, on the reverse strand, counting down.
CTCCAGGGAGAGTACGAAGAAGCTTTGAAAATCTTTGATGAGCAGGTCAGTGGCCAAACGAATTCTTCTCTTGGATGTGTGTGTGCAGTGAGGAGACACGGGGCTCTGAGCACTGGTGTGTGAGGGACTACAGGAGTGGTTGAGGGGGTCGACCTGTGATGGGTCTCACCTGGGAGAGATTCACGGTTAATGGTCTGCATGCTTGATATTAAAGTTAAAATGGTCCTGACCTTCCTAAAGCATGTTACGAGCTTGAGAATATGTGATGTGTAAAGAACATAAGAGCGATGCTGGCTCCCTGCACAGTCTCGAACACAGCTAACACAACGTACTGTCAGCACACCCTGTGTGGCCCAGATGATCTCGGACGACTACGGAAGTACTCTCTACTCTGGCTCCTCTAATCACACTGACTAGAGTTCACAGCTCTTGAGTAACATCTACGATTTATGGAACCTTGGGAAGTGGTGGCTGTACAGTGTCACGACCCAAAGGGTTCTGATTCCCCAGCTTGTTCTGATGCCCTAGGTGTCCCGTCGCTGTCTGCAGTCTGGAGCCATGCTGGACACGGTGGACGCCTGCTCTCTGCTCTACAGGCTGGAAATGGAGGGTGAGGCGTAGGACACACCTGGAATGTCTCCATACACACGCGGGACGTCTCCATACAAACATGGCCTGTCTACATACACACACACACACACACACAGGACGTCTCTCTCTCCATGCACACGCGGGACATCTGTGATTGCTGGTTGGTGTCCTGTTGTTTGGTCCTCGAGGCTGAGAGCCAGCCCTGCATGTCCTGCACATCCAGAGCTCATCACTACTGCCTTAATGGCAAATGCACTGATGCAGCATTTGGCATTAGTACATCCAGCCATTATCTTCATCGCTTGAGTGAGTGTGTGTGTGTTCGTGTGTTTGCACGGCAGGCGTGAGTGTGAAGGAGCAGTACCAGGAGCTGCTGCGTGTCACTGAGCCACACTCCGAGGACCACACTCTGCTCTTCAACGACCTACACTTCCTCATGGTCTCTCAGGGCTGCAGGGACAGTCGCACCACTCAGCGTGTCCTGGACAGCCTGCAGGAGCTGGCCAGGTGAGCTCCTCCCTCGCTCCAAGTTCCCGCAGGGCTGGGGGAAGGGGGCGTGTCACCTGCCGGCTGGCTGTTAAGTAGGGCTGAATTCTGGGAGAGACCAGTGCTCACAGATAGGGTGACTGCATACGGTATGTGATTCCAATTTACCCTGACAGCCATATCACATCCCGAATCTGTAAGGATGCCACTCAGGGGATGGAAAGTGAAAAAGCAGAAAGACATTCTTAAAGAGGACGGGGGTGTCCTGCATGTTTATCACTGGGAGGAGTTCAAGGCTGGAGATCTTCCCACAGACACAGAGAGCAGGTCCCACACATTGAGAAGGCGTGTTTATGCCATTTTTAACAGAATAGCACACAGACTGCGTTAACTTTAATCTGTAACACTTTTACTGTATAGACATAGATGATATGTGATGGTAGACGGATATGATGATCCGTGTTTCTGGGTGTCTGAGGGCCTGGTTTTCCCACGTTGTGTCTCCTGTCCTCTGAGGGTGTGTCTCATATCCTCTGTGCAGAGAGCCAGGAGAGAACACGCAGCTTCAGCTTGCCACCACGGTGGGTTTGCCCATGTGTCAGGCGCTGGTAGAATATAGCCAAGGCAACTACAGCAAGACAGTGGAACTCCTTAAACCACTGCGATACCGTTTTGTGGAGATAGGGGGCAGCGATGCACAGGTCAGTCACACTGTCAAGGATCCCACATCATTCGCAAGATCTGGTAGCAGTACTCACAGTGCATTACTTTACTATGCTCTATGAAAACCCTTTTGAATCTTTGTTTTAAAGAGGGATGTCTTCAGCCAGTTACTTATCCACGCTGCCATGAAGTCAGAAGATAAACACCACCAAAGATTTTCCAGGTGAGGAGCAACCAGACAGCAGACGTCTCTGAAGGCCCTGCTGTCACCTGCTGTGACCTTTTATGTGCAGTGAACCGCAAGTTCTGCATTACTTGTCCAGATTGACGTTCAGAAGTGCTTTGCAGCCTGTGCCACACACCTCATATTAGCACAAATAAATGAATGTCAAGAGTGCAGTTCAGCTAAAGCTGGAGAGAAGAGCGTAAAAGGTTGATTGTGTTAGGTAAGTGCATATTGAAGTGCTCTGTGAAAAGGTGAGTGTTCAGTCTTCGATTGAAGACAGATGGTGGGTGCCAGGACAGGAGAGTTCTGATGCTTCATCCTGAGGGCCTGTGGGTGGAGGAGGTGCACTCCATGCTCGAGAGCAGCATAGTGCAGGGTGGGGTTACCTAACCGTAAACCCTAGAGCAGCATGGTGCAGGGTGGGGTTACCTAACCGTAAACCCTAGAGCAGCATGGTGCAGGGTGGGGTTGACTAACCCTAAACCCTAGAGCAGCATGGTGCAGGGTGGGGTTGACTAACCCTAAACCCTAGAGCTGCGTGGTGCAGGGTGGGGTTGACTAACCCTAAACCCTAGAGCTGCATGGTTCATCGTTTATCTGCGTGTTTTTGTCATTTGCTTGCGTGCGTTCGTCCAGGTGCCTGGTGGTGGAGCGGGAGGCAGCAAGGCCAGGGTCCCTGCTCACACACAGGCTGATGAGGAGAGTCCAGGCCCTGCACGTCTAGCTGACCACACACACCCGCCCAAGCAAAACCACCATGAGACCAGCGCACCTGCGTCAGGGATGCTCCTCTGCACGTTTCCCCTGCAAACCCAGAAAATCACCATTTCAGTACGTTTGATAATGTAATACGAAGCCAATTGATTGCAATACAATGAGCTTTAGATTGGTTTCTCTCGCACACGACTAAAGATTCAATATTAGACGTAGTTTTCAATTTACGTTGTTAGAAGGTAAAAAGTGAGAATATCATCTGTACATCATAAAAACAAAACAGAAAATGTTTATATTAAAAAATTAATAAAAAAAATAATTAAAATTCATTCAGAACATAGTGTTTACATTTCATTTTTTAACGTTTTAAATTATGAGGGATCTGTTAATATTTAAAAATCGTTATATATACAGTATATTCCTTTTATGATCTGGATTAGTTCAGGTGTGAGTATCTCCAGATTAGGGTTTGTTTTTTAAGAACTCAGGGGGTACTGGATGTGCAGGGCCCTGATTGGCCAAACCTCAGTGTGCTGTGTTTGTGTCTAGTGAGATCTACATGAACACACACACACAAAGTCTTGACACGTTAAACAGACACAAACACATTTTGAAGAGAATTTCAAGATTTAGTAGCTACAGGCATCCAGGAGTTTTTTATACTGAAGATCAAAAGAGTTTTAAAACTTCAAATCAGTAATGTGCCACTTGAGTGGTGAAGCTGGTGCCATTTTTGGATGTCAACAATGTCAGTTACCTGTGCTAGAGTCAGAGTCAGAACCCTAACCCTGGCGTCAGAACCCTAACCCTGGCGTCAGAACCCTAACCCTGGAGTCCGAGCCCTAACAGTAAGGTTACATTACTACAGTATCATCTTTATAGTCATATTTTTCCCTCACTATCTCCAGTGGTGTTTTTTGTGTATGACCAGCAGGGGTCAGTAATGTTTCAGTTTTGAGATTGGGTTTTAGATATACAGATATGCTTGCTTGTGTAACTGAATTATTATTATTGTGTAGACTTGTTATTGTCCTAATGTTATTAAAGGCATATTTTATCGTGATGGGTGCATCACGAAGCAGGTGAAGCAAGAGAATCCAGCTCTCTGTCTGCCATGGAAGTGTGGTGCCCTACAGGTATCTGTCTCGTGCATTTTCATAATTGCTGACCTACATGACATGTATATAGAGCAGGCATGGACTAAGGTGAACCTCTGAGTCTGGGGCCACAGCAGGAGAATGGCGCTGCACACCGCTCCCTGCTGGAGACACTCCAGGACCATGTAGGTCGCTGTAGTTGTTCTAGCCACAGCAGATAAAATGCAGGGAGGAACTGTCCAATCAGGAGTGCCGCTCTGCTACAGCTCTGATGGCCTCCTGGTTGCCTCATGACTCCTCATTCTGAAATGGAGACCTTCACGTGTTCAGACCTCCAAATACTGAGATGGTTTACCAAAGGCTGCTGGATATGCAACTGGTTGCCATATTGTATGCTGTATGTCTGAGGCATAGACCACCAGATGGTCAACACATACATACAGTGGTCACACACACCAGACACTCCTCACACGTACAGTGGTCAGACACAAACCTCTGCCTTGTGCCTAAAGATCACACTGTCAGATGCACCTCTCACATTTTATACATGCACAGAAACTGGCTGTAGCAGATCTGCATACTTGCATACTGTGTGGTGGGGGGGCGGGGCAGGGGGCGTGGCAATAAGAACTGAGCTGTGTCATACTGGGGTTTTAATGTGAGTCACCTTAGGGTTGAAACCCCAGAATATCCAATCAGGCCGTGGTTAGCAGTGAGCCAGTAATAACCGGGCAGAGGGGCAGAGGATGGGCCTGGTCAAGTGCTCTTGTCCAGGGCAGCGTACGTTCATTTTGCAGTTGCAGGCTTCAGTTAATATAAACTGTGGCTTTAGGAGCGAATACAAAACTACAGAAGCGAGAAAGGACTTTCGAGAGGTCGGATGCAAGGGAAGGAAGTGATGATGTGAAGAGGAGGAGGAGGGAGACGGAGGAGCACTTCTAAAGCAAAATGTAAATGAGGGAACTGAGGCAGCCTTGAGAGAGGAGGATTGGGAGACAGCCGATAACCCTGCACAGGGCCAGGAAGAGACAGCCTCTCACAGTCTGCACAAGAATTTCAAAGAGTTGGAGAGGCTCTCTGTGTCTTAAAAGGAAGGTCAACAATAAGGTGGTGTGGACAGGAGGAGGAAGGGCCATGAGTCCGACAGGGTTCTGGGCTTCAGCTCAGACATCCTGGACTACTTTGCAGTTGAGCATGAGGGAGCCAGGCAGACAGAAGTCAGGAGGATGAAGGAACAACTGTAACGGCCCAAGCATGACCTACGACCGCATGGCCTACGACCGCATGACCCACGACCGCATGACCCACGACCGCATGACCCACGACCGCATGACCTACGACATGAAATGACAGTTAAGTTTCATGTCTTTAAGGTCAGCTGCATCTATTTGCGATATTACTTATTCAGATATGCAGACACCTGCAGAATGCCCAGGAGAGCTAACGGTTTGACAGGTACACTAAGGTGTGTGTTTGCAACGCACATTTCCCGCTGACATGGTGAAAAAGAAGACTCCTGGGTGGGTGGGGTATATGGGGTGGGTGGGGTATATCGCTCACTCAAGTGAACCGACTGGAGTAGGGGAGGGCGTCACTAGTTTGTGAACGAAATTCGATGTAAGCTCTAGTAGAACAAAATCCTGGACGTTTGTGAAGTTCCGGCCGGACATTTTTTTATGTCTCAAAAAGAGGACGTGTCCGGCTAAAAAAGAATGTCCGGGTAAAAGAGGACGTCTGGTCACCCTAGTTATTCTAATGTGGCCTCCCTCAGACCTTCCTCTCAGTGCTGGGGGTCTGCAGTGCTCTTTCTGTATGGACCCTTTGGTTGATGTTGCTCGTGCATGTCAATGGTGCTGCGCTGGGAGTTTGGGAGTTAAGAACACTGTGTTCAGTGAGTTCACAGCTGAGCAATTGGAGAAGCAGCCGTGTGTTCACAGAGCTTCTAGTGCACTGAGTGACTACACTTTTGGATTTGTAGAGCTGATGTTGAATTCCAATTACATTTTCACTTGTTAACATATGCAAAAGCAAATTTCGCATATGATAGTCTTGTAATTGTGTGATGCTGATTAAGTAGCTCGATATGTGGATGTGTGTGTGTGTGTGTCTGTGTGAGATAAGGCACCTGCTCTGATCAGAAGAAGCTCAGTGTCGCTAGGCGAGAGAAATCAGGGCCAGACTAAATGAGACCTGGCTGAACACTGCTGCAGTCCTCTTGCAAGGCATTGTGGGAAGGGTCTGTACCATTTCAAAGACAGATGTTTTCTCGCAGTGGTCCGGTGCAGCCACAGTAGGTGATGACAGCTACACCCAGCACCATCAGAGAGATGGCAGGAGGGATGAGAAATGTCTCTGCATCTGTTAAGCACCCATAAACCCTAGTGACCAAACTGTGTCTGCAGTCTACTCCTAGCATTCAAGAAGAAAGTTAGATGCTTTAAAAAGCTAATATTGTATATATTGTTATACATGTTGCTTTTTGGAATGTAGCATATACTCCTATACTACAGGAGCAATAAGCAGAAGAACTAAACAAGGAGGAATGAATGAATCCACGCATAATGTAAAACATTCAAATTCTGCTCAGAGTTAAACAAAATGGTAACTTTGCATAAATTTCTTGTTGTCAATCAACAGATGTAATACTGCAATGAAAAAAATTCTCTTTTGTGAATTGAACTGATAAACACTAGTACCTGGAGTGTACGTGTAGACAGCATCTGTGCGGTTGCCCTGGGGATGAAAGAACAATTCCTGAGCATGCCTTTCTCTCCACACACTATCTGTATGATTAGGGTTTGGATTAGGATTACCTCTGCCCTTTAGGATTAGGATTAACTCTGCCCTTTAGGGTTAAAGTTAGGGTTGGGATTAATTCCTCCTTCTAGGGTTAGAGTTAGGGTTAGGATTAACTCCTCCCTCTAGGGTTAGGACATGGATTAACTCCACCCTCTAGGTTTAGGGTTAGGATGAACTCCTCCCTCTAGGGTTAGGGTTAGTATTAGGATTAACTCCTCCCTCTAGATTTAGGGTTAGGATTAATTCATGATCGCAAGTGGTTAAACCCGCAAGTTAAAATGTTAGAGGTATGAATGTTAGAGGCAAGTTCTTCTCAAAGTGTACATATTCTCAACCTCTCTGCGCAGTCTCTTTTAAAGACAATATGTTGCTATTTCAGCAAATGAGGTTCAGCTCCTGCATATAATAATAATAATAATAATAATAATAATAAGCAGACTGTGACAAAATGCCAACAGTTCCACATGTGTATAGTTTTATTCAGATGCAATAGTGGGTGAAGTAAGATCCAAGCAGATGCTATTTTCTCCTGTAACCTTGACACAAATTTATCACATCAGCTCTGTGAGTTATTCTTAGCAGGAAGATGGAGGTTTCACAATGAGACAGGTGTCTGAGAACGAGTGCTGCTCTGCAATGTCAAAACCACCAGCAGTGCTGCTTTGGTCTCCAGGGTGCTGCCTCTGCTCTCCTGCCCTCTGTGCTCCAGCACTGGGGTTCTCACCCAGGAAGCCACTGGCAGCACAGCGTTGGGGTTAGGGTTAAGGGTTTGGGTTAGGGGTTAGGGTTAAGGGTTAGGGTTTGGGTTAGGGGTTAGGGTTAAAGATTAGGGTTAGGGTTAAAGAGGTGTGTGGTTATAGTTGGGGTTAAAGATTAGGGTTCAGGTTAAAGAGGTGTGTGGTTAGGGTTAAAGATTAGGGTTAGGGTTAAAGAGGTGTGTGGTTAGGGTTGGGGTTAAAGATTAGGGTTCAGGTTAAATAGCTGTGTGGTTACGGCACTGTGTTGAGTCCTGGCCACTGACTCAGGACAGGCTGTCCAGCACCTCCGGCAGGCGGGTAGATCATGTGCCCAAATCATTCTGGGGGTTTAACATTTCTCCTGGATTAGGACTGCCCTGGATTATCACACAGCAGGAAGATGATGTACAGAGAGAGAAAGGACATGTGGTTGATGGGGTGTTTCTTTCCCTTTCTGTATATTTTACCCTGCAGTTTCATGGGGAGATTTGTATATAAAGCAGAACAAGCTGTCTTGCTGATGAGTGTTTGATGTAAATGTGAAAACATTAGAATTTGCACACTGTGACGGTAAAGGCAGAGCTGGCATCCTCAACACGGCCATGTCGTGTTTCTTTTGTCTGCGTTCGTATCGAACCGCATCATAGAGTTCAGAGTCTGCATTTTGGCATCTCTGTTGGATTCACTTACCCAACATAAGAGTCTGAAGAAGAATCTAGGGATTGATTATTCCTGTCCACTCTGAATGGAGCTGAAGGACCCTGCAGCTCTGGAGCACCTGGTGCCCACGCCTGGCTGAGCTGTTCAGTGTGACCCAGACAAGAGTGGCTGAGCTGTTCAGTGACCCAGACAGTGTGGCTGAGGTGTTCAGTGTGACCCAGACAAGAGTGGCTGAGCTGTTCAGTGTGACCCAGACAAGAGTGGCTGAGCTGTTCAGTGTGACCCAGACAGTGTGGCTGAGCTGTTCAGTGACCCAGACAGTGTGGCTGAGGTGTTCAGTGTGACCCAGACAAGAGTGGCTGAGCTGTTCGGTGACCCAGACAGTGTGGCTGAGGTGTTCAGTGTGACTGAACTGTTCAGTGTGACCCAGACAGTGTGGCCGAGGTGTTCGGTGTGACCCAGAAAGTGCTAGTCAGATGGAGCTTCACAAGCTACAGATCTGTGTGCTTATGGTGCAACAGAAGCACATTCTCCAACAATCTAGGAAACGTTTCACACACTCTGGGTTCATGTATTTATTTATAGATAAACAGTTAATTTTAGCCCTTTTATTCTGTCTGGATCATTTGTGTGCAATTGTACAATGTATTTGTAAACTCTGTTCCCATGTGTACACTGAGGCTTGGAGAATGTCCATTTTAATGTTCTGCAGTTGTGGCTTATTGTGTATTTTTGTTTTATAAACAGACAGGAATATGGGATCAAGTAATTCTATTAGGTTTATTTAATAACAAGGAACTAATACAAAATGTAGAACACCACCCTAATGTGGGGGCTTTGCTTAGAGTTTAGAGAGGACGGAAAAATAGTCAAGGTGAAGTGGAATATAAACAGGAGTGTGTAAGCATGCGAGGTCTCATGGTCTCATGCTCCACGTTCTTCCCTGTTGTGGTTTTGATTTGCTGCAATGTTGGGCAGTTTCAGGCTGTTTATCACCATAGAAACAGCAGCATCACCTCATGTGGAGATAATGTGCTGAGATTTAAATTAAAGGTCATTGTGCCTAAAATGCTGCATACAAAAAATGTTAGTGATTAAAAAGAAAGACAGTGACAACATTATCCTGGAATTTTGCAACACGCTTTATTTAAAAAATAGTTGGATTTTATAGAATGAAATTTAGTGCACCACCTAATATAGATATTTATAGTGTTTTACAAGTAGTAAATAAACCTCCACAGGACAAAGTTGGGTGAACAGGATATTCAAACTGCCACCCACCATCACTGCATTAACCCAGCACTCAGGGTGGTGGGGGCGGGGCATCATTCCAGCCCCTCCTCTCCGCCGAGAACGGCCACTCGGGAACAGCGTGTCAAAGACAGAACAGAACACCTGGATAATATCTGTGAGCAACACGGGCACAAAATAAAGAGCACAAGCAAACAGCAACATGCAACAGCCGGACCAATGCAGGAATAAGGGATTAATGACACACAGGAAAACACTGGCGGAGAATGGACAAGTGAGAACAGGTCTGATCTACTCCCACAACACACCAGGCAGCTGAGAACACGTCTGATCTATAGCCGGAACACACCAGGCAGGTCTGATATACTCCCAGAACACACCGCGTTTTAAGGCTGACAGTTCTCTGCTGGCCACTCTGAGGAATCTGGAGGAATTTAGACAGCGAGGTGAATGTGTGAAGCGTTAGCATCTGAACACTAGCAGAGAGACATCTCCCCAAAACTAGATGATTTTGTGGTAAGTATATTGGTTTGATCCAATTATGCAAAAGTTTGAAAGGAGATGTTTCTGAAAGCACACAGAGCATTTGCCAAATCTGTTCCTGTATGAAGTGCAAACCAAAATGAAAGCTTCTGTTTTGACATTACGGCATTAATGTCAAACTGGTACATCTTCAAAATGAAATTTCTGTCATGATAGAAGTCTTTACACAGCACTAAGATCATATTTAAATGAAGCGGATACAAGGAAAAAAGAAAAAAAAAAGACTGGAATAAAGACAAAAATGACAATCAATAAAAACAGAAAAGTAACATTTACATGTTCAACTCTTAAAAGTAACATTTACATATTAACTCAAACAGGGCATTTGTTTGGCCCAGGTATAACACACAGCATTTCTAACACCGCGGGACAATTTCAAAATGATTCAGAATATTAAAACCAGTTGTAGGCAAGCGATACAGTTGTTAGTTTTGCATAATATAATTTATCTTCAAATTCCTTCATTTACACCTTGTCTGACTGTAGCCTAATGTGTGTTTAGGGTAATGAAAATTATTTATTCATGTAAGGTCTTCATGTAAGGTCACAGTAATAGTGAAAATCTTCAAAAATGATGGTTTCTTACGCAGAGACATTGGGAGCTGGCATCTGTACGAAGACATTAGCGTGTTGAACCGGAGCAGTCACCATGTTACCATCAAAGAGAATTACTCATTTCTATTCCCCTGACCTCTGTATGGACGATGCTGATCTGATGTCAACACACAATCAGAGCACATCTTCTAAAATCTAAAGCGCCAACCACCTCTGGGCCCTGACTGTCTCAATTCAATATTCCCTGCAGTACAGTAAACAGAAACACCATGTCTTAGGCACCAAGACCTCGTTAGATGAATTGGTGTTTATTATAAGCATGGCAAACAATCCCCAACCTCGGACAATTAAGAAATCACATCCAGGCAGGTCAGGAGACGGTGAGCTGCCGCTGATCCAGTCGTCAGGCAGCAGCGTCAGCCGTGACAGAATCATTTGTGTGCAGCAATTAAACGTAACGAACCTCCAGCTGAGAGAGACGCCATTTTACTTCAGGCCTTGTTTACCTCAGGAATCATCAGTGCTGATCAAGCCCCTTCCACTCAGCCATGGGCGGTAGACTTAGAGATAGTTGGCAGGACGGATTCAGCCACCAGAACAGCAACCAAAACTAGAGACAGTAACAGGAATGTCGTCCGAAACGCAAACAGTCAAGACGTCTGAGCCTCATTCCCGATGCCCAAAATAAACAATGAAAAGACAGACAAGACGAGGGAAGAGGAACTCTGACTGAACAGCTCAGGTGTTCAAGAGCAGACTGTGGGGTTCAGTGGGGACACGGCTCTGTGGGGGACATTGCTCTGTGGGGACACTACCCTGTTAACTTTAACAGACGTGTACTGTTCTTTTGCTCCATTTCAGAGAGACCCGTAAAACTGTACAACACTGCATCTACAATGGAATTATAGTTACTCAGCATGTTCATCTGATTTTAGACAGGGCAATATGAGGTCAATTGCGTATAAAGTTACTATATATAGAATATACAGAAATACAGTCAGTTGGGCTTTACCTGGTCTCTCTTCACAATTATGGAACATCGAGACCATCTGAGATCTCCAGAGCAACCTTCCTCAGGCCACCCCTACGTAATCTCCATCCCTACGTAATCTCCATTCATACGTAGTCTACATCCCTACGTAGTCTCCAACCCTACGTAATCTCCCCTGAGGCAGGCTCTTGTTTGGAGTTGCATAAAGTTGAGAATTAAAGGGGCTGGCAAAAAAAAATAAAAAATATGCAAATTAGAAAGCATCCATCCAGTGGCACGAGGAAAAGTGTCCTGGGAATCAAAGACAGCAGCACGCTAAGAAACACAGGAGAGTTGAACATACGAACGCTGTTCAGACCAGACTGGGAGTTCTCAGGCCTCTGCATCTTCTTCTTGTGCAGGGTGAGTTGAGCATTAGCAAAGCACCACAGTTCTGCTTGTCATGATTTTTCCTCCTTCCTGCAAAGGTTCATTAGTGCTAAATAAAAGTGTACAAAAGAACAGGAGGACAAAAAGGAAGTGGTGGGCGGGACTTCCGGCACGCCACCACAGGTCTTATGCCCTCTTCTTGTGACGTGACGTGGGAACAGAGGGAAGCAGCCATGAGTCTGTACAGGGGAGGTGTAGAAGAGCTGGGGGAGAAAGTTAGAGGACGTGGCCAATGGCAGGAGGGTGGGGCAGCCTCCAAAGTCCGTCCAATAAATACACCACAAGGCCCCATCCCCAGCCCTGCTGTCCATGGCCAGCCTATGCATCATACTTCTTCCCTGTTCGGTGGATCTGGTGGAACAGCGTTATGGAGAAGGCCATGCCCAGGAGCTGCAACACAACACACAGAGATGCAGGAGACATGAGTGACACGCAGAAGACATGAGTGAGATGCAGACAGAGCACTGCTGGAACACACCCATCCACACACAGACACACACACTATGTAGGGACCCTCCCATACTACAATCTCACCCCTTCCCCACTACAGCCTCACCCCTCCCCCCCTACAGTCTTCCCCCTCCCCCACTACAGCCTCACCCCTCCCCCACTACGGTCTTCCCCCTCCTCCACTACAGCCTCACCCCTCCCCCCCTACAGTCTTCCCCCTCCCCCACTACAGTCTCACCCCTCCCCCCCTACAGTCTTCCCCCTCCCCCACTACAGCCTCACCCCTCCCCCACTACGGTCTTCCCCCCCCTCCTCCACTACAGCCTCACCCCTCCCCCACTACGGTCTTCCCCCTCCCCCACTACAGCCTCACCCCTCCCCCACTACGGTTTTCCCCCTCCCCCACTACAGTCTCACCCCTTCCCCACTACGGTCTTCCCCCTCCCCCACTACAGTCTCACCCCTTCCCCACTACCGTCAATCCCCTCCCCGACTACGGTCTTCCCCCTCCCCCACTACAGTCTCACCCCTCCCCCCCTACGGTCTCAACCCCTCCCCCCCTACAGTCCAACACAGATGGGCTCTGTCCAACACATGCAACCCACTGATGATGACAACCCACTGCACTGATGTGAGACCTGTCTAAGAGTCTAGGAAGAGCAGCGCACACACCAGAATACTGAGCTCTGTGCAGAGAGAGACACACCAACACGCTGAGCTGTGTGGGGGAGAAAGACGCATTCACACACACACCAACACACTGAGCTGTGTGGGGGAGAAAGACGCATTCACACACACACGCACACACACACTGAGCTGTGTGGGGGAGAAAGACGCATTCACACACAAACGCACACACTGAGCTGTGTGGGGGAGAAAGACGCATTCACACACACACCAACACACACACACACTGAGCTGTGTTTTCAGTTGACCTTGCTACGTCTCAAACGGACACCTTTGTTTCAGCAGAGCAGTGTGCAACAGCTACAAAACCTCCTCATTTACCCCAACCTCACAGATGGCGAACACACACACGCATATACATACAAACGTACACACCCCCCAACATACACATATACACGCGTGTACATACAAACATGTACACACACCCCAACATACACATATACACGCGTATACATACAAACATGTACACACACCCCAACATACACATATACACGCGTATACATACAAACATGTACACACACCCCAACATACACATATACACGCGTATACATACAAACATGTACACACACCCCAACATACACATATACACGCGTATACATACAAACATGTAAAGACACACACACACACGTGCAGTATACATACATGTACACAGACACACACACACACACACACCAACAAATGAGAAAATCAGACCTGAACAACCACAATGCACATGCCAATCGTGCCGAGCAGGTGTTTGTTGTCATCCAGCCACTCTTCCACCTTCTCGAAGCAGCCCTGTAGGAACACACACACACACACACACACACACACACAACATTTCACGCAAGCACAGCAGGAAAACAGCACAACAGTAGGTCAGAACATTGACAGAACTGGAGCTTTTCTCCTGTAACATAGGGTCAGGTTTCGTAGAGTCAGGGATAGTGCTGATGTAAAGAAAGACTCCCCAAACATATGACCTTTAGAATAAGACACATGGCTTTTATGAATTATCACGCTGAATTTTTCTGGATCACTCTGGTCCTCAGGAATCTGCTTCCAGGGTTAGGGTTAGGTTAGGTGCTTCCATCAGCTTGTATATAGCATACTGTATATAAACATACTGTAACTGTAAACATACTGTAATGATATACATATTGTAACTGTAACTTTCGTAGTTAAGAAAAACCTTCTTTTCAAAGTTAAAAAAAAAACATTCTTTGTTTTCTAAAAAGAAAATAATGTAAGTAGTCAAACTATAACCTGCCATTTTACCCCACAATGTCCCTTATCTTTCTGTCTCACACACACACACATTCACGCAAACAGGCACACACGCACAGTTTTTCAAGGAAAGGTTATAAAAGCTCTAAGAAGCTTCACCTCATGTCATTTAATTTCTCAGTAAGGGTATTTTTTAGGTTAAAAGAAGTCAGGAAACTTTCTGCTCTTTCTGTGACACTAATGCAATGTAGTGGAGGTCTGAACAGATGAATAAATCGCTTGAGGCTTTTACACCAGTCATTACACCAACTTTGTTTCATCTATGTTGATAATAATTCAGCACCACATCTTTCCGTTTGTCCAGTGATGCCTTCATCCTAGTATACCTCCCATGTCTGCTTTTCCAATGTTATGAAAAAAAGCAGAGACAACCCACAGATGAACAGTTCAGATGAGCAGCAGACACCCCCACAGACGAAGAGTTCAGACGAGCAGCAAAGACATGGGTGTGTCTGCTCCTCGTCTGAACTGTTTGTCTGTGGGTGTGTCTGCTCCTCGTCTGAACTGTTTGTCTAGCAGAGACACCCACAGACGAACAGTTCTCCCTGGAGAACAGCAGCAGAGACACCCTCTCTCTTGCTCAATAACTCTGTCCCAAAAAGTGACATTTTCACTAGCGGCACAGAAAGGAAGGACAATATTGTGTGTGGGTGTGTGTGTGTGTGTGTGTTCCTGACACATCCTGATAACCTTAATGAACATAAATTACTTGCCAACTTATTACCTCCTATTATATTATTACTGTTCATGAAAACTAACAAAACAATTTATGCGACTAATGGTATTGTCCATTACACTCATCAACTCATTACCCATACAAAAAAGTCATTGTTTTGTCTGTTTTGTAAAGGTCTGTTGTGCTGTGCTGGGGGTGTTAATTGTTTCGTAAAGGGGTTGTGGTCTGGAGGCGACAAGCACTCACCCGTTTCCAGAAGGCGTTGGTGGTATTGCGCCCACACTCCTGGTAGTGTTCTTCACAGCAGCGGTCAGGCACCACCTTCTCCTTCAGAGCCTCGTGCCAGTCGGTGAACCCGGTCACTCCACAGCACTGCCACTGCGCCAGAGAGACAGCAGGAGGCTGGCATTACAAAACTCTGGGAGGGGAGGTCACTCGGAGGTGGGAGTGGGGGGGGAGGGGTGTTGGAGGTCACACTGGAGTGGGGGGAGTCACTCTGGGAGGGACAGGGCACTCTGTAGGGGCGGGACAATCTGGGAGGGGTGGGGCACTCTGGAGGGTCGGGGGACTCTGACCCACGTCTGCTCCTCAGGTTCCAAGTGTACTGTTTTGTGTACTGTTTTGGCTGCAGTGGTTTCCAACGGTGCTTGTTGACATGGAGATAGCCATGTCATCTATACCAAGTTCTTCCAAAAATAATAGTAGGAAGACACATCACGGGCACCATATGATCAGTGTGTGTGTGCACACAGTCCCAGAGTGGTGATGTGTGTGTGAGCACAGGCTCAGTGTGGTGATGTGTGTGTGAACACAGGCTTAAGGTGTTGATGTGTGTGTGTGTGTGCACACAGCACCAGGGTGGTGATAACCCACTGCACTGATGTGAAACTTGTCGGCTGAGAAGAGTGTACACACAGCAGCACACAGAGCTGTGTGTGGAGGTTTGTATGCTTGCCTCAGCTTGGATGATGTTCCAGGCATTCCTCAGACCAATGTTGCTGTCTGAATAGTAGAGGGACAGACCATCTTTCAGATCCTGTTTGGCGTTCTTACTGACCTGAGAACAGCAACAGAGCCTGGATTAAACCTGGATTAACCACTAATCTCCAATTGACAATAGGAAAGATATTTGACACAGAGAGATTACACTGATGAAGAGATGTCTAATCCCTACTTAAGAGAAAAACCCCTTCTGTGACTTCCTCGGTCTAATCCATCTACTCAATCTGGTGCCACTTTTAGTCTAATCCGTTTACTCAAACTAGTGCTGCTATATAAATACTAGGTCATTAGCTGAGAGGAATGGACTGATCTAGCTCTAAAATAGGGCAGCACAGCTGAGGAGAACAGAGACAGAATACATGATCATTCTCAGATACATTTTCCACTTGAGTGGACATCATGGCATGGGGGATAAATATTACATCAGAAGTCTTAATGAGACATGGAGGCACAGAGCTGTTTCAGGCAGCTGCCGTCGTGGACAGAAGGAAGCATGGCGGCCGGTGGTGGCCGCAGATGCAGCCCTGAGCCTGAGCCCTGAGACGGAGACTGAGCCCTGAGCCTGAGCCCTGAGACGGAGACTGAGCCCTGAGACTGAGCCCTGAGAAGGAGACTGAGCCCTGAGAAGGAGTCTGAGCCCTGAGACTGAGCCCTGAGACTGAGCCCTGAGCCTGAGCCCTGAGATGGAGACTGAGCCCTGAGAAGGAGTCTGAGCCCTGAGACTGAGCCCTGAGACTGAGCCCTGAGACTGAGCCCTGAGACTGAGCCCCAACTTGTCTCAGAGGAGAGCGAAACAGCATGATGATTACAGGTGATGCTCTTAGAAATCTCTTTTTTGGATAGACTCCTAACCTGTCAGCTTTAACACTGTCGTATTCACAGGCACAAGGAACGCTTTGTTCCACTACAAAGAACTCACAAAAGCATCAGAAATATCAGAGATAAAAAAAATTCTTTTTCATGTTTAATTAAAAAATCTACAGTTCATAAAGCATGTCCTTGGTTGACATCCAGGATACAGCAATGCATCCAGCCATTCAGTGTGTGTGTGTGCATGTGTGCATATGTGTCTTTGCGTGCATGTGTGTTTGCCCATACATTTCTACCTGCATACGTGTGTGTGCATATTTACGTATGCATGTCTACGTGTGTGTGTATATGCATACATATGTGTGTTTGCATGCATGCATGAATGTGTGTATGTTTGCCTATGCATGTGTGTGCGTGTGTATGCGTGCATGTGTGTATGTGTTCACATGTACTGTACTGCTCCTGTACTGTATTGTACTGATCAGCCTCCCACTCAGACCCCACCCCCGACACACACACACACACACACACACACATATATATGAGGGCATGCTGTATCCCCCATTCTCTGCCTAGTTGAATAGTGATAGTGGCATGAACTGCTCAGCAGAAAGTAGGTGTCCCACTTACACCCAGAACACTGAAGGTTACAGTCACCTCATCAGAGAAAAGATACGCAGAGGTCGAGAAAATTGAGAGGGTTAGAGCAGGGTTAGGGTCAGGGTTAGGGTCAGGGGCAGGGTCAGGATTATACTGGGGAACATCTGAAGTGCTCCCTTAATAACATCTGAAGTGCTCCCTTAATAACATGTACAATTCGAGTCTTTGCTGTTGTGCAGAACTGTAATTTCCACTGTGCATCAGGCCCAGAGCTGCAGACTTTGCTGTTCTGAATAACAGCGTAAGACTGACGGCACTCGAAATCCGACCTTCATTTCTGATACAGTGGTTACTGAGGGGGAGTCTATTTGATGATGTGTGTTGACAATAACAACCGTGCTCTAACGAGGGGGCAGTTCTAGCTCGTAACGAAGCCATCGATCAATCTTAAGTTTATTTGCATGACCTCTGGTAATGTTTAAGAATGTTCAGCAGGAAGCAAACTCACACTCGGTCCAGATGACGGCGTGCAGCCTAGCAGCTCAGCACCCGCCTGTGTATCCTCACCTCTCCCTTCTCTCTCCATCAGGATTTGACACGTCAAAGCCACTTGCAACAGCAGCTTCCAATTACAGCTGTATCTTATAATGGGTAACCAGATTAAAAACACGTGTGCGTGTGTGGATATTTCAGTACACTTTCTAATGGGTTTAATTTCAATGTCCAGGATGCACCACTGCACACGCTGAATCTCTCTCTCTCTCTCTCTGTGTCGTCGTGTGTGTGTGAAAGCTCGCCTACTAACTCAGTTTGGGGTCCACTGAGACACACGCTGAGCCTATGGGGGTCGTCCTGTGTTGCACATTTGCCAAAAGAAAAAAAAAATCAAAAGATGTTTTATGTATTTCAGGCTGGGCTGTTTAAAATCACTATTCACAAAAATTCAAAGGAATTCAATCTTTCAGGACCTACGCGGAATTACTGCCATTGGGAAGTGGAACATGTGTGACCCACATTCTCATCCTTTCCTGGAGTTTGCAGTTTGCCACCTCTCTGTATTCCTGAAACACCCCCTCCCCTGAACCATGGTGCAGATCTCCGCCTCGCGCTGGCAGAGTCGGGCCGTTAGCTGGAGACCGTGTGTCCTGCTGAGATCCTGTAATCAGCTCCACCACACGGCCCCATCACTCCGCTGACCACAGTGATCATACAGCAGGACATTTAACACACCACTGCACAGACCAAGGTCACTGGTTACATATGAAACTGGAACAGTGTGAGGAAAGGCAAGTTTATATATAGCAGCTCTTGTACACTCGTACTCACTCAAAGTGCTCAACGTGAGGCAGGACATCTAACTAGGGTTAGATCTCACCCTGGACTGGTGGGGTTCAGGTAGTGTTGGTTTGGAGGGAGTTCTAGGGGTGTTGGTTTGGAGGGAGGTTCTAGTAGTGTTGGTTTGGAGGGAGGTTCTAGTAGTGTTGGTTTGGAGGGAGTTCTAGGGGTGTTGGTTTGGGGGAGGTTCTAGTAGTGTTGGTTTTTAGGGAGTTCTAGGGGTGTTGGTTTGGGGGAAGTTCGAGGGGTGTTGGTTTGGGGGAGGTTCTAGGAGTGTTGGTTTGGAGGAAGTACTAGGAGTGTTGGTTTGGAGGAAGTACTAGGAGTGTTGGTTTGGGGGAAGTCATAGGGGTGGTGGTTTGAGGATTCCAGTTTATCCTGACATAGACAAGCCGTGGCGACATTACTAGAGTCCTGGTGCGCTGGTGCAGTAAACCCTCTGAATAACCTCAGTGCTGCTGGCGTTCAGAATGTGTGCGGGTCAGGCTGACAAACTGCAGCACACGCTGACGTCGCTAAACCACAGCTACAACCCAAAATGAAGCGCCAAGGGCTTAAGCCCTCCTTGAGCACGGGGCAGGAGGCCCGCTCCAGACAGCCTACAGAGGAAAGGGATTAAACTCTGCATGCATGCTCCTTCGACTACATTTCCAGAAATTATATTAATTCCTCAGAATAACTGGCAGTCCTTTAGTATGTAATCACTGTTGCTCTGACCTAACAGTGCTGAGAGGCAGGAGGCTCACAGCCCTGATCTGTGTGTGAGCTTCCAGCAGAAAGCACCTGCTTCCACTCCCGGCTCGGACGGCTGCATTCGGCATGGCTCCAGCTCAGTGAGGTCACAAGCGTAAGGATGGATGCTCTAATCTGTTGCCTGGCCTCCGCCATCTGCTGTAGTCAGATGGCAGGTCACCACAGGGCCAGCCCTTTTGTGTGTGTGTGTGTGTGTGTGTGTGTGTGTGTGTGAGAGCGTGTATGTACCACACTGTAATGCGCACTGTGTATTCAGGCAAGACCGACTGCATGCATACTACAAGCCCTCACTATGCAAGACAACACTCGATGAGGGGGTTGCTATTGTCATGCTGTTGCCCTGACTACAAACAGCCATACCCCGACTATAAGGGAAAGACATTATGTGACAATTAAGCAATAATTACAGTGTCTATGGTAATTAGCTATGATAATTAATGTTTGTGATTGGTAGATCAAAATAAGCTGAATTATAGCTCTTTCTGATCGTCTCTGCCAGGTGGGGCTAGAGTCCTTCTCTCACCTGCTCCTAACCCTAACCTAACCCTTAACCCCTAACCTTAACCCTCTGATCACCTCTGCCAGGCGAGGATTTAACAGTCAGTGAAGCTAATGCACTAGGGAGAAGTGGGCTTAACAGTCAGTGAAGCTAATGCACTAGGGAGAAGTGGGCTTAACAGTTAGTGAAGCTAATGCACTAGGGAGAAGTGGGCTTAACAGTCAGTGAAGCTAGTGCACTAGGGAGAAGTGGGCTTAACAGTCAGTGAAGCTAGTGCACTAGGGAGAAGTGGGCTTAACAGTCAGTGAAGCTAATGCACTAGGGAGAAGTGGGCTTAACAGTCAGTGAAGCTAGTGCACTAGGGAGAAGTGGGCTTAACAGACAGTGAAGCTAGTGCACTAGGGAGAAGTGGGCTTAAGAGCATCTGTTGTGTAACACTTGTGGCTTTGTCAAAGGAGACAGCAGACTCCCCCGTATCACTAATGGGACAGTAATCCTGGTGGATTAGCGGAGAGGTCAGTCAGTGCTGTAGTGACTGGCTCAGTAATCTCAGACCCGACAGTGGGGAGGAAGCCCGGAGGTGATGAGCACAAACCTCCTGAGACCGGACCAGTTTAGAGATGTCCAGTACAACATCACGTAAATGCTATTACTCAGCACCAACTGGCCATGATCAGGAACCACTGTGCAGAGTGACCTTTGGCCTTTGGGTAATTCCTAAAGCATGAAAGGTCACCCATCTTAGACAAGACAGCAGTCCTCGGTAACCTTGATGGACATCTGTGAGAGCAACACTGAAATGATGAGTGAGATGAGTCTCAATACCGTATCAGGGAGTAGCAGTGTGCATGCGTGCGTGCGTGTGTGCGTGTGTGTGTGTGTGTGCGTGTGCTTACCTCATCTGAGTACACGAAGAAGAGGATGAGCAAGATCAGCTCTGCCAGCAAAATAATCATCAAGACGATGAAGAACTGAAGCAAGACAAGAGTGAGAGAGTGAACAGGAGGAGAAGGAGGAGGAGGAAGAAGAGGGGGAGGAGGAGGAGAGGGAGGAGGAGACAGAACCCTGTGGCTGCTCAAATGAATCACACTTCAAATACACTCACCTTCTCTCCCTCCCATTCACTCCTTCTGCTAAATATTCCACCAGCCTTCTACACAGCGTGAGCGCGTATACATGAGCTCAGAGATCTCGGTTCGATTCCCATCTGTCTGCACTGATCTCAGCTGTGTGTGAAGTGAAGCCACATCTCCAGCTGGAGACCACTTGTTTATTGAAACTGTAATGCTGTTCTGCTTGATTAGTTTACTACAGTCTTTCCCCACTATTACACAGAAAACACTTGTGTTGCCAGTATATGAACAAACTGATGGCAAACACTGTTTGTGTGTGTGTGTGTGTGTGTGTGTGTGTGTGTGTGAGAGAGAGAGAGAGAGAGAGAAATGTTGGGTGAGTCGCATGTTTCTGTCTGGGTCATTCTACTCCTGAATAAAAGTCCATAAAAGTGGATAAAGACAGGAAGGAATTCTGAGACTGAGAGCATTGAACACTGGTATTAAAGTTCTGGGTCTGCTGTTTGACATCCTGCTTATATTGCTGTTCATTTTTGGCTGGATGGAGATACTGAACAATTCATGAACAAAACGTTACGCTACAGAAAACTCTGTTTCAGTTTCCTCAGTGTAAAAATGTCATAAATTAATTGCAATAAATGTAGGTGAACAGGTCATAAACTTTTCAAAGAAAAGCTGAGTGGGGTGAGCATGGACAGGAAGCCCGTGGTGCAGGCTCTGATCTGCCCCCTCGCCCTCTCACTCATCTAACCCCCTCAAAGACTCCCCTAAAGGCCTTGATGTGATAAACACTTAACCACTCAAACAAGTTAAATGAAAAGACTTTCAAATGTATTCAGGCAATTAAGGTTTATTTAAAGAGGAGGAGGTGTAGGCATGTTTACTGTGGTGATGGTGCATTCTGGGATAGGGTGTGTGGGCGGGGCTTTACTCACACTCAGGAGCAGGCACTTGTTTTCCTTGATGGCACCTATGCAACCGAGGAAGCCGGTCACCATGACGATGGCGCCTATGGCAATAACCAGGTTGGCAGCAGACAGGGATGGGAAGGAGGGTGAAAAGGTGGCAAAGCTGCCCTGAGATACAGCCAACCAAATCCCCACGCCCAGCAGCCCACAGCCACACAACTAGAGAGAGAGGGGTGGGGGGAGAGGGGAGGAGAAAGAGAGAAATATTCTGTTTACATAAGAGTTCTGTAGAGGGGTGACAGATTGGTTTTTCTTCCACAGGCATCATTTCCTTCCATTACAGCAGCAGAACAGCACCATGGAGGCAGGAGGAGGAGCTGAAGGATCTCCGCTCAGCTGAGGATCCAACGCAGTGGTGCATGTGGTGCTGCGGCCTGAGCAGGACGCACCGTTGAGAGGCACGCGGCTTAGACTCTTCTCCCCCCTCAAGACACCAACAGAGCAAATACTGCTGTGCTCTAATGAAATCCTCCGGGAGGCGCAATCCCCCCTGGTGTTACTGCCCTCTCTACACTGACAGGTCAGTGTGAGCACGGGGTAACAAGGCAGCCTACACATTACAGCCATCCTGAATGCGAGTGAACGAACCAAGCAGAGAACGGCAAGGGATTAGGGGATTGAGATGTATTTGAGAAACTGTGTGTGTGTGTGTGTGTGTGTGTGTCAGAGGTAAGAGAGACAGGTTGGAGATGTGATCAGAGAATCCAAGTTGCCAGAAACGTGGAGAAGAGGTTTCACTTTCTGCTAATGAAGTGAAAGTGAAAATCCTCCCCACGAACACAATCACACACATTTATTCACACACAAATATGCACATACACAAACACACACACATATACTCGAACACACACACACACATATACTCACACATGCAAACATACAATCACTCGCACGCACACACACCAGCAGTTGCGTTCACCGGCACTCAAAGCGCATTAATGCACATTATCATTAAGCCCTAGAAACCCTGCAGCACAGTCCCTAGGGCCCCCAAATCTCTCACGCGAGTCTCAACACTCTCACATGATGAATATTTAATGTTGCCTGCATATGGGCTAAACGAGCAGACTGAAGGACCAGGCAGTGGTCAGGGGTGCACGTGATCCTAGCAGCTTCAGACGCCCCAGTCAGGTCGTCTCTGCAGAGGACGTGCCGTTGGACTGCACGTATCCTCTTCTGGAAGTTTAAGAGCGGCTGTTAAGGGTGTGTTTGGCGAAGGACTCGTTCAGCAGGCTGGCTGGGGCTTAAAGGTGCCCGTTATTGCCAGAGTGGCCAGGCGGCTGGGGTTTGTAATGAACTACAGAGAGCGGCTGCCTGCATCAGTGCTGCAGCTCAACTCAGAGCAGTGACACTGTTTATATACAGAGTCATCTCAGCTTCTGCAGTTTGACAGGCCTCATACACAGAGACCCCCCAGTCCTAATTTATGTAAAATATACAAATTTTGTAATATTTCTTCTCATAGTGCTTGGTAATATTGGATCTACGCCGGCTAAATCATACCGCCGGTGTTCAGCCATTATGTAAGATTTATATGTGCAGCATCTATTGGTGGTTGACGACAGACTGGTAGTGTCCTTCTGTTCTGCTCAGGCAGTCAGACCACAAACAGCAGCATCGACCATCTCGGTGCAGAATACAACTCAGGGTGGGAGCAATGTTCTCTCATCTGACTCCCAAAGCCTCATCTATGATTGAAAAGAAATCCAACACCATTAAAACTCTTGAAGGAGGTTTCTGGAGAAGGCCAAGATCATATGGGGGAGGGGGAGAGAGATAAGAGAGAGGGGACAGAGAGAGAGAGCACAAAGAGAGAGGGAAGGACAGAGAGAGAGAGAGAGAGAGAGAGAGAGAGGGAGGGAGACAGATTGTCATTAAGAATGAAGATAACCCTCCTGGAAGCTGCATGATGGCAGGTGTGGAGGAAAACGCATTTTAGCCTTAATGAGCTAGGGGTTAGGAATAGGGATTAGGGGTTAGGATTAGGGGTTAGGGTCAGTGGTGCCTTAGTGGGCAATTTCTTGAGGCTCTCCAGGTCCAGACCAAACAAAAACAAAATAAAAATGAATTTGAAGTTCATCTCATTCTGGAGCCAGTAAACAAACACATCCAACCATCAAGCTCAAACTCACACTACCCTCCCCACACCACCCTCCTCATACCACCCTCTCACCCCACCCCCACATCACCCTCCCACACCACCCCACCCTCCTCACACCACCCCCTCACACCACCCTCATTCTCCTCCTACTTTTCTACTTGATATTTTCATGTTTATTACTTTCAGTCTTTTTTCCTTTGGTCTTTAATCCAGTTCTTCTTGAAAAAGAAGGTGATTCATTGGCTGGCTGGATGCTGTGAGAGCAAATAAAATATGCAGGCTTATGATTAATACTGTTAAATACCTCACGTTAAATACAAACTGTTTAATACATACTGTTTAATACACACTAATAGAGTGTCAACTACCCATCACTCTACCAGCAAACAGCAGTACCTGTTTAGGCACACACACACACACACACACACACACACACACACACATCCTCTCACAGTGCTAATGGGTCATTTGGCTTGGCTGATATCTGAAGGGAGTACAGACTATAATGGTCCTATAATGGTTATCCAGTTCATTATCCAGTATGATCCTGTGCTAACCTGTCAGTCTGTTTTACTCCACCAATCACACACAGAGGCTCTGATACACACCTAGGTTCTGACACACACACACACACTAACACACACCAGGACATCCAGAGACAGGGCCTTTAATACCTTTTATTTATGCTTATCTTAAGCTTCAGGTATAATTTAATGGCTTTCGGTGCCTCGTATATGTTTGATGAGCCTTTTAATGTAAATATTCATAGCTACACATGGAAATGATTTGCATAAAAATATGATAAAAAAAACTAACCCTATTCTGCATGGAGGAGTCTTGATAAAGATTCAGCCACGACTACCATTTAAACCCCAACAGTGCCCTGCTCTTTGTGTGTGTGTGTGTGTGTGTGTGTGTGTGTGTGTGTGTGTGAAATGGCACAGTTCTCTTTGTTCTCTCCGTTTTATAAGATTATCAGCAGTGATGGTTATGCTGAAGTGTGTTCGTGCCATGTTGTTAGAGCCGTTTTGTGGGCGCTGTGAGAGCAGCTCAAACACACACACACACACACACACACACTCACACAGCTGCTGACTGCTGGGAGATGAAGATCCCAGACACAGCTCAGAGAGCAAAGAAACCTGCCGCACAGCATAAAAACGCAGGAGCCGACACCTCCATCTGAAGGAGCTGATACCTCCAGCTGAAGGAACTGACACCTCCATCTGAAGGAGCTGATAACTCCATCTGAAGGAGCTGATACCTCCATCTGAAGGAGCTGATACCTCCATCTGAGGGAGCTGATACCTCCAGCTGAAGGAGCTGAATTCAGAGCAACACTGGAGACACAGAGGCAGCAAAATCACAAAACCCATTAAAGTGCAAGACGTACAGACCCTTTCTGACCCATCACCATCCCTCTCTCCCTCCCTCCCTCCCTTTGCCTTTCCTTCTCTCATCGTCTCCCTCTCCCTCTCTCTTCCTTTCTCCTGTCTCCCTCTCTCCTTCCCCTCTCTCCCTCCTTATTTCTCTCTCTCTCCTTCCCCTCTCTCCCTCCTTATTTCTCTCTCTCTCCTTCCCTGTCCTGCCTGAATTTGTCCTCATCAACCAGGTGCTTGCGGTTGTGAGAGAGCTGAGAACAAAGGCAAGGTGAAACGGGAGAGAGATAGAGAGAGAAAGAGACAGAGAGAGGAAGAGAGACAGAAAGGGGAGGGGTGAAGACATAAGTGTGAGAGCTGTGTGACTGGGATGTAGGGGTGTTGTAGGGGTGTTGCGGGGGTGTTGTAGGGGTGTTGCGGAGATGTTGTAGGGGGTTTTGTGGGGATGTTGTAGGGGTGATGTGGGGATGTTGTAGGGGATTGCGAGGTGGTGTGGAGCAGCTGTAGGGCTTGTAAAGGATGGAGGGAGGGCATGAGGCTGTGGTGAGAGGCAGAGATTCCAGAGAAGCAGCACTAGGGTCAGATTTCCCATCACTGCTCAAGGTCAGTTTAGCTGAAGTTGTATAGCATGTACTCCAATAAACCTGAGAGACAGAGAGATAGACAGAAAGAGAGACTCCCAGTGCTGTCACTCATCATGTGTGTGTGTGTGTGTGTGTGTGTGTGTATGCAAACACGTGACTATGACTCAATAGACAGATCAGGGTCTGGGAGGGGTCATGTGGTTTTGTTATTCCATGGGAGTCTCGTGTCCCTCTAATCAAAGGACAAACAGGGCTGTAACCCTAAACCCTAAACCTAACCTAACCCTAAACCTTCTGCTTTGGCATGACGTAAGCATCTAGGGCCAATATGGCAAAGCCTAATGCTTCAGTCAAAACCCCTGGTGCAAATAATTATTAAATCCTTAGTTCTGAATGGCATCTATTGGTTTGTTAAATGGGGAATTCCCTCGAACTGGGACACAGCACAAAATGTTCATGTCCCTGCAGCAGCATGAAACCCTTTTTAGGGTCATTGATTTTATGCTGAAATAAAAGAAGACATCTGTAATGGAAGATATAAAGGTTAGCGCTTTGATCTTAGAGATAAATGACATTCCATTATCAGCAGAAATCCCACTCAAAGGTCCACTAAGCCATTATGACATGCAGCCACGGTAACCTGCATGGGCTAGACTGTCATATCCTGTTAGACTGCAGGTTCTGCAGCAACATTTGCTGAGATGAATGCTGTTCACATAAAAATAAAGATTCTTACGTTTGCAACCTGCACACGTTAGAATGAATGTACTATGGCATGAATGTAGAGGTTTTGGAGATTAAAATGTCTCTTTAATACTGTGATCGAAGCAGAAGGATTAGGCTGAGTACATAAAGTATGAAGTATGAATTATGAAGTATGAATCAAGAAGTATCATCAAGTAGACGACTCCTTTTACTTTTAGCTCCCCATCACCCGTCATCTCAGCCCAGTCCCTGCACCATCAACCTCAGCGAACCACTGTAGTGATCTGGGATTGGTTTAGGTGGTAATGATGAATCCTCTCATCGGAGCACAGTAAACAAAACACCATTATTAGTCTGCCAGGACTATAGAAAGCACAGATCCAGCAATAAATTCCATACATTCACATTCATATGTGAACACACCAACACCCGATCCCAGCCCAACACACCCGATACCCGCCATCACACACCTGATCCCAAACAACACACACCCAGCTTCGGGATGTGGTGGAATGGGAGAATCCTAATATCCTGGTCCCAATATCCAGGTGATTCCTCACAGCCTCCATAGCCCAGAGGCTCATTCGGGACCTGCTCTATATCTGTTTGTCTTCCACCAGCATTATTTAACACTGAAGAAGCGTTCACCCCAGCTCAGCCCATGTGGGCAGAAGGTCTGTGAAGAGTGGAGATGTTGCTACCAGTTTTGTATTGTTAACCCTTCCTCTCCTTGAAGTTCTCTGCACCTGCCCAACAGTAGCAGAACTCTCTTTTTCCAGCAGGCACTAGGACCTTGGACCATAAGGAGCCCTAACTGACCACCACGTCATCCAGCAGGGAAAAGAGCAGCTTGTTTAACTGCATGAAACCACCTGCACTGCAAACAGAGGATAGGCCAGGAGTGGATGTCCATCAAAGGTGTGGGCGGGGTTTTATCACTCTCACAGGTGTGGCCAGCAGGGGGAGGGCGGGGTTTCATCACTCTCACAGGTGTGGCCAGCAGGGGGAGGGCGGGGTTTCATCACTCTCACAGGTGTGGCCAGCAGGGGGAGGGCGGGGTTTCATCACTCTCACAGGTGTGGCCAGCAGGGGGGGGGGGCGGGGTTTCATCACTCTCACAGGTGTGGCCAGCAGGGGGAGGGCGTGGTTTCATCACTCTCACAGGTGTGGCCAGCCGGGGGGGGTTTCATCACTCTCACAGGTGTGGCCAGCAGGGGGGGGGGGCGGGGTTTCATCACTCTCACAGGTGTGGCCAGCAGGGGGGGGGGTTTCATCACTCTCACAGGTGTGGCCAGCAGGGGGGGGGCGGGGTTTCATCACTCTCACAGGTGTGGCCAGCAGGGGGAGGGCGGGGTTTCATCACTCTCACAGGTGTGGCCAGCAGGGGGAGGGCGGGGTTTCATCACTCTCACAGGTGCCGAACAACCACAGCTCCCACGCCAGCACCAGCAGTGCCGCAATACGTGTGTGATCAGCAGAGCAAATGCCATTCACCTCATTCCTGTCTCCACCATAACCTGCGAACGTGCAGGAGGGGCTCATGGAAAGCTTTAAAAGACAGGTGGAATGAGGATAAGAGGATAATGAGGATAAGAGGTAGCCTGTTAGCATATCAGAAGCACATCAGGGGAAAGTTTAACAGGCCAGGATGCCAGCAAGGGTCACACAGCTGCTGAAGACATCAGTCACTTTGCCAATTACCTGGACACTGACTAAAACGACTGAGACTTATGAATAGGCAATGGAAATATATACTTTCATGATTCTGTAATTACATCATAGGAGCAAGCATGCTTTCAGGGAAGATGGACAATGTTAATGTGCGTATATATTCCTTCCAAGGAATTTAATAAACACAACCCCTACCAATGTTACGCTGTATATTACATTAAGCAGTGCTGCAAGACTACAAACAATAAAACACCAATACACTAATATACTAAAACTATAATACACTACAAAACCAAAAACACTAAAATACTACAAACACTAATACACTAAAACACTAATACACACACCCAACGAACCCTCTGTGCTGCATCACTATCTAGTCAAGGGTGGAAATTCACCATCAAGGACACACAATCAATATTCACTTTGCATTTCACAGTGAACGACTCTTTCTTTCTCATACCGAGGTGAATAATTAGCCAGTAGACTGGAAGACATTCTGCAGCAGACAGAGTGGAGCAGGTGGAGTGAAGAAAGAGCAGAGATGCTTCAGTCTGTGGGCAGTGCAGAACCTCAGAGGGCTTAGATTAGACTCACTGCACACACACACACACACACATAACTGTCTATATGCAGCTGAACACATCTTTAGTCACGGTCCTAAGGTGCCTCACTAGTGTCCATTGAAGGTTGGAGAGTATGTGCTGAGGAACAGTACACACCATGGAACAGCACAGGAACAGCACACACTGTGAGCAACAGCTCACACCATGAGGTACAGCTTACACCATGAGGAACAGTACATTCTGAAGAACACACACCTTGAGGAACAGCACACAACACGAGGAACAGCACACTATGAGGAACAATACACTCGGAGGAACAGTTCACTCCGAGGAACAGCTCACACCGTGAGGAACAGTACGCTCCGAGGAACGGCTCATGCCGTGAGGAACAGTTCACTCTGAGGAACAGCTCACACCGTGAGGAACAGTACACTCTGAGGAACAGCTCACACCGTGAGAAACAGCTCACACCATGAGGAACAGCACACTCCATTATTCCTGCCATCAGCAGCCAGAGTGCAGCTCCTACCTGCTGTTCTGTGGTCATCCTGTCATCCTAACATCCTGACATCCCGTCATCCTATCATCCTGTCATTCTGTCCCTGACTTCACTCCTTGAGCTCACACAAGCTGATATATTTTGGTATCTTGCATTTTCAAACAAACAGACAGACACCTACTCAAATATATGCCCAACAAGCACAAATGACCCTTGGAGCATTGTGTAATGCACATTAATGCACATTACACAATGCTGTACACTATAGTTTTTAGTGTTTTAGTTTGTAGTATGTATATTTTCATTATTTACTTATCTACCCTTGCATAGACTATGAATCAGTCATTTTTCCATTTCACTATTGATTTGTACCAGCTACAAATGTGATGAATGCAATTCTTGATCTTTCCTAAATGTGGAAAAAATTATATTTTTTGGAATGAACTGTTCAGTGTACTTATAGTGTAAATACACACATAGTAAAGATCCATTCACTGTTTCTCTCTGGATGGAGAGAATGATGTGGAAATGTTAATGACGCAGGAGACAGAAGAGAGTCAGCAGTTCAGTCTTTCAGAACTATTCACAAGTAAGTCCTAATTAAATGGCCAGGAAGCAGGGTGATCCCAGCAGAAACCTTTAACACATCTTTTTATTGAATCAGATAATCAAACCCAACAGAACTAACAAAAGCACGAATGAAAAGAGCTTGTGTAATTCAAATTTCAGACTTCACTCAGAGACACTGGCTGTTCCCCACACAGAGATGTCTGTTGCTCAAAAAACTTGTACTGTCTTTGAGCTAACATCTCTCTCTCCCATGCCAGGTTACTTCAAGGAAAATGCGTCATCATATGCATAAAGCTAGAGTTATGAAAGGGAAA
The DNA here is from genome assembly GCA_020368025.1 of Brachyhypopomus occidentalis. Taxonomy (NCBI): domain Eukaryota; kingdom Metazoa; phylum Chordata; class Actinopteri; order Gymnotiformes; family Hypopomidae; genus Brachyhypopomus; species Brachyhypopomus occidentalis. The sequence goes on along the minus strand of JAGXOD010001351.1, from coordinate 4,923,012 downwards.
AAGTGGAGTGAAGGAAGGTAGAGAGAGAGAAAGACAAAGACAGAAAGAAGGAGAGACAGAAAAAGAAGAGAGAGAGAGGAGCAGATTGCATGGTTTATGAGGGGTCTCCTGTGGCCTGAGCCATGATCTGATGTGGTAATTAAATATGCCTCTTCCTGCCCTCTCCCACTGCTTACTCCCACCTCCAAGTGCTGACCTTTGACCTGAGTAAATGTCAGGTCTTAATGCCAACATCGTGGTGCAGGAAGTCAACCCGGACCCTCCTCCCTGCTCCTAGTGGAGCTTCTACCGGACCTTTTCTGCCAATCCTCCGATTACTCCATCATGACTCATCTGTGAGAGTGAGTGTAGAGGTGTGGTGAGTGTAGAGGTTGGGGGAGTGTAGAGGTTGGGGGAGTGTAGAGGTGTGGTGAGTGAAGAGGTGTGGTGAGTGTAGAGGTTGGGGGAGTGTAGAGGTGGGGGAGTGTAGAGGTAGAGGTTGGGGGAGTGTAGAGGTTGGGGGAGTGTAGAGGTTGGGGGAGTGTAGAGGTGTGGTGAGTGAAGAGGTGTGGTGAGTGTAGAGGTTGGGGGAGTGTAGAGGTTGGGGGAGTGTCTGGTTAGGAGTGCAGGGTTAATCAACATGCAGGTCTACAGAGCAGCTGTGATGAGGCCATCTGTAGGACCTGTCAACATGCAGGTCTACAGAGCAGCTGTGATGAGGCCATCTGTAGGACCTGTAGGACTGTAGGAGTGTACAACCCTGCGGCTGACACTTCAGTGAGATCCCGCGTGTCAGCCTGAGCAGCTATGTCCGGAGTGCAGCTGAACCAGTAATGTGATACTCAGGGTGACCTCCACAGCCGTGTGTGAGAGGCGGCGGTCTGATGGCCAAGGAGCAGGCAGCTATTAAACTCCCACGCCAGCCCTGACGTCCGTCGCTCATGGAAATGAATCAGCAGGGCGAGCGAGAGGAATCGCTGCTAAGGGGTGGCAGTCGATCTACGCCTCTACACTTCAAATATTCCCCCCCTGGTCATATCGATAATGTCAAATCGAAGAGTGCTAGAAGGCCAGGCAGGGTCACACCAGCCTGAACTGAAGCGCAGCATCACTTTATTTTCCTGCTCGGAGGCGAGATGGTCAACGCAGAACGGAAAAGAATGAATATTTATGGATTGCGGGTCTTTCCTTAGAATGACCTGGAGGAAATCAATACTCATTGTATTCACTACCACGGGCTGCAAAAAATAACAGCAAGCCTTTGTTTAAATCTTAAACCCACTCACGTTTGAGCTGTGTTTAAATCTTAACCAACTCACATTTGAGCTGTGTGTTTAAATCTTAACCAACTCACGTTTGAGCTGTTTGTTGAAATCTTAACCCCCTCACATTTGAGCTGTGTTTAAATCTTAAAGCCAGTCACGTTTGAGCTGTGTGTTTAAAAATTAAGCCACTCACGTTTGAGCTGTGTTTAAATCTTAAACCCACTCATGTTTGAGCTATTTTTTTTTAAGAGTCTTCTTTGTTCAGTCCTTGCTCCCTCGGGTAAGACGAGACGTTTAGCACTATAGAGGAATCGCTGCTGTCACAGTGAAGGGGGAGGATCTAGGGCAGGAATGCAACAAACTGACCAACGCTATACCAAGAGTTACTGTGTCTCTAACACACACACACACAATCATGCTAGCTGCTGTCCAGAGTGCCCTCCACTGAGCATATGCGCAGTCAGCGATTGACAACAAGGCTGATGATCTGTCACCAGGTGTGTGTGTACATGACTAGGTACGTGTGCTGTATGTGACCAGGTCCGTGTGTACGTGACCAGGTGTGTGTGTGTGTGCGTGTACATGACCATGTATGAGCGCTGTATGTGACCAGGTACATATGTTATACGTGTTCAGGAGTGTGTGCCATGCATAACCAGATGTCTGTACATGACCAGGTGTGTGTACATGTAAGAAGTTTGCTATATGGAAATGAGTCTCACATTTAATGAGAAAACAGCCCTGACATGAAAAAGATTTATCCACATCCACACTAACACTAACAAACTTTAAGCCTATACAGCACTGATTAAACAAAAAAATTGAACTTTACATTCCAATTATAGATTATAGACTATTTTCTGCTCTTAAACATACTCTTAAAAAATGAGCATAATACATATAAGAACATTTGATAGCTGACTAAACTGCAATTTTCATCACTATTCAAATAAACTTTTGAGGGGGAGAGGGGCACCAAAATGGTGGTCTTTTCTGTAAAGAATACAGAAGTGTCTTCAGAAAGGTGGTGAAATCGGTTTGCTAATTTTAGCTGTTTTTGGGGGGCTAACTGACAGGTCAGATACAGACATGTAGCAGCTGAGCAAGATAACGCAGTTCAGGACTCACAGCACATTAACTGCGGGAGCCAGCACAGCCTGGGATATAACCCCACCCTTCAGCGCTGCTAATAACATGATATGCTCCACCAGACTCGCTCCACCCGCAGTGTACCGGCCCTCATCTCCATGGCCGCTCTGATAAGTGTTTGCTTTTGAAATTTAGGATGGAAAATATCCTCCTGCCCTCGCGGAACAACCTTGGTGCCATCGGCGGGAGCCTGAGGGGGTGGGACGGGTGTTGAATGACGAGACTGTCCACTGTTATCTGTGCAACTGGTGCAATCAACTCTGACGCAGTCGGCTTGGCCACAGCTGCGGTCCATTCCTGTGGTGTGAGGTGGGGCCTGTGTCACCCGGTGGAGATCAAAGGCTCCACGTGGTGGGCATCCAGAGCTCAGGCCTGAAGCCATGACCAGTGTGCTTAAAGCTCCAGCAGGACCTGTAGACCTGGGAGTAGACCATTCTGTATGGGGGAAAGACCATTCTGTGTGGGGGGGAAAGACCATTCTGTATGGGGGAAACACCATTCTGTATGGGGGAAAGACCATTCATATTGACCCCAGCACAGACACAAGACCCACTGACTCCAGCAAAGACACGAGACCAACTGACTCCAGCACAGACTTGAGAGAAGCACAGACTCTAGGACAGGCATCAGACAGACCCACTGACCCCAGCACAGACACAAGAGAGACCCACTGATCACAGCACAGACAAGGCAAGGCAAGTTTATTCATATAGCAGCTTTCATACACACCAGCAGTTCAAAGGAAAGGTCATTACCATAAATTATAATAAATATAAAATTTAAAACAAGATTTAAAGGAATAAAATAGCAATTTATTGATTGCTTGATTTATGAATTGATTTAATTCATTTAAAAATAATTTCAAGAAATCAAATCACCAAATGGTTTAATACAATTAAAAAAACCCTTGTAAACTGAGATAAAATAAGATTAAGATAAAAGAATTAAGAATAAGATAAGATGATCATAATAATGAAAATAAGAATAATTAAAAGATAAACAAAACTAATGGAAATAATGCTACATTTTAGGTGTAATATTTAAGTACCTAAAAAATAACATCTAACCAAAAGCCTGTTCCAGTTAGTGAAGTGTTCAAGGCACTTGCAAGGAGAGTTACAGGGACTGTAGTTGTCTGGTGAAATGGCTAAGTATATCTGAGTGTGGTCTGCATAGCTGTGGTATGATACCTCAGAATTATTTGTCCAAGTAGATGCATGTACAACTTAAATAGGAGTGGCCCGAGAATCGAACCCTGGGGCACGCCACAAGTTATAGCCACTCTTTCAGAAACTATTTTCTATTTCAACAAAATAATTCTTGCAGGTATGAACTGACCCTAGTCTATCTAAGAATGTTAGGGTCTACAGTATCAAAGGCTGCACTAAAGTCAAGCAGTAGTAGAACAGACAGCCTCCATGAATCTGTGTTCAAACGAATGTCATTAATTACCTTAATTTGAGCCATCTCAGTACTGTGAGTAGGTAGAAATCCTGACTGAAATTTGTCTAGGCAGCCACTTGTGGATGGAAAATCAGTGAGTTGCTTGAAGACAATTTTTTCAATAGAAAGGCCCCAGCACAGACCTCCATGGCCAAGATCATGTTCACCCTCAGCTCTCTCAAATGGCTGTTGTATTAACATTATACTGGTGTTTGATTGTATCTTGGTATGTGCATTTCATGCTTCAGCAATAGCAGTAACTAATAGTAACTACTATAAATAATAATAGAAGTATCAAAAAGGTTATTGGGTTAATTTTTTTACTGGTCACTGGTTGTCCTGGTCTTCTGGTCACTGGTTTCCCTGGTCACTGCTTTCTTTTTGTTGAGGTTTAATGCTTTAGGGCCCACACCTCATCTACATCTGCACATCTCAAAATATCAGGGGAAAAAAACACTTCCACACTTCCTGTAAATGGTATGCGACTTGAGCGAGATTATATCAAGGATACTATTTAGCAAACGTAGAGGTCCCGTCACCATAGGGCCACGTCACCATAGGGTCTCGTCACCATAGGGTCACATGTCAGAGCTTAGAGGTTAGTCACCTGCTTTCCCCCCAGAAGTCAGAGGGCAGATTCCTGCCTGTTTATAGCTGGCACTTCATGACCTTTTGTCCACTGCTCAAGACCACAATGTGACAAACAGAAGATGCCAAGACATTATATGTGCCATGAGCCATGACTCAGATCAGGTTGGTGCTGCTGCAAATCCATACTCCTGATCTGTACTCCATACTCCTGATCTGTACTCCTGATCCATACTCCATACTCCTGATCTATACTCCTGATCCATACTCCTAATACGTATTCCTGTTTCATACTCCATACATTACTCTCCGTCTTAAAAGAGCAATCAGTCACTGAAAAATCCCATAGACAGGATTTCAGTTTACCAAACAAGTTTGAGTTTGATGGCGACCTACGCTGACAGCTTGGCATGTATTATACTTCTGTTTGATGGTGGCACAATTCTACAGAGTCAAAATGCCTAGACTGCAATATCGTAAATGGGACCACCACAGAGTGGCACTACAATTATTAATTATGGCAGCAATAAGCCGGGTCCCTGGAGGAGAACAAATGGACTAACACAGGAGGATATGCTGTCCTAGACATTTTAGTGTTGATCAGTGTGTTTTGAAATCATTAGACAGGCTTGAAGTTTTTACATCAGTAGCAAAGTTAGTTGCATGCAGCAAGTGTGTGTGTGTGTGCATGTATGGTGTGTGTCTGTGCATGTGTGGTGTGAGTTTGTGCATGTCTCCACATGTAGTGTGTGGTGTGTGTGTGTGTGTGTGTGTGTGTAAATATGAATGTCAGGAGCAGGTCTGCGAGCAGCTTCACGTCCGTGTTTCCCAGGCCTGACTGGCTGGTCCGTGGGCCCACAGTGGTCTGGAGGCCTTAGCCTACATCACACTGTAAGGTCAGTCAAAGTCCAGACAGACTCCCAGCTGAGAGGGGGGTATTTTTAGAGCCTGCAGGGCTGCATGCTTTACAGTGCTGCTCTCTGAACAATGGCACGCCAGTATTGCACAACTGTGGGCAACAAAGTTAAACCTGCATGTCTGCAGCAGAGAGACCGTCCCAGACCAGGCAGACTGGCCCAGCAGGTGATGATGCCTCATTACCACATGATGTAGTCAATCACTAGCGGTAATAAATACAGAAACTACTGAGCAAGTAGTACTACTTACTACTAGTCTACCGCATACTACTAGTCTACTATATGCAACTAGCATACTGATTGGGCCCCAATTCAGCATGCAGTATGCAACCAAATTACATTTGTCCACTATGCAAAAGACACCCGTATGACGTACTACTTCTGCCAAATATTCCAGTATGTGACCAGAGCTTTATTTGTGGTGTACTGCATCATATACAACAGGAAACGAAAATCTTTCCCAAGTGTGCAGAACTTTCATACGTACACGACATCGCATAGCATGATTTGTTTTTACCCACATACTGGATACTATACTGCATACTGCTTATGGGTGTGACAGTGACAAGGCTGGAGTGGGGCTGCAGGTGGGGGTGGAGGTGCAGGTGGAGGTGGGGGGGGAAGGTGCAGGGGGAGGTGGTGGTGGAGGTGCAGGTGGGGGCGGAGGTGCAGGTGCAGCTGGGGGTGGAGGTGCAGGTGGTGGTTGAGGTGTAGGTGGAGGTGCAGGTGGGGTGAAGGCTGAGGTGTGCTGATTGAAGTGCTTGATCTGTGGCTACTGCCCATGGCTTTGGCACTAGATGTCTTTATTTGGCTGGGAAAAAAACAATCCATTCTGACTGTCAGGCCAGGGACTAATGCATCTGTTCAACCCTGACCTCAGTCTACGTTTGTGTGTGTGTGTGTGTACACGGAGTAAGGAAGGCAGGCAAAGACATTTTGTTCCTCTGTAAACGCCTTCATTAATGGACTGTCAGACCCTCCAGCCTGAGTGTGGGGGTGTGAGCAGAGCAGTCTGGGACAGGTGATCTGCTCTGAACCACTACAGCAGATTTAAGAGATTTTTTAAAATGAGGCCATTGAACCTCTGCAGGATGATCTCTTGATGCTGTAATATATACAGATCATAAATGACAGAGACAAATGTCTGTGAGCCATTTCAGTGGCTAATGGCCATATGACCACAAGACAGATGATGCAGATGTGGACTGAAGTGACCACGCCAGTGTCAGGAAGTGCAGACGTGGCTTGGCTGTGTCTGCACTGCTGCATTCATGTGATCAAGGCTGGAGAAATATAAAGTGAGAATTAAGAAAAGTTTGGAAGTGAAGGGTTCAGTCATAGGCCATGCCCCTGTTTCCTGACCCCTGACCCTGGAAGACTGGATCTCAGCGAGGGAGACTGGATCACAGCGAGGGAGACTGGATCACAGCGAGGGAGACTTGAGATCTCCTTCATACACAAGATACTTAAGGAGATGCCTCAGAGTTCACTTAGAGTCTCAGAAAGAGACTGTGGGTTTAGAGAGTAGTCTTAGAGAAAGTACCTTCTTAGAGGGGGAGAACAATGAGAGTACCTACCAAGAGAGACGTCTCAGAGAGAGAGAGAGAGTGTCCACTTAGAGGGGAGTCCCAGAGACAGAGAGAGTACCTTTTATAAGCTCACATCATATCTTCACTTACATAGGACATGGGTCAGAGAGATGACCAGCGTGAGTGTATCACATCACAAAAGAATGCACAGGAAGTGATGTAATAAAGTCTAAGTGAGGTCATAGAGCTGAAGCTCATATAAATGTTAAATTGAATTCAGATCAATAAATAGTTGGTTAGTTAGACAGTTAGAGAGACTTACATGTAGATAGCCAATCTGCTTAGAGAACCATAAAATATAATATAATATAATATGTGTTTGTGGGATCCTAGAATAGCTTCACGCTGCAGTACAGATGCATGTATCATGCCGTAGCTAAGCTAAATTTGAGCGGGTAAACCAGTCTTCTGCTGGTAATATGACCCCAGTAAAAAGAACATTCTGGGTCAGTCAGGGAAAGACCGCACTCTCATCTGTGACCACTATTAACTTCTACATGTTACTGGACCCGTAACTTATTTTAGGTTGTTGTAGCCTGTGAAAATGATATTAAATAACCAGAGAATCTAATAGGATAAAAGTTAAAAGTAAAATGAAATGATTACCACCACAACTGCATTACAGTGGAAACAGCAGGACCTGAACACCAAAACGATCTTTGCAGTTGACGACACACAAATCTAAAATCCCCACAAACCCAATCAGGCTATGACTGCACTTGAGCAGCCTTCTTCATCCCTCCCTCTCGGAGTCCCAATTAATCACAAGCCCAAAGATCACTCTCCTGACTGCCCTGTCCTGGGTTTACTACTGACTGCCATGTCCTGGGTTTTCATTACCAGTGGGATGCAATTATGTACACAATTCTGTCCAACATATGACAACTTGGAAACGCCAACCATAAATGATGGAGTATTGACAAATAGATTCACATGTACCAGTAGCTGTGGTTGGATTTAGATTTGAATAATTCACATGCAAGCAGAACAACAAAGTACTACGAAGGGTTCTATGACTCCGCTCATCAACGGCAGTTACAGGAGTGATAAACAGCTTTAGGAGAGTGTACGAATCCTGGACTCCCTGCGCTCAGACACGCAGAATGGCGCATGCGGCCCACTGGCTCAGGCCTGACTGCTGTCAGGGACATGACGGCTCTCTGCCACCGACCGCAGGCCTTCGGGAGACACTGCTGCCGCCGGAGCGTAGCTGGACACTGCTGGGTCTCTTGGGGCTCACTCAGATCTGTTATAGCGCTCCTGTGATCGATAGCTCATCTATCAGGCCTGGCACAGGCACTCTGACACAGCCCTATCACTCCCCAGGGCCACATTTCACATCTCAGAGCTATATTTGCCTGCTGACATCGTGCTACATCCATGAGCATCAGACCTCACTGGCACATTCCCTGGATCCACTACACTTCCACGAACCCGCGTGCGGAGAAGCAGCCACCTTCCCGGTGGAGAGTTCTCCACGCACACAGCTCTGCAATGCTACTGCCAAACCTCATGCTAAGACGGTCAGAGAAAGGCATGCAGAAAGATAGCACTACTGCATAATTAAAGGCGAGCAGTTCTGACCGCCGCTGCTCACATGCGGAACGGCTTCCTGGGAATGGAGAGGAAGCTTCCACCCCTGCCACAGTACTGACACTAATCCCAATACTGACAGTAATCCTAGTACTGACACTAATCCAAATACTGACACTAACAACAGTACTGATAGTAATCCAAGTACTGACACTTATCCCAATACTGACACTAATCCCAGTATTGACACTAATCCCAATATGGGCATGTGTGCACCACAGTTCACTAGAAGGATTAAAAATGGAGGGCAAATTCCAATGTGTGATAACCACAAATGGTCAATTGGCTCACTTTCACTATACAGGGAGGAAATACCCTTACAAACACATCCATACAGGGAGGAAATGCCCTTACAAACACATCCATACAGGGAGGAAATACCCTTACAAACACATCCATACAGGGAGGAAATACCCTTATAAACACATCCATACAGGGAGGAAATACCCTTATAAACACATCCATAGAAGGAGGAAATACCCTTATAAACACATCCATACAGGGAGGAAATACCCTTATAAACATATCCATAGAAGGAGAAAATACCCTTATAAACATCCATACAGGGAGGAAATACCCTTATAAACACATCCATACAGGGAGGAAATACCCTTATAAACACATCCATAGAAGGAGGAAATACAATTATAAACATCCATACAGGGAGGAAATACCCTTATAAACACATCCATAGAAGGAGGAAATACCCTTATAAACATCCATACAGGGAGGAAATACCCTTATAAACACATCCATACAGGGAGGAAATACCCTCATAAACACATCCATACAGGGACGAAATACCCTTATAAACACATCCATACAAGGAGGAAATACCCTTATAAACACATCCATAGAAGGAGGAAATACCCTTATAAACATCCATACAGGGAGGAAATACCCTTATAAACACATCCATACAGGGAGGAAATACCCTCATAAACACATCCATACAGGGAGGAAATACCCTCATAAACACATCCATACAGGGAGGAAATACCCTTATAAACACATCCATAGAAGGAGGAAATACCCTTATAAACATCCATACAGGGAGGAAATACCCTTATAAACACATCCATACAGGGAGGAAATACCCTCATAAACACATCCATACAGGGACGAAATACCCTTATAAACACATCCATACAGGGAGGAAATACCCTTATAAACACATCCATACAGGGAGGAAATACCCTTCTATGCCTTATGCTTGCTCCTCTTCCCCTCCGTATTACTGCAGTGAGCAGGTCCTCTGATCCATATTGTAATTTTAATTAAAACCAGAAGAGTGAGAGAGATAGATGGTGGAGTCATATTCCATTCTGTTCTTTTATTTATTTATTTTCAGGAGTCATATTCCTGACAGTATCATTTCCCCACTGCAGGAAAATGAATGGAGTGCATATTCTAATATGTATTTCTGATTGAAGGCGAAATGGTGATTAAAGAGCATGATTAGAGCACAGTGCCTGGGGACCTTAATGTAGTGATCACTTCCTCATTACAATGGACTTAATTACTGCACCTATTCCAGCAGCAGTTCTTTGCTAGTTGTCAGTCTTTCTCGCCTCTCAGATCGGACGGGTTTTTATTACCGTTTATTCTCCACTCTTTATTCTCTGTTCACTGCCATGAAAGGCACGGACGCCCGTGACTGCCCTTGCTGCATGAAGGCCAATGACTCTCCTTGTCTGCTGCAAAACAAGCTTTCCTGCAGGGTTAGTTACCTGCACCATTGCCTGTTAATACAAGGCTGCCTTGGTCAAAAACGTATGACCACAGAATAGTTGCGTTTTGTCTTCCGTTTGCGTCTCTCCCACTCAAAGTGTTGGAAGGTGTGAGGGAGAGAGATGGGGAAAGGTTTGTGGTGGTTGTACCAAAAATCCATGGTTACAAAGCCAGGCTAGAGTTAGGCCTGAAAGCCTCAGGGTTAGGTTAGGATTAGGCTAGGGTCAGGGTCTTCTGTTGTCACACACACACACACACACACACACACACAGATTGCTCTTTCAGCTTGGCTCTTCTAATTCTCTCTGGATTCCCCATTTAGGCAACAGTGCCTGGATATCTGCGCCGCCACCCTCAGCTAACTGAACAGCAGCCTGTAATTAATATTCTTTCAGAGGGGATGTGCGAGTCCCCGTGTCCGCATGCTGCACCGCTGACAAATTAATGCTACTTCCTGGCAGTACGTCAGCAGGCATGACAGCAGTGTAGCAGCGGTACCTGTGTGAGAATGAGAGGAAGTGTGTGAGGGGCCACTGTGCTTACCATCACAACACAGAGAGGAGAAACCCCTGCGGAACAGATCAGCCTGAGTCACTGGGAGAGCTGCCTCAGAGACAGAGCAATCCCACAGGCAGAGTGGGCTATTGGCAAAAATGGTATCTCGATGTTTTCTGACATGAAAGAGAATATAAGGAGCTTTTCTGATAAGACACACAGAATTTTTTTTTAAAGCTTATCTTCCTTTGTCTGTCTGGAAGCTGAGCTGGAGAAGGATGATGACTTAGATATGCCCAGACAAACCCAATCCATCCAATGAATCCATCCCTCCATCTTTCCTCCCTCACTCCCTCCCTCATTCCCTCCATCCAACCCATCTCTGCTGTGGTGTTTAGTGGAGCAGGAATGTCTTTGGAATAACACGCTGCAGACAGAGATGTGATTTGATAGGACACTGTGGCTTGAACTACAGGCACAGACCAGACACATAGCACAGAACACAGAGCACAGAAAAACCACAGAGCAGCCACAGATCAACCACAGCAGTCATGTGACCAGGAGACACGTTAACCCTATTCCAGACATCCACAGTCCAACCAGGAAAGGAGAAACAACACGCATCTTACACAAGAGATGTGTGTGTGTGTTCTCCAGGATGTTTTTCTTCAGACCTTATGCTACATGCATACTGATAAGTAAAAGCCATTCTCCTAACAGTAAACAGGTTCAGCTCTGACACAGATGCAGGTCTGTGTGTGTGTGTGGTTGATGTTCTGCATGAGTGACATGAATGCTCACACTTACTCAGACGCAGGTGCTCACACATGCGCACACAGGAACATGCACTCTCACATACACTCACAAGCACACACTCACAAACACACAAAAACATCACTATGCCCTCTATCACTGGAATACCCAGAGACCAGAGTGTTACTCATTCAGAAATATGAGAAAACACTATGGGCTTCCAGTTTATTTGTGACACGTTCAATCATCTAGATCATTAACAGCAGAAGTGAGTAAACCCAACTGGATGAGCAGGATCATTTGCTCACGCGCCCTCTGCTCGCGCGTCCTCTGCGCGCGTCCTCTGCTCGCGCGTCCCACGTCTCACCAGCACGGTGGTAACCCATTACAACTGCTGTCATAAGGTCAGTAAGGTCCAGGAAGGCTGGATGTGTGTTTATTCCAGCTGGGTTGTGTGTTCTTGTGTTGTTGTCTTTGACATGCAGTGGTTTCCAGCTATTCCAGACACACAGAAAGAGTTTCACCACAACTGTTGCGTAATGGGCTTGTGGGATGATGACACCTTTCATCTACAGCACAGTGGATTCACATCAATTCACACCTTCAGATCACAGCAGAAGTGCAATCTCCATGACGAACTGACAGTCTATGTAATACAACCCCAGACTCTTAGACTGCAGATTCTTTACTCTAAACTCTAAACATTTGACAAGTTCTCCAACACGAGGTAGAAGGGATCACACACACACGCGCACACACACTTCATTTTAGTTGAAGAATGATTCAGGTTTACCATGAGGAGACACTATCTCTACTTGCTTTTCACTTACCCGGAGACATCTAGCTGCTGAGCCAGACATTTGACACAAGAGGCTGAGCACACAGACAGCAGCTACACACACAGTTAAGGGCCTTCAGTAACATTCATGCTCACACCAGTTAAAAAAGGAAGCAGCATTTAAAGAGGTTTAGGATCAGAGTCATTGATTTTATCTGTCAATAAAAACTATGCATTCATTGCAGTGCAAATAAAAGTGTGTATCTGTGTGTATAAATGTGAGCTTATTCCTGATGTGTGTGAGCTTATTCCTGATGTGTGTGTGAGAGCTTATTCTTTGTGTGTGTGAGAGTTTATTCCTTATGGTGTGTGTGTGTCTGTGTGTGTGTTTGTATGTAGTGTATATGTGTATGTGTGTGTGTGTGTGAGCTTATTCCTGATGGTGTGTGTGTGTGTGTGAGCTTATTCCTGATGGTGTGTGTGTGAGTGTGTGTGCGTGTGTGTGTGTGTGAGCTTATTCCTGATGGGGTGTGAAGCTTCATGGATATCCTCCCTTGCCCTCTGTGAGGTTCCCCTCCTGCGCCAGAAGCCACAGCAGTCAGCCGAATCTGCTGCAGTGACTCCTGTCTCACCGACAACATCCAGTCATCATGCCACTCAAGTTTGTAGAGTCCATAGTTTAGAAAGGTCAGAATCTGCTCAGACACTGAACAATGAACAATGCAAATCATAGTTAAAAGGTTACCAAGCTGCTGTGGAGGGTAGGATGCACATCAGACCTTACTCCACCACTGTACCACACTGCTGTACTCCACCACTGTACCACACTGCTGTACTCCACCACTGTACCACACTGCTGTACTCCACCGTACTGCTGTCATCTCCTGCCATGAGCTGCAATCTGCACCTTTCTCTTATATTAAACAATCATCTTTTTTCCTCCACAGTGTTTGTGAACACTTTTCAAAACCTCATCCACGCAGAAGGTCGAGGAGAGGGTAATGGTGATATCTAAACACAATTGTGCAGTGGAAATTATTGCTGGGCGCTAATCCAATAGCAGCACAGCCGTTTCAAAGCTGCCCGAGTCATTTGATCATATGGCCATTAGGAATGTTTAGCCGATACTTCCACAGATGAGAAATAAGCATGAGGGTGTGGTGGTGCCAGACTGGACACAACAGTGCAGAAAACATGGACGTCCCTGTGTGAAATCACACAATATAAAGCTCAGAGTTCCCTGAACCTGAACCAGAGCACTGAACCTGACCATAGACACTGAACAATTAACAATTAACCCAAACGCTGAGGGCTGGTGGTGTTCGTAGCCTGTCATGTGTTGTTCTAGTCCTGTTTGGTGGTGTTCGTATGTCTGCAGCCTGTCATGTGTTCTAGTCCTGTTTGGTGGTGTTCGTATGTCTGTAGCCTGTCGTGTGTTGTTCTAGTCCTGTTTGGTGGTGTTTGTATGTCTGCAGCCTGTCATGTGTTCTAGTCCTGTTTGGTGGTGTTCGTATGTCTGTAGCCTGTCGTGTGTTGTTCTAGTCCTGTTTGGTGGTGTTTGTATGTCTGTAGCCTGTCGTGTGTTGTTCTAGTCCTGTTTGGTGGTGTTCGTATGTCTGTAGTCTGTCATGTGTTCTAGTCCTGTTTGGTGGTGTTCGTATGTCTGCAGCCTGTCGTGTGTTGTTCTAGTCCTGTTTGATGGTGTTTGTATGTCTGTAGTCTGTCATGTGTTCTAGTCCTGTTTGATGGTGTTTGTATGTCTGTAGTCTGTCATGTTGTATCCTAGTTGCCCTTTTGCTTTGCAAGTTTCTGTCATGTTGATCATGTTTTGCTTTCGTTTCATTTGATACGTGTTCTAAGTCTGTATCTGGATCTCTTCATATCATTGACCCTGGACCGTCTTAACGACTGCAATGTTGGATTTGCCCCAATGTATCCTCCACCTTTCAGAACTTGCAGCCATCTCATCATCGCTCCACGTTACAAGAAGCTCTATCGATACAGCCATATTTATGCCTGGTAAAGTCTTTATGCCTAGTAGAGTCTTTACGCTTCATAGAGCCTTTTCTATTAAATCTTTTTGGCTACGTAAGAAGCTTTTTCAACATTATAAATATTCCCAATCAGTTCTGCACAAATCGTTAGCTTCCCCTTAAAACTGTAATGAAGGAATGAAGAACGCACTGGGAGCAGATAAAACCACAAGTGCAAAATGATATCCAATACATAAAAATCACTGATGAGGTAAGGTCGTAATATTAACTAAATCAGTTAGGTGCAGTATAAATTTATGGTTCAATTAGGCACAGTACATATTTCTTAATCCCCCATACATTTCCAACTGAGTGCCTTATCACAAATGATACAATAGCACATGGTAATGTGTTATAGCATATGGTAATGTGTTATAGCATATGGTAATGTGTTATAGCATATGGTAACATGTTGTTGCCTTCAAAATCAGAGTGCTATTCTTAATAATACAGTTCCACACAAAACAGTGTATGGACAGTTTTTGTGCCTGTGCTGGGGCATTTAAGCCATTTCATCACATTTTACTAAATATATATTTGCGCATTTCCCACCATTTGTTAATTTAGCAGATATAAGAAATAAGTGCACCTACAACAAGATGGGTGGAGCATCGCAACAGGTGCAGCAGGTGGAGTTTTAACACCACGCCCCCTGCTGCACCAGTGGGCTCTTACACAAACACACCTGCAGCTCACCTTTACTCCCCTCACACAGGTATAGAACGACATGCCCGCAGTAGAGGCTCGTCAGGCTCACATTATCCAGAGAATAAATGCTACTAAGACATATAAACTTATGTATATTATATATTGCAAAAGTATTATGAAACTAGTAATACTGGCCATTATCTTGTTTTTTTAAAGATCAAGAATTATTTCCGCTGAATTTCTGTGACATTATATGAGTACCATGTACATATGTGTGTGGGGCGCCAGCCTAATGTGTGTCTATGTAGGTTTGTAAACTTTTAGCAAGCACGTGATCTGGAGAAGCTCTTTAATAATTTGCCTTAAAGTTTTGGACACAACTACTTTTAAGGGTATAGTTGTTTAGGTATAACAGTTAATAGTTATATAGGTATAATTATTTTCCTCTTATGTGATTGGACAATGCTTGACAATTCCTGTTAGCATTCTGACAGCTCGTTAGCTGACCAAGAGGATGGGGAAGATTTAACAGTTTACATTTTAAGTTGGCATATAATTTCTTCCAAATGAAGGAAAATTCAGTTTTATCCTTACAAACAAACCTCTTCACAAGGTGTTTGGTTGAAGGAAAAAAAGGATAAAGGAGCTTGGGGCGAACAGACCCAATTTCAGGGTTCGTATGGGTGCTTCAAATCCTTGAAAATGCTTGAATTTTAATGTTGCATTTTCCAGATTTAAAAAAAGTGTTGGAATTTTGGTTAAAGTGCTTGAAAAAGCTTGAAATTAACTGTACTTAGTTTCACAACAAATAGCTATCTGACTGAATATATACGTTACAAATATATAAGAAATGTACCACCTCTTGTAATTCCAAATTGAAAATGAGAAAACGTTAAGAAACTCCTCATCTAGTTGTTACGTAACTGTGTTACTGTGTAACTATGTTAATTGAAAAGTGAGCTTGGGTATGTTGAAAGGTACAAGTGTACATTTCCTCTAGACCTACAGTGGCCAGCAGAGTTCAACTACAGTTTTTTAGCATTACCAAAGACATAACTTCACTTTTGAAAGATGAGGTAAATTGTTTATTGATAATACTTCATTATTTAACAAGTTGTAACAAACATACTGCATATGGTGGCTGTTACTGCAGGGTGAGAGGACGTTCCCAGATCAGTGATCAGGGGAGAGGTATAAAGCTGCTCTCCTCAAGCCAAGAACTCATTTTATGACACAATATGACACATTACATTTCTGTTCTTTCAGTGAGACATTTTATCATGTGACCCCAGCACTCTACACATTCCTCCTTTAACAGCAGAGGTTTTTGGTCAGATTGGGCATCGACCACATTATAGGTTTTTGTTTTCTGAAGGTGGTTCACTCAAAGGATTGCTTTCCAGTATTAGCCTTCTGGTGTTAACGTTTTATTCTTTCTTGTCATGATTTTTGGTATTGTGTTTATTTTCACAGTACAAACAACTGGCCATTCAGGATCCCTAACAGAGACAAAAAGAGGGGTGGAGTAATGTGCATGGAGCTTCAGTGACTGACAAGGGGTCAGTGTAAACACAGAAGATATAATGACTGACAGGGGGTCAGTGTAAACACAGAAGATATAATGACTGACAGGGGGTCAGTGTAAACACAGAAGATATAATGACAGACAGGGGGTCAGTGTAAACACAGAAGATATAATGACTGACAGGGGGTCAGTGTAAACACAGAAGATATAATGACAGAAGATATAAACACAGATAGGGGACAGGGGGTCAGTGTAAACACAGAAGATATAATGACAGACAGGGGTCAGTGTAAACACAGAAGATATAATGACAGACAGGGGGTCAGTGTAAACACAGAAGATATAATGACTGACAGGGGGTCAGTGTAAACACAGAAGATATAATGACAGACAGGGGGTCAGTGTAAACACAGAAGATATAATGACAGACAGGGGGTCAGTGTAAACACAGAAGATATAATGACTGACAGGGGGCCAATGTAAACACAGAAGAAGATATAATGACTGACAGAGGGTCAATGTAAACACAGAAGATATAATGACCGATAGGGGGTCAATGTAAACACAGAAGATATAATGACCGATAGGGGGTCAGTGTATACACAGAAGATATAATGACAGACAGGGGGGTCAGTGTATAAACAGAAGATATAATGACTTATAGGGGGTCAGTGTAAACACAGAAAATATAATGACTGACAGGGGGTCAGTTTCAACTATTAATTACCATCCATCCTACTGTTCTGGGGAAGGGGGGTGAGAGAGAGAGAGAGAGAGAGAGACACTGGAGGTTTGCTTAGCTCCACAATTGGGTCTTCATGGTCATTATAATCCTAAGTGCAGAGGTTAATGGTTGGACTGTTTGTAATGTCTGATTAAGACATTATCATCAGGTTGGTTTTTATAGCTCAGCTACACACAACCTCGTGATGTTTATTGGGCCAGAGCTCAGACATACAACCCGAGTTTATTTCCTGAAGCTCGAGCCCTGTGAGCTGCAAACAGCGTTCTAAGCTTCTGCCATATCTTTCTGTCTATAAAGACCCGCTGAAAGGATACAGAAAAGTCCTTGAGCCTGTGGTATTTTATCTTCATGGTTCTATGTAGGTGAAATATTTTATCAGCACTGAAGAGTCTCAGTGCACTGCCACTATCTAGGCTCCTAGCGTTCCTTCTCTTTCCCTGCAAATAACCGCCCTCCAGAGCCTTTCCATCCAGAGCCTTTCCCTCCAGTATGTTTTTTTACATACAGTGTAGAGTGTTTTGAACACTAAGTTAAGTGGCGGTGTGTGTACATTACTGTAATAGTCCAGGAGGAGGCAGCTCAGCTGGACTCCAGCAGCAGGGATGACTCATGTTTCTCTTCCACTCAGACAACAAGCGTCCGGGTAAGATGCGTCTCTAAAGGCCTGTGCTTTATGTTCATATCTGTTAGCTGTTCCTGACTGTCGTGTCCCGGCTGAATTCAGAGTGAAGATGGTACTGGGGCGTGTGCATAATATTAACACCCAAATGGAACTTGTACACGCGCTCAGGCAGAGAAGAGGCAGGATCAGTAGTCCCACAGGCTCACAAACACACTCTTCCACCCTGTCAGCACAAGTTTACCAGCACGTCAAAAAATGTCCTACTGATTTAAAGATCAAAGTGGTTCTGGCGATACAGGCCGAGGTTGTGACGGAGAGCTTTAGTGCTGTAATCAAGCAGTGACCGTGACCTTTGCCCTCCACGCCCTTTGCCATTCATGCTTGTGACAGGAAGGACGTGCATTATGCTGATTGAGTGACCTCTGCCTGTCCTACGCTCTTGTCGCCTCGGCAGAGCGAGCGCCATTCAGACACGCTGGAATGGAGAAACCTCTATTGTATTGCACGTTGAAAAGTAGTATGGTAATATCATACAGCCATTACCCATAGCCTGAGGCTATTATAAGGTGTGTGACCTTGAGCGGATAGAACTTCAAAGGAGGTATAAAGAATGACCTGGAAGGACAGGAACCAAAACTCTTTTAGGTTCAACACCTATTCTGGTGCCTCATCAACACTGTTTAAAGTTAAAACACTCAACAGAACTTTAGCAGGAACATTATGGAAGTGGAAGCCCCCTACTGTCCTACAGAACCCGCTTCTGTACTACAGAAACCCTTAATGTCCAACAGAAGCCCCTACAGTCCTACAGAAACCCTTACTGTCCTACAGAATCCCCCTACTGTCCTACAGAACCCATTACCATGACAGTTTAACACTCAAACACACTCTAATCAGCGACCACTCAGAAAGCAGACGATGACTCCTAAACATGCAGTACATCCTGCTCCCCGTGCTCACATGGCAAGGCACTGAGGGGCTCCTCAGTAATGATGGGAGATCAGTCAGTTACACAGACAACAGGACAAAGCTGATTACACTGACAGCTTTTATCTGGAACATTCAGTGGGCTATTGTGAGCCAAAATGGGGGCCTTTGATCACGTGTGTCAGACAAGAAACCAGTTCAGAGTGACTGACAGCTGTGTGAAAAGCTCAGCAGTTATCAGCTCTGCCCTGGTTATGGGGCCCACGCACTCCAGACTGTGGTTACATGAGCAGGACCTGCAGAGCAGACTGTGGTTACAGGACCTCTGCTCTCAGTATGGCCTCTCACACATGCCTGTGTCTTTTCATTCAGATTCAGTGGAGATGGCTTCACTGGATGCTCACATTCTTGGCTTAACTAAACATATTCTGATCAGATTCCAGGTGATTCGCTGTAAACATTTATATAGGGTCATGGTGGTGTATGGTTCTTTTACGTCTGCACTGACTGTTTGAGGGAACGCTGTCTCTGTTGTCCATGAAGCTCATGGAAAACCAAGCAATGATGCATGTGAGTGTAACAGATAAAAGCAGCGTTTGGAGTTGAGGATGAAGAGCACTAGAGTGATTGCTTGTTTCCAACCCTGTGAGAAAATGTCTACACTCCATCACAGGTCTAACCAGTACACTCCATTACAGGTCTAACACTTATACTCCATTACAGGTCTAACACTTATACCCCATCACAGGTCTAACCTGTACACTCCATCACAGGTCTAACACTTATACCCCATGACAGGTCTAACCTTTATATCCCATCACAGGTCTAACACTTATACCCCATGACAGGTCTAACCTGTACACTCCATCACAGGTCTAACCTGTACACTCCATCACAGGTCTAACCAGTACACTCCATCACAGGTCTAACCTTTATATCCCATCACAGGTCTAACCTTTATACCGCATTACGCCATTGACTTCACAATTTCAATGCCCAAGGACCAGTTAATAATCTGAAGATGTGCGGGTCTGCCAGGGGTTGTGGGATAAAGGAGCACAGAAATATCGCTTGCAAGTATTTCCATTCCCCCTGCACATTCCTCAAGCGCACGGGGGAAAGTGCCTTGGGCTCAAGGTCTTTCCACACACATGGATAAACACCTTAACCACACCCAGAGACCCAGCACATGGCACCAAGCAGGATTTGTTAGCTTGGGTCCAGGGCATTGCAGGTCGGGAGATCTTCCATCAGCTATGGCAGCACACGTAAGATTCTCCTGGGGCAGCACGTGTGAGGCTCTTCTGTGGCACCACACGTGAGACACTTCTGTGGCACCACACGTGAGATTCTTCTGTGGCACCACATGTGAGATTCTCTTACGGGACCACACGTGAGACACTTCTGTGGCACCACACGTGAGATTCTCCTATGGCACCACACGTGAGATTCTCCTATGGCACCACACGTGAAACTTCTGCGGCTTTTCTCACTGCACTTGCACATTCGTGCTGCCTCTCAGCTTACAGCCCTCAGCCAGTTGTCCACTGATATTTCTGGAGAATGGCATCTTAAATTACCATTGGCACAATTACTCAACTCCATGGCCTATGTTAAGATCAGACCTAGCACACCATTAACCCTTTCTAGTCATTACTGGAATTGTGAAGTCAGTGGCATGATGGGCTATAAAGACTGCAGCTGGTACACCTTGAAAGCACTCATATACTATTCAAGGTTACCATATAAACCATAGGGCAGGAGCAACCTCAACATAATGGAGTCTAACTGAACTGAACTAAGCTAAAACTATTAAAACTAAACTATTAAACGTTGCAAAAAATTTATGTTAATTAGAAAAGTTCATTTATTACTTAAAACAATAGCCTAAAGCAATAAGTCAGTGTGCAGAGAAAATATCTGCATAAATGTAGCGGGCTCTCCTCCCTGTGTCAGCGCGGCTCTCCTCCCTGTGTCAGCGCGGCTCTCCCCACTGTGTCAGCGCGGCTCTCCCCACTGTGTCAGCGCGGCTCTCCCCACTGTGTCAGCGCGGCTCTCCCCACTGTGTCAGCACAGTTTTCCTCCCTGTGTCAGCGCGGCTCTCCCGACTGTGTTAGCACGGCGCTCCCCACTGTGTCAGCACAGCTCTCCTCCCTGTGTCAGCACAGCTCTCCTCCCTGTGTCAGCGCAGCTCTCCTCCCTGTGTCAGCGCGGCTCTCCTCCCTGTGTCAGCGCGGCTCTCCTCCCTGTGTCAGCGCGGCTCTCCTCCCTGTGTCAGCGCGGCTCTCCTCCCTGTGTCAGCGCGGCTCTCCTCCCTGTGTCAGCGCGGCTCTCCCCACTGTGTCAGCAGTGTTTGCCCAGTTCTGCTTCGATTGCACTTTTGCAGAAATGTCATTAAACCTTTATGCACACTGCATCAGAACAAATTATACACACACATTTCTAGTTTAATCAAAGGTGTGAATGTATCATTAATGGTTTGTGGTAAATAGCTTTGTAATATGAAACAACTCATTGAGAGCATGAAACACCTTCATGAATTATTTGTAAAAAATCGGATCTATAATCGCTTTAAAAAAAACAAGTAATTCTCTGAAACCTGTAACTCATTAAACATGACTGATGAAGTCCCCATCTCCATGTCATGACTCATGAGTGGGACTAAGACAGCAAAATTAAAGACTAAATATTTTTGTCAGTGGGGTAAAAACCACCTTCAAACAGCCGAAGCCGCTGGGCGACATTTGTTTGCATGGTTCAGGAGGAGAAAATCACAGAATCTCTTTACTGTTGCCAACGGGATGGGCGACAAGGTGACAGCAGGGCTGGGGCTGTCAGTCAGCACCAACGCTAACAGGTACATTAGCACTGACGCTAACGCAGGTACGGCCAGATACTGCAACTGCTGTCAGTCAGCACCAACGCTAACAGGTACGTTAGCACTGACGCTAACGCAGGTACGGCCAGATACTGCAACTGCTGTCAGTCAGCACCAACGCTAACAGGTACATTAGCACACACGCTAACGCAGGTACGGCCAGATATCGCAACTGCTGTCAGTCAGCATCACCACTAACGCAGGTACGTTAGCACTAACGCTAACGTAGGTACAGCCACATACTGCAACCGCTGTCACTCAGCACCAACGCTAGCGCAGG
The DNA here is from genome assembly GCA_020368025.1 of Brachyhypopomus occidentalis. Classification (NCBI taxonomy): domain Eukaryota; kingdom Metazoa; phylum Chordata; class Actinopteri; order Gymnotiformes; family Hypopomidae; genus Brachyhypopomus; species Brachyhypopomus occidentalis. Next base: position 4,901,074 of record JAGXOD010001351.1, on the reverse strand, counting down.
TATCGCCAAATACTGCAACTGCTGTCTCCATAGCCACGTCTGATGAACAGCCCAGCTTGGAATCTGCCCAACATGCCACTCTGCAATTAGGGTAAACAAGTGAGTGTGTCAGGAGTAAACAGGTGAAAACCACAGGATGAGCTGCTGGGCCTGTGACACTAGCTACCTTTATAACAGACTGTGTAGTATACAGGATTGGAACTGGTAACAGACGGTGTAGTGTACAGGATTGGAACTGATTATGAGATGATGTTAGTTCTTCACAGGACACACACAGTCCCATGTTGTGGGACTAATGCAGTGGGGACTGTTGGAGTTGCACTGTGGTGTCTGAGCTGACTGTGGTGTGTGTGCTGACTGTGGTGTCTGAGCTGACTGTAGTGTGTGTGTGTGTGTGGTGTGTGTGCTGACTGTGGTGTGTGCGCTGACTGTGGTGTGTGCGCTGACTGTGGTGTGTGTGCTGACTGTGGTGTCTGAGCTGACTGTAGTGTGTGTGTGTGTGTGGTGTGTGTGCTGACTGTAGTGTGTGTGCTGACTGTAGTGTGTGTGTGTGTGTGTGGTGTGTGTGCTGACTGTGGTGTGTGTGCTGACTGTGGTGTGTGCGCTGACTGTGGTGTGTGCGCTGACTGTGGTGTGTGCGCTGACTGTTGTGTGTGTGCTGATTGTGGTGTGTGCGCTGACTGTAGTGTGTGTGGTGTGTGTGCTGCCTGTGGTGTCTGAGCTGACGGTGGTATATGTGGTGTGTGTGTGGAGACTGATGCTGTGGTGACTGATTCTGTGCATATGGACAGTTTGCTTTCAATCAATTTGGCTTGCAGCAACATGCAGCCATTATTTTTTTTACACACATCCACTTTCACCATCTGAATGTCCGGGATGTTGACTCCAAGTGACGGACAACTCCTCACTAAATGTGATTCCTTACTATAACTCTATTGCATGCTGGGGGCTATCCAACACCCTCTCACAGAAGGCAACCCAGAAACACATCAAACTCACTCTTCTGTGTAGTGCTGGAATGCACAAAGCAAAATGCTCTTTTTATGTTTGGTTTTATTGATGGTAATTGCAGCTAGAGGTAAAATGGAAAGATTTATAACCATTTCAGTGGTGGTGGTCGGTAGGACAATGATACTGGTAGTCGGATAATTTGTGCAAAGCCTTCCTGGTTCCTCAAAAGAGAAGCTGTTCAAATCACATCCTCTGCATATTCACATAATTGAGAGCTGAATTCAGAATCAGATGATAAGAGGGCACAGAGGAGGGAAATAGCCTGTGTCTTTGATCATGTGACTGACAAAACGTAGACCTAACTCTAACCCTAACCCTTTAAGTGCCCTAACCCAAACCCTTTAAGGGCCCTAACCCTAACCCTTTAAGGGCCCAGCCCTTTGCCAGGTCTTCTGTTCACCTATAAACAGTGCCAACATGGAATAAATAAATAAATAAATAACCATGATGTACACTTATTGAATTAATGATGTTCTACAAACTAAATAAGAGTGACATATTGACATTCTAGAGAAATAGGTGTGACAAGCCCAAGCAGACAGACACAGGGCTTCACCCTGGGAGGCAGACAGGAAAAAAAATCACACTTTGATAGACCCAAGCAAACAGCATCAGGATGATCCCCCCCGGACGTGTCTCACACGATCAGAACCGAACCGAACCAACTCAGACTGAAATTCTTCTCTGGCCAGAGGCCAAAGCTAGACGCAGAGATGCTGAGGTGGCTTCCTGGGCGATTAGAGAGCCCGTCTCACTTCTTCCAAAAGCGCTGATCCAGACTCGCCCCCGCGCCCTGCACAGGGCGGCTGGCCATGAGGCTCTGATTGACTCCCTGGATCACCTGGTTTGGGGTGTGTTGTGGAAGTCAATGTGCTTTTCTAACAATTCACAGTAAATCAGTGGCAAGGGTCACGATTGCATTGATTTGTCTGTCTGGAGGGAACTGACTGAGTCCTCTCTGTCACTAAAGATACGGCTAAAAAAGTTAAATACATTTTCAACAGGTTATTTATGTAGTCTCTGGACGTCATAGAAACATCCCTGTTTACACTGTGCATAATCCAGACCAGAGTCCGTTTCTGAGTGTTCTATCCATCACATGAACACAGTAATACTGCAGCAGTAGCAGGAATCAGCCACATGGGCTTTGGGGGCGTGGCTACCACACTGCCATGGCCACGTGAAGATATTACACGTGAAGAACACATAAACTGCTCGATGTTACAGCTTCAGATGCATCACGGCCTTATATTTGAATAAGGCCCAACTATTCTCATCAGTAAACAGCTGTGGGTGAAATATGACTTTACGAAATCCTTGTGTCCTCCCAGGATCTAAACGTCTGGATGGTTTAATGTGGTGGATGGGGATGTACTAATGAAAACTGGGTTGAGGATCAGGGAGCGGAACGAGGTGATATTAATGACTGCTGTCTCCCGTACAGACAAGCGCTCAGCTCAACTGTTTAGAGCTGCAAAGAAGTAAGAGAAATGAAAAAGAGCAAGATGATTCCTCATCTGCAGCGCACACTGAGCACACATGCACCCTGAGCACACATACACACATGCACCCTGAGCACACATACACACATACACAGAGCACACATACACCCTGAGCACACATACACACATGCACCCTGAGCACACATACACACATACACCCTGAGCACACATACACACATGCACCCTGAGCACACATACACACACACACACCCTGAGCACACACACACACATGCACCCTGAGCACACACACACACATGCACCCTGAGCACACATACACTGAGCACACATACACACATGCACCCTGAGCACACATACACACATGCACCCTGAGCACACATACACACGTACACAGAGCACACATACACCCTGAGCACACATACACACATGCACCCTGAGCACACATACACACATGCACCCTGAGCACACATACACACATACACTGAGCACACATACACACATGCACCCTGAGCACACATACACTGAGCACACATACACACATGCACCCTGAGCACACATGCACCCTGAGCACACATACACACATGCACCCTGAGCACACACACACACACGCACCCTGAGCACACATACACTGAGCACACATACACACATGCACCCTGAGCACACATGCACCCTGAGCACACATACACACATGCACCCTGAGCACACACACACACACGCACCCTGAGCACACATACACTGAGCACACATACACACATGCACCCTGAGCACACATGCACCCTGAGCACACATACACACATGCACCCTGAGCACACATACACACATGCACCCTGAGCACACATACACACGTACACAGAGCACACACACACATGCACCCTGAGCACACACACACACATGCACCCTGAGCACACATACACACATGCACCCTGAGCACACATACACACATGCACCCTGAGCACACATACACACATGCACCCTGAGCACACATACACACATGCACCCTGAGCACACATACACACATGCACCCTGAGCACACATACACACATGCACCCTGAGCACACATACACACATGCACCCTGAGCACACATACACACATGCACCCTGAGCACACATACACACATGCACCCTGAGCACACATACACACATGCACCCTGAGCACACATACACACATGCACCCTGAGCACACACACACACATGCACCCTGAGCACACACACACACACGCACACAGAGCACACATACACTGAGCACACATACACACACATGCACCCTGAGCACACATACACACATGCACCCTGAGCACACATACACACATGCACCCTGAGCACACATACACACATGCACCCTGAGCACACATACACACGTACACAGAGCACACATACACACATGCACCCTGAGCACACACACACACATGCACCCTGAGCACACATACACACATGCACCCTGAGCACACATACACACATGCACCCTGAGCACACACACACACATGCACCCTGAGCACACATACACACGTACACAGAGCACACATACACTGAGCACACATACACACACATGCACCCTGAGCACACATACACACATGCACCCTGAGCACACATACACACGTACACAGAGCACACATACACACGTACACAGAGCACACATACACACATGCACCCTGAGCACACATACACACATGCACCCTGAGCACATGTACACACATGCACCCTGAGCACACATACACACCCTGAGCACACACACACACACGCACCCTGAGCACACACACACACGCGCACCCCTGAGCACACACACACACACGCACCCTGAGCACACACACACACACCCTGAGCACACACACACACACCCTGAGCACACACACACACATGCACCCTGAGCACACACACACACACGCACCCTGAGCACACACACACACGCACCCTGAGCACACACACACACTGAGCACACATGCATTTCACTAGTTTTGCACAAGTAACAACACACGAATTGCACACAACATGATGGAAGGTGGAAAATGGAATAAGAACAAATGAAACAAATGAAACTGAAGGATGACAACACCCCAGTTAGACTGATGCAGACGGACAATGGAGCAGGACTCCACAGCGTCTGTATGAGGAGCAGACACGCTGTCTTTGTCTGGTCTGCTTGTGGTGCTACAAAATGCACCTAGCGTCTGATTGGCTCCAGAGAAGCAGCCAATATCTCCCCTGTAGCAGCCCCTCCCCCCAATGACGCTCACTTATAGACACAATATATTAAGAGGTTGCAGTAACTATCTTGTAGACATTGCCTCGGTTCGTTCCATCTTCCCGGTCCATTTCCTGCTGCCTGGTGCCCAGTTCTGATTGGACAGGGTGAACGCATATCCTCTCAGTCTCCTGCCTTTCCTGTCCTTTCATCATGGGGTATCACTTTCAGTTTCTAACCATTTAACAATTTAAGTGTTTTTTCTTTAAATTGAACAGTAGTTCACATTTATTGATATTTCAATGTGCTTTAAATTTTGGTTTGGGCTTAAAATTTACACAAGGTTTGAATCAATTTCTTTCATGTAGCAGCCGGCAGCTCCTATATGTGACACTGATGAGACACAAGCATCCACACTGCATGACGATCTCTCACAGATATATAAAAAAGAATACATAATGAATATGAACCTTGCTTGAGGAGCTAATTTTTCCACATTAAGTCACTCTTGACTTATGCTTCTCATTTTGTGTTTTCTTGAATAACCTGCTGTTAAAGGTTACAGTCTGGGTTGAGAACAACAAGTGTTTAATAGAGCTGGAGAAATCAGTCCCTTGTTAAAGGAATCTGTCCTCTGGTAAAGGCCCTCAGGCATTTGTAACACCGCTGTACCACGCAGAGTAATGTAACACCGCTGTACCACGCAGAGTAATGTTACACCGCTATACCACGCAGAGTAATGTTACACCGCTGTACCACGCAGAGTAATGTTACACCGCTGTACCACGCCGAGTAATGTTACACCGCTGTACCACGCCGAGTAATGTAACACCGCTGTACCATGCAGAGTAATGTTACACCGCTGTACCACGCAGAGTAATGTAACACCGCTGTACCACGCCGGGTAATGTAACACCACTGTACCACGCCGAGTAATGTAACACCACTGTACCACACCGAGTAATGTAACACCACTGTACCATACATAGCAATGTAACACCGCTGTACCACACAGAGCAATGTAACACCACTGTACCATGCAGAGTAATGTAACACCGCTGTTCCACGCAAAGTAATGTGACGCCACTGTACCATGCAGAGTAATGCAATACCGCTGTACCACGCAAAGTAATGTAACACCGCTGTAACATGCAGCATAATGTAGAGTTTGTTGATTTTTGGTGTCTCTTTTTGGTGTCTCTTTGATATAGGTACATGATGGACGATGGGACAAATCTCCAGCTGTTGCCACGTATAACGCCTACCGAGATCCAACACGGTAAGGCATATGACTGCAGGTGTATACAGACATGCCAGGCCCACAGAGGACAGAGTGGTAATAGAACCGACAGGGGTAATAGAGCTGAAAGGGGTAATAGAGCTGACAGGGGTAAAGGAGCTGAAAGGGGTAATGAACAGAAGCTACCTGATCTGACACAGGTGGCAGGTGTGACCTAAGTCATACAGAGATTACACTCCACGCACAAAAGTTACAGAGGTGATGTAGGTTGTAAGGAGCTGATTAAGACGATAGAAGTGTGTTAGAGATGTCATAGGTGTTGTGTTTAGTAAATCGTGCCTGTCTACTTAGACAAAGCAGCCCATACTCGTCATGGGAAACAGGGCAAAATCACGTGGCCATTTCTGAGGATGTAGTTGAACTTTTTGGTTCAGAGGGGAGGAAAACTTTATCATCTTGCATGTTGTTGTGGTTCTCCTCAAATTAACAGGTGAGTACCCAATCAATCAAAAGTGATGGGATGCCTTGTGAGAATAGACGGGCATTAATCCCTCCCATAGCAAGAGGGATTAGTAAACATTTATGTACTCTGACAGGCAGAATGAGAGAGCAAGAGAAAAAATTGTGAGATTTAAGAAATACATTGTGAAGAGATTTAAGAAATACATTGTGAAGAGACTGCTTTGGTACATTGCCGTGAAGCCCTGGAAGCCAAAATTGGTGCAGGGGTTAGGAGGGAACAGCACTGCAGTGGTGGAGGGGTTATGAGGGAACAGCACTGCAGTGGTGGAGGGGTTAGGAGGGAACGGACGCTCCTGATAAGGGTTTTTCTCTTTAAGCCGGACTCTGTGTGTCGTCTCTCCAGGCTGCTTATTCTCTCGACATTAAAACAATAACAGTCCATGTGATTAAATCGATGGGATTGTAATCTATTGTTGCCTCTGACCAAATATCAGTTAATCCCAAGCAACCACAAAAGCAAACAGCACTATTTATGAACTTGAAGGTTCAAGCAGTTTGACCATGAATGAAAACCAAAGGCAAACAAAATAGCTACCACGCTTCCTAACCCTTATCCTGCCCCTAACCGTGCCCCTAATCCTGACCCTGACCCTGTGATACCTCCTTTAAAACCCAGGCCTCCAGAGCGGCTCTCTGAGATGACAGAATCCCACGAACATGAACCTGAAGGGAGGATTTAGATTTGCAGTGACAGAGTGATTGCGATGGGGGGTGTGGACTTGAGTGTGGTGGTGGTGGTGGTGGTGGGAGTGTAGTGGTGGTGGGAGTGTAGTGGTAGTGGTGGGAGTGTTGTGGTGGTGGTGGGAGTGTAATGGTGGTGGTGGGAGTGTGGTGGTGGTGGTGGGAGTGTGGTAGTGGTAGTGGGAGTGTAATGGTGGTGGTAGGAGTGTGGTGGTGGTGGTGGGAGTGTGGTAGTGGTAGTGGGAGTGTAATGGTGGTGGTAGGAATGTGGTGGTGGTGGGAGTGTAGTGGTGGTGGTGGGAGTGTTGTGGTGGTGGTGGGAGTGTAATGGTGGTGGTGGGAGTGTGGTGGTGGTGGTGGGAGTGTGGTAGTGGTAGTGGGAGTGTAATGGTGGTGGTAGGAATGTGGTGGTGGTGGTGGGAGTGTTGTGGTGGTGGTAGGAATGTGGTGGTGGTGGAAGTGTGGTGGTAGAGATTGCTTCAGGACGAGATCTACTTAGACCATAGCAGTTAGCAGCTCATGCTGGTAATTTTACATCTCCTCTGTGAGCAATTTCTTTTGTCTTTATTCATTATTTTGGAAAAAAGTTTAGTTTTCTGCTTTACTCTAAACCCTACAGCACAGTGCAAAGTAGCCCAGCGGTGTCATTAAGTGAGTCGAGATGAATCGGTGGACAGGAGGAACCAGGAACCTTCAAACTGCATACACACACACACACATACATACATACACATGCACACAGACACATACATACACACGCACACACTCACAAACACACACACCTCTCAATTGTGACAGCCATCTGTGGCAAAGAGACTCTGACAAATCACTGAGGTTGTTAGCAAAATGACCACCTCCATTGTGGTTTGAGCATTCACAAAAGCCTGACACTTTTTCTGTCAGATCACAGACACACTGCACATATAAACACACACACACACACACACACACACACAGGATACAAGCGCGCACGTACACATGCACACGTGGTACATGCACACAAACCACACACGCGCACACACACACACACACAGGGCACATGAACATGCACACACAGCACTAGGCCCTCATGTTCCTCCCAGTGTGGTTTAGAGGGAGACAGGAACCCGCTGCTGTCCTGACCCCTAATGTCTTCATACATCAGCCTTTGCCCCATATCAGGTTCGAGCTGTGCTGACCTGTGGGATTTGGTACTGAAGCATTACTGAGAGGGGGTCCCTCCGGTGGACAGTGGCAGAACTACACCGACACGATAACCGACAGCTAGGCACACAGACATGAACACACACACCACAGACACACTCCCCTCCCCTCTCCTCCCTCCCGGTCTCCATACTTGAGCTGCATATTGCATCAGATATGCCCCAGATACAGTCTCTCAGGAGTGTGTGTGTGTGTGTGTGTAGTGTGCACATGTGTGTGCGTGTGTGTGTGCGCCTGTCCGCAAAAGAGTGTGTACGTATGTGTGGTGTGTATAACTGTATCAGTTTTAAATGTTTATGCATAAGTGCCTTTGTACAGTGACCGCAGACCTCTATGTAAACCTTAAACCCTTTCCATAAGGCTAAACTAAATCGAAAACAAAATAAATGACCGAGTCGAGGTCTAAACATTAGTGAACGAGATTTTGCATTGCAAAAGAAAATCATGTCAGTTTAAAAAAAAAAATAAAAATAAAAAAAAAATCTCTCTCGTGAACTAAAGAGCAGCGCTTCATGAGCACGTCATCAGTCTGCAGGCTCTAGGTTCTTATAGCAAAACTGCACACAAGCTCATTTTGCCGCGGGCCCCCCGAGGACACTCGATGGCAGAGACAGAAATAGTAGCGTGTTCATAAATGAGCGCACATGGTCGAACAGAGCCTGACGTAACCCAGAGAAACACATGACAGGAAAGTCCCACCAACACGCCACGCGACGCACTCTTGCCCCTGCAGACAACCAGCGTTACAGCGATGCATCTGCCCTGCTCTTGGCAAGCAGGTAAGCAAGGGAGCAGGGGATGGTGACAGCACACACACACGCCCACACCATCATCATCATCATTATCATCGTCATCACAGCTTTAGTTTGACAGACAGAGAGAGAAACACGAGGTGTACAGGTACAGCAGAAGCCACATCACTTACCCAGAAGATGAGGTTGAAGAAGAACATGGAGTATTTCAGACAGCATAAACAGCCTCGTGCCATGTTGCACTTCTTGAACTCTAGAAGGAACACAAACGACAGATCCAGGTAAAACACCACGTATTTACTGCCTTTGGGGCCACCGGGCCTCGCGCCCTTGTCCGATGCAGCTGTGGTATGAGCGGCGCCGTCCGCGTCCGTCGGCCGCGACCCCGCCGAGCCGTAGAAGGCGCCTGCAGTGAAGCCCCTGCCCCCGAACGGCCGGCCCGAGTTGGAGGTGTGGGCAAAGTTGGAAGCGTGGCTGTCCACGGAGGGGCTGTGATGGATGACGGACTCCTCGCTACTCGACTTCTCCATGCTCTGGGCCTGCGGCTGTATCTAGTCCATCCTCTACCATGTCGCTCAGAACGCAAAGTCGGAACGTCCAGCTAACTGTGAGGCGCCAGTGTCCTGCCCACCTCCTGCAGGGTGAGGGGGATCGGGCTGATACCCAGCGTGAGAACCAGCAGAACTGGATCTTTTACATTTAGCCCACAGCCTCGCTGTGTTGCCCAGAATGGAGTGAGAGTCCCCGTTAGTGGCTGTGGGAATCTCCAGCAGTCAGCGCGTCTCCACCTGTGCCCTGGGAGTGGGTGTCCGACCACAGCTCAGTCAGCTGTTCCTCTCCGCCTGCTGACCTCCACACAGCTCTCCACAGGAAGATCCAAGAGTTCACACAGCTTCTAACTTCCCCTCCCCTCTCTTCTCCTCCCCTCTCCTCTGTCTTCTGTGCTGCACTGGGGCGTCTCGTAGAACCTCAGTAATCTGCTTTAGAGTCTCGTGGTGCTTGGAGCCTTGTGCTCTTCTAGTCTCTTCTCATCTATTCTCATCTCCTTTCATCTCCTCTGGTCTCCTTTCGTCTCCTCTGGTCTCCTGTCTCCTGCTCTCTGCTGTGCCCGTGCTCTCGATCTCAGAGCTGCTGCTGTTATCGGCAGCAGGAGCTTCTACGGGGCATTCCCTATACAGCACTGAGCCGTATCTCCCCCTCTCTCTCTCTCTCTCTCCCCTCCTCCCTCCCTCTCTCTCTCTCTCTCTCTCCCTCCCCCTCGCTCTCTCTCTCTCCTTCTACTGGCTCCTCCTCTCTGTTGCTAGCCAATAGAAAGCCAGCAGAAGCCAAAGCCCACAGCTGACAGTGTGTCTTTAATAAGCTCATCATTCCCATGCTTTCTGCCCGTACTACTGCACCACTCACGCGCGTCGCGGCCCTCTGTACAGGGATGAAATAATGAAAAAAAAAAAAAAAAATCTGCATATGTATCTGCATATTACGCTGAACAAAACACATTATGTCAATCAAATCAAAACACAACAGACAGTGCAGCTGAAAGCTTTACATTGTCTTTATGTTCAAGCAGTTGACCCTTAAGATGACGCTTACGCTGACACTTATCACTTTTCTGCCATTTGAACCCGTGGTCCTGTGCTTGCTGTGCAACACCTGCAGGGCTACACTTGGCTATGAACACCAGTTTATAATGGTGCAAGTAAAACGCTGACCACTCTGTGAGGACCCAGATTGCTCTGTGAGGACCCAGATTGCTCTGTGAGGACCATGACTGCTCTGTGAGGACCCTGACTACTCTGTGAGGACCCAGATTGCTCTGTGAGGACCATGACTGCTCTGTGAGGACCCTGACTACTCTGTGAGGACCCAGATTGCTCTGTGAGGACACTGACCACTCTGTGAGGACCCTGATTGCTCTGTAAGGACCCGGATTGCTCTGTGAGGACCCTGACTGCTCTGTGAGGACCCAGATTGCTCTGTGTAGTCCTCATGCCACCCACTCACTGCCTTGTAGGGGGCACTGATGACCCCCCGCGCCTTAGGAATTATAGCACCATTTCAAGCATGGAAACTGGATAGGGCCGTACACTTATTCAGTGCCTTCCTACAGAGAGCCAGGGACATATTCCAGATTACCTGCCACTCACCCACGGAGTGATGATGAGCAGCGATCGAATCGTGACAAAAATTCAGAGGGATGTTGAGTTTCACCTGAGGAGGAGGGGCGGCTGATCTAGGTCATATGTCCCATGCCTGTGCGAATCTGAACTCTACTGACTGAACACACTACACTGTAATAGGGGAAACTCTACTGTCTGCATTCAAAATATAGGCTAACACCTGCCCTTATGGATTACAGAAAGAACTAGAAAATCAATAATAAACTCATATTAACAGGGCATGTTCAGGATTGTGTCTGCTTTTTATTGTACTCTAGGAACGGCAGACCCCCTTTAAACTGGGACGGGGGTGGGGGGTGGCTAACGGGGGGTATTGAGGAGGGGCATTGCTTTAACCTGTAACTAAAGAAAATGGGAAATGGCTCATTGAGGCAGACATTCAAACATTCACTTGACTTACATGTGAGCATGTGAAGTGTTACTCATTTTATTAACCATGACGACTCTAGTTTTAAAAGAGGTTTTTATTCAGTTTTTAAAATAAAGACTCAATTTGGTAGAATAAAGCGTCAGCCACATTAGAGCCAGTAATGACGCTCCTCGACGCACAAGCACACACACACACACACACGCTACAGAAGACGTCTGGCGTTCAAAAACAATGCTTTTGGTAGAAACCCTAAATTAATAGGACACACACGTGAATCCAGCTCCCACGGTTTATTCCTGTATTACGATCTTTGTTTCCTCTGGCCGAAGTGCCAACGGCAGCATTTCATCCTTTGTTTGGTTGTTTTCCCCCATTTTCAGGTGCATGTTGCATCTGCGCCAACACACTCCAAAATCTACAGCAAAAATCAACACGCACGTGGGGCGGAGTTGGATTTACGTGTGCAGTGCCAAATAAGAGAGGTAGAGAAAAGATAAAGAGAAGGAGAGAAAAGAGAGAGAGAGAGGGAGAGAAAAGATAGAGAGAAGGAGAGAAAAGAGAGAGAGAGGGAGAGAAAAGATAGAGAGAAGGAGAGAAAAGAGAGAGAGAGAGAGGGAGAGAAATGAGAGAAATGGGAGAGAAAAGAGAGAAGTAGAGAGAAGGAAGGGGACAGAGGAAGAGAGTGAGAAAGAGAGGGAGACAGACAGACTGATAGTTCTGTTAATTTTTTTCATCTGAATTGTATGGATATAACTGGCCTTTGGGCCAGATGGTCTGGTGAGTGCAGTGTTATAAAGACAGGTGGCCAACTCCATGAGGGTCAGGGTGAACGCTCTCAGTGTGTAAGGGTGTACACTCAGTGGGTAAGGGTGTAAACTCAGTGTGTAAGGGTGTAAACTCACTGTGTATGGGTGAACACTCACTGTGTAAGGGTGAACATAACCCCTCCCCCCCGACCCTTAACACCACTTCATCACTGCAGTTACATCACCACACAAACAGGTAACTGTGAAGCTCTGATTTCAGGTGGTTCAGAAGGAATATCAGCAGGCAGCTTTATTAATATGTCTGAAAGGAAATATAATCCTCGAGTTCACTGGTCCAGCACTCCTGACCACAGCCATTACACCACATGAATGCACACCATTCAGACGTTCAGTTTCACGTCAGTGTACATTTTAATTGCATTCTGTTAGCTTTAACTCCTATTTATAATGCTATAACCCTATTTATAATCAATGAAAATGATTGTAATCTACAAGCAAATGGCAATATTGTGGTGTTTCTAAATAGCACACACACATCTAATCAGCCCCTTAGAAACATCTACCTTGTGCACAGGCAGAAGGGGTTTAGGTGCACAAACCTTGCAATGCTGCCCATCTCTAACCCTGTTGGTCAGACTCTCTCCAGTCCGCCAGAGACTCTCCTGTTCACTGCTGCTCCCTAAGCCCAAGCCCAGCTCTACCCTGTTGATTTGCTGCTCTGTTTCTGTACCACAGGATAATTATATTTGACCAGGCCATTTTCCATGCAGCATCACCACTGATACACCAGTGGCGTCATAGCAGGTGCTAAGCTACTGTATGTTTATCAGTCACAACAGCGTTGCTGGGTTTTGGATATGTCAGTGTCACTACAGGATTAAAAGTAGTCCACTAACCAAAAATATCTGACCACTGATGAAAACCTAGAGGTGGAGAAGACACCCTGAACATGGCCACACATGGGCTGTAGTCTTTAACTATACACCTACAACATCTTTTAAAAAATGAATGCTTCTAATAAAGTGGGAAGTGATATTATATAATAGGCTGGATTTCCATAGCTGGAATGTATTTATCAGCATGTGAGTGACAGTGAGGGTGGATACACACACATACTAGTTTATGATTCCCTCTGTAGCAGAATACATCCAGCATCTCATGGAGGTTGTGTGTGTGAGAGACGGTAGATGTGTGTGAGATGGGGGATGTGTGTGTGAGAGACGGTAGATGTGTGTGAGACGGGAGATGTGTGTGTGTGAGAGGGGGATTGTGTGTGTGTGAGAGGAGGTTGTGTGTGTGAGACGGGAGTTGTGTGTGTGTGTGAGGGGGGTTGTGTGCATGTGTGTGTGTGTGTGTGAGGGGAGTTGTGTGTGAGTGTGTGTGTGTATGTGTGTGTGAGGGGAGTTGTGTGTGTGTGAGAGAGGAGGTTGTGTGTGTGAGAGGGGAGTTGTGTTTGTGTGAGGGGGGTTGTGTGTGTGTGTGTGAGGGGAGTTGTATGTGTGTATGTGAGGGGAGTTGTGTGTGAGTGAGAGAGGAGGTTGTGTGTGTGAGAGGGGAGTTGTGTTTGTGTGTGTGTGGGTGGAGTGTGTGTGTGTGTGTGGGGGAGTTGTGTGTGTGTATGTGAGGGGAGGTTGTGTGTGAGTGAGAGGGGAGGTTGTGTGTGTGAGAGGGGAGTTGTGTGTGTGTGAGGGGGGTGTGTGTGTGTGTGTGTGAGGGGAGTTGTGTGTGTGTGTGTGTGTGTGTGAGGGGAGTTGTGTGTATGTGTGTGTGAGGGGAGTTGTGTGTATGTGTGTGAGACGGGCAGGGGAGGTGTCTGACCAGTCTTTTCTCTGGTTAGTGGTGCTGCTGCGTGGTGATAAGCACATATAAATCACTGTGTCCTCCAGTGTGCACTGCAGCACAAGAATAAAACAGTTTACCTTCCTGCCTCAGTCCTCAGACGCTTCGGTCCATTGAAACTGTTTCTCTCCTTCTGTAGGGGCACAGGCGACCAGACTGCTGGGGTACAGGGGAGCTCTGTTTACACTGCTCTGTGACTCACTAATAACAATGAATTGAAAGTCTGCATAAGTGGATTATACTGAAGCTGCACAGGGTGAAATGATTCCACTAAAAGACAAAGAGATCAATGCACATTTAGGAGTTTTCCCAGCACGTGTGACCTGGAGTTCGAGTTAGAAACCCTTTAACGAGTCCCCTTAATGAGTCCCCTTAACCCAGTCCCCTTTAACCAGTCTGCCTACACTCTCTAGGAGAGTAGGAGCTCTTCCAGTGCACTGCAAAAATCCATTAGATCTGCCATTTGAAAAGAGACACCACTTCTAAAGTAGCATCGAAATTAGACAGCAGAGTAAAAGGGTTCTTCAGGAGAACATGATAAGTTCAGAGAAGATCTATAAAAGCATTTTAGCGTTGTTTTTTATTGCTGAGCTCGAGACTGTGAATCAGGAGGTGAGCAGCTGACCGTCAATCCTCAGACTCAACATGGGAGACAGGAGCATGATCTCCAGCCTGCCGAGCATGGTAATTATCATTCACACAACTCTGTTTGACAAGACAAGAGAGTGCCACAGTCAAGGGTATCTGCTCCACGTTAATGACGACACAAGTCGTTTGCCGTCAAACGTTCGGCTCTCAAAGGGCCCGTCCCAACCCCTCACTGCTGTCAGCTGACTCATCGCTCATGTGAATGTAGATAAGTCAATGAATGGATTGATTCTGACAGAGAACAAGTGCCACCTGTCCTAAAACTCCTGCTCTTAGTCACTCAGTCCTGCGAGGATTCATGGAGACACAGGCACCCCGGGCTGGGACCCTGTAAAAGACCACACATCTCTTACAGGCACTAAAGGGCATTACGGCCCTCTGAATAAGCACAGACAATCAGGCATCCAGCGCCCGGCAACAGCCCGACTCCGCAGAGTCTGCCGATCTGGGCCACAGCACGTCACCTCTGGTTATACTTAGCCGCTCAGCCCCGTTAGTGCCTGTCCTCCTGCTCTGTGGAGAAACAGCACTATTCTGAGCGGCTGACTAAAGTTAGATGCCTATTTAAAGTGAAAAGCTCTAATAGATGTGAACATCAAGCTCATTATGGGTACGGAAGCTGACGCCTGAGGGTTCTCCAGGTTTGCAGTAACTCCTCTGTGACTCATTAAGGTGTCTGATGCGGAAGGCTAAACATTCAGCAGGAGTCTTTGCACTTTGGTCTTCAGTGTTCACTCACAAAGGCTGGGCAGGAAGAGCTGTATGTAATGCTAAGCTATAAGCAACACACTTTGTTCCTATATGAGGAGACCATCTCAGGACTGAACTTACACCTGGACCCATTTCCCTTGTGCCATGTATGCTAGCAAGGCTAATTGTATGCTAGCAAAGTTAATGTGTGGTTGTGCTATTCTCCTGCTGCAAGTCTCCACAGTTCTCTGAGGCTGTCGGTATGACACACAGATGATGATGAAACAGTGGCTGCTGGCAGATGAGGTTGTTTTTAAATGAACCCTGTCAAGGTTCCTCTTTGATGAAGTTAATTGGCTAATTCTCTCCATTGTCCAAGGCCATTTCACCACTTTTTTGTTTTTAGTTTTTTCTTCTTTTTGATCATACAAAGCAAAAGCCAGTCTGTCACTGAGCGTGCTCAGAAAGGGCATGTGTCAGGTAGTAATGACGTTCAATGACCCACACAGCGAGAGAGAGAGGTAGGCAGTGAGAGAAAGATGGATACAGAGAGACACACACAGAGACGGACAGAGAGACAGACAGAGACTGATACAGTGAGAGACACATACAGACAGACAGACAGACAGACAGAGAGACAGAGAGAGAGAGAGAGAGAGAGAGAGATGATTTCACTAAATGATACTAATGGCAGGACAAACCCTGTCTTTGTCCCAGCCCAGCTCAGCTCTCGACCACATGCCTCAAGCAGGTCAGGGGGCAAAGGTCACACATCATAATTGTTTGCCTCACAAAGAATGACAAACCAATGCCAGTTTTAACAGTTTAGATGTTTCATGATTATTAGGCAAATGACATTCCAGCACTCTACAGTGCTTCAATAATGTTTGGTTGCTTTCCTATGAAACCCCACATGACAGGTCAGTTTAGCTGAACATCACTTGAAATGTACCTCAGCATGAATGTTTTTGCTACACTTGACATGTCTATCAAAATGGAACAGTCTATGTTTTAACTGTGATATGGAGTCCGAGATAACGAATGACACAAACATAACCTGAAACTAACATGACATAGTAAAGTGAGTTTTTAGTCTAAACTCTGACCTCTGAGAAGAGACAACTGTGGCAAACATGACACGTGTTTATACGACCTGTCAACAGAGACAAAGCATCAGACCACACATGGAGAGAAAGAGAGAGAGAGAGAGAGAGACAGAGGGAGAGAGGGGCAAGAATGAAAGAAGAGTAAGAAAATCACCAGCTTCATATGGCAGACTTTGGGGATAAATATGGAGAGACAATGGAGCAGCCAAACAACAGAACAGATCAGCCAAATGACAGTTCAGCCAAATGGCAGAATTAATTAGCCAAACGACAGATCAGCCAAACGACATAAGCAGTTGAAGTGGCCCTGTGATGTTCTGAAAAGAACATGTCTGCAGTAAGCCTGGAGCAGCTCTCCACAGAGTGTGTCTGCAGCACAAACCTGCTATACACTGGAATTCATTTTACATGTTGAGAAATGTATGTACATTTATCACAGACTAATGGGTAAAGCAGACATAGCCTCCAGCTCTAACCCAGCTCAAACCCAGCTCTAGAACATCTCTATCCCGGCTCTAGAACATCTCTATCCCAGCTCTAACACAGCTCTAACAGAGCATGAGATTCAGCAGCTAATTTCACATGATTTGTGCTACAAGGAATTTAAATGAGTAATAACTGAGAGCGTTGAAGGTAGCGCCCGTGCTGAGTAGAGCCCTCATCCCTCCGTCAGCATTACGGTGCCAAATGGTGCTTAATATATCGGAGACATTTTACATTATGAATCACTGCAGTCACATCAGCTTCTGGTTATCAGTTTAATGGCAGTAAATTTAAATAAAGTTCAGCAGGGAGAATGGAAATGGGCCGAAGACTCCTCAGCATGTGGGTAATGTCCACACACACCCACCTACACCACCCATGACCCCACCCACACCCACTCACAACCCCTCCCTCACACATACCCACACACCCCAATACAATATTCACTGTTGTTTAAATACTCCATGATGCAGGAGTGATGTGTGGAGGGTCGAGACTCCACACACACACACATACAGTACACACGCACCTTGACACAGCCTTGTCAAGGTTGTGCAAGTGTGTCTGTAGCAAACTCCTCCCACTGTGTTCTGATTTGAGGCGCACAGGTTTTCACAAATTACAGCAAATGACAGACCTTCAGTCTCCTCACGGATTAGTTAGATACAGCTGTGCTGATGACATCACTCCTCTGTTGCCGCGGGGGTTCCTAGTAAAAAAAAAAAACAGTGCTACAGCGTGAATCTGGAGGCATAGCTACACTTTGTTTCCTGGTTTGTGTTGTTACGAGGGTGGTAGCAACATCAACCACAGACAGGCACACAACCCTTCTGCTAACTATAGACAGAGGTGAGCCTTACATTACCTAGGGGATTAGCCCTATATTACCCCTGATTACCCCTGGATTAGAGGGGAAAAGGGGAACAAGGGAGCTTTATTTTGGGAAGCTGGGGTTAGAAAGCCAGATGAAGGAGCTGCTCAGCTCTGGTGGGAATAACACTGGGTTGTGACTGTGCTCCACCCGTTGTGAGCGGCGGCTGCCCTGCACATACAGCCTGGTTCAAGCTCGCAATGTGTGGGATGCAGCAGATACCCATATATCCCGCTGGGCAACACACAGCAACATGTGCAGGGCTCTGTTGCTGCAGTGTGCAATCCGTCACACACTCAGATCCGCCACACACTCAGATCCGCCACACACTCAGATCAGTCACTCACTCAGATCCGTCACACACTCAGATACATACAAAGATATACACATGTGCGTGCGCTCACACCCACAGATATACACATCTGCGTGCACACACACACACACACACAGATATACACATGCCCACACACACACACAATCATATGCACACATACACAAACACACACATCTGCATGTACTCACACACACACAATCATATGCACACACATCTGCATGTACTCACACACATACAATCAGCTACAAACAGCTATAATCATGCACTCTCCAAGCCAGAAATGGCTCATAACCCTGAGGGGAAATCAGAAATCAGGGTCTACAAGTCTGTAGAAATTTTCGTGTGTGTGCACGCACATATGTGTGGGGAAGAGAATGCGTATGTGTGTAAGCCTGAGTGTGTCTGATAGTGTGTATATGTGTGTGAGTGTGTGTTTGAGTGAGTATGTGAACATGAGTATAAGTGTGTGTTTGAGTGAATATGTGAGTGTGTGTGTTTGTGCGAGTGTGTGAGAGAGCCGCTTGTGGTCAGTGATGTGACACAGGCTCCGCCCTGCAGCCATCCCCACCCTACTACAGAACACAGCTGGCCACACAGAGAGAGAGGGGGGGGAGAGAGGGAGAGAGAGAGGACAGAAGGAGAGAGGGAAAGGGAGAGAAAGAGAGAGAGAGAGAGAGAGAGAGAGAGAGAGAAGGAGAGAGAGAGAGGGAGGAAGAGAGAAAGAAATAGAGAGAGAAATATTGATGAGGAGGACTAGGTGTGTGGAGCGAACTGACCCAGGCCTGCAGAAGGACCTCTCCTGCATCAGCACATGCAGCTGAGGTGCAGTGGAGCAATCAGAGGAAGCCGTCACAGATATGAATTAATACCCTGTTTAGTAGATTTGTTAACTGTGTCACCATGGAAACCATTACAATCTTAATCCGAATCATGTACGCAAGTGACATGACCAAACGAAAACCATATGTGACACACTGAATGCGGAGGTGTTCCACACAAACACCAAAGTGCCTCTAAGAAAACATTTTAACAAGCATGCAACCATCTGTGAGCTGAACATCTTCACAGTCCTGTCTGCTGTCACACACTGTATTATGGCAAGTGGTATATAAACATACAGAGTCACCCCATAGTCTTTGACACATCTGGCATAACTTCTAATTCTATGCATAAATTTGTCACAGTGTTATTGAGATTGGGAGTTGGTTCATATTTCAGTTCTCACCCATTTCAGAGATTGGAAAAGTTGCTCTTTGAGCACTGATGAAACTCTGTGCTGTCCCTGAACCCTGGTGCACAGACACTCTCTGTGCTGTCTGTCCCTGAACCCTGGTGCACAGACACTCTCTGTGCTGTCTGTCCCTGAACCCTGGTGCACAGATGCTCTCTGTGCTGTCTGTCCCTGAACCCTAGTTCACAAATGCTCTCTGTGCTGTCTGTCCCTGAACCCTGGTGCACAGACGCTCTCTGTGCTGTCTGTCCCTGAACCCTGGTGCACAGATGCTCTCTGTGCTGTCTGTCCCTGAACCCTGGTGCACAGACGCTCTCTGTGCTGTCTGTCCCTGAACTCTGGTGCACAGATGCTCTCTGTGCTGTCTGTCCCTGAACCCTGGTGCACAGATGCTCTCTGTGCTGTCTGTCCCTGAACCCTGGTGCACAGATGCTCTCTGTGCTGTCTGTCCCTGAACCCTGGTGCACAGATGCTCTCTGTGCTGTCTGTCCCTGAACCCTGGTGCACAGATGCTCTCTGTGCTGTCTGTCCCTGAACCCTGGAGCACAGACGCTCTCTGTGCTGTCTGTCCCTGAACTCTGGTGCACAGACGCTCTCTGTGCTGTCTGTCCCTGAACTCTGGTGCACAGACGCTCTCTGTGCTATCTGCAGATCAGTGGCATGGATCCTCGTGGTTCCTCGTGGAGTCAGTCCAGCGTCAGAGAGCCACGTACACAAATACACCCTGAAGACTCTGCTCATTGAAGCCACTGTCCGTAGGGCACAGGCCCTCAAAATCATCTCCAGGTAGAAATAGCTCCACCCTCTTCTGACTGAGCAGAACAACAATCACCCACCATGTGTGAAACTCGTCATCAGCCTCATGTAAAAGCAGTAAGAGCTGTACCTCCTAACACCCTCGTCTGCCGCGACTGCTCTGCTCAAGGCAGTGACTATCATATGGCAGTCCTTATCCCATTAGAAGGTCTGGATCTAGCATCAGTCTTTGTTTCAGGCTTGTAAAGCAGACCCATAACCATTATTTTATTTTATTTTACTTTATTTTAATTTTCTATACAGCTGAGAGCACAGAGAACTGCCAGCATTTGGTGACCTTCAGATGTGCACGTGTGTGTGTGTGTGTGTGTGTGTGTGTGTGTGTGTGTGTGTGTGTGCGTACTTTGGTGACCTTCACATGTGCATGATCACAGGAAGTGATCGCTGAACAGGCCACACATGGTGAGTGCACAGGGTGTGCATGTGCATGTGTGTGTTTGTACTTTGCCATTTCCTAATGGTCCACAGAAAACGAAGAGTGTAAGTGTGTGTGTGTGTCTGTCTAGGGTTGCTGTGATGTCAGGTCAGCAATTCCATTCTAGTGGAATTCCATTCTAGCTTCAGACCCTGGCGCCAGTAAGTCTGCTAGCCTTGGTTATTCCTGCTGATCCACAGGTGTGTGTGTGTGTGTGTGTGTGTGTGTACTCAGCTGCCCTCTGCAGTCAGTGGATTCCCTTTCAGTTCAAATTTGCTATTTAAAACATTCATTACAACAAACATTCATATACAGAAAGTATAGGTGCTTTTTATCAAATATCTCCAAGGACATGCAACTAAGATCAGATTAAAGTATTAATTTGTCAGACATCTTCATCCTCTCCAAGACAAGTGTAAGTGTCTGAGAACTCAAACTTCAGCAGATCAAGAGCAGATCTCCAGCTTCAAAGTCCTGCATCTGTCACACTGGGTCCTGCATCTACCTCACAGGGGCGTCTGCCACACATGGTCCTGCGTCTGCCACACAGGGGCGTATGCCACACAGGGGCGTATGCCACACAGGGTCCTGCGTCTGCCACACAGGGTCCTGCGTCTGCCACACAGGGGCACTCTTTGATATTCTCTCTCTGTCCACCTCCAGAGTGCAGTTAATAATTTCACAACTTCTACTGTTCAAGCTCCCAGAATGTCACAGTTTTCTTCATTCTGAAAGTAAAATGAAGGTGGATAAACGTAACTGCCCAAGAGAAAAAGGCCACATCTGAGGCCAGAGGCTCAAAACCTGAGGTGCCAGTGAAGATGGTTGGGGCCACGCAAAGGAAGATGGGAGACAAGGAGCCCAAGGGTGAGCTGACTAAATGACTAAAGTAAATGACTGAATTAAAGAGAGAGACAGAGAGAGAGAGAGAGAGAGAGAGAGAGAGAGACAGAGACAGAGAGAGAGAGAGAGAGAAGACAGAGAGAGGGAGAAAGGGAGTAAGCAGAGGAGAGTGAGTCAAAATGATTCACTCTCTCAAGAAAGAGAGACACAAGTGTGAGAAAATGACTTCGGCACATCACACACACGCACACAGACTGTTTACCATGACTTTAAACAGTACCCAGCACTTTAATGACTTACCCATCACTTTAATGACTTACCCAACACTTCATTTGCTTACCCAGCACTTTCCTAAACCCATGCTGCTCTTTCAATTGTCTCTGTTTATATATGTGGTGTCTGAACATTATGATTTGTATAAAATGGTCTCTCTCAACGTTATCTTGTGAATTTCCCCAGTGTGGGACTAATAAAGGATTATGTTATCTCGCTTCTGTACATTCTGGTGTATGACAGAGGTGACAAGCTAAATTGAACTGATCTGGTTAATTGCTGTTTTATTATTTATTACTTAGAATTGCTACTTATCACCTTTAAAATATGCTAAAGTAATTCAGTTGAATTTTGGCAATGATTGTACGTCACACAGTCATGGTGATTGTGTTTTACGAGGTAGTAGGAGAGTAGCTGCTCATCTGCGGAGATCTCAAACCTCCTCACATCCTCACTTCATGTTCTCACCTCCTCACGTTCTCACCTCCTCACGTTCTCTCTTCCTCACGTTCTCACCTCCTCACATTCACATTCTCACCTCCTCATGTTTTCACTTCCTCACCTACTCACATGCTCACCTCCTCACATCCTCATGTCCTCACAGTGGCCAGTGCTGCATGAACACCTGGTTCTGGTATCCCCTCCATCTCTGTCAAACATTTTGTGTAACTGTACCTCAAGTCTCTAGATATCGTCTGTCTAACAAACCTCCATCTCCCTCATGCCCAGGTGTGTGTGTGTGTGTGTGTGTGTGTGTGTGTGTGTGTGTGTGTGTGTGCGCGAGCACCCTTTGGGTTCAGTCAGTTAATTCAAAGGATGGAGAAGTATGAGCACCTGGACACAGGTGTGGATTATTGAGCACTGCTCCTTTCCTCTGAGCCCAGACGTGTGATGCTGACATTTGGCTAACAAAGAAAAGATCAGAGCAAGAAGGTCTATGATAACAACACAAAACACAGAGATCCAGCGACGCATTATTCAGTCACAGTGAGACATGATGGCCATGTACCTATCCACTTCTGCACGTTTCACAAAAGAACACAAGGCCATTTTCTTCAGTCCAGCTGGGATTCACTCTGAACATACTCAGTTGAGGAGATATTCTCTCAGAACAGTACACTACATCTTTAGTTTTCTTGAAACCACTTCCATTTGAAACTGTTCATTTCTCTGCATTTTTTTTGCACTGACTGGTCTAATATTTGCAAGTTCCAAATAAATGAAAAACTATTAACAATAAATAGCACAAGCATGAAAAGAAGGAGGGAGAGGGAGAGTGAAGGAGAGAGAAAGAGAGAAGGGCTAGTTCAGGCGAGTATTAGCTTATGTTTATATGGGATGTGTGTGGATACATGTTTTTCATAGGTGTGTTGTGTGTACTTTATTCGGGTCAGGTCAGGCCTGTTTATTAAGTGTTAGGCTTAGGGTTAGGATTTGGATTTGTTTGAGCTGAATAAGTCTCATGCCATCCTGTGAGCTGTGATCCAAATACGTTGGTGCCAAGCTGATACCAAAATTCTGAAAACATTATGGTTCTCGTCTCCTGTGGTACTGAAGGGTCCACAGATCTCCCAGACCTCCCAAACCACGCGAGGGCAGCATAATAAGCCAAGAACGCTAAAACACCACCAACACAATCACCAAAACCAGCACAAACACAAGGAATAACGTCTGCAAAAGCATGAGAAGCAACAAGTCCACTGCCTCTAGTTGGAAAAAAATGACAAAAGATTCGTATGAAAATATTTTGCATTTGAGGCTGATGACCAGAGTAAAAAAATGGACAGCGCAAAAGGTATAATGCAAACGGTGTCTGACAAAAAAAAATGTCACTAAAGGAAGAATCACCACAAATTATTTAGCTAAACACTCAAATACAAGACATCCAGAGCTGTATATAGCGTTCAAGGTGAGCAAGTTGTCAAGATATTTGTAACCTGCAACGTTAATGTACCATTATTTTTTGTGAACTGCGACAGCTGCTTCGCTTATTTTCACACTTGGCACGAAATGTTCATAAACGGCTAACGTTAAACTTGTTCAGGTTTTAGTCTGCATCCTTGCTCATAACATTAATTGGCTACTAGCAGACTGTGTGTACAGCGACTCCGTGCCAGACGGAGTCTCTCCATCCAACCTAAAGCACTACCGTGACCAACCAGTGCCGATCTTCACATTCAATATATACAATAAAAACACTGGAACATTGCTCTGTTGCCATGTGCTTGAAAACTTCCACTGTCATTCCCCTCCCAAAATAACATTTACTGCACATAATGACTACAGGCCAGTAGCCCCGATCCCGTTAGTCATGAAGGTCTTTGAACGCTTGGTCCTAGCTCACCTAAATGACAACACGAATCCCCTGCTGGATCCTCTGCATCTGTTGATGATCCGGACAACGTGGGCTTACACTTCAGTATACAGTATCTCGACAGTGCTGGAATCTACGCAGGAGTTGTGTTTGTGTACTATATCAACACCATTATGCCAGAGCTGCTGCAGGTTGAACTGTCCCAGCTCTCTGTACAACAGCACATCTGCCAGTGGATCATGGACTTCCTGTCCAACAAGAAATGGCAGGTGCGGTTAGGAAAATGTATGTCAGACCCCTGGACCATCAGAACTGGTGTGCCACAAGGCTGTGTCCTCTCATCACTTCAGTCTCTACACCAATGACTGTGTCTCTATGGAACCAGCTGTAAAGATCCTGAAGTTTGCAGATGAAACTTCTGTGATGACTCCTACCTACAGACAGGAGGTTGAGCAGCTGGTCTCCTGGGGTGTTGACTTCAGGCACAGCCCCTCACCAATATCCCCCCCCCAAAACTTTAACGGCTCTGTGGGCACCACCATATCCATAGGAACACACTGTCCGTCATCAAGAGAGCTTAGCAGAGAATGTTCTTCCTGAGACAGCTGAAGAAATTCAACCTGCCACACAGCCCGATGATCCAGTTTTACATGGCGATCGTTGAGTGCATACTCACATCATCCATAACCATCTGGTTTAGTTCTTCTAAAAGGATTAATAGGTAAATCACCTACAACACCTAAATTAATCTGCCTATGAGAGATAAACACTTTACAACCACTGTCTACAGTAAATCAAAGCCTGGAGAGGCTTAGATTTTTGAGACTTTTAGAAGAAATAAACCTGAAGTCCTTTTTTTTCATGCCAGTGGAGCCCGTTTTGCTCCTCATGTGGACCTATGTTCCTGGGAACGTTTCTAAACCCTGTTGAAGAAAAATAAAAGGGTGTGGTGATGGTTTTGAAGTGGGCTCTTATCTAAAAGGCAAGCCGTTTGTCATTTAAGGAAAGAGGATTACATGCATTTCTCATTCCAACTTCATTACTATAATGCCCTTTATTGTCAGAGTTGGGTAGGACTCCCTCTCACAGACAGTGGGTTGAAAACACTTTAGATCAGGCATGTCCAAAGTCTAAAATCAGTAAAATGCAGCCCGCCAACACCCGCTATTTTCTAAATAAAATACCCGCTATATTTCACCAAATGCCCCCCCACATTTACTTTTTATAAAATATAAAATAAATTAGATAATGGGCAGCCCCCACACTGTTTCACTTTACCAGATCTGGCCCTCGTTGCCAAAAGTTTGGACACCCCTGCTTTAGATCATTGTTGCATATGTGCTAGTGCACTGCTAACAGGAGCGTGTAAGTGCTAGTGCACTGCTAACAGGAGCGTGTAAGCGCTAGTGCCTTACAAACAGGAGCGTGTAAGCGCTAGTGCCTTACAAACAGGAGCGTGTAAGCGCTAGTGCCTTACAAACAGGAGCGCTAGTGCCTTACAAACAGGAGCGTGTAAGCGCTAGTGCCTAACAAACAGGAGCTGTAGTGTGCCTAAAACAAACAGGAGGAGTGTAAACAAACAGGAGCGTAGCAGTGCCTAACAAACAGGAGAGTTCCAATCCTGGCTTCAGCTTATCTCAGGACTGAGATTTTCTTGTTGACCTACACATCCTTAAATGGGCTCACTCAGCTTTTCTCCTACAACATCTGCACCTCCTGCCACAGTCACTCAGGGCTGCTGACATCTGGTTGTCCAGAATCACGGCTCACAAGCGAGATGGTGGTTTTGCAGTTGTAGCCCCCAATGCTGAAACAGCTCGCTAACACAGATTCCACACTAGGTTGTGTTTGGACTCATTTTAAGTTCAGCCATCGCTTAACTTTTTTTTGTGTGTGTGTGTGTTGTTTTTGTACTACAGCCATGTCTTCTTCACATTTCTGTCATTAATTAAACTGGTGTGTGCTTTGTTAGTGCTCTTCTGTTAATGGGTTTGCCAGTTGAATTGTGCAGCACTTTAATCAACTGCTAGCCTGTTGTTTTATAATGAGCTTCATACATATGTGATTGAATGAAAACGAAATGTTTTACATAGCTTTTTAATTAGAAGATATTTAAACTGTATAGATTACTGTCAAAGGCTAAACCAGACCACTGTACTTTACTGAGCTCAGGCCTTGCAGATGACTGCACCAAAAACATAAGCATTCGGACACTGGCAAGCATCCAGTGATTATTGAACACACACAGTTAGGATCTTCAGCAGGGGACTACAGTTCCCATCATTCCTGAACTCAAAGGTTATACAATTGGCCCATTGTAAATGCAAAGAATATCTGACATTTAATATTTAAGTCTCGAGTGCGAAGTGTGTTTTGGGGTGGTGGTGGGGTATTTTACTACTCAGGAAACCATCAATCATCCATCCTGTATGATCTCATACATCTTTAAAATGTTACTTGCTGAGAGTGTGTGTGCATGTGTGAGAGGGGAGGAACAAGGAACCCCTCTAGGAGGGTAGAGAAGACACAGCAGATTAAAATGCTTCTGTGTAAATGGACACGCCAGACTAAGCCTGTCTGTCGCCAGGCAGGACGACACCCGTCTCTGTGCAGGGACCAGCGGTCAGAGAGAGCACCTGAGGTAGTGTGTGAAGCTGCACATACGTCCCACAGTATATTAATCTCTCCTGTTCCGTCCCTCCATCTGAGCGGAGACGCAGGCGTGAGAGAGCACACCCGAGAGCTGCTGCTTCCCCTGAGCAGCGTGTCCCTGCACTGCCCCCACTCCTCCACACTACACCTCCTGTACTGCCTCCACACCGCACCTCCTGTACTGCCTCTGCCTGTACTGCCTCCACACCACACCGCCTGCACTGCCTCTGCCTGTACTGCCTCCACACCACACCGCCTGCACTGCCTCTGCCTGTACTGCCTCCACACCACACCGCCTGCACTGCCTCTGCCTGCACTGCCTCCACACCAACCGCCTGCACTGCCTTCACACCACACCTCCTGTCCTGCCTCTGCCTGTACTGCCTCCACACCGCACCTCCTGTCCTGCCTCTGCCTGTACTGCCTCCACACCGCACCTCCTGTCCTGCCTCTGCCTGTACTGCCTCCACACCGCACCTCCTGTACTGCCTCTGCCTGTACTGCCTCCACACCGCACCTCCTGTACTGCCTCTGCCTGTACTGCCTCCACACCGCACCTCCTGTCCTGCCTCTGCCTGTACTGCCTCCACACCACACCTCCTGTACTGCCTCCACACCACACCGCCTGTCCTGCCTCTGCCTGTACTGCCTCCACACCGCACCTCCTGTCCTGCCTCTGCCTGTACTGCCTCCACACCACACCGCCTGTCCTGACTCTGCCTGTACTGCCTCCACACCACACCGCCTGCACTGCAGCCATCCTGCTCTGCGTCCAACAGGCACGCTGGCCTCCTGCTGCTCCAGCACCATCCACATGCAATTAAAGCCACTAAGACTGAATTAGTCTGCGGCCAAAAGGCCCCAACTGTGGCCTTTCTCCTCTGCCAGCTCAGGGCTTTGATCGCCCGCGTCTGCCCACATTAGTTCCTGGGTGGGTCAGCATTTAACTTCGGGATTCTGAGCGGTTAAGTGAAAAAACACCCTGCTTAAATACACTGAAACTGATCCGAGAACAGAAGTGGGAGTTAATTACTGGACCTCTCAATCAATTCATTTTAAAGATTAAAGAAAAATAGCATCACTTTCTTTAATAGCTTAATCGATCAATGATTTAAACAGACTATTAACCTCTAGGTCTAGAATGAAGTAAGTGGAAACCAGATGAGCCAGCTTTGCAGAGGACTTTGCTTCCTCAGCCGCACACACACACACACACACACACACATAGATAGATGCAAGTGCGCGTGCAAACACACACACCATGGGCACAGCTGCAGTATCTGTTACAGCACTGCTCTGCTCCAGCTGTTTTGTCTCAGTGAGGCTAAGAAGGTTCTCTGACCACCACCATGTTTTAACATGCTCCACCATAGTCTAACATGCTCCACCATGCTTTCCAAGACCTATAACAACATGGCTGTAACAACACTGTTCATCGGCTACAGACTGGAACAAACAGAAGTGTGACATGCGTGAAAAAGACTGCATTGCCCCCTCCACCCTGCAGGCAGCGCTACTGGGCTCACTGGCTTGTGCTTTAGCACCTCTAAGAATTCTAGACACCCCATAATATAATCAAGCAGAGACTAAATTATCACTATATGCATGTGGATCTCACTGTGTGATGACAACCCCTCTCTCTCTCTCTCTCTCACACACTCGATCTGTCACTCGATCTGTGTAAACAAACACAATCTAGCTATGTTATGAAAACTCAACTTACAAAGGATATGCCTTTCTGTAGTCATAGGAGGGGTTTGCCTTTCTATGTTCATAGTCTATAGTCATAGGAAGAACAAATCAGAGTGAGCCGAACTCAAACAGCAGCCTCAAGGGTGCAATTTCAGTTCTCATTCTGATTGTCTTTGGCTGATCCAAGGGATGTGTGTGAGAGATGGGGATGTGTGCTTGCATTTGTTACTTGGGTAGATTCTCTGCTTCTAAGGTAGGCTTGTCTTGAATATACTATTAACTAGATATTGATAGATCTCTTGGCTGTTTGGTTAGTCTAGATATCTTGCTTGTTCATTAGTTGATTCAGGTGTGGTTTCAGTCTATTTCAGTGGTTTCAGTTGATTCAGGTGTGGTTTCGGTCTAATTGAAGTGTCAATAACAGGGGTGGAGCCTGTAATTCTAGATAAATTAAGTCGGCATTCACACAGTAATCAGTGTGCTTGCATTTGTTACTTGGGTAGATTCTCTGCTTCTAAGGTAGGCTTGTCTTGAATATACTATTAACTAGATATTGATAGATCTCTTGGCTGTTTGGTTAGTCTAGATATCTTGCTTGTTCATTAGTTGATTCAGGTGTGGTTTCAGTCTATTTCAGTGGTTTCAGTTGATTCAGGTGTGGTTTCGGTCTAATTGAAGTGTCAATAACAGGGGTGGAGCCTGTAATTCTAGATAAATTAAGTCGGCATTCACACAGTAATCAGTGTGCTTGCATTTGTTACTTGGGTAGATTCTCTGCTTCTAAGGTAGGCTTGTCTTGAATATACTATTAACTAGATATTGATAGATCTCTTGGCTGTTTGGTTAGTCTAGATATCTTGCTTGTTCATTAGTTGATTCAGGTGTGGTTTCAGTCTATTTCAGTGGTTTCAGTTGATTCAGGTGTGGTTTCGGTCTAATTGAAGTGTCAATAACAGGGGTGGAGCCTGTAATTCTAGATAAATTAAGTCGGCATTCACACAGTAATCAGTGTGCTTGCATTTGTTACTTGGGTAGATTCTCTGCTTCTAAGGTAGGCTTGTCTTGAATATACTATTAACTAGATATTGATAGATCTCTTGGCTGTTTGGTTAGTCTAGATATCTTGCTTGTTCATTAGTTGATTCAGGTGTGGTTTCAGTCTATTTCAGTGGTTTCAGTTGATTCAGGTGTGGTTTCGGTCTAATTGAAGTGTCAATAACAGGGGTGGAGCCTGTAATTCTAGATAAATTAAGTCGGCATTCACACAGTAATCAGTGTGCTTGCATTTGTTACTTGGGTAGATTCTCTGCTTCTAAGGTAGGCTTGTCTTGAATATACTATTAACTAGATATTGATAGATCTCTTGGCTGTTTGGTTAGTCTAGATATCTTGCTTGTTCATTAGTTGATTCAGGTGTGGTTTCAGTCTATTTCAGTGGTTTCAGTTGATTCAGGTGTGGTTTCGGTCTAATTGAAGTGTCAATAACAGGGGTGGAGCCTGTAATTCTAGATAAATTAAGTCGGCATTCACACAGTAATCAGTGTGCTTGCATTTGTTACTTGGGTAGATTCTCTGCTTCTAAGGTAGGCTTGTCTTGAATATACTATTAACTAGATATTGATAGATCTCTTGGCTGTTTGGTTAGTCTAGATATCTTGCTTGTTCATTAGTTGATTCAGGTGTGGTTTCAGTCTATTTCAGTGGTTTCAGTTGATTCAGGTGTGGTTTTGGGTATAATTGAAGTGTCAATAACAGGGGTGGAGCCTGTAATTCTAGATAAATTAAAATAACAGGGGTCGTAATTCTAGATAAATTAAATTGACATTCCGCTACAAACGGACACGTTTGTAGCGGTTAGTATCTCCTCGGCCAGCAGTAGACTAGATTTTATTAGGATACACAGAATGTGCTTTTCCATCCCTGTGCTCACCTTGAACAACACCAGAAGATGGAGATGCCAGAGAAGAAACCGCAACTCCAGTAACCTCATCTACCCACCTTGTTCATCTGTACCAAAGGTGAAGGTAGCAGGGGGACTCTGGAATTGCCACTCTGCAGTTCAGAAGGCAGACTTTATCTCAGCCTTCGCATCTGCTAAGTCACTCGACTTCCTGGCTCTGACAGAGACATGGATCACTCCAGAGAACTCTGCAACTCCAGCTGCTCTCTCTACCTCCTTTGCCTTCTCCCATTCTCCACGGCAGAACGGCAGGGGTGGTGGCACAGGTTTGCTTCTCTCTCGCTCATGGCGCTTCTCTGTACTCTCATTTTCTTATCTTAACATTTCTTCCTTTGAATTCCATGCTATCACGGTGTCTTTCCCCACTAAACTTCACATCATTGTTCTCTATCGCCCTCCAGGTCCACTGGGAAACTTCATAGATGAGTTGGACATTCTTCTGAGTGCTCTCCCCTTAGAGTCATCACTTGTTCTTCTAGGGGACTTCAACCTTCCAACAGAGAGACTACATTTGTCCTGTCTTCTTCCACTGCTGTCATCATTCGATCTTGCTTTCAACCAGTCAACTCCAACACACAGAGCAGGAAACACACTGGACCTGATCTTCAGTAGACCTGCCCCAGTGTTGGATCTGACAGTAACTCCTCTTGACTTTTCTGATCATCATTTCTTGTCCTTTTCACTCTCCCTTCCTGCTTCTTCTGCACACACCTCCACGTCAGCTTCTTCTACCACCTACCGCAACTTTCGCTCAGTCTCCTCCTCTTGTCTGGTCTCTACTATTGTCTCCTCTCTTCCACATCCTGAATCATTTTCTTCCCTCCCTCTGGAAACTGCCACAAACACATTCCTTTCATCCATCTCCTCTTCTGTCGACCATCTCTGTCCTCTCTCTTTTCCAGGGCAAGATCCTCTCTGTCAACTCCTTGGCTGACAGATGTTCTCCGAGACAACAGAAGAGTACTGAGACTGGCGGAAAGAAAGTGGAGAAAATCTCAAGATGATTCAGATCTCCACTCCTACCAGTCTCTTCTCTCAAGGTTCTCAACAGAAATAACAGCGGCGAAATCTTCCTTCTTCAAGGAGAAGCTGGAAGCATCAGCCTCTGATCCACGCAAGCTCTTCAACATTTTCTCCTCTCTTTTAAACCGGCGCACTCTACTGAAACTGCTCTCATCGCAGTTACAGAGAAGCTGCATGCTGCTAGATCTGCCA
The DNA here is from genome assembly GCA_020368025.1 of Brachyhypopomus occidentalis. Classification (NCBI taxonomy): domain Eukaryota; kingdom Metazoa; phylum Chordata; class Actinopteri; order Gymnotiformes; family Hypopomidae; genus Brachyhypopomus; species Brachyhypopomus occidentalis. The sequence goes on along the minus strand of JAGXOD010001351.1, from coordinate 4,869,330 downwards.
AACTGTCTTCGGTCCTAATTCTGCTTGACCTCTCTGCAGCCTTCGACACAGTTGACCACCGGATCCTCCTGTCTGTCCTCAGAAGACTTGGAATCACTGGCACTGTCTGGCAGTGGTTTAAGTCTTATCTAGATGGGAGATCTTACCAAGTATCTTGGCAGGGGGCCACATCTGCTCCTTCCAGGCTCACCACGGGTGTCCCACAAGGCTCAGTGCTCGGTCCTCTGCTCTTCTCTCTTTACACTCGTTCTCTTGGTGATGTAATATTCTCCCATGGATTTTCCTATCACTGTTATGCTGATGACACTCAACTTGTCCTTTCCTTTCCACCTTCTGACACACAGGTTTCATCTCGGATCTCGGCTTGTCTTGCTGATATCTCATCTTGGATGTCGGCTCATCACTTGAAGCTGAACCCCAGCAAGACTGAATTACTGTTCATCCCTGGAACTTCAAGTCCTCGCCAGGATCTTTCCATCTCTTTTGAGAACTCGCTGGTCACCACATCTGCTGAAGCTCGAAGTCTTGGTGTAGTTGTGGATGACCAGTTATCGTTCTCAACCCATGTTGCAAACCTGACTCGGTCATGCAGATTTCTCCTTTACAACATTCGAGAATTCGACCTTTTCTGTCTAGCGAGACTACTCAAGTGCTTGTTCAGTCTCTTGTCATTTCAAGACTTGACTACTGCAACTCACTCCTGGCTGGTCTTCCTATGCGTACCATCAGGCCCTTGCAACTGATCCAGAACTCGGCGGCTCGACTTGTCTTCAATGTTCCTAAGTTCAGCCATGTTACTCCTCTGCTGCGCTCTCTTCACTGGCTTCCTGTAGCTGCCCGCATCAGATATAAAACCCTGATGCTGGCCTACAAGGCTAAGAATGGACCAGCACCTCCATACATGGTGGCAATGGTCAAATCCCGATCTGTACCCAGAGCTCTTCGAGCTTCAAGCACAGCTTCGGCTTGACCCACCATCTCTCAGGACATGCGGAAAACATGCATCCAGACTTTTTTTTCAGTTCTGGCACCTCAGTGGTGGAACGAACTTCCACTGAGTGTCCGAATGGCAGAGTCTCTTGCTGTTTTTAAGCGAAGACTGAAGACACATCTGTTTCAAGAGCACTTAAATTAAATTTTACTACACTAGCATGTATTAAATATTTGTGACTGTAATGACTTTTCTTGCTTTTATCTGTTAAGTAGGGTTTTCTCAGTATATATTTGAGTATATCTAGGCGTCCATACTGACTGTATCTAATAATATCTTTGCTTAAAGTTTCTTCCTGATTTTAGCCTAAACTAACTAGCTAGAGATTTTGTTCTGAGTAAAACAATGAAGCACTTTTTGTAAGTCGCTCTGGATAAGGGCGTCTGCTAAATGCCGTAAATGTAAATGTAAATGAGAGAGGTAGAGAAGGGGAGAGAGAGAGGGATGGAGGGAGGGACAGATGATGCCACTTCTTGACTGGTTTAACAATTATTTAAGGGGAAAATTTAATTAACAAAGTGAAATATCCCCGCGCTTCATCTCTGACATCAGGACAGCCACCTTTGAACCAAATGTTTCTGCCCATTTCTACACATTCACCTAGTAAAAATGGACAGCCAGAGAGATTCCTTCTTTCGATTCCTCACTTGACATCAGAAACATTGTGAAATATTGTCGAGCTCCTTGAGGAAAAGCCACAGTGAGCAACTGTAGTGGAATGCGTGGAGAAGCTCTATCTGTCTTTCAGAAATGTTCGACTCGCATGTACGAGACATATGAGGCATCACCACAGAGCTGCCTGCAGGGAACACCCTTTCCTCCGCATGTCTGCTTTCCTCTGAAAGCCGAGGCAGCACGTCTTTATCGCAGTGAGGAAGGGCTGCTTTCCAGATCAGGATGATTGGTTTAGGGTGTTATGTGATGAAGACCATAAGCTTGTCTCTGGAGAGCCCTGAGCCCCGAGAGGTTTAGTCACACAACATGACACTTCAAAGGCCAGTGTGAGAATTCCCTGAAGGCAAGGGCTGTGCAGAACATCACCTTAGAGCAGGAAATACAAACAGATACACAGAACATCACCTCAGAGCAGGAAATACAAACAGATACACAGAACATCACCTCAGAGCAGGAGATACAAACACATACACAGAACATCATCTCAAAGCAGGAGATACAAGCACATACACAGAACATCATCTCAAAGCAGGAGATACAAACAGATCCACAGAACATCACCTCAGAACCAATGGAACGAATGGAACAGTTGCCTTCACAAAACAAACATCTACATTGTTCAATGTGTAGAACCATTTCCATGTTCTCACACACAAGTAGATGCTAACAAAACACACACACAGCTCAGAAACCAGCTCAACTGAGGAAGAGGAAAAGGGCAAGTGTATTCTGCCTTGATTTCAGAGGGAGAGCAGAGAGTTGGGATGTGATGAGAGAGACAAGAGCACCTCACTACAGCAGCAAAACCACGAGGCATCAAAGGCAGAAACATCCATCCACTAGCTCACCTCATCAGTCCAACTGCCCCTACCTGCCTTTGCTAAACCCTGAACACTGAACCCTAATCATGCAGATTGATCTAGACACAGCTACACCCCCAATATTCAGACCATTGAACATGATAAACTTTGCAGACCCCCAATAATCAGACCATTGAAGATTATAAATTTGTACCCCTTATGGGCTCTAATTTACCTTTACTCTACAATAATGGGCCTGCACCTCCGGGTTGAATGCCTCTGGGTTGAATGCCTCTGGGTTGAATGCCTCTTCTTATTCCACCTTTGACATTCAGGCTGCCTCTCCTGCTAAGAAAAGCAAAGGGAAAAACATGCATGAGTTCCACATATTTAATTGCGTTTTTTCTTAAGCTGATAATACTGTGTACAGGTAGAACTAAAAGCACCATTTGTGCTTCTGCCTCAGTCTCATTTAGTGTAAACATTTGTGTGTGTGTGACTATATGTGTGTGCACTACGTGTGTGCGCGCGTGTGTGCACATTTGGTGCTGTGACTCAGAAGCAGGAATTTGTGCAGTGTTTTCATCCTTGGCTCTTTTGAGGTTGTCAGTGATGCTATCAGCTCTGTGCATGAGGCCAGTGTGTGTGTGTGAGAGAGAGAGCACGTGCATGTTGGTGTGTGTGTGTGTGCATGTGTATGCGTAAGCGTGTTGTGCATAAGGACAGCGTGGGCAGGAACCAAGGAAAGAGACTCTTGCATGTGTCAGTCCTGTAGATATTGGAACACAAAAGCCTAATGCCATTCTTACTGGTGGCCATGAAATGAACTGCTGTAGTGTACTATTGTAATGGCCAGGACAGCAGGGCAGCAGTGCAGTCATGTTCAATCATCCGGTTGCAATTAAGAAACAATTAAATCATGAAACATTAATGAGCAGGTGATAAAATGTTTCACTGCAAATGTAAACAGTAAATGCTGTCTGAGAGGGGCGGGGCCAGGGGAGGGGTCTGTCTGACAGGGGCGGGGCCTGTCTGTGTAAATGTAAATGGTATTGGGAGTTTGTGGAAATGGATACAAATGACAAACACAAGCACACAAACACTGACCAGCACAGTGCATCTGTAAACAAGATGATGAAAAAATACATGCTGAGCCTGACACAGTCGCCGAGGTGATAAGTCACATCATACAAAACTTCTGGATAGCTTTGACTGATTTTACCAACAGTAAAGAAAAAAACAAATGAACCCTACAAGTAAGCAATTATTAGTTAGGCAGGCTTAGAATCACTTAATGGGAGCTATTAGAAATGTGGTCAAATGAGACAAGAAAAATCAATTCAGATAATTGTTGCTATGGTTTTTATGCGGCCAGCACAGCTGGGTCTCTCCTCCAGTGGTGTGTGATCTGGGTATCTACCAAGCGACACACCTGAACAAGGTAACAGTGACACACTTAATAATAATAATAAATTCCAGTTATATAGCGCCTTTCAGAATACCCAAGGACGCTTTACATACGAATAGTAGAACAAGAACGAAACAAACAACAAAAAACAAAATGAAACACCATCAAAAACCAATCAAAAAGGACCTAAATTGGAGAAGTTGGGTGGAAATGTTGAGTAAACAAATGAGTTTTTATTTGAGCCTTGAATGTGATGAGAGATGATTAGAAACGGAGAGACCGTCAAGAGACCGTCAGGGCAGCCACACAAAGACCAGCCACCCGTAGTGTTCAACTTAAATCTGGGAACAACCAAGAGACCAGTATCCGATGACTGTAGCCTACGTGTGGGGACGTATTGGTGTGGGAGGTTGGCCAGATATATGGGCGCCAAGCCGGAGAGTGCTTTAAAAGTGAGTACTAGGATTTTATACTGCATATGCAAGTTTATAGGGAGCCAGTGAAGACGTTCTAAAACAGGCGTTATATGTTCGTATTTCCGAGACTGGGTCACAACATGAGCAGCGGCATTCTGAACGGTCTGAAGGGGCCGGAGAGAGATTGAGAGAAGCCCATAGAGGAGGTGGGTTACGGCAATCCAGCGTTGATAAGGGCATGAACCAGGATCTCAGCAGATTTGAGGGACAGGAATGGACAGAGGCGAGAGATATTGCGAAGTTGGAGGAAGGCAGACTTAGTAAGCGACTGTATATGTGGTTCAAATGGACAAAAACGGGTCAAACAGAATTCCAAGATTATGTGCTATAGAGGAAGAATTCACAGGAGTATCAGCGACAGTGAGGGGGTGTGTTGGTGAGGGAGAGCTCCACATTAGTTCCAATGATGAGATACGTGGTCTGATTAGCACGCAGACACAGGCTGAGTTCACAGACTCACTTGGTGATGGATGGGAGTGGGAAAAGGCCCACCTGAACAAGGTAAAGGCGACGCACCTGAACAAGGTAACGGCGACGCACCTGAACAAGGTAACAGTGACAGGAGACAGCAGAAGTCATGAGTGGTTTAGGAAGTGAAATCACTTGAAATAAACCAAACTGTAATTCACTTATGTACACACGTCTGTAGTGTAACTTTAAAACAGAGGTGATATAACTTTACCAGACAAAACAACCTGAGAATAAAATTAACAAACATGAACACAAGAGGCATGGACATGCCCCCTAAGTGACACAAACAGCTGGGTCCTTTTCTGCGTACAGACACTGTGTGCAGAATGGTCTGGAAATGTATGTCTATGTAGTAGCAATCATGGAATCTCATACACATGCCCCAGTACCCTATAGATATGTTCCGGTACCCTATAGATATGGAATTGTGTTATTCCAAATGGTATAAGCTCGTTATCGCATGGTATACATGTTTCATGACTGGGCTCTAAAATGTAATGTCAGCACAGATATGTAAAATCTCCTGCTCAAACCGACATGGCTGTTGTTCATAAACACCAAGTGCAAATATGTGCTGACTCTGGGTACACTGTTCATTTATTCTTCTGAATTTATGCCACCAAGCTGTTGCTCAAACCCCCCTGAAACACCATTTTAAAAAGAGCCTGGAAGCACACAGAACCCTCCTGTATGCACCCCCACACACACACACACACACACACACACACCCCCACACACCCACACACACACACCCCACACACACACTCCCACACACAACAATTCCACACCCCCCCACACACACACCCACGCACACCCACACACAACACCCCCACACCCAACACTCCCACATCCCCACTCCAGCACACCCCCAAAACACTCCCACACACCCAACACTCCCACACACCCAACACTCCCACACACACCCACACACCCCCACACACACACACACACACACACCCCCCCCCCCCACACACACACACAACACTCCCACACCCCACACACAACACTCCCACATCCCCACACCAGCACACCCCCACACACACAACACTCCCCACACACAACACTCCCACACCCCACCCCCACACACCCTATACACACAACGCTCCCAAACTCCCACACACACCCACACACACAATACTCCCACACCCCTCACCCCCATGTTATGAGAATTGATGTAACTGTGAAGGCCGTCGTGTGGCTGATTCACCACTGAGCCCTGCGGCTGCACTGTGCTGCATAAGAAAGGCTCGGTGTGTTATATTCTGACACAATGAGCAGTGTGTGAGACTATAGAGGAGTGCAGGTGAGGGTGAGGGGGTGGGGGGGGGATGTGTGCTGTGTGTGGGCTGGGGTTAAGACAGATACCATACCATAAGTTATAAAAATATAGCACTATTTATCACCACCAGGCCAGACACAGTCACGTGTTTTAAAGGCAGAAAAAAAGGAGATCTGCTTAAATTATTTAACCTCTGAAGTTCAAGAAACTGTTAAAGAAATAAGAGACATGGAAACCAATAGAGGAGTTAAGACTGCCAAACCTTAGTCACACAGAGCCTCCACATCCACACACATGCTAGTGTGACTAGGGTTGATCATTCAGTAACTGTGCCATAAATGTAATAGGTGTAATTGGTAACACCACCCCCTTTTTCCTCCACCCAACTGTCCAATAAAAGGAGAAAGTTTTCCTTCCCCATAAGCCATAGATAATGAAGACATTTCAATGTCATAAACTCAGTCAGTGTAGTGTAAGAGGAAATCAGCTTGTCTTAGACCAGGACACCCCCCCCCCCAACTTTAGTCCCTTTAGTCCCTTGTACCAACTATGAAAATGACCAACTATTATGAAAGGTTAGGGTTAGAGCCACAGGCTAGGGGCACGGGCTAGGGGCACGGGCTAGGGCCAGGGTCACAGGCTAGCGTCACGGGCTAGGGTCGTCCTTAAGCATAGGCTGATCCTCTCGTTCTGCTCCAGGGTGTCTGCACACAGCACTCTACAAGCCCCTGACATAAATCTTGTCTTCCTGCTGCCTTTATACAAAACCTGCTCCATACCCCCTCTCACCTAGTCTTATCCTCTTTTGTCTAACACTTGATATCTCTGCTGAACAGCAGCAGTGCTTCATTCTCTGTGTGTGTTGTCTCTCTCTTGTCCCTGTCTGTGGACTCCTGCAGCTTCGTGAAGGACGGAAGTCATCTGACAACAGTGAACAATAAGCTAGAGCTCCAATCTGGGGAAGACACTTAATAGGTTAAGTTGCCATATTGCAATTTTCACCCCCAATTAGTTCTCCTCAGTTCAACATCAAACCCGGACTGCTAGAAGTCCATGCTGGACAAAACACTTCATAAACTAGAGCTCCACGCTAGAGAAGACACTTGAGAGTCAGAATGAAGCAGAGGCGTCTGACTCAGCATGAAAAAGATGCGATTCAAAAGCTGTAACCTTGACAACTGATTTCTTGATGGAGATTTTAAACATTCCCACCACACAGAGAACTGAAGTGACAATCTCAACATCAAAGGGTTCCATTCCTGCTCACATTTGTCTTTGATGATTAGACATCAGTACTCATTATCTTTGCTATAATAAAGTAGGGCAAATCCAAACACCATCAAACGCAGTACATGCAGCTGGGCCCTGGACCTCCTTCCTCAGGACCCACAGATGAACTCTGACACACATCAGATGAAGCATTCTGCATTTGGACATTTTGACTACACTAATGAAACACTAATGACCTTTTAATGACTAAACGAAGATTCCTCTGAGCTGCTCCAGTGGTGCTTTCATTCATTACAGATTGCAGAGGGGGCTTCCCCCTCCATATCACCCATCAGCTTAATTATGTTCATCTCATTACCTTTAATCAGCCGGATTTTGACATGCAGGAATACCCATCCTACAGCGCAAAACTGGGACCTCTGCCTTTGAAGTCAGATGGTAGATGTAGATCAGGCAAGTTACACATAAGCAAGTTAAATGTATTATGTGAAAATGTGCAATCATTTACTTGCCATATCATGACAATGGTTTGTTACTAATCATGTGTCCTAACATTTCACAGATTGCAGTCAGACTTGTGTGATTTATTTTGCTGTAGTGGTGATAAAGTAGGGGGGATTTCATAAACTTTCTAAACATGGAGACAATAATTTTGACTAGCTATTTAGACTAGATATGGCATGATATCAGATTTTGTGGTACTGACCCAATACCAATATTTTGCTTTTGAATGTCTGCTATTATCAACACGGATCTGATATTTCCGTTAAAAACCACCATAGAGCTGTAGTTTAGTTGTTTGAGGGAGTTTCTTTTGTTCAGTACAGCTATGTATTCAAAATATCAAGTCTACCCTAAATCTCAGCAGTAAACAATCATTTAGACTAGACCCTAAAACTCAACAATAAACAAATGCTCAAATGAACCTGGCCGTGATCATGTGACCTGCTCAAACGAACCTGGCCGTGATCATGTGACCTGCTCAATCGAACATGGCTGTGATCATGTGACCTGCGCGAACGAACCTGGCTGTTAACACAAACTGGATTTGTGCTATCAGGTCAGTTTCCTTAATTTCTTCATCAGTTTCCTTCAATTTCTTCATGATATCAGATTGGTGACATTTCTAGTTCAGAGTTTCCCGGTTCTGATCCTGGAAGCTCCCTTCTCTGTACATTTTTCCATTCTCCAAACACACATGATGCAGCTAATCACCTACTTAACACCTCATTAACACCTCGTTAACACCTCGTTAACTTCCTGAGCTGAGATGTGTCAAAGCAGCTAAAGATGTCACATGTGCAGTGCCGGAGGCATGCAGAATGAAGCTCCAAGGTATACACTTCTATAGAGACTATTACAATGGTTTGCTTGCTGTTAATAATATGATGAAATTTAAAGTCAATTGTCTTTGCTAACTCAAGACCATCCAAAACCGACCTGCCAATTCACTGGGTCTGCCACCGTAGCATATACAGCACCTATCGAGTGCAGGAGACGGGTGTGTTACCCAGATCAATCATCATCAGTGCCTCACCTCACTAAATCAATCAATGCCTCAACTCACTAAAGCTCTGTGTATGCAGCAGTCTTCACAGTAATGTTCCAATAATGAAAGTTCACCCACAAGAGACAGTTACTGCAGCACACGAGGAGAAAGAAGCTCAACTGTGAGAAGTGAGGAGACTGAAACCAGCACCCTCAGCCTAGTGCAGTGTTCCTGAGTAGACAGGTGAGTGTCTTCAAAATGAAAAGCTGATGTAGGGCAGAATGCGCCTTGATCTTCACTCCGGTCATCCCTTCTCTGAGTGTCCCACGGACCATGACCCCTGGGAGCGACCCTTCTTCCACATGTTTGAGGAACCCTCCTTATCAGATCCATTAAGGGCCTTAGCAAGAGGACCTGTGGCCCCCAGCAGACCTATTTATGGTCTTTTTGTTTACCATGGCACATGCCTAACCATAAACTATCCCTTTGGAATTCACAAACAGGCCTATCTCCAAGAATGCCCAAATTTTCTTCGAGAATAATCTAGGGGCACCACGTTTGACATTATTCTAAAGAAAGGAAGAAACATAATCCTCCATATAGACCATTGGGTCTCAGAGCTGCATTTGCAACATAACCAGCCTATAATACCTTGTGCCATCAGGACTCTGATAATGTTTAATATTTAAATTCACAGACAAAATCCTGTATCTGTACTCCGTAGTATCCCTACTGCCTTTATACACTACTATACCAGTACTATACCAGTACACCACTACACTATACCAGTACACCAATGGAGTCGGTGCCTCTACAAACACTACTGCCTCTATACAAACCCTGAAATGTGCTGATATTGCGCAAGCTGGAGGCCAGAACGCAGGACAGGAAGGAGAATGTGACTGTGACAATGCTAGTGTCTTATAATGCTAGTGTCTCATAATGCTAGTGTTTTATAATGTGCACCTATAAAGCTTGCAGGAATTTTGTGTGAAAGTCTTCTTAAATCTACTCTCAGGCCCGGAGCACACTCACCAACACTTTCCAACAGGCTTCTGATTATCTGAAGTTTATTCTGCAACAGGACAACGACCCCTAAACATACAGCCAATGTCACTTAGAATAATCTTCAGTGTGAAGAAGAACAAGGTGTCCTGGAAGTGATGATATGACCCCAACAGAGCCCTGATCTTATCGAGTGTGTGAGGGATTACATGAATAGCCAGAAAGATTTGAGCAAGCCTAAATCCAAAGATCTGTGGTTGATTCTCCAAGATGTTAGAAACAACCTCCCAAGCGAGTTCCTTCAAAACACTTCCACACTTCCTGTGTGCAAGTGTAGAACTGATGCTGCTTTGAAGAGGTGGTCATTCCAAAAATGTACTTGATTTCGATTTTTTTTTGTTCATTCACTTTCACATCATTCACATTTTGTTAATTTTCACGCTTTTTTAAACTTATCACGCTTTTGTTAATGGTCCTTTAAATGCTCCTGTTAAAAGCCCCTGTTAACAGCGGTAGTAGTAGTGGTGTACTGGTATAGTGTAGTGGTGTAGTGGACTGGAGATTCACCGTAATACATACAGGACTAGAGATCCACCGTAATACATATAGGGCTAGACATCTATTGTAAACCACACAGGCCTGGTAATCCACTATAATCCACACAGGCCTGGTGATCCACTGTAATACACACAGGCCTGGTAATCCACTATAATACACACAGGAGATCCTGGCTGGCCTTTGGCCAGCACTAAAAGATTATTATAAATCAATGCATAGTGCATAGACCTGCTTCAGAGGGAATGACACCGACCCAAGTCAAACACAGACCTGAGAGAGAACTCACTCTTCTTGATTTTGCCCATCAGGAGCAAAATCCTGTGGAAGCCTGTGATGGGGTTATGGGATGACTGGAGTGTAGAAACAGGTGGAGTACACAGTGCTAATTGACAGTGACAAATGAGGTGGATCACTTAATCCCAGTGACAGTGACGTAACTGTGTGTCTGCACATAGCCGAGTTCATTTCCTGTTCATTTATTAGACACAGTTAATCCAAGCGCCTGCTGTTCTAAGAGTTTATATTATTTATATCAATCCAAAAAGCTGACGAGAGCTGTTAAAAGTGACAAGCTCAATCTTGCAGAGCTCCCATAACTAAAGTAGCAGCAGCATGTTGAAGGTGCAGCAGAGCAGCAAAAACACGCAGTGAAAATCTGGACTTGGGTTTCAAATATTTGTCCAATAAAGAAGAAAACCAGAAATTCAACCAGAAGTTAAACCTTGTATTCTAGCTTAAAGTACACTCTTTGAATGAATGCAAACCAAATGAACGCAGCAGTGTGTGGGCGGGTCTAGACAGCAGGGCGGTGTGTGGGCGGGTCTAGACAGCAGCATAGTGTGGGCGGGTCTAGACAGCAGGGAGGTGTGGGCAGGTGTAGACAGCAGGGCAGTGTGGGCAGGTGTAGACAGCAGGGCGGTGTGGGCAGGTGTAGACAGCAGGGCGGTGTGGGCAGGTGTAGACAGCAGGGCGGTGTGTGCAGGTGTAGACAGCAGGGCAGTGTGGGCAGGTGTAGACAGCAGGGCAGTGTGGGCAGGTGTAGACAGCAGGGCGGTGTGTGCAGGTGTAGACAGCAGGGCGGTGTGGGCAGGTGTAGACAGCAGGGCGGTGTGGGCAGGTGTAAACAGCAGGGAGGTGTGGGCAGGTGTAAACAGCAGGGAGGTGTGGGCAGGTGTAGACAGCAGGGCGGTGTGGGCAGGTGTAGACAGCAGGGCGGTGTGGGCAGGTGTAGACAGCAGGGCGGTGTGGGCAGGTGTAGACAGCATATATACACATACTATATTGCCAAAAGTATTTGCTCACCTTCCTTGACCCACTTATGAGCTTAAGTGACATCCCATTTCTAATCCATAGGGTTCAATATGACGTTGGTTCACCCTTTGCAGCTAGAACAGCTTCAACTCTTCTGGGAAGGCTGTCCACAAGGTTTAGGAGTATGTTTACGAGGATTTTTGACCATTCTTCCAGAAGTGCATTTGTGAGGAGCGTTGTCATGTTGTAAGAGGAAGGGGCCAGCTCCAAACTGTTCCCACAAAGTTGGGAGCATGGAATTGTCTAAAATGTCTTGGTATGCTGAAGCATTCAGAGATCCTTTCACTGGAACTAAGGGGTCAAGCACAGCTCCTGAAAAACAACCCCACACCATAATCCCTCCTCCACCAAAGTTTACACTTGGCACAATGCAGTCAGACAAGTACCGTTCTCCTGGCAACCGCCAAACCCAGACTCGTCCATCATGCTCTAGAGTCCAGTGGCGGCGTGCTTTACACCACTGTATCCGACGCTTTGCATCGCACTCAGTGATGTATGTCTGTAGTGACTGACTCTGCAGAAAGTTGCTGACCTCTTTGCACTATGCGCTTCAGCATCCGCTGATCCCGCTCCGTCAGTTTATGTGGCCTACCACTTCATGGCTGAGTTGCTGTTGTTCCCAAACACTTCCATTTTCTTAATACAGCTGACAGTTGACTGTAGAATACATTAACATTTACATTTACGGCATTTAGCAGACGCCCTTATCCAGAGCGACTTACAAAAAGTGCTTCATTGTTTTACTCAGAACAAAATCTCTAGCTAGTTAGTTTAGGCTAAAATCAGGAAGAACCTTTAAGCAAAGATATTATTAGATACAGTCAGTATGGACGCCTAGATATACTCAAATATATACTGAAAAAACCCTACTTAAAAGATAAAAGCAAGAAAAGTCATTACAGTCACAAATATTTAATAAATGCTAGTGTAGTAAAATTTAATTTAAGTGCTCTTGAAACAGATGTGTCTTCAGTCTTCGCTTAAAAACAGCAAGAGACTCTGCCATTCGGACACACAGGGGAAGTTCGTTCCACCACTGAGGTGCCAGAACTGAAAAAAGTCTGGATGCATGTTTTCCGCGTGTTCTGAGAGATGGTGGGTCAAGCCGAGTTGTGCTTGAAGCTCGAAGAGTAATAATTAGAAGTGAGGAAATAAAAAAAAAAATAAAAAAAAAAAGGAGTGAGGAAATTCTCTTAATTATAAAGAGAATAATTAGGAGCGAGGAAATTTCTCGACGATTTGTTGCACAGGTGGCATCCTATCACAGTTCCACGCTGGAATTCACAGAGCTCCTGAGAGCGACCCATTCTTTCACAAATGTTTGTAAAAACAGTCTGCATGCCTAGGTGCTTAATTTTATTCCCCAGAGATTCCATCTTACTGGGAAAATTCCAATTTATCGAATGAGGTTAACAGTGTGGAATGGGAGACTGTGGCCTGGGAGGTTTTAGCATTTCATTCTCCCTTTTCCTATCGTTCGCTCGTCATCATAGAAGCGTCCACTATTTTGACAGATAGTAATTCATTGTCTCTCCTGCACATTGAGTCAATCAATACCCAATTAAGAAGTCACCAGTGACCTCGTGATCCCCCATAATGGGGGTGTCCACCTGGCTACACGCTGCAGAGACATATAAATGTAAACTGGGCATAAGGGATCCCGCCCTTACACTCAGCAGGCCTTGTTTGGTTCTCCCTCTCTCTCTCTCCCTCTCTTTCTCTCATGTTACGTTTGACCTCTCTGCACTGCGGTGGCACACACACCTCATGCCTGTGGTCAGGGTGAGCAGGCGCTACTGTGAAGAGTCACTGATATTTAAGTGACCTCCTGTGTCAATACGCATGAATGATCCACCAGCTGAAGCACTCATCTACACGCACACGCATGTATTTGCACACCCACCCAGCCACCCACACGTATCACATTTACATGATTTCAGAAACACTGTATATGGACACGGACATCGTACCAGTTCACATTCTGCAGCCTACAGAAACCAAGTGTGATATCAGGACGTAGAAAACTGAGCTGGCACAACACCACATTCACAGAGACCCTCACCACGCTGACGCTAGGCTGTCCACATCTCTGTCCACACCTCTGTCCACATCTCTGTCCACATCTCTGTCCACATCCCTTTGCTGTGTGGGTGCAGGTTGCCCTCTCACTAATGTTAGACACACTTGAGATTGAAGTGGCCATGTTTGGGGGGCAAGCACAGCATTTACTAACATTTATTAACTCTTGCACACACACAATAACTTACACTGTCTTACATACACACACACACAATAACTTACACTGTCTTACACACACACAGTAACTTACACTTTCTTACACACACACATGTGCATACACTCACACAATAACCTACACTGTCTTACATACACAAACACACACACACACACAAACACAATAACTTACACTGTCTTACACACACACAATAACTTACACTGACTTCTTCACTACCTTATAGAGGCTAAGATAGTGAGAGCGATAGAGTGATTAATGGAGAAAGGACAGAGGGAGAGGAAACGAGTGAGCATGAGAGAAGTGTAACAGAAAGAAGCAGAGAGAGAATAAGAGACACAGTGAAAAGAAAGAGGTAGAGAGAGAAAGAGAGGCAGAGACATAGAGAGAGAGAGAGAGAGAGCAGTGGGAAGATCGCACTATTTTTACGGAGGGCCTTCCGGCAGGTGGTAGAGCTGTGGAAAGCACAGCTGTGTGATCAGATGTGAGCACTGTGGTTGAGGTGTGTGAAGTCTTCATCCGAGGCCCGACTGAGGGATGACAGATGCGAGAACCAGGGACTATTAATAGTGTTGACAGGATCCACGAGATACGCGGACATACTGTACTTGTTTATAGGTCTCAGTGCCTTTAAGGTGAAAGTGTGTGTGGAGTGCATCATTACTTTTGAATGCTGTGTACATACTGTGTGTCACTACACTGGGTGTTCGTACCTGCAGCACCTCCAGACAAACCATGATTGCAGTGTCTGCAGCTCAGTCAGAGAGAAAAGAACACAGTACCTTAAATAAATGCACATGGGGACTGTTACACAAACAGACGCACACATGCGCACACACATCTTATTCTTAACACTCCAGCCTATAAATAATAGAGCAATTCCCCATTTGTAGTGCGAGGCAGAAACACAGTTTAGCATGAGCAGCTGCAGGAACGATGGGATGTGTTCTGCAGGCATGAATATGACATCACACAAAGCAGCAGCGTCTAAGAACCATGTGTGTTTCTGCTTAAAACAGCAAACTACAGGCCCCTCCCCCAAGTGCTAAATCCATCTGCCACACACCAGGACCAGGCCAAGCCCACCAAACGCCAATGGCAGGCCCCGCCCCCAAACGCCAATGGCAGGCCCCGCCCCCAAACGCCAACTGCAATGACTTTCACTGAAATGCAGACAAAAAAAGTTTGGAATGTGGTCGTTCTTTTCAAGGGACATTATCCCTGCCAAGGACAATGACAAATTCACACTTCCCCTTTACACACACACACACACTCTAGCCTGCGTGACGGACGGCCTTGTGATGGGACACGGTGTGTAAGAAGAGCCAGCTATGCCATGCTGGCTGAATGGTAGTTTTATACACACACGCACACGCACACACACACACACACACACACGCGCATGCACGCACAGTGCACTGGGTGCCTGTAGATATATATATATAAATATAGACCTGACAACCCCCCCCACACACACACACACACACTCGCACACGCACGCACACGCACATATACGTGCACAAAAACACTGTGGCCCTTCAGCTGTAAGTTATGACAGGGTTGCCCTTTCATCTCCACCATAGCTCTCCTTCCCTCATCCTGCTCTATTAATGAGGTGGTGGAGCAACACCCTGTCTGTAGGGGGTGGAGCAACACCCAGTCTGTGGGGGGGTGGAGTTTATACTCTCTAGGGTTAGGGCTTTATACTTTTTAGGGTTAGAGTTAGGGGTTTATACTCTCTAGGTTTAGAGGTTTATACTCTAGGGTTAGGGTTTTTATACTTTTTAGGGTTAGGAGTTTATACTCTCTAGGGTTAGGGGTTTATACTCTCTAGGTTTAGAGGTTGATACTCTAGGGTTAGGGTTTTTATACTTTTTAGGGTTAGGGTTAGGGTTTTATACTCTCTAGGGTTAGGGGTTTATACTCTCTAGGGTTAGGGGTTTATACTTTTTAGGGTTAGGGTTTTATACTCTCTAGGGTTAGGGGTTTATACTTTTTAGGGTTAGGGTTTTATACTCTCTAGGGTTAGGGGTTTATACTTTTTAGGGTTAGGGGTTTAGGGTTGACTAGTGATTTATATCTCTCTGCTCTTCTGTCCTTGTGCAGGTTCATGATCACCGGAAGCAGTTGGCCAGTGTCCAGCTGCTCCATGCTAACTCTTCTAATCACCATGCTGACCTTCCCAATCCCCCAACACACACACACACATACAGTAAATCCACTCAGTTGGAATGAAGCCTGGAGGTAGGGAAGCTGTTCTGGAGCTGGGCTGTGCTCACGTGAGCAGCAGGGCTGTATGATTACACCCTGAAGGGCCAGGGGGAGCCGAACCCACCTGTTCCTTCCTCAGGACTGAAAGCACAGAAGCAGAGGAGAGAGACCAGGTCCACCCCGGGACACAGGTTAATGGTTCTTATTTAGTCTCAGACCCCAGGGGAACATTTATTTGTGATACACACTCATTCTCATGCATGGAGAACACACTCTACATGAACACACTGCAATTCCAGGCTGGCCTGTAACACATAGTTCTAACTCCTTCATACAGATGGTAGAAACAATCAAAACTAATAGAGTGTCTCTAATAAACAGCGTTTACAAAGGGGTCTGGAAAGGGAAATAAAGGTGAGAGGCAAAGTCTTCTGTGACCTACAGAGCTCACACACACACACACACACACACACACACACACACACGCACACACACATCGCCAGACCTGTCTCTGACTCCCAGAAGTTTCTTGTTATCTCTGAAGGGTACACAGGGCTGTTTCCATAACATTGTTCATCTAAATGTTCTCCTTCGAGAACATCTCTACACACAAATCCTAAATAGCTGCACCACTTCCACTCCTCCACCACACCTACACCGCACCTCCACCACACCTACTCAACTCCTCCACCACGCCTACTCCACACCTGCCCCTCCTCCACTCCTTCAACACTCCACCTGTTCAGTACATAAAGTTCAGTTACTGAACTGTTGTTTTACTTCTCTCACGGCAACAACAATTAACCCCAACCCCAAAACCCACGCCCAAATCCCAACCCCCACCCCAACCCCAAAGAGAACAAGCAATGAATCACTCAAAATGAATCACTCAAATCCTACTTGTAATCAAAGGCATTTGTGATTTAACACAGTTAATAAATTAACTTCTATTTGGAGCCTGAGATTTCTGCATCAGAACCTTAATGCACCTGGAGTAAAGCTGGGCAGGTATCCTCCTAGTAGACTTCCCTAGCAGGGAACCCTAACCCTAACCCTTGCCCAGCAGGGAACTCTAACCCTAGCCCTAACCCCTAACCCAGGTCTCTTCCTAGTAGACTCCCCTAGCAGGGAACCCTAACCCTTGCGCAGAAGGGAACTCTAACCCCTAACCCAGGTCTCTTCCTAGTAGACTCCCCTAGCAGGGAACCCTAACCCTTGCGCAGAAGGGAACTCTAACCCCTAACCCAGGTCTCATCCTAGTAGACTTCCCAGCAGCCACTGTTCACTTTTCACATGACCTCACGTGTGCAGCCAGGAGACCCACTACTGTAATACTAATGGACACCTGGGCGTGGGGACTGTAAGCAATGGAGCACATGCTGACCCAAACCAAGTGATGCAACACAAGGTCTGAGGGTTAGGGTCATGGTTAGGGTCAGGGTCATGGTCCAGGTGCATGAGGAAACCAGTCTGTCTTTAGCTTCTGTGCACTCATAGCGCATAGTCTCTGTGTTGATTTGTAAAGAAGAACCCTTGCATATGCAAGCATATTATTAATGTTCAGAATATTTCAGATGTCAATGACCGTTCTAAATTTTGCTGGGTCTGGAAATATACGTGATGTGTTTGATATACAAGCCTGAATGACATATTTCTGCAAATGACTGAAACGCTCCAGAATCTATTGAGGCAACAAATATCAGAGATCGCTGGCAGGCCGCTGGAACTCCTCTCTGTCACTGTGCTCAGCAGAAAGCATTTCTACAGCAGAAAGCACCTCTACACTCAGAGAGATCCAGTGGTATAAGGGCATGTAAGTTTCCATCCTATGAAATATTCATCTCCACAACAACATTTCCATTTATCCAGGCGGCGTTCGCCACCCGCCCTGTGCTCCTAATGGCTTATGTGGGGGGGGGTGGAATAAGCAGCTCCACACCCCCTCACCCCCTCACGCCACTACCCTGGAAATCAGGCTTCATGCAAGATACCTCCGAAGGAAATGTGGAATGAAAGGAACTAATTAAAAAAAACACTAACAGCATAAGACAAATAAATAAATAAATAAATGGAGGAATTTCAGCATCCGTGAAGACGCGAGGAAGCCCACACATGAACGAACCCTGAAACCATTGGGCTGTCGATGCAGACTCTGTGCTTCTTTACAGGGTAAAGCAAAATGTTCAAGCTGCTTTTACTTTTGCTGGAATCATTTTGGTGCTTTGAAAGAGACCACCAGCTGTAAAGTGAAAAATGGGATTAGTAGCTTTGTTTTCCGATGAGATCTGGAGTGAAGGCGTGGTACGTGTCTCACAGAATCCCAACTGCGTTAGAAGGGTTACTGTGTTCTTACTGTGGTTCAACTCTAACACAATGTGGCTCCCCATGGTTTCTATGGAGTGTTGATGAACCTGTCTGTCCAACCTGTCTGTCTGCCTGCCTGCCTGTTGCACCGCCAGCTGCCTTCAGATCTGTGAAGGTGCGAATGTGAGATTTAAAAACAAGTATCACACATCGCATTTGCAGTGATGGATTTATGCTTTTTTTTTCTTGAGCTAAATGTGGTTAAGACTGAAGGTGAGAGAAATGTGCTGCCATAATGGAATACTGCATGTAAACGTCACACACACCAACTGTGGTGGGAGGAGCTGAAGAGTGGGAGGAGGAGAATAATGGGAGGGGCTGAAGAGTGGGAGGAGTCAGTGGTATGTGGGAAGACATCCTAAAGATGAGATGCAGCAACAGAAGTGATGTTGTTTTACTCTTTTGCACAGGCAAGGTGACTGGTTACTTATTTTACTCAATCGACACCTACATCCAAAAATCTGTCAGAATGTCTCACTGTTTTGGTCTATGGCCATTGCATCTAGGATTTAACAACACAGATCATCATTGTTTATAAAGATTTGTTGCTGTTGCCTTGATGTTGAAATTGCAAGCAGACACTGAAGAGTAAAGGACGTGTTTATGGGTAGTGTGGCCTTCACTGCTGCCCATCAGGGTGATCTATGACGGCAGAGCGGGAGAAGGATGAGGAATCCCTGCACACTTGAAGAGCAGATGGCAGACTGACTGAGTGGAGAGTCATGCACCATAAACCGTGAGATCCAGGAGACGGCAAGGTTAGGGTTATGAAGACTTGCTGCCTCTGGCTACTTTAGGGTAATTATTTGCCATTAGCTCTTTATTGTGGAGGCAGAGACTAAAAACTTCCTGAACATCCTGAGGCGAATCTTAGCAGGGCGCCATGTTTAATCAAACCACAGCCTGGGTGAAGCAGGGAATGCAGACTGCCTGGCCCAAACCAAGTCTGATTATAAAGACACAGTGCATTCCTACACACATGCACGCACATACACACACACACACATACGCACAGGCACGCACGCACATCTCCACACTTACATTAACTTAAAAATGTGATTCTATATATAGCATTGAAATAAATTACTTTAAAAGTGAAAAAAAGAATGATACAACATGATGTTGACTTTCCTTGAGTATAGTCACAGTTAAATAATGGTATACTATTAAATCTTGAATACATTATTTATGTAAATATGTTCCCAGAGTGATCAGTATTGTGAGAGTATTATGTATTAGTGCATTTTCAGGACTGAGGTATGTCAAATGACCCTAACCCTTAACCCTAACCCTAGCCTAACGCTAACCCTAATCCTAGTTTGAACAAAGAGACAAAAAAGTAGATGCTCCTCTATGTTTATTATGCATGCCACTCCCCACTTCATATGTTACTATGTATGCCACTCCCCACCTCAAATGTTACTATGCATGCCACTCCCCACCTCAAATGTTATTATGCATGCCACTCCCCACCTCAAATGTTATTATGCATGCCACTCCCCACCTCAAATGTTATTATGCATGCCACTCCCCACCTCAAATGTTATTATGCATGCCACTCCCCACCTCAAATGTTATTATGCATGCCACTCCCCACCTCAAATGTTCCATCCAGCCAGAGTGATTATACAGTATTATGAATGTATATCGTTTAGATGATCACTTACACAAACCATTAACTGTGTAATGGGCCCTATGAAAGTCTATGATTAAAACAGGGCATCTTCGGTTCCTCTACATCAACTGCTTGAGTCTGAATCTGCAAACCATGTTTGCCCTTTCATAGCAGGTCCTATGCAGAACGTCCCAACACTCCCCAGCACTGAGGGGGCAGAGGTTTTGCCCTCTGGTGGTCGATGAAGCGAATAACATGTGCTGGAAGCTCCTCCCATCAGTACTGATCATTCAGAGTCTGGAGCTGCATAGACACTGCATCAGGCCAGCAGTCAGGGTCAGCGTGCCCAAGGAGATGGACCCCCCCCCCCCCCCCACCCCAGCCACATGCACAGGAGCCCTGACCAGTCACGCTGCACTCAGCAACTATTATGAGGAATTTCCTTCCTGATCCACCGTGCAGTGGCTGGTGCCCTGCTGGCTGAGCACCCTAACCCTGTAACCCTGGAGCAGCGGCTGAGGGTGGGACCACAGAACGCATGCAGGCAGGGGTTAGGGCCATAGACAGGGGCACAACAGCTGTGTGATCAACACACACACACACACTCACTCCAGCTCAAACAGTGCATTGTGTGCAGTCGCTATAAGTGTGATATAGATGACAGATGAACTGTCAGCACACACAAATCCTCCTGATCTCATGCATGACATCATTGGCCAAGCCCGCGCATAAGCTTCTATGGACCTGATCGCCGTGCCTCGACCACGGAAACCACAAGGGGCTTCATTATGTGCGAAGCTAAGGTACTCAGTCTTGGTTTTAAGGCCATGCAGGTCTAAGGTACTCACTCCTGGTCCTCTGAGAGTGCCAGAAAAAATGGATAAAGAGAGAAACCCATTTCTTCACCAGAGCAGAATCAAAACTATGTGACTTTTACAGATGAAAGTGGATGTAGTGTGCGGAGAAGGTACGACTCTGCCCTGAGGATCATCAACATTGTGATCACATACTGTGATCTTGTCTGGGCTCTGAAATATTCTATGCACAATATTCAAAAGTGTGATTATACTTTTACAGTGTGTTAGTGTAGTATTAACACACAGGGTCAGGAGTGCCACAACGATGCGATTCGTAGCCCACAGGGGCTGAATGTGTAATAAGAGGAAGGACAGAGGTTCCACTCTTCCTCAACCGCAGAGGAGAGGAAAGAAAATACAGACAAATGCCAATTTGTCCCGTAACCTGTCCTGCCACACAACTCCACTCCTCAGTCTGTGTGAGCAGAAAGGCCACTCACTGAGGGACGTGTCGTCACACACAGGACATGCTCCGTCAGGAGAGACTGACGAGGTGAGTCACTTCTTTCTCTCATGTCCAAAATACAAAACCATGAAAAAAAATCCTTTCTGCATAAAATTAGTGACAAAATCCCCACCTACACTGACTGATACAGAACAACTGAAAATCTTCTTGGGTTAGAAGAACAGACAGACTGCAGATTTAGCAGGACAGTTTGTACAGAAGTGTCATAAAAGCTAATATAATAACACATTCATGCACAGTGCGGCTGACTGAGTGTATTCCAACATCCTTCCCTTAGTTAACGTTGTTGTTTACTTCATTGTGTTCCATTTCTGTTCATGCTCCTGTTCTACTAATTTAGTTTTTTTATTTGTTTTTTCTATGCTCTACAAAAATGGTTATTTATTTGTATATTAATAATACATTTAGTGTATTGTATTGGTAACATGCATTTTATCCTGTCACTGAAAGGGAGAGAGAGACAGAGAGGGAGAGAGAAAGAGGGAGGGAGAGAGAGAGGAGAGAGAGAGAGAGACAGAGAGGGAGAGACAGAGAGGGAGAGAGAACGAAACTGACAAAAACTGGCCGCAGGATGACAAAATTTGTCTATTCCAGAAGAGCAAGAAATAAAATATGTAAGATACACAGATGATTTAGTAACACTATCACCAACAGAAGAAGCACTTAAAAGTACTATATCAATACTAGAACCATACTGTAGAGTCCTTAAAGTACATATGGATAAAACCAAAATAATGATATTCCAAAACAAAATCAGATTACAAGAGAGAAAATACCAGTTTTACTTTGAAGATGCCCTAATATCCCACACCAACACCTACACATATCTAGGTGTGAAAATGAACTCTAATGGAACTTTTAAAACAGCATGCAACTTATTATACAAGCAGTAAAACAATTTCTAATCCCTATACTGCAATTTGGCTACAATTATTTAAATCATTAATTCAACCAGTAACATGCAATTAACAGCAGTGAAATGCAGTGCAGTGCTGTAGTGTATTGCTGTAGCATAGTGCTGTAGCGTAGTGCTGTAGCTCTAGTGTATTGCTCTAGCTCTATGAATGATATCAGAGAACGGCAGGATGACATGAACGTTATCATACCAGAGAACGGCAGGATGACCTGAACGCTATCAGCTCTGCAGCTGTAACGTGCTCCAACTGAACACCCAACATTCGACATAAATAATGCAATAGCATTCTGATCTTTAGAAATGCCAATATTTTGGTACTGCATTGGGTGGTTGTGTGCAATGGTGCCTGTATGTATGTGTGCTATAGCTTTGTTTGTGCATGTGTACATGCACGTGTGTGCCTGCTAGTGTGTGTGTGTGTGTCTCTGCTATGCATCCACACAACAATTCTGATATGACTATCTGCAGGTGCATGCCACTTTTTTAGCTTCTGTTGTCTGTCTGCTTGGTTGCGCCTTGACCAGTATGTTGCATAGCAACAGGGAAGAGAAGTACCCTGCTGGTTTCCTCTCCCAGTGGCAGCTGGGTTCTGATGCCCCTGACTACAGCACATGGCACAGCTGCACCAAACCCTTTGTCAGGAGTCCCTTAATGATGATCAAATCTGTGCCAATCCAAACAGAGAACACAAGGAAGCAGACACAGATCCTACAGGCAGCACACGTCACACTGGTGTGGAGAGGCAGGAGCAGGACCACGCCCAGCGGGTGCAGGACCACGCCCCGCCCAGAGGGTGCAGGACCACGCCCAGAGGGTGCAGGACCACGCCCCGCCCAGAGGGTGCAGGACCACGCCCAGCGGGTGCAGGACCACGCCCCACCCAGAGGGTGCAGGACCACGCCCAGCGGGTGCAGGACCACGCCCAGCGGGTGCAGGACCACGCCCCACCCAGAGGGTGCAGGACCACGCCCAGCGGGTGCAGGACCACGCCCAGCGGGTGCAGGACCACGCCCACCCAGAGGGTGCAGGACCACGCCCCACCCACAGGGTGCAGGACCACATACATGAGCCCAGCAGCACAGTCCACTCCACCAGCCCACCACACACTGACACAGACAATGTAGCAGTTCAATATACATATACACACACACACACACACACACACACACACACACACACACACACACACATATCCTATTGTAAATATACCAGCGTCTTTATTTTAATTACTGATATTTTTTATTTACCGCTGTTGTCACTACTAATTTTGTAATTATTGCTTGTATTTTATTGTCAGTTCTTGTTGCTATTGCTGTAATGCTGAGGCAATATTGTTGTAAAGTACAGTCAAGCCAATAAAGATTCTTTGAATTTGAATCTGAGAGCGAGAGAGAGAACCGAAAATTGCTGCTATCTGCAGGATGAAGAGAGTCATTGAGCAGGCAGCTGATGAATAGTTTGTGTCTAATTGACCCAGATGATTCACGCTGGGCTCAGAGGGCAAACGATCACATTAACAAACACTAGAACACATGTACACATTAACGCATACTACTCTATGGCACACATGATCACATTAACACATACTACTCTATGGAACACATGATCACATTAACACATACTACTCTATGGCACACACGATCACATTAACACATACTACTCTATGGCACACATGATCACATTAACACATACTACTCTATGGCACACATGATCACATTAACACATGCTGCTTTACACCTCATATGATCACATTAACACACGCTACTCTACAGCACACATGATCACGTTAACACATGCTACTCTACAGCACACATGATCACGTTAACACATGCTACTCTACAACACACATGATCACATTAACACACGCTACTCTACAACACACATGATCACAAGCACATGCTACTCTACAGCACACATGATCACATTAAAACGCGCTACTCTACAGCACAGGTGGTCTTCAGGGGTCGGGGGGCATGCAGTTTCCATTTCCACACCCCCAGTGAGCCGGGGGGGAGGGGGGGGGGGGGGGCACGGGTGGAAACGTGGAGGGGTGGGGTTGTGGGGGGGGGATTGTTAAAGTCATGCATCATAGCTCCTATTTTAATTCTCCCTATTAATTCCTGCACTGGCCTTTCCTGAGCTGCTGAAGGTTTAGCAGTGCAGCGTCACTGAGCCCTGGCCCTGCTCACATCCCAACACCTCCATCAGCTGTCAGCAGGTTGATGATGAGTCAGGAAACAAAAGCCGCTCACAGCCACACACACACACACACACTCGTGCACACACAGGACCCGCAGTAGATCAGGTCATCATCATAGGGGTCAGGTCATCATGTGGATCCGGGGTAGATCCTAAATCTAACTTCCAACCCCTAATCTCTAACCCTAAACCTCCACGGTTCATCAGAAGAGCCTGAGGCTAAAATGACATTATTGGCAGATTATTGGCAGTCGTTACACACAACACTGGCTTAAAAAGGAAAGAAAATGTTTGGCTTTCAATTTCTGACTGATAACATTTATAAATGATGGTACCTAAGGGGGGGCTGAGAATGAGCAGTCAATCATTCAACCAAACCATAAACTTTAATAAGATCATCAAGCACCAGGACTCTCTCACATTAACACATTTAGTTAGTTACGGCTGTGAGCTGATAGCATTATTCAGGGGTCAGGCCGTAAGGGAGGGGTCAGGCCGTAAGGGGCAGGGTCAGGTGGATACTGCAGAGGTACTCTCAGTGTCAGCAGTGCTACAGTGTTTTAATTCACCTCAAATGGAAAAAATAATTCAGCATCAAAACTAAGGTCTTCATGCTAAGGTCAGAGTTGTGACCTCTGGTAACAATGACACTACGGGTTATGAACTTTCACTTTTCAGCCAGACCTGATTACGCTCACCACATGTACAGAGGGCTAAGGTCAAGGTCAGAGGGCTAAGGTCAAGGACAGAGGGCTAAGGTCAAGGACAGAGGGCTTAGCTACAGCTTTGAGGAAGCCTCTATTCTCTAACCCTATGCTGCACATGTCCTGAAACTAAATATGATACACTTTTAAAAGAGGTTAATCTTAGCATGTTAACTGGTGGGATGCCCATTTCTGGGCTTGGAGGAGAGATTTGTGTGTGCTGAGGGGACAGGTGTGTGCTGGGGGGACAGAGGCTTATGGTGCAGCACTGAGCTGTGACAGTGATAAAGGCCCAGCTGACGGGTTGCCTGTTCACACAGCTCTAATCCCCCTAGCACCTCCATCCCTCATCCATCACATGCACCATCCCCTCAGAGCTGGAGGTCTGCACCACAACTGAACAGACCCTCATTCTGTTTACACTCTCTGTTCCCTACACACATACACACGCGCACACACACACACACACACACACTGATTCTGTTTACACTCTGTTCCCCACAGACACACACAAACACTCATTTCAAGTAGCCTGCTGAAGAAGTGTGTGTTGTGCTGCTGTTCTGTCTGGGTTCTGGAAAGATAAAGAAATGTCTAGAGTGTCTAGAGCATTATGGAGTGAAAGTGCAGATGTCTAGACAGTTTTGATGGAGCTAGCAGCAAGCCAAGGTGAGGGGGGGAGTAGGTGGTGTGCTGAGGTGAGGGAGGGGAGGGTGGTGTTTGAGGGGAGGGTGGTGTTCGAGCGGTTGGTGGTTAGCTGAGAGCTACTCGGGTTACTGGGGAAACAGAACGCTCACTCAGACCTGGACCTGTGAGTCCATCTCTACCTTATATGCTATACCTTGTATACTAGAAGGCTTACACAGACAAACGTAACACGCTTGGTTAAGCTTGGGACACAGTGTACAAGACATACACATGCTTATTAAATGACCAGCTGCATTATGCACCATCCCTGCTAATACAGGTTTAGTTCTTACGTGCTTCTTTCAGAAATAAATGTGTCGAAATTTAAATGATGAGCTTTGAACAGCTGAATGTTTCTGATTTAATTATTCTGGACCTGATACAGTTTCCAGGGTTGTACTACCTCCACTGGAAATGTTACAGAAAAAGAATCACAGCTCAGTTTTGGAATTAAAGAAGTTTTTTAATAGTGCTGTATGACTTGAAGTGTACACACACACACACACACACACACACACACACACACACACACTTCATTGTCTATCCAAACAGCATGGGTTTAAATAATGGCCTACAGTGATTCAGCTGTAAGGAGAGACCTGGGACGTCCTTCTCAGATCTTTGTTCCTCACACCTCAGGTTCTAGGGTTAGGGTTATGGAACTCTTGCATTGCATTTTATTCCACTGAACTTAGATGTGGCGTGGGCCAGCAAGTCTGTCCAGACCTGCACAGACCGGCGGGTCTCTCCAGACCTGCACAGAAGGTGCTGGAACCCATTCATTTTGGAATGCCATCGTTCGAAACTCTCCTGCTAACACATTTCCTGCTAAAATATGCTAAAATACACATGAAACTAGAGACAGCAGTCCAGTCTTCAAGCTATGGAAAAGCTAACCCTAACCCTTCTGACTAGAATTATAACTGACTAGGACATCTCAACACATTTAATGGGTTAAGATTACCGTAACCCTAAACCCCAGTGACCCTAACCTTAACTCCCAGTTAACCTAACTTTAACTCCCAGTTACCATAACCGCCATCTATCCTAACCCAACACATTTAATGGACCCATAAATTACATACTAATACTGCCTCATTATAACAGACCTACTGCGGCATCACTAACAGAGCTCAGATTTAAAAGTCTCATTTAAAGGTCTGATTTAAATGTCTGATTTAAAAGCTGACCAATCAATCCATCTGGCAAGGCTGTGATCGGAAGCCTTGACCTGCAGAGGTGAGCGGTCTGGTAGGGTGAGTGGGGTGAGCGGTCCGGTGGGGTGAGCGGGGTGAGCGGTCCAGTGGGGTGACTGACCTCAACTCCAGTCCCAGCAGCGCAGTCCTCCAAACGCTATTCTGGGACATGTGCAGCTCTGGGTGCATTAGCATTAGCACTAACACTAACCCTAACCCCAGCACTAACACTAACCCTAACCCCAGCACTAACACTGACAACACCAACACTAACCCTAACACTAACCCCCAGCACTAACACTGACCACAACACTAACCCTAACCCCAGCACTAACCCTAACCCTAACCCCAGCACTAACACTGACAACACCAACACTAACCCTAACACTAACCCCCAGCACTAACACTGACCACAACACTAACCCTAACCCCAGCACTAACACTAACCCTAACCCCAGCACTAACACTAACCCTAACCCCAGCACTAACACTGACAACACCAACACTAACCCTAACACTAACCCCCAGCACTAACACTGACCACAACACTAACCCTAACCCCAGCACTAACCCTAACCCTAACCCCAGCACTAGCACTAACACTAACCCCAACACTAGCACTAACACTAGCACTAACCTTAACACTAACCCCAACACTAGCACTAACCCTAACACTAACCCCAACACTAGCACTAACCCTAACACTAACCCTAACACTAGCACTAACCCTAACACTAACCCTAACACTAGCACTAACCCTAACACTAGCACTAACACTAACCCTCACCTGGCTATCATTCCTCACCAGCAGCCTCAGCATAAATTCACGTGGTCAAACCTTTAAGAATGATATGGAAAAGCAGGACTGTAATTCAATCGGAGGAGACGCAGGAGAGGCACAGTGCTCTGTGCGCAGTGCGTCTCCTCTTATCTTTGGAGCCTTCTGCAATATGATACAGCCTGCCATTTGGCCAGAGAGCACTGTGTGTATGGAGAAAGGTATGGAGAGGTGATTAATATTATAATTGAATCTCTCTCTCACCCCCCCCTTTCTGTCTCCTTCTCCCTCTCTTTCCCTCTCTCCCTCTCCCTCCCTTTCCCTCACTCTCTCTCTCTCACTCACTCTGATCAAGTGGGACACTGAGGGTCTCTTGATTTGCTGCTGCAGCTATATTTACTTAGTTAGAGTGTAACAGCACATCACGTTGGGATTCTATTACCCCCCACACATTCTCTCACACTAACACATGTGCATGCACACACACCAACACACTCACACAGATCCATGCATGCACGCACGCAGACACACACACACACATGCACACACTCATAACTAAGAACAGCAGCCCTGCTAAAGCCCTTGGTCCCAACGCCCCTTTCATGGAGGAGAGGGGAGGTGGAGAGCAGGTCCCATATTCACTAATGAGGTGCAGGAAGAACCAGTCCAGCAACTCTGGCATCCGTCCAACAATCAATATTTTGACTCTGACAGACCTCAATGGGGCAGCACTCACACCTGCTGGCCACTACATGTGTTACGTGCTTAAACATGTGAGTGGGCCTGGGTCTGTGTCCCAGCCGCTGCTTTATACTGGTCTACTACAGCACATGGACAGCAGTGACAAGCCAATTCTTAAGAGACACCCACAGTGATACTGGGGTTACGTAACTAAAATAAAATTTTAACTTATTAATGTGGGTTGATTACAGATTAACTGACACTACGGTAATCAGATTAACTGTTATATACATTAAGTACAGTTTAACTGTAGTCTGCAGTGTCTGCTGCCCTTTAGTGGGCTGAAGATTATTTATGTAATTTTACAAGGCAAGTGATGTTTAATTAGTTGTACACTTATATGAATGAACTAATGAATGGAGGGAACTTTGCATGTGCAGTGATATCACAAACACTGCCAGACATCACAAACACTAACATCAAACTCAGTGACATCAGATCCACTGACATTTATAATTAATAATATTTATAATATCACTCAGTCCAACACAATGGGGTCTAAACAAATATTTCAGAATAGCACAACACAGAAACATAAAAAAAGGAAAGACAAGAGCTGCTTAAGTCATTTTATCCACTAGATGGCGCCAGTGAAAAAGAAACCAATCAAATAAGAAGAAACATGAGGAACATGACTGAAACTCAACCTCCTATGAAATGAGAGTAAAAGGCAGTTTGTCTAAATACGTAATACAGAGAGTGAAATAGGATGTCCACTAAAGTATAGGATGTCCACTACAGTATAGGACGTCCACTACAGTTCTGTCCACCTAGTGTGATTTCTGTGTCATCATTTGATAAGATCTCTGTGGGTATCAAGCCGTAAGAACGTTTCTGATCTTTCAGAAGTTTTCACTCTTTTCACCCAGACATGATCATAGTCACAACACAGACAAGCTCAGGAAACAACCCACTGTCACAGGATGTGTTAGTAATCTAGACTCACAGAATGACCTCAAGATGTGTCGGTAATCTACAACCAGAGAATGACCTCAGGATGTGCCAGCACAATGATCCACTGACTATCACACTGATAGTCACACTGATATCACACGTCTCAGTGAGCAACCCCTTGCTTCTTTCAGTTTCAGGCCTTTTACATAGGCAGGTGAATGTTAAGAGTCTTTTGAGGTCTGTTACAGAGGCAAATGATGTTGGGAGTCTCACAGGCAGTACTTGCTCAGATGTGAGACTGAGCCCCTGTCACCCACGGCAGACAGCACTAGTACCTATTACGCTATAGCAACTCTGCCTAGCATGACGTCACGGCATCTGTCTGCCACTCAACAAATCAGAACACGCTGCGTTATGCAGTGTGACAATGATTGAATTTATGAATTTACATGTGCTGAGATATTCTTGTGTTCAAACAGTTTTGTACAGAAAACAAGCCAAAATGCCTCCATACCACTGTGCTAGACTTACCAGCAGTCACAGACTGTATAGTGTAGTATAATGTTGTTTTGTCTTTATTTATTAATAAACTGTATAATAACATGATGGAGTGGCCATTTATATAGAAATCCAGATCATTCCAAAGTTCCCTATGCTGTATGAAAGGAGAAGATTGAGTTATTAGGTGTTTCTATCCAGCAAGAATGGGAAGCTGACGACTGTGAAGCAACTTCAGTGTGCAGTGCGTTAATCTCCCCAACAGCACTGAGGCAAACTCGCACAGCTGGGAAGCTTCTTAATGTGTGTGACTGGACGTAAAAGCTGTGCGTCTACATAAACAGAACTACACATAAATATAATGATACATATACACCAGGGTTAGGGTCAGACCTGCTCTGCTTACATCAGACTTAATGTGACCATCAATTCAATTGCTTTTCCTTGTACCCTCGAGTCTTGAAAATCATTGGGCACTGGTCACATAACTGGGGCAAGACCAGTGATGGTGAAGCAGGTGCAGAGAACACCCTAATCCCGCTGTACTGGTAACATTACTGGTACCACCATGCCAGCACCACTGTACTAGCACCACTGTCAACACAACACGAGCCGACTCAACCAGCTCCCACATTTAATTTGCGTCAATTTAAAAAGTGCAACTGAAAAGTTTGTTTGTGTGTGTATGAATGTTTGGCAACTGTGAACTGAGAGTACTTATTTGTCTTTGAGAAAACGTTGGTTTGTAGAAGTTCACTACTGTAGGCTCAGCCTATAAAGCTGGTGGCCCTGTGCCCTTGACAAAACGCCACCTTTAGCAGAATTTCACAGTGTATTTCCATGCACTACTGCTGGCCAAATAAGCCCACATTAATTACAAGCCCTCAGAGACGTCCGCTATGGCTCTGAGCGTCCCAGAGGAGGGGCTAAATAGAGGAAGCAGGGGAGGCGTTTCCTGTTGGCAATGAAAACCAGCAAACCCACTGAGACTGCGAAGGAGAGTCCCACCAGACACTCACGCTCTCAGTACCTAAAGAGTCCCACCAGACACTCACACTCTCAGTACCTAAAGAGTCCCACCAGACACTCACACTCTCAGTACCTAAAGAGTCCCACCAGACACTCACACTCTCAATACCTAAAGAGTCCCAACAGACACTCACACTCTCAATACCTAAAGACTCTATCAAGGCTTTGTTTACAGGGAGCAACTCTGCACAAATGGATGCACCTAAGGTTGTATATACATATACACTGTATGTAGACCCATTAAGGGCCTTGGAAAGAGGACTTATAGCACATTCCTATAACCATAAACTATACCTTTGGATGAGACCTATATCCAAGAATGCCCACATTTTCCATGATTCTTATATCTCCCTATTCCAAGATAGACCCTGGATTCTAACCTATTCCAGATGAAGCAGCTCTTCGAGAATAATCTAGGGATGCTAAGTTTGACATTATTCTAACGAAAGGAAGGAACATTATCCTCGATGCAGAACACTTTTATTCCGCATTTGCAACATAACCAGTCTATAATACCTTGTGCCATCAGGACTCTGGAATAAAGTTTAAATGCACAGACTAAGCCCTGTATCTGTACAGTAACCTGGGTTTGTGGGATGGATACCATCCTTTCCCCCCTTCTGTGGGCCATACATCTATTTATGAAAATGATAAATGTCCTCCCAGCATAATGATAAGTCATGACAACAAGGGTACCTAGGTGCCTGTATGTGTTCTACATTACCCCGCATTTATGCATGTCCATTATGTTTGTCCTAAACCCCCTCAAGACAAAATGTAATGAATATTCATTAGATTTGCTATTGTAACTGACCAATCACCTACGTTAGAATAACATCCCTAAAAGTTAAATACCACTTCACGGAGTTAAATAGTCTGAACTCTCCAAGAAAATCCATGTCAAAGCCTTTTGAGAAGAAGAAAAACGAATTTGTATTTCACACTTGTAATTACATTCGGTGTGTGCCACGTGTAATTACGTTCGCCGTGTGTCTCGTCTCAGCTTGTGTAGTTTTGTCTGAACTCGTTTACTTTGCTTTCACTTGTCTAGACGTTTAAAAGTCAATTTGATTTTTCTTTCGCCTCGGCAAATTAAACTTAATTCTGTTTGGCCAACAGTTGATTTTAGTTGAACCGTTAGCGTCAGAATAGTTACATCCAGACGGTTCCAGCGATTGTCACGAAGAGGCTTGCAGGTGCACATCTCGTAAAGCCTTCGGATATTCAAGCAGTCAGTTCAAGTCGACTCAAACCCGCGCGGCATGTCAGGTATGACTCCGCCCCTACATGGCATACATGTTTAGCTCCTCCTCTGTGTCATTTCCTTGTTTTGGTTTACCATATGTTCCCTGTTTGCCACGCCCTGGTCTTTAGTGTCTCTGCCTTGTTTCACTGTATTCAGCTGTGTCTAGTTTGTTCTCATTAGTTCATGTATTTAAGCCCTATGTTCTGCCTCATGCTTTGCTGATCATTCTGTGTGGTTGTGTCATGCTAGCTGTGTCTGGTTAAGCCTTGTTCGGTTCTGCCCTGTCTGGTATTGTCCTGTTTGTTTCTAGTCTGAACTCCTGTGGCGTTTGTATTGCATGTGTAGCCTGTTTCTCAAGCTCTGTATAGTTCTGGTCTTTTCTAGTTTTATGTTTAATTGTAGTCGTCTTGGTATTTCCAGTGTAAGTTATGTCCATCTGTACTGGTTATTGTTCTGTGTCTGACTGCTCTTCTGGTACAACCATGGACTGACTGTCTTGTGGACTCTTGATAAAGGATTCACCCATAATAAATCTCGCTCCTCTCAGCAGCTCCTCAACGCCTAGGCCATTACACCGCGACTCAAACCCGCGCATGTTATTTTAAATGTTGTCAACTTTTCGTTCATTTAATTACATTTTATTATTTTTCTTCCATTATGCAAGTTAGCCAACTTGTTAGTAATATCTCCCCTGCTGAGCCACGTCCTTTCCATATCTCTTATATGCTTGATATTAATCACTCAATAAATGTTGCCATTTATTAATTTGGTCGTAATGATAAATATATATTCGACCAAAAGTATTAGGTCCCCGCACAGAATTTCACCCTCAGGAAATGAGACTGATATTATTTCATCTGAATAAAACCTCTATTTTCCTATGTTTGATCCATTGCTACTGATGTGAACAGCCTAACCCTAATTAAATGTAAACAGGCATTACGTCGAATTTCAGTGGAAGACCTGGAAATACAAATCCCAATCATAAACAACAGGAGACTCTAAAAATATATGGGCTAGGTCTTCCTGTCAAGTGACCTCATTTCCTGTAAGTGAATAAGATGATCATTAACTATATAAACAAAAGCGAACGCTGAAACGTAGTCATCATCCAGCATCAAACTCAAAAATAAAGCAATAATCTTCTCACGGAGACTCCAGTATGCAGCATGGAGGGAATACCTTCGCATGCTGAATCAGACGGGGCTTTCCCAGGACATCTCTCTGGAAACTTCGTTTCCCTTTCAGTAGGACAGGATGAACTCATCACAGCCTGACACTTTCCTCACTGGTGTGTGACTGGATGTAAACATTGTGCGTGTTCTTTGAAAGGCGATATTCGAACACAACTTCATCCCTTCGTTCATTTATTCATTTGTTTTCAGCACAAAGAGATGGACAAAGAAATAAAAGAGGGTTAGCGTTAGGGTTAATGAAGCTAGCGCCCACAGGCCTGTACCCTCAGGGGGAGTGTTGGCTCATCTTCTGAAGGGGAGACCACTAATGCCCCAACGCCCACTACAGCCAGAAGACACGGCCCAGATCTTCTCCTCGTACTGCCGGCGATTAATGAGAATCCTCCTGCACTTCAACTGTGTCTGAATTATTTAATTATTGTGAGACTTACTGTGATAAGGCAGATATCAATAATTAATGTCAAAATGAAAAAAATGGTTGAATTCAAAACTGTAGGCAAAAAAGAACATTAGCTCATTAATTGGAAAAGTGCCTGATATGGACAGTTGAGCACCAAGTCTGTGCGGAGCACTCTTGGTGTTCTAAGATGCCAGTCTGCTGGGTGAATACACACCACTTATAATTACACACAACTATGTGACATTGCAGGGAAGATCAAAGCAACTCAGGACATTACACTATCTCTTCAAGCCATAACACAAACAGACACACAAGACAAGATCCTCACCAGACGCCAGCGCTCCAAGTACGGGAGTGAAACTGTCCGTGGCATCCCTGTGTCCAGAGTCCTTCCCCTCTCATCAGTACAGCTCACAGCTCAGCCAGCACAACAGCTTTAACTATTTAATTAGAGACATTTTCACCACTTTCCAGATTTTAGGAACAAAAACAGCTGCAATAATATCTGTTAAAAACTCAGAAGCGTAACGGGGTAGACCAAACTTTGTGGGAGGAAAGATTATATAAGCATCTGTTGACAGCAGCGAAACAGCCCAAATGAGATGGAGGTAGGAGTGCAGTGAACAGGCCGTTCTATCTCCTCCCAGAGCTCCTCTACAGGAGTGAAGAGGACCGCAAATGCCGGGCAAGGACAGAAAGTCAATGTCGCTGGTCCGGGAACTGATGTGCGACTACACGACCCTGTGGCATGAAGCGCTGCCGTGCGGAAAGGGTCCTTCTGCCACAGGGTAAACAGCTGCCCATGGAGGGGTGAACCTCATCAGCCTCAACGTTTAGGTGAGGTCTACTGTCCAAACGTCCAACCACAGGTGTCAGAGGAACCTGGGTGTGCAATGTAAACATTCCCCACAACATTATTCCACCTCCACCAGCTTGAACTGCTGACACTTGACAGGAAAGGTTCGTTGGTTCATGATGCCTGCACCAAATTCTGACTGTCCCATTAGCAGGATGTGACTTTCTCACCTGCTTAAGAGACACATAAGCAGAACTGTAATATATATGGAGTGAGGATCTAATAAGTATGTAAAGACCCGTATATACAGGCCTGTATATAAAAGGCCCGTATATAACCACTTTGCAGGATTGCTGGCATATCTCCCAAGCAGCAGCAGGCCATGGAAACCTACAGGAGCTGGAGATATAACTGATCACTCTGTCTGCCATGAAAAAGCATGAAGGAATGGAAAAAAGAGAGACAGAGTGAGAGAGAGAGTTATAGACGCAGAGAGGCAGAGAGTGAGTGATCGTGGCAGAAGGAGAGAGGGAGAGAGACAGAGAGAGGCTGAGAGACAGTGATAGTGACAGAAGGAGAGAGGGAGAGAGACAAAGAGAGGCTGAGAGACAGTGATAGTGGCAGAAGGAGAGAGGGAGAGAGACAGAGAGAGGCTGAGAGATAGTGATAGTGGCAGAAGGAGAGAGAGAGACAGAGAGGCTGAAGAGACAGTGATAGTGGCAGAAGGAGAGAAAGAGAGAGACAGTGAGAGAGAATGAGAGAGACAGGGACAGAGAGGCAGAGAGTGCCAGAGGTTTTAAAATGCAGCCAAGCTCACACAAACACAGCTGTTCTTCTCCCTACATTCTGCCAACCACAATGACCAAACATCATAAACTGAAGCAGAGTTGTGATTTTTTTGGATAAGCATTAGAGCTCCCAAAAGATTTTACAATAAATAGAAACCAGAGGGGGAGGAGGAGGAGGAGGAGGAGGAGGGGCAGGAGTGTGACTGGTTCTCTGCTGGGCATATGGACATTATTAAGAGTCCCTGGAGAACAGAAGGTCTTAGTGCAGTTTTAAGGCAGTGCCACGTCATGCATCTAAAGCTACCATGGGCTGAGCTCTCTGATCCATGGGGAGAGACCTGCTCCAGCATGGATCTCTCTGATCCATGGGGAGAGACCTGCTCCAGCATGGATCTCTCTGATCCACGGGGAGAGACCTGCTCCAGCATGGATCTCTCTGAGCCATGGGGAGAGACCTGCTCCAGCACAGACACAGCAAGGGACGATGGAATCAGCTGGGAACTGCTTTCTGAAACCAAAGGTCTCATGGTCATGGAAACCACACATCCATTTTATGCAAGAGAGCACAAACTAGAACATTCCAGTAGAGACAAGACTGAACATTCCTGCACATGAACACAACACATTACACCTAAACTACACTAACCATAATCAATCAGTGAAACGAACCCTAACCCATTAGTTAAACTAACCCTTATCCATCAGTTATAAAACATTCTGAAAGTGGAACTAGACTGCACATCTCATCTTTGTCCAAATTCAAACCCATATTTCCCAGAAGCACCCTGGACTGCAGCTTGTGCAGGCAGCCATGGGTCAGTCTCAAGGGGACCCTCCAACTCTCCTTTAACCCGTTCCTAATTTCTAATCTTGGACAGGCATGATTAACATTTCAGCTTTAAGAATGTGTGTTCTGTCCTTGAATGATGAATGAGGGCCTTGGATTTCTCATACAACTCCAGGATGGCAACTTGAGAAAAATGTGTGCGTGATGGTATTATTTACCACTTATCAAGCGATCAGATCATGTAAAATCCTCTTTGGTAAAGTAACTGGTGCCTTATCTTTCGCAAAAAGATTGATAAGTTATTTACAAGGGAGTTGTTTTGCTTTGGACACCATCCAGAGCTTCACACTCATCATACTGAGCTTTGGACACCAAACTGCACCACAGACATGACTGACTGGACTGCACCCTCATTACTACAATAATGACAATTAAAGCTCTGCTCCACCCATGGGCAACATGTATAATTGCAAAAAAGCAAATGCTACACCTAGACTCAGTCCCACAGATCAGCTGATCATGCAGTCACACATCACTTAGTGTTAAGCATTACTCTAACTGCTAAAGAACAAACCAAAAATGAGAGTTCATAACTTTCCCCTTTCTTCTTCTGCAGAGCTCCATATAAGACACAGAACACCGACAATGTGATCTACATTAACTCCCGTGAGGTGGTTAAATGGGGATGGTGACCCTAATAGTGGGGACATTATCTCTGGCCTCATTACTCTGCCCATAAAACTTTTCCATATAAACATGAACACTGGTGAAGATGAAAGATTAAATGAAGTTCTAAAGAAAAAAACAACAATTCATGTACTGTGGCAAAACTCATACAGGAACGTGGGACATCGATTTTGTTCAAAATGGTTTACTGCAGAAGCCCATTTCAAGTCTCCAAAATACAAAAACCTTCATGTGAACAGCCAAATGCCTTCTAGTGTGGGTTAGGGAATAATCTAGGGTTATGGTATAATCTAGGGTTAGGGTTTTATCTTCTGTAATACACTGAGCTGACAGCCATCCCAGAACTGCTATTCTATGACACATACACAAGCAGTCTGACTGAAACATGGACACATACAGACATGAGTCTGGGTGAAATCATTCATATGATTCTGTCAGAGAATAAATGTTCTGAAGAGCACTAAACAGAACATGAAGCAGCTGTAAAGGACACATCTCAACTCTGAATCTTCAAGACACATTCATAGCAACGTATAATCTGCAAGGTGACAGAGGTTATCTCAGTACAGCTATGCACACAGGCAGAAACCTCTCTACAAGGTGCTGGCATTGCCTTGCCAGAGTATAGTATTAATAAAGACATATTTGTAGGCAAATATCATTCCTGTGTTCCAAATATCAAAGAATGAGTTATTGGAAAATGAATGCTGCTTTTGTGATTGTTCAACACACTCTGTAACCCAACCCAGGAGAAACCCAGAGAATGAGGGTCATGGAGTAAACAAGAAATAAGACATCAGATCTGCTCCTTCTGTTCCTGCTTTTAAATCCAGGTTAAAAACCTACTTTTATCATCCAAATTTGTGTGATGGCTTTTCTGCATTGTTTTAATCTCTTGGTCTCTTCTCCATATATGTGTTTTTCATGTGATTGGATATCTCGATTGTGTCTACATGTATGTGTGTTTTTATGTATTATGTAATGCACTTTGAGTTTAAAGTTGCTCTATAAATAAAATACTAAACAAGCCAGAATCCTGTCAGGACCAGAGGACATAAACACCCGGGCTACAGTCACACGTGCTAACGACCGTAGCAAAGCCATGACAACGCCATGCCAACAGGGTATGAACTAGGGTTCAGGGTATGAACTAGGGTCACGGATGTGGAGGTCAATTTCACACACACAAATACCACAGCCTTCTAATATATATATTTTTTGCTTCAAAGTTTTACTACATAAGAGAGTCCAGAGTTTCATGCAGTCATTCTTGATGCTGATTTCAGCACACTGAGAAGAAGCTAACAGCTAACTGCTAACAAGTCACAACCTGCTAACTAACACTTGTACGTTCATCTTACACCCAACCAGCCCCAGGACCCAGCTGACAGTGCTGCTTGTCGCAGTATGTTCACAGTAAGGATAATAAATAGATGTCGGTTGTGAATCTGAAGATCGGCAGATCAGATTCAAGGTGAAATGTAAACCTGAAAAACTGGGTATCAAATATCAAATGACTGCTCAACTACAGCCATGGCACAGGATTTTATTCCTTCAAATTTCGTAGATTTTACAAAAAAAAAACAAAAAAAACAGCTAAAATAGTGAAGGGAGGTCAGAGGTCACATCTCAGTCCTGTTGATCGTTTACTAGATTGAACTAAAGCTAATGAAGCCAGGGGGAAGCGGTTTGTTTGGACTACCCACCCACTTCCTAGCCGGGATCTCAGATGTCTCCCCTGATAAAGAACATAAGCAGCACAAATACCCATGCAGTCCAAGGCAGCCTGTCTACAGATAACAGCAGTGACACCAGGACCAAGCAGGACTTCTCCAGAAACAGACAGCAGTCAGACTAGATTAGGACTCATGAATGTGAATGTGAACTACTGAATGTGTTAAAAAAGTAATGTATGTAGCTACGCACAGTAGGTGTAAGATAAAGATAATAGTGAGAAACATTTCACACATTCATCGGACACTGCCAGATGTCCCTCCTCCATTAGCAATAACAATTCTGACAAAACTATTACATCCTATAACCATCTGCATATGACCATCACTTTTTAAACTGAGGGTTAGAGGAACTCTGAGACTCTGAGATGAACTCTATGGCTGAGACTGCGTGGCCTCGTACTGCTAAAGGCCTTAAAACATGATGAAGAGTCCTGCAGGCATGACAAAGCATGTCAGGATGTTCTGTGCATGTGCCTGTGTGGAAAAATCACACCCAGCTAATGTAATGTAACCATTTTGAAGGACCCAGTAACAGGTCCTGTTAACCATTAAAGACTAGCACACATTCACTATATTTCCAAAAGTATTCACTCACCCATCCAAATTATCGGAATCAGGTGTTCCAATTACTTCCATGGCCACAGGTGTATAAAATTAAGCACCTAGGCATGCAGACTGTTTTTACAAACATTTGTGAAAGAATGGGTCGCACTCAGGAGCTCAGTGAATTTCAGCGTGGAACTGTGATAGGATGCCACATGTGCAACAAATCCAGTCGTGAAATTTCCTTGATCCTAAATACTCCACAGTCAACTGTCAGCTGTATTATAAGAAAATGGAAGTGTATGGGAACGACAGCAACTCAGCCACAAGTTGTAGGCCACGTAAACTGACGGAGCGGGGTCAGCGGATGCTGAAGCGCATAGTGTGAAGAGGTCGCCAACTTTCTGAAGAGTCAATCACTACAGACACCCAAACTTCATGTGGCCTTTAGATTAGCTCAAGATTAGCTCAGTGCGCAGAGAGCTTCATGGAATTGGTTTCCATGGTCGAGCTGCTGCATCCAAGCCATACATCACCAAGTGTAATGCAAAGCATCAGATGCATTGGTGTAAAGCATGCTGCCTCTGGACTCTAGAGTGGAGTGACGAATCGCGCTTCTCCATCTGCCAATCTGATGGATGAGTCTAGGTTTGTCGGTTGCCAGGAGAATGGTACTTGTCTGACTGCATTGTGCCAAGTGTAAAGTTTGGTGGAGGTGGGATTATGGTTCAGCATACCAAGACATTTTGGACAATACCATGCTCCTATCTTTGTGGGAACAGTTTGGAGCGGGCTCCTTCCTCTTCCAACAAGCAAGGTCCATAAAGACATGGATGGCATAGTCTGGTGTGGATGAACTTGACTGGCCTGCACAGAGTCCTGACCTCAACCCGATAGAACACCTTTGGGATGAATTAGAGTGGAGACTGAGAGCCAGGCCTTCTCATCCAACATCAGTATGTGACCTCACAAATGCGCTTCTGGAAGAATGGTCAAAAATCCCCATAAACAGACTCCTAAACCAACCTTGTGGACAGCCTTCCCAGAAGAGTTGAAGCCGTTATAGCTGCAAAGGCCAATGTCATATTGAACCCTATGGATTAGGAATGGGATGTCACTTAAGCTCATATGTGAGTCAAGGAAGGTGAGCAAATACTTTTGGCAATATAGTGTACATGCGCAGTCATACACAAGCATGCACACATACACAATAACGTGTACACAAACACAAAAGCACACGTGTACACACACACAACCACCATTTGCTTTCGTTTCAGAGCATAAAAACACTTTTTATTGCTCCTCCAAAAGAAACGAGAGGAGAAAGCACAGCATATGGTCTCGACTTTCATCCAGTTCTCATCTCGTACACAGGAAACATCAGAAAGAACTCTGAGACAAGACTGGACTGACTCCGTTAAGCTCAAGATTTCCCAACATGTGTAAGCAGGACTCAACCTCCCAACACTGGAATCGTTTCAGTGATGACCCACCATTACACTCTATGATGGCAAATTGTTATGGGGTTAAGTGTGGGTGCCTGTAACGATCACTTCTCTGAGCTTCTGCTCAGTCATAGTCTGCCACAGCAGACACAAAGATGCCCTCTCATCCCGATACACAGAGTCGACCTTGTTTATATCGGTGGTCAGATGGCCTTCTAACAGCCCTGACACACAGAGGCGACCTTGTATTGGTGGTCAGATGTCCCTCATGGGCCTCAACACACAGCCTTCTTTGCATGGAGACTCACTCTCTGACACAGGGTGCCATCACCAAAGAGGTCAAAGGAGAAAAGAAATGTTGATTTAACATCTTATTCAGTGTGGGCTTCCAGAACTGGACCCGTGTGTGTGTGTGTGTGCATGTATAATATTGTGCTCACTGTTCTAATCTGAACAGTTGTATCCTGATGGGCATTAAATATTGTGCTCACTGTTTTAAGCTTTGAAGAAGCCGATTTCACTGGTTCCCTGAAAACCCAACTCAGCCCAACTGTGGTGGGCTTGGTGCTTCTGAAGCTGAGGTGTGATGGCATAGATATTCCTCATATGCAATCAGCTGTGCCTCTAGAACACCATGGAGAGACCACAAGGGCACAGGAAATGAGGTGTAGATCTGTTCTCCAGCAGAAAGGCCACTGGGAGCAGCTGCCTGAGGGCTGTCCGCTCCAGACAGGAAATGCAACAGGAGCACATTTTCAATTATGGTAGACAGAAGAGCATATTTAGTTTTAATAATATTTAGTAATTAGTAAATTGACTGATTAGTGAATGTCTATCTAAGTGCAAATGTAAACGAAAGAGTGATGATTGCTTCAAACTGACGTAAAAGAAATCTACTGACATGAAGGTATGGTCTGTCTATTTGGCGGACATATAGCTCATGGGGGACATATATAGTTCATGACTCACTGCTATGACAAACACTGCGAGGCGACGTTGTGAACTTCAGGAAATAACTTGAAACAAAATTATGTAGCATACACAGAACGGATGGAAAACTGGCCTGTGAGATCAAGGCTGTGACAGCACGTGAGAAAAAGATGATTGCAACAGATGCGGTGGAGTGGTCGGTCTCCACAACTCAGCGGCGGCTGCCTTAGTTACTCACATACCTTCAGTCTGTGTGTCGATGGACTCGTATATTCCTCACAAAAGCCCGGCCATGACTTCTGTTTACCCTGAAGCACTCGTGATTAGCTGGCAACATAGGCAAACAGAATTAATTTGACAAAAGACTAAAGATTTGATAGCACTTACACGTTTCTTGGTGATTATACCACACAATTACCTTCTTTTTATAAATTAGTGAATTTAAGTATATATCAATGAAAATTAAAATATATATTAGATTAATGAACATAATTGGGGCAGACTAAAGTAGGCAAACTTTACAGGTTCCAGACTACAACGTATAATTACTAAATCCGTTTTGTTTAAACAGACAACAGCGTAAACAAGACGCATCTAACTGCGTTCCTTTGTTTCTTTCAGAAATGTTAGAAATGTCAAAGTCCCGAGACAAATATAAATAAACTAAGTAAACAAGCTGTCAAGAGTTGTCAAACGCATTAATGCAGACGAATTCGCTACAGCGCTATTAGAATTCTCCTACCTGTTTGGAATCCTCCTGGAAGTGATTTGTTAAAGATTTCACGGGGGCTGTCAGACAAACCGAGGCCAGAAGCAAATCAGCGTTGCCTGACTTCCACGGAACTCGGCAAACTACTCGAATAGCATACACGTGTCCTCAAAACAGACTCACCGCATGCCTTATAAACATGTGCTACCTGTAAACGTACACGATTTAGTTTGGAACCACGAGCGCTCTGTACACTAGGGCGGTCGGGGTTAAGTTAACAGCTCGCGCAGCTCTTAGAGAGCGAGCGGGTTTCACTGAAAGCGGAAATGAAAAGCTCTGTGAAATGAGCCTTACTGACTCCTACAGGCGCGAGCCGGTCCCCTGGCTTCATTTGTGAACGGAACTGAACAAGGGTCACCCTAACCCTAATCTTTTGACTGACCCCCTAACAATAATGTAACCGCTAAGTCACTTTTCGTACTCTAAAAGCCAAAATGAATGTAAATGATATGTCTGTCCTTGGTAGTAGTCTATGTTAAAACTCTGGGTGATTTCAGAATACTCAATGATTTTTTTGTTTAAACAAAAATAAAGAAATTGTATAAATTATGATGTTATAAAACTATTAACTCCATACCAAGGCTCTCATAAAGGGGTGTAGCCCTGTACCCATAATCCTCTCCATCCACACAGCCCTCTGCCTCCCATGCTGTCATACCCACCCAGAATCAGCTCTCAAATCCACTCAGATCCACACTGTCCCTTCCTTAGAAGGACAAGACATGCAGATATGTCCTGTTATTCTGTGTTTACATAACATGATTTCATCATTCTTGGGATGGGGCTGATTTACTACATATTCTCTGTTATGTGGGCATTCTTTATTATATGTATATCTCACAGGCTGGGATACATTACTGTTTACAGTCATCTTAGTGAGAGCTAGTGAATCAGAGTCATTCAGCCAAAATCAATTGAGCTTTGTGTTTCTATATCTGTGCTGTGCCTGAGACTGAATATCAGAGTGAGGATTTACTCATGTTACAGATTCTACAATACAGAGCAACATGACAGCTCTGACTGACCCAGTAATGGATCTCCTAGAGGGATGTAAGAACTCCATAATGGTTCTACCTGAATCTTTCTACTTCAGTCTTGTTCTTTCATTTCAGCAACATATAACACTGGGTTTCCTTTACAAATTATTTTTCTTCCACTGTAAGTATTTAGTTCAGTTAAATAAAAAATAAAACTGATACAAATGAAGCTAACAACAACAACAATAATAATAAACAATAATAAATAATATACAATAAAATTATAAATAATAACATTTCTAAATAAAGTAGAAATGGATATTAGTGTAATAGATTGAACTCAGATACTTGCAGATAAAACTTTAGAATTCTTCAACAAGGGATTGTCCAAAGCCATAGTGGTTAGACATAAACAGGTCAAAATCCAGTGAAGATGAGAGGATCCTAAGGTTAAAGGTTAAAGGTTAGAGGAGAA
Organism: Brachyhypopomus occidentalis; assembly: GCA_020368025.1. Lineage (NCBI taxonomy): Eukaryota > Metazoa > Chordata > Actinopteri > Gymnotiformes > Hypopomidae > Brachyhypopomus > Brachyhypopomus occidentalis. The sequence goes on along the minus strand of JAGXOD010001351.1, from coordinate 4,825,456 downwards.
ACAGTACAGTTGAGATGGGCCTAAGGTTAAAGGAAACAATGGGCCTCCTTAGATCCATCCGGTCTGTACTGTCGTCTCCTTTAATGGTCCACAGTACACAGAACCACAGAATAGTAGAATAGTAGAGGAGGTGAACAAACCAAAGAAAGATCAGGCTGAGATGACAACCAGGAGTGAAAACAGGTCAGTAATCCAGAGTGAAAGCAGGTCAGTAATCAGGAGTGAAAACAGCTCAGTAATCCAGAGTGAAAACAGGTCAGTAATCAGGAGTGAAGACAGATTGGTAACCAAAGGGCCAAACTCAGAAGTCACTCAGAACACAAGGAAGATATAAAGCAATACTTTACAAGGCATAAGTGAAAACAAAGCGGTCAAAGACAGACATCCCAGAGGACAGGAAGAAGTGATCAATAATGAGGGTGGTGGATGGAAGGAACTGGCTGTGGTAGCTGCAGCAGGGTGGACAGGCAGGTCAGTTGCTGGTTGGGAACATTGAGGTGGAAATAAACGTGAGGTAATTCAAAATATTTGGTCTTGATAATCAATCCTAATCAATCCCGAATTATACTAAATTAATCTCTCAGTGAGCGATGGCAGGTCCAACTCTTCACTTATATCTTTAAGTTTGAGAAAAGCCTTCCCATTAACAATCAGAATGCTAATATGGTGACATTAGTATGGTATAGTGACATTAGTATAGTATGGTGACATTAGTATGGTATAGTGACATTAATATAGTATGGTGACATTAGTATGGCATAGTGACATTAATATAGAGCTTCTTACTGCAACTGAACAGGTGTCCTCACCTGTTCAGTAGCAGTAAGAAGCTCTGAATGCAGTAAGAAGCTCATCTTTAATCTGCTGACACGTTCAGCCTGAAACAGACTGATCTCAGCACACAAGCCACGTAGACACGTGAGGCATTTGACCCTCACAGCCCTGGCTACCCTCTCTCATCACTTATACTGCACCACATTTCATGTTTCGCTCCCTGCAGACATTAAACTGGAGAAAGCAACGTCATGTCACTGATTAGAACACTGTGTTTGAAGTTTTACATTGTTCATGCATGCTCAAACCCAGTGTGAGCTGAACCATGCCTCCACACAGGGCAATCACAGAGGATCCTCGATAGACTGCAAGGGGTCCACATTTAATCAATTAGAGCTTGGGTAAAGCACCAGTCCTCTGTAAACACGTGGTGATTAAAAACAAATAAACACATTTGATGGTCTCTTGCGACCCGTACTTTGAATTAACATGGACCATGTTAGCACATAGCTCCAGGGCAGGAGTGCAGAGCTGGGTGCCTGACCTCAGCCACTGCACTGGGGTTCCACACAGCACATGAAGCCTTGGTCCCACAACACAGACACCTGCTGTGGCAGGAAAGAGTCAACGCCCCCATGTGCCCAGGGTATAAATGGCATGAGAATGTTAGTATGTATATGAGTTTTGTATATGAGTATGAATGCAACAGTCTTATTTCAAGATCCCCTGTTCAGTTTGGTTGCTGGTTTATGTTCCTGAGGCTGAAGACCAATTTGGTTTTGTCTGCTGTGTTTCTGCTGTGGAGAGTAGAGTTGTCAGCCTTACACAGGAATCCAGCACTCTATAAAAATCCAGTGCACAGATCTGACAGACACACTCTGTTAAACAAGAACTGCACCACAGGCCTCTGAAAGTTTGGGGTGTCCCTGTGAAATGAGGGGGGTGGGGCAGGAAAAATGCTGTTAACAGGGCACGCGCTTGACTGTTATAGTCACTATGGGAACAGCAAATCAAGTAATTGGTCTTGTAATTGGGGTAGTTAGGAGGAGGAGGTGTGTGTAGAGTAGGAGACTGAGTGGTGAGGTGTGGAGTAGGAGACTGAGTGGTGAGGTGTGGAGTAGGAGACTGAGTGGCAGTGAGAGAAAAAGGTCTCCAGAGTTTCAGTCATCTGAGCTGCTGCTCGCGATCATTTGTGTTCTGGACTGGGTGCCTACATCCAGGTTTCAATGTTGGTCATGGCTCTCCTAACAGTCCTGCTGTTGAGCTGTCTACATCCATGGCTCTAACCCTAACCCTAACCCTCCTAACCCTAACCCTAACCCTCCTAACCCTAATCCTAACCCTAACCCTCCTAACCCTAACCCTCCTAACCCTAACCCTAACCCTCCTAACCCTAACCCTCCTAACCCTAACCCTAACCCTAACCCTAACCCTCCTAACCCTCCTAACCCTAACCCTCCTAACCCTCCTAACCCTAACCCTGTCATGAATAAAGGCAACTGGGTACAGGGGTCTGCTGGAGAAGAAGCAGCACAGTGACTTTGTTGCAGCCCTGAGAGATATGAGTGCATCAGAAAAGAAACTATTGCAGCAGACAAACTGAAATCCTCTAAACACTTTATTCTCTCCCTACACACTTTACTCTCTGACTACACACTTTACCCTCTCCCTTGCACACATTACTCTCTCTTTACACACTTTACCCTCTCCCCTGCACACATTACTTTCTCCCCCTACACACTTTACTCTCTCCCCTGTACACTTTACTCTCTTCCCTACACCCTTTACTCTATAATAATCTGGTCTCTCAGACACACACATACATGTACACGCACACACACAAGCACATGTGCACACACACACACAAAAATGCACACAAACACTCTCCACCTTCTCATACTCACTTCTTAAGGCACTTATTTGCTAGGAAGCCCCAACACTCTTTTGTGCAGAGGCAGATGTGAATGGTCACAGTGATGACATGTACATCAATAAACATGTTTAAGGGAAAATTATGCACAAAGTTCAGAGGTCACCAGAACACATAACTAATCTTTAAATAAATATTTGAGTAACACTGAATGTAAAATATTCTGAAACCTCACAAAATATATAGCTGCATAAAATACTAGTTTATAGTAAAGTGTGAATAATGATTATAGATTTAGTCTAAGGTACAACTTCATAATAGTGAGAATCTATTTAAAAGAAAGTGTTTTTCTGAACCAGGATCAATGAGATTGTTGAAGGACTCTTGGATAGGAGTATAAACCACATGCAGGCGCTATAGCTCAGCCTGTTTAGTTACTGTTTAATATTCAAGGACATTAAAGCCCCATCACAGAATTAAACAAGATTTAGAGACAGAAGGGAGAGAAAAATTTATAAACCCTTTGGCACATACTGGAGCAAACACAGAAGATCACAAACCACAGTCTTACAGTAAGATCTAATAAGAATAGTTATAGTTGTTTAACGACTTCACTTGAAGTTATTTGTGCTTGCTCTCCTGTTTCATCTCGGTGGGTGAAAATCTCACTCACACGTCTCACTTGCTGCTGAGTAGTAGTTTATTAGCCACGAGTATATCCTTAATACGTTCCACAAAATAACACCAGCAGTGTGTGTTTGGTGTGGTATCTTTTTTATGAGAGACAGCAGTAAGGTATAATGACCTGCTGGGTGTTCGTGTTGGAGAAGAGTGGATAACCCTAACTCTTGACCACAGCCACACATGGGGCTTGAGAGGCAATTAAAAATGCCCCCAATTACACACACCCCAATCACACGCCCCCCAATCACACGCCCCCAATCACACGGCCCCCCCAATCACACACCCTCCAATCACACTCCACCAATAACACACCCTTGATCGCACATCTCTAAATCACAAATCCCTAAATCACACACTTTAGATTACACACCCCTCGATCACACACCCCGCGATCACACTCCACAAATCACACAACCCTTAATCACACAACCTCAATCACACACCCCTCAATCACATGCCTCTCAGTCACACCCCCTATCACACACACACACCATCACCCCCCCATCACCCCCATTAGCTACACATTATATTCCCTCACCTCCATTCCTTTCACTTATCTCCCATAAATAAAAGCCAGTCTGGCTGAAACTTACTAATCACACAAAATTAATTTCCCTCCAGTGAGAATGGCGTTAGTCACCTGAATAGTAAATCCTGATTGCTGCTTTGTTTGCAGTTGAAAAATGTACAGCCATTAAAGGTCTCCCAGAGCAGGCAGTTAGATGGCTGTAACAGGAACCCTTTCAATGATGTATTAATATCCCACTGCCATTAGTCTTAGCATGAAGTAATGACAGTACCTGTAGCATGATAGTCTTGACCTTGGATAAACTAAGCCCCAGTCCCCTCATAGACCCTAATAAGCTAATACGTCCAGGTCTTAACCACTGTTCTGTGTGTATAACACGTGTAACATCTGCATAGAAGACATGCTTCTCAGAGTCTTGGTTCAGTCTTACACACACACCCAAACACACACTCACACACACACAAGATCTTGGTTCAGTCTTACACACACACCCAAACACACACGCACACACACAAGCACACACACACACACACACACAAGATCTTGGTTCAGTCTTACACACACACCCAAACACACACACACACACACACACACACACACAAGATCTTGGTTCAGTCTTACACACACACATAAGATCTTGCAGTATACCTTGCAGAACTGATATACATCTGCTCTGCCCATAAATCTAGACAGCAGAAACCTGGTCAGTTGAAAGTTTTTTAGTTTTGTGATCCATCAAAATGAACAACCCACCAAACCCAGCCCCAGAGACAGTCGTCTTCTTGACAGGGCTCTCAGTCATTTAGATGTGAAGCAGTTACAACTGGCAATTTTTAGCAAATCCAGAAGTACTTGTTGAAAGATCTTTGCAGTCTATTTTTCACAAACAGATTTCAGGCCGAACCATTTCTGCCTTCAGATTTTTCTTACGGTGATGTCGGTACTGCCATGAGCAGTGAAACAAGCCTGACACTGAGCTGCAAAGGAGCTCAGTGACACTAACACCCCACTACTATGTGACACTAACCCACCACCACTATGTGTCACTAACCCCCAATGTGTCACTAACCCCCCACCACTATGTGACACTAACACCCCACTACTATGTGACACTAACCCACCACCACTATGTGTCACTAACCCCCCACCACTATGTGGCACTAACCCCCCACCACTATTTGACACTAACCCACCACCACTAGGTGACACTAACCCACCACCACTATGTGGCACTAACCCCCCACCGCTATGTGGCACTAACCCACTACCACTATGTGGCACTAACCCACCACCACTATGTGGCACTAACCCCCTAACCGCCATGTGACACTAACCCACCACCACTATGTGGCACTAACCCCCCACCACTATGTGACACTAACCCCCCACTACTATGTGACACTATCCCCTTACCACTATGTGACACTATCCCCTTACCTCTATGTGACACTAACCCCCCACCACTATGTGACACTAACCCCCCACTGCTTGGCGACACTAATCCCTGCTTTTTGCTCCAGGTGACTATGTTGGATGTTGAATATAATAAAAATGGAAGGCATTGCCATTTGAATCTCCACATTTCATGTGACTTCGAACGCCATTTCAGAGCACTGTAACTGTGTTGGAATTCCAGCTCCACTTCCACAGAGGTGCACTGGACGGGTGTCTCTGTGGGGCTATAAGGCACTGTGTAACCTTAGCACCATTTATTCTCAGCCCTGAGAAGCTCTGAGCTCTGAGATGTGACCTCTTTATATTCACTTCAACGGGGCCGCCTGCCTCAGCTTCTCTGGGTCCAGCTCCTAACGTTCACTCTTTTTTCCTCGAGGCATAAATCAGTTCAGTGCATGTTTTTATGGTTCCTTGCGTTCAGTGTTCAGGAAGCACTGCTGTCCCAACGGCACTCCCCACACATCTGTGGCTCCTTGCTAAACGTCTGCTTGGAGAAAGGAGAACTGAGGAGGCTAATGAAGCAAAAAAAACTCCTGCCGTGTATATCGTACCTTCTGTACATTCTGTGTGATAAAGGAAGGTTGTGTCTTCTGGGTAGCTGTGTTGTCCATCAGTACAAGCTGCTGTGAGGGGAGAGAACGCTCGCCATCATCACCAGGCTGCGCAGCTTTTCTTAAATACACTTTTCACACAGCGATGTAGAGTTCCCTACTTCAGTTCTCCTAAGTCAGATTTTATTAATGTATTTGCTGGTTTACAAATATTTAAAGGCCGTTCGGTGTGGTGCTGGTGCATCCACATAAGCTCAGGATCACATACAGCACACATGACTCAAACAGATTCAGCACGACTTGTTAGGGTCACTCCCAGTTTAGAGACATCCCAGAGATATCACAGACACATCCCAGAGATATCACAGACACATCCCAGAGATATCACAGACACATCCCAGAGATATCACAGACACATCCTAGAGACATCCCAGAGATATCACAGACACATCCCAGAGATATCACAGACACATCCTAGAAACATCCCAGAGATATCACAGACACATCCCAGAGATATCACAGACACATCCCAGAGATATCACAGACACATCCTAGAGACATCCCAGAGATATCACAGACACATCCCAGAGATATCACAGACACATCCTAGAAACATCCCAGAGATATCATAGACACATCCCAGATATATCACAGACACATCCCAGAGATATCACAGACACATCCTAGAGACATCACAGAGATATCACAGACACATCCCAGAGATATCACAGACACATCCTAGAAACATCCCAGATATATCACAGACACATCCCAGAGATATCACAGACACATCCTAGAGACATCCCAGAGATATCACAGACACATCCCAGATATATCACAGACACATCCTAGAAACATCCCAGAGATATCACAGACACATCCCAGAGATATCACAGACACATCCTAGAGACATCCCAGAGATATCACAGACACATCCTAGAGATATCACAGACACATCCCAGAGATATCACAGACACATCCTAGAGACATCCCAGAGATATCACAGACACATCCTAGAGATATCACAGACACATCCCAGAGATATCACAGACACATCCCAGAGATGTTCCAGAGACATCCTAGAGACATCCCAGGTGGACAGCACTTGCAGACTCTTAAGTTAAGGTGCTTGGTACAGATACATGCAAACACCCAGACTACTATAACCAGCACAAACAGCTAAACTACAATAAGTGTATATATATATAACCTGAGTGTATATGCCAAACTGTGGTCTATGAAGTCTTGTGCTCATGTCTGTCTATTGCTGTCCACATCTGTGCTCTGACAGAGATGTGGATGAATTATAATGGTCACTTTGGCCCTGCCCACCAGAAATGGTCATTGGTTATTCAGGACTGTAAATCAGTGTCATCAGTGGGATGATTCACATATTGGTTCATTTTGATTGGTCAGTGCTGACAAATTTTGTTATTGGTCAAGATAAGACTAAAGTATGTTTGAACAGCGGCTTAGTATTACCTTTCACAGTTAGCTAGTGAGTGATTTTGTTCTGTTGATTCTGTGAGAGCCAGATATATCCTACAAAGGCCTATAGCTAACTCATGACTTTTATCTAGAAGTAGTGAAGTAAACCAACCAATCACAGCAGAGCTTATCAGTTATTCATAAGCCCACCAAAAAAAGCTTGCTTAATTTTAGAGCATAATCAGAGGATCAGAGATCATTTATCCACCCACCAGTAAGAAAAACTCTTACTGACTCTGTGTGTGTGTGTTTGTATGCATGTCTGTGTGTGTGTGTGGTGTGTAGTAACAGATGTGGTCGTGCTTACCCTAACCCTAACCTCTAATCCTAACCCTAACCCTAACCTCTAATCCTAACCCGTAGCCCTAATCCTAACCTCTAAGCCTAACCCCTAACCCTAACCGTAATACATCTTTAGAATGGTGAAAATGCTGATTTTCCATTCGGTTCAAACCCAGTCCCGCCAGAGATGCCCTGACCCACCCTCACACGTGAAACGAACAAGAAAGACTCATCTCCCACACTCCTGCTTGATCTCGCACACTCCTCTGTTAGATCTCCCACACTCCTCTGTTAGATCTCCCACATTCCTCTGCTTTATTGCATCTCCTCTGATTTATGTTTGGGTACAGAAGAACGTCAGTCATCTCCCTCCACACAGGCACCAAAAGTGTCAGCACAGGTCTGTGGCTCGCGTGAGCTGTGAACTGTTCGTTAGGACGGTCACACAGCCCTGCAATGACTTGCTTTCAGCTGGAGAGATGAGATGTTCATCATGAATGCTGAATGAGCAGCAGACAGACACTCACTGCAGGACGAAGAGAGGACATGTCACTGTAAACCTGCTCAGGAAACCAAGTCTCACCTGAGCCATGAAGGCCCTGTGATGGATGGACTGGAACAGGCACGGCACAACCTGACTGTCAACACCTAAAGAATCTGTAAACAGTAAACTGGCCATTTAAATGCCAGGATGGGACAAAACTGCATTACTCATCAGAGTCTGGGAGAACCCAACCCAACCATCTTCAGTGAAGGGAAACTGTACATCTGAGCCCAGACCACATGTCTAGATGGGCCACAGTAGAGAACATCACCATGCACACAGCAAGCATATCAATGAACCTCTTTAGGTGAAGATTCACACTCTATTGGTGGGTGTACAGGGGTCTTTATACCATCCTCATCTCACCTCCGTGTTCACTGGTCCTGCACTGCAGCAGGTGGGGGAGTATAACCTCAGTTTAAGGGTCGGGGAGTAGAACCCCAGTTTAAGGGTCGGGGAGTAGAACCTCAGTTTAAGGGTCGGGGAGTATAACCCCAGTTTAAGGGTCGGGGAGTAGAACCTCAGTTTAAGGGTCGGGGAGTATAACCCCAGTTTAAGGGTCGGGAGTATAACCCCAGTTTAAGGGTCGGGGAGTAGAACCTCAGTTTAAGGGTCGGGGAGTATAACCTCAGTTTAAAGGCAGGATGGAGATCTCAGTTTTCCCACTACAAGGTGAGGGACTTTCATCGCTACAGGTACTGCAGCAGCAATCAGAGTGCATCATTTGTCTGCCTCAGCAAACCACCAATTTAACAAACACATTATCTTGCCACCCTCTCTCTCTCTCCCTCTCTCATTCTCTCTCTCTCTCCCTCTCTCATTATCCCTCTCTCTCTCTCTCTCTCTCTCTCAGTGGGCAGTGCCCCCTCTCCACCCTGCATTCACACATGATGTATCACATTAAGGTCTGGCTATATTTAGCTGCCCCGTTCACCTCACACTCTGGCTGCTCCGCCTTTCCTGCTCCTATTTTATACCTTTCTTTGTTTCTGTTTCTCTTCTGTCCCCAAGGAGGAAGACGAGGACAGAAGTGTGGCTGTCAGCTCATTTATCACAACAGGCGGCATGCAGATTATGTAGGCCAATTCATCTGGATCCAAACACCAGCATGGACAAGCGTGCTGTACATGCCTGGCCACCAGGGGGAGCTAAATAGATTGTAGAGAATAGGCATTGGTGGTGATCAGTAAACAAAAGAAACTTGCCTTGATATCCTGTGAAATGCACATTTTTTCCTATTTTTCAAACAATCACAGTAAATGAATTAATCAGACCTGTTGATATGTCAAACCACTATGGCATATAATCAGACTCAGATGGCCTAAGCATATAATCAGACTATAATCAGGAAATAATCATTTCTACATAATGCAGTCCATTTGGTGTTAGCCAAAACAACACCTAGGTGACTGAGTTACTGAGTATAAAGAAGCATTCAAAGAGATCGACGACCAGAATGTCTCAGAATAGAAGCCTGGTATAGAGTTCCATTTTTAGCTGGTAAAAATTAAGATTAATTAGTGTAATAAAAAATGTAAGAGCTTTGGAAATTATTTTCTGTGAGAATGGAAACTGGACCCCCCCCTCATGTGCATTAAAAAACCCTCTAGCATGCATAAGGCTGGATAATTACTGTCACACTGAATGACAAACACTCTTCCTTATACTTCATAGTGTGAAACAGAAAGAGAGAAAGAATAGATAGATAGATAGATAGATAGATAGATAGATAGATAGATAGATAGATAGATAGAGTATAATGTATAACATCCAGTATGTGTACATACAGTATACTTTGTAATGTCCTGTATGTGTATATACAGTATATTGTATAATGTCCTGTATGTGTATATACAGTATACTGTATAACATCCTGCGCAGTTTGTAAGTGATTACAATTCATCTGAAATTATTTCAGGAGCCAAGTAACCATAAATTCTGTCAATTTATTTGACATATAATTTAATTACATTTAATTTGACAGTTTGGTAAAGTATCTTATACCCCAAAGTGAATACTCCTGGCCCTGATTAGCTGTTACAAATGACATAAATGGCTGTATATAGCTGTAATTTTTGTGATGGATAATTGTCATTAAAGTTGTAAATGCACGCTGCTCTTCGCTTAAGGTAATATACTCTCTTCTTTATCTGATTTCTGTGCTTACAGGTGCTGTTTTGAGACTCTGAGCAGATGCTGAAACACACACCCACATTCCTATCTCTGCCATGATGGGTATTGTGCTTTGCAGGGTGGACAACCCCAGGTATGAAGTGCGACACTGTTCTCAGTAGAGGTGCTGTGGAAAATGTGTCATCGTAATGATACAGGAACCTAAATAAATGCTTGTTTGGTCCTGAGATGTCACCTGTCGGATCCCAGAGTGTCCCCACTGCACCACCTGTCCCCACCGCACCACCTGTCCCCACTATACCACCTGTCCCCACCGCACCACCTGTCCCCACTGGAGCCTCCACATGCTCCACCACGATGAGCTGCTAATGAAGACGGACTGAGTCCCAGCCTGAGTCCCAGTCTGAGTCCCAGCCTGAGTCCCAGTCTGAGTCCCAGCCCCAGTAGCCACCCAGCAGATTTCAAGGTCTGTCAAACACAGTACAGGGATCCATTTTCCTGAGACTTACAAATACAGACACAAAGACATTTCTACAGTGTGTGCACATAAATCAAGAGCGGGGTATTGAGTGTGTGAGAGTGGGTAGTAAGTGTAGTAGAGAGGGTAGAGAGTGTATGAGAGTGGAATAGTGAGTGTATTAGAGTGGGTAGTGAGTGTATTAGAGTGGGCAGTGAGTGTATTAGAGTGGGTAGTGAGTGTGTGTGAGTGGAGTAGTGAGTGTATTATAGTGGGTAGTGAGTGTATTACAGTGGGTAGTGTGTGTATTAGAGTGAGTAGTGAGTGTATTACAGTGGGTAGTGAGTGTATTAGAGTGGGTAGTGAGTGTGTGTGAGTGGAGTAGTGAGTGTATTAAAGTGGGTAGTGAGTGTATTAGAGTGGGTAGTGAGTGTATTAGAGTGGGTAGTGAGTGTGTGTGAGTGGAATAGTGAGTGTATTAAAGTGGGTAGTGAGTGTATTAGAGTGGGTAGTGAGTGTATTAGAGTGGGTAGTGAGTGTATTCCCGTGGGTGGTGTGCGTATTAGAGTGAGTAGTGAGTGTATTACAGTGGGTAGTGAGTGTATTAGAGTGGCTAGTGAGTGTGTGTGAGTGGAGTAGTGAGTGTATTACAGTGGGTAGTGAGTGGAGTAGTGAGTGTATTACAGTGGGTAGTGAGTGTATTACAGTGGGTAGTGACTGTGCTAGTGGGTTGTGAGTGTAATAGAGTGGTTAGGGTACAGATCACAGTTTTTTTCTTTGGTACTGAGATAATTGTGGCTGACTTAAGGCAGGTGAGAGGTTAGAGTTAGGTTATGGTTATGGATAGGTTAGGGATAGAGATAGTATTAGGGTTAGGGTTAGGGTAGGGTTAGGGTTAGGGTTAGGGATAGGTAAGGTTTAGGTTAGGGTTAGGGTAGGGTTAGGGTTAGGGTTAGGGTAGGGTTGTTATCCTAACCCTAACCTCTTCCACCTGTATCTGCTAGCACCCATGCTTGGCTTCTCTGAAGGGCCTCCTCACACAATGACCTCAGATCCTCACACAGTCCACTGTTTGACTGTCTTTGTCTTCCTGGAGGTTTTTTGAGTGTTGTTGTATCATGAGATCAGGGACAGAGGCAGATGATGTAGGAGACCCATAAGTAGCAGAGCTTTGTCCAGAACAGAGTTCACGCTGGCAGGATTAAGGTGTGGTGGTACTATGATAATGCTGTTGTGGTTGGCTATTGTCCTGTGCTGCTGTGCCCGCAGGGTAACCCTAACCCTGCCGGCTATTGAATGAATGAATGAATGAATGAATGAATGAATGAATGAATGATTCAATTTATATAGCACCTTTCAAGATACTCAAGGTCGCTTTACAATTTTAACACAGGTCCAAGTCTTACACGACCAATCACACACACTGGCAATAAGCGGCAGCGAATTGTCCACAGCGTACTCTCTACTGGAATCCACAGCCCCCTTGGGGGACTGAATCAGGTGCAGGAAGGGGAGAGAAGACAGACCCTAGTGGCAGAGCACCATCCACCTCTGGGCATAGAAGCACACACACATTCATGCATAGACACTCAGACAACTGTTTTTTTATTGGACATGAAGAGACACACAGTCAGACACTCCATGTTTTTGGACTGTGGAAGGAAACCAGAGACCCTGGAGGAAACCCACACAGACACAGGGAGAACATGGAAACTCCACTCAGATAGGGACTTGAACCCAAGACCCCAATGCTGAGAGGCAAACATACTAACCACCCAGCCAGCATGTTGGAGTGGTGTAGCTTTTCCACGGCTAATCTAGCATTAGCTTACAGTGGTACATAAACTGCCCGGTCAAACAGAAAGGTCTGCACTGTAACAAAGTACTGCACATCTGCACCACAACAAAGTACTCAACATCTGGGAATCCGTGAATTTTTAACACACCAGTTTTTTTACACACCAGTTGTTTACACACCAGTTGTTGTTTATGTAGATACAAAGTTCACCTCTTCTAACCCTAACCCTACCCCTAACCCTAACCCTAGATGTAGTGCATGTCTCATATAAGGGTTAGACTAATCCTAACTCTAAGCCTAGATATAGTGTAAGCCTCATATATATAAGACTAACGTTAGACTAACCCTAACCTTAACTAACCCTATCTCTGACCCCAACCCTAACTAACCCTAACCCTAGATCTAGTGTAAGCCTCATATATGTAAGACTAGAGTTAAACTAACCCTAACTAAACCTACCTCTAACCCTAACCCCTAACCCTAACCCTAGCTCTAGTGTAAGCCTCATGTACATAAGGCTAAACCAAACCAGCATCTCCCCTCAGCACGTTTCCTACACGCAGATCCAACATTTCATAATTAAAGCCAGTAAAAATTTCACATAAATCACAAAATGCCTAACTAAAATATAATCTAGGGTTAGGGTTAGTGTTAGGGCTAGTGTTAGGGCTAGGGTTACTGTTAGGGTTAGATATAATCCTCAACAGTGACTCTCTTTAGAGGGTTGTGGTTAGTTCATTTCACCAGAGAACTGTTGAGAAAACAAACATGGCCACGAAGACATCCTGCCCAAATCCTGTGCCCTCTCCTCAGTTTACACACACGCAACCAAATGAGCTGCACCCGCTCCTCCTAGTGGGACTTATAAGTCCTTAAAATGTCAGAGAGAGAGCAGATAGTCCCCATCGGAGGAGCGTATTTTTAGCTGCTTGGCCCTTTGCGGCAGTATTCTTGGCCTGTCAAATGCAGGTGTCCTTCCTGGCTGGGGAGCAACTCCAACAGAGCAGGCCGCAGTCTGGCAGCACTGAGCTGATGAAGACTTATTACAGAGAGCCACAAGGCACTTCCCACAACTTCCACTAACCATTTAAGGATTCAAGCCTTTAGGAAGAAATTCATAAGACTACCCAAAAATTAGGACAAAACACCCAGTAATCATCATTTCCATCCAGGGGCGGAGCCAACACAGCAGCCCCTTGAATCTGATTGGCCATCCCATGTAAAACCACCTCCAACATCTATATCTAGATATATAGATTTTAGCTTTTATTATTAAATTATTTATGCTATTTACATACATTATTTATATGCGCCATCATTTCTTACCATTTTTCTACTGTGCCTGATCTCCTCCCCCTATTCAAAAATGTTCTAGTCTAGCCCCTGTTTAATCTAATCCCATACTGTTATATCTAATCTCATACTGTTTAATCTTTGGGAGTAATAGTGTAAATGTAAAGCCAAGGATGCAAATGCTCAAACCATTTGCTGAACACCAACCAATGAGAAGAAACAGCATAAGTGTGGAAGTCCATTCTCCACAGACAGACAGGATTATCAGGCCATCTTCTACACTCTAGCTAATCAGCGAGCTGCTAAGCTATGTTGAATGTAGGTCCTACATTACCCCTCCAGACGTCCCTCTCTCCATGAATTCAAGGCCACTTCAAAACCCTCAAACCTAAGGAAAAGCTTATCTGCAAATCAGATGGGTTAAAATGTCAAACATACTTTCATATGAATAACATATTCCACTTCTATGACAGTTCTGTGTTCTGACCGTTTACTATGGAACAGGGTTTTCTCTATCTTCAAAACGTATTTACATTTACACCCTTAACCACAGCAATTTACATATGTATCAGTATATAGTTATATGTACTGAGATATATAATATAATCGTTCTCCATCTGGGTCTGGTGACAGTTACTGTGGGCTGCTGAATCTAGAATATCTGCCTTTGTTTGATGGTTGGCAAGACAACCCGCATCTGGTACGGTACACAGCAGATCAAACCCATAGAAACAGCCTTAAAAACACTGTCATAGAGTCTAGATGCTCTCCACTAGAATTTGGCTTATTGTCACTGTGGAGAAAAGCTGAATTATTTGAAAGTAATTTCATCATAACTGGCCCAGAGAAACAGAACAGTTTATAGTGCCAAGTGAGAGCTTCATCCAGATATGAGCAGTCCTGCTTTAAACCTCCTGTGTTGCAGGAGTAGAAGGCACTCTGCTTTGCCGGGTGCCATGCTGGTACATTGAGGCATACTACCCCTAATCTTCCAGACTTTAGTATTTGGGTTAGAGTGCAACCAGAGATAGTGACATGCCCCAGAACAGAACCTTGCCATTATTAAATTATTGTGAAAGTAAACAGGTGTGAAAGGAAATGTAGTTAGTGTGTCCCTTCAGTACTGTGTACTTACCCAGTGTGTCCCTTCAGTACTGTATACTAACACAGTGAGTGTGTCAATTCAGTACTGTGTACTTACACAGTGAGTGTGTCCCTTGATGATGATGTTGATGATGGCGATGGTGATGACGACGATGATGGTGATGACAATAATGGTGATAATGGTGATGGCGGTGATGCTGATGACGATGCTGATCATGGTGGTGATGATGATGACGATGATGGTGACGGTGATGATGGTGATGACAATAATGATGATGACATGTATGTGTTTGAGCACAGGCCGGTATCCTTATCCAGCTGAAGCCCAAGGTTGATCTGCCTGTGCCTTATTCTCTGCCTCACACAAGACTCCTTAGACACACACAGCTGTTTGTGGATCGAGATGCAGTCTAATCAGTTTGCACATATTTGTCCTTGCTGGTATGTGTGCAGGTCTGGCGGACATTGCCCATGGCCAACTGTTGAGGACACCAGTTTCTTTATATTTCTTGCTTATTAAAATATTTGCACAAAAATCCATAGCAAGCAAACAAAAAGCTCGTAAACAAAAAGCACTCTTTACCCAGTTTGCTTATACATTCAATTATAATTATGAATGAAGAGTATTATATAAACAAACTCAAAGATCTCTCTTTAGCACAGAGGACAGTAACCTCAAGGTCAGCAAGACAACCACATGGAGCAGCGTATCTTGTAAAGGCCTCTCTACTGCGGTTTTGTCCTGCAAAGTCCCTCCGCCACCTACACCATCCTGCTTTCTCTTTGTAGCAGGAGGGGCAGAAATGGCAGTGAGGCCTCATGAACGTGCTACTGTCACACCCCACTGCATCGCCCCACTCATACTCCGCCTCTCGCAGGTGTGCAGATTACACAGAGACGGGGCAGAAATGCCCTGGGTGAGTGTGACAGCAGAGCTGCACACAACGCAGAGTGCACCCTGTGAGGAGCAGTGACTCCACCTCATTGACTCCACCTCAATGACTACACCTCACTGACTACACCTCAGCAACCTCCACCTCAATGACTACACCTCACTGACTACACCTCAGCAACCTCCACCTCACTGACTACACCTCAGCGACCTCCACCTCACTTACTACACCTCACTTACTACACCTCACTGACTACACCTCACTGACTACACCTCAGTGACCACCACCTCAGTGACCTCCACCTCACTGACTACACCTCAGTGACCTCCACCTCACTGACTCCACCTCAGTGACCACCACCTCAGTGACCTCCACCTCACTAACTACACCTTAGTGACCTCCACCTCACTGACTCCACCTCAGTGACTCAACAGCAGCAGATCTTCAGTGACTCAGAGGAATGATTGTCCTTTAACAAGCACAACTGCTTTTATGTGATGACATAACTCTTTTAAAATGGCACAAAATGTATATCTGTAATTGCATCAGTTCTCTTTGATTCATTCATCACAAGTGCATCCATTAAGCCAGCATTCCATAAAGACATTTCTTTTCACTTTGGGAAATTGTTTCACACATGCATTAAGATGAAAGAGAAGGTGTTTTAGTCAGCAGTCTCTGAAGATGTTACAGATGATAAAAGCATTAATGGCTAGTAAAAGTCACATAACTCCACACAGGCTAAGATCAACTGCAAGGATCACATCACAGAGAAAATTAAACCACACCAGGTTGCTTCTTCCATTCTCCAGAGAAGCTTCTGTAAGTGTTACCTTCTTAAAAGAGCCCATGCTGCTAACAAGCCCAGAGGAGAACTGCGGCTTTTGCAAGTGTTGCATCGCATGCTCATTAACAAGGTGTTAAAGCCTAAACACTCACAGATAAAAACGTCTGTGAGCAGCTAAAGAAACACACAGACAATTAAAGAACTAAAGAAACACACGGACAACTAAACAATTAAATAAACACACGGACAACTAAACAACTAAAGAAACACACGGACAACTATACTAAAGAAACACATGGTATTAAGGATTTCTCTGATTCATTACAATTTTAACAATGTTTATTAAACATCTTTTCCACTTATAAAACTTGGTGACAAGTTGGAAGTGCAAAATTGCAATCACTAAATTTCATATACACATTTACATAAACCTTTGCTTACACTTTTCTCACTCTGTTTTTGACTTAAATTTCATGTCCTAGAAACAGTTTAGGTCCAGCACTTCAGTCAGCACTTTGTTCTACTGAGTTCTGACAGCCTAATGCACCTGGAGGTTTGTTTTAGGAACTGATAAGAAACAGTATGCAGATTACAGGGAAATGGTAGAATGAAACCCTGTTGTTATAATCCCGCTATAATACCCGCTATTTTAAATTTCACCAGAAGATGGCAGTAGACCTGGCACACGAGTAGATCTCACCACAATGTCCCCCCACCCCTGGTACTACTCAAGCAGCAGAACCTCCCCAGCTTTATTTATTTATTATAAAATACATTTCATTATTTGCATAAATCAGATAATGGTCAGCACTCACAGTTTTATTTTACCCAATCTGGCCCTCATTGCAAAAACTTTGGACACCCCTGGTCTAACATTTATCAATGTATCAGCACTGCTAAGCAGCTAACCTAGCCATAGTTCTGCCAGTACTAATAGCAAGGATTCTAAATTATTGGCAAGCAAATATTATGAATCAAGTTGACAATGTAATAAATGTTAAATTCAGTATCTTGCCATTAAAGCAAAATTGGAGATTAAATGTTTGGGATTACAGAGTCATTTCTCAGTCAGTGTGTGATGCTCGAGGCATCATGGAGTGAGTAGGAGGTAGACACAAACGCTGAGAGGAGCAGATTTATTAGACGCAAATCCAGACTCATTATCGTTATCCCAGTCCAAGGTCAAATAGCCAGTATATCAAACAAAGACCAGCCAACACAGGACACAGCGAGAGAGCAAGACTGGTGATTTTTTTTTGTGGGGATGTAGGTCAGGCTGCAGTCTGAGCCGTTTGTGTCTCAGTGGCTACAAACCAGAGACAGCAAATCCCCTGGCACTGTGTGTACAGGTTATTCTCCACAGGATAGGAAGGTCATTGTGGTCATTGGGTACACCCACTCCAGGTACAAGGTCTCCATCAGACCTCCCCCAGTAGAAATGTGGGGAGTCCTGGAGTGGAGACCGTCTCCATGACTGCAGGAACCCCGGACACTGTCTCCACGGCTGCAGCAGTTCCTGAGGCCCGCCAGAGGCCTGTTCGTGTTCCTGAGGTCCGAGAGGGGCTTGTTCCCATTCCTGAGGCATGAGAGGGGCCTGCTACTGTTCCTGAGGCCTGCGACCTCCAGAGGCTGCCTGGCCTGTCCCAAGGCCCGTCGTAGGCCTGTAGGGGCCCCCCGGCCTGCTCCAAGGTCTCAGTTTAGGCCTGCAGTGGCCGTCTGGACTTCTCAAGGGACTCTGCACATGTCCAAAAAGAAACACGTACTTAAAACAAGCCAACACCTAGGAAGATGCTAAATATAGAGACAACTGAGGGCAGACTCGAAGACACAGGCATAGGCGGAGATACGGGTTAACTAGATTGGCACTAGGGAAACAAACATGCAGGGGCTGATGAAATGGGGATAAATAGGAGGAGAGTGCTAGGGAAACAAGCACAAGAGAAGCTAGAAAAACAGAAGTACAAGAATACAATATGAAAAAGCGAACACAAAACTAAACTACTAAGCATGTCTCTGGAAAACTAAACACATAAAAAGGGCAAAACCAGGGGCAGGCAGAAGCAGAATCAACCAGGGAAAACTGGGAGAATGATGGTAGGGAAAGAAAGAACAACAAACCAGGAAGCGTGAAGACAGGGACTCAGAGATGAACATAGGCAAAGGAATTGTTGGGCAGCGGAGAAACATGGGGAGTCGCAAAACAAAGACCGACAAGCACTGAGGAGAAACAAAGGGTTTAAATACACAACAAATGAGGGAGGGGATAAGACACAGGTGAAACGCATGACAAACGAAGGGCTGGACCAAGACGGGTGGACACAGGGGAATGGAAATGATCTTTAAAAACTGAGAGTTCTTTAAAAACTATGTGAACGTAAAGGCCCATGGGTGCTTTAATTTACCTCAGAGCTTCAGTTCAAATGTTTACATCATGAAGGTCAAAGGTCCGGGAGCATTCAAGCATTCAGCTGTCATTGCAAAGTGTGTATAAAACATTCCACACTCATTTGCATACTCATATGCATAAGTGCATATTACACAATTTGGGACATGGCCATACACTCTGGGCCAAAACCAAATGGGCTAAACCCAAAAATGCAAAACATTAATTATATTAATAATGTTAATAAAACTGTTAAGAATGTTAAGCTTGTAATGGTGTCAGCAGCAAATAACTGGAAAATGTCTCAGGTCACAGGAATGCATTTTTTAGTTCTTGTTGATTTTTTGAGCAATCATGAGTCATTATGATCATTAAATCTAATTTTGGGTTTGGAACAAGTTTTGTCCCAGAAGTGGATCTGACTGCAATGGAGTAAATTATATCTCACTTTATTTTTATCACATGGTTTGTCTTTTAATGCTAAGAGTGAAATAGTGAATGTAGCACAGGAGCATATTGTACATATTACTACATTGTGTGAAAGCAGTTATGAGCAGATAAGGAAATGTAATTTTAAACCCCAGAACACACTGGAGAATATCTGGTATTTCTAGGGTTAAAACAAAGAATCCCCTCCCACAAATAACTCAAAAAACCTCACAATCCTTCATATTTGTGCTTACATATTGCAATAACTGATTCTGTTATGGATTTATGTTAATAAATGTTTACAACTGCATTTTAATTGAAACCTTACAACATGGTCCATCGCTTATACAAAAAGTATTATTATAAAGAAACGTGTAGTTCTTTAGAGGGTACCAGTACTGTAAATGTGTTCTGGATCCATCCCTATGAAGAGAATGAAGGAATAGAAGTAGAGGTTGACAGATGGTAAGACATGACCCAACGCGGTAGGACTTGAACCAACATGGAAGGACATGACCCAACATGGTCTGACATTATCCAACTATGCAAGACACTTCCAAGCTCTGTAGGAGTGTACCCAGCATGGTAGGATGGTACATAGCTCTGATGCACACTACCTAGCACTACCACACTACCTAGCACTACCACACTACCTAGCACTTGTGGTAGGTTTGAATGAGGTGTATATAAATCTCCATATGCTGTACCATCATATTATTATATTATCTCAGTGCTCTTGAGCAAGATATTTTGGGAAACCATGTATGCTTCAGGCAGCGTGTGTAGGAGTGAGTCCCTGTCCAACCTAATCTCTGCCACTAAAACATTCAGAAATGTCCTGTCTAATGTCAGCTTTCATCATGGCTACAAAGGCAGGATGATGTATCTCCAGCAATATCGTTAGGTTACATAATATACAATCTGAATCAGACCAGTGATGAGACACAAGGGAGTGAATGTATTGTACAATTGCTTACAATAAACTACACTGTTCTATAGAGATTAGCTTTGCCTCTTATATGCCTCAATGTGAACTCAATGGCTAATTGCAGCAGCAACAAAAGCCGGTGTGTCTGCACTGCACTGTGGGTAAGTAACTGATTCCTACAGACAGCACTGCACTGTGGGTAAGTAACTGATTCCTGCAGACAGCACTGCACTGTGAGTAAGTAACTGATTCCTACAGACAGCACTGCATTGTGGGTAAGTAACTGATTCCTACAGACAGCACTGCACTGTGGGTAAGTAACTGATTCCTACAGACAGCACTGCACTGTGGGTAAGTAACTGATTCCTACAGACAACACTGCATTGTGGGTAAGTAACTGATTCCTACAGACAGCACTGCATTGTGGGTAAGTAACTGATTCCTACAGACAGCACTGCACTGTGGAACTGATTCCTACAGACAGTACTGCACTGTGGGTAAGTATCACTATAACCTTATCCCTATTACATTAGACAGGGCTCACCATACCCCTATTACATTAGACAGGGCTAACCATACCCCTATTACATTAGATAGTACTAACCCTATCCCTATTATATTAGACAAGGCTAAGACCAACAATACTGAGTTAGTTCTAGTAGACCAGCACTAGTAGACCAGCACTACCTACTGTGTTAGACAGGGCTAATCACACTGTGATAGACAGGAAAAGGACTGGTTTTGGTCAGTTTGAAAGAGGAACTCTAGTGCTTTACATGTGTTTTCTACAATCACCAGAATCCAGCAAAAATCCCCCTTATAGTAAATTAGGACTATAATTACATTATTACACAATTTTGCAGAACCCCATTACCTCCACCCCACCCCTCTCTATTTCTCTCTCAGGATTAGGATAACTGGATTTTTTCTGGAAGAGACAGACAAATGTTTCCTTTCATTCAGGCGAACAGTCTAAACAGAGGGCATATTAAATTGCCGAGAGTCCACACGCGAGGAGCAGTGCAAGGACACTGTAGCGCGAGCCGCAGATCTCTTTCCTTCATGCTCAAATGTTCAGACGTCGATATGAAAGAAGATCACCATGTCTCCTGACGCTCCATTTAAAGGAATCCAACTAATTTGTCCTCCAGGTTCATCTGAGAAGGTGGATTACGCACCAGCACGCGGGGCAAAAATGAATGACATTCTCAGTGAAACCGGAGCCCTACGGAGCCTGCTCGTCTCCGCGTGGTTGATAGCTTTGTGTTTTGGCTTCTTGTAAGCGGAACTTTTTAAGTGTCACGAAATGGCACATGGATAGACACGAATCACAAAAGAACCGACTAATTCTGTCAGGACCTGAGCTCCTATGATGTGGAACGACATCTATTAGAACAGTAGCTCTGAGGATGACTCATTAGTGGACCGAACCGGCGTTAAAGCTGTCTAAACGCAATATACAGAATAGACAGAAAACAGTAATTTAAATTGGGTTCCAATTACTAGAATAAGAGAGAATTATGTGTGTTGTTTCATGAATTCCACAGGAGGTCTCCGCAACAGCGCGCGTTGTTACACATGAACGAATAACACTTTCAACAGCGTGCACTTCAGCCCCTTACTTAAGCCGGTACATCGGAAGAGAGACATGGGGCGCTTTCTGCGGATTTCTCTAAATTTACCAAGCATGATCTGATCCACAGCCCAGTCGCACAGGGTCCATGAGTGTAGATAACTTTTACGTTATGGATTCAATCAAACGTTTGGTTAGTTTTATGCAGCGTCTTTAGTGGGTCGAGGTTTTAATTTTTTGTAACACCACGCTCTTGAAATTCAGAGGACTTTTAAGGAGCATCTGTTACTTACTTCTAAACAAGCCCTTTTACGCCATTAGAGCTGATCAAACCCCACATACTTATGGGAATAAAACACTCCTCTCGATGTTTGCTCCTACGGAGAAAAATGGCGGATTCGGAGAGTACTGAGGTAAGTCCCGTAGGAGAGTAGACGGAAATAGTTCTGAGTGTTATCACGCAACGATATGTTTAATGGTCAGCTCAAACTGTGTTGCACGTTAACATATTTCGAACGTCACCATCTGTTTTTTTCGGTGTCTGGAAGAGGTTTGTCTACTTACCACACAGTAACCCAGAGACCATAGAATTAATTTGCAACTAACACCTATCCCAAAGATTACTTATTTTAAATTCCGATGTGTTGCTCGGTGTACATTTTTGTTGCTGTATGTTAACGTTCGTTGCTCTCATTGATTAATTGAACAGCTATACCTTTTGCCACTTATGGCATTTAACCTGAGAAAATCTCCCGGCTGCCAGGGCGCGCGTTAAAGTAGTACACAGAGCACGAGCGCTGTCCTTGGTACTGCCAACACTCCCGCTTCAACGGGCGTAGCGGAACACATAACATAAGGTATTATCATGTACTCCTTTAATGTCTGATTTCAGCTGACTACAGTACTCTATAATGAGCATGTTCAGTAACGTACTGATGTTCGATTTTCTCACTGTTAAACAAGAACTAATTGTTTTGCCTTTATTCAACGTAGGCCTTAAAATTGTGTGTTTATTTCTAAATCTGTTGTATGGTAATTACTGACATGCCTGAGGCTCAAAATCTAAATCTTCTCTGAAAAACTGCTCACAGACGCATTCACAGTATATACACAGGATGTTCACTGAACTATTCAAATGATTACAGCGTGAAATTCTCCATATATCTGCATGCCAATATTGCACAAAATATATTCTACAGATTGTGAAGAATTTGAGCAGTTGCTCCATTACAACACAGACTATGTTGTCTTCTCTACTGCACCTAATGGTGTAATAACAGGGATTATCTATTAATATACTGTGCTGCAGGTCTGCTGGAGCCATAATCGCATTACCTAATTCTGCTCACCTGTAGAATGTGTGTATGGTTTGTAATTCTGCTCACCTGTAGAATGTGTGTATGGTTTGTAATTCTGCTCACCTGTAGAATGTGAGTATGGTATGTAATTTTGCTCACCTGTAGAATGTGTGTATGGTTAGTAATTCTGCTCACCTGTAGAATGTGAGTATGGTATATAATTCTACTCACCTGTAGAATGTGAGTATGGTATGTAATTCTGCTCACCTGTAGAATGTGAGTATGGTATGTAATTTGGCTCCCCTGTAGAATGTGAGTATGGTATGTAATTCTGCTCACCTGTAGAATGTGAGTATGGTATGTAATTTGGCTCACCTGTAGAATGTGAGTATGGTATGTAATTCTGCTCACCTGTAGAATGTGAGTATGATGTGTAATTCTGTAAAACAAAACACAGAAAATAAGTCTAAAGTGCTGCTACATTAACACAGTTCCTGGATTGTACCACAAAGCAGTCGGATGTGCTCAGAAGACGTTAAAAGCACAACAGGTAGTGCCCAACCCCTAAAAACCCAGAAATAGCAGATGCAGAGATGTAGAAATGTAGATGTAGAGATGTAGATGTAGAGATGTAGAGATGTTGAGATGTAGCAATGTAGATGTTAAGATGTAGAAATGTAGATGTACTTGTAGAGATGTAGAAATATAGAGATGTGGAGATGTAGAGATGTAGATACGTAGATGCAGATGTAGAGATGTAGAAATATAGAGATGTGGAGATGTAGAGATGTAGGTACGTAGATGCAGATGTAGAGATGTAGATGTAGATATGTGGAGATGTATTGTAGATGTAGGGATGAAGAGGTGTAGATGTAGAGATGTAGAGGTGTAGAGATGCAGGTGAGTCAATATCCTGACTGAAGCACTTCTAATGAATCCACTGACCCACTGAAGTGGGAGACACAGAGAGAGAAAAAGACAGGAGAAGAGACACAGAGAAAGAGGCAGAGAGAACGAGAGAGTGAAAGAGAGAGAGAAAGAGAGAGAGAAAGGCAGGGACTTCATCGTGAGAGAGAAAAATTGTCAGAGGTTTATAGATAAACCTCTAACATCCAAATAAAGCTTATCACACACTTTGAATGATGTGCAGATCTTGGAAACAGAACATAAGAAGTTTTAATAATTTAGAGTCCTTATTAAATGACTCAGTAAAATCAAGCAGGGCGTAATTCATCACTGGGTAATTTATGGTGTGACACTGATGCACTTCACAGGAACAGACACCAAATTAGAGTGTTAGAGTGCTAGAGTTGAATTTGAGAAATACTGATCCTACCAGATAAACACATCAAAACTAAAAAAAAACCTTTCCTTGTGTTTTGCCTTGGTCCTGCTGTGCAGAGGTTGAGTGGTTAAAATATTGCTAGTATCTGGACTAAAAATAGAATGTGAAATGAGTTTTTCGAGTTGCCTGGAGGGACAGACATTTGCTGTCTTCGCCTCCCTCTGATACACGCGTTCTACACCTTGGTGTGTTTCCGTACAGCTGCTGACACTATCTTAAAATCCTCTAGCAGGGCATGTTCACACAGATACATTTAACACACAAACATTCACACAAAATGAGCCACATGCACACACAGTTGTTAGATAACCTTCGAAAGATGGCTGTCAGATTGTTTTTCTTTTCATTAGATGCCCAGCAGCTTAAAAGCTAAGCTATGCAGGACAGTGTATGCTAGCACAAGCTTTTCTGTGCGTTGTGTTACCCGTCCACACTACAGCAAATACTGCAACTCAACTCTTAACTCAGTGAGCAGTATTAGGCTCAATAACCACCATTAGCTCAGTAAACACCATTAGCTCAGTTAACACCATTAAGCACAGTAAACACCACTAAGCTCAGTTAACACCATTAAGCTCAGTTAACACCATTATGCACAGTAAACACCACTAAGCTCAGTTAACACCACTAAGCTCAGTTAACACCATTAAGCTCAGTTAACACCATTATGCACAGTAAACACCACTAAGGTCAGTTAACACCACTAAGCTCAGTTAACACCATTATGCACAGTAAACACCACTAAGCTCAGTTAACACCACTAAGCTCAGTTAACACCATTATGCACAGTAAACACCACTAAGCTCAGTTAACACCACTAAGCATTAACATCAGTTAGCACCATTAACATCAGTTAACACGATTAGTTCAGTTAAGTTTCAGGAATGCCAAAAACAAAATATAGTATTTGACTTCCGAAAAGATGTTGATATGATAAGAATAACATATTTCTCTTTATTTCATGTTTTATGATGTAGCACTGACATGCACTTTATGGCAGAACAGCTGAAGGCCACATACCACTCATCACGGGCCATGCGGCACACGCCACGCGGCACACGACACTCGGCACATGACACGTGCCACGCGGCACACGCCACGCAACACTCGGCACACGAAACGCAGCACACGACACACACCACGTGCCATGCGGCACAAGACACGCGACACTCGCCACACGACACACGCCATGCTCCACTCACGTCAGGGAGGGGAGGCTGTGTTATGTCAGTGAGATGGAGGTTAGGTTAGTCTTACATTTAGGGTTAATATGCACTTAATGGAGCACATAGGAGCTGCTTCCTTTTCCTCCCCGACCCACGTGGGTTAATGTAGCCACCATCTTCATACATGTCCTGTAATTGCTCACCCACTGTCTCGCACAGATTTGCCACACAGGTGGTACATGGAGGAGGAGTCTGTCTTATGTGGCGATGAAGGGAAACTCAGAAGACTGCACAGAACCTCCCACAGGAGCACAATTATCTTTCATTTCCTGTCTTTCTCTTTTTTTTCCCTTACTCTTTCTTTATCATTCTTTCTCTCTTTCTCTCTCTTTCCTCCATTCACTTTCTGTGTTTGGTGTGAACAGCCACAGTCTCTGGGCACAGCCCGGTCACAGTTAGTGCAGCCGTGTGCACTGCCCAAACCGCTGCCCTCTGTGCCACATGCCCCACGGGCCGCCCACACGCTGCGCACACCCCACACGCCCCACACGGCCACCCTGCCCAGCTGCCCTGGCCGGGGCAAGATGGCCAAGTTCCTCAATCCAGAGGAGATGACCTCCAGAGACTACTACTTCGACTCCTATGCTCACTTTGGCATCCACGAGGTACGAGGAAGCTTTGTAAGAGGGACACTGCGTCTCCTTACTGGAGCTGGACATGCTTTCATATTACTGGGTCTTTGATTTTGACGAGAGAGGGAAGCGAGTGTGGAGAAGCAGCACAGAAGAGAGTGAGAGAGAGAGAGAGAGAGAGAGAAGGCACGAGAGAGAGAGGGAGAGGGTGGGGGGAGAAGGAGAGAAAAGGAGAGGAAGTGAGAGAAAAACAGAGGTAGTGACAGAGAGGTGGAAAGAGAGGAAGAAAATGTGAGAGAGAGAGGGAGGAGAAGAAGATGAGGAAGGAGAAGTAGTCGGAGGGTGAGAAAGGAAAGTGAGGAAGGGAGAGAGGGAGAGAGGCACGGAGAGGGAGAGACACGGAGAGAGGGAGAGTGAGGAACAGGAGGGGAGAGAGGGGGTGGGATAGCTGGGTAGACAGTCAGACAGAGATTAGAGATGTATGGATATATGGGTTTTTGTTTTAGTTTGGAAATGAGACATTTTTTTCATTTCCCCTTTTTCTGCTCAATGTGAGCATGGTTGTCCCTCTTCTGTTCATCCTGCGAGACAGAAGCAGTAGAGCAGGAGCAGCAGAGCAGATCTGCTACAGTCTCAGCAGTGGGTTCACATTCACTGTGGCCTTTCAGATGGTTGTATTGTTATGTGCGTTCATTTCATAATTTTTCATTTTTCGTTATTGTTAAAAACATCATAAATATCAAATTCATTTTGCTGTTATTAATCCTCCATATCTGTGCTTTTTTATGCATTGCATGCATGAGTGATTACTGTCTCCATGGTGATTATTGTCTCCATTGTGTTACACTGCAGGAGATGCTGAAGGATGAGGTGAGAACACTGACCTACCGGAACTCCATGTACCATAACAAACACGTCTTCAGAGATAAGACTGTGCTGGACGTGGGGAGCGGAACAGGCATCCTCTCCATGTTTGCCGCAAAAGCTGGAGCCAAGCATGTGTATGGGGTAAGACGGCAGGCCCACAGGCCGCCTCCCACCACTTAAAGCCTGCCTCCCACAGCACACAGGCCGCCTCCTACCTCTTAAAGCCCACCTCCCACATCCCACAGGTCACGTTCCACAGCCCACATGTCCACTTACAGACCATGGCCCGCCTCCTGACCCCATGGCCCGCCTCCTAACCTCATGGACCACCACCTAACACCAAGGCCCGCTTTCTAAACGCATGGCCCGCCTCCTAACCCCAAGGCCCGCCTCCTAACCCCATGGCCCGCCTCCCACCCAGCACTGCAGGTCTGCAGGATCCTGCCATGTAGGAGCAGCATGTCTTTCCCAGAATAGCCCAGAATTTGGCTGCTCTGCTCCTGAGAGTGGACGGCGTATTGGCTCTGCTAAGAGCACAGGCACAGGCGCTGCTCATGCCGCAAACCCGACTGATGCACAACACAGGGGTGGTGTTACAGTGGTGTTTATTGTACTCACTGTTCTCAAAAGCAGGAAGGTTAAGGCCAAGATCTACAGAGGGAAACTTATCCAAAGTGTACTCACTTATGACACTGTACCCTGCACATATATAGAATATGTGAAATAGAAATAGTTTGTGAAATAGAAGTGTTTGTGTGTGTGTGTGTTATGGACTGATATTTCAGGACCGATACTGCAGGATCAATATTGCAGGACCGATACTGCAGGACCGATATTGCAGGACCGATATTGCAGGACCGATACTGATATTTTACAGTTATTTGTCATTATGACTTACAGTGTTAAACCTTTTGAAGCAGATGGTACATGGCTTCATCAACAACAATTTCATCAGCATTTACTGTGACATGTAAACTGAGAAAGCGATTGTGTGTGTGTGAGAGAGAGAGCGAGAGAGAGAGAGAGAGAGAGAGAGACCATGGCAGCGACGGAATGACAGAGAATAAGAGTAAGACAGTGACAAAGCAAAAATTAAAATTTTAGCAGGTCTTCAATTACTCAGTCAGTCCAAAATCAGAGAGTTGAATTTGCATATCAGATGACTGTCCTGTCTGGGAAAGAACATCTGCTTACAATTCAGATTCCTGCTTCACTGACTGCTGTCTGGGAAAGTGGGTGACTAGATGATGAAAGTGTGATGCTAAATGTGTTGCTTTTTAAAAAATCTTTTAGATTGAATGTTCCAGTATATCGGAGTACTCTGAGAAGATCATCAAAGCTAATCACCTGGACAATGGTAAGATGTGGAGATCACCAGATGGTCTGTGGGTCTTTGTGTCTACTTATGATAGGGTGATTAGAGTGAAATAAAAGGTTTTTAAATGAATGTCCAGTATAAAATACTGAATGAAAGAATTTATCACATGAATTAGACCTTCATCCTTAAGACTGATGGTTAGGCCTTAACATGGATCTCATCCTCAAATTCAGGGCGGCAAGGACATTATATGGTGAATTTTCAAATTCACACCATCGCAAAACTAAGGAATCATGATCTATCACTGCAAACATGCATAAATGAGAAACTGATGAACGCAGCATAAATGAGAAACTGATGAACGCAGCATAAATGAGAAACTGATGAACACAGCATGACTGAGAAACTGATGAACACAGGATAAATGAGAAGCTGATGAACACAGCATAAATGAGAAGCTGGTGAACACAGCATAAATGAGAATCTGATGAACACAGCATAAATGAGAAGCTGATGAACACAGCATGAATGAGAAGCTGATGAACACAGCATAAATGAGAAGCTGATGAACACAGCATAAATGAAAAGCTGATGAACACAGCATGAATGAAAAGCTGATGAACACAGCATGAATGAAAAGCTGATGAACACAGCATAAATGAAAAGCTGATGAACACAGCATAAATGAGAAGCTGATGAACACAGCATGAATGAGAAGCTGATGAACACAGCATAAATGAGAAGCTGATGAACACAGCATGAATGAGAAGCTGATGAACACAGCATAAATGAAAAGCTGATGAACACAGCATAAATGAGAAGCTGATGAACACAGGATAAATGAGAAACTGATGCCTGTGGTAAAAGAAGAGTTTCGTTTCAGTGAGTCCCAGGAGCAGATATTCATTCCAACAATAAAGCAGCAGAAGGCTCAACAGGCTTCATATTTCTTAGACAAACAGTTCTACAAGCCAAACTGAAAGCTCTCCACAGAGTCAGACTGAACCCAAAACTCTCCACAGAGTCAGACTGAACCCAAATCAGAGGCAGTGCTGTGGTTTGTGTCAGAGACTTTTCATACATGTTTTCCTGTTGCTCTGAAATGTCTACTCATGGATCAGTGACGTCTACCGATCCGAGTGGACACGAGTGATACTTGAGCATCTGGGCAGTGTTCGTGTGGTGAAGTGAGTTGCAATGTGTTGCCTGGTGTTGCAGTTATCACCATCTTTAAAGGGAAGGTGGAGGACACTGAGCTGCCTGTGGATCAGGTGGACATCATCATCTCAGAGTGGATGGGCTACTGCCTGTTCTACGAGTCCATGCTTAACACAGTCATATTTGCCAGAGACAAGTGGCTGGTCAGTATGTGCATGATGTGCTTTTATTCATGAGTATAAATGCATGTTTGTGTGTGTGTTTTCATGTATGTCTGTGTATGTTTTTGTGCATGAGTGCATGTCTGTGTGTGTGTATGTTATTGTGTATGAGTGCATGTCTGTGTGTGTGTGTTATTGTGTACGAGTGCAAGTCTATGTGTGAGTATATGTTTTTGTGTGAATATATGTCTGTGTGTGTTTTTGTGTATGAGTGCATGTCTGTGTGTGTGTGTGTGTGTGTGTGTGTGTGTGTGTTGTATGAGATGTGGTGGTGTGTGTGTGTTGTATGAGACGTGGTGCTGTGTGTGTGTGTGTGTGTGTGTGTGTGTGTGTGTGTGCTCTCTCTCTGTATATTAAGACTCTGGGCTGTATTTACAGAAGCCAGGTGGCCTGATGTTCCCTGACCGAGCTGCTCTCTATGTCGTGGCCATCGAGGACAGGCAATACAAAGACTTCAAGATACACTGTGAGTGCCCCCGAGGGCAGATAGGGGAAGTTCTTTAGCCTGACAGGCTGGTCTCTCATGGCTTTGTGCAGCACCATCTGACCTCCTTGTGCAGCCTCATTGCTGCCAGCTGGTTTAGGATCAGTGTAAACAGATTGCAGCCAACACACTGCGCTGTGCAGAGTTCTAAGGTCTCCTTACTGTGTGTCTGTGTGCACCCATAAGCATAATGAACACACACACTTATACAGGTATACTAGGACTAAGGATTATGGCTTTTACCAAATCTAAGGGGTACTCTAAGGCTGTGTTCCAAATAGCCTACAACATACTGCATACTTAATATAATATAATAATATGTAGTATAATATCCAGTATGTGACAAGCTCAAACCACACTAAAATGATCACATGAATGTATGAAGGTTCGGCTAACTTGTGAAAGATTTTCCATCACCATTGCATAATAGGAAAGAGTACAACATGGCTTGCATACTGTAGTATCTCACCAGAGTAGTGCATCAGAGTAGTGCACTCTAACTACTCACCCTAACTCTGTGTTTACAGGGTGGGAGAATGTTTATGGCTTTGATATGACCTGCATCAGAAATGTAGCAATGAAAGAACCTCTTGTTGATATTGTGGACCCTAAGCAAGTGGTGACCAACTCCTGCCTCGTCAAAGTAAGCTATAAACTCACTTTATACTTGATAAGTAAGTGTATATGTGTGTATGTGTGATTGTGTGCCCGTGCATGTGCTTGTGTGTGTATGTGATTGTGTGTGTGTGTATATGATTGTGTATGTATACAGTGGTGTCTCTACATTAGATGTTGAGCAGTGGACGACATGATCAATTAAACGTAACAAATAGTATACACACATTTTCTATTCTTTTGTTGGGCCTGTATTACTTATGACAATGGTGTCGCTGATCGATACGTTCCAATTATCTTCTGTACACGGCAGTAGGTCTCCTAGCAGTTCCTAATGAAACAGCTGGTTTGTTAGTATAGGTAATAGCTGGTTTGTGAGGGATGTGCTTTATACTGTGGCTTTTACTTAGTCTTAGTAGTTAATGAAACATTAGCTGGTTTGTGAAGGGTAAGGATTAGGGTTGTGAAGGGTTAGGGTTGTGGAAGGTTAGGATTAGGATTGTGAAAGGTTAGGGTTAGGGTTGTGGAAGGTTAGGATTAGGGTTGTGGAAAGTTAGGGTTATGGTTGTGGAAGGTTAGGATTAGGGTTGTGAAAGGTTTCTAGCATGTTGACTGATCATTAGCTGAGTAATGAAGCAGAGCTGTGGTATAATTTCACAATGGAGTGGTGCATAATGGACTGAGAGAGATAATGATTGGCCGATCAGGTTCATTTGCATGCATGGAGGTGGTCCTGAGACTCACACAGTTTGCTTGCACGGATTTGGAGCAGTGGTGAAGTTTCTCATATATAAATGACATTTTCTACTATCAGATGATTCGAATATGATTGAAGAATACTGTATACATATATAAATAGGTAGCATTGCATCTGAATGTAGTGTTGCATCTGAATGTAGCATTTGTAGTGTCATAGTGTTTGTATTGTTGTAGTGTTGTAGTGTTTGTAGCATTGTAGTGTTGTCATGTTTGTAGTATTGTAGCATTGTAGTGTTGTAGTGTTTGTAGTGTTTGTAGTGTTGTGGGGTTTCCCCACTGTCCTTGTTTTCTGCAGACAGACTAGTGTTGTGAATGTTAATTTCTGGAAAGATCAGAGTGCTGTAGCTCCACCTCCTCCTCAGCATGTCCACTGTACATCTGTAAGTCAGCAGGCACAGAGGAGGCGACGAAGGGACTTGTTGATGTTTCTGTGAAAGAGTGGGTGTGTTTAAAGCTTTATACGCGTTTGAGTCACTGAAGTTCGAGTCACTTGAGTTTACATCTAACATTCATGATAAAGAATGACTACAACAGCAGCAGAGAATGATAGAGGCAGTGAGGGAATTACAGAGGGAGAGAGAGAAAGACAGAGGGAGAGAGAGAATGACAGGAGATAGAAAAGTTACGACTGCAAGAGAAAAAGAGAGAGGGCAGTCATGGAGATGGCAGTCATGGAGAGATATTATATGAATGATATAACAACTATTGTGTGCAGAACCCTGATGACCACAGCTATCTCAAGCATCAGTGCCATATACCCTGTGTGCAGTGTGAGAGGTGTGTAGAGCAGGCTAGCGTCATCACCACGCTGGCATTACAGGCAGGAACAGAGTGAGAGCAGCAGCACCAGAGAGAGGGCGGGGCTATCCTCTATGGTCCTCTTAATACAGGACAGTACAACACAGGAGAACAGAGAGCAGCTCTGTGTGTGTATACCAGACTCTTCCATCCCTAGGCATGTGTGTGTGTAATAGACTATACCATCCCTAGGCATGTGTGTGTGCAATGGACTATACCATCCCTAGGCATGTGTGTGTGTAATGGACTATACCATCCCTAGGTATGTGTGTGTGTGTAATGGACTATACCATCCCTAGGCATCTGTGTGTGTATACCAGAATACACCGCCCTCTGGCCTGTGTGTATGTGTACACAGGCTTGTGTGTGTGCGCTTGTAGGTTAATGGAGGATCTGTTGTGTGTTCAGGAGGTAGACATCTACACAGTGAAGGCAGAGGACCTGTCCTTCACGTCAGCCTTCCGCCTGCAGTCCCAGAGGAACGATTACGTCCACGCGCTTGTCACCTACTTCAACATCGAGTTCACCAAGTGTCACAAGAAGACAGGCTTCTCCACAGGTGTGTTACAACAGTCTGGCTTTGCCTGGAGAGGGTTTGACCATACAACTCCAGTCCACATCACATTCACTGGTGTGTAGTGCAGATGAATACCTCTTAATCCTGATCACTGGGCTCCATTCAGTGCACCCGGGCAGTTAAGTTGAATCGTCAGGGTTTTCCTCCAAGCCAAAGCTATAGGCAACCAGTATTGAACACGGCAGCAGGTGTCGTGCATACTGGACACGGCTTGTGCAGCCATTGTCTTTCCAGATGGCAGGTGTTCACATACTGAGAGAGGGAATCTCTGGGAAACATCAAAGAAATATCACGTTATTTTGGGAAAGAACTGATTCAGTTAAATCAGGACTATATAGATATTTGTATGAATGGTGACTGCCATCTAGTGGTACTGCTACTTCACTGCATGATGACTATATTTGATTCTGCAGAAACATTTGATCTCTGCCTCACTGGTGATCAGGTACAATGTGATCCTGTAACAGTTTACAGTAGCAAGATTGTTGCCTTACTTTTTTTTCCTTTTTTTCCTTAATAACCTTAACCTAACCTTACCCTAACCCTACCCCCTAACCATAACCCTAACCTAACCTTACCCTAACCCTACCCCCTAACCCTAACAATAACCTTACCCTAACCCAAACCTTACCCTAACCCTACCCCCTAACCCTAATCTAACCTTACCCTAACCCAAACCTTACCCTAACCCTACCCCCTAACCCTAACAATAACCTTACCCTAACCCAAACCTTAACCTAACCCTACCCCTTAACCCTAATCTAACCTTACCCTAACCCAAACCTTACCCTAACACTAAATGAACGCATGTCCTTAGAAGCTTTTTGTACTTTCCAAAAGTAGCTATAGTTTCTCTTGTTGCAGTTACCACAATACAAAGGTGCTTACAGATATATATATATACAGATATACACTATATTGCCAAAAGTATTTGCTCACCTTCTTTGACCCACATATGATCTTAAGTGACATCCCATTCCTAATCCATAGGGTTCAATATGACGTTGGTCCACCCTTTGCAGCTAGAACAGCTTCAACTCTTCTGGGAAGGCTGTCCACAAGGTTTAGGAGTGTGTTTATTTCTTTCACAAATGTTTGTCAAAGCAGTCTGCATGCCTAGGTGCTTAATTTTATACACCTGTGGCCATGGAAGTGATTGGAACACCTGATTCCGATAATTTGGATGGGAGAGCAATTACTTTTGGCAATATAGTGTATGTGTAGGTCTCTGCAGGAGAGAGCCAGGCTAAATAGTATCCGCTAACTGAAACAGTCAAGAGGGAATCGTGATTTACGTTATTAAATATGCCATTGGAAGAACTCGCCTTGGGTAGGGTCATCATTAGCTGAGTACTAGCACAGAAGGGCTACGTCATAATGGAAGCCAGGTGTGTGATTCCGCCCACAGTCAGCACGACCACCTGACACACCCCCTGTCCTTTTGACACACTCACTGTCCTTTTGGCACACCCACTATGCCCAGCAAGCTTTCAAAACATCGACTACTCCGACCTGCACTCATTTCTCAGTTGGATGCGACTTTACAACAAACAGCAACAACAACAATAAATAATGATGACGACAACAACAACAATAATGATGATGATGATGATGATGAAGATGATAGTGACAATAATAATAGCAGTGGGTCAGTGGGTCAGTGATCAGTGAGTCAGTTGTCAGTGGGTCTATCAGCATCACCTACCTCTCCTTCCCTCCCTCAGGTGGAGCTATACTATACTAGCTATGCTATACTTGATAACTATTCACTCCCAAAGACACACTTGCCCACACACACATACACACAAATGCAGACATGTGCACACATATTTGCAAACATGCATGCAGATGTACACACACCTTGTTGAAATGTGATTTCCTTCTCTTGCATGTTCCCAGCCCCTGATGCCGCCTTCACTCACTGGAAGCAGACGGTCTTTTACCTGGAGGAGTACCTGACCGTGAAGAGGGGGGAGGAGCTCGTGGGCAGCATCACCATGAGGCCCAATGAAAAGAACGCAGTGAGAGTCCACAGCACAATCACAGAAGCTTTCACTGCAAATGCATCATTAGTCCAATATTAACCTCTCTCTCTCCCTTTCTCTCTCTCTCTCTCCCCCTCCCCTCTCTCTCCAACTCTCTCTCTCCCTTTCATCCCTCACTCTCCAGCGTGACCTGGATTTCACTTTTGAGCTGGATTTTAAAGGTCAGCTGTGTGAGGCTGCCATCTCTCACGACTATAAAATGCGCTAAGCGTCCAGCAGGGGGCGAGAAAGCGCCAGTGCGGCAGTAGCCCCACCACTGTAAGGGCAGAGGAGGGTGCACTCTCCTCCCAGCAGCAGCCCCTGATGAGAGGAGGACGTAGCCGGCACACTGCTTGTCTCTGGGAGATGTACCAACGCTCTGGGGTGGAGTGAGAAGTCTTGCACTGTTCTACCATCTCTACGACTGTTCAGAAGAGAGCTTTGCACAAGAGAGCATTACACACTCAAAGAATGATCTGTCCATAAGAATGTAAAGCATTAGTCTGAAGTAACTTTATTTTTGAAAATGAGTTCTGGTGGAATTCTCCAGATGAGTCTAAAGTTTGAGACACTTAAGACTTTAGTTGGGTCTACATTCAAGCCTTTCAATTCAAGTAAATTAGAACATCACTTTTGACCATTGAGGACAAAATCATAGAAGTAGATCTTAAATCCAGCGGCATATAATTCACATATACTGATCGTTAAAGTTTTAGGGTTTTTTCTTAGAGCTCTTAGAGAAAATTTTGAAGAAACACACTGAAATGCTTTTGCATCTTTAGAATAATTGCAGATAGTGACATTTATTAGATGTTTTTGTTTATTCAGTTGATTTTTTGGACAATTTGCAGAATGTTGTGGGAGTGAAAGAGTATGTTTCTTCAGTAAATGAACACTTTTGTTAAACAGAGATTATCACACATCCACCTAAATCAAACAACAGTGTGTAGTCAGGGCAAAGCAACAAGCAAAGGACTGTCTCTACAGGTTCTGAGTCTGCAGGATGAGTCTAACCCTAACCATAAACCATCTAACCCTAACTCTAACCATAGAGCCTAACCCTAACCCCCTAACCATAAACCGTAACTCTAGAGCCTAACCATAAACCCTAACCCTAACTTTAGCAGCTGCTGATCATCACCTGTGCTCTTATTTAAGTTATCACCAAGGTAAACGACTTCCTGTCCTGCTACGCCCCAAAAGACATTCCGCTAATTAGCGAGAAACACAGTCTAACAGCGATCTTACTGAAGTGCCAGGCACGTGGACGACGTTCTTAGCTGCATATTTACACCAGTACTTATAGTACCAGCTCTCCACCAAGAACTTACCTGCTCACTCCTGAGAACATCTGGAACGTTGTATCATTTCATTTTCTGTGGAGCTAGTACTGTGTTGGTTCTGATACTGTGGTGGTTCTGGGACTGTGGTTAACCCTAATCCTAAATCAATTCATTTTGTTGGCGTAGCCTACGAACACAAGTGCATGTTTAAATAGTGCTGATGGATATTTGGGAACATTCTGATTAATTTGTGCAATATGAAAAGGCAAAATCATCATTAAATCGTATCTAAACTCATTTATGGATGTATCTTGAATTAGTAGAAAGGTACTTTGGGAATTTCTGTTATCATATTGTAGTAATAGATTATATGTAAAACAAAAAGAACCCTAACGTGCCTGTGAATACACTCAGTAACCCTAACCCCTAACCATGAACATACTGTCAGTAAGTGCTGTGTATTTTATACGATTTGCGTGACTATGTAAGAGCTGTTCAACATTCTAAACGTTCTCAAACAGGCTTAGGAACATATGCTCACACATACCTAACCCTAACCTAACCCCTAATCCTAACCCCTAATCCTAACCCAACCAGACTGAGGAAGACAAGCTCAAACATACTATAACCCTAACCTCTAACCCTAACCATAACCCAATAAGGCTGAGGAACACATGCTCAAACATACCTAATCTCTAACTCTATCCCTAACCCTAATGGGCTTAATTAGCTGATCAACTGAATCGGCTGGTTTGAGCGGAGAAGGACCATGATTACGCAGAGTATGAAACTATGGGATTGAAAATAGGAAAGACTTTTAATGCGGTTTCAATTCTCATCTTGGCCACTAGGGGGTGATAAGTGAAAAGTTCTCACAATGTATTTTGGTGTAACTTGGTTTTCGCTGATGGTAGCTTGAAATGAAATTAAAAAGTGATAAAAAAAAAATCAAAAGTGAATGTATTAAATCACTGCTTATTTTTTGTTGTTTGTGTTTGTGAACTTTATATAGCGTTTTCAAAATCAGAATTATTTCAAAATCGGAACCCTGGATGTGAAGTGTTGTCCCTATGTTTAGAGTTTTTTTGGTTTGTTTGTGTGTAGCCCAAAACATTCTTTTTATTAGTGAGGTTTTCTATCATTTTTTCAATGCAAACTGAGTTCCTATTAAATATTATGGCCGGGGTTGGCAGAGAACTGGCACATTTAAATGTGCTCAAATACAGCAAGTATATAAAAGTATTTCTTACATCACTGAACAAGATAATGTTAACATTGATAATCTTTATTTAAATTCCTTCAAAACAGAAAAGATGTGTTAAAGTCAGTGTGTTCACTGGGCCTGAGCCTGTGTGCCTGCTCCTCACCCCCTGGGTCAGGAAACAGGAAACACCAGCACGTGGCACACAGGGACACTGCAACGCCTGCACACAGTACAAGCTCAAGCGCTGATCACAGCCACTACAGCACAGTGACAGACTGGGCCTGCTGCTGTGAGTGGACATTGACATACAGTTCACAGTGACACAGAACAATGATAATATAAAAAAGCATTGTGTTCTGTGACAACATCAACAATAGTTAATAACTACAACGATGCCTGGAGCCTGTGATGAGGAAGCCACTGAGTGATTCGTTTCAGGGCCTCTCATTTCAACTAGAAGCCCTCATTCCCCACAGAAAGCGCTGGACACCTACAGACGAGGAGGGACAAACATATCTGGTAAAGTAAATAAATGTCTCTGGTCCGGTGAGAATGGAAACAGCTCAGAGCTTCCAGTGAGATGTGGTACTTGTGAGAGTTTCCAGTGAGACGCAGCACTGGTGTCAGCACGGAGTCTCTTTAGTGTCTCACAGAGTTCACTGATTTTGGCCACATCAAACAGATATTATAATTAACATACAGAAATATACAAAACCCTGTCCCAAAATAGACATTTATTCAAATGGTGGACAAATTCATTTCTTCATAAACTTCTTTTAGCATCTTATAACCAACCCTCCTTTGAAACTCAAGTCTTTCAGAAACCAAACTGCCCTGACAGCATGATAAAATAATAATACTGACTCGCTTGGAAATAATCGATACCTCAGATATCAAGAACATTCCATTACACCTCCAAATAAAGTTTGTAGACATTATATTTCCATGATGTAAACATTTGCACTGCAAGCAAGCTTGAATATGATTTTTTTATTCCTAAAAATTAAATCTCTTATAAAATATGCATCTCTTTATTAACAGCTTTTCAGCCAGTTTCACTATACAGATTTCCTTCTTTAGCATGATTGGTCTTGACTCATATTTTCGTTCAATATAGAACATGTGGACAGCACATCCACCAGACGCTTACAGTGCAAAAGTCAAACCTTCCTACATTAGCCATAACACTGATCACACGTTCTACATTCATATTCTTAGTTAAAAAAAAAAACATTGAAAAACACAGATTTGTCTAAAAGTGTCATATTGTAAAACCACCTGGTGAAGAAGTGTGGGTGGGAAACTGGGTAAAACACATATCACCATGAGACAGACAGGGGGCGCTAGAGCAACCATGCAGAACTACCCCCCCCCCAAGTAAACAGGAGGATCACTGCTGGTGCTAGCAACACAATTTCTTCTTGGAGGGGCTGTCAGCCAAGGAGACAGTCTTTTCCTTCTCTCTGTCCTCCTGCTCCTTTAGAACCCTGGGAACGAAGACTTACAGTGAGCAGTCCAGCAGTACACAAGCCTTAAACAACTTCAGACTCCAAAGGAATGTGTTTAGGGCTTAAGCTTAAACTATTGTTCCTTAGAACAGTCCATGCTATATGGGAGAGAAATTTCACCAGCAGAGCAGCTCTGTACTATGATTTCAGACCTGGCTAAGTGGACCATGGCTTCTGTGACACATTGTCCTGATAAAGCACTGCACTCAAAGAAAAGCATCTGGGAGTCCTGTAATGGTTTAAGAGATCAAAATGGTTAAGAGAGCTTAAACACACAAAGGGCCAACGTGGGCCACTCAGGGTTAGAGAAGAATTAGCATACCCCTGACCCCTGACCCCCCCCATCCCATCCATGATTAGGAGGATTCTGACTGACTTCCTGGTTTCAGTAAATCCCTACTCACTCACCTTGGCTACTCTGTCTCCTGCTCTCAACTGGACCTCTCTCTGGCCCTCTAGATCAGTTTTATTCCCCAGCAGCATGACAGGAATGTCCTCACCAGCCCCGTCCTACAAGAACAAAATGCAAGAGTGACAGGCCAAGAATGACATTAGTACTGGTTAGTGCATGCACATCACTGGATGGTATTTGCACACACACACACACTCGTGCTGCAGCTGATGCGTGTCCAGACTCACCTGCACGCTGGCCAGCCATGACCTCACCGCTGTGAATGTCTGCTCATTAGTGATGTCATACATCACCACCACTCCATCTGCCTTGCGGAAAAACTGCTTAGTAATACTGCGATACCTGCCAGGACAAGAGCAGTGTCACCCACAATCACCCACACAGCAATCACTGCCACCTCTGTTTGTAGTTATTACATATGATTAGTAATTCATTGTTGGTTATAAATGACGATACAGTCAGGAACACATGGGGTGGGTGTGTGTGCGCGCATGTGTGTGTGTGTGTGTGTGTGTGTGTGTGTGCATATGAGTGTGCTTTAATGGAGAGAGCAAGAACTGCGCTAACCTTTCCTGTCCTGCTGTGTCCCACATCTGCAGTGCCACCTGGCTGTTGTCCACTGTAAGTGTCTTTACACTGTAGTCAATACCTGGAGGGACAAAGATAGAGTAATTAATACAACACAACAGCACAAACTACAGAGATTTAATAATACTATAAAGGTTTTAAAAAAATAGAGATTGAATAATACTACAAAGATTTGCATCATCTTATTGCCCACAAGAAACCCAGAAGACATTTGTTTTCTTCCTCTGTGGTTTGAAAACAGCAATATGCAGTGTGTGTGTGTGTGTGTGCATACACATACATCTAATTACTCCAAAGAGTACAGGTAGATGTAATTCTGATTTAAACAATTTTAATTTTTATAACATTAACTGCTTTCACATCCTAGACCTGAGGAAGAACTTTGCTTGCACGGCTGATGAAGGACCACAACCTTGTGTAATCTGCAATTTCTACTACCCCCTCTCTGCAGAAAATCTCTGTATTTCTGAAACTCTCTGTATTTCTGCATAAAATTGAACTGAAATGTGATATTTTAATGTAATAATCATATTTAATGTAATTCTTAAAACTAGACAAGAATTCAATAAAACAAATTATGCAAAAACAATGTCGTCATATAAAACATGTAAGCACCAAGTATGTGAGCAAAACGTGTGTAAGCAAAAAGTATGTAAGAAAAAAGCGTGTGAGCTCTTGAGGTCAGGGCTCTATCCAGCAGTCATTGTGATCAGTGTTGGGATGGCAGTTCCCTGTCGGCACTGTTCTTGAAGAAGGTTTTTCCAGAACATTTCTAGAGGGATGAGGTCTGAATTCTGACTCTACGATTCCAAAATGTCGAATTGCTTCTACTTTAACCACTTTACTGTAGCCCATGTAGAGTAAATGAACTGATTTAGCTTCAGTTCACAAAAAGACCTGACCTTCCCCTGTAGAATTTTCTGGATTGTAGAATCCAGAATTCATAGGCCCATCAATAATAGCAAGTCGTTCTGGACCTCAGACAGCACTGGAGCCCTGAACCATGACACTGCAGCCCTGAACCATTCAGTAGTATTATTTATCGTGCCCTTCAGGTGATTTTGCTGGTGGCCACTCCTTAGGACACTAACAGCAGAACAATAATATTAATTCCATATAATGTTCATAATCCCAATAATGCAACCTCTCTGGAACATAAGAAAACATTCTTGTGTCTGAAATAAAAACACCCTTAGTATTTAAAAACACTGTTGTGTCTGTAATATAAACACCCTTAGTATTTAAAAGCAACACATAAGCTCTCTCTTACCAGTTTGTGTGTGGATGTCTGCACACACACACACACACACACACACACACACAAAAACAAATTAGCAGAACAAACTGAAATGCTACATGAGCTTTCCACTGTATGACTGCTGTCAGCATGTCAGAAATTCCCACAAGTCTGACATAAGCAGTTCAGATGCACTGCAGCACTGTGGGTGTGTTCACACCTGCCGGCTCTGTGTGTGAAGAGCTCTGTAAGGGAACTGACCAACAGTGGCTGAGGTGCCTGGGTAGAAACAGTCATCACAGAAACGGCGCAGCAGCGAGGTCTTTCCAACACAAGAGTTGCCCACCAGAACAACCTTAAAGAGGCGGTCTGGTCCCACGCAAGTGCCCTCCTCCTGTATAAGGGCACAAGAGTACAGCAGAGAGGGACAGAGAGAGGGAGCGAGAGAGACAGCATGAGAGAGAGTGGGAGAAAGAGAGAGAGAGACAGAGAGAAAGACAAATCAGTGTGGAATATGCAGTGGTAAAAGCAAACAACATCATCTCTGACCCTGTGTAGATGCAGACACATGAGAAATGTTTTGTAAAAAACTGCAAAACATTGGTCTGTGTAGAGTACTACTGATTCAGTACTGGATATTCAGTCCTAGAGTGTCTCCTCACCGCCTGGGCAGTCTCTTTGCCCACAGGCTGCCCCCGGGGGGAGGTGGGAGTGTGTGAGTTCCTGCTCTCTGACGGAGGGGGTGGCGGAGGGATCGGGGTGCTGGAGCACGGGTAGGAGCCCTGTTCCAGCTCCTCATCCTCTTCACTCCAGTCCCTCAGCTGGGAACGGTGCTCTTCCTGCAGCAGGTGGGGGAGATGGTCCTCCTCAATGGAGATGACCCTCTGGAGGTGTCGTCTACGCAGACCATGGTCCTCCTCAATGGAGATGACCCTCTGGACATTCCGTCTGTGCAGACCATGCTCCTCTCCAGCCAATGAACTCTTCTTTGGTTCAGTCAGCCCCTCCTCCTCATCTTCACTGGAGAAAACAAGACATGCTTACGCAGAAGAACTTTGAAAATTGAGATCAGTTAGAGTTTGAATGTTTAATGATTACAGGATTAGTAATTAGCAATTTTACCACAGTCTTTAATTAAACATGTAGTTATGAAGTTAAAATTATAATAGCTAATATGAAATAATAATAATATAATTAATGTTAATGCGAGGTGCTGCAGCGTCCAGGCCCAAAGCCACCCTGTCTGTAGAATAATGTTAGCCTCCTTTTGCCACATTGAATCCAGAAACATTGTTTCCAAAGATGTAAGGAAACATTTTTGTCTACTAACATCCAAATACAGCATTACCATTACGTCATTTGCATTTGGCTGAAACATGATGTCGCACAGCAAAGCCACATCTTCAATTTCAGAGCGAAGCTTGAGGTTCAATGCCAAGAGAGCACAGCATTCAGAGGCTCATCGTGTATTACAACTTTAAAGAAGCACTCAAAGCATCATTTACTTTGAGCACACTCTGAAGGCCCCGGTCCAACATTCTCTCAACGCCCATTAAAATCATGCCCAATAAACAGGTAGTCCTCACAGTTGTGA
Organism: Brachyhypopomus occidentalis; assembly: GCA_020368025.1. NCBI lineage: Eukaryota > Metazoa > Chordata > Actinopteri > Gymnotiformes > Hypopomidae > Brachyhypopomus > Brachyhypopomus occidentalis. The sequence goes on along the minus strand of JAGXOD010001351.1, from coordinate 4,782,413 downwards.
TTCTCTAAAGCTGTGCTGATAGTGTTGAGGGGGAAACCATATCAGGCACACACACTTTAACAAAAACAAACTTCAACTGTTCAAACTGTGCTCGTACAAGCCTGCACTGTTCATCAGCCACGTGCTGTACCTCATGGGTCCCTTGCAGAACATTCTTCACAAACAGCACCACCAACTCTCATGTCTCAAAGGAACATTCCCTGTTCAGGCCTCTAATCGCTTCTTTTGCCAGAAGCTTAAGCACTTTGACGTAACATCTGGCAGGTCGCCATTAGAACTGTGATGCGACTCTGCCTTCCTGTCCTCCTGTTCTCATCCTTGTATTTTTGTCCATGTCCTATTCCATCAACCCTTACCCTAACCTAACCCTAACCTAACCCTAACCTAACCTTAATCCTAACCTAACCCTAATCCTAACCTAACCTAACCTTAGATTTGGAGTATATTCTATCAGGCATTCTGAAAGGTACGAAGGCGATAATGCATTACGACATCTAAAACTAGTGACATGACATTTAACTATGAATTTTAAGTGTAATAGGGCTAAAATGGGTGTTACATGGAATAGTTAGAAGTCAAATCCATTAGGAACAAGTGTATGAGTTCATCCTTCATCCAGATAGCGTCTGAGCAGATAGAAGCATCTGAGCAGATAGAAGCGTCTGAGCAGACAGAAGCCCGTTTCAGTCTAGAAGAGCTCTAGGAATGAAGGCCCACCTCTGAAGTGACTTCACAGCCATCTGTCCAGTTGTCTGTGTCCAAAAGGCAGATGTCTTCACAGAGTTCTTTGGTTTCTGGGGCACACGATGGAATAACACATAACCAAACCAAGAAAAAATTGTATTATGACTCATCATAATCTTCTCATAAACTCGTTTTGACTTATTCATAAACTCACTATTATGAATCATTCATAAACTCACTCATGACTTATTCATAATCTCACTCTTATGAATCATTCATAAACTCACTTGACAGCACATGTCTCGCTCATCTCGTAAATGTTTGTTCATTTCCCTGGCAGACACACAATTCCAAACGGCACTTTCAGAAACTCTCCATGGCACTAACGATAGTATTGAGACCAGTGTGTTGTGTTCCTGGACGTATCCTTGCCTTAGTAAGTCCAGCTGTTTAAGTAGACTGTTCCGCTCCCTCTGCAACCCTTCAGTAACCCTGTACATCTCTCTACAAAACAAACCCAAACACAGTGAGATAACAGCACAGCCACAGAGAGATACAATTACATATAGTTGTAAATTTTATATGTGTATGTAATCATAGACTGGGAGACGGGCAGAGGCCGTAAAGGGGGCGGGGCCTTACACCTCACGCTCCTCCTGCAGGTGTGAAGCCTCCTCCTGCAGTACTTGGAGGTGCTCCTGGGCAAGGCTCAGTGACTGCGCCGTGTGCTCCAGATCACGGGACAGCTCCTCGTTATACTGCCTCAGCTTCACGTTCTCAACCGCAGTGTCCCTCTGCTCAGTGTGGAGCTCATAACACTGCTGCTCCAACTGAGACACACACACACACATGCACACACGTGCATACACACAAGCGTTCTATGTAAGAAATACCATCTAATGCATGAAAGCATTTTTCAAACTACAGTATTATATTATTTCCTATTAGAATGTAATGTGCTTGTCAGTTTTATAAGACAAATGACAGGCAAATGTGTACCAACACCCATTCAGTCAATAAGCCACCGTAAGCAAACGCAGCACTGGCCTTCCAACTTCCAAGTTGTGATAAGAGAGCTGGTGCAGTCCAGCCAGGCACAGCATTACTGCTAAATATAGAGCTGTGAGAGTGGATCATAGAATATGTTAGATGGTGTATGTGGACTAACCCCAACCGTATGTGGCGAGGTAGAGCACTGGCACCCGTGAGCTCAGGGTGACATTCAGTGTGAGGACCACAGGCAGAACACTGGAGCAGTCATGGAGGTTTGGGCTTAATGAAACACTGGAGGTCGCGTTCATTTCATTAACAGCGGAGTTCACCGACTCAGCCATGCAGGTTTCACCTCTTCAGCACTGGGATAATTTGGCCTTTTTTCTCTGGTGAGGTCACCTAGTGTCTCTGAACAACTGCGTCTCACGCTGGGCTTAAAAAATGTCAGTGCCTGATCTGAACATCTATTCATGAAGAGAAACATGAAGGCTGTCCACTGTCCTCTATCACCCAGTTTTACACTAAATGTCTAGTACGGTCTTAATATTATGGGTTTAGGGGTCAAGGGCTATAGAGACAAGGTTTCATGAATTAGGGTTTAGAGGAAGAGCGTTTAGATGACAACGGCTAAGAAAATGGTGTTATAGATGAGGCTTTAGGGGAGGGATTAAGGGCTACTGACCCTTTTACTTTCCTCATTAACATGTAAAAAGGCAGCTGATGTTTATTTCCTGCTGTTGGGAAGCTGTTGCCTGCCCTGTGTGAGCACTGTGGGGAGCGACTCATGAAATTATGAACAAGCCTGTTTCATTCACATAGAAACATCTATGGTCTTCTTCACAAAGGATTCTGAGAAGAAGAATAACCATGGTATGACAATACAGGTTTGAGTCAGAGTTCATTTATCAATTCCTCTCAGTAAAGAACAATGAACCTCCAATCAACACCCCACAGGGCATGTTCAGAACCACCCCGCCCTCCATTGGCCATGAGACCGGTCCTGTTCAGAGACATACACCAATGCATCTCTAATGGGTCGGTCATTCCCCATTTTACTCACACACCCTCACATGTTCCATCAGACACACACACACACACACACACTAGACTTGCATAAATGTTTGAGGGTGTGTGTAGTTGTCCAATAGAGGCACACCCGTTTCTGTTTGGCCAGGAGTGACTCAAGCTCTCTCTCTTTGCTGGACAGCCTCTGCTCCAGTGCCATACTGCGGGTCAAAAACCGCTCAGAATCCTGTAGGACAGATCACAAATGTAGCATCTACTCAATTCATTGTAATAGAACCATAGATTAATTATAGTAATGTGTTCTTAATGTTTTCAAACTTTATTTGAACATTTCTAAAACCTAAGCAGAACCTGTGAGAGGATCCTGTCCTTCTCAGTGTTGATCTGTTGTTCCATTTCCTCATAGAGACGCTGGATTTCATCATCATGAGATGCTGCCTTCCTGCAGAGTCAAAAAAATTAAAATGTTTATAACCATGTGATATATATCATTTATGTAGTAACATATATATGTGTGTGTGTGTGTTTTGACATAGGATCGCTAACATAGGAACACATTCTTGCAGGTTATCATTTTTATATGTTCTGTAGGTGATAATTAGCAATAAAGTAATACTGTTTAAAATCACAGCTGATTAACCAACACGGTGCCATAACTGACTGGTACCCAAAACCCCAAACAAGACATCACTGATAACTGAGATCAGTGATCTCTGTGACATCTCGAACATCTCAGTGACATCACTGCAGTCAGAGATACCCCAAAAATCCAAAACCAAACAGACATCACTGGTGTCAGAGATACCCCAAAAAACCCAAAACCCAAAATCACTGGTGACAGAGTGTGTACGGAGAACCTGACATCACTGGTGAAGGTCATATAAATTTAAGCACCACTGACTTTGCCACTGAAATCTGCAGACATGCAGTAATCAATCCACTAATACATAAGGATAATGTAAAAGTAAATGAGGAGAAACAGAGTGAAATGACCTTTTGAGCGCACTCTCCATCTCATTCTTCTCCTGCTTGGCTTCCTTAATCTGGCAAGTCACTCTGGCCAAAAACTCTTCAAAATTGGCCAGCAGGCAGGGTTCGTCCCTCCGGAGCTGTACCCAGAGACTGCGCACCTCCACTGGGCTGTGGGGCCAGAGCAAACCACAAATGCATTGAACTGGTACACACTGGAATAAGACGTGTGCCCGTCTTAAGCATGTCAACTTACTCCTCAAACACACTGTTGGCACCCAGGTTGTCCATCAGCGTGCAGAAGTATTCCTCCTCGCCGTCCTGACCCCCACCCAGAGCCTCCTCCCGCTGGCTCTGGTACAGTGTCTCAGGGAGACACTCCTCTGGGACAGGCTCTACAGCTGACTCCAGACCTGCTGCAGAGGCTGCTGGCCCAAACATGAACTCGCCTGCAAAGCAAAGCAGCAGAGCATGAGAGCCTTACTCACCCTTTTACATGCACAGGAAGTACAGGGGAGTGTACAGGGACAGCAGGCATAATACAGCACACAGATAAGCAGGTAAGATGTCTCAGGAAGCTATTACAGAAGTATGTGTGGCAGATGACTGCAGGGCTAGAGAGGAGGGGGATGGAAGGTCGTGGTACCACATTACCTTTATATTTTATACAAATGTGGATTGTGTGATATTACTAATGAAAAGGAGAAAACACAATAAAACATTATTGTCCCTAGAAAAGGGGGGTGTAGTGATGTGGCCTTAAAAAAAGAGAAAAGTTTGATAAAGAAACCCACTGAAGCCAGAGGAGAACTCCTCCACAGTCAGGTAACCATTGGCATCAGCATCCAGGGTGTCAAACACGTTCTCCAGATCCTCCGCAGTCAGGGGGAGCTCTCCGAGGAGCTTCTGCAACAAGAGCAGTCCGCACTCTCACAAACACGAAGCGGCAATTTAGGACTTCTAGCTATATTTAAAAGAACTTCCAATGGATGTACGGCAGCAGAGGAGCGTCCCTGGTGCTGGATCTGTTGTGACCGTTCATTACAGAGAATGCCTCTCATTCAGTATTATGGGAAGAAGCGGAGTTTGGGCATGGGGGATTATGGGAGCTCATGTGCTGTGAACAAAGCCAAAAAAGCAGTGAAAGGTTGAGCTTTTTTCAACTTCATGCAAATGAGATGCGCGTTTCATTGGACTACAGCCAATCACCACGTGGGGCATTTTATCATGACATGTTTGCCGCAAACTAAATCAGTGCCGTGAGAAGACGGAGCAGAGGATTATCATTGCTGTAATTTAACTGTACTTTTTGACACAATTCTATAGGAATGCGAAGCCATATTAAATAACGAAAGGTGGAAGAAAACAATTGAATGAAGAAGGAACATGAAAAGTGTGTAAAGTATTTAGTTAACATGTGTTTGATGTTTTTCAATTCAAGCTATGTACTCAGCATTTAAAAAAGTGAATTTCACATATAATGTTAACGTTAATGTTAATGTAACTGGATGGTGAACTAGCTGACAAGGTCAATTTGATGAGCTTCATGTGGATTATAAACTGGCCCATGTTTGTAGCGACACTCCCCCGGTGTGACCAGAAGGAAGTGAAACAGGCATTTTAGATTGCTGCAGTGTAAATGTAGAATCAGGCTGAACACAGACATCTAGAGCAGAGAGAACCTCTTGCAATAATGAGAAAATCCTACATATACACCAATCCAAATATTCCAGGTGAGAATATTGTTAGTAACACTGTAGTGAAATAGGTAGAGATGGTCAGAATTGCATTACACAAAGTTTGCAGAGAAACAGGATGTTGAAAGGTCAGCAGTGTTAGGGTTAACAGTGACCTTCATCAGCAAGGACCTGTGCAGCTCATTGTTAGGAAACCACAATACAGTGCTGACACTTCAACGACCAGCCCCCAAAATACACAATACAGACAGCCCTATTCCTGAGAAGCAAACATCACTCCCTGTTTGGGGATTAAGGAAATGTTTACATAGACAGGTTACTGAAAAATTGCCTCATAAAACTCAATGTTGCATGCATAATTTCACAGACGTCTCCTTACGGGAGGCCTGTGAGCTTAACCCTTTAAATGTTTAAGATTTCTGCTCTGCCCCTCTAAAACGCTTACAGTTAACACTTTGGCCTTGGTGTCAACTGAGGCGTGTGAAGCAGTAAGCAGAAAGTATTAGCAGAAACTCAAATTCACTTTGTGTTCCTGAAATAATGTTGATCTCTGTAATGATGGCAATTCCTGTAATAATGGTGATCCCTATAGTAATGGTAATCCCTGTAATAACGGCAATCCCTGTAATAATCGAGACCCTTTATTGTTTACTATTTATTTATTCTAAGAGCTTGTGTTCTTCTTTCAGCACCTACAATATACAGGGCAAAATAAGGGATAAAAAGCCTAGAACTTTCTGTGGACTAGGTATGAAAAGCTAGATCAGCACAGCACATCACCTCCTACATCACCTCCTACCTCCTCAAGCTGATACATCCAAACTCGCATACACATTAAACAATAGTAAAGAGAACAAGATCATTCAAATGGGCAATAGCTAGTAATTAGAAAGGCCTGTACCACTTGATGCTAGATGTTTGTTCAGCAGATGTGTGGTTTCCGCAAATGAGAGAGAGAAAACATAGAAAGAAGAAAACAGAGACAACAAAGAAAAAGGAAATAGACACTGGTTCTGCTGGGAGACGGGTGTGTGTCCGAATGGCTTTGAGATCTATACTAGCTGAACTTATGAATGCACATCCATAAACATGGGCTCTCATATGCAGTCTCTCTGAAAGGCACTCTTCAGAACATGGGCCCACGAGTAGACCATCAAAGAGAAACACCTCAATGGAGGGACATCCAAGAGGAGACCTGATCTGCACAATAATACAGCGTAGAGAACAGCCTGCCAGGCTTCCACACCACCACCCTTGCTGTCCCTCCACCTCCCTCTCAACCCCCCCTCACCCCTCCACCTCCCTACACCTCAACCCCCCTCCATCACTCTCCACCCTCCCTACACCTGTACCCCCTCCATCACTCTCCACCCCCCCTACACCTCAACCCCTCCCCCCCCCCAGAACCCCCTCACAAAGCTCTATAATAGAAACTATGATTCTGTGTGCCTTGCTACGGGTAATGAGACATACCTGAAAACTGTGAAAACTAAGCAATGCTTTTTAAATGCGTTTGTGGAGAAAGTGTCACCCGCCTTCATTTATATTTAAAAATTCAGCTTGGATGGTTACGTATGATTACAGTAACGATGAGATGATCAGTGTTACCCATGCATGATGGAGAATGCTGCTTAATCACAGTATTTATTTGTTGCCAACAGAGCACTTCACTATTTTGTACTGACAGAAAACTTGGTACTGTTAGAGTACTTTAGTATTTGGTACTGCTAGAGCACTCTAGTATATGCATTGCTGCACCTCTCCTGTACTTTCACTACTAATCATGTGTGAGAGCTGGGTCTTACTTGCATATCCCGGCGAGTGACAAAGCCTTTGCCCTCAGTGTCACAGATCTGGAAGAACTCCTGGCTCTTCTCCAACACAGTGCTGCAGTCACTGATGCTCTGAGACTTTCCAACGGCATCTGTCTTGTACCGCGTCCCCTTCCCTCTGTGCTGGGACGAATGTCTCACAGAGTCACAGGTGCTGGTGAAGGTCTCCATAGTAGTGTCCTTACGTGTGGAAGTGTGCGTGAGTGTGCGCGACGTCTTCGGTCTCCTTCCTTACATGGGTCAGTGCTGCACAGGAGAGCTACGAGAACACAGAGCTTAGAGTTTCAATCACATCACACTGGCTTTCAGAGACGACTGCAGCCGCCATCTCTTAGCAACCGCCTCTTTAATTAGAGAGAGACAGATAGAGAGTCTGTGTGTGCAAAAAGGCCTTGCATGCTCCTATATAGACTCAGATCACATGATTAACAGATGAATAAATATCTGTTAGTGAGTGGGACACGATAGTAAGCTCCATCAGTAATGTGGGATCACAGTAAGTTCTATCAGTAATGTGGGATCACATAGTAAGCTCTATCAGTAATGTGGGATCACATAGTAAGCTCTATCAGTAATGTGGGATCACATAGTAAGCTCTATCAGTAATGTGGCATCACAGTAAGCTCTATCAGTAATGTGGGATCACATAGTAAGCTCTATCAGTAATGTGGCATCACATAGTAAGCTCTATCAGTAATGTGGCATCACAGTAAGCTCGATCAGTAATGTGGGATCACACAGTAAGCTCGATCAGTAATGTGGGATCACACAGTAAGCTCTATCAGTAATGTAACAAGATCCTATCAGCAGTCAGACAATACAGTGAGCCCAATTAAACAATTAATTAATTAGCCTAAACAGAAACTCTCTGGTATTCCTCATCTATGGGGAATTCCCATGTCCTCTCAGCCACTTAGACCCAAGTGTCCTGCAGGGCTCACCACTGGGCAAATTTATATGGAGTACCTTATCTCTCCATTTGATCTTCAGAATAACAAGAGAAGGTAATATAGAGCAGTTGTAGAAAAATATAGAGTACAGGTCAGTGTCAGGAAACACCAGATGGAATATTCTGGTCTTGGGACTGAGAAGCATAACCACTGCTGTCTGCACTTCTGAAGTGTATTTTGCATTAAGGTTTACATAAAGAGGAATATAATACTGAAGTTTATCCACTTACTAAAGTGCTCCAAGTACTTCTCTGGATGTGGACTAGTCCACACTGGTAAAAGCCAACTATTCACTAACCCAACCTTTCTGAACTAACACTAACCTTTTTAGAACTCCACATGTATTCATTGTTTTTCATTCTAATGCTGGCATGATGGTGGTAAATTAGGAGAGTTTGTGACTTCTTATTCATGCTTAACTGTGGACGAATCTAAACTAGGCCCAACCCCAACACAAAGTGCTTGGGATGTGTAAACACGGCCTGAGAACTTTTGGCTAAGCACACTAGTGTGTCACTGCGCAAACAGAACCTGCGCTGTCGTATCAGATCGAGGTGGCGCTGCTGGAAGTTGAGAAACTGCGACACTTCAGATCTTCTACCAAACCGACGGCGTTAAGTCTGCTGCATCGCCATAATTGTAGCTGATCGACTGTTGTATTAAAGAAAAATATATACATACACATAACTTACACTTGAACGTAAACATCTATAATCACAACACTAGTCTACCCAAAGTCATCTTGTAATTTAAAATAGAGAAATAGAGCAGCAGAAAAGCGGCAGAACACCTGGAAAACTCGCCACGTGCACGACAAGGTGAAGCGTGCCACGACCGTAAAGGAGCGACGCACGTGAACAAAACGGCTACGCCACCCGTACAGACACACAAACAGACATTCAACAACTCTCACGTTTCCTAACTCGCCAAGGACACGCGTCTATAAACTCCGCGTATTCGTCTACAACTGTACGATAAATAGTTTCCCTACCTTTTGCGAGTCGACGGGCACGGATGAGCTAACGTTATCTCGCATCTCCCATTCCTCCACACAGAGTAACGTTTCCGCTTCAATGACACCTGTCCGCGGAAAGGTTCAACAAACACCTGCCAAGTTGTGAAAAGTAATGATAGCTAGCGACTCTACTCGAAATTATTTTGTTTTTTTTCTTTACATGTAGCTAATTTACCCAAACTTTTCACCTAGCAACTTTGCTCAAACTTGACAATTCCGCCGCTAAATACTTGTTTGACTTTTGCCAACAGCTGTCCAAACCCGGGGGAGGGACTCACGTTCTGCTTGCTTCGCTTGTTACTATGACAACTAAGTAGCCGCCCGATGACGTTTGCGTGTTGCTCTTTCCTGCGATCGCGTACAGGATGCTGAATGACCTGTTAACTAGTTTTATTTGTTGCGTGTATTTCCAAACACACAAAAGGTAGACTACAAACAGCTAATGTAGCCACTACGTGCAGAGGTTGCAATGTAAATTCAGACTGGCTCTCTCTTTGACTTCAGCGTGCATATGAATATATGTGATATGTCTGTGATGGCTGGAGATATTCCTCATCCTGTTATTATTATTATCCTTTTACACTCTGCTTAAAATATCTGCATTGTAATATGAAATGTATGCATTAAAGAACAGAAAGACAAGGAAATAATTAGTTATCTATTTGTTGTAGGTATCTTTCAAATCATCTCATGTTAGGTGTTTTATAATGATTCACCAATACCAATAAATACCAATGATTCACCAATACTTAACTTTTTTGGTGTTATAAAGTTACAGAGACAAATGACCTGGGTAGCAACATTAATATTTATTCTAAAGACTCTGGCAAAAGCAGAGTCTCATAAACACTTCTGCATCACTTTAACATTTATGGATGTTTTTTTAATCCTTTTAGACAGAGATTTCTACTTTTCCCATCTGTTACAGAACTTATACCCAGTGAAATGGAGCCTGTACTCTCTGTTCTCCTGCAGGGAGCTGCAGGGTTATAGCATCCCCCTCGTCCAACACCCAGCACCCGCGGAGGAGCTGTGCGGCCCCTCTGAAGCTGGGCAGACTGTCAGCAAAACGCCACTCCAGGGAGCCATTTCCTAAAGCAGATGGGAAAGAGAGTAAACAGCATGTAGCGCAGGTTTGGGCCAGACTGGGTGGATATGGAGGCGTGGAAACAATGACATCACATTTGGGGTGATTTGATTTCTGCCTATATACAATTAGGTGGAAGAAGTATAAAATTTTATCTTAGATACACTTACTGTTTCTCTTATGGTTTAGTGATATGAATTTCACACTTACCAAATCTTGAAATCTGCACTGTAAACATATTTTTATGTGGTGTGAGATGGTTCACCCATATATGTCCTTGTAGTAACTGTTTTGTCTTTGTATGGTCCACTGTTTAAATGTGTAAAATTAGCTTGATTTAAAGTTTTAATTTTGTCGCTGGTGTGCCTTCATTTTGGAGTCAAACAGCAGTAACTTGCTCACTCACTTTGGCTTTCATGACTAGTCATACTCATAGTTCCAAAACCTAAATTATAAGTAATAATAATTTGTGTGATTTATGGAGTTCAACTGACACATCATGACACAATAAAAATAAACACCCTCCTTTACTTCCAACCGGGAGTCACAAGTACTTATTTTTTGAACTTGTAGTAACAATGCAGGTCCACATGGTGGCAGGTTGTCCTCATAAATAGATTTGTTTACATTGGTGGCCAGCTGTGTTCTCATCACATCTATTGTTGATTTTGTTGATCTTGAGTCAATAGCTGTTTTATATGCTTTATCTGACCAGTATAATGCAAATGTAAACAGATATACAAAGCATGTGAACTGTACTTTTCAGACATGAAGTCTGTAAACCCTGATGTTCCTTCCACAGCAAACCTTGCATTGTCTACATGCTTCACAATGTTTCAAATGCTTATTTGAAGAAAGAAAAAAACAACAACATCCAATGTGCAGAGCCAGTAATTACACACTCCACTTCAGCCTGGGCTCTGAGTCTGTTCAGGCCAATCCTCATGTCATAACAAAGTTAGTCTTCCAACTGCATGCTGTCAAAGGTCCAGAAATCTCAGCTGGACCCAATTTATGTTAATGAACAATCTGAATCTTAGTGATTCATTAGCCAGCGTGTGAATGCTGTGCTGATTAAAATGGTCTGCTGCTTCTCAATTTCACTTGAAAGATGAAGGAGAGATTTCTGATGTTGGAATGGGAAAGATCAGTACACACAACTGCAAATGAGCATTCACTACAGGTCTACCTTTAGATCATATGAGCGTTCATTACAGGTCTCCCATTAGATCATATGAGCGTTTGCTACAGGTCTCCCATGAGATCATATGAGCGTTCACTACAGGTCTTCCATGAGATCATATGGTTTCCATTGTTAGTCCTGAACAGGCTACCAGCTAGCAAGAAATCAGACATTTACGGCATACAGACATTTCATAGACCCTTCAAACTAAGATAAAAGCTAGCTGATAGGATCTTTGAGGCAAATCCAGCTTTATCGTGAAATATGTTCTAATGTGAGACATGAATAAAAACAAAAAATACCAAGATTCAGATTCCTCGGAATGTGTATAAATGTAAAGAACACAGTGAGGAAGATTTTCTTAGTGTTACAGATCTGCAGTGTCCTCCACATGTCTGCAGGATTGGCCTCAGTCACAGTCTCCTCTAATCTTTCACATGTCTTGTTCCACATGTTCAGCATAAATGTCGCATGTAGAAATGAGCTATAGGTGCTGTTTCAGTCATTTCAGGGGCCTGGTTAAGATCATTGAGCTGTAGGTGTTTCAGTGCTTTAGTGCTTTTTAAAAACTGAATCAAACACACATTATGTGTTTTGGACCCTGATATATAAGCCAGCCACAGGTGAAGCCACTGTTTTTCCTCATCTCTCCTCTCTCTCCGTGTTGACTCTTGCTCCTTCTGTCCCTCCATCTGTCTCTCTCCAACTCACACTTCCTCCAGCACAGTAGGAGGGCTGTTATACTAACCGCAACTCTGTGCACGTGTACGTCATTTTCAGTATTGACCAGAGACACTTATTCTGCAAGAACACACTTCCATAATTTCATTATTTAATTTCACTCTTTTAAGCATCTTTGTGGAACACTCAATTCTCATTTCTGACAACGTGCTTCTATACTGATATATACATATACTACAAACACACACACAGATAGTTCTAGAATGTGCTGCAGTTCTAATATCTGATTGGATTTGCCACATTCAAAGCCATTGCAAAAAATGATAAATACAATATGTCTCTTCCCAGATCCCTTCTTAATGTGGTGTTTCTATACATCAGTAGATCTCATCTTAATATGTCTCAATTAACTAGCCTTTCTTGCACAGACAGAGTTTGCATTTTCAGTCTGTGGGTTCCTACACTAACCATCCATAAGAATTAAAGTATATATTTCAAAGAAATCACACACATTAAAACTTGTTACTTTGTAAAAGCAACATCAGTGTGGGTATATGAGTGTTTATTTGGTTTCCAACCAAAAATTAGAGCAAGCACAACCAATAGTATTCTGATCGACAGTGTACCGTGTGATGCCATGGTAACAGTCCGATTATCCTTAGCATAATGGAGTCTTTAGGCAGCATGTTGACTGCATTTTGTACTTTTAATGAGCCATAGTAGAAATGAAGATGTCCAGAGCTGCGCTGACCATATACACACTGTGTGTGGCTGCATTTTGTAGGGGTTTCTGCTACTAATCCTTTAAAGTAGATATAATTTATTTTACCTTAATTATTCATCTGTTTCATTAATTAAAATCAGTCACATATTCAAATCAAACCAGAATCACAATATTTAGCCCTCAACTAAAGGGGCTATAGGTGAGTATAGGTGCATGTGCGTGCTTGAGGAGGCGGGATTTATCTTGGTTCTCCTATGGAGGACAAAGCAAATAAAATGGCGCCGACTTTAAACAGTAGAGCAGCGTGACTGAGAAAGAGAAGAGAACGTTTGTATATAGAAATCTTGATGAAGATTATCTAAACAAAGTTGAACAAGCACAAATACATTCAGAATGCCTTAACCACAAATGTAGTTAAGCCTACAGTTAAAATGATTATGCCCTTTTATAAACAATGCCCAGCAGTTAGACTCTTGCGTGTTAAGGATTTTGGGTGGTTTTGTAGTCCTCTCTGAATGCTTCTGCAATTAGGGAATTTCCACCACGGGTTCCTCGTTGATAAAATACGACGTCGTCCATGTGTACTGGGGATCGTCCTTCTAGCTATAGAATCCAGGAATGGGAGTCTCGTCCACTGTTTGACGACAGGGAACTGATCACCTTGGTTTCAGTTCGCATGGCCGCCTTAGCCAACTTAATAAAAATGGTTCGTCGAGTCTGGTGCCGCAGTAACGTTGATCGGTCGGTTGTTTAGATTCCACCGTTACTTGGGCTCGTTAATTAAGAAGTGCGACTATCCCCCGTTTTCTGTTAACTGTACAAAAGTTCGCGTGCTCTTAATAAAGAAAACCAGATGGAGATATGGCGGAGACTCTTTTAAAAGGGTTTAACCTCGGTGAACGGGCAAACCAGAGAGAGTGAGAGACGTTCTGGTATTTAATGTCCTAGTATTTGATGTTCTGGATCAAGGTTTGGATCCATTTATTTAAATGCCTGAATTCCAGCTTGTTCTATGTATTGCTGGTGGTACTGCTACCTGCTGGTTTGGCATGGTACCTACATGCCAATGGCTGTGTGTTATTTTCATGTGAGCAGTGCTGGTCTGATTATTAGGGTTCACACACGTAGCGTGGGAAAGCTATTGTAATTCAGGATTGTTTCTGACTGTATTTACATTCATAGAGATATGAGCTGTGCTTGTCTGATTATTCAGGATTATTCTCACAGGTTTTACATTCATAGAAATGTGAGCATTCTGACACTTGAAGACTGGTCAGGCTAAGATTACAACTTCAGTATAGAAATGAAATTCCTGGCATGTTATATATATTTACAAAAGGTGCCACCAGTGATTGGTTGATTTGTGATTATGCTGTTGAGACAGTTGTGTCCTCCATCGCCCTCTGGGCTCTCAGTATGGGTTCAGATGAGTTTGATTTGCTCATTACTTTGCAGTGCTGGATCACATTTCCTGTTAAACTGTAGGAACGGTGCCTGGGTCACTGAAGCTGTGTGTGAGCTGAGCAACTCTGGGGTTGTTTTATGACTCTCAGCCCTTATTTTATGGGTAATTTGTCATTTTCAATAATATGAGTTGAAAGACCTTTGATATTTTGCAACGAGCAGCATAACCGTTTATGTCAGCAGCGCTGAGTTCAGGACTGTGTTCAGCTGTGTTCAGCAGCACTGTGTTCAGGAGCACTGTGTTCAGGAGTCACAGTTTGAAGGTATTGAGTTTGCAATTTTTTGAAAGCTTTTGAAAGCCGTTCAAACGTAAACGTAATCTGAAACTGAAAAGCCTCAAGTGTTGTATCTGAACTGTTAAGCTGTGAAAAATGCACTGAGATATGGAAGGTAACAGCTTTATGTTGTGCTAAATTACACATTACCAAGTGTAATGGCCAAAAAAAAGACATGGAACACAGGTCATCTGACCATCCAATGAGAAACAAGAAACACCAACTATATACAGAAAACTATTTAAGACAGCAGGTGTAATATGTCAAGGTATGTTTGAAAGTTATTTGATATTTTATACATCAAAACCCCCATTGGCAACATTAGAATGAGATAAACTGCATACATTTTCGAGTTAGAGAAATAGAGTTTAGTGCAGTGTTTTGGAAAGAATTTGATCAATGGGTTGGTTTACTATTTTGTGTTGCTTTCCTGTAATAATTCGTAACAGGAACAGTAGCAGAACATTTTATTATTCAATGCCTGTAGTTCACCACAAGGTCCTTCCAATACCAGGGTCAGGGGTTGCAGTCATACAGATGGGCGTCTGCTGTCAGTATGAACTGTTGTCACATCTACTGGTTGGAATCTCCAGTGTTAAATGTGCTCTGAAATGGACTGATTTTAAATTCTGCCATTTTTCATTCATGTCCAAATCACAAATGCTTAGCTGAATTTAAACAGCATCCGTGTATTCATTATTTATTCATCATTATGCATTTATCCTGATGTGAACACTACAGCATCAAACCCTGATGTGAGAACTACAGCATCACACCCTGATGTGAACACTACATCATCAAACCCTGATGTTAACACTAAAGAATCACACCCTGATGTGAACACTAAAGAATCACACCCTGATGTTAACACTAAAGAATCACACCCTGATATAGAAGAAAAATAAATGATAAATAATAAAATGGTTATGCTGTATTAATACTAGTACTACTAAAGAAAGTCTTTTCTCAAGAATGTGTTTGTGACCCAGTTTCTGCCTCTTACTCAGTAACACTCCTGTGGAAGTCACACCCTGAAGCCAGACCCTAGCTGCAGATCTGACTCATGGGTGCGGATGACTGAGCAGCACTTAGGCAATGTGCTTGTAAGCTTAGATTTCTCTGGCAAACAGAATGCCACCTCATATACCCTCAGCTGCAGGGCTGTATTCTCTAAGGACATATCCACACACACACACTCACACACACACATGCACAAAACAAAAACTCACCAGTAGGTACATGTAGAAGTATTAACTTATTATCTCTAAAATGTCATAGTGTCCACATGTTTCAGAAAGTTCAGAGATAATAACCAGAATTCACTGTTTTGTATATATATATATATTTTTAAGCTCTTAGTTTGTCTTCATTTTTATTGTTGTTGGATTTTCCTGGTAGATACACCTAAAATGTTGTTTCCAACTGTTCTAATAAATGTCAGTTTGTATTGTTCTTGTATACATAAGTACTAGTTACTTTATTTAGAAATATGATAAATAAGCATATATTTATTCTTAACTACAAGTACAAAAAATCAGAAACTGTGATGTGACAGAAGACGTTTGAAGACTATACTGTACGCATTTTTAGGAAGAACACACACAAACAAATCATGAATCATTTCTTGTTCTATTTCTTTATTTGGTTTGCTTGTGTCACTGTGATGCGGTATGGTTACTGTCACTGTCGAGTTTGCTTTTTCTCATGTCCATAAATATTGCTGCAGACATTAAAATAGCTGTTTAAACAGCAGAATTGATTGCTTGTTTTTCAACATCAAATTCCACCAGAATTTCCTTTCTTTCTTTGGGAAAAATGAATCACGTTATGGAGTCAGCACTGCGTTAGCTGCGCTGCGTTAGGTGCATTAAGAGTGCTGCGTTAGGAGCGCTGCGTTAGGAGCGCTGCGTTAGGAGCGCTGCGTTAGGAACGCTGCGTTAGGAGCACTGCGTTAGGAACGCTGCGTTAGGAGCGCTGCGTTAGGAGCGCTGCGTTAGGAGCGCTGCGTTAGGAGCGCTGCGTTAGGAACGCTGTCTTAGGAGCGCTGTGTTAGGAGTGCTGTGTTAGGAATGCTGTGTTAGGAGCGCTGTGTTAGGAGCACTGCGTTAGGAACGCTGTGTTAGGAGCGCTGTGTTAGGAGCACTGCGTTAGGAACGCTGCATTAGGTGAGCTGCGTTAGGAACACTGTGTTAGGAATGATTTGTTAGGAAGATGCCCACTGCTTCCTTCTTCTTCATCCCACTCCCATTTTCTCTGTTATTTTATTGCTTGTATTTTCTGCGTTAAGGCAATACCTGTTGTCACCATTCTGCGGTCCTTTAGTTCCTCTATGCTCTTCTTTGCAGTGCCAAGTGTGGTAAATCCTGCAGCTATTAAATGTAGCCAGATCTCTCCAGTCATATAAAGTTCAGTGTCTTACTGAATCCTATCTGAATCTGAGTGTGTTCCATAGAATCCAATCATCTGTCCCCAGAGGAAGGGAAGGCCTTCCCCAGTGGAAGGGAGGGGCTTCCCTAGTGGAAGGGATGGTGTTTCCAGAGGAAGGGAGGGGCTTCTCCAGAGGAAGGGAGGGGCTTCCCCAGTGGAAGGGAGGGACTTCCCCAGTGGAAGGGAGGGTCTTTCTGAAGACACACCTTCTCTCTTCTCTCGTTTTGAAGTAACTCTTTCCATTCCAGACTTTACATGCGCAAAAGTGCCAAAAGGCCAGAAGCCTATTAACATAAAACAGGAGGCACCAAACAGCAACCAATCAAACCCTCCCAGAGCCTAAGGATACCAGGATATCAGGTTAGCGCTAGGGTTAGGGTTAGGTTAGAGTTAGCCCTAGTAGTGTGTGAACATGCAAGCAGAAGGGCCAGACGACACCATTAACTACATCACTTTTTCTTAGATGTGTTGATGAGTTGAAAACATGCCATGTAGATCTCACTGACACTTATTAGCAGAGCTAGATGACCCTCTGGCTCTGTTCAGCTGAGCTCTATTCAGCATGGCACTGTTTAGCTTGGCTATGTTCTTGTATTTGAGCTCATGAGATATACTTTTTTTCACTTTTACTTGTGCAATCCTTTTACCAAACACACAATGTCACATAGAACCACGCAGAAAAAACCCTCATCTGTTCTATTCACTGACTTGACTGCACCAGCTGAGAGTATTTTCTTTTTTTTTTTATGAGCAGTGTGACATGATTTTCCATGGAGCTGTTCAAGTATGTTGAGGATTCTGTGTGGTATCAACAGCAGAGTAGAAAGTAAAAAAACTGCGAAATAAAACCCAAGCCACCAACCTGCTGGCCAGACGATAGCCCCGTCCCCGCGTAACGAGCTTAACACGTGTGGTTTAGACCTCTGGCTTTCCTGTGGGCACTGTCTGCATATTCATATACTGCATATACTGTAATTGAAACAGTGTTCTGAATGCTTTTTTATGTGTGATGTCACCTCACCTTTGAACCAATCCACACGAGCCTGTGGTAATGGCATGCTGAACTTCTCTACATTGTTTTAAGTTCTGTCAAGATGTCTGAGTGTTGCACATTTGACCAATTTCCTCTGGAACTCAGAAAAGATCTTTTGCTCCATTGTCATCTTACCAACGAGATGCATTCTGTATCTTCTACATATTTTCTCTCTGGCCTACATTTCATTGTTTCCTTCACTAAATCACAGCAGTAAAATACAGTTGTCTTACTGATTAAGGTAAATTAAGATTGAAGTACAATTCACATGCACATGGTGCTCAGGACACTTCTGGCCATACCGTGGCGTTTCCCATTTGTTCATGTTTCCATAATATTTTCTTTAAATTAGTTTTTGTGAAATGAAGAATCCTGTCAAAAGAGATAAGAGGCTGACACATTGAGCACAGAAAAATGAATCAACCGTGAAAGGTAAACATATGCTCACCACATGGGCAATAAATCCCAGAATACTCCGTTAAGGAGGCACGTCTCACACCCTTCCCACAATCCTCTCCTTCTATTGTTGCCTCTTTCTTTCTTTCACTTTCTGAAACTAGGAATGTAGGTGAAAGGCTATCTCCTCAAAATATTTATGTAAAATACAGTGTACATACAAACATACCAAATATAATGATTTTGTTTACCCTTCAAACATTAATGAAGTCCAGTGGAAGTGTAGGAGCACCATGAATCAGCAGGGCTGCATTCTGGCAGCAACTAAATGACTGAATAATTGATTAATTTGAAGAATTTTTACTTACTTATTTTGAAATCACTGCTAACCAATCGATGACTGCTAGGAGTCATACTGGCGTGTACAGAAAAGATGTTCAGAATGTATCGGTCAGTGACACTGTTGTCATATGTAGTAAAGGTGCAAGAATATTACTTTAGAAGAAAACGTATGTATATTGTTTGTTACGTTTATTTATTTATTGTGTCGTGCACTCCACAGCAACATCTGGTGGGGCCGGGCAACACCGCCCCTAATGTAGAGACTGCCTTGCTATAGAGGGATACTGAAATATTATTGATCGCTTTGGTGAACACATACTTACTTACTTAAAAGGATGTATTAAAGAATATATAATTCAGCACGCATAGATCATGAGACTAAGTAAAAATCTACTTACTTCAATAACCTTTCTTTATATGTTTGTTAGCTTATACCTTTTTGATTACCCAGGGCATCTCAGCATATGACCTTTGGAGTGAAAAGCAAAACGAAGAAAAATTATAATCCAGTACAAACTATAATCTAATAATCTACAAACTCTAATCCAATCCATTGCTTACTCTAATTCAGAACTGGAGTGTTCTGCTTAGAGATTATAAATGTCACACAGAAACTCACACCACAGTGCTGCCTTAGGTAGAATGTTTTGTGATAAGTGTGAGGTACAAACTGCTGTATGGTTTACAGTACTCCAGAGATCCTTAACACTTTGTATCCTCAACAATCACAACAAAGAGATCCTATAACATCTGTACCCTTAACACTCACAGAGATCCTATACCATCTGTACCCTTAACACATACAAGAGATTCTATAACATCTGTACTCTTAACGCCTACAGGAGATCCTATAACATCTGTACCCTTTTCACAACAAGAGATCCTATAACATCTGTACCCTCTGTAACACTCACAACCACAAAATACTAGATGTGACAACAAGGCTAGAAGATAATTGCTGTGCTCCAGAAACACAAAGACCTATTCATAGTAAGTGCATTACTGATTTTAAATGGTCTAAAGGCCTGAGGCAGTATACAATGTAAAGCCAACAAAGTATCCTTACAGTTCCCTTCAGTTTGTAATCCATCACCACTCAAATAAATGTTTGAATCATGACACTTCTGTGTAAGCCCAGACCTAATCACACTGCTCGACAGGCTGAAGCTGTTTGGCTAGGAGAAACCAGTGCTGCTGTATGATTACACATTGCACCATTTGGTCCATGGTCCAGGGAGAGAGTGCGTATATGTCAACTGTAAAATGAGCAAATGCTGAAACGATGCCAGACTGTCCACATCCATCAGCAGGTATACAACAGAGGAGGGGGGGTAAACACACCCTGACTGCAACTTAGAAACAGTCACCAACTTTAAACAGAGGAGGGGAGTGAACACACCCTGACTGCTACTTAGAAATGTTCACCAACTTTAAACAGAGGAGGGGAGTGAACACACCCTGACTGCAACTTATAAACATTCACCAACTTTAAACAGCACCATTACAATGAAAAAGATTGTGAATTTAGGGCACTACATTGTCATACAAAGAAAAAAATCAAAGTAATTTTATTACAGTTGCTGTGGAAACACTGTTTACCCCCATTCCCAATAGTGTTTGTTTTCTCCCACCACCCACAGGTATTGCTATTCCCACACAACTGTCAAGCTAGTATGTTCATTACTGTCACAAACAATATGGCATTAACAATTTATTGTTCAACTGAAAATTTGAGTTGAATTGTTCAAACTAGAAAACATTGCAAGTTACATGGCTGATGTAATATTAGCTAACTAACTAATTCAGTGTCAGAGAATGGCTGGGTGAGACAGTCAGAGAATGGCTGGGTGATCACTAAACCCACTATGGCATGGTCATCTCACACTCTGAAACACATGTTGCACAGATGTGAGGTTTCAAAATGCTGAAGCCACAAACAGAAAGCCGCAGGCCTCTTTAACTTCTCTCCTATAATTCCCATCATCTGTGTGCATCTCCAAAACAGTGATGGCTATAGCCATTTGAATGATTGTGTATTTCTTAGAATTTGTTCACTGCAGAATGGCTTTTTGTCATAGAAGGCAAGTTTATTTACACAGCACCTTTCATACACAAAGAGCATTAAATTATTTTGTTTTCTTTGATAATGTTGAGATGACCTACAGATCAGACACGTGCTGTAATTACACTTTGATCTGTGATCTACATGCACAAAGAAAACTTTGCGAGAGCATTAATAACACAACATGAATTTAAAGCACCACTGATACTGCAGGACATTTTCTTGTGACATATTATCCGTTAAAGTTCACCACCATCCTAACCCTAACACTAACCCTAACCCTAATTAGTGCATTCATATGACATTCAAGTCATATTTAAATAAAAACCACTCCACAGAGCTCTTTGATGGTACAACCCTGTCGAGACACCTTCATTATCATATTGTATGTAATGTAGCTTAACTGGGTGTTTTTCCTCATTTCTATTTTTCTTTTGCTTGATATGACTTTCATACTTGTTGAATGATCATGATGAAAGACACAAGCAGGCTCGGGGGACTGCAGACTGCAGCTCGACATCACAGCCAGCACTCTGGACATTTCGTTGACACTCCATAGAGTATGTGGCTGGTGTGTTTCCTGACCGCACAAAGTCATAGCTGTAGTTGATCATGGCAAAAACACGCAGACCCCAATGGCCAGGCTGTGTAATACTAGCCTTCAGCATGAAGACTTTTTCATGGGTAAAAACTGTCTGTGTGCTGAAGACAGGCTAGAGCCCGTAGGACAACAGAGCCATGTGGGACCAGAGCCTTGTGGGACGACAGTGCATTGTGGGATGAAAGAGCCATGTGAGATGAAAGAGCCACGTGGGACGACAGAGCATTGTGGGACGACAGAGCATTGTGGAACGACAGAGTACTGTGGGATGACAGAGCCTGTTGTTGTGGGACGACAGAGCATTGTGGGATGACAGATTTGTGGGATGAAAGAGCCACGTGGGACGACAGAGCATTATGGGACAACAGAGCATTGTGGGATGACAGAGTCTGTGTTGTGGGACGACTGAGCATTGTGGTACGACAGAGCCTTGTGGAACATGTGGTTTTTATTTTGTCTTAATTCCTACAGTGTTTTTCCTCTCTGTCAAGTCCATGTAATGCCACGTGTTGCCGTGACGACTCCTTATTCATATGTCTGACAAAACTTTAGCTTCTTTGTTTTGCTTTTATATGTTTCTGAATGTTCAGAGACCAGATAAACCAATGCAGTACTGAAATAATTTTAACCATATTGTGCCGATTATATTTACAATCTGAAAGCCATGCTATACGGGGCTTTTAATGAGTGTTCAGTTTGAAACAGAACCAAGGACTGTGGTATGTGTCATATTCCTATAATTGTCCTGTCAAATGCATTTGCAGATTTAGACCAGCATTGCCTTAAAAAAGCAAATCCAGCAGGTACAGGACAGCAAGGCTATAGGACAGTAGGGATAAAGGACAGTGCAGCTTTAGGACAGTGGGGATATAGGACAGTACAGATATAGGACAGTACAGATACAGGACAGTACAGATACAGGACAGTACATATTTATAGGACAGTACAGATACAGGACAGTACAGATACAGGACAGTACATATTTATAGGACAGTACAGATACAGGACAGTACAGATGTATGACAGTAGGGATGACCTCTGGAGAACACTTGCACTTCCATAAATCACTGCAGCTTTAACACTTCCTAATGTGGTTGTGACGGGGCAAAAGCAGCAGGAGGCGCAATCTAGGCTGTGTAATCTTTAATGTCCATGACAACACAAATATGCGTACACAGCACATGTAAAAAACAAAAGCGGTTAAGGCGCTAATCCAAAATAGGCGCATTAGGCGCTAAACAGTCAGCAGTGTGAAATGTAGAGAGCAGGTACAACGTTTAGATCGCCGTGATGCTGGCTCTCTCCAGACGAGCGTGAGGAATACGCAGCACAAAACAGCTGGACCTGTGGGTATTTAAAGAGTGAGGTAACTGTAGGGGTGTTTCCGTAAACAGGTGATTGTGAACGGGGGAGTGTGCAAGTGGAGGAACTAACTTATTAAAGGAATAATTAGTCACTTTTCAATTATTGACACAGATGTTTGAGAGAGTCTGTACTGCCTCCGTTGTGGACCTGCTCTATGGAAGACAAACTGGTTCATTTAAGGACTACAAGAAAATAAAGATTCTTTAGCTCGTGTGAGCTCCACTTTATATTAAAATGTCAAAATAATAATCACTTTCATAAATGTTGTTTGCTACTTTTAGTAGTAAAAATGATTTATCAGCAATTAAATTAAGGAATGGATGTGTGGGAAATATAAAAATTATATTTATTATTATCACTAGTAATGAAATATATTTGGTTGGGTTGCAGAGAGGTACTCACTGCTTGAGAGATTTTTACAGATGTTGCTACACATGAGGATCAGTGTTGCTGTATGTACTGAAGCCAAGAACTTTTCCTGTAGGCTGTAGTTAATCCAGACCTGATCCAAGAATGACCAAAATACCCGAAAAAGGGGGTCCAGCATCTATTTGTCTCCAGTGTTCTTTGAAAGTCTGATGTCACATTTGTTAAGAGGACCACAGCTAGCAGCTCATAATGGGGGCAGCATGAATATGGCACTGTGGCAGTATGAACACTGACATGTTCCATTGTGTGTTGCATAATGTCAGCAATACGTTCTGGCTCAACATTGGTCTTTATTACCCTAAGGCCTTTAAGCTAATAGCGTAACACAATGTACTATGCTGACACTTTACACTGTTTTCTATTATATGTAAATGTTTCATTAAATGTACGCATCTCGTGCTGATTTATTTTTGCTGTTATTATTGCGAAACCTGTTTTTCTTCAGTCTACAGTGAACTTCTCTCTCATTGGCTGAATAGGCTTGTTAGTTCTCAGGGCTGCAGCTATGCTTTACAGCGCTGCTGTGTCATTTGGATCAGACAGGCTATGTTCATATGAAACAGATCAAGCTGATCTCCCCGGACACCTATCTACACTACAGCATATGCGCAGAATGAAGTGTGTGGACTCCTGTGCACTTTAACAGATCTTTATTTCCCATTCTTAATCTTCTCTGCCAAACGGCGGGATCAGCTCAGGCCTCTGGGTAGCACTCCTTTAGGAGACTCTGGGAGTTTTCCATGTCCTTACATGGAATTCATAAACACTTACTACCTGAACTTTGAGTTTGCTCAGTCCTGCTGGGAGAACAACAGAGACCCTTCATCTTATTAATGTTGTTCATATATTCTTTTGCTGCTCCTCAAGGAGACAGACACACCACTGTACCCAGGCAAATGAAACTCAAAGTCTCTCATGGTGATGGAAGACCCAGACGACTGCACCCCTACGGACCTCTTATACGTCTTATACATCTCCTCCTCTTCAACAACCTCTTTCTGTTTTGAAATAGAATAATTGTAGGTCAAATCTTGAAAATCTTTGCTTCTTTGAAAATGCATTAGTGTGAATGTGAATGGTGAGTGGTATTATTTGCATTAGTGTGAATGTGAATGAGTGAACCGTCGTTTGGTGTGACTTAATTGACTGAGATTAATCAGGGATCATTTCTCTGCGTCAAGAATTTTTTTAAAGTGCTTCTGATGAGTCACTCCCCTCACCCACAGCCCCGCCCAATTCCCGTACAAGTGCACCAATCAGTTTTGCAACAAGTACACCGAGATATGTGTTGCAAAAGTCGAGATGGGCAGATTTGAAGTTGTGCTGAATTTGTGTACAAAAATACAAGTGCAACTTTTAGTTAACAAGTTCTCACATCAAAAATACAAGTGCAAATTTTAGTTTACACGTTCTCAAATTAGAAACAGATTTACCTTCACAGCCCAGCGACTTAACAGGCCCAAACACAATTAGCAGGAAAACTATTTAAATAGGATTACAACAAAATCCCACTCTGCTTCATAAGGAACTTAGAACTTTTATTCTAATTAATTATTCTACTTAATTATATGGAACTTAATACCTTTTGGTTTGTCATTTTAACTGCTTTACTGCAGTCTTACATCATAAATGAACTACTTTTTTTAAAGAGCTATATTCTTCCTTCACAATTACTAAAATTCACCTAAAATGCTACTTCTCATTGGGGTCACGCAATGGAGACACTACCTTCTGCTTCGAATAGAGCAATATCCTCTGGCAGCTAATTATCTGCCTTTTGCTCTTAATGGATCTTTTGTGAAGGTGAGCAGCAAAATTAGTCACAAATGTTGGCCAGACACAGTTCCCTTTCAAGGACCCAATTTGTCCAATGGCCCACACCAATGGCTGGCAGAATAGCATTAGCACCCACTCTGCTCCAGCCTGTAAGGCGAGGGGGCGAATGAATGGGCTTAGGGGTCTTTCCACACACCAATAGCAACCCTCCATTATGTTCCTCATCACTGTGATCATTCAGCACAGGCTGCTCCACTTGTGCTCTTGTGCTGTCTTATCCTATAGGGCATTTTTGCCAGATAGAGAGAGAAATAGACAGAGAGAGAGAGAGAGAGAGAGACAGATAAAATATCCTCATCAAAAATATAAAAAATCCACATCAATATAACCTTGTGTGGTTAGCACTTATACACCTATGTAAAACTCTAGCAACACTAAGAGCAGTAGCAGTTGGATTTGTTAGTGGAGAGCAGTAGCAAACAGCAGTGCGCTGACATATCTGGATCTGTTATTGGAAAGCGTTTCTGGGTCGGCGTCCATGGGTGCGTCAGTGAACAAATGTCATCAGGCAGGAATACGGGGTTAACGGAAGACTAGAGCCACATCACATTCTGTATGATGGTGACATACAGAAGAAACAGGGACTCAAACACAAACACTCACACACACACACACACTCAAACACACACACATACACACACACACACACACACACACACACACACACACGCTTCCAGCCTTACCCGACCCAATGTTACAGTATGCTGTTTTTAGTAGGCTGTTTTAAGCATGCTGTCTTTAGTATGCTGTTTTAGTATGGACCAATGCTCTGCCTTCACATCACATGCTTTGTGCTGTGCTCCCTGGGCACTGTCCAGTGTGTCATGTATACAGGCTACATCTGTCGCAGGCTGAGGGCAGAGCAGTGTGGGTGAGCCCAGCACAGACATAAGAAGAGAAGGGCGGAGTTAACAGGCGGAGTTAACAGGCTCTCATAAGCTCCTCATTTGCCTGCCCTTTATGACGGGTGTACAGGTCGGGACATATTAGCCCACAGGGGGCGGGGCATGTCTGCCCACAGTGGGTGGGACATGTCAGCCCAACACTTCAGAACACCTGACAGCACAAATAGAATGACCTTGATCAGATTCAGCAATTCAAGATGTGCATGTATTCATACAAGGCAAACAGAGAGAGAGATAGAGAGAAAGAAAGAGAGACACAGAGACAGATAGATAGAGAGAGAGAGAGAGAGAGAGAGAGAGGGAGAGAGAAAGATGTTTTTGTTGGTTAGTGTTTACATGTCTCGTGCCCACACACAGAGACACCGTCACACACAAGCGTTGGAAGTCCTCTGCAGTAAACAGAAGTCTCCTGTTTCCCCTGATGTCTTGTGTACTGTATCAATAAACAGTCGGAAAGATTTCATGCAAAGCAAGAGTGTTGGGGTGGGGATCAGCACAGGATATTGTGAAAGATGCTTCAAAGACATCTGGCCAAAAATAGAGAATGATGAGAAACGATTCTTTTGACTGCATTCTCTGGTGAACCTGCTTTTGGGCAGACCAAAGAGGACCTAACACAGTTCTTACCACAACCAGTTAAGTTGACAATTGTGATTTACACCCCAATCTGAAATTGTCCTCCACATTTACCCATCAATACACAATAGTTGGCTGTAAATGCACACGTGCCAAGAGAGGTAGGCAGCCCTAGCCTTGCACCCAGGGACCAGTTGGGGTTAAATGCACTTCTGTACACTAAGTGCACAGTGGGGTTAAGGGCACTTCTGTCATAGCCTAGCTGGGAATCGAACCAACAACCATCTGATCACAAGAACCCCTACCACTAGACCATGGCTGCCCCTTTAACAGGCTTTAATAAAATGTCATTTATTAAATTGTGACAAACAGTTTTAAAGGTAAAGGTTTAAAGGTAATGGTTTAGAGGTAATGGTTTAGAGGTAATGGTTTAATGGTAGTGTTTTGGGCATCTTTTTCACAGCATGAACATCATTCCTGCTGTCGCTGAAGCTTGTCTGAATTGCAGTAATACTTCTAGACAGAAGTTTCAAGAAATGAAATAAAACTTCAGTGAGACACCACTTCACAGGTTTTTGTGTGTAATGACAGTTGTTACTCTTACAATGGGCTATGCTGCTGGATCTGTGGCTGCTGTTCAGACGAGGGCAAACCTAGTTGTCAGACATTATGGCGACACCATGAACAAGCTGTTCAAAACAGCAAAGGCTGCTGTGAAGTGCTGTTTAACCACCTCAGCACTGCCGTCTGACAACAATCAATGGCCACCCTATTATTGCTGTCTGTGAAATGAGGTGATGAAAAAGTTTGACATCTGTTTATTTCATGTTTGCAAATGCTGTACGTCACGTTTGGCACCATTTTAGACTGTGTCATCTGTGTGTTTACAGTGACGGAGCCCTGAGTGACTCGGTGCAGGGTGTCATGGGATATGCCTTCTTAGCATCAGCTGTGGGGTGACCACAGCAAGAAATGAGACTTGCAAAGCATATTTCAACCATGTTTACTGCAAGTTTAATGTGGTCTCTATGGTCTCTTTGGTTTGCTGGAGGTGAGAGGACGTGCTCGTGACACTGAGTAATGGTCAAATGCACTTTGTAGAGTCATACGTTGTACAGTATTTTAATTTTGCAGCCAAATAAATACATGGACAGCAGACGATGTAAGATGTAAGATGTGATTTTACTTTATTTGACGGTTGCTATTTAAGCATAACTGCCAGCAGTTGTGAGTAAAGTTTAAATTACAGTAAGATGCCATCTCAGTGCTGCATGAACATGGCATGGTGATTTATATATGGGTGAACAGGATATGGTCATTTAAACTGTATATGGGGTCAACGGGATATGGTGATATGGTGATAAGGAGATAGGATGATATGGTGATGAGATGATATGGTGATGGGGATATGGTGATGAGGTGATAGGTTGATGGGGTGATATGGTGATAAGGAGATAGGATGATATGGTGATGAGATGATATGGTGATGGGGATATGGTGATATGGTGATGAGGTGATAGGGTGATGGGGTGATTTGGGTGAACAAGAATTCTGTCTAGGAACTTGGATGTTTTGTTAAATATTTCATTAGTTCATGTCTATTTCAAAAGCAAAGTTTGGATTTTTGGAAGTCTACAGTATATTGTTGTAGACTTAATAATTTATGATTAATGTTATATATAAAAAATAGTTTTGACTTTTTATAATAAAAGGTTTTTCATAGTCCTTTTGCCCCACAAATAATCCAGCACAGACAGGATCAGTTTTATTGCAGCAGTAAATAAAATGGCCCACTGACATTGCTGTCACCTCACAAAAGGAAGGAGAGAGAGAGAGAGAGAGAGATAGAGAGAGGAGAGAGAGAGAGAGAGAGAGACTTGTTAATATGCAAGGCATGGTCAGGTCCCATTAGAATTCAGACAGTAAAACTGGCCTCTGTACAGCTGCCTGTACACTAGAAATAAATGAAATAAATTACTACGTTTACAACTCACCAAACACAGTACATGATCACTCTTATTACACATGCAAGCGCACGCACACTACAGACATTTAAGTCACACAATTAAAGTTCTGAGTTAGGGCAGATAATTAAGTATAAGCGCATAATGTTTAATCAGAACAGACGAATGGGAAAAGGCAGAATGACAATAATAAAAAAAACGTGTAGGAACAAGCTTCTCATCTTGAGCCCCTGCAGACTCATGACTGGACTGGTTGTCCTTAGGTACCTTGCCTTGACCTTCTTACTTCTTAACTGGTGGAACTGGTCCTCACAGAGCCATATGTTAGTCACCAGTTGGAGAGGCAGTTAGGCACAGCAATAATATATTCAATAATTCCTTAATATACTATACATATATTATATATATATATATATTATATATAGGGTTAGGGTTAGGGTTATTATATATTATTATGGTTTAATTTGAAATTCTACTTTATCTTTATAGTGAATCAGAAAACATGAGAAAAGCTAATAAAATTACCTGTAACAAAATTAGTATTTAAATTAATTATAAAAACATGAAAAAAAACTTTAAAAAAAAAAAAAATTTTAAAACCTTTGTCACAAAGACAAAGTCAGTCTGTAAACTAACAGCAGTCTTTCCTGCCAATAATCACAATTTTACATGGAAAACAGACTTTTGAATTCTTACCTTGAAAAGTGGTCTTTGAAAACACGAGGTCCACTGTCTGATCTTAGTAATGGTGGATAAAGGCAGACCAAACTGAGGTGTGAACACAGTTGTTGATATCAGGGGATCAGGATCATTGGTCTTATATAAACAGAGTGGTCGATTGGTTATTGCCATCAGTGCAGTAGCTCTGAGAAAAGCATTGGAGCAGGATCATTTTACTATGTAAATCTGCACTGGAGCAGGGTCATTTTACTATGTAAATCAGGTGACGGAGAGGCAGTCCCCTCACCTGTGCAAGGGACTGTTGCTGAAGTGAGAGGGGAATAGGCCAGCAGAAGGAGCAGCCCTTCTATTCAAATCCTGCACAGGAACAACATGCCGATATAAGCCTCAAGAAATGAATCATTACTAATAAAAAAATTAATAAAAAGGTAATAAAAACCAAAGTTTAAGTACTAAATAAGAAATAAGTCTAAGAGGCCTGTGTATGGCTCTGGGCACAGAATGAAAACTTCAGTTGGCCCTGGTGCAGGAGGCCCCAAGGCCAGTGTTCAATCCTGAGATGGATTATTCTAGAACATTCATATAGCAGCCCTGGGGAAAGGACATTGTAGAACATTCATATAGCAGCCCTGGGGAAAGGACATTGTAGAACATTCATATAGCAGGCCTGGGGAAAGGACATTCTAGAACATTCATATAGCAGCCCTGGGGAAAGGACATTGTAGAACATTCATATAGCAGGCCTGGGGAAAGGACATTCTAGAACATTCATATAGCAGGCCTGGGGAAAGGACATTCTAGAACATTCATATAGCAGGCCTGGGAAATGGACATTGTAGAACATTCATATAGCAGGCCTGGGGAAAGGACATTGTAGAACATTCATATAGCAGCCCTGGGGAAAGGACATTGTAGAACATTCATATAGCAGGCCTGGGGAAAGGACATTCTAGAACATTCATATAGCAGGCCTGGGAAATGGACATTGTAGAACATTCATATAGCAGGCCTGGGGAAAGGACATTGTAGAACATTCATATAGCAGCCCTGGGGAAAGGACATTGTAGAACATTCATATAGCAGGTCTGGGGAAAGGACATTGTAGAACATTCATATAGCAGCCCTGGGGAAAGGACATTGTAGAACATTCATATAGCAGGCCTGGGGAAAGGACATTCTAGAACATTCCTATAGCAGGCCTGGGAAATGGACATGGGGATTAACGTTGTTAGTATTAGGTAAAATGACTGTAAAGAGTGGAACGCCGTAGGTTTCTTTGTATGAGCTATTCATGATACTATGGGGAACAAATGTATGAATAAATGAAGAGATAAAGCAAGGAATAAGGATGAATGAGTGAAGAAGTATAAAGGTTATATTAATGTTTTTGTTTCTACCTGTAAACCTGATGCCTGTAAAGCAGAATCCTTTCACAGACTTCCTACAAAAAATGGTTTCCCAATCTTAGCCAGAAGGTGAGATTTTTATATAGAGACATATTTGGAAACTTCAGCATATTACATGCAGCATGGGATATTAATGCAACTTTTTCCCCTTGCCAAAGCCAATACAAGAGGTACCAGATCTGTTTTGGAATATGGTACCTATTGGACCTATGGAATCCATTCAGATGCATAAGGAAAATAAAGAAAAATATCATTTGTCTAGTATTTATTTAACAGGTTTACTGTGTTTTCTTTTGTTGACCACTGAGACCTCTGAGCTTTGGTCTCATTTCTGTCAGTAATTCCACACTTCCTACAGAGAAAACGTTATTTGGATATTTTTTGTTTAGAAACTTTTTGATGTCTCTTACATCAAATGATCTGATTTCACCGCTGGGTTGTTGACCTTCTCTCTGTTTACCTCTTCGGTTTCGCTCCTCTGTGGATATTCAGGCCTTTGGGAGTCCTGCCTTTTCTGGAATTGACCTTTACCTCCCCTGATGCGTGGCAAAAGTGCGCAGGTGTGTGTACAGGAGTGGAAAGCACTGATTTTTTTACCTTTATGGGCAGGAGACACATTGTCTCAGCTCATGAGACACATTGTCTCGGCTCATGTAACAGGGAACAACCTGAATGGATATTGGCCAAGCCCTCTGTCAGCTTTACAAACCCAGATGGCCTAATGGCTTAGAGAACTGGACAGGGACCTCTGAACCCCCCTCTGAACTTGACAGGGACCTCTGAACCCCCTCTGAACCGGACAGAGACCTGTGAACCCCCCTCTGAACTGGCCAGGGACCTGTGCACCCCCCTCTGAAATTGACAGGGACCTCTGACCCCCCTGTTCCTTCTCCATCCTGGATAAGATTATCATGGTTTCCAAATCACATACCTTGTGGAGGCATGATAGTAAATTTTGAAGTTACTAATATTTCTCTAATCTGATTTTGCCTGGGTTTGATTCAAGTTTAGTAAGTATATACAGATATACAGAATATACAGTGTAATATACACTCACCGGCCACTTTATTAGGTACACCTGTCCAAATGCACATTAATGCAAATGTCAAATCACATGGCAGCAACTCAGTGCATTTAGGCATGTAGACATGTCCAAGACGATCTGCTGCAGTTCAAACCGAGCATCGGAATGGCGAAGAAAGGTGATTTAAGTGTCTTTGAACGTGGCATGGTTGTTGGTGCCAGACAGGCTGGTCTGAGTATTTCACAAACTGCTGATCTACTGGGATTTTCCTGCACAATCATCTCTAGGGTTTACAGAGAATGGTCGAAAAAAGAAAAAATATATCCAGTGAGCAGCAGTTCTGTGGGTGCAAATGCCTTGATGATGCCAGAGGTCAGAGGAGAATGGTCAGACTGGTTCGAGCTGAGAGAACAGCAACAGTATCTCGAATAGCCAGTCGTTACAACCGAGACATCTCTGAGCATCTCATCTTTTGGCCCATTAGTACCAACTAAGCATCGTGTCAACACCACAGCCTACCTGAGTATTGTTGCTGACCATGTCCATCCCTTTATGACCACAGTGTACTCATCTTCTGATGGCTACTTCCAGCAGGATAATGCACCATGTCATAAAGCGCGAATCATCTCAGTCTGGTTTCTTGAACACGACAATGAGTTCACTGTACTCGAATGGCCTCAACAGTTACCAGATCTCAATCCAATAGAGCACCTTTGGGATGTGGTGGAACGGGAGATTCGCATCATGGATGTGCAGCCGACAAATCTGCAGCAACCGTGTGATGCTATCATGTCAATATGGACCAGACTCTCTAAGAAATGTATCCAGTACCTTGTTGAATCTATGCCACGAAGGATTAAGGCAGTTCTGAAGGCAAAAGGGTGTCCAACACGGTGCAAGGTGTACCCAATAAAGTGGCTGGTGAGTGTATAGGTTGAACAGTAAAGGCCCAAGAATTGGTCCTTGGGGGACCCCACAAGTTATTTTTTTGATGTGTCGAGGAAGAAGTGCAACATAATAACTGCGCCCATTTAGATAAGATCTAAACCAGTCTATGACTAAGCCACTAAAGCCTACCCAGTTCTGGAGTCGATCAAGAAGGACTTCATGAGCAAGTGTCAAAAGCAGCACTTAAATCTAGCAGAAAAAGGACTTTGCATCTTTATTCAATCTCAGGTCATTTACTACCTTAACTAGTGCTGTCTCAGTGCTGTGAAGGGCTCTGAAACCAGACTGAAAAGTGTTTAATTTATTTGGTTTGTTTTAAAATAATCATTCAACTGTGTTGACACAACCTCTTCAATGATTTACACATTATTTACACATTAACAGTGCTGATATAGTGTAGATTTACACAATAACAGTGCGGATATAGTCTATAATTACACATTAATAGTGTTGTTATATACTGAGATACGCAATACACTGAGATTAGGCAACAAACAGGCTGTGTGCTGCTTCCACGACGTAAATTGCGTTGGTTTCGTGAAATCGGTGATTTCTTTCTTTAATTCGGACGAGACACGGGGGAGGGGCTCGGGACATGCGCATTGCAGACGCCAACCACACGCGGCTACATCTCGACGTTTAATCGGCATCCACTATGCAACACCCAAACATTCTTGCTGGAAGGACGTCGACACGCGATCTCTCCTACTGTAAATACTGTGCAAATCACCGTTTGACGCATTGGATCAAAAGACTTTTCCTCAACATGGGTTAAGAGTATGGGCGGACTATGCATTTCAACTCTTTGCAAGAATGGGAACTCGGATTTTCTGTTTTGGCAGAGACATCCTGACGAGGACGGAGAGAGAAAATAGAGAGAGTATTTAAATCACCTCGCTGTCCTTTCGTTTCCTTTCCTCGCGTTTCTTTTTGAGAGATGATTGCAGCCTTGCTGTGCGGCACCGTGGCAGTGGTCCTGTATGTCAACACGCTGGGCGCCGATTTCTGCTACGATGACAGGTACACGACTGAATGCCTGTTTGCTCCCTTTGTGGTCATACTGGTACCAAGCGCTGGATGTGTAATGCATAACCTACATAACCTGCAGTGGCAGAGCAAATCGACGGTGTCCTCGGCTTTTACAATAACCTTTCTCTGGGTGAACACACTTAACGAGAGCAACACTGGCAATGGCGGCTCGAGCATGACTTCTGTCAGTGGATTGCCGCGATATTTATCGTATAGCATAGAAAGAAAACGGCGCAGAACGAGTCGCGCGTGGTGAAGTTTGAGGCGTCCGTGCGTGGTTCATTGGTGCACTGAATCTTTTGCTGAACAGAAATAATTTAGACTACAGAAACAGATTAGTTCATTTTAAGTAAGGTTAGTTTAATTCTGGCCGCTGTCCTCTCGTCGTGATGTACAGATTGTCACGCCAGGCTATTTGACCGCAATAATTTATTTATTTTGAGTTATCGAACAAGCCAGAAAATGTGATCGATTTTTTCCCCATTTGCTCGAGATGCTTGTGCAGTTTTTCTCATATAAACCTGCATAGATCTAGATCATCTACCAGTTTTATAATCAAACAGTTTAAAGGTACTGTATCACACATACCGGACATTTTGTTGTTTGATAAGGACGTGTCTGCTGTCACAGGTTGCACACAAGATGTTCCTCTGGGGTTCACTCCAGAACGTATAGAAAAGTATTAAATTACCAACTGTATAAAGACTGTTTAAGCTCAATTTCAGTATAACATTATAGACAACATCTAGAATTTATTCACCCTCTTCAAGTCACATTTTCTTTGGACTCTTTGGACTTTGGGCTGTGGCGACGGAAACAACCTGCTGGTTTATTTTGCTCACGTGCTCCCGCCCAGTGGATTATTTACAGTTTTCCACATGAAGGAAACAGAGCATTATTAAAGAATGAAGCGTTTTAATTGAATAACAATTAAATTAAATAACGCAAATATATCAGTAATAAGAACCTCATATTAAATAATCCTTTGTAAATGGTTTCAGGCTTGGTAGACCGACTGTAGCATATTTACAGTAACTACGCGTAATAGACTGTTTTATATTTCTCAGTTTTATCTACGTGCTTCCGAACTGCTACTCGACGAGGTAACCAGACTTGCAGTAATTATCACCGTAATGTAAAAATAAAAGGATTTAACATAGTGTAAAAACTCCTTAGTAATATGACATAAACCATGAATTAAAACTACATATTTTTAGTTTGACCAAATTTATAGGTACTGAAGTGTGTAGAGTAGGAGTGTGTGTGTAGTGCTGAAGAGTGTAGAGTAGGAGAGTGTGTGTTGTACCTAAGTGTGTACAGTAGGAGTGTGCGTGTAATGCTGAAGCGTGTACAGTAGGAGTACTGAAGTGTGTAGAGTATGAGTGTGTGTGTGTAGAGCTGACGTGTGTAGAGTATGAGTGTGTGTGTAGAGCTGACGTGTGTACAGTAGGAGTGTGTGTGCAGTACTGAAGTGTGTAGAGTATGAGTGTGTGTGTGTAGAGCTGACGTGTGTACAGTAGGAGTGTGTGTGGAGTGGGGCAGACAGCCTCACTGCAGAGTCATCACTCTTGAGAATATTCACCTAAATACATCTTGGCTGCAGAGATTGAGGTTACTAAGAACACACTGCTCAGAACATATTAGGCTATTTAAAAATATTTTGACAGTTTGAAATTATATTAGTGAAGTGGTGCATTATTGTGCATTATCTGAACCACCTGAAGGTTTCCCTCCCATACTACAGAAGGAGTGGGCTTGCCAAGTATCAGGGTAAAAACATTCAAATATAGAAGGAAGTCTGGTGTACTATGCTGTACTATGCTGGTACACCCTATGGTGTACCAATCCCACCCCTCAGTATACTAATTTGGTGTACTAATCTCATGCTTTGGTGTACTAATCCCATGCTTTGGTGTACTAATCTCATGCTTTGGTGTACTAATCCCATGCTTTGGTTTACTAATCTCATGCTTTGGTGTACTAACCCCACCTGTTCGGTTTACAAATCCCACTCTTCGCCATTGTAATCACGCTCTTCAGAGTTCTAATTTCACCCTTTGATGTTCTAAAAGTAAAATGCTACTTGGTTTCCCAGTATCCCATGCAGTGAAGTGTGTGTGAAGAGGAGTTTTTAAATTTTATTTCACTGAGAGGAGCCAGATGTGGAATGATAAGAAGTGGCTGTTTCATGCTTGTTATTGTATATGTGAATAGAACACATTTTCCTAACCACCATACCACCTTTAGAATGTCTTTAGAGTTTATAACCTCCTCAACATTTTTTGAGCTGTTAACCATATTTTGGTGATATTATCAACGCTAACCACCATACCACCTTAAAACGTCTTTAGAGTTTATAACCTCCTCAACATTTTTTGAGCAGCTAACCATATTTTGGTGATATTATCAACGCTCTCATTTTTTTTGCCTGTTTAAAAACCCACATTTCTTCTTCATCACCACAGAGACTATAGGATATGCAGTACAAACTGTACTGAAATCCCTTTATGAGGACAGAGTTCAAAGGGCTTTATGAGTCAGTTTCCCGACCTGTCCTCACCACCCTTCCCCCCCACCTGTCCTCACCCCCCCCACCTGTCCTCACCACCTGTCCCCCCCCCCACGTGTCTGACGTCTGAAACAGGATGCAGACTCTTAGTGGAGTCCATGAAGACTCTCTTGGAGACATCAATAAGGATATATTGAACAAGCACAGACATTAGAAATCTTTCATGTTTCTGTAAGTCTTTTATAGTAGGATTTTTCTTTTAAGTCATTACACAGCCAATAATTGACTCCATTGTTTAAGTCAATTCACTGTTACAGTTCTACTAAATCATAAATCCTTATTATGCAGTCACATCTACTCTTCCCTCATTAGACAGAAGTGTCTTGTGAAGTGATGATATCCTGTTTATGTCTCCTCACTCTCAGCTCCCTAACCCTAACCCCCTCAGCTCCCTAACCCCCACAGCTCCTTAACCCTAACCCCCTCAGCTCCTTAACCCTAACCCCCTCAGCTCCCTAACCCTAACCCCCTCATCTCCCTAACCCAATCCCCCTCAGCTCCCTAACCCTCTTGGATCCCTAATCCTAACCCTCTCAGCTTGCTTTAGAGTTGGTGTTCTCATTCAGGGAGCAGTGTGTTTGCAGTTAGCTATTACACTGGGGCCTGACAGCTATGCTGGGAAGTGTGAGCACTCACTCACATGGGTCATATCTCTGCTGCCATAACCCTCTGCTCACACCAGCCTCAGATAGACAGTGGCTAAACGAAACGCCAGGGCAGACCCATGTCTGCTCTCGGTCGGAGCTGGTCTGAAGGGTGGTGCTGGTCTGAAGGGTGGAGCTGGTCTGAAGGGTGGTGTTGGTCTGAAGGGTGGTTCATGTAATGAAGTTGGCATTGGTTGGTCCTGGTTGAAATCAGTTTAATTATACTTGGTGTCTGTGTGCACACTTTGAATACCTGCATGACACATCAGTGTTTCTT
This sequence comes from Brachyhypopomus occidentalis, assembly GCA_020368025.1. Classification (NCBI taxonomy): domain Eukaryota; kingdom Metazoa; phylum Chordata; class Actinopteri; order Gymnotiformes; family Hypopomidae; genus Brachyhypopomus; species Brachyhypopomus occidentalis. Next base: position 4,745,319 of record JAGXOD010001351.1, on the reverse strand, counting down.
AAGATAGTCATATGGTTTTACCATTTTAAGTATTATGTGAACAGAACTGAACTTGGAACAGCGAGTGGTGGATCGTCTGAATTGAGCTTCACAGTGTGGTGGTGTTTCAGGGCCTCTGCCTGTGGCACGGCAGGAGTAGGTCAGACTGGAATCAGACAAGTGCTGGGGCTGGTGCTGTGGTTCCCAGGGTGCATCTGGAGAAGCTTCTGACTCCAGAACCAAGAACGGAAACTGAAACACTCTGTTCTCTCTCTCTCCCTCTTTCTCTCTCGCTCGCTCTCTCTCTCTCTCTCTCTCTCTCTCTCTCTCTCTCTCCCTCTCTGCTGTGCCCTGTAATTATTCCCTTCAGAGTGAGCTGAACAGGGGAGCTGCAGGCTCACACATACACCCTCTGAGGCCTCCTCTAATCCCCTGACAGCTGCATCCAAATGGTCATGTTTGCAAACCATTTTGGGGTTATTTTTTACGGACTTCCTCTATATTTTCACTTGACGCAGAACAACGAGCTGAAAGAGTTTTTCAGCTTTGACACATGACTGTGTTCTGGGACTGCTATTGGTTGGCTGTGGGACCGTTTCATTCAGACACTGGAAACTGTTTTCTGTCTGTTACATGCGCAGTGTGCTTGCCTTTGTGTTGTGTAATGCTTCGGATGTGCTTCTGTCAGTTCTAGGGTTAGGGTTGGTTGGAAGGAACATTCCAGTAGCTATAAAAACGCTCAGGTTATGTTCAGTCATAATCTGTTTATCTGTCATGTTTTTGAGATGAAACATGATTTGTGTCACATAACAATGAAACTGAACAGTTGTTTTGGTTTCTGTATATTGACGTGATGCAGTACTAGCTGAAAAGATTTCTATTTGTTTGTATTTCCATGTCACTTCCATATCACTGATCAAGAATAGAGACTCTGCATAGGAACCATTGCTGTGCTGGTTTTGAGTGAGTGGAGAGCAGTGTATGTGATCTCAGCTAGAGAGTGAGGTATTCCACACATCTGCAGTGTTCTCCTCGTCACTATGCCTAACTCAACTCTTCAAGAGCTTGAGAATTGGGGGGCTAATTAGATTGAGAACATATTCAACATTCACCACATGTCAACACCATCACTGAGCAAAGGGTCATTCAGAGTGTGTTTCACCATATAGATAGATGCTTTAATTATGAGGAGTGTGTTGGAGTCACACAAGCAGTATTATGTGTCGGTATGCATAGGCATTTCTGCTCATTCTGGGAGGCTGCTATTGTTATGTATCAGTATTGGTTGTGGTGTTGGGTATGCATCATTACTGGCACATTCGCACCTCCATATAAAATACAGACAAATTCCAAACTATTTTCTCATGATCCCCTACACTGCCATAAACACTGCCAAATGTGTCCTTAATGTAGTTGACACATGCGTGTGTCTGAGTGCATGCGTGTATGTGCCTTGATGTGTACGTGTGCATGTGCATGTCCAGGTGCATGTGTGTGTATGACTGTGCATACATGTTAGTGCTTGCAAATGTATGTATGTCTGTCTGTGAGTGTTTGTCAGTGAGTGTTCAGCTTTACCAGATCTCTACCAATAAAGACTGCAGAAAAAGGCTACATACTTACCTAGAAAATTTGCGCTTTGTGTTGTTGTGTGAATGTCGATGTTCCATCCAGCACAAGGTGAGGTCTTTGCTAAGGAGGAGTCCTGTTATAAAGTTCTCTGCAGGGTGCAGAATACTATGCCTTTTCCCTTTAGAATGGAAGAATATTTTGATAGCCCTCTGTGTGTATTACATCCTGTTTCATGTGTGTGGTGTACAAGTGACAACTGGTGTGAAGAAGTGATGGGAAAAAGCACTATTGTTGTTTTACAACCTCTTGGAAAATGTGTTCTTGAAAAAAGAGTTTGCAAACATAGTGTTCAAAGTGAACAAACATTAAACCACGTGATCTGTTGAGTAGCATACTCTTAAGATGTTATTTCTGAGTATAATTTAAGACTCATCTGTGAGATATTGTGAGGTAAGCCTATAGGATAGCCATGATGCCCGTCACAGTGCAGTGAGCAGCAGGCCGTATGTGTGGCAGGCTTTCTGCACAGTACTGAACAGCAGAAGTGATTAACTTTATCAGTACCCGTCTGTCCTGCTATGTGTCTGCAAATGGCATTTAATTAAAACCAGCATCTTATCTGTCCGAATTCATTATTTTCAGGCCCCCTGTCTCCTCTCCTCCTGACACACAAAGCTTATCACAGTGGCAACTAATAATGAAGCTGAATCCTCCTGTTTAGATCTCTGTGCTGCTAATTTTACACTCTGCCACTCAGGCAGGGGCTTGAGGTAGTAGTGATTAACTGGAATTTAGCAATACGATCTGTGGCTCACCAGGATTATAATCCCAAATAAATTATGTTTATTTAAAAGCTATAAATAAATAATAATAATGATAATAAAACCTAAAGGTTGGCACTACAGACAGATTGATTTTATTGGCTTGGCGATTGAGAGCTTTTAAAGCAGATGCCGAGGCAGTCTGCTATCACATTCAGACCCATCATTAGGGGCTCAAGTCATTCGCTTTCATTTCACTAGGTGGTTAACTGGCTGGAGTCAAGACTTGGGGTTTAGGACTAATGTCCTGTTATGGAGGCCATCCAGTGTTCCGCTCTTCACTTTAATGGCATCAACAGAGGCTGGATCTGAGATTCGTGTAAGGAGAGAGTCTGATCCATTTGAAGCAAAAACACTCCTCTGTCGCCTGTATCCTATAGCTCAAGTAAGGAAGTTCTGTTGTCTGTTGCTTGGCTGGGAGGAGATGGAGAGGTGGTGCAGAGTCTAGGGCTCTGCTGTCTTACTGTCTACACCATCAGCATGAAGCAGAGATGCACAGGGTCTCTGTGGACCTCCGCGTCCATGTCCATCGGCTGTTTGAGAAGCAGTGTTGAAATCTGTGAATAAAGAGGATGATGTCCTGGTATTTCACCATATGAACTGTGCACTGTGCTGTGTGTACTGTGTGTTGTGTGTTGTGTGGGTTGTATAACTTTGCTGTGCTTTTATTTGATAATAATATATTGGTATGTACAGAACAGTAGGTAGATGCATCATTTATTGATCTGATTGACTAAATATCAGTCTTAAACTATTAGTTGGTGTCAATTTGTGGACTTTTTATGTTTTCCAAAGACCACTTTGATACAGGCATGATACAGGCATGATACAGGCATGATACAGGCATGATGCAGGCCTAATGTAGGCCTAATGCAGGTGTAAAGCACACAGGTTTGCTCCCATGGTGCTTGCTGATTTCCACAGCCTTTACTGACCTTTAAGTTCCCCAGACACTAATCTCCTACCTGACCTAGACAGGCAGACATGATGGCAGTAGACCAGCCTGGGAAAGGTATGACAACACCTTCACGTAGCGGTATGACCTCATCGTCTTTGGAGGGACATCATGCATCTTGGATTTCCTGGAAGGAGCTTCAGTGAGAGACTCAGCAGCAGCATGGGACAGGGAACAAAGGCAGAGCCTTCTGTAGGCAGACGTCTGCAGGCAGCACACTCCCCTCCCCCTTCACCCCCACCCCCCACCCCTCCCCCTGCCCAGCTAGAGCAGTATCCCTGCTGTACGCCATTGTCCACACTCTTCACACGCAGCAGGTCCAGCGTCGGGTCGTTGAACCCTGAGCTCCAGCTGCAGAAGTGCTTCTGCTGGATCGTGTTTCGTGCGTATATCCAGCCTGTGGATGTGTTCCGCTCACTGTGGTCAGTGAGTGATGGGCAAAGATCCCTCAGGAACTGCACATTCCGGGTGTCTTTGCTTATCTTTACAGATCCTGACTGAAATATGCTTCTTTTTTGAGTTGGTCAGCACAGCTTTGACTGACAGATTTAACTTGTCAGCTTTCTCCATTTGTGGAATTTCTGTTCTTAATATGGACCCCTGCACTCTGGTATACAGATATCTGAAAATCCAATACAAAGTAGATGGTACATACGTCTTATCATAATCTTGAATGTTTAGCTGGATTAGCTAGACCAATTATTGTCCACCAGTCGTAGTATTACATGTTGACAATATGTCATCTGGTCTAATTAGCACCAATTCAAATGAAGCAGACACACAGCAAGCCGTCTTTGTGGCCGGTCTACCCTCCCTCATCAGAGAGGGAATTGTTTTAAAACAAAAAGTAACTGAAGACCCTCAAAGTTCCTCTTGAAGCCCCACCCCTGGGCTGTCTGAGCCTTCCTTTCATTGGTCTGTAACGAGGGTCCCTTGACACTGTCCTTGATTGGCTGGTTTGCTCTTGGCAAACATGCCAGCCTAGCTCCACTTCAATGTTCTGAAAGTTTGGAGGTTTCCAAAGGCTCCATTGTTTGAGAGACGCTGCAGAGGTCCTGCAACAGAGCCCAGCTGTGTGGAGTCTGTGTGAAATTCTGTGTGAGTCTTCAGAAATTCTTCAGAAATGGTTGGTGCTGGAAACAAAATTTACATGTTTGTTTATAGCAGACATGTGTAGTGTTAGGTTTAGGGTTAGCACAGGATCTCTACACACAAAAATGACTAATCTTGTTCAGACTTATTTTTAAAATGATTTAATAAATATCAAAAAGCGTTAGGTTGTGCCCTGCCCTGCCCCACACAGCACACTCTCCTGTTACCTGAAGAAATGAATAATTTGCTTTTCTTATTTATTAATAAACATCTGGTGATGAAACAGGTTTACATTTACACATGAACCAACCAATTCCAGTATGCTGGCATGTGTGCTGATGGAGCGTCTGCTAAAGGCCCTGAATGTAATTGTACATGCACTGGGTCCTTTATTTGTATGTGTGATGACGTGGATGTAACCCTAACCCTAGATGTAAGGATATGGGAAAGGATGCCTTTCTTCTTTGCTTTGTGGGCAGTGTGGGGTGTTGGTGTGGATATGGGGGTGTGATTGATACTGGCTGTCAGTAACAACAGACAAATTGGCGAGCACTGGGCACCCTTCTTTCAAACGTTTGCCTGCTAAATGTGCATTTAATTGCACGGTAATGGCTTGACATGCGCAGAGAGTGAGATCTCTAGCAATCACAAGCTTTGGAGGAAACGTAATCACGTCTTGCATTTAGTTGCTGTTGGCACTTAGCCAGAAAAGGGAGGAGTCTTTATCAAGAAAAGGTACATTGTAATCTTTTGGGACCCAGAGGACAAGTTTCCATCGCGCGTTGCATAGTGATGCACAGGCTTGGAGACCCTAAGAGAATGCGGTGCACTTTCCAAGCAGAGTGTGGTGACCTTGAATTCTTCAGCTTGTCCCTGAGGCATCCTGGGCTTCCCCAGCTGATGTCATCTCGATGGAAGTGCCAGCTTTCTGCTCCGAGAGGAAAAAAGGCACTCACATCTTTTAAGGACCAGCATTGAGATTCCCTTAGGGAAAAGCACAAAGACCTCAGAATTAGATTGTCTCATTTGTAAATTTCCATGCCTCTCACACCAGGCCCCGCCTTCTCTTGAGGCTGCATTTGTCATTGTCAGAGCTGCCCCTCCTACCTTATTTTTGGCCTTGACACTCTGAGGGTCTGATGTGCAGTTATGAATGCTGTGTGGGCTCACACCCTTTGGTTGGAATGGTGTCTGGCAGCAATCAGTAGTCATTGATTGGCGTAGAGGAGTCATTGATTGGCGTTGAGGAGTCATTGATTGGCATTTCAGATGAAGAACTGCCTGTGCAGAGGGAATGTTTAGGACCAGTGAATGGTCAGGACCAGAGAATGGTTAGGACCAGTGAAATGCAATGTAAAGTAATTAGGTTAGGCCAGTGCAATTTAACCATGCCTGAAATCTAATTTAAAGTGGAAGGACTTGTTTAAAATAAGTTTTCTCTTAATTCCAAATCCTTAGAAACTATGGGAGCATGTTTATTGTATTGCTTTCCCAAAGTGTCAGAGTATTATATCACATGTTCAGTCCCATTTAAAGTGCTCTAACCATCTTGCTTGTCTTTTACCTGGGACTTGTTGGGAGGGTCCAGTCAACATCTGGTTAAGGTAAACGGAGCTACAGTGTACGAGCTGGGGTGAATGCTTACCAGTTTATTTCTTCAGAAGCACTTGAATTTACAGCCAGTTTGGCACCTTAGTGCAAGCACACGTGTGTTGATTATGTGAGCAACAAGCATGTTCAAGGTTCACACAATTTCTTTTTTGCATATCATCTTAGTATTTGAGTAGTATGTGACGTAGATATGTGGTCGATGTAGGATGTAGAAGACCAAGACTTAGCAAAACCACTTGGAGATGTTCTTCACATTCAGCATGCATGCTTTTTGGATGATGTGATGCTTTCAGTTCACTAGCTGCAACCACTACATAATAACAATACACCTAATAAGCTAATAACCTATAATTACATAATAAGGTCTTTTTGAAGAAACCTGGAATAAAAGTAGTTTGTAAAGAGGTGTAGCATTTACAGGTATTTATAGGTATGTATCAGAACTTAATAGACGTATTGGTATGGAAAACTAGGCTGAATGATGGGCCTTGTAGAGGGCTGACTCCCTCTGTGTGGTGGTTTGGGGAGAGGAAGTGAATGTATAAAGACCCTGCCTAAGCAACTCCAGCTGTGGAAGCCAAACATGATCTGACAAGACCTTTCCATGAAGGTCTTACAAATTCCCTGGTTACTGTCAGAGGACTTCACCAACAGTCCTTTAAAATGTAACCAAAATAGTATCAGACTTGAAGGAAGAACACCAATGCTTTTACTGATGCTGAACAAGCTATATTACATATAATGTTAGGCCACTGGACACATTTTTTGAGTAGCATGTGCAAATTCCATGGTCTAGTGCTTAAAGGAATACTCCACCATACGAGCAGTTGCTGCTTGGCCTCAAATGGCATGAAATCTGATTACATGCATAAACCAAGCACATTATTTCTGCAGAACTCAACCCTTTATTCCTACAACCCCAACACCAGTACATACATAAATCAAGCACTTTATTTCTGCACCCCAACACCAGTACAGCTTGTCGGACATGTTCAAGTGGACCAATACAGCTAACCCTAACCCTAGTCACAAGTGTTCTAGTGAACTGGAGTGCTTGTGGGTCTTCGTTCCAGGTTGTTAGATCTTTTGCACCTTTGAGCAGTGAATGCATACCAGTACTATACCAGTACTATGCCAGTACTATGGCTAGCATAGTGGTAGTACAGCAGCTGAACAGGGCCCTGAGAATGTTAATGTAGATTTTCTGGGCAGCATAGAAAGGGTCAAATGTTGAAAAATTCAGCTGCTCGTCACTGCCTCTGCCTTGTTGTATTGACTCAGCGTTTAGCCTGCAGCGTAGCGCAATGTAAACAACCCTGTCCACAGATTGTGTTTTCTCTGTCTTGAATAGGGTTTGTTTGGACTCTAGTCAGTGGTCTAGTCTAGTCTCTCCCATTACTGGTCCTTATCTACTGAAGGAATATGGAGAGTTGTTTGTTTTTTTTTTTCAATTCTTAAGTGTTTGGATTTCTTTAGAAATGCGGAGTATCAGCAGTAAGTGTGTGTGTTCTGCTTTAGCTGGGCAGTTACGTAAGACACTAACATGGCCTTTGCTCAGTGGTGCATGGAGTGTCTGTCCGTGTTTTTAAGCATTTTTAATTCCTGTTCATCTTGTACTGGTCATTACCAGTGCTGCCTGCAGTAATGTCTCTGAGCTTTAAGTCTCCATCCTTCAATCCTTCATGTCTGAATTGGTAGCGATGAATGAATAGCAGCAAGTCTGAATCAGGAGCGTTTGTTCCTGTGCATGTCTGTGTAGCAGCTGATAGGGAGTCGACCCTGTTTATTCAACACACCAACAGCCATGTCAAGGACAGGCTGGTAATTAGGAGTGATTACAGATCAGGATCCAGTTCAGTTTGGCAATGATGACCAGTCTCAGAGTGGATTATTTGCATGTGCTAAATGTGTGCAGCGTTGTTCCCTACATGATTGCACAGGCGCTTTTCTTAATTGTTTGCTTTTTATGTTCTGTGTTTGCTGCTTATGTTCTTTAATGACCCCCTGTCTGCTTTCAAAATCTCATGTCTTCACATGTCACAGGTAATATAATGTTTTTTTATATTTGTACATTCATGAAATATTCTATTAACATAACCAGGGATGTTTGCCATTTAAGGAATTGACACTTGTGTGTTTGGCATAAGATGGATGAGTAGCTAGAAATAGATCATTAGATACTGAGTATATGAGGATGTGGCTGAGATGATAAAATGAGCAGAATCATTGCCTGTGTCCTGATTGGAACCAAATGATCCCACTCATCCTTTTGGTCCTCTTTTGGAAAGCAGGCATGTGCTGTTTGCAGGTATTATTAATAAGGTTAGGGTTAGCTTTAGAGTTAGGGTTAACCCTATTAATGAGGGTTAGAGTTAGGGTTAACCCTATTAATGAGGGTTAGAGTTAGGGTTAACCCTATTAATGAGGGTTAGAGTTAGGGTTAACCCTATTAATGAGGGCTAGTGTTAGGGTTAACCCTATTAATGAGGGCTAGTGTTAGGGTTAACCCTATTAATGAGGGCTAGAGTTAGGGTTAACCCTATTAATGAGGGTTAGAGTTAGGGTTAACCCTATTAATGAGGGTTAGAGTTAGGGTTAAACCTATTAATGAGGGCTAGTGTTAGGGTTAACCCTATTAATGAGGGCTAGAGTTAGGGTTAACCCTATTAATGAGGGTTAGAGTTAGGGTTAACCCTATTAATGAGGGCTAGAGTTAGGGTTAACCCTATTAATGAGGGTTAGAGTTAGGGTTAACCCTATTAATGAGGGCTAGTGTTAGGGTTAACCCTATTAATGAGGGTTAGAGTTAGGGTTAACCCTATTAATGAGGGTTAGAGTTAGGGTTAACCCTATTAATGAGGGCTAGTGTTAGGGTTAACCCTATTAATGAGGGCTAGTGTTAGGGTTAACCCTGTTAATGAGGGCTAGTGTTAGGGTTAACCCTATTAATGAGGGCTAGTGTTAGGGTTAACCCTATTAATGAGGGCTAACCCTTACATAACTTTTTAAGGCATGTGTGATGGCAAGGACATGAAATCTGTTTTTATTCTGGATTTTAGCAAATTTTCACTGGGGTCTCATGTTATAAACAGTACTATGCCAGTACTATGGCTAGCATAGTGGTAGTACAGCAGCTGAACAGGGCCCTGAGAATGTTAATGTAGATTTTCTGGGCAGCATAGAAAGGGTCAAATGTTGAAAAATTCAGCTGTCACTGCCTCTGCCTTGTTGTATTGAAACAAAGGAAATAAACAAAAGGAAATAATAAATAAAATATTGTATTTTTACACTGGGTTATTTAAAAATAAGTACATATAAGATTAATTTAATTGTTGAATTGTATGAAAAGTTACATATTTGTTTCCAACATTGAGTCAGTAGCTAAACATCTAACCCTAAATATCATTAATTATCAGTGAAGGATAATTGATCTTTAGTTCACACACAGTGGTTGACATCTAAAGCAATATTGATTACCAAGTATTTATATTGTCATATTTAATAACTTGATTATACCACGTGGATCTACTGTGCCTTTTCCTGTACAAGGCAAGTTTGAACTTAATGCATTGTAGTTTTCACATTGGGCTAAAATAAGAAAAAATACAGCCAATTTCTTGAAGCAGTATCCAGAGATCCAGCTCGTCTGTGTTCATGTGCTTGAGTTACCACAGCTGCCTTAACATAGCTGCCTTAACACAGCTGCCTTAACATAGCTGCCTTAACATAGCTGCCTTAACACAGCTGCCTTAACATAGCTCCCTTAACATAGCTGCCTTAACACAGCTGCCTTAACATAGCTGCCTTAACATAGCTGGCAGACTCGTCCTTCAGCAGTGAGACCTGCAGCCAGAATAGGGCTTTGGTCAATTGCACTGACACTTTTCAAATCATAAAACCCATATTCTATAAAACCCATATTCTTGTATTTTCTTTGGTTCGAGAAGCACTTAAGCAAAGGAACAGAAGGAGAAGGGGGGCAGCTGTTTTACAGATCGTAAATCGTGGTGCTAACATGTGAAGGAGGTTTATCCAGAGGTTTGGACCAGTCATCCTATGAGAGTTATTTGAGGTTGTGTAGACAGAGCCAGGCGCGCAAACCTTTCTCAGCCTTTTTTGAGTGGGGACACTGAGGAAGACTTTGATACCTTCATCCTTTGCTGGCCTCCATGGCATGGTCTGGTGTGGCGGGTGAGTGCTTAGACGATCTGCATTCTGCCACACATCCCGGGGGAAGGACCAGTCTGCACTCAGTGTGTCTGCTGTGTGAGGTTTTAACCTGCTTTGCGTGACTTGAATGTTTAATTAGACTGAAGCTTTTGTGAGGGCCTCAGTGGTGTAAACTCTTTCTGTGTCTCCCTTTCTCTCTCTTTCTTTTCCCCAATGATTTAATTATTCAGTAGAGATGCCCACTGATGGCGATTAGAGTCACCATGAGTACAAAAGGAATAAAACACATGGGCTGACAGATGAGCTTTCACTTCTAAAATAGTTCAAACGTGTTTCGTTTCAGATGAATGTAGGAAAATTCCACAAGGATGTGGAAACAGCAGCTTTATTTTTTACTTTTTTCCCACTAAATTGTGTAAAGTAGGCATCATTTATTATAATTTTTTGTGATTTTTAGTAAGTTAATTCTGCTAGACAAACTGTCCAACAGCTCAACAGCTGTGTTGCACATTAATGTGTTTTGTGAGGCTGTATGAATGTCGTTAGGCAGTAAGGAAGTTTGTAGTTATGATTGAAACAGAGGAACATCTCGTCCTGATTAGAAGCAACAGAAGTGTACCTCATATTCTGGCAAAAGAGGGTATAACTTTTGTAGTGTAAACATAAACTCTGTAACACAGGAGAGCTGCAGAAATCTTCCCCTTCTAATCTGTAGTGAGCTCATATCATGAAAGTCAAATTGGCATCTAAGTCCTATGCAGTGTTGGAAATAAAAATTTTCTTCCACCTGCCACTGTGACTGTACCAGTCGCTTAAATTTTTTTCATATCCCCGTGGGGTCTTAAAGTATTAAAAGTTGATCAATCGATTTTGGAAAAATTAAGGCCCTTATTAAAAAGTCTTAATCGCGATTCGATTGTCGTTGGTATTTTAGCATTATTGCATAAACAATTTGACTGCAAAAAGTATGCATGAATGTATTTATTTTCATCACCTCAAATATTAAAAATAAAATGCCGCCGTCGCCTGTAAAACGTCTAGAGACATTTTAAATCTTAATTGGCACTATTGGATCATTAATGGCCCAACTGATCACCAAGTCCAAAGTCTTGAGAAGAAGATGTACCGCGCTTCGTACCCGTGAGTGAGTGGGTGCTTCGGGGTAGCCGCGATGCGGGGTCATTGGTGTTGCACAGACGTTGGTGTTGACGCTCCGAAGGGACTCGTTTATTGTGAAATAACGAACATAAAACACATCATGCTGCTCCATTTATACATAAACATCGCATAAGCACTGAGACTAGCGTTACTGAGACTATGTATACCGATCCAGCGGCAGGGAAGAGCACACGTTAACCTCTGCCTCTCTCTCTCCACCGATCTCCAAATCTCTCTTAAAAGAGGTGTTGCCCAATACGTAGTTCTTAAAGGCACAGCATGCCTGTGTCTGTTACATAGACATAAAGAAAAACTCAATGAGTTCATGCAAACTGAAGAGTCTTTAGAGAGCAAAGCAAACACTTTGAGGCACATGTCATGAGTACCATGTTTGTTGTTATTTATTATTCATCATTTTGTTTAACCAAGTTGTCCTAGGTGAATAGCTGTTTTTTACTCATTTTTTGTTATGACCTAAGTTATATTTTAATATATCTAACCCTTGTTCAATATATTCTTTTGTTTCTTCCCACTGTATCTAAGATCTGTTGTATGGTTGTGTTTTTAAATATTAAATTACAAATGACAATAATTTTGTAAGTTAAATATTTATTGCTGATGATAACTGAAAGTCTTAAAAAGGTAATGAAATTAACTTCAGTATTTCTGCATATACCCTGATCTGAATCAGAATCAGTATTCCAAAACACTGTATAAATCTACATTTAGCTAGTTATCTATGTAGTGATTGTTTGCTGTTTTGTGTCATTTCTCCTGCTGCACTACGTATTACAAAAATGGTTCCTCATGTCTGTTACAGATGTGTTCAGGAGGCTCATGGTGATTACCAGTTGGTAGCTATGTTGTCCTCAGCTGAACACATTCCTCACTGCAGCATATCCCTATGTCCAGGTGCAATAACATTCCTCTGATCTGAGCTTGGTTTATACCGGGCATTTTCATCCTCCACTAAACCAGACTCCAGTTGGACGTCTGAAGTAGTGGACGATCAAATGGACCACTGTCTCATCTCAGTGCAGTAGACTTTCTCTAATAGGAAGAGGTCATGTTTCATGAGGTTTCATTGTTGCTTGGCTCAGAGTAATACAGATCTAGCTGCTGGCACTCTCTGATAAGATAATCTAATGTTTAGACGGCTTTAGGAGTAAAATACACAGCAGTTCAATATCACTGTCAGTTTTCTAGTTTTTAAATATGTTTTGCTTTTGTAAGGTTTTTTCTTATTGGGTTGCCCTGCAGTGACTGCATGCAGATGGTGTGGGATTAAGATGCAATATATTCAGTAAAAACAATTTATTTCATTATATAGAATTCACTGTATCTATTCAATATATTAATTAATTCATAAATAAATGATACATTTATATGATCATTTATAAATGATCTCATTCAACATAGTGTTGTTTATTTACCGCCAAGTAATACTGGTATAGTAACTAACTCTAACCCAAACCCTAGTAGGTGTGAGATTCTGGTTGGTATAATTACTCTCCAGTACCTGGATCTACAGCGTGATATTATTCCTGCTCATTTTGCCTTTGAACACTAAGTGTAGATCTCAGTCTGTTAGCAGTAAGTTCTTGGTATATGTCCTGATCACCACACACTGCAGCACTACACATGCACTACACATGCACTACACACGCACTACACACGCACTACAGACTCACTGCTAAACACAAGTAGGAAAAAGACAAGTTGCAGGTGTCATTTGATATTTTAAAAACACTTGATGGTAAAGACGGCAGGTATCAGAAAATTGTCGGGGCTGAAAAGTCTTTCTGATATGAAAGTCTTTGTGAACACTAACCCTATCTTAAACCTAGTCTTCTTAATACTCCCCTCACTCGGGTTGGTTTTCATGTGTCCTTGGATACCATAAAAAGCTTTTTTTTTCTCCTGACAGCATTAGTATTTATTTCACTCGCTTCCTCTGCAGTTCCGAATCTGTCTCTTCTGATTTTCAAAGATGTTGGTTAATTGTTCATATGAACCAATTAAAAGATGTAATGGGTCCATTTGAACCAGTTAAAATGTGTAATTTGCCATATGAATCTATTGGCTTGTCCCAGAGATGTTGTACCCCCTCGCCTCTTTAAAGAGGTTTTGGAGTGTACTTCCGCAGCTATTGTAGGTATTATGGTTCTTTTCCTGGGCATATCTATTTTTCTTTTTATATGCTTCCATTCTATAGAGTACATTCTTAGATAAAATGGCATTTCCTTCCACTATTATGCAGATTACATGCAAATGTATTTACCACTGAAACAAATGTAATTAATTATCCTTTAATTTGAATGAAAACAAAGCTAAATTTAAACTAAAATTAAATCCAGACTTTTTTCAGCTGAGGCTTTTATGTGAAGTTGCGTTTTTATCTTTTCAGATTTCTGAGAGGGTCAAACATGCTTTAATTTCACCCCATCTTGACTGTTGCAGTGCTCTGTAGGTCAGCATTAGTCAGACATGCCTCTTCCATTTAAAGCTGTCGTTTGACCTCGTAAGTGTGAACGTCTTCTCACAGTACCGGCTGCCCTTCATTGGCTCCCTGTACATTTTAGGATTCAATTTAAGGTTTTATTATTTGATATAAATCTTTAAATGGTCTAGCTCCAACCTCTCTGTCAGATCTGTTAATTTCCTACAACCCAGCTAAGTCACTGATTGGTAGCTCCCAAAGTCTGGACTGAGTTTCCTTTACATATTAAGTTGGCTCTCCCCACTTTCACTGTTTCTAAATCTTGTCTTAAAACAAATGTTTATTGTTTGGCTGATACCTCAATGCGAGAACTGCTCTTCCTTCAATTCCACTGTTTTTCCACTGTGGAGCAAAGCTCTCCACACTGACGAAGGTGACGTGTCCATGTGTTGGTTCTCTATTGATGCTGAGCAGGTGTGGAGCTGTATGTGTTCTTCACATGACTCCACATGGATGCCCTCCAGCTGGAATGCAGCCTCATAAACATCCTTCCCCACACACATGTACACATGAGTCCGTTAGCCATGGTAACAGATTGATGACGTGTGCATGTGTGTGGTGTGTGTGTGCAGCTTGTCTATATACATGGAAGCACAGGTAGTTTGAGAGTGTGGATGAATCTCATAGAAACTGAATATTCAGGGGTATTTTTCTTGATGGATGGAAGTGTAATTATAGATTGATGCCTAGAGTGGTAAAAGCAGCAGCCTTCTCTGAGTGACAAGTGTTCAGCCATCTGGGTCAGTTAAGTGTGTGTGTGTGTGTGTGTTCCTCTCACAAGAGGTAATGTGATGTCGCTGACCTCTTCACTTTCCGGTCTTCATGATCCATGACTCCTGCTGCTCATACACACACACACGCACGCACATACATACACACATAGACACACACATGAATGCACACACACATACATACACACAGACATACACACACACACACGCACGGATGCACTCTGACCCTTCTTTAAGAGAAGGCTTCCTGCCCTTTGCTTTGTGACGTGGCTCCAGAGAGGAGCCATACGTGGGGGGAGACGCTGGATGACACATGTTAGCACAGCTGTCGGGATGGTCCAGCAAAACACACGCAGCTCGGGGTTTCATCTACAGGAGGCAACAAGACCAGAACAAGACAAGAAATAAAAGAGATTTTTACATTATTTATCAGAGACACACTTTCATGAAAGTCTCTGTTGAATATCTCTTTTGAAAGTCTGTTGTCTGTTCTACGTTTTCTTGATGGAACAGTGTTATGAGTTGTTTAACCACAAACCTGGAGACATTAAACATAATAACCCAGTGAGAGAATTGAGACCTTAACCGAGTTCATGTGGGTCTTTTTTTTTAATCTTGGATCCGTTGAATTCTTAATCTCTGTTTTCTCTTGAAAACAAAATAAGTCAAGCAACATGTCCAGAGCAGCATTCCTCAACAGATCCTCAATAGATCCTCAATAGATCTTCAACAGATCCTCAACAGATCCTCAACAGATCCTCAACAGCCAGGCTGAAGCAGAAGCTTCCAGCTCTCGGGACCTTGCCCAGAAACACTTCTACATTATTTCTGTCTCTTTGTCTTCGTCTCTGTCCACCCAGCACCTGTCTCCTTTATTGTCCTTCGTGCTGATGGAGTTGACGTGTCAGCGTTGTTCAGCTCTTGTGCTGAATAGGCCTCTTGCGGGTAATGAATGGTCTTAGCTGTTTTTACCAGGCCTTTTCTGAGCTGCACAGCCGGCTCCCCTCTTAGTGGGGTTGAGGGTGTGGTGGCGCCACTAGCTAGTGTGGTAATGGACCACACATGGCTATATCGCTGGCCTCTGAGCAGGGGCCCAAACCACCTCTCTCCTCTCCGCCCTTCGTGCCTCCCCTCCCTCTCTGTGGCCGAGGAAGCACCACAGTTGTTTCTTTGTGTCATGCCTTTCTAAAGCCGTAGTGTGGGCAGAACTGGGCCTCGCTCTTTGTCCACAGCGTGAGGGTGGTGCCTTTTATTAAGCCCCTCCACTGTGCACTGCTCTCTCCACCCACACCGTGACACTGTGACATCCCCAGACATACCATAGCTGCTTCCCCTCTCTGCATTAAAGTGGTGATGCAGGGTTTTGCTTTTCCCAGTTCAAGAATGCTTCTCAACTGTCGTTTTTTTTTATTTAATTTTATTTCTGGTAACTTGAATAACAATCATTTGTCAGATGTTTTTTAGTTTTTGCTCTGGTTGTTAAACATTTCAAGAATTTTCCTATAGAGCCACATTTTCTTAAGTTATAAAACCACATAAATTCTCAAGGCCATCATTGTTTTGGAAGCACTGTTTATGGCTAAGATGTAATCACAGGTTAAAGGGTTAGGGTTAGGGTTAGGGTAATCACAGGTTAAAGGATGCTGTGCTTGTGCTTCTTCTGTCTGCTCCTCCGTGTCCTCCACCACACTAATGAGGGGCCACGCAGCTCAAACCTGCAGCTGTACTTGCCACATGGACACAGCAGCGTGTTGGGTGTGCTGGTACTGGTTCTGGTGCTGGCCGTGTAAGCTCATGCCCTGCAGCACATTGTGCTCATAAATCCTGCTCTATGTGAACACCTTGTAATCGGTCATTTGTTTCACACACATGTTCTCACATGTTTCACTCACATGTTGGAAAGGTTTTCTTCCCCCTTCTTTTGTCTGGTGATGCTGTTGACCAGTGAAGTTTTCCTAACACTAACCCTGAGTAGTTTCTCAAACTGTTGGTGGGCAGAGTGACTGCCCACATGATTTCTTTGAATCATGTGTGTAAAAATCTGATAAATCTGTTTGAACCTGAATAACCACAGATACGTACATATTTCTCTGTAAACACATAGTAGGTGTTACACAGGAACAAGCTTTCAGGCCTTGTGAATTGTTTTATTACTTGTTCACTGCACTAGATGTAGACTAGCTTTCATTATTGACAATACATAGATGACATTTAACTACCTGAAATTTCCAGTCATTCAGAACTGAGGTAAGGACAGTCTTAGAAGACGCACTATACCCTGCAAGCAGCTGTCTTACCCATATTCTGTGCTTCTAAACAGGAAGTGCACTGTAGGGGTGGAGGCTTCAAAGCAGCGTATCTGACAGTGGGAAATGGCCACCTCAGTAGTGTTAAACTTAAAAGTAGTAAAATAAAAATGACGGAAACCCAGGATTGCAATCATCAGCTCTCTCTCAGAGACATTATTGTGAGGCATGTGCGGTTCTTAGGGAACACTTTCATTATGAGGACATCATTGTGAGGTATGTGTGGGGTTCTTAGGGAACACTTTCATTATGATGATATCATTGAGCCATGTGTGTGGTTCTTGGGGAACATGTTCATTATTATGACATCATTGTGAGGCATGTGTGTGGTTCTTGGGGAACATGTTCATTATGACATCATTGTGAGGCATGTGTGTGGTTCTTGGGGAACATGTTCATTATGACATTATTGTGAGGCATGTGTGTGGTTCTTGGGGAACACTCATTACGACACTGTGAGGCATGTGTGTGGTTCTTGGGAAATACATCCATTTGATGACATCATTGAGGCGGCGTGTGTGTGGTTCTTGAGGAACACTTTCATTATGACATCACTGTGAGGTGTGTGTGGGGTTCTAGGGAAACACTTCCATTATTTTTTTAAACACACTTGTCTTTCCTTTTGTAAAATGGCCAGTTGTGCTGCTGATTCCTCTTCTCAGCATATAACAAAATTTTACCTGTTTGTTCCAAAAAGCAGACCTGGCTGTCTGAGTTTTCTCGTCAGAGTAGCATTGCATTAATAGCATTAATATTGAGGGTGTTTATACATTTAGTGCAGAAATATGTAATTATGTAGTGAGGGCCATGGAGCCCTGTGTGTGTGTGTGTGTGTGTGTAGGCTGGCTGTGTGGAGCTGCGCAGGAGAGTCCCTGTCTGGATGTCGGTAGGAGGCCATGGGCAGGGACTAGGAGAGCTGCCCTGATGTTCTTCCCCTCTGTGTGGTCAGCTGTAGGAATGCAGATGTGTGAGCGCAGGAAGACCCACATTATTGAAAGCGTATGAATGTTTAAGGAGGTTTACGTAAGCGGGTGGAGTTCAGAGGGGTTTTTCTTTCTAAATCCTGTTTCTTTGGATTTTCACAGTAGGTTCTGCAAATAAATGTTATTTGGCACTGTTCTCTGGGTTTGTGCACTGCTGTAAAAGATGTTCTAACTGAGGCGAGTGTTGCTCTGTGTGTGTGGGGGTCTGTTCACTGTGTGTGTGTGTAAGGGGTCTGTGTGCTGTTTTATGTGTGGATCTGTGTGCTGTGTGTGTGTGTGGAACGTGGTCTGGGAGCTCTGTGTGGTGTGTGTGTGTGTGTGTTTTTGTGGGTGTGTGTGTGTGTGCGCACGTAGGTGTGTGTGTGTGTCCACTCTGCCGGGCGTGCTCATCTCGTAGGCGTGTGGTTCCTGTAAGCTGGCGACTATAAAGTTAAAATGCACAAATGAGCTCCTTTTCAAAGACTCAAATTGACACCATGTGGAAGACAAAGCATGTGAAACCAGCAGAGTGGCTGTTGGGTTGGTCTGAGGCGTGTTTACGAGCTCCTCTACTACCCCGTCTCACGCCACTGCAGAATTGCACTAGTGTCTCACCGTAGGGGAGAGTAGATTAAACACAGTCTGTCTGTGGTATATTCTAAAATTTCCTTTAATTATCCTTTCCGGTCCTTAAAATCCCTTTCCTTAAATGTGTGAGGTCGGTCTTGCCAGAATGTACAGATCTGGATACTTGAGCACTGTCTCACCACATCACATCTGTTGCAGATATAATTTAGACTTGTAAATGTCCAAATTTTTTCAGCTTTACTGTATGAATGGTCATTTACTCCACGCAAAATAGATATTTTCTTTCTCTTCTTTTGTGGGATCTCCTGTAATCAGACATATTAACCAGAATCACTGCACTTTCCCATAGCAGGGTATGGCAGCCTCATAGCACGTCCTTCTTTTGGGATGCAAAAATTTGTCTGTTGTCAGGTGTTTTCATTTCCTTTTTTTAGTCACTCGTGTTTTTGTTTCTACCTCATTGAGTGTCGATGGTGTCTTAACTCCACGGAGTGTCCAGGATGACATCGACGACGGTTGTGTGTGTGTGTGTGTGTGAACCAGGCAGGATCAGATGTGGATTCCCTCCCAGGGCACAAAAACAGTAAGGCCAAAATATGCAAATTCAATTAGGACTTGGAAGCTAATTGTGTGTGTTGTGTGGGTGTGTGTGTGTGTGTGTGTGTGCCCATGTATGCATGTTGGAAAGGAATGTACGTGTTGGTGACAGTGTGCATATTTGAACTCATATACATTCACACCAGTGTAGCTCTGTGAACGATCTCCCATAAACTTAATCATCGTAATTCATAATAAACATGAATAAACATGAGTAAACATGAGTACATGTGGAATCACACAGGGATCTGTTCTTTGTGCTCCAGCAAGCTCATTCACACTTAGGAAATGTTGCACAGTAGCAAATGAATGTGAAGGGGTTAGGGTTAGGGTTATCTTTATCTAGGGTTAGGGTTAGAGTTATCTTTATCTAGGGTTAGGGTTAGGGTTATCTTTATCTAGGGTTAGAGTTAGAGTTCTCTTTATCTAGGGTTAAGGTTATCTTGAATGAAAATAATTGATTTGAATGTATTTGTGATGTTGCTGTTTGCAAAATTAACAGTGTGAATTAATAACTGCCATCTCCATGTGCTCATGTATAAATTATTTATGTATGTAAATAAGCTATTGTCTGCCAAAATTAAAAGAACAAATGGTGAAGAATGAAATCTAACCTGATCTGCATATGTTAATGTACACATCCTTGGGCAATGTATTTTAACACAACGATTTTGGAATCGAAGAGAACTGTATGCACAAGTAGATCTCAAATAGAGCTGAAATAGAGCCCAAATCAGAGCTTAAATCACAATGGTGTTAGGGTTATACAGACAGGTGGAGTGGAGATGCAGGACGTGTCTATGGTTACACAGACAGGTGGAGTGGAGATTCAGGACGTATCTAGGGTTATACAGACAGGTGGAGTGGAGATGCAGGACGTGTCTATGGTTACACAGACAGGTGGAGTGGAGATGCAGGACGTGTCTAGGGTTACACAGACAGGTGGAGTGGAGATTCAGGACGTATCTAAGGTTATACAGACAGGTGGAGTGGAGATGCAGGACGTGTCTAAGGTTATACAGACAGGTGGAGTGGTGACACAGGACATGTCTACGGTTACACAGACAGGTGGAGTGGAGATGCAGGACGTGTCTATACAGACAGGTGGAGTGGAGATGCAGGACGTGTCTATACAGACAGGTGGAGTGGAGATGCAGGACGTGTCTATACAGACAGGTGTCTATATACAGACAGGTGGAGTGGTGACGCAGGATGTATCTAGTGTTTTACAGGCAGCAAAGGTTTCAGCACTTTTACTCCCCATCGCAGTGGGACTCAGGATGGGTGTGAAACTGAATGTTCTAGTTTTTATTGGGTTTTCTTTTCTTAGAGCCTTTAACATTTCGCACTAATCATTCTTTAGAGAATAAAGTTGCAGACCTTGTGGTTTCTTCATACGCAGTGCAGTGTTTTTTTTTTACCTGTAGGCATCCTCCAAGGCAAACCCCAGACAAAGACTTGGGAAGGAGAACTGAGTGACGCCCCCACAGACCCGCCCCCATAGCCCCTCCCCCCCACACACACACACAGAACCACCCCCACAGAACTGCCCCCACAGGCCCACCCCCCCACAGGTTCCAACCCCCGACAGCTTCCCCCCCCCCACCCCCACCCCCCCACAGGGCCGCCCCCACAGCCCCGCCCCCACAGGCCATCTGAAAATATGAGGAGTGCGGTCCTTTCAGACACTGTAGCTGGGTGATGACACATACTTGGCACAGAGAAAACTCCTCCCCAGTGCCAGCCCTGCCCGCACTCTTTTCCAAAGTGGCACAAACAGGATACTGTGTACTGTACTGTCCTGAGAGTATTTCTGACCTAGTTCATTTCATTTTTTTTTTTTTTGCAGGTTGTAAGATGTCAAGTGTATACTGTGCTTTACTAAATAATATGCAGTAAACTTAATTTAAGATCCAAGATCTGGATGGATGTTGATCTGTTGAAACGTGCTAAGAAATGAAGTTCTTACTGTGCAGAATCAGTCTGTATTTCATGTGCAGCCTGTGTCCATGTCTGTACTGCAGGAAAGAGTGAAGTGATGATTTGTTAGATTTGTTTTGCTTTCCACCTGAATCATTGGTCCTGTATTTGGATCCCCCCACCAGTACTTCCCCTGCAAAATTTAAATGTGTGGTTGATGATAGGTCATGCCTTGTCACAAGCCTTTAGTTTGAGTAGCTTTATCGCTTGCTTTGTGTAAATGCTGCAGTGGACACCTATCTCCTTGAGATGCTGTAACGCGTTTCTTTGGTATTGCTTGATCAGTCTGCATCTGTTCACCAATGCGGCAGGTGTATACAGGTGCTGATGGCATGCCAGCTATGGTGTAACCATGCCCCCAAACACACTCCCTCCTTAGACCTGCAGCTCCAGCAGACACCAGCACCACAGTTCACACATACACATGTTCAGTTCAGTTATACACATGCACTCACTCACACACACACACACACACACACACACACACACACACACACACACTCTCACTTACACAAGATTCATCATCAATATAGTGAGGCTTTGGAACTACCAGTGTAGCATCCTTTATCCAGCACTGCAGTAGAAGGGCAGGTGTTGGCTTTGGGGGCAGCAGGACATCTAAACGTTCTGACACTATTCAGTTCTCATCCTCTCAATACAACACACACACACACACACACACACAGTGACTCTGCACTTTACACTCATGACTACTTCTAAGCTATAAGAGCGTTGCAGAGTTAGGTTTAACACAAGGGATAGTGGGTTAGGGTAAGGATTACGGTTAGAGGTAGTGCTTGGTTTAGAGGGTTAGGGTTTGGGTTAAGGTTAGAGATAGGTTTTGTGGTTTGGTGTAGGGTTAGGGTTAGAGGGTTAGGGTTAGTAATAGGGTTAGGGTTTGGGTTAAGGTTAAAGATGGGGTTTTGGTTTGGTGTAGGGTTAGGGTTTGAGGGTTAGGGTTAGTAATAGGGTTAGGGTTTGGGTTAAGGTTAGAGATGGGTTTTGTGTTTGGTGTAGGGTTAGGGTTAGAGGGTTAGGGTTAGTAATAGGATTAGGGTTAGGGTTAGGGTTAGGGATGGGGTTTTGTGTTTGGTGTAGGGTTAGGGTTAGAGGGTTAGGGTTAGTAATAGGGTTAGGGTTTGGGTTAAGGTTAGAGATGGGTTTTGTGGTTTGTGTAGGGTTAGGGTTAGAGGGTTAGGGTTAGTAATAGGGTTAGGGTTTGGGTTAAGGTTAGAGATGGGTTTTGTGGTTTGTGTAGGGTTAGGGTTAGAGGGTTAGGGTTAGTAATAGGGTTAGGGTTTGGGTTAAGGTTAGAGATGGGTTTTGTGGTTTGTGTAGGGTTAGGGTTAGAGGGTTAGGGTTAGTAATAGGATTAGGGTTTGGCAGTCACACAGCAGTTTTTATTCATTTCCAATTTCCTCATTAGCTGCCAATGTTGCTGCACTCATAGTGACTGTTCATTGGCGGGTTTTACTAAGCCCCTCTCTCCTTCCTCCTTATAGCCGTGCCATCAAAACCAACCAGGACCTTCTCCCCGAGACCCCCTGGACCAACATCTTCTACGACGACTTCTGGGGCACGCTGCTGACGCACAGCGGCAGCCACAAGTCCTACCGGCCCCTCTGCACGCTCTCCTTCCGCCTCAACTACGCCCTGGGAGGCCTGGAGCCCTGGGGCTTCCACCTGGTCAACGTGGGCCTGCACTGCCTCACTACGGCTCTCTTCTCCCACCTGGCGGGTGCGCTGCTGGGCCGGGGCTGCTGGCGGCTGCTGGCCGGCCTGCTCTTTGCCACCCACCCTGTGCACACGGAGGCAGTGGCTGGCGTGGTGGGCCGAGCGGACGTGGGCGCCGCTCTCTTCTTCCTGCTGGCCCTGCTGTGCTACGCGGGGCACTGTGCCCGGCGGGCGGAGGGGGCCCGCACCTCCAGCTGGGCGTGGTTCCTGGCCAGTCTGGCCTGCTCTGTCTGCAGCATGCTGTGGAAGGAGCAGGGCATCACTGTGCTGGCCGTGGCTGCTCTCTACGACCTGTTTGTCTGCCACAGGATGAAGCTACAGCACGTGCCGGGAATCTTCTATAAGGTAAACGCAACTGCAGTCTTTCTTCTGGAGTGTGTGTGTGTGTGTGTGTGCGCGCACGTGTGTGTGAGATATTTCACACAATCCCCGTCTGTCATGCTCGGTGTAACTGAAAGCGGTGTGGTCCCGGTGGCAGAGTAGGCGTGTGTATATGGTGTTTGCTTTTCATTAGCGTGAAATTTGGGAAATGGTTTTGCTGTGTATATGAACTGGATGATGTAGAATGAACTGGAGCAGATCTGGAGCTGAGGGCAGACCAAACTGGAGGGGTTTCATCGGGCTGGTTTCTCCCACGTTCACGTATGAGTGTGTGCGAGGCTGTGTTTGCATATGAGTGTGTGTGTGTGTGTGTGTGTGTGTGTGTGTGTGAGGTGTGAGAGAGTGTGTGTGTGTAGGAGAGCTGGAGCAGGCATATGAGCATCGCTCCACCAGATGGTTGTGTCTATGTGTCCTGTCTGGTTGTGTCGTTTTGTCTATGTGTCCAGTCTGGTTGTGTCTAGTTGGATTGTTACTGTTACTAACCAAAACATACAGTGAACAGCTGTTTTACTGGACTCTGCTGAAAAGGCTGCTGATTTATTACTTCACGTGGTCCTGTGGTGTTGTTATGGGGACATGATTGTGTTGTTTGTGGATGTGTTTTGGTTGTTGTTTGTGGACCTGTCTGTGTT
Organism: Brachyhypopomus occidentalis; assembly: GCA_020368025.1. Classification (NCBI taxonomy): domain Eukaryota; kingdom Metazoa; phylum Chordata; class Actinopteri; order Gymnotiformes; family Hypopomidae; genus Brachyhypopomus; species Brachyhypopomus occidentalis. Next base: position 4,721,550 of record JAGXOD010001351.1, on the reverse strand, counting down.
ATGTTTGGATATGTTTGTGTTGTTTATGTTGACTTGGGTGAAGCTGGTTTTGCCCCAGTGACCAAGCACATCCAGCTGCTATTACACTAAATAAAAGTAAAAACACATTGTTGTGTTAGAGTCACAGTCCTTCCAAAGGAAACTCCCCGAAGGGCCACTGTGCTGTTTTGGTGTGTTAGCAGAGCTACGGGCAGCCACACACTCTTTAAGAAACCATCCTAAACCCAGTGTCATCTATTGACCGTTCATGCGGGTCTAATTGCTGTGCCTGATTGTGGTCCTGGGCTTTAGTTGTATGTGGTTCTCTTTATTAGGGCAGCTGAGTCAAGACTACGTCTTTGCCTTGTGGCAAAAATGCCCACACGCATGAATCCAGATGGCTTCTCTGTGCTCTGCAGCTTTCTGTCGAGGTGATGAAGTGATGCTCTGTGCATGTCGTTGCCCTGAACACCTGCCTACCAGCTCGGACAAAGCACACACTGTACCTACATGCAGACTCACATTGGTCTGTGGCATCTCCCTGTCTTTCTGCCTACCTCTTCTCTCCTTCTCTCTCCCTCTCTCTTCCTCTCCCTCTCTCCCTTCCTCTCTCCATCTTTCTCTCTTTCCATCATTCACTCTGTTATTTTGACCCCCTGTCCCCTTTTCCCTGTGTTTCATCACCGTCCCATATGCTGTCCTGCAGGTTCTGCAGTGCTGTTTGCTCTTGGTGTTTTTTTATCCGTAGTTCTGCATAAGAAGGTGGAGGCAGGAGGAAGGTTGTAGCAGTGCCAGGGATCAGTCATGGTGCATCTGTAAATAGCGCAGTGTATCTGAGCACACTGAGCTGTCTGCCACACTCCCTTGCACCACACGGGGCCACACTCCTCTACACCACACGGGGACACACTCCCCTACACCACACAGGGCCACACTCCCCTACACCACACAGGGCCACACTCCTCTACACCACACGGGGACACACTCCCCTACACCACACAGGGCCACACTCCCCTACACCACACAGGGCCACACTCCTCTACACCACACAGGGCCACACTCCCCTACACCACACAGGGCCACACTCCTCTACACCACACGGGGACACACTCCCCTACACCACACAGGGCCACACTCCTCTACACCACACGGGGACACACTCCCTACACCACACGGGGACACACTCCCCTACACCACACAGGGCCACACTCCTCTACACCACACAGGGCCACACTCCCCTGCACCACACAGGGCCACACTCCCCTACACCACATGGGGCCACACTCCTCTACACCACACGGGGACACACTCCCCTACACCACACAGGGCCACACTCCTCTACACCACACGGGGACACACTCCCCTACACCACACGGGGACACACTCCCCTACACCACACAGGGGCACACTCCTCTACACCACACAGGGCCACACTCCCCTGCACCACACAGGGCCACACTCCCCTACACCACACAGGGCCACACTCCCCTACACCACACTGGGCCACACTCCCCTACACCACACAGGGACACACTCCTCTAAACCACATGGGGACACACTCCCCTACACCACACGGGGACACACTCCCCTACACCACATGGGGACACACTCCCCTACACCACACAGGGCCACACTCCTCTACACCACATGGGGACACACTCCCCTACACCACACAGGGACACACTCCCCTACACCACACGGGGCCACACTCCTCTACACCACATGGGGACACACTCCCCTACACCACACTGGGCCACACTCCTCTACACCACATGGGGACACACTCCCCTACACCACACGGGGCCACACTCCCCTACACCACACAGAATCAGAATCAGAATCAGAATAACTTTATTCCGCCAAGTACGCCAAGCTGTCTGCCACACTCCCTTGCACCACACGGGGTCACACTCCTCTACACCACACGGGGACACACTCCCCTACACCACACAGGGCCACACTCCCCTACACCACACAGGGCCACACTCCTCTACACCACATGGGGACACACCACCACACAGGGCCACACTCCCCTACACCACACAGGGCCACACTCCTCTACACCACACAGGGCCACACTCCCCTACACCACACAGGGCCACACTCCTCTACACCACACGGGGACACACTCCCCTACACCACACAGGGCCACACTCCTCTACACCACACGGGGACACACTCCCCTACACCACACGGGGACACACTCCCCTACACCACACAGGGCCACACTCCTCTACACCACACAGGGCCACACTCCCTGCACCACACAGGGACACACTCCCCCTACACCACATGGGGCCACACTCCTCTACACCACACGGGGACACACTCCCCTACACCACACAGGGCCACACTCCTCTACACCACACGGGGACACCACACCACACGGGGACACACTCCCCTACACCACACAGGGGCACACTCCTCTACACCACACAGGGCCACACTCCCCTGCACCACACAGGGCCACACTCCCCTACACCACACAGGGCCACACTCCCCTACACCACACAGGGCCACACTCCTCTACACCACATGGGGACACCACACGGGGGGACACACTCCCCTACACCACATGGGGACACACTCCCCTACACCACATGGGGACACACTCCCCTACACCACACAGGGACACACTCCTCTACACCACATGGGGACACACTCCCCTACACCACACGGGGCCACACTCCTCTACACCACATGGGGACACACTCCCCTACACCACACTGGGCCACACTCCTCTACACCACATGGGGACACACTCCCCTACACCACACGGGGCCACACTCCTCTACACCACACAGAATCAGAATCAGAATCAGAATAACTTTATTCCGCCAAGTACGAGGAACTTTCCTTGGTGAGAGCTCACATGTATGACATACACAAGCACACAAGACTGTTACAATAACACACTAGAAATATGAAATACAATAAATATATATTGGATATGTATAAGAGCCTGTGTGTATTTGTTATATATATATATGTAAATATTATGTATGGTGAATAAGTGGCTGTAGATATTATTTACAATTTACAATTACAATAACTTACTATACAGAATAATGCAAGTGGGCAGCAGTGTTGGTCAGTGCAGTGAGTTCTGTACATATTGAGTTTAGCGATCAGAAATACAGTTCAGTTGAGGTGCAGGATGTCACTGTGGTGAGCACTGTGGTTGAGGAGAGCTACAGCTCTGGGGAAGAAGCTGTTGGCGTGTCGTGTTGTGCTGGTTCTGATGGACCTGAGTCTTTTACCAGAGGGGAGGGTATCGAAGATGTGATGTCCAGGATGAAAGGGGTCAGCTCTGATTTTGCCACAGGGCCACACTCTCCTACCCTACACCGGGCCACACTCCCCTACACCGGGCCACACTCCCCTACACCACATGGGGCCACACTCCACTACACCACACGGGCCCACACTCCCCTACACCACACAGGTCCTCCATCATCCACACATTGCCCTCACTTGTCCACACAGGGCCAAACTCCTTTACACCACACAGGGCCATAATTCTTCCACAAAGCGTCCTCACTTGTCCACAAAGGGCCAACAATCGTCCGCACAGTCTGCTTGTCTGAGAATTGGGTTAATAACTAATAAATACAAGCATGCAAAGAGCAACACACACTCCTTCTGGGAGTACCATAATTCCTCACTGTGTAAACAATGATATGTAATATTCACAGATGTTTTATGCACTTTTCTGCTTTTGCTGACTCACTCTTCAGTTCTGTTCAGGTTCCCCTGTGGTGAATGACGCCAGTGATCTGTGGGGTGTTTAGGATGCTGATGTTCTGTTTATAATGGTGTTCGAACTGCAGTCAGAAAGGTCAGTACGGGTTAGAACAGGTTAGTATGGGTTAGTGCAGGTTACTATGGGTTAGTGCAGGTTAGTACGGGTTAGAATAGGTTAGTATGGGTTAGTGCAGGTTACTACGGGTTAGTGCAGGTTAGTACGGGATAGAACAGGTTAGTATGGGTTAGTACAGGTTAGCACGGGTTAGTACATATTGGCACGGGTTAATAAAGGTTAGTATGGGTTAGCACAGGTTAGTACAGGTTAGCACGGTTAGTATGGGTTAGCATGAGTTAGTACAGGTTAGTACAGGCTCTCCTCAAGATCCCAAACAGCTCTATAACATTCTTGCACATTTGTTATGTATTTATTTATTTTAATTTACTAATACCGCACAGTGATTCAATTCTTCATTTCTTCAAGCATGTGTTTGAGACTCCCCAAAAGTGTTTGGTAGCCATTTTGCAGGTGTTGCATTTCATTTTGCAAGCCACTTCCCAGACACCCCTGCACTCTATCTGGTTACATTTGCGTGCATGTGCAGACCTAGGAAATTCAAATAAATCATAGTAAGATACGTGTGCTGAGAAATCTCATTACTAACTTAAAATCCAGTTAAATCTGTCAGATTTCTTAATCCATTCTGAGAAATTGGAATATGATGTTTACATGATCACATCAATTAGATAACTGCAGAGGAAAGTGAAGATGAAGGTGAGCATTCTGCTCTCAGTGATGAAGAAAGGACGCCTCACGTCCATCGTAGGGAAGTGGTTTGGATTTCTGATTGAATGTCTGATTGAATGCAGTTAAGCCTAAAATACCAAATATGCTGATGTGCCGTGCAAACAAAGTACATTTAATTGATGATTTGAGTCATTTGCATACTCTGTGCATGTATATATTCACTATGGCTTTTGTAGGATATTCTTTAAAAGCTGCCATGTATGTTATAAAATTTTATGCCGCAATAATTACTGAGATTGATAGAAACATTTATTGTGATAAACATTTTTGCCATATTGACCAGCTCTGGTGTGACACCATTGTTTTTATGAGGCTCTTTGTAATTATAATGTAACAGTTTGGTGTTGTTGCTCCTGATTGAGCTCAGACCCTAATCTGAGCTCAGCCCACCTAAACACACATTTGTAATCTGACCACACATTAAAGTCCAAGCAATTTATGTAATTGTCAGAAATGTGAAAGACATGCCCACATGAACTTTTCCAAGGTATTGTAATTGACATTTCAGCCCACATGTGATTGTCTACCGAAGCTCTTTGAACAGCTGCACAAAAATAAAACAAGGGAGAAGATAAAGAGAAAGAGCCTGGAGAAAACCCACAGTCATGTTCGGCTAAGGCCTGCATGGCTGCTCCTTTGCAAACACTTACCCACTCGTCCTTATGAGGGCATCTTATCAGCTCAGCCTAATGAGGGCATCTTATCAGCTCACGCTTGTGAGGGAATCTTAATAATGCATCCTAATGATGCCATCTTGAGAATGCTCTTTATAGACTTCAGCTCTGCCTTCAATACACTCATTCCAGACAGACTGGTGTCCAAACTCACACAACTAGACTTCATACAGCGTTGTTGGGGAAACAGCCTCATCCTCAACTCCTGAAAACCAAAATAAATAATAATAGACTTTAGGAGAAAAGGCACAGACTCCACGCCACTTATCATCAGTTCCCTACTTCAAATTCATGGATGTTCATATCTCAGAAGATTTTTCGTGGACCACCAACACCATGGCAGTAGTGAAGAAGGCACACCAGAGACTTCTGAGACCCCCAGAGAATTCTCAAGAAGAACAACCTTCAGGAAAAGTTGCTGGTGTCCTATTACCACTCTACCATAGAGAGCGTGCTGACGTAGTGCATATCGACATGGTACAGCAGCTGCTCAGCGCAGATAGTAGGTGTCTTCAGCGCAGATAGTAGGTGTCTTCAGCGCAAATAGTAGGTGTCTTCAGCGCAGATAGTAGGTGTCTTCAGCGCAGATAGTAGGTGTCTTCAGCGCAGATAGTAGGTGTCTTCAGCACAGATAGGAGGTGTCTTCAGCGCAGATAGTAGGTGTCTTCAGCGCAGATAGTAGGTGTCTTCAGCGCAGATAGGAGGTGTCTTCAGAGAGTCATAAACACGGCCCAGAAGATCATCGGCTGTCCACTGCCCAGCCTGGACGACCTGTCCAGCTCCCGCTGCCTCAGCAGAGCAAACAAAACTCTGACTGACCCATCACACCCTGGACATCATCTGTTTGAACCGCTTCCCTCTGAAAAACATTTTAGATCAATCACATCACTGACAAACAGACTGAAAAATCAGTGCCATACACATGGCCAAATACACTCAGTACACCGGGCTGCTTAAATACATGGCACGTTCTCTGCCTACATTTCTATTGTTTGCACTATTTAGCACTATGTATAGACGTGTAAATGTGTATATATGTAGATATGTGTATAGGTATGTACATATAGGTATATAACAAGTATTCTTGCAGTTCTTTTCTAAGTAACTCTGGGTTATTTATTGGATTTACCTCACTGCCCCCCTCCACCCTCTTTTGTCATACAGCCTATTGCTTAACATTTGTTTGTCTTTTCTTCATTGCTCACCAGCTTAACCTCAGCACAACTGAACTCAAGTTTCCATTGTTGCAAAAAATGTTGGACACTGAAAATCTTTGATCAAAAAGGCCAGAAATTAGAAAAACTGCTGAAAATTCTGACTGAAAAATATAATATATTATTATATTATGATATACACACACACACCATTTGTTTTCTTTCCTGTGAAGTTCTGCCCAGCAGCCTCTGTTGATTGTAATATTCTGGTTCATGGGAGCTCACGTGGTGAGTGCAGGCTCCTGCTGTTGGCTACAGTGTTGGAGCTCACATGGTGCTCACGTGCTGAGTGCAGGCTCCTGCTGTGAGCTACAGTGTCGGAGCTCACGTGGTGAGTGCAGGCTCCTGTTGTGAGCTACTGTGTTGGAGCTCACGTGGTGCTCACATGGTGAGTACACACTGAGCTACAGTGTTGGAGCTCACGTGGTGAGTGCGGGCTCCTACTGTGAGCTACAGAAAGCCAGCCATTTGTTTTCACTTATCTCAGCCTGCTCTGTAAATGTCAGACACAGAATTCCTGGCTGTCTCTTCTCTCTGTGGCTGGTTTGTGGTCCACGATTTGGGTGAACTGAGCTGTGGTGTTGCTGGTGTTGCTGGTGGTTCCCCCCAAGAAGGCCCTCTCTCCTCTGGGTGTGGCTCTCAGCAGTCGCCTGACTATTCGGGTGCTGTGGGTTACACAATCTGCACCGGCCTCTCCTCTGCAGAATGAGACCTTTGGACATTTTGCTTTAAATGATATATATTGAAGAGCAGAGGTGAGAAGCACTGTTCAAAACTGTTGGAATTTTTAGTTTCTAGCAAATTGAACAAGATGTCTAGTGAGAAGTGCACATGCCAAGACAACGTCAATGTTTTCTGACTGAACATCAACATCCTGCTCAAAATCTACATTTGTTGAGGTTTTGGTGAACATTTCCTCCTTCACAATGGTCTGTCATGTGCACAGCACATGTGCCTGTGCATCACAATCCAGATGAGACCACAGTCCAGATGAGGGTCTCCGCCCCCCAAGGAGATGATACTGCAGAGCTGTATAGCTCACTCCCCCCAGTACAGCTCCCCTCCAACACTCCTTGTGTGTTTGGGAGGTCTCGTTAAACACTGGAGCCTAATAAAGAATCAGGCTGCACATCTGTCACACTGCTGGGCTTTAATTCTTTGAATTTCTGTCCAGTTTACTCAGAGACAAGATTTAGTATGATGTTTGTTTTTAAATGGCTCAGCCTAATGGAGAGGTTTAGGAAAAGATGTGATAAAGTGAACAGGCTTTGTGTGTTTATTACTAGAAAACACCTTTGTGTGTATGTTACCAGAACACACCTTTGCATTTTGATTTATAATTTAAAAGCTGAGAAATTTGAGAAGCTCCAACAGAATGTAGATATTGAATGAGGGGGTAGGATGTGTGAATGAGGGGGTAGGTTGTGTGAATGAGGGGGTAGGTTGTGTAAATGAGGGGGTAGGTTGTGTGAATGAGGGGGTAGGTTGTGTGAATGAGGGGTAGGTTGTGTGAATGAGGGGGTAGGATGTGTGAATGAGGGGGTAGGTTGTGTGAATGAGGGGTAGGTTGTGTGAATGAGGGGGTAGGTTGTGTGAATGAGGGGGTAGGTTGTGTGAATCAGGGGGTAGGTTGTGTGAATCAGGGGGTAGGATGTATGAATGAGGGGTAGGTTGTGTGAATCAGGGGATAGGTTGTGTGAATCAGGGGGTAGGTTGTGCAAATGAGGGGGTAGGATGTGTGAATGAGGGGTAGGTTGTGTGAATCAGGGGTAGGTTGTGTGAATCAGGGGGTAGGATGTGTGAATGAGGGGGTAGGATGTGTGAATGAAGGGTAGGTTGTGTGAACCAGGGGTAGGTTGAAGTCACATTATGAATTTCAGTGGGACCTTTCTCACATTTCTGATATTTCCATCCTATCAAACCTAGAATGGAGTGTGAAAATAGCTTGTTTGTATTTTAAACCATATTTAAATGACATTTCAAGTGCTTTTAAACTCTTTCTCAAAGTGTTTATCTCCAACGTGGGCAGCTGTGCTCTGGGTTTTTATTGGATTTTCATCAAGCCGTTCTCCACCCTCAGCATTTGAACTAAAGATCCTTTGAATGAAGAAAGATGGATTTTCCCCCCGTTAATTGGTCTATTTTGCATTTCATCTCCAAGGACATTATTCTCACATGCCTGCTTCATAAAGCCTACATTGTTTCATTTTTAAACTGATTGAAACTGAATAACAAAAAGACAGAATGGGGGGTAAAGTGCCTCTCTCCCTCCTACTGGGTTGTGCTAAACCACTTATTTTGAGCTAAACTGGATTATATACAAAAAGCTTGAATTCCTCAGCATGCTGCAGAAGGCCACTGTGACCCCCAGACACCCCCCACCCCCGACAGTGCCAGTGACCTCATGTTTTAAAGAGCCTGCCGTTGAACACTGGCTTTGCTATAGGGATGAACGGGTTAGTTTGTGTGAATGATGCAGACGTGTTGGAAGGATTTGGGGTTTTGGCCCATTTGACGTCTCTTACGGTTTATGATGTTTGCCTTGTTTCATGCTCACTTTTGAAGCTGCTTGAGTGTATAGTGGATGCGGGCATGTGAGTTCTTATTAAAGGATCTGTATGTGATGCTGTCCACAGTCTTTACAGTGACAGTTTCTACCACAGACAGAAGTCAAAGTCAATTATTTTTACAGCTCGTTTTACAACAAAGGTGTCCCAAAACAACTTTACACATGTCCAAGTCTAAGAGCAGGAGGTAGAACCCTTGAGAAGAGCCAGGACTCAACAGGGGAACTATGGGTATTTTATAATGAATATGAAATTTAACAGAGAGACCATGTAAGAGTAATATGATAAAACCTTCTAGTTCTAGTAAGAACTCTGAATGCAAGGCGTATTACATCAAGGTTAATTACATAATGAGAGAGAGTAGTCCTGACAGCTGGGGGCCTAATACAAGCACTTCTGTTTGGTCAGGATGTCTCTCAGCATCCAGGATGTCCTTTACACATTCCTCAGTAATATTAAGATGATATTTATCCTGTGGTGTGGTACATGTAACTGAGTAATATCAGAGTGTCTGTGGAGAGTAGCTCAGAGACATGACACTGGTGAAGCCAACAACAGGTGATTAACTACTTTGATCAGCGCTGTCTCTGTACTGATGATGAGTCCTAAACCCTGACTGTAGGACTTCATGTATCTGGTTCTGATTCAGGTATGAGCTTAGCTGCTGCGATACAGCTTTTTCTAAGATGATGGAAATAAAGGGAAGGTTTGAGATTGGCCTGTAGTGTGATATCTGATATGGGTCAAGGTTGGCCTTTTTGATAAATTGTCTGATTATTACACATTTGAATGATTTAGGTACGTAGCCAATGTTCAAGGAGGAGTTTATTACATTTAGCAAAATACCAATTACTCCAGGTAGAATTTCTTTGGGAAAGTGTGTGTGCAGAGAATCTAGTTTGAGTCTGAGATGAAAAATGTTAGTTCAGACTCTTATATAGGAGTAAATGATTGAAGGGCCTTATAGTGACTGTGACCATGAGACAGATAGTGACTGTGACTGTGAGACAGGTAGTGACTGTGACTGTGAGACAGGTAGTGACTGTGAGATTTGGTGAACTTCCAAAACCCCACCAGAACTGCAGATTCCAACACTGCACAAGCAATTTCAGTTGCATGTATGTATGAAAGGTGCTATACAAATAAAGCTTATTATTATTATTATGACTGACATGCAGTCCTCCTGGGAAACTGGGGGATTACACCCCATTAATACTGGGGGATTACACTCCTATAAAACTGGGGGATTACACTCCTATCAGACTGGGGGATTACACTCCATTAATACTGTGGGATTACACTCCTATCAGAATGGGGGATTACACTCCGATCAGACTGGGGGATTACACTCCTAGAAAACTGGGGGATAACACTCCGATCAGACTGGGGGATTACACTCCTGGTACTCTGTACCCATTCTAATATTCCCAGGCAGCTGTAGGGTCAGCCGTATTGTGTGTGTGCATATGTATGGCTCAGAGTTCCCTGCATTTCTCAGACCCAGGCAGTTTAGTTGATCTTTTTATGAACCTTGGTGACAGGTTGATAGTCCTCCTGCATATGGGAACTTTTTCATACATGCATTTGCTTACTGCCACAATCTCTGCATGTGTGCTGGGGGTTATGGTTAGGTGGTCAGGGTTTGGGTTTGGGGGTTAGGGTTCTGTGGTTTTGTCATCTAGGGTTAACTTAGGGTTAGGGTTAGGTGGTTAGGGTTCTGTTGTTCAATGGTATTTGGCTTGTGATTCACTATGACTTCTTTCAGTGTGACTGGATTCCCTACAGTGGGTACACTGCCTTCCATTGAACATCTGTTTCACTATAAGTAGTGTATGCCCTTGTTTGGCTGTATCTCTGTAAACAGAAGTTTTGCTATAGGGCAGGTGCTCACTGTATCTCTGCTGGACTGGAGAATATGATTAAATAAGAGTTAGGTGGCCTGTGTAAGAGAGGGGTTTTCTCTCCCCTCACTGGAGCTAACTTCACACTCTTCCTCTCCTCACTGAACCAAATAAATAGCTACAGACAGGAGAAAATCAAAACTCTTCCTTCAAGATAATTTAACAAAGTTTTAAGAAACTCTTGCTCACTTTTACACTGGTCTAGAGATGCAGCAGACAGAAGAAACTGAAAAAAAATATTTCTATCATTTATTGGCCATCCAGGTTGTGTTACAAAGTAGTGACAATGGCTGTGAATAATGAAATTAAAGAGAGAAATAATACAATAATACAGAATCCGTCTGTACCATGGAAGCATTTGAATATTGTGTTCCTTGTGTGTTCCTCAAACTTGAGTAATAAAGGGTGCTTCTTGATTTTATACACTGAATGATGTAATGGAGAAATCTGCATGCCTGCAATCCAATAAAGATGGAGTGCTCGAATGCTGGTCTAACTTTGCTCACTTTACTGTTATGTAATTATGTAAATGCCCTTCAGTTTCATGTTTGACTGTAGTTGTCAGATTACAGACAAGATGTGAAGCAGGATTAAGTTCAAATGGTAGAAAATTACAATCCAACCATAAAACCGCTTTGGCTCCCTCCTCTTAAAATAGTTCTCTTTGCTGTTGCTTTGTTTGTAGTCAAATAGACATTTTGGCTCAGTTGCTTTTCTTCTCTGTGTGTTCCAGAGGAGGAACATGTGCCTGCTCCTGAGCATATCTCTACTGGGCTTGTGGGGCGTCTTTCTCTTGGCCTTTCGCCTCTACTGGATGGGGAACAGACCACCACATTTCTCCAACTCCGACAACCCTGCAGCCGACTGCTCCTGTTTGCTCACCCGGGTGCTAACTTTCTTCTACCTGCCTTCCATGAATATGTGGCTCCTCCTCTTCCCAGACATGCTAAGTTTTGATTGGTCCATGGATGCTCTGCCTCTTCTGAGAAACATCAGTGATTGGAGGAACCTCCACACTGTGGCCTTCTACACCGGGCTGCTTGTACTTGCTTGGTTTGGCCTTTGCAGTAACCCAAACAAGAAGAAGGGAACCAATGGGAAGGCCCATCATGCAACGAATGGAAAGCCCAGTACTAACGGACACAGTGTTGACACGAACCACGAGCCCTCTAGTCCAGACTCGGACTCTGTGCAGACAAATGGCAATGGTATTAAAACGCACTATTTAGCCAGGACTGCTTTGCCCACAACTGAGAACGTTGTGGTCTTCTCATTAGGCTTACTGACCATCCCTTTCCTCCCTGCCACCAACCTGTTCTTCTACGTGGGTTTCGTGGTGGCCGAGAGGGTCCTTTACATTCCCAGCATGGGCTTCTGCCTGCTGGTGGCGGTAGGGACAAGAGCCTTGTGGGTCCGGCTGCAGAGCAGCTCATCCAGGAGGCTGGTGCTGGCCTGCAGTGCTTCACTCGTGTTTCTCTTTGGAGTGAAGACAGTTCTGAGGAACCAGGACTGGCACAACGAAGAGATGCTGTATAGGTCAGGGATAACAGTGAACCCTGCTAAAGGTGAGTTCATCTCTGCATGCGTGATCCTGTCAGATTCTGCAAGTACAGCAGTGGGCAGAGAGTGCTGAGTTATTTAGATATTACCAGATTTATATTTTTGACACGTAATCCTAACCCTAATCCCTAACCCATACCTAGACACATCTAACCCTAACCTAACCTCAACCCCCACCCTAACACTTAACCTCAACCCCCACCCTAACACCTAACCTCAACCCCCACCCTAACACCTAACCATCCCTAAGAGTCCAGCTTTTCCAGATTTCCCAGCCCTTTAGTACTGCCCTTCAGTCATTATTGTATTTCAAATGGTGAGAATTTTCTATAAGTGACTCGCTTACAGACCCTGTCAGTATGTCTTAGGCTCCAGGTCCCTGGCCAGTTTCAGCCCTGCTGAATAATCGTACTCTGCTCTGACTTAATGACCAGGCCTGCCCAAGAAAATCTGTAAATTATTCTGGAAAGGACTAGATTGGACTGAATAGGACTGGATAGGACTGGATAGGACTGGATAGCGCATTTCAAGAAAACCAATGTCACTTTACAATTAGCACAGGATAGGATAGGAATGTCTTCCAACAGTAAATGTGTAAATGATAAAAAATGCAATCAATTTTTCCTATTCTCTCTCTCTCTCTCTCTCTCTCTATTTCTGTAACCCCACAGCCTGGGGGAATCTGGGGAATGTGCTGAAGAACCAGGGAAAGTTGGCGGAGGCTGAGAGGGCCTACAGGAATGCGCTACACTACCGGAGGAACATGGCTGACATGCTGTATAACCTGTGAGTGAGCACGCATCCCTCCTGCAGTACCACATGCCCAGGCCAACCCACAGCAGAATCCTTGGAGATCCGCCCTCTCTCACGTTACCAATGAAACATCTCCCTGTTTTCTGCAGAGAGACCACAGAGACCTACTGGTTCCACATTAACTCCTGCACCACTGCACTGACCCCTGAATTAAGCCTTGCAGCTTTACACTGATACTTGGACTGTATATTACTAAAACATTACACTAAAACTAGCTAGCTAACCTCTTCATGTATTATGATGAAAGAATTACCTGTGGCATTTTGAATATCAGTGATCACATTAGTTGGATAATATATGACGATTCATTAAAGCACCCACAGATCCTCTGCTGTGTCTGAGTTTGGTCAGTGTGTTAAAAATGCACAAGTAAGGCAGATGTACATCTTGTGATATTGTTATTAAGGAGGGCTGTGTTATGCATCTTAGTTTAGCAGATTAACCCTATTAGATATGAGATTAGATAGTTAGATTAGTTCTATTAGATATGAGATTAGATTAACCCTGAACAGCTCTGTCAGTAGGTTATTAATGAATACTGTAAAGGACCGTGTGTGTCCTGTCACAGTAGCTCACTACATCTGTCAACATCACAAAAGGCCCTTTTGGCTCAGTAAAAAGCCTGCAGTACACATGAACACTGCAGTACACATGAACACTGCCAACTTCAGGATCGGCCCTGAATGGTCTTATTTATTTATATCTTTTTTTCTGCTGCAGGGGTCTGTTGCTCCAGGAGAACAGGAAGTTTTCAGAGGCTCTGCACTATTATAAGCTGGCCATCGGGAGCAGGCCAACGCTTGCATGTATGTCTGCTCTCTCTTTACTCACAATGTCAAGCTCCCACAGTCGGGACTGTATCCCAGCAACTGCCAGTTCAGTTGCCACTGTGTGTGTGTGTGTGTGTGTGTGTGTGTGTGTGTGTGTTTATTGCACAAATGATCCTCTCAAATCCCACTATGTCAACACTTAAAACCACACTCACTTGTGTTGAGTCCAGGTCAGAGAAACTGACTGGTCTGTTTTGCAGTGTTCAGGCATCTCTCTAGTGCACTGGGAGGAGTGGATGTCACCATAACTCTGAGGGGTTTATGGATTTGACCATTTAAAGTATTAAACATTGATTATCCAGAAAAACGTTCATATTATGTTTTCTCTTTAGTTAAAAAATATTCTACTTCTTCCTCTTTTGTTTTTAAAGTATACTAACTGGGATTTGAGTTCTTAGAAGTTAAATATTAAATACTAAGCCCCAAAGATACAAGTCTACTGTCCATGGGTTAGGGTTAGGTTTTGGGGTTAGGATTAGGGTTAGGTTTTGCTGTTTTTTTCTCATTTTGCTGTTTCTCTCTCAGCTGCTTACTTGAACACAGGGATCATCCTGATGAACCAGGGCCGTCTGGACGAGGCCAAGCGCACCTTCCTCACCTGTGCAGACATTCCCGACGAGAACCTGAAAGATCCTCATGCTCATAAGAGCTCAGTCACCAGCTGCCTGTACAACCTGGGCAAGCTGCTGCATGAACAAGGGCACCAGGAGGTGAGCTGAGACACAGCTGTTCCCTAACCCTAACTACCCTAACTACCCCCAACCCTAACTACCCCTAACCCTAACTACCCTTACTACCCCCAACCCTAACTACCCCTAACTCTTACTATCCCTAACTAATCCTAACTCTTACTATCCCTAACTAATCCTAACCCTAACTATCCCTAACCCTAACTACTCATAACTAATCCTAACCCTAACTAACCCTAACACTAACTAACCCTAACTACCCCTAACTAACCCTAGCCCTAACTAATTCTAACTACCCCTAACTAACCCTAACCCTAACAAAGATTTCACTGGGGCATATGGTACTGAAAACAGGGTCTAGTTTATACTCCTACATGTTTTTTATGTTAATGAAATTTCAATGTTCCATTTATAGGAGGCCCTGTCTGTATACAAAGAAGCAATTCAGAAAATGCCACGGCAGTTTGCTCCTCAAAGCCTCTACAACATGATGGGTGAGTAGCTTTTTCAAATTGTGGATCTGATCGCTATACCAATGTAAGGAGTTGTAAAGCCTTTCTCACTGACAAGTAATCCCAGGTTTACAAGTAACCCCGATTCGTATTTTAAAAATAACAATGCTAAATGAACAGCCATTGAGTCATTAAATGAAAATTAACATATTTATTAACCATTATATCAGATGCGTTTGGGGTTTTTTTGTGTGTGAGTATCATATATGTAAATACATTACAATACAATTTTCTCCACAGTTTGAGCAAACCCAGTGATGTTCATTTGCAAATATACCTTATGAGCTTTACATCCATCCTTCCTGCAACTGTTTCCTGCAAAAGTCTTCTAAGTCTGCTGTCACCCAATCAGCCCAGTCTACATTCAGACAGTCAACCATCAGCCCAGTCTACATTCTGCCAATCAGCACAGTCAGCCATCAACACAACTCAAGCTGAAGTTAAGGTCATTGATATGTTAAGGTCATTGACAAGGAACACTAATCAGGGCAAAAATGTAAAAGTTTTGATAGAACTCATGTATTCATGAATTCATTTAGCATGAACACAGAGGCACAATATCACATTTCAGTCTGTGGAATTTGCCTTGGGTCACTTTCAGATGATCGCTTATAGGATCTCACAGATCACAATAAAACCAACGGTTGAGGTGATGTGCTTCCATAACCTCTGACCTCTTGACCTGAACCCTGCTTCCTCTCATCACAGGAGAGGCCTACATGAGGCTGAACAAGCTGTTAGAGGCTGGTCACTGGTACAAAGAGTCACTCCGAGTCAAACCTGACCACGTTCCAGCCCACCTCACGTACGGCAAGCTGCTAGCCGTGATGGTAAGCACAGAACCTGGGACAGTACATCGTTATTGGCTGAGCAACCTGGGACAGTACATCGTTATTGGCTGAGCAACCTGGGACAGTACATCGTTATTGGCTGAGAAACCTGGGATAGTACATCGTTATTGGCTGAGCAACCTGGGATAGTACATCGTTATTGGCTGAACAACCTGGGATTGTACATCGTTATTGGCTGAGCAACTCAATCAAAGGTGGTGGATCTTGTTCCTTAAGGGCAGAAAGAGTAACTTTAGAAAGAGTTGCAGCTTTTCCTCTGAATCTTCTGAAAATCGGGCAGTAATGCCTGCCATGCCTACAGGTCTCAAGAGCCTCACAGAAACCCTGAGTAGACACAAGGCAGGAGAGGTGTGAGACGTAGCTGAGGGAAGGAGTGTGTGTTCACTCAGCAGAGGAAAGAAAAGGATGATATTTCGTTACTCTCTGGTTTCAGGGTGGCATGTTCAGGCTGCCCAGCCCTGTGTTCCTGTTCAGGGCTGCCTGCTTTCTCCTCGGTAAAGAATGTCATGTTCATTTACTGTCTTGCTGAACTATGCAAGTAGTATTTACTAAATAAATGCTTTCTGAATGGGTATCTGTTCCCTACTGGGCAGCAGCATATATGAGTAGTGTTAACACAGAACTCCAAACAGAAAATAAAAACCTCCAAAAAATGACCAACAAACTGTGAATGATACTGTTTGTTGAAGCCAGTCACCTACATTAGACTGGTTAAGTGTAATCCTAGACTGGCTAAGTCTAACCCCAGAGTAGACTGGCTAAACCTAACCCCAGAGTAGACTGACTAAGGCTAACCCCAGAGTAGACTGGCTAAGTCTTAGACCAGAGTAGACTGGCTAAGTCTTAGACCAGAGTAGACTGGCTAAGTCTTAGACCAGAGTAGACTGACTAAGTCTAACCCCAGAGTAGACTGGCTAAGTCTAACCCCAGAGTAGACTGGAGGGGTAAATGCCAGTGAAGTGAGGGAGCAGTTTCAAAGCTTGGTATTTGATTTTGAAGAAAGCATAGAGCTTACATCTTCTGTTTCCTGCTGCTGCTCTGGGTGCAGTAATAAAGCAGTAAGGAACTATTCAGCAGTACCTGGCAACCGCGAGCCAGCACTGCATCGTAGTGTGAGTTCAGTTATCCTATGATGACATTCATTCACAGCTTTAAATGTTGTCTTCAGTTTCTCCATTCTGTTTTATTTAAACATAAAGGGAAATGGAAGTGTTTTTTAAACAAAGAATAGACTGGCAACTCTGCTATTGTATGTTTTGTGGGTGGCTAAAACAGCTGTAAAACTCAATGATATCTCTGTAATGAATCCTAAATTTTACCTGTTGAAGAATAGTAAATTAGAAATTGGATTTTTGAATTAATCATATTAATATTAAATAATTGTAGAGGCCTGTAGAAGATGTATGCATTATGAGAATAATATCATTAGTTTTTTCATTATTCAATTTCCTTTTTCATTATTTCTGGAATTATTTCTGGAATCAAATCTGAAGGATCCTAAAGAGTGTTTTAGGTTAGCTGTGCCCAACTGATATTAACTGTGTCCTACTGATACTGTGTCCAACTCATAACTGTCAAAAACAATCATCTAGTATTTAAACTAAACCAGGAAAATGCTAGCCCAACCTTTCTGATGCAACACACACACACTTACACTTATGCACACACACTCATGATGGTAAGTCATAGGTCATCAGCGGTGAAATGTGGATACTTTGCCCTGCTGAGCTGACCCTAGACAACCTTGTCACACACACCCCGGGGGGTAACGGAACCCCACCAAAGGAGTGTGAGAGAGCCTCTCAGCCTCCTTATTGAACTCTGTTATTTCTGCAGCTAAGCAAACTCAGACTCCATTCATGAACTCCTCCGAAAGACCAGAACAGCAGTGTGTCTGTTGTCTCTCTGATGTCACACTCAGATTCGGGGCTTTGTAACCATGAGAGACGTGTGTGTGAGCAGCAGGGTCAGCAAGGCAGCCAGGATATTGCTTTGGAGTGGAAACCTGACTATAAACGTTTATGTTTATAGCCTAACCCTAACCCTAGACTTCATGCCTAAGAGTTAAGATTACATGGGCACGTAATGGACATGGCAAACATTAGTTTACTAACCCTTACCCTAGCACACCACTGGCCTTTAAGGTTAAGTAGCATATGTAAGATAAACATGAATATATCACAAGTAAGTGTTGTCCAGCTGACAAGCATGTTGAAACCCTTTGTTTACAGCCTGTTTGTTCACCACATGGTAAATATCGTGTGCTACTGTTTAAACATATTTTAAACCAATGCAACAAAATCTGCAGAATTATATCCACATATTTGTTTAGATATATGGAAGTGGTTCCATGGTCGCCATTAAATTCCACGATTTAAGTTGTAAATGTTGATTTATATTCTGTTAATTGATTGATGGATTGATTGTCAGGGCCATAAAGCAGAAGCAGAGAGGTACTTCCTGAAGGCCATCCAGCTCGAGCCCACCAAAGGAAACTGCTACATGCATTACGGTGAGCAACACAAACCTCTTACATTTAATGAAACAATACCACTGCATCAAGGGAATGCAAAGAAAAGAAAAGCCTATTAATAACAAACATCACAGTGTTACTCTAATTACTTACTCTAATTACTGCTACTCTAAATATTGGATTTGGTCACAGCATTAACAGCTAACAAGTCAAAATCATCAGTAGACATCAATAGACATCAGTAACAAATCATCAGTAGATTCCTGTCCTGTTTATCTTGCCAGCACCTGTGCATCTGTGATTATGCATTTTCCATGTCTGACTAGGCATTTTTCTGGATATGGACCAGATATGATTCTCACACTTTCTCACTTTCTTAACTGCTAAAGCGTTTGTGTAGTGCAGTTTCATATGTGTCTGACCATGGATCAGTTGTAATGAACAATTTTAAAAATTACGACTATGTCTCCCATCCTCACGTAGAACTGTTTGTTTGTGTTGGTCACCGTTAGCTGCCATGCATGCTGGGAGAGTTGTGTGCTGATTCTGATGCATTTTGCCTGCTGTGATGTTCTAGTGCAGAATTCAGCTTAATTCAACTTGACTCACTTCATCTGCGAGACTCGACTGTTAAATGTTCTTCCTGCAAAGCTGCAGAGACTGAATGTGATTAGTGTCAAACATATGCTATGTTTGTCCTAGAGGTTTCTAGAGGTCCTAGAGGTTTCTTAAACACAGTCCAAATCACTAATGCTAGCAGACTACAGCACATTCATCTGCTCCTGGAGGTTCAGGTTTCGTCTACAGATGGTTGGGGAGAAACGCCTGGTCTGACGTGAGTGAGGTGCAGGCGAACGGCTGCTTGAGTCACCATTCTCCCCCCCCCTCTGCTCTCCAGGCCCTGTTAGCAGATCGCCCTAAAGAAATCAGTCATATCAGGCAATCTTAATTAGACAAATGCACTTGTGAGTGTAATGTGTGTGTGTGTGTATTTGTGTGTGTGTGTGTGTATTTGTGTGTGTGTGTGTGTATTTGTGTGTGTGCCAAGGGCCGAGCGAGCTCATGAATAGAATACTCTAACTCGACACCACCCACTCTCCACTACGCACATTCTCCTCCACCTACGCTCTCCACCACCCCCACTCTCCTCCACCCATACTCTCCTCCACCCACATTCTTCTCTACACACACTCTCCTCCACCTATGTTCTCTCCACCACCCACATTCTTCTCTACCCACACTCTCCTCCACCTACTCTCTCCACCACCCACACTCTTCTTCCCCCACATTCTCCACCACCCACATTCTCCACCACCCACACTCTCCTCCACCCACACTCTTCACCATCCACACTCTGCACCACCCACACTTTCCTCCACCCATTCTCCACCACCAATACTCTCCACCATCCAATTTCTGTATCATTTTGCTCCTTGTCAATCCATCTCTCTCCCTCTTTCCTGGCTTTATTTTTCCCTCTCACATACTCTCTTACTCTCTCCCCTGTCCCTATCTCTGTTCCTCTGTCTCCTCTCTCCCTTTCTCCCTCCCTCCCTCTCTCTCAGGTCAGTTTTTGCTGGAGGAGTCCAGGCTTTTGGAAGCTGCAGAGATGGCAGAGACTGCTGCTCAGTTGGACAGTGAGGAGTTTGATGTGGTTTTCAGTGCAGCTCACATGCTCAGGTGAGACTCCATATATTCAGATGCATGTTCATATGGAAATACAGGGGTGCAGAAGACAAACATGAGGACACTGCAACATGGGGACACTGCAACATGACGACAATTCACAAGAACTAATACACAATGTTGACACTTCGATGAGCATTCCATGTACTTATATATCTAGCTCACAAACACACATGCACACTGTCACTCTGAGACAGTCATTAGTATACTCAAACAGCTCCAGTACCTCTGCTTCAGTTCTGTTGTTATAATAATCCCCACACTGCTGTGGTTATAATAATCCCTACCCTCCTGTGGTTATAATAATCCCTGTACTGCAGTGGCGATAATAATCCCCACACTGCTGTGGTTATAATAATCCCCACACTGCTGTGGTTATAATAATCCCCACACTTCTGTGGTTATAATAATCCCTGTACTGCAGTGGTGATAATAATCCCCACACTGCTGTGGTTAAAATAATCCCCACACTGCTGTGTTTATAATAATCCCCACACTGCTGCATAAGCACACCAACTTTCCAAAAACGCTGCCATATTACCATGGTAACCATAGTGCCATACTTCCTCTCTCCATCACCCAGGGCTCCATTTAATGTGTCCTTAAAAACTTATCCCTAACCCTCAAAACCCTAAACCCTAACCATTAGGTTAAAGATCAACCGTTATTCTGATCCTTTGTGAGTTAATTGTGAATATATTCTCTACATTTTATCTTGGTGTTATTTAAATACAGTAGTTAATACCCTTTTGTTTTTGAAGTACTAAAGACCTGTCTTGGGGTTGGGGTTGGTGTCCATGCTGTTGTCGGTGATTAGACACTTGTCTGGTGATTGCAGTCTCAGGCTCTGGCATGCAGCGTGTGTTTGTGCTCATTCGGAGCTCAGGTTCTCTAGATGTTTGTCTTGGAAGGTGCAGCGGAAGGAGTTCGGGTGTGGGTGGGGGTGGGGTGACTGGAGAGAGGGAGGGGAGCCCTGCTGGGCCGGGTGGAGGGGGTGGGGGGGAGAGGGGGGGGGGGGGGGGGGGGGGGGGGATGAGATGAGGGGGTGAGGTGGTTTAGATGTGAGGCTCTCTCATTGCTCTCTGGGGCCCTCCCACTCACCAGGGTTGTTTCCTCAATATCCATTCCTTAGTCCTCGCTACTTATTCCTAACTACAGCCAGATGGAATGGCTGGAGCACTGAGGAGACAAGTGATAAGAGTCTGGGGAATTGTCGCTGGGGAATTGTCGCTGGGGGTTTTCTTCATTCATTTGTTTTCTTCTTTCTGATAATGAGAATCAAAAATACAATGTAGGCTTTTAAGGGTCAGTAGTGGGTCTGTTTTGTGTCTGTAATACATGATGAGCAAAATATGTTTGAGGTGCTACAGTCATGTGATGCACAGTTACACCAGAATGTTCTGATTTGTTATGGAAGGGCTTCTATCAGTGAACAGCAGGAACAGTGACCTGTGGCAGGACAGAGAAATGCTAAAATTCAGAATAAAAATTATAATTCTGGAGCTACACACAATAAAATCAGTTTGGAGGTCCTGCTGGCTTCATTTACCTGCTCCCTTGGCTGTAATCACTCTCAGAATAGAGTTAATACCAATTATGTAGCTGTTGTCTTCTAAACAAATCCTGTCCCAACTCAAATATTGCATGATTCCAACCTTGAAGAGGCTTCTTTTCTACTGGCGGAGAAATCAGTTATGTGGTCCCCACTCTACTTTACTGGGTGAAATCATTAATGTGGCCCCCACTCTACTTTACTGGGTGAAATGGGTAATGTGGCCCCCACTCTACTTTACTGGGTGAAATGGGTAATGTGGCCCCCAGTTTCGCTCTTATCTCTGTAATATTGCCGTCATCGCCTGCATTTCATGACTGATTGTCTTTTCTGCCAGCGAGTGTCACAAAGATTCACGTGTCGTTGGATATTTAGTATCACAAAGTTCAAACTGAGTGTCTGTTAAAAAGACAGAATTTGGAATTTGTGTTTCACTTTCCAAAGTCTTAAAAATATATTCATTCATTCATTCATTATCCATACCACTTATTCCCGCTAGTCGGGGTCACGGGGGGGCTGGAGCCAATCACAGCATCTCCGGGCGAAGGCAGGGTACACCATGGGCAGTTCGCCAGTCCACCACATGGCCAACACACTCACACCTATGGGCAATCTAGAGTGACCAATCAACCTAGGATGCATGTCTTTGGACTGTGGGAGGAAACCGGAGTACCCGGAGAAAACCCACGCAGGCACAGGGAGAACATGCAAACTCCACACAGAGCAGCCCAGACCGAGAATCGAACCCAGACCGCCTTGCTGTGAGGCAACAGTGCTAACCACCACACCACCATGCCGCCTAAAAATATATATTTACTATTATATATAATATATATTATATATAAGTTTACATCAGCAAGTTTTCAAACTGAGTGAATCATGCTTTGCCCTATAAATGCTTTAGTAGTTTGCAGGAATTCTGTGAATGGTAACCATTTATCAAGTCAATATTGATGGCAAGAAATATCTCAAGGATATGATCCCTCTTTGCCAGGGCTAGCTATTAGATAACATTTATTATGTAAATTAATTACATTATGTAGGGATATTATGTAAATTACTATTATGTGTTGTTGTACTACTAAATCCTGGTGTGTGTGTGTGTGTTTTTTATCACAATAAATACAGTTGAACAGTATATTTTTATTTTTCAGTATATATTTATTTTGTTTTGAGGGGGATTTAACCGAAAGATTTCCTATTCACCACCTTCTGCAAATTACCACTGCCATTAAGCTTTAAACATTACAAATTAATACATTTTATTGCAAGTTACATAGTAAGTGTTGGCTTTTAACCAACAATCATTATGTAAATGCATTACACTATGCATTAAATAACTTTGAGAGCGATGTAAAAACCGCTGACAGCTAGGGAAATATGTGAGCAGGTTGGCTGGTCAACGTTTGGCCAGAAATATTGTGTTGCATTTGATGGCACCTTTCAACGACTCACAAATGTAACGACTCACAATTTCTTCACTTCATTGGCACTTGCAAACAACCTTTTGGCAAACAAAACCACTATTGTTGGAACGATGAATAAAAACAGACATGAGATGCCTCCATGTACACAGGTACAGTCTGAAAGATTTTCCACCAAGGTGTTGCGACCTGAAAAAATAATTAACGATTTACCAGACAAAATCTAAATAAAATGTATGCATGCTGAGCATAGTGCATCAGACAGTTTCAACTGAAATTGACCTTTCAACTGATAAGAAACTACCTGAAACTGTTTCCTATTACAACACCACTAAATGTGGAACTAAGCAAACATAGAGAGGGGTGGGGCAAGTGAGTTCATGAAGCCAATGTTTGATTCTACCATCGCCTTGTATCATTAAAAAAAATTGCATTTTGTGAAAAACTTAATGTTTTACTTACCTTGAATTTTATTTTTATAATTAATATTGGCATTATTTGTGCTTTTTATTCTTTGTCTAAAATAAAACATTATAGACATTTATTTGCAGATTTTTTCTGTTTACCATAACCTGCATTACAATAACATACACAACTTTTATGCTATAGACATTAAAACTCCAATCGAACTTGAAATGGCCTAACATTCATTGAAGTATACAAATAAACTTGCTTTGGCTTGGTCTGCAGGCTTCACGTTAGGTCCTTTGAGTATTGAACAGGCTTTCTGTGGATGTGGGGGTCAAAGGTTCCAAAGCACTCTGTTGCATTAGCAAGACAATAGACGCTAACGCTTCACAGTGAGGGGTGCGGGTCAGTGGGTCATTGGTGTGCCATACGAACATGATAATCTAGTGACATGCATGCCAACAGAATAATACAGGAACAAATAAGCAAATGCAAGTATTACACTAACCAAGAAACAACACTAAACAAATATTTTGCATTAACGATTTCACACACAATAGGTAATGCAATATGAAACTAAACAAAACGGACAATGGGGAAGTTACTGAAAACCATGTCACTGGGCACTCGATCCTAATAGGTTATTTAGTCACATTAATTTGTTGTTAATTTATTGACGTTCTGTGCATATGTCACCATTTCGAATTTTTCTTTCATTCTGCCTTTTGTGCAAGACACCATCTATTAGCAATTATTATGTGTCGGTAGCAGCTTCCTTTTGTAAAGACTCGGCTGTCTTTTGACCGCTGAGATGCACTTCTAGTGTTAAAGAAACAGGACAATGACTATGCCAACATACATCTCTGGAAGCTACAATTTGATAGGGATTTAATCTTTAAACAAAATATGGAAATGAATGATCCCAATTTGATCTGAACCTTCATTAGTGAACGAGCTGCTTGATCTGCGTTTGGTGTTTGTTTGCTCTTTCAGACAAGCCAGCCTCAATGATGCAGCTGAACGCTACTACAAGCAAGCGGCTACCCTGAGACCCAATGTGAGTACCAAACTATACACAGCTACCCTGAGACCCAATGTGAGTACCAAACTATACACAGCTACCCTGAGACCCAATGTGAGTACCAAACTATACACAGCTACCCTGAGACCCAATGTGAGTACCAAACTATACACAGCTACCCTGAGACCCAACGTGAGTACCAAACTATACACAGCTACCCTGAGACCCAACGTGAGTACCAAACTATACACAGCTACCCTGAGACCCAACGTGAGTACCAAACTATACACAGCTACCCTGAGACCCAACGTGAGTACCAAACTATACACAGCTACCCTGAGACCCAACGTGAGTACCAAACTATACACAGCTACCCTGAGACCCAATGTGAGTACCAAACTATACACAGCTACCCTGAGACCCAACGTGAGTACCAAACTATACACAGCTACCCTGAGACCCAACGTGAGTACCAAACTATACACAGCTACCCTGAGACCCAACGTGAGTACCAAACTATACACAGCTACCCTGAGACCCAACGTGAGTACCAAACTATACACAGCTACCCTGAGACCCAACGTGAGTACCAAACTATACACAGCTACCCTGAGACCCAATGTGAGTACCAAACTATACACAGCTACCCTGAGACCCAACGTGAGTACCAAACTATACACAGCTACCCTGAGACCCAACGTGAGTACCAAACTATACACAGCTACCCTGAGACCCAACGTGAGTACCAAACTATACACAGCTACCCTGAGACCCAACGTGAGTACCAAACTATACACAGCTACCCTGAGACCCAATGTGAGTACCAAACTATACACAGCTACCCTGAGACTACAGCTTCGCATTTAATTATACACATCTATACACATTTATCCTGCCATGCATCAGATATATTCAGGGTTTAAAAGTTGTCCACCATCACTTAGCAATGTAAGTTAAAGAGCAAACCATGTGTCAGTGTAGTCTTCTGAATTTTTGTTTAAAATATGTAGACTCATTAAATATGTAGACTCATTAAAGGTTGTCTTTATTTGCATTTGTTATGGTAATTCCTAGAATTTCTTGTATAGGCTGATGGTTGACACCTGGAAATCTCTGATTTGTTGATTCAGCAAACTTATGACATGCTATTATCATTGATCATCAAAATGGAGTTTCTAAAAATGTTGAGTATAGAGACGAAAAGAGGAGATGTTTAAGCAAGGATGTGAAAGAGAACAGCAATGAGCAGTTGCAGAGAGACTGAGGTACAGACTTCCAAGGTTTGGGGGCACTGAAGGATCCACCACCAATGGTTGAATGTATATTTTTGGGAACAGTAAGAAATTCAGAGTTGGAGGATCTGAGTGTGCGAGAGGGACAGTACAAGAACAGAAGTTCAGAAAGATAGACAGGAGCCAAATGATGTAGAGCTTTGAAGGTTTGAAGAAGAATTTTATAGTTTCTCCAAGAAACTATTGCAGCTGCTTGTGAACAGGCGTAATATGTTCTGCGTACTTTGTAGATTTAACCCTAGCTGCTGAGTTTTGGGTGTACTGGAGGTGGTTGGTCAGTTTGACAGGAAGGCTAAGAAAAGAGTGTTACAGTAATCAAAATGGGAAAATTGAAAGCATTCATCAACATTCTAGAGAGAGTCACTAACACTGAGCATGGAATGTAGGCATGCAATACTACACAGATGGTAATAATAATATCACTGACAGTAAAGTGAGAGGGGAATGGGTGGGGTTAAAAGATGTACTGCAGCCAGTCACCAGAGGGCACCAGACATCCCACTGCCATCCAGTCCACTTGTTTATACCAGGCCTTCCAAGAACAAATTTTTTAATTATGTAAAATGTGTTTGTGAGCTATAACATTAATTTTACCCTTCACGGAAATCAATGGCTCTACCCCACACCATTATCTCTTATCCACCAAACTTTACTGTTGGCACTGTACATTGTTTTGTAGCATTTTCCTGGCATCTGGCAAATAATGTTGAGTGGTTTGTGCATTACACCATTCCAGTCAGTGCCTGGGTTTGCATATAATTATCTAAGGCTTCTGCACAGATGCTATACAAGAGATACCCATTTCATGAAGCTCTCAGCCAGTTCTTGTACTGCTTCCAAAGGCAGTTTTAGACCTCTTTAATGAGCGATGTGAATGATATGTAAAGAAAGATAACCTATGTGATGTGCTACAAGCTTCGTTTGATCACCCTGCTCTGTGAGCAGAGTGCTATGCTGCTTTGGGTGTGTAACAGTCACAATAATCGCACTTACAGTTAATGTGGTTAATGTAACAGCTACAGTAATAGCACTTGTAGTTAATGTAATAGCCACAGTAATAGCATGGACAGTTAATGTAACAGCCACAGATATAGCACTTACAGTTAATGTAACAGTCACAGTTACGGCATTTACAGTTAATGTAGTTAATGTAACAGTCACAGTAACAGCACTTACAGTTCATGTAGTTAATGTAACAGTAACAGTAATAGCACTTACAGTAGAGTTGACTAGGACAAATCAAGGGCAGACGTTTCCCAGACTGATTTGTGGTAAAGGTCTATCTAAAGGTCTCTCTATGCTATCTCTGCATACATGTGCTCTGTGAATCCACTTTAATACAAATTGATTCTGTAAGGTGTGTTGGCAATAAGTAGTTGATGTAACAGTCACAGTAAGTTGATCCCCAGATCTCATTTTGAGGTTTGACCTCTCAGTCTGGAGTCAAATACTGGAGTAATTTATTACTTAATGCACCAGCAAATGACCACGTTCCTTTAAATTTCTCTGTCAGAATTCTGGCAGCAAGCCTAAAATTGTCTGTTAGGCTATGCTTTGAGCTCTGACTCTCGAGGGTGCAAAATATATGACCACTTTTCCTCTGAGACAGTAAATGAAGCATGAAGCAGTTCCAGAAAATGAGTTCAAGATTAAATCACAGTCCCTCACTTGCAAATAAAAATTTTTAACATATTGGAATTGGATGGAGTGTGAAATTTTGTTCATGCCAGGCTAGCTTTTATTTTGGCTTCATCCACTGTAGCAAATGTGTTTTCATGTGCAGAGAGACTTGTCAGGCCCCCTACAGGACAGAGTCAGTCACACACATTTAATTTATTTATCTGTTCAAATCCCTTTCTGCTGGAGGACTCAGTGTGCACATCATATTCTCATATTCTCATTTAAATCCTTCCACAGTGAACACTGTTCATCTTACTCTAACACAGGAAAAGAGATGATGGTTATCCAGCAGGATGTGAAGTGACCATTTCATGCGTTATTAAGCATCCGTTGGCATTAAAAGACTTAAGAGCCCAGCCACCCAGTGCGAGGCCCCTGCATTACTGAATATCAAACTAGAGAATAACGAGACTGGTTTGAGATTGTTTGGATTATGACTGTTGTGAGAGATTTAATGTTCTTTTCCCCCCAGTACCCTGCAGCCCTGATGAATCTAGGGGCTATTCTGCACCTCAATGGCAAACTTCAGGAGGCAGAAGCCAATTACCTGAGAGCTCTGCAGCTGAAACCTGATGACACGATCACCCAGTCCAACCTGCGCAAGCTGTGGAACATCATGGAAAAGCAGGGCCTGAGGACACTGGCCCCGTGACTAATGGACTACGCTTGGTGTAAAAATGCCCTCTTCCTGCTGAGGTAATTCATAGCCTGAGCAAGTCACCAAGAGTTAGAGGTTACTCCACATAAGTGGTATCACGTTTGGTACGTTTCAGAACTGCATCTTCAAACTTGAAGAACTTGTGTGGGAACCAGAGTTCTCAAAACTTGAAGAACTTGTGTGGGAACCAGAGTTCTCAGTGGGAGTGCTGAACTTGATGTAGGCCATTGGTAGATACTTGAAGTCTCTTGATACTTTAAATATGACTTAGTCAACTGATGCTTAATGGTGTTTGTAGGGCAATATTTGCCCTGAAGAATGCAAGAACTAGGCAGGAATGAGATTAAGTAGAAGCATCTTAAGATTGTGCTGCCGCAGTGCTGGACGACTATTGGTTCTTATAATTAAAACCTCTAATCTTTAAGTAAGCCTTGAATTATTTGCTCACAAGACATCGTTTTCATTTGATCCTATTCACAGATTAACAACGCAATTATTGCATTGTTCTTGCAAAATTACATAAATCTTAGAATTATAGTACAGTAAGATACAATTAGCCTGAAGGAAAATTTATATATGTCAAGATGTTTGTTCACATTTTCTAAATGTTATTGCAGTATTAAAACACTGGGTTAGGGTTAGGGTTATCCTTAACACCACTCCTCTGCTTTGCTAACAGAATGATTTGGTTTAAGACTGATTTAAAGACTGGTTTAAGACACCAATCTAAAACAAACAAACAAACAAAGGTTATTATGAGGTAATGTACAGAGCTGGTATAAATGGATGTCCAGGTGATATTTCAGGATGATGTGGACTTATAGTTCAGTTTTACATCCAGTTTTACACCCAGCTGCTACACAAGCCTCATAGTAAATTCATTAAAGTGATACTTTACTATTATGGTCCAAAGTTCTGCCTGTA
Organism: Brachyhypopomus occidentalis; assembly: GCA_020368025.1. Taxonomy (NCBI): domain Eukaryota; kingdom Metazoa; phylum Chordata; class Actinopteri; order Gymnotiformes; family Hypopomidae; genus Brachyhypopomus; species Brachyhypopomus occidentalis. The sequence goes on along the minus strand of JAGXOD010001351.1, from coordinate 4,692,290 downwards.
TGTGTTCTACAGCCTGCAGTCTGTGTTCGGTGGTGAAACATCAGCAGGCTTGTTTATTTATTTTCATATTTTGCTGATGAAGCAATCATATCTCCTCTGCTCCTGATCATTAGCCCTGTACAAACATGAACATCTTGATTGAGTAATAGCACTTTCTGAACTCAGACAGTTATTACTTGTTCAACATACATGCTTGCTTTTTATGCGTTATAATAGTCTAGATGTGCCAAAAGTGAGATTAAAGGTACGTACATACTAGACTGATAACTGGATCCTGGATATTATCATACTAGGGTTTGTGTTTGGAGCCTGTACATTATCACGATTGCATTACTTTATGACTGCAGGACTATACAAATGCCCAGTGAGAGAAAGGACCTTTGACCTTATCCATTCTGCTTGTTTTGCTAAAGCTGTGTAGTTAGAATGGATTATGGGATGTGACAGTGGTGCGCATGAGCCTATAGTTTTAGCTACTATATGACCATGTGGATTGACACTCACTCAGCCCCACAGCAAGACTGTAGCGGATTCAAACAACTCTGGAATCATGACTAGTAAATTATCACATTGAAAGCAAAGCTTTGGCAGTTTTCTAACCAAATATAAAACACGTTGCACTCATCTAACAATGCACAGCCATATGCACAGCCATATGCGCAGCCGTAGGTTTGTAAGGGAATGTTTTGTCATTTTGGAATATTTTCACAATTTGTATGTGTCTCGTATTGAAATGTTGCGATTAAATTAAATCTAGTGGGTAAAATGAAATGCTAGCAGTGCTTCAATGTTGCAAAGGAATATGCTGGCATCCTCCCCCTCTAGTCATGTGTAGGGTCATGTCTTTACATTGTTGTTCAGCATCTGGGTATCATATTTGTACATTTTCTATGAGAGTATACTACGTGTAACTAATCTCTTTGTACTGTAGTCACCTGTTCCACTCACATTGCTTTCACTTATTTCAAGTCAAGAATTTTTTATATTTTTTATCTTTTTTTTTTCTTTATATATGAAGGTCCTATTGTTTGGTATTTAGCTGATTTAATTGCTTAATTTATTTCCTTTTTATTGTCTTGTACAAATAAACCAGCTGGCACTGTGTTGTATGTCAACCATGCACTTGGGACTAGTTGATCCATTCTTTGTTTCTGAGCATACACGGTAGGACACGGTTACCAGAACCCCCCCCCACCCTCACCACTACCTTCCATCATTATTTTCAGAACAGTTTTACGTGGTTGGGTGGTGTCTGTATGGTTTATGTTGTTGGGTGGTGTCTGTATGGTTTACGTGGTTGGGAGGTGTCTGTATGGTTTATGTGGTTGGGTGGTGTCTGTATGGTTTACGTGGTTGGGTGGAGTCTGTAAGGTTTATGTGGTTGGGTGGTGTCTGTATGGTTAACCACATTCAGTCTCATTTCTCCTCACCCAGCTTCCTCCTATGGTGCTTTAGTGGAGATGGAAATCAACATGTTTCCTGGAGTAGTGAAACTGATCAGACAGCCAGTGTAATAACTGATGGAAATCAGTGAAGGAAATAAATTCTGAATATTATCATTTAGATTACTATTTTATTACAGCAAATGTATTATACATAGTTTAAAGAAGATTATAGGTTGTGTTTTATATTAGCAGAGCTGATTTTTTATTTAGAGGCCTGTGGGTCTGTATTGCTGTGGATTCTTCCTCTTCTCTGAAGTCCACTGCTGACTCTTGATACAGATGGTTAGGGTTAGAGCCTAACAACAACCCTACAAGGGTCCTGATGGGTCCTGTGGCTGTATCCTGAGTGTCTTTCACCATGTCTTTGTGTAATACAGACAGCATTTGTCCTGTCCTGTGCTGTCTCTGTCACCTTTGTTAGTGTGTGTCTCACTCCGTGCAAACGAAAAGTGAGCACCATTTGTGTGGTTTTGTCTTATCTCAGGGATTTCAGATGGTCGTTGCAGAAAAGTGCTCACTGAGCACTGGGTTTACTAAATTAAGAAGATTTTATTTTTTGAAGTTTGTTGTTTTTGTATAAATTATCAATTTGTAGCCTTTCTTCCCATTTTGTAATATTATGACAAAGTACGTGCCAGACTGAACTTTTCCTGTCACCTTTTCCATAATAAAGTTCTGCTGTGTTGCTTTTTTCCTCTAGACTCTTCATTATCATGAGACACTACAGTAGATCGCTGTGAGATTCTAGAACATTACTTGTGTATTTGGTCATATTTATGTGTTTAGTTTTGTAAATCTAGTTACTTTAGTACATCTGGTAATCTAGTAAATGCTGGAACCATACTGAGAATGATCAGTATACTGCGTAGTAGGAGCTTGTCTTAAGGTTTCTATGGAAACTACAGTTACAGTATCTCTATTTGTATGCATTACCATGAATCTCAAAGTGTAGTAAAATATGTCAATGTGTAAAATAGACACACTGTGTCACTCCATGACTGGAAGGGTCATGTATTCACAGTTGCAATCGTCATTAATGTCAAAGTCCCTCTTTTGTATGCATTAATTTGTCATAAAGGCCCAAACACAAATCCCCTGCCTTTATGTAAATATTCCCAGATGTAAGTGACATTTAGCATCTACAGCTGGGACGTGGATGGACACGCCACCCTGCTGCCAAGCAGAAGTGTTCTCCTCTGCGGTTGCAGGAGGAGAGGCTGACGTTCCTCACATGTTCCTTGCGTGGTCCTCATGTTCCTCTCCTCTCGTTTTTCTCATGACTGATCACACCAGGGGGCCGTGTTGATTTAAAACATCTAGGGCATTTTTATTAAGATGCATTGAATGCATTTAACATGGTTCACAAACCAAACATCTCTGTACATGATGGCCAGGCATGCTTGAGTGAGCAGGATGGCAAATCCAAGTCTGTACTCACTTGTCTGAAATGATGCTGCAGACTTCAGACTTTGCAGCACTGTTGGCTTTGGTGTGTTGTTATGGCGACGCAGGCTTTACAATGACCCGCTTACTTTCTACATCATAAAAGTGGTGAAGTCCAGACAATAAGAATGTATATTATTATTGTCTATATTACATCTGTTTGTTGTCTGGCCTGAATAAGGTTAAGTAGCACTGGATCCTGCCTTCCATATTAATATTATTGTCCATATTGATATAAATATTATTTTAATATTAGTGTTCATATTAATTAGTGTCCACATACAGTGTCCACATTCATATTAGTGTTCATATTAGTTTCAGTCTAGCTCCCGAATAATTCACTAGTTACTAAATAATATGCCTTAACAGTATTAACTAAATAATGAACTGGAGTTAAAGAGGTTAGATTCCTCCATCCATCCATTAACATCCACTTATCCAGGTTGCAGGGGCAGTTGCCTAAGCAAGGCTTTATCTAAAATCTGAATTCGACTTTTTGGTGTAAGTCCACGTGCTGTTACTCTGTTTCCTCATTGCTGCTCAGGTCATAAATCCACAACCCTACCTTATGTCTTTAAAAGTATTTTCCATTATGAGAGCTCCCATTCCTGGTGATCTGATTTCCTGATCCTGTATCAATAAATGCTCTTTCAAATCTGCGCATTAGTAATTACATTGTGGATTTTCTGTGTCTAACACAGTAGGAAATCATCAACATCTGTTTCCTGTTTCTATAACCCACCTGATCAGGACAAGATTGCCTTCTGCATTCAGGGGTCCCTGTAGTGAAGGAAAGGAGTGTACTGTTTCCTTATGAGCATCTTGTTCTTATTATATTGTTACATGGCATATCTGCTTGCTGTTATCAAGCAAATATTGTCAGGAATGCACAAAGGCACCATGAGTCTTTGATCTGGCTGGCAAAATCCGATGTGTCCGGGTATTCATGCAAGGTCTTCAGTGGAGCTGTGGTCCATCACTTACCCTCTCCCTCCGCACTGCACAGTGGTAGCAGATGCATGGCAGAAGCAGTACTAGGAGGGTGAATGTCTTCTCATCAGGCTGTTTTGTTTAGTTTGATTGTTTGGCTGGTTGGTTGGCTTGTTTTCCAGTGTGTGTTCTGGTTGTCAGATTAATATGGAGTGATACGGAAATTGAAAAGTTCTCAGCGGTGGAGTTTTTGACAGCATGTGGGTTACAAATGTGGGTTCTGTTTAGATATTTTTAGATATTTGCACTGTTGCCCTATGCTAAGGGCAATAATGAAAATTCAGTACTTTTTTCAACACTTTATGCTTTGCTCCTACTCTGTGAACACCATAGCTCTTATTCAGATTCAGAATCAGTGCTAAAGAGTGACACTCTATGCAAATGCCAAATGGTCTTTTCATGATGCAACTCTGCACTAACTAGAGCTGGTCTGTTCTCTGGCAGAAGTGCTGCTTGTTTTACTCCTGAATGTTAGAAATGTGTAGCCTCCAGTATATATGACAAACGCAAATCACACGTGAACATACGAAGGTTCTGCCCACTTGAGAAAGATTTTCCAGTCCTGCAGCATGACGGGATACAGTTCACCACAAATATAGCTCTGGTCACACACTGGAATATTTGGCTGAAGTAGTACGTCATCCGGGTGTCTGCCCAATCAGCACATGAGTAGTGTGTAAGAGATTAGATCGATCTACCATTTTATTAATCCCACAGGAAAATGTACATTTTTGATCATTTCAAACACAGCCACTGAAGGCAAGAGCACATGGAACAAAACCAGGAAGTTAACCAAAACAAGAAGCATATGATACCACAATGCCAGGGAGGGCCAATCGTGGCCAAAATAAATAATAATCCACAGGGATTTTAATGCCATTCACTATGTGCCTGTATGCATGGCTACTCAGTGGATAATCAAATTGGGTTCAAACTGAGAAGCGACTAACAGAGTCCAGATCTTCTTTATGAAATAACAGTGCACAGTTTGTGATTTTGCTTTAATCGGGTTCTATATCAATATGCTAAAGGAACGGCAGCCACAAAAGGCTCACATTCAAGTGTTTTAGTTCTCGTTCACTTGCTCTCTTTCACTCAGTTTTTGCTCTTTTCCTCTCCACCTGTTCCACCTTGCTCTGATCTGGACTCACGCTGGGAGTTGGGGGCATGGTGGAGATGAACCTGATTAGTCACAGGTCCACAGATGGATGGAAATACCCAGTGTCATCTGAGGAAGCACTTCTCCTCCGGCTGTGCCGACAGCTGGACATTGGTTCAGATAAAGACAGAATGGTGTTTGGAGAGAATACCAGAAGGGACGTGTGTTTTATGGAGTGCATGTGGAGTGTTCCTGAGTGTTGGGAGATACGAGTATCTCCTCTGGTGAAGTCATATCCTCCTGACATTTTTTGTAACACCACACACACCTCACTTGCCCATTTAAACTTTGTACACATCTGTGAAATTTCAGGTAATCATCTCTCTCAAGAGTTCTTGTTTCCCAAGCTACTTCATGGCCTAAATAAGTTACTCGCCTGTTATACTAGAGTGGACACTACATTCCCACTATAGGCTCCTATTCTTACTTCATCAAAGAAAAGAGGCCTGTTCAGGATTTAGGATGCATTCCACTATGTAGTTTTTCATTGTTTGAAAATATAATTTTCCTAAAATAAAAATTCCTTCAAGTATTGTCATGCAGATTGTAACTATATGTGATTCTTTCAGTGTAATTTGATAGGAATATATGCATCTACTGATAAAACTGATGATTGACAGATACAGATTTATGCAATAAGGCTGTGCTGGATAGTGGCTGGATGCTGGAATTTGCTGAGTCATGAGGTTCAGGCTTCCCGCGATGTGAGCTCCCCCTCTAGGACCTTCCTCCACATCCACATTCCACTCACTTCCCCCACAAAACTCTGCTGTTTGTTCAAATTTCTTCATTCGGTTTCAGCATTTATCTGGGGGTGCAGCTTTCAGTGACCTTTTCATCCAATAAAGAGGAATGTAACTTCTTCCAGCACCAAAACACTGAACTGATCAAAGATGTAAGGCAAATCAAAAATTTTAAGACGCAAGATGCAATCATTTTAATGACATAATTAAGAGATTAAATAAAAATGTGTCGTGCAAAAATGTGTGTGTGTGTGTGTGTGTTTCATTCTTATTTCAGCTATGGTGACAGTGTTGGACCATCAGGGCTGTGTTGCCTTTTTCAAAATCCTCTCTCCACCCTCTCCAAATTCCTCGCTCTCTCAGCTGGGCAGACTTATGACCTGACGATCTTCTTCTACTGCTTCTCTGTTCGCCCACTTCATAAATATCACATGATGCACTGGTTTTGATCACCTTTATAGGGCAGACCTTGATATTTTATCAAGATTCACTAGCAACCTTTGTTGGTCTCGTGACTGTACATTGTCAGACCAATCACTAAGCTCAACCTAAGTATATTTTATTTTTGCAAATAATTTATATAATGTCTGCTTCTGTCACCATACAGCCCTTGACTCCTCCCTTGGGCATTGGTGTGTGTGCGTTCGTTATCGTCATTCATATCACCTGTTCCTTGTCTCGTTATTGTGATGTGTTGCACTTATTCTGATAAAGTGGCAGGACTATGTGGGGATATTTTGCTGGAGTGTTTTCATATTCACCACTAATTGTGTGAACACATTTAAAAGACTTTGAATTTGTGTAAAATGGACTGAATGCCCAGAACCTCCGGAGTCCTGGACTCTGGAGTCCTGCTCGAGTAGCGTACAGTAGCATTCATAGCTGACAGGATTATTTTAGCCCAGGACAAGCGTCACAGCTCAAACAGGCAGTAGCTGTAGCACCAGACTGGGAGGATGACTGGGAGCAAGACTGGTGCTGAGAGCACAGTGAGGCAGCAGTGAGGAGAAAAGTAAGAGTCAATGTTCTATTCTATATATATATATATATATACTGTATATATAATGTATATATAATAGATATATATCTATCCTATATAGACTACAGAAACGTTATGTGTAAATGTATGTGTATATGTATGTAGTTCTGGAATCAGCTGATTTGAGCGCCTAGGTACAGAAAGCAGAGGAAGGCTTGCTTGGGCCTCCAAGAGCAGATGAATGTTGGGATGATAACAGTGCATGAATCTTGACTTTCATCAGAGCCTTTATGGCATGCGGGGATGGGAAACAAATTGTGAAAGGGGCGTTGTGTTTCCATGGTAATTGGTGTTGTGTTTCCATGGTAATTGCTTCTCAGTGGTCTGCCCTGTGCCAGTGAAGAGGCCCTAATGTCTTCCTGCCCACTGTCATAGGACCCTGATCCCTTCCTGCCCACTGTCATAGTGCCCTGATCCCCTACTGAGCACTACTGGAAAAGGTAAATTAATGAAGCAGTTTTTGTGCATCCTGCTTTCTATGGAACAAAGAACAGCCATGTTTAACAGATATTAAACATCACTGTATTCACATCACTGAAAATGTCCAATTACATGTTCATGTTTCAGTGACCGACTGCAGTGTTTTTGCAAGACAGCAAAGTGGCACTCTGATATGGTTCCATGCCTTTTCTTGGTTCCATTAACTTGTTGCTTAGCCATGTTGTAACGATCATGCCACCCCCGCTGTCTATCACAGCCTCAGTTTTTCCCCTTCCGTGTTTTTTCATTTTTCATTCCCTGTATTCTAGGCACACACCCCCCCCCCCCTCGCCCCAGTTCAGCCCCTCTTTCCAAACATGAGTTTCACCTTGTCCTCATTTTTCCATGTATTTAAATCCCTCATGTCTCCCAAGTCCTTGTCCATCATTGTTTGTTTGTCTCTCGTGATTGTACTGTATTCCCTAGGCTCGCTCTACCCCAAGATCCTGCCCTCTCTGCATTTTGGTTTCATTTCTTCCTTCCCTTTGTTCCTCTGCGTCTTACTCTGTTGGGTTCCCTTGCTGCTCTCCTCCATTGTGTCTAGACCCTTCCATCCTGTACCCCGGGTTTCTCTTAAGTGTCCAGGGTCCTTGTATTCTTAGTTGTTACCCTGCTCTCCCTGTTGCTCATGGTAGTTCATGTTTTCTTCGATTTCGTTTTTTTGTTTAAACATTGTCCTATGTATTTAATCTTCGTATATGTCGATGTTATCTAGTCTGTCTTCCCAAATATTCTGTCTAGCATTAATCCCAAGATTATACTGCCTTAGTTTGTGTTTTAGCCTGCCTCCGTTAGTATTTCGTCCATCTGAAAAAGTTCTGCCTTCCATAGGGATCCATTTAGCCCGGCTGACCCACACAAAGCCACTAAATACACTGCAACTACACATGTGGGCTATTGGCAGATTAGTACTGTACTTGTTCAACTTAACATGGCACCTCATCCTTTTGACTCACTTGTGTCTGTGCCACTCGGTGCATCACCATGACGTTGTGATAGTGATGCGGCTGCAGCTGCTCTTCACCTGATTGGCTGAGCCAAGACGGCTTCATGAAAAGGAACAAACATGTACCTACTGCAGTTTATACAGCACACAGTATAGTGTGTATGGATAGTATGCTAACATGAAATTTTTACATATTCATTAATTGTTCAGCAGCCCCTCAACCCTAGCCCAATTATATAATTCTATCTATCTCTCATATATATATATATATATATATATAATTAGAGTAGTCAATTTATGTTTTATGCATTTAAAGTGCGCATTGTATTTCCATCATTTTGATCTTTAAAAGTTAAAAGGAAAGTCTTTCTTCTCCAAACTTTGAACAATTGAACAATCAATGCAATATGAATTTTCCAGGAGCATCTGTCCTCTATAACTGAACAGATAACTGAATCCAAGTCCTCATTCCTCCTGCATTCCATTAGACACAGCACTTAGAAAGCCTCCTTTAGTTCGCACTGCTTTGCTGCTTCAGGGTGTATTTAATTTCATACGTTAACCTTTAACAGCAGTAGACTCTAGTTTAATCCTTAGTGTTGGTCTGAGAGTAACCCTAACTCTAGGAGCTCTCCTGCTTGTTGTTGCATATACTTTGATTGACTCATATTTCTTGTGTAGTGTATGTCTTTGTAGACAACGTGAAAAACTCTTAAGTACTGTAAGTACTAAAATGCATCCTGAAAATTTAAAAGGTCATGGGATTATTCATAAATTTAGTACAGTATGAATATGTTTCTATAACAGTAATGTCCTATTCACCTTTAATTCTGCTGTTAGATGTTATTTGTTGCCAGGCTGCAAGTGTACTGTAATAGATTGTCCAGTACTTCTCAACGGAGCCGCTTCAGAATAATCTTCTGTTCAGGGTATCCCTCTCTCATTCTCAACAGTCCATTACAGAACTGATAAAGATAAAATTCTCAGATATAACAATATGTGAGTGTATGTGCGATAAAACCAGAAAATATAATATTTGCACTGGATGCGAGTTCCTTCGAGCAGCCACCAAACGTTTCTTTTCTCACGTCGCTAAAACAGGACACACACGTGACCTACAGGGGGCGCTGTATTACCACTCTCAGACCCACAACTATAGGTAACCGACTGTCTATACATCTGAACAATTATAAGAGTATGTTGCATCAAAGATAACATTCAATACAACAATTTATTCTTATGTGTTAAATTATTACTACATTAATAACATTAAACATTAAACATTATAGACTTTTGATCTGTAGAACAACTGACGTTACCAGTCAAAAAGTGTTTAGTTTCGTTTCTCGGGAAATAATCATATGTTCCAGTGAGACTTCCTTAAGGCGGGTATGGTGGAGATAAGCATAATAAACTACACGTCACTACAGCTGGATCACAGATCAGTTAAGTCTGAATAGCAATGTCTCACGCAGTATCATCACATGTTTTCCGAATTATTTGTAAGAATCTAGGCAGCTTGGATTTTAAAAGTCTGGATCCGATTTTACGTCAGGATTTTACAGTGGCTGATGACGTTCTTTTGGAAGTGCTTACTGACCTCGACAAGTTTGTCGTCGTTGAGGGCAGTGAGAAAAGGGAAACGTCCGTGCTGAGTAATGACAGTATAATCGTCGCTAAAACATCGCTGCGAGTTTGTCAAACACTACCTGGGAAATGTGGAGGTTGCCAAAACTTGCACATTTGCAGGTATTTTGTGTGCGGTAACTGCAGGTTCGGGTGAGTAGCCTAAATCGGAGCCAAAATCTATATTGGTGGGTCTGACAGTTTTAATCTAATAAATTTGAAATGTTTATTTTTTATCTTAGGGCAAGATGTAAAAACTCTCATGTCTTAGATTCCTTTCATAACACGCTTATACTAAGCAGAGTGGGGCTTCAGCATCTTGAGAAGTCAGAACTTTTCCAGCTGTTGCTACAGAATGATCCCTACATACTACCAGAGGTGACTGAGTGGATATTATCAGGCTTACTGACTTACTTATCAGGTTTTTTTATTTACATTTTTTTCTGGGACCATACATTCCTCTTGACTTCACCTTCTTCTGTTATTGGTTTAGGTTTGCTACCACTATAATAAGGGGAATGGGGAACATGGAAGTTGTAAATATGAGACATCCTGCACCAACCTGCACCTCTGCCAGCACTTCCTACAGGATGGCTGTAAATTTGGCGCTTCTTGCAAACGGGCTCATTCGTTTGATGCAAATGCTATGAAAATCTTGAATGGCAGAGGACTTCACGCAGAAAACATCATCAACTTCTGCAAGATTTACAAAAACAAATATCTGATCTCTTCTAACAAGGAGAAAACGACTATTTTGCCTTGTATGGAAAAAAAGCCTATTACCAGTACAGGTTAGAACTGGAGAAAACTTGAATAGAGAGCTTGGTCTTCAACTTGGCTCATGTTTTCTTTCCTTATTAGTGTTAGTAATGTTTATTTTCTGTTCAAGGAGTAAATTCAGGGCAGGCCACCAGCAGGACAGTGAGTGAAAGTGACGTAAAGGAGATCTGCCTTTTCTTTATTCGCAGCGGATGCAGTTTTAAAGGTCAATCACTGCACAAATCATGGAATCTAATTCACATCTCACAAGAACACTGATCATTTTCATAATGTTTTACAGTAGCTCTAACAGTATTCACATTGACTTAAGAATGTTGGAAATTCAGATTGTATTTTTTTGTATTACATGAAAACAACAACAAACAGCAATGACCACCCTTAGTAAACCACTCTTAAAGAAAGTAGGTTCAGGGTTGTTGATAGTTCAGTTTTGGTTGGTTCTTAATATTCACCTTATTCACCAGAGTTATTTCTTTCATGATTTCTGTGTTTTTCAGAGAAGTGCATCCGTGTTCATTACCATCTGCCTTATAAATGGCAGGTTTTAGATAAGAATAGGCAGACCTGGAAAGACTTGGAAAATGTGGAGGAGATAGAGAGGGCCTTCTGTAATCCATCCAATGATAGCAGGTACTCACTGGTCTTTCATATGCAGTGAAATTTTTCGGAACTGAAATTTTAACTTTTATTTGAAAAAGTGATTCACTTAACCCATAAAGCTTCACTCTCAGTGCAGGGCCTCAGCAGGTCAACTTCAACACCATGATGCATGGAGCAGCACCTGTCCGTCGTCTGTCTACGGCTTCCTCTGTTACCAAACCTCCTAATTTCATCCTGACCACAGAGTGGCTCTGGTACTGGAAGAATGAAAAAGGAGCCTGGACTGAATATGGCCAAGGGGTCAGTGGCTTTTATTTTGGTTTTCTGCTGGGGCTGAGCAGGTTGGTTGGCTAACATACATTTTTATTTTACACAACTGCACTGTCATGGTTTCTAGGTGGATACAAAGCATGTAACACCTTTCACCTCTCAAGCACTGGAAAACATTTACCAAACTAACCCTCACAGTGAGGTTTCTGCCACTTCTGAGAAGCACAGTTACATACTCTACATGAAAGGTACTCTTACTCTTGATGATAAACAATGTGCAATTTTACTATTTTATTACTTTTTAATGATAAAATGTATACTCAGTATTGTGTCATTTTGGTTCTGGTATGTATTATTTACAGATATGTATCAGCAAAATATTCTCTACCAAACAAAAAGGGAAATTCGGAGAAGGCCTCGGTTTGTCTCTGCTTCAGAGGTTGACAGCAAATTGAAAAGGTATCTGTGTAAAATGGCCAGCTGAAGTGACCAATCACAATGGTGTATCACATTCATAGATGCTTAGTTGTACCCCAGACAAAAAACTTATATCTGCTTCCCCACGAGAAGTTATCATGCTTTGCCAGATAAGGCTTGACAAGCACTAATACATTTTCTTTGTCTCTGATATTAAAGCATTATCGCATGAGAGGGAGTGCTGTTATACTGAATATCAGCACAGCCATGATTCAGTTGGAGATGTGAGGCCGATTGTAGACATGACAAATAGTCCTGCCAATACAAATAGTTCTGCAACTGGACTGGGATTGGACCATTGTCATGCAACACAAACATTTTTCTGCATGTGTATCGTGTGCGTTTCCCTCCATTGTGTCTGTTGGCAGCCTCTTTTTGCAGCATTATAGCACAGACCTACAGGTATAAGGAGGAGAGATACATGTATAGTTCAAAGGTCCAGGGCAGTAATATTGTGTATCCGCTCTCATGGAATGTCTCTAGTCCAGTCATATGACTTTGTTGGAACTAACTGTTGTACAATGTTTTATGTTATGTCTATAATATATATTCTAATTTATACTAATACTATACTTATAATAGTATAATACTTATACTATACTATTGTAGTATACTATTGCTTGGAAACTGGGGTTGATAAATCATAAGACATTCTGCTGTCTGCTTAATTCTTTCCACAACAGGGAAAGCTCTGGCTCTGCCTCTGTGGTGGTTCCTGCACACTGGGATAGAGGAGCCCTACCCACCTACTCCTACAAGGTACACTGGATTGATCACACACATGTAACAGCCTGATCGATATTTGAGTTCTTTTTAAGTTCCTTCTACCTGGAGGAATTGTGTTTGTACTTACTGTATGCTGTAGTGATATCCATACCATTTTGACTTGTAATTGTAATTTTGGTTGCAGCTGGTTCCCTTGCCTAGGACAGATGCTGAATTCCTGATGATAGAGAAAATGTTCAAAGAGACTATGCCTGGCTTTGCTGTTGTCAGCATTCATAGAAATCAGAACAGCTCTCTGTGGAAGGTTTTCCAGTGGTAAGATCAAAGTTCACTTGCTTCCTATGCATTATTATTATTGAACATTTAAGAACCCTGCCTTCGCCCGGAGATGCTGGGATTGGCTCCAGCCCCCCCGTGACCCCGACTAGCGGGAATAAGCGGTACGGATAATGAATGAATGAACATTTAAGAATAATTTTCTCTAGTTCTACAAGAATTATAGAGCAATTCCCATTTAAGTTTTGTTTATATTTATATATACAGTGAGTCCAAGAAGTATTTGATCCCTTGTTGATTTTCTTTGTTTGCCCACTAATAAAGACACTATCCTTCTGCACTTTTAATGGTAGATATATTCTAACATGGAGAGACAGAATATTAAAAAGAAAATCCAGAAAATAAATCTAAGGAATATATATTAATTGATTTGTATTTCATGGAGTGAAATAAGTATTTGATCCCTTAGTATTCATTACCAGTTCTGGCTTTTACAGACCAGTTAGACACTCCCAATCAACTTGTTACCTGACCTGAAGCCACCTGTTCTCACTAATCACTTTTGTGAAAAACACCTGTCCACAGAATCTGACAGATCACACAGATTTCAAGTCTCCAACATGGGTAAAACCAAAGAGCTGTCACAGGACCTCAGAGTCAGAATAGTTGACCTTCACAAAGCTGGAATGGGCTACAAAAAGATTAGTAAGGTGTTGGATGTGAAAGTAACAACTATTGGTGCAATTATCAGAAAGTTTAAAGAGTATAACATGACAATCAACAGACCTCGGCCCGGTGCTCCAAAGAAGATTTCGCCTCGTGGGGTGGCAATGATGCTGAGAACGGTCAGAAATCGTCCTGCAACCACTCGGCAGGAATTAGCAAATGACCTGAAGGCAGCTGGGACCACAGTTTGCAAGGAAACAATTGGCAACACTTTGCGCAACAATGGATTCACATCCTGCAGTGGCCGAAAGGTACCCCTGCTGAAGAGAGCACATGTGGAGGCGCGCCTCAAGTATGCCAATGATCATTTGAAAGATGAACCAAGTTATTGGGAGAAGGTTTTGTGGTCAGACGAGACCAAAATTGAACTTTTTGGCCTCAACTCCACCCGTGTGTGGAGGAAGAAAAATGCTGCCTATGACCCCAAGAACACTGTGCCCACCGTCAAGCATGGAGGTGGAAGCATAATGTTTTGGGGGTGTTTCTCTGCCAAGGGTACAGGGCTACTTCACCGCATCACTGGGAAGATGGATGGAGCCATGTACCGTACAATCCTGAGGGACAACCTCCTCCCCTCTGCCAGGAATCTGAAAATGGGCCGTGGTTGGGTCTTCCAACATGATAACGACCCTAAACATACAGCAAAGGCAACAAAGGATTGGCTCAAGAAACATCACATTAAGGTCATGGAGTGGCCAAGCCAGTCGCCAGACCTCAATCCGATCGAAAATCTATGGAGGGAGCTGAAGGTCAGAGTTGCCAAGCGACAGCCCACCAACCTTCATGATTTAGAGAGGATCTGCAAAGAAGAGTGGGCCAAAATTCCCCTGGTGTGTGTGCTAAACTTGTGGTTAACTACAACAAACGTCTCACCGCTGTGCTTGCAAACAAAGGCTTTGCCACTAAGTATTGAGTGTGTTTCCCAAGAGGGATCAAATACTTATTTTCCTCATTGAAATACAAATTAATTAAAATATATTCTTTAAAATTATATTCAGGATTTTTGTCTTGATATTGAATATATCTACCATTAAAAGTGCAGAAGGATAGTGTCTTTATTAGTGGGCAAACAAAGAAAATCAACAAGGGATCAAATACTTCTTGGACTCACTGTATATAATATTTAGCAAATTTTGGGTAAAAGAAAAATAAAGGTACCATTGAGCCGGGTGGATATTTTCGCTGTTACCATAAAAAAAGGAATTAAATATATTATGTAAAAATCTTATGAGTTAATATATAATTTAGCACAGAAAGTTAAAATCTCATTGCATTATATATACCGCCCAAGAACCTGCTAACTTATCTGTCCTGTGCTTCAAAACCGTGTATCACAACATGTGCTAGTGCTTATTTTGATTCTTCTTTTTACTAGGCAGAAAGAGCAGATGAAGGAGAGGAATAGCGGGAGGGAGGTGGATGAGCGCCTCTTGTTCCATGGGACTGATCAGTCTGTAATCGATGCCATCTGTGAGCAGAACTTTGACTGGAGGATCTGTGGGCTTCATGCCACAGCATATGGCAAAGGTGAGAGCAGATCATTGTTATTATTGTCATCTTTAATTTTAAATCTTATTACAATAATATTAATAATCTAAATGAATCCTACGTTATTTGTAAATGTAATGTGTCATTTGTATCATCACAGAAGATGCAAGATCTAAATATTTAAATATATATATCTAAATATACATCTTGCATTTTATGTTACTGAATGCAGTTGCATTTTGAAAATCAAGACCGCAGTGTTCACAGTGTAGTGTTCAGTTATGGTCGGTAACTGTTTTCTCTGCATTTTTTGTTTCTTAATCAGGGAGTTATTTTGCCAGAGACGCCTCATACTCAGACAGATATTCTAACAATGAAAACAGCTGCAAAAGGATGTTTGTTGCACGGGTTCTGGTGGGTAGCTACACCAGTGGTCATAGTAAATTGGTCCGTCCTCCTGCATCACCTAAAGGCTGTTATGACAGCTGTGTTGACAATGAAACCAATCCCAGCATTTTTGTCATTTTTGAGAAGTACCAGATCTACCCAGAATTCATCATTGAGTATGCTCCTGAGGCGTCTAAATGCCTTATTTCATAAGACGCCTGCAATGATTCATTAGATAGCCGCATGGGTGAAAACGAAAGTTGAAGCAGGTAATCTGTTGAATCTATTCAGCACTTTGAATATTCTTTGAATATTTACATAATGCCATTTGTGGCTAATGTTATAAAATGTACATATCAACAGTTACCCCTCCTCCTCTTTCTGTCGGAAATCTACCCCACCATCTCAATATGCAGTGCCTTAACAGCGCTTGGTTTAGCTTAATTAGCAGGGCTAAACATTTGTATTTTAGTACATGACCCCATGTAGTAATTGCTCAGCTAGTTTCTGTGTCGGGTACAAATCGTTTCTGAATCACTTCCTGGATCAACAGCATGAACAGGCAAGCTTCAGGTTTCATCGCCTTAGTATCTCTATTTATGCTCTTGCAAATGGACATTTTGTTTATTTTGTTTGTTGGTTCATAATTGTATTATATTGCATTAAGAAATCAATGAGTAGCACAACATTTTCACTATTTGATGTAAAAATGAAAGTGTAATAAAATGAAGGGAATCGTTCTGGCAAGAAGTTGCATGAAGCCAGGAATCCAGAAAATCAGGAAGAGGAGAAAAGAAAACATGTTTACATGTTGTATGCAGTACATCTGCCATGTCAATTATATGTTAATTATAAATTGATATAAATAAATTATGAACTTTCTTCATCATTCGAAATATTGCCTGCCATTATCAGTGACCTATTCTGCTGTAGCACTTTTTATTTTACTAATCTGTAAAAAAGGAAATGTGAGTGAAGATGTTTACCACAAACACACTCTTGTGCTCTTTACTTTAAATGTTTACAAAGGGGCATTTTCATTCCAGCTGTTTCGCAGCTACTATTTCTGATAATACTGAAACTCACCCTGATGAGCAAGACGAATACATAATTCAGTGGCAACAGAGTGAGTAGAGAAGCCCAAGGGTCTGTCTTCAAACACTTCCTTTAGCCTTGACCCCTGAGGTCAGCTGGGAGAAGGGATCCTATAAAACATTCGAAGCTGGTGACTAACGGAACTTACCATTTATATAGCGCCTTTCAAGAACCCAAGGTCGCTTTACAATTAGCACAGCTACAAGCTTTTACGCAGTCTTGTTACGCGTTGTGTAAACCTCAGCCCCCTGGGGGTCGGAATCAGGTGCAGGAAGGGGAGAGAGGACAACACCCAAGACAGACCAGTGGGCATACAGTCACACATGCATGCACAGACACTCAGACAACTCTTTATTGGACAAGGAGAGATGCACAGTCGCACATGCTGTATACAGTATACATGTGTTGTGCAAATGTCAATATAGTCTGGCCCTCTAAAACCGTTCCAATTTTTCATGTGACCCCTTGGGAAAATTAATTGCTCACCCCTGCGCTACATTGGAATTACGGCCATATTTTGCATTTTGAAAAATTCCGCCATCAAGTGTCGGAACTACGTTAGCATTCTCAGTTTCGATTCCATGAAGCCAAGAAGCCATTCGATAGTAAATAAGTCAGAGAGCAAGGAAGTTCAACTGTTATATCATATGTAATGGCGTCAATCGTGTCTAATTATGTACTTAAAATTCTTTGTGATAACCACGGATCTATGGATTTTAGACAACTTGACAATATACTACGACAGAGCATTACAACTGATGATCGAGTATTGTTGCAAGTGCTCTCAGACGAGGCGAAATTCGTTGTTGTGGAAGACGGACAGAAGAGTGCGGCCGACACAGTGTTTAGCCCTGGAAGTCTGGTCATAGCGAAAACATTGCTGCGCGTTTGCAAAAACCAAGACAAATGCCACAAATGCGAAGACCTGCATTTGTGTCGGTATTTGGTGTGCGGAAAATGCAGATTCGGGTGAGTTGTCATTACCTTGATCATATTCATGAAGAACAAAAAATCTCATAAAACATGGAGAGTAGATCAGTAGATTTGTTCTTTTGGCTCTGTGCTTTAATTACAGAAAAGGCACCGTCAATGGTCCTTGTTAAATCAAAGTATTATTCTACTATTCTACAACAGGCAGTTTTTCATTTTCAAGGACATTTTCAACATTTGTGAAACGCTTGCCGTTTTGAATTCGTCACTTAAGAGTGACTAACAAAGTGAAGTATTGGCTGTGAAAAACTCTGATTCCCAGGACAGCTGATTCTGCATCAGCTAATGTGACTTTGTAATGTATTTGGCTAGATCTAAAACAAATGGGCTTTCACATTTCTTCCTTCTTCCACCACCACCAATCTTATCACAAATGAAATTGGTTAATGTAAATTGAAAAAACAATGAAGTGTCTGAGTCATGGGGTCAGGTGTCTGAAACTAGGTGTATCCTCTCTGTGAACTGGGTGTGCCATCAATAACAACCACAAGATGAATGAATTGTTGCTCTCAAGAAGTGCTATAATTAAATGTTCATTTCATTGCAGTTTCTTTACTGCTAATGTAAATGGTCTAATTGTGTGGATGCTATGCAAGGATAAAACGTGATACTTTTCTATAGATTGTCTCATACTGTGCTTAATATAGAGGTTGGTCAAACTTGGCAAATGAGAGAGCATGTAGTTAAATGTTTGTGGGAGTAGTCATGTGTGTGTCCTAGAGTTGTGATTGTGTGAGTGGTCAGCTTTGGTCCTGGATATCTACAGTGTAATATCCTCACATCTTGGGTGCTTCATTATCGTTTTGTGATTTCTGTTTATACCTAAGCAGGATTTATTATTTTAGTGGAAGAGTGTCTTGAATGTTAATGAAAGCAAGCTCCAACTTGGTATGGTTCAAAAATATTTAAAAATTATAAATATTGGATCAATCTACATAGTATAAATATTAAATGTACTATATTTTGCCACAGTGTATAAGCATTGGTAATTTCTACTTGTTTATTTTAAATACCCAGTTCCAGAGGTTGGAAACAAACCAGGATCAATTTGAGGGTTAAACAGAGTTGAACTCTGTGAGCCACTACAGGGTGTTGGCAAGTGGGACCCAATGCTGTGCTTATATGTGACTAGAAATAAAAAGAACAAAAGGTTTACCTGTACAGAACAGGATTAGAACCCAGGTCACTGTGATAAACCAGCACATAACTGCTGAACTGAAATGGCTTGAAAAGGAAAGGGACCACAGAACTGCTGGGGAGCATGTAGAGAACAAGACAAAGAGGAAGTAATCCTCAAAGCAGTTTGGGTGGGAAACAGTGATAAAAATGACACAAGGGGAAATGACTGCCTCTCTCAAATACAGAGTCAGATACAGCTGAAATAAATTTGAATAGCCAACTGAAAGAATAGCCAAAAGAGACCACAGAGGGAGGGAAACTTGTCCTCACAGAAAATACTTACTGTTAAGGGAAAGAAAAGGTACTACCTGAGAAGAGGGGAAGACTGAAGAGAAGAGGAAGGAGGCCCGAGAGACATGCCCGAGAGCCTCTACCTGGGTTACCGGATAGTCTCTTGGCAGAACACTGACAAAGACTCAGCAAGGAGTACTCGCTTGAGAGCGCCTTTTAAAGGCTGCTGAGCAGGTGTAGCTAATCAGGTGTGATTGGCCTGTTGGCTCCATCTGGTGACCGGTGGTGGTCTGGGGCTGGGGCCAACCCTTACATGCATCTAATCATTCTATATTATTTCAATTCCAGGACTAAATGCAAAAGGTCCCATGACTTGAAATCTCTTCATAATTTGGCACTCCTGGAAAAATTTGATCTTCAGTACCTTGAAGCGGAACAGTTATTTAATCTTTTGCTGCAGAATGACTCTTCCCTTGTTCCAGAGGTGAGATTAGCTGATTTATATAGCTCGTGCTTATGTTGGATTTGTTGTTACAGCACAGTAATGTCCTGTGGATTAACCAAAATTAAAACGTTCCTCTTAAAAATAAATGAATATATCAATACTTACTGTCCTTTATGTAGTTTTTTCTAATGCCTAAGCCTTTTGAAATTGGTGTACATTATCATCATGTGCTGATTTCAGGTTTGTGCCCACTATAATAAGGGGAATGGGGAACATGGAAGTTGTAAATATGAGACATCCTGCACCAACCTGCACCTCTGCCAGCACTTCCTACAAGATGGCTGTAAATTTGGAGCTGCTTGCAAACGGGCTCATTCAATGGATGCAAATGCAATGAAAAACTTAAATGGCAGAGGGTTCAGTCCAGAAAATATTCACAGTCTTCTCAAAATATTCAAGAACAAGCTTGTCATTGCTGGTAATAATGAGAAACCTATCCCCAAATGCACAGACAAAGGTATGGGAGATCTACAACATCTGCTACCATGGTGTTCTCTTGAAATGAACATGAAAATGCAAGCTTCATGTTTAACATAGAACAGCAAGGTTGTAGTAACACAAGCACCAATGGTTTACTCTTCCCTGTGTCTTGGATTTTGTCCACAAGTCTTTCATTGAGTCAGTAATGATATCCTGATCTTATGGTGAAATTAATTGCAAGAACCAGCCAGCTGTCATCTATTATAGTCATGATCTTATACACATATGTTCTATCTGTCCATAATTTTTTACTGTCTTATACATGTAGTACATCTAAGACAATGTGGCCATATTTTCCCTTAGTTTACCATAAGCTAGAATAAGAGAAGGAGATCATAATGAGCTGATGTCCAGAGTAAACGTTACTCAGAGTTCAGCAACAGAAAATGCTGTATGTATATGTT
Organism: Brachyhypopomus occidentalis; assembly: GCA_020368025.1. Classification (NCBI taxonomy): domain Eukaryota; kingdom Metazoa; phylum Chordata; class Actinopteri; order Gymnotiformes; family Hypopomidae; genus Brachyhypopomus; species Brachyhypopomus occidentalis. The sequence continues at coordinate 4,671,805 of JAGXOD010001351.1, read as the reverse complement.
ATACACATTTCCAACTAAGGTCTGGTTTGGTTTGTGTAGGTAGTACTTCAGGCTGTGTGACGGCACCTCCGGTTGGCAGACGGTACAGCAGACAGGCCTCCAATCCCTGCTTGAGTGGGGCAGACCACAATGAAATCTGCCTTTTTTATGTTCGCAAGGAATGTAGTTTCAAAGGTACCAATACCATAGTGGTAGTACATATGGAGACATTTCAATTTAATAATGAAAAAAGAAAATGGTTAATACAATAATCCTTTATATCCAATTATAATAAAAATCACAACCATAGAAAAACATAACCCAGAACTAAAGTACATGTAATTATTTGTAATTTTTGTGTGAAAATCAACCTTATTTCCTTCAAGACTGAGCATGAATGAGTGTCTTCTGATCATGCATGTCTCTCCATTAGAGAAATGTGTCCGCATTCATCATGATCTACCTTATAAATGGGAGATTTTAGATAAAGATGGAGTGACTTGGAGGCCCTTACCTAGACAAGACGAAATTGAAAGGGCTTACTGTAACCCAGCCAATGACATAAGGTGATGAGCTAATGACTATGTGATGAGCAATGTGCATAGTGTACTAATGAAAGTATTTGCATTATTGTTTTGCCATACCAGTATGGTGGCAAGTAATGTTGGTTATTGATGTACAGTAATTGCTCTTTTGCAGTGTACAAGAGCCAGATTGTTGCTTGTTTGTAAATCAGATGCCTAATCACTGTGTTTCTGACAACAGCTCTGGGCATCATCGGGTAAACTTTCTCACCATGACATGCGCAGGGTCACAGGTGCGTCGTCTGTCTACGGCTTCTTCTATTACAAAACCCCCTCACTTCATCCTGACCACATTGTGGCTCTGGTACTGGAAAAATGACCAAGGAGCATGGACTGAATATGGGAAAGGGGTCAGTATGGTTCATTCAGTATTTTTTTATGTGAAATGGTATAAATATAAGGTTTGTTTTCATTTAAAAAAAATCTGTAAACAACAGAAACATTTGGAACTTACTGTTAAATATTGTCTTACACAGGAGGATGCCAAAGGTTTGTCCTCAATTACCTCAAATGTCTTGGAGAATATGTATCTTGCAGAAGTTGACACTGAAATTCCATTCACCTTGGGGAATAATAACTATGTGATCTTCCTAAAAGGTAGTCAAATCTCAAGCACTGTAAATAAAGTCTTGATATAAAAAAACGTTTAAGTTCATCAGTGCAACTATTTATTTTTTTAGATATGTATCAGATAAACACAAGGTACAAGACAAAAAGAGACATTAGAAGGAGGCCTTGCTATCTTTCATCTGAAGATGTTTTGAGCAAATTGAAAAGGTATCTACAGTATGGATGTTTACCATATTATTTATGTATTTAATTTAGCTAATTCTACTTAAAAAGTTTGATAGCTGGGTCAGTGGCCTACCTATAGAATTTGCAGAAATTATAACATTGAAATTGTTACTTTTTATTAAGGTTTTCTTTTATGTTACGTTACATGATATGTTAGATAATTTACCTGAAGCTAATAGTGAGAAATTCTTGGTCTTCAGTGAAGCTTCAGAAAGCTCCAGCTCCTCCTCTGTGGTGGTTCCTGCACACTGGGATATAGGAGCCTTACCCAGCTACTCCTACAATGTACACACGTCACTTCTACAAAAAAGGAAACACTTCCATTTGTTGAAATATATATTACATCATTATAACCTGATACTGACTACCATATTAAAATTATTTGTATTTGACTTTCTAGTTCTTTTAGTTAACCATTTCCAAATAATTATGCTTTTTATTACAGACATAAACTTACTTATCCTGTAGTCTCCATTTTTTACCAGTGATTTTTAACTGAAATCTTTATGCACAGTCGAGTGTTAACAAAAATGATCCTTTCAGATTGTTCGTCTGACACCCTCTGCAACTGATTACAAAAGAGTAGAGATGCTGTTTAAACGGACAATGCCTACAAGAAAAGTTCACAGCATCAAGAGAGTACAGAATCCTTCTCTCTGGAAGGTTTACCAATGGTAAGCACATTCCTAAAAGCTTAAAGGAAGGCTCCACAGCACTGGCTCACAATGCAGGACTGCTCACAGAAGAGCTTGCAGTAATGTTTCTGAGAGTAACAGAGGGGGAATAACACTTGTGCTATTTACAGGCAGAAAGAGCAGATGAAGGAGAGGACCAAAGGGAAAGAGGTGGAGGAGCGGTACCTGTTCCATGGAACTGAGAAGTCTCTAGTAAAACCTATCTGTGACCAGAACTTTGACTGGAGAATCTGTGGTGTTCACGGATCACTTTATGGGAAAGGTAGCCTACTGTTTTAAAGCTTGATTTTAGTCAAGTACACAGTGTTCCAGATTATTATGCAAGTGATATTCTCAGATTTTTCTAAATGGAAGATGTAAAATGATGGTCAGTATAATTTTTAAGTCCTGAACCGTCCTGAAATTTTATTGAACAAACCTCCCAACGATAAACTAAAAAATGCACCATTCCAAATTATGCACAACAGTTTCAAAACATTTTATAGGTTGTAAAGAACTGCTAATCTTCATTTTTCTGAATTTGCAGCATTAACTAAAATCTTTCTGAATTTGCAGCATATTTACTAAAATCGAAAGCTATTTCAATCACAACATCTTCACAGTCCAAGTTGCATGTTATCACCTTCACAATTCTTGCATTCACTGAACTTAAGTTTCTGCTTAAATTTCTTTGCAAGATGTCAGAATAACCTCCCAGACTGCTGTTTTGATGTGAATTGCATCCCACCATCATCTTTTGCTTTAGGGTACTCCAAAGGTTCTCAATAGTGTTGAGGTCAGGGGAGGATTGTGGCCACACCATAATTTTCTTTCCTTTCATGAAAATTAGTCTTCATGTATGTTTGGGACCACTGCAACAATTTCTGCTTGTGAGCACTGGTTAGGGGTGGCCCAATAGTTTATGCACAACTGCGAGCCTCTAGAGGATCCTACACCTTTGAGGTTCGCAGGACTCCAGAGGAACCTGCAACTTCAAATAACTGTTTGCTGCTTTGTTAGCAGCTGCTCTCTTAATCCAATGAGTTTGTCTGGCAGAAACCTTCCTCACGAACCCATCTGTGCTCTGAATCAGCCACAAGTCTCTTCACAATATGATGATCAGGCTTCAGTTTTTGTGAAACGTTTTGATACTTGTCTAAGGAACCGCACTATTTGACACTTTTTGGCAGCAGAGATCCTTTCTCTTTCCCATATTGATTGAAACCTGTGGCATACTTAATAATGTGGAACCTCCTTCTTAAGTAGTTTTCCTTTAATTGGGCTCACCTGGCAAAGTAATTATCATAGGTGTCTGAGATTAATTTCAGTGATCCAAAGAGCCATGAGACACAATACCATCCATGTGTTTAAACAAAAAATGTAATCTTTATGACAAATCCAATTTGTACAATAATTTGGAACACAGTGTGTATGACTAAACTGTTATTTTTCTCAATACATTGTAATTTACATTGGAATCCCCATCACTATGTTTATGTTTTTAATGTTCTGCATAGGAAGTTACTTTGCCCGAGATGCCAAGTACTCTGATAAGTATGCGAAACCGACGGTTGAGTCAGGCCATAAGGTGATGTTTGTTGCACTCGTGCTTGTGGGGGAATTCACCAAAGGGACCAGCAGCTACCTGCGACCTCCACAGAAAAAAGGCAAACAGCACTTTTATGATAGTTGTGTGGACAATGAGCTCAACCCTGCTATTTTTGTTATTTTTGAAAGGTACCAAATCTACCCTGAGTACATCATTGAATACTCTTAAGATCTGGAAATATTAATTGGTATCTGCTGTGGTATTACTGGCTGATTCAGCTTAATCTAATTCACATAAAAAATTAAAGGCTATACAGGGCTGTTGTAATCATTATGAAAAAAAAATAATAATTTGGAGCTAAATTACATTTGTTTCTATGTATTTTTTTCTAAAGCTGTCAGCTTTAGTCACTTATTTTGACTACTGATTTAAAAGGTACTAAGTTACTAAGTAAAGGGTTTTCTACTATTGTACACCAGTTCACAATTCTTTATATTTGGTCTGTTGTGTGTTATTCATGATACTGAAATCTGAAATAAATGCCTTATTCAATACACAGTTCTACATTGCCTATACGTCTGTAGCAGGAAAACCTGAACCCAGTTAAGTTCAAGTACAATTTCTGAGGGGTGCAGGCCTTTGACTCAGGCCATCACTTGTATTGAAACTCATGTGGTGTACTGTAATTACCACGGTGCATCATTGCAACAATTGCATTGTAGCTCTTCTCCCCAATAGAATTTTGCATCTACATCAAGGCTGAATAATTAGGAGGAGCTGGACACAACTGGTCTCAGCTGTGAAAAGGTTATTAAGAAAGATCAGCTTGTGATAATTCCCCAGTGCAATCACAGTGATTGCTCCAGTGATGTTTTGCAATTTTTAGATGACATCAATTATGGCTGAGTAAAACGTTTCCTCCCATACTACTGGAGCTAATCATGGAGTCACAATGACATCTTCCTGGTGTGCACACACACAAATATTCAAAGCCTGACCATATTTTTGGGGTGTTCTTTAACTCTAAAAAATTTTTTTTACTAAGTAATTACTCAGGAATATAAAAATGTTGATAAACATAAATAATATTGGTGCTCCCAGGAGCTGTTGATGCTGTATCGTGTCAAAAAACAAACAGGCAAACACACACACAAACATTTAACTAAAGCAGAACAGAATTGTATTAGGAACACTGCTCCATGGGGCTGTCTCTGTACCTGCATACACGGCTTTGTAAACCTAACCCTCTTGAGCTAAAGTGAGATCAGTACATTTTGTTCACTGTATATTTACACTGAAACCTGTACCCTCAATATCTCGAGCACTTCGGACATGGGTGTCGTCACTCATCATTTGTCATTACAGACAAAGACGTAAGCAATTGGCAACAAAAAGAGACATACAATACTTCATTTACCTTTCTGCCCACTTACAAGCACGTGGGTTGCCGTTTTCTTCAAGGACAATCAGTCCTCGTCTTATCTCTGTTCCAGTGCGGTGAAGGTCAGGCCCACCATACCAGGGTACACTCCCATGGTGAAGGCTAAAACAAAGGCCCTGATACACATAGCCAGACGACAAACCTTTCATAGTACTTTCATAGAACACCCACAAGTGCTTTAATAGGCTTCACCATAATACTTTTCTAAAATATATAGTGCTAGTCCAAATGATTAATGTGGAATAACTAGACATGTTAACGTTTTAAAATTACACCCCTATATTTTGGACTTTCCCCAAATCAAATAGACACTCCCCAAGTACTGTTGGAGAAGCTGGAAAAAACATATTTAAAGTAACAGTAAGTAAATTACCCAGAGGAACTCCAGATAACAGGAAAATCATAGAGCAAATACTCCAAAATATTTTGTTAAGTTAAAAGATAATGGTTAAATTAAATGCCCTACAATATTCAATTATTTCAAATATATTTTTCATTTGATTTTTTGCATCTTAAAATAAGACACTTGAACTTGATCTGGATGCATCAATCACATTGGCTCAAAGCAACCTGAAGAATATTTAAGCGTCCACCATAAGTAACTGCTTGTGAATTAATACACAAAAGCCATAACCAAGATCATTCTGCTTTCCTGCCTCTCTGATGCAGGCACTCCATATCCAGCCAACATGAAAGGAAACAACATCTCTAAGAGGTAGATTCCCCAAACTACAGTAGTATCTCAGCTAATGTCCAGATTAAGTGTTCTTCAATCTTATACTTTTTAAGTGCGTTACTGTTCGACTTAACAATGCTGAATGGGAATGTGTGCATACTTGGGCAGAGACTGCATCATCAATAAGAGTCCACACTGAGACAGTTACCTGGAGTCAGAACGTATTTTTTAATTATCCCTGATCACACCAGCTACCAGCTAAATTAATGTTTTACTTTGACTCATAAGTCATTTTAAACTACATTTTGTTCTACAATTAAACAATTCTATCCAAATAATTATATAACAAGATAGAATAGATTGCTGTTATACAGTCACATAAATGTGAGCAAATAATTTGCAGTTTGCTCTATTAAATCTGATTTACATTGAACTGAACAATTAAAAATAATACAAAACACCTAACTAAAAAAACATTATCTGCATTCAACAATTTTATACACAAAAAAATATTATATGTCATCTTTTAAAAAATAAATATAGTTCACATACTTTATGCAAGACTCTTCTATTGCCTAGTGTTCATTTAAATGGAAAGAAATATTGCATACTGACAGAACATGTTACATTACTATATGGAGAAAAAAAATATTTAAAATAGTGCTGGTAACAATGGGAACATCTAATTGAACAACTGCATCAAACATGGATATTACACAGCAAATAATTATGAAAGCACCAAAAATCGTGTGGCATGATCAGATTGGCATGTGCTCATTTCTTAACCTTGGAGTCCAGTCTCACTCGGCCCCCTCAAGGTTCATTTGTCCAAACGGCAGGGTAGACTGGCTGCGGTCTGGGTCATTTAAACGCAGGATACGGGTCAGGCTATTTTGTGGAAGAGAGCTGAAAAATAATGAGAACACAAACTTAAAATAGAAAGAACAGAGGAATAAATAAACCTCAAGTTCAACACTAAGCTGTGTCACATATATTGTTTATATGTCAATGTACAGTGGGTAAAATAAGAATTGAACACGTCACCAATTTTCTAAGTAAATATTTTTCTAAAGGCGCAATTGACTTGAAATTGGCACCAGATATTGGTAACAACTCATACAATTCACACGTGCAAAGAAATCCAATATTGTTTGGGCAAAACAATCCCAACTACTACTTTCATTATCAAATTAAGCGATATGAAAAAAATCAAAGCAAAATCAGGGGGATGTATAAATGAGAGCTTTGAAAATTAAAATGATCACTTTAGTAAAATCTATTCATTGAAATGGCCAGCAGAACTATATATACAATAGAGACTACTGATACTTATATCTGCATCGACACAAGTCCTTACTATGAAGCTGTTTAGAAATGTTTTGATGCAGGAGTATTTGAAATCAGTGATCTGGTTCCAATTTCCAACATTCCAATTTTAGAAATACAAATGACATTCAAAATGATGACTGGGGTCCCCAGGGTTCTTTTTGGCTCTATCCTCACTCCCAGTGCTCCTGACCCCGGTATTCAGTACTGGGTTGCCAAATACTTACATGGACCAAAAGGTCATTACAAGTTATTACCTCATGCTCTGTGGGGTGAGGAAAATGAACTGTCTGTAGCGCTGGCTAGCTGCTATCTTCAACATCATGTCCATGGAAATTCTGCGGTTCACCATGTCCTTAAAGAGATTGAACATTAAACAAGCTTCCAAATATTTTGCCTGTTGATTACACTATTATCACCTCTTGATTACTTGAAATTGTCAAGATTTCTGGTAGGGCTAGTATTAGATTTGCCTGAACTGCACGTGCTATTCTCACCAGTTTTGGTTATTTTTCAGGACTTTGTTCAAAGTTGTAAACGGCAGCAGCTGCAAAACTTTCTAGATTACAACATACCAACTAGTCTATTATAAAATTATCCTGTTACATTACAGTGTTCTCAGGATTGTAATTTAAGAAATAATGAAAGTTGGATGAAATTATTTGATTAGACATCAACTACTAAGGTAGCGTAACATCACTGTCTAGCAAGCACAATGAACAGTTTTTAAAATCTGTGGCACTGCCACATCTAAACAAACTACATCTGAAGTCAAGGTCTGTGAATTAAAGCTACAGTAAATTAAAACTGCTATAGCAACACATCAAAACACTGATACCAAGATTGAAAAGAACATGTGTTCTAGAGTTTAACAGATAACAAAAATACATGTAAAACATGGGCCTCTCATAGGGAGAATTAAATCGGTGTGTAATATCAGAGTGTAATAATATATTGGGAAGGAATAAATTCACTTGCTTTCAATATACACCTATATTGTAAAATAAGCAGCACATATTTATTTGGTAAGCTAAAAACAAATGCTTCTTGTCATGGCAGTGTGCTTTACCATGTACACATCAAATTCATCCAGGCAGCGGAATGGAGCTTCAGCTATGGCCCAAAGACTCAAGACAAAACACACAGTGGAAAATGATCGTTCGCCTCCAGACAAAGAACGCATATCAGTCAGTGCAGCCTTGGCACTCTCTCCTGGCTGAACCTGAGATAAAAAAAAATTTAACAGGAAAACACACACACACACACACACACACACACACACACACACACACACACACACACACACACACACAAGGAAGGTTCTGTGACCCATAAAATTTTCAATTCTCATTAGATTAATACAATCAAATATGTTTCATTACACTTTTGGTGTTTGAAAACCTTTCCCCCTAATCCTCAGAGCTTTGTCTTTGCCCCACCTTTATTCATTTCTAGCTAAACACTACTATACTGAACTGGACTTTTTTTTTTTAAAAAGCAAGGTGGGGGCTAGTAAATAAAGGGCCATGCTATATGTGCTCTGAAATTATAGATAATAATTGTTGTTCCAAATAAAATATTGTTCCACGTCCCACAAATTCTGAATGGACATCAATTTACACAACTGATTCTGCTGCTTGCCATTAGGTCCAGGCACCCTGCGAGCCCAAATTTCCTATGTACTTTCTGTTCCAGAGAAAAGCTTTAAAACTCCTGAACAAAAACATCTTACATTTTCCACTGATCCTGAAAGAACAGTGAAACAGTGAAAGTAATATCCTTTAAACCCCTTAGCTAAAATTCTCAACAAACAGCAGAACCTGGCTGTAAGTCAAACTAGCAAGGTAGCAAACTAGCAAACAAAATCTTTATTAAGCTACAAGCCTTGCTACATCATTTGTTTGTGAGATTTTCCTTATTTTAGCTTTAGGGCCCAGACTATTATTCAGTGGCATCTACAATCTTTGGCAAGTTCATACAGAAATGGAGAGGGTCTCATCCTTGTGGTTGAAGGTCATTTTTCCTGTGTAGCCTCTCTGGGACAGCATGGAGTCAAAATAATACTTGCAGCGCACTGAAAGATATCTGCAAGAGAAACAAAATAGGTGGATCAGACATTGTATAAAGACATGGCAATATTTTTCTCCCTATCTAGGTCTAACACTAAGTGAAGTTAACTGCATTTTAATATATTTTCATTAAGAGCCTTCATTACAATGTAAGAATTAGAGGCATGGGGTCCCCGTTAATAAAAACAGAACATCCATTTATAACAGAGCCAGTGTCCTTCTCTCATACTCCTGGTTTCAAATACTCCTGTCACCTCTTCTCAGCTAAAAATAAACAATCACATATAGCTAATCAGAATAATAAAATAAGAAATAATGCCAGAGACAGAATGCCACATACACAAACCACATGAAATGGGTAGTTAGCAAAAGGCACTAAAACAATAAGCTAAATGTGGTTCACCTGGCCAACAACCACACTAATCAGTCAAGAATGCAGAAACATTGCGACTAAGGTTAAGGTTGCAAGCAGGCAGGAAATTTTCATTTCATTCCAATACACATATGTATGGGTGATATGCCTCATTCATTTTCCAAGAAGACGATGTTGCCAGGTAGTGGCGATCAGACTTGTTAAATGTGGTTCATGTGTCACTCCTTTGGCCAAGCAACCACCTTAAACTGCACATGAATATTCAGTGGAAGATAAATCACAGGCCTAAATAAACATTTTCACCAGGGCACAGAAGCATCTTGAAGTTGAAATAACTTACGTTTCAGGAGTCTAAAACGACCATGAAGGGTGTGTGGTTCCTTTCGGTATCATGAACATGCATCATCAGAGATGCTTACCTCCTCAATTCAGTGTAGACGTTATGACGCTTGTTCATAATATTGCTCAGCAGAGTGATGAAGATCCTGAGTCCCTTCGCTTGTCGGGCGGCATTGTTACAGCTCTGCAAGGCGTCCTGATATTGCCTGAGAAAATAAATGTGTAAAAAGACATTTTGGCTAAAAAAAAAAAAAATAAAAAATAAAAAAAAAAAGATGCTTGTAGAACATACCCTGACATGTTAAATGACACTCACAAGGAGCAAAAGTACTGAAAGCTCTAAACTTTTCTTCTGTAATGCCTCTAGTTTAGCAATATGTTTCATTTTATGTCACTGTATATTGTTGCTTTAATTAATGGACAGGTTTTATTTACAGATTGAATCAAAATGAAATAGATTAAGCAGGTACTTTAGGTCAGATAGACACAGGAGCACTGGCCCAAACAAAATGTTGGTGAGGATGTTGTACAAACCTCATTGTAAAATGTCTCCATTATGGCTGTTAACATAACACCAATATAGGCCTCATTGTTCCAATTGTCAAATGTACAGCACAGATCTGAATCATTTGCCATGACTAAAGTTTCTTGTGACTCAGCCGAAGATGGCTTTAACGAGTAAGATGTGGCATGAAACGCGTGTGTGTGGGCCATGTTTAAGAAAAACAGTGAGAGAAAATATGATGACTCAGCTGACCAAAGAGTTTAGGCTGATGTGCAATCTGGGATTCCATGTTTTTTTGCCCAAATTCAGAGAGATTAAAAGAGATTAAACACAGTGCATGTGTATGCATACACGCACACCTGATGATCATGTCTCTGTCTCCATGCTGGTCTTGCTGTGTGCTGATTTGGACTTTTAAACGGCTGATCTCGCTGTCGAGACTTTTAGCTGTTCTTTTCACATCTAAACGCTCTGGGCAGATTTCTGAGGCTTTAGTTATGGAGTTCTGTCAGATCAAAGCAGAGCAGACTTATAATGCAGAACATTCAACAAATCTAAACTTTTAAGATATTTTATTATAAGCAGAGTTCGGTGAAAACATGCTGCTATTGTTGGCATCCCAAGGACAACAATTTTCTTCTAAAGAAAGTAATCTTACTAGTTTAAAGGTTCTTTACCAAGCCTTTATAAACGTTATTCATTACTCAAATTTTGGAACTGGCATGCTTATCACATTTAAAATATTTATGTAATACCAGTTTAAAATTTTAAAAGATGGTTAGCTGCTATTTACTTTAAAAAGATCCCTTTACTATCATGGATTCAAGGATCTTGATTGCTCTTCCCTGACCATATTGACGTTTATTTAGCAATACATTTAGTTGTAGGTTGTATCACAATACAGAAGAGAATAACATGAATGTCCTCATGAAAATGCAGAGAAGAATCAATTGTATATATTTTTTCGTAATAATAACAACATAGGTTTCAGATAAGTTTGGAGAATTCTGAGCCAAATGTGAAAGACGTCACAATACCTTTATTTCCTGTTCCTTATCCTCCAAAATCTTCTTCAGATCTTTTATGTGATTCAGATGCTCTTTCTGTTTCTCCTCATAATGTTTCTTATGATGTTTACTCTTCTCTACCACCTGGTCACTCTTACTCAACTCCTCCTGTTTGGGGGTAAGGGCAGGGGAAGGGAGGCAAAAAACCCCGGGTCCAGGTTTTCTATGTTAGTCAGAAAGAAAAGAAAATCTTCAACGTCTTCAAAATCAAAATTCTAAATCTTTAGTTAGTTAATTATAGTTAGTTTTATGTCACTATACTGATCGCTTATTGAGATGATGTCTATATATTTCATACAGGTTCACCAAACAGTGAGTCTTTCAGTAACTTTTCTGCTTCATTTAATGTCACATGATTAATTTGAAACCACAATTATTTAATTCAAGTAACAATCACATAACATACAATAATGTGGGTGAGCATTAAGAAAGATTTGAATAAAAACTACTGATATCATCGGACAGATAAATTTTGATGCAATGTAAAGAAAGTGCAAGTTGGCAACGCAAACGTACATTACAGAACTATGGAGTGAGGAACTGACTCGTGCAATAAGGAACCGACTCGTGAAGCACCCCAAGATTTTTTGACCCAGCTGACCTTAATAGGGTCTGCCTCCTCAGCCACACTGTTAATGGCGTCCCTGTGTTGGCGATTCAAAAGCTCTGCTTCCTCAAGTGCACTTTTGAGAGCGAGCATCTGTTGCTTTTCCGTCTCGTACTCCTCATGGCACACAGTTAGTCTGTCACGCACCTCCTCAAGTTCGTCCTCCTAAAAGGAGAGTAACAAAGAAGTCTCAACCTCCAGAGGGTTTTCTTCTTTCTTCTGTGTGTCCGATGGTGTAGGACCTCTAACCAATTCTCTAACCATAAAATTTCATCCAGAATTTTGTACATTTTGTGAAAATGTGTGTGCAACAATACCAGTGGCTTCAGATCCTCAGATTGCGGTTCTTCGACATTTTGCAAATCACTCATCTCCAAATGAAGCTTCCGGCATTGATCCTACACATTCATGACCGGAAAAAACAAAACAAACACACACTCAGGCACACATGTACTACAACCAATGAAGAAACACTGCACAGCTCTAAAGTTCAAAATGTGTCACCTTCACTTTTTTGTGATCTGCAAGTGTTCTCTTCAACAGAACTTCATTCTGGCACATTTGGTCCTCAACTTGGCCGACACTCTGTTTAAAATCCTGGAGATTTCTCTCCTGGCTCTGTAAGGCTCCTTGTAAAAGCCTACAGAGAGAAAAATGGGTATAATAGTATTTAAATATATATATATATATATATATATATATATATATATATATATATATATATATATTTAAATATAGTATTTAAATAATATAATAGCATTTTACACTGTTGATCATGAAATCTCTGAAGGCCCTAAGAACTCTCTTCCTGAGGAGCTCTGAGACATTTAATCCCAGTACAGCTTCAAGAAGAGCCTCCAAACCCTCCTGTTAGATTTGCATTTAGTTAAGGAACTTTGATGGTTTATTATTTTATAACATTATTTTACTTAATTACATTTTATTTTATGTTTGTTGTTATTTTATTATTTTTAAAGTTAAAGTAGGTTTATAGCCATTTCATTATATTACATTATTTTAATGTTTTTTATTTTATTATTATTTTATTTCTTCTATTACTTTAATAATCATTTTATTATTTTTTTACATTGTGTCATGTTTGTTTTCTTCTATTTATTCTGTAAAGCACTTTGAGTTGCACGCATGTATGAAAGGTGCTATACAAATAAAGATTATTATTATTATTATAACATACGTTTGTAGCACAGCCACTTCCTATTCATTTTGGTTTCCAGCCTAGATTATGCCCAGCACTGTATGATAGCAATTCAAAATGCTAAATGACACGGAGTGCAATTTCTGATTCCTGACATTTGTATTCATATTTTTGAAAAACAGTGAAATTCACAAAAAGCAAACCTGATTTCCTTTTCGACATCATGGCTTAGATAGAGTGCCCTCTGCTGTTCTGAGGAGTAGTAGCGGTTAACGTACACCTGGTCTCCTTCACGTGTAAAAGCCTCTCTACAGTTACGAGGAGGACATCCTCTTTGCATCACACTCCGTGCATCTTTGTTATTCTAACAACAAATAAGAGCACATGAATTACAAGATGAAAGCCAATTTTACCTTACTGCTACTTTATGATGAGTTACAATGATACAATGCATGCTGCTTACAATGGCCAAACAATATCACATGTCAAAGACACTTCTGCTTACTCACCTTAATAAGCAAAATGGTCTCTATACCTCTCATATCAATCAGACAGTTGGCCACAACTGGATTGTCAATATCAAGGGCCTGGAGAACTGTTGGATACTGAGGATGATTAACAGCTCTGTCAAAGATACAGAGAAGATCAGTTCGTGAAGTAAATTAGAATGTTTAGATGTTAAACTCTCCTGAACTGGCTTAAATTCTCTAATACAGACAGGCCTTGGGGTGCAGAAAGAAATATAGTAAGATGAAAGCAACAGTAGTGACATTTTCATTCTTGTGCACATGCTTTCATGAAGAAGGAATATGCTGAGAGGAGGGGGGAACTAAGGGCAGGTAGGAAACGAGTCTGTAAATGAAACGCTCTGGGGGACACATGTTTTTAAAAACACAAGGTGTAATGATTTGGGGAAATAAGCCAGGGCAAGAGAAGAATTAAAGATACTAAATCATAGGTTCACACTAATGAGCACTAGATCTTAAACGAGTTGGGACTGGACCGTGTGTACATTTAGAAGAGGATTTAGACCACGGTGCTTAAATGGTTTTAAATGCAAAAAATACAAACAACAACAAAGAAAAAACATGTTCTAGTAAGTAATTTTTGTCACTTTTGCTCTACATGTGGTCACCATGGATTTTAAAACCCAAACACTACGAGACACCATACTGCAGTCTTTTGGTCTGGTTAAAATTAATAAGGTATGGCCCTCAGTATGAAAATAAATACTTAAATATACACTGAAAGTCTTAAATAAATATGGAAAAAATGAAATGTATTTAAGATCCTATTACATGTTGTAATTGTTGTTGTGGTACTTCCGTAACGGTTTATATGGTGCACAGAAGGTAGACAAAAGTTTGGATACCTGGTACTGATGTCATAGAGTGTGTCATTAAATTCACTGACAATAATTTGAGGCCTTCGGTCCTTTGTAAAGTTTTGACTCATTAGAGATTGTAGGACTTTCTCATCCCTGTAGTTATCACAGCAGAAGGCCAACATTAGCGCCTTCAGACAGCTCTCCACAGCAAGACTCAGTTCTGCATCACGCAACCGGATACAGTATCCTAAACACAGACAATTGACCATTACTTTCAAGTTACCACTACTGCCCAGTAAAATCTCCATTCACACCAGACAGACTGCACATCACTTAATAATACTGGAGTACTTGTCAGTACATTTTCATTTTATCCACTGAACATGATTCTTCAACAGAACTGTTTCTGCCAGGACATTGATGAGGAATGGAATGCATATATAGTCAAACGTTGAAAATGCACTCGAAAACAAATGCAGACCTGATGTGAATAACCACTGTAACATAATATTTGGAATCATGAAGCAGCCAAAATGTATTTACCAAATCAAATATAGTCTTTTAGGTAGCATTACTAGGAATGTCCTAAGTGTAGCCAGAGGGTCTCTCTGTATCAGATGATTTTTTTCAGCATTAATTACGCACATCTCACCTAATCCAAGTTGTGTGCAGTCCAGATACAAATTGGCAGCATAACACAAATGACCCATGAAATTTATGCACCTATTACAGCTTAAATGATTATTTGGAATAATCGTTAACAAGAAACTGTCGATAAATGTTTCAGCGGTTGGCTCGTGGGAATTGGAGCATAAGCATTAAAGAAGGCCAATAAGTTTCATGCGAGATGTGCAAAAATAAGATAGTGGCACATTCAATATATTAAGAAATATTGTGGTCTGGACTATGGAGATTCTATAGCACAGTAATTAATCCCCATGCTATGACAATCCATACCTAAGCAATGCAGTCCAAAATATAGGCCTAGCTAATTTGACAGAAAAAACAAGCAGCTGTATGCTACATTTGTTTAGGATTAAGAATTAAATACATACAATGAATTTTATTAGTCATTTTCACAGCTATAATTCTTATGTTTTTATTTACCTAGAATAATATGAGTATACTGCAAAGTATGAATAGAATTTCAGAATGCTTATATAGGGCACTGTACAGTTTTTAAATAAGTTGGAAAGTCTTACCAAGAGGTCCCACAGGTTTTACTTTGAAAGCGCCCTTGACGATTAGCTTCTTCAATGGCTGCTATTAATGCTGGCATTCGCTCACCAAAACGACGAAGACCATCTTTTCTGCTACCCTCCATAGCAGCCAGGTCCCGTCGCTTTGAGTCAAGTGCACGATGCAAATCCTGCTCCTCTCGTCTATAGATTGGGGGGATGGGGGGAAAGAGAGAAAGAGAGAGAGCGCATGAGAAGGGGAGGGGAGCTTGATTTGAAATATCACAGAAGGATCACAGTATGTTTGATTCTTCTCACACACACATTCAGAGTGTGTGTGTGTGTGTGTGTGTGTGTGTGTGTGCACATGCATTGCTGACAAACGCAATGCAACATAACTGAACATTCACACCCAGAATCATAGGATTTGCAAAACTCATAAGATAATAGTCAGAAATCTTCCAGCTGATGGAAAAGAACTAGCTGCACAGGCTTACAGAATATAGATAATACCAGACCAAATCAGTGGTTCCGAACTAATTCAAATGCCATCATTGCTTCTTTCAAACCTGTTCAAATCACACATACAACAAATATTATAAAACAAATAAATAAATACCACATTTATATGTACTGACCTCATCTTATTGAGCTTGTCCTTGGCACTGTTATAGGCCTGCTGAAACTGCTCGATCTGCTGAGCAAGAGTTGAGTCCTTAAAATTCAGAGCATCCAACTCAGTTTGAAGGCGATTCATCTGTTCCATGCGGCTCTGGCTGGACACTGCACTTGACTGAGTGATACTGTGGAGGAAAACGCACAGCACAATGAAAAAGTAGAAAAGCAAACCCTTAATTCCCTTCTTTGCATGCGATGAACATACCTGTATTTCAGCTCACTGATGCGTTTGGTCAGCTGCTCTTTGTCCCTCTCCAAGTCCCTTAAATTTGTCGCTTGCTTATGAAGTCGAGCCTAAACAGACGGCAAAAAACATTCAAGAGATCTCAAGTGATTTTAAGAGTGTAAAATTACATTCACTTTTTGGTGGAAGGGGACTTTGTTATATCAAATGTTGTGTTCAGGTGACTATCACTTCTCAACAGAGGGGACTGTTGAGAAAAATGTAAGGTCTTTGCAACAACTCAGAAAAAAACTGCTTTTTCTTGTATTTATGTGGAGTACATAATCATAATCCTCTCTCCTCAAAGTGTAGTCTTCTATGTATCTCCTAGATACTTGATTAGAACAATTTGTTATGCTTAATTCATTGGGTGTTAAAGTTAAAATACACTGAGGTAAGACATGTTTGTTAATCAAATACACAAGCTTAATACAAGTATTATGCTTATATGCAATCACATACGGTGATCAATATTTATGGATTTGAATCCTATTTGAAGTCCAGCCATAAACCCTATTACAATGTTGTGGCAAGAGCTGAAACACAGTTCCTGGGACCTACAGACATTACGGAGCTAAAGCGGTTCTGCAAAGAGTGTGGCCGTCCATTTCCTCCATGGCATCGCGAGACCCTAACAGAAAGTGTGTGTTGTCCCCTCCACTTCCTTTATATGCATTAGCAGGTTTTGCTATACGGCAATATCATCACAGGTGCCTGTGTCTTTAAGAACGTGAGCTCAGCATCACCCTGAAGCACCTCCTCAATCACTCTTAACACTTCACCCTCAGGGGTCCACACACAGCTTTGCAAGAACATTTTGTGCTGAAATGCAGAATATTGTGCACTGAGTCTCAACATTCTTAGATTACATGATGGGTCTGTCCATGCACTTGTGTACCTCTGCTACTCTGAAGGCTCGGCTGCGTTCTTGGACTTCGTTCTTGAGTTGAGCACATTTTGGCTGCAGCAGCTGCACGCGCTCAGTAACGCGCTCCAACTGGTCGTAGAACTCCTTATATTTCTGCTCGGCCTGTGCTACTTTCTCCTGCATTGGAACAAAAAGTGAAATGAAATTTAATTTTTAGAACTGATATTGGGCTGCAGACAAACTTTAGGAGTATTCTTTTCCCTTTCGTATGTAGCAGTGCAAGTGCAAACACCATGAGTTGACATCTAGGTGAAAAATCACCTTCCACTCTTCCACTCTTTGGTCATATTTAATAGATGATTTCTCTTCTCCTGCAATCTTCTCTCGCATGACTTTTGCTTCTCGTTCCATTTCAATCACCTAAGAACACACACACACACACATATTTTGCAGTCTTAGGCCCTGTTCACAGCCGGCATTAAAATGCATCCTGGGTGATTGAAGACAAGTGGGCAGCAAAAGTGTAGAGGTCTAATACAGATAATCATTTCTGATTAAAAACAGTGAACCTTCAGAACCAACTTGAAACCAATTTAAAAACAATTTTCCTCTTTAAATTGTCTACAAATGCATTTCTGGTGCAGAATATTAAAGGGTTTTAAATTAAAAAAAGTAATTTTATGAAGGAAAAAAAACCTCTACTTTTTTCCCCTACTTTAAAACATACACTACATGTCCTAGGAGCATCCTCACCAGTGCCCAGGCCATCTGGCTCTTTAAAGCCCCCAGCTTCTGCAGCATCTCATCCAGTGAGGCCAGGCTCTTATAACGCGCCTCTTTCTCCTTGAACCCGCATCGCATTTCATGCAGAATCTGAATAGGTTGGGAAGAAAGGGGAAAAAGATTTTTAAAAAAGTGGGTAAGGAAAGAAAGTGGTGAACAGAGAGAGGCAAACAGATGAAAATGGAACGAGTTTATACAAATTAAAAAAAGATGGATCCTGTAGGAGGATGGGCTTAGTGGGAACAAACCCTCCCTATCTTCTAGTAAGGACACCAGAAAATCATATTTCTACCACAGACATTTCCTATCATATTTTCTGAAAATAATCTGAAACAGATTATTTTGGACTTGGCGTCATGTAGGCTAGCAAGCATATGAAAAAAAAAGATGAATGATGCTGAACATTGACTTATTGCTCGCAATGCACTGACTGTGACCAAATGGAGAACAATAAGGTTAACAGGCCTGTAGTATCAGCTATAGCTCCGACACTAAGGAAGCTTTTTAGTTTGACCAGATGCTCGGAGGGGAATGTGTGCTGAGTGGAGCCCCTGCGAGAGGAACGAATCACCACGTTTGCAGTGCTGAATGTGTCATCTTAGCAATTCCAGTCTGTAACGAGATCATTTCTGATAGACTAGACTTCAGTATTGTCCTATACAAGGTACTATATGTGTAGATCAAATGAGCATTATTAGTGAAATCATTTTTCATAGTTAAGAGTGGTATGTAATGAAATCCAGAATGTAGCATGTTTACCAGTGAGCAGGTTTAGAAGCAAGTGCTCATCACTGATTAAAGTGCCAAACATAATGTGCTTACTTCCTCATGTTTCTCCACTGTATTCTGGGTCACAGCCTTGGTTTCCATAATGTAGCTGTAATCTTCTTTCATCTGCTCTAGCTGAGTTGCTTTCATAAAGAACTGTGGAATGACATTTAGGCAACTTTATTAGCTACACATACAGACAAGGGGCTGCTCTAAAATTTTGATACAACTGTGGTAAATGTGAAAATGTGATTACATACTTTATTATATAGTTATGTCAGAGACCAAGTGACTGCATTTAACATGCCACATAAGAAGAATGCAATAAATTAACAGCACAAATCATCTGAAACTGCACAATATAAAGTTGACATAAAAATTATAACTATAAAACAATATATATCGTTTTTGTAGATATAATTTTCATGGAGGTGGGGGCTGTGTCTGGTCATTCCCTAAAGATCATCAACATGAACAAAGTTGCTGCAGGTTTGACAAAGAGTAATTATATACTCGTATATCTCAATATATGCTCGTATAACTCGTATCAAAGTAACCATATCTCTTTTATTTCACATAAAAGGTGCAAATACGTTAGACGCTCACTTTGTACTTGTCTCCCTCTCCTTTGGAATGGAGGAAATGTTTGCTCATTTCCTGCGTAAGGACAGAAACAGGATTGTCGACCTGAACAAAGAAGTAAAGAAGGGAGGGACGGAGGCAGAGAGAACTCGTTAGAAACACCTTATGAAACAGCATTTGACAACATCCATCCAGTAATGAAACCTTTTTCCTTTAAATAGTACCTGAATATTGAAGTTATCAAGAATGGATACAAGTTCCTCCTTTTTACATGGGATAGACTGACCTAAAGAAGAATTAACAAGCTTTACTATGGTTAAAAATGTGTTCTTTAATTAGAAGCACAGGACAGCTCTAAACCAAAGTTCCTGCTACAAGCCCATGAAAAGGATGGGAGAAAAATAAAAATAAGCCATACAATGCATCTTCGTCGAAATACTTCAGAACAGATCCAACAGATTGCAATATAATCTGCTTTCACAATTAGACATGCAAATAGAGCCCTACTCAAATACGGTGTCATAATTTGTCGGAATTTATTACCATTTGAGATTTAAGGAATTGGGAATTATTCTTTAGTCATTATTTATAGAAAACTAGAAGTTGATATTGTATCAATGTGAATAAAGTACACATAACGTAATGTCTTATACCTGTAGCTGCAATTATTATTATTTCTCCTATAGTTCTCCCATATAGCATGTGAAGTCTGGGTTTACCACCCGTACAAAGGAAACGGTGGTTTTAATTGACTTAACACTAACAGCAAGAAGCAGCAGGCAAATGTCTTTTTCACCCAAACGAGGACACATCTGAATGTAAAATCACAGACATCATTCACAGAGTATCATCTGTGAAACAGGAAAGGCTTTATGTAGATTTAATCCTGGCTCAAAAGGGCTTATAATTAATCATTGGCAGTGATCATTCTGCTTCTGCACAAAACTGAAAATACCTGCAAAATGGCATAAGAGACAGGTGAATGTAATGGGTGACAGTTTTAAAACAGTATGCACATTGTGTCGAGTTAAACCAAAGACCATTAGAAGATTAACGGTTGACCTAATTTAAAGCCTTTTGGTCAAGAGAAATTAGGAATGATGGAATTAAAAGATGGAATTATTCCAACCTTCAACCATAGAGGGTCTAAACATTTAGAATACTTATAGTGTACCTGTTTGGCTCTTAAACTTATAGGTTCTCAGTCCTTCACTGGAAATGCGAAGGTCAATTGTAATGGATTGCCCAAACACTTCAGGTTTATATGCATCCTGGCCTCTGTTCCTCAGCGTGATGGACACTTCTGCAGAGCTAATCACACATAAATACTTGTTAAAGTGATAAGTGTGGAAAATGTCTGTCTCTTAATTAAGAGAATGACTACTGACAGCGGATCAAGACAGACCAGTAGAATAAAGATTGACCTACCTCTCGCCCTCCTTGACAAAGCCTTTGAGTGAAGAGCCCCTGTTAGTGGTCTGTGCTTTGCCTCCCAGACCCACAATCAGAGCTGTAAGTATTGCACTCTTACCACCTAACACAAAAGCAAACAAAAGCCTTACTAAACAATAGCTTGGGACTACATCTGGATACCATGGCTTCCATCAGAACAAGTACAACTCACTCCCATTGTTTCCAACCACAAAGTTGACATTCGGGCCAAAAGCAAAGGGACCAAGTAGAGAATGGCACATGAAGTTCCTGAGAAAGATGTTCTCTATAATGCCAACCTCCCCTGAGGCCTGGGGGAAGAAGAGTGAGGAAACCACTTAAGACAAAGACAGTACGCAGAAGTTAGATATCAAGACGAAATATAAGAGAACATATTTGTGGCTTCCGCACTAAACAGGTGGAGTTTTGAGCCAAACAAATCAGTGTGTGACAGTGATTGTAGCATACTGTGTCCTAGCATAACAGTACTGATATAAAGATACACTTGTGTTCCCTATGTGAAAAAGTGCATTTTTAAATCCATTACATTGTGTGATGTCCGAAGATCACTGCTGTCTGAAATGGAACAGGTTCTTTCCTCCTCCTGTTCTGGTGACACTGGATGTGATGATCTAACTCTTTTTGAAGGCACTCCCGCTATTCGATTATTCTTTCTCTTAGACATCTGAATGCGATACAAACACAGAAACAGAATATTTAATCTGCTGAAAATAAAAGTCAAACAGTTGAAAAGAGACCACATATTCTAACAATGATTGTGACACTTGAGATCAGTTATTGAAATCCACCTTCCTGAAATCTGCAGATAGACTGCATTGCACCCCAATTAGCCAAACACGCAGTTAGAACGGTTATTAGCCCCTCAGCATCATGTACCTGTCTGAGGATGCCTTCAGCGCCCTTGTAACAATAATGATAAGAGGAAGCCCACAAGGACCTGTTCTTAATACTAGTTGTTACTGTTATTTATTGTTATTACACATAATGCACAGTTGTGTCAAAACCAGTGTCTGCATGGTGGGCATGTGGATATGAAACAACCTGGTATGAAACAACCTGGTTGTTTCAGTTAATATGAGGAAGGTCAACATGTATAGTTATATACTTGTTGATTAAGCACTTATGACACTCAATGAATCATTATTATTATTTTGGTAAGGATGTGTGTGTACAGATCTACTCTGTTGCGGTGTGAAAAGAAAAATTGTGTTATGTTTGATTTTTAGCTAAATGTTTAGCTGTCTTGGAAAAAAAAAGAAACGGAACCAAATATTCAAAAAAAGTTACAAAAGGAACCCAAGAGAAAAGGTAAAAAAAACTACAGTTGATGTTAATGCGGGAGACTGAAAGGGACAAAAAGGTTGGAAATCACTGATCTAGGGGACCAATTGAAAAGGGGCCTTTCATCACTTCCTACATAGATGGCGGCAAATCCAATGTGTCTTTTCGATCAATATGTAACTTCGCTTTTACTACACATCATCTTTGGCCAAGTAGTAACGTTGTTACAACAGGAGTTGTCAGTTTATTTCGGAAAGGAAGAAATTTGTTTAGAAAAAAGTTTACCTTTTGAAACACGTGCACTTGGCGGTAATCGTTGTGACAACAGGCAAAACACGACGTGATTTATGATCCAGGTAGCTACTTGGCTAACGTTAACGCTGTGTGTCCATCAAATTATGCACATGATCTCAACCATGGATGAGTGACAAAGCTGGGCTAGCGATCTAATCAGCTCATGTTTGCTACCTAGTCGACAGACCGTTACCTAGCTAAGTTAGCTATCTAGTTGGCTAACCTAGCTGGGACACTCTTGTTAGTTTGGAAAAGACAAATCAAAGAAAGATCATTTGAGAGGAAACCGACAAGCTGTAGCTAGTAGGCAGCGCCGCTAGTTTAATACCGACGTTAGTGTTTCATTTCCTACGGACAAAACCTAAATTAACTCGAAAATACATACATCTTTGATTTCATGTATTAGCTAGCTAAACAACCGAGGACAGCGTTAATCTGTGATCTAGTTAGCACTAGCTAGCTGTCGTGACATTAAAAATATATGTATTTAAAAAATCAAAACTTACCTCAAGCTGTTAGCTATGCTTTACACCACGAATCTCCACAGAATCCAAGCAACTCTGGGTCCGGACCACATACAGTCTGGGTCCTGCCCACAACCTACAGCTGTAGTGAAAGTTACGTCTTAAAGTGTTGTATTCACTACTGAAATCCTGAAGACCGTATTTTGGTCTCGTTGACAATGAATTGTCACCGCTGTCAAAGTTATGTACTCGTTTTCCATATAAATAAAAGGTCAACTTCACCAAGGCTGCGATGTGCGCCTACCTAGCCGCATTCACTGCTGAGCAAGCGCTACCTCACATTCTCACTCTGCGTTCGGTGTTGTGCTTGATGGTTAAGCGCGCAAGCGATGCGGGTCATTTCCTGTTCCGTCACAGGGTCTGTGTTCGAAATAGCCTACTACATACTACTGGCGTACTGCTTGGGCCCCAAATCAGTATGCCGTATGCAGTATGCGAATAAAAATAATTTTTCCAGTACGCGAAACATCCCCGGATGACATACTACTTCCGCAAAATATTCCAGTACGCGAACAGAGCTATCTTCGTGGTGTACTGCATCCCATCATGCAACGCTACGTTCACGTGACCCCGTAGTAGACGTGACCCTCAAAGTACATCTGTAATGTCCTCCCATATCTTGGCAAGGACCCCAGTTGTCCCACCGGGGAGAGACTGTCCGAGACTGTAGTGATGAGACTGATGGAACCATTCATCGACAAGGGCAGAACTGTAACCACAGACAATTTCTTTACCTCGCTGTCACTTGCACGACGCCTGCTTAGCAGGAAAACCACAATCCTCGGCACAGTCAACAAGAGTCGCATAGAACTTCCTCAATCCGCGAGACAGCTGGACTGCACTGAATACACCACTCAGGTGTTTTCAACCACTGGTGCCACGCTGACAGTGTATGCACCCAAACGGAAGAAGGCTGTCTACATTCTCAGCAGCATCCACAGCGTGGTTGAGACTGAGGATACCAAAAAAAGAAAGCCAAACACAGTCAGACAATACAACACCACACAGTGTGGTGTGGATGTGATGGACCAAATGGTGCGGGAGTACAGTGTGCGTGCAGGAACACGGAGATGGCCAGTCGCCGTCTTTTACAACATGATCGACATGGCAGCACTGAATGCACATGTGCTTTATCAGGCATGCACTGGGGTGCAGGAGAGACGGGTGGACTTCCTGGTAGAGCTTGCAAAAGAGTTGGGTGACCCTCATGTGAGTGAGAAGAAGGCACGCAAGGAGAAACTGCTTCGGCAACAACCTTCTACACCCGGTCCTGGCAAAAGGGCGAAGTGTCAGGTCAACCATCGATGCACGAACAATTGTGCAAATGTGAGATGTGTCGACTGCTACAGATACACGTGTGGCAAATGTACCAGGGAGATACCCTGGCAGTGCCAGGCATGTTCTGACAGACTGCTGAGTGACTGCTGAAATGCCACTCACACACACACACACACACACACACACGCAGCCCTGCACTGCAGCCTATTGTAAATATGTGTGGAATTGTTTTATTCCTTGTATTTTTTGTATAATTTTTATGGCAATAATAAAAAGCATGGAAACATAACAGTTGTTCTTTTGTATATTTCTCATGCTGAAATTTCAGTCCTCCTGACTTGTACCTGGCTGTAAAATTTCTAATTCTCTATTTAAAATATTAAAAAATAATTTATTGCTTTGATGCTCAGATAAAACTAAACTAAATACAATATATATAACCTTTACATTATAAAATACAATGAATAGGACTAACTAGAAACTAAATGGCTAAACTCAATGGAAAACAACAATTAGTTGTGAGTTTGAGCATGCCCCCTCCTGTGGTGTGCCAATAATGGCCTTATTTACAGAACAAAAGCGCCTGTTCACAGCTGATTATAGGTTGTTAGCTAAAATCATTCAGGTCATTCGACTCGTCTCTGGGTTCCAAAGGTAGAAGTGTCGAATGACCCTTCTCTGGGACTTCTAGTGTCAAAGAGCAGCCAGGGCTCCCCATTCCAAAAGCCCTTTTCATCGTGAAAGGCCCAAAACTTTCCAGTAACTTTTAGGCTATTGTAATTAACTACATGTGTAAATATGTTTATGCATAGATGAGTACATTTTCTCCCACAGGGGCTATATTCAGTTCAAGAAATTGCAATGTGGATAAAGAGACAGCAACACTTGTACATGGACCATGATGAAGGAGGACCAACTACACAAACCTGCTTAGATTTAAATGATTGATACATATATAGAAAATTCTGAAATATACTCATTACCAAATTCCAAATAGGCAGAGTAGGCACCAGCCCTTGGGCCCTGCTCCTTTTAGGGGCCCTATGACAACAGGCCCACTATAGCCATAAAAGAAAGAACACCGTGGTTACACAATTCTAACAAAAGTATAGAAAAACAACAACAAGAAGAGCCCTACATACACAACCTTCTCCCTTTTTACCTCCCAGCATATCAAAGGGACAGCAGTTATAATAACCAGGTTAACCAATGGGAATCAGGTTGATGTTATAGACAAAGTACACTTGCATAGAGTACATTTTCTCATTGGATCCCCGCTCGACTGTTAGTCGAATGCGTACATCAACATTTGAAGGCAAATGTATTAAAGGACCCAAGTACCTAAAATGCATTTACTTCCATTTCCAGATCTGCAAGTTTGCATTTCACTTACATTATATACTTTTCACTCATTCAGATAATACTGCTAATATAGAATAAGATCTACCCAGCATCTGTGAGATCTATTTCCTGCAGAGACTGAACCGGTTCGCCAACAGGTTTTTCCTGGACACCTGACAAACCAAACAGGCTACTGGTCCTCCATACAGAAGAGAAAGCTCTCCTCATGAAGGCTATAGTCAGCTTAACATTAGCATGACTGAATTTTTTTTTTATCCTGAGTACATCACCCCTCCTTCTTGCCAATAAGGAATAAATTCATGACAGAATAGCACTGAGGCTGCAGCTCTAGTGTAAATTTAGAAAGAGGCCTTCCCTGGCTGCGACTGTATACTTGCTGCCATCACAATAACTCATAAGAAAGTGTTTTACTGAGTAGGATTGAAACCAAAGATTTCTTATTCCCCATAAGAATTCTGTGAATTTACCTTTGCATTATAGGATCACTCAAGCGCTCCTTGAAGCTGTATGTGAAAAGTGCTATATACATAAACTTGCTTTGCCCATCAGCCACCACGTAAGATATTTTGAGAATTGCAAAGCTTTTTTTTCCCTCTGGATGTGGGGGTCAGTGCTTCCAACGCACATAGTGCACAGTAATTCACGAGATGGCTGAAAATGCTATGCAATAAAATGTACCCAAGTAATGCAATAGCAGCGTAATTATTTACTACCGTATGTCATACTTTGTCGTACTGCCAACCCCAAAGCCTATGGTTGGAGCTGATGTAGCTGGGTGGAGCCAGAGTTAAAGACAAGGCTGAAAGAGGAAAGAAGGTGAGTGCATCTCATACCTCTGTGATGTATATGTGCTTACTAAGGTTTTGCACAAGGGACATCGACTCCAGAGCAGCGGGAAACCTCATGGACCCTGGCACGTCACTCCCCACATCAAACTACAGATAGACACTATCCACACAGAACACAGATCTTTTCCTTACCTATTCTTAAAATCATCTTAATGTTTCTCAAACAGCAGTGAGAATGCAAACTACATCACCACTGGTATACCAAAAGGATCAAGGATCTTAAAATCTGCTACATTAAGGATATCAAATTCTGACTCGTAACTAAAATAACAAGCAGACATCTACAAACATTACTGCACATATGTGATAAGTGATATAAGAATTCTAAGAATATGATATAAAGAAGAAAAAAAACATTCAGCACTATATTACATGAAATTAACTCTGAAATTAGACAACCTATGAACCAATTATGTTTCACTTAACACAACTCGCCCAGTGAATTCAGGCACTCCACCGTAGGTCTAGTCAGTGGACTGCAGCGCTTTCCTTCATTTCTGCTCAGATCACACACAGCATAACTGAGCTTTACACATGCTGCATTTGGACACATTAGCTATAATATTTTCTGTCTGTAGTAACTACTATTATTATTAATATTAAACAACTTAATGATTGATGTATGGAGTTGGAGGAGTACAACCATCGACTACAGTGAAGCCAGCCACCTAGTGGTGGAGGGGGGGAATGGACATGACCCACATCACTATCTGAACTTCAGACAGTTCATGTAACAGAAAATGCACACAAGACTACAACACAGTGGCAAATAATGATTTGGCTGGTATACAGTAGTGGACATTATTAATTCACAGAAATTTGCGTGAAGATGTTGATCTCTCAGTTGCTATTTTAAATGCGTTCAGTGCTTTTAAGTATAATCGCAACACTTGAAAAAGGTGGATATCTGTACTGACCATTTGAGCCAGTCAAATTTATATTTCTATAGTGGCTGAAATGCTTAAATGTTTTATTACATGTCCCACTTCAAGTAAGAGCATAAGCATTTTTTCATGATCTCACAAAAATAATAACCATTATAAATTATTTCAATATCGCTGAGATGCGACAGAATAATTACTCAATTTTGAAACCAGTTACATGAAAGTTGCAATAAAAGCAAATTAACAAATGTAGAAAAACAAGAGACAGAGACAATATCAACTCCAGGTATTACTCAGGATACAAATGCCAAACA
Source organism: Brachyhypopomus occidentalis (assembly GCA_020368025.1). Lineage (NCBI taxonomy): Eukaryota > Metazoa > Chordata > Actinopteri > Gymnotiformes > Hypopomidae > Brachyhypopomus > Brachyhypopomus occidentalis. The sequence continues at coordinate 4,644,021 of JAGXOD010001351.1, read as the reverse complement.
TTTAGATTATGCAAGGACTATGCAGCAGCAAAAAACCTTTTGTGACTCTCGAGCAGCTCAACAAACCTGCAAGTGCAAACTTAATTATCTCTGCATTGAGAAAGGAAAGCAAAACCATGGAACGTTCTGAGAGGGTTCCGTTTTGGGATAAGAAGCTGGACCCTGATTGATGAAGGATCCAGAACTAGAGTGTGGGAGTGATATTGACTGAGAAAGTAATAGGGAGATGATGGGTTGCAATTGTGGCAGAGAAGGATTGTGTTCAGGAGTTTCAGGCAGTCTTTCTCCCAAACACATCTTGCATAACACCACTATGTGGTTAACAAGCAGCCCAGGACTGAAGTATGACTGATTAACTGCAGAATGCAATTCATCTTTCCAATTTAAAAAAAAAACAAATAGTCAAAGGGATTTTTTTTCTCATTAGCTGCTTAAATACGTGCTGGGTATAGTTTTGCTAGATGGACTTACGGGCAGAAACTCAACAAAGACTAATGTTACTTACACTTAGCATAACACCATTGTTACAACAGATTAAGTGTATTTTAAAAATTTGGTACAGGTTGATTTATTGTTCATGAGTGAATGTTATTTGTAGTAGAATTCAATTAGAGCCAGTCACAGAATAACAAAATATTGATGTGAAGTCTTTATTTTTTATTTTTATTTCAACAGAGCTTTTCCCCCCTTTTTCAAAAACAGAAAATCAGAAATAAAAATGAAAAAATGGGAGTTGAATAAAGGTCATCAAATGTTCTCAGAATCCTCCTGCTTGTCTACTGTTATAGCAGTTCTTATGAGCTTGGCACCAGGGTGTTTAGTTCAAATCCATTTTATCAGATCCGTGTCAGCTGGTGCCAAAGTCCAGAAGGCAGAATACTTTCCACTTTTTCCATGATAAAGTTAAGAGGCGCGAACAGGGTGCTGAGAAACTGCAGTGATAGGAAAAAGAAAAGGGTTAGCAAAGATGTAAAACTGGAGGCTTTTCTAAAATAATAACAGGTGCATAATATTTTAACCAAAAGAATAATGTGCCTGACAATTAATAATTTATTTCAATAGTGCTCTAAAGCTAAAATAGCTCAAATGAATTAAAACCCATGTACCTGACCAATTAGGATGCAAGTATATATCAGAATAGCATATGGTGTCCTATATAAATAGGACAGTAAAACTCATCAGCTTTTCAGGTGATCGTAAAAGCTGGAACAACTGGTTAAAGTGCTTCTACTGGATGCATAAGTCTTTGAATGTCAGTGTACAAAATTAAAGTTAAAATGGACTGACCAAGAGCACACACAGCAATCACTGACTGACCTTTCTTTTTAAAGAAAACATTACAGTGAAACTATCTCCAATTGTAATTATGTTTAGCAATAACTTAAATATTTCTGGTAATGATTTTACTTTAGACCAGAATATGTTAAGATTAAGAGCACTTGCATAAATACTTCCTCATGTATTGTATCTTGGATTTAAGCTTTGGCATCTGGAGGAGGGAAAACCTCAAAACAAAATCCTTTGAAAAGCTATGACAATCTAGTGTTCACAACTCTTGGGCTCTCCTCAACACAAAAAAAACATTGTTTAAAAGTTCACAAACAAACTGCAACACCCAGTAGCGGTTCTAGACCATTTGGACTGGGAGGGCCAGACTGGGACCAGTATGAATGTTACAGCTTACATTTCATGAAACAGCATACCACCCAGGCAATACATTCTGTAATGCTTTAAACTACTTGCATTTCTTAAAATTTGCAATTTAATCACATGGGCTGCTCTGACTTTAAAGAACCAGGAATGGGCCAAAGCTAGTGTAGCACAGTAGATGTTCTTTTCTTTTGTATGTATAGTTTAAGCCTTTACAGTGTAGCTCTGATTTGGTTGTGTTCTTTGATTTAGTCCATTCAAGATTATTTTCCTTAGCCGCAGTCCATCAACTTATTTCCTGTCAATGTACTTTATATATGAACTTGTCCTCACATTTATATCTGTGTGTATATTGTGGCAGTAAAAGTTTTGATCATAACAAAAGAGTAGATCTTCTCCCCACCAGCTATTTATGGAGGCACCATGTCTGTTACTTTCCCCAGTTTCATTTCATGTGGCTCTTTTCCTGTCAGACTGCAGAAAATCTGCTAAAAATTTTATTTGAGCTACCCATCTGAATAATGTTTCTTGTGTTGTTGAATCTAAATGTTTAGATTTAGAGGACACTAGCTGCCGCTCAATACTTTCAAAATTTTTCAGGAAACGGTGGAGTTAAAGATTTTAGTGAGAACATCACTAGCTGTGTAAAAATGGCAATGCCATAAACATTTGTTCTGAATCATAAGTAAGCCATACCTTGTCCACACCAAATGGAATTATTGGGCAGTTGTCAAAAGAACAATGTTACACACATTTTTAAATGCTTGTTTGTTACACATTACACCAAGTCCTCACACTCGGTGTCCACCAGACGTTTATTATAAAATAAAATCTTTCCCTGTTTCAAACTTTCCCCGTTAGCCAACTGTCACCAAAAATAAGTAAATAAATAAATAAATCGGACTCACTGCCTTAGCGAAGACTCCCATGAGCTCTGGAAATTGGTGTGTGAGGAGTGCTAGCATGGCGGTGAAAGAACAGAGGCCTGCCGTAAACAGAATGAAGAAAGGCAGCTCCTTCTTCGGGTACACAGACACCTCATGAAACACTGCTTACACACATGAGAGACGGTAGGTAGAGTTAGCCAAACATAATAATCAGATATACATATGGTTGAATGCTACAACAAGGTTAATAATAATCTATATTTAAAATGCAAAACATAAATGCTACTTAATGGATTCTCTCGTCATACACATTTGAAAATAAAGCCGAAATCCAAATGTTTATATTGCCATGGGCCTTTGTAATATGAATTAGAAAGGGCATTAAGTTTGAGGTTTATGATGACAAATGTCTTGACAATGATTTTTAGCCATATGGGAAATTCTTAAAATAAAATTAGGTGTTTAGCAACATTTGAACAACAGAAGCAGAATTTGAAAGTAATCTGACTAGGAGGTGGTAGTTCGTAGAAAACTTTATATTGGATGGAAGTTGCCTTTTGTTTCCAAAAGCATCACTGGTTAAGCTGCACATGCTAGATTTAGATAGTAAACAGCAGAGCACTTACCAGTTTGACACTTTGTGGGAACAGTTACACATTAAGGAAAATCTTTCAAGTTCAATTAATTAAAACTTTAAATGCATTTTAAGGACCGATTAAATAAACTATATATCACTATAAGTCTTGTATGAGGTACAAGGTCTTGAGAAAATGCTACCCCATGACCACACTTTGCAAGAGAAAACCTATTTCAAACATTCACTGAGCCCAGATGTGATTAGAGCTGGAAAAGAGAAGAATTACAAAGAACTGCTGAGAGAGGGAAAAACCCCTCAGCAAATCAGTTTCTACAAAACGCCAGCCGACTTCATTATAACAAATACCTCTCACATCTAAGCCAAGAGTAACACCAATGTCCAGATACGAGTCAGGAAGCCAAGCCTAGTGAGAGTCAATCAAGCAATCATGGCCAGTTTGCCACAGGCTGAAGGTAGATGACAAATGCAGGTTCTCACATGCTCTGAAGTTCTAAGGTTTAGAAATGATGAATGCAGAAGAGTTTATCTTCTAATTCATAAGATGACTCCATTTACACCTTGCAACATACCTGATTTTAATTTGAGTAAACTGCAACCTCACTCAGGAAAAGTGACTTTCATATCTTATCTATTCAACAAAGAAAAACTGTTGACCAAGTTTCAACAGAAGCTGGCATTGTGGGTCATTGAAGAATAATAAAAAAATATTTTAAACAAGAATAATAAATGTGTTTATAGTGCCTTTCACAAACTCCAAGGATGCTTTACAGATGCGCCAAGGTAAAAACAGGGTTTGTGTGTGTGTGTGTGTGTGTGTGTGTGTGTGTGTGTAAAACAGCACAGGGCATATTCAAATGTGATGACAAAAGAGAATAGAAAGAACTGTAGATCACTCAGCAAATCCCTATGTCATTAAATCGTTCCCCTGAATAATTCTGCAGATGCGTGCATGTGCTCAGCCTGTTCATGTGGAAATGGTACTATAGAACCATTGGCCAAGCAGTGCAAAAGGAGCTAAAGTTTCAGACAAAAAAGGATTTGTATAAACATGTTTTCCTTGATATTTTAATGTTAATTAAATTAATTGTTAATTGGCTATATCAGAGCTGCAGGAGAAATCTCTGAATTGTGTGTGTAGTATATGCATATGGGTTTCATAGTACATCTGAAACAGCTCAAATTTATAAAATAAAAAATATATATATATAATATATATAATAATAAATAAATAAAATTAAAAAAAGACCCTGGCCTTGGTATTCTGCTTTGCTACCAGACAACTTTATCTCAGACTGCAGGGTGACTGCAATTCTTGTGCTGTTCCGACTGGCAGGCAAACTGCACTCTTGCCAAGGTGCACATCTCCTAGATTTAACAGGGCCCACAATGACGGTGCCCTTGGGTATGCTACTGGATATTGTCAAACTGTCCGAATCACTGGGGACAGAAGACTGCCTACTCTGTCACAATCCACAATTCTTAGAGTTCTGTATCTCAATGTGGTGCAGCATATGCTTCTATGACAGAATGCAGGCACAATACAACCAACACAGAGAGGTCAGTCGCTCAGCATGCACACCACACCAACTATTTAAAACCATTGACAGACCATTCAATTTGCTAACTCTTCCTCCCAAGTGCTGAAGGGTCACCATTTTCTGGCTACTTAAATACATGAAATCAGATGGCTAATGTGTGCGTTTACAACCAGAAAGAAATGCTCTCCATCATCCTTTACTCTGGATCAGGACTGAGAAAAGATGCAGTTTTCACTAATGTCAATGTTCATTATGTGGCAAATAAAAGTAAATGTACTACACATGCCGTCAAATGACAGAAACAAGTATGGTTGTTCGCATACAGTACACAATTATTGTTGTCTTAAGGGGGAGCCAAGAGGTACCACTCTTCACTGTATAAGCACAGTGAAAATTGTCTAATAGAACTGAGATGTCTGTGACATAACTTATAAGTGTCGTCAGGGTCCACCTTCACTATGCATCAGTTCCTGGCAGGAAAGAATACTGCTGTCTTCTTTACAGACACACAGCTACCCATACTACATGTGCTGTATTATGTTCATGTATGTGTGTATATACACACACACAAAATAAGTCAAAATATTTTAAAAACCAGAACATATCCTATGTGGATATTTAGAAATCAAGGACTGTTTTTCATGCTAAGACCAAAAATTAAATAATGCTAATTTGCACAGGCAGTCAAAAAGAAAATCAATGACACTGAATGCATAAATAACATCTAAATGAGGTTTTGCACGTGTTAAATATTCGTGACAACCATGTTGAGTTAGTTTGGATCTCAAGCTACCAGAAACATGAAATTAAATTTAAAATACAGTTAGACGTATTAGTAAGAACAGACAAAAAAGCATGTTTAAGCAGCTACAAAGTCTGAGAGATGCATCTGGGTTTTGTGGAGAACAGGAGAACACTACTTACTACAAGTAGTGCCAACAGTAATGTTTTGTGTAGGAGGGACAATGATCTGGGTCTGTTTTTCAGGGTCTGGGAAAGGCCCCTCAGTTTGAGTAAAGGCTGTTGTTTAAACTACAGTATAAAAAGTAATTCATGTGTACAACTTTGCGGAGGCAGCTTGGGAAAAGCCTTTCCTTTTTCCAGCACGACTGTACACCTGTGCACAAAGTGAGGTCCACGACGTTCAACATAGCCACAAATGTTTGATGAATTTGGTGGGTTGATACTCCAGTGGCGTGCACAGAATGCCAACTTCAATTCCACTGAACATCTGGTAAATCAACTGTGAAGCAGGCCTTCCATCAAACACACTCCAAACTATTGTTGAAAGCCTTTTAACAAAGAGCAGTGGCTGTAATAGTTGCAACGGAAGCCCATATTAAAACTCTTAGGAATAGGTGTGCTGGTCAGGTGTACACATACTTTTGGTTATATAGAGAATCTTCAGTATTATTTACTTTTGACATGGTTAAAATGAAGAACTTGGTGTATGTATTCCTCATCTACTCATCACAACGATAGCAGCTGCAAATTGTGCAAAAGTTTAGTGACTGATCTTCGGTTGTATTAGTTTAAACATACAATCATCAAACTCAAAAATACGTTCAGGCTTGGTAAATACTTTTGCATATGGTAAATTCATTCATCACAGTCCTGTAATTAGCACTCTAAGGTAGAAAAGCCCTAAACTGCGTATTTATAAAGGCAAAACAGGATGATTTTGCATATGCAAATCTTTAGTTAATCAGACTTTAATTATTGCTCCAATATCTGTTAAATTGAGCACTGCAATGAGCACTCTGTTTTTTCAAAATCAATTAATTACTGCTTGGAGACAGGAGAATCTCTTACTTGGTAGGAGCTCCCTGTCTGCGGTCTCTGTGCAGATTGGGTATGGATAAAACAGATGTCCTTTTTCCAAAGGGTAAGGAATCATTCTAAAAGCTGGAAACCAAAGTATATATTATCATTACTATTCCACCATGAATTTAAACACATTTTTTTCTTCACATTTACACAAAAAAATCTCAATGACGCTCTTTAGACTTGGCTTCGGATTGAAAGTACTACAAACATACATGTCTACAAACATATTCTTACTTAAAAAAAAAAAGAATACACTGGCAAAAATACAACTGCCAACGAATACATGTGCTTGTGAACATGGATACTCACTGCCTTCCCAAGTACAGTGCAGTAAGTTGAGCGCACCCTCCACTCTCTTCCAGTGCTGCAGGTGGAAGAAGGCGTAAGCGATGGCCTCACTGTCGCCCCTCTTGAGAATGTGCTCCGGTGGCAGTATCAAACTTTTCATCTCTAAGAGGTACTGCGTAAAGCAAATTCCATCACTTATCAAGCAGCAGCGCCACGTAGAAGAACTGCACTTATTGTCATTCTTAGTAGCTCGGGACCTACTTTAGGTACGTGTGGGTTGAATTCTACCGCTCTGTGTATGGCTTCCACTGCATTCATCTCTGCTGTACTTAAGCCTCGTCGAGATGCTGCCTCTGGAGAGAACCTGCAAAAGCAAAAAAAAAAAAACAAAAACAAAAAAAACAATGCCATTATTATGTCAGTAACATAGAAACTACATGCACTTACATTTCAGGCAAAGATTATATGAGCATTAGTGAGATCCAACCATATTTCAATCTGATTGCACAAACATCCACATGGGTTGCATATCCATAACCATAATCTAAACAAACAGAAGAACAGGCATGGGTGTTGAGCTGACAAGGTTGTTGGGTACCCCAGAGATGCTTGGTGTAACCAAAAGCATAAACATATATGTATTGGGAAGAATTGATATGTTTAATGGCTACTATAATAAAAACAGAGCTAATTTAGCAGCAAAAGGAAACGCAATGTCCCAAATTCAACACTGGTGAACATTAAAGCTGAACAATCCTGACTCACTTGTCAGACACTGCTCTGGCTTTAAGAAGGGCAGCTGTGTAACATATTGTTGCAGATTTTGGTAAGCTAATGTCTGTGGAAAGAACAAAATATTAAGAGTAAACAACATACACTAACAATTAAGGTGAAGATTTGAACATTACCTGCAATAAAATTACTTTTAAAATTTACTGCGATATGTACACATTTTTTGAGAGTTTTGATACTGTGCTTGCACCAAAATGTTACAGATTCATCAAAAGTGCATATAAGTGGTTAACAGCCATTTCACTACATAAACACAGGAAGCAGGGCAGGTTGCAACATACCGTCATATTTGGCAAGAACTGCCTGTACATCAGCGTAGTTTTGCAGTTCGAGGAGTGACTCCAGTAGGTTCTCATGAATATTGAACATACTGAGGAGAGGGAACTCCTTCATTAACTGGAAAAAATACAGCTGTTATATGCAATACTGAAGTATAGAGGTCAGGTGAAAAAAAAAGATGATGAGAAAATAGCTGCACAGAACAGCCATTTGGAGACATCTCCTATTTAAATATCTTACATTATGTAACATGAACCAATTAAATAATTTACTGTGTCACTACTACACTAGCACTCTAGCTACTGTGGCTTTAATCTTGTTTTAAGACAAGCACTAAGGTAATTATCAAGCACATTATCATCTGAATGAAATAAAGGTTGTGAGATGGAGCTGGGAAACCTTTATTCTGCTGGTTTTCCTGGAATGCAGTTGATAACCAATGATTTTAGAAGTCTCCATGGGTTGTGACTTCATATGAATACATTTTCTAAAATAAAAGGTGTAGGAGTTATGAAAGTGTTTATGAATAACTCACATCTCTCATCATTTTCACTGCCTCTTTAGTTCTTCCAAGCTTTCGGGAACACATAGCAAGCCTCCTCTTAATGTAAACCAACACATTTGTGTCCCTTCCTAAAAAAAATTATACAAAAGGTATAAATGACCAATACTCTTTCATTTACAAAGACAATGAAGACAAAACTACAAAAATATAACAAAAACACATTTGTGCAGCTTACATCAAATTATATATGCCAGAACCATGAAGCAGTGTAAATTCAGTAAGATAATGGTAAATAATGCACATGCGTATTTTAGCGTTAAGTGGGGCAGTGTACTTAAGTATTAAGTATTTAAGGGCAGTGTACACTTACGGTGTTGGGCCTCATACTGGGATCCATGGTGCTGGAGCTGCTGACTGCGGCGGTAGCAACCTTCTCCCACCTTGAGCGCCTGCTTGAAGAGCTTTTCTGCCTCCACAATGGTGGTAGCCTCCTCTTCAGCCAACAGGATGTATGCTGTTGCACAGCTATTAAGACAGTCAAAACACAAAAAAGGTTTGAAAAATATTAGCAGTCGAGCATGACCGTCACAAAGCTTAAAAAAAAAACTAAAAAACAAAAGCATTAAAAACGAAGCTGCTAAAGAACTACAAAAATAGAATCCATTGTTGATTAATTACCAATTTTAAAAATTCTGAAAATCAGACAGATCATGACAAGCAAACAAAATAAAGAATTATAGTGTCTAATAGCCTTAGAACTGCTGTCACAACACAGTTCCTTTAACCATACACCATGCTCTTGAAGAGGAGCATACATTACATAAATTATTCATTCATGTTCACAACTACAGCACACAAGCAGAAGATAAATTAGATTTTAAGTGACTTCTGTTTGAACACTGTTTATGAACTTCTTGACAAAGAAATCTATTAATATGGAGTCGGGTTAATTTGTATGAAAACAAATTAATTTGAATACAACAGTATTTCACAAAAAAAATATGCCACGTGTAAGAGCAAATGGGAACAATGTAGTGCACTTCCTCATGGTTACAAAGTTGCCTTAAGCATATGCAGACCTTTATTTTAAATAATGAATAAACAGCTTATGACAGAGTTGAACAATAGTATACCTAAATGTATACTAAAGTAGTTAGTGCTAGAAGCATCGAGATGATAAATAATGCCTTAGTACAATGAAGCTGGTAAAATTACCACTAGATTATACCAGTCCACAATCATTTAAACTGTGCAGTTTTGCTGTTGTTCATCATTGGAATTAAAAAGAACATTTTGTGGGCCAGCTTCCAAGATCATGAGCCTAAGCCTAGAAGGATTTTGAGATGGTGACTTACTGTTGGCGCTGCAATTTGGTCCAAGACTAGGCTCAATAAATGTCTCAGAAAGAGACGATTTATATATTAGTCTACAGCCCTGCCACCATGATTTCACAGAAAACTTTTAGAAGTATAAAGTGGAAACCAACTAGGACTACAATTTCATGCTACTTAAGGAAAAAATATACAGGGGCAGTGGTTCACGGTCTCTAAATGTGGCAAACCCAGGGTAAATAATACTAAACAGCAAGGAAAAATCTGAATGTATGAAATAAACAAAAGACATTGCTAAACACACAGAGGTATAAAACAAAGCAATGGAAGTGGTATGTAGAATATGAGGTGGTAGGAGCTAGTGTGTAGAATAGTAAACGCAGATGGATAGAATATAAAAGAGTGAAACTCTCACTCCTCGAGCTCCAGAGCTTCATGTGCAGCAGATATTCTCGCCTGTGGGTTTCTCTCTCTCCAGGCCTTCTGCATTACTGATAATACACAAAGAAAGGGGATAACTATTTTCAACATGCATATAAAAGGCTAATGCTGAAGAAATATGAGCAAGTACATGAAACAATACATGGATAGCACTGCAAACGGGCAGCACTACATCACGCTAATAAATACTACTGTTTTTCCAACAAGCACATTATGATAGTGAGTCATGTCTACAAAGTCTCAGATAAAAGAACATCAGAAAAAAAGCACAGTCTTTATTAAAATTCATTAATATTTATTATTTATTAATATTAATTCCTGGCAATTTGAGGCAAATGAGATTTTTTGTTTTGGAATAAAACCCTTTTTGTGTTCAGTCCCCCCATTTTTGTGGGCTAAAGTATACGGAGAAATTAACTCTTTATTAATGTCTTTATTCATGGAACATTTCTAAATATGCGAAAACAAAGATTAAACCAGAAAACCGCCTAAAAGTGAATTTACACACTTTTACCCCTATAGCATGACATGACTTAAGTCCAGAGTGTATTGGCACGCAAGTTGCACAGAATAAGCTTCAGATACTAACATCAACTAAAATAGATCACAACAGAAAATGCTGCATTTGTGAAACTAGCAATCACTAGCAATAGAGTCACAGATTAACCAAAATAAAAGAAATCGGCAAATACTCTGCATTTTGTCATTCCATGCCCCAAGTACTTCTACAGAGAACTTCAAATTCAGTATATCTGAATTTTTAATTTAAATTTTTTTTGGTAATTAATGCTAATGCACTCACATTGTTTAAGTGGTGTAAATGTTTCATGGTTTGCACAAATGCAGCATTCATTTTAATTTCATATTTCTGACAATTATGTTCAAAACATATTTGAAGTGTGAACCTTTTACCTTTGTTAATACAGCAGTTTTCAAAAGCAAACCACATGTTTTGTTTGAATTGTTTTTGCGTTTTGTACCCTGCCATGCAATGAAATTATCTTAAACGGCCTCATTGCTTTTAACCTGATTTGGGGAATTGAAGAAGAACCGTACAATCTAGTAACAACATACGTATACATAAATGCCTAACCCTAACCCTGACCCGGAAGATGTTAGAAAATTGGGATTCAAGCACAATTTCAGTATAATGAATGTTTTCCAAAGCATGTAAACATTAGCCCAGGAAAGATGCTTCAGGCCTGCAAGTGAGAATATGGTTCTAATGGCTTATAATCATTTTGTAGGTATAGTTTTAGTTTCTTACTAGCATCAGCGGGGCGGATGTGGTCTGAGTCGCAGGTAAAGAAGGTCTGATGATCCTGTGCTGAAAGATTCATGTCATAGTATGTGAGAGGCTCCCTACCAGTAACCCACGTGTATCTGCAATAACAGCAACAGCAACAGTTAGTCACAATTATCCTTTAAAGGGATAATTAAGGAATGACTGATAATGTGCAATCAGAATTGTACAGAATTGTAACCTGTGTCTATGTCATTTAGAATCAAGTTTAAAAAAAAAAGTCAGTTAGAAACATTGAGATTAAGCATGTTATTTTTTAACACTTATTATCTTATACAAGCAGCAAGTACACTCAGCCATGTCACACAAACTTATGCAGAATCACTTTACAAAACTTTCTTTAGAATGGGTTGACAAAGTTTTTACTTAGTTTGGCTTACCAAACAATATGAAATGGGGTGACAGGACACAAAAATGTACACAAAACTATGATTTGGAGAAGAACCATAAATAAAAATTCCTTCCTCCTCTTTTGCCTCATTATATATGTTTTTCTGTAGCTACAGTGGATGCAAAAGAAAACAAACAAAAAAAGATTTCTAAAACTGATTGAAAACAAACTAAAGTCACTCAACTATAGTAGTCTGCATTAATTACCTAATGAATGTGGCCATTGTCTGTTTGTCACCTTTAGTAATGGCAAACAGCCTGCACCTTTGAACAGCTGCAACTTAGCATATAAGCCAACCAGTTTCATGCATTATAGGTCTCTAGAGTGACAAAGAATGGTGTAAAGAAAAATGTAAATTAAAAACAAACAAAACAAAACATACAAACAACCAACGTGAAAGGTAAAAATGCTATGCTGCAGACAAGCAGCAGCCAGTAAGAGGCCACACATAAAGTGGCAATTATTTCCAAAGAGCATCTTGATATACCTACTTAAAGCAATTACAACCTTGTTAGGTCACCACATAAAAAACTGGAGTAACCTAGCCACAGCTGGCCAGGTGTTAAAATGTATAGAAATGTACTGTGTCAAATTAAACCAGAAACAATGTAGAATTTATCTATCTGCTGAGAGTCTACTGATCGTGTGTTCACTGCAATTTATTTAACATTTATTGTTCTGCTTTGTTTCAATTCATTGTCTATTATATTTGGAAACATGTTTCTCCTGGTCCTTAAAAACAAAACAAACAAAAAAAGGGTGGCTACACTCTTCCTCTGCTCTTTCTAAGCTATTCTAAAAGTGCTGAGTAAAATCCCTTTGCACTAGACACTCTCCAAATAACAGCCAATAAGGCTGTGTAGTCGGTGTGTCCACTTGTGCAAGTGCTTTAGGAAGCAAAACTGACACTGGAAAGAAAGGCTCATGTTTCCTAGACCCACCACCTGTAAAATAAAGTTATATAATAATCTAAGCAGAAAGAAACCACTTACCTGTTGTATTCTGCTCCTCGAAACAAATTTAGTGGATTTCTCCACACTTTACATTCTAGAGAGGAGAAGATAGAGCCATGAGAACAATTAACAAAATAAAAATAATTAAAACATTCTCAAGACTAACGCTGCTTATTTGAGTACTGTGCTTTTACCACATCTTCCCTATAGTTCAGTCCAGCAACATTTCTGTTGCTTCTGCCTTTCATTCAGATGTTTAGAATGACATCAACAATACATGTATTAATAGTATAATATTAACAGTGCAGGTATTAATAATAAAAAAAAATAACAATGAAGGTTTAATATGACAGTCCTCATGACTGCATCATGTTCTTGGGATACTCATCTTCGGCACCCCTAATTACAGTCTGAAGCTTGTTACAATGCAGTTGTTTTCCTTATATCGTCACTGTATGATGGGAAAAAAACCCTACTTTCAGCCATATCTGAGCTAAAGCTACCAGATGTGTTAATCAAAAATGCATATCTGCTCCTGCGATAATCTACAAGAACATGGCAAAACTTCTCAGCCGCAATGTTTATTCAAACGTGGGAGGTAACTGTACACCTTTGGCTTTTTGTTTAAACTATTTTGCAACATTCTCTAATGGGTATTTTGAAGGTGGACGTCTAAGTGGCCAGCTGGCTAGCATTAACTGCCTGAGCTTCACTCAAAGTTAATAGATTCACAATAAAAAGTAACATTATGTTGCTACTTTAAATATGACATCATACAGTAAATACCACAATTTTATACTATTCCTTCAGAGAACTAGTTTTTTTTTAGTTCTCCCGAAAACAATTTTAATTTTGGAGATAGGTGTTCTCCATCTGACAGCGACGATATACATACAGGTAATCTGAAATGTTATAGTTTTGGGAAGGTGACTTTTGAAATCTATTTCACTACAGATTACAGAGAAATTTGTAATGTATTTTGTAATTTGTAAATGTATTGTAATGCCCTTAAAAGAAATTTGTAATGAATTTAGATGGGTAACTATAAGCGAGTAACATTTTTAATCCAAGGTATTTATAATATGCTACTAAAGTTGAGTAACAAAATATGTCATAAATACCAATTATGGACAATTAAATGGCATTACAATAATCTGTAACCTGTAGTGAAATACATCTTAAAAGTAGCCTTCCCAATACCGGTTACAAATGGATTTTTAGAAATCATAAACAGTAAGAGTATAAGTTCACTATGTAACAAGATGTATAGTACAGGAAGAACATTAAAAATACTTTGCAAAGTGCATAATTATTATAGACACCTAATTACAAACTAGTGCCTTATAAAATAGGTTAGCCAGATTATTATTGGTGTAAGTGTGTGCAACCTACAGTGTAAAGTGTTCAGTGCATTAGAGCCAATTTACTGTACTTTATATGAAGCTACATACATTATGGCATCAAGTACTTTTACCTTTTTGTTGTCTTCTTTTTTTGTCTTTTTTCTTTTCTTTATTTTCACATGAATTTGATCCTAATAAGGGCCTAATCATGGTTTACCATCATTTTAAGGAGAATGGAAAGAACAGTAAAAAGCATAAAGACCATATGAAAAAGTTGTCTTTATTATCCCAGAAAGGAAAATCTATTTGGTCTTGTACCTAAAATCTAAAAAAAGAATTCAACCCGACACAAAAATCACAATAACTGATAATGATAACATGTCGGATGCAAAGTCTTCACAAAGCAATAATGAAAAGATCTTACATCTGAAGGAGCAGGTGGTTTGTTATAACCATCATTTGTAATTTGGTATTGCCAAAGCCTTCAGATGAGCTGCTTAGGTGCATCACCAAGGATTTGCCTTTTTTTTCTCACCCCAAATTAAATCTGCATGCAACTGTTCCACAACCATTTGATCAACTCCACTTAATCTGCTAGCTGTTTTGATCACACACTGCAATTAAGTATCCGCTTACTTACCGGACACACTTTGTCTGTTGGAGTCTGCATCTCCATTACTCGTATTAGAGTTGTTTGGAGAGCTGTTATCCACTCCTCCCAGAAGAGGTCTCAGGTGACTCACGGACACTTGTTCAATAAAAGAAGTGCCATATTTTCTGAAATACCACCACTCAAATATCTGTAGGAGGAAGGAATGGCAGAAATGTAAATGCCACAGTACAGCAAGCTACAGGCTGTTGGCTGTCATAAACCTATTTCAGATCCATGTCCACATTCAGAAACTGACTGACGGATCATAGTAGTTTTGAATCCTCTGGAGAAAGGTCAGTCTTCATTGCATTCTTTCAGGAGTTATGTGTTCACCTAATGATTTGTTACCTCACTTTCTATACTTGTATAATATACATTGTTAGAATGTTAAGATGTAATCCAAGCAAAAGATTATCATCAAAGTAATTACCAGACATTCTACACACAAACATTCTACTGAAGACTGAAGCATTTTTATCTGCAGACTTTCTACAGATATAAAACAAACATTTCTGGTGCTTGGACATACTTGGGAATTTGGATGGTTCTGAGACAAGAAAGATCTTAGTAACTACATTATTAATCCTAGCAACAACAAAAAATACTGTATACATGAACATTTGAAGCAACTTACCAATATAAGTCCTGAAATCAATGAAGAGGTACCAGTCAAAGCGACGTAAAATTTTGGGGTCAATGTATTCAGGAACATGCTTACTGTGAACATACAGAACACATATTAATGGTTAAAATGTAGTATTCATATGTAATTATATTCAGTTTGGACACAAGATAAACAATGAATTAAAAATAAATACATAAAATAATGGTAAAACATAAAGGGTACTAAATAGTACCCAAAATAATCTAATTACCACATTTATTTTAATTAAAGTAATGTAAGATTATTCTTTTCCATATTACTTCTGTGGTTTTATATGGTCATTATTTGTGGCAATATCAAGCCCACATGCAATGACGCATTATGAAATTCTCCTGAAAAGTCTCCCCCGTTTTTTTCAATGAAATAAATACTAGTTTAAATAAATACTAGTTTAAAATGCTGAACTGTACCATACTCAATGTCATTTCTGGTATGGCTGCTAAAAACATTCAGTGTGACTATGACTAGTTATGCCCTTAGCTGTCTATCCTCTGACGATCATTGTGCGCCATGTGAGAGGAGTTGTGTCTATCCTAACACTCTGTGACAGCAGTGAGGGTTGCAAGCTGCATCACCCCGACAAGGTCCCAACGTGGAGGCAAAAGAACACACACAGAAATACACTGAGGGGAAAAGAACACATACACAGACACTAGAATGGGTTCGACAACACAACTTTATTCATGCTTTCAGCACAAACAAAAATAACTGAGAATGACCCCTCAGAGTCCTTAAACAGAAATGTTCCCATGAGCTCTCAAGCCATGTCTATCTCCGTCAAGCATCAGACATCCTGGGTTTAAAAGTACTGGCTCTTCTCTTTATGAGGCTAACCTGCCTGTAACACTGAAGTGGCATGTCACAGACTCCGCTTCTCTATCCAATGCTAAAATACTTTCACCCACTACTTTTAAAAATAATTAATTCCACTCGATAAAGAAAAAAATCTGAGTTGATGCACCTATAACATGACTAGATTAAATTGAATAATTGCAATGTCCATGCTCCTAAGATACTATGCCTAACCTAGTCAAGCTTTCAGACTAGTACTTGTTCTACCATCAGAAAATATGATGGTGTTATAGAAGCTCCTATTATGATATTGAAATAACCAATTGGCACTCATGTGGTATGTACATATTATGCTTTCTAAACCAAAATAACAGCATATGCCATTTGCCTCTCAAAATAATCACAATGAACAGATTGAGTTTTAATCCTAGATATCAGTTTGGAGGTGCAAGAAAGCAATTTACACCAACATTCTGCTTTAGGATAACATTATTAAATACTAATTCACTTGTACTAAGGAAGTAAAGTTTAGAAAAAGATTTTTCAAAAATTGTCTCTCTTCTCTGGTTATTTGCCATTGCTAAACTGTGTGTGTATGTATGGGTATATACACACACCTATATATCTGTAAGGTTACACATGTATGCATCCACCAAACAAACACTGATGATTAAGGTCAAGCTATGATGGAATCACTTTCTAACAATAATGTGAGAGTGGCTGTGTGATAATGGATTCACATCCAGTGCAATATATTAACTGCAAAACTGGTTAGGAAAACACAATGAAATCTAAAAAGATTGTTCTTGTAAGTCAGAAACTGAAGAGTTTAGTGCTGGGACTCTGCCATGCATGGGGTGAAATGAAAGTTTTTACACTAACGTGTAACTGTGAGACACGTACATTCCAGTTGTTGCTTCTCTCATATACAACAAAATAAGCTCCAAGAAGAATCAAGACATTAAGTACAAGGAAAGTTATTTACTTATGTAGTTTAATTTTTAAGTTTTAGAATTCAGAATATCAAATTAAAAATAATAAAGTGATAAAGTGCCTATGTTTCAATTGGGGCTGTGAAAATTTTTTCTTCTTCAGTTGTGATTGTGACTAATCATATATTGAATCACATTTCATGAATTCTTAAAAAAAAACATTCAGCATTATTGTGACAACCTTCTCTTTTTGCGAGATGTGTGTCAATCTTTTGTCATTTTAAGACAAACAAGAAAACAAGTGATTCTAATATACTACAACTGTTCAGAAGATTGACCAGTACAGGTTCTGTAAGGTTTGATAAAGATGCTGCCATCAAGAGGGGAAAGGATCTTGACACAGTAAATTATATGCAATAACGTGCCAAAAATGGGTTGATTTAGATTTAGCAGTTTGCAGTTACACACTAGAGCACCATCTCTGTAGTTCTGCAGCCAGATATAAGAAAGGACTGGTAAAAAAAGAAGAGTTTGACATCAAGAGCCTTTTTAGCTATAGAGCTTACTGCTTACAAAATCGATCTTTGATGCGACATCCCTAATTCTAATGAAAGTGTGGACACACTATGATAAAACAAGCAGAAACACAGCCCCCAAAAATGAACTAGTTTAAGTTTTTAGTTAACTTGAATTATTACTGCTCCTGCCACACAGCCAAGACAAAGAGACCTTAAAGAGCGTGATGACTTACTTTAAAGCAGGAGTTTACAGCAAGAGCCCAGCTTTACTGAAATAACTGAAATATCCTCAAATATGCCTTGTTATGCATACATTCTTGACAAAATTGTGAGGCTTTTTAAAATGACGGCACGAAAGAAAAAAGAAAAAATTAGGGTCAAGCTGCAGGACATTATTCACTGATTATTCAACATGTCACTTTTAAGGGGACAAATATGTAAACATCTGATTTAGAACAGTGGAATCTCCATATGAATAGTTCTTCTTAAGCATAACAGGAAAGCTAAATAATAAAATAATAGAAGTTTTTTCTTGAATGGATTTTCTGGTAAAAATGACTGTAGGCTATAGCTTACCTACTACATAAAAATGCATTCAAGAAAAATTAAAAGTGACATGATAATGTCCTGCAGCTTGACCATAAATTTCTGCTTTTCTTTTGGAATATTTTTATATATAGGCTATATATATATATATATATATATATATATATATATATACACACACACACATACATACGTGTCTATTCTTGAATATAAATGTTTGATTAATTCAAATATGGACAATGTGCAGACATTTTTACTGCATGCACAGTCCATAATAAGTAATTAGGCACTGGTAAGTGTTCCTTAGCTCAAGAAAAAAAAAAGGACAGCATCCACCGGCATTATTTTAGTGCATAACACATGCATGTTACACATGCAAGAAGAGATTTCTGTATTACGACAGTATTTAGCCAGTGGTATACACTCTATACTTCTCAGTCGTACCAGTGAGAAACAAATATAGCTCAGTTCAGGAAAAAAAAACATAGCTCTACAGAAAGAGCATATACGGCAGCAAGGAGAAGACAAAGTGCAGAGGGGAATTTAAAAAAAAATGCATTCTGCATAACAAATTATTGCCCATCTATACAAAATGGTTGACTCCAGCACCTAGCCTTGAAACATATCAAAAGGAGCCATGAAAAAAAACAACAACACTAAAACAGAAAAAATAAAGGAAAAAGGGGGAGGAAAAAACAACAATCCAGGCCACTAAACGTGAACAGAGACGGACACAAGGAGCTAGATGCAGAAGAGGCTGGAGGATGGTGGTACTTACGCGAGGACTCTGTGCCAAACATGGCTGGGCCGGGTGCTGCGATGGAGAAAGAGAGACAGAAAGGGAGGGGGAGAGAATGAGAGAGGGAGAGAAAGAGAGGGGAGGGGATGATGAACAGGCAGCTACACAGCAGGGGTCATCAATGCACACAATGCTGCCAGCCAGCCCTGGCTAAAGGAGGCCAGATGCTACACTCCTACAGCTGCTAACAACCCTTCTGCTTGTCCTTAGCGACATTAAACCCTTAAACCGCCACAGCACCACGCTGACAGTTCGGAAAGGTCCAAACACATAACACACACTTAATAGCCAGAGCCTTGTGTGTTTATATCCAAGGCTAGTACAGTATGCTTAGATCCAAGGCTAGTACAGTACAGCAGCTCTCTCCGTCTTCGCTGTTGCTTTATTTCAGCCCTCTTTTGTTTTTCCTCTTTTTAGTTCTCTTCTCTACTCCTGCAAGCTTCTTCACTCATGTGGAACAGAAGGGGCTGCTGTATATGAAGCAGACAGCAGATACTGCAATCGGTCAGGCTGAGGCTGCTTGCCGGTAAGACAATAGCTATACAAACAGCGGTGACGTCAGGACCCTGTGACAAACTGACTGCTACGGATGGTGGTGGTGGGGGGGGCCTGGAGAGCTATCCAACCAATGAAAAATGATTTCTCATCACAGACATAGCAGGCAGACACCAAGTCATGCATCCCTTTTAGGAAGAAAATAACCGCAAATGGAATTTTTATAAACTTTTCAATAGATACTACAGAGAAAATTCCACTCCTTAAATAAAAGCCACACATATTTTACCTATACTAATTATGTGATCTATATGTATTTTGATTAACGTAGAGAAAAATAAATATCTTGCACAGGTAATAAAACATTAAAAAATACAAAATAAAATAAAACAGAATAAAAAAAAACGTTACCCCTATGCTTTGTAATAATTGTGATAAAATTTCAGGCTTTGAATTTGCAAGAAATTTCCTCAATTTCCATATGGATGAATAAAATCTATATCTTTTGTAGCTAGTTTCACACAACACTAGCCATCAGTGAAATTTAGTCAATTAATATCAATTAACATTTTATCTAAATATTTTCCCTTAAAATTTTTATCTAGATGGAGAAATCTTTTATGTATTCCCATAAACGTAAGAGAAAATTAAGTTTATCAGTTATAATACCAAAAACGCTTTTATTATACTTTGTATGTGTATGACGCTCAACCTACTCTCACTCTCATACTAAAGCCTTTTCCCATTTCCTCCCCCCATTTCAGAAATCTCTCAGGGTCATGACACAGGCATGTTAATTACACAGGGGGTTTTCTGAGATTTTGCAGCAGGGAGGAGTGGAGGAGGGGACCATCTCAGTCCCTGCAGTGCACTCCAGGCACGTAATTCCAGCTACAACCATGTGGGGGGATAAGCAGATACAACAGGGGATACAACAAAGGGTCCTGCTTATGGACCTCTGTATGATCCTACACTGTATCACCTTGCAGCCTCTACACAATCTAATCTAAATTATTATGCCTAAAAGATTCTGAAGGCAGACACAAAATCACATACATTT
Source organism: Brachyhypopomus occidentalis (assembly GCA_020368025.1). NCBI lineage: Eukaryota > Metazoa > Chordata > Actinopteri > Gymnotiformes > Hypopomidae > Brachyhypopomus > Brachyhypopomus occidentalis. The sequence goes on along the minus strand of JAGXOD010001351.1, from coordinate 4,623,437 downwards.
TTAGCCATAAGGTTAAGAAGCTTAAAGTCACTTCAATTTTTCAAAGGATTCAAACAATCAGCATACCTTGCACTACATTGAGCCATCAATACCACTGAGCTCAACTAATGAAGGTGTGGTTAACCAAGGGAGTACCGCTGACATCTGATAATCTGCCATTATTGCTTGAGTTTTCTGGGGTGGTTTGCGTGCATGTAGGCTCTCATGGGTTGTCAGGGTTGGTTTGCCTGCTTTGAGGCAGACGGTTTCTCAGCACTACTCAATTTCCTTCATCATTCTCAGGGACTGTTAACACAAAGTGAAACCAAAACAACAGTCCCATTGAGCATATTCCCTGGGCCTGCTGATGCTTACCAGTCAAACAAAATGTTCTCTCCATAGCACAGGTCCATATTTTTAATGCCAAAATAAAAATTCAAAATTCAGTTTCATTCAAGGAAATGAACATCATATATATTTTAAATGTTTTGCAAAAGCAAAACTTTCTTCTTTTTTAGTGCTTAGCTATCCATGCACATTGGTGTGGGATGGTGACATTAGTGACTCCACACCACTATGGGAACATAGTGATTTTGGTCAGTGTTCAGCATAAGTAAAGGCCTGGATTGCCAGTAAAATTGATGGGCCGGTTTCTGGTCTGTTTGGGCTAGTGCTTCTGCCAGTACTTTTTGGTGTAAAATGCAATGTAAAAATGGTGTGGTTGCTTTGTTAAAGATTTGGCCCAACTACATTCTCAACTGAGATTAATGTGCGCAAGCAAACAAGCTTTGTTGTTATTAGCCTGTATGCTATTACTTTCAACATGGCTAACAGCAATAGCAGCTTTTGATTTTTTTTGTTTGTTTCCTTATCCATTTTGGAAGATAGCTGAGTACAGTTATTTGACTTGGGTATTTGTGTGTAGCTGCAAAAACGATTCGCTTCAACTTAAAGTTCTGTCACAGCCTGGGGGGAACGCACCATACTGTATTTTCTTATTTTTGCAAACTGAAACAGTACAGTTCACCATCGTTGTGAACAAGTAACCAGCAAGGTACAACTGTGATCTGTGTCACCCTGCTAATGGAGTCTTTACCCACCTCCTTTCAGGTAGGATGCTATGCAGCATTAAGGCCAGAACTACCAGGCTGAGGAGCAGCTTCTTCCCAGATGCTCTGAGACCTCACTGATCAATTGCTTTTTATTATTACTTTTATTTCACATCATGGCATGGCTGCAATTTGATTTGAATGTCTCACTGGACAATTTCTGCACCGTTGGTAATCAGTATGTGTTCATTCTATACCTTAAAGGCTGAAAAACTCTATTGTACAATCGATGTCTGCAATAGAAAGTTACTTTTACTGTACAATTTCATGTTAATTGTAATATCTCATACCAGATCAGTGCTACAATTTAGGTACATTTGAACATTTTTACCTTTAAAGTAATGTTTTACATAATACATAACAGCATAATACAGAACAAGTTCCTGTCATTTATTTTGTAATTTCCTGGACTTACAGTGTAACTTCCCCATACTAATCAGCAAAATTCTTACTGGTTCCTACTGGTACTTAAACATTGGTGCAACAGAACAAGACAAAACAATGAGGAACAAATGAGAACATTTGGGAACTTATGAGAAAGGTAAATTTTCTTCCTACTCAAAAATGCCAATTTACGAACGTTTGCAGTGCTGGACAAACATTACATCACTGTTTTTAGGAAATCCTCCTCGTGATATTCTCTTTTGACTCATTTCCAGCAACAGAAAAAAGCTCTGGCATTTAACCCTGCACTGTCCTATTATCCAAAAATGTTTTCCCAATTTATCAGCATGGGAAAAGGCTGATTTCACTGTGTGATGCAATTTTCATGGCTGTGAATTTGGCAAGGCCCAATTCATAAATGACAGCTGACATAAAACATGATTGTATGACATAAGTGACTTTAAATTTCATGTATACCCACTGATTTAAAACACATTACTAAAACTGCTTAGTGCTATTTAAGGAATAGACCTTAGAGATCCATGCTTTGACTACTGTAATGCATTGCTCATTCAACTTCCTCAAACTACAAACAAACTACACCTTGTATAATATTAAGAAGTTGATTAAGAAATGATTAAGAAATTAAGTAAAAGTGACCCCTCCCCTCCTCTCAGAACAGTAAAAATACAAGGCTATGTGGAGGAAATTATGTCATTCTGATTACAAGAGAACTATAAACAGTATGATTTAGTACATGTTATTCTGATAATAGGAATATTGTATGATTCAGTATGTAATCATGAGCTCATGTGTACGTGTGTATTGTGACCTACAGCAAAGGGAATGGGCAGAGGTAGAAAACACCATGCTATCTTCTTAACCTGTGTACAACTCGTACGTCAGTTTCTTCCGATAAAAACCGGGAAAGCTCCATTTTAGAGGGAATACACGTGAGACGAAAACTTTCTACTGTGCATTCTCCCCCCTCAGTTCCTCAGTGTACGTCTGCGCGCAAATATACACAGGAGGTTTTGAACCCTTTCCTCAGAGCTTCTGTGCTAGACGGAACTCTCATGCTTATTTTTCATTTTTAATAAATTTCTCTTTTAACCACGTCTGAATCCTCATCTGTTTCAGAAATTTCCACGACAGCTAATAAAACTGAGATCTACTGGCCTGAAGGAGAAGCGGGCGGAGGGACAATGTTGCATTAAAAGTTAACTAAACATTCATGTCACCTTCAATCTACCTCTTCATGCCTCCATCATACCATAGGATCCCAATGAAAAGTATTTCAGATTTTCAAGTAGAATGTATTTTGCTACATAGATTCAACTAAAAGGCCAAAACACCAAACTATACTTAAAATTGTGAGCATCTGTCTACCCTTCCTTTCCTTTCATTCATCCCACCATCTTGCCATAAGCATTCAAGGACTTTCTAAATTAATTTTAACCCTCAAATACAAAAAACAGCAAAAAAAGGCAGTATTGTGTCATCTCTAGTTGGAATCCATGGTTTTCATTCAATTAAAACCACTACTTGGTAAAAAATTTTCATTCATACCCCTATCCTCTTGTATGAACACTGACTTTGAGAATCCTTTTCATTTTGAAGACCGAACCAATACATTTGCTGCAAATATTTATCTAGCACAAACACCAAAACCAAACTGCATGTCATACTGGTGGCACTCATCTATATTCTTCTTCTATCCTTTCATTCATCCTTACATCCTCCCACAGAAATTGAAGCTGAAAGGTTTACCGTCTACATATTTATACCATGAACATTTACAGATAAGGTTGTAATATGAGCCTCGTTTTTAACCATTTACAGAAATGTAAATTACAGACTCACAGCATGTACAGTGAAAAACCTCACCCCTCCAACTGAAAATAATTTGTTAACTCCTTTGATATCTATTAAAATAGATATCAAATAGTTATTAAAATAGATTTAATTTAATAGATAATTTTTGACAAAGTACATATCTATGTCATAAATTCTTGCTATACTGATTTTATACTATACTGAAAAGTATTCTGACTAGGTCTGCAACTAAACTTTTTCTGTGGTCAAATCTATCAATTGTTGGGAGTGAATGATTGACTATTCGAATTACTCATTGCACAATTACTCTGTGGATATTATTTAACTTTTAAATATACACTGAGGTTGTTTTAGGCACATGCCGACTAACAAAAGTCAATAGAAATAAATACAAATTTTAATTAACTTTCCTGCTGATACAAAAGATCTAAAAAATGCATTGTCTAGCTATATTATCTGTGAACATTTCAGACGCATTTTTCAAGCATTAATTACCCTTTAAACTCATTTAAAAAAATCTATATCAAAGCCATATTTTTGTTCTTCATTCTACAAGCCTGTGCATGTCATGTGTAACAGAGGCACAACTATTATCAAGCAGCTTGGCACCAGATGTCAAGAAAAAAAAAAAAAAAAAGAGTCCTTCATCTCAGAAAGAGAGTCCAATAGACAAAAACAAAAAAGAAAACCTGCACATCATGTGTGGGAGTACTCTGGTTTGAAGAAAACTGACATTCGTCAAAAACTGTACAAGATATGTCAAGCACTGATGCTAACCTCACAAGTCAAGACCACAATCCTCTATCAACATTTGAAGAAGCTTCACAGATTATGAGGAGTACATGTCTAAAAGGTTCAGCCCTGACCTCAATCACAATTTCCTAACATGGCAGTCAGGCAAACCTCCATCAAACAGGTGTTCAAAAGAATCAAGATATATGACAAAAGCTTGCAAAGGCATACTGACATAACAGACACTAATACAAAGTAGTGCTGATTCAGTGTCTAAAAATGGCTTCCAAAACCTTTTCCAAAAACTTGACAAAAGATACCAGATTCCCAATTACACATACTTTAGCTAAGTTACTATACCAGAAATGTATGCAACTTCTACAACATTTTACAACTTACAACTTTCCAATAGCCTTACTGTTCACTTCATAAATGAAGATTTTGAATTAAAATGCTGAGCAATCATACTATCATTTTAATAACAGAGCCATTTCCTACCACTGCTCTGTCACTGTCTAAAAGAATTATGGGTAAGGAATCATTCTAGATAAACAATGGACATTGCTTAACTCTGGAAAAATTGCTTAGTATGCTATATGTATGAGATGGCCCATAGGCGGGCTGCCTGAGCCTGAGATCAAGGTGTCCTCACATGAAAAGTCAGAAACATTTAACTTTTTTCTTTTATGATAAACTGGAAAAAACAACATACTACAAGCATCCAGTCTGAACTATTGGTCCTAAAGGACACTGACAAGAGACACCAAACCAGCATCATATGTGAATGGTTAAAAAAACAGAAACTATGCATCAGCCATAGTTTGAGCAGCAATATAGTGTGTGCAAACTCTCTATATCAGGGTGTCAACAAGGATCTTCACATCAACTCTAAAGCCTTCCAGAGTTTTATAACAAAGGACCTATTAGAATCAGCTAAATTACAGCAAGCAGAGTTGTAGTGCTACTGGGAGATCAACTAACTTTTCTGTAGTTTATTGCAATTCACGTAATGCATTCTAAAAGTAAATTTAAAACAGCAACATTTTGGAATTATTAGGCTATAGTAACATACTGCAATGCTTTCTTGATGTGGCAATCGGTACTAAACCTGATACTAAGGCTAGTGTTTTATTTGAAAGTAGCCAAAATATTTTTGTGAAGTGGCCAGGTACTGGTATTGGTCTGGATTTGTATCCAGATATTTATGCATGCCTGGGTTCTCACTGCTAAATATTCTCATAAATGGTTTACTGCTTACTTAGCACCATTCAAGAGTTTCATAGACTTGAAAAGAGGAATAGAAAATGGCTTGTAAAAAGTAAAAAGAAGGTTGCTTCCTGATCTAGAACTTGCCTGTCTGCACACCAATGATAAAACTCTTATGTGCATAGAAGCTTAGCTTTCTACTACAGCGGTGGAGGTTTATGTCCTTTATGGAGGGCTGGGATCTTGCACTGTCTGGACCTCTAAGGGAATAATGAAGGATGATAACCCTTTACACATTAGAGCGCACTACCAGTAGTCTTGCCTATGATTAAGAAGAAGAAAGCATGAATATTCACTATTAGACTTGAATGATCGTTGCAATCTGCAAAGTTTTAACGGATTTTCATTTGGTACAACATTAAATGCTTAAAGATTCAAAGTAAGACAGACTTCCATTACTGAATTACACTAGTATCTAAAATAAAACCTGTAAAACTAAAATCTTGGGGGACTATCTACAACTGGGGTAAGTGGAAAACTGCGTAAAGTACATGTGTGTGTGTGTGTATGTGAACACACACCCCCACTACAGGAATGAGACCTGCCAATGTCATGGTGCTATCCGTAGTGCTGAACCCCCGTATTGCTAGCTTGGTGTTCAGCACCACTGTTGTGGATAGTCCGATCCACTGTGTGCCAACCAAAATGCACCAAAACATACATGGCTGGCAACAAACAACAAGTTGTTTCTACTCAGTCAAATATCAGCCAACACCACTCCATGTTGGCTAAACACTAACAACTCTCTCTCTCTTGCCAGGCACACCCAATTCCACTGTCCGTTGTCTATGATTGGTCACTCACTCTTGTAAAGCTCCCAAGTTTGCCTCTCCAACAGTTTATTTTGTGCATGTGTGTGTGTATATATATATATATATATATATATATATATATATATATATATATATATATATATATATATATATATATATATACACACACACACACACACACACACACACACACACACACACACATGGCTTTACCATCTAATTCTTGGCTTATTTGTTGTGACTTTTGTTTGCATTTTGCCTGTATGAGACCTACACTGTGTGTCTCAAGCTTCACTGGATGCTTGCTATTATTGAGCCTCTAATATCTGTACTATTATACACTGGCTTTATGTGGATGTAGGCTTTTAATCGAGTCTGCCTCATGCTCACCTTTATCCTGAACAGCCTTGGTTTGTGCCTCAATCTCACCTGTTTCCATTGCTTCTACCATTAATCTACTTGTAAGATCCAGGCTCAGAATTTCAACACTGATAAAGAAACATTGGGGCTGGCACGCTTTCTCTTTTAAATCCCCCATTTTTTCTAATCCTTTTCCCTCCATCCATAATTGATAAATCCTTTCTAACTTGGCGCAGAGTTGGCATTAAAGAGCTGAATGACCTACATTCTGATGGGATTTTCTCCTCTTTTCAGCAGCTGTATGAGAGGTTTACAATCACCAAGAATCATTTTTCTGTATACATTCAAGTTGATTAACAGAACTAGGAAACCAGCTATACAAGCTAACAGAAAGTTTTCAATATCTCACAGGTTCAAAACATATGAACATGAACTGGAATAGACTTGAATATATAAAACACCTGAACATACTTGGAAAGATTTGTTTCAAGAAATTATTCTCAATTTTACATTGTAATAAACCATGTCAAGGACACACGAATGAGCTGGGCACCCTTTGCGGAATAGCCTACATAACCTATATCTTATATGCTATAAAGGCACTAATAATATGTAGATATGTATATGGTTTTATTGCGTTCTTATGCAAATATCTGGTCAGATTTTGTCAATTACCATTCCGTTTGTAAACTAAGCATGGCAGATCCAACAGTAACTGCTGGATTTGGTTTTGGTCACAGTGGTTGGTTATGTTTCTGCCAAATGTAGCTCAGTGAGTCATGATTTCACATAAATGACTGAGATTCCATAAAGGTGGTTAAGAGGCAGTGTTCAGGTATTTTATAACTTTGGATGATTTTATGCAGGCAGACGTGCCTCTTATTTCCATAACAGCAAAGTTATGAAATGTACAACCAAACAAGTTTTGATTATCCCATATACATATCTACATATTATTAGTGCATTTTAAATGTCCAGGGATAATCCAGTCTTGTAAAAAAAATAATTCCATCATTCTATTAAATCAAACGTTTCAATTAAATCTTTATCCTGCACTGCTGTTTATAATAATGACCATTATAATAATTCCATAATTCTAAAATGTAGCCTAGGCCTTAGAACATCTCTACCTTACATATGTCCAGATTTAAAGTTAATGTCACCAAACTTGGCAATAGCTTCAGGCTATTGGTTACAGTAACATGATTAGGCTGCTTCTCATACTGACAATCCTTTTCTTCCAGTCCCTCCACACAGGCATTTAAAGTTTAAATTGCACATGCAGCTTCTTGCTTTACAGCACAATATCCTACTTTCATTTATTTCACATTTAGTTAACATGCTCTGTCGAACCAACATAACTTAACGAAAGGTTGCTCAAGGAACTCTACATATAACTAGCTAGATAAGTCAGTTACATTTTCTTCAATAAAGCGCAGCGTTAACATTAGACAGCTAGCTAGCTAACAGCTTCTGTAACCTGGCGGCTATATACTAGCTAGCACAACTCTTAAAACGAGGCAGATACGAACTATTTACAAAGAAAAGTCGGAATTAATGGTTTAAACTCTTACAATGCGCGATTAGCAAAATGTAAAACCGCTACTCTTTTTTCCAACACTAACTAGCCAGTTAACTTGCACCCTCGCTAGATTACTTTTGGTGAACCTGGTCGTGCGAAACTTGGCACCTTTAAACATGTACTGACACGTTTTCGTTCATGGTTGAATGGCTAGTTGCAAGTGACCTTGCTAATGCAAACTAGTTATGTAGCTTAGTACTTACTGATGTTTAAAAAATGCAAGGGGGAACGCAGACTACTGATTGTATATATAAAAAGTGACAAATCGGTAGTTGGCAGTAACTATCTGCCGCCACAGGTCATGTTTAAGTGTCGCTACGTGAGGTTAGCTCGTCTATAGTCAACTCAGTTTAACGTTACCTGTTTGTGAGCTAGTTAGCTAGCTAGTTAGCAAGCTCACAAAAATAGCTAGCTACATAACTATTTAAGCTTTAAGAAATGTTTAAACTTGTGCTGCCAATATTAAATCTTACCTGCTCTCGGGTTGTCAGTGTATCTAAATGGTATTCGCAAAACGTACGCCAGAAACAGCATAAAGAACAATTTGCCAAAGTAAGTGGACGATACATGACTCGAGTTGCCCCACCACTAGGCCAGACCCATCGTCGGACGTGGTACTGCTGCCTCTCGAGTTCCGCGAAATTCGCCTGGATTCGACAGATGACACGCCTAGGGTGTGGTGTCATGTTAGGACAGGAGTTTTATGTATTAATATGTTTAATTGCTTTGATACGTCCTTATACAGGAAGCGCAACCTAAACTGAGAACCTAACTTGGACTTAGTACTTTTTAGAAGTTCATGCATCTTATTACTCTAAAACTGTTAAATATGTTGTTTGTTTTTTTTTATGTCATTTTCCAATCATTTACGGTGTCAAAAGATAACTACATGTGGTAAAAGGGATGACATTTAAACTACAGGTTTGTATTCACTTCCCAGAGTGTTTACAATCTCTTTTGGCTGCCACCCTAAAATCACTGAACCACAAGTGATCCTCCAAATTAAGCATTTGGAATAGGCTACTGTTGAATGAATCTTAATTACACATTTGTGAAGAGACAGCATATACAATTTCATTTGATATGAACACAATTAATTAAATAAATAAATAATAAATAAAGTATTGTGCTTAAAAGTATGAGATAAAGGTTACTGCTTTACAGTAACGTTGATGCTGTGGAATGTAATTTCTCTACACATGCTATTTCAGTTTAATAGAATCTTTTTATAAGGTCAAATGTCTTTAAAATGTCTTTATTTCTGGAAGTAATTTGCATATTAGGTTCATCAGTGTGGTTGGTATAGTGCAGTAGGTAACAAGGCTGTACCTGTGGGGAACGGGTTCAATCCCTTTCAAGGTAAGGGCTCTATACTAATGAGAGTGCTTGCACAAGACTTGTAACACTATGCTCGTTTAAGTCTGTAACATGATTGAAAAAGTATTACTTCAAAAAAAAAGGTACTTCAATGCGTTATGTCCCATTCTGCCTAATTTCACTCATTGGTCACAAACAATGCAGCAGCACTTTGAGCTCATTTCCCCTTTGGCTTCAACCTAGCAATGAACTTGGTATTCCCCATTCAACAACGGTTAAACTTACACTTCTCTGTTTTTATTAAATCTACATCCACCACAGAGCCTTAGGTAAACTTACACTTCTCCATATCATATTCACCATACAGCCATGGTTAAAATGTACACTTCCCCATTAATCTAGTTGTGTTAACAAAAAGGCTGCAGTGAAAAGGGATGCAACACCCAGTTCACTGAAGGAAGAATCATGGCAGTCATGTACAATTTTACAACACATTCTGAATAAATATTAGACATTTTGTAGGATCAAATTGTTGCATATTCTAGACCTCTGGAAAGGAAATGTAAGCCTTTAGAATCTTCCAACAAATGTAAGACTTTTTAACAAGTCATATATATTTTCCATCATGTCGGACACCTTCTACCCCATCATAGGTCAGAAGGATGCTGTTCGGATATTATTTGGGTGGTGAATTGTTTTTAAAGCAATTTTGAATAGGAAGTACAAGTTGATATGGTTAACTGCACTATTTATCTTTAAAAAACTCAGTCTAACGTAGGCCTACAGAATACATGAATAATCTCTTCATATGTTTTATGCATAAATGGGGACAAATCACATGAAGTAAAAGCAAATTTTAAAGAAAAGCTTTCATTGGTGAAATTCACATGATTTATGGCTCACTAGAATGATGATCAGTTAGAAATGGTGAAAGAAGTGCAGAGCAGATCATAAGGAGAGAGAAAATGAAAGGAGACAGGCAGGAGAAAAGGAGAAGAGGGTGGAGAGAGGACAGAGAAAAGGAAAGATGGAAGCAAGAGGATTAATGAGAAAGAGAAAGAAAAAGAGTGCATGAAGCATTTGTGCCAGAGAAAAAAAGACTTTGTACATTTTCACAATTTGTTTATTTAAATAGCTTTCCTGAATAACAAATTCTATTTTTATATATATATATATATAAACTTTATTTTTCTATTTTAAATAGCAAGAATCATTAATACTAACTATAGAAAAATATAACTGAGGCTATAAATAAAAATACTTGTGAATCATTCTCAACACTTCCTCTCGGGGGAGCAAGAGCAATGTTCTTCAACGTTCTTAATTTACTGCTCTGTAAAGGAAAGGCATTAGATTAGATTTGGGGTGTTTTTATATGAATACTATACTAAATAAAATATATATTAAATCATGAAGAAATGTAAGATGATTTCAATTATGACAAAGAAGAAATAAAATGGGCATATTTCTAATTTATACTGGTACTAGCGAGAACTTAATTTTCTTAAACATTTGTTCCAGATTGTCAATACCTAGGAAACACACATTTGCTCGTGTGTGTGTATATATATATATATATATATATTGTATATATATACACACACACACACACACACACACATACAGCTCAAAATAAATAAATAAATAAAGGGAACACTAAAAATAACATAGTAGATCTCAATGAATAAAATATCGTGTTGAAAATCTTTATTTATTACATAGTGGAATGCACTGAGAACAAAATAAAAATGATCAGTGTAAATCAAAATCATTATCCCATGGAGGTCTGGATTTTGAAATATACTCAAAATCAAAGTGGAAAATCAAATGACAGGCTGATCCAACTGGAAATTCCTCAAGACAAGTTAAAGTGAGGCTCAGTAGTGTGTGTGGCCTCCACGTGCCTGTATGACCTCCCTACAATGCCTGGGCTTGTTCCTGATGAGACAGCGGATGTTCTCCTGAGGAAGGTCCTCCCAGACCTGGATTAAAGCGTCAGTCAACTCTTGGACAGTCTGTGGTGCAACATGGCGTTGGTGGACGGAACGAGACGTGATGTCCCAGATGTGCTCGATTGGATTCAGGTCTGGGGAAGAAGCAGGCTAGTCCATACCATCAATGCCTTCAACATGCAGGAACTGCTGACACACTTCAGCCACATGAGGCCTAGCATTGTCATGCATCAGAAGGAGCCCAGGGGCCACTGTACCAGCATATGGTCTCACAATGGTTCTCCAGACACTGTCACGTCTGTCACACACGTCTGTGTGAACCTGCTCTCATCCATAAAGAGCACAGGGCGCCAATGGCAAATCTGCCAATCTTGGTGTTCTCTGGCAAATGCCAATCCCCCTGCACGGTGTTGGGCTGTAAGCAAAAGCCCAGTTGTAGATGGCGGTCCCTCATACCACCCTCATGGAGTCTGTTTCTGACAGTTTGAGCAGAAACATGGATATTAGTGGCCTGCTGGAGGTATTTTGCAGGGCTCTGGCACTGCTCCTCCTGTTCCTCCTTGCACAAAGGAGGAGGTAGCGGTCCTGCTGCTGTATTGTTGCCCTCCTACAGCCCCCTCCATGTCTCCTCATATCTGATCCATGCTCTGGACACTGTGCTGACAGACACAGCAAACCTTCTTCCTAAATAATAGTTATATTGCAATATGACTACTGCTAGCTAGTCTAGCTAACGCTACAAAGGCACCGCTTCATTTAACTTAGTACAATAATATTTTAAGCAAATATAAAGTTGACACATATACAGCTGTCCAACTAATGTTATTCGAGGTGAAACTTGGCTGCCTAGATTGCGCACGAAGGCGTCTCTCAGCAATAGGCCTCAATGAGCGAAAATGTCTCTTTAAGCCAAAACAAGACAGCGGAGTTTGTTAAACACATTCAAGGCACGTACCACTTCCCTTTACAATAATATTTAAAGTAAAGACACACTCCCACATAAAAGGCCACAACTTGACCAAACCTAACGTTACTTGTCTCTGCAGCAAGATGTCCTTGTTAGCTTTGTAGCAAGATGCACTGTCTTCGCACATGCGCCTCGCGTTCGTGTTTCACTTGAGGATATCGGTCAGTGAGTGAAAATACATCTTCTATGCCAGCCCTTTAGGCAGTCCGGCAGAAAATGCTTACACATGTTTAATAAGAGAAACACTTTAAAAAGGGCTTCCCCTTCAGGAGTAGTCTGTCCTTTATTTCAGTTTATTAGTTTATTACCTACTACGTTCGGCATACATGCTTTGCGTTCTGCCCATATACAGCATACACCTTCCCGTCGGGTTAAACTATTAAACGCATTCAAATGGCTCAGTTTAATGGCATCGTTCTGCTCTGTCCCGTACTGTATTTGCATGTACTGTATTTGTATTTGCAAGAGTTTGTGTGAACTCTATAGGGACAAGCGAATTATGTTTCATGACTACGTGTGAACAGAGAGGGATTTGCTCTATATCAGATGCTAGTTTAAACTAGTTAAATCATTTAGAATTTACTGGGGAATGTACTGGGGAATGTACTGTTTACATTTCCCTACACACTGTAAACATTCATATGGTTATACAAGCTCCATATATGCTCATTGTATTCATGTTTTATGTAGTTATTTTTCCACTGCCTGTATTTTGAGGCATCTAAAATTCACTCAGCCAGGGGTCAATACATTGGACAGTGAACCTACAGCATCTCCATGGAAATCGTTTGTGGATGAGGTAGTTAGTGAGAGGCCATATGTTACTCCGGCTGTCCCTTGTTGCTTTATCAGGCTCAAGTGCTGGCGTGTCTTTACTGCCCTCAGTCCCAGGAGAAAGCAAAACACAAGAAGACAACAAACATCCCCCAATGGGATGTTTTGAATCTATTTCAAATGAGAGAGAAAGGAGATTGCACTATGCTGAAGAGAAAAACGAGAATGGATTTAGGCAGGCTAAAGAGAGGAAGGACAGATGAGAAACAAGCCATGGTCAGACAACAAAGAATAACTTGCCATATATACCATGTGTCAGTTTAATATTCTATTTGAAATATAACCTTTTAATTATTTTATTACAAATACATTAAGTACAATGTACAGTAAAATGTCAAAATCAGAAGTTCCATCAACATGTATATACAATCCAGAGTAACTTGCCTGACACATTTGCAATCCAAAATTTGATATTAAAATAAAAAATATTAATAGTTTTGCCAAAAACAAAATTGTGCATTATGACATGAAACTGAAACTGGTTAGATTTCTGTTTCTTCATTGAATGAATTAGCTGCAGAAACTCAGTTTACAATTTAAAAGTTTAATCTAATAGTTGCATGTCTAAAGTAAACCGATTGTGACATGAATGTGATAGCTGAAATTTAAATAGTACATTCTGTAAAGCAATTTGTTCTATTTTTGTCCATTATTAACCAACAATTAACGATCAACAGCAACCATTAGGTTGAAATTTTATTGAAATATACATATAATGAATATTAAAATTCAGTTCTATTAGACTTCAGGCTTTCCAACATTTAGAAGTTTTAGCCAAGATTATATTATTTACCAGTGTGGTTATTTATTACATTCTTAACACATCATTTTATTAGATTTTTAGCTGACTTACAAATTGATTAATGTGATGCAAGTTCTTTAAAATGCTTTGATAATAGTAGCATATGCACTGAATTCTGATAAAAAATGTATTGCAGGATCAGACCTAAAAGTGCATGTTGGGCTTTAAGCCTTGGACATTCAAAAAAGAGTCAACCCTGGAATTCTTGTGTTTTTATTATTATATTAAGAGTTTGACCTATTTGGAGCAGACAAGGTACAAGTAACTTCAAACTGAAGGCAAGTTCAAATTACATAGGAAGTCACCTTGTTAAAAGACTTAGCATATCACATGAGAACAGCCGAGTAAACAAACAAAAAAACAATTCTGGTTATTTTTTTTCCCATAAGAATAGAATAAATATCACATAATCTGTATCCAGATAACAGCTTAGCAATTTATCTTATAAGAAAGATAACAATACATCTCTGCAACTTTTCATTATGAAACTAATCTAGTGCAGTGTAACACAATTGGAGAGTTATCCTCCTGAGACCACAACAAAACCAGAATCACTGTACACTTTACACAGTACGCAGTTATACAATAGACAGGAGCAAAGTGTAATTAACCCAATTTGATCCCAACGAGTTTTGATTTACTATGCATGTTGCATGTATTCTACAGACTCTAAAAACTGATCCTTTTTCTCAGAAGGCACTAAATGCAACATCAGGTCAATCAAATGGTAACATTATAATTAGTATAATTACAATAGGTAATACAAACTTAAGATGTATTTAAATCTGTAGACAGGCCATCTTAAGTTTTAAGTCTTAAAAATGCACTGTGTCCCTCATATTGCCAACCATTTGTTGATCTAATTCAGAAGATCTTATTCCAGATAAGAAAGTTCCATTTAATTACATCTAGGCATAAATTTTCTCAGTGGTTTAAAGGACAAATTTGTGCAACTCTAACAAATATCCAGTCAGTACTTATTCCAGTATATTTAGTAAAACCATGTAAAATCTGATCACAATCTGATCTACTGTACAACTGTTCACAAGTTCAACGTCAAAGAAACAATGTAAATATAATTAGATATATTGTGTACAATGCAGCTGTGTATAAGTTCCCAGACATATCGCTGTCAGTTTCAGCTCAATGAAGTAAACATGTTCATGTTTAATTTGATCTTCAAACTCCAAATGCCAAATAAGCAGGTAATTAATGCTGATATAGACATTTTGAGTATAGTTGAGACAAAAGATTCTATTCCACTTTAGGGCTGAACGGTACTGAGTTAGAACATTTCCACATGATGGAATGGTTCCGCATGGAACGCTGATAAACCATATGCAACATGGTTTTCTCAGTAGAGTTAGCCTGTTGTGACCAGATCTATACAATTTCAGGTGGGATGGCTCATGGATTCATTCATTCATTCTACACAAGTGGAGGTAAGCCTCTTCATATTGCTTTCTCTCTAGTCAGCAGTGTTTGGCATTTGAATATGTCCTGTGCTGTTTTTAAACAAAAACACTGAAAACCATCCACATAATTTAGTTTTAGTGTTTAGTTTTTAGGAGTTTAGTGACATTATGACAAAAAATTTATACTGCCTCAATTACATCCTTGTCCCAATTGGCTGAGAATGAAAACAGCTGTTTTGAGGGCTGTTCATTTGCATTACTGCATAAAATAAACCATTTAAAATTATATTTATAGTATAAATATTTAAAAACAAACACTAATTAAGCAGATCATTATCAACAAAAATGCAATCTTATGTAAATAACACTAGATATAGCTTTATATAGAATTTTGTAATTTCATCATATTCTATGCAATTTGTCTATGCCCATAAAAAGTAGATTTTATAAAGACGTTTAAATAGGATATGTGGATATCATGATCTAGGGGAAAACTCATCTCTGGTTCAGATAGGACAGTGTCCTAGCAGAAACCACTGCTCTCTGTCCAGCACGCCCTCTGTCAGTACAATGTTAGCAGCAGCTACAAAAGCCTTCTTGCTCTTCACCATCACCTCCAGAACCATGCCATGAATACTCAAGACATTTTTGTACTCAATCTTCAGAGCAAAAGACAGAAAAACAGAATTTAAACAAAGTATTGCACTTCATTGCAAGTTTATACAGATTTTAAACATTGAAATGGCATGTATTGGTATCTATCTTACCAGCTCATTGAATGTAGGATTGTCATTGTTATGGACTACTTTGGTCTTCTTTTTGGAGTGGTCATATGGATCTGGTCTGAGACGTGTAACTACGTAGGCATCTGGGCATGAGCCATTAGATAACCTCTGAGCAAGAGAAAAGACAGGCATCATGTCAATACAATCACAGGCAAAAAAGAACTAGAACTATCTATAATGAGCACAATGTGTAAATTCCTATGGACCACATCACCACATTAACTGTTTTGAGTTTTTTTTTAAAGAAAATAAAGAAAATGCTATAGACAGTAGGATCCTATAGATGTCAAACAAGCAATCTAAAAGGCAAAATCAGACCAGTACATTAAAGACATATAAAAAAGTAAAAGTAATCATTCCTGGTTAAATTTCTGACTAGATCCAAGCTATTCATAAATCTGATAGAAGGTGTAGTTTTTTGTGATTAAAAAATTATTTTTTGTGATTAAATGAGCATCCTCTCTGTTCTGTCCCATTAGTGAATTTGCTGTGTACAAGAGACTTTCATGTTAAAGCCCTTTAAATTTTTTCACCGCCCAATGTTAGTAAACACTGGTTCCCTTGTTTGTTAAGCTCATTAGTGATAGTCAATTAAGAAAGCAGATGGGTGAATACAGCACCAACCAATAAATGTTTCTTTGTCAATGAAAAAAGACTCACAATGTTCTTTAGATGTTTGATCATCACTGACAATTTCAAGTCTTTATAAGATATATAGAGCTGAATCTGTGGTTTGAGTTGCATGTCAGAATCTGAAAAGTAAACAAAACCTTATAGATGATTATCATATTATTTTAAAGATGGAATGTCAAGAGAATACATTTTTGAGCACATGCTATGTATTCCCACTACAGATTACATAAAAAATACATTATATTAAAACAATGAGAGTGATTTTAAATGTAATTAAATCTGGAAATATTTACGAGGCTTTGAAAACATAATCAAACAATCAAATATACCATTTTTTACTGGAGTAACTGGCCCATCCAGAAAAAGTCTGCAAACGTATTCATTCTGCAAATGTCACATATGACATAATGTATTCAGGCTTCTGTTGAGCTTTTTTATGGCTCTTTTTACAAAAGATATTATAACAAAGACCAATGAGATGTACTCCCCCTGCCCCTTCCCATACTTTTTCATTAACAAATGAATGATGCGCTTGTATTAACACTTTCAACGAGCATCCTTATGTGAACATGCCCCCAGCCCCCAAACCCCCAATGGAAACCAAAAGCACATCAATATTTATATTCCACTTTCACCAGTTTATATTTGACTTTCACCTACATTAGTGTAGCAGCACATTCCAAAAAATGTTTTTGGTAGTTTTTGGCTACTTTAAGAAGTAATTATGATGAAACATAAAACCTACTCCTTTACATGGCCCATCAAACAATTCTTTCAGATATGTATTCAAGAGTGACATCTTTTGGCTTGGGGTGGAAGAGATAGTAAACCATCTAGGGAACCTGAAAATAAAACATAGAAGATCAACTGAACTTTATAACTTTTTATCAACTTTATACCCGAACATGTAATAGAATACAAAGAAAAATGTTTTTTCATTTAGTTACTAAGTTTTTAAATAAAAAAAAAATTACTTGGGCAGTGTTGACTCAATAAAGTGCTTCTGAAGCTGCTTGTGGATCATTTCAAATTGTCCATAACTTTTCTCACTGATAAGGTAGCCATCCTCAATGGTCACCCTCAGTTCATAAGCCTGAGGTAAATGGGAAAAAGGTCATTGAATGAGGTCTGGATTATTTTTTATTATTATCTTCTCGTTCTACTAGATTATCACCATCTTCCACTTTGAGACTCCATGAATAAAAGGTCCAGACCTCCAATGAAAAATGTTTAAATAGTTTATACAATGACGGTTTATTTAGCCTCATCACATTAATGTGAATGGAGTTTATATGTTTCCAAATAGGTAATTCAGGGTTCAATATTTATACATATTTCTTTTCTTTTGTATCTGGGAATTTTTTAGTATGTATGTTTTATCTGTGTGTTAGGGATTATGGCAGCCACTATAGCAATATAGAAATGTGTTCAGTACATTTGTAATAAACTGAAAAAATAACTAGTTCAAACTCCTCTATGTAGTATTGTGTTTCGGATCACTACCTTGACACTGTCCCAAAAGTCTGAAAGATTTCCAGAGAACTTCCCAGAGTTCACATGTAGTCCTAATTTCTATTCCAAATTCTAGAAGAACCTACTGCATTATTTTCCTGACAAAAAAAAAAACTAAACAAACAAACAAAAAACATGCTCACCACACGCCTGCCCTTTACTGTGTATTTCTGGATCACAGCCTCCTGAATGTTGTTGTTGGATGAAGGTTTTTTGACTGGAGTCAACAGCCCAGGTTGCTTCTCCGATGAAATCTGCCCCATGTTGTGAATAAGGAAGTTGATTTTGACGGGGATGCTTTCCATGCTCTCCTTAATTTTCCTGCAGCAGAAGTTCAGATTTATCAAGTTAATCAAGCAAGTCAGAAGGGAACTGCACAACATGCAAAGAAAACACTGTTTTAAATAATAAAATAAGAATGTTCACAGAACTAACTTTCAAGTATTCAAGATGGTAGAAACAAATTGAAACAGCAAAAAACATGTTACATTACATTTCCTTACTTAGTGAAATATGAGGTAGCCTCCAGCTCAGTGTCTTGAGGTCGCAGGTTGTTGTGTACATACTGCAGGTCCTGTGTGTCCTTCATTTCTGGCATCCCAGCCCCAAGCATCTGCATGTAACAGAATAGTGTATGTGGGCCATAGCAGAACCAAGTCAGTGTATGGAGACACAGTATGTGTCCCAACATGTATCCTGTCTATAAAACCGTAGGACCTGCTCTTCAGGTACTGCACTTCCTCATAAATCATGGCATCTAAATAACATACACACTTATTATGTATATAAATAAATGCTCCAATATTTCTTCTGGGAGTAACATTTTTCCTACATCTCAACAAGAAGTGGCAAAATATCAAAATATAATCCATGTCTATTCACCTTAACTTCTCACTACTTCTCACTACTAACACATATATATGTATGTAAAGTAACATGATTTAATATCATTTGACATTGTGTCTTTCTCACCACTTGCAGCAAACTAAGCACCAGTGTGGTGCGTCTTCGCAGGCTGTTGTACGCCGTACAGCACAACTCCACGAAACGATGAAACCGCTGTGGGTTCTCTCCCCCACCTGTGATGAAATGCTGCATCTCTGATGTAAAGATGAATGGAGTTCGGTCCCTAGGATTCAGGGGGGGTAGACAATCAGTTTTTCAGGGTTATCATTACCGTTATCATTACACAGGGTGTGTGAAAATTGCTACCTCTTGATATTGCCAAACTTTTGAGCGTTGCCCATGATCTTTCCAAAGTCAATGTGGAACATATGGCCTGTATGTTTTAGCATGATATTGTCATTGTGGCGGTCACAGATGCCCAGAATAAATGTGGCCACACACCATCCTGCACAGGAGTGCAGGAAATTCATTACAGCCTAAAATGGAAGTGGACAAGAAAACTAGAGTTTAATCAAACATTCCTTATATTACTATTCTGAAAAACAGAAAACAGTCATAGAGATGAGCAGAATGGAGAGAGTAGTTTATTGTTCATACCTGCTCATAATCCTCCTTAGTCTTATTTCTCATGTTAAACCATTTCTCTAGTGTGTCCTCCCTCAGAGCTCCACCAAGGCCCCACTCCTGCTGAATCTTTCCCAGAGTCACAGCGTCAGGAACAACTTCCACAAGTCCTGACGCATTCAAAAAGTCAATATGTCAAAATACAGAGGCAAAGCAATTAATACAGGCTTCATACTACTAGACACAAGCAGGACAGGAATAGGGGCTGACCCTGGTCTTTGCCAGTAGAGATGCATGTGTAGGTGACCATACGCATGTCCAGGCCCTCCTCTTGCCACAGCCGGTCCATCACCCGCACAATCTGCAGCACCAGCATGTCCTGACGCAGGTTATCACCTGTCTGCAAAAATCACCATTCAGATATTTATAGTTCTCAACATTTCTCAAGTGCTGTTTGAACTGTTCAAGGTGAAGATTTAGAACACGTACCTTGCAAATAACACTGATCCTTTTGCCCATTGGATCAGATGTAATGAAGGACACTCCCAGAGGAGCAGCATTTGAACTGTAGAACTTACAGGCCTGAAAAAACAAGACTGTTTACTTGTACTGCAGACACTGCGCTGGCACAGTGCTACCGTGCATTACTGAAAAGCACTGCTTCAAACAACTAAAATCCTTTGTGTGCCGTGTATTCTTTTAGGTAACATGCAATGTGCCTCACGTCTATGTCCACATCCTTCACCAGGATGGCTGGGTTCAGTGGGAGACGACAGCGCATGCCGTCTCTAAAAAAATCCTTTATCTTCCATTTCTCTGTATTCAGTATGTCCTGGACACAAACAGAATAATGCACATGATACTACCTCAGTATTTGAACGTTCTGGGTTCCCTCTCTGCAGCTTTACATTATCTTTAAAAAGGCTTATTAAAAATGATTATCAATTCTTAGAACTTTACTTTCTGAATAAACATTAATTTGTATTTGCAACTCAACTGCTAATTCACGGTTATTGTAGATATACACAGACCTGGCCCATGGCATACTCGAATTACAGGGGGCCCCCAAGAGCACCAAGATATCAAGATTACATAATTACATACATACATACATACATACTATTAATTACATAAGAATTTGGGGCTGAGGTGGTGGTATGTGGGGGCCCCAAATGAAATTCTGCTTAGGGCCCAATAAAGGCTTGGGCTGGCTCTGTCAGTCAGTCTCAGAGACTCATAACAGATAAGGTATTACATTGTATTATCCAGAAAGAGGAAAAGAGTAACCTTTCTCTTAGCCTTGTTGGCTTTGCGGACGTTCTCTGCCACTTCTGTGAGAAGAGTGACCAGTTGGTGCTCCTTCTCCAACTCCTGCATTAGTGCCCGGCCACAGCAGTGTTTCAGTGAAGCCAGAATCTTACTCAGCCAGCACTTGTAATGGGCGTCTTCCTGGGCATCTACAAGGAGCCTGGGGACATACATGTACACACACACACACACACTCAGTAGTATTCACAAAAGCAGCATTTGCTAAATCTCAGTAATGACTCATTGCTTAAAGTCTTCAATAATATCAAGAATGGAGATGGAATAACATCTAAGACAAAAATGAATATTAAGGCACCAACTCGCTCCTATAAGCTTACTGTATATGTCGGTGCAAAATGCAGAGAATAAGTAAGTATTATCAAATCCATGGTACAAGTTGTATCAAATCCATGGTACAAAGATCTCCTTTTAGAATACTTTCTACAAGTTCCATCTGGAATTCTGAGAACTATCTGCACTTCTCACCAGTATAGTTGATGGGCAATTCGGATGCTACACAGAGAGCGTTCCAACAAGAGAATGGCCAAAGGTCCATCTAACTCCCATTCCATCTTCAAAGCCTAGGTCAGATCAAACCAGCCAAATATCATCAGTACCTTCACATGGCAAGCATAAGTCTCAATCTTTTATTTCACTATCTCTATCTTTATTTCACTATCTATATCTCACTATGTCATTTTATCTCACTATGTCTTCTACACAGATGATAGATGTGTTGTACTCCACTTATAGAAGTGTTTTAGTATAAATGTCTTAGTGTTGATCTTTGATATTACAGTGTTACAATCTCTGACCTACATTAAATTGAGAATTGTCCCCTTTTTGCCCAAACGAATGTTTAAGGGTCATAGCAAACACAAGCGATTATTAACATCTCATCAGCATTCAATTCTTTAGGAGCTGTACATGACCTGTAAGATCTGTCAAATTTGTTTGTGCCTTAAAGAAAATCTTAAATACAATAAAGTGGAGCAATATTCTGAGGTTGCTCATATGAATCTTCATGCGGTACTTGTATGTGACTATTTACAATATGCAGTAACAAAAGCAATTGATGAGATGTGATGGTCTCGTACTTGCACAAGCTGGGGCAGGTAATCCTCAAACTCAGTTTCTGCGACATGCTCAAAGTGCTGGACAGCCACACCGCGCACTGTCTGGTCATGAAAGCTGTCAGAAATAACAAACATTTGTTATGGACACTCCACAACACACAAGCATTCTGTATTTTTAAATCCACATTTGTTAAGAATCGCTGAACTAACTCTGCACTAAGAAGGAAAAGGGCGTCAGCAGAGCTTTTCTGGGGCCAGTAATCCAAGATGGTGTAGATCTCTGCTAAATCTTCTGGTTGCCACTGTGGAGCACAGCCCAGCACCAAGTGCAGGTGGGAGTTTCTCTCATTACAGTGGTGTCTCTTGTTCCATAAAAAGGCTCTCTCATTCTCAGTCAAGCTGTAGGGAGTGAACACGAAGAGCACGAGACGTGTTTGATATTCATTCTGTTCATTTTCGTAGTTTGAGGGTTAGTGGGTTTGTTCTCTTGTAGGACTCACAGTGCTAAACAGTGTTTCTGAGAAACTTCAACTATCCTTTTCTGCAGCTCCTCACATGGGGTTGAAAAGAAGACAGATCCATCGAGAGCAATTTGTTTCTCATATTGCCACTGCTTTGTCTCTGGAAATTCAACCTTGGGAACAAATAAATTTATCGAATTAATGTTCATGTTGATTGTATGAAAGATAACAATTAAAATTCACTGGTAGGCATCTATATGAAATACTCTGAATACTGAAAAATGCTGGGGTATCCATATAACTAGTGTTTCCTGAAGAACAGGACTGAGGTACAACATATGTAGTATGGGATATTGCTCATGTATCTGACTGAAGACACCTTTATTCACACCTGTAAGACAGATGGTGCCTGTCAATCAGTGAGGGACCCTGCCCCAAGCGTCTCTCCGTAGTTCCTAAAATGACTTCACTAAGCTCAATGTTGAGGCAAGACAGCCCATCATGTACCTCATTCCTCTACTTCAGGAAACAGTGGTTATATGTATAATCCTACATTGCCTTTCAATGAATTTACATAGTACAACGCATGTAGTATTATTGGATATGCATTCATGCCCTGCCCAGGAGACGGTAAACTGAGAGCCTGCATTTTAATGCACTCAAGAAACAAAAGAAAATACAGAAGGAGCTAGAAAATACTGAGCCAGAAAATACTGAGCCACCCCTGCCCAAGCTAAACATAGTTGTGACGGTTGTGAGGGTTGATAAGATGGGTTTTATTTTCCATCTTGAGGAAACACACAACAAAAGCGCAAGCCGACGATGCAGCAAATGGCGTCTCTTAATAAAGGCTCAGTAATGCGCAAGGCGGGCGCAGGGTTGAGCCGCTTGGTCCTGAACAAAGCAGACACTGTCTCTATCTTGCTCGGCCGAATGTACAGCAAAGACAACAGGCACCTGTGGGCTTTAAATAGTGAGTGTGTGTGATAAGGAACGGGTTACAGAGATGATTAGAAGTGAGGTTATGAACAGGGCTGTTCTGACCAGGTGAGAAGGGTGATATGGTGCACGATCCTGTTATTTTCCTGATATTTTATTAAGACCCCAGGGAGTCTGTATAAAATGGCCATAATGTGTCCCCTTTAATCTGTTACCTTGTTTTAAAATCCTCACCTGCAAAATGACACCTGTTGAGTGCCTGTGATTCTCAGATAATGCAGGGCATGGAGGATCAGTGAGCTCCACCAGCATGGACATACTGAGAAGGACAGTACCCTTCACCAAAATTCTGCCAAAACAGAACAGTAGACATGACATTACCTCATGATTTGCTTGTGATACATACAATCAAGTAAGTGATACAAGTTGAAGGATAGCATCTCTTCATGTCTTTTGTCTTTAGTGGATAAATCACATACTTCAACACACCACCATAATAAAAAGCATCACCAACATACTGCAAGTAAAAGAAGTGCACCAAGTTCAAAGAAAAAAGGAATTTAAGAAATGGAGTTTAATGAAGTCGAACACTTCCTATGAGGAACAGCTGACTGAGTTCTGAGAAGGACTTACTTCTTACTAAAGAGAGGAAGGACTGCCCAGCATAAGAGTTCTGGGTGTTTTCCATTCTTTGAGCCTTGGAGGCGAAAAGTTAACATGGACTCATTTGGTAACTGACTAATTGGCACTGGAAACACCACCCTAAGGCATAAACATACACAGATGATCGTATGATTGAATGCAGGCACGCAAGCACACACACACAACATGAAATGTTATTGTGGGAAACATTACTGGTGATCTTTTTTTCATTTTCAGGAACTCAATCATTAAAACTACACTAAAAACAGCATCAGGAATTCTTACAGTCTGTTGCAATGGATTGTGTTGTTCAGCGCTAAAGCAGTACTGATGTTTTCAGACACCACAGTGTCAGTTAGCTTCGTTCTGCAGTACGTCACAGTGCAGGATACACTGAAGAAGTCAAAGCTGGGGTATACACATTACACAACACCTGTTAGTCAAATGTTAGTCAATTATATACTCCTAGTGTTTAATTAAGTTAAGTTGCTGTGTTTAATTAGCAGTAAAATGTAGGAACAGGTTTCTACTGACGCAGTTCTGAGTGACATCTTGCAACTAAAATAGAAACCCTCAGTCCAGAATTTCAACATTCTCTCTGCTTGTGTTCCAGTTCCGTGGCAACACACAAGTAGTACCTGTTTAACCAGCTGGGCTGCAGTTTGTAGAGTGTGGCCAGGTTTATTTGAAGTAAGTTAGCATTGAGGTTGACATTAGCTGCAGGCAGGCACGGAGACATGTCTTGTACTATTACGTCTGAGTTGAAGTTTTCAAAGAAGATGTGCAAAAGCTTCTCCAAGGCTTGCTGGAGTATGACTACAGCTGGAACATGATTAAACACCTTATTTAGAGGTTACAGAGATGCTAACACAGAATTTTAGACTCACACAATAACCGTCACTGATTATGCCAAAAAAAATCCCTCTACACATTTTTCTTATGAAAGTATAAGTTACATATTTATAAATTTATAATTATAAATTATAAGTATCAAAGGAATTAAGCATTTAAAACATCACATTATCAGTTATGAAAACTACTATAAATTAATCAATTATTCACACAGAAATCATAAAAATCAACTAAAAGGGCATACCTGTCTCACATTCATGAATCTCATCAGGATTCTAAATAAGAAAACAAATGCACATTAAATTGCCTCTTAAACACATAAGGGAGAAAAAGCACGTATCACAGCACAGTACCAGCAACACTGAGCAGGTTGTCCTGAGTTGTCCTGTGGCTTCCTCCAGCTGCAATGTTGAGATGCCACACAGGAGATTGCAAATGGTATGTACCTCCTCAATAATCTGTTCTACATTACTTGCACTCTATTAAAAAAGAAAACATGTCAGTTGCATTTGATGTTTCGCTATGACAAGGGAACAAATGATTTCCAGGTGACTCTGTAGTAAAAATGAAAGGTGGACAATCTCACTGACTGAGAGTAGAATTGTGATAAATTTAGGCTGGTTGACTTGTAAAACTGAAATCTCACTTCCTGTCCTTTACTCATCATAGTCACCCCGTAGATGTCCCCATATAACTTGTCCTGTTGTCCTGCTGTCCTGTTACATCTGACTGAGACAACATCCTAAACTTCTAGCAAAATTAAATTGGACAGACAGCCACCATTAACTTAAGGTTAGCACAGTAGTTTTTAAATTGCTATGGTAATTCATGAAAAGCAGATTTTCCATCTGGCAAAGAAAAACTTAAAAATCGACTGCCCTTGACTCTATTGTCAAATAACACATATTTAGTATAGTGTGCAAAACCACATAATAACATTTCATCTATTACTTGAACAAGTCAATAAAACGACATGGTTGACAAACATTATAAGAATAAGTCTTCTCTTCCTTATAATAGAAAATACAATGTTTCCACAATTTACTGGCACATCTAAAATCTACCAAATCTACCAAAACCCATTGTAAATTCATCATCTCAAGTCTTCACGTTATGCTCCAGTAAGACAACAGTAATAACACTGGCACAAACCTTGCTCTGGAGCAATTTGTTGATCTCCTTACTGTAGCTATTCAGTTTCTCCTGGAGATTCAACCTGGGAGAAGCATGAACACTTACTGACTTTGCTTTTTTTTATAGAAAAGATAGGTTTATTGAAAGTAAAATTGTTACTGTAACTGATCTCAACTAGAGTGGTTCTAACATCTGAATACTATTTATCATTAAGGATATGAACATACTTGGATGCAGGGAACACATAGTTCGGGTCACTGAGCTGATTCAGGTGAAAAGAGCGCTTAACATCTTCAGCCTATAGTGACAAAAGCTTTCTGAGTCAGCTTAGTTTTGCATGCAACATAAAAAGAAGTTAATTCATTCAAATCTGCTACCATGCATCAGTATCACATTTTAACAATGTCCTTACAGAACCTTTTTTATACAGGTACTTCAGAGTCCTTTAAAGAGAAGGACAAACACATGAAGTTCATCTAGGTCTTGTTTCGACACTAAAACGTCTAGATCTGGGTATATTTTAATATGGCTGATTGTGTTTTGCTTTGATATGGCTATTTGATACGACAATGGTTATAATATAATACAATATAATACATCTCTTTTGTGCCAAATAAAATGATGTATTTTTTAAATGTATTTAACTGAAGGAAATTTTGTTGCTAACAAACATGTTGATTTGCTGTATGCATTGACACGATGAATCTACAGGGCTATAAGCACTGGTCTACAAAGCTATGCAAATCTGGGTATTGCCCACACACCATAAGATTTTATCTTGTAGGATTTGACCCCAATGCGAGTGTATAATCACAATGTACACTGATATAACATTTGTGAACTGTACATAACATGTCTAGGAAACAGAACAAAGTCTAAATAATACAGTGACTGTTTTCTAACAATGCCTATGTTAAAGAATAAGCAGCACCTCTGGAACTTTTGTGACTTTGGAAATTATGTCATCACTCAGTAAATGTTCTACTTAGTCAAATTATACAAAACACTTTAAGAAATGTGCCACGGTGGACTTACGTCTCGTGCCAGAAGGTTCTCCATACTGTTCCTCTGAATCATCCTCACAGGCACCTCCAGACCAAACTTCTGGTATAAACGAATGCTCTCATAATACCCCAAGATCTCTTCACTGGATGAACACAAATAATGGACAGAAGCCATGTTTGCAGTTTTATTGAGAAGTGCTGTCCTCGAGATTCCTGTCATGGTCTACCTATGACAATGCTAATCAAAAACCACACTAACAATGGAATCATACAACACATTAAAGAGTGAGGAGTTCCTCTATAAAGTTTTACATTTTTTAATTTTTAAAATTAACTAAAGATTGTTTGAAAGTGAGCAGAGATTATTTCTCGTACTTTCTGAGGTATTCTTCAGAGTCACAAAGTTTCACTAGATATTGTTCACATATAGAAGGTGACACATCTAGTAGATTAAAGATCTCCTCCACCAGGCTCCAAACTGTTCTGTTCACTGTAAGGAAGAATTGCACAGGCGAAAATCAACTTGGTTGCATTATGGTATAAATGGCCCAAAACCAGATGTTTTACAGTATAATTTTGAGTTAGTATGAATGGCTATTTAGTATACAAAACCTCTATCTTACACCTAGTTTTGTGTGGAAGGGGTTGTGGAAGCCAAGGCACAGATATGTTAAAGGTCATCTCAGATTTCTCCATGACAGAGATAGGCAGGGGAAAGAGCCGACCCCACACATTGCCAGAGTTCCAGTCCCAAATGTAGTGAGGGTGTCTGGTCAAAAGTCTGCCACAAAGAGTGGTCAAAAAAATAAAAAAATTATTTACTTTGCTTAAACTACAAACAATTCAGAACGTTTTTCTTGAACTAGAAATCGATTGAAATATGCAATACACCTGGAGAAATTAACTCTGTAATGATAAAGATAATTTTGTATAGGCTAATGACTAATTCAGGAGAAGAACACAGTGAAGCCTCCCTTATCAACTACCAAAACTGTACAAATCATTTAGTGATCTACAAAACTGTGATGAGCGGTCAAATTTAAATTCCACATCATTTGTTTTTGTTATCTTGCATAAATGCTATACGTGTTTAGGAAAAGTATTGCTAAAAAGCCACAGTCACGATCATGAGTTTTACAGTGAACGACTATAAGAATGTTACTGTAATGAAGGTGAAGAATGTTGTTGTACTTTTCAGTTGAGATGCAGAGGGATGCAGTCCTTGCATTGCTTCCTTGTGGGGTATCAAGTAATCTAATGCAGCAAGTGTCCTGAAAGACACACATACATAGATCATGTTCGTATGATACCAACTGCATTTCATTCTGCTGTTTTATTTGAAACATATAACATTGATTATAACACAAAACCCTGCACCAAATCACTTAAATTACAGGCTTGCAGATCCACTAAATTGTTTATGTTTCTCTGTTTATCTTTAGGCCATGTAAATGACAAATAAGATGGGAAATAAATTAGATCTGTATTGTTCTTTCATCTAATTATGTTGGGAAGATACACATTAAGTTGTTTAGCAATATTGTAGCTGCTTGTCAACAGGAGCTATTACAGCCTCAAATGACAGTAATCACTGTCAAGTGCTCTGAAAAATATTACTAGAAGACAGGTTAAGGTATGTGAAATGTACTTGAGGTTCTTGTCTGATTTATCTATTTGTCTTAGTGTTGAAATAAAGCTATATGCCTAGTTTGTTCAAACAGCTACTGAAATACTTTGACAGTACGATTTGTGTTAGTATCACAAAAACAGCTAACAAAGGACAAGAAGAGTTAATGGTTAGGACATATCATACATATTAATATTTAGCTTTACGGTTATAAATATAAATATGAATCAAGTATTACAACAATGTCTGTTATTTTGCTTTTCAGATTCTGCACTAACCAGCTAAGGATGAAACTTGCACTCTATTGACTGCTAGCTGGATCAGCCATGGATCAGTTCTGAACTGCAGTACCTCTACTCACATAGATTGTGGCTGTATTATAATGGTCTGCCAGGTTCTCAGTCATTGGTTGCAAAAGCGTGGAACCTTCTTCGATGAATCTTGGGTAGCAGTCCCCTCTTCAAATCAGATTTGGGATCCTTTCTGCCTACTATAACTGATCCACAAGCAATTCCATCACTAATTTCTGCATAGGCATTTCCCTCAATTAATCAATTATTGTAACAGAAGAGTTAAAATGCTGACAAGGATCTGTATAAATCAGAAAAAACAGAAAATTAGAAACCACCTAAGGAATGCTCTTCACATACATCCATTGGGTAGTCATCTACCTGAGATAGATTAGTTTTGTTGAAAGGATCCATCGCAAGTTACATGGTGTACTCTAATCTTTGCAGTTTTGACTGTAATCCACAGCTGGTGAGATTCAAATATTGACATGGTCTCTGGGTTTCTGTGCGGTTACAGATTTTAAGTTTACTAATGACAAAATAGTAAAGTACACGACACCATAATATATTGACGCACTGGTAACACTAGCCTACATTAAATGTATAGCCAGCAGTAATTTCATTAAAGAAAACAAACAAACAAACAAAATCATTGACAGAGCTACCGAACGCAACTCCAACACCTGTCCAAATGAGCAGAATTATTGCGGAAAATAAAAATCAGTGCTCGCTGTTATGTGACAAAGAGAAAACCGTGAAGCAAAAAATCGAGGTGGAAAAGTTAGAGTAGGCTACACTTACCAGTAGCTTTTACTAGTAGATCTGTTCTAAAGGGGATTGTCTAAAGTGTAGATAACACATTTGAAAATAAACGACTTCCCTGTAGGCTACACAACATCCGGTAAAAAATGCAAAGCAAGCTTTCGATTAATTTCAGCTATAAATTAAAACTACTACGAAAATAGAAAATCTACATATGTGTGACCGCGTCAAGCCGACTTCACTTTTGAACTCGCCTTTATTTTAATAATCCGTCCAGGAAGTGATGGTGGGGGAATTTGAACGCCTTGTTAACTTACCGCACTGAGAGCGTCAAGCCTACAAACTAGTTCTAA
Organism: Brachyhypopomus occidentalis; assembly: GCA_020368025.1. NCBI lineage: Eukaryota > Metazoa > Chordata > Actinopteri > Gymnotiformes > Hypopomidae > Brachyhypopomus > Brachyhypopomus occidentalis. Next base: position 4,593,281 of record JAGXOD010001351.1, on the reverse strand, counting down.
TTGCAAATGAACTGTAACGCTGCCAAAAGTATAGAAAAAAACATGTATATGTTCAAACAATAAAAGCAGCAAGAAGACATTTTACCAACAAAAAGTAGCAAACGTTATTTATGAAAATGATTACCATTTTAGATTTTTAAAATAAACTGGAGCTCACATGAGATGAAGGATCAGATTGCTTTGTTGTCAATTGACCTGTTCATTGCTTCACATAGAGCAGGTAAACTGAACATGCACATTGCTCCATAGAATGGGTCTGTGACATGGGAGCGTCATGTTTTAAAATGTATTTAGTACCGAATCTCTGAAACATCCAAGTCACTGCTTGTCAGTATAATTGCTGTTTCATAAAGTGAAGAAGAATAAATGGAAAATGATTTATTACACATTTAAACCCAATGCGGTCACCGGGTGTTGTGTCACATACCAGGTGGGTTACCACAGACTCCATTTCCCATCATCCCCCATTCCCGGCAGGTGGAAGACACGGAATCTGCTTCCACCTATCAGCGTCATGTAACAAGCTCATCGCCGCTGGCTTTCTAATTGTTCACACCTGTTATTTGTCTCGTTTTGCGTATATATGTTCCTCCCGCCTTTGTAGTCTTTGCGAAGTATTGTCTTAGCTGGCTGGGCGGGTGTCCTCCTGTTTCGAAAACTCAATGAAACTGCAAGGGCGATTTCATTACTATTTCTTTTAAAATTGATATTATTACTATTTAAACGCATACTTCACAGTGGCTTCATCTGTAACATACACCGGTGTGTGGGTGTGCGCGCACGCATTTAGGCCAGAAACTATATGTGGAACAAAGTAGGTGGGGTGGTTGTGAATCATTTACAGCATAATCGGTCCCTTTGGAACCCTGCAAAGGTTGTGTCAGCGTTGGCCTCTGCCATGAGCAATCTGTCTCAGAACTGGGCAAAATGGGATTGTACGATCTTGCATGCAAGTGGCTACATTTTTGCATAATTGTAGACAATATTTAAATGTTAGAAATCAGTTCACTTGCAATGCATCACACTCATGTCAGTATTCACATGATTTGCCCACCAAATTAATAGCACAGTTCTAAAAATGTTCTTATCCCCACACAAAATACACACTGTACAAGCAGAGCTCCCACTCAGTGGTGGAGTATGCGTTAGTTCAGCACCATGGCAACCACCTCCCACTGTAAAGGAGTGGCTCTTATTGACGTGTTTATGGATGGACTGAATGAGCTCACAGCTGCCTATGATTGGCTGGTGTCACTGTAATTGACAGGAGAGCATGTGTCACCCCTCCCTCCCTGAGAGCACAGCCAATTTTCTCTCTCAGGCTCCCAGCCACAGATGGTTGTGGGATCAGCAGGAATCAAACTCTAAGTTCCACCTCCAATAGGTGAATTACTTTGGGTACAGATCATTGGAATCTACACACACAGGCCAACTCATCTCTGCACCCTACTCGTGTCCCTTCATGCAGAGGTATGTTGTGAAGCACATTTCATCTGGTGTAGTGTATGCCCAAAGCAAGACTCTCTTCTCCTGCAGGCAAGCTGCTCCTGCTTAAAGAGTAAGTTCCATCCAAGTGGGTCATACGTATAAAACATTCTCCTGATTCATATAAGAAAACACTTGTTCATATGTTATCTTTAAAACATATGAGTTTTTTTAACCTACCAAGTCTTATCTGACTAACTCCCTAAAAAATATCATATTCACTGTTCAATTCACATGATGGATCAGAGAAAATGCTATCTTTCCATACTTTTCTTATAAATTGTTTGAAAATGAGAGAACCTTGAAGCAGAACATTCTAAACATTCCAGAGCTCAATTTCACAGCTAGACCAAGATGAATTACTGCAGCATAAAACATATTTTATTTGTGCCAGTAGATTTCAATCTATGGAGAAAGTATACAATTATTCAATCTATACCTTAAACTATTCATTATTTAAAACCACATAGAAAAACGCTGTTTTAGTTTAAGGAAGCTTATTTCTCTGCAACTTGACGGGGTGATGATTTAAGTCACAATCCATGTTTTCAACTTAGTGTACCTCCATCGCAATCATCTCAAAAAGATCTCATTTGCTGCATACTCCCGCCTCAACGTTCTGACGTCCAGACTTGCCTTGCTCGGTTAAAATGATAACGAGCAAATTATCTTGTGCTCGGCCTTACTCCAACAGTGAAAGTCTTTTGACTAGTACAAACGATCCAGAAAGCCAGAAAAGCCTTCTTTTGAAATGCCGCAGAGAGAAAACAATTAATGAAATTCAGGCGTTATCTGAATAATTACTAAAGCGGTTGAAATGGTTTAAAACCACACTTCTTCGTATGTGATCTATTTATAACAACGCGATTCCGAGTGGGGTTTTTCCTACTCAAACGTATAGCGAGCAGAAGAGCCAATTAATTTCCTATCAATTAAGACAATTCAATTCCCTAAAAAGGCGTCAAATTACAAATGAGTTTAATCAGCCAGTCAGGTGTCTGCATCACTCGACTCGTGCGTATTCTAAGCAGTACTGAGGCGATCCATGGCAGTAACTGTAGTTATGCAGAGATATAAAAAAAGAGTTGTAAGGTAAGTATAAAATTAATTTACATAAGACTTTTTTTTATTATTGCAGTTGCAGACTTTGCAAAAGCATTTCATATAACCCAAAATACCCTCTGTGTGAATTTCAGCTTCCAGCTGGTACTGGCATCTTTGCTGAGGTCTTCTCTCCTATACATGTTGCTGCTGATCCCTGTTAACATTGCCACCAATGGCCTCCTGTGTTACTACTGTCCTCTTCAAGACCGGGACAAGCCTTGTCTCAACGTAACCACTCAGTGTCTTCCAGGCGAGCGCTGCTCTTCCAGCTGGGGCCATTACGGGCACGTGCACATGCTCGCCGCTCACGGCTGCGTGGCTCGAGACCTCTGTGGCTCTTACCAAATGCTCATGCATAAAGGTGTTGGTTTCAATGTCACATATACCTGCTGTTGCCATGACCGCTGCAACAGGCCCCTGGCACCTGATCCCATCAAAATGTTTCTGGGAGTGACTGCAAGTCCAAGTAGGGACACTTTCCCTCCGATAAGCCCTCATGATGAGTGTCCGGAGAAGCTATGAAAATGGTGACAACTCTAATTCTGTAGAAGAAATGTTAATTTAGTCAGTGAATCTGATCCACTCTTTAAAGGATGAGCAACACAGTTTTATACTGTACATTATAAGGTGTATTATAATGTTTCTTTTATGATTGGTTGCTGGCAGTGTGGCTCTCAGCTGGTATCTCAACCTGGAAATTGATGAACCCATAAAATAAAGCATACCTGGTTGTTTGAATAGTGTTTTGTTTATTGTGAATCAGTTATACCTGCAATCTTAGTGCACAACTAGTCTCACACAAAAACTACCCTTGCAATTATAAAGCAAGAGTTTCCATGGACTAAAGTGTACTCACTATTGGTCTCAGTCTTTTGTAATTTTATGTTTAGGAAACCTTTCAACAGGCACCAATGCCTGTTCATATAAACACTTAACTGACTCATTAGGGTAAATCCCTTCACCTGTTGTGTCTTCCTATCTAATAGAACCTGCACACTGCAGATTACTATCTGGTTGTCTTCTGTTGCTTGCAACGTGCCAAGGTGCAAATTACCTTTTTTCTCTTCAATTTGACATTTTACAGAGCATTCTGTTTAACACTGTACCACTTCTAATCTCTCACTGCAGGTGCTAAGCTGATATAAGAAATGAACATGAACCAGCCAGGCAACGCTTGGTTCTTCAGAAGATCTTTCCTAAGACTCGCACTGCATGTGTTCTGCATGTCTCTGCTTCTGCTGCCTGGACTGCACTGTGCAAACTTGCTGTGCTACTACTGTCCGCTGCAGCTGGGAAACAAACCCTGCAAGCATGCTTTAACGGAATGTGTACCAGGAGAGCAGTGCTCCATAGCATCTGGCAGCTACGGGCGGTTCAGCAGCGCCTTTGCTAAGGGCTGCACGTCTGAGGACAAATGTCTCGGGAAAGACACTCGAGTAATTCAAGGAAGCAACATCTCTTTAAGTTATACTTGCTGCACCTACGACTTCTGTAATTCCAGCCAGCACTGTGCCTGTAACCATGGGCTGCTTGCCGTAACTGGTATTACTCTAACTCTCTTAAGTGGTTGGTCAATTTAATAATATAACCACGTGAATGACAAAAAGTTTATAAAGTTGTGCATATACAGCTGTTCCATTCATTGGTGGCCCTGTTGTCATGGCCACTTCACTAAAATGTTGTAAACTCCAAGGCAACTCTCATGTTTTATTGTATTGTGAAGCTGAAAAGCTGAAAATTCTAAGTGAAAATATGAACAAAATAAACACATTACCTCTTAGAGTTTTGAAGGTTTGGACAGTTCTTTATTTCCCTTATAAGGCTGCTGGGTCTCTCCATGGTGAATATACCATATATATATATATATATATATATATATATAAAAATACACACAGGAGACTTTTATATTGGAGCTACACTGAGAGGGTGGAGAGGGTATATATTACACAGACTTACAAAAACAAACACTTGCCTCCCTCCAAGTATGAGAGAGGGGGACAGGGGACATCACAAGGGGATGAAGTGGGTGGGGGAATTTTCATTGCAGTCTGAGATCTTTGCCCAACTGCCTAATAACTTAACACTAGAAAATAGCATACAGAGTTCACACACAGTGCATTTTAAATAGGTTATGTGGAGAACAATTTACCATAAATATTTGTTTTTTGGGGGGAACCAACATATAAAAATGATAAAAAAAAGGGGTAAAATCATTATTGTCACTGTTGACTTTTTTCTTGCTATTTTTCTCATTTCATTTTGTCCTCTCCCTTTTTCTGTCCATCTCTGAATGTGACCTGTACTTAGCCCCTATCCACCCCTCAAAAAATTAAAAATGGTCCAACCTCAAAAGATAGGGATTAGTATAAAACTAACAAATGAATGAACAGAACAGCACAATCAACTCATCATCACAAAAAGAACCCACAGACACAGAACAGCAAGAACACAGTACTCTATTAGCATCATAATCACTGGTATCCCAATCATACCGTTATCAGCTTCCTCCTGGTAACTGTTACAGGTTGAGGCTTCCTCTGTCTTCCTCTCTTTATCAGTCTATCGACTCAGTTGCACTCCGTGGCTGCCTTAGTTTCATCATCACCACAAATCATCATCATCAACATCATCATCATCATTATTTTTCATAATTTTCATCAGCATCATCAGTGATCTGGTAGAACTTCACAGTGTGGTAAGAGGGTAAAGGGGGAGAGCCAAAGGAATTATCATAAGTGGACCAGGAGAATTTATAACAATGAAAAAAAAAACTTACAAACCAATAACAAACCTGAAAGTTCATGGAAAGTAAACAAAATGGCTGCCTTTTGATGCTCTTTTCCTTCCCTGGGAAGGTCTTGATTGAAAGGAGATTGTGTCAGTCAGAGGGCAGTGGGATGACAGGAATCCACTGGTGGTCATCAAGAAGAGAATGTGGTTTCAATAGGTTAATATGTGACTGCCAGGTTGTCCTTTCTAGAAGGTCAGGCGCGGTGCCGCAATGCCCTCCTCTTCCTACTGTAGTAGTGGCGTAACCCAGTCTGTCTGGCAAAGTTCATCATGTAGTTTTGCTTACGGGTGCTAGACAGAAAGACAGTACAATGGGGGAAGGGAGAGTGGAAAAAAAGAAGAAACAGTGGTTAACAATAAGTGTAAAAAAACTTTCTCATCCATGCAGTCGCTACAGTAACTGCCTTTAAACTAGGGCTCAATTAAAAAAAAGCAAAATCAAAAACAAAAAAAGCTACTAAATTCAAAAACCATGCAAGCAGGTTACAGATCACCCATAACCCCAAACACCATGAAAGATGGCTAATTCGACTTATTACATATTGAATATGAGCTCATGTTCATTTCATAAATCTCTGTGTCAGCCTGATCAAGTGACACATTCCGATTAACCAGGCTTAACGTGAGACTTTTTTAGCTGGACATTGTTCTTTCAGGGTACTTGTGGTAAGAGCACAAGAAAAGGCATAAAGGAGAAAGACAGAAAGGGAAGGTTTGTGAAGGAAGAGGACAGACAGTGTCCAAAAAAACAACATAAACTGGACAAGACTGTTGTGCTTGCTTAGCCTGTCATTGCTTCTTCCATCCAGCAGGCAGTGCCAGTGAGCCAGGAATACAGCCAGGGCAGGCAGAGGCCTCTGCAAAGCGGGGAGAAGGGTGTGGAAGGCGGGGAAGTGGAGGTGGGGGGCGGGGCTGGGGGCAGGGCTCGCGGTGTGGGTTCTGTCATTCTATTCACTATGAGGCAAGTGAATACACTTTTTGAACACCCCAACCGATGTGGCCATGGCAACACAGCCGTGTCCACACACCCATCAGGAATCGTGTGAAATGCTGCACTAACAGGGAGGACTCGCACCATGCAAATGATGACTGGATGGAGGGGTTGGTCTACTCGAGGTGTGTTGGCAGTGCTTGATTTCTAAGGATGTACACAGACACAGGTTTAACTTTAACGTCACCAATCACAACACAATTTGAGAATTATGAAAAATCTGTCTATTTTAAATGAGATGATATAATTCAGGGTTAGTAGTGATAGATGAATATAGAACCAGCAACATTTCTGCCCTCAAAGCTAATACATCTGCATGCAAATTAATTTAGGTTTATGTCTGTAAAAGTCTGTTTGAGGTTCAGGTCAGAAAATGACCCTGATTATTAATTAATCATTAAAAACTGATTATTAACAAATCTTTCTCTGACAGACCATTACCCAAAGGAAGTTTTAAAATATAAATGACATTCACAAACACAGAAAAACATTCATGACTTCACATATGTACTGTATTGCACAATATGTACACAAAATAAACCAATTTAACATTTTATGACAATGGTTTACCATATATAACAATGTGTACACCTGCACTGTAATATGGAATGGATATTGGATGTGTATTAGTCTGTGTATTTATGTGTGTATGTGTATTTGTATGTTAGTCTATGCATGTACATAAAAGGCCTTATTAAGATTAATGTGTATGTTCATGTATTTTTTGTCCCCTCAAGAAATCCAGGTGTTTCTTAGCTGTATAAACAGAATAAGTTAGATCAGATTGTTGATGTAACTTTCTTCTTGTAAAACTCACCCTGATGGTAAAAATAACTTTAACTCACTCAAACACATTTTTAAGTAATTGTACTGTCATAAGTCACATAGGGCGATGGAGCTCAGTGGGGTGTACACAGGTAATGGCACTGATGAGCAGTGTGGGGGGATGAGGGGGGAGAAGGGGGAGTGGGCGGAGCTCTTACCTGACTCTACAGCCACGCCAGGGGGAGCAGAATATAGAAGAGAGCAGAGATTAGAGCGCGAGAGGGGAGGAGCTTAAGGGGGCTGCTGCTGGCATGCAGAAAGATCTGGGGGGGTAAGAACCCTGGCCTGGGAAAAGCCAGACCCAGAACCGAACGGCGAGAGAGAGAGAGAGAGAGGGAGAGAGAGAGAGAGAGAGAGAAAATGCGCCGGTGAAAAGGGGGGGAAGAAGGTGAGAGAGAGAGAGAGAGAGAGAGAAAGAGAGAGACTGATAGAAAGAGACACAAAAAGAGAGACAGACAGACAGAGACAGAGAGAGAGGGACTGACAGAAAGACACAGAAGGAGAGAGAAACAGAGACAGAGACAGACAGAGAGAGAGATGGGGCACGGTGAGACCGGAGGCAGACAAAACAAATCGAGAAATATCAGAGATTTTCAATAACAGGAGAGAAGACAAAAAACAGAATATACAGAGGCGTATTGATAGATGGGGAGAGTGTGTTGGAGCATTAACAAGGTGGTGGCATTAGTAAATGAGTAAAATATGTTACAGAGCAGGAGAAACGAACATTCAGTGCAGGCAGCTCAGCTCACAGATGAGAGTGTGATGATGGTGAGGGCAAACAAGGGCAGCGATGTGGAGACACAGGGCTGTGTGGGGGGGTAAGAGGCAATTTGTGATGGAGAGAGAAACGCAGAGGATTTACAGTCCAGTTTGCACTGTTAGACGTGAGGGCAGAAACATATTCACAATGTGTGTGAGTGTATGTGTATGCATCTGTGGATGTGTGCGTGCAGTACAAGGTAAATATGTGTGTGTGTGTGTGTGCGCAAGGTGGAGTGTGTGTGGCCATGTGTGTGTGTGTGTGTGTGTGTGGGGAGTGTGGGCAGTGCTGTCTTAATCCATGATTTATTAGTGGAGTTTGCGTTTCTGGCCTATACAACATTGTTAACTGCATCTTGTTTACTTCTGTACTATACTTCTGTATATGTTTACAGTGGCCACCTTGATCTTTAGCTGGATTTCCTGTAAAATGATAATACTTCACTCAAACCCTGTCATTTGAACGAGACTGTGCAGAAATAGTGAAAATATTTATGCACGTAAGCAACCACATGCCAGCCAGGATCTGATCAGAGCCAGGGGGCTGCAGGTCTGTTCAGACGGCTCTGCTGGGTGGGCGGGCAGGACGTGTGGGCAGGACGTGTGGTCATACTCACAGAACGACTTCTACATGGTCCAGGGCCCACTGGTCATGTCCTGAACCACCGTGGCGCGGTTGCCACCATCGCAACTGCACTCCTTTCACACGAGCTTCACTGCAATAGAAGCAAATGGTATAAGGCTGGTAAAATAAAAGGGATTTGGTTATGTGTGCTGCCTTGAACCTTGTTGCTCCGACGGTTGCCATCTGACTTACAGTGGGATGTTGTAGGAGACTCTCTGGGCCTTGAGGAAGTCTTTGGGCTGGTGCTGAGCGATGACATGCCAGCTGACTCCGTTGTTGACGCTGTACTGGAGCAGAACGGCCCGGTCCACAGTGTCCGGCTGGTCCAGAGCGGAATTACAGCTGTCCGTCTGAGAGACGCTGCCTACCTGTAGCACAAACATGATCTTGCTGCGAGAGAAAGGCAGAAAGAGGCAGAGAAGGAGAGAGAGAGAAAGAGAGAGAGGAGGAGTTAAAGAGCGAGAAGGAGAGAGAGAAACCCCTTTTAGAAGAAACTAGAAAGTCGTAGCTGTGTTCGAAACACCACAAACTGACTGACACGTGATAACTACAGAATCACATCCCTGCTACATGTACCTGGCCCGGGTCAGATCCAGAGGTTTGGTGATGGCCTGTCTCATCTTGCAGCCATTGAAATAAAGAGAGTCCCCATGGGCATGTGGGGAGAGCTGGCCACACCCACTGCCCACTCCTCCACCCTGTATTACGCTCCAGCTCTCCTCAGACACAGAGCCGGACTCAAAGTTGTCCTTAATAGAGCTGGGGAGGTCGCTGTTGGACAGGGAGCAGTCATCACCTGATAGGGAGAGGGAGACAGGGGGATGGAGGGTAAGGGAGAAAAAGAGAGATGCTGTGTTAAAGTACATCTAGGCAATATTAAAAAAACTGGAACTACAATTACCTAAAAATCAAGGCTACAGATATAGATGCAAGACTAAATTGTAACAGCTGAGGATCACTATTGAAGTGTTGGCTAGTATATTAGTAAATATAAAGATTATGGATCTGCTTCTTCTTGTTCAGCAGTGGATACATGATGAAATAATGAAGGCGCAGTATCACAGGTACGAACCATGGTGCCCTTCATCACATATGCAGACCGCCCCATTGGTGCAGTAGCCATGCCCGCTGCACAGTCCTGCACATGCTTCGCCAATGTAGACATGATCAATTCCCCAGCCATGTCGCTCACCAGCGCCCTCTTTCTGAATCCAGCGGAACTGTGTGGCACTGCAGAACAAGAGGAGCATACTTAAAATCCCAATAGATAAATATAGGGTAAACCTTCGGCACAAGTAAATAACAACAGACCCTTCAATACAGCTAGACATTTAAAACATATTGTTACTGCATACCCTGAGGAGACATGGTCGGGCAACTGTACAGTAACTCTGGTCCATACTGAGCTGTTCACTGGGCTGTAGATGCTGGACTCTTGGAATTGGAAAGGGGAACAGCCCACGTTGCTCACAGAGGAGGGGAGGCATGCGGACTGAACCAACTGCCAGGAGTCTGACCTGCAGGGAAAAGAGAGCAAAAGATGAACACATGTTTAGAGATGAGCGTCTTGCTTTCCCGCTCTACCTTTTCTAATATAAACTGGTTTCTCCACCTTCTGTCCAAAATATCCTGTTTCTCTGGAAAGTTTGTGGTCCTTAATTTGTCTCTCACTCTTTCTCCCTGACTCTCCTTATCTCTCTCTCTCTCTTACTCTCAGTCTCTCTCTCTCTCTCTTGCTCTCTCTCTCTCTTTTTCTCCCTCTCCCTCTCACCTGGCATCCTTCCTGTATTGCAGAAGCACTGAATGATGATCTTCACAGCTGTCAGCTTCGCAGCCAACCACAATCTACAGTAAATATAATTAATACAACAAACGCACAAACAGATAAATGCATATTCATAATTAACGTATTCGCAGCTGAATACATTATACATTGGCATAAGAGTACAATACGGGAGTAAAAGGGCCAACAACTACCTTGAACTGTAAGATGTATCCTGGTTGGACAATAAGCTCTCGGGTGGCCAGGATGTTATGGGTTCCATCCTCGTTTTTGTTGGGCCAGTAAAGGTGGAAAGAGGGATTTCCACAGAAACCGGCTGTTCGCACTGCGTTTGGATAGAAACTCCAGCTTTCTTCATGAGATATACCCTCTGTAGTACCACAGGGAGGGAGAGGAAGATCATGAGTGTTTGGTAAAGTAAGGAATTATTGCTATTAAACTGAATATTTCTAAAAGACATAATGACAAACTATCCTTTGACATAGCACAGTATATATTCTAAAGCCCAATACCATCATCAAAAGTGTCCAGAAGGGTGCTGGGGTTGATGTCAGACCCCCCCACCAGGATGTTATCTAAGGCCCACTGAGCACGCTCCAGACTGGGGATGGCCAGGCCTGAAGACACGGTGAACGGTTGCCACCACCGCAGGCGTGTAGCATTGGTCAGTGCTCCGTCCGGCAGCACGATGTAGTCCCGCCTCACCGACACATACTTCAAATAGTCCATCTCATGGAGCAATGTCCATGACACCCCTGAGAGAGAGAGAGACAGGGGGGGAGAGAGGACACACTTTGTCTCTGTGAAAATGAAAGCAACACACCTTCAAGGGTCCTACCGTCAGGCTGAGAAATTAAAACAAACCTCCGTCAGTGGAATAATCCAGCAAGACTCCCTCTTTTCTGCAAGTTGGACGGTGGCACAGAGTCATATTGTCTTCACTTCCAATCCTGGCCCAGTATTCCACAAACCTGGGACAAACCGTTCCAAAGACAAGGAAATGACATGGAATGACATATATGTATTTGAGTCTAACAATGACCAAAAAGAAAAGCAGTGTATGTGTAATAGCGAGTGCAGTCTGGCCGTTCTGAGGCACTCACTTGGCTCCGCGCAGGTCCAGGTCTGATGTGACGGCCTGCCTGGCGTCGGCGCCACTGAAGTACAGGGCGGTTCCCTCCACCAGCACCCCACAGTCTGTACAGGGGCGACCCCCCTCCAACACCTGCCACTGTGGCCCGTGGACCCCCTGCCAGTCGAAGCGCTCCTTCAGGGATGCCTGCAGGACATTCAGTAGTTTGTATAATTTGTCTGGAGTGTTGTGTTGCTTGTGTGATGTCTGTATGCTGTATTGTGTGTTGTGCAGTGTTACATACAGTGAGTGTATGTGTGTTACATGTTGTGTGTAGGATGTGTGATTTTACCTTCAGAGGTGAGCTGGCGTAACAGTTGGGTCCAGAAAACCCCGGGTCACAGAGGCACCGCTGGTCAAGACAGTCGCCGTGGCCTCCACACTGGTTTTTGCACGCAGGCCCGATGTAGAAATTCTCCACCGCCCACTGCATGTCCGAATGCTGCTGATAGAACCGGAACCGAACTGCTCTGTGGAGACACCCGCAAACACACTCAATCATTCACTCCAGATGTTCTCTGTACACCTTAACCTACTTTCTATAGACCAAGGAGTGCATAATAATACCCTAATAATAATAATAATACTACAGGCAGTGTTTCAGTGTTATCTAAACCTCTACGAAAATGTGACATACACTCTGCTTGATTAAAAACACCTGAACTGTAGGTTTTCAGATCAGTTACAGTTGGGTTAGCCCATCTTCCCGCTCATCATCATGTGTTAAACCGATGTCCACTGGGCTGCTGTCAACTGGATATTTTTGGATGGCAGACCACCCACAACCCAGCAGTGACACTGAAGCGTGTGAAAACTCCAGGAAGGTGCTGTGCTCACTGCCCCTGTGCTCACTGTGTCCAGTGCTCACTGCACCTGTGCTCACTGCCCCTGTGCTCACTGCCCCTGTGCTCACTACACCTGTGCTTCAACTAAGCCAGAAATAGACAATAGACAAATAGACAAAAGACATCCATGCTACGTTATTTAGTCATTCGTCCTGCGGATACCCGTGTGCAAAAGACAGACAAACACCCTAGTTATGCTATGTGCTGCTGCACGTAGACTGACGGTGTGACAGGATGTCCTTACGTGTCTGCTAGGCTGTCAGGCAGAGGATACACGGCTCTCTTCCAGCCGTCTGCAGGGAAGAAGACAGAGGGCTGGGACACCTGTCCCCCACAGCCAGGGTTAGCAGGCAGGCACTGAGGCACCAGGTACTTCCAGGACACACCGAAGTCCACTGAATACTGGACGTGGACCTGCCTGTCAGCATGTCTCTCTGGCACACTGCAGCCGACAGCGATCTGCAAGCATAAGCAAATTGCACTGTAGGATCTAAACAAACGTAGACCTTCAGCAGAACGCTGAAAGACACTAATGAACTTTCTCAAACATTCCTTCTACAGTTTTGGACATTACTGTAAAAGATTATAAAGGAACTAAATTCTAAGCCTTTAACTTTTGCATCAATGGAGTGTGGTGTAATAGTAACAATGTCGAACTGCTGTTCATGTTTTGATGATGAAAGAGGATGATGATGAAGGTGAAAAAAAGAGGTTTCGCTGACCTTAAACTGCATGACCCAGCTTTTATCAGGGACTATGTCATGTGTAACAGCGTACACCTCTCGGCCATCCACATTGCCACACACCATGACCCCATCTGGGGAATGGCAAAACCTCTGCACAGCGCAGTCCTCAGAAAACAGCCAATGATCACTCACTATGGGGCAGAAAACAGCCAATGATCACTCACTGTGGGGCAGAAACAAGGTCATTAATAGTCACCTGAGATTTTACAGAAGATATACAATATATCCACATGTACATTCTGGCACATTTTCACACCACAGTTAACTGTTGGAAGTGCGTTACCTAAATGTAATTTAAGTCCATCAGTCAACCTTAAGAAGACTCCATGTCTTTGTTTATACCAGTTCTGCTTTTTTAGCTTTTAAAACAAGCTTACTGCATAACAAGCTAGATTTACAGTTACTACCAAAAAGTAAAAAGTTTTTTGGATTTGAATCTTGCACTGTTTAAAGAAACCATTGCTTACATAAACAAAGTAAACCCACTGTTAAATCATAAAAGATATTAGTTTTTATTTAAATTGTAAATGTTATTAACTGATAAATCTAATCATAAGCTTGATTTTTGCATAATATGCCATCCTGACCTTTTCTTCCACACATTCTGGATTTATGGTCATCTATGCTCGAGATGGCCACACTTAAGATACTAATTCTGTTGCGCTATAATTTAGTCACCTTGATTAATAGTCTAATCACTGCCCAGTGATGCTGAGCTCCTGCTCCTGCAGGTGAACCTGATCACTTCACTAGCGACTGCTGAAGGCTGTAGTGGGAGTGCATGTGCCTGCAGTGTTGGTACCTGCACCACTCTCCTCGTCCGTGCTAACTGCGCTAACGCGTCCACTCGGTGCTCCGTCAGCCGGTGCTCTCTCGTGATTGGGCAGCGCCACGCCGCCGAACGTGTCCGAGATCTGAGCGCGCGTGTCCGAGCCGGAGATGAGGACATTGTCCAGCGCCCAGTCGCCGTGATCTGCTCCACTGTGCTGCGGCTGCCACCAGCGCACCCGCACTCCTGCCACTTGAGCAGCAGGGGGCAGCAGTACGTTCACAAACCTGCATGTGAGAGCAAGGGGATTTTTCACCACGCTGACGGGAAAGGTTTTTATGTCAACAATTGGACTGGACTGAACTCGCCTACCCTGGCTTGCTGTACTGGTCGTAGAATATCTCTGTCAGCAAACTCCAGCTGATGCCACCGTTCAAACTGAACTCCAGCAGGACACCCTGGTTCCGGTTTGTAGGGGCCACCATGCACCCATACATGAAGTAGAACTGGATAAACTCTGCGTTGGTCAAGTTCAGATCCACCGTAACCAGCTGACGGGTGCAGCTCTGTCCACATAGAAAACAGTTACATTCTCTGAATACATTTCCTTAATTCACTATGTCTATAATAGGTGTTCTTAAACCAGCTCTTCACAGTGCTTGTTATCATTCTATAGGTCCAAAACCCATGGCATAAAAATGAACTCGGCTGGGGAGTCGTCTTTCCCCAATTAACAGGACACACCCCAGAGAAGCGAGACTGCAGTTTTAATAACATGACCATCAAAAAGTGACCATCAAACCAGAAAACTAACAACAGTCCCAGGCGGAGTGTGAAGGTAGGTTTGGACTCACCCCACTGAAGTGCAGAGCTGAACCTGATGCCACCGCCCCACATACGCTGCTGAGTTTCCCACCAGTGAGCAGGTGCCAGTGGCTGAGGGAGGGAGCGCGGCTGAAGCTGTCCTTCAGCTGGGACGGGAGGGACACCACGGCCTCGTCACAGTACTCGCCGCCCCACTCTGGGTCACACCTGAGCAAGAGAAACACGAAAGAAAAGCACCGTAGCTGGGTGACATTTAAACTGGTACGGTTGTTTTAATGCAATATCATTCTGACATTAACAAAACGAAGCTGAAATATACAGTGGCTGACAGCCATGGTGACATAATACAATATCTTGCCATAGTGAAGACAGAGAAGTGTCAGAGGGCACTATGCACCGTAATGGGACCATAATAGAAAAATAAGAAATAGGTCATTAACCTATTTAAAAAAAGCACATCTATGATCAGGATGACCTGGACCTTTAATGTAAGGATCTTAATGTAAAAACATTATTCACTGAGAAATATGCAGTTCACTCACACACAGGAGTTCTGCTTGCAGCGGCCATGGCCAGAGCACATTTCGGGACAGCCGTCTCCAATGTAAAGGTTATCCAGAGCCCAGGTCTGCTGCTTATCAAAGGGGGCCTGCTGGAACCAGCGGAATCGTGTTGCTGGAGACCTGGACAGCCAGGCCAGTAACAGTTTTAGCCATTACACTGCTAATTGGTGTGTGCATTGTGTGCAACTGTCCGCATTGCGAGGCATTGAACTGTGACACGTGTATGGCTGGGCCTTTAAGGGTTTCTGATGATGTTAATGCTAGAACCAGAGGTGTGGTATTAAATACGTTTACCTGGCATAGGACGGAATGGGTAATGTAACTCTGCCCCATTTGTTGTAGGTGTCTGACACCAACAACCTCTGAAGAGTGTAGGAGGAGCAGTCTGGACTGGTGGGTAAACAGTCCCTCACAAGCGACTGCCATGTCATCCCAAGGTTGAGAGAATACTCCAACTCCACGGCTGTGGACACACACACATTTACCTTCCAGCTGATTTCCAGAATTAGCAAACGCTTGTGGGCACCAGAGGAAGAGAATATCAGAAGGATGTGAACACTAAACCTGCCCATGTCATCTACAGGTGCGTTTTCTTACCGTAACAAGAGGCGGTGACGGAGCAAGAGGCCGAGAAGTCGAACTGGATGAAGGCATCCTGGCCCACGCTGATGTCAGTGGTGACGCCGTAGCGAGTGTTGGACTTCTCAATGAAGGCGAACGCCTCGCCGTCGGAGCCGCACACAGGCATGCGTGTGCCACCAGGGTGGAGCAGCCAGGAGCGCGTGTCAGCAGAGGAGAAGTCGTCCTCCAGAGGGCCCCAGCCACTAGCACTGCCACCCACCACCACCTACACACACACACAATGCAAGGGCTTGGAAGGTTACTCGCTTTGCAGTAAAACATCTATACTGCCAGCACAACAATATGCTCTTTTCTTTCTGGTAAACATTCTGTTTGTCGAAGGATATTACGAGACAAAGAGAGAAGTGATTCAGAGCTGGCTGACCAAAAGCAGCCCTGGAGTTTGAATGCATGTTAGATTATATAATCCACATTGCTTCACTAAAATTTAATTCAGGTGACTACATACTAGAGGATTCCAGATGGATGAGTGGATGGATGGATATATATATATATATATATATATATATATATATATATATACACACACACACACACACACACAGTGCTCTAGAGACACAAGAACAGCCTCACCTTATCAATGACCCACGGGCTGTGGAAGTGTCCGTTTTCAGACGGCTGCCACCAGCGCAGGCGTGTTTGCACAGTGCGGGCGCGCAGCGGGATCTCCAGGGCCACCAGGTGAGCCTGGTTACTGCTGTTGCTGTAGAGGAACTCCTGGAGCAGGTTCCAGGACAGACCTCCGTCCACGGAGAACTGCAGCAGTACGGGCTGGGAGCGCGGGTCTGGGGCTGCCTTCCCACAGCCCAGCCGCAGGAAGAACTGGACGAACCTATAGGAGACAGAGGTGCCGTGACCTAATCTAATATCTAATATTCCCAACAACAGAGTGCTTAATTAGAGGGTCCTTATGGTGCTGAGGATTACGGCGGTATTAAGGTTAATGAGACGGTGCGTACGTACGTGACTGATAGGCTGACTTTAATTACTCTTCACTTACATTGACTCTAAGGATGCCCATTCATTCTCTTTGCTTAATTGGTTTACAGTGGCCTAATGATTTATGAAGACAGTAAATATTAATAGACATATAGGCACATTAATTCAGCCCTTATCGTCAAGGGCAGCGCTGAGGAACAGAGGTTGTCCTAGACTGCTACTGAAGAATAACACTATTTCCCCCATTCTTGCTTCTTATTTGCTGTGTGTTCAGCATGCTTTCTGTATATTGTTCATCACACACTGTGTGTGACTGGCTTAATCACATGTGTGTGTAGTAGTGTCTGCTGTAAAGACATACATGCAAAGCAGTGACAAAGCAGAGATGGGCACTCGAGTGAGAGACTCGAGTCGAAGTGGCACTTAAGTCGCCTACAAAAAGACTTCCGACTTGACTTGAAACTCGTCCCTAATGACTCTCGACTCGACTCGGACTCGTCCAAAATAACTTGAACAATAAGAGTCAGTCCGTTATCCAGGCACTTTGTGCAAGTTATAGAAAAAATACTTTCGTTGTGTGTTTATGTTGCCATTATTCCTAATAATAATTCCATTATTCGGTGGTTTGGGATGCAGCCCCCTTTCTTGTGACGTATCACAACATCGTTTATCACGAACGGGAAATCGGAGAGAAGCGTCATTTGACTTAATGAGAACTTTTTTTCTTTAATTTGACGTTAGTATCTCGAGAACAGATGGATCTCATATGTGTAGTAGTGACTAGTGTAATCACATATGTGTAGTAACAGTGACTGGTGTAATGGCACTTGTGTGTAGTAGTGGCAGTATTAGTTACCTGGCATTAGACAGATCCATGTCTGTGGTCTCCAACATTCGTAATCCATCCTCACTGAAGAACAAGTGGTTTCCACTGGTCATGATGCCACACTTTCGGGAGGGCTTTCCTCCACTCAGCACCTTGAAATGCTCAGAGTCCATAGCGCCCCCTTTGATAAAAATAATATATTCATGCATACTGTATGATAAGATGGCCATATCATATAATATTTTTCTGATTATGACATGAACTTCATTTTGCAATTTCAGTGGAACATTTTTCCATGCCTTGATTTGAGCAGGTCTTAATACAATTATGTATGTTGTTAAATCTTAAACTTTGTAGTGCATTTCATATTGGCATATACCAATTCATAGTTTTCATGAACATGTGTCCATGTATAAACATGTTGCATTTTATCCTGGTCATGATTATTTTTATGAACATGATAAACCCACTTCACACAAAAAAAAACAATAAATGTAAGATAGGATTATGGACATGTTCTTTTGTGAGGCTCACAGGCTTATGAGCCACTATGAGAAGAAACACTAATGCATGCCATTCTGGGTCGATAACACTCTTCCAAACCAAAGAAGCCAAAGATTTGTGCAAACATCTGTACTCTTTTGTACCTTCAAAGTCCTCTTTCAAGAAGTCTGGGTTTGGTGCATTAGGGACAGAGCAATCCAGGCCAGAGTAGCCAGGGTCACACTCGCAGTGGGTGCCCCTCACACATGCACCATGCCCACTACACATGTCTTGGCACTGGGGGCCAATGTAAACATTGTCCAGGGCCCAGGTGGGCGGTGCCATGCCAGCTGAAAAGAAGCCTTGGTACCAGCGGAACCGCACCGACCTGCAAAGTAATGATACACTGTTGGACTCCGTCGCTGCCAGAAAGAAAAGCACTGGTCTCGCCGCTAGTTATGCTTACTCACCCACATAAACGCAGCTTGCCAAAATGGATGACCTCCCTCCTCCATCCCTGAGTGGTGCCAGGGTAGTAGATGCTGGCAGGGTGGAGCTCGGTGGAGCAGAGGGAGCTGGGCGTCGGGCCGCCCGCACACAGAGGAACCAGGAGGTGCCATGTCGCTCCAAAGTCCCGGGAGAACTCCAGACGCACAGGGCTTGAGGAGGAGCTCTCGCCAGTGCAGCCCACATTGATCTGCAACAGAGCAAAATGTGACGCCCAAACTAAACGTACTGCCTAACTTGGTAAAAGTGCTCATCAAGACAAATAATGTGTGAAATGTATCGAGGTTATAAACCTGTCAAATCATACCTCAAACTGGATAATGGTGTTTTCATTTACATCAATATCTCTCGTGGTGATCGAGTGTTCTCCAAGCTCATTGGACACAAACACCATGGCCGAGTCATCCTCCCTGTACACAGTAAATATGGTAACTCCCAGCTGTCCAGAGGGGAAACAGCTGATGCACAGACCCGTAAATGCTCAACACTGTGGAGATACTCACAGTCCTGCCTTCTGATAGGGGCAGTAGAGGCCAATATTGCCCCCTGGGTAGAACAGCCAGTTGAACTCCTGAGGCCCACCCTCAAAACTCTCTGATAGAACAGGGGGGTTGTTCAGAGAGCTGCCATCAATGATAAGATCATCAATGACCCATACCTCCTCCTTCTTGCCTGCGAAAGGAAATAAACCATGAAATCTTAGCTGAGAGGAAGAGGATTAGCACAGGCTGATTAGCACAGGGAAACACGAATACATTTACGTTGGCGCCTTCCAACGTTTGCTGCCCCCTCACCATTGTTGTAGGGCTGCCACAGTCGGAAGCGTGTAGCGTTAGTCTGAGCACTAGGGGGCAGCGGCAGATGCAGGAACAGAGTGTCCGTTGAGGTGGGGAAGAAGAACTCGTCCAGCAGCAGCCAGCTTATCCCTCCATTCACCGAATACTGCAGCAGGACTGAGTGGGAACGCTCTGGGACTCCTGCACACACAACAGCACACACGGGCCATTTTATCCATGACTAGGCAGCATAGCTATGGCTCAGACCCCGATGAGAGCCTGACTGGCGTATATACCTGTGCGCATTTACCTTTTGTGATGAACTTAAATGAAAACTGGATGTACAGAGTGCTGGTGCAGTCCAGGTCCTGTGAGACGAGCATACGTAGTCCCTCCTGAAAACAGAGCAAAGAGGTTAACTGAGCGACATCCAAGGATGGCCACCAGGGCATATTTATAATTTCACTGATATGACATTTTGTAAAATGCATGCACATGTATGTCAGCTGTATTGTCAACAAAATCTAAGCTGAAATACGATAACTTTTAACATCTTTTTTTACAGAATGTAACTATATACTTCTAATAATGTGACTATATCCAAATATTTGACAACTTTTATACAAATTATAATATGTACAAAACCTAATATTATCCACAATTTGAAGATGAGATGAGATAATAAAATTAAATGTGAATATATAAAACTTTCATCCTTTATTCATACATCTTCTGTAGTGTTTGCTGCATTAACTGCTGGAGCAATGGAACATTTGTGAGTTTGGGTTGATGTCTTAACCAACCGATAATGCCTTCTCTCTGGGTGTTGGACTGATCATGTCTTAACCGATAATGCCTTCTGTCTGGGTGCTGAATTTCTGGATTTTGAATAATGAATAATTTCTTCCATTATTTAGCCACTACCAAGCCCTATGGGGTATGTAAACTGCTCACCCCCTTAAAGATGAGGGCGGTGCCTGACTTCAGAGGTTCCCCACTCAGTGTGCCCCTTTCTGCCCCGTACACCTCAGGCCAGATTTCCGGCTCCAGGTTCTCATTGAAGTCCTCCCTCAGAACAGAGGGCAGAGGGACCAAAGGGACACAATGGGCCCCACCATATCCTCTGTCGCACCTGGACATCAGACAGAGGACGAGTGCAATGGAGGGAGAGAGGCAGAGACAACGTTTCACATTTAAGAAGGCGAACGTGTTCCCAGGAGGTTTGAGTGATGTGAGTAGAGCTTCAGTCAGAGTCACTCACACACAACGTCCATTGTCACAAAGGCCATGTCCAGAACACATCCATGGGCACCCAGGTGCCAGCAGGACGTTATCCAGAGCCCAGTAGTCGGCTCCAGGAGTGAAGTGAGGCTGAATCCAGCGGAACCTTGTTCTAGGAGAACTACATAATATATCTATTATAATCACACAGCTGCAGAGTCTGACAATTTACATTTTTGATTGGAATTTTCTACACTGCCAAAACAACGCAGATGGAACAGTTAATGGCAGGATTCAAGGTTGCGCCTGCGTACTTAGCGGTGCTGGGCAGATACACGGTCACCCTCCTCCAGCGGGAACACTGCGGGGTGCTGTAGACGGAGCTCTGAGTGTAGCTGGCACAGCCGATAGCAGGCGGCACACACTCGGGTGTCAGCAGCGTCCAGTGCCGGCCGCAGTCGGTGGAGAACTCCAGGTGGACTCCGTGGGCTGGGGACACTGTCTTGCTGCAACCCATGCTCAGGTCAAACTGCAGAAAAGAGGAGCCCGACACCTCGAAGTCCCAGCTCTCGGCATAGCGAGGCCGCTCTGGTAGCAAAAGCACACAGACACACTCCTGAGCTTCCATTGCTGCACTTTTAGACATATGAAATGCTCAATTGCATTCTAATGCACTGTGCGTAATGCACTTGGATAGTGGTAATTCAGGAGAAAATATAGTCATTTTACACTGAGACAGTACATGTTGAATAGCGAGTATTTTATGATTTGTTTACAAGCAATGTAAAGTATGGAAAAAAGGGTTGGTTTGATTTGTTTTGCTCAGTATTACCATATTCTTGGCACATGCTCTGGAACGATAGAATGTATATTTATGACCGTCTTTTAAAATATTCTTGCTTGGCCAGTATAACTGATGAAGCTGTGAATAATATAAGATTGGTTCAAAATAAGCCCTCACGCAGCTTGATATACAAATAAGTAACAACTAGGAGTTTGAATTACATTTGCAAGCATCAATAATTCACAACCTGCATCCAGGGAAGCGAAGACGTTATTAAATTCTCAATATATGAACCTATTAATTAAAATAACACTTTATTAAATCAAAGTCATCCTCTCCTTTTGGCCCAGATAATCTGGTGTAGGCTGATTTTGTTCCAGAGCAATTCTGCCATGTACCCTAGAGAAAAGCATAACCACAAAATGGTATTTACCTGAAAATACCCATTCATGAGCCTGCCCAAACCTATTTGTTGGTTCAAGCAGACTTGAAAATGGGTATTTTCAGATAAACAATGGATGCATATGGTAATATGAAGCAAAGTGCAGCATATAGTAATATCAATCATATTTTTGTAATTCATTGTTTGACACTTACACTGACACATTTGTTTTAAATGACACCACACACACTAACTACACAACCAAAATCCAAATATGACAACATATTACGCTCGAGTTTTAAACACCTGTTTGCACTAGGAACCATTTGACAGACCGTACTGGAAAGAATGTGATCTTTTTGCAATACATACATTAAATATTGAACTGATGTGACCAATTTTTAACAAAAATCAAAAGGTAGCATGTGGTGGTGTAAGACTGTGGTGTGGTATGAGCCACTGTGGTGTAGGGATGTCACAAAACCAGAAATGTATAAGTTGGTACCAATACCACTAAAATTATATGATTCTTGGTCCATGTTTCATGAAACTTTTGGTTTTTTTCAACTTGTCGCAGTGGACCTGTTTCTTCACCTCATTTTGCCTTCGTAATCCCTCGTGTTTGTGATGATAATATTTTAGCGTTCTTGGTTTATTAGCATGTAGGCTTATTATGCTGCACATTGTGTGGTCAGGGAGATCTGTGAAACCTTTGGTACTTTCTGTACCACAGGAAACAAGAACTTTGGTATCGACTTGGCACCGAAGTATCGGTTCTTGTGACATCTCTATCACGGTGTGTGGTGTGGTGTGAAACACAGTGCTGTGGTGTGGTGTAAGAAAGTGTGGTGTGATTAGACTCACTATCTCCCGAGTCAGAGTGGAAGGTCAGCGCTGTGTCAAGCGACAGACAATCTACTGTCACCTCTCCGCCCACCACTCTGAACCAGTTGTGTCTCAAGGGTGATGTCCCATCAAACTTGTCAAGAAAGCCCGTTCTGGAACTATCATTCATCCCGATCAGAACATCGTCAAGGCCCCACTGAGCTGAGTGTTTACCTGCGATGGGAGACAACAACCAAACCAAACAGAGAGGCACCTACGTGATTCTGACTGTATTCTATTACTCTGTGTATTTTTAACAGCTAGAATTAGTGAAGCAGTAGTGGAGCACTCTCTGATCTTCTGTGCCAGCGTTTGAGGACAGTGAGCCAGTGAAGTATGGCATCAGCGTGAGCAACAGTGAGTTGACTTCCTCACCCTGTTGTGGTTGCCACCAGCGGAACACAGTGTAGGGCGTCTTGGCATGAGGAGGAAGCTCGATTGTCACCACCTGTGGTTCCAGGAATGAGCCGAAGTCCAGCTCTCGCAGGAAGAGCCATTCGACACCGTTATTCACGGAGCACTGGACAACTACCCCTGAAATACAGTACAGAGGACCATTAAATGAAAGAGGCTGGAGGAATGATCTCAGGTCAGTGAAGGTCAGATGTCATTTACGAGATGATGGCCAATAAAGCATTTTTATATCAGAAAATCAATTATGAGGTGGCGGCAGACGTTATCTCGCTCAAAGCATGACTAATGTTTTAAAAAGTACAAGTTTTGTTTTGCTTACTCAGAACCGAATGATATCAGTAGAGCAAAGATTTTATTTAGCTAACTTTTTATTTATGTCCACCACAGATGTGGTTGGCTACTGTTTTTGGAATTGCTGGTATGGTTACATCTTGAAGGAGTCACATCTGAAAATTCATATATAGTAAAATAATGGAACTCCTGCCAACCAATCAGAAACAAGTATAATGAATAAACGTATGTAGTAAATGTAGAGAGAGATACCTTCATTGCGAGAGCGAGGCCTGCTGCAAGCTGGTCCCATGTTCTTCCCACCAATTCGAATATAGAACTGAACCAGTCTAAAAAGAGTCCAAGA
The DNA here is from genome assembly GCA_020368025.1 of Brachyhypopomus occidentalis. Taxonomy (NCBI): domain Eukaryota; kingdom Metazoa; phylum Chordata; class Actinopteri; order Gymnotiformes; family Hypopomidae; genus Brachyhypopomus; species Brachyhypopomus occidentalis. The sequence continues at coordinate 4,569,540 of JAGXOD010001351.1, read as the reverse complement.
ACAAGAGATTATAAAGGACACAGGTCCAATCACCAAATTCTTTTCAGCCTGGAGCTGAGAAGCCATTTACATAAGACTCTGGGGGAAGGTTATTGTTGTTGTACTGACCGGGTGTTGGTGGTGTCCAGGGGCACAGTGCGAGCCTCTCGGCGGCCATGGCTGCTGAAATAAAGTGCCTTCCCCTCGCTGATGGTGCCACAGCCACCCCCTATCTGCCCTCCACTAATGCCTTGCCACAGAGGACTCAGCTTCCCCTCGAAGCTCTCAGCCAGTTCGGTGGGACTGGGGATAGAGGGCACGCAGCTGTCCTGCTCCACTGACCAATACAACACAACCCCGAAAAGATTTGATCGACACCTTTCAAAATCACACCGAAGCAAGAACCAGAGGTAATCGCGCACTGCTATAAGGTGTTACCTGTGTAGCCCATGTCGCAGAAGCAGACTCCTGAGATGCAGTCCCCATGACCCCCACAGTGGTTGGGGCAGGGCTCCGAGATGTAGACCCCATCGAGTGCAAATGCAGGGGCATCCCGATGAACACTGCTTTCTTGGAACCATCGAAACCGTGTCTTACTGAAAGGAAAAGAAAGTGATACAGGTACAAATAAACTCTCTTCTCGACCAATGATATTGGGTCATTTAATCAATTGTGTGTCTAAGAGTGTATAGTTAAATCATGCAAGGCATCACAGCATTTGCGTATTTGCTTTGACAGAAAAGAATGATTTTTTCGTCAACTTGGGAAGGCTCAGCTCTTTCCAGACTCTGTGACCCTGTGATGTTAAACTCCACCTTGCACTTCAGTATAGGACAATTTTAAAAAAACGTTCTAGTGTTTTCCAGTGATACAGAAGCACATACATTTCTATTACTAATTATTACAGCCTTCCATTATTAAATCAATATTTTTTTCATCTATAATCTCAAAATGTAATAAGAGACTGAATGAGGCTTAGTTACTTACATGAGAATAAAAAGCAATTCATGTATTGTGACATGCCAAATACATGCATGAAAAGCATATGTTCCATATTTACATGCATGGTGGAGACAGTGTCTGAGACACTGTCACTGTAAGGTACCTTGCAGCTACTTTGCGTGGAATTACAACAGTAACCCTGGTCCAGCGCTCATAGTCTCCTGTGTTGTAGACAGTAGGCTCTCTAAGCTCACGTCCACTGCCTTCACAGCCTGCCGCCCCAGAGGAGCCTGGGAAACATCCCTCTCGAACGAGAGCCCAGGTGCGCCCGGCATCATGGGAATATTGGAGCAGCACAGGGGCAGAGGCACTGAATTCCGACTCACACCCAATGTTCAACTACACAAACACAGAGAGATGGTGTGTTTGCTTGTGTCAGAGACTGCGATCGAGAGAATAAATATTTATACTTGTAGTCATTTACATTCTGCCATCCTTAACCTTTGCAAGAATAATGAAACCATCATTGGTGAAAAAAAAATTTCACAAGGGGTCAATGTTACTTGTTCAACCTGTATAAAGATGACAACGATGGCATATTATTTGGGATAGTTTACATGCCCAGTACCTTGAACTGTAACGTGTAGCCAGGTCGGAGGGCGAGGTCTCTGGTCACAGCCCACCTGTCCCCATCCGACCTCCCAAACACCATGGCTGAGGGTGTGGGGGCACAGAAACTCCCATTCCGATCCTTATCCATTCCTTCATTTCCCAACATCAGCCACACACTCATTTGGTTCAGTGGATAATCAAATGCTGGTTTCTCATAGAAGTTCTATGGAAAAGATGCAGAAAGGGGAATAGATCAGCCAGTTAAGTATTTTGAATCATACTGTGTTCAGGTGATATCTCAGCATATTGTAAATAAAAATTTATTTATTTCTGTTTTTATCATGCTCACTTCTAAGATTTTCTAACACTGGACACAATACTAACAAAAAAGACTAGAGGTAATAATAAAACCTGGAAAACAAACAAACAAACAAAATCCTTAGCTGACTGTTACACAACATAAATAAAATAAACAGGTAAATTTGACTTTTTTCTATATATGTTTATATATAAATTTTCTTATATATTTCTGTCAAGTATTTGCAAAAAAATAAAGTATTATAAAACAATACTAAAAGACAATATCTGTAGGTAAATATAAATTTCCTACTTTATAGCATACATACACTTTGTGAGTCATGATGACTAATGCAAAAGATCTATGTACTAAAATCAGCAAAACCAACTTGAATGTTGTTGAACAATGTTCAACATACACCTCTAAATTACACATGTACACTTCTACATTCTGTACAAATAAACACTATAACATCTACTTTATGTGTATCACTTACCTGAGGAAGAGTTGGATTAGCCATTGGAATGACATGCTTCTCCCTCTCAGAGAGAATGATTACATCATCAATAGCCCATTGGTCATAACCATCACCCGAATGAAGTGGTTGCCACCAGCGGAACCGGGTACACGGGGTCTTAGCAGCCATTGGCAGCTCATAATGAACAAACCTGTGGCCATAGAGATGATACAATTTAACACAAAAACATTCTATAATGTCACAGGAAACTGGCATGACGACTGATAGGAACACTTTGCTCACCGAGGCTTGGTAAAGTCTGTGAAGTACATCTCTGCGATTAGACCCCAGCTGATACCACCATCATTACTATACTGCAGAAGAACTCCCTCTTCCCGGCTGTCCGCCTGGTTACACTCCATCCAGTCTCCGCCCACACGTAGATAGAACTGCACAAACTCCGCCCATTCTGTGTCTAAGTCCCAGCTCACCAGCTGTCTCAGTCCAGCCTGACCACAAAAGTTGTACAAAAATACTTAGAACGACATAGAGATTGCATCTCGCATTAAAACAGCATGAGCGGAAGCATTCGTGCCACACCTTGCTAAAATACAGAGACGCTCCAGATGACACAACGCCACATCCCTGGTCAGGGGCTACGACCTCTCCACCAATAACCTCACACCATGTAGTCATTATGGCTTCCTGGGACTCGAAGTCTGAGAGCACACTAGAGGACAGTGGTGAAGAAGGCTGGCATTCTGGCCCAGAAAAGCCTTCATCACACCTGGAGAGAGAGGCACAAAGAGAATTGGTCAGTTATGTACAAAACAAAACTAGCAGACAGTTACATGCCAATCAAAAAAATACCAATATAGGTTCGCTGCAACGACTCACCTGCAGTGACCATGGTCACACGAACCATGTCCATGACACATGTGAGGACACTGCTGCCCAATATAGATGTCATCTAGTGCCCACTCATCCTGCTCACTGTAGTAGTTCTGGATCCAGCGGAACCGCGTGGCACTGGACCTGAAGACAGGCAAAATCAATCAGCCATAGCGTCCAGCCTCATGGTTCCAGAGGCCAGCTAATATCACCAAAGTAACAAATTGCACTAAACCTCTAGGCAATAAAAGGGAAAAGACTAATACTAAACAGCACATTTCATAGAAATAATGGTAAATCTTCAGGAATTCTGAGTATGGATGAACACAATCTGAGAAATAATGTTAGTAGTACTTCCGTTTTATTTTAATGAGAAGGTATAACAGAATCAATTGGTGTAAAAGGGTCAAAGTTGTTGAGAATCCGTTGGGCCAAAGTGGAGCCATTGAGGTGACAATACTTGTAAATAGTAAGTAGGAATATGCACAGGAATTATTGTGTCAGTGGATAACATCGGTTTTATTACAAAAAAACAGGTCTGAGCCATCAGGAAACACATTCTTGTGCACAGACGTTCAAGTTTGAACTTCAAAGATTACCATATCAATCATATCCCACGTTGCACATAATAAATGTTATGAAATAGTCTCCTGGCCACATGGTGAAAATTGAAAGTCATGTACTCTTTTAATACAATTTTGAAATCTGTATTTCACTGTTACTGATTCTTAAGGGCGAAAAGAAAGGATTTCTAGCACAGATAGAATAAAAACATTATTTGGCTATATAGAGATCCAATCAGCATCAATTGTCACTTGTGATTTAGGGATAATGATTTATGAATGTACGTTCTAAGGTAGACAGCATGGGGGATGATGAATTGCAATAACCATCCCTCTCCACAGATGCTTTGGTACATGCCACTGCATGTGTAAAGGTGATAAACGGCAGAGGCACAGAACGGGCCAAACTGTTTATGGGGGTGTCAAGGGAGGTCAATTTCCTAATCCACTGACCCAAGACATGATGGCATGATGACCTTAATCAGAGATGTGTGAGGGGGAATCTTTAATCTTGATTTAGCCGTGACCTTACAACCTCTTACCGCAGAGTGAATTAGACCTGGATATCTTTACTGAACCTCACAAGGGCAGAATAAGGCAAACAGATATCACATCCCTGCTGCCGTGGTGTAGGATGTTCAGAGAGCAAACGGTTGTTATTTGCCATCTGTGTGTGCTCATCCATTTGTGATCAGACAGTTCTGTCTAGGAGTGAGAATATGAATGTTTACACACTGTACATGCAAGTGTATTGTGTAAACATTCACATGCATGGAGAAATATATGAGTGAGTGTGGTTGTGTGTTTGGGTGAAATTGTGCACGTTTTCAAACCAACATCTGCTGGCTTTGTTCAATGTAGATGGCAGGCACTAGCCAGCTATACCAGGAGAAAAATGTGAAATCTAGGGAATGTCTCATGAAATTGATTTTTAACCCCATCAGGTACAACTTTCAAATTAAAACAGCACGTAAAACTTGCAAATCACAAATAACTACACTGCAATCAATGTTTGCTGCCCCAAATGACGATTTCTACTAAAAGTCCTCCAAAAGGAAACCATTGCATGGGTTAATTCTGGACAGTCTACATCTTAAAATGGCAAGATCACTTTTACCTTCACTGTACTGGGTGTGTGCTTGTGTGTGTGTGTTTGTGTTGGCACATGCATACCTACACTCACCATGTTTTTTGGGGCAGGGGAAGGGTGATCCGTCTCCAGATAGGAAACTCAGACGGATGATAAACACTAGGAGCAGTGAACTCAGAGCAGCTCGGCATGCCAGGAAGACAGGCCTGTGGACAACACACTGAATCTCTATGTATGCCCATTACCATAGTGCTGTTCAATCAGTCTTGTTTAAACATATTTCAATTAAATATGAAATATATTAAGGATACTGAGAAATCATAAAATGCTACAAAAAGCTGTGCTAATTCTTCCTCGAAAAATATTAATGGTTTATATTACCTTGAAATATTTCAAGTATGTTTACATGCGTCATACCACATAACCTTGTTTCAATGGCCAAATTATCATCTCTTGTTTGATTAATATTTGTGTTCTAAGAAGACTCATTATTTGCCTCTGCCAGAGTCCAACAGAACAATCAATATTTATATTAATATTATTATTATGAAGCACTTTCATTGCTGGCTAAAGTAGAGAAAGAATATTTTGAAAAGAAATGAACAAACCCACATGTTTCAATGTAATATATGAATTAAAACAAATCAATAAATAATAACAGCTATACAAATGAGGATGCTTCAAAGTTTCTATATATGTTTAGATATAAATATTCATACACAAATGTTCATATATATCATGTTTAATCATTTTAGCTTAGTGTTTTACTAAATGAATGTTCATAGCATGTCTTATGATTGTAGTATAATGTCAGTGAATATCTGTGTGTTCCTAGGGGAGGATGGAGCCATGAATCAAAGGACACAAGGGTGAGCAAAGGACAGATGGGTTAGCAAATTTGCTCAATATAGCTTGAAAACTGAAGGAGTGTGAAAGTCAGTGGAATCCTATGGGAGGATATAAGAGAGAATAAAAGATGAGTTAAGAAAAAAAAATATTGTTAAATTATGCCTGTATAATACTGTTGTGTACTAACTACTGTATACTAAGTCTAAGAATATTAATTTATGGCTTGTCAGGCATATGGGAAAATGAATTTATGTCAATAACATAAGAAGCAAGGGAAGGCAAAGAAGGATAAAAGTGATAGAGGGATGACTATCCACCTTTTCTATGCCTTTTCATATTTTCTGAAGCAAGGTTTTGAGAAAATGTGAGTATTAAGAAAAGTTGTTGCATGAAAATCTATGAGAAAAAGTGGGCACATGGAGGAATGATGAAGATTAAAGCAAGTGGTGTTTCATGGTACAAGAATACCATGAAGGTATAACATGAAGGTTCTTAGAAAATCTGGTATTTCTAGCTGAAAAAGCTGTGGAAAAAATGCTTTTTTTCCCCAAACATTTGTTGGAATAAGAAGAAGAAGAAGAAGAAGATCAGTAAGTTGGCTTTGGCAAGACATCTTAATAAAAGCAATGAGTGATTACCATGATTGCTACAACAGGTTTATAAATATTTTCATACTTATTGTTTTGGGGGGAAAGAAAATCATCTCTCACCTCTTTGACCAGGTGCCAGGTGAGGCCATGGTTGGTCGAGAACTCGAGCCGAACTTGCGTGTCAATGTGAGGGGACGGATCACGGCCACAGCCCATTACCAAGGAGAACTGGAGCGTGTAGGACGCCCCGATCTGCATGGACTGAGTCTCCACATAGCGGATGCTGGAGCCAGGGTTGGGTTCTCCAGAGAAACTGTGCAGGCATGAGCATGGCAGCAGGCTTGGATTTATTATTCAATTCAGTTCAGGTTATTTTCAGTTTAGAGGTGAGTTCCCAGAAGAGTTATCCAGTAATGTTATCAAAATGATCCAATAATGAACAATCTATTGAAATCTATTGAAAATTTACAGTCAACTGAATCATTGAAATTTTGTAATTAGCTGAATTTGCAATTAAATTAGCAGTTAAATCCAAATTAACAGCAAATTGTGAATAATGTTCGTCATTATTCTATGAATAAAATTATGCATTGCCTTACGTAGAAAGGGCTATGTTGAACACTTGCTACTTAAACAATCACTTAGCAATATGACACTTGCATTTAATTCTATTAGATTCAACTAAATTTAATTCCAAATATTAAATACTATCACATGAAAACTACAATGACATAACATTCACAAGACGTATATAAAATAGACTGGAATTAAACATTTTTGAATTAAGACAGAAAACCAACATTTTCAATATAGCTGTCCATTAACCTTAAGTCATTTTTCTATATCACCTACATCTTGCCTTTATGTGAAATTCATTTATATTTAATATATATTTATTTCAATTCAAGTTGTAATATAATTTTTTTCAGTTGCCATTATTTTCCTTATTATTTTCATTTCAATGTATGTCAACAGTGTTGACGCTGAGCACATCTGGAGCACCCTGGTCTACATGTTCCAGCACATTTCTGTCATGTGACGTTGAACTAAAACTCTGAGCGCATGTAGGTACCTCAGTGTCCAGTCATGCTGGCAGTAAGGCTGCACATGGCCCAGGTAGAAGCCCAGACTCTGAGTGACATCCAGCACGTTGCTGAAATCCAGGCTGATGGTGTTAAAGAGCACAGATGTCATGCTGATCTCGTCCAAGGCCCACACATCCTGGCCGCGGCCTGAGTGGTACGGCTGCCACCAGCGGAACTGCACCCCAAACCTCCGTGCCCCAGGAGGGAGCTCAACGGACACGATCCTGGAAGAGCCAGACTCCATGCTAGACTGTGTGCCTCATCACGGGTCTCAGTGAAATGAGCCCAAACACAGAAAATGTGAAATGAGCCCAAACAAGGAAAACAGGCAATGCATTTAATCTGAAAAATCTGAACGCTACAATCTCCATTTAGGAACTGCACGTCGGATGCTGATTTCATGCAGACCAGTTGCCCTTATATTACAGACTTTGGCAACAAGTGAAATATAAACTTCAAATAATCCAGGAGGAAGCAGAGGTTGTGGTACTGTGTGGGTTGCCGTACCGAGGCTCATGGAAGCCCTGGTAAGAGTAATGCTGGAGCAGTGTCCAGGTGATGCCATTGTCTGAGGAGTAGTGCAGCAGCACGCCCTCTCCTGGCTGATCTGGGGCAGGACAGGAACTGAGAGTGCTCCGGCTGCCCAGCCTCAGAGTGAACTGCAGGTACCTGCACACACACACACATATACACACACACAAAAGAGGGACAAAACAACAGCATGTTCATAATCCCATGCAGTCATAATGGTTTTGATGCTGGTCAGAGTGGTTAGAAGATTAAAAGTAAAAGTAAACACATTCTTGAGCATAGAGGAATCTGCCCTCCGTATCACCAAACAGTAAAGGGAGTCTCAGGCTGGGGTATGACAAAGTATGACAAACAAGAATATGGTACAGCATTAACAACTACAGGTACACTAACCAGAGAGATGTTCTCTAAATGAGGGGAGAGTAAATGATAACAGGAGATTTTATCCAGACACCTTTAAAGAATGTGGTTGAACATCCAGCCTGTAGAACTGTAAATGTTTAAATGCTTGAATCGAGATGCTCACCGCGTTGTTATGCACCTGTTAAGAGTCACTTTTCCAACCATAAATGTGCTCAGGGGATGTGATCTGTGTACCTGGCCTGAGAGCTGTCCAGTGGCGCGGTGACCAGATGTCTCCTGCTGTCTCTGTTAAAGACCAAGGCCTTCCCGCTGGCTAACACCCCACAGCCAAAGCTGACCTCCGCCCCTCGCAGCGAGGAGAAGCTGTGGTAAGAGGAGAGCCTGGGGCTGGAGAAACCCTCTGACAGGAAGGCTGGGAAGGTCTGAGAGGCGAGTTCACACGCTGGCCCACTGAACCCTGGGTCACACCTGTGCACGAAGGATAGAAATGAAGGAGAGGGGCTTATAAATATAGAGTTCAAGTAAAAGCAAGTTTGCTCCATTCACTGGTATGTGTTCACTTTAGAATTATTCTTTAAAACAAAGAAGTCAGGACTTCTCAACAGGGACTGTACATACTTGCATCCAGTGCGTGAGCAATGCCCTCTCCCCGAGCAAAAACGCAGACAGGATGGCCCAATGTACACTGCAAGGAAGTTACAAAATTGCAGACACATATGCATATATATATATCCACACACATCTCATGTCCCGCCCCCATACACAAACAGCGAGAGCGAGGAGAATAATGTATATATTAATATGTAGGCAAACATATAAAATTGTTAAAGTCAATTATCGAGTTTAGACTCTGACCACTGTCAATGGCCCACATGTTTCCTACGCCTGTCCCCGTCTGTCTCCAGCGGAACTGAGTGCTCTCTGTGAGAGCAGCATTAGGAAGAGGGATGGAAATCCTCGTCCACCTACACAAACGAATAAAACATTTTTGAGTATCCACACACAAATATCAAATGTTGGAGTACATATTATGATACAAAAGAGAAAGAGATCTGATTATACACAAACAGATATATACATGTCTAATAATTCCGCACACACACACACACACACACACACACACACACACACACACACACACACACACAGACCCGCTGTAGTTCTCTGATGAGTAGACTGTGCTGTGGGGTAGGTGTGGTCCAGAACACAGCTCAGGCAGACACTCTGTGTGCAGGAGGGACCAGGAACGACCATGATTGGTTGAGAACTCTAAATTCACACTGTCATTGATATAAATCAGTATGGAAAAAAGAGAAGAAAATAAAATCTTGTTATGAAATTGCAGTGTTAAAGATGCAGAGGTAGTGTAGAGTAGCGTAGTACACAAGGTTTCCAGAGAAACACCATGTTTCAGACAGAGTGCTGTGCATCTTTTACTACCTCTATATCTTAGGAATGTGTATCTTATCACAATGGGTGAATATAGTCATAAACCCAATCAGCTTGCTTGCCTTGAATTTCATAATGTAGTACAGGAAGCATTGCTATTTAATAGGGAATTAGTTTTCAACTATTCAAGACCACTGCAATTACACAGTTAAGTCTGACCATCCCATTTCCATAGTTTAATGTCTTGAATTCTCCTCTTAAACATAATTAAGACATTGGACACGCTTGAAATACCTATTGAACCCACTGTGAATGTAGATTTTTAGATCTATGATCTAAAATATCTCCATCAAATAACAAATCGCTTTCTTGTTGCGTTTAGTAAGGCAGCTTATGCGCTCGGCGTTCAGCGTGGGCACCTGTTGGCTGGCTGGTAGGAGCCACAGCCGAGGTTGATGGAGAACTGGGCCACGTGTGTGTGGGCTCCAGGCAACACTGGTAGCAGCTGCAGAAAGTCCAGCGCCCAGACGTGGCGGCGGGCACCAGCGTGGAGCCTCTGTTCCAGACAGAACTGAGTGACTGGGGTCTGAAGCTCCACGGGCAACGCCATGGACACCACGGAGGGGCTCTGGAGAAGGGGGCAGATCCGAGGGGAAAGGGTGGGGGGAGAGGTTGGAGGGGGGGCAGACAGAGAAGAAAGCAAGAAAGAAAGAGAAAAAAACATGCGGGAATGAAAGCATAGAAGAGTGGGGGAGAGAAGTGAGGGTAAAACTTTAGAATATGCTTCCTTGGCAACCTCGTAACTATGCAAGGGTAAATCAGGAATGAACACAGTATGTATTTGAAGAGAATATAGTGTTATGCTTCATAAAAAATTAACTAACATGATTTTTTTTCAGTACTAAAAAACAGATACAAGTTTATGAAATTAACTAAAACCTTTGGTTATGGTTATTGACACATCTTTTTGCAACCTTTACATTTTGCAAAATCATTAATGAACATGATTAATTAAGGTTGGATGCCTTATGTTTCAAGAATGATGAATGCACTTGATATGATTTTTCCATAGTAATTAACATCAGATAGACCTACAGTAAGCTTTCAGGAATAAGGTTAAGGCATGATAATTTATGATAGATGTGTTTATATAGAGAACATGAAATCAATCATTCATGAAGCCTAACTCTTTTTAAATAGTTTCTTCATGATTTGTCCTTGCATAATAACTAGGTACCTAAGACATACAGTTCTTGGACAGGGTGAAAATTTACACAGCATCTTGTCCTATAGCAGAAGGCTGACCAAATGGCATGCCTTAATACTTATCTACAAAGGCCTATGTAGAAAAGAAAACACACAAAGTACATTTTCAGGCAGCTACAGTTGATTAAAAACATGCACAAGGCAGGCAAGTTCTTCCCCTGAAATAGATAAACAACGCAAAGCCCTGTTCTGATCTGGAGTGATTCCCAGCTGACTTCCTGAAGCCGAGGTCACATCCCTCCCTTATCAGTGCTAATCTTTGTTTTGTAAGTCACTTTGGTTAAATATATCCTGACAATGAATAAATGTAATTATAAATGTTCTTAGTTCTGACAGTTCAATTTAATGTATGGATTTCACACGTTAGCATATTTAATTCATTTGAATGCTTGATGTTTTCCATTTTTGTATTTCATAAAATATGGCCTTACTCATCTACTCAATCTTCCCAAATTTACAAAAACCAGAAATCTGATTGTGTGAGTATTTGGGTTAGTGGGAGCTTCTCAGATTTTACCCTGTAGGCCGAAAATGGAAGTGTGTCCAAAAGGACATGGTCTCTTCTGCCCTCGGACCGACCATAGACAATAACGTCATTGTCATGTGACTCCCCAGGGTCACACTCTCCACCACCTAATGCATGTACACACACACACACACACACATACACAAAATACATATCACATTATACTATATTATAGTCTTCATAATCACAGTTCCATGTTAATTTATTAGTGTATGTACAGAAGCAATCCATACCCATGGTAAAATGAAAGCGCAGGTTGCCATATGTGGTTGTGTCCAGGTAGGGGGTGCACACCTTTCTCTCCCCATCTCCCAGGAACACCAGGGCAGAACCTGACTCTACTTCTCCACACTGGGTACCATGCACTGCCCCCTCAATGTCCCAGCTAAAGAACACAGGGAGGGATTATAATCCAGATTAGCATCATGGGACTTGGTTAGAATTCATTAAAAAAAAAACACAAACGATTGATGCAGCTTTTAGTAGCTTCTGTGACTAGCTTCCACTAAATGTCCAATTAAATGTCATGGTGTGACAAGCAGGTAACCAAAATTGACTGTGAATCTGTCTCTGTGACTTTTTCACTTAATCCCACATCAACAATATTGCAACGCGTATGGCAACACTTTGTGAAACATGATGAAAGTACCCTTTAAAATCAGACCAATCACATTGTGCCGATATGGAATCAACCTTTCTGCATTAGACGTATGGTCTACAGTTACATTTGTGCTTGGAAACAAATCCTTTTCATATGTATTGAGACTGAGACCTTCGTTCATCCATTATATGAGGAGTGATTTTGTCCATAATTAACAATAAGTGAACAAAGAAAGCAAAGGAGTTGATACAAAGGAGAAGATACAGCTGTGAAATCACTGTGGTCTAAAAGCTCTCTCACTGCTTATGAGGAAACCATATATCTTTTTTCCTTTCCTCTCCATAAAAAGTACATAGTTCATGTTTTGACTGCAAAACTAATACATTTCTTATGCGGAGAGTTTACATGTCTGAACATTTGTGGAGGATTTCATGGAGTAAAATCTTGTGCGAGTACATAAACACACACACACACACACACACACCAATGTGTACATAAAGCAGGTCTAGGATAAAATATTATATAATTAACTGAAGGTCACAGCTGAAATCTTTCTGGACAGCATTACAGCTGGTAAAAGTCCCACCCCCCCACACACATACACACATGCATACACACAATTCATATACAACATGCACATAACTCATACATTTGCAAAACCCAAACATGCATACTTAAAAACAAGCACATAACAAGTGTTTACTAACATCCTCTGAGTTTTGGACTGTTCCTTGTTCCTTCCTTGTTTTGTAATAGCCGTTAATAAATGTTTTCACCATCGCACATGTGTCCTGCCTCAGCTCACCATATGCTCCACCCTCTTTCCTGTGCATGATGTTGCTGATGATTCTCCTACCCATTAGGTTGGCTCTCAAAGTCCTCCTCCCAGTAGCTCCGCCCTTCTTCCCGGTGGAGATCGATGTCCCGGGTGGAAGCAAAGCTGTGCCCCACTGCTTCTCCACCATGGAAATACAGTGTGTTCCCCTCTGATTGACAGGCATGCTGGGAAATGGAATGAAAAGGTGAAGACAGATCTAACATCCCCAAAAAAAAAAATGTGAAAAATATTTCAGATTTTAGATGATTGATCGATTGACATTTAAAAATGGAATAACTGCACTATCCATTGTAGGGTTAGTTCTCTTTAGAATTTATGGATTTATGGCTTATATTTTGTAATGAAGAAATATTTACTGCATATGAACAAAACTTGGTTATGCAGTAATTCCATGGTTTACTTAGTTTTACCTTACGATTTCCTAAGATGGCTCAGTTTCTCAGAGCTCCTCTATATGCACAAGGTTACTAAACAATCATCTGCATTACCTTTACAGTGGCACCAGGGAAGAAGAGCCAGTTAGCAGTGTTGGGAGGATCCAGGTTGTCTTCCAGCAGGGTGGGCTTGTGGGCCATGTTGACCAACAGTACATTGTCCAGTCCCCAACAAGACTCATACCCATCAGGCCCCAGTGCAGCATCCTGGGCCCATCGCAGTCTTACAGACTCCCCCCTGCAGCCCGGGGGCACTGGCAAGAGATGCACCACGGTACTGCTGTTAGTGGGTGCTCTGAAAAAGAGGAAGAGAGAGAGAAAGTGGCAGCCAGAGAGAGTGGGAGACAGAGAGAGGGAGAAGGAGAGAGAGAGAGACAGAGATAGAGAGGAAAAGAGGGGGTAAAATCTATTTTATTACTCCCTATTTCACTACTAGAGTTGTCATTCTACTGTCTCCATTATCCAGGTTAGATGGAGGCATTGGTGTTATTCAGCTGTGCACGGTGAAGTTGAATGGAGTGCACAGGTATCTTTGAGTTCCTGCCTGCACCATGCTTTCACACAGGTGCAACAATGGCACTTTGATCTTGAGATGTTTCTGTGTCTACATAGGAACCAATTACGTTTCCTACATGTTATAATCTCGTTCATCATCTGGCAAAGAAGAACATTTGAAGCAGTGGTGGAAAAATAAAACGATCACTTGCGTAAGAGCAGAGGAGGCGACAGATCAAGAGGGGGCGGGTGTTCTGTAACAGACGGAGGAACAGGGGACGGACGGCTGAGTGATAAGTGGCAGATATACAAGAGTGAGAAAGAGAGAGACCTGATCTTTTCCAAAGTGATCCAGTCATCTGAGCTGTTCAGACTGTAGGAGACACTTATGCTGGGATCCGAGTAACTAAAGCGACAAGATCCAGAGCCTAAACAAGAGAATAGACAACACACATACATGCACACAGTGCACACACACACACACACACACGCACACAAACACGGACACACACACACAAATGGGAGGGAATGGTGTTAGCACATTCATACTTCATGACTGGACAGCCTGGCGTATTAGCATCAAGCTAAGCCCCGGAGAAGCAGCTTGCAGCAAAATACAGAAATAAGATGTCAGCTATTTTCCTCCCGTCATTTCCATTTGCTCATATAGGCTGGCGATGATCCACTGGTACCCTAAGGACCGAGCCCTCCCTTCTCATTCTGGCCTTGCATAATTGATGTCTAAACAGTGTCATGCTATGGTAATAAATGACCGGCTTTCTGGGGCCCTGGGCTTCTTCGCCCATGCGTGGATAGCCGAGGTTGGCTGGGCGTGACCACGGCCTGAACAGCACGGGAGGTTTTAGAGGGGGATGCCAAAGCGCGCTGACGAGGTAATGCTCATCAGCGACACCTACTCCTGTCTGTGAGCAACGGTTATAGCACTTCCAAAATACACCTGGAGTCCTCCTAATCACCCACATTCAGTGGATGTTACAGCCACGCTTCTGTGGCAGTGGACTGCGTCCCTGCTACATGGTTCATGTCTACCAATTCATACACAAAAGCAGAGGGAGGTGGGAAGTGGGCGTGGCTGGGTTTTTGTTTATTTTTGAATTCATGAATTTTAAATGAATGATTTGAAACTAATTATTGACATTCTTTTTAGATAAGTAGGTTTATAAGGACATATACCAATGAAATCTGAGAATCGTTTCAATAGTCTCCGTTAGAGTGAGCCAACCTGAAACAGCATGTCAGCTACTGTTTTTTCCAGGCAGTGGCCCCTGTTTACACTGACTAATCTATTCTGGACTGCTTTACTATGAGGCTGCAGGCCCCTTTTCTCCATTTTAAATGACTGGACTGATGGCCTCCTAGTGGGATTATCAAAAATGAATAAGACAGGCAGTTTCTATGCAGTAGGCTATAGAGATGATAATATAAAATCACTACTAAAAATAACAAAGCCTAACACGTCTCCCTTCAGTCATACAGTCCTACCCATTTTATGTCAAATGCTTTATCAAATACAAATGTTCAGTCACAGTTTTTTGCATGCATCAGCTGAGTCTTAATCAATGCACACCCAAAATGCATGAGAAAATATGAAGTACCTACACTGATTATGCTGTATGATAAAATATGAAACTGCTGTAAATGTATAATATGGAATTGTCATATGATGTATAGGATGGTATACATAATAGGTTTTGCTTGTGATCCCTGTCTTGTCATGTCATGTAAAGATGGCATTCCTTTCACTGTATGTTGTGGGATTAAAGGATTGTGACGAGGCGTTACTCACCCAGGGCAAATTGCAGTACAGAGGCTGTGCTTGTGTTCAGAGCCACCGTGGTCTGGACAAAATTGGACAGAAAAGCATAAAAATCAAAATCTGCTTTGTAAACGTATCAACTCCTGTTTCAGATACAGGTAGTTTAGTATTTAAATTTGAACGGGCAACCTGGTAACTAAATTTAACATTATTTCACTGCACAAGAAACAGTTTAACAGGTTTGTTCTGGCTGAAATGCCGGTATGCTGCTTTGTGAGTGTGGTGATGACAAAGGTGGTTACCAGTTCTCTCAGTCCAAAGGGTTCACAGAAAGTGACGGCTTTGCCATGCAGCAGCACACCACACTGCTCCCCGACCTCACAGCTATGGCAGTCTGACCTAAGGAAGACAGTGGTGTGGAATTAACACTGCCCTGGCAAACAGGCACAAGTGGCCAGTCTGTGCACTGAACACCCACCAGATGTTGAGGTCCAATTCTCCTTGCAGGTTGGAATCAAAGTCGTCACGTAGAACAGCATGGTTTCCATGAACCTCAGCTGTGCAGCATAGCATAAGTCAACAGACACCACAGATCAAAGCTTAAAAAGGCTAAATATCTATTAAGCAAAACAGAAGAGGATAAGGAGGGAAGATAAGGAGAGTGAAAATCTCAGTCACGTGGTACATCCGCTTACCTAAACTGGGCCGCAGTGGAGATTCTGTGGGGGCTAAAATACAGAGAGAAAAAGAGTGTGGAAAGTATGACATTTGTGTGCACACTACACCATACAGCAAAGGATTTATCCACATCTGTGGGGCATGAAAAAATGTCCGAATAAAAGTTCTGAAAGAAGCATATTCACTGATATTAAGACAGAGTGAAAGAGATTAGTTTCTACTTAAAATAGAAATACTCTTTCTGTGTAATCTAAAAGTTTAAAAGTATTAGCCAACATTTTTAATTAACCAAATCCATGAAGCATTCCCTCAATTCAAAATGTATTCACCTCAATATTCACCTCAGATTAGACATATAAAAATAATTCTGATTTTATGAATTTACATTATTTATACATATATGAGGATTTCTTAACATTTGTCTTGACATTTGTCTTCATATCTTAACAATTCTTTTATTTTTGTTCAAAAGGCTTCAACACTCTTTACCCACAATACCACATAAGACTTGCACATGAAAAAGATTAAATATACCTACAAAGTGTCTTGAGCTCTTAAGAATGATATATTTTGCATAATATATTTTTGATTAAAAATGCATTTGAAGTGACATTTAATGACTGAAGAATTGGCATTGTAAAGTTAAAACACTGACATTAAAACAAGGATTTCCTGGATGTTGATATGCAAAGTAAGAAATGGGAAAGTGGGTGGCCAATGAAAGAATATCCACAATCAGCTCAGTTGGCTACAGTTCATCTCCACGGAGAAGCAGTTTATCTCCATGGAGAAGCACAGTTTATCTCCATGGAGAAGCACATTAAGAGCAGATCAAAGGACATCACTTTTCAGAAATAATCCACCAAATGGCTGATGTTGCACACTGGGTAGCAGGAGTCAATTCAGCTGCAGAAGTTCTCTCATCACAGCTCATAATGATCTCTATGAAGTAACTTCAGAGAGGAAACGTTTCAGCCTGTGAGGGATGTATTGGACTTTTAAGAGGGACTGGGGAGACAGAGCAGATCTCTCTGACATGAACACATGGACAACATCTCCCACTGATGTTCTGTTTACTAACATGTCAACCTTTGTTTGTTCTAAGCTCTTTGCTATTACATGCTGACTAGCTCATTTAGTGCACAAGCTCAGACACATACACACACACACACACACACACACACACACACACACACACACACACACACTAACTCCTCTGTTTCTCAGTATTCATGTCTCTCTGTAACTACTCTATTTATTAGTATTCATGTGTCTCTCCAAGTCTTTTATTTCATAGTAAGCTGTCTCTCTGTAACTCCTGTCTTTTTCAGTATTCCTGTCTCTCTCTGTAACTCCTCTACTTATATGTAACTGTCTGATTCTCGTTTGCCCCTCTCTTTCTCTCTGTAACCCAAAGACACCAACATTTAATCTGCTGAGGTTCAATCCTCTTGCTGTTAAATACTTCAATGACTGCTGCTGCTATTAGACAGGGATTTAATGATGTATCTGCCCAGCCAGGGTCTTACACTGACTGTTCTATGCACCCCCACCACACCTTACAAACTGACTTGAGTATGACAACTTCATGTTACAGAGGCCGCTGATTTAAAGTGGTAAGGGGATAGAAGTGAGGAGAGCATTAAAGCATTAAAGTAAAATGATGCCAAGCTGTGTCAAACTCAGCCGTCACACAAAAAAGAGCAGGTCGCAAGTCATCTTTTAAAATCTTTTTTAAATCCTTGCACACTAATCTTGAGTGCAACGCCCCACCCCATCCCCGAAAGGGATCCTGCTGCTAGCATCGCTGAATGTGAAAACAGTCGCATAGCACCTCTCGTAGCACTCACGGACTATTGTACATTTGCTCATTTTTGTTGTTAATGTTACATATTTCTTCCAATTAAGAACACATCCAAGTTGTGTGAGTCCTATGAATCAGCAGAATTCATATCTGGTGATAATAACTCCTCCTGCAACAAAGATAACTGTATACATAAACTCAAATGAGTTTAGTTAGTTTTGTATGGGGCTTGGATATAAGGGCTGATTCATATTTACACGGATTCATTGGAGAGAATAAAAATGTGAAAATTAAACCCTGAACAAAGTGAACAAGAAGTGACAAAGATTCTTCCCAAGTTATCCATGTGGGAGTTGTCCCTTTGCTAAAGGAGGGAGATGGCCAACCCCTCAACAACCCAGCATGGCCCTTAGTCTCCAGTGAGTTATATGTGACTTATAATAATCCATCTGTGGGGAGAGGAGTCCGGACTGGCCATAAAGCTCTGATTGATAGAGCCACTGGAAATTACACACTCCTCCACTAGCGCCTTCTCTGCCCATACTGTCGCACAGGTCCTGGTAGCAGTGATCTACAGCTAGCTCATCATTCTCTCTCTCTCTCTCTCTCTCTCCCTCCCCCTTTGACCATTCTGCTATACTTCTGCTCTGCCTGGGAGAACTGGTATTTAGTGTACTTTATACACTGTAACTGAAAACATACTCTTACAGAGGCCTCTGTGTCATCATTCCATTACTGTTTATCTGACATCTTTCATAAATAAGTTAATGGAAAATGAATTGTGCAAAACTGCAAAAAGCATTTTGAACAACACAGATGTCACAATAAACTCAAGTGCAACATTAGCCAAGAAGATTATTATATGCCTAAAACAATGGAAATATGTTATCCTCTTGATTTTTGTTGCAGCATATCTTTGAATAAATGGAGCTTTAAGTTTGAGAAAACAACAGCATGACAGTCTTTCTACTGCATCCAAAACCTCCTCTCCACCTCCTTCTGCCTTGCTCTGCTTCTATCTTGTCCTTGCACTGTCTTTCCTCATTTTCTGTGTCTTTGTCCCAAATCTAGCTGATAGAAGCAGCCGCTCTTCCACTCTGTGCTAATCTGCTCACGTCTCAGCTTTCTATGAGATCATCGCTGACTGATCCCCCAACTCAATGCCCGTTGCACTCACTCGTTTCTTCTTAGGATCATATGTGTGCCATGAGAGCTTGGATGTCTTTAGCCATTCAAATCCTCCTTTTGGCTTTTGAGACTCCTCTGAGCTTTGGAATGATTCACCATTTCCTCTAAAAAATCATAAAGAGCTATTTTCAGTATCAGTACCAGTATGTGCAGAATTTGGGACACATTCTCAATTTTGGGTCATTACATATACAGGCACACTCTGTGCTTTCTGTGTACCAAGCCTTCAATGTTACAGCTGAGTCTTTCTTTATTAAGAAAGATTAGCAAGATTTATTTTGGTTTTTAGACAATGGGATTTACTGACTAGCTAATAAAATGTTTCAGTAGAGTTATAGGCTACAAATTGTTCTGTAGCAGACACAGTGTTATATCAGGATAGTTAATAGTATCAAAATAATTTTAACTTTAATTTTATTTGCATAGACAGACATTTAATACTTCCTTCAGTTTTGTTATATTACCATTCTGTAAACATGTTAAGATGTCCCTCAGTCTTTAACAGCTTTAACAGTATGTAGCTTTAACAGTAATTATTAGTACCTTTGCTAAGTTAAAAAGCAATAAATATTATTAAATATTATAAATTGTTCTTTTTATCAGCTTAATATTAGACTAAAATTCTGAAAGAAATCTAACTTTCAGTAATATCAATGGGATGATATGTGTCACTTCATCATGTCAGCATTGCTGAACGGGTTCACTAGAAGAAAGCTGTATAAGCACACTGAGTCACTACACATCACTGGACCCTTGTTTGAGTTCACTACTAATCAATGGACCCTTTTTGAGTTCACTACATATCACTGGACCCTTGTTTGAGTTCACTACACATCACTGGACCCTTGATTGAGTTCGCTACATATCACTGGACCCTTGTTTGAGTTCGCTACACATCACTGGACCCTTGATTGAGTTTGCTACACATGACTGGACCCTTGTTTGAGTTCATTACACATCACTGGAGCCTTGATTGAGTTTGTTACACATCACTGGACCCTTGTTTGAGATCGCTACACATCACTGGACCCTTGATTGAGTTCACTACACCTCACGGGAACCTTGATTGGATCTATCAAAAAATGTCTGGTGGAACCTAATTCCAACAGTGTAGTATGGTATTGAACAAATTGGCCAAAAGCATAATATGAAGGCTGAAGGATGTGGAGATATTTTGTTTTGCTGTGTTGTTATCTGCTGTTTTATTCTGCTGTTACGTTTTTCTTAATTGAAAAGCTAAACAACATAGACAATTTCACAGTTTTATTTTCGCAGTCATTTTTGCTGTTTTTTTTTTATCAAAGGTGCCAAGAATTCTGGAGGGCATTTTATGTCTGTACACTGCTCTGAACAATGATGTAGATTACAGTTTATTGCATTTTAATTATAAATAAGTGATACTCAAGGCAACATTTTGCTTTTTTTTGCATATTCCTTTTTTAGAGTGATTAATTTAAGTAAAAATACTACAGTACAACTGCATTCCATGTCTGAATCTTACTGCATAGCCAATCATCAGACAAAGTTATTCCTGAAATCGGTTAATACAGATTATGCAACCAACATTTGCTCTTTTCTCTCAATACTTTGTACACAATTTTCAAGCAGTGTCAACCTACAGCACACCTACAATAGACAAACTAGCCCATATTTATGCTGGTGGATGGTTTTTAGTCACCATTATTGTTTTCAATGTTCAGTCTGTGTTTGCTTTCTGTTTATCATGCAGTGTGTGTTCCCGAAAGAAAAAAAAAACTGGTAATAACCAAGTTTCCATAAACTCCTCTCATTTCTCCATCACCCAGGAGACCCATGTGATCCTTCTGCTCCAGCTCCTTCCCATCTCCCTCTCTGGTGACTCCTCTCTCCTTCTCTTTCCTCTGGCCCCTGGCACATTCCCACCTAATTTGTAATTCATATTTCCTGACAGTGCCTCCAGTGAAAAAGTGACATATTATTTGCCATCCAGGAATTAGTCGGTAACGAGGTCGTCCGCTGCTTTTCTCCGGTCTCTCCCATCCCCAACTCTTCTTTCTTTCCCTGTTCTTTCTTTTTTTTTTTGTTACATTTGATGTTCCACTGGCCAGTGGCTTTACCCAACAATTTATGACCTTCAACTTTCTCATTAACAGCCTTCCCCTTTCTCTACGATTCATCCCTCCATCCGCACACCTCGCCACCAAGACTACCCGTTATGAATGTTGACAATTTATTGCAGGACAGTGCCTCTCTTTCTGCTACTAACCTCCCTCTTTCTGTCATTGCATTCATTCATGGCTTCGTTTTCTAGACTGCCTTATATTTCATTCCAAGCTCTTGTTGCAAACTTGCCCTTGGCTGGAAACAACTGTGTGAAGGAGGGTGGAATGTTAGAATGTTGCTGAGCAGAGCCAATATATGTCAAACACTTGCCTAGTTCTGGAATGTGGGGCGGCATTTGGAGGGAAATGGGAGGCCAAGCTAGTGTGACAGTAAGTACTAAAGGATCTCACTTTGGACAGAGAGACAGCTCGTGGCTGTTTACTTTGTGTTCACTTCGTCTGTCTCCCTCGTTTCCGGTCGTTTAAGTCGATGCATTGGCTCCCTACGGTCTTCTTGTTTTCCTACAAGTTGTGTTTCAAGTTTGCACTGCTTCTGGGTTGCCTTGACTACACTATGGCCCAGTCTGCGACAGTCAGCAGAGCTTTTGACTCGTTTTCCTTCAGTTAAGTTAGATTGCTGAATGTATGTCTCATAGAAATGTGAAATTATTGAATTGCTACAACAAAATGTTTTGAATTTGCCTGTGAAAAAAATTAATAAATTATAAAGTATTGTAAAACCAAAACAAATTGAATGTTCATGTACTGAAAAGAACAACTAGAGCCCTGAACCAAACTTTTAAATGCTAACCTCCCCTTATCCTAATATTCAAAGCAAACAGAATACTTTGGATTACATTTTCCTATACTGTCTCTAGTGTTTGTATACTGACATCTGAAATATTAAGCAAATTTTAATTTCTTATGACCCACTCCCATAACTCTCCCAAAAGGTTCTGAAACAGGAAATAGAACTTGACCATAATAAATATGAATTAATATAATTTATCAGGATAAAAAAGTTGTTATGCTTCAAGTAGCAGTAGTTGTTTTGAATATATGTGTGCACATACAAGTATACAAGTAAAAACCAAAATTAAACCTCTTAGTTTTGATGACTGACATGGCAAACACCTTCAAGTATGACTTTTGATAGTCTGTACTTCTGGTATAATACTTCTAGTATAATTCACACCTTATTCCTACATCAAAAACAGTGTACCCATTTATTTACAAGACTATGTCTGTGTAAAAATAATTTCTACTTACGTCAGACTCAAATCCACTGACAAATTCTACTTCAGGAAGTCAGCTAAATGAAACACCACAGACCCCAATCACCTCAAACCTTCATGGAGCTTATCATGCCATTGCTCCAATAGTGATAAAAACGAGAACACCCTCACCTCCCTGTTCACACAGCTGCTGGGCCAGAGTGTCCTTGAAGATGATCTGTCCTCGATGTGTGGCTGTAGCCCTGAAGGCACATAGGGGGTAGGAGGTGTGGAGAAGAGAAAAAGAGAGACAGAGAGAATAGACATATAGAGAGATTACTAACAAATCAGGCCAAGAGGGGAGTGATAACACAGCCATTATCCCAAATGAAGATGTACTCATTGCAGATGGCTTGATATTACTGGTGTGTGAGGGACTGTAGTGGCACACTCTGACCAATGGTTAGTCACGCCATGAGGTTTATAAGAGGTTTGGAGTAGAGATATAGCTTCATTCTTATTGCAGACTACCATCATGGTGATGAGACAAATGTAAAAAAAATCTCCTTAAACTCTAAACAACTGCAATCCCACTTTAGAATGTCCACTAAAGATAATTTAGAAGGCACCTTCATGAAACCGTCACATAGTCATAATGTGTTAGTTTGACTTTTTGGAAAATATATAGGAGAAGGCAATCTATACACATGTGTATAAAGCATAAATGTTATTCACAAGCACTGAAAAATGAGCTCACGAGACTGACAAATGGGTCTAGTCAGCAGTGGATGTTTTGCAGTCATTGCACTGGCATGCGGTGGTGGGGTTGAATCTAATTTCTCAGGTGAAGCTTTCTTGGCAAACTTTATCTCTCTTCTCACCTAGGCTCATGAGCCATGGGTAGTGAGTGAAAGAACAAGGCCACAGGTACAAGGAGCAGAAATGAGGTTTTTGCAGGGCAGCTGGGCGTGACAGGGTGAGGAACTCTGTATTTAAGAAGAGCCTTGAAGTAGAACCACTGCTTCTCCAAATAGAGAGGAATCGGATTAGGTGGTTCAGGTAGTCCATAAAGTTGTCCCTAGGGTGGCTTCTACTAGAGATGTTACAGGCATGTCCTCCTGAGTGAATCCAACCAGAACTGTTAAAGTTACGCCCTCCTGGATGTAAACTTCAGAGCTTGCCTAGATTCTGCTGGAGGGACATCTAATGTTTGACTTAGGGATATAAAAGTCTGGGCTAGCCTTCTCAGCCTGTGGCCAGCACAACTAGCATCAGAAAAAGCAAATGGAAGATAAAGATGATGAACAAAGGAGATAAAAAGCAAGAAGGTTTAGATAAAAAACTGGCCAAATACTGAATGGAAGCCCACTGTTAAAGGAGCAAACTGAAGAGACATACAACATGTGCTTGTTAATTACATACAGATGGAGCAACACTGGCACAAATGACCCGTAAGGCTCAAACACTCCAGTCACCCTTAATGAACTTAAATGCTTCAAAAGGTAACGCTTGGAAGAGAATCTAAACAAAATGAGAAACATTAGAAGCACATTTTCATCATTCAACAAAGTTATGGCATAAGAATATCCACTGATCAAGTTAATTCACGAGTTTTGAAAGCTTTCTGATTCGTAAAAAATCTTAATTTTATCTTAACACATCCATATGGTGATTTCAACATGCTAACACATGCACACATAAGCCAGTTCTGTTGTTTACTAGTTGGAGTCAGCACTTGGAGAACATTATTATTTTGTTTTTGCCTCTGTCCTCTGAAAGTGCTGAGTCACATTGCTGAGTCACAGTGCTGTGTCACCAACAGGAGATTTAAAGACTCAGCTCTCTCAGGAAGGTCTGATTTAAGACCAGCTTTAATCAAGACACTGTATCAACTGTCCTCCCAAATCTGACATAGAGTTGACTGAGAGCACAACTACTGGGGCACCAGTGGGGACAACAAGTTTAGAAATATAGCGGTAGGGTTATGATTACTCACTGATGACAGACATTAGTCTCTGCATAACATGCAGGGCTTTAAAATCAACCACTACAAATATAAAAAAGTGCAAGGCACAGTGCAGTTGTTAAACAACAACCAAACAACTTACTTCTGTAGTCCATAGAGTATCAAACATGCAAATTAATTTAGGGTCCTATTAATGTCAAAGAAACAAATTCTACTGAAAATAAATCCTTTCATCTGAGGTTTTTACTTCTCCAACGGTTGTAGTTTACATTACTAAAATTTTAGAGGCCCCTTTACAGGAAACAGTCCCATTTATAACCCCAGTGATTGCCAGTGCAGAAATCAAGGAACAGTCAAGCTTTAGCATTAAGCACCTGTTTCTACAAAAAGTACCCTAACCCTGATGTGCAGGGCCTCTAAAATGCACAATTGAAGACACACACTGACAGTAGACTATATTATGTTGATCTGTTTTCAGACATAAAGCTGGTGAAAACATTGTTAAATGCCAAACACTCTCAGACACATGCTCATTCATCCATTTAACACCCCTCAGGTTTGAAGCTTTGAGTAGCCTTAGGATAAAAGATTAATTAGAGTAATTCCGTCAATAATGACCTCATGTTAAATACACACTATTTCTTCACAGCCTGGTATCTCCAAATTAGGATGCATGGCTAATCACTGAACATAAAAAATGGAGCTGAGATCTTCTTAGACCATAGACTTCAAGCTCACAGCAATTGTGAGGACAAGGCTGTCGGTGAAACCCAACGAACTGTCAACATCCATTCAGCCCACCAATATGGTGAGCACTGGTGGCTCTTAACTGAAATTCTGCTTTTCAGTGTGTTAGGAAATTCAACAGTCTCTGGCCACAGACTTTATAAAACAGCTAAATGAAATGCCATTGCTGGGAAGTTTGAGATGCATGCAATCTAAATGGCATTTACCTAATCTCAGTAGAAATGTAGAAATTATCTTCATTTAAGTTTAATTTGACATGGTGGTTAGTGACATGGTGGTCAACACAGTGCAGTGTTGGATAAACATTCAGAACCATGCAAAAAACAGTTTAATCACAGGTTTGACCTAGACATGTGAAGTATGCTGAATAAACAACATGAGGTCAGAAATATTGAGGGAATTTGCCTGCAGGACCTTAGACAGCAAGCCTCAAAAGCCCCAAGCTATGCCTGCCTCCAGCCTTAGAGACCTCGAGCATTTATGCATGTCAAGGCATTTACACATGCCTCTAGTCTCATGAATAACCAAATCCAGCATCATGAATAAGTAACTATCATGCGCAGAGGCAAAAAGTGTAAAGTGGAGTGGAAGAAAAACAGCCCTAATAACATTCATTTTTCAGTTGTGCAAAGACTAATTTGGTTATGGTATTTATGAATAAAATATGGTGCATAATATGCTCCAGGAGAGGATGCAGGAACTTCAATATTTACCAGCTGGATGCCTGTTCATTACCAAGCCATTACGTATAAGGGGGAAAGTAGCAACTAGCCTAATGTAAAGGTCATCTACACAAGTATACATGAAGCCATCTTTATTATTTAATAATACATTTTTGCACCACAGAGTGTATGATCCTTTTAGTTACCCATTTCAATGCCAGCTCAGTACTGAGCCTTATCCGTTCTAGAATCAGTTCTAGAATCAAGAGTGTCAACCAACCCTCTGTATTTGTGCGTAAATTTGTCAGGCAAGGAAAAGGTTACATTTAGTGATAGCTTTATTTTCTCCCCTCATGGATGAGAGCACAGAGACGCTTCATGTCGATATTTTCCTTTTGTGAATGAGTTTTATAGTACATAAAGGTTGTGTAAAGGGGATAGAAGGGTGTTTACACCATTCCATGTACTTTATATAGAAATCCTCATTGTAGTGCTTTTGCCTTGTTGAGGAATATTTTGAAAATATGTCGAAAGGTTGATTGTGCTGTTAATTGCGCTTTTTTGTTAGGTCTTTGACAGATTACGTTTGAGTTGAATCCGGATTCGGATTCAAAGAGAGATATGGCCAGCCAATGAAGCCCGTAATGTTGTTCGTGGATTAGTCACATCGTAGCTCCACAGACGACATGAGCCGTAAGAGAGATCGACAACCATGCAAGTATTTCTATTTTTTCTTTTTCTGCTAGGCACACACACTCGCGGAGACACACGAGAGACTGCAGTTGAAAGGGACTAAACTAAAAAGTTTAGAAAATAATCTAGAATTTCTTAGAAAACTAAAGAAATAACAATACTACCCTAAGGTCGTTATTCTAAGGTCAGCTTGTAAAATGTTATTGTAAAATATTGTAAAAAATTGTTATTGCTTTGATAATACAACTGCTAAATCCATACCTAACCTTATTTTGAGATTTCCTTATTTTGGTTGCTAGAACTTCCTTCTAAGCATGATGCTACAGTTACATGTGTTAGAAATGTTCTCAGTCTAGTACCTGAACAATGCAGCAAGCTGTCAGCATTTCTGAAAATATACATGTCCTTTCATCACACATCCAATATGTCCTGTGCGTGTCTGATTACTGTCAGCTTTTGCGTTTTGTCATCACTCACACATTCATTTGGTATCCTCTGAAAAAGGAGTTAAACCTACAAAATGCAGCTGTATTAATACTCTTCTGTCATGTTCATCTACAGAGGTCATCTGACAACAGAAGACAGAACAGAGGAAGGAATAAATACAGCACACAGGAGGGAAAACAGTATAAAAGAAATAAAGAAAGAAAAAAACAAAACATGCAGTTTACAAATGTTTAGAACATACCACACAACACACACAAAACTACACACCAACTCCCTGTCTAACACACATGCACCGGCACACATTCCATGCATGACATACACACCAGTACAGTCTGTGTAATACACAGAAACACAGTCGAACACACATGAACATACATGTTAACACACAAAGCAGCACCGCGCAGTCTACCTTACACACACGCTAGCACGTTCAATCATCTGACAAACATGCATGCACGGAGACAGCCTGTCAATCTGACTGCTCCCAGAAGCTTCTGGAAGTGGATAATTATGTGGTCTTGTGTTATTACATGTTGCTGTCCTCCACAAACAGCCCCCATGGTGCATGTCTGACAGCTTCCTGCTAACCATTAAAACCCCACTTTAAACTGACAGTACCCTGCAACCTCCCAGCTAATAGATACAGACTTGTAAACTACCTGTTTACATGTGTGATATCACAATAACTTGGCCTGTATCCTTACATTGGCTATAAGCAGTGGAGAATATACACATATATTCAGTGTTCGCTGGCCAGATTACACCAGGCCTAGTGTGCTTATATTCCCATCTCAACTGTAATTATACCTCACCCCCCCCTAATTTACTCCACCATTCTGTAATCAAGATTAATACTGGGAATTACCGCCAGGGCCTGTTGATGCCGCTCATTTTGCAGATTTGGACTGTGCCTTTAAAATAATGCTGTCTAATTGGTTGATTTATCTTCCCTGTTGAAAGCCAGATGTGATACTAGCCGGCGCGTAATCAGCAGTCTTGGAGAGCAGGCGGTGTTTGGCTATCCTTCTCTCCTTCCCGATCGTCTGAACAAATCCCGCCTGAGCCCTTTCTCGGAGGACGTGGGCTCAAACCGAAGGCTGCCAAATCACTGCGACTTCTAACGGTGTTCCAACTGGCTTTTGTGTAATCAAATTACTGTTTCAAATTCTGAGAGGAGTGAGGAGCATTTGTTTCTCTGACTACAGACTCAGTGAATGAAAATGGAACGAACACAAAGAACGGGGGGATTCGGGCATTTATTGGCAAATTACCTGCTCGTTAGCATGGGGTCACTGAAACACTCATTTGAGATGAGGCTTGAAAAGGAAGTGACCTTGACAACAATTAGGAGCCAATTAGATGTCAGAACAACAACATGAGCCTGCCTGCTATATCTTAAATGATAATTTCTATAAGAAGAAAGGTGGACTAGATGGGGGGAAAGTGGGAAAAGATAAGGTAAAAAAGAATGCTAATTCTGCATTATACAAATTGATTCTAATATATTGTATATTGTACACTGTATTCAGTGTAAAAGGTATCAGATGAACAGAGATTGAAGATGTGCACATACATTTCCACGCAGGTTGTACAGATGTATTAAAAATGTTCCATGCAAATATGTCGATGCTGAAGTTCACAGATGTTCCTCATTGTGCTGACAGCCTAATTGAACACTGGCCTTGCGCCAGCATGCAAGATACAGATAACTGGATATGAGACAAAATATGACATGATTGTAACAATAGCAAAAACCAGTTAGTGTAACTGTCCAGCAGTGGCTACAGATAGCAACACACGCAGGGTCACTACATACATATTCAGTGCCAAATTTCTCTGGTTTTAGATTGGTCAGCATTGGTGCTTTTGAGCTGCTTTTTATCTCCAGTATTTAGAGACCAAAAGTGCCTGATGAGTTAATTGGCAGTAGAGAACCTCATGTCTGCAATGGCTTTCCTTACTGAACCAAATACGCAGTGGCTGTTGTGATTTTTAACATGACAAACAAAGCAAATTGACTTTTCATCACCTGAAATATTGACACTGTGCATAATGCAGATCACAATTCTTGTATATTTTGACAAACGCACATATATACCCTTAAAGGTATTAAAATCAACACACTGACTATTACATCATAGTTACTGGGTCAATTAAACAAAATCCTGGAATATGGAGCCAAGACAAAATGAATCACTTGCAGACTGCCTTGGCCATTTAGTAGTAGCAGGTTTGGATTTAAGACAAGCACAAGTGGCTGCCTCTTTCTAGAACAGCAGCACCATAAGAGGCAAAAAACTACAAGGTGAGTCCATTAGTACATCCAGCGCAGGTCTCTAGCATCGTTGCACTGGGCTTTTACCGAACAGATGGCGGCTAGCATTAGCTGTGGCAGTGATTACAACCCAAGCACCGTTCCATTTCAATTAGCCCTAATGAGATGAATGCCTGTGTACTCCTCTCCTCTAATTCAATTTTGCCTTTTCTTCCACAAGTGTGCTGGCTCAAAGACAGGGTTTTGACAGAGAGGAGGCAGGTTGAACATACACAAGCACACCGAATCTCTCTCTTTGGGGAGCACTTTGAGAGAGAGAGAGAGAGAGAGAGAGAGAGGGAAAGAGATAAGTTATAATTAAGGCAATCTTGTCAGCAGATGCCTGTGTTCAATTCAGGGAAGAAAGAAAGCAAAGTGTGAAAGGGAGACTGACAGAGGATGAGGACAAAACTGTATCACATGAGTTTTGGTGAGCTCTTAAACCCAAACCACAACAAACAAAACAAACAACACTGACAAAAAGCATAATTTCTGCCTCGTTTTCTTATACACACATACATGTACACATGCAAACACAGGCAGGCGTCCTTGGGCTTAGAGTCTGAATTCAAGTAAAGGAGCGTTTGTGAGCTGCTGTTAAGAATTTCCACCTTCACAGACAGTATAATGCACTAATTTTTGCTTGAATTGGTGAGTTTCTATGCTACTGGCACTAGTGTGTGGATATGTGTGTGTACTGACAACATTAGTGTATATACTTTATATGCAGTTTTGCATTTAGTGCAATAACTATATATATATTTACCAAAGCTGATTTATATTATGAGCACCACGGATGGATAAAACCTCCAGCACCTGGAATAGATGAAGGATGGTGGGAGAGGTTTTTGTCCTCACTGTCTCACTGTGAAGGTGCAGAAGTAGCGAGGCCCATTCTCAGTCTCACCCTCCACCAGCTGTCACACCCCACCGCTGGGTGTGCTCGAGGTGAGATCCATCACCCTCCTGAGCCTTGACTGCTCAGACACACCTCTTCTTTCTGCATGACACAGACACCCTCACTGTGACACATGCCACCGCTGGGAACACCAACACACGTGCTGATCCACACCGGGCTGCTGCCTGTCAGCATGGACTCTGTGATGCTGACATGATAAGGACTAGGGCCCATGCGAATCCTGCCTGTCAGGCTTGGATACTACACAGTGCCATCCTCCTAAAGACCCTCCGCTGACTTACAGCCCCTTTCTCTGACCCCTCCCCCACAGATTAGCCATCATACCAGGGACATATACAGCTTTACAGAGCTTTGTGGCAACCAG
Organism: Brachyhypopomus occidentalis; assembly: GCA_020368025.1. NCBI lineage: Eukaryota > Metazoa > Chordata > Actinopteri > Gymnotiformes > Hypopomidae > Brachyhypopomus > Brachyhypopomus occidentalis. The sequence continues at coordinate 4,538,887 of JAGXOD010001351.1, read as the reverse complement.
TCACAGCACAGCCTGGAAGCCAACGCTTTGATATTGTCATGACTAGCCATGGCTTCATCAGCCAATGAGAAGCGTCTACGCTTCTGTTTGCCATCAACCATAACATGCTACTGCTCTCTCTGGCATTGTCTTAAAAATACTGCACTTGCGTAGATGGATAGACAGACAGACAGACACACAACAGAGTGGGTGTTTTGAATCTCAACCAGGGATTCTCCAGTGTGGCCCCTTAGGCAAGGTCCTTTATGCTACCTCACTATAAATGAGAGAAACAGGAGATCCTGGGGAATCAGGGCAATCTGATTGGTTAACAGTCCTGGACAGTCCTGATTGTGAAGGACCCCCAGAAAAGGGCAGTTCCATCCAACCACCTGCTGATAACCTACACAACATGGAAACTACCATCACGCATCACTGTGGCTAAGAAGAGAGGGTACACGGCTCAATACATGATCAGGGCCCAGTCAGGCATTAGCAATAACACCAGTTGAGCCAACTGCTAGTTAACGGTGAATAGGAATATAAGACCAGACAGACCAATCTGTGCAATGCCTGGATTGACAACAACAAAGCATATGATTAAATACACCACACATGAATCCTGGAATACCTGAGGCTGTAAAACATCAACAGAACTCTACAAGTCTTCATGAAGAACTCAACGGGGCTGTGGAAGACAACCTTAAAGGCCAACTTTAGGCTGACAGCACGAGTCATCATCAAGTGAAGGATTTACCAAGGAGATGCCCTGTCAATGCTGCTGTTCTGCATAGGTCTGAACCCCCTCAGTACATGGATGGCATCAAGCTGTATGTCGGAAGTGAGTGAATGACATCTACTCACTAATCCATCTCATCAAGGTACAGTGTACGGCATTGGCACTGGAAAATCATTCAGACTGGATAAGTGTGGTCTGATGGTTATAATAAGAGGGCAGTTAGGTAAAACTAAAGGGACTGTATTACCAGAAGGTAAAACAACAGATGCTGAAGGCAGCAACAAGTACTAGATCAATTGAGGTTGGGATCAAACACACCAGGCAAGCTCTCAGATGCAGGCTGTGCAAATGTGCACCTGAGACAATCCAGCACATAACAGCGAGATGCAAGATGCTAGCAGGCAGAGCATGCATGGAACGCCATAAGCAAGTGATTAGCATAGTATACAGAAACATCTGTGCCATGTACGGACTGGAGGTTCCAAGGTCAAGGTGGGATACACACCCCACACAAATGGTAATGGCTAACCAACCAGACACAGTACTGATGGATTAACAGATGTAGCGGCATCTCTGTCCAGAAGAGTGCAGTCCTGGGAACAGCTAGGACACTATGCAGGACAGTCAGGCTCTACCAGGCCTCTGGTAGAGTACATGAGCATGAAAGAAACGACAGCCTGGTATAGGGCAGGAGTGAAAGAAATACTGAAACATTTCACTCTGTCCGAATGTTCTTCTGACATGAAAACAGTCACTACCAATAAAAGCTATGTGTGGGTTCGCAGATGGGTTCTAACGGTAAAACCTGTCAGTCTATAGGCTCTTGACTTTGTGAGGTCGCTGCAAAGCAAAACTACATTGGCTTGGCCCTCCAGCTACTAATTGCACTTTGACTGATTATCATTAGCGAGCTGTTAACCACAGACTGTGAAGCAGAGGGTGAGAGAGAAGGGGTGAAAAAATGAGAAATGTATAATTATGGTGCAGCGATGGAGAGAATGCGAGAGAAACAGATCAGAATCCCTCATTATGCAGGATGAGGACTTCTGAAGTTTGGCTGAGCTGCAGATAGCAAACTGTTAGTACACACATGGACCCTTTGAAAAATAACAGCTCCTCGTTGAAAAGCTTTTTGACACTGTGAAGCTACTTGAATTTGTGGGATAATTTGCAAACTTTATCACATTCTAACAATCCATCAAACAGTTTCTGACTATAAGACCACTGCATACCAGATATTATTTGGATAGAAGACCATTCTCAACACTGCATTAATTATTATGTAGTAGTGGCATATCATTAATAATTACATAGTAGTGGCAGGTTTTATCAAGTGGTTATCATGGTTCAGCAGTTCTGATGTATCAATGTCACTGCTAGTTAAGAGTGGTCTGCCACACTAAAAGACCCTGCCAACAATGGTGTTGTGGTCATACATTTACCACTAATGGATGGCTATAGTATGGGTAGAATAATCTGTATCAATCTATAAACCTACAAAGTGTCATAGAGTGTGTCTGAATTTCTATTGGTAAGTGCATATTAACAAGTCAAACTTTCAGGAAATAAGCATATCTGTTCAGTGTATCTGAAATAGTATCCAATCTTACCCCCCCCCCTCCCCCAAACACACTTACAGAAAATTTACACAGCCTGTGCCAGGTGGTGGGGCAATCCACACAAAGCTGAGACTTGTTGTGGGCAGATGACTGACATGAGATGCCACCACACTGCACACAAACTGAGTCCCAAACTGCCGTTCTGACATCACTCCTAAGGAAGGGAGAGTGTGAGAGAGAGAGAGAGGGGGAGAGAGAGAGAGAGAGAAAGAGAGATATTATAAACAAGAAAGGAAACAATATGACACAAACATCTTAGAAAAGTCTGGAAGCCACTGGAAGATTGACCTTGGAACCACTTCATAAGATTGGGAATACTACTTGATTTTAAAGGCCTTGGTTTTAGAATCAAAGGTCTAACTTTTCTATCAGCAAAGGTGATCATATTTAGAAAAGTGTTATCTGAACTATCAATTTTTAAAGATTTCTATGCTTTTTCTACACTATAATGCCCACGCTTTGTGTCTTCTCATGGTAGCAGACCTTCAAAAAATACATGGCCTCCTTTAAGGACCTTATCGGCTCAACCAGCTCTCACTTCTGCACAGTCCATAACCCCATTCCAGTACATAAATCTGTTTGATACTTTAGTATTATGTTTCTTTATCAGCTTGAAGTTCGTTTGCTTGACCCTTTGAAAGTCTGAGTAACCAAGTTAACATACTTTTATACTTCATGGGTAGAACCTACGCAGGAAGCCAAATTTCCATTTCAAAACAGCAAATAAAAGATGTTCGTAAGTGTAGAGCAATAAAATAATAATTCATATTTAAAAATATATAGTGCTTTTGAGATCGTGACATATGACAACATAATTACTATTAAGAATTATTAAGATAATTATAACATAACTACAAATTTATGTTTGTCTGGAAAATCATTTTGCTGGAAGATCAAAACCATTGAATTGAGAATATGTTGCATGGGGATCATTTAAATACAAGAGGTGATTTAAATATAAGAGGCGATAAAGGTTGCTAATACCTCTGATGCACTCTGAGGTCACATGATGATGTAATTACTGTAAGTCACCATGCTGGGCTTTTAGAAATCTGAACACACTGAGCATTCCAGTGATGTCAGCACCCACTCTGCATGATTGGGTAGCTGCATCAGCTGTTTGTTCATGCCTGCATGACCTTTTGAGATACAATACCTATTCCTCCCTTTACTATTACATTACTTCACTAAAACAATATTAAGCTAGCTAAAGAGATTATTAACTATTACGTATTTGGTATTAAGTGTCCTGTTTGCATTGGACCCTACACTGGACTGTACTAGGCTCTTCAATCAACACAAAGGAGTGATTGCATAAACTTCACGCATAAGCTCCAAAGTATTATTACTGAAATTTGATGAATTTCAAGAACATATTACATACATAATGTATTGCTGTTACATTTTGGAATTGTTTCTGCTAAGATGTGCCAAAGGTGAATGAATCCATTTGGAAGGTACATTTGAATTTGGTAGCAAGTTGCACTGGGATGACATTATTGCATCAGTAAAAGGAGATTCTGATGTACATGAGCAATAAAAGGAATGAGTGGAATGTCAAGAAGCTGGGCGTAAATATGTCAAAGAGAGAGAGAAAGACAGGGAGCCAGGCAGACAGAGGGAGAGAAAGACAGAGAGCCAGACAGACAGATGGAGAGAAAGAGGGGGGAGGAGAAGGAGCTCTGAGTTGGGACAGGATGAAAAGACGTGGAAAGCACTCCAGGACACAGCAGCCAGAAATAACGACACCAAACTCTCTTATTCCCTGCTGCAACATCAAAATACACTCAAGGCATTTTGCTAGCTTCACATGAAATGCAAATAACCATTTTTTTTTCTTTCATGTCAGAGATCGAAAAATAATTTTAACATTCAGTTTGTTTCAAATCCCATCCTTTAGAGAGTAACACTGAGGTCAAGCATAAAAAACAACAAAAGCGAATACAGTAAGAGACTGTTGGTCTAAACCTCAAGGACATCTCATCTATTGCTTTGGTGAACTGGAATCATGTGAAGACCAAAGACTCATTTTTGGTTTTTAGCAGATTCTTATATTAGGAAATGTTTGCCATTCTACAAAAAATGTTCAAATGTCTTTCTCAACAGTGGCCTCTCTATGGTCAATGTCATTGGATCACTAACTGCTGGAACTTACTGCCCCGCAGTATGCTTTCATCAGCTACAACACATACTGTACACTAACTCAACTGTTAATTCTTGCAGTGTAGTCACTTGTCTGGATCTCTTCAAATGTATTGATGGCCAACTCATTGAATTAATTACTTGAATCTACATCTCTACTATCAAAGAGTGAAATCTAGCCTGGAAGAGGCACACAACCTTTCTGATAACATCTGAAATTTGGATTACTGCTACGTTCTTAAAACATGTTTACTAAAGGACTGGTCACATATGCAGGTTTTACTTCAGTTTTGTTGCTTGTCTTGTAATGACGGTTGTAACTGTTGTGGTCCATAGTTAAGGTAATGTTGTCTGTTTGATTTGCCTTCCAATAACACCACCAATTTTAGTAAAGCACCCCATGTTTTTCAAATCATCTCCTTTCCTCTTTTCTCCTTTCACATGCAGATTGAATACTTCAGAGCTGTCTGCTATGATTAATGGCAGTTAAAAAATGACCCGCTAACTCCCACGGTAGCACTCGGCATGGCTAGCCCACCCGCACTATGGCTAAATGAATGCTCTTACACACACACACACACACGCACGCACGCACACACACACACACAAATATAGGCGGGAGGGGTTGTGGGGGAGGTGAATGGGTGGGATGAGGGGAGGCTCTGGGGTGGAGATACTCATGAATGTCAGAGAGGAAAACACCACCCTCTTGCTGACAGCTTTTTCATTAGTGCATTAGCGCAGGACAGGAGTGGTTCTGAGTGTGTGCTTGGTTTCATAAATGTCCACCTCATGAACACTGTAAGCATTTCTGTGTATTATGGAAGTGAATGTGTAGTTCCTGTGCAGGCATACTTTAAACTATGCTTGATATAAGTTATGCATGAAAACAAAACATTTTTTAAATGATATGTACTATGTGTACTATATTAGTCCTTTACCATGGAAGTAAGAAACATTCACATTTCTGCATTGAACCCAGCTACAATTAGAACTAGAACTCGAACCTTCAGTCATGAGATACAGTGTGCAGTGTGCAGTGTGCATTAATGGACCTCCAAAATGAATCCTATGCCCTGTCCTCTTTCTCTTGTCACCTCCATTGTCACTCATTCTGAACCCCTTTTCTTCCGTATCAATTAAAGTATCAACTACACACACAAATAATATCATTAAAAAGCAAAAAAAAAAAAGAGGTGGACAGTGTGTGCGTGCGTGTGTGGAACAGACACAGAGTGAGCGAGAAAGCAGATGGGCTCTGGCATGGCACTGGTTGGCACACATATACTGGTTTTCTTTCCCATCCTTCTCACTGCTGCTCATTATAATGGAGAGTCAGGGCGAATAAACTCGAATCCAAAACACACCAACCACCACAAAACACATTCGGGCCTCTTAGCCACAATGTCACGTAGACCATTTGCCATTATGTAAATTTCATAATTAAAGTTATGTCCCCAGTGCTACTTTATGTCTATTCATATATTTAAATGCTGAAAGCTGGCAGCCGTGGCGCAGCTCACACACACACATGACAGGCAGGGTTCTGACCGCCACTCCAAGGTTCGTCTAATTGTCTGTCAATGTCTTCCAGAGCCGCAGCAGGCTAGACGGGGAAGAGACCGGCTCATTTTCACCTCTAGGGTGCGTTTGTCTCACATCCCTCCGAAACTGTTGCTTTTTGCATTCACATTTACGTTCACATGCACACACACACACACACACACATTCCTGTATCCACTTGTTTTCTATCAGCCTTGGGGAAGGGTTTTTGATTCTGTCTGCATTAAGCCCTCATGTGCACTGGTATTAATATTAATTATACTCTCTGTAGACCATGTGCCTTTTAATTAAAGTCATTTGGTAAACAAGGAGGGGGTCTAATCATGGCAAGAGACGAGCAAGCTACATGGTAACAAGAGGGAACAGGAGACAAAAATATTCCACTATACTGTGGATATGTATAGCTAATGAATACATGCCTGTCTCACTCTCTGACTGAAATTCTTCAATAATCTCACTCTCTTCCTCCATCCTCATTCTCTCACGTTGTGTGTGACACTGTGTGTGACAGTGTGTGTATACCAAGCGTTCAGTCTCTGTGCTCACAATGCTTTCTGTTCATACATCATACTGCCACTATAATGAAAATGTGGGCTATAAATATTTATTAGCAAAAATACAGTATGTAAATCACAAGGCTCAGCGAGGCTGCCTTGTTTTAGATACTTGTGCTGGTCTCCGAAGCTCTTCACAATGGAGAGTGTATGAAAAAACAAAGTGTTGTAGTGGAAAACGATGAAAGCATATCTGAAACCCGCTAAGTCTTTGTTCCGCGCTGGTCTGTTGCGGCCTCCCATAGGAACACAGTGTGCAGTATGAGGAAAGGCCCATTGTGCCCAAGCAGGGCTTTAGAGACCCATCGCTGCTTTTGTTGCCTGAGAAACCAACCATCAGCTGAGCGGACGGTGGGGTTCCAGCGGCTTCTCAAAATCATGGCAACACTGTTTTGCAACACCATTGGTCTATGTTGCGAGCTGCCAATCACTTGATACCGGCATTGCCGGAAAAATGGCAGGGGTGCTCTTTGGTGTTGCCAGAAGGAAGCCGTGGGCAGCACTAGTGGTGCAGGGTGCCAACAAGGAAAGAAGGACAATCGTACACTGTGGGAACCAGGGTGCTTGCTGCAATTAAGGGACAGCAGTTCAGATGACACTAAAATGTACCTGTATTTGTGTACGTGTATGTGTTGTCATGTACCAATTCACATTTGTGAGAAAAACCTCGATCACTATCTTAAGATTTTCAATATATCGTGTGTTTCCTTTAAGCCTATATTGTAAGCCTGTCATTTGTCACCACCATGCTTACACCATGCAAAAAGAACGTAAAGCCAAGGACAGTTATTAGACACTTCTATTAATCTAACCATTCTTCTTGTTGGCCTCCCTGCATCATGGACCATGATACTGTGGGATCCACATGTTAGTTCTTCCAATCCTTAGCATCCCCAGAAGTGACACTGATGCATTTCTTTTCATTACTGGGTCAATCTTAGGCCTACTGTACAGCTGTTTGACTTTGGCTTCAGGGTTCTGAACTATGGTGGGGCAGCTTTTGGTTTATTCTGCAGATGTGACTATACCATCACAACCAGGCTGGGTGCATCTTGCGTGCGATCGGCACCAATCCCATGATCTTCCACATGTCTTTGTTCATGCATATCTTTGCTTTGAGGTAGTGCATTTTGCATTTTCTGATCTCAAAGAACTCCAGTGACCTGATGCCACTTCAGCCACATGACATTAACTTTGCCTTGACATGCTGTTCTTCTTGTGGTTGTCTATGAGCAAACCTGAACAAACCTGCACTGGTTCTAGGAGACTGTGACAATGTCACAGAGGTGCCATTCAATGGCATATTTGAAAATCTTCATCACACAGAATATCAGCCAAATGGGGCAGTAAGGTTGTGCCACAGATGATGTCTCCCTGGCCTTTCCATATTGTTAACAGGATGCCCAAAGTCTGGGGGACAGTGTCCTCTCCAACGATCTGACTGATCAATGCCACCAGGATTGCAAAACTGTGACATGTAACCAACTTACAGACCTCGACTATGTTATTAGCGACTGCAGCAAACCGTGGCCTATCCTTGAGATATGCTCCCTCCAGGACATCCAGGATATGAGGTCACAGACCAATATTGTCGAATCACCTTTGTGTCTGCGCCAGTCTCAGATCTTGTCACCATAGTAGCCTATACTCTTCCTGCATTGAACATTCGCCACTGGAATACTGCATGTGGCAAGTCTCATGATACTCCACGCAGCCATCCTTTGATGAGTCAGTTTCATTCAGATCCGTTGTTTGAATATGTATATCCGCACTGTCCCAGAAGTGATTGTTATTGTCATGCAGGTACGCAGTTGGAGGAACATAGCAAAAGGAATCCCAGGAACTCTCAGGACCAGGTGTCTGATCTTCATGAGCATGAGTCAGTCTGGTATCCCAAATACTGTTGTTCCGCAGGTCTTCACTGATGACTATCCCATAAGCATTTTATCTATGAGTTTTGACTATGTTGTTAAACAGAACCCTTCTCTGACATCCCTCCCTCCTGTCCATCTGGTGTGTCATCATGTGATGTCATCATGATAACATAGGCGTCAATCAGTGTTCAGCTGTGTCACTTTGCAAAAGCTTTACTTCATACCATGTATTTCTAACTACAGTTGATTTGCTTTATGTAAAAATTGACACATAACTTTATTTTATTACAGTATTTTATTACAGTATTTTATTATAAGCTCTTAAAGTAAAATTAAATTAGTGTTTCGCTTTGCATACTGTTTGGGAAGCATTTTTATGCATTCTACCTGGCAGATTTCCTCCAGATTCTACAATTTTGTTGCACATGCATCATATGGAATGTAGCTTTCAAATGGTGTCACATATTCTAGATTACACTGAGATCTGGACTTTGTCTTAGTTAGTTATTTTTAAGTTACAATTTTGCCATTTGTGATTTTCACCCGTTTAACCCATCTCTGCAGCGAGAACAAACACACACACACACACACACACACACACACACACACACACTAGTGAACACTAGGGGGCTGTGAATGCACACATGCCCAGAGCGGTGGGCAGCCCTTGCCCTGGGTCCAGAGAGCAGTTGGGGTTAAGTGCCTTGCTCAACAGCACTTCAGTCATGGCCTAGCTGGGAATCAAACCTACGACACTCCGATCATAAGATGGGCAAGACCATGGCTGTTCACCGAATGTTCTGCTTGTGCTTGAGATCATTGTCTTACCGAGAGGCAAGATTTCTCGCAAGTTTTAGCATTTTTTTTTTTAGCAGACTTAAGTAGGTTGTCTTGCAGTATCTCCCTGTATTTTGCACCATCCTTCTGTCATTCAATTTTAACAAGATTTCCAGTCTCCACTGGGGTAGAGCATCACTACAACATGACGCTGCCACCCCCATGCTTCACGGTTGGGATGCTGTTTGGTGAGGAATGGGCAGTTTCAGGCTTATGTATATCACTTTGAACTAAGGCCAAAAACCTCCATTTTGTCTTCTATGACCAAAACGCCTTAACCCACAATTTAGCTGGTTCACTGATGCTGTCAGGCAGACTCCATATGTGCTTTGATCCATTTGTTCTTCAGTAACAGCTTCTTTCTAGCCATGTATGAATGCAGAACTCGTGATACTACTGACAGTCACTACAGTCCCAGCCACTGAACTCTCTAGCTACTTCAAATTGATTGCTGCCTTCTCTGTCTTCCCTCACAAGTCACCTTTTCGTGGTAATATTGGTTTTGAGGGATAGCCTTGTTTAGGCTGGTATGATGCAATTTCCATTTCCTCACAATTGAACAGTGCTGACTGGAATATTAAAACAGTGGTATATGGAAACACTGGGACTGTAGCCTTTTCCTATCTTGTGGTTCTCTATAATATCATCTCTAATGCTCGTGGTATTCTTTTTCACAACTGTCCATCATAGTCTGACAAGAAGGAATTTGTTTGTTACCACTCAAGCACAAACAACCAACATCTACTGTATCTATGTAATGTATCTAACATGCAACCACATGTGTAGCAAATTACACATTACAACTTTGCTAAAAACCCACAGACAACACTCGGGAATGGAGGACCATTGTAAAAAATTGTATGGTGGAGTTTAATAGGTTGATTGTGAAAGGGTAGGTACTGTCATGGAACTGAGATGTTCTATGTAAAATACTCTGTAACCTTTTACCAGAAGGGAGAAGTTTTATAAGGTACTATGCAGGGTGTGAACTAGCTTCATAAATTTTTACTATCGCCTTTCTCAAACTACTGATGTATAAAGAGGCAACAGATGGGAGTTCACAGCCAATTTTAGAAGTGCAAGGCACCACCTTCTCTAGCCTTTCTCTCTATATGCCGTCAACACACTTTCTACCACAGCTTTGTAAAAATGTAGCAATCTCCAGACATGCCAAATTTCCTGAGCTGTCTTACAAAAGAAAAGACTTTGATGAGCTTCACCCAGCAAGTCAGCACTGTCCTTCCGCTTAAGTGTCTTAACTTTTAAAGAATCAACACTGTCCACCTCCAGACCATTAATGGTTCATTGGTTGGTTTAATATCAGCGCCTTTCATATATATAAACTTGGAACTTCCGTATTATTGTCACGGTAGGCCGGTCCACCACCGTAGGGGAGACGCCCACTCACACACACTCCATCTTTCGTACACCCCCCCTGCTCAGAGTCACCTGCCTACTGACCACCTTGCACACCTGTTCCTCATTTCTCCCACTGCTTAAATGCCTACAGGTCGTCCAGCGCTGTGCATTCCTTGCGCCTATCTTGAGTGAACCGGCGAGCTGAACAGACTAACCTCATCATCGCCTTCCCCCCATCTACAAGCCAAGTATTGTGACTGCCGCGCTTTTGTGCAATTAGTAGTTATTTAGCGCTTTGCACTTTTCTTTCGTCTAGTGTTGTGCTGCCCGTGCCTCACATTTACGATTGACATTAAAGAGTTCCCACCCTCTCCTCCTGCTGCTTCTGTCACTACGTCACAGACAGGTTAAATACTCATGAAAACTTTTGCAATTTGCAATTTGTCATAGGATACTAAAATGACCCAATATCAGTTTAATTAATTTTGAAGGTCAGTCTTTAATAAAAAAAAAAAATATGACAGCACAAAATATCAAAGTCCAAGGCATCCATGGTACTGGGTCTAAGAAGTAGTTCTACCCCCAGAATAAAAATATTATTACCTCTCCCTCATCGGTTCTAACCACATGCACAACTGTAATTCCCAAGAGCCCTCACGTCCCCTGACTGCTGCTGTGTCCCAGACAGACCGTCACTGTCACGGATGCACTTTCCATCCACACAGACATCGTGAACCGTCCCCTGAGTATTAACACACTTCACCTGTAACCACTGTAACCTGCACGGATATGAGCCTCTCCTTCCCATTAACTCAATGCTTCGTGTTAGCCCTTTGCAGACCTACCACTGTGCCACTCTGTCGTTGCCATTAGATTCCATCATTCTTCCTGGTTTGTGCTCATTTCAGGGGAGTTATTCTGGCCATTTTGTTCTTTTTTTGCTTGTTTGTTCTTGGTGTTTCTTGTTTCTTCTATTGTTTATATATAAAAAAAGGTTCTGGACATGGACTCACGCTTCAACTGTAATTTGCATGCATTGTTAAACTGTGGACCCAGAATTATTTACACGTTCTCCATGTCTGCTTCAAAAATGTCTGTGATTAAATATATCCAGTCTACGCTTTTAATGTAATTTGCGGGAACTGTAATAAACAAACTGCAGGAATCAGGATGACTTGCCAATAAATCATACTGGGGTTTCAGCCAATGAAGCAAAATGCAACTGCTTTGACAATTCATAAAGATAAAATACTTCCAAATTCCATAAATTTCATCACTTTTGAAGTTTTTCCCCAATAAATAGGTTCTCTTGCACATACCACCCCTGCCCCGCCCCTTATACGCAGAGCAATCTATCCTCAAACCATTAAACTGTTTCTACCTCACAAGATCTGGCCCCTCCCATTACTATCAATACTCTGCCACCTACATTAATAACAGCAGGCGTAAGAAGAGGAGTGACAGCACCCAAAGTCACACAGTGCGCCACAGTGCTCGTGTTTCAGTGCTGGCAGGACGGGAATGCCAGGTGCCTTCAGCAGGACCCTCCTGGGAGACATCAGTACTAATTTGATTTTTAATTTGACGCGACTCCTTGGCTAATTGCGGGAACCCACGATTAATGAATCTGATTTGACTTGTGCTCATTTCTAACGCCCACATACCAGCTCCCCCTGCGGAGTCAGTCGAACAAACAGGGGAGGCTTCGCTAGTGGAGGTGTCCCAGTGACACGCACCGCACACTGGACGCGGACCAGCTGAGACAGGGAAGACGGAGGTAGGCCCAGGGGATGGCGAGTGTGGCTCCATGCCATCATCTCCAGCACACAGAGCCACACATCCTCTGGGATGGGCCAGTGCGGTTATGACAGCGTTATGCCAAAAGGCAGCAAAATATAATTGCCGAAGTGGCTGAAGGAATTCTGCCAAAGAGCAAGGAATGTCACAGTGTGGAGAGTGAGCGTGCTTTTTTTTCTTAACCTCCCCTCCACCAGATTCGGGTCAGTAATGCCACTCTCCCATGTCTTACATGAACAGACAAGTGCAAAGATCTAGTCCAGATGGATATGCCTTTCAGAACAGGAAGGCAAAATTAGGAAGCCAAAGCCCAAAGGTTCCACTCAGTACCACAACTCTGATTCTATTACATCTTGGTAATACTGTATAAATCAATAAATGACCTGAACTGAGCATACAATGAGAAACACAATGGGGAGAGAAGCCCAGCCACACAGTAAGACTCAGGCCTAAGGTGTAATCTAGTGCTTATAGTCGTAGTATGAGGAGTTCACTTGGATGCAGTGGGGGTCGATGTTGGCAGCCCACACAGTCCTCTGACAGTATATGCTGCAGACTTCTTTACCTACACATGTGTCTTCATGCACACACAGCGCTGGGGTCATACACAGCCTACGCTTCACCAGCAGAGCAGTCCTGTCTCACCAAGTCCTGTCTCTGTATTTGTCAGTCCTTCTCTCTCTTTTACATTCACAGAGACACACTGACATATAAACGCGCGCACACACACACACGTGCACGTGCACGCACACACACACACACACACACACACACACACACACACACACACACACACAAGATCACTAATCACATCTGAACACGAACCTCCTCTGACATACTGTACATGCACATATAAACAGTGATGGGTGCACTGGAAGTTCAGAGTATGTGCAGATCCATAAAAATGTGATGCGAGACTGAACTTTACACACATGTCCCAGATTTCTGTGGGTCAGTCCACCAAAATCCTACCTACATGTGCAACTGGTGAGCATACTGCAGGATCTCGAGAGATGATGGAGCAGAGTGAAAGGACAGAGCAAGAGCACGAAAAGATGTCAGAGCAATGTAGGAGGCAGTGGAGGACAGATGGAGAAGAAGGGTGGAGATAGTGATAACATAGTGATATCATTCATTATGCATGTATGTGTCAGTGTATGAGAGTCTGCCTGTGTGTGCACTGATGCCTACATATTTGTGTGTTTATTAGTATGGCAATTCATAGGTTTATGTATGCATGTGTGTATTTGTGTGTGTGTGTGTGTGTGTGTGTGTGAGTGAGAGAGAGAGAGAGGCCGCATGTTGCACCACTCATATCGGTGGATTCTGAGAACATACAAATGCTAAGCCACCTGTTAGCTTCCCAAGGCATTGTGGGATTGAGACAGAAGCTCAATCTGGGCACTGAGCAGAATGCCAAGACCAGTGTGAAATTCAGAGAGAGGACACAGAGCGAGAGAAGGAAGAGCTGCAAGGGCTTGAGTTACTCTGGATCCTTCACTAACATCCATCTATCTTGAAACTATTATGTGGTTATATGAACAACAGTATGAAATAAAGATTGAATGGTCATGAAAACATAAATTTCTTTAATGCCACAGTGCAGCATGGGTAACAACAAGCCTCCTTCTCCCAATAAGCACTAGTTCAGGACCAATCAGGACCAGCACTGCCAATGGATTACTGTTCTACTATTCCTACTATTGCTACTATTACTGTATGTGTGGAGTATGTTAATCTGTATGTGTGGAGTATGCTATTCTGTATGAGTGGAATATATTATTCTGTTGTTTTATGTTGTTTTATTTTATGTTTATTTATTTATACAAGTTTTAATTGGTCTGAAGTTTTAAGCTCATTAACCTTCTCCTTATATACATCGTGTAAAGGTGGAGGGAGGTCTAGATTACACATAAATAGGTTGTAATCATATATTCAATGTTAGGAATCATATCCATTTATTGCCATCGCAACTATGATTATCAATAACATATATATATATATATATATATATATATATATATATATATATATATATATATATATATATTGCTATGGTTGCAACTGCTGTGCATTACCAACATGCATAGCTATTTTTAATGCCTGATAGAAACACAAAAATAAGTATTATACAGCAACTTTAGTTATCATCCTCAGGGTTCTTTTTATGATTTTTCACAAGAATACAATCACCTTACACTACATCATTTGCATGTAAGTCCTATTTCATAAGAGTTGTGAAAGCTTTGAAAATTACAAGACATATTACCAAAAAACAATGACACTAATATACTGTAAAGCATGTCTCTGCCACGGCAGAGTGCTATGTACAGTGTGAATGTTAGCAACAGCACTGATCATGTCAGACCAAGAAAATGACCTGATTTGCAGTGTAAATTTTAACCGTTTGTATTTTGCCTCCATAGTGGTGGTGACCTTCGTTATGTTAGCAATGCAGTGTTAGTATTGTACATGGCTGTGGTCTGTCTTCCACAAAATAAAATGGCATGGCTAAGGGTACTGGTAGTGGTGATATGGGGGTGTGGTGTCCAATGCAGACGAATGGGCTACTTGGTATGTAAATGTATATCATTTGAAGTCTTTCAACTTTGTCAATGCCTGGGACAGATGACTATTTACACATTCTAAGAAAAAACAGCTATAAGGACATATATGTATGTTCTCCTATATGCTTACCCATGGTAGCCCACTCTACAGAAGGAGAAGTAACCCACAATGTCTATGAAAGGTACGTTGCCTTATATATCCCTACTGGCATACATGGGACAGTAAATTGAAAGCACATACATCTCTGGGCAGGACAAATCCTGCGTCGTCTTTCATAGAATAATGCTGTGTTATATCATCTTAATATTTACTTAACACACGTCTTTTGTGCACACAAACATTCTTTCTTCCTTTTGTTCTCCTTTGTGAACTTTAGCAATGCATCTTCATCTAAATAAAATTATATATAAGCCACGGAATTATACTTTGCACACACACACACACACACACCACACAGCAATTATCCTCAGCAACAGCAGTGGCTATGGAATGTCAGGGCCTTGCGAAATGTCAGCACCCCGGTCACAGGTAGCTGTCAGCTTATGACGAATGAGAACGTGTCTTATTATTTGCACACACATTCATAGAGGGAGCAGTGGTGGGTTGAACACCTCTGTGGATTCAATGTCTCCAGCACTAACAGTCTCAGGAGAGCAGGGATTTGCTGCTTCTCTGTGTGTCTCTCTCTTTTCTCCCTCTCACTCTACTTCTCTTATTCACATCCTCCTCAGTGAGTTTCTCCAAGAATGGCGGCAGAAAAAGCTCAGATTATGAAGTGTGAGAGAATGGGAGAGAGTGAGCATGGTAAAGTGTTCCCAGGGGCTCCAGGAACTGTCAGTACCTAAGAGACTTCAAACGCCCAGCAACTCTGTGATCATCCCGCTCTCTAACTCTCTGCTGACAGCCCCTCAACTACACAATTTACACACACACAAACATACATACACTTTACTGTGTACTATGCAGATATGAAATAAACACACATACTGCTTTTCCACATATATGAGCAACACATTTATAGGTTCTAATTTATAGTTTTGCAGATGAAATCAGACACAAATTGGATAAGTATTTCAGATTATAACCTGTTTGGTTTATTTTAATATTTGGCATATTATACATCATTATTTTAAATCTTCATGATGTTTCAGACAGAGGTTTTTCATCAGCTGTGCAAACACACACACACACACAGACAATTGTGCAAAAGTTTAGAGGAGAATAATATAAATTCTTCCAAAAATGTAATAATGCAATGAGGATGAACAAAAGAGAACTCCAAATCAAATAAAATATTTGGTGTGACCACCCTTTGCCTTCAAAAGACACGTGCACGTGTACACATGCACACAGTTTTTAAAGGGACATAGCAAGGAGGTTGTTCCAAACATCTTAGAGAACTAGAGAACATCTAACAGATCTTCTGTGTACATAGGCTTGCTCAGATCCTTCTGTCTCTTCATGTAATCCCAGACAGACTTGATGATGAGATCAGGGCTCTGTGGGGGCCATATCATCCTTTCCAGGACTTTCTTTATGGTGAAGAGACATCTTAATTGATTGTATGTTTTGGGGTCTTTGTACTGCTGCAGAATAAATTTGGACCTCCCTGATGGTACTGCATGATCTTACTGCATCAGATGTATCTATGTGTAATTCTCAACATTGAGCACAGCATTAATCCTAAGCAAATCCCCAGACTTACATGGATCCACCACCATGCTTTACTGTTGCCTGCAGAAATGTGTTCTAATACAGCTCTCCAGCCCTTCAAAAAAGCAGACTTCTTTTATAGCAAAATATTTCACATTTTGACTCATCATTGCAGAGCATCACCAGGCTTTGTTTCCAAGTCCAAGTATGGCTTTTTGGCCACAATTATTCCATGAAGACCACTTCTAGGCAGACTTTTCAGAACAGTAGATTGGTATACCTGGGTTCCACTGGTTCTGCTGGTTTGCAGCTAATGGCTTGACATTTTCCGATTTTGTAGGAAACAAACATGATGCGTCTTTCATCCGCTACACAAAGCATCCTTGGCTGACCACTGTGTCTATGGTCCTCAACGGTGACCGTTTCCTTGTGCTTCTTCACATGACCTTGTACAGAATATCTTGAAATCCCAGAAACCCCTGCTCTGAAACCTTTGTCTGGGAGAGAGCTTGCTGATGGAGTATAACTACCTTGTGTCTTGGTGCTGTGTCTTGTTGCTCAGTCTTGCCATATGACCTGTGTTGTGGCTTTCACAACTGCACCTTTGAAGCAGCGTTTGGCTGTTCCTCAACCAGTCTTAAGCCTCCTAAACAACTTATCTGTGTCAGTAAATGACTGAGTCTAAGCCTACATATGAAAATGATGATCATTATCACCTGTTTGGTATAATTGGTTAATCATATAATCATACACCTGGCTATAATCCTACAAAATCCCTGAGTGTATCTGGAAGAATTGATGCATTTTATACTAATACTGTACATACATAATATTGTACATGCATCACGAAATTATGAGCACCATCTTGTGTTATTCTCTCAGCAACATGTTGATGGATCATAGATGTTTTGTAATGACCCCATATGTAACATTTCACGCGTTATGAAGTGAGAGTGAGGAAGAGCAGGCTACAGCCGTCTTTATTAGCAGAGCTACAGTACAACATTAAACATAACGCAGCGGGACTCACATTCAAACTAACAAACATGTAGACAAACACACACACACACACTTAAATGAGCCTAAACAAGACACGAGTGCTACACATAATGTTAACAAGACAAGAGACAGGTGCAACGAATAACACGAACAACACAGACGAACACACACACACACCTAGACACACGGAAATGACCATATTTTGCCCGGAGGGAGGGGTCAGGGGCTGCACCATGACACCATAGCTTTGTTTTTGTCTTAATAATGCAAATTGTCTCCATATTGTCAGGCATTTGTTTTTTCTCAGCGAGTCTGAATTTTAAGTGTGTGTGTGTGTGGGTGTGTGCGTGTGTGCATCACACTTTTGACTCTTTGTATGTGTGTGTCTTTGTGTGTATAGCTATCACACTTTTGATTCTATGCACTTCACACTAGCTACTACAGATTCTGTCAAGCTAATAGGAATACCTAAAATGACAAAGGGACCGCAGAAACCACACATGGAGGATGTTTTGCCAATTCTGTGATGGCAGACTAGCCAGCGAATGTAAATGATGCTGAAACATACTGACTGATTGTAGTGAATGTGGTACACAAGAGCTTTACAGCAGCCACAGGCCACATACACACAACCTTGTCAGGATCAGAGTGTCTGCCACTAGATTTTACATTGTTATAATTCTACCATGTTTCACCATAGAGCTCACAGAAGCTCAGTAATCACATTTACACAAACATCTGCGGTTAGCCACCCCTGGGCTAGCCGGGCGCCAGCTTCTACCCTCTCTCACTGTATCTCTCTCTGTTTCTCTCTCTCTCTCTGTCTCTCTCTCCCTCTCTCCCTCTCTTCAGTGAGTTACTGCATACATAGCACTTGTCTATCACTCATCTGTATGGTTCTAAAATACTTAATTTCTACTCAACCCCTCAGCAGTGTCCGAATGTTGAATGTTTGTGTACTGTTTTGTTACTCAGCGCTGTACTGAGGGCATTTTAATTGTTTGTTTTCCCTTATTTTAGATGGCTGCATGTCAATAAAAACCTAATTGAGCTGTCTGCCTCCCTGTCTGTCTCTATTTTTCATTGTATTTTTTTTGTGGAATTGTGGAATGAGTTTTCCGAGGAGAGAAAGAGATGGGCATTCCTCTAAAAGGCTGGAGGGTGTTTTCCCCTATCAGCCAGAATCCAGTCAGCCAGTCTACAGCTAGCCAAGCCCAGACCACATCAACCATCGCATTGCTAACAGATTATGCTCAGTAACAGACTTCAAGGGAATGAGGGCTGCCCTCTGTTAATGTCAGGGAAAAAGACCCTATGTCATGACCATTAACACAGACGTTTTCTGTAAATAAGAACTTGACGCACAATTCTGGGAGTCAGAGATATTTATGTGTGATTGGTTTAAGCTATGCTCGGCTCCTTTGTGCACTGTTAACTCTTTGTACTCTTTATTTGCTCTGAAACACATGTAAGATGTAGCAACACAACATTTGGTTTTAAATCGACATATAATTATGTGCATAAGGGTGAGGGTATACCTTCACTGTACTCCTTAAATACAACATATCCAGGTTGGATGGATGGGTTCTATTGAAACAGTAGATAACTAGCCTTGGTATTAAATGCCTTGGCTAGTTGGTAAGTTAGCTATGGTAGTAGTTCGTAAACCCTTTTGGGTTTGTTTGTAATAAGCAGAGACATGACTGAAGAATTCATGGTTCAAGGCTTTAGAAGTGAAGTTAGAAAGTGATTAAAATGTTAAAATGGTCAGTCAGATAAATCTTTTGTACACATTACAGCTTTATATGCAAATCTAGTGCTTGTAAAAAAAATGCTTATGTAACAGTTGTAATAAATTAACATTGTAATGTTTATGTGTCCAGGATGTGTCAAGGGAAAATACTATGGACTAGTTAGAACTTTGTTGAAGATTCTGATAGATACTGTAAGGCTGAGTTTTTTGTTTGAACAATAAATAAGTAAGCCTTGTGGAGAGTAAAACATGTAAACATGTAAATGTCCAAACCATTTTGTGGATTGGATTTGGTCAGACTAACCAAGGAAGGACCTGTGCTTATGATAAAAATGTTTTAAATATTATGTAACATTGTTATTTGTCTAGAGATGGAAAAGGATGGAAATACCAAAAATACAACAAACATCCCCCAGTGAGATAAATTCTTCGAGTAATTCAAAGAAAAACATATATTTATGATATTGTTTTTGTTATCAGAGCATGAAAATCTACTTTTGCTCTATTCATGGACTGGAGGTGTGTTGTCTTGTACTGCCGTACCAGGTACCAGGCAACGTCCCAAACCATGTGTAGAGCATGTGGCAGGAGGCCAGAGGAAAGAGAGCTAGTCATGCTGGGAATGGAGTCAGGATTCCTCCCTCTATAAACAGTGCTGCTTATTCCTTAGATGGGTGGCAGGCCAGTAAGCACCTTAAGAACAGTAAGTCTCCGTTTCATTACGAAATTATGTCAATACACAAAAATTACTGCTGAATGTACTTCGGGCAATATGAGGGGAAAGAGCCCTACAGACATTACATCAGAGGTGTGGTCTCGTGACGGCACCTCAGAGACTTTTCAATTAGTTTTATCCCACGTGTTGCAGTCATTTCTTTTTTAGCACAGCATATTAAAATAATTTTAATGTGATCTTGTTTGGTTGATGTTTTAAGCACATAACCTTCAGGTGGACATGAACATTTTCACCCTTGCTTTTTAAATTCTACTTCTACAAATATAAACAGCTGTATGCAGGGCTCATTCCAGACATGCTTGATTGCGGGAACAACACTGAACACATCTGTGTGCCATATGTTTCTCCCCGTGTGGCATCAGCCATGTGGCATCAGCCATGTGGCATGAGCCGTGTGGCGGCACACGTGCGGTGGCACACGTGCCAGCTGTCTAGTGTTCTTCCACTGACTCAAGTGACAGTTCAGCCATCCGACTGAGAGCTTAGGCACAAGTTACTGCTAAGAAGCACAAGGGTGCATTAGAGGGGTGTGGGAATAACTGAGTTCAGCAATAATAGATAGGTTGGTGGGAGCAGATGCCTCTTTTTCCTTGGGGGAGGGGGGGTGGCTTCAAAGAGGCTTTTACACCATATCAAGAAAGCAGGTTTCAGATTCTTGTCTAATTAAATTGACACACACCCCCAAATGCTGTTTTTCAAACTTTTTTGGTGTCTTCTGTGTCATTCAGCATTTAATTCTAAATTGCAGCTACACCCTCCTACCCATCACTGTCTAACGGGATTTCCAGAAATCCCCTAGTCCTCCAGAGGCATTGCCAAAGGTCTGAGAGCAGGTCCCAAACTCCCTACAGACTGTAGTTCCAGAATGAACCAGGGGCCAGACAAACTGAAATTTTGAGAGGAGAACTTGTGGGAGATTTAACTTCCTGAGATGTTTCTCTTTTTTTCTGTGTTGTTTGTTCAAAGTTGCTGAAACCCAAAGACATGCCATGACAAACTCATAAAAAAAGCCTTCACTCCAGCCTCATGTGTCTAACAAAGCTGACAGAGTGTGTGAGTGGTTCTGGAGATGTGAGTTGCTAGAAGCTGAATGAATAGCATGTGCAGGGGATAAAGCCAGCTCTATTACTGTGCTTTCATACATATTCACACACAAAAAGCCTCATTGTTTGTTTGTTTGTTTCCTAGCTTTCATCAGTCGCTTAGATCCATAGCTTAGAACTACCAATGTCTGAGGGAAGCTCAGATGAAGCAACACTTGCGTGGCTACAGCCTTCTCCAAACCATGTGGCAGATGACGATAAGGAAACAATAAACTTTGCTTGATCCAAACAGGAGAAGGGCAGAAATAATCCACTCAGAGACCATCTCAGAGCAAAGTCAGCCATTCAGACAACTTCCACTATGAAACATAGAGTCAGTAAGGACAAGGCTGCATTTGCTCATCTCTCAGTCTTTCAGTGGCCTCCTGAGCAGGACCAGAACATACTGCTGCTCAGAAGAGAGGGTTCTTTATATTTGAACTGTTGCTCTGGAACAGCTAAACTTGTTTGAATTATAAGAAACCAGTTAATCTCTTTTAATCAGTAAAATCTGTGAATAAACATACATTGAATGCCTCAGGCCAGGCCTGGCTGAGCAGTGATTATTATGCAGTACCAGTCAAAAGTTTGGACACACATGACTGAATTATTAGTAATAATGGCATTTTAATCTACTGGATTATGCTTAAATTTGTTTCAAAGACAAATTTAATTTGGGAAAAGTGTTAGCCTAAATATAATTTATTTTCAAAATACACACAGATACACACGCACACACACACGCACACACACCATTTTAAATGCATCTTCAGCGAATAGTTTCTTTCAGAACTGTAATTCCTCATCCTACAAGTGGTCTGCATATGTGAGAATGCCATATGCAGCTGCCTTATGAAGCTTGTTAAGAGAACACCAAGAGCAGACAAAGATGTCATCAAAGTATTGGATAGTTTCTTTGAAGAATCTAAAATCTAACATAGCCAATTTATTTAAGAAAGTATAATGTCATTGTATGGATATTGCTATTGTCTGGTTTAGAAATATCAACTAGGAAACTAGAAATGTGTGGTCTATTCTACAAATATAGCCATTTTATTGGTTATCCATAATGACCAGTGAACTTACATGTGTTACGTTTTGACACTCACAAATATCCAAGGGGAACAACTGTACTTCTGTATAACAACTGTACTATATATATATATATATACACACACACACACACAGGCATACATATAGTATATAGTCTCTATGGCTGAAAGGCCACAGGCAACACATTAATTGTGCATTCTTGTGCACATTAATCTCTGTTGAGAATACACAGAGGTAATCCATAAGTAATAGTTTATACTAAAAATACACTGTAGGCCAAAACCTTATTAATACCTTATTAATAAACAAAATTGTAAAACAAGGTCTCAGACATCAAGAAACCACCACAACACCCATCATGACTTTGGTTATGTCTAAATTATTGAATGATGAAAAATGTTGTAAAGGTGGAGGAGCTTCTTTTTACTGTTTTAACATATAAGGAACTGAGAAATTATTATTCCTTAATTTCTCCATAACTCCCTATATACTTTAAGTCTACAACATGAAAAGTTCATTCATAGTCTGTGAATATGGAATATTTATAGAATATTTATAGAATAGGCCTATGGAACAGAGGCACCAAACTCGTTAAATGCATGGGTTTGAATCTTGTTTATGATTGCCATACTGATCAATGTGTTTTAGCAACGATGACAAAAATTCTAAACAAACCAATGCCACCTGAATTTTCAGTATTCAGTATTTGGACATTACAGTGCTCTGTCTTCAATATCCACATCTAAAATGTCCGTTTTAGTTTGAAGCTTTCGTACCAGCTTGCCTTGCTTATTTCTGTTCCCGTTGCCCCATATTGCTTGGAGTCGACAGCAGGAAGGTAGGATGAAGGCGAAGTGTCACATAGGCCACCACTGGCTCCTCCCTCAGTCTAGTCTGTGTCTATGTTTGCATATACGTTTGTGTGCGTCTGTGCGTATTTATAGGTTCATCAGTGTTATTCCTTCCATCTGTGTCCTGTCTTGTTAGCGTTATGTGTTGCACACGTGTCTTGCTAATGATGTATTTAAAGTGTGTGTTTGTGTCATGTTCCTCGTCAGCGAGGATCCATGTTGCGTGTTCAGTGATGACCGCATAAAACGAGAATGGTGCTCTTCTCTGGGCACGCTGCCTCTTCCCTCAGCTCCGCTGCTTTCCACCAAGACTACTGGACATCTCTCAGTTTTTAAGTTCTGCTGCACTACAATGATGAACTGCATGAGCACGTGAACGAAGAGACTACATACAACCATGACTCAGAAGTACTCATAACTACCTGTAACTAGCCAACAACAAGATATCCCAGGTGAGCATGATCATAATCAAACATTTTGATCCGTCCGAGGATGAGACCATTAGACATTTAAATAAATTTTTTTCAGGGTTCTTTTAGGGCTACTCTGGTATTTTGTACAAAGGTCAAATGTCATCCAATTATTTACTGAACATAAATTTTAATAAACAAGAGAAATAAATGTGACCTTTTGTCTTTTTTTGTCACTGAGAAAATCTTTTCACGTGCATTTTAAAGGAAGGTTGAGTGAACGAGTATGATGAAATGAACTGAAACATCTATGGCTGAGTGTCTTAGACACCGGACGAACTCAACAATGTCACTGACTCTTAGTACCAAAGTGGACAGAGCTTATTAAAACACTTACCGAACCCAAAGGTAGCGGGGGCAGGGATTGGTGCGGCCTGGACGGTGGTGGAGGTGTAAAGACCAGTGACCAGCAGGCCATCAAAGTATGTACTGGTGGAGATTGTCACTGCAGAGAGATAACATGACAGTGTGTGAGAAAGAACCATCACTCAAGGCCACACACACACAAGCGCATGCGCAAAGTACAGACGTTCTTACAAACCAACATTAATTTGAGTAAGACACACTTATACACCCCTTAATCAAACAGAATGGCGAAGCGATGGAAGAAATCTCATATTAAAATCATATTACCACATCAATCACTGTCTAATGCTCAGGCACAGGCAGGGGAACTGTTATTCTTGGCTGACTGATGGTATATGAATCATTGATCACTGGGAGGATGAGAGATCTTCGGAGCATTTTAAAGGCCTTTCAGGCTAAGGCCTTTGACAGGCAGTTTACATCTGTCCCAAAGAGGTAAGTTAACACTTGTTAATTATCATGTAGTAATGTGGTACTGCAAAATGATGGGGTAGGTGTTAACGAGGAGCAGGAGAGAGAGAGAGAGAGAGCACAGATGTGTAAACAGGAGGCAGGTGGCCATGACACCTTCCCTGCACAGACGGCAACTGTCACAGGAAAAACATGTGACATGTTTGGCAAACATACTATCACATATTACAGCAATGCAGGAGTAAAACATGGAAAGAAAAGACAACGGATTTGGATTTTGCCAAAAAAAAAAAAGCCATGTTCTCTTTTCCTTTCAAGAAGGGTCACAAATCAGCGAGTGTTAAGCTCTTTTCTCCAACGGCTAAGAGCAGACCAAGCGAACGCAGCTCCTGTAACAAACCCTGGCGCTAACGCGGCCGAAGCTTTTGGATTGGTCCCAGGCAGACAGATCATGACGCACAGGGGTGAGAGAAACATGCTGCACAGAAAGGGATGTTTCTGAATTCCTGAATCCTCAAAGCCTCCTCACAAAGGAGGAAATAAGAGTCCCACAAGTTTCACCAAGCTCATTCAAGCACTACAGCAAACCAGGATCTTTACCAAGCAAGGAGCGAGTGTGTTGGTCTATATGTGTGTGTGGGTGTGTGACTACATGTGGGACTAGATGGCTCCAGTCTTTGGGTGTCAACCTCTTTTCTCAATGGCCTTGTTTGCATGTCTTATGTCTCATTTTGCACTTACACACACACACACACACACACACACACACACACACTCACAAACACATCCCCTCCACTCCCCCCAAAACACACACACAAGCTTTGTGTGCTTGGATTAAGAGCATAGCCCAGGAGCCCCACACCCCCTTCTCTCTCTCTCTCTCCCCCACATCATAGCTTCAATAATTCATCCCACCACTCCCGGTATTATATTCAGATCTTTCAGTCTACGCTCTCTGTCTGTTTTACCCAAACTAAGTCCTGGCTTCAGCTCCTAAGTACACAGCATACACACAGCTATAGGATTACACCACACCATGAAACCCTGTGAAGCGGAACTGAATAAAACATCCAGTCTCTTTATTCATTGCTCTATTTGGCAGTTGTCAGTGAGGTCCTGAACCTGAATTTGTAATGTACAGTAAATCAGTAAACAATGTTTAAATGGTGAAGTATATATAATCCAATCACATATCTTCTATGAAGTGTTGCGACATGCTAGGTACGACACAATATGGTACAACACAAGAAAGAAAGGGTGTGTCAAAGGCTACTTTGCCAAAACAACGAGCATCAGCAGGCAGTGGGTTGAAATGAGATTCACACACACTCACACATATACATCCACCCACACATCCCTAGTGAGTTCTATTTGAAGTTGTTTCTGAGAGGAATGGAGCAAGAGAGACAGGAGGGAGCTAAAGGGGAAAGGGTTACAGTGAGAAACGCAGGCAAAAGGGGCTTTTCTGAAGGGTGGTGTGGCGAGCGCTTGGTGGAAGGGAAAGTGTAAAACAAAGGTAATGAAAATGAAAATTGAGACGTGTAAATAATTCATAAAAGCACTATTTTTAAAGAAGAGAACAGCAGCACCTTATCCTGATGATATGGTAGACTGGCTGTGAGACTCTCAAAACCAAATCTACTCCACTGCGAAGGGGTCTACACACACAGGCTACACACACGTGCTCAGAGTTCAGCAATACCACGGCTTTGAAGAGAGCTCTTAGAATTCCCCTCCACGCTCATGCTCACACACAACACATACTCATATTCTTTAGTTTTGAGTACTTGAAGGGTAAAGCGCAGAAGAATAAGAGGTCTCATCAGAGGCCTGAGGCGAAGCAGGCAAGATGAGCAGGATGACGGTGGAAAAGAAAAAAGCCACAAAAACACTTCACGCGACTAGAATGCAGCGACAGCAAGGTTTGCTGCCACTGAGACAGGCTTTGTCATGTAGTCTGAGGACCACTCTTTAACAAACTGTATATGTCGTAAAAAGCTTTCTGTAAAATAGCCATCATTAGCTGCATTATCTGTGTGTAGATATGGTCTACGGCTGACAGAGGCTGAAAGAGATCTCTTTTCTTGTTCTCTTTTCTCTTTTTCATCACGTTTTTTTCTGGATATATTCGACCAGAGGGGCTTAGACAGACCTATATTTCCACATCACTCCCACTCCTCTTGTCCTCCTCCTTCGCTAATACTGTGGTGTCTGTAAGGAGGCGCACGTGCGGGTCACGTCTTTCTGACCATAAGTCTTCACCCCGTCCACTGTAGTGAGAGAAGTGTACGCTGTGTAAATGTGATCAATGATGGTGTGACTTCCTGCTCTGCCCTCCCCTGTTCTACTCACTCAACTTCACTGGTCCTATTCCACCATGCAATATTGATGCTGTGATGTAGTACGCCTCATTACCAACACACACTGCTGCACTCCTACTCAACTATTGATAAACCCGGGCCCTCACCAGCCTTTGTGGCTCGACCCGGAGAGAGAGAGAGAGAGTGAGTGAGTGTTTATTGGTTGGAAGTAGAGATGTTCTTTCCATGATTACATGACACTGAAAGTACAAACCACCAAGAACAAAAAAAAAAGATTACTCAAAAAAATTACACAAAGTACAAAGAGAATGCTGAACATAAAGTTTCGGATTCATGTATTTCAGCCGCAAAGATGTGATTCTCCAGTAGAAGGAGACTTGAGGGAAAGAAACTTCAGCAAGAAACCAGTAATAGAGAGAAAGAGAGAGGGGAAAAGAGAAAATGACAAAAAAAGTACACAACTGCTTGTGTGTTAAACAGACTCTCCTTTATTCTCCCAGCAACTTCAGCTTCCCCCAAAATTCTGTTATGAACAAATAGGTGATTTAACACTTCTTCAGCACAGCAGCATGAATAAGCATGAAGATATAAGCATGAAGCATGAGGACAGAACGTGAAGCCACAAGAGTAAAACACAGAGTACCACAGCCATACATATTTAAACGGCAGCTCTACTACACACACTGCAGTGGAGGCACATGTTCACTGGGTTGCTCTAGAGGTTTGTTGTCTGGCATCATTACGGGAATTAGAAGAAACAGCCAATTCTGAGGAACACATCACCCATAATCATTTAGGCCAGTTTGAATTATTCAGACAACAGCAAAAATATTAGACAGGGCTAACAGGTTTCTGAGGAGAACTGAAGAGAAAAGACTAACTTCTTGCTTCTTTGCCAACTTCTGCAAACCTAAAGCTAAATTAAAAAAGACAATTTTATTAGTAAATTTGTGTGCAAATCACTGAGAGATAGATAGCCGGCAATGTTATGGTGTAGAAAATCTCATGATCCCATTTCACTTCTAGCCATGAATGGCTTACTGTACACTGGCCAGAGACTGAGGTGCCAATGTGACGGGTATCATCTGAACAACACCCAGTGGCACCATAAAAGCCAGGAGTAAAGTCTCAGCAAAGGGTGGAGAAGGTTGTTGGCAGAGCCAATGCTCATTACTTCACTCTTAGGTAACAGTACGGTACTGGATAAGAAAGAGGCCCATAGAAGGACAGTGTAATCACTGGAATAACTGGGTACTGGCTACATTTAAGAGAGAGAGAGAGAGAGAGAGCACACACATATACGACACACAAAGTTGCCCTTGACACTGGTCTATACAACTTCACTTTGAGGAAAGTCCTCTCAAACTGGAAGTCAGAACTTCTGTGCTTACTCTTTTACAATATGTTGTAGATTAAAACCACTTTATTGAATATGTAAAAACTATCAGAATTTTCTATGTGCGTGCATCTCTGGCAATTATTGCGCAATCGCATCTGTGTAAAATTATTGCACAACTGCAGCAGCACACATGTGCAAGGCGCCATTTCTACTTTTCCAAAATAAAAAAACACACTCAAAAGTAGTTGTTGCTCTCTGATGATTAATGATTTATGATACTCCATAAAGGTGAGCTATTATGTGCATGATTCTCATTGACTGGCTCATGTGCTGTTGGGGGAATGTTCAAGTACAGATGAAATATTCTGTTTTATGTGACTTGACTATTTTAACAAGGTTTTCAAGACCGAATATTAAAGGAGCAAACAGTATGCATCAGTGTGGAACAGTGATGATTTTTTATCAGAAAAAAAGGGGCCCTGACTACAGCTATACGTTTGGCAAGGCCTGTTCCTCTTTGGGGTCTGTGCAACGGACCATGGTGGTTGGGGTTTCTTGAAGGCAGTAGGTATAGGCTGGATAAAGATAGGTGGCCATCCGACCCACATCACGCCTCCCGCTGGGAGCACCACGTGTCCGTGAGCGGCCGGAAATGGAGCCGTGCCATGGCGCGCAGCTTGGTCCATCTGTTCCCCCAGCCGGGCCTGTGCCAGCATACCACCCCCTCCCCACTGCTCCTGCCCAGGTTCAGTGCTCTGTCACCTGTGCACAACAATGAGTGACACCGGGACTCTTACCGTTTCCACCCACATGCAGGCAGTGGAGAAATAAGCGGCGTAGACATGTGAGAGAAGGTCACGCATATGGCTTGATGCATGTAAGTTCATGCGCTAAGGAACATGTGATGAGGAAATGTCAGAGTGCAGGCCGTGTGTATTATCGCACATGCATGTCATACATTGGATGGACTACAGATATAACACCGCCATCATTCCATTGCGTAACCCCCTGGCACCTGCCTGCCCTCCTGGCATCGCCATCTGCTGTTGTGGGGGCTTTTGCTGTCAACAGCTCCATCACACACGCCCCCCTCCCATATACAGGCACAAACACGCGCATTATACTTTTCATCAACACTTACATTTCTATTTTATAGGTCAAATGAACTACTTAAATTACAGTAATTAGAGCCTATGGGCTTTGGTAGTGCCAGTCCCAGGACTTTCAACCTTAGCAATGACTTTTAAACACAGATCTATAATGCTGCCAGAAAGCCAGAATAATTCAGTAGAAATGTGCACCCTCCTACTGTCAAAAATGTGAAATGGCATTAATTCATCTTAAGAAAATCTCAAAATTAAAGGAATGTTAAATCTAAACGCTGTTTTCTCAATGTCAATATTACCCTGCTCTATTCAAATGCTATTTTGAGCCTAACAAAGAATATGTTTAAAATATAATAAAAGAACATGAAAATATAAAACATACTAAAAATAATACAAGAAAATGAATGAATAATTACTCAGTTTCACAAAAAAGGTCTCTTAGGGGAAACCGGGACTGTGCACAGCTAGTTGAAGAGCTGGGTTTTGATACCTCAGGCTCAGTGGCTGTGAGATTAGCCCTATGATTATGTCCCCACAGCTCGGATCTGGAGCAGCTGACAGAGAGGCGCGGCTTGTGGGATGATGGTGAGCTGAAATCTTGCTGGGTTTGGAATGAACTATGCAAATAACCCTCTCCACACGCTACACCGTTCTTGAGGTCTGCAAAACTGCCAAATCAATGAGAGTTGCTATGTACCATGTTTTTTTTCTCCCAGCTTGTATGCTTCAAAGTGACAAAATGAACAGCATTTAAAAAAGGTGTCACTTAGTGACTCCATCTGTCATCACTGTTAGCTCAGGTAGATATGACAGCAGATTTGCCTTTCCATGATTCTCTGTCCCCAAACATGAGTTTTGAACCTTACTAACTAAACCACAACATAATTGTACATAAAGTTCCATAAACAGTGTAAAATGTCAAACCAGGCTTTCTTAATACAAAAAAGTATACAGACTGACCACAGACTGGTCTCCTGCAACAGAGGTAGAAATTCAAAGTGGGAAACACTTTCTAAAACCTTGTAAAGAGTGGTAGAGGTGCAAATCCAAATACTGGCCCAGAAGGATTACTAAGACTTTTTCCTTCCTAATCTATCTCTGACTTCTCCACTATGCCCTCTTCATATTTTTATTAGTGTTCTCTACCTTGTAGTATTGTGTTTTGTATTATCAACAGTAAGCATCTGTGGCATCTTGAAAAGTGCTATATAAGCATCATATATTAATGTTGTTGTTTAAATAAATATATCCTTCTATTTTTAGAGAGTTGTTGTGTCTTGGTTCTTCTGCACACCTGCTTACGAGGGGTCAGTTCTCACAGGAAAACGGACATGGGTAACAGCCAACTGTCACACTCTATGCTAGGCCCTCCACCCCCCCTGGCCTTGCAGGACCCATGGTCACTCACTTCTGCTGAACTACACGCACACACACACATACACACACACACACACACAGCTGGTCTATTTCCTCCTCTGGAACCCCTTCCATCTCCTGTGGACAGTCCCCAAATCACAGCACTAGTAGAAACAGTGTGCAATCGGAAATGGAATCAACAATAGTGCCACTGGGAATTACATGACGAAATACACTTTGCATGGGTGTTTTTCCATCCTGCTGCATTTAATTTAATGCGTGACTAAATCTCATACACATGAAGAAGAAAATATCCAGATGGGATTTTTCAGAATTTCGCATAATTAATTTTAGCATATGTGCTGTATATGTGCAGCACATAGACCGACTAGTGCAGTCCGACTTACATTGCAGTAAAAGTGTGTGACGTCTGGCAAGCTGATGTAACAGACCGTTAGCAATGTGCCTGACACATGCACAAGGAGGAGTGATGTTTAAGTTCAAAGTCTTGAGCAGACAAATCACACTTCTATAGTTCCATCACACATCACGTGTATGAATGTTTGAAACTATTAATCAGAGTGACTCCCACAGATGATTTGCTTTGTCTAAATCTGCCTGAAGGCTTTCAGAGGTAAAAATCTATGAGATGTTTAGTTTGGTATGCTTCACATCAGTAACATCAATCCCTTTAGAAAAAGAGAAGCAATATAAAATGAAAAAAAAAAAAACAAGATGAAAGGGAATAACATTAGTGCTTCGTGCACCTGCCCAACTCTTGCTCCTTCTCCAGGGTTTGACACTTCAAACTGCAGTTCTGATGAGCTCAACAGCCTCCATTACCACTGAACTCTTTGCTGTGCTCAAGATGAAAACCATCATCCTTAATCAGCTAACTCTCAAAGTGCCCCAAACCTTACCTGCTCTGTGATTACACCAGATTGCACTTTCTATACATTGATGAATAAAAGGATTCATGGAATGAGATGCCCCGTCCACCGGTGACGGACAGTTGCTGTATGCCACACAGTGTCTATCTGTCCTAACTATAAGCCTCCCTGGCATTATATTCTAACTGAAGTTTCACATGTATAGAGAATGTATATAATTTCCAGTGAATAATGGCACTGTCTCCATCAAGAGGCCTTTAGCGGAGTTTGCAATTTGCTCTCTGGTAAATTTGTGTTCCTACCTCTTCTCAGTTTCCATCTTTACCACAGCTAAATGTATACAGCCCCACAGTGGATTGACTCAGAAATTAAACATCCTGAAAATCAGATCTCAAACTTTGCAATCACCACTCATTCCTAAAAATAAACTGACATACAGAAGTACTTGAAACATCTTCTATTACCTGGGCTATTTCAGTTTACTGGCGCACCACAAAGCAGCTAACTACTGAAATAGGAGCAGAGCTTGTTTTTCACAGAGTGTACTGATTATGCCCTAGGGGTTACCTTTCTATAAACCATTTATAGGCATATGGAGTTGAAGAAATAACCAGCAAATGAAAAGAATCTAATAGCTAAGAGTAAGAAGTCTAATAGCATTAGAGTGGTGTAGAGCTAAAAGGAAATAACTGATTTCTAATTAAGAGTTTGCTTTAAGTAATGACAGACGTCAGAGCCTCAGCTGACACCTGATAAATAGGGAATCACTCCCATGAGGTGTAGTTTTAATCACACAAGCCAGACACAGTGCTAATGTCCTTAATTAACCAAGAATAGCATCCCCACCACCAAAGCACACATGCACGTGCGCTGGTAGGCATTCTCCTAGCCTTGATATTTCTTCTCAGCGTATCAGCAGCAGCCAGTGGATACATTCAAGGGTACAGTGCTCTAGAAAACAGTTCTGTGGGAGGTCAGGATAGACACCAATGTGCTGGATGAATGCAGCATATCTGGACAGTGTTAGTGATCACACAGACTCGTGGGAGAGTGAAAAGGTGGTAATTGCAGTGAGACAAGGTGGCACACATCTTTATTCCCCCCGTCTGTAGCTCAAAAAAGGCAAAGGAGGAAAACACACTGCAGACCGTTGCATTGCAACCCAATCCGATCCCAGCAATGTGACAGACAGAGGTGTTTTTCCCTTTGTCGTTGTTGCCCAATGAGAACTCCTTAACAATTTTCCACCATCTTTATCTAGAAGCCAAATGATGACAGGGTTGCCAGTTAACTGAACTAACAACTGAGTTTTCACAACAACTCACTGGAATGTTGGAAACCTGGAAAAGATTTGGCTCATGAGCCAGGACAGAGTATCAGGGGATGAGTGACTCAGGGAGGTCTGACACATCTTGACTCATCTTTATGTCCCCTAGACTGAATTCTACTGAATTTCACTGTGACATTCAGTAGAGTACATCTCACTGACAACATTCACCTTGAATGCTGGACAAATGCAAAATATTCAGCAGGAAATCCTCTCAATACTAGTCCATAGTTCTTTTATTTAGTAGCAGATGTCGTCTGAATTGTATTTGGAACCATGCCTTTTGGAAACAATTCTGCTGGATGGAGATTTCACTATGGTGAAGCTGCATAATCCTGACAAGTGGTCTCAACATTATTACTCTTAACCAAAAACAAGAAACAGGCTTCTATTTTTTATGGATATTTGCATGTGTATTTGTGTCTAAAATAGAGCAGTTACGCAAGAAACAGACACAGTTGTCATTATGTGGTAGTATTTTCTTTTTAACAATGGCCTTTTTGTCATCAACTTCTGGAACATCATAGCCACTTTAGTCCCCTTTCAATGTTACAGCCATGTGGAGTGTCTCTGGAGGCACAGGTTGACAGCTCTCTGAGAAATGAAGGTTTATGAGAGCTTTGCAATTTCATTTGTGCTCAGCTATTTGCCACATTTGAAATCCTCTTTGTAAAAAGTGCTAGGCCTTTTGGTTAGTTTGAGTGCCTTGCTTGCCTGGTGACTGCAGAGAAAACGCTCATTTTCTCAACTTCATTGCTACAGTGTCTCAGGATCTGCTACTCAATATGAATGTGAAGTGTGAGTAAGACTGAGACAGTAGTGGGGGGCGGGGCGATGACTGGAAGAGCTGGCAGGGGTGAGTCTCAGTGGTAGGAAAACCATCTTTTTTTCCAGAAGGGTATTCCCTTACATGTTAGACCAGACCAGTGTTTTAAACATGTAATCTCTCCTCGCCAGGCTACTGCTTTCTACTTGGTTACCCAGGGCCGATGTGTTCGGAGGGCTAGGACTGGCACAGGCCATGGCTAATCCGTCCATGATATGCACTGCAGGCAACCTCCTGTGCTGTGAGGGATATGGGAGTGGCAAATGGCTGAATGCTATCAGCACAAACGACACATTGCCCAGGGGCAGGGATTACAGCTGCTTGAACTGACACGCCAGCAGGAAGTAAGCAAAGCAGGCCAAGGGGTAGGGTAAGAACAAGCATGGTTAACACAAGGGGTAGGGTAAGAACAAGCATGGTTAACACAAGGGGTAGGGTAAGAACAAGCATGGTTAACACAAGGGGTAGGGTAAGAACAAGCATGGTTAACACTACATGTAGAACTAGGCATGGACCCTCAACAGAGTGGACAGTACCAGCAACTGTGGGCTGGGAACTAAAAAGGAGGCCATAAGGCTGAAGGATATTTGCAGGTCACTGGCGCATCTCTTCAGTTCCAGTGTAGATGACATAAGTACTTTCAGTTTTTCAAAGCTTATAAGCTTGTTATAGTAATGTTATAATAATGCTTTAAATATATAGATATTTGCGGCTATGTGCATTTCTAGGAGGAGCTAGGTTAGATATGGCGTTGGTAAGATGTGTTTTTTATCATGAAATGATGCATTACGTTTGATATGTTTTCTTATCGATAGATTTATTAAATGTAAAATGCATAAAATAAAAAAATATATATGCTAAAAGTTATAACATAATGCCGAGCCAATTAGAGATTAGCTGCATCTAGCTAAAAGATGCTAATCTGCTGCTAATCGGCTAATAAAACAAGTTTTGTAAGGCAAGTACAATTTTAATTAGAAACGTGAAAGAATTATCAAGCAATATGTTGCTAAAATTAAGCTGACGTTTCCATATGAATATGACTTCTTATTTTATACTCAAAGCTTTTTAAATTGCCCTAATAGCCTCTCTTACAGCGTGAGACAAATTACATCCTGTCTTATGCCAAGAGGCAAGTTGCCTTGTGTCAGCCAATCAGAAATAAGCAAAGAAATAACTGCGCGCAACAGCAAAAATATGGTTTTGTGAGTAGAGGAAATTACACAAGTTAAAGAAAAATGGTTTTTGGGAGAATATCGAGCAGGCGATGCACATACCACTCAACCGCTATCGCTGGACCTGCTATGCATGGTTAGCAGAACCATATCATATATTAGTAAACATCTGAAAGAGGGTATTGAACTGATAAACCTATTGGTTGTATTTAGAATTTAAAAAACTTAACTATTAACAAATAACTGGGCTAGCTAGCTTGCTAACATGTTTAAGCGTTACACGGCACAGCATTGCTCTGTGCATTCAATGCCCAGGCTGGAAGGACTATGGTGGATCTCGAACGTGACAAGCTGACAAGAAGAAGGGAGATGTTTAAGGTTCACTCACTTAGTGCGGGAAACCTATTGTTGTTATTTGGTGTTTTGTATTTCCCTTCTTTTGCCATTTAGGTTCATAACTGACAAAAATGAAGCCATTCCTTGATATCGGAAGGGACCATTTTATTTGGGTACCGCAACACCCCATGTGCCCACATTGCCATTAGCAGAACAGGTGTTCTCGCCCTCTTTCCTTTGAATAGTAATTTAGCGTTCAGGAATAGAACGCAATAGCTATCAGTGAATTATGGATCTTACAGTTACAAAAGTGTTACTTAAACCAGAACACTTCATAAAAAGAACATTTATCTGTCATAGGCTGTGTTCGGGGAATGTGTGATTTTAGGAAATGCAGTGTGTAAATTTCCACTTGACGCTAGTGTTTTCTCAGCAGCAACTACTACTGCATGCTCTCTGCGGCGCATCTTGGCAGCATCCTTGTGCCAGATTGAGTGAGCGGTTATCTTAAAGGGGCCTGATGCTAGCAGCAGCACCAAGACCTGGCTCTCCAGCGATGCCTGTGGAGCCTGCCTGTTTACCACATGGGGCTGAAACGAAATGGTAACAGGAGAGGGCATCTGTTTCATCCCTCCACTGTATCTATAAACAACTATAAAAATATTATCAGCAGAGAGACACACTCGCCATAAAATTCCCCAACAGGTAGACAGAAAACCATTATGTGCCGCTTACCAACCTCAAGAACCACAGAACACATTTGCTCGTCAGGAGGCAAAATTGAAAATGAAAAACCTGCAAAAGTTGCAGCGTGAATGCCCAGGCAACCCTGGCTCTGGCACATGCGAGTGGTTCGCAGGTTGCTTGGCACAGCGATGCTATTGTTTGCCGCTCTGCATCAGACATAATGACTGCCTGGCACAGTGCTTCTATCTATCTGGCATGTGGAGCCACCATCACTGCTATCCAGTGTGAAGCCCATGTCCAGATGCAACGGATTCATTTGGAGAGAAGCTCCACTGTCAAGCCAAGCGCCAAGAAGGCAGTTATCAGAGCAGGACCTGGGCACATAACAGCAATCGCATTATGCAGTGAGCCATCACAATGGCTTTGGTAAATAACTCATGAGTCATCCAACAGAAGCTTTGAAATGTCTACTTCTGGTGCTTTCATGCTGTTTACTGAAAGTATGACTGTGTGAAGTAATTTTTCCTGAAGTGTGCAGTTAACTACATCCTGTCTGTATGAAAGTTGCCAAGTGAAAAGTATTCAGGTCAGTACAAAATATGAGATCTGTTCTCAGTTTCACCAGTTTTAATTGTTCATCACTTTTTGTTCTAGCCTTGAGTGACATGACTTCACCGGCTATTCTAACACATTTTCCTGTCTATTTCTAAGCATGAATGAGGATGCTATTATACTATGATCCTGACCTGAACAAGCACTGTCACGAGTTCCTCCAGAACACAACAGCTCGACCAATGACACAAAAGAGTACTTGCCACTCTAATGATAAGGACATTAGTGTTTAGTCAGTGGAGCATTTCACCTCTCAGACACAAGCATGATTGATTTCACAGGCAATTTTATTCTATCTATGCATTTGTGTGTGTGTCTGTGTTGGCGGGGTAACGAATTAGACATTGGTACATCAATTTACAAAAGAACTCTCTCAATGAAATTTTCATCCAGTTTCCCATGGGAAGTTAGGGCGTGAACAACCCAGGTCAAGCAGAATCATTTACAACGGGTCCACATCGATCATCCACCCTGAAAACAAATTATCTATGACATAAACAGCATTCATACTACACTACCCACAAAATAACAGGAATCCTCTCTCTCTCATTCAAAATTGATGTAAATATTCATATTCACATTGCCATATTTTTCATTTAATGTGTTTTCCATTCTTTGACATTTTTATCTCATTAGGACAAAATGCATTTTATTGGCGCAACTGAATTCACCGCAGTATACTAAGCTCCTTCTTGCCCTTGTATATTTCTATGGTCAATTTTGCTCTTTTCAGGGACAGTAATGCTGGTGGAGAGAGGAAGGATAGTCTTGCTGCAGCTGTTCCTGAAGGGCTAATTGACAGGCTGCTGGAGGCTCCAGCCCTGTGCTACTAGGGTGACACACATGAACCCCACCCTGAACCCCACCCTGAATCTCACTCTGACCCCCACTCTAAACCCTACTCTGAAGATACTGGATGAGTGTCCCTCTGCCTCATCATTTACTGGCAGCTGGTGTGAATCCTAATGCTACTTCAGCTAGCATCAGTTAAAACATGAATTCACTTTTACAGTCTTGTTCATAACAACTGTTGGTGGCACAGCATGACTAAGCACAGCTACGTCTAACTGAAACCAAATGAGCCTGAGGAAAAGCGATGTTGGGAAGTCTGTTGGGAAGAGCTGCACAGGATTATGCATATGGGGTTAAAGATGGGCAGAATGCATTTCTGGAACATGTTCAATCCCCGTTTTCCTTCATGAGATTACTTAAATCCTGCATTGGATCATATTTAATTTATGGTAATATGATGTGTCATGTCCTTGTTATTTTGTTTGTTGTAATGTATATTTCTTAGAGCAATGCACTAGCAAACAGTTACAAACAATATGTTTCAATCATGCGTTGATACAAATGATTACAAAAGATACACCTTGTTTGAGATCAGTTTCACTAAAATAAGT
The DNA here is from genome assembly GCA_020368025.1 of Brachyhypopomus occidentalis. Taxonomy (NCBI): domain Eukaryota; kingdom Metazoa; phylum Chordata; class Actinopteri; order Gymnotiformes; family Hypopomidae; genus Brachyhypopomus; species Brachyhypopomus occidentalis. The sequence continues at coordinate 4,501,104 of JAGXOD010001351.1, read as the reverse complement.
GAGAAAGTGTATCATAAAGTCATTGCTTTAAATCAGTGGCTCACAGTGTGGAATAAAGTGACTGATAATGGGCATTATCACAGTAATAATGCTAATTGTTGTGTAGTGGCTTCTGCTTGTCTGTTTTAATCATCCCTGACTCTCTCACTGCACTCCTGCTGATGTGCTGCGGTTTCCCTTTCGGGAGGGTGAGGGAGTGCTGGGTCGTGAGGGGCTTTACAGGCGTGTGAGTGCCACTCCAACCACTCTGCAGCAAGTCATCACCACCATCATCAACAGCAAAAAGAGCTTTCAGGTTGCTGTCACACAGTGTCAGAGACAAGCAGGAACATGCGTGCGTGCGCACACACGTGCACACACACACACACGTTTACAAGTAGACGGTTCGGCTTTTTGTCAGTAACATGCCAAATCTGGTGTAAATACACACTGAAAATACAAGAAAAAAAGATACAAAAAAGATACAAGAAAACAATAAATCATTAATTGTTGGCATAGGTAAAATATGCTGAAATGGCATGCAAATTTAAAAATCTTATATATTGAACTTCCACTCACCTCATTGACCACCTCTTAACCTACTGTTCATAACTAACAGTTATAATTGCCTAACCAATGCAGAAATTACACATTAAAATGAATTGTAATAATATCTAATCATTACTTCCCTCTTCCTCATTTGCCTTCTCTCCTTCTCCCTCCCACCACATTCACACCCATCAACACACACTTTCACACCCATCCACACATACACTCACCACACACACAGACTCATCACCTTCTGTAAAAGGTATGGATATTTGGAGACAAATATGGCCATGCCTCTGTGGAGTGCACAGGTCACGATAAGGCAGATACAGCTTTCAAAGCAGTGCTTTGTGCCTCTGGTTTGAGATAGACCCCTGGCTTCAGTATGCCAACCCTCGCACAAAGACGCTGCTGTCTACATCAGCTAGAAGCTGTGCTTTACAACAGCAACAAACACCAGGCTCTCAAAGCAGGCCGAGTGGGGGACGAGAAACTAAAACTACATGCTGTTTTCTGAATTTCGTGGGAGTGTAGAGTCCTTTAGGTCATTCTTTCCTTTTGCTTTTCTTCATCTCTCTCTCTCTATCTCTCTCTCTCTCTCTTTCTCTCTCTCTCTCTCTCTCTCTCACACACACACACACTCTCTCTCTCTCTCATCAACATCTTATCATCATCTTATGGTCAGAAATGAAAGAAAAGCTGCCCTGAATTTCTAGTTTTGGATTTACAGTGACCTTTAACCTTCTGGTGAAGGTGGCGATGAATGCTAATGCTTCGCACCTACAGCTCTCTCTTTCTGATAAAGCGAGAGAGGAAGGTCACTAGGAGCGTCAATAAATTGCATTCACCTCTGCAGCCACACATTTATAATCACAGGGATTTGGTTTGTATCATCCATTCACTGCTGGTCATTTATATTGCACTCATCCTGTAGTATGGTGGAAATTATATGACACAGACATGATAGAAGGTTTTTAAAAATCATTTATGTATAAGCACCTCTATTACATTTACCTAAAGCTGAACAGGCATGCTGTCGTTTTGGAAATAGATGTTTGTGTGTGTGCATGTGTATGTGTGTGTGTGTGTGTGTGTGTGTGTGTGTGTGTGTGTGTGTGTGTGTGTGTGTGTGCATGCCAGACAGAGCCTAAGAGCTCAATATTCATACTCGGTTTCAAATGAGAATGGTAATACATATAGTGAGAAGAGCAGCAGTTCACATTTACAGTTAAAGCCAAAAAATATGAATTGTGTAATGCACAAAAAATAAATAAATAAAAGGCAAAAAAAAAAAATTGGCAAAGAAGGAGGAAAAGCAAAGGGAAGATCAGAGAGACAGAGCCATGTCTCTGGGCAGAGCAGCAGCTCAGCAGGCATGGATGGAGTGCTTCTTCCAGGCTACGATGGAGCAGGTAGGGCCAGCTGGCACTGGGGGAGCAGTAGCAGACTGGCCCCTCGGTGCCAGTGCCCTGAGCCTAGTGGGCACCTAGCTTCCACTCACGCTCCCAGTGCTCCAGAAAAAGGCCAGTTATTCCCGTGCTCCTTATCCTATTATCTGCTTCCATCATCTCCGACTCTCACATATTAAGATAATTAGCCATCCAGGCACAGAATGGAGGAGATGGGACAGGTTAGAATTTGAGGCATTATGCCCGCAACCCTGTTTTCCCTCTCTCTCTGTTTTCAAAACAAACATGGACATCACTCTGTTCTCCCTCTCTCTGCCTGACATCTCACTCTTGCTCGCTGAGGGATTTGTTCACTTCCGAGTGTTATGCATTCTCAGAGCACACAAATGAAGTCTCAAAATTGTTCACCACACTAATAAGAACAAAGTGAACTATTCTAATAATACCATGTGTGAGAGACTCTCCCAAGTACTCTCACATGCACACATCCCTCCCTCCTGTTCCCGCTCAGATTTCCTTTATCAAGCCCTCCCGAGTCACCCTCTCCCCCGTCTCTGGGTGAGTGCCCTGCGTGTCAGTGGGGCTCTATTCTGTTGTTGGGCTCATTCAAAATAGTATTGCACAGCTTCTAGGATCATTATGTATGAAAACAACGGTGAGAAGGATTGCTTCACCTTTTATTCACTGTGGCTCTCTAACCCTCTAATCTCACATTTTTTTTTTACTTTTTTGCTTTCTTTCATCTATTTTACTGAATTATTTTATTTACTTATATGCTGAGTGAAACTGCATGCGTTTATATGTGTCTATGATTGAAAAAGATAGAGAGAAAGAGAGAAAGCAGAAGGAGAAAGATTTAGTCCTGAGGATAAGCCACCTACACACAGAGCAACGGGGTCAGACAGCAAAGTCCAGCACTCCCACTTCACATCAATACACAAGCATTACATAAATGCACACAGAAATACACAACACACAAACATTTCATTTTATAAACACACACACACAAACACACACACACACACACAAAGCTTTTCCAGAACAGTAGGAATGTGCATCACTAGTGCAATAAACTGTTGTGGGGTACAAATGTCAACAAAAATTATTCTAAAAAGATTAATTATTCTATTGTTACCAAATAAAGATTTCCACAAACTTATCCTTCCTTTCCCTCTGTCTCTGACACGCACACAAACACACACATATAAAAACACGTGCTCCATTTCCAAAACAACAGCATAGCAATACCAAATTCAAAAACTGATGTTAGACAGAGATAATATGTAAGCTCCATGTAAGCCTTTTATACAACAGTTTTATGTCATTATACACAATGCTCTCTCCTTAGGTCATATTTAATAATGTATAAAATTGCCTCTGCTTGTTGATTAATTTTGTTTTTTGTTTGTTCATATATGCAGCTGGTTCTAGTATACCTGTCAATGAATTCTTATAAAGCACAATTTGAGGGCTTAGAGATACTAATTGAGTTCAATCTTTCTAGTGCACTTTGCAAATTCAATAGTGCTCAACTGTACTTACCCTTTCCATTAGAATACACATGCTAAATATTCTAAATATACTCTAAAACATACATATTCTTGTAAACATCTATTCCATGCCTTTATACAAGTGGATGCAAGGACATAAATGCACATTTATCCCAGTCTCTCTCTCTCTCTCTCTCTCTCTCTCCTCAGCCACATGCGCTAGCGGTGTGAACTCACCCTGATACTCCTGTCCCGGCGTGTAGGCGGTGGGGTTGCCAGCAATCTGTAAGGTGAGCAGCACCTCTCCTCCACCCTCAGCCACGCCTGACCCCTCCAGCTCCCCATGATGGGTGCACAGGAAGAAGAAGGGGTTGAATCGGGGGTAGAAGCCAACAGGGGGACCCCCCAAATCCATGCTGCCCCCCAAAGCCAGAGCCAGCAGGGCACAGACGAGGGCACCCCTGAACGAGGCCTGCTCCATCCCCGCTGTGCACTGGAGAAGTTAGTGAGAGAGAGGGATGGAGAGGGCTGGTGTGGAGAGGGGAGCTCACAGGTAGAGTCCCACCAGCGGGCTGGAGTCCAGAAGTCAAGCACAAGGTCTGGCAGTGTTGAGACTGTGTCTGTGTGTGTGTGTGTGTGTGTGTGTGTGCGTGGGTGTGTGTGTGTGTGTGTAGAGCTGGTTACAGTGCCCTCTGCCTTCTTTACCTTTTCTCCTCCCTTCACTCGCAGGGAGTTCGGAGCGTGCCTGTGCTCTCCTGCTCCAGCTCTTAAATACCCACCCCTCCCTCTCTCTCTTTCTTTCTCCTCCCACCCACTCTCCCTCCTCTCCCTCCCTCTCTCTCTCTCTCCCTCTTTCTCCAGTACTAGCTATGCTCATGCAGTACACCCTCACAGACGGCCTCCATCCTCTCATTCCTTTCTCTCTCTTTAGAGAGACTTACACTCTTGTGTTCTTCCCTCTTTTATCCCAGGATTCATCTCTCTGTTACTTATACCCTTCCCACCCTACAAGGGCTTGTAATTCTTTTTTTTGTTGTTGTCGTCTTTTCTCCCTTTCTTATTCCTACATCCCCCAGCTGGTTTCGTCCACTCCCACCCAGAATCACACCTCCTTCCCTCCCTCCATTCTGTCTCTCTCCCCCTCCTCCCAGCCGTCTGACGGGACTCTTTCCCTTCTCTCTGTCTGGGCTTCATTCTCCCTTGCTCTCCAGTGTCTGGGTGCCCAGTTCTGTGATTTGGTTTTTCCTTCTCTCCTCTCCTCCCTTTATGGGTTTCTCTACTGGAATCTCCTTTTCCGTCATTTTCTCCAACTCTCCCACCGTCCCTCCAACCTTACGCACTCGAACTCTCTCTGCACCACTTTAACATCTGAAACATGAGGCGCTAATACTGGATTTTCCACACGGCTATGCTAAATCCTCCCTCACAAATTTCAAGTTCTGTTTTTTATTCTTCTTTCCTCACCATCCTCTCCCTCACTCACTGTCTCTCTGGAGTAAACAGAAACAGCATGTGACAGCTCCCCTCCCTTCTCCGCTTTCCCCATCTGTCTTTTCCTTTCTTCCTCTTTCTCTCCACTTAGTTCTTTCCACTGAGTGTTTCTGGTGTGACAGCAAATATTAACCATTCAAACTATGTTTGTGCAACATGACTACTGTCTTGCCTGGTTTAAAATAAAGAAACCAAATCTCTACATGTCCAAAAATCAGGGACAAACCCCTGCTATGACAGAGGGTCCTGTACACATGGTCCTGTACTGGCTGACATCTCAGGCTGGTTGCAGCTCCATCGTCACTTGTATGAAGTATTGATTACATCTCTTCAATCGTTTGAGATATGGGGATTTTTTTTAAATCCTTAACCTGTATCCCTACAGACAATTAACTAAAATAACACATGCATTTATGATAAAAAAACACATGCATTTATGATTTTGAGTACATTTACAAACTGTATACATTGATTAAAACAAAAAAAATCACAGCAGTTCACATGTCTTCAAAACAAACTCATTTATTTTACAGTCTACAATACGCCATTTCTTACTCAGTCTTTGAGGTAAATGTTATTGCTAATCACAAGAACAAAAAAGAAGAAGAGTCATCATCATCATCATAATCATGAAACCCTCTCTGAGTTTCCATTGACAGTGTGTTGCTTGGGGTACTGAGCTACATGAAATAGCTGGCAGAAGGCAGAAGTTCTGACACAGTCTTCAACCACAGGTTCCATTCGCTCTCCATTAAGTTCTCTTCAAGCCATTTTAGACATTAAGTTTAGACACAATAGGCTTTAAAATACCTTAAATCGTAACCACCTCTACGTCTCCGTGACAAATCTTCAGAAAGCATCTCAGTCTAGCAGTCCTCTCCTATCTCTTGAAAAATCTAGCCTGATCCATGCCTTGTAAAGATTATACAGGTTGCATAAACACCACAACACATGACATGACATTGGCGTATATAACACATAAGAAGTGATAGCAGTATACACTTGATATATACTCAGTATCAGCCTCTCTCTCTCTCCCCCCCCCTTTTGAGTGCTACCAGATCACTGACAACAAGAACAAAGGTCTTGTCAGTCTCTCTCTTTCTGTGTGTGTCTCTCTCTCTCTCTGTGTCTCTCTCAACATTTATGTTCCATAGAGTGTCACCAGTGACACCAGTGACATAACAGGAAACTGTCTGGCATAGCAAGAAAAGCAAATTTGCAATATCAACATATTAACAATACCTACTGGATATGCTTATATTTAAGAGAATGCAATTAAAATATTTTTTCATTTAATGGTCTAGTCATATGTAGTCATTTTATTTTATTGTCTAGTCATATTTTTATATTCTTCTGCCTTAAACGTATTTCTTTCAAAGGTGGGAGAGTTTGCTGAGAGAGGATCATAGGTTATCTCACTCCTTTGATGCTGTACCAACAGGACAGCTTGTTAAATTCTTAATTCATTTTCTTTAATTAACTATCGTAGTTAAGTCGCTGGAGATTGCTCTCAAACATCAGTATGCTTGTGCTGGGCTATTTGTCAGGACTTAAGTTTTAAGTTCTAAAACTACTGCTGTCTGTATCAGCATTTAAACAAAGTAAGTTGTTATTTGTTGGTAAGCATTCAAATGTCCTTGGAGGAAAATATACTATCTACTCCTATTTAAAGAGAGGATCTGCTCAGAGTAAACAAAAGAGTGACCCAAGATAAAGTCAAACTTCAAAAATTAATCCGATGTATATTTTTGCAGAAAGATCTTATAACAAGTTGTTACCGTACACGTAATATGGTATTACACGTAATATTCTCATGAGATACAGGGAATGTCATATTTATTGTGGATTTTAGCGGATGTTTTAGGACTAAAGCAACCTTGAAGTCAAATTAAAATTTCAAGTGGAACTATCAGATAAATAACACTGCTTCAATGTGTGGTTAAAAATGCTCTGTGCTGAGTAGAGGGGTAAACAGAGGAGAAACTGAAGGCTGTTTGTGACAGTGCCCAAAGCTAATATGAGAATGAAGCCTTGTTTCTTTCTCTTGTGAGTCTTTCCCTTCAGTAGATCACCCCCCCCCCCCCCAACACTTTTATTCAGGGTCTGGGGGGCAATCATTCTCCATTATGGAAACTAGGCTGGAGTAGGAAGGCCAAGGAATAGATGGAGGCCAGTAATTATTTTTATCATTATTAATTTCCACCTCAAGGTTGGGGCAAGCCTTTGTTTGCCTCAGTCTCCACTGACCCCCTCCCCATCACTCCAACCACTACCCGTCTTCTTACAAGGCTGCACGCCAAACCAGACAGAACACAGACCGACACACAAAGGGAGAAAGAGCTTAAAGGGATGGAGTGAGAGAGAATGTGTTAGAGGGAGTGTGTGTCAGATAGAGTGTGAGATAGAGTGTGTTAGAGAGTGTGTGTGAGAGAGAGACAAGTAGATGGGGGGAGGGGGGCGGTAGTGTCTTTCGCATCATCATTCACGAGACCCTAACTTGGACATGTTGTGTATTTGACACAGGATGTATATTTGACACGGCAAATCAAAACAGAATACTGGGTTGGGGGAGGTTAGGAACAGGGAAAGGGGCTGGGATGGGGGTAGGGCCCTCAGGGTATACTTCAACTGTGATGGCTTGCACACTCCAATTAGTAACATGAAAAGGGCTGACTCTCATCACCTTCATGGTGTAAGACCTGTGGGGGGTGGTGGGCAAATGGAACAAATGTGTGTCATTTAAACTCTTAACCAGCATGGGTCAGCCAGGGCCCCCCTGCCAGCATCACACTCACCACTCCCACGCAGACAAGGTTTTGCTTTAACACATCGTGGAGGGCTACAGCCCCAAGACCACCAGAGTCTAGGGTATTGTGATAGTGGGGATTTGATGAAGGCATATGTGGTGACAAATGCACAGTGATTGGACGACGTACGTTGGAAGAAAACACTGACACACTTGGGCTTGCATTAACTCATCACCGCATCCAATTATTTATCTCTTTGGTTAATGCAAATTGCTTCAGCAAATGTTCTATTTGATTTCAAGGTGGGGATTCGTCCCCAATAAACCAATGAGACTCTTGTCTGATCTGAGTTGTCAAAAGTAGAGCTGGGGGTCAAGGAGGCAAAGTTCTTCTTGCTCATAAGATAGATTCAATGTGATTCTCTGGATCCTAGGGATCTAATTGGTCAATAAAAAGGTCACAATTATGGAGCTAATACTTAATAAAAATTGACTTATGTGTCAATAACTAGAGCAATTTTAGCATAATGTTTGTCTTAATTACACTGACATAACCTATGACTGATTTTTTTTAAAGGTATTATTCAACCTTTAATTCCCAAATATTGATCAATATTAGTCACAAAAAATCCATGTTTTTTTACATAAATTATAAAGTATTTTAGTATTTTATCACTTTTATTCTATGAAATAATGGGAATTTCAATCTAATTCCATGCTTTGTCAACAGGTTTGCATTGTTTGTGTCGTTTGTAAAGGGAGACTGTGTGTGTGTGTGTCTGCCTGCTATGGCCCAGGGTTCTCGTAAAGGTACTGGCACATATTGAGGACCATAGGAGGGCTGGCCAATGCCAGCAGGCGGGACATCGTGCTGCTTAAATGCCTCAGTGAGTCATGCTAGTATCAAAGCTGGGGCTATAACAACCAAATCCCAGCCTCATTACACACAGAGTAATGCCCAAGTGAAAGGACAAGGGGGCGGGGCCTTTGTAAGGCACTGGTCTGTGTGCTGTTTTATGTAGCTGCAGAGTTGTGTGCAGACACATGCTAAATAAAACACTGCATACACTGTTGAAAAAGTCCCATATGGGCTGAACAAAATCTATGGCAAATAACTGTCACTTCATTATTAACTGTCTAAGTGGTTAAACTAGCTTGAGAAATAAAGTAAGCAAACAATTATAGACTCTTCTCTCAGTTTTGACTATATATAGTACTTAATACTTAAACTCCTCAAATTAGCAGCTTATTAAACATATTTGGAAACCAAAATACAGTCCCTACAGGCTGTCCACTTACAGTCCAACATGTGGTAGCGAAGATGTACATTTCATATTTTACTGTACAGTTGGACGACCTGAGATTTTTTGACAATTCAAATGCTTTCAAGAACATTTTTTTAAATTCTGTAAGTCTTTTAGTTCACATAATCTGCCTCAATTTTAAGTTTGCTCATTTTAAAATTCTTTTGTTTTTACCTTTTACCTATGCATTTTGTTTTATTTGCTACATATAAACTTTTTTTTTCAGGGGATCACCTGGTGACAGATCTAATTGTCACATGGTCAATGGGCCTTTTGGGGGAAGCTCACTCAAACCTGAGGAGATGAAAAACGCCACAGACATGTGTACAAGACAAGATATCTGTTATCTTATGAAATTCCATCATGAATGGATAGCAAAATCCATTTTAAAAAGTTTACTGAAAAATGCCTGCTCTGAGGTGTTTCCACGTCTTTTCTCCCTCTGACAGTATTATGTCCACAAGAACCTACTGAGCAAATATGCAAATGTGTGCAGGACAATTGTGCTCTTTTTATGAGAAACAGCGGGTGGTCTGCATGAACGCAGCCATATTCCCCAGTCACTTATGAGTGCCTGGGAAGAGAGCAAGAGAGAGGGCAAGCTGAGCTAGACAGAGGCCTTCTCATAACTATTTGAATGTAATGCATTTTTTAGCAGCTTTGTCTCAGTATTGGCTGTATTCATATTGCGCTGCAGAGAAGTGCAATGGGATATATTGCTTTAAGGCACTTTCACAATGTTATTCCGCTACTGTGGAAATGAAGTCTGGGGTTCTCTACTGTGCTAAGGGATGTATGAGACTGGACTCTGTAGTACAGTGGCCAGTTATTTTGGATATAAAAGGGGATAAAAAAAAATTATCAAATTGTTATAGCCAAAGTTTAAAGAAAAACAAGACTTTTTATGTATCTTTTTAATACTTTTTATGCAGAGTTTGTGCACTTATATGAGCAAAAATGGCAGAACTTGTGGAAAGCCAGCAGAGCTATCTCAGCTAACAAGACATATACCAGTTGATAGTTATCTCAGAACTGTCTAAAGTGAGAAAATAACTATCAAATCTTAGAAAGAGCTATCCCAGCAGAGAACATAGCTGTCAGATATTGGAAAGAGTTGCCCGGCTGATAAAATACCTATCATATCTTAGGAAGTGTATCCCAGCTGGTAAAAGAGCTACCCCATCTTAAAAAGAGCTATCCCAGCTGAGATAAGAGCTATCACAGCTTAGAAAAATCTATCCCAGTTAGTAAAGGACCTATCACAGCTTAGAACGCACCATCCCAGCTGAGATCAGCAAGAAAACACACCTGCCAGGAAACACTGCCAGGGAAATTGAAGTCCAACTGCCAGTGGTATACAAGATCAGCTTCTACATACCTACTACATACTGTATACTATTCTATACACATACATATATGCTACATTCTATATAGACCCCTACCCACAGACTACAATAACAAATTCCCACAGTTCAGGAAGGTCCTCAGTCCAGCACATAGTCTATGAGTCTTTGAAAGACAGGGCTACATGGGCTGAGAAGGAACATCAACCCAGTAGACCCTTGCATGAGCGAGCGGTATGTGCACAGGGGGTGATCCCAGTCTGTGGCCACAGCATCAGGTCTGCTTCTCTCATCATGTGGCCTTTCTCATCATAGGTTACATGACTGGCTACAGCCAAATGAAATACCCCCCCCTCTCTCTCCAGGAAGGAACAGGATGACAGGCTGCTATTGACAGCTCTCTCTATTATGTTGTAAGAGACCTGTTTCCCAAATCCTGAATGTCTGGAAAACTAGAACGTATGCTTGAAGTGAATGTCTCCTTTTGCAGGTGTGGCCTCCTCCTACCACTGAAGACAAGTTTGCTGATATTAGTTTTTTCAGTCATGTGACTTCTTTTGTTATCGGAACTGTACTTCTATGTTCGTTTTCGTTTGTTTCGATAAACTCACGTTTGCTTCCTTCTGTTTTACTGTCCATCATATCATAAAAGCGTTGCTCAGAAAAAGGCTTCAAGTTGCCTGAAATAATGAATATCAGTCAGTTTGATGAAACTGAAAAATGCTTAAAATATCATTTCTACTATACCATTTTCGATTTATCTAGTGATATAAAGCTCTTTTTTTTAAAAATCATTTGCTTTTAAAAAAAAGAAAAGTAAATTAAAAATTTAGAAAAATTAGGGTTTTGAAAATCCTTTTACTTTTTTAGTTTTATTTAGAAAAAAAAACTTTATCTTAGTAGTTCACATTACAAAAAAATTTGTTTGTAATCGCTTAAACATGATGAAACATGGTCATGTCCGACATATAACCCTAACCCTAACCCTAAAGAGAGACTAGTGCACAGAGATGCAGGGAGTGACGGAACGTCAGTCAGTGTCCTTCCCAGTGTTGTGTGTGGACATAACCTTACAAAATCACTGGCATGAAGGCTACTCATCACAATAGTCCAAATTTCACTATACTTAGTAAAGACAAACTCAAACATGTGTGCAGTTTAATTGCTGAACACACATGCAAACACACACACACACACACGATCTAAAACCATGGCCTCATTTAGACACTGGAAGGGCAAATAGAACAGAGAGGATTCTAGAAAACAAGGCAAGTGTGTAGCCTTGAGCCATGACTGAGGAAATATATAAATAAACACACCATAGTGAGAGCTTTTTTTATCTTATGCCCAGCGTGCAGCACTCCCGGTCAGCCTTGCTCCGTCCCCTGTGCCTCACTGTGATGAGCTGGGATTCATTGGGAGAAAGCACCAATGGGAGCTGAGCTCCTGGCTCCTTTGCACCCTCCCCCAATTCACCTGACCTTCTGGAGCACCACTGCCATTTCCCACATTTCACTCATTTGCACATTTAGCCCACCCCTCTCTGTCACCTCGCCATGGCAACCCTGACACCTGTCATTCAGTCAGATGGGATCAGGCCCTGACGTACACTAACTAATCCTCCATTTGGCCCTGTTTGATATTCATGGTCCATTTCATGAGGGTTCTCAGGACATTCAATGATATGAATTAAAGGAAAATCTCCATGTCAAGCCAGCCGTTAAATACACCTCTGTTAAAGCCAAGGGGAAACAGGAAACAGGACTAGCACCTCATTTGGCATTCTGCTTGGCTAAGAAAGGCATAGAAAACAATCACACGTGCTCATGATACTATTGGTTTGTGTCCTATTCTGGTCAGTTGCTTCCTCTCAAAATGCATAGTTCTATGGCTGAAAAAAGCAGAAATAGCTGCCAATAACTTGAACTACCTTTATCATTGTGATTTGAAACACACTGTAGAACCCAATATTGTAATAAATAATTGTGATGGTGCCCCCATTACGGTGCTCCCATGGTCACCCTCCAATAAGGGTTGATCGTGTCGCTTTCTTTAGTTCTTGTTAATGCATGTTTATGTTTGGTTTCATTTTGTTACTTTTGATCTGCTTTTGCCTCCTTTTACATGTATGTTCTATGCACGTGACAGAATGACAACTATTTTGGAAGCAGTGGCTTTTTATTTTCTTTTTTCCTTTTTGTTCTGGACATTTCTTTGGCTCTTCTCTCTCCTTCCAGCAGACTTGCTAGCCTGGTGGACACACGTGCAGTGTTCCCCGAGGCTTGTTGGGGGGTCTATTGCACCCTGAAACACGGGCATGGAAGTGTCTGAGTTATTCTGCAAGGTATGGACAGTTCTGTGATGGACGCCGGGGATGTTGGAGCCATTTCCACCCTCCACAATGTGTCCTGTGCTGGCTTTCTCATCAGAGGCACATGACTACCATCCGGAAAGCCTCCTGGAGCCTGCCCCGAGGACCGAGGGCTTGGTGTCTGGAACCACATCAGTTCCAGTGAGAGGGATCCTCCTCAGAATTCATTTATTGTGGTGGGGGCTAGGAAGCCCTGTCCTCCAGGGGCTGGCTGGTCCATGCCTGACTGCTGTGACAGAGGGCCGTTCAGCGGCACAGTAACCAGTTGAGCTTTTTGCACCCACAGACGTGAGCCCACTCAGAGAAAGGAGGCCCATTGAAGCGAGAGGGCGCCAGATCTGTGCCGAGTCGACAACAGGGGGCTCTGTCAATGTAGAAGGGCAGCATTTTCAAGCCCTGTCCAATAAAGGACTCCAAGTCGAAGGGAGGAGGTGCCATCTCCGTGCCCAATTAACAAAGGAACCCAAGCAACAAAAGGGGGCACCATCTCTGCCCTTGATTGACAAGGGGCCCAAAGGGGACCCCAGAGAGGAAACAGGGTGCCATCTCCACGCCCTACATAGTTGACCTCAATGGCCTTGTCGAGGAAACAGGGCACCATCTCTGCATCTCCTTACCAAGTCAGTGAAGAAGAGGGTGGCCACCATAGTCTGAGAATGTGTGGTCTGGGAATGTCACCGTGGCCAGGGCTTGTCCTCCATTCCCAGTGCCGAGGTGGCTACAAAAATAATATCGAGGGACTTTCATGTGCTTTAATGAATACTTTATATTGGGACACATTATACCCAGTCTCGTTTAATATGGAAGTACACAATTTTGGACGGGGCGACTATGTTGTGCATTGCAAGGGGAAATCCCCATTGTATCCTCTGCCAAAGGCAGAACCACAATGTCAGTGACTGAAATTAATTTTTACCACTGTTCCCTCCACTGTTCCAATCATTTTACTGTGTGCACAGCACTTCATGGACGACTGTGCAGTATGATGTAGATTTTCTCATCTCAGTTCTAACTCAAATGCAGGTCAAACTTTGTGAGGCCTAATGAAACATTCAGGTTCACAACCTGTAAGTATGTGCTATTATTTGTGAATTTGTGATGTTGATAGCAAACAAGATAGCTATGAGTGTTCAAATATGGTGTTGCTGTGTGGAACTGAGTGGAAATACAGCCATGCTTTTCAATTTTATGTCAACAGCATTCAACTGTGTAGGTGGATTTATGATTACAAGCTGTAATGTTATGGTCACTGGCTAAGTACATTTCTAATGTTCCCAGTATTTTTACACATCTACTATGTCCAGTTCTGCCTGCCTGCAGAGAACTACATGTCTGTTAGCCAGACCGCTAAGAGCTTGAAAAACATCAGATACTGTAATGATCCAACACTTCAACACACCAGTGTTTACAGCTGCCCAGGAGAGATCTGTCTGCAGACTGCAAGAAGGGGGAGAACATGTAAAGGCGGAACTGATCTGGCAGTTGACCAATCAGAGCAGACTGGGCTCATCGGGAGCGGGGCCTTAAAGTCACAAGAGATCTAAGAGAGCGTCTCAGATAGAGGGTGAAAGATGATCTGTAGTGATAAGAGAAAAACAATGTGTCTTCGGAACAACTGAATTATATAATGAGATATTACATTAAAATGATAAAATGGTATTGCATTAATATCCCATATTAAATTATTAGGCAAGGTATATATATATATATATATATATATATATATATATATTATATTAATACATTTTCCAACCATCTTAAGTGCATAGTTTTATTCTTGGTATTACACACACTATAATAATAAATAATAATAATTTTATTGGGAAATAATCTACACACACTAACTGTAAGCTTAGGTTTTTGGACCATGTTTCTCTGAGATCGACCATGTGTCCCTTTGGGAAAAGGTTACTAAGGAAGAGAAGCTGATAACCTCTGACCTTGCAGGCATAATTGAGGGGGTCATGAAAAGGTGTGGCTAATCCCATAGGAAACCTTCCTCTCTCTGCCTGACACACACACACACACACCGGAGACCTGAGCATGCCTTTTCTCCATGATTTCATATTGAAGCAGATGAGGGAGGAGCAGGAGTTTGTCCATATGTGGATGCTTCTGCTTCTACTGTGGGAAATGATGATGATGATGATTATGGTTATGAGCAATCTGTCCAAATTCTGTGCTAAATTATAAAACTCAAGGACAATGGCACTGTTGTCAGTGCACATTAATACACACACACACACACACATATGTAGTCTTTTAACAAAGAAAAAACTTTATATAACTTTAATAATAGCATAGCACCAACATACAGCTTTTTCTCTCTGGGCTTCACATGCATCATGAACTGCCTAATACCAGGTCTGTGGGTCACAGCCCAGCCAACATGCATTGTACCCACCCCCTGACCTTTACCTCCACCCCCTGACCTTTACCTCCACCCCTGACCTTTATCTCATGCTTCTATCTTCCCATTTCATCCCCCCATTCATGTCCTCCTCTTCAGCTTTCTTTCTCTCAGCTGCCCTGTCTCTCTCGCTCTCTCTCTCTCACATGCACACACACACACACGCATGCACACCCCCCCCCAACTCAATGATTCTTTTCTAATAGCTTCCTCTTTTTGCACATCCTTTTTGTCCACCCTTTCTCCATACACACTGCACCCACCAAGAGTTGCTGCCGCATGTATGCCACTTTTAGCATAATTTACTTAGCGTTAATGGCACAATTTAATACAATCCTAAAGTTTTTGTTTCTTAGTAAATATGTCACACTCCTTGTGCAGTTTTGGAACTACTGACTGAGATTATGAAGATATCTAACTAGTACTGCTGCAGCGTCTCCCTTGGGCTGTATTGTGTGGCATGCGTGTGTATATTTAAGTGTCTGTGTTTGTTGCTCGTCAGTTTGAGTCCCGTGTTTCTGCTTGCGCTACGCGCTATTGTGGTGTTTGTTAAAATAAACGCATACTTTATGAACTTCATGATACTTTCGTCTGCACATCCTGACTGTGCCTTGCACCGTTAAAGATGGTATTTTGTAGCACCACAAGAATTAGTCAACCGCTTGTTAAACTACCTAAAAAGTAAGCTAGGCTCTGTTTCCAAAAGAGAGGTCGATTCAGTGATTTTTTTCCCTCCGTAATTCATTGTTTTCCAATACAACTCCATCATAAAATTCTGATTACCCTACAAAGTAGTAATCATCAAAGGCAAAAAGTCAGCAATAACAGCCAGCCAAATAACAGACTACAATATACTATACTTTTATTATTAAATATCTGGAGTCTAGAAAAACCTGCTGTAAAAGAAACCCTGCAGCAGCCCAAAATAAGCTGCTACAACAATCAAATGAGAGTAAAGTATTCCTACCCATTTTAAGACTGCGGTAGGATCCTGAATATGTTAGCTGGTTGCTAACGTCTGACAAACCTTAATGCTAGCACTACTGTTAGCAGCTAGATCAGCAGCAGAAATGTTGGTTGGTACGTCATGGAGTGACATAAAGTCGGTTACATTAACCATCAATTATCGTCTTCAAATGTATTGCAAACAAAAAACTCAGGACTATGCTGTTGCCACAGTTCTATTTTCAAGATATAAACTTAAAATGAACGAAACCATACACACACACTGTGCATAAAGGATAGCGGCAGCAGGATCTGTCCTCCTGAATGGAATGAAATGCCACACAGTAACAGAAAATCTGTAGCTAGTTCAGCTTGATGGTAAATGTGCACAATTTCAAAGGAGCAGGGGGTTGAGGATGAGGTTGGAGGTTGTGGAAGTACTCCTGAAATAATTAACCATGACAAAAGGGTCCTTGAGAAAGGCATTTAGAAGTTTGAGTGGTCATGTTCCACGCTGTACCTATGGCAGAAATCCATAAAACTGGGGTACTTTTCTTCTCTAACTGGTTAAGGTACAAAGTTTCCTAGTTTTGCAAATGCCTAAAAGCAACACGATAACCTTTATGCTTTAAATTATTAGCAGTAAGATAAATATGTGCAGGTGCCTAACCCTATTGTTACAGGGGTGGTGAACAACCAAGTGTGAGGGTTATTTATTTAAAAAATAAACCAGTTTGGGTGTTACATTTTCTAGGTAACAAACTGGGCATTTGGTTTAAATCAACTCCATATCTCAGAGACACAAATTGCCCTCTTCAAGTTTTCTACTTCTTATATGCATATCTTATACATGCAAATAGGAAAACATTCTTTTATGTGTCTTAATTCTCTCTTAAATGAACACCAGGAAATCGAGTAGTTCAACCAGGAGCTCATTGTTGTGAGCCTGGGGGAATAGGCAGGGATAGTGAAATAAGTTCCAGCAATAAGGAGACACCATGCAATCAGCTGCTACTGACACACCCAGCTCGAAGAAATAAAACTGCTAAAGAAGTCTGTAGTTTTCTAAATTATATCTCTGCACCCCTAGTATATCATCCCCAACACATGAGAATTTCATAAGTGGAACTCATCAAATACTACAACACTAGTCTCTCTCACACCACACACACACACACACACACACACACACACACACAGATGCAAGGCCATGGATCTTAAATCTGTCCCTCTGAGCTGCTCACCCTCTCATTCGTATGGCTACTTGTCCCACATGAGGATACATGATTTACACTGAGCCCCTCTTCTAACAGGGAAATTACTCTAAAATATGACTCACACAAGCTGAAGGAGAGAAGAGGGCAAAGAAATGGAAGATAAGTTTCAACAGTTCTTCGTTTATTATATATATATATATATATATATATACACACACACACTACATTGCCAAAAGTATTTGCTCATCTTCCTTGACTCACATATGTGCTTAAGTGATATCCCATTCCTAATCCATAGGGTTCAATATGACATTGGTCCACCCTTTGCAGCTAGAACAGCTTCAACTCTTCTGGGAAGGCTGTCCACAAGGTTTAGGAGTGTGTTTATGGGGAGTTTTGACCATTCTTCCATTTCTGAGGTCACATACTGATGTTGGATGAGAAGGCCTGGTTCTCAGTCTCCGCTCTAATTCATCCCAAAGGTATTCTATCGGGTTGAGGTCAGGACTCTGTGCAGGCCAGTCAAGTTCATCCACACCAGACTCCGCCAACCATGTCTTTATGGACCTTGCTCTGTGCACTGGTGCACATTCATGTTGGAAGAGGAAGGGCCCAGCTCTACAGTAAACTGTTCCCACAAAGTTGGGAGCATGGAATTGTCCAAAATGTCTTGGTATGCTGTAGCATTCAGACTTCCTTTCACTCTTCAACCTCTTCGCACTATGCGCTTCAGCATCCGCTGACCCCGCTCCGTCAGTTTACATGGCCTACCACTCATGGCTGAGTTGCTGTCGTTCCCAAACACTTCCATTTTCTTCTAATACAGCTGACAGTTGACTGTGGAATATTTAGGAGCAAGGAAATTTCACGAATGGATTTGTTGCACATGTTTCATCCTATCACAGTTCCACGCTGGAATTCACTGAGCTCCTGAGTGCGACCCATTCTTTCACAAATGTTTGTAAAAACTGTCTGCATGCCTAGGTGCTTAATTTTATACACCTGTGGCTATGGATGTGATTGGAACACCTGATAATTTGGATAGGTGAGCGAATACTTTTGGCAATATAGTGTGTGTATATATATTCCATTTTCAACTACACTGGAGTTATGACAAAAGTCGTGTAAATATTGTACATTTTAAATATTGCATTGTTCTTAATGTACTGTGAATTATGCAGTAAGAGCTGCAGTCTATAATGAAAGTTATTGGCTTATTTTTAAGGCTCCATCTTCATATCTGTTGCATGCAACAAAATTACAATATATATTATTATACTATATTATAATCCTTTAAACCCTGGAACATGCATTTGGCCATTTCTATCATTCAAAACCTTTGATTTTGTAGTAACAATTGCATAGGTAGTGAATGCATAATGAAGACAGGACTCTTATTCTTTCAAACTTTGGAGGTTAATGTGTGTAGAAATGTATGAAACAGAGACAGCACAGCACTAATGACAAACTAACAGAATAACTGTGTGCGAAACACTAAGTGGCTAAACATGGCCAATATCTGTTTGCCATGGACATTATGGGTCACACTCATCTGCACAGGCATAAACATTACCCAGACATAAGAACCAAGGTCACCTCGGCAGATTAAAGCAGTCTCTAAATGAGTTTAATTAGGCAAGTTGCTAACGACTGTCTGCTAATGACTGTCAGTCTCAAGTGGCCTGCCTACCAGCTTGTAGTGGAGAACCTCGCCAGTGTTTTCTTACATTTTTAGGACAAAAACATTCTGAGTGGAATGGAAAACCAGAGATAAACAGGTGTAACCTATCCTCTCAGGCCCTCAAGATGGTTCTGTCAAGGTAAAGTTGTGTCTACAAAAGCTATGTTTATTTTTTAACTGAAAGAGCAAAAAATGCTACTCTTTAGTTACCGAGGTTTGGGTTGGGGTTACGCTTACAAAACATGTATTACTTATAAGTATACAATGCGTTTGTGACATGTCTGATCCCATATCTTGACAAGTGTGTTTGTGTGTGTGGTGTGTGTGAGAGAGAGACTTAGTTACAGGTACCTAGTTGACAGACATTAAGGTGGGTAAATGTGTTTGAAATCATTTATTTGCATGAAATGTAACATAAATCCTTTCCCACCAGATTTATATGCTTTGATTTGTCCTAATTTCACAGTAACAGTAATATAATTTGTATTATATATGTTACCATGTTGCTTTCATTTTTTATGGTTGCCAAATGGAGTTACCTATGACTGCTTACTCCCTCAGACTGCTGAGGCCCTCCACTTAGTCACAGTATTGTATGAATACAAGATAGTTCTGGATGTAGTCATGTATGAAGACTTTTTTTAAAGCTACCGCACAATGTTGCCATGACAATGCATGACTGAGATCACAAACTGCACCATGTTTATCAAGAACACGAGCGGGGAAAAAAAGAAGATTCATGATAATACAAGTGAAGAAAGAAAGAGCTGTCTGGGTCTGGTATTTATTATCAGCCAAATAATCTGTGAATGTAATTAGACATGAATAACGAGCTCGCCGTTAATTAATCTGTTATACAAGCTGTGCATGTGCAAGGGAGAGGGAGACAGAGAGAAAATGAACAAGGACAAAGGACAGAGTTTCAGTGCAATGATGTAAATTAAAGAATGCATGAAAAACTGAGAAAGGGCTAAGGATGCCTTATTAATTTTGATTGGCTGTGGAAACTTTCCATGTAATTAGACATGCCATTTTGTTCCATATAATATTTTTTTTCATTGTTGGCTGGGCCTGAGACTCATCACCATCTGAGCTGGTGATGAAGCTGATGGTGTACGAGTGTGTTGTGCTAGAGCCCAGCCAAACTTGACCTAGCCCCATCTACTGCACACAATTTTTTCTCACTAGTTGGTCGCAACCAATAAAATCAGTAACAGTCCATGTTTGACCGATTATAGACTTGTGGGTAATCAATGGGAATGGGACAAATCTCAAATTACACTTCTGTTTATTCTTAAGAGAAGTAGTGATGATGTTTGTAAATTAAATGTGCTATGAATTTACATATGTGCCTCTGAGCTGGCAACTGTTATGTGAGATCACTCCATAAATTTTAGATTAACTGTCCAGTGAACAAGTTATGGTTAATATTGTTTGTCAAATAACTCCCCTTAAACAAGAAGTATGTATAAAATTTATATTATATGATACTATTTATTTGATAAATGTGATATCCTGCTTGTTAACTGCATTTCACTTTCACAATTGTTCCTAAGTAATAAGCTAAATAAACAGAAATTGCATTATTGTTCAATTTCAGGCAGTGCTGCATGGACAGGACCTTGAGGACTGTACTTCCTGTTCTAGGTATCGTGGAATCTCAACCAGGTCAACGATTCCCTGTGGAGACCAGGAAGAGGAGGAGAAAGGTTCCACCCCACTAGTCCATGTTGCACCTTAACCCTAACGCTGCCTTCTAGAACTGAATAAATCATAAGATCACATTTCAACAACTGGAGCAAAGTCTAATTCCACCACAGATTTCCAACCCCCTCATCTCTTGCTGTGCAGTATTTCTAGATTTCATTACATTCACTTGACAGGTATAGCGAGAGCCATATAACAGAGCTCTTCTTTGTGAAAGAGAAGCTGAATTATGTATCAGATGGCTGTTTGTGGGTGCATGCATGTGGACAGACTGGCTGACACCCTCAGTTTCCTTCCCCTCAGACTTTTGCAGAAGGTCACAAACAGGGCTGCTGGGATGGATGAACTCCCGGGCCTGTGTCTCTTTCCTGTTTTCCACACCATTTCACAGAAGCAGGGAAATGGCGCTGGCTGTTCGCTCATTACAAGCCAATAGTGGCCCGGCAGTGGCACCTCTTTGCAGCCAAAAGGCTGCTGACACATTCATAGCACACTTGGGGCCGCTGAACCTCCCAGGTTGCCGAGGTCCTTCCTGGGACCTGATCGATCACTGCATGAGCATGTGTACTCCGCGGGCTTCACACAATGAGCTGCAGGGTCAAAGATTTGACACTTACTGCCCCCTTCGAGGGAGGCAAAGACAAAAAATCAATGCCTTATTAGGACTTCATTCCTATCTCAGGGGAGGCCAAATGGTGTTGAGATGAAGATGGAGAAGAGTAACCTTTGTCAGATATGGTTATAAATGTGCGTACGCTTAATAGCCACCTCCACTCTTACTTTCGTTAGCTTTGCCGTCACTGTTCCTCCTCCTCAGATGAACACCCTGTCTCAAATGTCTAGACTGCCTGTATCAAGGCTGTAAGCCCTGTTTATTTAGGGTATACATTTTGCAGTCTAGCGCATGCACCTGACATATGAAACACCTGCTTGCTAATGGCAACAGCATGGGCCATTTCTACAAAGACCTCTTGAAAGTCAATTGTTTTTTAATGAAGTAAGCTCTCCTGTCAAAAGTTCAGGTTTGATAAGATCTCTTGGCAATGGACTTACATGGTCAAAATGCCACAAAACATGTAATGTATCTCATTCTTGATCAAGGTCATACAGGGTGCAAAGCAGTTTAGCTTTGCCTTGTATTATTATGGCCACTTGGTCATAGAGAAATAAGTGACATGTGCGATTAGTGGAAGTCAGTGAGGCATGAGAGGCCTTGGGAGAGGATGAAAGATCATAGTCAGACCTCAGATTGCTCTCTAGGCTTCCTAGGCAGAGAGAGAGAGAGAGAGAGAGAGAGAGAGAGAGAGAGAGAGAGAGAGAGAGAGAGAAAGGGAGATGGAGATTATGTGAATTAGGTTAGTTCCTTCTCAGCTCTTCTCATATAAGGAAATCAGTCAGCTGAAATAAATAAATTAGGTGCTGTTCTACTAAAATAACATAACTGGGAGAAAAGTCAATATCTCCCTGGATGTCAATAACAATTCGTTTTACTACTCAACACAAATAACTCCAACAACTTCATTATTGTCTGATAGGTTGAATGAGATGACAGCAAAACAAACATACTTGAACTACCCAGAATCACTAATGCATCTGGTATGACAGTGGACAAACTAGAACACTTTCAGGAATCAGCAACATGAGGCCAGGCATTACCATGCTAAACAACAAAAGTTAATCAAAACAAACAAACAAATAATAAATAAATATCAACTTTTTAATTCCAACAATAAAGATCTATAAAGTGACTCATCAAAGTGTCTCTGTCAAAGCGATGTTTTATGATCAGAAAATCAACTGACGTTAGTACTGACATAATATCTAAGGAATATGCTTCTTTAATAAAGTAAAATCCTGTGGTTCCTCCTTCTAGTCTTTAGTCATGCTTGTGTTCTTCATGCTCTAACACCCAATTCAACTCGAAGAATTTTATAAAAAAAACTGCTGAGTCTGATCAGATCATGGCAACCAATCAGTGTGTTGACCATAGGATATCAGACACTGAGTTAATGTAATAGACAGACCTAGGAAGTATTTGAAATAGGTTTTAATAATCTGGACTTAGTCTTAGTCCAGAAATCAGATGCACGTATATAGTGAAGTGCAGATTAGATATAATACTGTAGATTTACTATATCCCAAATAGGACAGTTTATAGGCTAAGTGAGCGCTGTTTAGAACCATGCCAATCCCATCCTCTGATTTGGCTTTCACTGATGAGTGGCTCTTGGAGGAATTTAGACCAAGGCTGAATAAGACATCCAAGAAACAATAAAGTAACCAAATAAATATGAGCACCATGTGCATAAAGGATGGTAGAGCTCTGCTTCATGCATTGTGGATAAACACTATGGACTTTTCCTTTGTTTAACTCATACTGTAGTTCATTATTAACAGTTTCGTTATATTCTTAATGATTTAATATCTAAAGTTTAGGTAACTCATTTGGCAGAACCTGTACAAAAGAATGTTATGCACATATGCTCTGTAACCAATGGGTTTGTAAAGAGTTTAAGACTCCAAAAAAGGCACTGTTGCTACTGGCAATCTCTTAGGAAGTCTCTTATTATTACATTACCTACCTCTGTATCTTTCTTTAAATCTCTACATTCTGTTGCTAACTGGACTTTGTAACCCCAGTACTTTGAAGAGTGTAAAAGGAATGTTTTCATTGGTAATCATCTGTCACCCACCCAAAGTTGAATGAACTATGGCCCACAGTTCTAATTATGTACATTTACTTCATGTGTTGTGAAGCCTTTAGGTGACATTTGAGATGTGAGAGTTCATTTACAATTGAATGGGATGAATTGGTGTTCCAGGTGTTTAGCAGCTGTATGTTGTACACTATATGCATAAGCATATACATAGGATGGTTTGTCCATACTATTTAGCCCTAATAATCAATAAAAACAAAAGTAGGAATGCATAAAAACTGACTTATAGTTCATTTAACTGGATACTGATAGAAATGCTGTATCTGTGTTGCTTGACATTAAATCTCTGAATGGACTTCAGTAAAGTAGAAGCAGAACGGCACTTGTCATGAAATCAATTTGGAGAAAATATTTATGGGCAGGTGGCCACAGGCCTCTACCTTCACACACAAATGGGTCCATAAATAAAGATGATGTGCTCCAGGCTTTGGAGATAGGATACAGACCAACCCCCTCCATAACTCCCATCCCACCTTTCTCCCCAGAGTGCCTTATAAGGAGGTGGACTAGCCAGGGTCAGTTCAGATATTCCTCTCCCTGCCTTATAAAAGCAATTTATGATGGCCATCATCATATCATAGAAAATTAAAAACTCAGATATATCAGGCTGGGTGCAGTAGAAATGATACAGCAGAGAATATAGTGGTAATGAATTCCTGTGTGTGCTTGTTCAAAGGTATTGAATCATTTCACAGGGAGCAACCTTGACCTGACTGACAACTGTCTGCGCCTTGACACGCTACAGAGCATGATCCCCTGCTGGGCATCTTGGCTCTACACCGCACCTCACGCATAACAAATTCCTTCCAGCGAGGAAACAATGAACACCCCTGCACGTTCAGAATTCAAATCATGTCCGTTGTTCGACTGAATATGAATTGGTGTGTTTCACCCAATCTCAACAGAGAAAGAAATGATCTCCATCCAAACAATGACATTACACCTATGCTGAAAGAATCATGGACCTTGTGACATAACTGCCATACATTCAGCTGTTTCTTTGACCTGTAGCATTCTTCTTCCTCTTCTTTTGATCTGCTCTCCTCTCCCTTACCCTCTTTCTTTGGGGTCAGACGCTGCTCTGGCTCTCGGCTGAACTTGTGGCTATGAGTGCTGTGTCCAGCAAAAAGTTTACCAGTTCCCAGTCAAGAATGACTGAAGATACATATTTCATGCACAGTATTAAAAATTCAAAGGATCTATTCCCTTTCTTTATTCTGAGAGTCAAGGAGAAAAAAACAAGCCTCAATAATGGATGAGAGAAAGGTTTTGCTAAGAAAAAAACTGGTGTGGTGTGACTGAGCTAAGAGAGAGATAGAGAGTGAGTGAGAGAGAGCATGTATTTCAGAGAGCATATTCACTCTGCACTGGGAAAGTTTCTTCTTCAGATGTTTTGGAGTGTACACAGCTAGCTGCTTAGAGCTGATTACTCTCACACTCTGCCATCTACCGCAAATAATACAAAAGTGGTTCTTGTAACAGCTGAAACTTCTTTACTGTTTGTTTAGGGCTCGTTCAAAGTGTATCAAAGTACCCTGTAATATATATGCTGTTGATTAGTCTGCTTGAAGTGTAGCACAAACAAAACAAAACAGCCTTCTTAGCTAAAAAGGATAATACTTCGCTTTAACTGCGTTGAGCTTACTGCCTAGAGGAATAGGGTTAGGACATACATGGCCTGTATGAGCTGAGAAAGAGAAGAACCCAATTTTCATAACCAATGAACGTGGCACTTCCCTATCAAAACCTACAGGTGCACCTTGCTGCTCTGCTGTCCTTGTGTGGGCTACGTAATACATGAACTGGCTACATAATACATGGACTGGCTACGTAATACATGAACTAGCAACAAGTTCATTTCGAATTTTGCGAATGCGCGCCCTGGATGCAAGACCGTCACTATCGTCGTTATCTGCCCGGTTTAGCGTAAACGCAGCATAAGCACTAATCGTATATATTAATTCTGAATAACTCGAGACGATAACTTTATTACCTTTATTATAATAATTGCAGTTATTAATTGTATTGCTCAGTAAAAAGGTCTAGCTCTGTGTGATTTAATTCCCTTGTTTATGCTTAATTACTTTATGAAATACAAGCAAAGCACCCCCAAACAGCGCATCGGAAATTGCAGCAATAACCTCAAACATGATGTATAAATCGTATTTGATCATCTTTAAAGGTCAAACCTAATAGTCAGATGGTTGATATGGTCAGCCTTAAAGTTGCCACACATGTCTCAGTGTTCATGTGTCTTTTCTGGGAGCATCAGAAACTTATTTTAATCCGCCCCTCCCCCTTAAAGACACAAACGCACACACACAAGTCACATCAGAGAAAAGTTTATTTTTCTACATTCCCTTGTACATCACTCCTTAAAAGTCTCGGGAGACCCATTGTTCAGATTTTTAAAACTACCACTAAACCTGGAGAAATAATTGCCAGAAGTAAATAGGAATAGGCTAGGTTCTGTGCCGGTTTTCTCTCCATATATCTAATCAAATCTTCCACTAATTACCTATTTATTTAACCTAGAAATGCACAATTACTGCACAATCACCGCACAATCACTGCTATCACTACAACAATCACTAAGACTTGAGTTAGCATTTTGTTGGTTTTGCCATATTATGGTTTCTTATTTAAAGAAGATTATATCTATCCACGAGCAACATAAGATAATGTCTGTGGTGGAGCAGACCAGCATTAACACACATTGCAGTCTCGATGTCTTGATACCTTCCATAATACAGTAGTACTGAAGTATTTTGGTAAGACAGAGATCACACTGCCATCTAGAGACCAATTTAGGACATATATGGACCCCAGCGTCCCTCAGGCATGAAAGAAATAATAAATCAATAGGCATAGGATTAAACAAATTGTGGCTGGATGCCTTATTTTTCTTCAAATCAGTCAGTAATTCATTACTCTGTCTGCAGTGGAGATCAGAAACCCCAAACACACCACATTCCCAGAATCAACATATAATGCACAAGCAGGGATAAGGCTTTTCTGCCTTAGCTCTCCACAGGAGCTAATGCACAGCCTAACCGGTTCTGCAGACCAGGTTTTTCTGCGTCGTTATGAACCGTGCAGAGGGCAGAGTTGAGCTGTCACCTAAAGCTGACTAGCTTTCATCATGGTTGATTACAAGAGAAATATGGTGGAGTGCAAAAAAGATAAAAGAACATGAACCATTATCAGCTTTTCCACAAACTAGTACAGGTTTCTTTTACTCCTGTCAAACAGTTCCTGTTTTAAGCAGTTTTAGCTTCATTTCATGTAGGTACAGCCTGTACAAAACTAAATACAATTACTACAAGCAGGGAACCCAACCACCATAAGAACCCCCCCCCCCCCCAAACACACACATGCACTCACTCACACACACACGCAAAAAGGATCTTGCTCCTTCACTGGGTGTTATTATGATAATAATGGCAGTAAGGACAGCATCAGCTCCAAAGTTTGAGACACTCACTGATACCTGACTTCTTAGTTTCGAATCTGCCATTATCTACCATGTTATGTCATTACCATCTATAATGTTACCAAGGATAAAGTTTTGTTAATTGGTGCACACACATGCACACACACACACACACACACACAATCTCTTGATTGCACAATGCCATACAGACTAGGCAGAGCTCATCCTGCACCCAACAGCCTGTCCTTTGTGTTGATTGTAACTCCCTCTTGCTCAGATTTCGCTGTTTCCCTTTTGTTTCATGCTGGTTTATTTTCCTTTGATTGGGAAAAGAGTGACATTCCACCAAAATGGTCCACATTCTGTTTGATCTGAAAAGCGTGATGAAAAGAACACATGCAGCATAATCACAAAAGAGATTTATAAATCTGTCTTCTGAAAGGGTGTAATGGCAGTAATTATGTCTACAGTGTGTGTGTGTTTGTATGCGTGTGTGTGTGTGTGTGCTAATCAGCGACTCTCATCTATTCTCAAGTAAATTATCTAGGTTTTGTCATTTTGCTTACACATTTAAATGTTATTCATTGGCTGCAATGGTACCAGAGTCTATCCATACTTGCTGAAATACAACCTAAACTAAATTATTCTCTTCCTATATGTGTTATAGTACACAAGAAGTGCATTTTCTGTTACAGTGGATTGGACAGTATAGTCATTATAAGAGACATTCTAATCATTTGGACTGAAAATCATTTTTATCCAGAAGCACCAAGCAGAAAAAAAACTAATCTATGAGAAGAGAAGCTTATGGAGACTGGTGCCATGGAACACCATGTTTGGGAGCACAGTCCAGCAATCCCTTCTCACCAACCAACAAACCATCCAGCTTACTCTCAAAAACAAACAAAGAAACACACACACACACACACACACACTGACAGAAAACACACAACCTCCCTATGACCTTTCGTTATCTTCCCAAACCCAGGCATTCTTACTCTGGCTCCGGCTTTTATACACAAACACATCAAACTCTGCTGCACTGTTCACCAGCCAAGGACTGCATCTGGATGTTCACTGGTGGTGTGGTTGTTTTTATCTCCATAAAAAGGCTTAGCCCCAATGTGTTTCTGTCACTTTCTCTCTCTCCCACTCTCCATCTATTTCTCCATTTATAGAGTTTCATAAAAGGAGCATAGATATTAGCCCAGACATTGGCTGTACCTTCATATAATAGAATAAATCCTCTCTATTTAACATTTGCAACTGAAGTTTTAATTAGCCCTGTCAACAGAAGAAGAGAGAGGTAGTCCATTTAGCAGTTCATTAGGCAGAGGTTAGTCCTTTAGACAGGCAATGGTCCATTAGGAATGGGGTAGTCCATTAGCCACGGGTTATTCCATTAGGAAGGGGTTATTCCATTAAGCCGGGGTTATTCCATTAGGCAGAGGATAGTCCGTTTTGCAGGGATTATTCCATTAGGCAGGGGTTAGTTCACTAGACAGAGGGTAGTCCGTTACGCAGGGGTTAGTTCATTAGGCAGAGAGGTGTCTGTTAGGCAGGGGTTTCTCCATCAGGCAGGGGCTACTTCATTAGGCAGAGGGTAGTCTGATAGGCAGGGGTTAGTTCATTAGGCAGAGGGTAGTCTGATATGCAGGGGTTAGTTAGGCATAAGGTAGTCTGTAAAACGGGGGTTAGTTCATTAGGCAGAGGGAAGTCTGTTAGGCAGGGGTTAGTTCATTAGGCAGAGGGTAGTCTGTTAGGTAGGTGTTATTCCATTAGGCAGGGGTTATTCCATTTGCCAGGGGTCAGTCCATTAGGCAGGGGTTACTCCCTTAGGCAGATGCAAGTCTGTCAAGATATACCATGTGATGACTTTTTCCATTCTTTCCAATTTACTATGTAAAAGCTTTTGAAGATCTTTCAAGGTCTACGGTCTGCTCTGTTAGCCAGTGATGAGTAAATCAGTTATATATTGGACCATATCATGTTTGCAGATCTTGAAATTTACTAAACAAAACAAATGGAAATATATTGAAATAATTAAAATACTATAAATGCCAGTGCTTTCATAACACAACTAACAATAAAATTATCATGTAAACCTGTAACAATTTCTGAAATGATTGGCAACAGATTGGATCGTACAACAGTAAATAATTCAATAATTTAAAAAGAGAAATAGAAAAGAGATCAACTATTGATCACTTGGTCAGCATTTTATGACATGAAACCAATTTCCAGAAAGTTTTCTATTTTTATCAATTTATCCATTTGACAACTTTAATTAATTTATTAGTAGATGAGCCACTGATTACTTACTGACATAAATAGGTTTCCATTGTAGAGGGCATGTTCACAAATAGAAATTATTCATGACTTTTCCAAAACCATTCTAAAAGTATAACGAAATGAAAAGTATATGTGGTACAAATTCAAATTTATAACAAGCATCACTCCAATGCGAATCCCTATACCAAAAATAAAAATAAAAAAATAATAATAAAATAAAAAAAATAAAAATTAATAAGAGAAAGTGAAATTTGCTGATAGCCACTCCACTACCAGAGGAGCTTAAAACAGAAATGGGTCATAGACAAGCCTTCCCAGTCTTTCACATTTTTCTGCCTTTACCATCTGCATCTCTCCCTCCATCCCTCTTTCTCTTTACTAATTCCAGTCCATCTTTGGCTCCTCGTGTATTGTGAATGCATATTGGTAGGAGACAGACCTATTATTACCTATTATTCTGCAGCCTCTGCAAATCTGAAGAATTTTCAAAACGTCATCCACTGATCCTCCAGAGGACAGGGCCATTATCTCTCATCATTACAGTCCACATGGAGATTAAAAAATAGAATTTGTTAAGATGCACATAAAC
This sequence comes from Brachyhypopomus occidentalis, assembly GCA_020368025.1. Taxonomy (NCBI): domain Eukaryota; kingdom Metazoa; phylum Chordata; class Actinopteri; order Gymnotiformes; family Hypopomidae; genus Brachyhypopomus; species Brachyhypopomus occidentalis. The sequence goes on along the minus strand of JAGXOD010001351.1, from coordinate 4,471,428 downwards.
AAAGTAACAGCTTTTGCAACTTATTTTCCTACAAAGTGGTATTTATGATCTTCTTCCTGTTACAGACACAGGTATTGCGCAAAATGCCACTGAAAACAGACAAATTGTAAAGAGCTTTGCATAAAAGTAATAATGTTCTCAGTGGTTACTGTGTAAAATGTAAGGCAAGGCAATCTTATTTATGTAACACTTTTCATACAACACAAGTGAAAGATTTTAAAGTGGAAGATTTTTATGCAGTCTGTAACCCGACAGTCTATTCTTTTAACTTGCACTGACACCTAGTGAATATATCAGGGACTGCAACACAACGCCTCTTGAAATTATCTGCATTATACTGTATACTGCAGTAAATTAGTTACAGAGAATAATTTTCATAACATAAATTTTTATACTGCTATATTCTTTGGGGTGAGCATTTCATTGACAGTTACAAGATTTCATTCCATTCCATTCCATTTTCAACTCAGTTTCTAAATTATGTAAAATTACATAAAAATTCATATAAAGAAATATTCAGAAATTGTAGATACGTTTTATGCAAATTAAACCATAATTCATTGTCTCCTAGTGTTAGTCGGTGCATGAAATTAACTATTAGACAAGGTAACTTTTAGGCAGTACAGATTATTTGCCTTTAACACTGTTCAGGAAACTACAGCAGTTCCTGTAAGTGGGTAGAATGACAGATGCTTAGAAGCAGCCGTATTCTGGTACAGACAGAAATTCTGGTTACTGAGACAGAACAGACTGGGCTCACAACTGCTGTGTGAGAGAACATCTGCTCAGCGGACATGTACACTGCCTTGGCACAAAGCATCATGGCGAAGAGCTCAAAGTAGCGGTGCTCAGCAGTAACCTTCCTAAATGTGTACCAAAAACCATTCATGTGATTTACACAGTAAAATAAAAGACAGCAAACTTTGTAAACCCTTGTCCTAGCAGTTGGGAGTTCTATATAATTATTCTTATAATTCACTCATTAAGGATGTTGATGGAAAAATTCCTAACAATAGTTAATCTCATAAATTGAGTCATGATGTAGCAGTCTTAAGCAAATTTTCTATTATTTATGCACGCTTTAATACATTTAAAAGGTAATAAGTCATTGTAGACATTCTGAAATGTCTCCATTCTCAAGCATACTTCAGAGATTATGTTATCTTGATTTAGTCAGTGCCCCCGCAAAATAGTGAAGAATGATTTGCATTGCTCTGTGTGTGTTCAACCTGCCGTTCTGTGCCGCAGAAGGCTATATGTATAGGATTATGGGCTGCGACATCTACTTATTGAAAGGTTTATTTGATAGTACGTTTTTGTGTATGTGATGGGTTAAAAACAGTACTGTTGAATTGCTGTTATTGCATGAGCCTTTCAGTTCTAGCATATAAATTACGATGTAAATGTAATCTTCCTCACAAACTGTTAGCATCCGTCACTTTGTAAAGCCTTTCTTAACGCTGCTGGGGTGAGCATACGGGCTCCTGTACATCTTGTGCTGCAGCCCAAAGTCTAGCGCAGCGAGTGCATTGGCACGAAACGTATCGGCTTTTAGCTGTAAAATAGTCACACCTGCCTCTTTACAGTTTTTGAATACAAAAAAGGGGGAAAGGATTTAAATACATTTAATACAACACCGAATTAGACCGACAACGCCAATTTGAGCGACAACCACCTGCATTTCATAAAAGGAGAGGTATTTATTTATACGTCAGTCGAATTAAAGGATGTCATTATAGGCGGAGACAGTATCGTAAGCGTAGTTTCATCACCATCTTTCTCGCTTCGTTTCGATTCGCTCGACTACACGGAATCACGGCACAGCTGAAGGAAGATGATTTCCGCGGCAACCTCACTACTACGTTTAATTCTAAGGTAGACATTCGGACAGTTCACCGCGCTCACGTCTTCATATACCGACATTTACAACCGAAGACCGTGCAGCGTCATATATTCGATTTAGCTTTAAGAAAACTATTTTGCTGCTGACTGCCGTTGACGTGACTTCCATTAGGGAATAAATAAAGACTGGCAGAGTGGCACGTGCTAAAGCAATAAAATACAATAGTTTTACAATAGACAATAGAAAAGGGTTTAATTGCGTTTGTTTGTTTTCTTACGCTAATTATAGCCGATCGCTAGACGCCAGGCCACTCTATCTCGTTAATTGCAAAGTAAGGATGGGAGGAAAGGTGGGCTCAGACCACATTTTACAATAAGATGCTTAGTGTGTTGTGTTTCTGAACTGCTAACATTGCTAGCCATAAGCTATTATAATAAGTATATCTTAAAAGAATAATAGTCTACAGGCTAAATCAAGGCGCGAGGTAGCCGGATACACTCCCTACAAGTTTTATTTTTTTAGAGCATGTCACCTGGATGTCCAGCAGCAATGCTCCCTGCCTCTGAAGCCGCGAAGATCTACCAGACTAACTACATCAGAAACTCTCGCGCTATTGGACTCCTGTGGGCCATTTTCACCATTTTGTTTGCTATTGTGAACGTTGTGTGCTTTATTCAGCCTTACTGGATTGGTGACGGCATAGACACTCCGCAAGCTGGTTACTTTGGTCTTTTCCACTATTGCATTGGAAATGGACTGTCCCGGGATTTCCTTTGTCAAGGTAGCTTAACTGAGTTTGAGTCCATTCCTTCGGGTGCTTTCAAGGCCGCATCCTTTTTTGTCGGAACGTCCATGGTCCTCGTACTCTCCTCTATCGGCTGTTTTGCTCTCTTCTTCTTCTGTAGCACTCTAACCGTTTACAAAATTTGCGGCTGGATGCAACTAGGCTCAGGTAAGTTAGTCACCACTGGCTTCTTAATTAACGGACAGCTTTCTGGACACATGCTCATCACTCCTCAGACAGATTGTGTGACGATGTCTTTAGTACAAAGCAGAGCTTTAATGTCTGAAGATAGTTATGATACTCACCCAAGCATTAGTTTCTTTGAAGAGTGGACGGATGGGTACTATAGATACATTTCACCATTTTGAGCTATGTGGCATGCTAATTAATGGCAAGACCCAGTCTTGCCCACAATTTGTTAACTGGTTTGCAGTTAATACTCTTGATACTTTTCTAAATCTTGCTGCGTGCTTTTAACTGAAGGGCGTGATTTAGGAGGTTACGTGACTCCTGCTTAAAGCCTTGTGTCAACTGACTTAAACAGTAAAAACTCAATCCGACAAGTGTAAGTTGTAACAAAAGTAGTTGGTGTGAAGTTGATGTAACTGCACTGATTTTTGGTGACATTAGGATATGACACATGGTGGAGTGAAATGAAGCATATTGTGACAACTGACTGTAGCTCAGTCTATTTTGGTATGACATGGTGACTGTTTTTTATTGAATCCTTAGAGTTCTCTATATTTCTTCTTAACCTTAAACAAGTTTAATTTGTTGCTTTGTAAGATTTTTTTTAAATATTATGCACTGCATAACACTAATGTCAGCTATATTTTCTCAAGCCCTTAAGTAAAACCTATTTGTCTATGTATAAGAAATTTATGAATCCTTATACAATTCCATGACACTGTAATGACAGGATTATATATATTTTTCTGGCCCTTAGGTAAAGTGAGTTACTGAGCTTTAGGTTGAATTAAGGGTTATTGAGACAGTTTTTAAATCTCTGCCTTATGTAAGTTCATAAGAAAAATTCAAAAGCCCAACACGTCACCTTTCTTGTAATACTGAAGATATTATCTCTCCATCTGAGGAGGTAAGAGGTTTATATGGTATTCTAAGGAGGCATGGCAAACTCACCCAAATCTTTCTTTTTTGTATCAGTTTGGTGATTGGGATGGTGCAGATGATTTAGGGTAGGGTAAACATATGTATTGTGCAATTTAATTTCACATGCGCATTTTACGCTCATCATTATGAACTAAGAATCCATGTTTATTTCTGTTCATAAATGTTTAAATGAAATAAATTACTGAAGGTTTAAAAATCCAAGCACAATTCATACGATATAAAGCTGTGTTTTTCTCATAAGCAGGCTTCTCTTACTCTGCTCCAGCTAGGTCTCATCTTCATGGGGAATGCAGGAGTTACACCCAGCAATGTGCTTATCGTCCTTTACAACTCCCCTCTGCAGAGTTGAATTTGGGAAGTTCCAGGCCCTGTCCAAGAACCCTAAATAGGGAGTGTTCCTTGTCTCTCTCCCTGTTCCCTTCAGTGGCTTCCTTTATCCTGTCCTCACTCCAGCTGTCTTTTCCACTTGTTTGTTCTTTCCCTGTGTTCTCCCTTCTGCTGTCTGCCTGCATCTCTCTTCCTGTCTCACTGATGTCATTCTATTCTACAGTAGATTTATCAGGATTTGATAGATTTGACTAAACTTGAAGTTAGGTTTGGCTTAGTTGGTGTATTAGGGTGTTTGCTCTGTGAAACAAATAAATAAGAAGCAATTATAGAACTGCTGTCCACATTTTACATGCAATAGTGTATTGTAAACATGGTGTTTTTGTTAGCTGACTAGTCCATCTAGGAAACAGCTAGCAAAACCCAGCTAGTCCTTAAACATGTTTGATTAGGTGTCTACACACTGAATAGTAGAGTACTAATGTAGAGCATGCAGAGCACACTCAGTGGTTCTTGGTAGCCAGGTTGATAGCTAATTTTATTCATGAGCAGAGCCTTTTAGCACTCTGTCCAATTCTCCCAAACCATGTTTGAGTGAATGCAACAAAATAAAAACAACCTAATCCAAAAGTAGAAGCAAGATATTAAACAATGTGTTTCTGATGTTGTTGTAGTAGTACATTGTATTCATATTTCCACTACAGTTTTGTGCCATTCATTAGCTATGACAATTTTATGACCTTATGAAAACCAGCTAGTTAATGTCACACACATTGAGGGCATGCAAAAGTGATTATGTCAGAGAATTTTCAGAGAGGAGAACTGCCACTCCACAATGTGTTTCCAGGTTTTGTCAGACGCTAGAGGGGCCCATGAGAGGGACCAGGATGAATAGAGGTGACTGGAGATAAATGGCTAAAAACTAAAAATAGTTTCCCATCACCTGGCCAGGACCTTCCTTTACATTTGGAAAGTAGAATTGCACTGAATAACAAAGAAACCTGTATGTTTCCTTTTCCCCCTTCGTCAAGTGGGTTGTGGGCAGTAGGACAGTAGCATTTAGCTTCTGAATGCTAAGTGGTCAGTGAGCTGACATTGGAGAAGAAACTAAACCACACAAAATAGAGGTTACAATATTAAGCACTCAATGGCAAAAGTTACCAATTATTTTAGGTTACATAGCAACAAAGCCTAAGGACTAACAGCTTAATAACTAATGTTGTGTATGAAATGACAACAATGTTAGAACAAAGTCTAGTTCTAGTCTAGTTTATTTTGAGTCTAAACCTAACCCTAGCTAGCTAAACTTACCAGCTTCCATACCTACCAATTCCCTTATTTTATGTTTTGCCGGCATATCTTTCTTCATTCCTAGAGCATATCTGAACATAGCTTTTTAACAGTGAGCAGAAACATTCAGTGGCAGAAACATCACTAAAAAGTTACATGGTAAATTTTCATCACATTGCTACAGCAGCACAAGAGATACTGCAGAGCTTTTCACTTCACTGCTGTTCAGTTTAGAAAGGTCCTCACTTGACAAGATGTCATTTCAGCATCAATATGACATACCAAAAAAAACACTGAGCTGCAAACAGATGTAATAATGTAACTCTGATGTCATAATGTACGTGTCATTTTACCCCACATGACGCATCGTATTTTCACCAGAATATTCATATTTATCTCAGCTTTTAAAACTATACCTAAGGTCAGCACATTAACACACATTTTTAAATATCAACCAGAACCTCACTTTAGTGTCCATGGCACCTGGTTCTGAAACACAGCAGATGGGCAGGAATTTTGATTAAGATCAACACCTGAGAATTGGTAAATGGTTTGTGTTTTACTAAATTACTTATGGTGCAGAGCTCCACGTTGCTTGTAAAAAGTGCAATATATGTGTTTAGTCATTTGTAGTTTTTATGACCAGACACACAAATTAGACAAAAAAGCTTTAGTCAAGTGTTTGAAATTGGTGAGTATGTTAAGATAATTAATACAAAGTAATAAATGTGAAGCAAGGCATAAGCAGTATGGCGAGGCAAAATACGCTTCAAACAGTGTATTTATTAATGTAATAGCGCTTAATGCGCTCAAAACATGTAAGCAGGAAAGATGAGCAGGGATCAGAACGTAGACGCACATTAAATAGACTAACATAAAACCAGAGTGTGACATTACAATAACAAGACGGGTGCGACAAATGAACACACACACACACACACACACAACACCACACCACACCCACAGGAAATACATACATGGACATAACCAGACACAAACTACACATATGCATGCCAGAGGGGAGGGGTCAGGGACTGTACCATGACAATAAAACATAAAATGTTTTGCATTTTGTGGAACAGGAATGTGTAATTTTACACAGGCCCTTCCCATTTTACACATATATTGACCAACAAAACCTTTTCAGATATTGTTACTTAGAGTAGTTCATATAGGTTCATGTACACTTAAAGATGATATGTTTGCAAGGATTACAGCAATACCATTCAGCATCATATTCTCAGGAGAGGCACAACAAGGATGTATTCCTGGCCAGACTGGAATAAATGCCACTTAGATGTAAAAATGTAGAACATAATGTTCTACTTGATTTTCTTATTTCATTCTGCTTGTTTATAATGTCATATTCACTTTTAGGCTTAACATTGACTTACCCATGGATGAAATTATGTGAATCAAAGCATTTGTAGGACTAGACGATAGATTCTATAGCCTTTCCATTGCACTTTCACACTTCTTTCTGTGCAACCAATTCATTCATAAGGTTAACTGAGGCTACTTCACATAAGGCTAGCACGGGGCCATGACCGAACAGAAACACCTGAGCGTACGGAAGGTGATTGGGAATGTGTGTGTGTGTGTGTGTGGGGTGGGTGAGAGAGAGTGGCTGATTGCACACAAAAAACAATTGTTTATGTTGCTATGTGAATTAAAAAAGAGAAGAAGGATATTACATACAGCAACAACATGTGCTGTGTCACAACACGCACTTACAAACACTTACAAACACTATGGGCATTTAGGTTGCCATAAAGTAAAAGCCACACTGCAGTCATGCGTCAAATATAAGGGGGATCTTTCACACAGTATTTGTACCATCCACATTTATGAAGCTATTAAAAATTCATATTGTCTTATTACTCTTGTAACTGAATTGACATGATACAAGGTAGCCCAAATTTTCTGTTAATGTGAAGAATAACTATTGATAGGACATAAGCTTAATTTATTTGAAAATGCAATAATGTCATTAAAATATATTAGTATTATGACATTGTATATCATTTAATCAAGAAACATGCAATGTATTGAAAATTAAGTTCAAATATAGCAACTCTGAAACTGAAAAATATATTAAAACAGTATACTGAAATATACATTTTGGAATGTATTTATTTTCTGATGTATACAATTACCAGCTGTCGTGTTAGAAAATGATACACTAAAATATATTTTATAATAATAATTATAATTATATTATTTAATAATAATAAATAATATAATAACAGTTTCAGTAATAAAACTGGGATTGTAGCCTAACCTGGCATTGATTGGTGTCAGACCAAAACAAATGACACTACTTTCATAAAAGGGAAGGTACAATCATCTGTATGAATAAAATTTGTTTTGATATAGATATAATTTATGTTATTATCAGTGTGCTCAATATTATCTTAAAACATTAGTGCAATGGCAGAATTTTAAGTATAACAATAACTGTATTATGATTACTAGAATAAAACCTGTTATGTGGAAGAGCAGACTTCAGTATCATGTTAATTTCGGTAACATTACTTTGTAGCACATTACTCTCAACAGTGGCAACAGATTAACTACAGACTGCAAAGTGACATTTTAATTAAGGGGCTGGTGATTGTATAATTGCAATGATCTGGGAAGGAAACATGAATGAGTTAACAGACTTGAAGCATAATCAGTCATCACGTTTTAAGCAATGGTTGGACTGGAATTTCACTTCAATTTTCCTTGGTGGGACAGGCAGATTTTATTTATGTTTGCTCATATTACTGTTTCTACAGTTCAGCATTAGGGGATATTTTGGAGAGTGACCATTATGTCATACCTCTTAGTTGTAAACTCCACCTTTAAACTCCACCTGACACTTTCCTGATTGAATGGTATTTCTTGCTGTTGTGTATACAGTGGATAATGAATCTTGTCATTTTTTAATGTCTATTCAGTGCTAATTGCCTCTCTTTTGGTGTGGATACTTGGTCAGTATCCTATTTAATCGCAGAAAACACTAAATTATATATATTTTAACTCCTTTTTATTGAGTAGTGTTTTTTGTTGTTACTTTACCATTTCCATGTGGTCATATTATAGATAGCTCAAATAATGCATTCATCAGGTGTGTAATGATTCAGAAATTGTTGAATACTGAACACTCATATAAGATCATTATAAGAATAATAAGTTTATGTTTTGTTTATGTAGCACTTTTCTCATACTCAAGGTCACTTTACAACAACAACACTGGAAGAGGGGAGAAACAACTCAACTGTTTACAGGAGGAAGGTGATGATAATGTTGAGAAAAAGGTATGATATAAGTTCGGTTTTAAAGGATGAATAACTGAATAGGGGGTTGCAAGACTGCGAGCAGGAGGAGTATGTGTGTTTTGGGACAGGGAGCCATTGTAACATGAATAATTGGAGTGATGGGGGTAAATTTTCTAGGATGCAGAAAAATTCTGGCAGCTGAATTTTGGACATATTTAAGTGGGTGGATGGTTTTGTTTGGGATGCCAATGAGGAGAGAATTGCAATAATCAAGATGGGGCGTGATGAAAGCATGAATCAGAGTTTCAGCATCTTGCCTGGTAAGTATGGGCCTACGTCTTGCAGTATTATGGAGGTGGAAGAAGGCATTTTTAACCAGTCACTTGATGTGAGGTTCAAAGGAAAATGAGGAGTCAAAGAGAACATCCAGGTTCCGTACTGATCTTGAATGCAGGACAATTGAGCAGGGATGGCAGGGTTGTCATAGCTTTCATGCTAATATATGTCTGTGGGTCATCAGCATAATAGTGTAGCCCATGGCTTTTGACAAGGGTTAGCATATAGATAAGAGAGGGCCAAGGACTAAACCCTAGGGCACTCCTTGAGAAATAGGATCAATGTAATATTTATATTCACCAAGGGAACCGAAGTGTAATCTTTAAGAAATATAAGAAGTAAACCAGCAAGTACAGTGTTAGCAATTCCAATGATAATGGAATAATCATGTTATGATATGATGTGATAAATATGTTATGGTTAATTGTGTCAAATGCAGCACTTAAATTCTGAAGAAGAATACTGATGGCGTCTGAATCAGTAGAGAGAAAGAGAACATTGAGGGCATGTAACAAAGCTTTCTCAATTCTATGGATAGTATAGAAGCCATAGTGGAATGGTTGAAAGAGGTCCTGAATAGTTAAGAAAAACAGAGGTTGAGAGGCTACAACCTTTTCTAACAATTTGGCTAGAAATGGGAGACTGGTACTTAGGCTGATAATTATCAAGATGTGCTGGATATAAAATATGTTTTTTTTAAGAATGCGAGATATCACTGAAGTTTTGAGGTCTGTAGGAAAAGATCCTGAAGGATGGCTTGCATTTATAAGATGACAGGAATAGAAATAACACTTGTTAAGGAAAGGAGTGGAGGTAGTATAAAAGTGACAGGCAGAAGAACTGGATTTATTAAATAACTCATAAAGAAGCACTTACAAAAGTGCTTTGTCATCTACTTATAGAATTTACCATAGCAGGTTACAGTTCAACATACAATTAAACTAGAAAACTGAAATACAGGAATCAATTATGATACACAGTGCAAAATAAACATAACCTCTATATCAGACAACAATAAGTGCAATAATAAACAATTCCAGACAGTAAGTAGTTCAATGATCATTTAAATATTGCACAAATGTTTAAGTCTTCAGTCCATGTTTGAAAACTGCAAGGGACTCTGTGGAAGTTCATTCCATCGTCTATGAGCCAGGACTTCCATAAGACTTAAAGTATGGTGTTTCAAACCAAGTCGTACTTGAGGGTCGAACTACTTGAGGTATGGATTGGGCTTTGACCATTGTCATCATGTAGGGAGGACCTGTTCCATTTTTGGCTTTGTAGGCAAGCATCAGGATTTTAAATCTGATGCAGGCAGCTACTGGAAGCCAGTGAAGAAAACGCAGCAGTGAAGTGACATGGATGAGCTTCAGAAGACTGAAGACTAGCTATGCAGGTCTGATGGCCCATAGAGGAAGACTCTGAGTTGCAGTAGTCTGGCTTTGGGATGATGACATTCCACAAGCACCTTCTTGTGAGAAAAAGTGCTTCTTGTGAAAAAAAGTGCCAAATCCTTCTTATGTTACAAAGGAGAAATTTGTCGGGTTTGAAAAATTAGTTCAGAATGACAACTGGTTGTCCAAAGTTATGCCCAGGTTGCAAGCAGTTTAAGACTGTGATGCCAGGGAGTTCTCAAAAGAAACTGTGAGGTCAGATTGAGGATTGGCCATTCCCAGGATGTACAGAAGCTCAGTTTTGATGGGGTTGAGCTTTAGGTGGTGGGCTGTCATCCATGAAGCAATGTCAGTCAAGTAAGCTGAGATATGGCTAGAAACCTGAGTTTCAGAAGGTGGGAAGGAAAGTATTCATGGGGTGTCATCAGTATAGCAGTGGTAGGAGAAGCCATCAGAAGAAATATCACCAAGAGATATATACAGAGAGTAGGTGGCCTAGCACTGAGCCCTGAGGGACACTAGTGGAGAGTCTACATGGAATGAATGTGGATCTTCTCCATGTTACCTTATAGGACCAGCCCTCCAGAAGAGAGGGGATGGTTTTGAGGTTTACTGTGTCAATGGCTGCTAAGAATCAAGACAGATGACAGTTTGGCAGAATGTTTTTTCTGTCACTGCTATGAGGGCTGTTTCTGTTGAATCTGCCAGTTTGTAGCCAGATTGATTGGGATCATGGAGCTGGTTATGAGTGAGGAAAACATATAATTGATTGTAGACAGCTCGTTCAAGAATTTTTGAGAGGAAAGAGGGAAGTGATACCAATCTGTATTTGCTTATGTTGGAGCTGTCGCAGTAGCTATATGACCAGAGAATAAGGAGTTGTTGATGATGGCAAAGATGAATGTAAGCAGATCTCTTTAAGTCGTCTGATTCACAGAGGAAAGAATGGGATCCAGTGGTCATGTAGGTGGATTGCTGGATGCCAAGAGTTGAAGGATTTTGTCTGATGAGTAAGGAGAAACCGATGGCACAGAGTTGGAAGTAGGGGTATGAATACTGGTGGGAAGAGAGGGAACAAAAGGACTGGCGTATTGAGGCAAACTTCTCCTCAAAGAAGATGATGAAATCCTCAGGAGTAAGAGATGAGTTAGGAGGATGGGGAGGATTAAGAAGAGAAAACAGTACTGAAGAGCTTGCGTGGATCACATGCTGATGATTAAAATTTGCCTCTTTAGTATGATGGCTATTCTTCTAGCGAGAACTTGGAATGGAGAGACTGGCATGAACTGTGGTCTGAATCTGGGTGAGTTTTCCTCCACCACTTGCAGTTCTTTATTCTATCCTGTGGCAATGTAATGCTTCTGTTAGCCAGGGCCCATGTGAGGCAGTGTATAAGGGAAAGTATTAGTGCCTGTATACAGGAAGAGAGAAGAAAGAGAGTCAGGGTAAGGAAGGGTAGACAACACAGTAGAAGCAAGGGGAAAGTGAGTGATGGACAGATTATGACAGATGTGGGAGAGATGTGGATAGAAAGAGTAGGGAAGGAGTGAGGAACAATAATGCTGTGAGAGGTGGAGGGGGGTGCAGTGTCTAGTGCTCATTCGGGGGTCACTGGTTGAGGGTGAGGTCAAATGGCAACAGCAGAGAGATGCAAGAGGAATGTGGTTTATCTCATGAAAGGTTGAAGTCGCCATGGAGAATAAACGGGTTTCCTTCGATGGGGACTCAAGAAGGTGTCAAGCTCATAAATTACGTTATATTGTGAACCTGGACATGTAGTAGATGACAGTGATGTGAAGTTTAGTGGAGAAATATGCTGTAAAAGCATGAAATTCAAAAGAAGAGATTGAAGGAGCAGAGAAGGACAATGGGGTGAAATGTCATTTTCGAGACAACAGTAAACCTGTGTCAGCACCCCTGTATTTCAGAGGAGTTTCATCTGTGTTTTGGTGTTTCCATAGACATGCAGCAATATGAAGGCTAAGCAATATTATAAGCACATACGGTTCTTAACACCAATCAGGCCAAGGACAGTATCAAGCAATATTCATCAAGGTCTATCATCATCAGCAAGGTCCATCACTTAAAATTGTATCAAATGTAGAACAACTGTAAATCTGCCAAGAACTGGCTGTACTCCAAAAGTGACTGTCCAGGCAAGGAAAGACATATTATGTCCACCATGAGACTAACAGCAACTCTAAAACAATTACAGTACTCCATGACAGAGAAGGAAGAACTGGTGCACCAGACAATAACATGCTCAGGCTTGAAACAACTCCTATATTTTAAAAAAATGGTCTAGTGAAATCAAACTAAATATAATGTTTTGGTGGCACAAACCTAAGACTACATGTTACATGATTTCAAAAGGGAAGGACAGTGGTGGCTGTGTCCTGCTTTGGCAGGCCATCCCTTAAGCAGGTAGAACTCAGACAGATGGCAAATTGGTGGAGCAAAGTACAGGAAAAAAAGAGAAACCTGCTGTAATGTGCAGGAGTGCTGGGACTTGGACAAAGACCAGAAACATACAAGAAAAGCCAAAGAACAATGGTTTGGCATGAGTTAGACCTAAATCCAACTGATCATCCGTGGAGTATTTCACAAAAAGTTCACAAAAAGTTCCCATCCACCCTGATACAGCTTAAACAGTTTTGCCAACAATAATGGCCAACATTTCCAGTGCTGGGATGTGCAACTCTGATAGCAATTTAAAGAGTTAAAGATATCATTTCAAATGTGTTTTATAGAAAAAGGACTTTCACTTTTGAAATCGTAGAGGTCCTGTGTTGATGACTGTTAAATATGTTATGATTGCACCTGAAATTCTAAAAATCTAAATAGGTTCTTATATCTCAAAGTACCCAAAATACTGTATCTTCAAAGCTCTGATTATGTGGGGCCCTAATAATAGATTCTGTGATGATATTAGAAGCATGTATTCTTATCCTCAGCATATGGCTGTCCAGCCTCATGGCGTATGTTCCATCCAAAGTTCTTGCTGTGAACATGGAGCAAAAGGTGCTTGCGTTCTGTCTCTCTCTGAAGAAGTGGATTGAGATGAGCGTGAGAATTGAGGGATGTGGTCAGATAGCCCAGGGAGATGTGTAAAAAAAAAAAAAAAAAAGAGAGAGAAACGGCACTTAGACATTCAAGTCCAAGACTTTTTAGTCTGACATCACTTGGAGCTTCTGTACATAAGATTTGCTCATTTAATCTGCAGAAGCTTCTCTGTTTATATTGTGCCAGTCTGTATCTGATATTGAGTAGGGATGACCTTATTAAGGTTCAAGACTTAATCCCTTCCTTTTCAGGTGGCACCACAACCTTTCCTGATTTAAGACCTGTAGGAATGGTCATGTTAGAATGATTTATATGTGTGATTTCAGTCTCTTTTTTTCTCCTTTAAAGTGTTTTTACTTAAGATGGATTAAGCTACATTATGTCACATGTGGCTTGCTGAAGGGTAGATTGGCAATGTTGTGTTCAAGTACAGTGGTTGGCAGGTGCTGTTCTGTGTGTTATAAGGATTAGAATGCTTTGCTGCTTGGGGGTTTGTTCAGATCCATTCTAATAGAACAGAATGGAATGGAATGGAATGTAATAGAATAGAGTCTGTATTGCTACACAATCAAATCTGGTGGAAACTGTCTTGATACAACTTTGCAAGGACTTCAGTTTACTGTGGCACCAGGGTCAAATTTGGTGCACACAGCATGAATTGATTAGCCTAGCCCTTCCTGTCAGGTATCAACAGTTCAGGCTGGTGGAGGTGGAGTAGTGGTGTGGGGAATGTTTTCTTGACACAGCCTGGTTCCTCTGATACTTGTGTACGGATGTTTGGACAGTAGGGCTTTGTGGCTGAACAAGTTCATCACTTCATGGCAGCTGTTTACCCTCTGGCAGAAAGATTCAGCAGGACAATGCACCATGCAAAACAAGGGTCATATAATCATGGATTCGTTCCACTAGCATGAAAACAAATTTCCCTTGCTTCCCTGGCCTTCATAGTCCCCAGATCTTAATCCTATGGAGCATGTCTGGGAGCATTTCTTATGTCAACTTCAGGAAGAAATCCTGTCCATGAACCAAGATTCCTGCACAATGATTTAAGTACCTAGTGGAATCTATGCCTTTCTCTCTGATGAGATGTTCATAATCTCAAATTATGTGAAATAACCTGTTACATTTTTAGCTGCTGTACTTTGCAGCATACTACATAATCAATATGACAGTGAGAAGTTCTTGTGTTTGTGTTTCCTTTCCCCCGCCCCACCCCTTCTCAAAGCATATGACCAAGAACTGACGAATTGCACATTTATAATGGTGCTAGCCTTATCTGTCTATGTGGACATTCAAAAACACTTTACACCTCTACCAATGAGCAAGACAGAGAGGGAAAATAGAGGTTGAAGTAGCTGGAGAACATTTACTTTGTGTGAATATGTTTACAGAACAAGATAAAAAGTAAAGAGATGAGTAGGAAGGAGAGATGTATTCCTCAAAAAAAATGAAGGAATGTGAGGTAGAATAATCTTTATAAAATGCATCGCATGTTTTGCACTACAAGCCAGACATTTTTTGGAATGTTGCTAGAGGAACCCTAAAATGGAGAGATAATCTACATGCCTGGAGGCAGGACTGATAAGGGAGAGTGTTTTTGAGAAGTGGGAAAAAAGATTAGCGTGCTTCATTGTTAATGTAAATTATTTTGGGGGCAATTCCGTCAGTGAGTTATGTTTTCACTTTCTACCCTAAAATGTCCTTTCTGAGAAGACCTTTATTCAGAAGACACAAAGGTGCATTATCTCCTCTGGCATTGGCATAGAAGCGAAAACTCACGGCTCGAGAAATTATAGTATAAGTTTCAAGATAAATGTCATTACTGAATTCATTGGGCCTTATGAAAGAAGCATTTTCATAATGCTATCTTGTATTTCTCTTAATTTAAATCACTTCAAATGATTGTGCTATGTTGTATTACTCATATCTTCAGAAAATTAGATCAGAAAGTTATAGCAACACCTCTATTAGTACCAGAGTGCATGTTTAGAAGAACTGTGAATTTTTGACATTTTAACAGGTCAACATGACACCTTCTAACTTTTGTTGTCCCACCTGTCCAGAAGTACCACCGGCTGGCTGACTGACTGACTGACTGACTGACTGATTGACAGATTGATTGATTGATGTGTGTTAGTTCTTCATATATATCCCTTGGCTATATGTGGCTGTGTTTGGTGTTTGAGAATTATTCTGACTAATTCTCACAGGTGCCTTGAGGACAAGTAGCTTGAAAGAAAATCGATTTTGAGAAAGTGTAGTGTTGCCTCAGAACAAAGACCAAAATGGAGGTGATGGACAACCACGGCGTTGATACACCTCGGTTCCTGCTAATGTCTCCTGCCTTTTCTATTCTCCTGTCTTCTTTCTTTCTTCTTTGGCATGATTTACTTGTTTTCCTTTCTCTGTTCCTTCTCTTGTCTGATTCAGGTGTATGTCTGGTGCTGGGCTGCATGATCTACCCTGATGGCTGGGACTCAGATGAAGTGAAGCGACTGTGTGGGGAGCAGACGGGTAAATACACCCTAGGAGCCTGCTCTGTGCGCTGGGCCTATATCCTGGCCATCATGGGCATCCTGGATGCATTCATCCTCTCGTTCCTGGCTTTTGTGCTGGGCAACAGGCAGGATGGCTTAATGGCTGAGAAACTTCTGGCTGAGAGCAAGGGTAAGAATCCTCCTACATACAAAATTCTACACAAATTCATACACAATATTGTATACAATATTCTAAAAACGAATCGATACTTACTTCATTCACATACAAGCTTCAGCCTTGGCCTTCATCACTGAGGTCTAAATAAAGTGTTTTCATCTGTACTCTGCGTCTCTGGTGTAGACATTAAAGCTCAGAGAGCTAAAAGGCAGACTCTTTGCATTATGTCAGAATGGCCCTCACGACAGTACTACAGTACATGCTTCTCTTTCATACAATGCATTCTTACATTTATCATATATTCTCTTACACATTTAAGTGTCCAAATGTGGGAGAAGGGCTAATGTGGGAAAAACTAATGATGCTAGTGGCTGAACATAACATGACATGTTGTGCGATGTGTAACTTGTACCATCATGAAAACAGAATGGAGTGAAAAGAAAACAACCAGTGGTCTGTGGTCAGTTATCAGAAACCAAGAGAGGTGCAGAATGCCGTCTCAGGATACACTACTCATCAGACATCATCTCACATTGGCTTAGATTGGGTTGTTGACTCAAAAAAGATTAACACTGTTGGTTCATTGACTTCTTTAAAAAAAGGTCTTGCCCTTTAACAGTGAGATTAATGTGCTTCTGCCCTATAACTGCAATCAGAAAGGATCCGCAAAGCTGTTAGAAGGAACAGGAGAGAGCGAATGGAATGAGAGCAGAGAGAATATACCTGCAAGCTTGCTCTAATTATAGCCTGTGGCTATTCACTGAAGTATTAAACTGCTAAAGGCTGTTTATTTATATAGTTGTCACATTTGTGGAGAATAAATAAGACACACATAGCAGGGGGTGTGGGTTAGTAAACACAGAAAAAAAGATATAGCTCTTGGTCCAGTGATAATATAACTGGAAACAGTTAAAGCAGTTAAGACAGATTCTTCACAAAGCAAAGCTGAACAATCAGAATTAGTCCCTAAACATAAAATGAAGTAATGAAAAATATTAAAAATGTGAATTCCTGAAAAATGAATAGGCAAATCATTCTAAGCAATAATCAGTAATTTGCAGATGTGATTACGATGTATTATAAGAATAATGTATATATTCAGACCATTATTACATTACATTTGTAACATTTAGCCTAGAACCTGCATGAGTTAGGCCATTAGCCCTCACTTCTTATAATTCCTACAGGCATGTACCTGCACCCAGATAAGCATAAATGAGTCTGCAGTCAGTTACCATGGATACATATTTGATAACAACAGTAAACACTGTTTAATATTTGACAATTTTGCTTCAAGTGTGATACTGTCAAAGTCAGCAGCTGGAAGGGCTGGAGGCATGGTGTAAATTAGCCAGATTAAGTGTGTGATAGGATATTAACATTAGATGTAGCTTAGCCTTAGTTTACAAGTAGACTGAATAAACAGGCTAAGTCAGCTAGAAACATAACTATTTAAACAAAGGCTCCGAGATGCTAACGTAGTTTTTCCTGCACTTTGACCCTGCTGTACCTCACTCTAACACCAATCATCATGTAGGTTCATGCATTTCGGTGAACCTCCTTTAAGTCCTTTATCTTTTCATCACATGCTTCTTCAGCCCTTTTTTTTTTTGCTGTTTGGATGTTTTCTCTCCATTGCTAACATCGCTAAGCATTAATGGGGCCTTTGTTTTTAACTATCCCTGGGTGGCAGTGCCATTCCCATAATTGGTTGATGGTCATGCACTAAGCATGCAGTGTGCCCAATGCACACATTTTTTTCAGAATCTCGGTTTGGACCTCCTTATGTTTATATAGCATCTTTCTCACATGAAAGAGAAGGCAATACAATCCAAGTTTCAATTTACCATGGTCATTTTATTATCTTTCTTTCACAGAGGGAGGAAATGCCTAAGAATGTAAAAGGTAAGCAGTCAAATTATTTCTTAAAACTGATGTAATACAATGAGTTATCATGCTATATTCTATTACCTGTTTTACAGTGATATATTCAATATATGAATAACAGTAGTCATAACCATAACTAGCAAATGTTTCTTGTCTTGCTTTCTTTCCTCTGTAGGATAGTTTGATGGACTGCACATTGCTTCTCAAGCCATCTTAGCCAACTCTGATGGAGAGAGAAGATCGAATGCCTGCAGACTTATGAGCTGTTTTTCATCACCATGACCATCTGACCATTGCACCTAGAAGACAATGTATCTGTCCATTACAGACCCTTGTTCATCAGTTCCATTAGAACAGGATGTAACTTATGACGCAGACCAGTATGCACACATGCGTACACTACAGCTGTGATCACATTCTGAAGTATGAAAACCCACTCCATGTCTGAATGCAGACAATATACCACACTGGGCACTTCTTGCAGTTACTTGATTACCACCTACTTAGATCATCATGTGAACACTGTGACATCAAAAAGTTACTTCATAAGATTAAACATAAAACAACATTAAAGCCAATGCACACTTTTTCAGTGTTGTTTTTCTTTATGTTTCATATTTTTTTTTGTAGAGAACTTAAGTAGCAACCCTCTAGATTCAAGCTTCTGACAATCCCGATTTAATAAATAATTATCATATTTATCCAATTAGCATTTTAAATGTATTAAAGTGACCCATCTCAGCCAATACTAGCAAGTACTCGCAGGTTTGTGATTTGTGCCCATTATACTTCTGTTGAAGACTATGTACACTATCATATCATTTTGCACATATAAAAGAGAAGAATTGCTTCTTATTAAAAATATACATGGTATATATCATTGCAATCCTATTTCACTGTGAAAAGGAGAATATGTTTTATTGGGGCGGTAGTTGCTCTGAGATCATCCTGTTTATTTTGATAAGTGTGGTGATACTTATGGTGATTACAGTCATAAAAAGGTGCAAGTTATGGCATTTCAGGAAGACTAATTTGTGCCGCACACATCATTACATCCATGAACAAAGAAAGCTTTTTAGATGTAAATATAAGCCATCCAGTTCAAGGGAAAAGTCATGAATGTAGAGTGTCAGCTTTGTGATTGTAGGTACACTAACTGAACAAATGAGTCTTTCCTTTTATGTAAGGAGGATTAACAGACAAACTGAAAATCCTTTTATCTGTTATTGTTGGGCAAGCGCTGATACACCACTGTACATAAATCATAGATATGCTCAACAGTATTATTCTTATTAGAGGAAAGAAAAGGTCATGCAGCTCAATAAAGGTTTTCACTCTGTATTCTCATTCAAACTGGCCTCCATCGTCTTTTTGTGTGAGTGTGTGAGTCTGTGTGAGTGGGTATCCACAATGATCATATATATAGCAGCTTTAACATATGAATCACTTTCTTTTTTTGGTCCAGCAACCTGGAGTACAAATGAAATCAAAATCTATGCACTTCCGAGTGTCAAATAAAATATATGGGTTGGTTTCCATGACCTGGGCCAAATAATGGCAAATCACATTTGGAACATGTTTTAAATCTAGACAAATATGTTAAACTATGTCTGAGAAACTGACCCTGAACGTATACCAATTTAGTCAATAGAAGCCTAACCAAGTGTTTTAAAGATACAAAATGTCCAGTACACTGGACGTTTGGAAATGAGGATAAAGGATTCATTAACTGAACACAAAAACAACCACTTGATTCAGAAACATTACAATCCATGAGCATAAATCAGACCCCCCAACCCAACCATGTTAGAACAAAAAAGAACATTCCCACAAACTTGTAATCAATAAAATTGTCCAAAATGTCTCTGAACCTTTAAGATTTCCCTTCACTGGAACTTAGCCAACCCATGAAGAACAATCCCACAGCATTATCCCTCTTCCACCGAACCTTATAACTGGCACAATGCGGTCAAGCAAGTAATGTTCTGGTATTCATCAAACTTGTCCAGACTAGGGGTGTGCGATATATATCGTCCACGATAATATCTTAATAGCTGTGTTAACGATGTGCGAGCTGACGTTATCGAGTATGCTAATCACTGAGGAAAAAAACAACAAATCAAAGCGCATTGTCTCCACGCGTCTAGCTTTAGTATAGGTGGCTGCGCGTGCGCATTGAGAGTGCCTGTGCCTGTGTGTACTAGTATAGGCTAAAGCTAGCGTTAGTATAGCAGCTAAAACAAGGCTGAAAATGAGCGAGCACACTGCACCAGAGGAAGACGTTCAGACACCGCCAGCCTCTCAGTCTACTGCCTTGGATTTAATTCCCAGACGAGGTTCGTCTTCACTCGCGTGGAGGTGGTTTGGGTTTGAAAGGGCGGACATTACTCAAAAGACGGCAATATGTAAGCTCTGTAAGAAAGCGGTTGCTATTAAAGATAGCTCGACAACTAACCTGTTCCATCACCTCCGTGTAAACCATCGCACAGAGTATGAGGAGGAATATGAAAAACTTCGGGAGCCTGCTGTCCAAGACAAACCTACACCACCTAAGGTATCCAAAGCACAAACTCAGCTAACTTTAGCGGAATCACTCACTAAAAAAGTGCCCTACGACAAAAAAGGCAGCAGATGGCAAGAGATAACAAATGCAGTCACCAGTTACATCGCTAAAGACATGGTCCCCGTTCAAGTTGTTGAGAGAGATGGCTTCAAACAACTATTAAACACTCTAGACCCAAGATATAAACTGCCTGGTCGAAAATATTTCAGTCAAACTGCTCTGCCTAAGCTGTATGAATCATGTCGCCAAACTCGAGCATAAGCTAAAAGACGTTGTACATCTTGCCACCACGTAAGATTTATGGTCAAGCAGAACGTCGGAGCCATACCTCTCTGTGACCGCGCACTTCATTGACGAATCTTGGCAACTGCAATTAGTTATTCATTCATTTGAACATGCTGTAGTCTCCTTTTTTTTACATTTTGCAATATTCAAACAAACTCGAAGTGGGTAATTTGTTTACAAATAATTTATTTTTGCGCAGTATTTGAATCAGAATGTGTGTATTTGGTGACTTGTATGTTTTATTTTTGTTTTCATACGTATGCTGCAGAAATCAGCAAACCGCAATGTTTATCAAGATTTAAATAGCCACTTTCTGTATATTTATATTGAAAATGTGTTGATTGTAAATTGTGTTTAAAATAATCTCATTGATTTGTTGTTGATCTTTGTGTACATTTTTGCAAAGAAAACCAGGTAGGCCACATGCCTTGCTTTTATACTTGCACTGACACTGTTAATTTAAATGTTTTTCATTGTTATTTGTTTCAAGTAAATAAAGTGCCTTAAAATTGTTTCCATTAATATAATGTGTATGCAATTATTTTAATATCATTTAAGTCAAGTCAAGTTAGTACAATATAAGACTTTTACAAACATTTATAAATAATGCAAAATATCGTTTAATATCGGTATCGGCAAAATTACAGAAAATATCGATATCGAGTTTTTTTCCAATATCGCACACCCCTAGTCCAGACTTGTCCATCAAGGTACTACCAGGTAGATAAGTGTGATTCATCACTCCACAAAACACATTTCCAACGCTACACCGAGTCCAGTGGCAGTGCGCTGTATTCCACCTGATGCTTGGCATTGTGTTTGATGACGTAAGGCTTGCATGCAGTCGCCTGGCCATGAAAACCCATGCCATGAAGCTCCCAGTGCATGGAGTTTGTGCTGATGTTACTGCCACTGCCACAGAAGGTTTGGAACTCTGGAGTTCCTGAGGCAGAAGAGTGTTGGTGACTTCTACGCACTATGCTCCCCTGTGCTCGGCAAACCCCCCTCTGTAACTTTACATGGTCTTGCCACATCTCGCTGAGATGCCATGGTTCCTAAATGCTTTTGAATAGTCCCACTACTGAATGGACAGTGGCATCCTATTATAGTACCATAATAGATTCAGTGAGCTTGTTAGTACAACCCATTCTTTTACAAATGATTGTAAAGGCAGAGTGCATGACTAACTGCTTGATTTTATACCAATGTGGCAACAGCAGAATGAAACACCTGAATTCAATAATTAAGTGGTGTGTCCCAATTCTTTTGTCTGTATAATGTAACTTCTGAATAAGTTAACAGTGCTATCTGAAAATCTGACAGTAGGTTCTTATGTAAGATTCACAGAATGAATGAATCTTGAATGAATCTTGTCTTAGTTTGAAAAGGTAAACTTTCTTAACTCTGTGGGTGGTTATCCACCCCAAAGACATAGTCTTCTGTCATATGTAACCTTCTAAGAAACCTATTGCCAACAGCAGCAAGACACAAGCAGTGTTCCTCCTTTTCAGCATGAAACACACTTGCGTTCATGTGCCTGCATACATGGGTCTTCCAAATTGACCAAGATTATCAATCTGAGAGACTGACAGAGCCTCTAGAATTACCAGTGCTGGACAGTAATGAAGTACACGTATTTTCCTACTGTACTTAAGTAAAATCACAAAATATGTATATTTAGAGATATTTGCTCATAGAAATTAGTATTTCTACTTTTTGTATGCTTTCAATCCACTACAATTCACATGAAAAAAAGATAAATAATCTCTCACTTTCCTCTTTTTTAACAGTCATCAAATTTGACAAAACATGATGACATAAGATACAACTCTGGCTATCTGATTTCATTTAAAGAATAGGAAAGCCAATGAACTGAAGCCTATGATTCCTAGGCATGCTAGTTTATTATTTGTTTCTTTTCTGAATGCATAGGGTCATGTGTCCTTTCTTAAAATGCATAAAAAACTTCATACTTTGAAGACATGCAAATAAAAATTATTTAAATGTCCTTCAGAATTTATAATCCGTACATTTTAAGATATCAGCAATTTGTTAGTAGGCCATGTTTTCCACATTTTTGCTGAAAAGAACTGGAGCAATCTGGCAACCCTGTGTCTATGTAATATTAAATTGGCAGACCTAAATTAAGTAAATTCATTATATGGGGTCTGGAAATGCTTTTGGACATCTTCATTTGATGCCGTGATAAAAAATCATTTTTGCACTCTGTCAAAATGTATTAAATTGTTCAGATTTTTGATACTTAGTCTAACAATGATCTCAATGTCAGCAAAAAAAAATATTCACAATATTCAGATATGGGTACATTGGTAGGTCTGCAAAAAACATGTCAAAGGAGTCAAGGAAATAAAATCTGTTGCAGAAACATCTGTCTTTAAGCCATTGATTCTACTCAAGAAAAAATCTACTGTAGTCTTTAGTCCACACTTTTTCTGTCCCAGCTCAGACAATTGCCTGGTACTGTTTTACTACTCTGTAGATAAAACAAGAATATGACTGTCCAAGTTCCCTGACGACTGAATTGGGAAATCACTGTACTAAAATATTTGACATCCCTGAGGTAGGTAATAAGTCTGAGACTAAGATCTTGGAACCTATACCATTACAATCCTTCAATAGTCCTTTAGAACTTCAGACTCTCCAAGTAGTGTCATTAGTGCCTGTGTGAAGAGCAATGCAATATACTTCTTTACAAGCAAAGCAAACCGCACGTTTATAGACTGAGGGGGGGAACATGGCACCTTACAAGTTAAGAAAGGTTTACTTGTTCATGTAATGCTCATGACCATCACTCAGCCTTGATATGGTAGTACTACTCTCCCGACCAGAGCACCAGGTCACTGCAAATGCTTCAGTTGCACATCTTGGCACTATGTAGGTAGCAAGTCTTTAAACACTCTCTCCTCTACCTGTAACGTGATACAGTTTTAGTTTTTAAATCATATCATTAAAGTACTGGGGACATCCTATAGACAATGATACCAATTGTTGACGTTGTTCTTAAAATTTTGTTTTAATGACTTCCAGGTTCCTGACTTCCCCAAACAAATTACACAGCCTTTTACAAATTCAGCAGACTATGTTTTGTCAGCGTTGGCTATATTTGCCGATCACTGTTAAATTAATAGCAGTCTACTATTTAATCTTTAATCAGTTAGAAAAACTGTCAGCACTTGACAGCCCGTACGTGCTCGAGTTTACACTTCAGGGAGTTTATTTTCTTTCTTTTTTGAACTCATTTTTGTCGTGCTCATCAACAACTTACCGCTGGGCGTCATCACTTGACCTCGGCAGGAGATGTAAACGCCACGTACCTTTTGTTGCAACGTAACTTGACACGGTACCGCGGAAAGACGGACAGGCGAACTATCCAATGGCATATAAACGCGCAGATCACAAACGAGTAAGCAAGGCGACGTATCCAGTCGAGTCCTAATCATGTGTACAGATTTGTAGGCGGAATTGGTAACGAAAGAACGAGAGTTTCATTCGGGGAAGTTGCAAATGTACAGTCAAACGTGAGCCTAATCTCTAACGAAGGCGGAGACAGCGATTGGACACCACACAACCGCCGCACAGCGTTGCCGAGGGTAGGTGTTCACTTGCTGCTCCATAACAAACGTGTGCCAAATTACTATGAATTTTAACACAATGTTATTAAATGCGGATATCCTTCCCAGTGATGTTTATTTTAAAGCCGGATTCCTGATTGTTTTTATTTTATTTTCATGAAATGCTTAGTTAAATATTGACCATATGGAGATTGGAATGCTGGGCTCAGCACAGTCCGAGACCGTTAAAACTGGACTACAACCGTAAAGGATAAATCCATCCAATCAGTAGATATAACTGGACGGACGTTATGTGTAAACTCATGTGTAAAATCGTAATGTTGTTAGAGAAGGGTTCTATGCATACCCAATGTAAACTCCCACTGGCTATCCTGAGCCACAATGTTGTACAGGTGGTTTGCTAAGCGTTGACATGTAAAGCCTCTAAAATTGGGGCAATGTTATTACAGTAGACTTTTCTGTGCCCTGGCTAGTCTACAGCATCTGTCTGCCACTTATCTTTGTTTTGCCTCAGCAAACCTTGTTAGTCAGTGTCTCCCAGAGGAGGTGTGGTTCCCTTTGAGTCTCTACTCCAAGGTTTCAGAGCTTTTTGCTGCCACCGTGACCCATAGCATAGTCTGTTCTTAAAAACAAAAACAAAATAAACTGAACTGAATTAAATTAAATTGATGTAGATGATGCAATTGAAAACCCCCATCTAAACTAATATTGTTACTGCTGTCATGAGCAAGGACATCAAGTATCATTTGTGATAAACAGTCCATAAATTTGTGTGCGCAGATGTCGAGAAGGACAAGTATCACAGTGTACTGTTGGGCGTTCTGTATGTGGATTTGTTTGGAAGCAGTGCCCATTGCTGTGGACCAGACCAAAGTCAGTCCACCAGCAGAGGATGTGGAACCACCCCAAAGTGTAGTAAGTAAAGTCAAAGATTATAATTGTAATGTCTAGACTGCAGTCTGTTGCATACAATGACTGTGTAAGAGTATGAACTAATACACACAAAGATTAGGTTCCATGTTTGTCTTTGTGGTTGTTTAGACAGTATACATCTATCACTGTATGTGAGAAATTTGATCAACAGTTTTAGAAGTTTAGTTAGTTTTGTTTGCAGTCTGTCAAATCTCTTGCATTCTTAACCAAAAAAAGGCCGGCGTTTCTGCTGCATAAAAACATCATGTTTAATCTACATTCAATTAGGACACTGGGTTGCACTATGACCGCTATCTCAGAGAAGTTGTCGATTTCCTAGAGAAGGACCCACATTTCAGAGAAAAACTCCATAACACAGACATGGAGGATATCAAGGTAGTACGACACCTGATTCCCGATTCTGTTCATCTGAAGCCAAACTGGACCTCACAAGAGCCCTTTTGTTGAGCTCTTATTCACGTTTCTCTAAAACAGCAGGGGAAGCTTGCTAAAGAGCTGGATTTCGTCAGCCATCACGTGAGAACCAAACTGGACGAACTGAAGAGGCAGGAGGTGAACCGACTGCGCATGTTGATAAAAGCTAAACAAGACATCGAAGGGGGAAGAGGTATCCACATGAAATCAGAATAAACCCTTTCCGCTTCCACGTCCACATTGTGCATTCACACAATACATAAAGGATAGCTCTGCAATGTTCAGCCTATTATTAAAGTAGGTGTTTCCCATTGTTTGTAGTCATACACAGCACAACCTGCCTGATAGCTTTCACACTGAGAAACTAACTTTAGCTTTGAGAAACTAACTTTAGCTTTGAGAAACGACGCCTCTGAAACTCCAGCCCAGGTTCAAACACAATCCTGTGTGCCGATCATTTAAGCATCAAAAATCTCTACTGAAGCTTACTGTATAGTTGATAAATGTCTGTGTATTTTATGTTTATTCAAAACATTTTGAACAACAAAATATAACAGTAATATGACATATTTAACTTAAAATTTCTATGGAGCATGACATATTTTTGAATTCATTGATACATAAACTGAGTTTCTTGCGCTTAAATCCACCGAGAACCTGCAGAACGTTTTGCCAACAGGAGGTATGGTTGTATGCCACAGAATCCCTCCAGAATTAACGTGTCAGGCGAAGCCCCCAGATCCATACCCCTACGGTAAATCCCTCATGCGCCTTTAGAGTAGGGAGTAAATGTTGCGGCTTTTGTCGAAGCTCTTCTGAGGCAT
Source organism: Brachyhypopomus occidentalis (assembly GCA_020368025.1). Lineage (NCBI taxonomy): Eukaryota > Metazoa > Chordata > Actinopteri > Gymnotiformes > Hypopomidae > Brachyhypopomus > Brachyhypopomus occidentalis. Next base: position 4,444,843 of record JAGXOD010001351.1, on the reverse strand, counting down.
AAAGCAGGATAGGTTATTGCTTTAATGCTGAAGAGAGAGTGCACAGAGCCTCAAACAGGTCTCCCTGGTGACAAAGGCCTCAGCATAAAGAGATAACTCACTAGCAAGACAGGCTGGGGGCATGCTCAACCTTGGAGAGTAAAAAGGTAAGCTTAAAAAAAGCGACCAGACGTAATGCCCAATATTAGCTTGCTGTGCTGCAAATATCAAACTGAATGCTATTAAACAAACAAGTCATCATTAATTAATCATTATCTAGGATACATCATACAATCATACAAGCCTATATTTTGCTTAGAATTCATCACTGTGTAGGCGGTGGGATAAAATTTAGTGTAGACTAATGCACTGCTCAAAAGAAACTGAGAGTAGTAGAGGCCACCTTTACACTTTAACATTGCTGTTAAAGTGTAACATTCAAAAACTGCAGTCCTGGACTACTGCTAATGGCTAGTGGTAGCTGATGTCATGATCTGACTGATGGTGGTTTTATTACAGGCTATTTCACCAACAGACCACATTCTAATCTCTTTGAGGCTGTTAGCCATCATGTATCCTACAGTTAATTCTTTAAATAAGTGTTAAGAAAGCTGTACATGTTCTTGTACTGCACATGACCACTAGCCTTAGTTATATGGTTATTAAATCATATTATTAAAACTATTGGAGATTCTATAGTACATAGGAGTTGTTACAACCAAAACTGCTTGCTAGCTGGAAATGAGGCAATAGGTAATGGTGACAGTTAACGCTAATGTTGATGTGAAATTTCCCCTATGAGTTTGTAATGTCTGTCATTTGTTTCATCAGTCTTAACAGCAACAGCATGCATTGTTTGCAAATATCAGCCATAAGAGTTTGTCACATATGTATTCAGCTATGCCTTCTCCGTCAGAATGTATTCTGCTATGCCTTGTCCAGTAACACCCCCATTCCTTCATACCTATCTAGGTTTAAAAATAGACCATCAGGCCCTACTGAAACAGTTTGAGCATCTGAACCACATGAACCCTCATACATTTGAGGTGGATGATTTGGATCGGCTCATTAAATCGGTAGGTAGACCACTGCGTAAAGGGAACTACTCACGCACGGAGTAGTTGTGTGTGTGTGTGTGTGAGTGAGAATACCTTTATTCAGACCACTGAGTAAAGAGATCTCTTCCTTGCTGTGGTGTCAAAACAAAATTAGCCTTCTACTGAGAAAAATGTAATCTTCGGCCGTATCTGTTGATGCATTGCTTAGAAATCGCCAGTTTAGGTTGTGCTTAAAGTCAATGTGCCTTGTCTCCTTGGGTAACCGAAGGCCACCCATGACCTGGAGAATTACGATAAGGAGCGGCATGATGAGTTTAAGAGGTATGAGATGATGAAGGAACATGATCGACGAGAGCGTCTGAAGACCATGGATGAGGAGACACGTAAGAAAGAGGAAGAACACTATGAAGAGATGAAGAGGAAGCATGCAGAACATCCCAAAATCAACCACCCAGTAGGTCTAGAACATTCTCAATGAACCACGATATAGATTCTGTCTATATAGTCTCTAAATCTAAATGCAAAGTGACCCTGTTGTCTGGAGAGTGCAAACACTGAACACGTGGTGTCAAATTATATATATAAAATAATTTGTTTTTATGGACGTTTTCCTTATAAAAAGACAACAAACTACATAGTAACTACATCACTATTTTGGTCACAGTATCTTTAAAAGACCAAGATTGTTTAAACATGTAAATTTGTGAGTCCTATTAAGTTTGACAAAGCATGACATTTATCACTATATGCATTTGTAGGGTAGTCAAGACCAATTAAAAGAGGTCTGGGAAGAGGCAGATGGTTTGGACCCTAATGATTTTGACCCAAAAACATTCTTCAGTCTCCATGGTGAGTGCAGAGAAATGTTCTGCTTACAGATGCTGTAAAGCAAACCTGTAGCACTACTGCCTTCTGTTTGCTTCCACAGACACTAATGGAGATGGCTTCTTTGATGAACAGGAGTTAGAGGCACTATTCACCAAAGAGGTTAGCATTTAAAGTCTTTCTATCATTTAACTACAATTTGAGAATGACTTAACAAAACAGAGAATGTTAAATCAGTCCCTGCCCCCACTGATTTCAGCTAGAGAAGATCTATGACCCCAGACAAGAAGAAGATGACATGGTGGAGATGGAAGAAGAAAGACTACGGATGAGGGAACATGTCATGAATGAGGTGAACTCAGCTTGAAAGCAGTAGAGATAGAAATATTTATAATGTTTTGTATTTAAGACTAAAGTAAGAGAGAATTCTTACTCTTCAGGTTGACACTAACAAGGACAGGCTGGTTTCACTACATGAGTTTATGACAGCCACAAAGAGGAAAGAGTTTCTAGAGCCTGATGCATGGGATGTAAGTTTTTCTTTTTTTTCCCTCTTTGTGGTATAATCAGTTTAGGCACATCGTTTTTCATGTTGTCTCAGTACTTACTGAGAACGATCATGAAAACCAAGGCTTAAGCATTTACTTTTTGTCCACCTATGTAGACCTCAGGCCAGTGATAACCTTCAGTTTTAAAATAAAAGAAGAAACACACTGAGGTTTAACTTTTTCATTAAATGGCCCCTTTGTGTTTTAAGTTAATTTGTTGTGTTCTTTCTTCTCCAGACTCTGGAGCAGAATCCTATCTACACCGATGAGGAAATGAGAGAATTTGAGCAGCACCTAACGCGTGAAGAGAACAACCTGATCCAGAAGACCGCCGACCTCCAGAAACAGAGAGAAGATCTGGAAAGACAGCAGCAGCACCTCAATGCTCAAAAACTGGAGCTGCAACAGGTAGGACTGAAGAAGCAGGAGAGAGAAATCAGAACAAGCTCAAGAACAAACTGTGAGGGGCTTACACTGCTGCCCAGGAGAGAAAAAGCAGGAACGAGTGCTTAATGTGGTCTGTAGCGTGCATTTAATTCCATTCCTGTGCAGTGCTTTACTGAAGTAGAAGGAACTTCATTAAGCACAACCCTTAATAACCCTTAACCCTCCACTCTTTAGGCAGTGGAGCACATGGAACGGTTGAAATCTCAGCAAATACAACTTCCACCTGAGGCCAAAGGTAAGGGCTGCTGTGGGAGCGCATTGTGTGTACAGAACTGAAGTCTTCAGAAGTTCCCACATTAACTTAGTAGGTCTTGGAAGTGGCAGATTATGGGTTTTCAAGGACAATTAAAACTAATTTAATTCACCCCATGTTTTGCTGTTTTGCCATAGGAAGCTCAGTTCCTGCAGCACATCTAGAAGAATCTGTGGGAGAGCTACCAGGAAACAGTCAGCCTCTGCCTCCCGCATACAAACAAGACCTTCCTACACACTCTTAACACCTCCGACAGGTTCATTCCGTAGTGCTTGTACCGTTTAACTGTGTTGTATATCTGTAATTGCTTTGAAATATTCAGTCCAACCAAAGGTAATTACCCGTCAAATAATTCTTGGACATGTTTTAAAAACTCTTCAGCCCTCAAAGACAACATTCCACAAATTAAGATTATACTAGCATAGCATGCATTATATTTCACGGAAAGATAGCTGCATAGCGAGACATCTTTGTCCTGTTTCTTTCACCCAAGATCAGGACGTTCTATTCTATTCATATTCAGCACAGGAAACGGGGCAGAGCACATACTATCTGCCTGCTCCTGTGCCAGTGTGCCCAGAGTGTCTCGCTGAACATCCCACTTCCATTTTTGCTTATACATTTCAAAGCATGAGCAAACTCGCAGCACATTTTATTTGAACTGCCGACAGGGATCATTTAAGTTATAAATGCTACTGTCCGTTCATACAGCATTCCGTATATCTACCCATATGTTCAGCACTTGTTTTGAACTACAACTGCATACACTTCATATCCACTTTTTTTTAACATAAGGTAAAAGCCTTTAGACTGAATAAGCAACAGAATGGAGTAGCACTTCACTATAGCACTGATCACAAGCTCAATTTATGAATGTCATTCAAATGCAACATGTGTAATTCCAGACCTCTTGGATCATCATGTCTTTGTAGTAAATCACATATACATATGTGTGTGTGTGTGTGTATGTGGGTTATCCATTTGCACTATGGATTCATTGCCAGTCACTGTACAAAATTTATGAAAGTTTCTTTTAGATTCTGTTCTAATTGTTTTCATGCTGTTATGTTCTACATTCAATCAATAAATTATTTCAGCTTCAACTATTTGTTTTGATTCACCTAACTGCATAATTTGCAATTTTAGTAATTTGTAAAGTTCATTTGCAGCCCAAAGTCACCTGACATATCTATTTTCTGACGTACGAGTCCTTGAATCTTGCCATGAGGTAATCTCCTGCATTCACTGCAGGGTACTTGTCTGACCCATCACAACAAGTGACGATGGCGTCATCATCCGGCTGGACAAAGAAGGCCAATGACTGACGTGTGCTTGAGTCACCCGGAGGGGGCAGCAAAACCCTATGGACCTGAGGGGAATCACGTGCCAAAAATGTCAAGTTAAATATGACATGTATTGTTTGCTTTAAGGTTAAAATTAAGGTTAGCCATTTCTGCTATTACAATATGATTTGGTAGCAACTGGGATATTTACAGCAGAGACAAACACATCACTGGTCCATCTTTGCATAAGGTCTGCAATGTTGATCAAAACTGTTCCTGGAATGCTTGGGGCTGAGATATATTCCCCTTTACGACTCAGGACCTAGTGGGGCACATGAGATTAATCTATTTTACTATGGAAGTCATATAAATGTAGACAGAAGTATAAATCAGAATTTCAGTTGTTAGCATTTAAATAGTAAAAGGCGCAAAAAGTAATTTTTCAGCGATTGTTCTTCACATTATTAAACTGCCATTATACTGACACCTAGTGGCCTGCGTCAGAGATACATCCGAGATTATGAATCAAATATGTTTTAATAACGGCCACGCCACGCATTGGGGGAGTGTAAACTTATCCGTTTTAGATCTACAAAGCAATTTTCTTCATATTTAGCTCAACTCACAGAAATGTAAAAATAAACAATCACTTTCAGAAATATTGTTTGTTACTTTTTGGTGATAAAATTATTGCTCCTTTGCTTAGTTCTATAACGCTCTTGTCTCACCTGCAAGCCGCCTTCGTGGCATTGAAAGACAAGAGTGATACTTCCATAGTCTGAGTGCTCTCCACAACGGATCTGTCCTTCCTTAACATGCTCATTCTTCACTGGAGGATAATACAGGGCACGTAGTGTACTGCCGTTTGTGTCACCTTAACATCAACAGAACCACTTTTTAGCACATTTTTTCCAACTGTACTTGACTACATAAGGTTGAGAGAGATAGAATATCAGAAATAAATAAATAAATAAAAACAAATTAGTAAATAAAGAAATAACTGAATGCAGAGCGTCATCTTACTTCCGATGCATTCGTGTTCCTTAAGAAACACGTTGGACTCCAGAGCAAGACTGAGTGCCATCACCCTGAGCACCCGGAGAGAAAGCTCCTTACAGCGCAGGAAGAAAGACACGTGGATGTCACGAAAACCATCAACACCATCTGATGGCCATTCCTAGTTAAAACAAAACAAAAAAGTTGATTTAGGCCTAATTGTGGAGAAAGCAGATAGTCGTTGCAATGCTGTTGGGAGGTGATTACAATATCCGTGCGCAAAGATGAGGTGTTAAAGGCCTCCTTCAAGTCACCGGGACGGCGAGGATTCAAACTAGAAAACAATGAAACGCTAGGGTGATTGACTTAGTTAAATATGCATTTATAAATGTTTAAAAAACATACAATTCCAAACAAACAATTGAGCAGGTGGTCGTTACCCAATTACCATTCTGCCTCTGCTGAGATCCAGCCATGATTTCCATGAATAGCGCAACTGCCCCGTTTAAACGCGCTTTTCTTTTCTTCGGGGAGCAGGAAGAACTTCTTAGAAACGCCCAAGATTTCATTCACCTATGTAATCCATATGATTTGTGCTGGCATGCTCAGAAGCTCAGAGACAGTGCAATAATTTATACTAAGAATAACATTTTTAACATTGTTAACATGGAGAAAACAAAGGTCGGTTGGTCAAAGTACGCCTCAAGAGAAACATACCTCTTTCTGGTCGATTCCAGTATTCTTTAGATAAACAAACCCCACTTCGCAGAAAGCCTTTTTCAGTTCTTCACCTAACTCTCGCAGATTCTCATCAGTCACATCACCTATATCAAGTCTATATGAATCAAAATCAACAACAGGTATAATATCCATTCTGAATTAGCTTGGATCACCAAGAGGTGAAGCTGTCAGGTTGGAGGTATTAAGAGTAGATCGAAAAGATATGGATTCAGAAAGATCAAATCAGAGGAGAGCGGAAGGCGGGATCAACTGCTTAAGGTACCTTTACGAGTCAGCTTGAGTGAAGTGAGCCTTTTATTTTATTACGCCAACTACTTAATTTAGTTAATAGAAAAAAAAACTATTATAATAACACTAAAGTGCAACTTAAATAGCAATAAAAACAATTGAACAATATAAAATAAACTTACAGAAGAAAATTAAAACACTAGAGTGCAATATTTCAAAACATTACATTAGATGTTTTTACCTGGGCTTTAAAAGTTCAAATTATAAATGCTACATGCTGGTTGTATCCATGTATATAACACAGCCCTAGTGTTTATATTCTTATAAAACACCAAAGTAGTCTGGGCTTAATCCATTCAGTGATTTGTGAAAGCATGTTTATTCACTCTCTGCAGAATGTATTACACTGTCGCAATCATTTACAAAGTCACTGGAAAGTTAATCCTCTCAGTTTCACTTTCTTCAATCTGCAAAATATCCACAAATAATCTTACCATTTTATCCATACTTGATAGGTAGACCAAATCAAGTGGCTTTACTTGTTTTATTATTTCCATTAATATTAATGATACAACTTGGTACAAAAAAAAAAGTTCAAAGCCTTTTTTCTTTTACAATAGTTATGCCTTCTTTCCAAATTTGCCCTTTTTCTCCTTATGCTTCTTCAGCTTCTTGCCTTGCTGTTGCTCAGTCTTGTTTACACCCTCCCATTTTCTTTTCTTGTCACTAAAACGTGCAATACAAAAAAAGACAAGCACAAACCGTCTTGACACACATATCCAACACTGCTGTTACCAACACATACGTGGCCTTGCCAGGACACCACTGAGCGTGTTTGGAGATCACTCTCTTACCTCTTTATGCTCACAATAGCTGTGTGAGCTCCCTTCTTCAGCACCTGGTCCCATTCCTCATCATTTCCTCGGATCATGTACCTGTACAGAGCAACGGTTATAACAAACCCAACTCAACAGTCGCCATTGCTTATGCCATTTCATTTCAGCCTCATTTTGCGCTTGCGAAAGCCAGGTGAATAACTTGGGACTAGAACAACTGTACTGTGAGAGGGATTATGTCATCACCACTACAAGAAGATCTGGCAATTGTATAACCTGTCTGTGTCCTAGGACAACAGCTCTGGGAGCCTAAAATAAATCCTAAACACTTATATGTTGTTCTCTCTGCTGTTTGGCCTGAAAATGGGAACAGGACTCGGCTATAGCAATTTTGAGAAGGCCCAGGTTACTGAAGGTGAAAAACTCATAGGATGGATAAATCTTGGCTAGAATCTTGGCTAAACTCGTCCTGTAGGAACAATAAGGTAAAACACAGTATGCGTCCACTGGTTTTAGCACATACTGGGAGAGATCCATGTCCTTAATCTTATCCATGTCCTTTTTGTGTTTCTCTTTGAATTCTTCAGCTGCCTCATCCTGACGGTAAAGAAAGCAAAATATTAATACCAACTTAGTTACTCAGGCTTAAAACCAATTACTATTTCATGGTTTCCAAATTCAACACTAGAGAAGTAGATTTTTCTCCTGGATCATTTATTTTCCAAAATGTCAAGAGTTGTTTCTGAAGCCCCATAAGAGATCCATACCAGATCTTCGTGCAGTGACCGAGCTGTTGGTTCCATGGTAATGTCTTTAAAAGCAGCCATGTCTGATTCAATGGCCTTCTCCTGGAGACTGTTGAAGAACTGCAGAAAACAGGACACCAAAGAACCAAATTATCTGTCTGAATGTCAGAACAAGTTGTAGAAATTCACTAATCAACCAAAGCCCTCATCCCCTTTGCTTAATCCAACCTTGAAAATCAAAACTGAAGCTGAATACGATGAGCCTATAACTGGAACAAGGAAACTGCAGATAGCACTTGTTGTCTTTGTACTTTACATTGTATGTTTATTTGTGTATTTTTATTTGCACTTCTAGGTTTTAATTTCGGTTGTTTGAGATTGAGCCTTCATTTGCAATACTAGTTAATGGCATTGATTCCAAGAGTTGAGTAGTACTCTGGTTCAAAGGTATGTTAAATCCTGACCCATCTACGGTACTAGGATGAATTCTGTGAGCAGATGGCACTTTGTCGCTCTGGATAAGAGCGTCTGCTAAATACCCAAAATGTAAATATAACTGTGAACTGAAAAATAATAACCTCGACTCTCCTACTTACAGTCTCTTTGCTTAACTATTTGCATAGTAGTATGCTTGGATTTGTCAAGGTGTACACATTCATACAAAATTGTTCTTGTAGGACATCATGAGGGCAGCATTAGCAAAATACACCTTCCAAATCTCTCCTCTAGCCTGAAGCGTTAAGCTGTTTCTTTTTTACTAGCCCCCGCAGTTCGCCTAGCTAGAGCACTTTATTTATCCCAACAGGAAAATGTGACGGACAGGACCTCCTTCTCCTGTTGTTTTGGTAGATTTTGATCTCACCTGTACCACCTTGCGGACGAGCCGGTTGAACAGGCCCATGAGCTGCGAACCGGGCAGCTCAATTTCCTTTTCCAGGTCATCTACAGATTTGTGCTGCAGCCCAAGTCCCAAAAGCAAAGCCTACAACAAACAGGAAGGACGAGCCAAACCTCAGAAGCCTGTCCAGAAAAAACACACCGGCAGAAAAATCACAGGCACACACACTCACAGACTGAGCGGCAGACAGTGAGATGGCGCCCAGCTGCTTGAGGAAGAACATTCGGGCCACGGCAGGGACCATGTCCATGATGAGGTGGTAGTCCACCATGTTCCTGGAGTACATCTCCAAACGTTTCAGGTCGTATGGGGTGAACTGGGCAGCTAAGTCTGAACTGGAGAGCACTGAGGGGAGAATGAATCAGAGTTTCCTCAAGGGCCCAAACACCTTTAAATAAATGAAGGGAGGCACATGGTTCCGTACGTGTTGGGCTGTCGTCCGTGACAGTCCTGTTCTGCAGGATGTTCAGCGCCAACGTTGGGCTAAAGCTGCTGAACTGGTAGGAGAGCAGAGAGAGGAACCTCCGCCGGAAATCTGCAGAAAAGTATAAGGTCATATACCTTTGTTCCCCCCCCCAAACACATCTTAGACTATAACACACCAATGTTCCATGGAAATACATCCCTACATGCAAATACATGTAAAGTTGCGACTACCAACATAAAGTCTAATTTCAAATGTCCTTGTCAGATTCCATATATTACAACTTTCATCTTTTTGGGGTGCATATATTGATGACTGGATCTGGACTATGTTATGGGTCTGCCTTTAGACTAGTCCAATATCATAATGGCATAAAAAGGGATAAGAGAAAAAAATGTTTAAGGAAGACATCTTTACAGAGGAAGGCAGCTGGGAATGCTGCTGTAGATGTAAATGTGCCATATTTGTCAATTGTGATTTTCACCCCAATCGAAATTTGTCCTCCACATTTACCCATCTGTGCAGTGATAACACACACACACACACACACACAGTGACACACACACACACACACACACACACACACACACACTAGTGATTACTGTGGTGCACACGTGCCCAGAGTGGTGGGCAGCCCGGCGCCTGGGGAGCAGTTGGGGTTGAGTGCTTTGCTTAGGGCACCTCAGTCATGGCCTCAGGCCTGGGAATCGAACCCACAACCCTCCGGTCACAAGACCGGTTCCCTTACCACCAGACCTTGCCCCACGATGACTGGACAGTACAGCATCTCTACAGTTACATTCATGAGCAGACTCACCCTTCCAGAAGGCAGGCAGCCACTGGCCTGGCCCTGCAGACTCCTCCGTGTTCAGCTCCTTCAGCATGATGCAGGAGTGCTCCCCAGTCAGGTCGTTCTGGTGGTTACAATGCAAGTTCGTGTTAATCTCATAAGCAGTATCGCAGAGTCTGCACACTGCACTGGGTAGTTTTCACTCTCGTCTTGCTCCGTGATCAGAAATGTGAAATTCAGTAACGGCGATATGCATGTTCTTTGTCCTTACTGGAGTTTGTCTTAAATAAACTGGAACAAAGCCTGCCTTCCTCCAGAACCTGGAAAGGAGACGATACAATAAGGAAACGCTGCTGGAGTGTTTGGGAAAGGCTGTGCTGCACAAGCTGTATAACACAAGTATATGCATTTATGAGGTTTGTACTCACTTGAGCAGCTGTGGTGTGTGTGTGTGTGTGTGTTTGCTGTGGTTTGTACTCACTTGAGCAGGTGTAGTGTGGGGGTGTGTGTGTGTTTGCTGTGGTTTGTACTCACTTGAGCAGCTGTGGTGTGGGTGTGTGTGTGTGTTTGCTGTGGTTTGTACTCACTTGAGCAGTTGTGGTGTGTGTTTGCTGTGGTTTGAACTCACTTGAGCAGCTGTGCGTGTGTGTTTGCTGTGGTTTGTACTCACTTGAGCAGCTGTGGTGTGGGTGTGTGTGTGTGTGTGTTTGCTGTGGTTTGTACTCACTTGAGCAGCTGTGGTGTGAGACCGTATGACACTCCCAGGTAGTCCAACCTCTCAGCTGCCCTCTCATTCAGCTTCAGCAGGAGGGGAGGCAAGTCTGTCCGGGGAGACACAACCTCTTCCAGGAGACTGACGGCCTACACACGCGAACGAAACAAACCACCTTAATTGTGTAGTGATGTAAAACACGGTTTAATGGTCTATTGTTGCCGGCTCTTAAATTCCACCTTTATCATAAAAAACTGAGAGACATTTTTTCCTTCCCAAAGTGGTCAACGATAGAGTTAATCAGTACTGCTGGAGCCAAAGTCCTCACAAGCACAGATAAAGGATGTTACCTCACTGCTGACCGAGTTGATTGCCCTGGTGTTCGCCTGCTCCCCCTCGTCCAAGAGAGGAAACTGTCCCTCATAGTAACGCTGCAGGAGCTGCAGAGCCCGCGTCCCATAACCCATCTGAGGAAAACAGAACCCTCCAGATTAAAGTATAAACACACCACTACCCGCTGACTACCAGGAAAACAGGAAAATAAAGCGGAGAACATCAATGAAAGTTAGTTCAGGTTTTACTTAATGTTGGTTCAGCACTGGCTGAAAAAGGCAACATGGCAGAAGTAAAAACATGGCCTACCCCCTGATAGTCCGGGTTCACAGCTATCCGGATAACCCTTCCCCCCGAGAGACCACCAAACTCGGAATCTTGAAACTAAAAACAGAAGCAACACTGTACAAACAGCCCCAAAAAGATTCGATATTATGCTCAGTGGAGAAGACAAGGTGGTGCGTTACCTGCTCTGACACAGTCCAGGGAATGAGGTCTCCAGAGGCTTTTTTCCCTCTGGATAAGCTATTTAGGATCGACTGATGAGAAATCTCTCCCTCCAGACACACCTTTAAGAGAAGACCGAGATTAAACAACTTCACTCTTCACAATGAAGTTCAGTAAGCTTAATCCACTAAGCTTAACTTTGTGCAAAACATAGGTGCAAAAAGTAATTTTTACCACCATAAAGTAACAATATATACAAAAGTCATTACTTATTATGTTTACATCTGTTCTAGAAAGTGCAGGTCACAAGATAAAAAACCAAATCGCTTTTTATTCATCAAACAAACCAGTCTATGCTCAATAGATCGCGTCCTACACATGGAGGTGGCCATGTTGAAAATAGATTTTGTACAGAATCTCTGAAACATCCAGGTGACTAGCTGTCAGTATCATGGCTTTCATAATGTGAAGAAGTATCATTTGAAAAATGACTTTTTTTCAAGAGACCCACTCAAATACAGTCAGAGGCCATTTCAGATCTATGTGACTCAATAACTGTAGCAACATGATCTTGCTGTGAGTCATTCAGTTCGTATAAAGAACCATGGCAATTTTAGCCAGTAACAGCAATCCAAAGAGTGAAAAAAAGAATTCAAAAATCTCGATTCATTCACGTACTATGACAGAGGGAGAAAATATTGTTAATGGAACACAACGGTCAAATAGTTTCTGTTCAAAGCCAGCATTAATTACAAGTTTTAGCCGAAGGCATCAATTCAACCTCAGAGCAAAGCTGCCAATGCTGTACCTGCACGACCGCCAAGACCTCAGGCAGGGAGTTGTGTGTGGGAGCGACAGGCGGCAGCAGGCAGAAGAGATGGTGAGCTGGAGCATCGGAGAGCATCTGCAGGTCATTGGGGGAGTTCTGCAGAGGCAAACGACTAGTTAGCGCACGTTCCCTAAGGCATGTTGGACAGTTAAAGGTCGTCCAACGTGTACTAACCTTATAGTGAGATGCGACATAGAGGGCCATAAGGCGCTGGAGAAAGGCCTCTGAGGCTTTGTGGTAGCAAAATAACGTGTCTCTGTTCACGTAGTACCTGTAATAAGGGGCTAAGGAAAGCTACAATACACAGAAGGAAGGAAGGACGCAGGCCGCTACAGGGGTGAGCTAGGCCGCTCCATGCCGCTGAGCACCAGCGGCAGGGGGAGGATACAGGTCGCAGGTTTCGGGAAGAGGGCAACCAGAGATGATGCGTGGCACGCTCAGGCAGTCCAGACACAGGAGCTCATTCAGCCACTTCTCCACGGCATCTCCTGGAGCGTAGCGGATAGATTCATGGAGAGTCGCCTCGTGGAGGGTGCGAGCTGTTGAACACAGATTACAGATTAGCAATCTAGAGAGTTGACGAGGCTTCACTTTGCAGTCTTACTGGGACTGCTTGAGTCCTTTCAGTACACGTGTGGCAGTTTCACAGTAAAGGTTTAAAAACGTGTCTTTCTACTAACATTGCAATCAAAACTGTATTGATATAATATAATGTAGGGTACAGTGAGAAGTGCTCAGTGTGATGGCTCTCTTAACCCTAAATGGAATAGACCTGAATGGAATGGCATACGAAAAGTGCTCAAATGTGCTTGGTGCCAAGGGAGGTCTCACTGAACAATGACTTTTGCCTGTAGTAGCCATTTTGTTCTGAAGATATATATATGTTTTGTGTACAAATGTTCTGTTTGTATCTTAGCAAAGAAACAGAAATAATTATATATACAAAAATAACAACATGCTGTGATATAAATTTGAAAATGAAATATAGTAATACCAAGTAAAAAAACAACTCAAACCCCAACTCGGCACTCAAAGGCCTGAAGCAGCCATGCTGGTGGTGCTCGGGTACCTGTGGCCAGTCTGGCTGTGCTGGTCGTTCGGTTCTCGGCGGAGAGCCTCTGCTGACTGTCTGCACTTTGCTGCCGGAGCTGCTGAATGAGCTTGAGAGACAAGGAGCGGCCAGTGCCCTCGTACCTGCACACACCCCCCCAGCAACCTGCCTCCGTCACCATGCCAACAACAGCTCGCACCATCACCATACCAACTGCTACATGTGGCAGCCAAAATGAACAAACAGTAAATTGTCAAGAAGCAGGATGTGCAGTAAACTAAAAATCTAACGCGTCTCCGTTTTTCTGAGTACATCAGCGGCGTCATGTATTGTCAGGACGCGAATGAACGCGTTTTAACTTATATTCGCATTTGAACGTTAGCACGTCTCATCGGTGGAGTGGCCGCCCTTCAGCCTGTGGCTTTTGCGAGCCACCTGTACTCTGGCACCACAAAAGGACGACCTCCGAGTCCACCGCCATGACCTCCCTGCAGACGCACGGGCCGTAAGCACAGGCAGTTGTGCTACTCACCCGTTGATGGTAGAGGACATGAATACCAGGTAAGGCCCGAGCAGCTTCTTCACCAAAGGCAGGGGGATCGCAGCGGCTTCGTCTATGGCCACCAGCTCCGCCTGGCCCAGCTTCACAGAATCAGCAGGGTGGATGTACTGTAGACGATGGCTCAGGTCAGTCTCAGCTCAACTCAAATACAGCAGATAAACACTGTCTAGCCGTCATCAATCCCTCACGGCTTCTACACTACTTTAGCAATAGAGAGGTGAATAATGTCAACAGGCCAAGAATGCAGCCAGCGTACCTGAATGGTCTGACGATGTTCCTTGAAAATATTCACTCGGACCACAGCCTTATTGAACTCAGGATTCAAAGATTGGATTATTTCATAATCCAGATGTTCCTGTAAAACATATGTAAATAAAATTTCTAATTAATTCATTCATTTATTAATGAATAACAGTTAACAATCCAATCATGTTTCACAGGCAGAGAACAAAACTTGTTAATGTATGCACTATAGCCTTCACATTTTCATCTTCAATACTTTAACCGTGGGCTCCCATTGCTTAAAAACCACCCAATCAACAACCACAAAAAAAGACCTGAAAATTAAAATCGGAAAAGTTTCCATCTCAGCATGCAATTCGAGACGGCACAAAACATTTTATTAATTAAACTGACTAATCCCATATCACCATGGATTTCAGGTTATTCTTGGGAAGCAAAACGGCTACAACTCTTATATTACATCAGATGAGTCTGAACTTCAGGGAGTAAGAATTAAGAGCATACGATACATTCCTACCTGATACTGAAGGGCATCGAATCCTTTGAATATGAACTCAAACACAGTGTGCAAATTGTCTGGGCTAGGAGACGTGACAAATATATTGGAATAGCTGCAGCCAAACAGAACACAAAGGTGTTAAAATAGACAGAAGTAACTGGATCCATAGAGGAACTGTGAAGTGTGAATTGTCTCTTTTGGAGAGTCTGTCAGTCTCACACCCACCCAAAGGCCACGGATGCAGCCAATGCCAGCCCCAGCGCTGCCGACTTGCCCCGCCCACGAGCTGCGGTGAGAGCCACTGTGCTGCGCAGCGTCTTTTCTGAAATGGCTTCAATGAACTTGAGCACAGCCTTGGACTAGACCCCACACATACCCCACACACACCCCACACAGACATGTCAAATTAATGAAATTCTTTTTTGTTTTATCATGAACTCCATTCATTCAACTATAGATTTGGTGACTTTTAAGCATGTGAGAATAGATGGAAGAGAAAAACTATTATTAACTATTATTAATAACAGAATAACACTTATGTGATTTATATATATTACATATATAACTACTATTATCTGTGCAAACAAATGTAACAAAAAATGCAGTTTCTGTGTTGAGTTTCAAAATTTTGAGCCACCAGAAAATGAAATAAATAAAACTGCCCTGCCACTGCCTGTGGGCGTACCTGGTCCATGGTTTTGCAGCAATCCACTAGAAGGCCCACTGGCTGCGTGTCCTGCAGGGATTCCTTCAGGTCCTTTAGCTCTTGTTCCCGTGGTGACAGACCATCTTCCTGTTGGCAGAGGCACAGGTGATGAGGCACTGCTGCCGTAGTGATTGTCCTGGAACTGACCAGGTTTCACCCATATCTACCTGTGCTCTAGGTGGGACAGGCTTGATGCTTGCAATGTGCTTAGAGATGGGCAGAATGTTGAGCTGGTCGTCAATGACAACACAGGCCTTACAGGAGGAGAGAGACAAGATAAATCTGTAAAGATAAAAAGGTTGACGTTAAGAAAATAGCAGGATGAGCCTGTAGCTGGACTGCTGTTAACATGATTTAGAAGAAAATGCAATTCAGGCATGCAAATACTAACAAAACCTGAAAAACAGTCACATTTAAGCTCCATAAACTGCAAACGAAATCTACTTCATAAGATCCCACCAACCTTTCATTGAACCTTCCCACAACGTCCTGGTGAGCCTCCGTCCGGTAGCGAGAATGGACGTCCTGCAGGAGACAATGAGCAAATCCCAATGAGGCACATGCTGGCAAACACTTACAAACATTCTGACCAATGCAGCGAGGGCAATTTACCATTGTCATTGTGTACAGCTGCTTCAGTGAGTTCATGGTCCTGAGGAGAATCACCACAATGCCGCCACCTTCGACTGTCTCAACAGTGCGAGCCAAGAGGTTGGGAGTCACGGCCTCAAAGTCCTTTAAGTGTGAAAAGGAAAGATGTCACACCAAGGTCCCACAATGACTGAGTGTCTAGAAGGCAACAAGCATGACCAACCTGTAGGACACACATGCCGAATGTGTTTCCCAGGATTTTGTGAGTTTCATTGTAGTAACAGTAGCGGATGTTGGTGGAGGCAACGAAAAGCTCAAATGGATCATCTTGCTTCAGATTCAGAGTTCCTGTTTTGATTTTTTTCTGCAGCTGCCGCATCCGCTTCTTACGGTTACTGCAAAATGTATTATTATAAAGTAGTAGTTTAGTAGTTTATTAGTAGTAGTAGCAGCAACCAAGAACATCAATAACTGTGCTGGAAGATGGACAGAGCAAAACTGGACTGTCTGGAGTTCTTTAAGGTTGGACAAACCTGCTAACTAATGACCGTTGCTTCTAAGCCAACATGAAATTACGGGAACGCACTGAGATCTGCAATCATACCTGCTAAAGCCAAGTTCCTTCTTATAACACCACAGGACCGATGGTCGTGCTCGCACCGTAGCTTTGGAGAGCATGTGATGAAGAATGACAACCTAGAATACAAATGCATATGGAACAAGGGTTATTTACACTGTCAAAGCGGATTGGTCTCCAGTACCCAAGTGAGTTATCGAACTTGCCTGGTCTCTGCCGTGATCACCAACAATGACAAACATTGTCCGATGTTGTTGTGCGACTCCATTTTCGATGTGGACACGAATCCGATTATCAACTTTCTTCCGATACGTTGCCATGTCTATTTCAGAAATACAGAGAATTACGTATTTAGAGAAATACGGTTTAGGACATTTGTACCATAAAAGAAGGACCGGACAGAGTTAGCTAGGATGACAAGGGACTCCATGCTATAACATTAGGTTCGGTAGTTGGATAACGTTAGCTAGTAAGTTTCACACAACTCTCCACCCTAGTACAGTTTGTTTTTAATATAAGGACCGTCTAATTGTAAATCATAAACATAAGCATAAAACATACCTCAAACACTAAAAAAGATAAAGAACCACTTAAGATAAATTAGCTAATCACTTTCAAAAAATAAACAAGCCTCTTGCACTAACACATCGCACATGCTTGATATGCTCACGTGGTACGGCAGCGCTAGAGGAGACGATGTGGTTCTGCGACTCAAGGCAGAGGAAGGACCCAGAAGCGTGCATATAGCTGTCTTTACTACGGCCGGCACATATCTACATACTACGTTCACTAAATAAACCGATATCTCATGTATATTGCTGTTTCATGCAATAAAATTCGATTTTTTTCGTGTGATATTTTTCCACCTACAATTTAGTTAGCCCGTGGAGTTCAACATGCCATATTGTTCAATCAATATATTCAGTCAATCAAGTTACTCCATTGTTTTGCTTTTGAGCTTGTATGACGGCAAGGTACCACAACACAGTGAAGTAACAATAACAGCAGAGGCAAGCTGTCAAAGACAGCAAAGTTCTGTAAAAATGTTGTAAACATGTAGTTAAAAACACCATATAAAGAGGTCCCCTATACACAGGAATATTTTAAAATGTAACGCATCATACACTTTTTAAAAACAGGTCATTTAAAATACTGGTTTATGGAAGGTCAGCAAGAGAGTACCGTGTTTACAGTCCATTCGGTGCGTGTTTGCCTCAATAGCCTTGTGTTACCTGTGTTGTTCAATAGGGATTTGTTAGGTTGGTAGCTGTGCCTTAGAAGTGGTAATTTACTGATTGTGGTATACATAACTTCAACTTGTAGTTCTGAAACAAACACTTTAAAAGATTGATTCAAGATTTAGATATTTTATAGAAAATATGCCATCTTATTACATTGACAAATGCAAAGATCCACCTGCACAATCCATGATTTTCAGACATAAATGGCCTGCATCTTATCGCAAAAGTGAGCTTGTCAGGGAGCAAAGTTTGACTTGTAAATTGTAAACAAAACAAAATCAGAAATCATAACACCATAAATAAAAACTATTAGAGCAAAGAGTTATGCAACACATCTTTATTGAAACTTTTAAAGCAACATCAATATACAAATTGAAGAGTTGGGGCTTTTTTTTAAAATGTACCAAAAAGAAAAAAAAAAATCTTTAAGGGACCAAACGAATTGGGAGAGAAAGCAGTATTTCCAGGGATCAGACCAGCAGCGGCAGGTATTTTGCTTTTTATTTTTATTTTTTTACAAAAAATAAATTAATGATTCTTTATGAAATCAAGTTTTCAGGCCATCTTAAAACCTTGACAGTGAAATTTCAACTTCTGTCCTTTCTCATTAAATCAAAGGGCCATAATGTAGATTAAGCTTAGTCCTTAACTATGCTAATCTTTCACAGGAACATTACCATAAACATAGTAACTAATTCAGGACTAGACTTGATCTATGGTTTTCCAGATAGAGATTTAGCACAGTCCTACACTACACAGAATGTTCATGAACTACTGCCTGTGTCATTTTCATTTGCTTAATCTGTGTCCAGAAAACGAATCCTTCTCTTTGTTATTAAAATTTTTCATTCGTGCCAAAGCAGGTTTTGATCGAATGGCAGGAGGAAAAATACCACTGACGGGACCAAATGAAAGTGTGAGCTGGAACGTATACACTTCCCACGTCTGACTGAGTGTTCAGTTTAGCCCAAGACCTCAGGTCAGTCCACAAGTCTCTCAGGACCGCATGGCTTGGCCGTTTCCCCGCGGGACTCCTCGAGGACCTTGTCCAGTGGCACGCTTGTAACTTTGTTGGTAACCGTCCTGTAGAGAGTAGACAACAACTTTTTGTAATTGTTTGTACCCATTATTTCTGCCTGGGTGAATGAAAAGAAATGATAACCAATGTATTCAGTAATAGCAGTAATTCATCAGCAAAGCCTAAGGAGTGACATGTAAACAGCATGTTCATGATGCATGTTCAGGTCTTACCCTCTGGTAGTTACTGGTGGAGTAGTCTCGAGCAGTGCTGAACTGGGCCTGTCCATAACCAGAGTTTGGAGCACCAGAGAAGTTTGCGCGGTAACCATCATAACCTCCTAAGTAAAAAAAAAATCTATACTGTGAGAGACTTGACAGGCATTGAAAACTATAATTAAATAAATTGTGTTTAAAAAACTAATTTTTTTCTGTTTAGTAACCCTACCCTTGTCTCCAATTTCATATTGTACCAAAAATTAAATGGGGGAAAAAACTCTGCCAACAGAGTTCTGTATCAAAAGGGAAAAGTGACACATTTATCTTAGAAGAATAACCGATCAGGTTATACTGTCCAGGTGAGTCAGAGCTAGAGCAATGCATCATGGGCAGCTACTGCTATAGTCTGCACACTAAGACACTACCTCTGAAACCCCTAATAACAAATGACAGGCACTGCACAGAGACACTACCTCTGAAACCATTGGACGGTCCTCGGTAGCCGTTGATCATACCCCGGGAATTGCGGGGCCCGCCGCGGGGCACAGCTCGGCTGTTGTAGAAGGACTGCGTCTGCCGGCCAAACGCACTGCCCTGTGCCGCCGACTGCGGGGACAAAGACTGCTGGCCTGTAGACGTGGGAAGGGACTGGTCCTGGAAGGCACCAACCACTGCAAACCAGGGAAACAACCAGACAGACAACGTTGATCGGAGCAGATCGATGGACTCATCTTCTCAAACCAGGTGGTATTTCATCAAGACACCGTGCTACGGATACAGTTGCCCACAGCTGGTGTTGAACGGTGCTCACCAGTCTGAAGCTGCTCAGACTGCAGGTCCGTCTGCTCCACGGCGTGCTGCGTCTGGCTGCTGAAAGGCTGGCTGTAGCTGCTTGGGTACTGGCTGCTTGGCTTCAGAGAATCTGCCTCGTTGGCTGGTGGAACAGGTGCATTAAGATTGAATACCTGTGGGGGGAAAATATCCAGGATAGGGAGCTCAAATTAGTTAACCCAGACTGAATGGCTACTTTTATATAAAAAAAAAAACAAAAAAAAACAAAACACATTTTCGAAACAAATTAGAACACGCAACACTTAAGACACACTTTCGTTATGCTCGTTATGACCTTTCCTTTCTTTACTGCGTAAGAGGTCAGAGATTAAAGTGCAAGACGCACGTCAGAGGCATTATTTACAGCCCCCGGCACAAATCAACAGTTTGTATGCAAAGGAAATAACTTGAAGTGGAAAACCTCTTTGCCAGTTTAAAACCCAATATCATCATCATCATCGCTAATCATTCGACAGTGGCGGAAATGGTACAGTTCCAGAACGAACAGACCCAACCGATAAAGAAAACTGCCATTAATCAAGATCGATCTAGGTGATGAGTCCAACAACAGCGAGTTACCGTCTGCATGGACTGGAATGGTGCGGCGTTGACGTTGATGCCGCTGCTGTGCAGGGGTTTGGAGCTGGGCTGGAACACCTGCGCGTTCTGTGGGGAGGAGGAGAGAGGCGCAGGGGGAGGGGGCTGCTCCGCCAGGGACATGGAGGCCTGCCAACAAAGCACATCCGTAGCAGAGCCTCAGGAAACGTCGCCCGCCCACACACACACACACACACACACAATGCCAGTTGCTCAGCTGGCGGTAGCCAGCGTGCCCGGACGGGAATCTTTGGGCGGCGTTCTTGCGTTCCCGCGGATGAAGGCTGGCCCCATTCGCAAGACAGCACGGGAAAGCTGGTTTTCCTAGTTACTTTAATTTGGCTGAACTTGGCAACACTGCATGCTTCCTTCACAGGGAAGACATTCTAATGTGTTTAGATTCGCAAAACTACTCCGTTCTGTTCACATATTGACGTTGAAATTCTTTTGGTCATATTACAGCGAAAAAATAGAAATTCCTACACACGGTACTCATATCCTGCTAAATTAATAATAACTGCATGAAATCTTTAATATCCAAGCCTACCCTACATGAACATATGCTACAAACTTAAATGGCACTGTACCTTCAGTGCCTCAGACTAAAGCACTACTACTCTTAACCACTGAATTACTACTGACAAACAAAGCGTTTAGACGGCTGACCGCTCACCTGAAGGGGGTCGATGGAGTCGGCCTGGGGCCGCGGCTCTGCTGGGTGAGCAGACTGGAACATGGGGGGCGGTGTGGAGTAGGCCTCCGGGGAAGACGGGACCACGGGCACCTGAGGCACACACCACACACAAACACACGACCAAACACCTCAATACTCATCATTCTGGACAACGAAAGGGTTGTAGGGTGGTGCATAAGAAAAATCCATAAACAAAAAGGTCTTAATTGGAAAATTACCACCACCACCACCACCACCAGAGCACGAAGTCGTTTATTTTAGTTTTGTAATGTGCTATTTCAAACTGGTTTCCCGTCGGCAGCACCAGAACACTTTTTGAACCCACACATGGCAACACATAACCGCGCGGCAATCGCACGTTAAACACGTTGATCCCCACTTACTTGTGTGGGTTCAGACTGTACGGGTATGGTGGTTGGAGACGGCGTGAGGCAGGACTCTGGATGAACTATGGATAGAGAGTAAAGACACCATGAGTTCCAAGTCTAACTCCTGATTAAAGCCAATTCAATCACAAGTCAGCGTGAATCCAAAGAGCTTTGCCACAAGATGCTGTACCGACCCAGCGGGCAAACCATCTGAGGCATCTCCATGGTCTTGGAGGGCTTCATAGGTTGCGCCGATACGATAGCCGGGTCCAGTGGCTGAGCGTCAAATTCTAGCATGGAGTCCTGAGGAAAGAGAACGTTTCAGCAGGGGCCACACCAAGTGCAGCAATGCAGCATGCACACAGTTCTGATCGTGCTGACCTGCATGAAATTGTAAGGGCCCTGCATCTGCGCCATGAGGTCCTGGACCACCTGTTTTCTGACCGAGGGGTCTGAGGAGGGCGTCGTGGTCACAGAGGTTGGCGGGTGGGTCTCTGGAATTACGGGGGTCATCTGAACCGGCTGCAGGAGGGAACTCGGCACCTGGAGAGCAAGAGGGCCATGGAAGCTACTGCTGGAGGCAATATGATGACCAAACCGCAATTAAAACATCTAAAGAAAGAGAAAGCAGTCTGAACATCTCGCAGCTGGTTTTAAGATGTCCCTTACTTCAGTTTCCACGCTCCATTTGTCTCCTTGTTCCTTCTCACCGTTGCTGTATGAGGTTTCAGGAATGAACTGTCTATTTACAAACTGCACGGAAAAAAAAATAAACAAAACAAAGAGAGCTCATTTTTGGCTTTGCACACACAAGGCTGCATTTTTATCAACATCTTCACCTGGAACACTGTGCTCCACGTGGCTCAAGGAAAAACCTAATCTAGCAGACATCCGTACAGCCCTCT
The DNA here is from genome assembly GCA_020368025.1 of Brachyhypopomus occidentalis. Taxonomy (NCBI): domain Eukaryota; kingdom Metazoa; phylum Chordata; class Actinopteri; order Gymnotiformes; family Hypopomidae; genus Brachyhypopomus; species Brachyhypopomus occidentalis. The sequence continues at coordinate 4,422,369 of JAGXOD010001351.1, read as the reverse complement.
ACGATACAAGAACCTGGCCAGCAAGTCAAGTACAGAACAACTTTTGATGATGTTAAGCAGTAGGTTAATAGTCCAATCAAAGGAAACACATTAGCACTGCAAAAAAAAAAAAGGCTGAGCACGAATGTAGCCATTAAAGGCTACGGGAGCTTGGGGTTTACCTCTGTAGCTTCCATTAGAATGGCCCCTGCATATCCTTCAGTCATTTCACCTTCTGTGTGAGATGAAGTTCAAAAATTAGTAATGTACGTAGTGTGTATCTCCACAGCAAGCTAACACTCAAACTAGTGTTTGGTACCAATATCAAAGGAATAAAATTAGTAATTTCACACCATAAGCAAAACTACACTACTCTTTAACTCCTGTGGACAAACATGAAGTGTCCTATATAAAAGCAGAATAGGAACAGATATATAACATCGAACCATGCTGAAGGTAATGACTCAGTAGGCATACTCTACCGAAATAGGCCAGTATAGGAGTGTCCAGCACAAACAGACAAGAACAGAGCAGTAGGAACATAGTCACGAGAGAGAGGTTTGTGAATCTCAATTAAAATACATAAATATTTTAAGTCTTAATTTTTTCAAAAAACATTCCTATAACTAATTTCTAATAATTATGTGGCTACAAGAAATCTTGAGAACTCTTTAGGAATTAGTCCTGAAACTACTGTTAGAATCAGTGCACAATAGCTTTTTAAACTGGACAATATGAACGGGACATCGTGAAGAGGACGATATGAACGGGACATCGTGAAGGACAACATGAAGGGGACCTGTTTCCGCTTGCTGCTCCTCTGCCTCCGAGGACTCTGCTGCGGCCGCAGGCTTCTCCTCCTCCTCCGTGCACACGCCATTCTGATGAGACTGCACTTGATCAAAATAGCCACTCTGCAACACGCGCTCCAAAATCTCCCTCAGGGCTTTATCTGAAAGGAGAAACCGGATATGCTCAACACGCCCACGTTAAACGGGCATCTCACCAGTCTACATTAGTGCTCGTCATCATCCATGAACTGGGTGGATGTCTCATCGCCAACTGAATAAGTCCGTGAGCAGCTTGATCCAGTAAAGGGTTGGAGGAGACAAGTACATGTACACAACTTAGAATTACAAAATTAGTTTTGAATATATGGCCACTCTAGTACAATCGGGATCCAAGCCTGTCATTTATCCCAGATGTAACCTAGATAACTCAAACGGCACTTATAAAGTATCTCGAGCTATCCAGTAAAAGAATAAAACAACTTACATTAGATACAACAGTATCTCTACAGTAAGCAAGAATTCCAGAATTCCTTAAGCACAGTAATTGGTGCATTATGTGGAATTAGCCACCCCAACATACATGTCGTTCCTGCCACTGCCTTGTCCTTTCCTTCCAAGAGGTCCCATAAATGCTGTGAAGCTTCTTCATACTGCTCAGTTAACCTGTGTGAGGGTCATAGACGATGCTTTGTTAATGGAAAATCTCCCATGCTGACTATGAAATAGCCATTTGAAGGACAAGAAGAGAACATGCAGAGGAAAATGACAGCATAAAGTAAATCGCTTACCCACACGTCAACAAAAACAAACAAGAAAACCCCAAACAAAACAATAAAAAACCCCACAAACGCACAACAAAGATGGTTGTGTTCAAGCTTTAGATCACGCTGTCTGAACTCCAGCTGCAGTTCATCATTAGGATTCTTGTGGAAACTGAACTGTCTGGGGTATATTACACTAACCGGATGGTTTGGTCACGTTCTGGCCCCACCAGTTTGTAGAAGTCGTCCAGGGAGACGATGTCGGTGTCTGTGAGGAGTGCCGACGCTCCGGTTCCCTGCACGAGTTCCTGCCGCACGGTCTCGTCGCCGAGCCGGTCCAGGATGAACTGCAGCTCCAGAACCTTCCGGAGCCTCGCCTGCTCTGCCTCTTCACGCAGGAGCTGGTCGCGCCGGGCTGCCTTCTTCACCGCCTTCTGGACCTGCAGGAAGCCACAAGGTCAACTAGGTCGGGTCTTCCTAGGCAGCCTACACAGCGCTGCTTAAGAACTCAAATGTGCTGGATTTTATCATGGTAAGAAAAAAATGGACAAGGGTCTCAAATGCTCATTAAAAATAAGATCGAGATGAGTTCACTTGGTGGAATAAATAGTAAAAGACAAGTTTTTGTAATTACAAGTCCACACAGAAGACAAGTGTTGGGCAGGGGTGTCTGTGTTCATGCATTATAAATGGTAGATGTTAAGTTTGCATATTTAATATGTTCAAGTAGTATTTCTGTCTGTACTTTTGTGAGAGTCTGTTGTACAATTTTAGTACAACCACTGTAACTGAGATGTTTTTCTCCCCATTCGCTGAAATTTCATTTTATACTAAACATTATTCTGAGATGCTGATTTTCAGTGCCTTATAATGAAGCTCCCTTGCAATTCATATGGCTGTGAATTCACTGGTGGTAGATTTAAACACGCAAGGAAGCAATGGTGATGTTCAACACCAACACTACACATTGTCTGCAGCAACGAATCTCACAATGTTTTTTTCAGTGGTTGCTTCTTTAAAGTATTAATTGCTTGTGCTTACATCTTGACTCAAAGTTTGGAAATTTTTATGCAGCTCACGGGCAAACTCCAAATTGTTGATCACTTCCTGGTACTTTGACAGGGCTTCCTACAATGAGCAAGAAACAAAACAAGAAATCTTTGTCAAGAAAATGACAAAGTTAATGGAAGCCAACAGGCGAAGCTAAGAGTTGTGTTACTTGGCCCTAGTGCTTTGCTCACCAGCTGGTCCTGGTTAAGACGCTCTCCTTTGTTGTTCCGGGCCTGGTAGTCATCCAGCTTGCTCTGAGGGAAGGGGTAAAGAACACACCAACGTTAGAAATATCCAAACACAAGGATGAGAAATGATCCTCAAACGCTTTTATGGCGGAAGAAAAAAAGCACCCAGACAAAGGTCAAGAAAAAATCCCTAGCAAAGCACTAATCTCACAGGATGAGAGGATCATAATAACCTTACAACACTGTTACTGTAGTGCCTGTTTAATGTGAGAGCACTCGAATGTGTCTTTTAAAATACAAAGAAAAGTCCCACTGGCGTACACACAAATGAAAATACTGATAACTAGATTAGCTAAAAGTTGGGAATTATGCACCTCGACTTGCCAAAATTCAACGTATTTAGCTATGGGCCATTAGTGTTATTCATTTGCATTTATATATTCGTGTAAACAGCATGTGACCTACCTACAAACATGACTGAAACGTACAAATATCTGAATAATAATTAGTTAGCCAACCCAGCTAACTACATATTTTCGAGAATCTCGTTGCATGGCGAACGTCTCAGTTCTGTAGCTAGTTACCCTAGCTAGCCAGCTAAGTCCATGCCACTACTGGCTAGGCTAACTAGCTTGATTCCTACGAATCATGAAGTCATGCCAGCACGCATCGGATAAAGATAAAATGCGTATATTGCAATCGTCCTAGCCAGCACACTTTCGCGAAGGCTTTCGATGTCGACGCTTTCGAGACATTCGACCCAGCCGCACTGTGCAATACAAAAGGAAAAAAGTTCACCTAACTAGCCAGCAATACACGCCATCCTAACTAGCCAGCACATAATACAACAAGTCAAACGTAGGTCGGCGTGTTAGAAATTCATCAACAATTATTGAAATACGACAACTCATATAGCGATAAGTGGTGCTTTCTTTGTTACAGAACAGCTGATCGCACTGCACTGTCTGGTCAAACATCTACTCGACCCTGGATAGTTCACACATTCGCCTTAGCTAGCTAGCTAGGTTTTGTTCCTAGCTAAGCGTAGCTATGGCGACACTGTAAGGGCGGAAGTGCTAAGCTAGCTAAGCTAGCCAACAAACAAGGCTTCAAACAACAACCTTGCTGCCAAATCAAGGTGTGTCTATGAAAAACAGTGCTTCTAAAACATAATTCGCTAAAATATAATTTGCAAACGCCGATTCAAGTCAGATACTGTAACATCACTATAACGAAAAAGCATATTACAAGGAATATGCTTGCCCTTCTTCGTTATGTAAATCGATTCCAACAATACATGAGTCGTGAAAATTTAATCGGTCTAGACTAGTTAAATTGGTTATTAAGTTATTAGGTACAGTTAACAATAGAGCGAAACATCCCACACACAAAGTCTCAACTCAACGTTACACTGAATACGTAATATTTTGACTCAGTTACAGACATAAATGGTTGATTTGTTGCTTAATTTATGCCGTCATACGTAGATTCAAGTGATTGTAAGGTTTGGACTTTATTGCTGAACCCATAGTGCTCCTATTTATATCAAAACACTTACTAGAATGTCAAACTTACACATTAAGGCCCAATCTAGCCCTTTAAGGGCGTCCCAGAGAACTACAGCAAACCGGTAACTTTACCTTCTTTTTCTCCATATTGCGGACTTTCTTTTCAACGACACTTAACACTTGCTTCATGGCCTCTGACTGGGACCCGGGTAGTTGGTTAATGCCTGTATACTGGACCATTGGTGCAGGAGCGAGTCCCACTTCTAGGCTGGCAGACTTCACAGTCCTATTGCCATTCGTTGCCGAGGGCATCTGATCGAGGAGTTGAAAGATTTTGTAAGATGGGATAAATAACAGCACCTTAAAAGGTCCTTAGCTAAACGTAAAATAAAAAACCATCACTGTTAACGAATGCGTTGGTGATGTACCCTACACGTTGTGTTATAGTATCTTACTGATCCTTCGCATTAGATAAAATACATCACGTTGTGTACATCAAGCTAAACTGAGATAACATTACTCAAAACACCAGTTTCGTTTAATAAGATCAGGCTGATAACCTAAACAGGCTCTGGGACATACAGTCCTGGTAGGGGATGACATACAAAACCATAACACCATCGCTTGATCTTTGGTATCCATCTTCAAATGAAGATTAATTATAAAAAATACCTACAGAACATACAATCTGACATATTAGTTAACTAGCTACTTTTTCTGAGTTAGCGAGATTCCATAGTTAGCTAGATAGCAGGCACCAACGTATGCACGTTGATATGTAAATTTAGACTTAACTCAATCTCCAGAAAGCTATATATAGATTATTAACTAAGCATGAGGGCAAAAATAAAATAGTTCTTTAAGTGGTTAGCTAGCTAGTACGTCCATCTCTGCCTAGCAAACTAGCCACTTAGCTATGACCACTTTACCTATATACTTGTTAGCTAGCTACCTCACCCTATTAAGAGTTCATAATTATGTCATTACATTAGTAGATATGCTTACCCTTATGCTCAATATGTCCACAGGGCAGAAAATGAATCGAATGGGGGGTAAAAAATAGTTAAAACGTTGACAGTGTTGCTTTATTTTTTTTTATTTCAATTTAATGTGGGATCCGCCCCGCCGGCCTCACCGACAACTGAGAACGAGCGAAAGCAGAGGAAAAGGTTTATAACGACGAAGGGCCCCCTCGAAGCTGCCCAGAATATGCCTGTGACACCGTTACAAAATACTTCGGTTGTACAGGACATCGATAATGGAGGGCTAAGCTTCCATGATATGTCCATTCGTACCACACAATAAATATTTGTATGGCGAAAAGTAAAATGAGGTTGACAGTTAATATTTAAATTCTATGTTTATCAGGCGAGAAACGACTCCCTTCCCCATTTTAGTTTCGCCACAATGCGTTCGTGAATATTTCCATGATGTTTATACATTATTCACAAAAAGTTTAGGATATATGACTTTCGGGTGAAATTTATGGAAAACGTAAAACGTTCACGCTGCATTGATATTATATCATGAAAATAGGACATTTAAGTAGAAACATGGAATTGTGATTTCCTCATCTCAAATAATTTATTGAAACAAAAGCCAACAACAGTGGTGGGTATACAGCGCCCTCCATAATTATGTTACGTTATAGGTTACGCGTGACTCCATGCTGACCATACACTTCATAAACTATGTATGGGGCTGGCCAATGAAGTGTTTTGAAAGAAGTATGAAAACATCTAGGCCAGCTAAGGTACCGACTTATCTTACTTGGTGGTCAGTGAAAGGCCAGCTATATTTTTGATAACTCGAAAGCTGAACAATATATCCCATCCTGCCATCCTGATTCTCTAATGGCTCTCCCCTTTTATGGAGGAGTGCGAGTATCACAATCTAGAAACTGAACACTTTCTAGTGGGAGGCATAATAATTCATAATAAATCAGTAATTAATTAATTAACAAATTAATTATTTTAGTTATTTTGCTGAAATTATATCTCAGTGTGCCTCTGGTGAAATGTTATAGTTTAGTACATTTATTAAATCTTAAGATGTTCTTGAAATGGCCTTATTTAATTAAATCCCTATTTTTGTTAAACATTTATTACTACCAAATATATAAGCAATCAGCTTCAGTGGGTGGAGTGCCCTCTCTAGGTTGGGAGTGAGTCCTTGCCTCAAGTGGAAGAGTTCAAGTATCTTGGTTTCTTGTTCACGAGTGAGGGAAGGATGGAACGGGAGGTTGACAGGTGGATTGGTGTGACATCTGCAGTGTTGCTGATGCTGTACTGGACCGTTGGGGTGAAGAGAGAGCTGAGCCAAAAGGCAAAGCTCTCGATTTACTGGTCAATTTACGTTCTGACTCTCACCTATAGTCACAAGCTTTGGGTAGTGAACGAAAGAATGAGATCATGAATACAAGCGGCTGAAATGAATTTCCTCTGCAGGGTGTCCGAGCTCTCTCTTAGAGATAGGATGAGGAGTTCGGACATAGAGACTGTGAGTAGAGCCATTTGAGGTGGTGTGGGCATCTGGTTCGGATGCCCCCTGGGTGCCTCCCTGGTGAGGTGTTCTGGGCATGTCCAACTGGGAGGAGACCCTGGGGAAGACCCAGGACACACTGGAGAGATTATATCTCTACAGAATGCCTCAGAATCCCCCTAGAAGAGGTGGCTGAGGAGAGGGAAACCTGGGCATCTTTGCTTAGGCTACTTCCCCCTGTGACCCAGACCCAGATAAACGGATGTGGATGGATATAAGTCATAAAATATGGTTGTTCTTGTAAAGAATTGTATACATCGAAATGCAAGAAATACATGCAAAATTATTTGCTTATATGCTTGGATGAAGACAGTATGATACTACTACAGATATCTTCTGTCCTATCCAGTTATGTCTGATCACACTTTAGTTCACACGCTCAAGTGTGAAGACTAAATGGGTTAGTTATTACAGAGCCCAAAAATCTCTGCTTCAAGAACTACTGGTCAACAGAGACCCCTACTGGCCAATGATTATAGCAGTCCCTTACATAACTTGCACTTGAAGGCTTTATCTACAAGCCATCCAGTGTATCACAACGAGCGGATTTAAAGCACATTATGAATTAGAATGAGAGAAATATGACAAAATGAAATAGGATAACTAAATGTTCTATTTAGATTATGCAGTAAAGATATCAGTGATCTAGTCTAATGTTAATTGCTCTTAGGATAATTATGTTTTCAAAGAGGGTCAGGTCAGTTCAAAATTAGCACATTCGTTGTAGATTTGAATGATGGTCTTTGGTCCTAGTTTTGGGGCATCAGTAATTGTGAAAAGCTGTAACAGATGGGTTTCACAGGAATATCATGTGGCAAAACCTTCCATGCAATATTAAAACAAATCTAAATGAACCTGCTGTTTATACCAGAAATTGCAATAATGCTAACTAATTTTAAATGTGTGTAAATGCTAACTCATTTTAAATCTATGTAAATCTATGCTCAAATGACTAATGTTTGTTGATGTTAAGGATGAGATCCTGTCTTGCTGTAGAGCATATTGGTCTATAGGTGGCGATAGACACCTCCAGAATCCTTGTGCTTGTAAATGACAACATACAATAGTTTGTAGTTCTAGCTGTCATTTTATGTCAATAATTCACTTATTTATTTCTCAAAGCATTCAGCAATTTTCTGGTTTAGAAAAATGTGTGTCTTTATGCTTTAACCCCTGCGATGATATACATTGACCTGTCTCACAGTGACCTGTGAACATTTATGGTCCATTAGGTAAGAACTGTACAAGGTCTTAGAAATATGAATGGTAGGTCCATTAAGTCTCTGTGACACACCCAGAATTGTCCCTAGAGTGTACAAATACACTTTGACAACCATTACAATACATTAAGGTCTAATGTACAGTGGTGTAACTGTTAAAGCTATCCCACTCCCTCCTGCACCACATGATGACATTATCAAGAAAGTATATTTACTGCACCTTTGCAGTCTTACTACTTAAAAAGTATTTGTGTTTAACTTAATAATTATAATGCATTATTTCCAGTTGCACATATTGTAGCCAGATAGCCAGATTCTTGAACATGATTTGGTAATTGTATTATGAGTGGTCTCATTAATCAATATGTACAATATGAATTTTTAGATTAACATAATAGGCATGGAAATCTTTATTCCAATTATTTTGTCATTTGTAATTTGGTTGATCATGTTATGATCATGTTTGTTGAAGTTACAGAAATTTGTTTCTCATTAAACTGAAGACAGCTTCCTTCTCATTCTACTTTTAAAGTCAAATTGTTTTTATTCTGAACAATTATTTTGTTGCAGTCTACAATATGATTTAGTAGGAGCAATTTGACAGTTTATACAATTGAAACATCTGTTTGAAATTAAGCTGAATTGTGTGTTGTTTTGGAGGGCCGAGTCCACTAAGCCGTGTCATTAGAAAAGCGGACTGCACTTGAAGTTTTCTTTGGCAAATACAGGAAGCAGTTAACATGGCTGCTCCTCACTTTGATAGCACTGTCCAATTGAAATGCTGTTTTCTTTTGGGGATAATACTGATTAAAGGAGAGTCCTATGGGGGAAGTGATGCTTCATTTCAAGGAGTGACTCATTTCCGTAGCCTGCCATGTTTTCAGTCAGTCAGGGGTAGTCGCCCGTTTCAAAACTATGAGTCCCTCAGACCTTTCTGCTGATCACATTTGCAGCCACACAACTGGTCACTGCTCCTCACTAATTTATATACTATTGTATAAATTGCTAATGTGCTTTTCATAATAGATTGCTAAGTGGACCCAAACAAACAAATTCAGACAGGCAACTAAAGATAGAGCCAAAAATCACTGAATCTAAGATTAGACAGGAAGCAGAAGCCTGCATATTGCTGTTGCAGAATATGTGCTATCAGAGCGTCAACAACACGTCCAGACTCTCTCCCCACAGGAAATGGGTCCAAGTGCCTTTAATCAGCCTGTGGTGCATCACTCACGAGGCAGCTTGGCAGTTAATTTAAAACAAAGCAGGCAGAGAAGTGTTTAAAATACGTGTTAAAAGGTTTTAAAAGGTGTTATATAAATTTGACTAACAAAGTTAGCATAGAAAAACAAACCCCCCATACTTATACACAGGAGTTACTTCTCTTTTTTTATAAATACTTTACCAGATATTGTATTACATGGCAATATCATGTCAATTTATATTATGTTTGAAGCTCATACTAAAAACTATTAATTAGTCTTTAGGACTTAATAATAAGGAAATTCAAAAGATTTGGAATAGAGGTGTAGTGAGAAAAATGTTAGTTATACTGGAATCAGTCTATGCAACTGTAATGACAAGAAGTGTCCAGCTATCCACCATGACTCAGTCCTCTCAATTGTACTGATCAAAAACACTGTAAATCTTAGAGAACCAATCAAAGCAAAGGAAGAGAGTGATGTCACCTGTTGCTTTGTTCTTTTCCTGACGCAATACTGATAATGAATGTTTAAAGCAAGTGTCTTTTGGCCAGATTTTATGTTTTTGAGCCAGATTTTGATGCAGAGTTAGTGATTGAAATGTTGTTACCTTTAACAGACTATCAGCTTAAAGAGACATGCACCATATGACTAGCATGGACTTAACAAATTTAGTAAACACTCCTGTTAGTTGACAAAGTGTGTTTCTCAGACGTTCCTCTTTTTACATTGCTATTCATTTCTATATGTCCCCCCATTTATTTTTTGGAAGATGTTTGCTGTGACATATCCACCACATCCTCAGTTGGTACTGAGGGAAACATAAGACATCAGGTTTTTCCTGTCCTGTACCAACATTGACAGGAAGGCCTTTCTGTGGCACTTTAGTACGCACCATACTCCTATCAAGCAGGGCCATCTGGAGTCATGCAGCCAATCAGGATCCAGTAGAGTGGCTATGCACAGGGAATAGGAAGTCAGCATGACTGTGAGCACCCCCTGCCAGGGTTCATCTGTGCTCATTTCCTGTATATCCAATGTGTTCGCCATTTCCAAGCCACAGGAAGCAGTGGACGCCTCACATTCTCAGTAGTGTTATGTTATTGTAACATGAACTATTGGAACAAACCACTGAAGTGATTAGTTGTGAGAAAGCCTGGCAGGAGGAGGTGGTGACCTAAAAGCTCTAAAAACACATTCTTTCCATCATTACTAATCACTAGAAAATAAGACTGTCCACTAAAAGGTCAGAGTCTTAATATTGCTTTTGTTGCCTGTTGCCATCCATACTCCTGGTAATGGATTTTGGATAGTGTTTCATAGGTCATCCATATCATACCTTAATTTGGAATTTAGCTACTACAGGACATTTCAGACAGAAATCCTTCACCCTCTGCACAAATAACATGCTTGTGTACTGCACTGCAATTCTGATTTCTTTGACTACAATACACTCTCTCACACACACGATTACCACAAAATTAATTCAGCCCTGCTATACGTATGACAGCAATTCCATTCCAGTGTCTGTTGAATTCCAACACATTCTACTTAATGAGATACTGAGCTAGGAAAAACTGAGCATAACAAGATACATACAATATCAGGGTTATTCCACCAAATGTTTGTCTGAATTCTTCTTAAGTTAAAATATGAGCATTCTGTTGATTAAAAATTAGAGCTTTTCTTTGCATTTGTTAAGGTTTGTTTTTTGATATTTTGACTAGTATATAGTTTTCTTATAATATAACTAGAAATAAATTCCTAATTTGAAGAGTGGCTTCTACTACATTTCTAAGTTATTTAATTCACTAGGAACAGATTCCAGATCCCACAAATCTGTCATTTCTAAGACCCAAACATGGCCTTGGTGAGACAAGCCAGCTATGTGTGTAAGACATGAAAGACCACCACATTCATTTTATAGACCACAGTGATGGTGGTGGCTGTAACAGCTTCCTAAATGGTTTCCTAAACCTCTGACACCTGCAGGCTGCAGGATATTCTGCAATAATCAGAATAATCTGTTTGTAATGAAAACGATCAACTGTAAGGGCTCTCTAGTTTCTGAGCTAGGGTAGCTCCTGGGCTGTAAGGAGCCATAAGGTTTCACCTAACGGAAAGCATTGATAGTTTATAATGAAATTTTAAAAAGGGATTCCTCTGGGCAGCTTCTGTCCATCAAACAGAATCCATAGTTCCACTATTTTAAACCTTCTCTAAGTGTAGTTTATAAAGCATACACCTGATAAAAAGCATGTATTCACCTTAGAGTTATCAAGCTTTAAGGCCAGTCAACTCAACATACTGCATTTGACCCAAGAACACAAATTTAATTTAGAACTCGTGAATAGATTCTCTCAGCACTGTAACTGCCAGACGCCTCTAATATCCCCCCAGGAGAAGAGTACAGTTAAGTGCAAAGCTGGATGTTTTATCTCATGGTCCACTCCAACAGCCCACAGTTACCGCCCTCCTCTGTAAGCCCCAAGGTTCTGGCAGGAGATAAGAGGAGCACTCCCCTACGGTGGGTGTGACCGAGAGCTTACAGAGAAAAGAGATGTTAAGATGCTTGCTGTTCTTACTAGTCTAAATACAATTATTATTAGTAGCAGTAGTAATAATAATAATAAAGTTGGAGAATATTTGGCCAAAAAATGAACCGGTGAACTGGTGAAAATGGGCAATAAATATTAACAAACTAAAACATAGGTTTTAGTCAGTTGTAGTAAATATCAGAATGTTGTTCATTAAGAACTTGAACTGTTATGTGGGAAGTTAAGATAGTAGACATAAAACAGACATGACACATTGTCAAAATGCTAAATTCTTATTAAACAGGTTAAATAATCCTATATATAATTACACGCAGCCTATATCTAATTACACGCAGTCTACACAGTAGACTTAACAAGTGCTTAAATTTTACTTTTACATCTCTAGGTGAAGCAGCTTGTTCAGTAGCTCGACCACTGACGCATATTGGCAGTTACGAACATAGTTTTAAATACCAAATGTCAGACTGAGTGCTCACTCAGGTCGCGACCTACTGCCTCACGACCTGCACGGTCACTGGACCATGGAGGTTTGCTTGGTGCTGACTCTCGGCAACTAAGAGCACTATTTCCTCTCATTGTCGTGCGCTCGTGAGCAGGAAGTCGGAAACGAAAGCAGAAAGCCAGGGGCTGGGCTATTTAAAAATACCTGCACAATAACGGGGACCATACATTCACTAGGAGGCTGGGCAAACGACATGAAAAAGTAAGATTTGCTACGACTCAACCTGGAGCGCGCAGAACCCCCCCAGTTACCTCGGGATAATTTAACGAACTCTTCACCGCGTCGATTTCTGACCGCTCATCGTATTAGAACTCGAGGATCTCGTTTTAGAGGCTGATCTCTTAGGGGTAAAAGCTGCTTATTTCTGTTCTTCATAATATTTTTGGATTGATAATCCCGAAAATGAAGAACGACCAATTTTCTCTCGTTGCTGTGGAATGAAATACGCTATATAATATTGGGGCAGCAGGTGCAGTTTTTGCGCATCCTTCATCCCCATTTGTAGCGTACATTCTTTATTTGACAGCCTTGCCTTCACTGGAATTTCAGTTATAAGCACTGCGGACGAGAAAGCAACGGATATTCTATAAAGTGCTAACAACAAATGCACCACATTCTGGTTTCTGCAACAACGTGGGTTTATAGCCAAATCTAAAATGGCATCGACAATTGAAAGGAAGACACTGGAAGCTAACGAGTGAGTACCTGTCCAAAACTGTCCTCTTTAAATGTCTCATCTTACGGTAGTCTATACACTAGCCTATGCAATTGTGTAGAGGCCTCATATAGTCTCCATTTATAATAACCGATGCCAAATGTATACTTCAACACCTTCGTGTGATACGCAGTAACGCATAATTGAGGGTACTTTACTTTTTTTCTATGATGGAATTCGTGCGTTAGCGGTTTACGTTGCAATTGCAGTAAAGTGCGTAGGTTTGAGTACTTATAACCGCTGGCAAGCCAGGGCTTTGCATCAATATTCCCCTCGGGGAATTGTCCGTGGTAGGAGTCAGTCATTACGCATTCATAAATAGGTCCTTCAGTTTCATGTGAAAAAATGCTGTTATATCAAGGTCTAATTCTACATGTTAGAAATAATTATATCAGCAATGACAAATTCACCTCCGACCTAACGTTTTTGTAAAATGACTTGGTAATCTGAAATAGCACCCTCTGGCGATGTAAATTAATGCAACATCAATGAACACAAGGGCAGTGGCAGAAGCAATGTAAAAATGAAGGTGTAAATTTGTAAATTCTTATAATTGTAATTTTTTAAAATCTCTTCACTGTGTTTTGTTGTCATGGCTAGAAATGTCCACTTTTGATTAGAAGTTACACTGATGTGTGTGGAAGGGATCTGAGAGCTGTGGTAGATGTAAATCAAACTTCTCCATTTTGCTTTCTATTTAGAGAGATGCAAGTGCTTCTAAAAAAACCCACAACTGGGCTCTGTGTGAAGCATATGCCACTGCCAATGTTAAGACAGGACAGAGAACAGACACAACCATTAGCCAACTTGCCGCATGACACGGCCAGACACTTTTCGCCGAAAAACAAGTTGCTTTAGTTAAACTTTCCACACTGTTCTACAGGGAGCCTGTGGATGAGGTCCTGCAGTTGCCTCCGTCACTGCTGACGTGCGGCGGTTGTCAGCAAAGCATCGGAGACCGATTTTTCCTGAAGGCCATAGAGCAGTACTGGCACGAGGACTGCCTGAGCTGTGACCTCTGCGGATGCCGGCTGGGGGAGGTCGGGCGCAGGCTTTACTACAAGCTGGGGAGGAAGCTGTGTAGGCGGGACTACCTCAGGTGAGTCTGGGGCTCGTGCGCTTCTATAGGACACTCCCCTCTGACGGTTGTGCGCTGGAGTTCTAATGCTGTTGCACACACTCTGGAGTTCCATAAAGGTTGAAGTCATAAGTATGATTTTAAAGATGCAGACAGGCAATGGATTCAGCTTTTAGAATGATACAAATGTTGTGAGAGCACTCAATACTTATTATTTATTCAGATTGGTATTCGTATTATTTAGGCTGTTTGGGTAGATACCAGCCAATTGGGTAGATACCAGCCAGAAACTGACTTTGTGCCTACAAATCCACCGTCATTGCAACATTTAACTTGGTTTCCTCTTGTTTTACACGTTTTCACACGTTTAAATATGCTGAAATAACACTTTAAAACTACTTCATTCACACACCCCCTCTTGTCTTTTGCCCACTGAAGTTTCAAGGATAACTGTTACTGTTTAAAAAACGGCCTTTATAAAAATACATTTGCTTATTGATAGATGATAAATCACCAGAGATGCTTGGAGAGGTCAGCATTTTGAAGAAAACAGACTTCAATCCACCCTGGAATCTGAACAAGCTTTAACATCTGCTTTTGTACTGTTTTTCACATGGCCTAAGTGAAAAACAGCTTGTAAAATGAAACTTGATTTGCATGTGTCCTCCTACACATAGAAAAAGGGTTTAACAAGTTAAAACCCCCACAACAGCGTGTTCACAACAGAGTAACTTACAGCTTTACTCATGTATTCACTACTGCTTGTTCCTTTCGCAGACTCTTCGGCCAGGATGGACTCTGCGCTTCCTGTGAGAAGCGAATCCGTGCCTTCGAGATGACGATGCGCGTTCGTGATAAAGTGTATCATCTGGAGTGCTTCAAATGCGCCGCCTGCCAGAAGCACTTCTGCGTGGGAGACCGTTACTTGCTCATCAACTCGGACATCGTGTGCGAGCAGGACATATTCGAGTGGACCAAACTCAATGGCAATTTGGTATAGTGGGTGTGGTGAGCTTTTCTCGCCAGAATCTACAAATGGTCCCTTTATCAAACAATCGCGTAAGAAAGAACACAGTGAAGCTCGGCAGCATCGCGGCACAAGGATGTCGCTGAGGAAGTACACAGCTGTTCTCAACCAAGTCCCTTCCTTCAGTCCACCAGCATTTAGCCAAGACTGCTAAGATGTTTTCTACTGTTATCTATTTATCTTAGGAAAGCAAAAGCTAATGATTTGATGTATGAAGGCAATAATAGCTTTTTTTTGTTTTGTTTTGCTACTTTTGTACATAGTCAAGCAAAACATTGGTTATGAAAACAGACATTTTTCCACAGATATGTGGATTCATTTTAAGAGTAACAAAAAAAATGACACCTTTTGGTTTTTACTAGACTTAAACTCCGACTCTTTCATTTTTCCTGTATCGCCAGATACAGTTGTTCACTACTTTGGAAAAGTACTTGCAAACTCTCACTGGTACCATTTCCAACGGCTGGTCAAGGATTGGCTCCATCCTGCCTGCTACTGACTGTTTGGTTAAAATGTGATTGCACAGAACTCCTTTGTGCCTTGTAGACAGTTTTACTGCTCGCCTTGGCAAGGGGATTGGGGCTTTTCATAATTACTGGCACATATTTCATACTGACCAGGACAATGTCTCTGCATTGGACGCTTTACAAACCTGTACACAGGCTTTTCATGGTGATGTGGTCAAACCCATTTTTAATTTGCTCTTAAAGACAAATCAAATGTAACTATGATCTGCATTGCATTATTGACAGCAAACCTGTACATGTTTAAAGGAAAACCATCTGATTTAACTGTTTCACCACACTGTCAGCCTCGCTGGTCATCCATCCCAGTTTTACATCCCTTCCAGTGTTGCACCGAGATGGTCTTTGACTACTCGTCACATACATCTTCCTTAAAAATTGTTGCATTATGCTCATCCAAATATGGTCCAATGCGCTGAAATAATTATTCATGGGTCCTTTATGAGATCCTTAACACTGCATGGATGAAACATTAGGCGACTTGCTACATGCTAAGTATGCTAAGTATTTTTGGTGGATTGTGTCTATAAGGCAGCCTTAAAGAAAAATCTGTTGTATTTTCATGTAATTACTTATGTAATTTGAATTAAAAATTCAATGGATTTATATTTTATATTGCATGGGGTAACTAAATGGAAAACTGGATAAATAAATAGCCCTCTATTTAAAATGTAGATTATTTAGATTTGCTATAGTACTATGGGAAACTGCAATCGTCATACCAATTACACATTTCCATGAACAGATATGCACTCTGACCTTATCACAGCGAGAAAGCCTTGCTGGACACACTGAACAGAAAGTTGGTCCAGTATGGAGGTGGTGTTTTTAGGGTGGTCTTCATTGTTTTATACCAGAAGAGGTGTGCACAAAAATGGAATCACCTAGTAAGAGAGCTGTAAGGAGATTGTATTTGGTGTAGTATATTTTAGTAGTTACATAAAATCTGTTAAAACATTTCTGCTGATGTCTTGGTCATAAGCACAGATGTTCATGATGGCGCTGAGCAAGATAATCAGCATGAATTTTAGACCCATATCAAAAATGTAAAAAATATCAAAATGATTTTTTCCTTATTATTTTTTCTGTATAACAATTTGTATTAGCCTCATCACATTAACCTGCCTGCTGCTGTTGCAAGACTTCAAATGATGAACTTAGCTGGCATTTTCCAATATATCCTGACACTTTCCTGATCTACAGAAACCGTTTGCCTCTGTGCAGCCCTAAATGTAATACACACTTACAAAACAAAAGAAAGTGCACGTAACTTCATAATGTGACTCATATATACATCAAAAATTATTTAATGGCATTCTTAGCTTTGACACATATGCGTACATGTAAATCTAATCTTAAGTCAAATATGCACCACTGCAATAAACATCACGATAAAAAATGAAAAGTACGTGGAATAAAGACAAACACAGGTAGATTCACACCAACAGGGATGGGTACTTACATAAGCGGTCAGAACCACTGTGTCTCCATGATAATGCTGTACGGGAGGGAGTGTTTTGGACAGGCAATGTGATTTTTTGCCATTCTTTTTTGTATTTTTTTTTTAACTAACACCACAAAAACCTATAAAAACAAGTCACCATCACTTGGTATAAATACTCTCAGTCCAGGATCAGTGCAGTGTCAATTGTCCACTTCTTTTCAGACATCAGCTGGACTTTTAACACCTGGTCAAGCGTCCATGTGGGTCTCCATGCGCAGGTCCACTCTGTTTCTTTACAATCCCAGTTTTCTTTTTTTGTGTCTTTTTGTTGTTGTTGTTATTTGTTTGTTTTTTGCTTTTTTGGTTTTTGTTACCTAGCACCTCAGAGGTCCAGCTGTGAAGTACAGGACTTTCAATGATTCTATTTTTTCACTGAATTGTTTAAGGATTTTGAGAAAGTCAGTTTTGTGCTTCTTACTGAATCCCTCTGAACAAACACATGGCAAAGACCATGGCGAAGAGCTGTGAAGAAAAGAGACACAAAACGTTTAAGACACATAGTTCATTGTGGTTTACAAATCGACTGTTACTCATCTCATGGAAATTTATCCTGGCAAAACAGATTTTATTGACTGTTTGCAGTACATCACCACAAGAGGGCAGCAGTTAATAATAATCGCACAATAAGTATTCAAAGGCACAAGCATTTCGAACTTCAGTTTGAGGGGTCAGTTTTCGAAGGAGCCGTCATTGGTCTCGTCATTTTTAAAACTATTTGAGACAACTGCCATAATTCGCTACAGACATAAACAGAGGAAATGTAGGGAGAAATACCTCAATAGTGAGGACAACAATAGCCAGGGCACCAGCCACATAAATGTACAACTCAAAGTAGTCCACGACTGATGAGTAGCATCCCTATTGAAACACAAACATAAAAAGAACAGGAACGGTTATTATCTACGGATGGCAGGTCGTTCTGCTCCAAAAGAGTGGAGTATGTCCGAGTCCTTCACAGGCTGAGCGTCCTTTAATAATGTCTGCATAAGTGGCGGTAAGAGGCCTGGCTGCCCCTGTCTGTCGTGCAGAGATCTCACTTCAATCACTTGCTCTGTGGCCCTCGCTGCCCTTCAGCAAATGTTCACTTGACACTGAACACATGAAAAAGGACTAATGAGCACGTGGAGAGTTCAGACTCATAATTCCACCCATGCAAGGATGTTGCTGCTCTCGATCAGCTTTGGTCTGTCTGAACCGGAAGGGAGGCAGCTTAACAGAACCTTCTGTACGGCAACACCGCTGCATTTTAGTTTTTAAACGGCACATTTCTGGTTAGTTTTTGCTTTTTATTTTAAATAATTTTACTGCCAGAATACAATAATTTGACAGATTTCTGGCGGTGGAACTGCACGTGTATATTCAGTAGTACACTGTGAGGGGAAGTCTTGGAGCGGTTTACACTAGGGCTTTACTGACTGCTTAAAAATGCTAAGGAAAGCCTACACAGACATGAATTCTTCGTACTTTCGGAAACTCTGTTGTCCCTAAGGACATCAAGACCGAGTCAGTCTCTGACCTTGTTGTTGCGATACAGCATGTTGCCCGAGATGCATTCCTCCTTGTTGCTGAAGCTGACATCTCCTAGATGACTGTTCCTACGGCAGCAAGCCTCAGGCACCATTTCGCCGGGGTTGAGGACACTGAAGAGACTCTCCTTAAAGTCCTCAGGACTGTTCACTCCGCAGCAATCAAACTGCAGCCAGGACAGCATGGATGCAGGACGTTAAGGACATGTCCACTCAGACATGCATGACATCACAGCAGCTCAAGCACTACAAATGAAACTTTCTAAGGAATTAAAAATGTAATTAATTCCTGATTGGCATATTACACAGGCATAAAATGATGTGCATGTTTACTGTAATATTTGTACTTGCTTATAAAACATTCTGTTCTCTATTTTATTCTTTACCTTCTTTAAACTGTATGTTAAATATCTCTTATACAGTATAGGCCACACCCACTAATTAGACCTGTACATGAAAGGTACTTGATTATCATTATCATTATCACATTTCTTCACACAATGATAATTATTGTCGACTATTATTTATTATCTAGAGAGAGCGTAGACATACTGTGTTCATAATGGCATTCCATGTGGAGGTAAAGACATCTGAATTGTTGTAGCCTTGGTAATGTTTCCTCAGTTCTTTTGTAAAGTACTCTTTGGTCAGCTGTGGGGACGGACAGAAAGAGGGAACAAGATGAGATGTCCCATGTCAGTCTGTGTCTAGAACAACGCCACTTGTCTCATGATGTACTCTGTGTTGCTCCTAGAAGAACTCTTAAGAGGCACTTACATGCTCCCGAAATATAAAGGCCAGTATTGCAGCAGCCAGCTCAGCCAGGAATATAATGAGGATAAGCATGAAGAACTGCAGGAAGGGGAGTGAAGAGAGAGAGAGAGAGAGAGAGAGGGGGGGGGAGAGAAAAATGATAAGAGAGAAAGAAAAAGAGAGGGAGAAAGACAGTTGGAAATTGTTTCAGTTCAAATCAAAACTGCTATTCATTTTAGGCATTCTCATGCTTTCACTCACCATTCTAAATACAAATGGATCGATATTACGTAGCCGTCAACAGCAACAAGTTCTTGGAAGAACATAAACTGAGCCACATTTTTTACCTTCCCCCCTCCCAAGACTCTAAAAATGTCTCACACGCACACACGCACACACACACACACACACACACACACACACACACACACACACACGGCCACTCACAAAGAGCAGTAGACACTTGTTCTCTCTTATGGCTCCGCAGCAGCCTAAGAAGCCCAGTAGGAAGAGCATGCTGCCCATGGCCAGTATGATGTAGACTCCAGTGAAGAGGAGGGGGTTGGCAGCCACGATCTCCCTAAAGCCCGTGGGGTCCACCAGCACCCAGACCCCCACTCCCAGGAGAAAGGACCCGCCCAGCTGGGGACAGAGGGGAAGAGACAAATGTTAATCACTCACTGGCAAAGGTACTGGCCAAATGTTCCTGCCGGGATGATGCCAAGAGCTTCTTCTTCCAATGCCATTTCTTCTGGGAAAGGTTCTGTGGCGCAGTTCGTTTGTTATGCTATGGAATATATAATAATGCTATTTCTAGATGGGGAAATAATAGCCAACATAAAAGAACAGCCCATGTGGACCACTGATTAGTGTGTACAGAGGATGAGACACCTGCAGGGCTTCACAAAGCAAACAGCGTGACGAGCACATGCTTCACAAGCCCATTTTATCAGAGGACAATTGTAGTGTTTTATTTGATACACCTGTTAAAGCCATTTAAAGAATAGACAAAGTCACAGACAGTCGAAAAAAAAAGAAAAAAAGCTACATAATGAATCGTACTACTCCTCTGAAAAACAAGGGGGGTGGGTATCATGTCTCCTGCAATCCTCCGACTGTCAGAGAGAAAACCGACCTCCCTTCACTCCACCCAACGCCCCCACACACACACACATACACATGAAGGCTTGGGTAGACGCCAGGGTGATGATAAAACACCTGGAGGGATTGAGTGTGTGTGCACATGTCTTTTGAGATAAGGGCTTCATACACACACAAGCACACAAACACACACACACACACACACACACACACACACACACACACACAGAAATGCACATCTTCCCAGGTTGCTCTCTCTCCCTCTCCCTGCCCCTCATGAGCCAGATCTGAATTCTTCTCATGGACGGCATTAGCAATCTGTCAGGCTGACGTGCAGAGAAAGCCAACGGCTCTTTTGCCGACACCTACTTTACCCATAAATGAAGGTTTGATAAACAGCTTGAATATATGAGGATATGGATGTCCTGTGAACAACAGCAAAGCGTGGAGCAAGTATCTGCCCGTAATTTAGGGTAAGCCGTTGTTTTGTAATTGTATGCAAACCAGTTTCTCTGTGTTAGCAAGAATATTATCCGTGTTGGCCTGATTAATTCTCCACATGTGTACTGTGAAAACAATTTGCTTCATCAGAGGAGATCCTTCAGAGGAGATCCTTCAGAGGAGGTCCTCAGTACTGTTTCTAGTCAGTCCTCACACAATAAACACTGACACATTGATAAATGATCAAAGGAGCATTTGGTACAATAACGATTTCCTCACTCATCCCATCTTATTCCCCACATTCCGTATTTCTAGCATTTCCAGTCTCTTCCTAGCAGCCATAAACTATCCTGGACATTTTAACTATGTTCTACAGTACTTAGGAGAAACCAAGTCTGCTTTGCCTGGTACAAGGAGAGCCTACATGTTGTATGCAGGAGTATATGAAGTCTGCATTTTAAGATCATATGGGACCATCCCATTAGAAAACATAAAAAGGCGATAACATTGCACTGCACATATATATATAGCCACTATACTTTAGAGATTTACATTTCAGAGGGCATATGTTTGGAGAGAGAAGCTACGATATGTTGGCTCCAATCATTAATCGGACACAATGTAGCCTAAAGCACGATGAAGCCTGACAAATACTCACAAAGATAAAGAAGTTAAAGACGAACATGAGGTATTTGATGCAGCTGAGGCAGTCGCCCTCCATGCTGGTCCCTCGCGCTGAAGCCTCCCCAAGCCCCTGGGGAAGACAGAACACACACACACACACACACACACACACACACACACACACACACACAACACGCATAATGTTTCCTCAAAATATAGGATGCTTGCATACACTTCTATGCAATTACTAAAACAATACAATAGAATCATACATACTGTCAACAAAATTCTTGGCAAAGACATTTCAAAGAGCTTTTTCCTCAAATACAAAAATATTACACTAATCGCTTGAACCTTTCAGGAAGAACCTTCCTGGTTTATAGCTCTTATATTGTATTATTTCAAAATGTGTCTCTTTAGTGCAATTAGAGCTAGGAGCCCCTTCTGTTGCAGAGAACCTTCTTTCTGCCTGATAAAGCACTCACTAAGATGAAGGCCTATTAGAGTACGCCACTTTACTTAAATGAAATGGAACCTTTTTCATTACTTCTGGGGGCTGCAGTCGTGAACTCACACAGCTGCTGCACCATTACTCAGATACGAGTGTAGGCTTGAAGGCCAATTACAGCCAGGCATCATGCAGAACAGTCAGTCTGACGAGGGACAGAGAAACGCTACTGACTGCACTCCCTGCATATATACATAAGCAGCATTTCCAGAAATGGCCAAACACTGTCAAGCAAAGACAAAAATACAGTCTCTCTGCGCACCACGGGGGAAAAAAAATGATGGTTACTCCCCGTTCGCCGTCTTCGCTCCCATCAAGGGTTTCATCTTTGGCAGTGGCACACTTTAGCTCACAGATCTCTCTAAAGCTGCTTCCCGCCACCATCGTTTGTGAAAAGCACGATTTAAATGAAACTGAAGCAAGTTGCAGTATCGCAGCTGACCAGCTGTACACAAAAGAAAGCTAAAGCACATGTTTCCATACAGGTATGCTGCTAATAAAACATGGCGACAAGAATTGGTATGTTGGGAAATATCTATCCTAAGGTTAACAGACACACACACACCCACACACACACACACACAGAACCCACGTTCTATGCTAATCCCATAATACTTCAGTACTGTAAGCATTTTTGAGAGACAATTCCAATAAATGTATGACTCTCTGCATCTTCTAGGGAAGGTCACTGTGATCAATAAACTTCAAATACGTAATATCCTTGAGGTCCTCCCACAGAGACAGCACCAATAAATGTCAGGACTCAGTACTCAATTAAAATGATTTTTAGGATAGTTTTTACCCATGAATCCTCACTCAATTTTATGATAGAATTGTTTTTATCCATAAACCCTTACTGCAGACACTCAGGAATTAATTGACCAGCAGTCAAAGTTAAATACATCCTCTCAATCAACCTGATGGCTTCCTGATATTGATTGTGTCTTTGTGAAGCAGCTAAGCACTTATGAAACCTTCAGGGCCATTAGAACTTTAATCACTCTCCTTCACTCCAAAGGGCAGACAGCTTAGTTTAAAATGAAACGTGCATCTATTACCACAATCAGTGGTAGTCCACCTCCTTGGTGTGCTTTTCACGGTGACCTATTGGGAAAACCGTTTTATTGGTTGTGGGGATTTTTGTAGCATGTACAACTTCATAAAATCGAATCCACATTTGGGGGGCCTCCTGGTTATGTGTGCAAACACAAACGCCACCACCAGTTCGCTGTATGCTGGGAACCAGCCTAAAGTTGGACCAAGTGGGCGTAAAACAGCCCAGGCCGGCGTAAATCAATCTGGCAGCGGAGTGTCGGGGTTCCAGGAGAAAGTGCACCGTAAACAACGCTTCTTTTCCCACGCCTCAGCGGCCCCCATCGATCAGACTCCGGGAGTTCCGGCTCATGCTGCACATAGGGGAACGCTCACGAAGAGGCTTCCCACTCTGTGCGGCATGCATACAGCACAAAGCCCGGACCGGCGGCACCGGCGCCGACATAACACAAAGCGGACCGGGGCCAGGACGATCTTGGCATGACGCTCGACTCCAGAGCTGCAGCTGCAGAACAGAGAACGTGAACGGAGCGGCTGAGATATGGAAACATGTCCCAGCAACGTCAGTATTTGCTGGTTTCCAGTAGTGAGAAGTGAGCCTGCTTTACAGGACAGAGATGCACAAGCAGCCACTGCCCAGAGGAACACGAGCACCGCAGCACGAAGGCAGAAGTGTAAAAACCAAAAGACTCCAGACACACGATCTACATTACCTACAGTACATTAGCAAATAGCAAAAGGTATATACAACAATGGAAAATGTATGCAATGTCTTTTGTGGTGTTTATTCTCAGAATGTCAGCTTTGAACAATTTCAGCTCACAGTTGGTAAGGGGCATGCATTAGTATGTATGTTTCCTCTTGAAGACTGGGCCTCAGATACTGTATAAACAGACAGAGCCCTGAACAAAACATACCCAACTGGCTAGTTTATGAAGATGATGACTATTGCAAATGACAAATGCAATTTAAGGTTACATGAAAAGGATCACTTTTTTAAGCATTGTTTAAAAGCAGATGTTGAGACTAAATCAACAAAACATTAACATTATAGCCGTCCAGAACATACCACCACCCAAATTATATCCATAATACAACACCATTTAAATAATATCCATATTCCATAACACAAGACCACTCAAATTACATCCATAATCCACAACACACCACCATCCCAGTTCAATTCATATTCCATAACACTGCACCACATTGCAAATTATTTCAATAGTCCACAACATACTCAAATTATATCCATATTCCATATCATCTTTAGTAGAGGAGCCTGTAGAATGTTTGTTTTAAACACAGTTGTAAGCAGAATGTTCACCAGAAGAATGTTTTACTTTATCATTTGATTTCTTTACACACAGTCCCAGGTTTTCTCCATCTGCTCTTGGTGTATGAGAGAAGGACATGATCTATCTCCATGGCTGCTTGTTTCAAGGCACCAGATCTGATCTGTGGTGCCGAGCAGCTCATGAGAGCTTTCGATTTCCAAAAGAGACGGTCCCTAAAAACATTCTCCTCCACTTATTTAGTCAAAATAAAAGCTTACACCATCACCAGTGCTGCATCGTCTTTGAGAATATCAGTTAAACAGGCATATTAAGACTGAATGAGGGATCTCTGGTGCGAGGTGTGGGGATTCCCCTTGAGGATGACATCTTCAACTTGATTAATTCACTCTCTGCCATGGTGGCTCTCTCTCTTGTAGTCAAGGCCAAGTTCATTAGCTCAACAACAAGGACATGGTGTCTGCTCCCTGCCCTTCACCCCTACACCGCATACAGAAAGACCGCACCACATGACCACACCACAGCCTCCATCCTCATCCTCTTCCTTTAGCTTCACTGAACCACAAATCATCATACCTTATTTGTGACTGATCTGTGCGTATCTATAAGAAAATCTACACAATTAAATTACTTTAACGTTGCTACAACCTGGTATCGTCCACAATTACTGACAGCTGAATAAAAGATAAAGGCAATAAACGCACAATGTCTGTTATTCATCAGCTTGATCTCAAAAATGCGAGAAATGTTGCCTTTTAGATGTGTAAAATAATGATTTCCTCAAGAGCATATTCCTTTATTGGCATAGCTACGTTTATTTCATTTTTGGCACTGATGAAATCGCTCCATTTAGTCATTTGGATCCCTGACATTCTTCCATGGCCCTTTTCTTTATTCGTGTCTAGCAGGAGGTAATTCAGGAAGGCACTGCATGTCATGAAAGATATGGCAAGAGTTTTTACCCAGCGCAACAAATCCAATTTTGTAAACTGAAACCAGGTTTGTCATGTAAGTGTATTCTTCATTAGAGGTATGCACTGCACTACCTATCAAAAGAAAACACACAACACTGCTGCGTGTTAGAGCCTGTATAAAAGATGATTAAACCATTAACCTTAAGAACAGCTTTGAACTTTGCAGCAAAGGGCATTGTTTTTCAATGTTACATTTAAGATGCTTTTCAACAGCAATTTTTAAACATTTGGACAGACAACATAGCAATCAAACAGGAAGAAAAGAAATGCAAAAAAAAATGTGGCGCAAAGTGACAGTATGTGAAAAATATATATAATAGGAACAATTATACCTGCAAGAGGAAAATCCTGGGGTTCTAGGCACTGTACTGCACAGTGGCGTTTGTAACTGAACATAACAGGCCAGATATATTGCTGATTGGCTACTGTCGTTCTAGGCTAATGAACTGAGTGAAGGAAATGAAGACAACATGCTCATGTATTTTAATGCCAGTCACTGCCTAATTACCACAGTGACATTATGTGGCTTGTCTGGACACAGGCTTATTAGACAGCTCATGATCAGCATTCAGGTGGAGGTTTCCTACATCTGTTGCCGAATGTGCCAAAAAACTCAAAATGAAAGCAGGGTACCAAATCAGACCATGAGAAAAGGACAAGGACACAGAGGGGCATCTACCCTATACTAGGGCCCCATTTTCACACATTCACAAACACCGCTGTAACATCCTCTCTGCAGCACGAGCACCGGTACTGATATTTCCATCACAGAGCACAGCGATTTGGGGTTATTTCATGCCTTGTGCACTTCGCATTGTATGAGGACTGGAGGGTTGGCACAAACATGGGAGGTCCATGGAAACACACTAGTCCTGTGCAAGTGCTAATTTTACAACGCTTTTGTGATTAGGTCTATTTTCAGCGCCATATCTGTAACCCGGCATAATTTGATATTTTCACGCCGGTGTTTGATACAAACTAAAAGCAAGCTGGGAGATGAGCAGTAATTACAGCAGGTCATGTAATAATGTTTTAATAATAACCCATCTTTTATGACAGGAGATGGATACAATTACTAAGTTACAGAGACAGGATTTTTGATGATATAACAGCCCTTTTAATTAAAAGCTTGGCTGTAATGAGTCATAACTAGCTCCATCCTTCCTCCTAAGGAAAAGGTGTCAACACCACAATTAGAAAAACTGGCTATGGATCATAATGAAATAATTTCCTAAATGGCCAGTGTACTTTCCTTCTGCCTGATCAATAGTGAGAGTTAATCTGTGAAAGGAACGATGTGAGCCATGTTTTGCTGCATGCTTTGGGGTGAGTCTTCTGAACAAAGGAGCTTGAAGTGATGCAGAACTGATGCAGATTAAACCCGTCTTCTGCTGTGTGTAATGTAAATCTAATATCTCACTGGAAAACAAAACTAAGAATAGAATTAAGCATGTTCAGCATTTCAGAGCATACTCAACCACGTACGCCGAGCCACCGACGAAAGGCTGAACGACAGTTCAAGTGCACGCGACGTTTGAGAGGCGCAAAACTACTGAAGCACCAAGCTAAATCATTACCAAAGTCCTGCAGGTTTTCTGGACTTTCTGGATTTCAGGTCTGTAGCTCCTGATATCTCACCCAGATCTGCTATAGCTGCTCAGAAATACTCTGTGTGGTGACACTGTCATCTGCAATAGGCAACATAAAAAAATAAGGCTGCATAAAGGTTTACTGTTACTCTGTTTCGTCAGACAATTCCTATGCTCCCCGTCATATCCACTATATATATGTCATCCACTAAATGTTAGATGACAACTTGTTTTTATACAAGCTACAGCTAGACTACAGCTGCCTTTAGTGTACTTCCCCTGCACCGCCTATCTGGATCAGATCAGTTTGGTATCAGCCGATCCCACTAACAGAAAACTGGACTGGACTCACAAAACACTGATGGGGACATCTCCACTCAAAAAACTGATGGGGACATCTCCACTCGTATCACTCAAACCTGATGTTCTAAAATGTATTTGTGTGAAAATCGTTATACACAGATAAGCCAGAACACGTTGCTTTTCATTTCTTCGGTGTTCGTGCACTTTTAACTCTTGCACTGTTAGGCATGAGAAGCGATTAATGGGTACACGAAGAGTAATGTGATTGCCTGAAACTATATTAAATCACCACAACCTCCTATTACGATTCCTCATCGTCCAACATGATTTGACATAGTGCTTCTGAAAGCATCTGCATGGTTTTTACGATACATGTTTATGTCTTCAGCTATAGTATGCAGAAAGTAGCAGCACTTCATACAGGCCTTTGCGTGTTTTGTCATGGAATCCATGCACCAGTAGTGATTGGATCATTTATAATAAGGGGCAGGCCTACTAAATTGGTCATATAAAGTATTGCACTTGGACAAGCAGTAGAGGAGCAAAGGACATTCAATGGAAAAAAATCTTAAACAAAGCAAATACATATTGATCTGAAGTACATCTCAGAGATGCAGTCAAGTAATAAAAAGTTTCAGAGCAGTTTAGAAGCTTCTACAAGTTAACCTGCTAGAGTCAGCACCTCTGTCTGCCTAGAGAAATTACCCACTGCAAAGAGATAAATAGATCAATACCACACCATGCAAACTAACTGATTCAGTATAGATCAGAAGAGCTTCTTTCTGCTGGCTGGCCAACCTGTGCCTGATTGTCCCTCAGCAGTGGCAAACTCAGCAACACTAATTCATTATTGCCTAACATCACTCAAAGATTTCCCATAGCCATGAACTTTCCCTCAAAAATAACCTAAAACACATTTTAAGTCTAGTAATAATGCATTGCACCATAACATTTTGCATAGCCAATTTACTTTTTTGTAGTCACGGGGCTAACAGTGATCTTATTCTACACATTTCTCCTTTTTTAAAGACGTGTGCAGTGGTTGCTGATGATTCTGAAGTATTTCCAGCATGGCATGTCACACACAGGTTGTTGTTCAGCTATGCTACAAAAATGACAGAATTCCAAAGAATTCCAAATGACAAGATAAAATTAGCATAACATTAAACTAAAAACAATGTTTTCTTGCTTTGTTCTTGCTTTTGTTCAAACAACAACAACAAAACAAAAACCCATAGGAGTCACGGCCCTATTCCTCCACACGACAACATTCAGGGGACATTGGAAAATTGGAAAACAATTGAAAAATAATCAATCTTAAAAGCTCTTCCATTTAGTACTTGGTGTCTGTGCAAAGATTATGTGTGGCCCACAGGCATCACCAGATGCTAGAACCGTTTCCTGCTGATACTCAGTTTTCCTTCAGTGCCATTCAATTCAGCTTCCAAGGGCTTTCTGCACTTACTCTTGGCTCCGATATGTGAAAATACATTCAGCAGGATTCAGTCTGGTAATTGACTTGTCAAAGACCAGCTTGCTTTAGTATTATATTTTGAGTCACAGTCCTGCTGAAGGCCTTATCCTCAGAATTTAAGGCATCTGGAAGGATCTGAACGATTAAGACCACAGAACCAAAACATCAAGAATTGTATGACTGTTCAGTTATTTATGGAATTCACTCAATGTTACTCCCCAGACACGACTAAAAATGGCTACTGAAGTGTAATGTAAATTCCGAATAAGCAGCACAGAATCAATTAGTCAATTTATGCCAACATGCTTGTTATCAATGGAAAAATAAATTACATCTGAAAAAGTTTTATTTGTTGAACATTATTAAGTCTTAAAACATACTGTAGTGCAGCGTGAGCTCTAAAGTGCTCCGACACCAAGGTTTTACCGTGTTGTCCAGGCATGTGCCAGAGCTACACATCTATCCAAATGATCGCCATGATTAACAGGACAGTCATGATAAAACTAGAAACTCAAAAATATGTACGGGCCAGTTTTCATATTATCACCAAGTCTAAATGCAGATTTGAATTTCTAAAGTAAAATCAAAAGTGAGGCTCCTCTCTTCTGGTAAATGATCATGACCTCTCCAAGCACTGCTGAATTTAATCATTTACAACTGTACAACAAAACAGTTGGAGTCATTTTTAAACTTTGATGGCAAATTAATGTTGACAGTATGTCCTCACAGATCGTTTGCAGTATTACCCCTGCCAAACAGATTTTTTATTCTAGTGCTACCTTCATCACTCCAATGTGTTTCTATGGCGTCATTCCAAAAATAAAGCACTCATGAGCCTATAGATTTATCAATCATACTATGATAAAACTATATTAGGCTATTTTGCACAAAGAAAATAAAAAATAACAAAGCAACGGCCTTAACGTTTGGGGGGGGGTTGTTGGGTGGGATACAGAGCTGCCTGTAACCATTAAGAGATTTAAAGTCACACGGAGAAGTTGTGCAAGCAAATGTCCTGCTGCTACAAACAGCTATTATCCTAAATTGCCCCTTCGTTTGGGAATGATCTTAAATGAATCATGCTGTTCTTTATAGTAAAGAAGAAAGGAAGAGGCAGACACCCCTCACATCCAGCCTGTTGGTCTGGCATCCTCTCTTAACACCAGGCCCAATTAGTGTAAGCTTCTGCTGGAGCTCCCTGCCTGGTGAAGCACAGCTTTGATGGCCATTTGTGTGGAGCTGGGCCTCAAATTTAAATGTGTTATTTTGTGTACACTGGGAGCTAAATAAGGCAAGGCAAGGCAAGGTAAAGTGTGGATATATATATATATATATATATATATATATATATATATATATATATATATAAGGCCTCAATCATCTCTGCTGCTGGGCTTAGACCTGGAAGGTGTCTAAAAGTGTGGCAGACAAGTGAGCTTCTAATGTAATATGAACTTGCAGAGTCTCAGCAAGGCATGATACCATCCCATTCAGAACTTGAAAGTCTAGTTAATGCAAGCTGTGGCCATGTTTAGCACACCTAATGCTAAGGGAAAGAGAGGGTTAAAATTTGTAGGACTCAGACCTACAGGATTGCGATTGGAATATCAGTGGGGGACCACTTAGGGGTCTGTTGCCATAGTGTCTGAATGCCCTCAGCTGCCAAATTTGCTGTGTACATGTGTTTTTCAGGTAAGATTTCTGAGGGTGTTCTAAATCTACTAAAATCTCTAATAAATAGCATCAATGCAATTATTCACAGAAAAGAATCTCTATCACTAGAAAAGTGTTGAAAAACCCTTATATTCCATTCATATATATATATATATATATATATATATAAACATTTCATGTAAACATATAAACATATTACAAGCGGAAACTACCATACGCATGCTTAAGTCCAGAAGAGTCCGATAAGCTAAACTCTGTTGTGCCTCTGACTTGAAGAGTAACACAACACACCCTTTGTTTTGTCCATTGTAGATTCATTTTGAAGACTGCTGTACTGTGTTCTGAAATTCATTCAGCAAGTTAACTGTGTGCGTTTTGCCGTTTTCTCAATATCTACGGATTAAATGAGAAGTCAAAACATGAGGCAAATAACACTACTACTAATGAGGCAGCACGAACATACAGCCCTGCCTTGGGACGTGTACCTGGCCTTTGGTGCTAGCTTTTGAAATCACCAAGTACACAGCCACCTCAGATACAAACAGAAAGCTAAGAAGAACAACACAGGCAATGTGGAACACATACCATTAGCTCTCAGTCGAAGTTCAAGATACAGATCGAAGGATGTAGTTTCTTTGTTCTCTTGTTTCCCTCTTGTTCTCATGAGCTGTAAGAAGACAGACAGACAGACAGAGGGAGTGATTATGCATAGATTTTTCACACTGGATACCAGCCTTACTGAACATTACAACAATTTATATGAGCAGCGGAATTAAGCAAATTATTGTTTTCTGTCACATACCATTGCCACATAACTTTTTAATGACTTCTCCTTTAATTAATCTTTCACTTTATACCAGCTTCCTAATGGATGGTTAGTTAAAAAGTAGCACGACTGAAAAGACTGCATTTAATTATAGCCTCACCACAACAACACTAATTAACTACAAATATACATTTTTATACACGCCTAGTTAAAAGATGAAGAATTTCAGTCAGGCAAAGAAATAAGAACGGTTTGGCAAAAATTTGGTTTCCAACCAAATTAACATATTTAGATGTCCACATTTTACATAAAATTAAATCATGACCAAGCTGAAAAGTTAAACAGATGATCATTTTTGCAGTATGCTAATGCGTGAACCAGTATTTAAGTCAGTAACTACTGGGGAACTATACACGAATCCACACCAGTTTGTTACTCAACATTGTGTTGTTATAATTTCATAGAATTAAGATTATAATTATATAATTTTCTGTCTTTCTCCTGCTGAGATACAGGAGATTCCTTGGGTTATGTCATGGACACAAGAAAAGGGTCACGCTCGCAACACAGTGACACCAGTTATCACTATAATTCTGAAGACTTTACATTGAATTTACATTAGCGCCAAAGCCTACTGGATACGCCCTCACCCATGCATTCATTATACAGCTCATATGCATATTTCATTGCTTTATGTAGATGGTGTTTACAGATGGGGTGCTGTAGGGACAGTTATGGTGATGAAATATAAGTTACACTGTTGATAACAGACTCCCTAATGCTTGGTGCAGATATTTTACCCTTGTGACTTTATATCACTGCTAGAGGGTAAAATTAACAGGAACAGAATGAACAAGGTGCTAGCTTTAAAAGGAACCATGGTGGGTCGGTACTGGAAGATGGTTAAATATTAATGGCTGCCGATTGATGCTAGGCTCTGGTTTCTTCTCCGCTTGGTAAATTACCCTTTATTGCTGGATCCTAAACTGCATTTACTTGACTGTGTTTCTCCTGATGCTAACCCTAATTAGAGTCTGAACTCATGCATAATTCATTGATATCAGCATTTCGGGCTAATTACCTGTAGCAGGCGCTTGCTGTCACTGTGGGTTTCCGACTGTCTGTGGCTAACGAGGCCAAATGATTTTATGCTTTTTCAGCTGCTACTGTTGCTTCACCGCAAGCATCTTCCAGCTTGCACAATGCAGCGTAAGACAAGGACCAATTAAAACCTGGATATTTCCTGCAGTGACTCACAGAAATTGTTATTCCAGTGCTAGTCTGAAAAGCCATTTAGAGCCCGGTGCATGAGCACCACACCCTGCTGTGTTCATGCCGAAAAAGTGACCTGGTCACAGCACCCAGGTCTCCGTGTCTGTACTTAGCAGGTCTCCATTACAAGGCCTCGGACATGGTAGCTGTGGGCATAGCCCTGGATCCATCAACCTTTGACTTAGACTGACAGAGCCTATGGGAACCCCACGTTTAGAGTACCATTACTTCACACAGACTCAGTAGTGCCAAGGGTCATCATTATTGTTTGGTTTCCATGGCAACCGGCTACAAGACAAAGTGAAGCACCGAACGGATCTTTATGTGGCTTATAAAGAGAACAGGGCAGGCGCAGGAAAGGGAATATACAGTGAAAAGCTCAGGATGTGAGAACATTTTAATGAGTTCCGCCATAATTGCATTCTACACAAAAAAGGAAACCTGGTTAGCCATGGGTCAGTGAAAACAGAAAGCCAGATTCAGTGTCCCTCATTTGCATCCACTTAAAGGGCTTCTTTTAAACAACACAATCCCCTTTTACTACCAAATCAATGGCATTTAATACTGACCACAGTGTATAGGGATTACATGTGGCCTAGTTAATTGATTTCTGTTTGACATTTTGTTCAGCAGGAGAAATGTGCTTATCTGCAAAACAGCTAAAGCCCCTGTGACTGTCCATCACTATTAAATGAGCAAATGTAAGGCCACCACCAGCTCAATGCTGACTGTTAGATGTAGTCTTCAGGGAAGTGGTGATAAAGGACATCCTTCCTATGATTTAGCCTTGCACATTTCCTGGACCCTCACGTTGCCCTACGTTATTCCTGCTCTTTGGCTGCGTATCTTTCTTCTCCTGCCCTGCTGCCAGGATGCACAGCAGTCATGTCACCGCCCACTGGATGCTGATCACTGAAGAAGGAAGTGCTAGACACGGCTCATTTATGTAGGAGTTCAATAAAATTATATTTTATATATAGTATTTGACTTTATTTATGGTCCACAAACATTACTTTATTCTTATGTAGTCTTCTGTTTTGAGAGTTTGGGAGTGCATATACAGAACCTCAGACCTAAAACACCAATTCAGTCAAGAATGTTTCTAGCACTGTAGCTACTGATTTGCTTCAGAATCTGCAACATGACAGGATTTAACTCAAACTTCCTCAACTTTGTGGCAAAAGCTCTGGCATGAAGCAGATGTACAGTACCACAGTAGGGGCCACAGAAGTGAAGGACTACGTCCAGGTGCTGCTGGACGTACAAAGCTCTGGTTACTGTCAGAACCCTAAATGCCACAGAAGCACGAAGTATCTTAGCTGTTCTCTTAGTGCGCTCGCACAACACCGCCCGCAGCTACACCTCCTCCTCCTCCATCACCCACTGCCATTTCCTAAGACCCCTTTCTGTCTCTTGAAAGAGGGGAGACATGGGTATCAAAACAGGTCTTTGAAGCCGAGTAATTAAGAGGGAGAGAGAATTGTCAGGCTCGACCCAGGGGGGCTGATAGAAGTGAGGGAGGGAGTTCACAGTTACAGACACAGTAAGAAGTTAAAAGCACTAAGCCTATGGGACTTCATTACAAAGAGCACTTTTTCCTTAGAAAGGGTTACACAAATACATAACGATTCCTTTATTCTATCGCACTGCCTACGAAATACGTTCACTTAGTAATGATGCAGAATGTTGACCACAGTAGGTTGTCATTCTGCATTCTGTATTATTATTTTATCTTGTCAATCAGTAACTGAAATATAACCATTTTCAACAAACTGGATGGAAGTAAATTTATAATTTATGATTCATTTAAGTAGTACTAGGGCAGAGAAGCATTATCAGCTGTTTTTAAGGCTACCTTTCTGAAGTGCACAGGGATGTCACTACCCATGAGATAAATCACCTCAGCTACTTGTATAGGAGTGCAGTGTTCAGAGACAGAATATTAGAATCCTCAGATGTCAGTACAAATATTTCAAGTAGAAAGCTTGTACTTCATAATCTTCATACACTTCTTGGTACACTGCCTTGAAACTATTAGCTGCTACACAGTTGTGACCTGTTCTATCATGTAATGGAAAATATAATGTTGAACAATTTGAAACTTTCAATTTGAAAACTGAAAAATTTGGAATTCTGCAATATTGTCATACAATGTGCTCTATTTTCAAATTTAATGTGGAAAATGGAAATCACAGCTGTAGGTACACACAGGTGCAAATATCTTGCACCTATTTGTGAAACCTTTGTGTTGAAATACGGATTTATTTATACTCTAAAAAGCAACACCATAAATATTTTGTCACAACACTTCAAGATAAAGTACTGTTATTTTAAACATCTTAGAAAGACATTGTCCACACCACACAGCCACTCCGTACACTTGTCCAGTACACTTGTTATTTATATATAAATAACAAATAAATAAAGCACTGATTTACATTTTAAAATGTCATTAAATAAAACAGATCAGACAGCACAGACTTTGAGAACATGAGAGTGTCACAGTATGGACTACAGTACTGAAGAGTGATCTTAAAAATATTATTTGAATGAAGTAAACTACAGCTTTACTTCAATAATGTAGTGATAAAGTAAATAATTGATTGGTATTGCTCTACTCATAATGCATGCAATTAGTGTATTATTGTGCCATGTCAGCCAGTCTGCTCTGCAATGAAGAAGGATTAAGGCTGCATGATATGAATAACATATCACACTGTTGAGAACATGGAGCGTTACTGAAGCGGTTATTATTCCAATCATTAATATATGGGTTTTATGGGTGCACACGTACACCCCTTCCTACTGAAAGAAATATACCCTTCGAATTTTCCTATAGAATCTGCCCACCAAATGCTGCACTAGTAAAAAAAATTTAATATAAATCACAGTTCACAGTAAGAATGACTTAACAACGAAAAAGCACAAAGATAATTGATAATGCGGTAATCAATAAATAACCAGAAACTGCCAGACCGTGTGATATGATCCAAAATGATACAAAATATCCTAGATTTAGCTTAATACCTAGACGATACATATCGTGATAGAATCACCACATACAAAATTATAGATTTTTTATTACATTATACCTTGAAATGATTTAGTTTAGAAACAGTGGGATTTGATCTAATCATATCTTTACACAAGAGGTACGCAACTTGCTAAATATAAAACTGCAGTGTGTGATCAGTTAGTTAGCTAACCTAGCTAGCAGTTAGATAGTGAACTGGCTAACACACATTCCACTAACGTTTAGATAGTTAAAGGCAAAAAACTGCATGTTAGAAATATATATAAACATTTAGCTACCCAAATCAAAAACTAGACGTTTGCAGGTCATTTGGTGGCTTTGTGGTTACATATTTAAAGTAAAAATATACTTCAATATACAATATACGATTTCTTCAGATGGGTTTCTTAATATCACCAAAGTCATGAAGGAGTTCATGCCTTGTAAGGCGGAAAGACTAGCTAGGAACAAGTCACCTGAAAGGTCTCCCCGATCCTTTAACTGACTAAGGTTTTAAATGACTTACTACCTCAAACAAAAGACAGCTCATGGACTATTGAAGAAAGACTCACTGCAAAAGAAACTTTGTATTGCATACTGATGAATATGTAAGTTGCTCTGCACAACAGCATCTGCCAAATGTCGTAATTGTACTGTGCAAATGTATTCCAACTCCAATGAACAAAAACTGTGATAAGTCCAGAAAATTACACATCCTTCTGCTAGACAAAAATAGGAGCACACTATCTTATCTGTCCTTGAAACTGACCAAAACAAGCGACAACCTTCAGTAATGGGACCTTTGACAGACCGACAACCTTCAGTAATGGGGCCACTGGGAGACATGTTGCTCTTATGTCACAACCTTCAACCCCAAACGCTTTGAAAGTTTGAGAGTTGCTTTAGTGAAGTGCACAACGACTGCAGCACACATGACTACCACCATGTGGGACGACATATGGTCATGGCAGGCCATTCGAGAGAATGCCACACCATTTACCTTCTCTGTAGACCCAGACTTCCTGTAAAGGCTGTAAAGTGCTGAGAAGGTGAAGCTAGTCATGCACAACACAACCAGCCGTTAAAAGAATGCATGCATGAGCCAGGTTGTCCAGACGCAGCCCTAGAAACGATCCCAGGCAAAAGAAGTGTAAACAGAACTCAAACCACCTGCAGAGCACTTTCAGGGCCAGAATCAACCTTAACAGTGCACCCAGATCTGGGCGTCCTGAACACAAAAGGCGAACCTGAGAAACCCAGGACTTGGTGCAGGAAGCCCCCAGTGTCTGATGCATCCAGTGTGGTACCGAGAGTAAACCATTCAACAACCCCCACATCTCATGGGAGATTACTGACAGCAGCAGCCAAACCTGCCTGGATGATTGGATCAGTGTAGCCATGCGTTTGAAAACACTGCATATTCAACACCTGAAGGGA
Source organism: Brachyhypopomus occidentalis (assembly GCA_020368025.1). Lineage (NCBI taxonomy): Eukaryota > Metazoa > Chordata > Actinopteri > Gymnotiformes > Hypopomidae > Brachyhypopomus > Brachyhypopomus occidentalis. Next base: position 4,385,418 of record JAGXOD010001351.1, on the reverse strand, counting down.
GGTTTCCGTCGTCTCCTAGGACAGGCATCCCTCTCAAATAACTAAAAGTATGGAGACTAATCCATCACGTAAATGACAGCAAGGGCTCCCATGACATCACTGAAGAATTAAGCTTTACTTCATTAAATAGTTTTTAAAATGTCTTTGTTACCTTTTACTGAGTTACTAAACATTCACAAAGACTACAGATAAATGCTTCTAAACCATTAACCATCACCACCTTCGCAGTCCCGTTTCTGCATAATGAGTCTCAGAAAAAGACAATAATTTTAAAAGATTTTTCTTTTTCAGTACATATTAACACTCATGTTTACACATCCTGTTAACACATGAAACCCACATCTGTTGTCAATTTAAATCCACCATTATGAGCAGTCGTAAACATCATATAGCAGCATGTGATGTTCCAAGACATGTATATTTTAACATATGTATACCTTTTAGAGTGTGGATACCAAATGTGAGTCCAACAGGACTTAATCAGTTTGGGTTGTAACAAATTCTTACTTTTACTTACTATTCTTTACTTTTTTTAATTATAATTATTCCACTTGAGGTTGGGCAGCGATTTGACATAGAATTATAGAAAATCTTTAAATCGGTTAGATTGCATCATGATAGACCTAAAATGGTAGCACAAACTGTTGTATGAGCTCTTATTTTAAACTTGAAACAGGACCTTGGAAGAGCTCATCACTTTTATGGTTCACCACCATGAAAATTGCACTGCAGTTTCTCAAAGCTTTTTTCTCAAAGCTTTGTAGAGATGTATCCCTAATTTGATGGGTATAGATCAGGCATCTGTATTGTGATCATTCTCAGTAACATAATACTCAACAAGAAATTTAAAGTGCACTGTAAAAAAAAAAAAAAAAAAATCAAGATTCAAAATGCACCAAGTTAAGCTGAATTGTCAAAAGCTGAAGTGATGGATGCATTAGATGGAAAATACTGGTGGACTGGATATGATGTAATTAACAGGCCTTGATTTTAACTGGTTCCTCAGGTCGTGAGCAGACCTCATGCTGAGCTGCAAGCGTGAGGAGCCTTGCAGCTGGACCCTTTCCTCATTAGGGAGATGGTCAACAATGGGACCTTCTCATAAACAAGCAGGTTTCATTCAGGTCCTATTGAAGTCATCCTGATACTCCTCAGCGGCTTACGAAAAACCAATAAAACACACCCTCAGCAATGTTTCTTTAAAACATCACTTTATTAGATTTACTTTGGTTATTAGATTTGCATGTATATTACATGGGAAGGACATCGCTGTATTCTTCAGTCATGGAATTTCCAAAGCTAACTGCTCCCAGGAAGGAGATGAGGCATCCTGAAGGGAGATATCCTTCCTTTTTACTAAGACCCAGTAGAAGGGGGTGGGGGAGGAGTCAGGTGGGAAAAAAGCCAGACATTTTTCCACAGAGATCGCCCATAAAAATCTCAGTGCATTCCTCCTTCTGGCCAAGGAAGCAGTGAACAGAGAAATAAAGAGAGCTTACGCCCAAGACCAAAGCACTCTGAAAACAAGAGGTAACCATAAACAAACTCAGCTGCTAAGTATATACATCCATAAAACACTCTGGATGTCCTACAACCTATAATCTCTTTAAAGTGGAAAAAATTGATTATACCCACTCATTCCCAATGTTACTCGAGGTGCAGTTTTATCATAGGTCTGTGTAAACCTATGACGTAAAACTTTGCTGTCTTACCTGAGGCTATAGCTGTTTACCACTTCAAAACTTTGTAATAAATCATGTGTGAGATCTACAAATATTCAGTACTGCAGTGTGTTATCACTGAAACGGTGGTTGTCTGAAGAAAAGCACAAACTGCATGTAATTTTGTAAAATCAATGGTTGCAGAAAAATATACTATATAATCCTGTTTATTATTCATTTTTGATTAATCTGAAGATGCAGTGTCCCAAATAATGACACAAATCTTTCTTGTGAGGCTACTGATATATGGACCAGTAGCAAAGCAAACTCTTCAGTTAAAACAGCCTTCGATTCATTAGCCAGTACAATAAAACATTACTCAGAGCCATCTGCTCATGCTACCAGTGCTTCCACAAGGCATTTACATTATGATGCAAAAAACTGTAATATCTGTTGGTTAGGGTTCAGTAGTTCTTCACATTGTAGGCTAGAATTTTGCATAAAACAGAATATTTACAAAACACTGCAAAAGGGATGCGGTAGCCTGAAGTGGTATATGTAAAACACAACCTGCAGCAGCACAAACACAGAAATCCAGTTTCAGTACCATACTTGGGGCTGCATTTGACACTGTAGCCCTCGTGATTGCCCATCAACTCTCAATTCCAGCCAAGCCTAAAAGAAGTTAGCATCATTATCTCACCAGAAAGACACTCGTCTGGCTGTACTACATGGGAGGTGCATGAATTGGCTGCACAAGATCCTTACCTGAAAGGCCAAAACCATATTACAATTCAAGCTGAAATTCAAGCGTGAGCCTCTCAGCTCTTGTCAAAACAGACAGATTTACATTTACATTTCATTTTCAGCATCTGGCAGGCACTCTTATGCAGATGGTTCACATTCACTGGCTACCTGAGTGTGTGGTTAGTACCTGATTTGTCAGTCATCTATCATATTGTTATCCTTTTCCTTTTAAGGACATCTGTGCAGACATAGCTGCATTTCAGCAAACATGTGTCATAGGTTACAGTATAGGTATTAAAGATAGGTGCATGATATTCACCTTTATCATAGGTGTAGTTTTTTTTTTTTAAGAAGTTGGCTATAATCAAAATATGTAGGTGATTTTCTTTCAACTGTCAAGTGCTGTTTTGTTGATTTGATGATATACAGTTCAACCCAGTTCATACACACAGACACACATACACGGCGAATGTAAAAGTGATCTGATGTAATACTGCATAATAATAAATCAACAAAGCCGAACACGTCTAATGCCACTAGAACATCTGTCCTGAAACTAGTGAAGAGCTATATTCTGTTCTGTAAAATGAAAAACAAATTTGACTGCAACAGACATTTCAGCAAAGGTCTACCAAAGGCCTTTCACACACAAACGAAAGTCCATGCAACAGTCCCCAAGCAGTTCAATGCACAAGAGCATACCATAGAAATGCTGCCAACACCAAAAGAGTAGGGAGAGAGGGGAGGAGGGAGAGAAACTATTTGGGGTTTAAAACTGCTTTTAAACTGGAGCAAAAGAAACAGAGTAAGAGTAGGAGCTGGAGGAGTCTGATTTCATAAAGAAACATGCATGTGAAGAGGAACAAATATGGGCTAAGGCTGAGAAACTAGCGTATTAGCACACCGGAATGCTGCTCAACATGGAATGTCAGAGACTTGCAGTTGGAAGCAGATAATTTTTTAATGAAACTGGACATGTAGAATGTATGAACCGTGGACTTCGTGGGGACCTCTTATTAAAGCCTCTACACTCTAGACAAAAGTATTCCTTCTGAAATTCTGGATGGAAAAATACACAATGACATAGCATTCAATCAAAAGCAAAACGTCCACATATATATGGACCATACATGTCTACAACCTTTATTAAAAGCAAACTGTCAGTTTCTGAATATATAACATTAATATCCATAGAAAAATTGTACATCCTTGATAGGACGGCAGTCTAGCTGTGACATCAATATTGATGCAAAAAGTCACATCCTGACACTCAACATTTCAGGAGAACCTTCCCATAAAAGCACACCTCAAGGGGGAAGTACAGCCGGCCATCACACAAAACCAATTTAAACTGCTGAGTGTCCCTTCGAGGGGAAGATTACCAGCTTGTGAAATGGCACAGAAAACGGCTGCTATCTATAGGACTCAGCTTGTCAAACATGTACTGCTAAACCATGGTGACTCTACAGTGTAACCAAAACTGGAGTAAATCTGACCAAATGAGAGATAACTCTGAGGAATCTCAACACGAGCATAAATGGTGTCATTTGCAATGACCCATGTCTCAAGTGAAATTTGGGCTCTATAACTTATATATATATATATAAACTCTTGTGGCTGCCTGAAATAGAAGAGATATGAGTTTCCATTATGCTGCAGTCTATTTTGAAGCAATAAGAGATGTTTAAATACTTGCTTTTTGAAAATATCTTGCACACCAGAACAATTCTCAATACAACCCCCCTCCCAAACTTTTCAAGTCAATCTTACTCTGAACACCATTTTCAGTAAAATATCTTCAGGGGAAAAAGGACCCCAACCCCATTTTAGGCAAAGCTCTCTGTGTCACATACATTAGTTAGGGAGTCCTACAGTGAGGGAAAAAAATATCACTTTCACTTGAAACAGATGGAGTAAAATGTATTTTCAGGCTCTTTGTGGAACTGCATTTTATTGATGCTACAAACTGAGGGATGACCTTTTTTCACCATCAGTCTCTTTACCTGCCTTCCCCAAAGAGTGTGTGCTGGAAGAGGAAGGGAGAATACAGAGATAACCACCTGGGCTGATTACAGTGAATGAAACTGGATTGAAAATCCAAGCCAACTCTGAACACTAAGGACTCAGTCACTCTAAGATAAAATGGAAAGGGAGATATATATTTTTTAAAGATTCAACTACAGGTCATTACAATTTGAAGAACCATAGGAACATAAAAACAATATACTGTAAAATGTAAAAAAAAGGATCTGTAAATCATATAAAATAAAAAGAACATAGCAAAAATAGTAAAAGCATCTGTCCGATATTTTCATTGTCTTGTTTTTTTTTTTTAGATTTCCTGCACTGCCTCCTGTAGTTGCCTATGGCAAAAGAAATGAGACCCCCCCCCCCCTTGCATATTTTGTTTGTACATGTCTAGGGGCATTTAAATACTTGCTGGGACAAAAATATTCTCTGTAATACCAGGACATGCCTCAGTAAGTCTGCTGACTGTGAAGAAGCTGTGATCAAACCACAACAAGAATTTTAATGTGTGACCATGCTGGTTAAGTTATGCAATCTGTAGATTTCAGTTTGGGTGCAAACCTGAAAAAAGACTGTACTTTTAGTAAATTTAAATAAAAAGCCAATGAATCTGATGATTGTAAATCACCAATTATGTGTTATTTGTCTGACATAAGAGTGCATTTTTAATGCTAAACTGCAGCCTTTTTTCAAGGAAAAGGTTTTATGCCACAGATATCCCTGGTTTGACAAAATTAATGTTGGGTGTAAAGCTAAAATGTAGCCATTGTTTTTACTCGTGTGTAATAATTTCAAAGGGATCTTTAAAGTCCTGCATACATCACCAATGCAAAGTATTCCAGAAAACACTAGCAATGGTTATTAAAGAGCTTCCCTCCACACCCACATTTTCAGGCTTCAAGCAACGTCCACTTTAAATATGATCCACTTTAAATACCAACTAGACTATTTATGAAACCTGTGTTTCATAAATTAGCACAGAAACACTTAATTTGACCAATTCAAGAAAAACCTTCATTTATTTCTTACCATATTTCTAGAGTAATTTTATTGCCAAGCAACCTTTGACTGGACGTCATGGCAGTCATGAGAGTAGCTAGTTATGTTTTATTTAAAAGAATTTCAAAAGAAGCCCCTGAGTTTAATAATTAATCAAAACTGGATTATAGTGAATTATTCTCATAGTTAAAGGGAAATTATAGTTTGGCTTTGTCTTCACTTACAATTTTTTATTTTTATTTTAGAATCGCAGAATGCTATTATGAAACTTACATTAGGGTCTTTCAGTGGGCACATCAGAATACAAAGGCCTCTGTGAGTGAGGGAGACTTTCTTAGTGATGCTGACATAAACAATCTATATCAAACTGAAATCCTCTCTACAGAGACCAGTTTAATGGATCCCCCTCTACCACAATGGCCATGCTTAAGCACGTTAAACTTGGTTTACCCGAAGTGTCTGTTATGGATGAGAGCAGGTTCCTTATCATAGGCCCTAAGTGTTAGTTCCTGAACCAAGTGGCTGGTCTAACCTCTTCCTCTACTGGAAAGACCAACAATCTAAGCTCGCGAACATACAGTCAGACTGCATAATTAGATTAGGGGAAATGCTCAATTTTTTGCTAAAAATCTTATCAATGTTCTAATAAGGTTACAAGTGAATAATCATGTCTTTTTGTCTCACACGTTGTTTCTAAAGATATAACTAGATGTGTGTGCAAATAAAAACCTTAAAAATGCTAAAAAGCAGATGTACTCAGATCTCCACCCCATGGGATTCTAGTCCCATCCATCGTGTTCTTTGATGCATTTTTCAGTGTTGAAAACACAGATAATTGAAAGAGACAACTGATTAAACTGTAGGTACATAGCAACAATACAGACACAGGACTACTGGCAGTTCCAAGAACACACACTCAGTTGAATCATGATGACCAATGTATTATTATTACATTTAAGTGCTTGTTTTACTTAAAAACAAAAACATTATTTAAACGTATAATGGCCATTATTCATTTCCCCCTTATTAATTCTGATTTCTCATATAGTTCAGAAAAGGTATGGGAGACGGATCCCCTAAGAAGAGTGTCTGTTAGAAACCGACAGAACTCGTGCCCTATAGGGAAGATGCGGCCAAATCCACCGGCTGACCTTGTGCGTGCGGGGAGATAATGTAGTTAATAAGGGGATCCCATGGTAAGCGCGCTCTGTGCTATCGTGGGAAAGCTGCCAGTTTGATGAACAGGAGATTCGGTCTACACCCTCCATCCCTAATTGAATCCCACAGATAAACAGCGTCCAATATGACAGGCAGAAACTTTATTATAGTCATTGCTTTAATCATCTTATTTCTTAAAGCCTTGTTTAGCAGAATGTGGGGAAACTTTGCATGCTGATTTTTTAATGGGAGTTCATTAGTTCACTTGACATTCATTGAACTGTAGCTAATAGGCTACCGCTCAAATATAGGTAAATCCTTAAAATAGACTTTAAGCGGAAAAAGCAGTCTACCGATCAGAAGCAAACATACACCAACTAGTACTATCTAAAGAGGTGCATTCAGACAATACATGGAAGCCGATCTTCCTTAAAGCTTCTATAATACACAAGACAACAGTTTTAGGATCGATGAAAAGATCAATTTGAGTTTGTCACAAACAGCGAAGTATGGTCCAAATTCATCAAAACATTTAACCATCTTAAAAGGGGAAAGAAACATTTTCTCAGGATAAAGGGTTTCGACCAAACCACAACAGTAGCGTAAACGCGTGCGCGATGGCTCTGCTTGTTAGAATGCAAGTAGTTAAGTACAACTGTTTAACTGTTGAAATATTATCACTAGTAATCAAATCATAAAACATGTTTACTACAAGTTTGGTGTCAATTTGTACTACATATACTACGACAGTTATAAAGGAAAATACTGCTTTTCAGCAGTTCTCACCTCAAAACGCCGCCTAAGACCGCGTCGTACGTTTCTTAACCCCAAAAGGCAGCGATGAGCTTGAATTTGATGTCCAAGACTTGCGTGAGACAACGTTTAAATAAAACACTGAGAAGTGCTCTTTCGAAACCAGGGGGAAAGACAAGCCCTTAAGCTTTAACTAATGAATTCCAGAACCCCCCAGTACTACTGCCCCAATAATCTTGTTGTGGAGCATTCGCCAACAGTTTTCAAGCTCAACACATGCCGACTAAATTACGGACACAGAACTGCCCAACCTTGAGGGCGTGCACAAAATCTGCGTTGACGCCTACTTTCTTTTCTGAGACTTTTTGAACCTATGTTGATTACTGTATTTCCGTCATATACGCATCTTAAGCTAGTTCACCAGCATAACGCCATACAGGCATAACTGGAAATTCCCTACATGTGGCCAGAAAAAAAAATGACCAGAGACTTCATATATTCTTTCGTATGACTCCTCCTTAAACATTACCTTTTAAACTCGTGGGCGGTGACAGCACGTTGTGGGCAGAAAGCTTTCATCGCCTTTACGTCTCAAGAATTGCTCTAGATTGTGAACAAGATAAGCAAAGCAATCTAGAATGGTAATTTTACTCCTAACAAAAGGTCGCGATGATGGCATTCCATACGTACATGATATTGTTACACTCATGCAGCCCCAAAGCACAGTCTTACATTATCGTACTGTATTCAGTTCGAAGAGGATTCAAGGCGCAACAAGGAATCATGTTGATCATTCAAGTCTTATAGGAACAATATAACAGTTGGAAGATTGAGTAAGTATCGGTTAAAAGTAATTCCATACAATACAATAGCCAACTATGGTGCAAAAATGTAAATTTATTTTAATATTCTCTCTTAACATTATCAGACTAGTGTCTGAATGATATCATTATGCTTTTGGGCTCATCAGGACATGACGACCAAGAAATACGTCATATAGGTATTGTTTCATTAAACATCAAGTCTTTGGTAGTTTCTTATTAAAAGTGATCTATATCTAATAGACAATTTTCTCGCACTGGGTGTCACATCTTGAGAAGGAGAAAAACAAGGAATAAAGAATCGGATCATGTCACAAAGGTCATTTTTTTCTATAGAAAGTATCTGAGATATAAGAGACATATAACCCACCACAGTACATTCACTATGATAACAGAGTTCAGGCCAAAGATATGAAGTCTATTTAATGTTGCTGTCTTGAGCTGTACACTTACTCAAAGTACTGAACGTAGCTTGAATGTGGACAGCTGCTTTTGGGGGAACCGTGTTTAGTTTGCTGGTTGCCCACTTGGGAAAATATCTCACCCCTCATAGCCTCGCTTATGTGCATACCTTAGTGTAAGATACACATGGCTGTAGCCTTCACTGTGGTATGCAAAAAAAACATCACCCCTCCCTCCCACCTCTCTCTCTGTCACACACACACACCACCACCAGCCCCATCCACCAACTTACACCCTTATGCTGTGGCCAGACAGCATCATTATGTTGAGGGCCATCAGAAATCACCCATGGGACAAGCAGCATGTGTCACTTCCCCTAGCCCCCCCCAGCTCATAGTCACAAGCCCCCAGGGTCCAAAATGACAGTGTATAACACAAAACTGACAGGTAGAGAAAACTACATCATAATAAGGAAGGATACAAGCACTTTGTGGAATTTTGCTGAGTGAGAAAAAAAATCCTGCCATGACTTATCCCATGATCACCATTGTAATGGATACAGTAATATAAATATAACCACAGACACAACTGTGCATATGAAACCTATATAAAGTATAAGTCACTATCAGTATACCACTGACTGGGGGTTGTCGTTATAATGAGCAGTTTGTTCAGTTCTCTTTTAAATTATTTTTATGACTTATTGACATATTGGCTTTTGACTGGATCAGGGTTTTTTTAGATAATAATCACTGTTTGAAAAGAACATTGTGTCTGCACCTCAGGTGGAATATGGCCATAGCTTGCAGACAGACCATAATTGACTGCTCTGGGACCTGTGGGAATATACGCAGAGGACAAGATGGTTTATGGCAGTCTTTGTCTTAATCCTTTGTCAGTATGAATACTTCGCTTTAGCAGTTTGTACTGCAATGGCTTCTAAATGTTTTCAAATATGTCATGCATAATTTCAGAAATCATTCTATACTCCATTTATATTTGAATACACCATTTGTAGGTAAAGCAATCATGCCCATTGGTGTGGATAACTCAGAAATCCAGGGCTGTTTCAAATGAAAACTCTTCAGAACAAAATCCACTGACAACTCTTCGTCACCATGGGGATATCGTCTCTAATAGCACTGGTCAGTGCAGTTTTCTGCTGCATACATCACTTTGCCATCGACCATTCAACTCCTTACGTATGAGTGGGCAACAGATGCCCATTATCCTTGCCAGAGTGATACTTGTGTACAGATCATTGAAGGACCAACACATTACTGAGAACCCCCAAACACATTTGGGTGAAGGGGAAGCTCGTGACACCTACAGCACTAAAGAGTCACTTAACACTGACCTACACACACAAAAAAAAAAACCCAATGGAAAAGGTAAGACAGAAGGAGAAGGTGGGGTAGGGGCCAGTGAAATGGGGAAACGTGGGTCCAGCATTCATATTTCAATACACGAACACCCCTCCCCCATGCTGTTTGTCCACGTTGTGCTTCTGTAACAATCCATGCGTAGCAGAAGCTCACTGTGCACCTACACCATTCCTGTGGGAGGAGCAAACTAGGGCACGTGAGCCGTGCCTTTGGTGCCTTCTTACTCCACTGGCAGAAGTCACATTGGGAAGCAGCCATTCATCTTTTCCCTATAATGAAAATTCTGTCCACTTCTATGTAATATATTATATATATGTGCTCAGATTAGTTGCATATATTCCTGGGACTGTAGTCCATCATTCATAGACAATGACCAATGAGTTGTGACACCTCAACGCGACCATTCTGGATGCTGTTAGGCTGAAAAAAAGGCCTGCGCTTTAAAACGGAACCTTTCCAATGTATGACTCCTCCTAAACAATTTCAACAAACTGCTTCACCGCTTAGAAAATGAACCATATCTACATATATGCTTTCCACCATAAAAAGCTGAATTCCAATTTTGGACATGGTACTTTGACAGCTCTTCCTTAGCAACCCTATTGCTGCAGGCTACGTCTAGCAGGCCTACATGCAGCTGTCAGCAGGGAAGGGTGACTTTACTTTTCATTACTGCTCCATCTGCCAGTCAGTTTCACTCTGCTCCACTCATTAGGGATTCAGGGCCTGTCTGCACAAATCAAATATAACGAACAAACATTCAGGGTTTTATTCTTGCACCTCCTCAAGGAGCAAACATGATCACAATCTGAAACTTCTTTTACTTTTGCCTAATAGCCTTTTTTTGTTGTTGTTGGTGGTGGTTTCTAATCTTGAATAAGTATGAGATACACAAGGTATGTGGAAGGGGAGAAAAGTAGCATGATAAGAATAACAAATGGGAGTCTTACCAAGCTTTCCTATTCTACAGATGAAATACAACCCTCCTATGCACCAGAGACAGCTTTGCTCAGATGGCGCTTGGAGATTATCGGGCAGATTGTGCTGAAGGCTTGATTCTACAATAGGTAGATAGGATTCAACAACAGCAGGAGCAATGTCAGAGTGAAAGGATCACATAGGTGTGGCCAAATGTTACCTGAATGCTTGTGCTGGCCAAATGACAGGAGTCCTCAACAAAATCTTTAATCTCTCACTGTCTCAGTCGTGTAGTATAGGTCAGCAATCATTGAAGCAACAAGTGAAGAATGACTACAGCACAGGCAAGTCTCACCTGCTCTATCACAAAGGGCTTTGAGAGATTAATCAATATCAACATTCTACCCACTACCAACTCCAACACAATGCCAATGTGTTAAAATGTATCCCTATCATAATGGTTGTATATACTATACTTGGTTATATTATATAGTTGGCAACATGTGGTTATGTACTATAAACTATAGCTCATCTACAGCATGAAGATGCATAACAGATTGCTGTTCAGTTATTTTAACTGAGCTTCTCAGACAATCATTTCTAATATACTGACTTCCAAATTTCACAGGAAAAGCCTCAGCTCCCCACTGTGAATTTCGATCTCGAATTTCCTAAACATGCTACTCTTTCTTCACTTAATGTTGTGCACCTGCTCATAACTCTTAACACTTAACAGCATAATCAACTCTTAGCACTATAATTAAGCTGACAGATGACAGACTACCGATTTCCAGTAATGACAAGTAGCAACAGAGAGGGATTCAGTTCCTGGCAAGTGCACTGCCAACATCTTGATCCACAGCACCAGCGAAACAAAGGCACTTCTCATGGACTACAGGAAAACACGGGACCCTTCCCCCATCAAGATGAAACGAAACACAGCAGACCATGTCTCCAGCTTCATCTTCCTGTTGTACACATCTCAGAGGTCCTTTCACAGTCTCTCAACACTTCCACCCTGGCAAGGAGGGAACAACAGCACTTGTCATTGATCTGAAGACTGGAAAAAGCTGACCTGTGGCAAAGCTTCCAGTGACCTTTTCCTGATGAGCTACTGAAAGAATTCTGACCTCCTGCACAACAATGTTTATGCCAGTCACCTGGAAAGTCCTGACACGAGAAGATTACCAGCCACTCAGAAAAATTATAGTAGCTGCCATCCACAGAAAGCTCTCAGCGTGACCTAAGTTTGAGGCCACACCGGCCCATCACTGGTTTGCTCCCCATACTCTGTGGCTAGCACTATATAACTGTCAGACCCTGGCCCAGCTTATAACTCTACTTCCCATCCAGAGTAACTAAATGGCCAACATGCCACCTGACTGCTAACAACACCCACGCATCTACACTGCAACCCCCAGCGCTGTTTGCATTTGGATACAGCCTGAACCCTGAGCCCTCACACATGACCTCCAACAATGTCTACACCCCACCCCCAGCCTCCAGTTAAACATCCCCCACATCTGCTTTGACGGACTGTGGCTTTGTACCACATCCCCAACCCTCTGTGCCCTGCCTCCATACAGAAGGATGTTGCCTTTGAACATATCTGACTAACTGAACCTACTACGTTTCAGATCTGTGTTCCAAATAACTCCTAGATATTTCTATGTATATTATATATTTAGCATACTTGCATTTTTGTAAATTGTTTTTTACGTATATTTGTGTAACTGCTATTATTTTGTTGTTGTTGTAATTTTCTCCTTTGCACAATTCAGTTTTGTTGCACTTGTACATTGACAATGAAAGGTAGGTGAAGTGAATACAAGGTCTCACAATACAAATAATTTTCAGAATGTCATTGTGCCCTGTCGGTAGCATATTACAGTGGTGAGCATGTGAACTTTGTTTATGATATTGTTGTGTTCACACTTGTGTGTTGTCATTCAGTAGCTACACCACACCTCCTGGGGGTTCTTAAACCATTATGTTGTTCCTTATTTAAGCCTGCTTTTGTTTCCATGACCTTGTCGGTCATTCTTATTGGTCACTGTCAGGCTTCATTTGTTCTAGTTGGTGCACTTTTATGTGATGTTTAGTTTTTGTTCATTTCCATTAAACCCTTTCATACAGACACATAATAGAGCTATAAAGTTTGCAATATTGATTAATTGCATACGATTATGATGGTGATGTTAATTTGTTGCTATGAATGGACATGAATAGATATACATTTTTTAATGGATTCTGAAAAATTACTGTTTGCATAAGAATTTAAATTCAGGTGGTTGGAAAAAAACCCTAAGCAAGACTACTTCATCTTTTTGAGTCTTGTCAAAAATATTGTAAAACTGTAAAAATCACATCTTGTCATATTTGTGTGATTTGTTATTTAATTTGCCAAAATAAATTAAGGATATTATGCAAGACCAAAGATATTAGAAGGGATAAGCTTTGCTCCGGGTGATAAAGAGTTCATATGATTACATTATCAAGAGATAACAAAGAGAACTCGTGATGAAGTTAAAACAATACAAACACAAGTCAAGGACATTGCAAGAAGAGGGAATAGTTCATTGTTTTGAGACATATTAATACAGGACCTAATGTTTGGTTGTGGTCTTGAACATACATTTAAATGATATGAGATCATTTTGAAATCATGTAGCATTTGCAGGGGAAAATGCAGGGGTGTTTTTCGCTGATGGTCTTTCTAGCCCTGCCAATTTAAATGTAACAGATATGAGTCACTGTAAGCAACTTCCAAGAGGAAAATCCCTGAAAACATCTATCAGGCACAGAGCCATAGATTGCAAAATATCCGAGGTTATTCATGGGGCATGTGTGAGTGTATCTATGAATGTGAATATATGTCTGCATTTCTGAAAGTGAATCTGCATCAAGAAACAATGATAACATGAAAAATATATTTTTGCTGTTTGTTAGTTTGATCTTGTAATCAAGATAAGAAACCTAATCATTCATGTCAAATTATTCAAAGGAAAAACAGTAAAAATGTGAAAATATATAAGAAACATTATTCTGAAATATGTATGACAACTATACATAGTACAACTGGACCTCTTTCAGTAGCTCATCAGGTTGGTGTGCGGACCCTAGTGCTTTATAAAATGAGAAATGAATCTTAACAGCAGCACAACATAAGCAATGTGATGGACAAACCATTACAAGGAGCAACATAAAATGCATAATAATAATAATAATAATAATAATAATAATGGCCAAGCAGCTTACTGATTCAAAGCATGTTTTAGAACCCACCTAAAAACAGTTCACTATATAATCAAGCGTCTGTGGTGGTCAGCCCAATCCCCTCAGCTAAGCTCCCCAGAAAAGCTCTAAGTGAGCTGAAGAGGGGAATCCACAGACGACTAAGGACTGAGGATCTGAAGACACTGTTTGATGAATGATCTCAGATTCCTTCAAAAACTCCCCCCACCAACAAAAGAGAGAAAACAGTAAATAGAATAAAACCATTTTCAGCACAGCAGAGTGCTTCCTTTGTTTGAGATTGCTTACTACTCCTGCTGTTCATAAATATTTCAGTCAAAGTTTACTTACAGAACCTGCTTGCAATGCATTTTAGTAGAGGTTTCCAGGGTTTTTAATGAACAGAATAGTTACCTGGCACGTCATCTCTCAGGCACTCAACAAGCCTTCCTTCTTATGGAGCTGTTTAACCTGAATAGAACACATAGTTAATTACTGCTAATGCCACAGACAGGACTGCCAGAGGGGGTCTTTTAATTATTGAAGCTATTTTCCTCTCTCTTGGTGGATGTGGGATGGATCTAGCAAACTAGAACAAATTAGCGCAAGTTCTTCTTCTGCCAAAGTTCTGTCACTAGTTCTCAACAGCAGATGATAACCACAGAGGCTGCAGAGCAGCACATAACTGGTATACGTTTCCATTTTCTGTGCCCGTTCACCAACTATCAATGTTCACCTTTAAACTCATGAAGTGTGAGTTGGCTATCCTTTCTGTGGTTAGGAACCACTGCCTGTCCACTAACTTGAAAGGTTGGTTGAAATCACTGAAAGGATCCATATAACCACCAGAGAGGGAACTGATGAAACAGAAGAACGAGTGAATAGTTGTACTTGCCGTGGCAGCACAAACTAAAATCGTGTCTCATGTAAGAACTCTCCTCACAAGAAAACAACAGAATGACAGCGTTTGATGACATCATAGAGTTTGTATATATAGAGATAAATGTTTAAATGGCATTTACTCTCTGCGTTTGTAAAAAGGATAGATGTCCTAAAGAATGCCTGCTCTACTTCAGGCATAATGGCTTGGAGCTCTTTAGCTAATATACACAGTAACACGGGGTCTGCTAAGAATTTGAGTATTTAAATATTAATGTCATTGCTATCTTAGGGAACATGGATGTGTTCCGGAATGTAGTTTGTGAATGTGTCTAGGTTATGCTGGATAACACAAAGGACTTCATGTCTGTCAGCAGAATTAGCTACACTTTCATGCTAACACTTTCATGTAATGATTTAAAGTGGGGTAATTTTCATAGCAGCCATGTAAACAGAATGTCTTAAGTATTATAATGAGATTACGGATTTAAATATAGTCAGTAGAACTTGGTTAGAAGCACAATTATCTCTTTAATATGAGCAAGACAGATATCTTAAATTAAAACATTAATGAAAAACATTAACCATTACTGTTTATGGAGAAAACAAGGTTTTTAATAGCCTCGGTAGGTTTAAATGAAATCACTTAAAATGAGTTATATCAATATTTGCAGATAAAATCTCCATAATGAATCCGTGTCATTACTGATTTGCTGTTGCATGTAATTTGTAATTGTCTTAATCTAACAATCTAACCACTTTTCAAATCTACAGTGACTACTGTAACTATTTGAACTGTGTTTATGTATTTGTACAGTCACAGGCCATAGCAAAAGCACTATTCATTTTCCTCTGTCTCCAGCATACTGGATTAAGCTTTTAAAGGGCTTAGTAATTGCCTGCTGAGTTTAAATGTCATGTTGGACCAGAGCAAGTACTAATCTGAACAGTGCTGCAGCCTTCAGGACTGGATATGAGGAAGCTTAATTTTTACAGGCAGGGTTCAGATAGACATATGCATAATGCAGTACCATAGGCTTGTTTTCCTGCAGATCTATAGGTGTCTCGTTTTCTGTTGCCATAACAACAGAGGGCTTGGAGTGGAGCTGGGGCATGCGGGTCCTTGAATGGTTATCTGCTAACAAAGAAAACGTGACACTTACACTCAGTGACACCAAATGATCGCAATAAAACACATTCATATACATATGGCAAGATGATGCCATAAGTTAATCATAATCAGCACCGAGGACCACTGCGATTATCTGCATAAGCTGTTAGCATCATTCTAAAAGTTTAATAAAAAAGATAAATGAATAGTGCTGTGTTTACATTGCACTCTGTGGTATTTTAAGATTTGGAAATATTTTGACAGGAATGAGAAACGTAAGAACATGTAACGTGTTCTTACTCGCAGACACACATCAGTGCACAAGTATGCACACATGTACAAACAGACACACACACACACACACACACACAAACACAGTGACTGTGCATTGAGATGAGGCTGTGGATAGTAAAGTTTTTTAAACAGAATCACTACATTCGAGCTTCAGGCAGGAGATGTGATTCAGGGAAGATGGCAGAGAGAAAAGGCGATGGGATTGCAGAGGTAACGGAAACATTTGGTGACATATGACAAGAACAGGTGAGTGTCATTAGCATTCGTGAAACAGTAGCTGAAGCTCAAGACGGGCTTGTGGATCCTTCTTTCAGGGAACTTCTGTCAAACATCTGTTTCTCAGCCACGTGCAGTCTGCCCTAATGGAGAGGAGAAGAGTCTACATCTGCACGGAGGGAAAAATAATGTAGCGAAGCTCCTGCAAAAAGAGTTAAAGGAAACCATTATTTTCAGGTATTATATGATAAGATATCCTGGAAATTACAGTTTAGAGGTTGTTTTCAAGTTTAGATCTTTAACTCTTTAATCACAATCTGGTAAACATCATACCTACAAATTATGATTAAGCACTAAATATGGTTCATTATCATAATATGCATTTATTATGATAATGAACCATATTTAGTATTTACAAGTATTTTAGGATTGATTGTTTTATTTATTCAGCATTAATGTATGATGCATGGAAAAACAGTACATAGATTAAATGTGCAATACACAAATGCAGGGTAAAAGTGTTACATATAGAACAATGCCACTCAAAAAAAATGCCATTTTTATACCAAACATTCAAACACACGTGCACATGCACGCACGATTGCTCATCTTCTCCAAGTCCCCAGTGTAACTGTAAAGGTGGTGCTCACATGTAACAGGTAGGCTGTCATTTGCATTTTAAACACGCTAACCCATAAACACAGCACAGACATTACTAGTTTTACCCCAAAATGGAAGTCACACGTTCATTGCTACAGTCAGTGAAGGGAGAGCGTTGCCGGTGCAGTTCACCTTTAGCGTGAGCTGGAAGTCATTTTGCAGGAGCACAGAAAAGACAAAGTTGGAAGGAAGAACACTGGGATCACGTGTAAATGAGCAGTGCCAGAGTGAGCAGGTTACTCTTAACATAGTGGCCCACTAAGTAGCCCACTAAGTCTGCCCGTTCTCTTTCTCTACCTCCGCCTCCCCTCTCACTCTGTCTAATCTTTCATTCGTTGCTGTTTCTTTCTTCCTTCTCCATCTCCTCCCTTCCTTTTCCTTTCTCCCTTTCACAACCTCTTCCTTCCTCTCTTTGACCCCCTGTCTGTTTTCACCATGTGCGCCTTTGTGTTCGAGCCCTCACCCATATTCACCCACTTCTGGCCAAAGTCCTTCTGTTTTTGCAAATGCATTTCCACATTCTCATTGCAAGAGAGTGTTCGTAAAAAACTGCACTAAAGCTTTACGTCCATTCAGCCTTAGATGCTCAGTTATGGAACCAATCAGACCAGGATCCAAGTGCCACTAGTCATGAGCTGTGGCCTTTGCAAGCATTGCAGGTCACGTGCTGCATTCTGTGAAGCATCACTGGCCACGTGCCATAGTCATCGAAGCATCGTTGGTCACATGATGTGGTCTGTGAAGTGCCATTGGTCACATGCCATTGTCAGCGAAGCGTTGTTGAACACGTGCTGTGGTATGTGCGAGCTTTACTGGTCATGTGCTGTGGTCTATGCAGGCATCGCTGGTCATGTGCCATGGTCTATGCAAGTGTCAAATGTCACGTGCTGCGGTCTCTACGAAGTAGTTGTGTTTGGAACGAGCAAGACCCTTCAGATCCAGAGGTGGCTTTTCTCAAATGTGGACCTTTTCTTTCCATTATGTCTCCCTGACACCTCTTTGTTTGCTCAGGTTATGGATGTATTCCCTCACATGTCCTCTTCTTAGTTCACTCCTACTGCACACTCTCTCCCCTCCATTTTTCTTCTTCTATCTGACAGCAGCAGCCAGACAAACTTTCTCTTAACAAGTGGTAATAGAAGCCAGATGAGTTAGAAAAACACATGGGGAAGAGAGGCCTATTAAAGTGTGGTCCCATTGCCCATTCCTCACATGCTCCTACCCATTGGTGGGCTGAGGTCTACTAAATCAGACCACAGGGTAAAGCTCCAGTATGATGGATTTACGATCATCCCGATCCAAATGGGACTGTTCGAGTTTCCATCAGATCCTTCCTCAACTGTGCCAAGTCAGCTGACCAACATGTAATTTACCCTCACATGTGACTGCTCTGGTAATTTCAGTTACAAGGAGAAAATTGCATGGCATGCGCAGAGTAAGGGTTCCACTCGTCCTATTGAGTTTTTTATTGTGCAGGAAGAAAGCTATACACAAAATGATATATACACACATGCAACTAAGCTGTTTCAAAACCTTTTAAGGCTTCTATTGTGACGTTAATAATGTTGAAATATCAATAAATGAGTTAAAATGAAGAAATAAACAGTAAGTCTGTGGAACACATAGTCTGCTTTTGAGAAATTACAAAGCTGAGAGGCTTTATGACAATCTTAATGAATTTGAATTTGATCTCATGGCAGAGAGAGCGAGAGCGCCAGAGAGCGCGAGAGAGAGAGATTACTCAAATATGCTAGTCATGTCTGAGCAAGGAACTTGACAATATTACCAATATTCTACTTCACAATAGTCCTGTTTCACCTAAAATTGATGTCTAAAAGTATTGTGGACTAATTATGTTTAAAGAAAGCTAAGCCACAGCATGCGGAATTCTCCAAGAGCTCTTACACTGTTTACCAAACCACAACACTGCTGATGGGCTCCTTTATTAGAGCAGACCAGGTGTTACTTTGTGGAGGTAAAGCGGATACTTCTGAAGAAATGGGGTTTTGGCATAGAACCGCACAACCCCATATGTCCATAAAACCACATCCTCTTTGGATGATTTTCTCTGTCCAGCTGAGGTCAGCGTGTAAATGGGGGGGTTTGGCGCAGTCATCTGTAAAGGGACTACAGCACTCATTCATTGTTTGTGAATTGATTTGGATCCAGTTCGCACATCCATCAAATAACAGCAGTTTTAGGTTAGACTTTAGGCAAAGTCCTCCGTGCACATTTTAGACCCAGAAAAGGCTTTATGGAGCTGTAGAAAACAGGACACTTTTACCCTCTGTGGATAAGTCAGGAACCAGCCAGCAACAGCGGGCGAAAGGTCTAATGCTAATACCACCACAGCTTAGCCACTTGTGTTTTGGTCTTTTAAAGCTTTAATTCTTGCGACACTTACAGGTAAAATTTTTCAAAAGGTGAATATGCTTCACTACATTAGCAAAATTCCTCGGTGGATTGTGTGAGACATCTTTGATTGTAATTGTTAAGACTCAAGATTGCGTAAGCTTGCTAGCATAAGCTTGACCGTCTAAGACTGGCTCGTTTCAGTCCTCAATGCTTCCATCATTTCTGTAACCTTGACTACCATTACAGTAGATGGGGGGACACATGTGAGGAAGTGAGGCTCAGGGGGTATGGCGGCAGTCTTGGCCAGAGCTTAAGCTGCACTATTGTGTCCTGGGTTTCAAATGGGAAGGGAAGTGTGAGAGCCATTTCCTTTACCCTTGGCAAACATGCAGAGATATGCAGGGAGTGGTTCAAAGAACCCTTGAAGGGATTCTATGGACCCACATCTCTGTGCTTCAAGTTATTTAGGGTTAATTGTCTTTATTATATTTAACACCTAATGTCAAAAAAACAGGAAATGTGTTTTTTTGTCAAGCAATCTATTTTCTAAAAAAAAAAGTATACAGTGTATAGAGAAATGATAATTAGAAATTCTGTATATTTCACCATGGTGTATTGAATATGTAAGCTAGTCCTTTGTAAATATGACTTCAAAGTCTATTGCTTTAGCTTGCAGGTTGTTGAATTCCCATGTCTATTGAAGGATAGTACTTGTCCTCGCTGTATCCTCCCCTCCCTTCACATAGAGGGTAAAATATGCCCTGAGGTAAGCCCCCCCCAGCCCCCCCAGCCCCCTGCTGATTCTCACTGTTCTCTCACCCTCCTGGCACCAGTCACTGAGCAAACAAATGCAGCACGTAAGTCGCCTACGGAAACACTATTCCACGTCTCTGTCCCCACAACAGAAACCCGATCCTCTATCCAGATAGCAACGCTCACTTCGCACACATGCTGCTTGCCCCCCCCACCCCCCCATTCCTTAACCTCATAAATCTGGGTGAAATTCTTTTCTACCCTTTGACATTTGTCTCCTTAAATGGCTAATTAATGGAACAAGTTACTGCAGGGAAACCCCCCTTTTCCTAAAGTAACTCTGGGCGTAAGGGGACAGCTTTTTGGAAAGAGCCACCACAACGTTGGACAAATTGGACACAAAACTGATATTTCGATGTAACTTTCCACTGATATTAAACTGTGCTGGATATCAAATGCCTGCTTTCTGTGGTTCTGTGGCTGTGATTTTTTCCCAAATATGTTCTGTGGTCAAACAAGAAGTTCGTTCTTAAACAGTCCATCAGGATATATGGGAGTTAGAGGAATAATGTTCATCTAATCTGAGCTATGCTACACCTACGTGGAGGGATCAGCAGAACACAGAACGGGCATGTTCATTAGCCCACTCGCACAGAGCAGCTGTTTAAGTATGAGATGCTATCATTTACTGAAAATCTCAAGGTGCCTTGCTGTCGGTTCTCTCCTGCAGGGAACAAAGGCGAATCAGAGGCAGGAGCATGTGTTGCTCCCACGCAGGTGCAGCAACCACATCATGATCAGAAGAGCTGGGAAGACGAACAGATCCCCATATATGATCCAAAACCAACCTCACATAAACACAGTTGTTCTGAGAGGAGCACAGTAGTTCAGAAGGGAAAGAGGATGTGTGTGTGTGTGTGTGTGTGAGAGAGAGAGAGAGAAAGAGAGAGAGAGAGAGAGAGAGACTGTTAGTGTGCGGGACAGGAACAGACAGGGCCCAGCAGGGGGGTGAGGCTGTTCTTCATTTTCTAAAATTGTGCCAATGAATCTCATTAGCAGCCATTGCTTCTCTAATCAGTCTCCAATATTATTCACTGCTAGCCTCGCTCCAAGCCTGGGTTTAGCGTGACTGCCACCCCAACCCCCAGTTCTTTCCCAGTGCTAATGCATAAATTAATCCTCGAAATAAATTCAAAGATTCTTTTATGAAGAGGCTTGATTAAAGGTCCCAGGGCATTCTTGTTTTGCATGGCATCTGTTGCATTTGGTACTGTTGGTCCTTCTACCTGTTTCAAGGACCTTCATTTGTGCATACAATAGGACTCCTGTTTATTATTAGAGGAATATTTAACTCGTGAATGATAATATTTCTGGTAATCAATGAAATCTATGAGAGGTCAGCTATTATTCAAATGAGCTTATGCTACTTTAGACAGGTCAGCTAACATTATTCAAATTAGCTTATATTATCTCACTCCCAGTGGCTTTCATTAGCTCATAGCATGTTTAGCATCCATTCCTATATGAAAGGGATAGTCAGGTTCACAAATCATCATCGAGAGTCCCATTTCAGGGCTGGTGCCCAGCTGCCCTGAGGTGGACTCGCTCGATCTCTGATTTGATGAGATGCAATAAGACTGCCATGAGTTGGCTAGGGACCGTGGGGGGGGTCGGTGAGACACAGGACCAAATCTAGATATGGAATTGCAAAGCAAGGCTGTCTATGTGAGTTTCATGCATGCATATCCACGTTAGCGTTTTCTTTCGGACAAAGAGCCGAAACCTCAAGCTTTCCACGAGCACAGAGAAACAGTTCTGCAGCGGCCCTGTCTGCCACGCACACGGATGCAAAAAAGGGCCACTGTGTCTTCCCGCTACCTTTGTTCTCCATCCTCTCCATTCCCACAGGCTCTCTGGGGTATTAATGGTTCTGTGGCTGCAAAATTTAGATTCAAAATGGATGGGACAGATTGTCGTGCATAAAAGAGCCAAAAGAGGAATATGCTAATATTATTCCTTCTTCTGCCTGAACATGCACGAGACTTTCAGCTCCATCAGCTCAGCTCAACACTTCCCTGCTTCCAGTTTAGCACTTGGTGTGCAATCACAGCAACAGACTTTCAACATAAGAAATGTACAGATGATAATAAGTTTATAATGGTTGATAATGTTTTACACTAAGACATTTTCTTATGGACAAAACCAAAGCAGACGTATGACAGAGAGGAGTGTGATCTTCATGAAATGCTTTTTTATTTTTTTCAATTTGGCATTTGATAGTGTTCCACTATCTGCTGTCCAAGCATCTCCTCTAACATTAATGGCTGTTTCCTACTGTCTCTTCTTTAGCTGCTGCTAACACAATGTTGTGAAACAGCTGAATGCACTTGGAGCTCTAACTGCCCAATACCGTATACAAGACCCAACAGGTTCCCCCATTACACAGAATCGATAGGGAGAGACAGACTAAGCCATTATTCCCATCCAGCGAGAGCACGGCCAACTGCATTCTTGGGAATAGAAATCAGGACGGTGCCTTTTGGGAATATTTTACCATGAATTGCAGTACATGGCATTCTTAAAAAAACGATCATACTCAGGCCTTACCTACTGGTAAGGTTTCCTCACTATAAGTGCGTCTGAACCTAAGCCAACATTTCGGCTAAATTAAATTGCGTTAGCACAGCACTTTTTTATAATAGACACTGTGACCAGCAGTTCAGCTTTACAGACTCCAGGTTGAGACCCTTAAAGAGCAAGCGACAGAGTGGGGATAAACTTACTCACGAGACGGCACGTAGAAGACATTTTGGGAGGAGCCAAGACTCGCAGTCACCCTCTTAGGCGGCATCAGACAGCGGACCTATAATCACAATTTACAAAGGTAGAAAATCAGGCCTATCTATCATTTGTGCCCACACTTTCTGTTGAACCATCATTTTAACGTAGGTTAATCTTTGCGGTTTATTTGTGGTTCACCTTTTGTGACGTACCCTTGCTGCTGTGTGAGGAATATGCTGCTACTCTATGAATCAGATTCACGCTATTTGGTTTTAAAAGAAAAATGTATATAAAATACAAATGCAATTACAGTCTACATCAAGAGCACACATGAAAGAGACTATTATGCTGGAAGGCTGTGGAAGAGTTTTCATGGCTAACAAAGAAAAGACGTTGGAACAATGACACAAAGCACAGAAGGAGCATCAGTGTAAGCGTAGCTTTGGTGTCACAGACAGATCTGAGAGAACTTCATAGTTGTGGTATGACACACACATACACACAGACAGACACACCAAAAGTTTTTGACAGCCTCCTGCTACACCTAAACACAACAAATTTGTTTTCATTTTGTTTTAATAACTTGTAAATTGTAAATAAACTTTTCATTATGTGTGAAACCAGTGTCTCCAGCCCCATCATCAGGGGCCATGTGGTCTCCACAAAGAGAGCAACATGAAGTACATCAACACCCAGAGCAGAACGGGTTTACCTCAGCCATATAAACAAAATAGAGAAATAGAGGCAGGTAGTGTAGTAAAATAAAGGCTTTCATGAAAAGAAATGTAAAACATTGATAGCACTAACAGTGCCATTGAAATTGGCAAGGACATATGGGCAGTGACATATGGTAAATGGTCATAATTCAGAGGACATACTGAAGCCATATGTTTCTCCAACTGTATTTATGTACAGTATCACTGCTAAATAATATTGTGAAGAGTCACTGCACACATTCCATTAGAAAATGTTCATTAAAACAGACATGAACGGTTGACAAAACACCTCATTATCCAAATGGTCTCTGCTTCTCTGGAGGAAGATAGAAGGAAATGCAATCAGTTTTGTAATCACTTTCTTGGACTCAACCACTAACACATCATACAAACACTTCAGAGATCCACTTCCGTTACATCACTGTCAAAAAAAATATATGTATGATGGTAATTAACACAGAACACAAACATACATATGCGTGCGTATGTGGAACAACGGTTATTAGTTAAGACAAATGACGGTGTAAGTTCATGTGTAACAGATACCACTTTGACCTCTACATGTCTGTCACATGCTGTGTGGGTCATGGACGCTTAAACAGAAACGGCACAGGGGCGCTAGGCAACAGGATGAGGAAGAGCCCCTCAGGTGGACAGAGCTCATTACGGAAACAGGAAAGGCGCTGGCAGTGGGGAAGGAAAGAGGACTGACCAGGGGCCTCTCAAAGTGACTCCACCAGCTGCTACGTTCTCGTGATGCCAAAGTGGTAATTCAACAGAAAAGTGGTAAAGTGGTAATTCAACCGAATTAGATATAAAAACATATTCCTGTGGCCTCTCCCCAGTGAAGGCTACACGAGAGCAGGTTTTATGGAGGAGTGGAGATTTTAGAGTGAAAGGGGACCTTTGCATAATTCATTGGATATGTAAACCGAATGTGGGTCACATGCGTAGCTGTATACCGCAACACAGCTACAGTGCCCTCTGGATTCATTGGCAATTATTGGTAAAGGTGAGCAAGAAGAGGTTATAAAAAATTGTTTCAAAACATTGTCTGTTGTTTACTAGCTTGATCTCACAATGAAAATACAAGGGAGTCATATTTCCTAAAGAAATATGTTTAGGAACAATTACATAAAATGAGTGGTAATCCGGTATTTAGTACAACTGCATTTTGCCTCGCTAGATGATCCATCCAGCACACATGCAGATTTCTATCGAAGTCCTTGTACTGTAGTGTTTCAAAGAGTCCATGATGCCATGTGTCCTAGCAAGAATCCCAAGGTGAGAGCAAACTAGCTTTGAAACATGTTAGCCTGATAACATTTGATCTATTATGCCTAACACAACTCTACTGCAAAAAAAACTCTAGATTGTCTTGTCTGGTTACTGCTGGCATACCGTTCCTGACCTACAGGAGACTCCCATCCTCAAACTCTCCATATAATTCACTGTCACACTGCTGTAACTATGCTTGGTGACTCCAGAACACAACCAAAACAAGTCCTACAGTTGTCCAGCTCTGATCTGTAGATAAAGGTTGACCTCATGAACCGCACTCCTCACTGAGCATAAGGGCGAAGTACACTTCATCCCAGTTCCAGCCATCTTAACTATTGTCCTGATCTTGGTACCTTTCAGGTATGAAGCTACACTATGATTTATGGGCACGGTCCCATTCTCTCTGAACTTACTCTCTGAACGTCCTGCGTTGGAACAAAATTAAGGGCTTGTGTGTCACTTCATACTCTGGGGGGTGAATATGAAAAATATGGAGCAAAACATGGCTGCTCAAGAGTTTCTAAAGACTGCAGTCTGCCTAAACATGTTAATATTTGCATAGCTAGGTATGTAATATAGAAATGTATATATATAGCAAATACATGTGCATTAAAAAAATAATTTTATCTCACTGAAATGTTATCTTTCTCTTTTATCTTTACTGTTTTTAGGTGAACAATGGCCTACTTTTCTCATTTTCCAATGGTACCAATAGCTCTGTACCAATCACTGTACATGTATGTAATGGCAATACATACGCACCTCAGAGGACGAGCAGAATCTCCTTGGCACAGTGCAGAATGAGAGAGAGCGTCTGACACCCTGACCCTCTGAAGGTGTGCAAGACAGATGTAAGCTGCAGCGCTGCCTCTACCATCCACCAGCGCTACACATCAGCTAACCTACATGAACAGGCCATTAAACACTATACTCCATGTTCATGTATTTGCAATGCTGTCTGTATCTTTAGATATTTTGTTTTGTTTTTGATCTTTTGCCAAGCAACAGCTGACATTTTAATTTGTTTAAGTGGTTATATGCAGATTGATGTACCATATAGACAAGCAGACGACACTACACACCTTAAACTACACCTGCACTTGGAAAAGGCCCCGTGGCAACATTTCACCTCAGGCTGCAGGTAAAGGAGAAAGGAAAACGTGGTTACTAAAGATTAGAACATTACAGACTTCTACAGCGTCTTCTGTTAAAAGGTATTAGTCCAAGAAGATATTGTCATTGGTATCGTAAATTATTCACTTTCTGCTTGCCTCTCAATTTATTCATTTTAATACATCAAAACCTAATACATCATAAAAAAATTACTATACAAAACTCAGACTCCCCCCCCCAATATCCCCCTTCATAGAAAGTGATTATAAGAATATTTCTCACAGGTTATGTATTGCCCTCTACTGACCACAGAGAGAATTGCTCCTACCCTTTCCAGGTTCCTTAAACTAGTACCTGTAAATACTCCAATGATTGCTAAAGTTAAATGACATTTGAATAAAAAAACTTTCTTGTCATAGCAAACTGTCAAATTAGATTTAATTGCTACTGCATAGAAATCCTCAATACACTTAAAGCAGATGTAAAGGGGTTGTAAACAGTATAATTCCCATAAAAAAGGAAAAAATAAAAACACCTGTCAAACCGTACAACAGTTTTGTTAACTGTGCTAGAGTTTCAAATCTGACTTTTGAAAGCAGGGCTTTTCATATATAAAACATTCTGCAATTCCAACCAAACATTTGTACAAAACCACAGTGAATACAAATCATTAATGTTTTAGATATGAACAGCAAAAACACGAACAGACGAGACCAAACAGGAGAGCTTACACAGTCTCTTTACAAAGTGCGGCGATAAAACAAATCACAGATGCCCAATGAAACCATCATTTGTGTGTCAAATGTAAGAAAAAGGAAAAAAAGACCCCAGCTGTAACAGATAGTACTGGACATGTGCCAAAACTCCAAAATATGTGGAGTTTCAGTCCAACTTTCCAGCATACTTTTGTTGTGATGAATGATTCCTCAGCGCAAGTGAGCATGTCTACATGGGTAGCGTGTTAGAAAATGGCTGCCCATCACCCCTATTCCTGCCCAAAGAGGAGGGCCACAGCCAACACACTGCTCTTCAAAAAGCCAACGGCTGGGAGACACAACTTCTCCATAAAGCAGAGTCTTAAAAACCAGACATACAAAAGCAGTTTAACAACTTAAAAAAAAATCACTGCACAAGAGAGGAAAAAGTGTCTGGAAACACATGTAGGCTCTGTGCACATACGTAAAGTGTAGGATGCATCTGGGGCTGATGGAAAATGACGAGCAAAGAGAAGGCTGAACTAGAGGACAACTTCCCCTGTCCCACTTTAAAAAGCATAAATACAGATGTTCATAAAAAAAAATTATGCAAATACTACAGGCTGAAATACTGTCTACTGAGCTTAAAGGCACTGGACCCTGATCATCATTAATCTATCACACCATAGAGTTGATTAATAAGAATCTACACATCTTCCCTTTAGGTGAAATCAAAGGCTGGAAAAAAAGAGAAATGGTGAGGCTGTGGTTATTTTTAACAGAGGCTGTCTGGGTGTCTTCACAGAGCAAGTAGGGATTTTTATATGTTTAAAGGTTTCCAAATTAAGACATTTGGCAGACAAGAAGAAATTGCATAACATGAAAAAGTAGAAAAAAAAAGTGGTGACCTGTGGTCATGACATTTTAAGACGGCAGACACTTCCCATCTGAAACAGCAGAACGTCTCACTGTTGTGCAGTTCTCTTTGCACAAGCCTCAAGAAAGGTGTCATAGTTCACTATTTGAGTGTTTGTTTTTATCCAGAAAAAGAACCAAAGCCATAGTTCTAGATCTAGATCAGAGCTCAAACAGCCCATCACAATGATTTTAAAAAAATCCAGGGTAAGGACAACACGAATGGTAATCTTTATATGTTTTTTTTCTTTCCAAACAATAAAAAGTTATTCAAGGCCATAATGTCTGGACAAAGTTCAATTACAATGCCAGTATGTCTAAGGAACTGGAACTATAATCAGTATTGAGTTACATTGAATTAGACATACAGGAAAATGTTACTGAACCAAACAAAGGGAGTTTTAAAGATAAAGGCCAGCGCTAGGCCAAAGAAAATATGCTAAATATGCTGCTGGATCATTTAGTATGGTACCTGAATGCATTCAGTGGCAAAGCCAAAACAGGCAGACTGAGAGTGCATACTTTGTTAACACTCATGTTTACCCATCATCCCCATAACAGGTCTACTCGGTGTACCCCAGGGTGCCCCGTGACCACACCCTGCCATCTCAGGTCCCTCCCTCTACAAACCTGTCAGGGAGGTTGCATATATGCAACAGAAGCACCCTCATTAAGTCTCATTAAGTGCTACTCTACATGCAGCATCTAATTTTCCAAGTGTTCTGGAGATTCCAGACCATCCTGCAGCAGTGAACTCCAGGGTATTCTCACCGACACATCATGATACTGCCTTAACATGCCTTCAACAAACATTTGTGATTAAGGAGGCTTCTAAGTTCTCAGTAGAAAAAAAACAAAACCCCACAAGAATAAAATACAAAAGGAGAGGATAAAAAGAACGAAAAGGCATGAAATAAAGCACACAAAGAAGACACCATAACACACTAATAAAATACAATGCTTTTTTTCTTTTCTTCAATTTAACAGAAGGTTCTACAAACAACAACCCCACACAGGGTATAATACCAACCAATTAAAAACAGGAGGGCCATAATACAAAGAATGATTGAAGTGTCTGTAACATGCTCCACTGCTGTGGTAAGTGTATTTATTGGTGTGTGTGTGTGTGTGTGTGTGTGTGTGTGTGTGTGTGTGTGTGTTCTCAGTATCTTGGGACTTTGGTGTAGTCCTCCTGGTGGACATTCTTGCACAGGCACATAGAGAGAATCATTCCTAGGAGCTGCAAAAAAAGAGCTGTGATTAGCAATACTCACACACACGTGCACACACACACACGCACACACACAAACACTCTCCAACAAAAGGACTATGGTTTACTATGCTTCTTATAACATGGGTTGTGAATATTTGATGAGTTATAACAAAGCTGGATGTCGCACAAATGCACTATACAAGCTGAAAGTCAAGTTAAAGTTGAGAAGGTTGCGTCTGGAGTTTCTACCTCGATCACTGCCACTCCGACACAGAGCCCCAGAATAACGCCCGAGTTACGCAGGAGCCAATCCTCCACACTGGATATACAACCCTGGACAAAATGAAGAGCCAGAGTAAGACAGCTGGAATAGGGGCAAAGAAAAACCGAGGTGACCCTGAAAGGACAGTGGAGAGGCTTCTCCAGAAAGGCCGGCGGTTTCAGGGCAGCAAAACAAGAGCACAGAAAGAGAAATGTCAGGAGGAAGCTCTCGAGAAAGTTCAGAGGTCAACTGTAAAGAATCAGCTTACACAAACAAGGCCGAGAAAAAACAGGGTGTAGACATCGATGAAGAGATCAAGTAACATATACTTATTTATTGGTGAGGCACACAGCGTGTGGTGGGTGTCCAATATTAGAGTGAGCTGTGAAAATGCATACCTTGTTGTAGACAGGCCAGTCAGGAACCAGACTCTGGCACAGGCCTGTTTCCTGCATTTCCGTACCAGCAATGGTTGCGTTCCTACAGGAGCATGGATACAAGGTCATTGAGCTGTTCTTAATCATCATATTCTCGGTCCAGTTAGATGGTCCAGTCCAACCGCAGCATTGTATCTGAGGAGGGGACGAGAGAGAGAAAACAGAATAAGAACTCAAAATCCACACATGGAATAAACCTTCAATGAAAAGCACAGGTCCTGTCCAACTGGCTCCATGACCACGGCAATGAGTGAATTGGTCTCCCCAGTCACCACATCTGAAGCCCACAAAACATCTTTGGTAGGACGTACAACTGCACGTTTGAAGCATGAGAATGCATCTGACAAATCTGCAGAAATTACATGACGCAATCATGTCAATGTGGACTAAAAACACGTTTGCAGCACCTCGAGGAATCCACTAACAATTAAGGGTATTTTTAGAGGAATACGGGGTTACTATCTCGTTCCACCTAAAGTGGTTAGTGAGCACATGTTCCATTGTATTGGTGGACAACAATGTACAGTAAACCAATCCCACATATTTGGATATGAGTAGGATATGCAGGCAGTGCTAATGGTCACCCTGTATGAGGGTTATTTAGCATAAAAGAAAATAAATGAAAAGGAGTAAAATGCAGTGAGAAGCCATGTCAGTATCTGGGGAACAGGTCTGGAAAGGCTCACCGTTCTCTGTATGTAATCCCACGCACGATCAGCAGTCCTGTTCTGGCCACTGTAACGCACTATTATCTTGTTCACAATGCCGGACATCTCATGCCTCAGCTGAGAGAAATGAGATAAAGACGCATAAGCAAACATTTTCCAAACCTGCTATGGAAGTTATATGGAGAACAGTTTGACTCCAACTGTCACATAACAACCAGTATGATCATGTTTTTCAGACAGGTATTCAAAAGACACGCGTGATCTCGTTATGTGATGTTACTTTAGGCTAGTGTGTTCAACGTGGGAAAAAAAAATCCTATTCAACACCTTTATACTTCAATCTTTCTAACAGCAGAAAGTGCTGAAATGATTGGTTGAATTAAGGAGGTCTCAATAATCCAACACTGCATGTTACATGGGAGGGACGACGCAGGGCCAAACAGGAAGGGGACAGCCAGGAGTCCGTGTGGGGAGACGGGGGAACCTCGCCCAGCTGTAGAAGAGTGCTGCACCCTGCCCTGTAGTGAAGCTGAACCTCAGGAACACAGAGCATGCCCAGGCAAAGGCTCCAGCTCCCACATCCCTGTGTCGTTACTGTACTGGTGGAGGAGAAGGCACGCTAGGTAGCTAAAGCCAAACCGAATAGGCTAACATCCTTAATGCTTCATCTGTGTTAATGCTTCATCTGTGTAACCATTTGGTTACATGGTGTAGAAGCTAAACATGGGACTAGAAATACTGACATACTCAGCTCTCACAACCGAGAACAATTCTTCACTAACTGCCAAATTCCAACTACCTGAAAGGTTTCATTCCTCTCCAAGCTGTTTATGCCATATGCCCGGATTGCTTTTGGGCATTTTTTTTTCTCAAATTACCTCACCATGTTTATAACAATTTTATTTAAAAGGTAAACATAAAAGACAACAGCAAAGGTCAAAAAGGGAAGGGAAGGGGGAAAAAGATTAAAACCACAAATTATGTCTCTCTGCCAACTTTATAAAAGTTTATCAGAAGTTGCCGGAAATTACAGAAAATAAATTCCAAAATAAACCACACGTGCTCAAAAAAAAAAAAAAATCTCCATTCACCTCCACTAACCCACAGTACTTGAGAATATGTTGAAGACATGATGATAAAGACTGTAATCTCACTGTCCTAGCATGTGCGGAGGACTCTATGAGGCACGCTCAGTCAGTCCTGTGTGGGACTGGTATATGGAGAGGATGGATGGAAGTGACCTCACTCTGGAAGGGAAACCAAGTTTTTTTTTTTCCCTTCACAGGATATAGTCCCTGTGATCCATTCTAGAGAAACACGTTCAATCAAGTAATGGAAACTGACAGTTGAGCTGTACGCCCGTGTGTTCGTGTGATTACGGTTATGACAGGGCGGGGCCGCGGAGTTCATTAAACCTCAGTACACAGGATATGCAAGAACAAACAGTAGCACTTTATGCCCTTCTGCAGAAATGTGCAGTAGGGCATATTGGGACCACGCTGAGTGTTTGACTTCATCTGTGAAAGACAGGAGCATCTCCTGACTGAACAAAGTAAAACTGACTATACACACCCGACCTTAAAGCAAGGCCTAAGAACTTGTTCAGTACAACGGTCACAATGTAGTCGGTAAACCACATATCATTCACATGAAAATGGCTGAGATTACATCATCCATAACCACCGTCAGATATTACTCTTGGCTCTCGGAGAAACATTCCAGCAGAACAGTCCTCATAATTTCATTACACCCCAAGCACTTACCAAGTCTCGCTGGAAGTAAATAAGCACAGCTGCCGTAACCTGGGCAATGAGGATCAGCAGGAGACACGTGAAGTACTGACAGGTGGAGAAAAGAATACAGAACACATGACTTTAGAACTCATGCACATTCATTTGCACAGTTTCCCCATACACCCCATTAATGATGTAGCCTGCTGCTGACACTCGTGAACAGGTGTGGCTGAATTACACGTACATTCTTTATATTAATTTGATTTTAACTCATTGGTGGAAGAAATTGTTTATATAGGTGTGCTCCTGTATGACGGGGCAGAACGGCTGTACAGAATCCCACATACAGCAGAAAAAGACAGAGACAGCTGGTTAAACCCAACTCTACACGGTAACTGGGTCAAACAGTTCAAAGGCACTCATCAACTCCAAAGCTCATTTAACCCTCTAGAGGGTATGGGTTCACCCCACGAAGCTCCCGCCCTCCTTAAAACCTCAGCAGCTTATCCCAGTCATCCCAGCTCAGCAAATCCACTAGCATTATCCCCAGAAACCTACTTCACACAACGTCTTTATCATGGTAATGGAAATGGGGCTTTGGGAGCTTTCCCTTGGCAAGTGCCGTGCTTGGATGGGCTTGGAAAGTGCTTCATTTTGCATGCTAGAGTTCTTGTTCTAAAGACAAGCATAAATACTGTCCAGTGGAATTGCCAAGCTGAATCATTGTGAGAGAGGGAAAAAAAAGATAATTTTTTTAAAGAAAGCTTTTTGAAACAAAATGGACAACAGAGTTGTTTTTTCCTTGGCCATCAGTGGCTAAAAAGAGTGTAAAATTAGTAAGGGAAATGGCCTTCTAACTGATTTATGGAGTTAATGCTGCTCGTTTCTGCAGCCATTCTATAACCTCACCAGTCCCAGTAGGCAGCGGATCTCGTAGATGGCCCCAATGCAGCCCAGGAACCCCATGAGCATGGAGAGAGATCCCACACTAATCAGGATGTAGGAGCCGACCTTCAGCGTTGTGGAGGACTCCTCTGTGTAAACACATGACAGAAAAACAACAGGAAAAGCTTGGCTCAGTGGCTTCACGTAACTGATACAGAGATTCTGGCACTGAAAAGAGATTGTTAACCTTTACATTCAAAATGCTCTTGCATTTGTAATTTGTAATTGTGTTTTTCCCACTTCTAAGTAGCACAGGTCTCTAATAGTCTAGTTTAGACACTACCCAAAAATGTAAAAAGTTATAGAAAGAGGGCCTCAGGAACACAAAAGAAGCAGTGTGCAGGTGTGGTGGGTTCTTGTGTTGTTTACATAAAATCCAGTATAACCAATGTATTTATTGACAGCAAAACCACCAAAATCAAAGCAAATTCATCATAGAACACCAGCAGCACATTTTAGACCTGTTTATATTCCTATCTGCTTAAGAAGCAGCAAGATTACCTATACACCAGAACTCCATACAGCCTCCTCCAAAACACTTCTGTCTGTGGTTCAATATTTAACTTAGAAAGGACACCCCACCAATGCTATGTATAGCTACATACAAATCAGAGGCTTTTCAGTAATTAGAGACGAAGACTGGTGCTCAAGAGAGTAGGGTCTGTGTAGGCTGGGTGTGTGTGAGTTCGGGGGGGATATAATTTAAAGGAGAAACAAGCCATCTCCCTGCTTCTTCTAGTTCTACCATTCTAATATTAGCAGAGCTCACGAGATGCGAAGAGAACATTTGATGTTTGTACAGGACCAAACAGCAGCAACAAGTGTGGCTCTACTAGACCACAAACTGACAGTTCTATTTCAGCAGACCAATATACAGACACGCCCAGCGTGCAGAACCACGCCCAATCATCCCCAAACCTGCACGTAGCTTCAGTCCTTACCACATGCTTGTTGGACAAGCTGACAAAACACAGCTGCTTATGTGGTAGACCTGCTGTGCTACCTGTGGTACAGTTACATTTTGAAACTATGCTGACGGTCCGAGTAGGAAAACTCAACGGGACATCAGTTAGGTTTAAGTCTGATAAATGTTTTTGTTTTCGTCAAATACTTGGCTTAAGAATAAAGCACAGAAAGAAATACGCATGTGAAAAAGAATGTAAAAGAACTGCCATGACACCTTGTCATTCCGTGTTACGTGTTATCTTTGGCCCAACTGAAACATACTGGGCGACATTTATCTGTAAAATAGGCAGTTGTTAGGCTGAACGTCCTATCACAGCATGTATTAACCCTCAGTTCTATCAACGGCTAGGTACATTTCTGAAGATGTTCCGAAGATTATAGTCCGAAGATTATAATCAGTATTAGTATTTACCATTTAAAATTATACTGTAGGATATGGAAATGTTCTTTTGGTGTTTTTTTAACCAGTATTTCATCTATCAACTCATAGCTAAATGATGTTGCAATGAGTATCTTCATTTTGCAGATTTTGCTATAAAACATTATTTTTAGAATCCACTTTGGACTGATTTTGGGAATGACCCATACCATGAACCAATGACCCAATCACTCATGTTTTTTCTTTCCCAGGAATGAACAATGCTTATTTCTTGAGAAAATCTTAAACACTAAATGGAGCTCCTTTTATCGGCACCATTTTACAACCCTTTTGTTTTGTTTTTTTTTAATCCAGCTGTTCGGCTGGAGATAGTAGCGGATGTGGTGCTTGCTCAACGTCAGCACCATGAGGATATCCTCAGTTCAAGGCAGCCTTGCAATGACCCCAACCCCATGATCACGCAGATCCAATCCTCTGCTTTATTCATGGCGTCAAACCATTCTACACGTTGCTTGCACTGCCTTGCATGTGTATTTATTGACTCAAGCGGTCTTTGCTCCGAGCTTCCATTAAGCTCAGCCAATAACAGGATCTCTGTGTGCTCCCAGCCTCCATGTGGCGTTCTCTTCCCCTGCTTTCAGCTGTGGCTTTATTTATAGAGCTCCCAGACGCCACACTGTACACAATTTGGGGTCATTTTTCGCTTATTTTTCATTTTTTCAGTCCTTCAACATGTGTATTTGTGATAAAGAGTACATGTACTCATCAAATTTATCAGCACCATCAGTAAAATACAACATTTGTCCAGAAACACACTTAAGTATAGCTCATGGTCATATATTGTTTAACCCAAGCTAAATGTGAAGAGACTAAACACAGTCAACAGTGAAAGAAGATGAAACATTTTTATCTTATAGTCCATGAGAACACAGGAGAAGGTAGAAGACTCTCATACATCTGGGTTCTCAAACAGCTTTAAAAGTGGTCAACTCCTGCCAAACCACAGTGCTTTGTTAAACAGTTTATACTATGTATAGACTTCTCTAAATCCCAAGCACTCAATGGATGGTTTTTCCTCAGAGAACATATGTTAATGGGGATCACTGATTTGAATCACTTCCAGAAATTACTTACATTCTCCTGCAATATGATTTTCTTCAGAAAGAATTAAACCAAATAGAAAAAAAAGGTTGTGTGGAAGTTCGAAAGTCCCCCAAGACCTGGTTGGAAAAACCTTAAAAGGCTCAATCACACAAAAGCTTTTTTTGCTACTGCTGTGGGCAATATTCTATTTGTGCTTGACACATTGAAAACACATCAATAATAAAAAAGAAGACATGCCACGCCAGTTTCCATATGGTCTCCTCTGCTGTAGCCCAGATTTATAATGAACATTTGATAACTAGAAAGGAACAGCCAAACAGCAAAAACGCAAGTGAAATGTGCCATACTAACCACAGAAATGCTCATATCTACACATCTGGGCTAAAGAGGAGACTAGATCTGCTGCACAGAGCAGAGAAACAGAAACAAGAGAGAGGCACTTCCCATGAAAACATATGCCCAGCTAACAGCAGCCCTGAACCTTGGAACTGCTTTTATAGGAGAGAGGACAAATGACAAACGAGTGTCACACCTCTACATAGACCCCAGTAGATTTTTAAAAGGAAAAGGACAAGAAGGCTGAAGTACTAATTGTATCAGTCTGTGGTTCCAAGAGGTTTAACTTTTCCCCTGCTCATTTAGATTTTAATCATGGCAGAAAATATGCCCTGACATAGAGGTTTAAGCCATTATGACCTGTAGTATCAAAACAGAGATAGACCACGGTATCTCGGCATTGCTTTGCACTTACGCAGTACTGCAATAAAACTCTGGTTATCCAGCAGAACCCACAGTCCAAAGCCCAAGATCAGAGCTCCAAAAATCTAAAAGATCAAAAGAGAGAGAGAGAGAGAGAGAGAGAGACATTAATACAAGCAACAAACTGCTTACATGCCCATGTTCCTGTGACCAGTAGTAATGAGTGAGGAGGGAGGGAAGAAAGGATGAAGCAAAAACAGAGGAGTGAAGGGGGAAAGAGCCAGAGGGGTGAAGGGGGAAAGAGAGGGGGACCACAGAGACACAGACAAAACACTTCAGTGCCTAAACCATCCCACCCTCCACACAGACCTCGTCCCTTGGGCCCGAAATGCGATTGCCTTCCCTTTGCTTTTAAATACTGTGCCACAGAAGCTTAATTTCCTCTCATCTTGAAGCTGCAGTCTGACTACAGCGCTTGGCATCTGTAGGTTCAGCCCATGGAGGCTGCCTTTGTGGTAAGGGAGGCAGCAAGTCGCTGGCCTGCTGGGTAATTAAAGGGCTCTGCCCTAGCGAGAAAGACATATCATGCATGCAAGTAGTCTTCATCAGTCTGGGTTACACTGTTTGCTTCTGGGTACCTCTTCATTAGCCTTTGGGTAACAAGCTTTTCACACACGACTAATTAGTCTAAGCAGGCCAAATCTTTATTTTTCTTTAACTCTGCTCATCAAGTGTCTGGGAGAGAAGTCAAGCTCAGGGCTGTTCCTGCATTGAGAATCACCAGGCCGCTGTCTCCATCGATCTCCCTCCACAAAACTCTGCCTTCATGGAAGCACCATCTTGTAACAAGCATTTCGCTTGGTGGTTTTTTTTTTCCTGACCAAGTGTTACACTCGTTCCTGCAGCCTCTAACTACTTTGAAGATACAAAAGGATGGTGTACTGTGGTGGAATGGAGGCATCATGGAGGAATCATGACTTCAATAGTGACTTCTGCAGTCACCTAAACATAAACCAGTAAAGTGTTCCTCTACACGCTGTCTTTGCTTCATTCATACATTAATAATGTTTGCTTCAGTTTTTTTCAGTTAATAAAATGAAAGGCATATTACCTATTGACAACCTGGAAACATTTATGCTTATATTTTGTCACATGATGCCCAGCACCCAGGGAGCAGTTGGGGGTTAAGTGTCTTGCTCAAGGGCACTTCAGTCATGGCTTAGGGCCTGGGAATCAAACCCAGGACCTTCCAGTCAGAATAACAGCTCCCTAACCACCAGACCATGAATGCCCAAATGCGTGGGGCGAACAGGGCCAGCCCGTTTCGCCTCCCTGCTCTAAAAATCCATTTAATATGGATTCCTCGTATAGAGGATGTATCAGATATTAACCTGATAAGAACAGATACTACACTTAGCCAAAATGCAGAGAAGTGACCTCATGAGGAGAAGTTCTCCTCACCACTGCTGCCTCTGTCTTATTCTCAGGGAGCTTGAAGATGGACATACTGGCAGCTTAGTGCCATGGCTGTGGTAATAAGCACTATAGATAGTCAAGA
This sequence comes from Brachyhypopomus occidentalis, assembly GCA_020368025.1. NCBI lineage: Eukaryota > Metazoa > Chordata > Actinopteri > Gymnotiformes > Hypopomidae > Brachyhypopomus > Brachyhypopomus occidentalis. Next base: position 4,347,579 of record JAGXOD010001351.1, on the reverse strand, counting down.
TAAACTGAAAACATATGTACTATGAATATATTTAAGATCGATAAGCTTGACAATTGTGGCCATTAAAACTTTTGTGAACTTGTTTGTTTCAGTCCCAATGCTGATTTCTTTTAGAAGGATGTACGTGCCCGAGAACTTGATTTCATAAAAAGGGAACGTGAATTTGAGAGGCAGCTCAACTGACACCTGGTTCACATTCTTGGCCCCAGCACTTTTCAAAGCAAATTCATGTTACTGATGAGAAGCTGTAAATTAGTTAGATTTATGTTCAGCTACACTGCAAGGAGGAGCCTGCCCATCAAATGCAAGTTAAAACATTTTCTTTTTAAATCAAGATGTTTGTTAACTGTAAATTACACAGATAGCTTTAATATTGTATTTAATTTAATTTTGAACAATGCACTTCATTTTTGTAATTAAATATGCTTTACCGTGATAGTTGTCTTCTATAATTCTATAATTAATTAATTAAGAATTCCTAGATTAGCTTTACAAATTTCTACAGAAGTTGATTTGTACACATGGCTGTTCAACAATATTGCAATACTGACTTCCAAATTGCCACATAAGCTGGTTTGTACACATGGCTGTAAAATAATATCACAATAGTGACTTCTGCAGTATATAATCAGATATTTCTTGCCTTGGGTAAGCATCCTTACCAGTCCCAGACACTGCAAGGTTGCAGTGAGTGTTGTTATGAATCAACGCATTCACAACCAACACCAAATGGGTTTGTTACAGTGTTTAATATAGAGAGATATATCATACTTGCAATGTGTAGCAATATAATCACAAAATGTTATATTTCCATACTGTGAAAACCTCATTCTTGTTGCATCACTTGCAGACATGCCTTCTTTAGTAGCACTGGGTGTACAAGGATGTACAAGGCTAACAGAGACTGGCTTGGCTAACTGAGGCAAAAGTAATGGAGGCTAAGCTAACAGAGGCTAAGCTAACAGAGGCCAAGATAGCAGAGGCTTGTCAGAGAGGTGGGAGATGGTGTACACTTACAAAGAAGAGGAGGTTGAACAAGAACAGGAAGTACTTGGTGGCTGTAATGCATCCTTTCCCCATAGTTGCAGCTCTGTGTGGGAGAGAAGGAATAGCAATTAGCGCCCAGAGGAAGCTTGAAAGAAGTACTCAGTGCTGTCTCAATACACAGTGAAAATTCCTCTGAATTTGTTGCCTGAACAAAGGCTTGTGTGTTAAACAGGAAACCCAGGTGAAAAGATGTTATTACCTACTGTAAACATAACAAAAGAATCAATGATAGAGCATGTGGCCAGGCCAGTGGGGCTTGTGACCTCTCTGTCTGTCCCCTTTCCCCATCAGTTCACACACTCACTTCTGCTGACTACCACACTCATTTACACCTTCCATCAGTATTTGACTCCCCCCATTAAATGAAATGTAAACACAGAACAGTGAAAATGAAGAAAAAACTGCAGATCTGGATCACAAAATACAGATCTCATGATTCTAGTAAGGAATGCTACTGTATATTGATACTGTATATATTGTATATTTTGGTTACAAAGGCTCACGATACACACTAGACATTGCAAAGAAAATGTCAAATCAAATTACTTGATTTATCCTAGAGCTATTTTTAACCTAAAAACTCTAATGGGGGGGGCTGCAACACAAACAAGTTTCCTACATTCCAACTTCTGCTTTTCACTGAACTGCTTGAGGTCCAGAAAAAGCCCACAGCATCTAAACTAAATGTCATGGCCACTGTTGACCAAACACACATGGGGAATATCACGTTTGCACTGTTCAAGAGGCACCACAGATGATCAGTGCAAGCCAGTACTAGCTGAAGCCAAGTGTATACCCCCAGTGACAAGCACCTTTCATCTCTGCATGGTTACAATGTTAAGCATAATGTATAAAATGGGAACACGAGCATTCACTGGCAGCAAGCCAATCAATCAATCAATCAATCTATTACTGATTTAGATATCTATTTCATGTTTAAGACTTGGACTGAATAGGCTACATAATGATGGCGCTGAGACATTTCAGTCATTTCAGCTATATGACTTACTGGGACTCTTATCTAGGACTTGCCTTTGATCAAACAAAAGAACTTTAATAAATGAGAAACAAAACACTTGTAGGTCATATTGGAGTATTTTCTGGTGAAAATGGGAAGTTTAGGTTTTGTATTTTCATGCACACTGTGACTATAACTGATCACAAGCCTAACCAGTATTTTAGGTAAAATATGATCCTCAATTATGCAACTTCTTGTGTAATCGTTTGTCTTTTCTTTCCAAAATAATATGACAATAATATATTACTTACCCGAGTCCCACAAGCTCAGTATAGCCAAAATAATGGTTGTATGTTGATTCTACAGAAAATAGAAAGTGAAAAGGTACCAAAGATTAAAAAAACAACATTTACTGAAGGTACTTAATCAAAGTAAGCACTACATAAAATTCAGACAATTCAAGCTAAAAATCAAGTGAAAACCCAGCTCGATCCTGCTCAGCACAACAGCATTAAATATGACTCCTTAAAGCTATAATCAGGGATTTCAGAAGAACAAAATAATCTGAAGCCTCTGAAATTTCTGGATACTTGGAAGGCCATACTGTAGAGTTTTCTTAAAATTCTAAAAGTACTTTAAAAGCTATTGCTTTAGTTATTGTTATGATAATGATAAAGATTTTTATTGAAACTTGGTGACAATTAATTATATTAAGATACTGAACCAACGTAGGTGCTGTGTTGTACAATCATGTGAATAAACCATAACAATGTATAATAGTTCTTCACCATTTGTGCAAAACATGGTCTTATCCAATTCAACTTGGTTCATGGTGTTTACTACACTAAATGTCCTGTCCAAGTTCAAGGAGGGTGTGTCACCCCTGTCTTTGATAGGTGTCAGCAAGTGCCTGCAAAACCATATACACATGTTCTGGCTGTGCCCTTCCCTCCATAATTACTGGACAGAGATTTGTAAAGCCTTGTCGGAGGTAACTGGAGAAGAGTGCATTGTTCGTGGTTATTCCCTCTCTGCCTTCCCTGTCCATGTCCAAAAATAATGTCACAACCTTTTTGACTCTACTGGCTAGGACATCAATAGTGGTCAACTATAAGACCACTATTATAGTCCTTCATTTTCTCAAATTGGGAAAAAATGTTTCACTAAGTGGTTCTTCTAATATATTTGAGAAAATATGAGATTTTGTTTCAGTTGGTAGAGGATCAACCTTCCACTCACACCACACTGAAACTTCTGGCATAGGTGGTAAGTTGCCATACTGATTATAAATGATTACTGATACTGGTTTTGGTTAGTTGACTGATGTGGGTGAGTAATTCTCAACATTACATATAGGACACAATATTATTCATATGGAAAACAAACAAATAACTACCTTTATGCTGCAGGAACCAAAGCATTACTGTGCTCCAAGTACCCCAGTTATTACTGGGGTAGTCACATCCTGTTTTCCCACAAAACCACAGTCATAGCTGAGGGCATCTGCACTCTCATCTGACCACCTCAACAAAAACTCTGCAAGTCGATGAATAGCACCAGTCTGTTTGCAGTCAAAAACAATCATTTACCATCAACCCCACTGACTTTGTTTACTCATAATAAAGCAAGCTGCTCATTACTTCCTGTGGGAATTTCTGGTGAGTGAGTCATGTATTGGAAAAATAATGGATGCCCAAAGGGAAAAACATATGTCCTCACGCACAACAAAACTGACTGGTATAGGATGACAGGGACACTACATATTACAGCCTTTCCTCAGGTATCCAGTTTGTCACAAACAAGCTGTATATGATGCAGTAGGAAAGTGCAAACATCAGAAAAACCCACTACACTTTCACAGTTTGGGACTTTCCCTTTAGTTGGGCCTTTATGGGAAATCAGAAAAATGAAAAGGTGAAAGGAATAGGCTTTTTGAAAGCAAAACCGAAAAACAAGATAAAACAAAACAAAACAACCAAAAAAAATATTCACGAGGCTTTCTGGGCTAGTTAAATTACCTCAGAGAAAGGACAGGTAGTTTCCCAGAAAAGTAGCTAAAAGCATGACGGCAGAGGATGCTGTATAAACAAATCTAATTCAGTTTACCGGTTTGTAAAGGGGATCATTATTCTTGAACGGGTATTTGGCACGTGAACCATATTTGGCAATCAGCGCCGTGGCCCCAGTTTTGTTTTTAAAAAAAGTCTTATTAAATGGATGATTGTCATTTTGTTTATTCTTATTGGCATGTATTTTAAAAGGTTGCAACTCAGCTCTTCAACGCTGGCAAAGATTGGACAAAACATTAAGTCTGTAAAAGCAAATGTATTCTACTGACTATGTATTTAGTGTAGCTAAGTAAATGTATATTTTATATTTTTCTGCTGTTCTTTCAATTAGGACCACCCAGTTACACATAACGGTAGATCAGCCCATTTTAAACAAAATGTAACCAACGTAAATCATAGATCTGCGTGAAGTGCATAAAAATGTCAAGTCCTCTACAAAGGGCCTGACCTATTTTAAAGCTGTTGCCTTCATTACAAGATGTTAAAGCCTTAGACTTACTAATATTAGAACTGCAGTGAACATATAAATTATCTAGCTAATCGCTGAGAATATAGTTACAACAGAATACAGACAGTATATATATATATATATATATATATATATATATATCTTCTTAACATTATTGGCAAACGCTGATGATTGAAAGCTTTTCATATTTTACTGCAGACACAGAACAGACATCGTCTCATCAGAGTCAGATGCCAGGTTAGCACATCACATTCCCACTAAAGGCCGAAAGTTATAACATCGTGGCAACCAAAAGTAGGAAGGCAAACTACGCAGCTAGCTATCCTAGCTAACTTACAACCGCAAATTAAAATCTAGCTAACGAAGACGTCGGAAAATCAAATCAGCCTTAGGCAACAGTTTACGAACAAGACGAACAAATATTCACGAACAGAAATATTGTGGATATATACACATCGGTTCACGCCACAACACATGCGCGAACTACAGCTGTTGAAACAACTCTAAAATCTTATCTGTGACGTTATATTCAAGCGAAGTATAAATTAACAAACACGAGATGAAGCAGCGAATTATCCATACACAACTCTGACAAACCGTCAAGATTACGTATAAATCAGGCTTTTGTGTTTATTTCAACATGCCAGCTAGCAAGAAACACTCGATATCAACTCATCTCAGTACTACTGTCGTCTTAATTACCTAGTTAGCTAGACAGACAATCTTAAAAGTGAAGGGTTACCTTTTAAGTGTAAAGACCAACAACAAAAAACGCAGTTTCCACAACTGTCAGAACTATCTGATCTCAGCAAGCTCAGAGATTGAATGTGCAACTCGGTCTATGTACTTTGAGTGTCTTCAGAAAATTAACTCCTTCACCACCCGAGTGAAGCGCAGCTCACCATATGGTGGAGTTGCGGAAGTGCTGGTGGTGATTTCTTAGCTGTCTGATTTAATGCTAGTAACTTCTACAGAAAAAAGAAAACTTACCGCACTCACAATTAAAATGCTGTTGAGATTGCCCTAAAATTATTTTTTTCCATCCACAGGAGAATATGAGACGGGAATGAGAACCGAGCAGAAGAGAGCAGGCGAGAGAGAAAGGCAGAGAGCGTGAACAAAAGAAAAGGTTATAGAAGCTCACTGCCAGGTTCTCCAAAAGGAGTCACCCTCGGGCAGGAGGTCGTGGCCATCATACTAAAATTACAGAACAACGCACTGGCCCCATGAACTGACAGCGTTTGCCACAGGTTGAGGGTTTACTGGTGTTTGCTGAATGTGACCAATGTCCATGCAGAACCTCGTGCAGAGTGAGTGTAACCCAGTTTAACCCACGAATGCTTTCAGTTCGTCAGAGGGCACTTGGAGACTAACATTATATCTATCCACTTCTGCTTTTGTGTATTTTCGGATCTTGCCTCACAATCCTGTGTCAATCACAGTGAACTGGTCAATGTTATAATAATGTCCTTGGCATAAGACGCAGGACCAGGGGTTTCACTCAAGGATTGCTAGAGGTATATTCAAACCCTATTGTGCCCTTTTTAGCCTTTTGAAATGAGTCCCAAGCACACTCAGTTTAAGAGTCTGATTCTGAACTTGAATCAGATTCAAGATTTAGATTTATTTCACTTCCGCCATCTCTCTTACAACCTCCAACCTACATTTCTCATTATTCCGATTCTATCTCGTTAACATTCCTCTGCAGGTCCAGTACTCGCTGTTGGGTATGCAGCTGACATTCTCCGAGCTATTGCAATAATGCACCACGCAACCGTGCAACCGCCCAAACCGAGTATTTGCTCACACTATGTAGTCACGCCAACCGCAGGAACCTCGAGACATACCTATGCACTAATTTAAAGCTCTCGATGTCACAGGAGCGCTATTGAGAATACAGCGACCGTAACAGCCTCGCCCAAGCTGTCGCCTTTTTTCTTTTATAGTCCCGAGTGGGGCGAGTGGAATTTATGATTGCACACACACGCACATACACACTTTGGGACTTCAGACTCATATTTCTGCTGTTACAAGCAAAACTGTTCGTCTTGTTCAATTAATAGATGCTTCGCTTGTCAAAATAATATAGCGTGTTAGCTGATATATTAGACAGTACACATAGACTACATACATCTCTGAGCATGACTTAAAATCGGTGTAAATTATAAAATATAGAATTATAAATAATAATAGAAAAGATGTCAATTATAAACACGGGTCATATAAAATGGCAGATGTCTTTTGAACATTTATTTATTCCAAAAGAGAACAATGCAAATTCATAATGACTATGCTTTGCACAAAAAAAATCACATATACATTTAAAAATAATAAGCATCCTTGTGATTCTTTAGAGATGTGAAAGTTACCATCTAAAGATAGCAGTAAACCCCAAAAATGTGATTTCATCTTGTTGTGTCTTATGACATCTGAGTACTTCTGTTTCTTCAGGAAGAAATTATGACATGCCAGGATTAAAATGTGCCATGTGTAATCACAATGAAAATGCTTTAGTTGGCAACCTCACTGAATACTAATCTTTATTGATATAATGCATTTTTGGGTAACTGATTAAATATGTTTAGTTTCTACATTTTGGAGTTTTAGTTATTTGCACTTGTTGACAAAGCAAAAAACAACATATTTGATTTACTCTGCCATTTCAGTATCCCTTAATTGCATTTTTGAACAACGCTGCTCAAATACTGTGAAATAAATAAAACAGAAAGCAAAAATGTATATAATATAAGGCTAAAATACAACTCTTGAACACTTTTCAGAGATCCATACATAATATTGGCAATTGACATATGGTCACATGAACGCTACTTAAGGCAATATCAGATGTATGAAGGAAAGTACTGCTACATTGGTAAAGAACATGAACCAAATGTGCTACGTTGCCCTAAATCTGCAAGGTGTCATACAGACATTACTGACAATCACACGTTCTCTCATGCAAACATTACAAACCTACTCTTTTCTCTTTTAGACAATCCAGTCTTGAATACTTAACACAATCCTTTAATGCACTTCTCCTACTGTGGTTCAGATGTTCTCTGTGGTGCTAGTGACAAAATGTAGATATTAATTTATAATTAAGTCTTACATTATCAGAATAACATTTTATTCCAATCGGTGAATAAATTATTTTACTCACTGTAGCCCATGTTGTAGCGCATCTCAATATTTTGTTCTGTGTTGAAGACAGTAGACATATGTGAGATGTCCCTTTGTGTTCTAATGGGGAAATGTCAGAATTAAGTAATAAATCTTCAGATTAGCAAAAAGGTACATGTGTTTGTTCATAATGTTTTTCTCAGTGTGAGAGGCCCTGGACTAAGAACACATAAGTTGTGCTGACCTTCACTGTAAGCTTTTTAAATTAATTATAAATACAAAAACAAATACAACTAACACTGGACTTTTATAACATATAAGTTATAAATTGAATCCTGAATAGATCAGTATTCAGAGACTCATCACTACTGCAAATCTAATTACTGTATTTACTAAATGGTCCAGGCAGTAAGAATTTTGCACTGTATAGAAATTTGGTTGCTGTAACATGATGTGACTTGTAAATGAGATGCAAGTGTTGATATTTGAAACTCTATAACCTAATACAGTGCTGACATTTAGACACTGATTAAACTCACTCAGCGTTTTAGCGTTCATTTTGTGGCACCTAAATATTAGTACCTTCAATTGTGAGAAATCCAAAGTTTACCCCTCCTTGCAGTGTGAGTGTTTCTGGTTACTTTATGGACTAGGTATACAGACAATTCCGTTTGTATAACTGTTCTCTGATCATCTTTTTGTTTTACTCAAGATCAAGGGCTTAGTCTTTTGAGAAGGCTCCAGGAAGGGGTTAAATGTTTGCTGGTTTTAGATGGAGGTGTACATGATGACTTAAGTGAACACCAGTACCAACACTCACTGTGCAAAGCTTAGATGTCATACAGTTTACATATAACTCAACCCTGTCTGCTCTTTTAAACGATGCTCAGTTGGTGCCAAGAAAATCTGAAATATTGAGACATGCCTGAACCATTGATACAAGGCAGGATGGAGCCATGCTTTCATGGTTTATACCAAATTCTGACCCTACCATTTTAATTTTGCATAAAGCAGTTGAGACTCATCTGACCAAGCAATGTTTTTCCAATATTCTTTTGTCCATTTTGGCGTACCTGTACGAATTGTAGCCTCAGTTGCCTGATCTTAGCTAACAACAGTGGCACCCGGTGTGGTCTCCTGCTGCTCTAGAACATTTGCTTTAAGGTTCAACATGTGCATTCAGAGATGCTCTTTTCCATACCTCAGGTGTAATGAGAGGTTGAGTTACTGTTGCCTTTCTATCAGCGCAAACCAGTCTGGCCATTCTACTCTGACCTCTGGCATCAAGAGGATTTTTCTGGCATCTCACTGGATACTTTCTCTTTTTTGGACAATTCTCTATAAACCCAAGATATGGTTGTGCATGAAAATCCCAGTAGATCAGTAGTTTCTGAAATACTAAGGACCGACACAACCATGCCACATTCAGTATCACTTCAGTCACCACTATTCCCCATTCTGATGCTCGGTTTGAACTTCAGCAGGTCGTCCTGACCACATCTACATGCCTAAATGCACTGAGTTGCTTCTACGTGACTGGCTGATTTGCATTAACAAGCATTTCAACAAGTGTACCTAATAAAGTGGCCTGTGAATGTGTACATATATGTAATCATTCATTCCATTCCTATAGACAATAACTACCAGGCTCAGCTAATGATGTACGATAACTCTCATTCTGGAACGCTACATGGTGGCCGCACAGACCGGGGGAAAAATTATTTCCTTTATAATCATGTAAATATTCCCTAAATCATGTATTTACAAAAGATGCATATTAAATACACATTTCCATGTGATATTTAAGCTGTATATGTGACAAAAGCATAAACATCTAGCAGCACGAAGGTGAAACCCACTGGCTGAATTCAGATTTGGACCAGTGATGTGCCACACCTTCCGTGCCCAGGGGGAGCAGAGCAGACGGGGGAAAGAAATGCTGTGAGAAATGGGTCGGATCTGATCTGCAGCCAAGTGTGAGGCTCCATGCCAGAACACATTGATAAAAGTTGATCATGTCGCTAGTCAACGCTTCCCACTAAAACTCGAATGCGGCTACTCCGACCATGTCCACCACTCCTCCCTGAAGGACGGCACCTTCAGATCTTCTTAGGCCGACGGCCGAGGTGGTAGTAGTAGGAGAGGGTGATGATGAGGAAGAGGATGCGGCTGAGGAGGAGGAGGATGGCGGCGTTTGATAGCAGACCCAGCTCCACCAGGGTGACAGAGGTAACTGTTAAATACACAGAAGGACTGTTAAACATTGATTAGTATATTTAAGGATTAAAGAGAATACTTAACATCAGAGCATCAATAAAGAATTAATAAGGCATCTTATTTTACCACATCGGCCATTCACTTTTGGTGAAGTTACTGGTATAGTTACCGTTTGTACTACAACAATGTGTACATACTTTTTAAGCAAAAAGCTGTTTACAGACAAAGAGTGCTCTGGTGGTGAACTACCACAAGAGGGCAGTGTTATTTCAGTCAGATACTGTACACTAATTTGATGCCATGCAAATCTCTAAAACAAACCATCAGAGCACAAAAACACTGAAGGCCAACAAACCTATAAACTGGATAGCAAAGTAGCATGCTTCACTGAGCAGCGTCCACTGGATAATCACTTTCTCAGCAGTGTAGAGACCATTCCACATGATAAGAGAAAGACCTACATTAGAACAAGACACTGTGTTTGTGAAGGACAGAAAGTGTGCCAACTGCATACAAGCACAATAATGATAGGACATATATTTTAAATAATTAAAGAATTAAAGAGAGGCTGAGTTTAACAAAGGGCACCATGGTAAAACTGAATAACAGTTTTAGAGCACACAAAACTTGTGTGGAGCACACAATGCTCCATGGCAAAATCGACCAATCAGCAACGTCTGAGCAAGTACCAGTGGGGAAACTGATAGGTCCCATTTCTGAAGAACACAAACCTGTGTGACTCTGTGTGATCCATCTTTAGACCTGCATCAGCAGTTCTGGGCTCCTTGATTTCTGACATCTGAACCAGAGATCTAAACTGCTGTATTAGTTGGACTGCAAAGCTTCTCTGCATATCCTCTCGTCGTACTCTGGTGCATTGCCTCACTGAACTATTACCTTCTGCTGTTTTATCATTGCGCATCTTTACATCATCTGCAAATACTTTTACACTGTAAACAAACATGCTTTGGTCATCACCTACAGGAGGATAATTCTGAGAAACATTATTTTAAAGAGAAAGAAGATGCAACAGAACTTACTCAGTAGAGCCCCTCCATAAAGACGTATGGAGATACTGGTGGCAGTTTGCTCCTGGTCAAATACAACCTCAAACAGCTGGTTAGGGAAGGCCAAGGCCTACAGGTCACACACATCAAAGGTAAACATCAGTCATAGCAGTTAAAATTCATCCAAACATAAAGAGTCCTTAGAATGGGAAAAGCCCTCAAATGCCCCAAGACTAATCCACACACACACACACACACACACACACGCACGCACACACACACACACACACACACACACAAACAGGGAAGGCTGTGGGATGGAGGTAGTGTTCAAAACAAGGTTTAAGTGGATGGAATTTATGGATCAGAGTAATTACACTGAATGAGTCAATTGAAAAATTGGTAAATATAGAGTATTCTGAGCTTATACATGGATAGCAGGCTGGCACATGGGGAGAAGGTATTTTTAAAATAAAACTTAGTACCTTGGTGTGAACTGACCAAGGTGACATTCTAGCTTAAGGGAATTTGGATTCCTCAGAGACTAAATATATCTATCTTGGCAAATTAAGTCTTACAGCCTACCCAAAGCACTGGAAAAACTATAAATACTTGGCCTTGTGGGGCAGTACATGACAGAAGAGTCATTTAAAGACTGCAAATTGTATTCCTTTTTTAAACACTTATCAACAAAACCTGATCATTTAGCTCTGAGCTTTAGTAAGGTCGAAGTGTGTGCTAAAATGCCATTATATTAAAGGGTGGAAAAGATAAAATGATAACTTTTTTTCAAGCTACTTTCTAGGAGACAAAGAAAGTGAGTGAAATTTCCATTGGATTTTAGGGATGAATGCCTACCAAATGATCTTACTTGTACTCAAGTGTTACACTGAGGATATATACAATGATGGAATCAAGTACTCAACATGTTACCTGACCCTCAACAACTAAACAAAAAAAAATCAAAACAACTATCCAAATCAAAAGGTCTTTAAAACATTTTAAATAACTGGCTTGAATATTTCTGACCACACTTACCATTAAAGCCATGAGAGTGAAGACCACAGCAGAGAACAGGATCCATATCCTATAAGCAGGAGACTTCAACAGTCAGTGGTAAAACAGACTACTGCATACAAGCTATGGCAGGATTCAACAGATATCAAACATGGGGGGCCTCAGACATCACAAACATCTCAGGGCACTTATGTTTTTTAATTGCAGTGTAGCTAAGGGAATAACAGTTCCAAGCTTCTATGTGAGTCATATGGAGAAACTTCACAGAGGGTTACCAAATAATACCTAATATTGTATATTTTTACATTGCAGTACTTGCAACTTGTTAACTTTTTGCAATTGTTCTATACCTGTATTAGTGTATTTCCAAGCAAAATCTCCCAGAATTTTGAAAAAAAAAACGGCATTACAAAACCAATTACAATGTAAAATGAAGAAATATCCAGCACATGTAGCATCTTTTATCAAAACCCCCCAAACCAGCGTATTTAAGTATGTGGAAGGTAAACCCCTCTAAAAATGTTAAATGCGATCACAGATCCAAGAAATGGTTTTATATACCACACCAAGTGTGTGTGTGTGTGTTTGTGTGCATGTTTATGCTTGTTGAGACAAGCTGTGGCATATTTCTGAGAACGTTCATTGTTCTCTTACCTCAAACCCACAGGCTCACGCATGGCAAATTTAATCTCATTCCCCAGCATTTGACTGATCTGAGAGAGACATGGGCAGAGGGAGAGAGAGGCAGAAACAAAGAGGGAGAGAGACAGAATGAGTGTTCGAGGGAGAATGTCTTCAAATACATAAAAGCAAAATAAAATCAATACATAAAATGTAACAAATTCAACAATAATTTAAATGAGGATTGTGTGAAGTGTGTCTTAAGCATGGCATGGCAATAACAAATGGGTCCTGGTGACAGCTAGGAAACAAGAACATCTAAATCCATTCTCGATTAAGCAGAACCCGACTAATTTGCATCAAAGCAACCATTAGTGAAGTCTGAATGTTTTGGGTGGAATAATAAAATGTCTATATTTAGTATAAAACCTAATTTGGCAACAATTAGCCTGTATAGTTAGCCACCCACACTATACTCTGCTGAATCTCACATTTACAGCGAAGTTTGCAGATAGCACTCTGTATAACCACCTACACTGTCCACAATTTCAAGAAAAACAGCACGTGACTTCAGTTACTGTTTAATAAGATTTTTATACCAGCACAAATTGATATATTTTACCTTTTGTACCCATATACTTGGAATAAAATGAGCATGTCATTTCAGATGAATAATAATCCTGCTCTGTGAGGTTCTGTACTAATTATCTGCCCTATCTCTTTATTTATTTGTTGGTTTAGTGTATTTCACACATTGGTTTTGTGTTTTGTTTTTTTTCACAGGAGGACATACAAGAGCAGAAAGAAAAAAAACACTACCTTATGTGTTTTGTGTTCAAGGTAATTAAACATCACATCTTAGCTAAATGATAACACAATTGTCTCATATAATAAATTGTGGTTTGAGCCACTAGAATACCATTTTTGAAACAGTATCTGGAGCTTAAAAAGTTAGTCTCGTTTTATTGTTCTCAGTCCTTGTCACGGACTGGTAGGTTCCCCAAATTGTATAAAGCACAATGTCAAAATAGATACTGAATCTCCATAGAATCAGTAGTGCTGAACCTAACAAAAATGGGACTCTATAAACTAACTTGTATAGAGGGTCAGCGACAAAGCAGGCTAACACTTTTAAAGACCAAAATAGGCAAACAAGTGAGACATCATACCTGATCGTGTGCAGTAGCGTTCTTTCCAATTTGATACTGCACAAACGCCACCTTTATTATGTAACAGAGGTTTCAGAGACTGAGATACACCCTGTCCATATCACCTAGCTCTGTGTACGTTGACATTTGTGGCATACCAACAATAACAGAACTCCTTTACCTTTGGCTCTCACATGTCAGTAGAAGAACTGGCAGACTACTATTTACTATTTTACTATTACTATTTAGAATGTGTGGTTATGGACTGCAGCAGTGCATTCTGGGGAAAGTCATAAATTAAAAGGGGAGGGGGCGTGTCAGATGATTTTTCCAGAAGTACTACTATGAGAAAGAGTAAGAGAAATCTAATTAGGTAGGAGTGTCTGCATAATAAAATACACAAACACTCAAAATCAACAGCACTATCAAACATAAACAGGTGATATCTTAATCATATTTACACCTAAAAGCTAAGCTGAAAAACCACAGATGCACAAAGGAATAATGCCTATATTCCTAATGTATGCTCAGTTGCACATGCACACATGAGCACACACACAACACCCCACACACACACACACATATGAGTACACACACAGGCACCCCACACACATGTGCACGCACTCACACATGAGTACACACACAGCCCCCCCCCCCCACACACACACACACACACACACATTAGTACACACACACACACACACCACCCAACACGTGCACACCAAATAGACTGCAGCTCTTTTAGAGTATATGCCTCAATTGCAGGAAGGGGACTTTTCTTCTAATGAAATGACGTGGAAAAAAACAGCAGCCAGAAAAGCAGACGAGCGTAGCGTCACATCACGCTCGGCGGCGCCAGCACGGCCGAGAGAAAATCTGCTTTCTGCATGAGGAAGCGCAAAAATGGAGTTAGTGTTGTATAAACGTTCGCCTGCAGGGGTGTGCCCAGTGTGTTCACCCAAGGAGCTGGTCAGCGGATCATCCTACAACTGGAATACTGAGGCTGGAGTCTCATCAGTCCAACAGGTTGTGTTGATGCCGTGAAACCTTCTCACTTCCATTATGCTGTAAGTCGGTCGACTGGATGAAAGCAGGACAGATTCTTGCACATGGTCCTTGGGGCATAACAGGGAGAGACCTGCTATATTGGGGAGTGTGTGTGTGGAGGGGGGGGTTGTCTTACTTGGTGTATTCAAAGTACTGAGCACACTTAAAGAAGAACTTTGGAACATTCCAACTGATTGAAAAGCAATACGTCTACTGAGACATGTTAAGTGAAAATCACATTTCCCTCTGAAGCAATAAAAGATGATTTCTCCACAGCTGTTGCCTGATATACAGTACGGTGAATGAAAGTCAGCTGGATAGTGATTAGAGCTTCCAGTTTTGTGCTCTGTAGCTAGGCAGAGAAATCACACATCATAAATACACCCATGGTTCCAGAGAATTCATATGAAGAAATTGCCAGAGAAATTAAATATATCATATATATAGTATGTATATATATATATATATTTTTTAAGTTTGTTGGCAAAACTTTGAATACTGTTAAATAGCTGCTTCCTTTTAAATTTACATTAGAGACTTTTATGCAACATACAGAAATACTTTGATGTCTCTGTGGAATTTACCCTAGTGCTAGACCAGATTTGAAAAATGCAACAATACTATCAATTTAAAGCTCTGTTAGACACAAGAAGCCATGGCACAATGAAGCACACTGAACAACAGGTTGTATTAGTAAGATTTCTAAGTGCAGGATTAGTGATTAGTCAAGTACCTCTGAAGAGCCTATGGACTGTTCAAGTACTTTTAGATGTGGTGGGCCTTCAGTCTAAGTCCATTGAAAGTCCCTGCCGTAAGTCCCTGCCGTACAGGTAGGTGATGGACATTCATTCCAGCACTGGGGTGCTTGTACAGTCTAGAGTCTCAAGGCTCGTCTCACTTGCCTTCTGAAGCACAGCGGTTCCAGTTGAGAAGTACATAGTGTGGATCTGTTGTAAGGGGTCTAGCAGAACGTGCCCAAAGTGAGCTGTACAAATCCAGTCTCGAGATGACAAGGGATAGGACAAGCAACTGAATGGAACTGAACTTCTTGAAAGAAACGGCTAAATTCTCCTGATGTTGACATTAGAAGCCTGCATGTCCAAGTCATGCTAGAACATGAGATTGACTGCTGGCTATCCAAGACCAAGCCGGGTTTCATGGTTTTTTGTAAAGTGTGAAGGGGGAGTTCTATGTGCTGATGACTCTTCCATGGCATAGGCAGGCATGACCATGAATATTTTACAGCTATGTCTTGCTGTGTGTTGTTAGGGTTCAGCTTTATATATTTGAGGCAAGGGCATATTATAATTCCTAGCCTGTTTATACACATTTCTAACCAGAATATTCTGATTATTGGTTTCTGGAGCTTTTAAAGTTAGTAAAGATGGTGACAGTAAAGGTTAGTAAAGATGTTTTTTGCTCTATAAATGCCTGCTTATGGCTATAAAATAAAAAGAAAATTCAATTAAATGCTTATTTTACTAGAAAAATGAATATGCATGATCTATTGAATAATGTTGACCTATTATCAACCAACACAGTCAATAATAAATTATTTGACTACAGTTAATTTCATGTTTCTTAAACATTCCCTCTAGTAATAAAATGGGCAAAGTATCACTGTACACTCAAAGCTTCAAAGCAATTGTTGAAAAGTGTTGTTTTCCACAGATTTGGAGACTGAATTACCTGCAGATACATTTTTAGTTTCAGAATTTAAATACGACTCACTCATGAGTGTCTACAACCACAAAGCAAGTAAAAATATTAGGCAAGTATAGACACGTCCACACAGTTTAAAATCCCATCTAATCCTGTGAACACCTTTGACAGGAAGTGGGTGTTCTGTTTATACATTCTCACCATTATCTTACAGTTTACAAAATCAGAGTAGGCCTTCGGAGACCAGAGTAGGCCTTCAGAGACCAGAGTAGGCCTTTGGAGACCAGAGTAGACCTTTGGAGAAAGTGGTGAGCTGTCACATAAACAGCATATGACAGTTTTATTTCAGTTTTCAAGCCTAGTTGTTCGCTAGTGTAACCATCTGCATGTTTCTGCATTGACTGGTTTAGAGCTCCAGCTCAAATAATGAACAGCCCTGGAAAAGCCAGGCATGGCCAGACATTAACAAGGCAATATCCAGTGACTAAGAATGTGGAAGACAGTAAATAGGGACCTCTGACATTCAAGGGGGTGTGCTCATCACAAGAGGAAATGGAAATATTAGAAGATTCACCGTGGGGAAAGTGAAGCATTTCTATCTCTGCTTTCCTGTCCTGCTTTCACAATAATCTTGGTTTTCATCTGAGAGGATGCAAGCATTCTGATGCTCTCTCTGTTCAAAATCCATGTTTAATTCACAAAGAACAGTGTAATCCCAGGTGTGTGTGTGTGTGTGTGTATTTTGCTCCCAAACTCTGCCCCTGGCAGTTGTGCTTATGTTACTGACTCATGTTTCCACATTGGTGTTTAGGCGAGCTGTTGTTCGCAGGAACAACACTTCAACAGAAGCTGAGCTCATATCATAAATGACGCACAAATTTAGCAGAGTGAGGCAGACGTCTACAGAGACGTGGGCAATTTTAACAGAGTGGGGCAGATCTCTACAGAGACCTCTACAAATTTAGCAGGGTGAGGCAGACCTACAGACAAAGAGGCAGACTGGAAGAGGCGGGCACACCTAAACACAGAGGTGCAAATTTAGCTGAGGTAGTTTTACTAGAGGGGGGGCAAAAATTTGACAGGGGCAACAGTGAGAGGGGAGATTGGAGACAGGAAAGGGCAGGAATAAACAAAGCTGTTTGGAGTAATGAGGCATGGTTAATTGCCAACCCGCTCATCCATCACACACCGGCACAAACATGCAGGGACAAAGCCTCTTTATGACGGGAAACACTCGTACGTGAGGAGGGGGAAAAACAATGGTGGAGAAAGCACATTGTGACATCATTCTCTTCAGACTTTTACACAACACTCTGGTGCTGTCGCGAGCTTTATTATTCAGCTTAAAATGAATAATAAATATTTACAGTGAACAGAGGGACAGCAGAGACATGTTTAATATGTTACACCATAAGGACCCTGAAGCACAATCGTAAGTCTAACGCAGCGTAAAATCTTTATGACAAGGCCTCCATCGAATCCCTACAGAATCTACAAAATTCTCAGTTCATAAACAAAACTTACATGTACGAGAGACTCAATGTGAACACTCAATGTGAATACTCAGTGAAAACATGTTCCTTCCCCAGAGTCTTTCCCAGCAGGAAGGAGGGGGGGGGGGAGGATGGGGGGGGGTGAAAGGGGCATTTATCTCTTTTGTTACGGGTTATGAAAAATTCTCATAGGAGCTCAAGACAAGGACAAAGCAGTGTGTTGCTTGGTTCAGCTCATCTTAAGAGAGTGAAGTTTTTCTGGAAAAACTTAAGTGAAGTTTTTTTCACTTAATGCTTCTTAATTTATCCGCCATAAAACATGAAACTTAAATAAGATATAGGTCATAACAGCCTACATGCTGCTAAGTGTCAGCCATAAGGGAATAAGATTTTGAGGAACTGCAGAATGGCAAAAAAAAAGTGTCACATTTTCGGCATCTGAAAAATTGCATTTAGTATTAAATAATAAAAAATGATTATTTATGCATTATACAAGCACTGAAATTAAAATTTTAAATTTACTGTCGTCTGAATAATTGGCAAGACAAAAATACGTTCGGTAGTCTAAAGGGAAAACAGGGTAAGATCTAGTGGTTAAGTTGGCCCACTACCTGTATCTGAGCAGCCATACACAATGTGTCATATGGCCCTAAATTCAGTTTCCATTTTCAGTTTCCACTTTCTGTGGAAAGATGACCCATGAGGATGATGTAAGCATAATTTTTTCCACAAAAAAAAAAAAACGTTTTTGGCATATCAGGTATATAATCACGTCACATCAAACACAATCTATAAAAGTTATATAAAATGTGTTGACGAACTACCGTGATGTAAAAATGTGTGACAGAATTAATAGAAATGTAAATGTGGGATGCTAGACTAAACACTTTTCCCAGAATGCTGGCTGTGGGGTAAATGGAGCCAGAGCCTTGGGGGTAAGTTGAATCTGGATTTCATGAAATCCAAGCTGTTTAAATTGGTGTTGCATCCTAACACTGAATAAATGACCTTGTAGGTGTGACATGTTGGACAGAGGTCCTTCATTAGCTGTGCAAGCAAATTGCTTCTGAATTTGTAGGTGGAGGAACCAGTTTTTATATGAAAAAGTAGATGTTTTAATCATAAAATTAATTCCATGGGGTTCTAAAGTTCCAAGAGTGTTGATCAGTTTCCTAATTTCATTGATAACATAGAAACATCTTGCAATTCCAACAGATGTGTCATTAATGACTTTTTAAGGATCTCCCTCTAATCTCCTACAGACAACATCAAATACATGTTTGCCATGAGTGAGATAAATGACCATTCAGATAATAACTGTGGTAGTTCTGTGTTTATTTATACTCCGTGTTTTGTCATTCATGTTGCTGATATTTGTTTGTTATACAGCCCTGTTGGTGGTGTTCGTGTCTGTGAGTTTGTGAGAGTTTATTTGATATGTTCTTTGTTTTATTATTTCTAAGAAATCCTTATGTGTTGTGTTTGTTTCAATGTCTGGATTTTCTGATATGACCATGAACCATCTTAATGAATCCTCTATGGATTTGCCCTGAATAAACCTCACTCCTCTCAGCACTTGTGTCTGCCTTTTAATCACTCCATGATCCCCACGGCGTTACATTGTGAAAGAGAGTGCAAGGTAGTGCTAGGCGATATGAATTTAAATCAATATCATGATTAATTGAACATTTTACCTCGACTACGATTTTGGTTTTTTTTTTGCTGTTTTTTGCCCTTACAGTCCACTGATAAGTGTTCAACTATTATTTATTCTAATGAAAGAGGTCATATTGTTGTGATTAGAAAATGTAAAAAAAAGTTTGCTGACTGGATGGGGAGTCACGGAATTCATGTACAGTAGAATATTTTTAAGTACATGAACAGTGGGCAAAGTATTAACATATATTGATATTTAACAATTTATTAAGTATATTAAGTATATATGTTAAATGAAATAATTAAAAGCCAAAAACTGAAATAACTGACACAGGCAAAATTATGTCAGTTAGAGGTTCTGAACGTCGGTTCTGAACGTCGATGTATAGTATTTTGTATTAATTGCCCAGCCCTAGGACAAGGTGTGACACAATGACTTCTACCTGTACAGCACAAACAAGAAAGGAAACTGACCTTTGACCTGTGCACCTCCCCATCGTCATCCTCTCCACCAACCCCTAGGATCTTGCGGGTCTTCAGTCGGCTAACTAGATCAGTTTGGCTGTGCTTCTTCATGAGCGGTGGGTGAGGTTTAGCAGCCATACTGAAACTCTGGATGGGGCAAGAGCAGAAAGAAGAGGGGTGATTTGTATAGTGCTTATCTCAGACATGGAAAAATAACCAGAAATCCACAAAGCTCCATACAGATTGGCATAAAATCCAGCATAAAACATTTTTTATGAACTTGCAAATACGTGTTAATTAAAGTAATGCATACCAAGGTTTGTATTACAATACTGGCTGTATAACTACACCACAAGAATGTTCCAGTAACTGCAACTTCAAAACCCAGCATTACTTAAATAAGTCAACAAAATGGATTATTCCATACAGCAAAAACTCTATACAATTCCACATCATGTATTTCTTCCTGTTCTTCCAAAGCTTTAGGCAGGTTAATCTTAGCTGAGAAGCCCACAGTACCATCTTCCTTGTCTGAGGCTTAAACAGGGATGTGGCGATTGGCTTTCACTGCACGTACAAAGGTGTTCTGCAGCAGAGCAGCCTGCTGGTCTCTTCTCATCATGGGGAAACAGAAGTACCGTGTCCAAAATCAATAAAGCGGAGGAGGCAACATCTGATGCCCTGATACCTGGAGGGAATGTGGGGCAAGACATTTCCTCCCTTCTTACCTCAGAGTAGCACTGCTGACTACCCATCATGACACTACTTGGGCTGTCTGTACCAGCCTACAGTACCATAATAGAGCCAAAACAGGATTAAAGACATTTGTAAAGGAAGTTTTTTCATCAACGAATTTTTTCATCAACGAATCTTGGAATCGCTGTGATGTGGCTGTGTCAAGTAAAATCTGTTTTAGCACAAAGTAGGGAAACAGGTACTAGTAACTGGACTTCCCACCACAGCATCCTTGAATGTGGCATCATAAAACATTTTATTTTGACTCTTTGCCTCTGTGGAAAGCAAGTGCAAAAGCTGAAGAGAACAACAATTCCACCTCGCAAGCTTATCCAGGATATACTGCCAAGGAGAAAGTCAGGCTATTACACGCTCGAAAGCATCAAACAGCTGTTTACTCAGCCCTCCCAGAAAAGAACACGACAAGGAACCTAAAGACAGTTTTGATTGTAACTAGCTAAAATCAAGATAAAATATAGTCTAATTTACCCCTGCTGGAGCAATACTTTTTTTTCTCTTTTTTTTTTTACAGAAATTAGCAATGGCACTACCATTTTTTAATCCTTCTCCACTTAATTATTTCGTGTACATTTCATGAACATGTTAAACCAGCCTAGTTTGCTGCCAAAAAGCCACCTTATCTGCAAATTGTGGTTAATTCTTCCTCTACTAGTCCACATGTGAATTCTTTTCCTTTTTGGCCCTCCTCTGAAGCTCTGTGGTGTGTAAACAGAACAACACTTCCCTTCTGTCCTGCCACGGTAGGTGGTAGTGGTATCTGCTGAGCTGACATGGGGCTCCAGGCTTTCATTGGCATTAAAAGGAACTCCCACACAAGCAAGCAAACATATGAACAAAGTGGACATACCTTATACAACACATCACACCACTGTTTCTCTGTGCTCACCTCAGATCAGAGAAATACCACCCGACCTTGAAAGGAAAAATGAAAGGAGGAAAAAAAGAACTGCTTGCAGTTTTAAACAAAAAGGCGCATACTAATTTATGCATGAGATTTTCATATGAAGAACATAAGGTCTGTTAAAAGTTATAAATAAATATTTATTCAAAGTTCACATTCTTTGGCCAGAAAACAAATATATGCACACACCTTACTAAAGATCTAACAATTGTGAAGAGAGAGAAGAGAGAAAGATCAGTTATATAAGTCTCCTGATTATTTATCTGATAAACGCAACGCAATCCATCATTTATGATCATGCTGGGATAAGTTGTAGATGTATTGCTATTATTGTGCCATTAAGCCCAAACTGGTCTATTAGTGTTGAGTTTTATGACATTCATGTTGCAGGCTGGGTTAATGGACTGCTATTAGTAAAGGCTGAAAGATTTTCTTCACTTCATCTGATCAGCACTCACAGTAGGGGATGTTGCTCTCAGATGAGATCACGCATTACAAGACTGGAGTAAAGACTTGACAATTCTGTCCATCTCCTCTACACCATCTTGAGTTATTTGATGAAGTACATGAGGGTGTGGGTAAGTAGAAACAACAGACAGTTCACTGAAAGCCAACCTAACCTAACCTAACCAGAATTCATTATCAGCTTTCCCCCAGCACGTACCCCTCTCTTCAGATGTCCTGCATGAACACTAATATTCCTATTTAACCCACCAAGGTTAAGTCTCTAACTATATAAAAGCCACATAAATACAATTATCTGATTTATTTTACTGGGATAAGGCCTTAATCACAGTAAGCAAAACCTAATCAACACATCTAGATTTCTGTGCAATGCATAAATCTGATTATTGTTTTATTATAAGCAGCATGACAGACCACATAACCAGAGCCAGATGACTGACATGATCCTCTTTAAGATCACTTGTTTCTGTTGCTTTTGACATATGTTTAATATATGACATATGAGAATCTGAAATTTGGGACCAAGAACTTAATCAGAGCTGAAGAGCTCTTAGTTCCAGAAAAGTTTAATGCATGTGCTAATGCATACAAAGACATTACCAACTTTGTGGTAGAGGGAAGGCCCTTTCCTGTTCTAGCACGGCCGTGCCCTTGCGAGCAAAGTGATTTTGGTGTTGAGGAACTCCAGCGTCCTGATGTCAACTCCCTCTGAAAACCTTTGAGATGCATATAAACTGAGAGCCAGGCCTTCTCGTCCCATATCAGCAACTGACTTCACAAATGCTCTTGTAACTAAGTGGGGCCCAAATTCCCAAAGACCTTGTCCAGACGATTAGAGGTTGTTAGTGCTGCACTGATGGTTTTCTAATGGGATGTCTAACAAGCTCACTGTTGTTGGATCACTGTACCAACTATATTGCTTGTGTAAAGCACAATGTAGAAATTTTCTCTGGAACTAATTCGGGGCTAAAAGGTTGGAGTACAACTAAGCTTGTAATGATGCAACACGCTGTTGTGACTGGTTGAAATTTAGCCAAGTAACTGTAACAGGCTGTGTTCACCTCTTGAATGTTCAAAAAACAAACACTAACTGAAAATGGAATTACTTTACATATGACCCATTAATATACTACGTATTATAGTTTCAGTATCAGTCTGATAGGAGATATACTAAATTGTTTATACACATAGATGATAGCATTCTATTCTACTATATTCTATTCTACAATAACTACTATATATGAGGCAAGTTGTCTGTGATGCGAGCAATTGTTGGTTGATGGCAAACCTAGGTAAGGTGCAAATTATTTATTATATAATGTTTAATAATATATGTGCTTATTATATCATGTATCTTAAATTAACTTATTATATTATCAGTTTAACAAGCTATTGTGTATTCTACAAAAACATATAGCCAGTACATGAGCACTAACACCTGTCCTCCTGAGCCTTTACTGAAGTGCCATTAACAGATGGCTCAGTCAGACAGCAGGCTTGGTCTAAAGAGCAGCCAGACTCGAAGGAATCCTTCACCTCTGATCCACTAAACCCACATCAGTTATCCTACAGATGCTCATCACACAGCACTGGCGATGGTGCGACTCATCATTCACTCCACTAAGCCACGCGGGGCCACATTTCCAGCTATGCTTCGCAACCTCGGTGTGACCAAGTCATCACAGACGTGAGGGATCCAACGGGTCATGCTTCAATCAGCGTCCTGTAACATCACATACCACAGCCATTCGGAGGCCTATTCAACAGTACAGCGCCAATCTGTTTCTCGCCTGCTGGTGTGATGCTGATGCAGTTGCCTAGCAACCTCCAGACTACATTTGGCAGTCTCTCTTATTATTCAAAGTATATTCCTTGGTGATGCTCCTTTGGTGTGGATGATGCACTCTCCTTTGTTATTGTGCTTGTACTTGTAAGTGATACTTTTAAGGACAGATAACTGACCACTAATTATTACACTATTATTACACATTATTATTATTTCACTGCTGGGATATGTTTAGTTATCTGCAAGTGTCAATAGGTCAATTAAGTCAATGTCACTGAAAAAACAAAACATAAGAAGGTGAGGATATCTGAATTTCAAAAGATCTCTTCTAAGAATGAAAGAATTTTTTCCATCATCAAACCTGTGGCCACATAACCTCAGTCCAGCCCACACACCCAGTGAGAAATATCCAGAGATTCTTTCAACTGAGGTGGCCAGATAACGAAAAAAAGACCAACTGCTTCAATGATTCATTTAGTAATTGTCTGCAGATGCAGGAAACTTAATGGTAGGCAGTCTATGAACAGAAGAACGGAAGAAAATTCCTCCACACAAACGTTCTGAGCTGACCTGAGGTTGCCTTGGTTATTGTCCTCAGAGAGATCACGTGACATGTAACCTCAAACTTAGAAGACAGTGCTAGGGCTGAATTCTTTATATGCACCTATTAGTAGGTTGTTCATTCTTGCATATTTACCATGGTCGGTATTAAATACATACATAGGAGGAAACGTAAGTACAAGGATGGGGCATGTCTCAATCAAAACTCCTCATCACAAGATATTAAGAAATACTAACAGCACAAACTAAAAGCCTGGTAATTTGTTATATTAACAAGTCTGTTATATTCATGAATTTTCATTTGTTTCAGCACTGATGGCAGTTTTATAGCAGTGTTTTTACATTTTTTTATTACAGCTTATGAAATTGTAATGCAAGTGGTTGGTAAAAAAAAGAAATAATGTTAGGAAATATATATATGCACTCTATGAGTAATGTTTTATTACCATGTATAATTCATAAATGAGCAAAAAGCTAAAATTCTAATTAGAAAGGACAACATTACACACTTATGACTTCACACACATAATTAGTCAAGGTAGGTATGTGACACCCCACCCCCTTTTATCTGCTTTTCCACATCTAAGCAGAGATGCTTCAGCTAAGTAGAGTGCTTCAGCTAAGCTTTCTGAAATATGCCCACTGACACTGACTAATCACACGTGAGATTCGTTTCCTAAATAAAACGTATCTGGACTCAAATATAATTCTGCAGCGCGATGAAAGCCAGCCCTGTACAACCCTGAACTGATCAGTATTAGCACAATCAATGCTATACTGGAAATGATCAAATCTCAGTTCTATAGAAACACAATGTTTACGGTCACAAGCTTCATTGACAATAAAATACATTAGTCAATACTAGATGAAAAATTCTGTTACTGAAACTAACCAGCCTTCCTCCTCAATACCTTTCTAACAGGAAACTAATTCATTTTGCTCCACTAGATAAAGTAATTGAACACATGTAAGACAACTAGAAATGAAAGATGAGCATTTGCTCTGAGACGCAAGGGCTACTACTGTGAAACAGCAGTGTTTGGCTTTGGGGAAAAAAAGTATTTGGCATTTTCATTCAACTATATTACTGCATGTCATAACATAGCAATCCACAGCTTTGCCCCAGGGTGGACTTTCTGGAGCCAGTGAAATCAGCTCTGAAGGATCTAGAATCTGCACCTTGCTCTACGTGCTGTAGCAGGTAAGATATAGCAAGCAGCAAAAATTGCATTTGCATTAAATCATGACTAAATTGTTTATATAGAAAATTGTTGCTATATCTGGTCCTGTCCTGGATCGGTAAACACTGCAGAACCCACTATTTTCAATGTGTTTTTTTCTCTTTAACACATATGGGGGGGGGGGGGTGTAGGTTAATGGCTAGGTTTCCAACTAGCAAATGTTGAAGAAAGAGAAATCAACTTGATGTTGCTCCTATTCACAGGGCATTGTCTCTGGGCATGGTGTCATTCAGATGTAGTATCTGCAAATTCATTTTACTATGACTAAACTGGCTTACCATGTTAATGCTACAACAATTACAAAACATCCTGTCACCTGTGCTGAAGACAATAGTTATGACCAGAACAGTGCAACTACATTAGGATTTCCGAGAAGTCCGCAGGAGGTTCTATCTTGTACACAGTAACTCATGACTGTTCTTTATACTGAGTCTGACAATTGCTATTTTTTTAGAATAAAAATATAACTTAGTAATGTTCTGTGACAAAATAGGTAGAGGTGATTTACGCTAAACTTTTAACTGTCTTATTCAGTATTGCCAAACTTATTTTAGCATTTCACCACAGAAAACAGCATATCTGAACTAACACTGCTAGCACTAGGTTCCCTTAAGCGATATTGCTCAACTGCCTGTTTGTTAAGTGAGTTATGACAAATGTGATTAATGATGAATTGATCCCTGATTAATCCCTGATTAATTTTCCTTACCTTTGGACGATACATGTCTGAGTAGTCGATCCCTTGAATCGATCCCCAGCTTTCTCAAGACTAATGGCAGCGAGCGACAAACATTCGGCTGCTTGACGGCGGCTCACTCCAGATGAGCAAGAATGCAGCCACCTGCCAGTAACAGGTCTCAACTAGAGCTGCTGCAGACCAGACGCTCTAATGTCAGCGTAATTACAACGTGGTGTTCGGAGAGCTCTTGCTGCTCTGCTCCGAGCTACTGTCTTCACCCCTGTTGCTTGCTGGAGCAGCATGAGCACTGGAGGAGTTGGAGAAGCTCGTCCGGCAAAGCAAACAAAAGCAAAACTATTAAACAGCCAGTGACAGTTTTCATTAAACACAGGCCGAATGCACAGCTGGAGGATTCTCCTCTTGATGCTGGCCAGGCAGATGTGCTGGCACATGGAGTGGAGATGCCACAGAGATACCACGGTGGAGATCTGGCTTCTGTTTCTTTTACTTTCCAAATGGAAAATGAGGCTAATAGCCAGGGGTCTCTCTGCACCACCACCCCACCCCCCCACCCCAAGGATTAAGAATATTTAGTCACATGCTAATCTTGGGATTTCTTTTAAATCAACAAACAGATGCTGTTAGTTCTCCAAAGTTTTTTTTTGTTTTGTTTTGGTTGCGCTTTTATATGATTTTACCCTTAGTTTGTATATCATACAAACAGCACTGTAATTCCAAAAAAGTTAAAAGGAAAAGTTAAACTACTGCTACTGTTGTTAGCAATACAGAACCATGTTATCCTGAACTGAATATAACTGACACATTCATGCATAAATTTATTACATCATTAATTACCCTCCAGGGGCTTAACTATTCATTTTCTGCGTAATGTGTTATCATAGTCATAGGCATGGCTTTTGTAGGCTAAGTTGATAAAACTTACTGCCTACATTTAAATATTAAAAGGCTCCAAAGTTCTGAAACTGAGCCATGTTTTGAAATTGTTTTAAGCAGTTAGATATTTAGATAGATCAGTAAGGGATTGAGTCCTTTCCTTTATAAAATATGGCTCGTATATAGACAGTCTTCTTTTTAAAGATCATTTAATAAATTATGTGATTTCTCAAATTCTCAGTTAATTGTTTGTTAACATAAAAGACTACTAAAGTACATCAACTCAGTCACTAGGAGTCAGAATCTCAAGAAATGAGATAGCCCTGTCTTGTTAAGAAATTATAGAAATGTAAAAAAACAAAAAACAAAGCAATAAAATACTAAAAGCTTAAATCCAGTCCTTTGACTGCCCTCATACCTGCAAGCAAGAGGACACCAGCTGTGGTAGTTAGTGTCAGCTGTGACAAAGCAGGTGATTGGGGCGTGGGGCTAGTGCGTCTATTACTGGAACAAACACAATTGCACCTGTTGGCCTAGATCATTATTCTCTGGATACATTGCTTTGGTCACAATTCAAACAATTTCTTTTCAGATGGAGACAATACATATTGAGCAAATATTCAGAGCTTGTGGATCCATTTTATTCCCCACAGATGAATGAGAAGATCAAATAATCTGAATCTTCAAAAACCTAAAACATTTCCAGATCACATAACACAGTAATGTGTTGCAGGTTTGCATATCCAACACTGTTTGCATTGCATTTGCATTGCAGTTTTTTTGCATGAAGTTCCTTCTATACTTCCATATATGAAGTTCCTTCTATCCTTCCATTCCTGAAAAACTGGAGTTTTATGTTATGTTGATAAAAGTAAACATATATTCTAGCCACAAAAGCAATTGCCATGTAAGAGTGAAAGAGAAGAGAAGCATCCCTTTGCATTGCTTCACTGGGACAGAGAAAATTCCTGGAGTTGTGGAAATAGATTTGGGTCCTTAAATAAGAACTTAATAATACAGTACAATAATAAATAATAAATAATAAATAATTAATAATTCCCGTCTCACCCTTCCAGTTGTTGGTCATATGCTTTTATTCTTCCTTATAATCTTCCAGAGGTCCAGGGGTTTGTGGGTGCAGTACAGTATTTTCACTGTTCCTAGAACTGTGCTTGTTTGGACTGAGATTCATGCCATTCCTGGGATCTGTTGGAGCCACTACATTCCAGCTAAGGGCACAACCTCCAATTTCCCAGTCACTACTGGGACAACCTTGGTTTTAACACTGCACATTCTCTCCATTTATTCTTTCAATCCATGGTATTTTCCCAACTTTTCATATTCCTTTCTGTGGGAATCCCACATCTATTACCACTGCTGTTTCCTGCATCTAATCTACTATCACGAAGTATGGTTGGTTCATCACTACTTGCTTATGTCAGGCTCTGCTGTATGTGTTGTGGGTGTCTTGTGTTCTGTCTCAGTCCCGTCTTTTCATTTCAACTGTTCTGGGTCCTGCAGATCTGAACCCTCTCACTCCTGTCATTGTTTTTCATTGTGGGATTCTTGTGAGATTGATTTACCCTTATTTGGTACCTCTGCTGAGTTTGTAGACTTTGTAAATAGTCTTCTCATACATGCTATTGTGACGGGCGAGGGAGGGCAAAAAAAGAAGGAAGCGATCGCGCCAGTCTCAGGGAAAATGGAGGATTTAATGAATAAGTGAACCAACGCAAAACCTGTGACATAATCCAAATGAAGGATAAAATAACCAGCAATCAACTGCTACAAAGGCAAGACGTATATAGACAGAACAACGACCCTCAGGTGTAGGGTTCTCTAATGGGCCACGCAGGGGGCCTCCGTAATGTGACCGCTATCTTTGAACATATTACTTTGGTATGATTACTGTACATAGAAACACACCAGGTGTGTATGGCTGTGTTGGGAGTGGGTCTCGTATATGTTTATGTGCAGCTAGGGAAGTGAGTTAGGGAAGTGGCTGTTTTTTGTTCTTTTTGGGTAGGTAAGTCAGCAGCTGGTAAAATATAATGCAGATATATGTGTTTTCAGAACTGGCCATCATAATGTTCTTTCTGGCATTATTCCAGTTTTTCACTTCAAATCTTTATACACTGGACGATTTATATATTCTGTCTGTCCCGTTTCTCTTCTCCCTACTCTTCCCACCCTTATCTTTAGACGTTGCTAGAGTTATACAGTTAATGTCAAGCTATCTACCAACACACCTCCATTCTGGTGTTATTGCTTAAAGCCTAGACTGGGTCATAACATTTATGTGTCTGGATCAGGAAATCCTACAGGATCTTAAATTTGATTTCCACCACTCTCACAGTTCGTCCCATCTGGACTCCAGGTCGTATGCCTGCCATATGTTCCTGTATATGATCAATGACGCTTGGTTTGGTCTTTCAATGGATGCTTTCCCTGCCTGCACATTTGGTTCTGGACAGTGTGATAAACCCCTGCATTGATTGACCTAGTGCTAATTGCTTGCTCTGTGCTGTCCTTCCATCCTACCTTTTCAAACCATTGGTAGGATTGTCTTACATCAGCCACCACTGCAATCTGTCAGTGCTTCTTTCCATGGATTTTAGATTCCCCCCCAGGTATTTATCCTGCTATAGCACCTCCCCTGCTTCCATGGGGACTATGTCCCCTATCTCTCTGAGGCAGTCCTTCATCAGCTCATCTTTGGATGCTATGTCTTGGCTGTATTGATAAATGTTGCATGTCTCACCTTGGACAGTGGATCCAACACTAGCCCCCCCCCCTCCCCTCCCCTGCCTCCTTTTGACTAGCATGCAGCCTTTTGAGTTTGGGTGGTGTGGCCCATGGATTGTGGAGAGTTTTCTTGACACCAGCAGCTTCCAGCTCTTCTCTTTGCCAACTTATTGTGACTGTTGTGTATCTGATGACTGGCAGTGCTTACGAGTCCGTGGCTTTGATCTTATCATTCCCATTCATGTAGCTCATGAAGACCTGCTAACCCTATGGAGGTACGTAGATGTTGCCGGCCTTGTCATTTCTGCCTCAAGGTTCCTGTGTGATTGGAGATTCCCTATTCCCTATTTGTTATTTGTAGCTGTCCTCCAGGTCTGTTAAACGGCCTTGTGATAGTTTAGTTCCCTAGTCCCTCTGCCCTTTTCCTCTTTTTACTATTAGCCAACCTTATTTCTCCAGCCTGAATGATATTCTAGGATCTTCTCTGTAGATCCTGGTCAGGGGGATCAGTGATTCAATGTGCCTTTCCAACTTGGTATATAGCTTAGATGTTATTCATGTGACGGTTGTTCTAGGACAGCAGGAGACAGGGGTTGTGGGCTAAAGGATTTATTATCCATGGCAGACAACGGAAATACTCAGGCCAAACGGCAACGAAATACATAAACAAAAGGCAGGAATGCAGACGTATCACACTCTTGGAAGAAATAGGAGAAGTCCTACTCCAGTGCTCTCCTTATGCGTAGGCTGATAATGTGCAGCACTGGATGGCATAACCTGTGGGCTTAAGTAGTGACAGGTGATTGTGAACAGGTGTTAATACTGTGGTGATTATGAGAGGAGGAGGGACGTGTTGCTAGGACGCGTTTGAGCGTCGTTGTCATGACTACGCGTCCATACGTGCGCCCTCTGGTGGCCTCTCCTCCGAGCCACTGTGACAATTCACATACAATAGGTGACTAATAGTATTTTACTCACACTTAATACAATACATATTAGGCTTTTCATGATACCACAATTCTGACTCCGATACCAATACCATGTGAAGTATCACAATTCTTGATACCAATACTATATCTGGGCATAAAAACCCCACAAAAATATAAGGGAGACGTAGAGGTAAGGGAACTTTTTGCCTAAATGCTTAGCCAAGTTGCTGGTGTTGATGCAGGGAAGAGATTTATAACACTTTTTGCATATTGGTTTTGTTGTATCTGTTGGCTGGTCATCTTTATCAGTAATGTAGGTAAAATATCCTCACATCTGACTTCTTGAGCCCATTTTTCCCTCAAGTCATGGACGTGAGAGAACATCTTTCAGTTACAGCCGTCTCACTGCTCACGCCAGCTGGCTTGCATGTGTCACCTATCCGAGTCAAATTAGCATGCTCAATTTGATATGCTTATCAAAACAGTGATTCAGAGTCTCGGGCTATATCCAGTATTGAAAGCATCAAATGTTACAGAATCGAATCATATGCTACGTTGTAGTATTGAAAAAGCACCGAACTTTATATAATCATAAGGGCCTGCCTTACCCTATGGAGGTACCTGGATGTTGTACGAGTGCTTGTGTGTGTGTGTGTGTGTGTGTATATGTGTGTATATAAAGGGATAAAGAGATCAGGGAGAAACTGTGATATAACTTCTGTTTGGCAGCAACTAGCAGACAGAGAAGGACATGACTTTCATACAACTTTTAGAGAGAAGAAGCGTCTAGAGTGAGTCTACAGTATAAACTTCTCAAGTTTATCAGCATTATTTAAATAAAAAAGACAAATATATTCTTTTTTTTAAATACAGTACCTTTGAAAGCATATTCTTTAAACAGTGCTGAACAAACACAGACAAAACAAGGAGTGTGAGGGCATCAGAACTTTAAAAGACTAAAGCACTGAAAAGACCAATCAGCATACAGCAAAAGGAAAGGGATGTTCCCGACTGAGTTCGTTACATTCAAGGACAGCTTTATTAGCTTTGACACTGCGCATGTAGCGCTAACTAACAACACTGAACGAAATGAGTATAGACTCTGACAAAGACGAGCACGGGACCTTGCGTAAACGCACATTATATGGACTGAAATAAATGAGAGCCAAGTGTTGACGAGACGAGCCACAGGTGAGACGGATGAACACACGCACATTGGACCACACCCAAGGAAATACATGTATGGACCTAACCAGACATAGACTACACATACACATGCCCAAGGGGAGGGGCCTGGGGCTGTAACGTGATAATAAATACGTGCATTCTAAGGCACTTTTAAAACATTTCTACCTCAAACTGACATCCTGATCTTTTAAGATCAAATCTATACATATATTTTTTTTATATTTTTGCAAATCTTTTCTAAGGATCCCAAAAATGTATCTAATGTGCAAAAAGCAACATTTCTATAATACACTGGGGATGACTGTATGATGGGAGATGATGGCAATAATGAATTCTTAAAAAGATATTGAACAATACGACAAGTCTTCATTCGTCCCGAACCTTCTTTTGACACAAACCTTCTTCAGCCTCCTCTTCAACATGAACATGCTGATCACTGACTCCACAGAAAACACATTACCGTACAACCTCCCAGTTAGAGACACAATTAAAGCAGCCAACTTGAGGACCACTCAGGAGAACAATCTTTTGCCGGAGCCCACTATAAACAGGTGGAATAAATTGCTGCCACTCACTGTAATGAGTGAAGAGAATACTCCTTCATTATCACAATCATTTCTGAACGCCGCCTCATTGCTCGGTCTTTAAAAAAAGATTCCTTCTGATCATGTGACACAGGAGCGTCCCATTTTCCAATGAACAAAATTCCCAAATTCCTAATTCCTAACAAGAAAAAAATCTAAAGTGACTGAAGAAGGCTGATCACACCAAATGGTTGCAATCCCATCATGTTTTAATTTATCATAATCATTCTAGAGTTTGGTCTTTTGGAATATGTTTGATGGTAATCAAGAGATAATTATTCTTTTATTAGCTTAATAAAGTCTGTTGGACCAAAGAAAAGATCAAACCAACAGAAAATTCTCTGTGTCGTATTCCCAGTAAAGCCAAAATGGATATCCGACATCAGCTCACTCGTGAATGTGACGACCCCCAGAGAGGTCTTATCTTTGCGGCAAGTGATTAATACAGCTGGCGTGGTTTAAAGTGAGTGGCAGGCAAACATTAGGTCCCTGGAGTCTAGATGACATTATACCTCACACCACCGCGAAAATGATCATTTCCTCCATCTCCAGCCTTCCCTGCAGGATCTCTGACTGACAGCCCATCAGAAGCGGCCCGAGTCCCATTTCTGATGACTGTGCACGGCTGCCCTACTGTGACAGAAGGAATCGTTGCACCTTTACTCATTTTGAAGAGCAGTAATATAAGACGAGGAGTCTCTTGTCTCAGCAGTCAATCAGACACAAAAAGAGTGAGGGCTCATCAAGACTTATGCAACTGTCAGATTAGAATTTGAACAATAAAGTAAAAAAAAAGAAACATTTCACACATAGTCATATCAATAAGTAAAACTATTAATGTTCCTGTTTCTCAAAACCACAATAAACCAATAACGTGAGTACCGAGAGACACAGCAGAATGTCCTGAGCACCCTCGGTGCGGTGTGAGAGTCACATGAGAGTGTACAGGCACTCCTCAGAACAGCATGAGTAGCCACGACCTACAGAGTTCTGGACCTTGCTAATGCAACAACCTAGTTGTTTCATTCACAACCTCCATGTCAATTTCACAACTCACTGTACCATCATCCATCCCTGGTGCTCACTGGCATTCTACCTGGTTACTAAGCAGCCGCACGGTTGACAGACAACATCCAGCAAAGCAATGGGGCATCTGTCACCCGGGGACACACCTTATCGGGGTGATTAATTGCTTGATAAAGGTCAAAGACGTGGCTCCGAGACATTCTGCCTTGTTCTTATTCTAGAGATGGCACAATGCATGTGCAAACATCCTTAGCCAACTGTGTGGAGAGCATATCGTTTCTGATTGGTCGCTTAACTAGGTTTCAGCACATCAACTAGCCAATCAAAGCCCCGTCCTGCTTTCCAAAAGGAGGCAGACATGGTATTTTTCCAGGGATTCGGCAGTAGCCTCTCTGCTGCTCTGTATTTGTTCTGTTCATGTCAGACGTATCATCGGAAGCCTGAGCAGGCAAGATATCATATTCACTGGCCTGTCATTTAGAAAGTCTTTCTGAATCTTGCAGCTCACACCACAGTTAGGAGGTAACTCAGTGAGATAATTATACATTGACAGAACAGACAAGTATAAACACCTGAACACACCATAACCTTAGAAGCAGATACAGGCTTTTGGGAACACCTGCCTCATAGGTAAACCTTATAGGCGATTATAGCCTATCAATTTCTGCTGTCCATCCTCCGGTTCATCTTCTGACCACAGGACTGCCGAGACCAGCAGTGATAATGTCACATCAATCCAACTGTCACATCAATACCAGCATGCTAGAAAACATTTATACCAGCCTACACACCTACAGCAATGGCAGTGATATGTCAGAGATGATGCGATGTTGATAATCATCTGCCACCCATACAATGACTGGTTTCTGTTGTCAGAATCTGAGCATAAAGACTATCATGAGGTCCACCTTAGTTAGCGAAGCAAAAAAAGGTTCAAATCTTGCTGTCCAGTGTAATAGATTTGGTGAATATATTACTTGTACATGACAAGAGATATTGGACAAAAAACATAGTGGGAACTTAGCAATAACTGAATTGTTCAATGACAGCTATGCCTTATTTGTGAAGCTTAATAAAAAAGATGGTATTTATTACATAAGCACTTTTAAACACTTAATGGTCTATTAAGTCCTGTAAGTTTTGCTATGCTTCAAAATGGCTTCATCTGCGTGAAACCATTACTAAACACGTTACTATTGCCAAGTGCATTTGCCACCAATGACATTTGGACTCCTGTAGCAGCTGTGAACAAGCTGCTCCAGCTCAGGTTGAAAATCTGCCGTATTGGCATATTGACAGGCTCTATTCTCTCATGACCTTACTTCCTAACACACACACAGACAGACATGGGCACACACACACACAAAGGCACAGGCGTGCATACACTCACACTTTTCATTGTGCACAGTGACTTTTCTTGTACATTTGATACCATTATCAAATCTGTACACACCACCGCTCCTAGCTATTGCGCAGAAGGATGACGGCAGGGTTTCTAGCTTCTGCATGACAATTCGGCCGTTCCGATTTGGGGGGGGGGGTTGGAGGGTTAAAGGTTACATCATCTAAGTTCTGCAGAATTCTTCAAATTAGAACAGCAGATTGTCCTCTGGGATCCCATCACGGAAATGCCTTATCCATAGAGGAGGCAGACTTGCTTTGAAATGGCATGCAGAAGGTCTACAGTATCTGGAGAAAATATACTGAACATGGAGATTCCCATCCCTATTAGCTACCAATCAGTGTTCACGGAGTGGCTTCGTGAGTTATTTCTTTGAGTTTGGAACATGCGCAACCACTTAAACATACAAATAGACTTGAAGATGAGCTTAAGAAGTACAAGGTCAGGGTCGCGATTCAGCAACACGTACCGTCTTTTAAGCTCGTTCCTCATCATTTTAAAACCTGGTTTGTACTGAGAAATGAAGTTCTCCTCTGTACCTTCACACTGACGTTAAGCAAGGTGCAATGGGACAAGCAAGATAGGCTTCAAAAGCTAAGATAAACCCCCATTTACAAAACTCGCAATAGTCAAAAGCAACTTTGCATATTTTATGTTTTTGCAGAGCATATTTGAAATAACAGTTGGTCATCATATCACAATTTATTTTTGCAACTGTTTACAACTGATGCAGAATGTCCCTACTTTCTGGAAACATGGCTGCATTGCAATTTATTGTTTTGTAAGAGCTTTGTATGGGTTTTTATGAAGGATTAAAACAAATGCAACTTTTTGGAACATGCTTACATCAAATGGGAAGCTAGAGAAATTATACGTCTGGTGCTAAAACTAATGCTAAAACTAACTGTGAACTCATCGTGCCATCACAAATACAGGTCCAGACCACAGGAGAAAAGTGAAACATGGAATGTAGGTGAGTGTAATAATGTAACAACTCCGTGAGTGCATCCATTTTTGGGGAGCGTATCAGTATAAACAATGTCCATTCAACTCCAAAGAACATTTTATGACTACAACTAGTTGCAGTGCAAATATGGCATTGGTTTGCATTGTAAGGCCATGTACACAGAAGACTGGATATCTGAAGGTAACGGCAAGGTCTGTACATACATGAGTGTGAGCGTGCTTAGGTGCTCATCATGATCCCTTATTTTTTCAGTAGTGGATCTACGCAATTCAACCTCATTAAGAGTAGCTGTCATTTTTTTTCTATGACTTTCTTGGATGGGATAAATAGCAAGGCATTAGCTACATTAGCTACAAATCATCTAAACACAACTCAAAATCTAAGAGGCATTTTAGCTTTTCTGGGAGCGATTTGCTGTCTACACAGTAAATGGGTCAAAATGATAAAATGCACTAATATTAAGAGTCAGTGATTGCAATAACAGGCATGTCCATTGCATTAAATCTCCCTAACATGCAATAAAGGCAATACAATTTTACTAAAGAACAAAAATTAACAATTTGGTTGGAGTTTCCAATAGAGCTGAAACAATGTTAAAACACACCATGCTCCCATGATGGATATGACTTTTATTTGAAATTATATTAACAGAAAGGAACACTTCGAAGTAATCTTAAGAAATACTAATTTTCTTACCCAGAGACTGAATAATTGTGAAAATCTTTTTCAAATGTATATGCAGCCCTAGTATCTCCCAATTCATTAAAATTTTATCAGTCTATTAGGAGCATAGAATACATGGAAGAGGTTAAAGACGAGAGAGGAAAGTCTGCAGATCAAAGCCCTTCAGAAGTAGCAGAAAGTAGGCCAAGCAGCCCTTTCTATCCTGTCAGATGCTTCCACAACTCCTTCATCCTCTTTAGAACTCTCCTGGTTCATCTTTTACGTCTCTTCCCTCTTTTTCATAGCTTATGTCTTCTCTGTTAAACAAATGGTCTTTTGCCAAAAAGGGTTAAATATCAGTAAATAATGTCACGTGATGAGCATCAAATCAATATGTGGTATGCTTGTTAGCCTACATTGAAATTTTTCTGTTAAAACGTACTCCAAATGATTCAGATATATTGCAATGGTTAAACTTAAAATTTACATTAGAGTTATAATAAATGCGGGCAGTATGTTAAAAACATAAAATATGTTCTAAAACTGAACAGGAGGAATATTGAAGATGACTGTGATGAAGCCTAGAGTGCAGGAATTACCATAACCTCTGACTGGACAGACTAATTACAATCCCTACCCTTAAATATCCCAATGAAATTGTTATAAAAAAAACATAAATACTGCTCCGTGGCTATCTGTGCAGATGAGACATTCTGAGAATGCCCAACTCCATTCAAAAGACAACAGAGAGGAGCATGTGGTTGTTTCTATTTCTGAGGACTTTCACACCTAAAACAAACCGCATATGTAACGTGGCTGGTCACTTTGTGATGTTTACATGGATGTATGTGTAAACTGACGGGAAACTGGCTGCATTCCTCCCAGCTGACTGTATGGATAAACAGGAAACAGCAGGGCTCCAACAGCACATGGAGAAACACGGGGAGGCCCCTCTGCCCACAGATCAGATAAGGTTTCCTAATTACACATCGCTGAAACACTGTGTCTATAAAGAATGGTTAGAATTTCCATAGAATGGAAAGGACAACTGCAGCCAGAGGTTAATATGATATCAAATCCAAGCGCACCATGCTGATAACACATCAAGCAAACACCAGATTAGATGCAATAAAATAAAAAAAAATACATTTTGACCATTGCTGCAGGATGAAAACAGAGCCAAAAACACACAACATGAAATTACAGTTGTTCCAGCAGGATGGAGGTATAACATCACAGAGACAAAGAGCAGCAATGCCTCTGAGTGTGTAATGAACTCGGGACCATGCTGGTCCTTGGTCTGACTTTAGCTAGCCACACAGTTCACTGGGGCTGTGTAGTTAGAACAATAATCCAGCATGACTGACAGGGACATAATCACTTTATTGGACATTGGCATTAGCCTTACACAGAAACCTTTTCCTATATGGCTTAACACTGTTTTGAAGGGACATGTGAGTTGTTTAAGCCTTCAGCCTTCTTATTGAGTCGACTTTTATCCAAATAAATAAAAAATGTACTAAATAAATATACATGTAAAATAGGAAGTTGATTTAATCATACTACAAGTTATTTTTCTACCTGCAATGTTAAACGGTCTCTATATTCTTTCAAGCAGGCAAAATGCATTTTCAAAAGCATCTGTGCTACCTGGGGATTGTAATCTAGATGAAGAAATCCAGGGGAGGACATCAGCTCACACTGAGGCAGAGTGCTGCCCTGCTGACACGAGCAGTATAGGATATTAAACTGGAAACTACAGAGAAAAACACCACCCCCAGCTCCACCACCCCTGCTCTCCACCTGAGCTCCGTAAACACAATAAGGGCAAGCTCAAAGCTCACAACGCTGGTGATTAACCAGGGCCAAGCAATTAGCTCAAATCATACTGTCTTATGATTAAATTCTGTCGTATGATTGTATATGTGTATGTATATATGGAGGTTTCGGACAGATTTCAGTCAGAGTGCTTCACTACAGTTTTGAGAGAGATTATAGTGAAAAACACCAAGTTTCCAGAGAAACAGGATGTTTCAGGCAGAGGTCCTTTATCACCTGGGCAAGCAAAGTGCTTCTGCATTAGTAGTAGGAGGAACATGTTTATATTTGGAAAAAGTAGACGTAACATTCACTCTTGACTTCCAAGAGTGTAGATCAGTTCTTTTTCGTTGAGTTCCCTAATTTCATTGGTGCCATAGCAACAACTGGCAATGCAAACAGATTAATGCAATGTCAATTAGAATTAAAATGCCTTGCCACTGGAAATAAATTCTAAGGGTCAGAAGTTGTTCAATAAACCGATCAACAAGCCTTCTCTTGGTTTCTCCAATATAAAGCTCCCACAAAATTGTAGCTAAGTACATAAGGTTTCCAGTGATACAGAATATTTTGGACAAAGATCCTTCAACAACTATGCAAGCAAACTCCTTCTGGGAGTTCTATGATGATGAACCAG
Organism: Brachyhypopomus occidentalis; assembly: GCA_020368025.1. Lineage (NCBI taxonomy): Eukaryota > Metazoa > Chordata > Actinopteri > Gymnotiformes > Hypopomidae > Brachyhypopomus > Brachyhypopomus occidentalis. The sequence goes on along the minus strand of JAGXOD010001351.1, from coordinate 4,308,341 downwards.
TTTAGGAACCAGTTTAGAAAAAGCAGATGGTTAAATCGCAACATTCATTCCATGGTGTTCAAAAGTGCTTATACAGTCGTGCGTACACACTCATGCACACACTCACACATGAGCACACACATGTTCAAGACTAATCCACCACTGAATAACACCTGCTGTCAAAAGTAATGCAGCAGTGAAGAGTAATCTTACACGTAAGAATAATGAAGTGTGATTCGGCAATGAACGGCAACCCAGCATGGAAGAGCGATCCATCCCAGCATGGAAGAGAAATCCAGCACTGAGTCGCTTCTTGTAAATATGACATGAATGCAGGTGCTTGATGTTTTTACACACCATGTTACACTCAGGAATCTATTCTCACCAGGAAGACTTCAGTGTCCAGACAAATGCTGAAGAGAGCATATATAAAGTACTATGAATTCTAGCAGAACCAGAGAAGGTTTCATCACTACATTGGAAAATAGAGGCTTGAACATTCAGGCATGACATAAATCTTGCATTTTCACAGGACAGTGCATGACAAATCAACTCCGTGAGGAGTAAAGACAGGACAGAAAGCAGGTCACCATCTGCTCACACTGCCTAGAGAGCAGTGCTCTTAGAGACCAGTACAGAGCTGCGTCAATAAAGGCTTAAACATCATCATCATCATCATCATCATCCCTGCAGAAAGAATTCCATGTTTATAAGTTAAAGAATCAGATGTTTAAGCAACAATTGTTTCAGGCATAACATTTCAATAATGAAAATATCTAAGTAGCAAACACAGGTACATCTATTTAGGGGGGTCTGCATAGACCCACAGTCTGCCACTGCAATATGGCTTTCATTGTGGTAAAGCATGACAGTCATGGTTACACAGCCTTACATTTTCTTTCCTAAAGAATGTGGCTTTAAAACTAATAATGGATGTGTTTTGCAATGTGGAGGCTGCATCCACTCATTTGGAAACAACTGAAACTGGTGATAAGAATTATGTTTCAACATCGACCTAAGACATCTACCCATGATGAGACAGAGAGGATGGGGAATGGAATGGCAAAACACACCCCATGTCCTCTAGCAGCTTGACGTACAACTCACCAACAGATGGCTGAAAATGGGCATCTAATAAAGTCCTGTATAATCAAAGCTATTACAACCCCACGCCCAGTGCTGAGTGCAGGCATGAGGGACACCCTTACTGAGGTGAAGACTCGGTCTAATGACAAGCATAAGCAGCCCAAGAGAGGCGATTAATGACGAAGTCAAGAAAATGGTTCACACTCTCCAATGAAAACATGGCCTGGAATGACTCAGCACCTAGCCTCTCCGACTCAGAACACATAACCAGCCTGCGGGACCTTGTAAGCCCAGCAGCACTGCAATTGTAAGGACCACCGTGTAAATGGCTGCTTACAGACCCTGCATGCTAGATCAAAAACTAAGCCCTGTGGAAGATGCACTATAGATTCCTTTTTAATGCCTGTCTCCCATACAAAGTTGGTATGCACCTGTATGCACTTTACTATACACACACACACACACACATACACATATATATACACACTATATACTAAACAGTGGTTTAGTATAGCAGACACCACTGATAGCTTTTCCCCTTTTGCCAACAGAACCCTCCCTCCATTGCCTCTTAGCGGGAGACTGATGAAAACACGCAGCAGCTACTGCTGTGATAATTATGCTTTGATATTAAACAAGTCAGCCCCTGAAGGAGGTGTTGTGCGGAGGACTAGCCTCTCTGCCACGCTGCGAGTCAAGCCTGGTGTGTAATAACGAATGGGCTGAAATATTACAGCTTGCATTAGCTGCTCAGTGAATGTTTTAGTCATTTAAGCCCAAGATAACGTTATGGGTAATTAAAGTGAGCTGACCCATAGGGCAAGAAAAAAATGGGCTGAAACGTTTATCTTTGTAAATAATATTTTTGCTTTTTAAATTCTTTTTTACTTTCGTCCCCAACAAAACTGAAGTGTATGGATACAAGATTTCTGGAAGTTAGACATAGAGTTCATGTCCTAAAACCTGACATGTGTGAGCAACTGTACGCCACTTGTTTTTGTTTTGTAAGCTTCCAGAAAGAGCACACATACCATTAGGGAATGGAATAGGAATTGTATGGTAACAGATACACCTACTGTAACCATACCATGCACCAACGAAATGTAAATGCAGGTAATATAAGAGAGGTGTACCTGATAGCCTAAAGTTTCCAGTAAAATGTGTGGAGAGTGTATACATCACAATTTGTGTACCCCAGAGCTGAAGGCATTAGTGTAAGGTCTTCGGAAATGCAAGCAATTTGCAGGCTCTGTTGCGTACCCTACATTTCCAAGCGTTTCATGGATGAAAGCGGATGGTTTCTTAATTCCATTTTCAAGTGCCACTGGACAAACTCAAGAAGTGACTTGTGTTCGTGTTAATAAGGTTTAAAAACCTAGGAAACAATCAGGCGACAACAGTCAAGTAGATAAGCTTTTTATAACAGTGAGTTTAAAAAAACCTGTTATGATACAATCGAGCGCCAGAAAAACGCAGCAGCACGCAGCCTGCATACGCTAAACAATAAAATGATTTTAAAAAAACAAACAGTATTGACCGTGTTAAGAAGACAAACGTGGGTGGAGACAAACGAAAATGTCGCGTTGTGTCATAAAGTGTACAACAATAAGACGCACGTGTAAAAAAGTGTGATTAGTCGCTTTAGTGATCCCAGTGTGATGTCTCCTCAGAGAAAAAAAGACCTGCTGTCACTCGATTCCCACACAGACCAATCAGCCAGGGTTAACTGTCTAACCGTGTAACGATGATAAATATAAAAAGATTATAACATATCGTGATCGATACCGGGTTACCTAAACTTACATTCCGAATTGCTCCGTTAAATTTAAGCGGCGTAATAGGCAACTTTTCTTAAGCGAGGTTAAATCATTAACGATCGGTGGTGTTGGACGAAAGCAGTGTATTTGAGTGATGTGCGCGCGATCCAAAAGTGTAGAAACCGGTGCGCCGACAGTTCAGTAAGGACTATAAGCAACGCAGCAGTTTTGAAAACAGAAAAAAGCATAAATCAATTTCAGCATTAAACTGAATTTCAACCACTTAATGACATGTGCGTACAGGTAATATTCCCTTAAAACCAAAATATCCTTATCTGGTACACAGAAAACCACTGCTGTAAAAAATAACAACAAGAAGAAAAAAATAGACTACCATGTGTTGATTTCTAACGAAGCCCAAAAGATGATACACCAGAGGAGGAAACTCGTGTAACTATGTGAGGTTGAAATCAAAGTGAAACAAATGTAAAACCAAATTACGTGCATTGCAAAACTGGGGGGAAAACAGGTCTTACCGATTTTGTGGAGAGAACGATCTATCCCGGCAGTTTTCCTTCTCCGCGTATTTTATGTTTGGACGATCGTTAGAGCATGCTGTTGAGAAATTTACCTCTCAGTATTCTTTCCGTTTGCAAACAGGCAAGACTCCAACAGATGTATAAATTTACCGTAATGTAGCAAAGACATAATAGACACAACTTTCTTACCGTAATATGTAGAGTAGCTCTTTCCACTTGGTTCTCATGAAACACTAGAATGCATATCACCACGAAATGTCAACGCGGTCGATATTGGCGCCGGTAGTCAAAGTCTGAAAGGCTATAGACTACATAGTCTGAAAGGCTATAGACTACAATTAGGCTACAAAACATTGATTTTTTTTCTTTTTTACAATTATGATGCAATAAATCAATTGTTGAGTACTATTTAGCCAACTGATGCATTTCAGAAATCAACCAAACTGTAGATTACGTAGGCCTATATGAGCTGTATATATATATATATATCTACAGTCAGTTGTATATGAAACAAGAGGTATGAATCTACACAATAGCAAAACAATATAATTTTGGCACGTTGGTGTTTAGGGGGGCTCATCCATACTTTGTCCCAAGCAGGAGAAGCCACGTTACATCACAGGAACAGTAGGCAATGAATAATAAATCATACAATCAATTAGGACTCACAGTTATTTAGTCTAGTTTCATTTACATCAATAAAATGGACAAAATACCTTTATGTATTAGCATACTGCTTTGGTTGTCGTGCTAAGAGAGCATCTCATAAGCAAGCAGATGTGCAAATAAAGCTATTACCAATTAACAGGAAAGATTGATACAGTTATGAGTTCTTGTAAAGAGAAGGAGCCAGTTTCTTACTAATTGCTATATGTATGAAACTCTTCTGTGCCTTGGATTTTATAGCATGTGCAGTGTATGTACAGTATTGCTTCAATGAGGTGTAAATGTATAGAACAGAATGGGACATGCCAAAAATCAGAGATCAACCTGGCAAATCACCTCTTTCCTTAGAACTTTATAAGGATCGATGGTCCTCTCCTCAGAAATATTTATGAAGGGACTTTCTTTATAAAGGGAGAATCTTAACAGTGACAAGCATGAAAATGATCAATCTCCTTGTATCTAATTCAGTCTCAAGAATTAGGTTAGATTTATACCTCTTCGTCTTGTAGACTGCCAAACAGCTTGCAGCATGACTCTAAAACAAGGCACAGCAAGACAGTCGGCCTGTTTTGTGTTTCAAAAAGATATAGTGCAGACCAACATGTATTTACAGTGGGTGGTAATTTCTTTCAAAAATGACATCCAAATGACATCCAGACAAAAGGAAACCTTACTCAGGAGAACTGGACATTTCTCCAGCAATGAGCATGACCCATCAATCACCATACTACTAATACACAACTACATACTACATAATATTAATGACAGACAGGTCATGCTCATTACTAAAATATGTTTCATATCCTCATATCCACTTTTGAAACCTTTTCTATTGGTTTGACAGACAGATGCACATAGAGTTGTTTGCCTTGACATAAACTAGTGGTTTTGAGGGAGGCTGTTTTGAAGAACCAACTTTTTCCATTCAATGACTCTTACCATCAAACTTTCTTTATGATTTTTAAATGAAATTACACCAGTACATTGCACTTCTGACTGTGGACGGTCTACACAGCTGTCGATCATCTATACAACCACATAATAAGATGAAAAATGAATAGGCAGCCTAGACATGAAATCAATCCACCTACGACATAATCTCTAGAGACACTAACCCACTCACTCTTTCCATCCGGCCTCAGTGTTTTCACTGCTATATTTAATATTTCAATATTCGGCAGAGAATACCAGCAGGGAATATTGTGAAGTGTCTAAAAATAACTGATTTTATATATATCTATATATCCAAATATATATAAAGAGAGAGAGAGAGAGATTACAGTGAAGTATACAAGGACATTTTGGACAAAGGTCATTAATTCACAAGTCTTTATTGTGGCACTCCAAATTTAAGATGTGTTTAGAACTCAGTTGGAGTCTACATGTTGCATTTTGAATTGGTTGAACTTTTAAAGCCCACACCTGGGTCTATGAGGGAGCACAATTTACACAGCATTGTCAGTGAAAGGCCTATGTCTGCCCACTTGGAGTTTGCAAAATCACCTTGAAAGGACTCCGGCTACATAGGGGAAAAGATTCTCTGGCCCGAGATGAAGATTGGGCTCCATGGGCAGAACAGCAAGGATCATGTCTGGCGAAGAACAGGCACTACACATCACTAGGCTAACAGCATCCCTATGGTGAGATATGGTGTTGGCAGCAGCACACTATAAGCATGCTTCTCAGCAGGGAGATAGGTGATAGGATAAGGGAGGTGATGTTTCCTTTCCTTTATATGTGGTCCTTTATTGAATGCATATTCAATCTTTCAATCTTGTTTTACCCCAGTGTGAACTGTCAAGTCAGAGTTCATGTGATTTTGCAAATGAGCACACTGTTCATATCAAAACAGAGGTCTATTCTGGTCGTTGACATATATGGGTGTTTTACAAAAGCTAGGCACTGATTTTTCATGCTGTAGGAGGAGTATAGAAGTTTATGAAACTGCCTGCTAAGTTTGTCATATGTGTATCGGAGGGAAAACAGATACACAGTGAATGCCATTTTTTTGTTTATTCTAAAGACGTGTTTCAATAACAATAACATCCATTTTTTAACACTGATAAATTTTTGCATTCAACTGAATTTGGAACATAAATTAATTAAAGGAGGAACCAGGTTTAATGAGTGCAGTAAATTCCACTAAGCATTAACGTTGAGTTCAGCAGGCTTGTTTATTGTCCCCGTCGTCCACAAATGAAGGAAACCACAAACAAAAGCAAAATTAGGAACAGAGCCTCCACACGGGTGCCCTTTAATATCCATGATATGAAAGACTTCATAGAAATAATCTTCATAAAAATAATCAAAGAATGGATTTGGAGCACTGCATGTGCATGCTGAATGCTTGACTTGAGCTTGACTTGATTTCCCTGCTCATGTGAGGGATTAAAATAAACAGCCATTAATTCCTAATCTCCTTTTGCCAGAAACAATGGGTCCTTTCTATGAGTCAGAATCCAATTTCCTCATTTACAAATGCAAAGCAGCTACAGCAGCTATATGAGAATGCCGCCTCTCATTTATCTTCAAAGTAAACTAACTCAATACATTTCTTTAGGCCCTCTGATAATTGCATTTACATTACTAATAATTAAGTAGTTTACCTTCATATCAGAAGTGAGTCTCTCAAATGACTTTGACGACTTTTTACCAGAAGGGGTTTGTCTTTCCATTTCATCAAGGTTGATAATCTCAACATTTTAATTTAGTGGATATTCTGAAAGAGAGCACACACATCAAGAGGAAAATGACTGTTTTAATGTAGTGATGTCTAGAGGATGACCCAGATGAAGTCACTTATGCACCTGCAGAAACACCTCGGAAAATCAATTCTACCGTCTGGCTTTTATTAAAAGGCATATCAACAGCGTGCTAAATCTAATCAAACTGAGGCCATTCATTACTCACACAAGATTGCTTTCCTCTCTCCCCCTCGTGGTCTTCACCTTCTCAGGTGTCAGGTTGCAAGAGTGAAGGAGATGGACGAGCTAGCAGAATTCCTTGCTTCCCATCTATTATACTGTATTGACTGCATGTCTGTTTGTTTATTATTACATACTAGAAAGCATGCAAATGCATTTCAGCAAATAGCACACTATATGGTCTATATATACAGACCATTTGCTGCCTACATGTTGGAACACATGATGATTGCCTACATTCTTCCTCTTTTAAATACGGCCCCCAGGTACAGTGCCTGTGTTTACAAGGCAGCTTGGGCCAAACACCTGTCTCATTAAGGTAGGCTATGGTAGAGTAACCACTGGCTGGGGCTCCTTTTGTGTTTTGCCAAGTCTCGCCAGCTGTGTTAGAAATACTGAGCTGTGTTCCTAGTTCCCCCCGTGATTCCTTAACTGTTTCTCACGCAGTTATGATTTTGCCATTCATCACACTGTCCACTCAAATGTCCACTATCTGACCATTCACTAAGAAAAGGTTCACTAAGAGAGCAGTTTACAGCCATCAGAGTTCAGTAAATGGAAATGTATCACAACAGAAACAACAGGAACAAAGAGGTGCCAAATCCTAGAAATGCAAATCAGAAGCTGACTGTGTTCACATTGTGATGGGAGGGAGTCAAGAGGAAGATTTACCAGAGACAAGGAACATGTTCCCCAGGACAGCGAATGTCAACACCGGGGAGAGCTAAAGGGCGTACGTGAACTTTAACTGAAGGCTAATTTATCACTGGGTATAACGTCAGTGTTATGGGCAGTGGTGCCAAGTATACAATGTTACGATTTGGGCTGCAATGAAAGAATAGTAAAAGACTGCTGTCGAGAACAGATTTCGTCATCGTTAGCTCATATATTTAAGAGTTTAATTCAGTCATTATCAGATAACATTCAGCAGATCAAACAGAAACAAAATTCATTACTCCTTAGAATTCAACTCCATATACAATTTTTTTGGATCGCTAATACAGCAGGTCTGCACCTCTTGTAATTCTTGGTCATAATGAAGAGGACAATCTAAATATGAGAAACCATTACAATGCAGGAAATGATCTTGTATGAGCTGGAATGAGGTCCCCATTCCCCAAACCAACAGGCACCTCTCCCTATGTTCCACAACAAAATACATAGTCCAGATTCTAACACTCACAGAGCTCACGTCTACAAACCTCCTCCACAAAGGTCACATATGCACAGCAAAAAGCTTCAAAAAATCATTACTCACAAAGCTAAAACACATAAACGTGCTGTAAGTGAGAGAGCAAGTCAGCGATCGTCCTGCTGCAGCAGGGATCCTTATAAGCCACAATCAATTAAGGCCGGGCGGAGTCAGTAACGAGGCATGCGAGACCCAAACCCCGAACCGGACTTTAGGGATCAGGATCAGCGCAGCAGCTCGGGTGCGTAACGGCTGCTGGTGAGCACACTGGTGAGTGTGAACATACTGGTGAGTGCCCTGTCAGACTTCCCCAAGGTCTCCACTCGTCTGGAACAAACTGAGAACACTGGCAAAGGGAATCCAATATCAATGCAGTCATGTGAGAAGAGCTGTCAGTGAAGAGTCTGGTCTCATAACACGAACAGAATAGTGCTCATGACCAGAAGACAACATCTTGTCCAAAGCATTACTGGGAAAGAGTTCTTCAAAACAGTGAAAGATACGCATTGTTGTACTGTACGGGCTAAATGTCTTCTATTGAATATCTTTTTTGGCATACCCTGCTGGACCAAGATTTATGTAACAGCACACCGGCCAAGTGAATTTCTTGCTTTTGTAAGGTCTGAAAGTAAACATTTTTACTCTTTTTTGCAGTAAAACACAGTTCCATGTGCTTGCTGAAACAAAATTAAAAAAAACTATTCAGATTTATGCTATGTATATGTTTGAGTCTGTCATTTCATGTAAAGAGAATGACATTTTCTGGGTGTTGATATTGTATGATAATGACTCAGATGGAGAAAGGTGGACTTTGTGCAGTAGTAGAATTAATTACAGAAGTAACTGGAGATTGCGAGTGTCTTTTTAAGAGGGTGGGGGGGGGGGGGGGGAATCTGTATAAAGTTACAACTGATCAGTGAATGCAAGTAGTCTATAAAATTGCCTGTTTTCCATAAGAAGAAAAACATTTAAACTCTGTGTGTGTGTGTGTGTGTGTGTGTGTGTGTGTGTGTGTGTGTGTGCACACGCGCATGTGGATGGATATTTCATGCAAATGAAAACTTAATCAGCCTTAATCAGATGTGAACCCATCAGCTCGAGGTCATTTCTGGCATATTGAGCCATAGTGAAAAACAGCGTTTCATTACCTCAGCAGACACACACTCAGCTGAATTGGATTAAACAACAATTTGATTCAACAGAGAGGACAATATAGATTATCTAAAACACGAACAATTCATGTTAAGTTAAAACAACAAGCAGAGTAATAATAGTGATTAGAAGCATCTGTGTCTTGTGTCTTGATTCTATTTAAGGAAGAGCATCATCTTAAATATTCTTTTTTCAATAAAGTATTGTCATAGACAAAGGCACAGAGAAAAAATCACATATCTTGGAACTTTAGAACCCCACTTTAGAACTTTATAATAAGGAGAGAATGAATAAATGAATGTATTCTATATTTTAATCGACTTTATCTGTCCAAAATTTCTTAATTCTCTGGAAACCCTGTGTACCTCACTACAGTTTTGAAAATCTCTTTTTAAATATTTCTTTTATTATTAAGTTACTCACATGGTATATTATTTGGATTTATAAAGGATATATATATGGTCCTACGCATATTTAAAGGACAAACCATTCTAGATAACAGGAAAGCAAAGAGGTGCTTTCACCTAAATCATTCTGTTATATCTCCATGGGAGACTTTCTGAGCAGCAGACACAGTTTACTCTCCTTGGTCACGAATCAGGCCAGGAAAGGAAATGCCAAATTTCTAGACTGCACCTTCCTCTTCTTTACTGAAGGGAATAAACGATTGTACAGAACAAGTCAACAAAACCACTGGTAGGAAAGCAAAAGGTTAAGGAGCCCGCTCAGCAGTAGGGGGCTGCGGAGATGTTTGTATGAAAGGGTAACCTCGACTACCAAGCTGTCATGTAAAAATGAATTCAACAAGACAAGACCCACAGTTTCTTTAATAATCATCTTTCACTAAAAAGATTAAATCGTGTCTGAGAAAATGAGAGAGCAAAAGAAAAGAAGAGAGTCCTACTGAGCCACAGAAACTCACAACACTAGATGTGGTCTCTGGTCACAGAGATCCATATCAGCTAAGAGAAGACAGTGCGAACACCCACCCACCAATTACTATACCACACACCACACAGGCAATCACAACCCACACAGTCTCAGCTGCAAGAGGGCACATCTAAAAGGCACTAGCAATTTACCCATCAGAGCAGGATGCATAGAATAGACAGAAAAGTTACAAACATGAGGGTGTTGTGATAAATTAGTATCTTTATAGCCAATCATATTACGTATTTCACACCATACATTTTTAACAGCTGCAATGAAGATGGTTCATTAAGAGAGGCGGAACTAAAAGCACTTCACAGCAGACTGGCGTGTATTAATATACTGTACTAGTCCACTACACCTCAGCGAAAAAGGAGGAAATTAGGAAGGAAGATAAAGGAAGAGCATTTAGCAGAAATGACAAGTAAAAATTAAGTGCTGGACATGCAACAGCAAGAGAACAACTTTGCTATGATATATCTGTTGAGCAACATCATAAAAGAAGTCCATTCCAAAACTGTTAGCAATCATATCGATTGATCAGCAGTTAAAATGCCTGCATGATATTTCTGCAAAAAAATACATTGCTTCACATCTTGCACAGAAATGAAACTCTGCACATAAAATTTTTCGCATGACTCCGCTCAGCACAATAGGCCCATTGTCTAATCTTCTCTACACTCTTTTCAGTCTGGATAATTTGTGTCGGTGTGGGGACACAAACTGAGCCCTCCCCTGGTGTAACTGCGCTCGTAAATACCAATAGACATAATAGCCCCAATTAGTGGGTAATTAAAGCACGCACCATAGTGACAAAATGCAATCAGCCCTGGGGGATTAAACCTGGCAACTGGTTCCCTAGAGCAGAGCTGTCACTGTGAGCTGTGAGTGATGTGACCCAGAGATTTAAAAAGTCTTCTGCATCACACTGTACTCAGTACTGCAGCCGCATCACAGAGGTGGAGGAATTCCCAGCCACAGCTTCCTGCTCCCCACAGATCGTACATCAGAAACACACACAGCTCTAACAGAGACAGGAGCGGCAGAAAAAGCAAAGAAAAAAGGTGAAGGGAAGCTATGCAAAAGGAATGGTAGACGCCTTTGTTTAACAGAGGCTGGAAACCCATTAAGCTAATCCTACTAAGCACTATCTGATCATGATAGACGTAGTAATGAGTGGGACGATTAAAGCAGACAGCATGACAGAATGACAGAGCGGCAGCTTGGGAGTATAGGTCACTAAGCTTAAGGCTGTGCTGTGACAAATGAAAAATGCAGATAATGAGAATGACCCACAGCTCTGTGTATGTGCATCACTAAAATGCCCACCAGTGGATTGTTACTGGGTCATGATACTAATCACTATGCATCTTAAGATCGTACGGTGTGTACGTCAAAGCCAGCCAGACAGACACAGAATATGGCATTCGAGAAACCATGACATGGTACCAAGCTCACAACCATGAGACGGCATCCGAAAAAGAAAGACAATTAAGGTAAAGAAGTCCAAAGCTCACAAATCTCTTCGTATCAGGAGCAACAAGAAATCTATGAAGCCTTTAATCAAGTGAGATTAAAATGAAATGCCCCCCAGAGAGATAACGCGAGACTAAAACAAAGCTTCGCCACAGAGATGGAGCCAGAACCATAAGGTCACCTGAGAGGATCTCCCTGTCTTGCGCCCTACGTACTCAGTGCTAGTCAGGAATTAAAAGTAAAGTATTAGAAAACTGTTTTAATATTAATCATTTAGCGGAACGCAACCAAGGCACCAAGACACCATTCATAGGAACTACTTGGGCCTCATAATGGAAACTTTCGGGGTCAGAACTGATCAGAACAGATGAGTGGACACATACATTAAAAGAATTGACAAGAAGGATGTCAAATATCCTTTAACAAAAAAAACAAACAACTTCCAGAATGAGTGTTAAACAGAAATCAAATAATGTAATTGTAGAGAAAGCTAAAGAACCAAATCATTTTCACTAATAGTGAACTGCACCCCAGATACAAGTCTCAATGTGATATTGATGTATTGTGTATTATGTATTGTGAATTCTGAGTCGTCTTTGTGAGCCTCCATCCCAGGAGACTTTGTTGTTGTTTTTTCAGGAGAGTTCGGGGAGTGTCTCGCACAATACCCTCAATGAGCAGCTCAAAAGCTGGAAGCTGAACATTATGGTTTGAAGCTGAAGAGGTAAGCTGTTGTGGTTAGTCTTACGATAACGGTAGCAATATGATGGGATTTGAGCAGGGGCTCCAGAAAAGACTGCTGGAGATCCACTGTGGATTCGCTGCTGCAATCACTCACTAAACCTTGTTGTAGCTAATGCTGTCAGGTCTTCTGTGTTGTCTGTGTGACTTTTTTTGTATTTTTGTATTCTACAACCTATTCAGTTCCTCAGTGCAGCACTGGTCAAACCTACAATGCCACGTAAAGCTCACTGAGAAAAATCACCAGCAAGGTGGGAGTGCTGCTTTGACAGTGGAAAAGCCCCATGTCATCTACTTCCTGAGTTGGTGGAGGTCTTATCTGCTCTCACTGAAAATGCAGCAGAGACAAAGGATGGAGAGACACTATCATGTCATGGCAATCTATTCTCTTCATTCTGATTTTGTACAATGTATTATCACATTAACTATGTAAGCAAACTTCTACAGAGCCCTAATATGATATGCAACTGATGCAGTGAACAGGGAGGGTGTGACGGGCAGGAGGTGCGAACGAAAAGGAAGCGATCACGCCAAGTCTCAGAGAAAAAGAGGGGTTTAATAAATAATGTGCGCTAACCAAAATTCCGTGCACTGATCCAAATTAAGGATACAATAACCAGCAGTCAACTGGTACATAGACAAGGCATATATAGACAGACAAACTACCGTCAGGTGAGGGAGCTAATAAGCCCCACCCACCTGAGGGAAGCACAAAACGCAACAACAACAGGACAACTGCCGCTGTGCCGGAGGCGACCGGTAGGGGGAGCCTCCCTCACCGTGACAGACCCCCCCACCAAGCCGCACTACGGCCCGACGTGCGGTTCACAGCGGCAGAACAAAAGCTGAAACACAAAAACATATAACAGACATTAGCTCCCGCCTCCCTGGGCGGGACCCTGGACCGGCTGGGCCGTCAACAGTAGACAAACCACGCCCCAGTCGGTCACAGAGCCCTCGCGCCCCAAAGGCCCCACAAAGTGTGCGTGTGTGCAGGTTACCTCCCTACTGCACAGTTGATCGTCTCCTGGACCAACCTCTCGGCTCGGGGAAAACCCCTATATGGGGCCGAGAGTTCCCCTGGGCATCCCTAGAACGGCCGGGGAGACCGCCCCTACCTAGAGGCAGTTCAAAGCAGCGTGGACTCCTCCACCCTGCCGGAGGTTCCAGGGGGGAAGTACTCCTATCCCCAACGAGGGCCGACTACTCCCCAGGGCGAACCTTCTCGTCATCCCGAGCACGAGGGGGGGACCTCTGTCTTCAGCAGGAGCTCTTCAGGCCGGAGCCCTCTGGTCACCCACACACACGGGAGCCCTTCCCCTCCAGGGAGGCTACTTACGACCAGGGCTCCGGTCACCCCATCACATAAGGGGGCTCCTGCCTACTTTGGAGGTCCCACAAGGTCCAGGGACTCCACAGTCAACCGCGGGAGGAACCTGCACACAACACATACGCACACACACACAGACAACACAAACGCGTTGAACGCCTCCTGGACCTACCTCTCGGCTCGGGGCCAATCCCTGCACAGGGCCTGGAGTCACCCTGGGCAACCCTAACCGGCCGGGGAGACCGCCCCCTCATGGGGAGGTGCATAGCAGGGTGGACTCCTCCACTCTGCCGGAGGTTCCAGGGGGGAAACACTCCTTCCCCACTGGTGACCGGTCACACCCCAGGACCAACCTCCTAACCACCCCGAGCACGAGGGGGGACCTCTGTCTTCAGCAGGAGCTCTTCAGTCCGGAGCCCTCTAGTCACCCACACATCTGGGAAACCCTTTTTTTCCCTTCAGGGAGGCCACTCATGACCAAGGCTCCGGGTCACCCTACAACAACATAAGGGGCTCCTGCTGTGGGCAGGAGCTCTTCAGACCGAGCCTTATGGTCCCCACACGTACGGGGGGGCCTTACCCCTTCAGAGGGGCTATTTACGACCAGGGCTCCGGTCACCCCATAACATCAGGGGGCTCCTGCCTACTTGGGAGGTCCCACAAGGTCCAGGGGCTCCACTGCCAACCTGCAGGAGGAACCTGCACACAACACATACACGCAGACAACACAAACGCCGCCTTACCCCTTTCACCGGCGGGCCTCCATCAGGAGCTGCGCCGTCTGTGCCACTCCTCATATAGAGGACGTAGGTGGTGGCACAGAACCCACACGCGCACATACACTTCTCACCGGCGGACCTCCTTCCAGAGCTGCGCACTTCTGTGCCCGAATTGGTAGCACAGGACCCTCCATTGCTCCCCTCCCAAAACACCATTAACAAACAAGGGAGGGGGCACACGGGGAATTACATTTAACATAAACACGTAGACAAGAACCAACACGCAAGACAAACGGCAGACGCACCTTCCACTCGCTAGCTCAAGCCCGCAGTCTCACACACATCTCACACATGCACATGCACAAACACAGACTACGGGCGAGCACAGTAGCGAGAAGGCGCCGCCCCCCTTGGAGGAGAGCGCTACCAGGTCTTTCGCTACCGTCACCGTCGTGCCACACAACGTGCTATACAAACACACAAACAAACAAGCACGTAGGCACGACGGGACAAGCGGTTTACAACCTAGCTCTCCTCCACACACATTCAAACAACAAAATTTCACACGGACAAACACTTACCACGAGACATGACCACAAACGAAGGAGAAAGTAAAGGAGACTGGCGGCTTCCGAAAGGTGGCTGGTTATTCTGTGACGGGCAGGAGGTGCGAACGAAAAGGAAGCGATCACGCCAAGTCTCAGAGAAAAAGAGGGGTTTAATAAATAAAGTGCGCTAACCAAAATCCCGTGCACTGATCCAAATTAAGGATACAATAACCAGCAGTCAACTGGTACATAGACAAGGCATATATAGACAGACAAACTACCGTCAGGTGAGGGAGCTAATAAGCCCCACCCACCTGAGGGAAGCACAAAACGCAACAACAGGACAACTGCTGCTGTGCCGGAGGCGACCGGTAGGGGGAGCCTCCCTCACCGTGACAGAGGGTGACAGTTTCTACAAGACTACCTAGATTATGGACTTTGGATCAGCCCAGAGAGAAGCAGGAAAAACTGCTGAAATTAAAAATAAATATAACATTCCCAGTGGCAGGATAATGAATAACAGTTCACAGGTTCCCTTATGAGGGAATGGAGGAACATCTTTTTATACAGATTTTTTCCTTCCCCTGGTTGACACAGCACTAAATAGTACAAGAGAAATGTTTACACAAGTTGATTTTTTTTTTTTTTTTATACTCAGCAAATAACATGAAGACAGTTCAAGAGGACACATTGCAAGAGTCATGTAAGAAACAGGAGCAGACACTGGGTTTACAGCCGAGATTTGGTACTGTAAGTAATGACCCAGGGTAGCTTCTCAGAGTTGCCGCAAATCAGATGGAGGCAGTGACATGCTTTGAACAGCCCGTTCTACCTCAGCCCAGAGATGCTCTATAAGATTAAGACTTGGGGACGGTGAATGCTACGGAAGCAAGGAAAAAAACCCTGGAACCAATCCATGATTATATGACCCTTATGGCATGATGTACTGTCCTACCGAAAAGGTCCTACTGAAAGGTAAACCGCTACCATGAAGGGAAGAACTTGACTACAACGTTTAGTTAAAATCTCCTGTCCAAATGTTCATCCACAGGTGACCACCCGGGGTGTGTCAAGAAAACATTGCCCACACTGTCACTCCACCTCCACCAGCCTGAATTGTGGACACCTGACATGAAGGTCTCATCGATTCAAGCTGCTGGTGCCAAATTCTGACCCTCCCATCAGCATGATGCAATAGAAATCTGGATTCCTGTGACAAGGCAGTTTCACCACCGCTCAATGATCTCATTTTTTGTGCTCTTGCCCACTGGAATCTGTTTCCTTTAGACAGCAATGGCACTCAAATTGGTCTTCTGCAGTTGCTCCCCATCTATGCTGAGGAACAGAGTTGTATATTCCGACACGTTTGCTGGAGCACGAGGATTGTATTTGGCTGCAGGTTACTGCCACTGCTTTTAATGAGCTAAGCACACTCATCACAGCTTCATAACAACTCACGTTTCTTTATATATATATATATATATATATATATATATATATATATGTGTGTGTGTGTGTGTATATATATATATATATATATATATATATATATTTCTATATATATATAGAAAGAGAGAGTGAGAGAGAGAGAGAGAGAATAGTCATCAGTATGTGACCTCACAAATCCGCTTCTGGAGGAATGGTCAAAACCCCCCATAAACACATTCCTAAACCTTGTGTACAGCCTTCCCAGAAGAGTTGAAGCTGTTTTAGCTGCAAAGGGTGAACCAACTATATATATATATATAGTTCCACATATAGTATAAACATAGAGTTCCTGCAAGTATGCCAAGTCGACTCAAGATTAATTAACTCCCTTTATGTTGAATGCAGATGTCACTAATGCATGCCTGGTGAGACATTACACTAATTATTCTGCATTCTATCAGGTCCCTCAATTGATTGTGGGAACACAGTAATGTGATTCAGAGAAAGTTCATCGAACTCTTCAGAAGGTGACATTAAGCATCACATGACCTGAAGCTGGATTTGCTCGTCTTACCCCTCCAGCAGGACAGAGAACGTGGCCATGTATGAACTGTATGGCACAGGTGTAACAAATACTACAAATCTGGTAATGTTTACCCAATTTTATGTAACCTCTAAACTTATTTCACAGAGGACACAGCGGTGCTATACTGTATTCATGACTGCATCATGGTAAAACAGTATGAAATCAGTCTGTTGTTGTCAGTACTGGTTGCATCATGGCACACACAGTTTGTAATACTTCAGTAACAATTACGCTAAGACTCCCAAAGTGGTTTTGTTAATTACAAATGCAGACAAAAAATCTACCTTACTTGCATGGTGAAAGTTATGAAGGTGTTACAAGTAGTTCTTATTGTTTTTACTCATGCTCAATTAAAATAAGTACCACCATCCTAAGAAACTGACTTTAGGATACACTTTGGATGGGGGTTCAGACACATTTCTGATTGATTCTGTTCAGTCTTAAATATAGCTGGGTGTAAATAGGCGATTTTACAAATTTCACAGAGATTTCTGTGAACATTCCAGGACATACAGTATTTCCCCAATGTGGGAAGGACGTAGGTTGGGTTATATTTAGTATAAATGAATGGTCCTGTCACCCACAGTATGTTCTGGATGTACTGTACTGCAGAGAAGCTTAATTTTTATACAGCATTTAACTTTGTTGCTATTAACAGTCTCCTTACATAAATAGCAAGCTACTCACATGGTGATAACAGCCAAAACACATTCTAGCACAAATTAAGCACGACATACTCACTAAAACAATGTTGTGCTAAAATGCTGTCACTTTATGACAGAGTATATTTAGAATTCCCAGCAATCACTGTCCAAGATCAGGATGAAAATAGCAGGCAACAGATGCATGAATCTAAAGAGCTTGTTGTGTTGCTGGCATCTATTGGGATATGTTTCACGAAGTGTGATATGACAGTTTGGATTACAATGAATGTTGTCTTGGTAAAGAGCTGCCTGTGACATTTAGCCTAATTCATTGCACATTGACAACCTAATTAGGAGAAATGGACATTCTCTGTCACTAATGTTAATACTGCTGTTTATGGATGCATGAGAAGACATGCTGTTGGTGCAGTTTTAATGGCCATTATGGGTCCTGCCAAGTGAATATTTCAGTCTACTGAGCTGAAATAAGCCTAGCATTGTGATGTCACAAGTTCTCTTGACATCGTGGAATTCTTTGTTTCCTGCATCACTTTTACATCAGCTGAGATCAATGCTCTGAGTCCGCTCCACGGTGGAGAGGGTCTAAAGGCCCATCCTCTGGGAGAGATATTGAAATACAATACTTTGGATGCATTGGCCATGTGGATGAGTGCTGCCTGTTACCATCCAGCAGGGACCGAATCGATATTCATACAGGAAGAGATGACTGGGAAGAGAGTTGACTGCAGTGCTGCATTTAATGTTCAAATGTATTCCTATTAAAATGGTTTATAGTGGATTTGAATTTAGAAAAAAATGGCATTGTTGCTTTTAGATTGTACAGTTAGAAGATACTGAAACCTTTCTACTGTGCAGTGCAAAACTAAATGATAAACAGATATGCTAAAGATGGCCAGAGAATTTTTACCAAAAAAATCTAAATGAATTTAATTTCAGGTATGTATTTAATATTGTTCATATATTATTTTATTTTCATAGCTTACTGACAGACTACTAATAATACTAGCTAAATAGACTTCAACATGTTCCCAAATGTTTTTAACAAGCATTGTATTTAAAAATAGAAGCAGCACTAAAATGAAACATAGAATATAGATGAAAAATTCACACTCTGTTTACTACAGGAAAAAAAATAAAAATTTTTTGTTGCAAACTTTACTTGTGGAGTGAAAAGAACATTGGGATTGGCAGCGAGTCATTCCCCAGTGGTGAGTGAGAAGTCCCGGTTAGGGTTGGCCCAACTTCCCACATACTTTAAAAGGGGACATGTGTTATTACTGCCACCTTAATGGGTGTGCCTGGGTGCCTCAGGCACGGAGGCAGAGGGAGAGGCCTCCCACATGCCTTTCTGTCAGCCTTGCTGAAATTTTCTGACAGTGCAGTCTCACAAGGTTGTAAGCAGACTGAGATGAATAGCCACCTCTCATCAGCCAGGCCGGCAGCTCAGCTGTCAAGCGGGCAGCCCTTTCTCCTTCACTGTTGAGGTTTTATTTAGGGGTGAAAGTGAGTCAGTGCTTGGATAGGCTTTTGATCTTCACCTCTTCAACTGACTCCTTCAGGAATGAAGACATGGGGATGGGCTGGGGGATGCTACAGTATCTAATGTCTTTCCCGCCAAAAAAAAACAAAAAAAACACATGGCCTGGCATAAACAACAGCTCTCCTTGTTGTTGGCAAGACCAGAATCTTTTCCATGCTGCTCCTGCGTTCTCCTGCATCTGGCTAAGTCCTCTCACCTCACTTTTCCCAGTCCACAAGTGGAGCAGTGAAATATGAGGCTGGGATTCCATGGAAAGGGAAGAGAGAGTTTTGAACTGTTACATCAGCTACAGCAGCAACGTCTAAGGTGACCAAAAATAGGACTGGGATGCTACCTTTTCAGTAATGCCATCTGTCATACATACAGATACAGACTCACTGTCCTCTTGATTAACCTTAACCTAGACATCCACCTATAATTCACACAGTAAAATAGACCAGTGTTGAAGTTTATATGTAGTACAGACTGTCCAGTAGAAATGAATGTATCTCACCAAAAGATGAGAGACATCAGATCCAACAATGCAGACGAGCTGAAGGCTGCTATCAAAGCAACCTGGGCTTCCATGACACCTCAGCAGTGCCACAGGCTGATCGCCTCCACAACACGCCACATTGAAGCTGTAATTCATGCAAAAGGAGCCCTGACCAAGTATTGAGGGCATTTACTGTACATACTTTTCAGTAGGCTAACATATTCATACTCATATATTCTAATTTTCTGATATAATGACTTTTGGGTTTTCATTGGCAGAAATCACTTGAAATAGATTGTATAGATTATAGATTGTCATGAATCTATATAATATATGCATTTCACTTTTTGTATTGAATTACTGAGATAAATTAACTTTTTGATGATATTCTAATTTATTTTCTATTCTAATTCACCAAAGCATCAAGGCCTGAGCAGTTCCATCTGTAATCAGAACACAGGTGGTAAGCACTGAAAATCAGCTCTCATCTTCTCTGAGTCCTTCAGGGCTGACGCCTTATCCCCTCTTTACCAACCACTGTAACGGCAATTTTAAAATCAACCACATCAAATATGCTCATGCCACCATGTGATTAGATCTAATTAAATTATGGAATTGCATACAGGAATGTGGCTGTGTGATGCTGCAACAATTACACTGTGGTAAACACAACCAGATAAGATAAAGTAAGTCATTACTCCAGGAGCTGTGGAGGAAGTGTACACATTGCTAGGGATCCACTGGAGACTGTGTAGAGTATGTGACAAGGGTAGTAAGAAGAAGACGAAGAAGGGAGAACATATATGTGTATAAATAGTAACAGTGTATAGGAGCTGTACACATAGAAGAATGCCAGAATCAGATGAGGAAGCAGCGCAAATGGTTATAACAAATTTACACAATAGGGTATATTAAAATATATTAAGTATATGGCATGTGTAATAAATAAATGCAAGTCACAAAGACAAGACTGAGTCATCAGCAGTACCATGAAAGCAGGGCTATTAGAAATACTGCGTCATGCCCAAAGTGACAGAGACTACAGGAGAGATTGTATTTAAGTGTCTTTAAGGTTATCGATGTGACGGGAGATATGAGCGAAAGAGTAGGAGGATGACTGCGGACTGGATTACAGGTCAGGATCTAGATGGCCTGCAGGTAGAGGATGTTCTTCCACTAGCTGGTCCTGGATTGAATGCTTTAATACTGCCTGCTTGACAGCAGTCTGGTAAACAGTCCGCGTTCTGGGCGACTGCTGTCTGTGGTGATTTTGAGGTTCTTCTTTAGACAATGTGTGTGGAAGATATTGTTGGCAATGGTAAGTTCAGCTGTTCTCATGGCTCTCTGGAAGGTCTCATGCTTGTGGAGTGAGCAGCTGCCAACACAGACTGTGATGCTCTTGGTCAGGACACCATTTAAAGATGTATTTGTAGAAGTTAGCTAGGAGGTTAAGAAGGAGGCCAAACTTGCCGAGCCTTCTCAGGAAGTGCTATCGCTGATTTCATCACTATTTGTAAGAGGGGACCAGATCGGGTTGTGGGCGAGGTGCACACCGAGGAATTTGATAGTGCTGACTCTCCACCACTCTCCTGTAATTCACAATTATCTCCGGTGTTTTGCTGATGTTGATAAAGAACATCTTCCCACTGCACCACCCTGTTGGCACTCGTCTCTGTGGGCTATTTTATGACCGTCTATGGTGAGGCACAGGATGGTCATGTCATCAGCACTGTGACTACATCATGGTTCATCAGTGTTTGACTGCATCATGAGCTTCTGAGCTGTGCATAGCCACACATTTATGTGTATATGGTTTGTACGGGAGGCCGAGTGCCTGTGTTCGGAGACAGTGTGGAGGAGGTGTTGGTTGCCGATCTTCAGTACCAGGGGTCTGTTTGTGAGGCATTCCATAATCCATTTGACCGTGTGAGCGTTCAGCCTTAAGTCCTTGAGCTATGCGGCTGTGTCTTGGATGTTGCTGCTAAATGCAGAGCTGAAGTCAGCAGAATTGTCATGTAGGTGTTTTTCTTATCCAGGTGTGTGAGAGCACAGCGCGTCACTAGAGCTATGGCACTGTCCACAGGTCTGTTTGTGCAGTATGCAAACATAAGAGGATCCATGTCAGTTGGAAGAGAGGAACAGATGTGGGTTTTTGACTAGGGCTACCGGGTGGTAGTCATGTACACATGACATCCCAGGCTTCTTAGGGACGGGCACTATGGTGGTCTTAATCACAGGCTGTCTCGGGGAGAGATTAAAGATATCTGTGAACAAATATCTGCCAACCGACAGACACATGCTTTGAGGACGTGGGCATGGATGCCTCGGGGACCAGGTGTCTGGCGTGACTTGACTGCCCTGAAGGATCTGAGCACATCAGGTACAGAGATAGTGATTGTGCAGCTGTCAAACTTCACCAGTAGCTCCACTGCTTTGCTGAAACCAAAGTGTAGGAGTTTAGCTCATCTCCTAGTGAGGCAGACAGTCCCGAATAGCAGGTCCTCCCACCGTATAGCAGGTCTTGCCACCTGTGACAGAGCGCATGCCATTCCACATAAACTTCAGGTCAGACCCTTGGTATTACGGCTCAATCTTGATAAATTATTTTGTGTCAAGGGTTAGAACTAAATAGCACCACGTTCTTAAAATCCTTATTATTATATTATTTACAATTAAAGAGTTATGTTCACAGTGATATATTGAGGGGGACAACTCTTCCCAGCCCACCCATCTGTACCCACAGTCATTTCTGCCTGCAGCATCTCAGTCTGGTGTGGCAGGACATCATCCCAGCCAAACAGCAGATTGGGAGTGCTACTTTAACTGGCACTGCCTTGCTAGCTATAACACTGATATATCCCTGTTACATTAAGGCCAAAATAATATTAATAAAGTACCCAATCCACCCAAGTGACACGTTGCTGTCCCCTTAGGCACTGGCAGAAGACACCATAACTTTATGCCAACACTGGCCACATTCTGATGTTTATATTTCTGTTCGTGGTACGAGTTGTGTTTTTTTTTTATTACAATTCCTTGTACTTTATTGTATGGCTTTAATGGGAAACTATATGCTGCCAGAAATTCATAAGTTCATAAAACCTAACCCATTTATTACCTGCATATATTACTGTTTGTGTGACTCATGCAGCTTTTGCATTTTATTTTTTCATTTGCATGTGATGTTAGCAATTCATATCAGAACACCGATCCGCAAAATATATAAATAAAAATAACAAAAACATTTACTAATTCACCTCTCAGACAGTAAATTGCCCGTTAATAAGGTTTTGTAGATTATATATCTTTTTAACACGGTTTTTTAACACTATCTGTATACCGATCACATTTATGGGTGTTTTGGAGTAAGCATGGAGGTGAAATTAATGTCATGTCTGGTTCTGCCTCCCGCCTGTCAGTCATGTCTTTGTTTCGTTCTCCATGTTTTCATGTTTTGGTTTCCTCATGTGTTTCCCTGTCATTTGTAACTCCACCCCCTCGTCCAGCTGTGTATTTAAGTCCTGTGTTTGGTCTTTTGTTTCATCGGTTATTGTAAGTACTGTTTGGAATTTCAGTGTCGGATTTATAGATCTTTAGTGGTTTGCTTACTGATGTATTATGTTCTCTTGTCTTCTATATTTCCTCAGTTGTATGTCTTAGTGTTTTCAGTGTATTTTGGTGTTCATGGTTAATGTTTGATTTGTCTTTGTTCCATGTCTGTGTACTGTGTGTAGTTTTGTTAATAAATCTCTTAACCATTCGCACTTGTATCCAGCCTCCAAGACCCCTGCGTTACACTTAAGAGGAAGCTGTTCTGCAGAAAATCAGATTGCCGTGAACTTTTGCCATGAGACATGCACGTTTAGGAAGGCCTATTAGAGAGAATTAAACTACACACAGATATATAGACTGAGGAGAGATACAATTCTGACAGTTTTAGGTGTACCATTGATCTCTAGCCATTGATCATCTGCCTCATGACATTGGTCTTGAATATGCATGGATCCATTTACATACAATGGATTTCATTTTGGGTACAGGTTAATTTATCACAGCGGTAAGGCAACACTGGTGTGCTAATTAACACCATGTAACTTCATGAATAGGTATAGGCCCGATGTGAGGCATATTTTGCATTGCTTAAGGTGGTTGTCATCAGGTTTTATGAATCTGGAAATGTGTTCATTGCATTGCTGCTTTTATTATCTAGATATAGGGATGAAAGTACAGTTTGCTCAGCTATTCTGAATCCTGAATCTGTAATTATGTATAATAGGCATATACATTATTTCTATAGAAAAATTGTGATTGTGCATTTATAATATATAATATAGTCAGAGCATTAACACAGACAAGGGAGAAAACATTTCACTTCATTTTGCATCATTGCACTGTATATGTTTCCTTTAAGAAGGAATTTTAAGATTGGGTTTTAAGTTCACCATGTTCTGAATTATAGAACACACCAAGAAAGAACAAGAGCCCAATGAAGCAGCAGTCTTTGGCTGGAAATGGAACTTCCTGCCTTTCACATTTTATCAGGCACCCTCCACAAAAAGTTTAACTTTATCTTAACTTTAGTTAGTACTGACTTATTTATAATTAGTTATATATTCTTCTCATATATTTCTAGGATTTCAATTTTAGTCCACATTTTTGTTTTTATTAATATTATTATTTTTAAACAGATGGTATGTTTATTTAATGATTGGACCAATATGATTTTTTCACTCTCCCACTCATACCGTTTCACCATTAATTAACTGCTTGTTTAGAATACTGTATTACTCATTATTGTAATCTAATACAGATAATTACATATATTATATATAAGTACTTTGAGCTACATTTTATGCATTATATGTGCTATATAAGGTTCTAATAATTATTATTTATACTAGATCTGCTTTTGTCAAGATTTTTTCAAACCAATTTTTAAATCGTTGCCAGTTCCCATCCTGTTATCCCCCTATTGCAGTGCAGCTTTTTCCTCCTCCAAAGCCTGTACTGCTGCCCTTTACAAGCTACTGCTGACATGTCACAGCACAGCTGAATGCACTCAGAGAAGAGCTCTAACCGCCCTATACATACGCCCTAACAGACCTGAGATAGGTTAGTGCCACTGAAGTAAACAGACGGAGGGGCAAAAATGCATCCTTCCACTCAGAGAGCAGGGAGAATTTCACTGGTCTGGCCTCATGGTCTTCTCGTCAAGACCAGCAGCAGGTGGAGGCATAAGTGACATGTTAGGAAACATCTTGTAAGCACATGCAGTCATCCTGGTACCAATCTCAGTACATTTTGCTTAAATGTAGACGCTTAAATGACTACCAACAATTTTTGCAGCATGGGAATGTAGTTTGATCATCATGGGAAAACACATCGGTTTGCATCTCTACATTCACTGGACGGAAGACCATTAGAGAGCTCACTGATTTATTCTGGCTGTTAAAATGACTCAAGGAGAAACAGTTGTGCACCTGTTCCAGAGTCCACACAACCCAGATAGCTGGGAGCGAAATCACTCTTGAGGAGAAATCTGTATGACACAGGCCCAACATGGTTTCAGGTGGGAAGTTGTTGCCATGACGCTCTACCTGCTGAAAAAAGAAAAAAAAAAACATGACTCAATGACTGTGATTTGAAAAGTGGTGTGGGAGGGAAATGGTTGCACAGGAAATGCCAGTGAGTTGTAAGACACAATGAAGCAAACAGTTGGGGAAAAAAAAACAATGAATACAACAAAATATTTCTTTTATGAATAATTGCAATAACATACTTACTGTTACTAACATACAGATGTAATGTTTATAACACTGGGCCTCGGGACTAATTCATATTAATCATTTCATAAGATTGTGGGCATATGCCAGCTAGACTGGTCACTCAACAATCATGACTAGACACAAAGTTCAAATCAATCAGGCGGGAGTTCTACTGACTCCATGAATGTCTGCAGTGCAGCAGAGCAGAAATGAAGGGTGTAGGTGTGATGATGAACTGCTGTGGACAGTTTTTGTAATGATTCGTGGAAATACCACAGCGCCTCATCTTCATGAGAATCCATAAAAATGCTCAATATCACTGAAAACCGACCAGTTTTCATAGAGGCCAACTAAACAGAACTTACATCCAAATGTCATGACTGATACTGAAAGCAGCATATTATTTTGAATGTAATATGTTTATATATGAATGTTTAGTTTTCATGATTTCATTTTTTTGACTGTACAGTACTATTATGCTGCAATGTGTTGATAAGACCTCACGTCTTATCAACACATTGCAGCATAATAGTACTGTACAGTACTGAAAGAAGACGATCAGATAAAAAATGACTGGCATGTTCAATTATCAGACCTACTTTCAAAAACTACAGTATGTAATAACAGCAAACTCTAATTTTGGGCTGCATTTTACATGAATTACATAAGGCAAAAATTATAAAAGAGCTTAAAAGAGACAATATAATAAAAAAAATACTGCATTTTAATTCTTCTAATTTTAAGCCATTCTGGAATAAATCAAAATCTCAACTTTGATAACAAATTACAGTCATCAAAATGGTGAACAATTTTCCTGTCAATTAGTACCGAGAATCCACTGAGGGCTAAAGGGCAGCCATTTTGTTCTAACACTGCATAACACCACCATCGTCAACAATAGGACCGTGATTGGTGAACTCTGGCATTCAGTCATGCCAGCTGGATACCCATACCTAAATATAACAGCAACTAACCTTTCACTTCCATCATCATTCTTGCTTTGCACATGACCAAGAACACAAATCCTATGTATTGCTTTAAGATATCATGCATAAAGTGTATTACATTAGAATATTCAAATGTATTCAAATATGTAGTGTATTTCATTAGAATATCCTGCAGAGTATAATATGTGCCTGTTGCACTCTTCCTTGGTCCTTCACTTCTTCAGTGAATCTCTGGGAGCTGTATAATTCTCAGTGCATTTGATAAAGGCAGTGTGTTTCTAGGGCCATAAATAACATGTCTGTGCAAGACAGTGCCATTTGTTTTAAAATACAATAAGGAGTAGCAGTAAGACATCCCCAATGGATTTGTGCAGAGTGTTGTGCGTTTAACACATACACATTGGGTTGTGCCATTATTTATATGAGTTTACATATATACATTATTGTGCTGTTACATTTTCCAGTCTTGCAGAAGGCTAGAGAGAATATACAATCACTTTCCTATCTTAATGACAAATCAAATTCATGCTTTAGCAATGAGCAAGAATGGCATGTGTGAATTGTTTAGACTGAGGTTGTAATCTTGGGTCAGACTGTGTGCTGTTGTAGTCATGGTAAAGGGGTCTTATGCGGCATCTACGCCAGCCATTTGGACAGTATTTATACAAGCCACAACATTCATATACAATGTAGTAGGCAATGGTTATTTTCAAGAGAACAGTCATCTCTGATAAGTTTTATTGCAGCTTACACAAAGAACTGATTTCATTAGCTTAATAGCTACTCTGCAGTCTTGTCCATATAGCAGACTGATATGCTACATCTAGATACACGTAACCAATGTTAATAATGTTGTTTGCATTTTACATAGGGCAGTATGACTGATACAATTTATAGAAAAAAAGCTCTTCAAATTATGTTTCTTCATTCAACAGTGAACAGACACAAAGCACAGGAAAGTGAAAATGTATTTTATAGTACAACACAAGGTTTAGCTTGCTGAATTTTTTAGATGCATGTTGTGATAGTCTATAGATATATGTTGTGATAAAATTGTGCCTTAATCCATTTTGACATAAAATTTACAATTAATACCCATTAAGCACTAACAGCACTGTATTTAGTGTAGCTGCCCCATATTTTAATCTGAATAACATGCAAATAAATTAACCTAATATTATAACAAATCAGCTTCCAACCTGAATCAGAGAGCAAAATATAAACAAAACTATGAAATTAACTAAATAAAACAATACTAACAAAAGTGTTTTAAAACTATGACTACATATTATATAAATGAAATGACTAAAGGTTCTTATACGTTTAGTCCTCAACAACCCAAACTTCAAATCTAGAAAACTGATGATTTTCATATAAAGATACAATGTATTTCCAATTATAAAACTTTACAGAATGCTGACTGGAATGTGTATACGGATACACTCAAAAGTGTAGTTCCCTGGGGAAGCTGCTAGTGGAACATGTCCTCAGCACCTCCTGAAACGGCTGCTTGTGTAATGAAAAATATTGGAAAGTGTATTCTGAAAAAAATCCTTTGCGTTTACTTTATTCAATAATATTTTGTGTAATAATTTGCTTGTTTTATTCAATAAACCAAAATGTTTTATGTTCCTAATGACATAAGACTCAAAAATGTTCATGCTGATTTATCACATGAAGCAAAGATAATATTTTATGAAACAAAACTATTTTTTTTAATCCAAATAAATAGAAAACTATTGTAATAAAAATAGATTTTAAAACATAGTGCTGATACTTTTATTGTATTGAACCTCTGCCTTTCAGTTCCAGCCCCAGTTTCTGTCCAGTGAGTGCGCATGCCCAGGACCTCAAATCTTAAAGGGAACATGAATTCGAGGGTCAGCTGAACTGAATTCTTGTCCTTAGCGTTTTTCAAAGCAAAGTTATGCCAATTATAATTCCGATATAAAATTGCACCATTTCTTTGACAAGTGAAATTCAGTCTGTAGTGGGTCTAGCAAATACGTCGCAGATAGAAAGATGAGTTTTGGAGACAGCAAGAGCAGGGTAGAGCGGCTGAGAGAACGCGTGCTTAAAACTGTAGAGCAAGCTAAGGGTGCCCTCTTCAGGCACACTGTAGAATGTCAGGCAGCCCTCCTCAAAATCCAACAGCACCCCAATCTTCTGGAGCCCAGTGGCGCACACTGGCGAGGTTGCCTTGTCATGAAGGGCTTCCACTTTGCCCTTCTCACACACCAGGCACCAGGAGTTTGGGTAGAAGCCAATCCGGCAACTGTCTTTCTGCCCCTTCCTGGCGATCTGCCCATCGCTGACACCCACCTTCCAACGGCCCTCGTCTGGAGAGACTTCCACCTCCCAGTAATGCCGGCCCTGGCACAGGGCCTTGGAAGCCAATACCTGTGGGAAGATGGAGAAGCGTGCCTCCTGCTCGGGGCAGCACTGCTGCACCTCGCTGTACTCCACCCGTCTGTTGTCTTCAGTAAGGAGCAGCTTCGGATGAGCCGTGTCAGGGTCCAGAGTTGGACTTATGCCATCTGAAGAAGGTACAGAATGATAATCAGAAGAGAAAACACCTTTCTGATATCTCCTCAGAGACACATTTTGCCATGTAGTGATACTGCACAGTCGGTCATGGAATTTGGTCAAAATCTCAACTGCAGGATTTCGTATGGTGTAACAAGCACATAAGACTACTGTAATCACACAGAGTAAAGACTTAAAATAACAGACTATGGTATAATGCAATGTAACAACACTACTGCAAAACTTGGTGGTTTAGTTCAGTTGACAGGTGGGAAGAAATAATAGCAACTATTTTAGCACATTTTATACCTTTTTACACCCAGTGCCATAAATTAATTTATTCCTTTAGAATGACTGTATATCAAGCTGTTTATCTCACCATCTAATACACATCTTGAAAAGTATGTATGGTAAAGCGAGAAGTGCAGGACTCACAGAGTAGTCTGAATGGGTCTCTGTGAGACACGGATATTACTACAACATCCAGTCTTTTTTCTGTCCATTCTTGCAGGCTATCCAGTCTGCCTTGATTGACTTCTTCGATAGAATCCAAGTTCTCTATAGGGTCTGAGAGCTCATTCAAACTAGAGATGTTTGGGAAGATCATAAACAGTTATCGGTCTATTTGTAGTATACTTATATTCACTGACTAAACAGACATCCATAGTTACAATTTGCTGCTGCAAATTAACAGTAGATATAAGGAATAATTATAATCCTCAGAGCATGGACAACCATGATTTGGGAATTTAATATGATATCTAAGAGTAATGTTTAACAAGCAATTAAAAACGTATAAAAATAAACCATGTACTTACCATTCAGCGATCTTTCTGAACTCCTGCAAAAAATGATCTGCATTACACTACTGGTAACAAAGAAATATTTCCGTATCACCAAATGCTTAGGAACGTTCTCCTGCATCTGTTCCTACCTTGATGAAGACCTGGTCTTGAGCTCGTGATGCCCCCTGTGCATCTCCTAGACTCTGCAGTGAGCTGAACGTGCTCTGAGTGGTCCTGAGGGCCTGCTTCAGCAGGTGGAGCTGCCCTACGACGCTCCCCATAACTCTGCTCTCCTCCTGGGCAACGCAGCGAAGTGCCTGCTGCTCCTCCAGCTCCAGGGCCTCCCGCATGGCCTGGTACTGCTGGAGAATGGCAGCCCTCGTGCCCTCCAGTACCTCCTGCAAGAAGCAGAGAGACTGCGGATGGAAGGTGTGCAGCGGTTTGGCCGGTAGTGCTTGTACTATTGTTTTAACAGTGCAGGGATTTGTGCTCTATTACACCGACCTGGCATATTTGGCCGCCCTGATCATAAATACACTATTTAGCAAAGTGGCACATTTTACATTTATGGCCCAGACTGCCTGGAGACTTATTTATTTATAAAATAATTTATCCATAATGCCTCTGATTAGGACTGTATGTAAAGGGACGTGACAGATTACAGTCACTGTGAGCTAAACATACTCATGGTCTCTCCGTTGCACATTGAAATGCAGCGAAACTGTGGCAAGAGAGTACGATCTAATAGAATTCCATATCCAGCTCAACACAAGATTTATGACACTTTACTGTCTTTTCTCTGTGATTCATTATAACCAGCAACAAAAACTAGAATAACTTAATAGTTTTAATTTAGTAATTTACATAGAGACTACACTGAGAATAGTCAGATGCCTTCAGAAGTCAGAATTCAGAATTGAATTATTGGGACAATACTGTAGTCTCTTTTAGGACAGTGGTGAGGACTATGCACATCTGCCCTGTTAATTCATAGAAGCACTTACCTGAACACTCTGCTGCTTCTCTTTGAGCTGAGCGACCCTGTTCAGAACCGCTGTTTCCTTTATCTGGATCTTTTTCATTTCACTTTTCAGGGTGTTCTGAGACATTGACAAATCACAAAAAAGGGGATAAATAGTTTACATACATTTACTTCCATTGCCATAATTTTAAAGGAGAAAACTTTCAGCTATACAGTAATGAAAAAGAGCTGTGGACAAAATTAAATTCAATGTTTGATTATCATTGCTCAAATGGGAGAAGGTCAAGCACTAGGCCATAACTGGAACAGACGCTCCAATTTATCTGTGTCTGCGGCAGCTACCTACCCTGAGCTCTTTCTCAGCCTCTTTGATGCTGATGCAAGCATGTTCCTTGTGTGAGCCTATCACCGTGCACACTGTGCACACACACACCCCACAAGGGCGGCAGTAGATGCGGTTCATCTCCTGGTGTTCCTGGCACCTCCAGGCTGACACGTCCTCCACGGCAGGCACGAGTGGGTGGCTCTTGAACACAGGAGAGTCCAGGTGGATCCGAAGATGCTCTGAACACATTGAGGCACAGCACACCAGGCAGGTCTTCACCGCAGACCTCTGAGTGGAGCTGGAGCAGTAGTGGCAGAGGACGGAAGCAGAAGAATCCTCCTTGGAATCATCAGAGGTGTCTGCAGATTCCGGAAGACCGTCACTGGTAGTC
The DNA here is from genome assembly GCA_020368025.1 of Brachyhypopomus occidentalis. Taxonomy (NCBI): domain Eukaryota; kingdom Metazoa; phylum Chordata; class Actinopteri; order Gymnotiformes; family Hypopomidae; genus Brachyhypopomus; species Brachyhypopomus occidentalis. The sequence goes on along the minus strand of JAGXOD010001351.1, from coordinate 4,276,887 downwards.
TGTTGCTCAGGACTGCTGGAGGAGTTTACATTTTTGGGAGAGGACTCTTTAGTCCTGGCTGGTGTCGCTGGCTGTGGTAGTGGCAGATCTATTTTGCTACAGGACATCCTTTCAAGCTGCTCATCGTTAGCGTGACTGTCCAGAGGTGGTTCCGTGGTTGAAACTGTGTTAGTTTTGGCTGGTGTTCTACTTGCTACTGGTGTGACTTGTGCTGAGGATGTGTCGCCTATAGGGGGCATACTGTGGCCTCCTGATGAAGGGATTTCTTCATGCTTTTTCTTTTTTGGAGGCGTATCATCGTCAGAGGAGTCACTAACGGTGATTGTGTTGTCTTTGGGCGAAGCTGTGCCGAGTCTGTACCCCGCAGTGTTCTGAATGAGTGCAGCTGAGCCAAATCTCCTTTTCCCAAGCACTTTTTTGGGAGAATAGCGATCAGAAAGCCTCTTCCCAAGAGTCCAGTCTATACAAACAAGGGAGAGAGCTGAGTCAACTATATGAAAAACTGCCCTTTTACAATCAAGCACACAAACTAATTAACCAGTAGAGTACAGACAAAAGGAACTGATACATTTATTTCACCAGTGAATATCATATAGGCCTAGATGGTTTTATGGTTTCAAGGAATCTCTTCATTAGCCAGTACATTAGAGACAGAAAGCATTAAACTATTGCTTATGTACATATTACCTTGCTTCTAACATTTTTGTTTTTAGCACAAAAATGCCTATGAGTATTGCCTGGACATCATGATCCCGCAAACCTTTGAACCCACCCTTAGTTTTGTTAAGCTCATGCACCTTTCAAAGGTACGTTTAAATGTCTTTTTCTCAGAGTAAAGTCATATTGTATGCAAAAAGTGCAAAAGTGACAAATTATCACTAGTCGTCCCTTTTAAGAAAGTCATTATAAAGGAGAAGATATAAATATGTAATACATATTGATCACTAATAAAATGATTATCGCAGTGACTCCTGACAAGACTTTGGTACCAGGAAATAGTAATGGAAAAATTGGATACGTCACAACCTCGGCGCAAGCAACTAATTTAATGTTTTTGATTGTACTAAATGTGCCAAACGTAAGTTAAGAGATAAGCAGTCATTTAGAGATAACTGACTTTCATTCACGAGAATACCAGCCGCCTTTAAATTTCAAGAGAAACGGTCGGCTGTAAGCGCGTCATTTCAAACGCACCTATCGACACGGAAGATAGAGGCTAGGCCTGCGAACCGGACAGGCTCATGGGCTATTAGCCATTATATTAACTACGGCGTACTTAGTAGCTTCCCCGTGAAAATTAGATGACAAACGAACACAAATTGGCAAACTAAGTCAAAATACTTGAGCGGACGCTTGCAGATGTCGACGCTCCGTCTGTGTCATCGAAGTCTGGTAGCTTCCTGTGTTCATAATTGCACTCGGGGCAGTAATAAGGACCGGAGGAAGACCCGCTCCACAATTCGCCAATGCACCCCTGACAAAAGCTATGCTTGCAGCCTAGTTTAATCCGATTGCGACACTCGTCATGGCATAACGGACAAATGGGTTGCGGGCCAGCTGATTTTTCGAGGTTGGAGCCCATTTGTTTATTAAATTTGGCGGTGCGACGCGGAACAGCGCGAGAGCAGCGCAGCAGCTACAAAGAAACGAAAGTGGTGGGTGGACGCATTACTCTTAAAGCTACAGTGAATCACAAGCAATGAATCATAATTTATTAGCTAAATTATCTTTACAAACTGGTATAATAAGGTTCGGATTTCTGCAAAAATATCCAGGTGAGGTCCTCCAGTATTCCACGTGAAATGATTTCTATGTAATTTCTCGTACGGAGAGTCTTGATTACATATCTACAATAATATTGTGTACACACGTTATTGCTATTAAGTTGTGACTGCGACGTCTGACTTCCTAAATCGTACTATCTTGTTTTAGCCAGAGGAGGGTGGATTCTCCAAAGATTTCGTCTTAGTTTTTCTTAAAGGGTCTTCTTATCTTGAACGCTTTGTTTGTTTTTAGATAGACTACAGCCAACAAATACATTAATTGTATATAAAAAGCAACTAGAATTTGTGGCACTAATCATTTAGCTATTGTTTTATCCTTATTTTAGTGGTTTCTTGGCCAAATGGCTATTATTAAAATAAACAGAATAATATCTATGAAAACAAAATAGAGATTGGGTTTTGGGTGTAACACATTAAGAATATAGACAGTGGCTTTATTTGGACAGCTCCACTATTTACATATGGGGTGGTCTTTTATCTAAAAGTCCTGAAAGAATCCATAATTCTTTCCACATGGTACAAAAATTGGACTGTCGCTCGCTCAGAATATCTAGCTGTGTCTCTCGCTCTCTATCTGTCTCTCTCACTCTCCCTGTCTCTCTCTCTCTCACACACACAGACACATAACATACAAGCTTAAAGTTATGGGGAAAGATTGGAAAGATGAGTGCTGTCGCTACTTTGCACCTTTATGTGGAATCATGATCATATAGGGCAATACTGAAAGAACGAAATTTGAACAATTAATCGTTAAAAATCCACATTAAATCCACAAGCAGAGAACCACATTTTATTATAGTTATCCAGTCCATAGTTATACAGTCCACCACATTACCATTAATTGAACTCTCTAAGGTAAGAGTTAGAGTAAGGAAAAAGCAAATCAGATTTTTTTCTCCTTTGTTTATCTAACTACTTTTGCAGGTTTGGTATTCATATTTATTGGAGTGACTACATCAGTGTGATACCAAGTGAAACTGAAAATCACAGGTAATTATGTGATTGTTAAGGAAAATAAATTAAACATAAAAAATCTAATATTTATATATATATAGACTACGTGAAAATCTGATAGTTATTTGTCTAAAACACAGATTTCAATGCCTAAAATAGAATATAATAGAAAAATAGGACACAGTGAAGTTGAATGTATCCTCTTTCATCACTGGCTGGAATATCTAGTTGCTCATATTAACGGTCTCCTCAGTACGCTGGGGCAGCATTACGAACTGTGCAGCAAAGGACCATAGTGAAGATCATCTCAAAGATCTGCAAGCACATGAGAATGAATTTAAAGAAAGCACAGATGAAAAGAGAAAACCATCCTTTAAGAATGAAAGAAGTGAGAATATTCTCACCATGATGACAGCAATGGCTAGGGCAGCCAGGCCAATCACATGGAGTTTCTCAGAGAACAGCTCCCTCAACTTTATATGGCAACTCTGAGAGAGAGAGAGAGAGAGAATATTTCATAGCCTAGTTCCAAAAAGGGGATTAATCCAGCCTTGAATGTAACAGCCATTATCTAACATTATCTATCTAGTTTATTATTTATTTTTATAAGAGCATGGACTGTAAAATGGGAACATAAATAAATGTTATTACTTACTGACACATAACCATCAAAAAGCCAAACAGTTTTATATGACTGGACATTCAAGGGCCCATCAGATTTGAAGAAAAAGCTAGTCCCAATCATTATTCATAATTTTTATTCAAGTCTTAAGCAGTCGATGATGTACCTGAGAGATAAGAGCATCCTCTGCCTTTTTATGAGGACAAAGAGAGGTCTGAACAGTCATAAACAATGCATTATCATCTCCTTTACCACAGCACTCCAGCTGAGGGAAGAACAGAGACACAATTAAGGGGAGGTCCATTTCACAATTGCATTAAGAATTCGGGCTGATCTTTGTGACTCACTGTGTCATGGAAGGCCACCATAACTTTTGACGCAGCCTGTCTGGTGGGTGTGTCTACTGGATCCACAGCTTTGATGTAGGCTGCATCATAAAAGTTGATGAGCTCCGTGGAGATCTGGGGAGAGAAAAGTACCAGATAGCTTCTTACTGGTACTACAGGAAGCACGTGTATGAGTGTGAGGGGGTTAGCGTGGCTGCACTGTGATGTCATTTCTGTGTGTTGTCCTGTACCGTTTCCCTGTTGATGAAGCCCCATATTCCTGCTGCTACCTCACAGGCAAATAGGATCACTAAACATGTGAAAAACTGCAAAAAGGATTGGGAAGAGGGAGGGGCACAAAGGAAGAGAATCCATTAGTAATCCATTCCACAGGAAATGAGCGAATTAACACCCACATCTGAACACAGCCATCCAAAAGAGCCAGTGCATAGAGGCAGTGGTTACAAAACATGCAGTGTGACAATTCAGTGACGTTTCAGTTTCCCGTCAAAGCAACTATCAACTGGCCTGGTACTCCAGAAGAATGAATGTTTTAGAGTTCAAACCTATAGCCTATCTAACAGAACCCACTGTGTGCAGAATCATTCCCACAGATCAGCGCAGAGGATCAGACATAACCGCTCCCTGCCATTGTGAAGGAGAGGTCAGTGTGATGGAGACTATCGCTCCCTGAAGAGGGTAGTGGGACAGAGAAGACCCAGTACGGGCGTAGCTCCTTTTTACATTGACTGCATATACTTATATACACCTATATACACCTATGTACATTCCCCTTTATACACCTCTATACATACAGTATTGTTAAGTCGTTAAGTGCCGTGTGTTCCTCAAGACGACTATGATGCTTCAACACTAAATGTCATTTTAAAGATGCCGATGTGGCCAATGTCCGGGCAACGTCCAGACCAGGTGGGCACAATTTGCATAAGAATTTGTGTTTTTTTCCATCTGAGTCCACACATGTGTGTTAATAACATTTTTTAAATGCTCAACCAAACCGGCATCAGCAGTTGTGTCGTTTACGCTAGCAATGAACATGGGCTGTGTTTACAGAACCGACATGCAGCGTGCTGTCATAGAACGTGTTTATAAACTGAACATTGTATAAACATTGAACATTTATGGTTCAAGTTCAGAATTCACAAAAAATACACGTTCATACAAATCACTGTATATGCATACACCTATATAAATTCAATCATCACAGGAACCATCACAGCATAATTAAAAGTAAATTAAAATAATAAAAGTGCAATATCACTTTTGCTTGTTAGTCTTAAAACTGTTTATTCATCTGGACTACAGTCACCCAATCTAGTGACATCAATTAAAAAGCAGCAACAGTTCCTGAGGTATCGTTTTAACAGTGGGTAAATAATTAGTACGCTATTATAGTCAGCAATCTGTTGTCTGCTGTTTTATCAAAGGCCAAGTAGTACTCACTGTTCCAAGGAGGCACTGAGATTCTTGGATGGCACCATAACAACCAAGGAATCCCACAAACATCATTATTGCTCCAACAGCTATCAGGACGTACACACCTACAAGAGTGGCAAAAATGTTATGAACATGAGGAATACATTTCAAAAGCCTAATTTTGATATTCTTGTCTGTTAGCAGGTACTAATGACACATGCCACCGGCTTACTTATATGGGTGTATGCAGTACTATTTTACACTAAAGTTTTATTTAGCCTTTTCAGATTCTGTGCAACTACCGATGGGATGTTTCTCAGCCCTTTAGAGTTGACTATTCCTTTTTATCATATTGAGTTTGGATTTTTGTCTTTCGGTACTGTCAGTAATCTGAAATTTTAATTCAAAATAAAAGTCTAATACATTTAATACATGTGAACGGCAGTAATGTAAATGCGAGGTTTAACAATGTGCCACAATCAATCTCTAATCTTTATTGTCTAGTCCAAGCAGCCTGCTCAAGGCACCCCATCTTTACAAGACACCCCCTACATCGTGTCTTCCTTCTTTCTTTTTGCTAAAAGATGCATGTTGTCCCTAGAGGACTATAAGCTTCACAGACAATCTGCCTTTTTTGTTGTTCCTTTCATAACAACAGCCAGTGGAAAACATGTCTGATGTCCAGTTTAAAGAGTAGCTGAGCCCAGAGCTGGGACAACAACTGCAACCACAGGAAAGGCTAGACTAAACAGGAACCCGCCACTCTACAGAGACGGTAGCAATCAGTGCAGCTTTGGACTGGCCTTAACCGAACATGTGGAAAGGTCCTCTGTAGCGTCTTAATTAACTCTGAGAGTCTCATTAGTTTTCACTCATTCAGGCACATGTTTGTTTGGTTATCCATGTGCATTTCAGCACTATGTCATAATAAAGTGAGTGGGTGATACTTTGCTGTCAATCAATAGAGAAACTGCAGCGTTCTATGCTGATTAATATCTACTGCTGGATAAATAGGATGCCATCCCATCCAATGCAACTCTAAAAACACACATTGCCTGCAGCAACTTGAACATTCTAAAATCTACAACAAAAAGCTACACACACACACAGTGCACACATTCTTACATCCTCCATGTACCCACACTGCACACAAACAGAGGACAAACACGCATACATGCACATTCATACCTTCACAAATATGCACACACATACAAACATTCACAACTCCAATTCAAACTTGGTTTAATCTAAGTGATTCACAGTAGCTATTATACGTTTCTCAGTGTTTAATGTTTAGGTAGATGGTCAAAAACAACTGACCAAATGTGCCGTTCTGACACCAAATGCTCGTTGTCTCTATTCAGATAGATGGTAGAAGGCACAATTATGATGTTCAGTGTTGAGACTCATAGTTCCAGAGGGAAAACAAGAGAAGAGTACAAATAAGGCAGAAGAATGAGCATGTACAACATGTTTGAGATGAGAGTGACTTCAAGCTTCAGTTTTTGAACATTTCTAAACTGTAATGATTTGTGCTAGACACAGCGCAAGGCGTATTTTCGAAGCTATTTAAACAGCAGTTACAGAATCCAGCATGCTAAAACCATCCACTGTACATTCTAATTTGTGGAGTAATGAGTACATGGGTAGGGTTCCTTGAATTATGCATGGGTGTGCAGTGGAATCCCAGAGAAGGCTTGAAGGGTTCCTTGGGTGGGCCAATCCAGCTGCACAGTCCTTTAAAATCAAAACAGTGCGTTGGCGCTATAAAAAGCAACGGGCGGAGGGAACTGAAGTTTCTCCTTGTAGTTAAACCAGATGGAGGGAGACATGCTGACGGTCCTGCACAAATTAATGGCTACAAGTTAGAGGCCACAGGAAGACAAGCAGCATGGCCTGATGAACTCTATGTGAATCCTCAGCAGCCGAAACAGTCACTGTGTTGAATCTGGATTGTGCGCGTGTGTGTGTATGCAAGGGTGTAGTTTGAACACACCCTGTGGTAACATTTTGGTTCTCCGTAGTCTGTTTAAAGTTAGGGTCACTCTCCACCATAAGGGTGTGGTTCCATAAACAGTTCTACATGAAAGGGCAGACAGTGATGCAGTGGAAGACATCTTTTTAAAAAAAGAATGTACATATTTAGGATTATTAAGCAGAGACATTTTCTAAATAATTGTCTTCAATGTAACTCCTTAAAAAGCTTGTCTGTAAATTCCTCTGTCCATTTCTGCTGTACTGGATACAGTAATTAACTTGAAAGGCTAAAGCAACATGACAAGGACATGATTAACTTGAGGTCATTAATTCTTCACTTTCATAGCCAGTGTGTGAGATGTTAATTTTAAATATCAGTATTTTGGGGGATTAGCAGAACACTTCATTGCTTAAAGACAATAAATGGTAACAATTATCTAGAGCAAGGGTGATAACAACAACATTTATATATTAACAAACCTGGACCCTGCTTTACCCATCCCCATTATAAGACACCGTATATTCACTCCCATTATAAGACACCGTATATTCACTTCCATTATAAGACACCGTATATTCACTCCCATTATAAGAGACTGAATATTCACTCCCTTTATAAGAAACTGTGTATCTACTTCCATTAAAAGATACTGTGTATTTACTTCCATTATATGGCACTGTATATTCACACCCATTGTAAGAATGCAAATCCCAGTGATGTTAAAGCTAAAGGCATATAAAACCTCAAATATTACATATTCAGTTCTAAAACAAATCTCACCTTGGAGGGAGATATGATGGGGCCCATGGACATCATTATTTACAGTAATAACAAGGCATCTGACATACATTATTCCAACTGGTAAATACAACCACTGATGCACTTTACTAAGACTCAAAACTGCTGACCAAAAATGAACTAATACACATATAAAATATAATAAATAATTTATGTCACACACAAACACACACACAGGCAAACATGCTATCCATAAATGCTTCCATAAGATCTAGGCTTATTCAGATGAGTAAAGACAACAAATTCCTCATTACATTGAACAGCAGAAAAACAACATACAGAGAGACAACTGATTGGTCTAAATCTTTAAGCTACGTCAGGGGCAGACAGGCTGTCTTAGCCAGGAGGTGGTACAGAGATATACAGCATAAGAAAAGGAGCTGAATACTACCGAATACTACTACTGCTATTGAATACTACTACATACATTGTATGTTTATTAAAAATGACTATTTCACTTATTAAAAATGACTATTTCACACTGGGAATTAACCTTTGGGTGAATCAGAGTCTGACTTACTGATATAAAACGTTCCTGGAGCTTGGTTCCCTTCAAAGTTAAGCATCAGCAAGTTGCTGGTTTGTGTGTCATGGCGGAGCCACAGAGCTATGCCCAAAATAACACCCCCAGCCAGCTGAAAGGGAGAAGAAAAACACACAGCACACATATTAACAGACAGCTCTTCAGGACATAAACCATGATTTGGTCAAAGATCATTTTCAAAGGTCACTTCTTCCACAAATAATAGGACCGGATGTTTTTTGTCCCGTGTCCGTTTTTCGTGCAACATTTGTCCAACCTCTAGAAGTGGGCAAAGGTGTATCTTGGTTTCAGGATGTCAGCTGTTTATGATGGTACATTACACATCTCCATTCAATTGTCTGCCAAAGAGCAGGAACCCAGAGCTCCAGTCAATGAGTCAAGGAAGCCAGTCGAGAATATTTTTGCAGTCGTCCCAAAATCAGCCAGTGGTGCATAATAAGAGGAAACTATAAGCCTCAATCATAATGGTTTGGGTTTCGTATATTAGATCCACAATCTGATCGGTGTATGAGGACAAGTGATACTTTTCTTGCTGCTAAACACTAAAATAAGGCCATGAAATAAAAGACAGCAAACATGAGGTGGCTTTTGCTTTTCAGTGCTGAGTAGATACAGTTTACAGGAGAGTGAGGAGTGTAGACATACAATTGACTGAAATTATAAAGTTAAAATGCTCTGAGATGAAAACAGGAGTGAACACACATGTTCTATTATTATTGCATTTCATTTCATTTTGCCAAAGTCAAGCATCAGCTTATTTTGTGCTATTAGAGACCACATGAAAGCATCTTCTCTGGGTCAGGGTTTAGAGAAGCATCCAGTGCTGGGTAAAACCACTCCATCAAGACTTCTTTGACTTAAGGCTTTACCAAATTAATTTTAATCATCAAACCAACGTTATCACAAGGTCTATCCTTTCATAATGAGGCTAATATGAGAAATTGTTAAAAAATAAAAAAAATAGTATAAGGACAATAGTAAATAAATAAAAGCATGACAGAGTTACACAAAATTGGACTCTATAATTAGAATGCATCTATTAGTATGAAAAATAAATGATGAGATATCTGACTTCATTATTATTGTGATCATGGTTTAAGAAGCTAAAGTTTATATGCTTTTATGATTATTTAAAAATGCAACATGAAAAAAAACACAGTCCTCACACTATAAAAGGCTGTGGAGCCAGGAACAAATACACTCACTATATAGGCAAAAAATCACACACGTACACATTTGGCACCCTTCTATTCTGGCAAGACAGTGTTCCTGTTCTTAGAATGTCCTCACTGTGTACAGCCTCGAATGTAGACACAGCTCACCCTACTTTTGTTTTAGCTAACCATGTAGAATAGGAGAAAAAAATCCCAATGTTCACCTGCTTTTTGCAGCTATGTCTAAATAAATACCAGAGTAATACGCTTTGACACATTTACAGTGAATGCGTATGAAATAAATAATAGTGATATTGTTTTATTGGTTTTAGGAATTGGCTTGGTCTTTATGCAAATACGTTTATATTAGTATTTTTTTCTGACAGAGTAGTAAGAAATAGCAGGAGACCGTTTCAGGTTACTTTAAAATGTAAGAACATCATAGCAAAAGCAGGAAGCAATGTCAGAATACCAGCCGAGTTAGCCAGAGTTTATAATCACTGAGAACAGCGTTTGAAGAAAACGTTCAGAAATAAAACATTTCTCGGAACAAGACAGAAAAATATAAGAATTTGTGTCACTGAATTCTGAATGATTCGTGAAGAACTTATGTCACTGGATTCTGAGAGTAAAATGCAATATCATTCTTATTTAAAAGTAGTCTTAATGAATACGAATAATCAAAGAACTCACCCAAAAAATGAAATTGAAGAAAAATAGCATGTACTTAATGCACAGAGAACAGCCTGTAACAGCCATGATTGGTAGAGATGAGATCCTGCGGAGTTCAAAATCAAAAGCTGCGTCAAAACGTTGCTGGTTCTAGAAGCGCATCCACTGTTTGACGCTATTCACAGTTGCGTCTACAGTTTCCATCCAGGAATGGGCAATGTGGTTTTGGAAGGATATGCTACAGAATATTCATCCTGTACACAGGACATGACTAATTACGGGCGAACACTGCTTAGTGCAGTAGACGGGCGACTACTTAGCAAACGTTCTAAGCAATCAGAAAGTAAAATTACAACAGAAACTGATGTTTTGACGCAACTTTGTTAACGAAGCAAAAGTAAGAGTATAGTTATACCGGATAAAGTAATAATCGAAGTTTTTATAAGTTTTTATGAGTTTATTATCAAATAACCCAGTTATTCAAGCATTATGCTGAATACGTTAATACTGAAAAAGACTTATCTTATCTTATTCTATCTCTCTTTGTCAAGACGTATAAGACAGGTTTGGGATATTTTTATCAAGCGCTAACGCTCTTGTCCTGACACGACCGCACTTCCTTTACACTCTAATTTAGAGTCTACGGTCACCACATGGATTATTCTAATCGTATCCACATTGTTTGGATGATCTAGGATTGTTATGTTGTTATTACCATTCAGATATTTACCCATTATAGAGATATAAAATAATCTGTCATAAAATCCGAGGACTGCAGGTGAGTAACTGCAGTGCATTTTAGTAAAAGATATTCAAAATTGTAGTGAAGTACACAGGGTTTCCAGAGAAACCTAAACCTTTTCTCTACAAACCTTGTGTACTCCAGACTGGACCATGTGTGATGCCATTACAGATGGGATTAGGTTTGTAAAGGATTACGATCCTTTGAGATACGAAATTACAAGACTACATGGATAGACTGGTGCCGAATGAATTATTCAGTACTTCTAATTACTTTTCACTCTGAGATGAACTGCAGGTCTTATGTGGCATATTTGTACTGCAGGCTCTTCCAGGCCTACTGTGCTGCCTTCAAAAGTAAATTCATTGAATAACCTGCGTTCCCCAGAAATACTGTAGTGTCACATATTTTTTATTCTAAATTGGTAGGTGCAGTTATAACTTTAGACACTTATTTCATGATCCAGTTCACCCGCCCGTATTTTGACTGCAAGGCTATATGACGTTTTACTACTAGCTGAATGTGACCAGGTTTACTACAGGAGCAAATCCATGCAAGCGTTTGTCCAGAGAGGATTGGTATGTTTGCCTGGTCGTGAGAGTTCTTCGTTGTGTAAAATGAGTTCTTCAGATGAACGGTGTCACGGGACAAAACGACCGGCATCTCCAAATGAAGTACGTTGGATATTCTGCATGTAAATGGTCGGCTAACGTAACTATTTTGGTCTACCAAACAGACAAACCATTCGAGCTAGTAGTTGTTAGCTACAGAGCTAGCCAGCCTAGCTAGCTACCAGTGTATTAGCTATCTAGCTATCTAACTGCTTAGCTGTTATAGTGAACTTTGGGGCATTTTGGCCTTGAATTTCAACGCTAGATACGTTGTTTTGACACAAGATTTCATTATATCCATGTAATTAACATAGCTATTTAACGTTAGCTAACGTTGTATAGTTAGCTAGGTAGCTAGCTGGTTAGATGTAAACAGTTCTTGGCTTCAAGAACTGGCATTAAAGCGAGTTGTCTTCACACCAGTTAATTAGTTAACGCGAGCGACTTTGTTAACCGAATCTAGTCAACGGTTCATGTAGCTGAGGAAGATTAGCCCGCCGGTTTAGTTGGCTAAACACGACACCCAGATTGAAGTCTAAGTTACTTTACGACTATGTAATTGTCCATGCTAGCTGCTAGCTCCTTGCTGAGATGTAGCTAGCTTGTTGTTTTGCTAGCTAATGTGTAATATCTTGCATGCTTATTTAAAGGGACATAGTAACAGCTAGAGTTAAATTAGGTACATAGATAGCTATATTACACTTAACATTACCCATTATCTTTCACAGTCAGGATCAACACAGTGGGAGTCGGCAGATTTAGGGACTGATGAAAGGAAACAGAAGTTTCTGAGGCTGATGGGAGCCGGGAAGGTGACATAGAATTTCAGCAAAAATATCTTAACAATTCTCGTTTTGCGGACACGCTTTGTCGAAAGCTTTTAAAATGTATCTTTTTGCATTTATTAGAAAGAGCACACTGGGCGTCTTGTTATTGGAGATCACAAGTCTACATCCAAGTTTCGCACTGGTTAGTAAACACAACACAACAGCATCGAAAGGAACGTTTGAACTGATCGCACAGTGCATTTACTTGCCATAATTCATGTGCAATGCTTATATTTTCTGATAATTATTTTGTGAATTTAATTTAGATCACACTAAAACAATGGGCAATCTAGGATGTCTTGTTTACAGTGCTTACAAACAGGATTATCTAAATAGTATTGTAAAGTACACTATATCATCAGAAGAAACTGGACAAATAATTATAACAAATATTTGAAATTGTTGGATATCCCATTCCATAACCGTGGGCATTAATGTTGAGTTTAAACACTTTTGCAGTCTTAATGGGCTTCACTCTTGTGTGAAGGTGTTCCAGCTTTTGTGTTTGTGGGACATTAATGCCCAATCAGTCAAAAGAGCATTGTAAGTCCAGGCACTGATGTTGGATGAGAAGGCCTGGCTTGCAGTCGATGTTCAAATTCATCCCACTGATGTTCGTTGTGGTTGAGGTCAGGGCTCTATGCAGGCCACTGAAGTTCCTCTACACCTTCTCAAAACAAAGTTGGCAGCATGTAATTGGCTAAATGGCTTTGCATGCTGTAGTATTAACATTACCTTGTACAGTAATGAAACACTGAAGCACCGACCCCTTTACCGCTGCGACTAAACCTTATTGTTGTCATTATGCACAACAGGAAAGATGGTGTCGTCCTGGTAAACCCACACCTGTCAAACTGCCTGATAATGCAGCGTGATACATCCTTCCAGATAACAAGTTGGGATTGCTCCATAGTTTCGACACTGCATGCTTTACACCACTCCAGCCAATGCTTGTCATCCTTCATGGTGATCTTACACTTGCAAAGCTTGTTCCCTGAGCTGATGGTGCTCCCTGAAACTCTGCAGTGAGTGACACAAAAGAGACCAGTGAATCCAAGCACTCAGCAGCTCTGCTGTGAGACTGCATGTCTTACCACTGGTCGAGCTGTTGTTGCTGCTAGACGCTTTCTTTTCATCATGGCCTTTTCGTTGACCAGGGCAGATCTAACAGGGCAGAAATCTCATCGACTGACTTGTGCAATGTTTGAAAGCTATGACATTATGAGACATTCTACTACCAGTGTTTGTGGAGATGCATGGCTACATGATTTGTTTTATGCACCTGTTAGCAATGGGTATGACAAACACTGCAACAAGTAATTGTGAGGGATGTCCACCTACATTTGTGTGTATCTATGTCACACTAGGTGCAGAAGATCAGAAGATAAACACAGAGTTAGAGCACCAGTACCAGCAAGGTTTAGATGGAAAGCTCTCTGGCCGGAACAGGAGGCACTGTGGCTTGGGATTCAGTGAGGTAAGAGTCTTTCGAGTCAACCCGTCACTAGAGATTTATCTTTAGAAGAGAAAGTCTATCTGATTTTTAAGTATTTCATAAGCATCTCTTTAACTTGATAAGCATGTGGGTGAGACATACGTTTGGAGCTATGGGGTAAACGGATAGACAGGATACAAAATAACTGGCCTGAAATAGCTCGCTGTAATTTGTCATAGTTTGTAATTTGTTTCCTTCTCTCTCCCTTGCAGCCTGAGCCTGAGCCTGAGCCTGAGCCTGAGAGCACTGCTGAGGTAGAACGGCCAGAAAGCCCAAACCAGAGCTCAGAGAAGACGCCAGAGCAGGAGGAAGAGCAAGAAGAGACTCATTCAGCCATTACAGAGGCTGAACCACAGGAACAGTCTAATGACACACACTCAAAGGAGGACAAGAAAAAGACTTTCAAAATGTCATTTGTCAAGGCTTCATAAACAAGAGGAAATTTCTGAATGTCTTCAAAAAATCTGTTTGTCTCCAGATTTTTGTATTGCTCACTGTAGAAAAAATGTAAAAGTTTCCTTTACTGAATGACAGGGCAAGACCCCCCCCAACAAAAACAATCCAAAACAAAACTGAAGGCATAATTCGATGATTTTCATTTTTTCTGTGCCAAGCAATTTGGAGCTGGATAGGTAGTAGAAAACTTTCCCCATTTCCTATCATATATGTAGACATTTTGAAAAATAATCATGGTGTATTATGTAGAAATTTCCAGTATTACATGAATGCAAATACTTTGCCCGATATCAATAAAAATCTTAAAATGGTGTTTGGTTTATACAACTAGGTTTGCCATAATGAAATGTATAAATAACACAGATCTATAAAGATACCAGCAGTCAATGAAAATGATCCAAAGTTCTTGGAATTCAAGAATGTTTAGATGTTTATAAAAATCTACTGAAGTAACTAACAGGATTTATAACTAAATTGAGCTCTCCACCTAAGCACAAAAGCTGTTTTTGTTTTGAATCGGAATAAAAATGAATACTATCCTTTAAAATATTTGATACAAATTTAAAGAATCATTTTGAGAAAAGTACATCAAAAACTTTAATGTTGCAAAGGCATTTGTTGGTGACAGAAAATGTGAAAATACCAAGGTGCTCAAATTTATATATAAAAAAGGGCCATTGCTGACAAAAATGAATATGCATATGAATTTCAAAAATCTAGAATTCAAACAAGGCTGCCTTTTGTAAACAAACATACATAACCTGAATGTATAGCTTGTAAACCTATGACTTCTAAATGAGGGAAGGGGTGTAATTAATTGGTTTCCTGTTGAAGTCATTAGGATGAGACTGCTCTACAAACTCATACTCTTATAAAACTCATGGTCAGAAGAATTAGGAAGCCATTTCTCAGGACTCAGTGCAGTGCAGTTGGTGCTCGTGCAAACCCTCGTGATTCCAAGGTGAACATTCTCCCGTACGAACTGACTGAACACTTTCATGGGTGGCACGGGACACTGGTCAAACTTTGCATAGCCTCTCCTCTTACCACATCTAGTCACTCAAACTAATGGGAAGATTTGCAGCACATTACAAAGTTGATTTCTACCTTCTTCACCCCTTTCTTCCCCTGTCTTCCAACTGATACTTGGATACCATCACTGTTCTGGACTTATCTGGTAGCATTTCAAGGACTGAAGGCAAAGGGGAACCCTACTCTTTATTAGGAATTTGACATTGATGTACTGCTTTTCATATTGTACTTCCAATTGAGTAACTGCTTTATCAAATTGTAAATATTTCAATATATAAAACAGCAGTGCAAGAGCATGCAAAATACAAGCACAGCAATTTAAAGTGCACCTTAAAGTATGAATTATATTTTAGAATATTAAAAATAAGTCTAAACTTGTTAATAATAGATTTAAACTAATTGGCAACTTCAGATACATGTATAAACTTAACGTAAATGAAAAATCACAGATGATCAAATTTTAGCAATTACACACTATATCCTGTACAATCATTTATTAAACACAATGTTCAGTAGTTCCACTCTTCATAAACGACATAAACGAGTCTTCAGATGTCGCTTGGACTAGGAGGAGGAACAGAAATCAACATCAGAATTCATTTATCTTAACTGACAGATGCAATAATATATAGTTTGCTACAGATATCTCAGATATACTTCAGATTAGACTGCTTATTTAGAGACAATATGGCCACTGCTTGAATAATATGTATCCTCGTATTTAAAATTATTAGGATCTAACAATAATTTAGTCATGTCAGGCTCCACCCCCTCCTGTCTGTCTTGTTTCGTGTTCTGTCAATCATGCCTTCTTGTCTCACCTTCTTTGATAGTTGGTTTTTTGTTCTCTTGATTTGGTATTTAGTCCTCATGTCTGCTGTCTTACTATGTCAATCAATTTAGTGTCACATTATGTCTTTGTCATGTGATCTTTGAGTGTTTCAAGAGTCGTAAGCCTCTTTTATGTTTCTTGGTTTTGGGTCATGATATACTCCCTTGTATTCCTGTGTTTAGTTAAATATGAGTATTTTAGTGTAGATATTCTGGTGCCTGAGTTTTTGTGTTAGTGTAGGTATTCTGTTGTCTCTATCTGTGTGCATGTTTTACTCATGTGGTCATATGTATCAATTAAAGACACCCTCGCATGTGCGTCCAGCCTTTCCCGACCATACATAATATATTTAACAATGATTAAATTTGAACTTTAAGTCATCAAAGTAGCAATATGGCCAAGGAGTCTGAATGACCAAAAATCACAGCATGCTTTAACTTTCAGGCACTGAATTTACCTGCTGTCTTGGTGCGCCAGTCCCAGTCTGTGAGGGACACGCCCACTTCCACTCACACACCTCCTTCCTCTCAATCACTGCCCCATTCATTATCTACTCACTGTCAGTTCATTCTCTATACCTGTTGCTCCCTGAGCTGACAGCCTGCTAAAGTAACTGTGGAGAGATCGTTCTGCTTCACTGTCTACCCCAGTGACTGCTGCACAGCCAGCTTTGGCTTTTCTTGTTTGAAGTCTAATGGATAATAAAGACTTTCCAACAAACCCCTCGCCACACACTGCCTCATCTCCGCCATTACACCTACATTTTTCAACTTTTCACTTTACCTGTGTGTTTTACCCATTACCTGTGTGCAGGGATGCACCAATCTTTTCAAAAGTGGGGGTGTTCTGGTATGCCATAGCATATTTTAGCATATTTTAGTATCATTTTAATCTGACAAAAGCGTTGAACCCCCCCCCCCCCCCTCCCACGTTTGCTACACCCCTGCCTGTTTTACCCTCTGGCTGTTTTAATGTTTGTGAGCTGAAGAAAAATAAGAAGTACCTGGGCTCACCTTCGCCCTGCCTGCTCCTGAGCGAGCCCTACGAGACTTGAGCGCGAGACATGCCCATGATCCGTTCCTGCTGCTGAAGAGCATGGTCCAGCTCTGAGAAGTCCAGCTGCTCTGAGGCGATGGGGAGCAGCACAGGCACTGGCTCGCTGGACTTAGCCAGGAGGCTTTTGATCTTCTGCACATTGCGGATGCGGGCCTCCTTCTCCTCCTGACTGGGAGGCTCCTCGGGCTCCGTGTCCTGGAGGAGGCGCTTTGGCATGGGTAGCTTCTGCGGAATGGCAAGCTGGAGGAAAGAGATCCAAGTAAATCAGTGTAAGTGCTCTGCACATCACTCAGGTCTTATGAGGTCTAATGGAAGGGTACTTAAATGTCCGTTAACATTACAAGCAATAAGCGTTAGATTAGATTAATTGAAGTAGACATACTTAAGAGGTTTTTCTCATTGGGGTTATGACAACTGCTAAGAGCAAGTAGACATTACCCATTATTCCTTCTCTATGCCCTTTCCAGAAAATTAATTAATTTATTACTGTTAACAAATTTTTATTACAAATTATTGTTATTGTAAATATGTAAATATACAGGATATTAAAGAAAACTAAAATGTACCTCTTGGCTAATGTCCACATCGAAGTCCACTGGTTCTAGGTCTTGCACATACAGAGGTGTGGCGATAACCGTGAGCCACTCGTCTAATAAAGGTTCCTGCCATGACTCATCACTCTCAGCTGCGAGGAGTTCTTCCGTCAGCACTGGGCTCTCCGAAAGCTGTAAATCAAAGCCCTGCTCCCATCTCAACTATGGTGATGACAAACAACATACAGCACAGGGCATCAATCTATACATTAGAACTTTACTAAAGGCACCAAGGGTACAAATATCAGATTGAAACTAATTTCAAGTTGTATACAGAATAATTAGGGTGTAAATAATAAAAGGAGAAATGATTGCTATTCTACAATAAACTTGCACCAAGACATAAATGTCACACATTTGAAGTGGAGGGGATTTACTCAGTCGTGCCATTCGTTTGAGGACTTTTCATGCAATTGGCTTTTAGGCATTAGTGGTCGCTTAACATGGGCTACAATCCAGCAACTAAATGGAATTTCTAAGGATAGTCAGAATACTCACATGGATTAGAGAGTGAAGACAAGTTCCAGTCATTACCCACATATTACCCAGAACATGGAATCTTCATTATCAATACAGATTGCAGAATTTAAACAGTAGAGATCCCATCACCATACCATGTCATGCTTGCTGAAATTCCGAAAAGTGATCGACAGACACATCCATTTCAAGGCAGTGATTCCCAGAAAATGACATACTTTCATCCATGCATATTATGAACACTCAAAACTAAGGGGGAGCTTGACAAGATTTTGCTAATTTCATTGCGTTTGTGATAGATATCATGCAGGGAAATGTTCAAGTCTGTGTCCACGCTATCGGCTAGCTCATTAACCCACACACATGCTTTTAAAACAAACAGAACAGCATCAGTGAGCTACTGTACATAGAGACAACATATTTCCCTCTTAACAGAACCAGTTCAAAGACATTTTTACTACTTCTACAGCAATGACAAAAGTTCAAATTAGTTTTAAAGTTTACATTTTATTCATATCTTTAGTGCAAAGCTCTACATTAGAAAATAAAGTGACTAGGAGTTTCTGAGTTATAATTGCTCTAGTGGTAAACCCTATGGCAAATGCCTGTCATCTGTTTAATTTCAAGTTCCTGGTGAGCAGTTTACCAGCCAGAGTTTAAGCCTAGTTTTGAGCTAAACTGAACAGGTGAACAACAACCTTTATGTATAGGTTTAAAGAAAGAAGCTGAAAATTGCTCCTTACATTTGACCTGCTTTACCTCTTTAATCAACCCTTCTCATCTGTGTGCTGAATAGAAATGAGAGTTTAGGCTCCATATTTCTCCTCATGAACTTTGACCTCAGAGACCTGTCAGCTCATCTTCAGTCTTCCTGCTCCTGTGTCTGAGGTGCAAGCTTGAGTACTGCTGTTCAGGCCAAAACTAGGCTACCTGGAAAACAGCCTGCTTGCATTACAGCCATTAGTGGCATCATGAACATGTTGTAAATCCCATTATAGGTTACTGCTTAAAGACTGTTTGGCTATTAGCAGTAAGGAGGCTAACAGAGTGAAAGTGAAATAAGATTGTGTGTTCTAGCACATTTGAGCTGAACACCCATGACTTTGGTGTGCAATGGCAAAATTGTTAGAAACTCCACCAGTGTTTCTTTTGTTATAAGTTAAATATTGATTGAAATACATATGCTAGATTCAAGATTACATTTAGCACTCGTGATGAAGGTCAACATAGTACCCATTAGAGAATACAGAAAATCACAAACACAATCATCTATCTGATTATCAGCGACAATGGTCCCCAGTCTAACCCATAAAGGGCGAGTGGTTTGGGTCCATATGAAAGAACAGCAACAGATCAAATTTTGATCAATACTGCCTGGCTCAACTGATCACACAGTACTTGATCAGGTTTCAATCAAGACTAGTGTGTAACTAACCAATGGATAAATAGTTTTACAACTGTTTCATGTGCCAGGACTTTATCATGCAAGTGCTAGCATAAGTACCATTTAGCATAAGTACCATATAGCATAAGTACTATATAGCATAAGTACCATATAGCATAAGTACCATATAGCATAAGTACTAGTCTAGCTGCTATAATCTAACCCAACTGAAACAATCTGTTGATAAACTAAAGGTGAGTTGTATTTACTTTTGCAGTATATCTTTGCAGTGTCTTTTAACCAAACCATGGAAGCAACATTCTTCTTATGCCTGGTAAAAGGACCTTTACCCATCAGCATCCTTTTACCAAAGACAACTAAGTTAAAACTGTGGATCACAAAGACATCATGAGCAGAAAATCAATGTGGCAATTAAAAAATTCCAAGCTGTAGCAGTGGAGTTAGTCGATCAAATAGGCAACAGACCATCATCATGATTCACTAAAGGATTCAGCATGTGCAAAAAGAGTTCACTGATACAAGGTGCTTGCAAAAGCTTGTGAATAGGACAAGTCTGTACATGGTTCCAATCACGGATCGTGGTACTGAAATTGCACATAAAGACGACTGTAACGTGCCAAATGACTTGGTGCATCCAGACCATAAAAAGCAGCATGACTGTAAGTGGACAGAGAGATGATCAGGTGTATTGGGAAGAGGAGGCACTTCGCTGATTTGGTCAGCTATGGGGAAATTATGCATGAGAATGATTTTACATACAAAAACTATCTTTGTTCCCAGTTGATCACCAACAATTACTAAATAACAACATTCACTCTACTTCATGAAGCAGAAGGATAGAATTTCTCTGACTATATTAAATTTGTACAAAATATATGCTTACAAATGTTCTGTCAAAATATATTAAGATGATTTTATAAATAACTGTCGATGAGCATTAGTGAAAATGTGCATTAAAAAAAAATCTATTTTTAAACTATTGTGGGAGAGAGAGAGAGTTACCATAGCAGATTATGTCTTATTAACATTTGCATACATTCACAAGTCAGCGGTCCAGAGGTTGAGTGCAGGCCTGAAACCTCTTATTGCTTATCTCTGTGTCTCCACCCACAGCAACACAACAGACAAGCAGCCTTTCCAGCCAATCCTCGCACCCGTAGCACGGCCCAGTCCCACCCACAACGTGTTAAAAGCAGAGAGGCACCACTGCCATTTGTTAAGCTCGTGTGCAGGCGCGTGTTAGCGTGTTAGCGCTCTGACTCTCAGGCCCTACGTGGGAGGGGCACAGCAAGGGCTCCTGTGTCTGTGGGGGAGGGGGTAACGTACTGGTCCCAGGTCATTGGAGGCGGCCCGGGCGGAGACCCGCGGGACCGACGACTGACGCTCGGCCTGACTCAGGTTGCGCTTGCGTTCGCGCACCAGCGCCCTCTGGTGCCTCTTCATCCTCTCCAGCTGCTCCTCCACACTCATCCTCCCTCGCTGGGGGGCCTGTCCTGTCTCCCCGGAGTACAGCTGCTCCAAGGCACTCTTTGGTCTATCCTGGGATGGGGGGGGGGCAGAGGAAACAACAGTCTGAGCGCATCCTTTACTTCTACGCGGCAGATATGAGCAGCGTGTCTGCTCAGCTAGAGGCACGCGTGGGCACTTGTATCCATCCTCCCGGCAGAGTCTGTTCGCTCACCATCGTTGCTGAGTCTTCTCTCAGAGGGCTGTAGGAGGACACACCGGTCTGGGTCAGTCTGGGCCCCGATGCACCTGCAGCGCAGAAAGAGACTCTTCACAGTCGAGGTTATCATGACATGACTCTTCCTGCGGAGAACTTCCATTCTCAGCCAAGAGTCCCTTATACAGACAGCAGCAGACGTGATGCCGTCCCAAGCCTCTTTAAAAGCTGAGAGCAGAGGCGGAAGAGGCAGTGTTACACATTAGTGCATTTGTGGCATTTTAGGAAAGTAGGAGTGGAATGCAAATGCGAAGCGCAAAGTTTATTTGCAGAACACAGATCACAAAAAGGGAAAAAAAGGCACCGTCAACAGGAGTGGACAATTTGGCTTGCACAGCTGTGATTGACATTCATGCTGTGTTTGCTGTGTAAATGTTGGCTGGATACTGGCCAGGGAGGCGAGAGCCTTTTTCATATTACAGCACTGTGGTGCATTTTTGCAAAACAACCAAATGGTATTGCTTCCACCAGAGCTCTCATTATCTTTTTAGACAAGTGCCTTTGAGATCCATGAAAAACCACAATGTCTATGGAGAGTTATAGAAATATCCTGTCTCAAATGTTTAACATTAGAGGACACTATTGACAAACCAGGACACTGGACACAACACAGACTGGAAATGTACCTGTGTTTGGGAGTGTTGGGTAGTCTTCCTCCAAGTACTCCAACATGGATCTGAGCCCTGGCAGCTCTGGTTCACTTAAGTAAGAGCGTAACTCTACCTGCATGCGTGCACGCGCACACACACACACACACACACACACACACACAAAACAGTAATATTATTTCCCGAATTACAACCTTTATTGTGTCCATTTGAGCTATAAAGTTTAATTGGATGTGGATTCGTGGTAGTATAATACTTAAATTAATTGTACTGTTTTGTGGGTGGAAGGCTCAGGTCTACTGACCCTGCAATCTCCATTAACGTAGCCACTCTCTCTGTCACGCTTCCTCTCATCTGACTGCCGCTTGAGACCGCGCACGGACATGTGCCTGATGACGGACGTCTCTTTAGGAAGGGGAGGGACTGCAGGGGGCGTGTCCTCATCGTAGAGAATGGGCAGAGGTGGTCTTGGAGGGGCTGAGTCTTCTTCTTCCTATGAATTGCAAATACATATTAATAAAGTTCAACAAATAATACAAATGCTGAAGAATGAATGTTATTTTTAATTGCTTGGACTTGTGAAGTCTGAGCTTCACTAGATGGTCTGCTGATATAACTGCATTGTGATAGCCTCTCCAGTACATACCCAATTTGGCACATGCTGGGACTGCTGGGTAGTGTAGTTTTCAAAGGTCAGTGGCACAGGGCTTGAAGGGAGACTATACTGGGGGCTCTGTATGTCTGCTGTTGCTGAGGTCACACACCTTGAAGGCACTGACAACTCTTTAACTGAAGGCACAAGTTTCCTCTCTATAAAACACACACACACATTCAAACATTTACTAGATCAATAATTCTATTAATAGGATCAATAGATTGAAAGCAGCAGTAGACCAGCCCCCTGACCTGGGTTCTGCACCGAGTCAACTGTGATTTTAAAGGCGTCTTTGGTGGAGCTAAGGCCAGCCATCACATCTTCAATCCTCCAGAGCTCCCTCTTCAACTGAGTTTTCTCCTGAACACACACACACACACACAATCAGGATTTCCTGTTTCCCGTATCAGGAGTGGTCACAATGCAATTGCCGGCATGCTTTAGTGAGAGTTAGTGAGTGAATGAGTGAGTGAGTGAGTGAGTGAGTGAGTGAGAGAGAGAGAGAGAGACAGACAGACAGACAGACAGACCTGTAGCATTGTGCAGAGATTCATCTGGCTTTGCAGCGCCTCCCTCAGCTGCTCCACAGATTGCTCCAGCCTGCCATACTCCTCCCACGCTCTCTGCATCTCCTGCACAACACAAACATTCACAAGTACATCCCCTGGCACAGCAGGCACAGTACCCATGAGTACAGAGTACAGATGAGAGCGCATCACACAAAAGGCAGCGGTGCACAAAATAAAGGTCCTCTAAGTTAAGTTGCCAATATCACCAATTGTGATTCACACCCCAATCGGAATTTGTCCTCTGCATTTACCCATCTGTGCAGTGAGAACACACACACACACACTCTGTGGTACACATGTGCCCAGAGTTGTGGGAGCACTTGGGGGTTAAGTGCCTTGCTCAAGGGCACTTGAATCATGTCCTAGGGAATCGAACCCATGACTCTCTGGTCACAACAGTGGTTCCCTAACCACCAGACCATAACTGCCCTAGTCATGAAAGTAGTAGTCATTTCCTCTAGCAGTACTGTGATCCAGTAAATTGTGAACCTAAATTACCCAACAACGCGAGCCCAGAGCAACGTTCCCAGACTCACCGTGGCCACTCGGGAGATGTCGGCGCGGATGTGCACCAGGTCCTCCTGGAGGAGCCGCTGCTGGTAGGCGATCTTCTCGGCGTGGGTCGGCTGCTCCTGGTACTGCTCCATCTGCTGGTGAGACACGTCCAATACCGACTCCAGCTTATCCTGTGGGCAAGAGAAGGAAGAGAGGAAAGGAAAGAGAAAGAATGAATGGACATGTTTTAACAAATAAACATTGTTTAACATTTTATTCTTTCACTCTATTACGTCTAGCTAACTTTCCTTCCTTCGAACATCTGTCTTCTAAATACCACTGTTGGTCTTTGTGTATTGAAGGTCTTTCTAAGATGGTATTGCAAGTACACCCTACCTTATCCTCCTTCAGGGTGCTCAGTTTTAGCCCAAGCTCCTGCAGTATTTTGTCCTGTTCACATAGACGGCTCAGTTTTACCTGCAGAGGGCGACAGAGACTGACGTTTGCAAACAGACTGCCTTCTCTCCCTAGGGTTACTGTTGTATTGGTCTTCCATGCATTTGCTTATTGTAGTATAATACAATATTGCTGCATATGAATACATTGAAATACATTATAGAGACCTTTCTAGAAGAATGTTATTCTTAATTGTTCATTAGAAACGTTTAGAATGTTTTCCTATTCTTTCATGAAAAGGAGGTATACAATTTAAGTATGAGGAGAGTATAAAAGGTGTACAATTTCAATATTTGCATTTTTCAGTACTGTAATATTTCAAATACAAAATGACTAATTTCAATAAAGGCTGCAGCAGTGTAAAAGCTGTATAACAATCTGGAGAAATAATTTGAATGTAAGAAAATTCAGATTATTAATATTATTAAACTGTTTAAGTGTTTTAAGAATAGAAACGTTGGTGATAAATTGGATTTTTTTTCTGTATCCTCACATTCTGAGAATCATTTCTGCTGAATAATTTAAGCACTTAATCTCTATGCATTAACATTCTTCATTTCAGTTAGATTATTCCCATCTGATAAAAATATGCCAGCTTCATAAACCATTAAACAACTACTTGCATGAAGAAAAAAATATGCTCTTTTAAAGTTAACAGCAGAGAAAAAGCACCTCTCTAACAAACTGAACAAAATGTTTCAAATTCTACACAAACAAATTAAGCTTACTAGATTGTAAGTGAAAAGCGATTCTTAAGTCTTCTGAAAGTCTATGAGCTAAAGAGCACTGTTTATACTCCATACTCACATCTACGTCACTCTCAGCCACCTTCACTGGTTGGGCTGCCCGGCCCTTCAGAGATTCACTCCCAGTCATCTAGTAGGAGAGCCCAAACAAAACTGAATTGGCTCTTGGGTCCCCAAAGTTTCAATAAAGTTGCATAAAAGTACAACACAGATATTCGTATTACTGAACATGAAGAAAGAGGTTTGTTTTGAAGTAAATGTTTTTTTTTTTTTAAATGAACATGGGTATGAGCTGCATTTATTTTTGAAACCCAGGTATCAAAATGCACGTGTTGAAAGAAGCCTACCTTCCAAATACCGCATGGTCATTCTTATGAGGCAGCCCGAGCCAAAGTAAACAATGGATGAACACTGCATGACATGCTGCTTTTCAAGTGTTTTACTGTTGGTCTGTTACGTGGGTTTAAAAAACAAAACAAAACAAAAAAACAAACAGCAAGAAAAAGAAAAGAAATGAGGACTGAAGCCGACAGAGCCAGACAGAGTGGGCGGGACACTGGCAGCTACACTTTATGCTTTATACATGCACACGGCCTCCTCTTCCCCCATCCAGGCGCCAATCAATCACTCAACCAATCACAAGTCGCGCATGTCTGTGGGTGTGGTGGTGGGTGGGGTCAGCGGTGCAGCTGTATCGGGAGGCTGGAGCCAACACAAAGCGCTGGGCACACCTCACATTGTTAAGCAATGAGGGGATGGAGACGCCTCGCGGAGGCGGGCGGTGCTTACGTTCCAGAGTGGTGCCAAAGCGCCCGCACTGCAGGTCTGTAACACACCGTGCACCATAAGGATCAGCGGCTCTACGCTTTTCATCTGCGTTAAACGAAGAGAAACATCAACACCGCTCCAGAGGCGCCGGCGCCGTGTCAGTCCAGCGCCGCCCCCTTCCCGGACCCGGATCGGAACGAACGCGAAACGAAAAAAGGAAGTGCATAATCGTTCGGTTTGGCGACCGTGCACGGTCGTGAGTGAGCGTGCTCACGAGAGCGGAGGAGACGTGCCCCACCTTCAGGTCCAGATAGTCCAGGTCCTTCTTCAGCTGGAAATAGCTGTCATCAGCCTTCGGGAGGAAACACACAAAAGGACACACGATGTAACGGCCATCTAACTCGTCATTGTCTGAAAATGTAATTGTACAGCAACATCAACCTATACCTCCAGTCCAAATGAATGCATCACTATAAATTCAGTCTTCCACAGCCCTCTGAGAAGCTCTGTTAATGTCAGTATCGAGGGTTGTCGTGAGATACACATTAACACATTAACTTCTCCGATCTCTCTATCCTGGATGGCCCTGGAGGGCCCCTGGGTTAATGCAGCTACACCATTTCCAGTTCTCCTTCTCAAGGGCTTCGCCGATACCCGTAAGTAAATAATAAGGAAAGAGAGTAAGTTCTGCAGTGCTGAAGACCAGCACCCATGCTCTAATGAGCAGAGAGGGAAGGGGTTCGCTCGCACCGAGTCATGTAGCGCGACTGTTTTTACGCTCCGCATGACTTCGGCACAGAAGCAAGGCCAGGCGGCTTCATGGGGAGACAGACAGTTGCAGGATGAGTAGCAAGCCATTCTGCCATCGAAGACTCATCAACCCAATGACAGATGCATCGTGGCGGCATGATCAGTTATGCGCACTGCAATAATATACACATCGCACGCTACATATACGCAGAGCTGAGTTAAGACCAGATGATGAGGATGATTTAATTAGGCTTCATACACTTTCCCATAAGCTACAGGTTAACATTTGACATAACATAACAGCATCGGTTTACATTTCAAAATGGTGATTTCAAACCTAAACCTCTTTGATGCAGACACAAATAACACCGGACAGCCATGAAGCTCTGGAATGAGAAACCGGCCTTCGCCTAACGCAGTAAGCCAACAACAAGCCGGGTGCGGAAGCTGACGGCAGCGGCCCGCGGCTGCGCGGTAGCGGCACCGGAGCCGGCCGCTCGCGTGCCATGCCATGCCAAACCTACGGCGCTACGCGACACAGCTACGGCGGCAGCCACACGGAGTGCGGGGCGGTGGGGGTGGGCGTGGCCTGCAGCAGCTGATCCGAGGCCTGACCTGCACACGGGACAGCTGGCGTAGATGGGCCAGGGTCTGGCTGCGCACCCCCGCCATCACGGCCTGATGCCTTCGGAGCTGGATGAGCAGGAGGGTTAGCTCCTCCGGCTAATGGCGCCGGCCCAGGGGGGGGGCAGAGAAACAGGTGTTACCATTACCGCTTGCCCACCCACTGCTCTGACAGATTGGGGTCAGTGGAGAATTGGCTCCCGCTAAGAGATTGCCTCGTCGTCTTGACCGCGCAGGTTAACCTGCTATTCTGTTTGTCAAGGATCATCCATTTCATAATGGTAAAACTGTTGAAGTCAACAGGAAAGAGATCCATCACTTCCGGGAATGTGAAATGTGTTCTGTGGGCCTTACCGTTTTGCCATGGAGGCTAGGGGTGCTGACCGTGTGAGTGATGTAGCCCGAGGGGGGGACGGAGCGTCTTTCTATTGTGGCAGACTTGAAGACCACAAACAGAAACATACACACGTAGTAAATGCAAGAAGATAAACAAACCCAAAGCAAATTTAGCTGCATTAACATCATGCTACAGTAGGTGCCAAAGTTGTTGGGCTTTTAAGGTTTCCCCTAATAAAATGTACATCGGTCCATCTAAAAGACCTTTGATCTCTGCCTGGGTCTGCTCGTGGTTTCCGTGCACAGAACGGAAATACCACCGCATTTAGAACTCCACCCCTGGAGTCTCTGCTTGAGTCTGTAAGTTGGCTGTCTGCGCAGGTCAGCTCCGTACCTTTTGGCAGCGTATTTGGCGAGGAGATATAGCCAGAGGCACTTCCACCGCGGGCCTGTCCTCCAGGGGCCTGACAGTCACACGCTCGGCTGGCGTGTGGGGTCTGCGTGGGGACAGCAGCTTGGGCCCCGGAGGGCCGGGCGGGGGGAGGTCGGCGGGGTCAGGGGGCACGGAGACCGATCGCACCACGTCTGGGTTGGTCCTGACCGAAGACACTGCGGTGGTGTAGTCTGGGGCTGGGACGTAAATGGGGGCGGTCGGGCTGGCATGGCGGTACTGCTGCCTTTGCTGCCACTCGTACAGCTGCCAGACGGTGGCGTCTCGGGAGGTCGGCTGGGGGGACGGGCCCTGGGCCAGCCGCAAGTGGCTCAGACGGTCCTGGGCGTATTTGTAGTCACTGGATAGCTGGCGGTTGGTGATTGGCAGGCTTGGGAGAGCTTTGGGCTGGGCTTGGAGTGCTGCTTCAGCCTTGGAATGCGCTGGAGATGTTCGGCGTGAGAGGGTTCCTTCGTCGGGGAGCGCGCTAGCGATGAAGCAGGTGCCGATTACTTCTATGTTAGTGTCACTTTGAGTAAGCAAAATCTGACCTGAGATTTTCATGCCATTTTTTTTTTTTTACAGTGAGCTAAATTGTGGCTAAAGAAACAGACATGCATTGTGCGGCCTTTATTGGAGGTTTGGGTGTGCACATACGCACGTGTGTGTTTGCACTCACCCTCGGTGGTCTCTCTGCACTTTGACCCAGTTCTCCACCTGTTCCAGTGCGCTCTTGCGCTGAGTTTTCGTGGGCGAGCTGGTTTGGGGGGTAGGGCCCCTCTGGTAGCTGCCCACCCCGTTCTGCTCCAGAACCACCCCATTGCGAAAAGACGCAGGCAGAGTTGCCGCAGCCCTGGAAGGTGTTCGAGTGAGGGCCTGGATGGGTGGTGGCGCTCCTGATGCCGACACCTCCACCTCCAGCGCCCTGAGTGCAGGCGACTTCCCTCTGGCGTGCTCCATTTCCTGCAGGGGAGCCCTGCTCTCATCCTCCCTCTGCTGCGGCGGATGTCCCTCATCAGTCTGAGGACCTTCTGCTAGAGGATGCACGCGGCTGCCGATGTGGTTGGTCTCGGGAGCAGCGTGCTGTTCGCTCTTCTCACACGCATCCAGGCAGCGCGCGCGATCCGACTCGTCCGACACTCTGTGTAGGAGCGTTACGAGATGTTTAGTTTGCTGCTCTGCTAATCTGCGTGATGATATCTTTAACAGCATCCCACTTGGGGAACTTTCATCCAGGCTGCTGTCTTTGGAACAACACAACGTGGACGTCAAGCTACACCAAGCACACCAACTTGAAATGGGTATAAGGATTATACTTTGTCTGAGGTCTTCAAATTGAAAGGCTTTATTACCCATTCAATCTTCTAAGGCAAGTTCACCCATTCTCATTCTTTTTTTTTTTTTTTTGCAAAATGTCAAACTGTTTCCATTACACTTGTGACAAAGGGATATGGAAGCAACAACAGAAATCTTTGGCCTTTTCAGAACAGAATTCACATAACTTGTGAAACTGTATAAACTGTATAAACTGTATTCATTTCAGTAATAAAAAAAAAAACAAGGACAATCACATTTATTGCAAAAAGGGAGCCATGACTCCTGTTTGCAATAGACCGACATTTTACTCAAATTCAGGTCCTGGTAACTATTACTAGTTCAGAAGTGTCCAGATTAAAGACTCCCAGGTCAGTCACATCAGAGGAAAAAACAGATCCACGTTTGAGTATGTGGAAGAAGAGAACGACATGGGACTAGCTGAGCTTGAGCCCAGTCTCAGACTCCTAGACCAGGGAACTGCTCTAACTAAAACCAACCGCCTGAGGTGGACACACACACTCAGGCATCAGACTAAAACTGCAGGAGAGAGACACCCGCAAGATTTGCATTTTGACGCATGAATAATGAATATGTGTGCCTGAAGGCTGCAGCATCCATAGCACGCAGTGATGGGGTATATAGATAAGGTATATACATGGGATATATACATGGGGCATATACATGGGGTATATAGATGGGGTATATACATGGGATATATAGATGGGATATCGAGGCTCGTCACTGTGAGTACTACTGTTGGACAGAACCAGCACCCTTCTGTTCAACATCTCATAGCAGAGAGGAGAAGGCAAATAAAGACAGGAAGAGGAATAAAACTCACACACACAAACAAACACACACATACCTGCTATATTATCCTGCAGTTGTTCAGCATTTAGCTGATGTTTTAATCCTGAGCAACGTACATGTTCAGAATGTAAGACAGTACAGGAACTGTGGAACTGATGACCTTGATGTTAAAACCATGCTCTGTTCATGATTAATGAAAATAAGGCCTCTGTAGGGAAGTGTAACTCTGTGTGTGCGCGCGCTGTCGGATTCGCATAAAATGAATCCTAACATCTAGAAAAATACTGTTCAAAATCAGCTACTATAGGCAGATGGCATATCAAGTGAAGACACTGTTATTTGTATCCTTAAGGTATGACTTACTGAATTGAATTGCATAACGACTCAGAACAAGTATTTGGATTATGTTATGAGCATTGTATCATATGTTAATCCAAATAAAGTATTTAATTGTGTGCGCGCGTGTGTGTGTGTGTACTAACCTTTTCATTGTGAAGTTTTGCATGAGTGCGGCCTGGTTCATGGCCCTCACCCAGCTGTTCATGTCCTCCTGTGTGTCTGCACTGAAGAAGTATGTCCTCATGCCACTATGCTCCGCCTGCGAGCCAATCACAGAGCTCTGTTTGTAAATGTAGGAGCGCATCCCTGTGTGACTGGCCTGTAAACAGAGAGCACAACCACCAATCAGCACAGACAACCAGCATAATTACTGTCTTGGGGCAATGGAATGACAAGTGCCAGCCAATAGGGCACCAGTGGAATGGACAAGGGCGAGGCTAGAAATCAGTGCTGGCCAACAGGCTGACAAAGATGATAGAGCTAGCAGATCAAATAGTACAAATGGCTGAGGAAGGAGACGTCATGACTAACCTAAATGATGATTGGTCAGGCTGAACTAAGTCATGGTGAGCACAGATACCAAATGAACATGCGAAAGAAAATGGAAGAATACACCATACTGCTCAAAAACATTGCAACTGTGGCACACCTCTAAAAAAGTAAGAAAGCAGGAAAGAACAACCAGGCCAACGTATGCAAAGTCGAGTAGAGCTCATTTACATTGGCCCTACAGAGGGTCCAGCCAACATGCATCAATAACCAAAATGCAGCCTCCATTTAATATGAATATTTAAATGCTGATTTTCATGTTGTTGATTATTTTCAATATGTAAAACACAGATGTGCGTCCCTTGCCAGATACTGAAAAAATTGATAATACTTACATCTCTAATTTCTTCATTGTTAACACTGACATCTAACAGACTACCTATATCTCTCTACATTTCCTTAAACTATTAAAAACAACATACAGACACAAGTAGCTTTATAATAAACACCTCTTCTGTAGATGCACCAAGTTGGAGACGATACCCCATTTACAGTCAAGAAAAATTTCTTAGCTATCCTTTAGCCTTTTATCAATGGCCATTTTATGGACGCAGAATCATCTGTTGGCTGGGTGGTGACACTGACTTGTAAAAATAAACAAACAAATAAACTCTCACAAACTAATACTAACTCAGCAGCCACAAGAACACCACAATATGTGAGACTCACGTCTGTGCCCAGAATGGTCTGATAATATCTGATCACTGGTCCGATCAACGTTTTATTACGGTTAGAAGCCGACCGGTGATGAGTGGGACAGGGTGCAGCTACAGGTGCAGGTGCATGGCAAGCGTTTCTAATAAAGTACATGTGTACACGACTGAGTGGGGAAAAGACAGAGACAGAGAGACACAACTCAAAAGGTCTAACAATAACTTTCTCTTTTTCTCCTTTTAGTTTCCTTTAGTTGCCATCAGATTAGTCCATAGGGGTTAGTTTTATAGTCTATAGTCCTCCACAAGTTTGGGATTTGCTGTATAGTGTTGTACAATATAGGAAACCTGCCTCAAAGACAAATGAAGAAGGAAAAACCCTGTCATAGACCAACACAAATGTAGTGGGCAAAATGGCAAGTTATGGCAAGACTGCTGCAGTGTGTTTGAGGCACCCTGAAAATCAGTCACACCAGAGAGGAACCACAGTAGCCACAGCTCAGCGGTACCTAGAGTCATTGCCGCGGTGCCCACGTCTCCGCCGATCTCCGGGCTGTCACTCTCTCGTCACAGGCGGGCAGCCCACCAATCAGGACAAAAGGAAGACACAGTTCAGCAATTGGTCACCGATTCCGATCTGGTCACCACCTCCCCCTGTTTAAGCTCCACCCACTGGCTGTGAGTAAGCGCCCTGGGGCCGGAGTGCTAGCGCCACGGTGATGAGAGGGTGACAAACACCACCAGCAAGAGCCACAGCACACGAGCAAGCGGAACGAAACAAAGACGAATGCCAACACAACACAAAGTGCCACCATCCTTACACAGAGGGCAGGAAAAGCCAGGGAAGGGCAACATCTAGAACAGTTTGGTGCTGATATGGATTGATGGCATTCTGTACTGGCATTAACCTTGACAAAATGAACCTCGTGTAAACAACATAATTTTATGATTCGCAAACCCGCAATCAGTTTGATCAGTTTATCAATGTTTTTCCATGTAACACATTCGGTTCAGGTTTTACAGATTTTACAGACTCACAGAAGTTGCCTTGTAAATGGACTGCGTGCTATTAGATAACGTTCAGGCTATTTTTAGTTTCAGCCCAGTGCCCTCAGCTCTCTAGAGCAATCCCTGAGCCTTCCAGCTCACTCTTCCCAAACCATTACAGTAGTGAGAGACTGCTGTTAAAATCCTGTTTGGCAATAACTTTTAAGGAAACATTGTTAATGTGTGAATGTAATCTATAAATAGACATTTTATTAGAATTAGATAAGAAAACTGCAAAATTATGGCCTGTACAACTAAAATCTGAGGTTGATTTACAAAACTGATTATGCATTTCCAAATAATAAAATGCAGTTTGTTTAATTTCTGCATGGTTTCT
This sequence comes from Brachyhypopomus occidentalis, assembly GCA_020368025.1. NCBI lineage: Eukaryota > Metazoa > Chordata > Actinopteri > Gymnotiformes > Hypopomidae > Brachyhypopomus > Brachyhypopomus occidentalis. Next base: position 4,243,880 of record JAGXOD010001351.1, on the reverse strand, counting down.
TTTGACAAGAAACTAACCCCATATGCCCACCCCACATTATTTCGAACAGCTTTGTGAGACCGTGCAGAATGGACCACAGTCAGCCATCTCTTTGATAAGGGGTTAGGAGAGATTAAAGTCCCACATCTGACCATCCGATCCAGTCCACCACTAAATATCCAATGGGATTTGCCTACACACATTCCCCCTACACACTAAGCCTATGGCAAACGCCTCATTGCCCAGTGAAAGTGTTTGTGGAAACAGAGGCTCTTGCTGTTCACTACAGCATCTGACAGAACTGCTGGCGACGTTGTGGGTTAACATAAGCATACAGTGCGGCAAGGCAAAAAGACGTGGGACAAAACTGAGGCACAAAATAAACAAACCTGAATTAGCTGACCTGTTACTGACTTTGAGACAGGACGCATTAAGGACAGACTCAAAAGTGAAAGAGTCTTTTTTGAAGCGAGAATGTCCTTTCTAACGGTCTCTCTGTGTCTTCGCGATGACTGAGGAGTGAGAGAAGCAAACACGGACAGAGAGAACGGAACAGGCTGTCCACTGCAGGGTCTTCCTCACTTCCTATAGGCTCTGCGCAACACTGCACTGTCCTGCTAGGAAAAGCACCCCAAACTGCAGTGGAGTGGATAACATACATGTGATAGGAACCACACAACACGGCCGTGCTAAAGCTAACACTTACAGTCTGCTGACAGAACCGCCCCACGTGTCCATAAAAATGAGAAAAAACAACTAAATACACTAAATACACGCTCAGCTCGATGCAGGAACGTTCCCGCAATACGGCGCGCAGGCAAACACAGTAGCGCCAACAAAGCCGCACCAAAGCACAAAAGGCGAAGCTGATGGGAGACGAGACGCATATGACATCCAATGAGAAGCCCGGCCACGTGTGCAGTGAAGGATGCGGCGTCAAGCAGTGAGAGTGCAAAGGCTCATACTGGCAGCCTGATTTACCCTGTTAAGAGTCCCGAAGGCATTACCAGAGCAGGACCCCCCTCTTAGGACTCAGTAACACAGAATGGCAGGAAGCAATACAGAATGTAAAGGCATGCCTATTAACACCATTACACCGGGGGTACTCTCCCACTATTGGCCATCACTGACGTGCAGGCTAACACCTTACCTTGAAGGCATATTTGCGGCTGACGTGGTCCTCGGGCCCCACAGGAGAGATGGTGTAGCTGGGCAGAGGTATGCTCCCCAGGACGTTCTCCTCTCGGCTGTCTGTGGAGAAGAGGAAGCTGGGAGTTCAGCTGCTGCCACTCCGCCGTCAAAATCCAGCAGGCCCCCTCCACAAGACCTCCCTCTCCCTCCCTTCCTCCCTCCATCCCTCCCTCCCTCAATCTCTCCCTGTCTCAGTGTCTCTCTGTGTCTTTATCCTCTGCAGCCCCTAACCACTTCTTGTGTGTGTGTGTGTGTGTGTGTGTGAGAGAGAGAGAGATGGAGAGTGAAAGGGTGGTTGTGCGTCTGTGGACAGGAACCAGTAGGGGTGGTGGTGGCAGTGGAGTGATAAGGACGGCTGGTTGAGGATGTGTAGGGTTAAAAAAAGGCTTCAAGGCTTCAAGGCCTTCACGGTCATTTAGAGGAGATTTTCCCTCACATGGACTGGGTACTTTTATCTATGTGAGAAGGAGCTGCATGGTCCTGGCAGAGAAGACTGTCTGGCACATGACGATAGATTCTGCACTGTAGTGATGAACATATGTACACTCGCATGCTCACACTCATATACGCACAAATACATACATACAAGCGCATACACACGTTCAGTGATAACTGAGGAAACTATTTTTTTTATCAGGTGAGGCTTAAATGCGACAAATGTTCTAATCTGAACTGTAACGCATACCTGAAAGAGAAACTGGGAAGTCATACAGGAAACGCTGTATAAATATATCATCCTGGCTGACAAAAGCCTCCCAAAGCAGATAAGACCATGTAAGCAGCAGGCAACGCAGCATATCACATAAAGCAGCAGATCAGAAACACTGGAGAGCTACAAAGGCCTTACCAGGTAGAGCTTTGCGCTAACAATGGAGATAATTGGCCAGCAAAATTGAGAATAAAGGCATCCTACCGAATGAGGCTGGGTTTAAAATGACTCACCTTTGTAGTAAAAAAGGCAGTAGTCAGCCAGCACGAACCATTTCCGCCTCCAGAGCCTCATGCCTGAGCTGTCCTGGGAGCCACATCACACACACAGACACAGACGCGCGCACACAGACACAACACAGGCGCTGTGTTCACATGCTGGGTGAAGCGCGAGAGGAGGACGGCGACGCGCGAGCGCTCTCGGAGGCGGTGCTAATCTCAGCCCGCTGGCAGTACAGACGCTACTTTTACTGTCAGTGTCGTTTGCACCCCCACTGGAGATGTGCATGATTGTCTACCTAATGTGTGTGGATTATCATGAACTCTGGACACGATGCCTGAGTTTCTGGAGCAGAAATACACGTGTATATGCATATATATACGACGAGGATATGATGCATTACTGACAAACTATTAAATTCATACAGAATATGGATACAATCTGCGGAAATAAAACGAAGAAATGACTATTCTGAAAACCTGGACGAAATGCAAAGATTGACACCAGAGTCCCTGCCATGTTTGCTTGTGAGACAACAGGACAATGACTTGAACACAGTAGATCCATCCTGGAGTGGCGTCTTTCAGTGTACGTACAGTACGGACGGGACGCGGCGGTACACCAAAACACCAAAACAACGCAACGACATTTTCTTAGACAACCACTAATCCCTCACGATATCAGACCTATTGATCCAAGCATCGTATCTCTAGTGATTTTATACTGTCTGTGTCCACTTCTCCTTAACATGGATCGGTATGACCAGTTGTTATGTGTAGTGGAAAGATGACACTCTTTGAAGGTAGCTATGTGAGCTATGTCAGCTGCTGTGGGAAAAAGGATAACCCGAACTGATTAACCCCCTATATTTGCAATGACTAACCCCATAGATTTTAAATGATTAACCTTCTAGATCTAAAATGACTAGCTCACTGCAATTTAAATTACTGCTCCTCTAAATTTGCAACTGTTCATCACAAAATTTCCATAAAAAAATCAATTCATTAAACTTTCATAAGTTTCCACTTTTCACCCACACATGCAAATCTGTAAATATTTATTAAAAGCTCTGTATTGGCCTTTCACCCTCGTTGCAGGTAGTGAATGTACAATGAACAATGATAACATGGGGAGATCCTCACCTGCTTGTAGAGCCATCCACGCACCACAACCTCCACGTTTGGATTCCTCTTTATGGCATTGTCCCGCTTTCCAAAGCTATGCACCCTCCCACTATATTTGGAACCCTGTCTCACACACACACACACACACACACACACACAGATGGTGAACAGAGCACTCATCAATCATCAGTGCTGGCCACCTGCCAGGCTAGTGTAGTTGATTACACATCTCCTCTGCTGGCACAGCCAGGCCACTGAGCTGCCCACTGCTCGCGTATGCCAGCCCGTTAACACCACTCTTACATGCCCGCGTGCCATCGCTGCCCTCATCCCTGAGCACGGGCAACGCTTCATTCATGCTAGTCAACACCCTAGTGGGAGACGCCTACCCACCTGAGCCCACCACAGCTCGGCGATGAAAGTTCAGAGGGCAGTCGGCTCTGAGAACGGCAGGCTTAGGCGTGAGCTGGATCGCGTTTCTCATCTTCGGCCGAGAACCCTCAACAGTTCGAGCTCTCATTAACTTTCCGTTTTTTATTTTTTAATATATAAGACAATCTATTAATAAATGTATGAATTCTCTTGAGTCTTAAAGGTAAACATACACAAGTTGTCACCCAGCCTTCTTTCCTTGGATGAGTAAAATGTGCCAGAGTGCACATCATGAGACGATAATGACTATGATAAAAAATAATCAAGAGAACCTCATATCACATCAATTACGCATGATCACTCTGTGAGAGAAATATTCACACGTTTTCAGCAACCGTGGAATAAATTGATTTTAGGACATAAAGAGGTGAATCACTGCAAGCAGTGCAGACATTGTAATTATAAATCCATTACATTAATAGAAATAGGTTTGCGGATCCTTTTCATGACTTCTATAAAAGAAAATCAGTCTCATTTCACCCACAGTATTGCAATATGCTAAGTGAGGACTGAGACTCTGCACAAGATACGTTTTACTAGGTTACCCAAAACAGACTAGCAATGAACTACATTTCTGAGTGCATGAGCAGTCATATCAAAACTCTTGACTTGGCTTCATTATCATACTCCAAAAATGAAACAAGAAGGAGAAAAATATAGCAATGGTTTATGCACCCAAAATCTGAACTTCACTGACTTGCCAAATATTTTTTGAGCTACATTTGACATAAATAAATGAGAACTGTGATAATAAGATTTATTATGAATGGGAAACTAAGTGTGGTTAATGGGTGTCATACATCCTCATCCTCAGGGAGCATTACAAATGTCAGACGTTTTAAAATTAAGATTCCACCGGCGGCTCGTGTCAAGCCGCACTGCTCCAGAGGTGCTGACGCACTCCATGAACATTCTGCTGCTCGATGTCAGGGGAGTAAACAAATGAATTAGCGGAGCTGCGACTAAGCATGCATGGAGAATGCTCTTCCAGAAGCTTCCGTCAATGCGAACTCTCTCGTTTCAATATGCTGAGCTGTGCACCCAGGAGGCCCCTTTCCCGCTCATCTAATCAGTAGAGACGTTACACATCAAATTATCTTTGCTTTTGTCATGTCTGGGTGACAGAAAGAACGCCTAGTTAGTTACTAACACGATGCTTCAACAAAATCTGCACGTCATGCCGTCTGCACTTGTTTATTTGCAATAATCCCCCTTCAGATGAGATGGAAAGAGAGGCTCTTATCTCTGTCAAAGCAGGAAAAAGTGCTTTCAAGCGAAGGATGGCCAAAAATTAGGCACACTTAAAAATCATCCCCAGCTAAGCACTCAAACATAAATGATCAGAATACTGCCAGAATAAATGACCAGAAAATTGCCAGGACGGTCCAGAGACTTTCAAGACTTCAGTGGCTTTTAAAAAGGAACATTGAATGGCTATAGCATCTCCTTCTGGCTAAAAACCTCAAAAGATTTTCTTTCATGCTTAGCAGTGATACCCATGACCTTGCTTCAGTTTCATGCCAACTAAACCCACTGATTATGTGTTCTCTCATATAGTGATGCACAGTACATGTTGTTGCCACTAAGATGCTATTTGGCAAGGTGGATATAAAGACAATAGATGGGAAGTTCTTAATTATAAGGGCCAGAGAATCAAGCATAGCTAGTCTAGTGTTTCTAAATGTAAGACAAGGCCAGACTTCCTTATTAGCTTCTGTTTCAGAACAAACAGTTAGGAAGTGCTTGCCAAATGTATTTCAAACGGTATTCTATTTAGTGTGGGTTGTTATCCAATCAAAGACATATAGACAGATAGATGGACAGGTAGATATTTCCTGTTGATGTTACTCAGAGAATGCAATCTGGCTGAGCAATCTAAATGTTTACCTTTGAAATCTCAGCCATGAAGATCACCACACACTGTGTAATGCATAAATGCCTACACACCTCCCCAGCGTGCTGCATTTATTCAAATTAAAGCTAATATTACCGTCAGTCTTCAATATGGGGAACTGAGGACCTTGGATAAGAAATACCACAGCACTTCTAAAGTTCCTTCTGACTTCATCAATCAAATCAACCACTTGTAATTAAGTGTGTGAGAGTGGCATGCTGAGCTTTCCACACACACGGATCTGCTCAGACACCCATAGTTGCTCACTCGTTTATCACCCTCCCACCTACAGACTGAGGAGAGGGTAATGTATGCTTATATGGCCCCTCTCCAGATCATTAAAAATGAACGCTCTGCAATAACAAGCAATGTCTCCCATTGTCCATGTTACAGAATCATTCTAGGTGGTCAGAGGAGCACGTGGGGAACTGGAAGTCTTCCGCTGATCGGCAAGCAATTTCTTGTCCTCAGGAAGAACAGCACAGAATTGTACCTGTAAAATTATTTAGGATCACTTGGAACATTTATGTCAGTCCCACGGGAACTGAAGTTGACTGGCACGCTACATTCGTTCATATCATGCATTTACAGTTAAATGAGCTAAATAAAGGCCTGGCTCTGCCAGAACTGACATGGGGCAGAGTTACGCATCCTGACCTTAGAGGCGGGTGTGACATCCACGGTGGAGCAGGAGACTGCAGTTGACGCTTCACTGACGGTGCTGGAAGGGCGGAGGGTCGTCTCCGGTTTAGGCATGCGTCCACTTGACCTGGGCGGAGAGATGGGTGAGCATGAAAAGGGGGGGATTAGAGGCCTCCTGCGCTTTAAAGGCCCACTCTTGTGTGTGTCCGACGGGTCTGTGCTGTGTTGCGAGATGGGAACGGGCAGGCCGCTGAGGTCATGTGACCAAAACCAAGCACACCTGTTTCATATCAGGATGTGCTGGAATGAATTACGGATGTTATTATGAAATTCATACCAACTTTGAGAAGGAGACGTGGGAAAGAAAGTACTGTACAGGTGTCACATCACCTCAGCGGATATGTTGAGTCACATTGTACAATGATCAGCGTGTATGGTATAGTGGGAATAGCAGATATATATATATATATATATATGGTGTAGTGAAAAGAGCAGACATACTGTATGTACACTAGTATAGGCAGGTATGTATGGTGTAATGGATAAAGTGGTGCATTTATGGTGTAGTGGAGGTAGCATATGCCTTTCAACATTCAACAACAATAAAACCATGAAAGGAACAAGAAAGAAAAACTGTGCTTCAGGTTGTCACTCCCATCCTAACCCTGAGGACACCGCTAGGGTAGGTTAGCACTTGGCTTAGCAAGCTTCAGCTGCAGAAGAGAGGAGACGCAAGGTGCCTCCTCACAGTGCCACATGACCCTGGAACTTCAGCACTGCTGAACCACAGAACAGCCATGAGAGAAAACAAACAAAAAATGCAATTCAGTGCTGAACATGCTCCTCCCATTATTCAGTATATCTGAATTCTTTCAGTTCTTGAGACTGCAATATAGGGAAACGTGTCTCACATCCCCACTGTAAAGAAATGGCTATGTGGTGATGTGGGATCATTTATCTTCTCTTGCCATCTTGTTTGGGCATATGGCATCACGGACTATAATATATACATGGATTATAATCTCTCAGGCAGGAGATTAGCCCTGCAAAACACACAAATCACTAAATGAAGGGTTGCCAATAATTAAAGACTTTTCTTCTTTGAATAACTGTTCTTCAGTGATCAAGCAATAGTTAACATCAAATAACACACTTGTAGCCTATGTGTTCACTCAACCCCCCCCAAACAAAACAAAAAAACAACAAAAACAGGCTGTTATGTGTTGAAGGTAACAAACTGTTGCTTTAAGATTTGTCTGGTACGACTTCTTCTGGCTTCTGGCTTTTCAGGCTTCTTTTTGGCTTTTTTTACTGCATACGTTAAGTCCTTCTGTTCTTTTGATCTGTCATTTGTCTCCAGAAAAACTCTTCAGAGGTTTCCAAGCTGACTGGCCTGTCACAGGGTCTGTCACAGGGTAGTGATGAGCTTTGGCCTCTTGTCATCCTAGGTAATCACTCATGACAACTCATCAACACAGACGTAGTGAAGGGCCCGTAACAGAGCACACAGAAGTATGTTTATTTTAACATTTATGGCTATGTGTTCATAGTTCAAGTCTTTACAGATATTAGTTACATCAAACTTAATTCAGGCTGTTCTTCAAATTTAATTCAGCCTTATAAAAATGTCTAAAGCGTATGGCAATTAAAGATAATTGTGTTTATTTTTTTTTCCCGATATTGAACACATTGAAAGCTTGAGTCTATCACCACTTCCCATACACAGAAAGGGTGTACTTCACATGAAAAAATGAAAATGTTAAAATGAAATGTATTGTTCTTATTTGTTCTTTGTTGTGAAAGGAAATGTCAGCTTTAGATACAGCTCACAGAAGAAAGGAACTGTCCAGAACAGCAGCTTTAGATTAAGAAAAAGCCAATTTTGCTCCTTGACATTGAAGGTCAACTTCTTTATAAATGGTTAGCTGCTATTAGATGCTGACCTTGGGCACATCAAAGCTCCCCCCCACTGCTGTAAGTGGTAGAGTCAATACTGATTGTTGGGCAAACAAAAGATCTTGTCTTTTAAAGTCAGTTTGACAGCCGATAACTAAAGCTAGATGCACTCAAGTCGGCGTTTTTAGTACACGCAGACTGGTAAACATGGCAAAATTACAGCCTGAAAACCCGATGTTCTCCTGTCACTGGTCTCCAGTGGACTCCACTGGGCTACTCTACATGCTCTGTCTTACTAAGAAGCACCACAGAGCTTCTCAACACAAGTCATGGCAATTCTCAGCTATAATGAGCTCTGGTGAACGTTGGGTTCAGGACAATACCCCAGTGTAACAAAAGACACCCAAATACTGTATTTGTGCACCACGTCTTATGGAAGACTGCAAATCCCACCTTATCACAGCTCTGGTTTTGCTGTTCTCTATAAAGAAGATGATGGATTTGTACTAGGTGCATTCCCCTATCCCAAATGGGCTGATTTCCATGGCCACGGTGCTGTTTGGTATCATTCATGTGTAAATTTTCTGCACACCATAGGTGGACTGTGGACTTGTGATCCACAAAAGCAAAGGGCTCATCTAAACCACAAACAGGGACATCGCGTCCTATTTTTCTAAAAAAAAAAAAAAAAGTGTGAATAAGATGCTGTACTGACGCTGCAATGGGGTGAAACACATTTTGCGACTAACAAATGTTCTGTTTGTTGTCTGATGCAAATTTTGGGGTAGAAACCTACATCACTTAAGCCAATAGCTTCATCTAGTGAAAATGAACAATGGCCTGGAGGGCCACTGCAGTAAAACGAATTCTCAGTATAAAACAACAGAGGACCGAGGTGTGACCAATATATCTATCTCCCTGTGATTTTGTCTGCTGAGCTGATCTCCAAGTGGCCGCCATTGTTGCCCTGCCTGCTCTGTGCTGAAATGGCAAGCTCCTTGCCCGTCACGCCATTAGCTGTGTCTAGCATAGCGGTAAGTGGCAACAAATTAGGCATTCTGCAGACAGAACAGTACAAAACAGTGGTGCAGCAGAGGGAGACTGTCAGGTTTTGAGCTATTTCACCTGACCGCTTCGGCACAAAGGGCCCCCAGTTCCGGCGTTTTCACAGCCGTGAGCTGAGTGACACGTCGAGCCCTTTTCATGGCTGCTACACCGGGAGCTCGGCTCGCACATTAGCTGTGGCCCTCGTATACCCGCATACACCCACGGAGCTCTTAATGAGGCACATCCATCAGTACTGTCGAGCTATCAGCCTGACACACACGTGCACATGCGCACACACACGCGTGCACGCGCACGTGCACATACACAAGAGCGCACACGAACGCACACACACGCACACACACACACAGAAAGAGAAAGAGAGAGAGAGACAGAAAGAGAGAGCAACCTCACCACAGTAATATTAGCTTTAATTTGAGCCACTTTTAGAAAGAGCATGTCTGGGTCAGCCCAGTGATTCCAGTACTAGGGCAAGAAAGTGATATGTTTATCTGGGAAGGTGTGAAATCAGAGAAGCAGATGGGAAATTTGTTTGTTTATCCTGTTTACATAGGTCTGTGATACCCATGACTGTAAACTTGTGCTTGTCTGAGCAGTGCATTAGTGTCAACTATGTATGAATGAATGAAGTTCAATTTATATAGCAACTCTCAGGAAACCCAAGGTCACTTTACAATTAAACACACACACACACACACATAACTTTATATCCTGTCACACTCTGGTGAGAAGTAGCAGCCAACTGTGCACAGCGTCCTCTCAGCCGAAAACCTCAGCCCCCAGGGACCAAACTGGGTGCAGGGAAGAGAGGACAATGCCCAGGACATTGCACCATCCAACACAGGCCATACGGTCACACCATCACTCACACACACACAAAGACAACTTTATTAGACATGCAGAGATGCACATTTATTCACACACACACCAGGACAATTTTTGGATAGCCAATTAGCCTAGCCTCCATGATTCTGGACTGTGGGAAGAAATCAAAGACCCCAGAGAACTAGAACTGTCTTTCTGATCCTCACACAGGACAGAGGCAGACACGAGAAGTGCTGTTGTTTCCATACCCGACCGCAGCATTAAGTCAAACAAAGTCCCTCTGGATCCCAGTATTTAGAGCAGAGCACACGCTCGAAAGCCAGTGACATTACGCTGGAGTAAAGGTGAAGTTATTCTCTTTATATCCACCGCCTGTAAATGTGACATCACGACGGATGAAACGTAGGCAGAGTTTGAGGTCATTTCTTGCGAGCATGTGCCTAAAGTGGGAAGATGGTGGGTTTAGAGGCCGTGACTCGGGGGAGAGCAAGAACGGGGCCAGGGCAGACCTGCTTCCTCCAGCTGCACGACACTGGTTCACTCTGGGCTGCTCCCAGATTCACAAGACACAGACTGATAACTCTGATGTAGACTTGGAGTCACCCGGTCTAACGCAATGACTGCCACTGATGAAACAGGACACTTGGAATACCTATAGCCTTCCAGCTTGAACTCCGTCAAGAGCTCAAAGCACAAGCAGGCTGTGCAACTTCATAGCAATTAAGTTAATAATTAAGTTAATAGACTGGTGAGCAGGCGAATGATGATTTTAATGTGCTTCTGTGAATAAAAATCATCTTGCCTATATTCTGCTATTCTTACCTATTCTAATGATTTCGCACATGTGTACATGTGATATGTCAGGACAGTCAGTACAAAAATGTCCATGCCACTGCAGATATTATAAAAATGCCCATTTCATGGGACCTGCGTGAGGTAGCACAATCCACACTATAGCTCAGCCTGTCACCTCCGAGACCACCGCAGATCAGCGGCACATTCAGAAGATGAGAGAGAGGACGACACGACTGGACCCTCACAGCATGCAAACGTGGGCCAAAGAAAGAAAAGGACAAATGCCACAGGTGTGAAGGCTGGGAGAGGCACTCACTGCTCCCGGAGTCTGAAGCCAGCGCTCTCCGGAGAAATCTGCTCCGTCACTGGGTGTGTGAACGTCGTTTTCCTCTGGTTATGGCTGAGGGCAAGAAAGCACAAAAGGAGCAATCAATATTAGGATGGTGGTAGTTTGCCCACTCTCTAGTCTGTCTGCCCCCCCCCCCACAGTAAATGACGAGAAGTGAGGCTAGTGACCATGCCTTTTTCTGAGGATGTCAGCCTCAAAGGTGGGGCTTTTAGATTAGTTTACCTAAAATGTCACTGTATGAATCACACACTGGGATTGTTAATCCTGTCCTGACATTCTGTTCTTTTAACATTTAACATACACCAGAAACAATAACCAAATAACCATCTCTAAATGTAGAAGCATTTCCAAGCTCTATTACACATTTTGTGTGTGTGTTTTATTTGTACATCATTTCACTCAGCACTGAGGTATGCTGTACCTTTAAGAGAACATTTCTGTATTTTTGACAGCCGAAAAGAAAGTTCAGTTAAATGGCTGAAGGAAATGTAGTCAGTGTTAGAAACAGAACTGCCACTGGAACCGTCAGTGAAAATATCCTGTTAGTGTTATAACATTTACTTCAGGAAACCTGCTTTACGGTGGAAAACTGAATAAAAAGCTGGTGGGATTTGACATGCTAGAGACACAGATTTCATTACTTCTAACAGACTGTGTTGCCACCCATACAAATTAGAGTGAGGAAATTAATGCAAATGCATTTCGACAGCATGGTCAACAGGTCTGTGGTTTTACCAAGTGCGATGCCCTGGAGGTGCCACCTGGTGACTGTCTGAAGTAAATGAGCAAGACAGAATGATGGATGACAACAGACACAGTATGCTCCTTCTATAAATCTGTAAGTGGCATTCTACCCGAGCCTGTCAAATTCAACAGCAAATGAACTTATATAATTATACCATTACCATGGATACAGCATGTAAACAAACAGACCTAGTGAGGACCATTGTTGCATCACAGGCATCTGAGAGACGAAGGGAACAGATGCACCGTTACCCCCACCCGCCCCCGCCCCCGCCCCGATCACTTGTACACTAAGCAGTGGTTAGTGTCATTAACAGTCATTAACATGAATGGTTTGAGCTTTTCATTAGAGGCTTTAATGATTCATATTCACTTTGGGTGATCAAAATAACAGCTTTTTTCCATTTGAAAATGTTAACATTTTAAATTATGCTGCTTTTACCCTTTTTTTTACATTTTGCTAGATTTATTTCACTGTTCCATTGACGTTTCAAAATAATCCAGGGTTTTTTCTGCTTGACTATTATGATGAGGTCATGGCTAGCTAACAATCTAGTTAGTTGCTATAATAGCTACCGCTAGCTAAGTTGTTGTTTTTGATTACGGTATTTATAGGCAATAGGTAGAACATATTTATGAGTATCAGTCAATTACCCTTGAAAAGCTTTTTTTTAAGCAGTAATAAGATGCAACAGCAATGTGAATGATCAGAGTAAGCTAGCTAGCACAACACTGAAATAGTCTAGGCCAGTGTTTCTCAGCCCAGTCCTTGAGGCTCTGCAGACAGTTCCACACCTCTGTTCTAATGTGTTGGGAACTTGCACAGAGCGCAGCTGCAGAACTGTCGGGTGGACCCTGAGCACGGGGCTGAGGAACACTGGTCTGGGCTTTTCGGTAGGCAGCTAGTTAGCTGCCAAACACATTCCCTGTTGTTGTGCCTAAATAAATCATGGACAAGGGAATGGAAAAGTAAATGTGACCAGTAGAGACAAGAATTCTTTGTTGCTTCAGAAAGTGCTTTCGCCGCCTAGTTTTATCAATACAATTCTCTTACAGTGTACCTTAGATTCGTGTGCCACTACTGTAAATATTTTCCCAATATGTAAAAATGGCACTTTCTAAAGTCAAATCACATTTCAAGTAAAATACTGGGTCAAACACAGTAATTAGTAATTGTTGAAAATACAGTGTGCTTAACATTTTGTTAAACTATTTAGTTATTAGTACTCCTTGTAAAAAGTGTTTGCATGAGCCAGTGGAAGACACAGTATGCCACTGAATTCAGCGGAGTCCTTCACAACTTCAGCGGACTGATTGCAAATATATGCAATATATTTGGGACATACACAAGCTTTTTATGGAAAAGGCTCAGGTAGTGTGTCCTCATAACATTTCATGGTTCCATAATCGCTCACTGCACTATAGGCAGTGGACAACATACAGTATATAAGTCAAACCTGCTCTTATACCTCAAAACACAGCAACAGGAGTAGTGGATAAGGATAGAGGCATGTCATGGTAGAGGCAGGGTAGAGGCATGTCATGACCGTGGTGTGTAGACACATGAGTTGCATGAGTGGTTCTGAAGCCTGCTTGAATTGCAATACCCAATGTTTGGAAAAGGTCTCACTCATTCAGTCATGTGGCAGGAAAATGAGCCTCGGGGAGTGTTGGATTGGGGGCTTGGATTGAATTTGCAGAAGTTGGACTGGGGCGTTAGTGCCACCAGTCATGTATGCAATATATACAATTAGTCATCGATTCAGTTGACAGCAGAAACATGTGCAAAAATCCATTTCTCTCTGCTGCATGCATATCTCAGTGCTACTGAGAATGTTAGTTTCCATATTGCTGGGCCTAGACAGCTGACATGTTATAAAGGGAATCAGAAAACAGACTGCCTCAAAACATCTATTGGGTGTGTGGAGTCCAAAGGTCGGGTCTATTTAAAGATTTCCAGAAGGGTCGTGCTGGAAACGTGGCCGAGGAGAAGTGAGTGATCGTTGTGCCGAAGAGCTGCGTCTCAGGGACAAGGTCATTCCTATTCACATCACTGAAAGGCATTATGCTTACTTGCAAATTCCACCATGTGATATTTCATAGGAATCCCTTGACTACAACAAAACTCCAGTGAATTCCACAAATCACTGATTCTTAAGTGCATTTCAGGTTTGATTCCAAAGAGTCATCATACGACATGAGACATGAGATTAACAGAAAACCAGAAGACGACATATCCTACAGCAGACAACTTCACTAATCAGAATTTATTGGCCAAAGTCATCTGGCCTCTGAATTCTCAGTGTTTCATTTTAATTCCAAAATTTCCAACACATGAAAAACTCCAAAAATATAATCACTACAAAAACCATAGACAAAAATCTAGGGGGTCATACATATACACTAATAATTTGACATTACCAATACCCAATGGAATTGAATCTAGCTTATTTACATTAATTCAACACTAATATTACACTCATGTCTCTACTGAGACAACTCAGTCATTTATAATACTCTTATCAACTTCAAACTATGCAAACCTACACAATATTCCAACTAAAACAAAAACAAAAATGCACGTAAAGCACAGATTTATAAAAAACATATATATGTTCCAAATATATTATATATACTATCCAAACTGCATATATATATATATATAGCATAACATATATAAAAACATATACTTTCCAAACAGCTTCAACATCCCCTTTAAACTGCAGCGCAGCTGGCTGATGCTCCCGTGTCACTAAAGACTACTAACGGCTATCGTTTCACATCAACGAGCTCAACCATTTCCTGCGCGTATAAACATGACCTCGTCCCTGGCTCCCCGGCACCCGCGTTGCCTTCCCTGCTGTGTCGCGCCGCGCGAGACGGGGACAGCTCCTTTTGTTTACCTGCTTACGTTTTCTGCTCCCCGTGGCCCGCCCGCGTGGTTTGCTGGTGGCGGCCGGCGGCCCAGCTGACTGTTGTGAGACGGCTGGGGTGTCAGTGAAAGAAGCAGTGTCCCGTGTCAGCCACGACCCAGAGGCGGCTATAAGGGCGGGGCGCGAGCGCCGACGAGGCCACGGGGAGAAGAGTTGTGAGAAACCCGAGCTTTCACCAGCTCTTCAACATTTGCTTGATAGTAGTTTTGGCTGTGCTGCGGAGAAGCGCAACTATCGAACAATGAATGTAGGTCATGTTCCTGTATACCGAATGATGAAAAATAACTATTACCTATACTCCTTATTTTATTGTATTCTTATTTCTTATCATATATTTATGAAGAAATATGGGGCATGAAGTGGCCATTGTGGTTTTAACTGTACAATCAGGAAATCATTTATTTGGTGAGCAGGCATCAACGCAAACAGACTGATGAGCAGCAGTAGTTCACATGCATATCTGCAGGCTCTCAGACTCTTTGGAAGCAACATTAATTATTCATGTGTTTAATTTAATCAGAAATACAAATAACACATGATGAATCACGGCAAACCCGAGATTCATCCTCTAGTACATCTGGAGCAGGCTTTTCAAGACCAGCTGCTTTGTGCACTACCAATACGTGGTGAAAAAATGAAAGAGGAACATTTCTTTGTCAGTGTCTGATGGGGGACACAGCACAAGTGTACTTTTTTTCTGCAGTCTTTTCTACCTTTTGAGTCCACTAAGAGCTGACCAATGTGCTCGTGCGTACTTCTTGTTACTCGCAGGAAACGCTGTAGCAACAGGTCTGCCACATGTGGTGAAAGCACAGAGAACTCTGTGACAAATCAGTTCTAAATCAAACCCCTCAACATTTCCCATCTAATGTAATCAAGGTGCACTTTTTATCTGCTTGCTCTGTCTGACAGACAGGCCAGCTCACCCATAACACATTTCCTTGGCTTTCAAAAGATTTGTGGCAAAAACTATGCAGAATACTAAACCGAAGTCTGGCTCACTTTTTCGGTCCAAAAATACACAGATCCCACTTCATCATTATAGAGAACAGAGACGCTCTATTTCTATGTCCCATCCTGCAGCTGATGGTAATGTCTCCTGTGGTCTGTGTCTGCTGCTAGCAGATCCGTATCCCTCTTGAATTAAGAAGAAAGGGAGAGTCCAGCGGCCCACACACACATCCACGCTCTCTCATCCTGGTCTCCATCCTGAACTCATGACACCCAAAGTACTGCTGCTCTAATGAAAGGTTTGGGCACCAGGACGTCTCAGTGAGTATTTTGTGAAATACTGCTTAACAGTGACGTTAACAGTCCAGTAGATTGAGCTGCTAACACCACTACTAACTTTCAAATTCTACTGACCTTTCAGATAGCATTGATACTGTAAGCTTGGAAGGCTATAGAGGTATTAACATAAATTAGTCAGTGTAAAGAAATGGTATGTTAGACAAGTCAATGCTATTGCACAGTGTAGACTGTAAATACTGTTCACAGGTACACAGACATCCACGCACACACACATCCACATACAACCCCCACACACACAAACACACCTTAAGTTTTATGGGTGAGGCCTCCCTCAACAGCCGAAAGACTAATATTAGAAGCATGCTAACATTACAAGGACATGTGAGTGGGTATTTACTCCAGTCAATCAACACGCACATGGAAAAAGTTTTAACTGCATTTTCATTTGTGTGCATGTTATTCTCCCTCTGTGAGATGTTCCAAATGACTGATATGTAGTAAGATCTATAGATTATCATAGGTTTTGTTCTCAAAAAAAAAACCCTTGATATTCCTTGAAACCACTGCACCACTTTCTCCTTTTAGAGTAAATTAACACTCAATGATAAACAGCTTTCTCAGGTAGGGTAGGACTTTTGCATAGTATTCTAGGTCCCTGTGTGGGGTGCACAGGTTCTTTGCATGTGACAGTTTGACAAAATAATACGAGAATATTCCAGCAAGACAAGACAAAAAAGTGAACCTGCTGGTTTGGTGTTAGCGAACCTAACACCAAAGACAGTCCAACTAATAAGCTAAACCTAAAAAGCATAATTATTTATTTTAGGAACAAATCCCCATAAGCTTAGCGAAAACCAGGCTTCCCATTCTGCGACCATTGCACAGTGTACTAATTAGCCTATATTAGAGTAGGCCAATGCATTATTACTGCCTCTGAGCAAAATCTGTTTTTCTGGTTTTGTTCAGTGGTGGGTGTCAACATGCTACAATAATTCCAACACTGAACACAGAACTAAAATGCAACGACATTCCAAAAAGACAAATACCCTGATTGCAGCCAGTCAGTTAAAACTGATATACTGTGATATCTATAACAGACAGAAATAACACTGTATGACTAGCGCATATGTAGATCATCCTGATTAAAAGATTTTTCAGGTAGAGAGTTCATTGGAATTACAGTTATGCAAAGTGAAAAAAGTTATAATAAATTTTCAAAGACATTAGCTCCACAGCCCCGCCCTGGTGAGTGGGACATCATGTCAACAACAGAGTCTGAGTCATCCTGACAACTGCTAATTTAGTTTCAATAAAACATAAACATTTTCTTTGTTGCGGTATTATTAAGCGCGTGGTAAGTGATGGTGAGTGTTCCTGAGGGCGTTACCTGTGGCTTGCCGATGGGCTTATATAAGACCATTCACTACAGAACAGAGCTCTCGAGATGACATGGAAAAGCCACTTTACTTCTCCCCGAGTTGTAGCTCTCCGACCGGTGGTTTCACCGTGACCAATGAGACGGAAAAGGTTCTCATCGACCAGACACGCGGTTATTTGCTGCAAAACCGAAAAGAACTCTAGCCTGTGTAATGAGCCAAGAAACCTCATCTTAATGTCTGGGAAAGCACAAAGGCAGGGTGGCGTAATAACACTGCCCACTGTAAGCATCATTACTCCGTCACCTACAGACTCGTTTGCCTCAAACAACCATAACAGGCCATTCAGCACACCTGGACGGCTCAGCAGATACACTGATCTGCAAACTACAGAACGGAACTGAAGTTAGCAATAAGAACTCTGTAGGTAAACTGACCTCAAACTAAGAACTCAACATAACATGGTGTTAAATATTAATGCAGACACATTCCAACAACACAGTGATGATATGTAATTCAACACTCTTTGTATAGCATCTCCCAGATTAGAGAGATTAGCAAAGTGCACCAACCATTCGATATCCTATCTATAGGGTATACAAAATGGTTAACATTGCTATAACATACAGTCACTGATCACTGAGACAGCAGAATGCTTTTGTACTTGTCACCGTCATCCACATGTATTTCTAGGAAGTGACTATAAAACATGAGCTGCCTCACTCGTTATGTTCCTGGCACAAACAAAATTTGGCCCTGCCACAAAATTAGCTTGGCTATAAACATTCATGAAGGACAATCCGAGGCGATCCATCATGAGGATCTGGAGATGTCGGAAGTGTGTTCTGAGACTTTGACGGCCGTTTATCCCCAGGATCGATTGTGCCGGAGAGGCAGTCAGCCTGCAGGAGAGGGAAATGCAGGAGGATTGTGGAGTGTAAATGATGAGGGATGAACTGTGAAGGAGCCACTTTTACACCCTATTGCGGTTGGCTGCATGCCAATATCACATGTTGGCTGCATGCCAATATCACATGTTGGCTGCAGAGAGAGAGAATGATCCAACGTTTGTGTGTTGGGGGTTGGGATCATGTAACTTTTGTAAACATTGTTTTTATCTTTTTCGTTTCAAAAAGTGAAGCTGCAATTCCCATTCAATGCGATGGTCATTATTCCTTGTTCTTGGAATAGCATGTGCAGTTGGGATTTGAAGCAGATTAAAGTACAGGACAACTCGATCAAATACGATTGATCTGCCATGAGAATGAGAAGAATGTAACCAGTGAGCTGGTCATCAATCAGCACATTGGAGGTCGGAAAACAAAACTGGGCACAATTTTAAGATGCAAGTGTTCATTCTGTGTGAAGCTGTCAGACAAGTTACATGCTGAGTATACAATTTTCTAAACTNTATCTAAACATGTCAATATCTATTACCTACTGTATATATAAATATATACAATTACTATTATATATATATATGTATATATATATATATATATATATATATATATATATATATATGAGAGAGAGAGAGATTCAGAATATCAGACAGCTTTCAACAGGTTTGCAAGCAGAGTGACATATAGCTCAGTGGATTTGAACACTGACTTTGTTACAGAAGGTCGGGGGTTTGAATCCTGACCCGGGTCTCCAGTGTGGTCCCAGAGGGAAGGTACTTTATGCTACCCGCCTGCCTCACCAACAATGAAAGTAGGAAACATGAGAGTCACACTGGCTCGGACACAGGCAGAATCTCAGTGTCCCAACATCTGAGATCAAGAAGGTATGAGACGAATGCTATGGAAACAGAGAACAAGGTCGGAACGTCACGCCATCATCGCCTTCACACCTCGAAATTGGGAACCAAGATGCAATGAACACATGCACATGCTCTCATCCAAGCTTGACGCCAGAACTGACCTAAGATCATGGCGAAGCTGGACACCAGGTGAAGAGAAGGAGAATGATCAACAGGATGTTCTCCCACAAGCCATCGGAAGTGTGTGTATATATATATATATACATAGTATATTTAATGATACTCAGGCTATGCAGATAAGCCTTAGAAAGTTGTCTCTTCATAGTTTCTCTTTTGACAATTAGGTGACTGGGAGATGATAAGGCTGTAGCAGGGACTACATGTCACAGATACACTACTGTCGTTTCCACAACCCTCTCAGTTCAACCCAGAATACAAAGAAAACATGAGCTAACGCATGAATCTCCAGGGAAATAAAAGAGAGATCAATGAACCAACCTATTCATCCCCCTGAGGACGGTGATGGATGCAGAGGAGTCAGGACAGCCTGACTGTGGGACGCTTGAAGTGAAGAGCAAACAAACATCAGCAGGTCTCGCAAACATCGCCTGTGCAAGTCTGTGCTGGCTACAGATGTCCTCAAGAGAGCCGCTTAAAACATGCAGCAAGAACTCGGCTGGGCGATAAACAGCACTTTATACATGTCGGAAGGGCGCGTCCTCTATCTTCCTCTCATGAGGTCTTTTTATGGTCCTACTAGGTTGTGGAAATGTGAATCTAAGTAAAAATCATAGAGGGGACGTAGCATTCAAACGAGACGCAAGGAAACACAGTTATGAGGAAAAGTCATTCTGCCTAACTGAAGCCAATTGGTTCACAGGCCATGAATCTGATGCATAGGAGTGAATTGCAGAATATAATGTCAAAACAATGGTTAAATGTGGACTTATTTGAATATTTCCAAGAAACCAGTGGAACAAGCTTCTAATGATCAAACCCTATTTTCTTCTAACCCCTTTTATTATTATAAACACTGTAGATATACTGCAGATGGAGCCTCATTGTGAAAAATATGCTCAAATGTCAAATGTTATATTTCATGATGTGTCACTAGCGTGATGGAGGTCAGCAAAGTTGCCTTGGGCAGTGCCGGAGGTAGAAGGTCTTTTAGTCCATTCTCAAGGGTGACTTGGGGTATACTGTACGTTTCCATGGCAGTGATATAACAAAGTTTGAAGAACATCTGCAGTATAACATTATACAGTAATTGAGTAAATAATGACAGGATAATTGAGTTATACAAGTAGACTGTTTCCAGAATGGACAATATTTCTAAAACAAAATTAACTGGATTTATTTTGATGAAGAAATGCATTCACACAGTTTTAAAACAATTTTGTAAAGGTTTACAGATTATTTGTTTTCACGCGAGAGAACACAGTGAGATGTAAAAGCCATGTTTATCCACAGTAGAAAAACGTTTTCTACTAAACTGCACTTAGCCATCTCCACCAAGACAATTGGGTTACAGAGACGATACAAAATAAAATAACCTATACCAACTAACAGAACTGCTGACTCCTACGGATGAGACCCACATTTGAACTCCTCATTCCAGTTACCAGGCAATAAGAGACACGTATAGCTAAACTGTGAGCTGCTTGTGACTGTACCTATGGAGAAAAGATCCCTCATGCTCTCATCCAGATCCTTCAAAACAGAGCAAATGTTTGAATGTTGCTGTAGAACGTCTGTTCAAATGACACCGCTGGAAGCTTCTCCAGACAATGCGGCAACAGGACGTACAAAAACAAGACATAAAACCAAATTCAATCGAATGATCTTCCATAGAGAAACATTTTTATATAGAATACAGCAAAACATCTGTTGCCTAGACCAAGCCTGGACTAACATTTGACTAACAGCAAGTCTTCTAAGTCAATGAACCCGTCCAGTATGATTATGGTCTGGACACAACCCATTAGCGCTCTCCACTACAGGCCACTAATGGGTACGACAGAGCCTGCTAGCCCCAGTCTGTGCTGGATTGCCTCAGGGCAATATAGGATAGCCTACCAATAGCCTAATCCTGCTCCTGAATTCCAACAGACCGAGAGAGATGAACCATGTCCCGTGGTCATTATGCTTGTACGCATCAACAATCAAAAGCTAATTGTTTGTTATTGCAATAAAATGAACATATTTCAGGACAGACTGAAACAAAAATCAGGTGGCAGGAAATTGTAATAAAACCCAACCACTTATCTTGCACTTGAAGGGTTTTATATATATATATATATATATATATATATATATATATATATATATATATATACAGTATATATAGTATTTTGTGGTTGCTGTCTTTAGTTGGCTGGAGGAAGGAGTCAAGAGGGTCTATGGTGTGGCCTACCTAGATGTTTTGACACCCAGTAAACTGCACTTATTTACCACTGTACCGCTAATTAATGTACAATAAACCATGTGACACTTCTCAGGACACCACGCACGGCTGTGCAGGCCCACGGAGGTCAGGAAAAAAGATGGATTAGACTTAAAATAGCTGTTGGTTGCAGCAGGCCCCCTGCAGGTGCCCTGGAACCTCGTCTGTGTCTGTGTGGAATAGTTGGAGGTTTTTTAACTCAAGAGGGCAAAGAGAAGAACTCAGAATTTTATCCATAGGGTCAGAGAAGCAGGAAGCAGCTAGAATGATGCTTTTTGGCAAAATTGCAGTTGACCACTTGTTCTGCCAAATATATTGTTCCCCCCAGCTTCAATCTGCTGCAGATATGAGTCACACAACACATAAACACATACATGCAAACATGCACCTAGGTGAGGAAGAGAAGATCAGCTTAACTGAGACACTATGACACTATGTGGAGAAGCATTTGTTTCAAACTAAGTAAAACATTATCAACCGTAAAAATTCACCTGGAGACTCTCTTGAACATCAAAGGTACCAATCTGATGGGAGCAGTAACTGATCCTTATTTAGCTGTTCTAGCAACTTCTAACTACTGCTGCAAGGGATTTCAAATGCAGCGACAGTGCCACGTGTCTGGGATGTTGATCAATTTGCTTTTCTGTTGCAGTCACTGCTTTATTGATGCAGTGACATTTATTGTGCTTTGGGGACGTATAAAGGGATGTGGCTGCAATCACAATTTAATGTCTACGGAAAAAAAAAACAAATCTGGCATTTTAGTACCGACATTTCATTTCACTTTAAAATGTACTTTATATTTGGCACAGCCTTATTTCACAGGTGTTATATTGTAAAGAAATGCTCCTAGTTGTACATTTGAGATGCAGTTTGGGGGGAGTGTATAATTTAAGCATGAAGACCCAAAGGCAATGACTGTGCTTATATATCGGTATGATATATGGGAGTACAGGGAGTACAGGGGCCCCACACTGGGAGCACAGGGGCCCTACACTGGGAGCACAGGGGCCCCACACTGAATAATACTTCCTATGGAGTTGTAAAGTGACTGCAGGAAGTGTCAATAGTTAAGCTCATTCAACTACAAAATACTGGAGGTGAGAGGATGATGGAGAGCAGGGATCTTGGGTTAAAGAAGTAAAATGATGGAGTGTACTAGGACAGCTAGGACAAATGATTGCTATAAGTGAGTATAATGACAATAAAAGGCTTTATCTTATCTTTCTTTAGAGATGTTTAAGTTTGAGTGTGGCAGTTGGAGCATTTGCACTATGCAGCACTATGCAGACGCATGCAGACCTTCAATGGAATGGGTTTATTAACAGAGGCGTAGTCAAACAGTCCAAGGGTCAAAACCAGATCAGCAGTGAAGGCACAAAAACAGAATCCAAAAGCAGTCCAGATCAAAAATGACCATAGAACAGTCAGACCCAGGCAAAGGTACAAGAGGGCAAATCCAAAAGGAGACGAGAGTAACAGACCAGGTTGAACCATAGAGAGAATTCCCAATTCACAACAAAGAAAATTCACAACCTTAGCCTACAGGAGTTGGCAATACTTGGCAAAGACGTGATGCAGAGTTCAGGTTTATATGGAGGTGTGGTAACGTGAAACAGGTGTGCTCTAGTAATCAGCAGAGAAGGATCTGGTTTGTTGGTGCTGGGGATTCTGGGGGTTGAAGTCTCTGGGGCTGCGCTGCATGACAGTGTGGGAGTCTAAAATGTGGAAAGAAGGACTTAGAGGAACATTTCTATAGTGTGTATAAGGCACATATGCTGAAGCTGCCCACAGATATTCTACCAGTGGCTGACAGAGTTGCAAATGGATGTCAGCCCACATCCAAAGTGGAGTGAGGTACAAGAAGTGGTGCATTGTGCAAAGGCAGGATCTGCACCAGGACCTACTGGGGTTCCGCATCAAAGCACACCTGATGTCTTTGAAGTTTCTATGGAAGATAATGGTCAAAGTGTAGAAAAAAGGGATTATTCCAAAATAGTGAAGAGTGGACAGGAGCAGGGGCTATTCTTATGCCAAAAGAGGATGTTGTGGGAATTAAGACGTTTCAGGTTATATGCCTTCTTAATGTGGAGGGACTGATTTTCATGGATCACATGGAAATTGGCTGCATATTTGAAATTGAATAAATCAATTGATACATCGTGGATGTCATGCTTTGCATTTTATTTGAAGCACATAACTACTATCTGGCATCAGATTCAGACAGCAAAGAAAGACGATGTGGACCTACTTTTTTTTGGTTTTCCTGGTTTTCCTAATTTTTGCTAATTGGCTCAGTTCCAAATAATCTGTCTTGTGTTGGACCAGATACCTGACAGGATTACTATGCTGGCTAAGGCTTGTTTTGATATTGAGTTATGTTCTAAAACAGGAGGGTGGTGTTCCACCCTGGAAGTGATTGAAAATAGGTATAATGGCTGGTTGTTCTGTTTCACTGTAAGCATTCATGATGGCAACAGGGGTGATAATTAGGGCCACTAAGTAGGTTGTAGGCGGGGAGAGGCTGTAGGATGTGACCCTTCTCCCTCCAATCAGGGCATACATGGATGACATCACAATGCTGTCAACTACTGTGCCATGTAACTGGCAGTTGCTAGAGAAGATAAATGATAATCTCATGTGGGCAAGGATAAAGGATAAACCTAGTAAGTCTAGACGTTTGTCAACTGTTAAAGGAAAACTTCTTACTGTTTTGACGGGAGAACTGATACCCTCTACAGAGGAGAAACCAGTGAAGAGTTTAGGTAGGAGGTGTAGTGCAGCATTAAATGATAAAGAGCAAGTTGTGGGGCTGAAGAAGGAAGTGGCGTGTAAGTTTGTTGCAGGGATGATGTACAAGGATAGATAATCAGGTTAGCTTAGCTCATTAGAAAGTTTATTTGATGATAAGTGCACAGAGGACAACTGCTAACCCAGCAGTGAAGAAATAAAGCAGTCAGGTTTGTGTGCAACAGCAGTACATTGGAGAGCCAGTGCAGGCTATAAATATAAGGAGATAAGGTGAAGCATGAGTTTGGAATTCCATAGGGTGTGCAGATAAAAAAAAAACACTGTCCCACAGTGTATCATTTTGTTGAGGCTGGATTTGGTGTTCTACATTGAAAGTTAGAGGATAGTTTATACAATAGAGTTAACAATTCCATTTGAGGATGCAGTGGATGAAGTGTTTGAAAAGAACGAGGTAAAATACATAGACCTGGTGGCTGCGGTGAGAATGTGTGTGGCCAGTACAGATTGGTACTACAGGATTTGAGGCTACGCCCGCCACACCCCTGCTTGTGGGAGTTGATTTTAGAAGTTATAAGCTAAGGACAGCTGTGAAGGTGAAGTAGCTGAAAGGGCTAGTCAGGGACTACAGATGAGGAGAGCACAGACTAGTTGAGGAAATGCAGCATAAAGAATGGCTGAGGTCTTTGGAGCTGGTAGCAGTGAGAATGCATTACTAGTTCCAGTTGGGGCTGAGTGTGGCCTCAGGCACCGGGAAGGCCAGGGCAGATCTGCAGTGGTAGGGAATGCTTGGTGGCATAGTATGTAAAATCCATCTGGAACTGGCAGCACAGAGTATGTATTAATGATGCCAGTGGGACTGGGCACAGCTTTAGTAGCTGGGGAAGCCCATATGGATTTTATGGGTCAGTAAGTGATTGTATGTGGGAGGCAATGCAGTGGGGGGAAAAGCAATTAACTCAGCATGTGTTGTTATAGTAGTGTCTAAAGCCCGTATGAAACTAGCGGCACTGATCATGCATCGACAGTGTCAGTAGGGCTGGATTCTGCCTTGGTCACCATGCAGGCCAATGGCGGTCTACATCTAAAGAAGTTTTGTGGTTGGTTTAAAAGTGAGATTGGAGGGATCTGCTGTGCTGGAGGGGGCAGGTCTGAGATGCCAGATGTGTCACGGGATTAATTCAGCACAACACCAGCAAAGAGCCTGGCTAATAACCCCTATGAAGAGCATGTGAGGTGGTGAATGGGCTGGGCCTTAATCATTTGGCACAGCATATCTGACATCTTATCCTGTGTATAATTATAATGATCTGTGTCCTCATCTACACCCAATCATCCATCTCTCATGTAAAAAGCCTGCTTTTCCTTCTACTCAACGTTCAGAAGGAGGACAAACTGTATGAAAATAAAATTTCCAACCTGAATATTCATTGATTGATTGATTAGGTTGTTGATAATGTTTTCAAGGTGGTTATTATTTCTAGCTAAAAAAAGGCAACAACAATTACTTAAAATATTTGTAAAAATATCAAGTCTGCCTTAAATCTCAGTAAATCTTTTTTTTCCTTTTTTAATGTGGTTTACATGCTCGAAGGAGAGTAGCCTGGAGAGTAGCCAAAATGATATCATACATGTGTGAGTGCATGTATATTTTTAATTTGATCATAATACGTTTTACGTAATGCTTTCTGTTAATGGGAAGAAAAGGCTACTGTTAAAATCTGCAGGTAAGTGGATTCTGTTCTTAAATAACAGACCAGTTGGTGTGATGCCATGGACCGTCACTGTTCCAGAGGTGCTTTAAGACGTCATGTGGGGACGGTGACGGCATGCAAAGATATTGGAGATTATGATGGATCTGCCACCAAAGAGAGCAATATTACCCAGAGGCTGTAAGAGGTCCTTATAAAGGGCTAGCATGAATAAATAATGAAGGACGCTCACACACACACACTCATACACAAATACACATACGTGCACACACACACACTCACATGCATGCACACACGCACACACACCTGAGTGCTGAGTGCCTGGAATAGGCTGCATACCAGGTCCCTTGTGGGACGGCGACATTTAAATGCCAAACAGACAGTTTGTGACAGGCGTGAGAAGCCTAGTGAACATTTATTAGAGTTTGACAGTATTCGAATCACAGACACATGAGAATTTGACATCTGCCAAACACAGAGTGATTTGCTTCATGGAAAAAGCAGCCACAGCATCCACACAACAAACAAGAGTACAAATGCAACAAGATTAAACAGAGGAGCTCGCCTTAACATGAGCTTTGAAGGGACCCTCACCTCCATCTCGTCCCAAGATGATGAAAGGCTTCTTATTTGTTTGTTATTCGAGGTTATTACAGTATTTCCATTGCACTCACAGCACCATTCAACGTCCTTTCAATGACCACACAGCTGTTTGGCATGCTGAGCTGGGCTTAGGCCACTAGGCTGTGGTATCCATTTTCTCCTAACCAAAGTCAAACTCTTCTAGGATCTGAACTGGTGGACGCTGGGAAGCCATGAAACAGATGGAGTGGGGGTGGGAGGGATGTGTCTGAATTTAAATCACAATTTCCATGGCTCAACTCAATGAGATGTCAACATCTGGGTCGGCCCCTCGATGATCTTTGATCCTCACAACCATCAGGTTAAATCAGAAACCAGAAGGAGCTTCAGCCTGCGTATTATCAGTCAGGCTCTATCTCAGGCAAGACAACCCCCCCCCCCCCCCCTAACGTTTTCAATCTTCTGTGAGTCTTGACCTCTCAGTTCACTGTTGCTAGGATCTGTGCTGGGAGGAGACTGGATCAAGGTCCAGTCCAATGGGCAGATTGTTTTTCTGGACGTGTGGCTCTCTAGAAATGGCACAGGCGGTCAAGCTGTAAGTTTCTGTTTCTGAGTCAGCTACAAATGCGAAAACAGTGAGGCAGGTACTTATGTAATGCACGGAGTAATGCTCAGGGGATGTTCACTGCGTTTAACAGGTAACATTGCAGGAAAACATTTAAGGGATTTGGGCTGGGTTATCTATCTTGAGCTAATCCGTCACGAGCACTGTTGCATGGTAGTCAGGAGAATGAGAGCAGGCCAGGTGAACCGTGTACCCCATTGGTGACATGATGAGTCAGGGCTTAGAGACGACCTGCTTCCCCACCCCTGCAGTGCAGCCAACCAAATCCATTTACTACAAAGCAATGAGCAGGCTGACACTCACACGGCCAGTCGTGCTGCTTCCTTAGGAGATTAAGACTGCATGCAGACACCGGCATATTTGTAATGACAGTAACTCCTTTTATCACCCACACTTTCTCAAGGTCGCTTTATGATAATATTCAAAGAAACAAAAGCTCCAATACTGGCATTCTTGAAATTTAAGACAGACCACAGACTGCTTGAAGAGACCATCCTGCATCCTTCCTCTCGAGATCAGCAGCCTGTAACATCAGGGCTGGGGAAGCTCACCTGTTTACCAATGACTGAAATGTACAGAACCACCACCTCTTTGAAGCTGTCAACTGTCCAAAAGGCTTGTTTCATAACAGAATGGACATTGATACATGGTTGAAAACATATGAAATAATATTTTTTTAAATAACCTGCCATTCATTTCAGTATGACCTGAGTTATGCTTATGCAGTTATGACAGAAACTCCTTAATATATTACAAGACAGCTCCATCCATGAGATGTTGTTAGCCAATTTGCAGGTCCAAATGAAGTGTCTAGTTATGAAAGATTAATTAAAACATGCACTTGTATGTTTGTATAGGACAACCATGTCGCAATTAAGTTTAACAACCTTAACAAAGCCTATCACAAAGTGGAGAAAGAAAAAAAAAGACAGAAACTGAGGGATAAATACAATAGTAAGAAAGGCGGAGCTGATGAAGTGTCAGTCACAACTATCTGATAAGGGCCATTACATAATTACAGCAGCCATGGGAACCTGTGGTTTGCCAACAGTACCAGACAATAAACAGCAGTTAGGAAAGCACATGGTTAAATGCATTTAACACCTGGGTCTGTGCAGGGTGTGTGCAGACAGGGCAGGGCAGTGTGAGTTTCTAAATGATCTCAGGCTAAGGCAACCAGGGGTATTCCAAAGTAACAACAAGAACAAACTGCAAATGCATTCGCTTTCACGAAAAAGGAATTAAAATAAAATGTGATATTTTGTTGAACGGAGGATACTACTGGCCCCATGACAGATGCTCTGACAGCAGATTCTGTTAAATGAAAATATGTGTTGAGGAAACACAAATGCTACGTGCACACAGAGTAGAGAGGGAGTAAGAGAGAAAGAGAGGGAGTAATAGAGAGAGAGAGTAAGAGAGAGACCAAGAGAGGGAGTAATAGAGGGAGAGTAAGAGAGAGAGAGAGTAACAGAGAGAGTAAGAGAGGGAGTAAGAGAGAGAGTAAGAGAGGGAGTAACAGAGAGAGTAAGAGAGGGAGTAATAGAGGGAGTAAGAGAGTAGGAGAGGGAGTAATAGAGGGAGAGTAAGAGAGGGAGTAATAGAGGGAGAGTAAGAGAGGGAGTAAGAGAGGGAGTAAGAGAGGGAGAGTAAGAGAGGGAGTAATAGAGGGAGAGTAAGAGAGGGAGTAGGAGAGGGAGTAAGAGAGGGAGAGTAAGAGAGGGAGTAATAGAGGGAGAGTAAGAGAGGGAGTAGGAGAGGGAGTAAGAGAGGGAGAGTAAGAGAGGGAGTAATAGAGGGAGAGTAAGAGAGGGAGTAGGAGAGGGAGTAAGAGAGGGAGTAATAGAGGGAGAGTAAGAGAGGGAGTAGGAGAGGGAGTAAGAGGGAGTAGGAGAGGGAGTAAGAGAGGGAGTAATAGAGGGAGAGTAAGAGAGGGAGTAGGAGAGGGAGTAAGAGGGCCCTATGAGCCTATTTTGCAGCACTCCTATGAGTGTTTGCAAAAAGTACTTTATCAACTAGACTTATCTGGGTGTGCACCACAGGGGGAATTTTTTTTTTCTTCCTGGATCAACTACTCCCCAAAAAACAAACATTGCTTAACTTTCTTTGCCATAATGATCACACATTATTCTACCCACAAGAAGAGCTTAATAATAACAGTGCAGCCAGAAAGCATACACTGCAGGTGAAGACTACACTGATTCCACATATCTGTGACACTGAACTACTTCCAGTGAATAAACTCATCCAGCCAGTTCAACCAGCCCCAAAAGTCAGTTGGAAATTTCTGGCTGACATGCATACCTGAAACTCCTGCTTACACAGTGCAAAACCTGCCACACACTACTATCTTCACCTGTTCAGGTATAGACCAGCCCAAATGCAGTGGGGTCTAATACTACTAAATTGAAGACAAGTACCATTAAAAATTACATTTAAAAAAAAGCCTGCTATTTCAACGGGTCTTATATAGAGTATAAAGAAATCATTTTATTGCCTCCACTACCTCAGAAACCAAACCTAATATTTCATTTACATGCTGCAGTGACTCCTAATAGGTTCATGAGAACAGGCCATGTGCAGTACGAGAGAGGGAGAGACACCCACCTGCAGGGCACATGGTAGAAGGGGTGTCCAGGGTTAGGTGCATGTGTGGAGCAGCCTGCCTGAGTCCACATGGCTCCTCTGTAATCCAAATGATCCCACGTGCCACACACTCCCTTCTGGCTGGAAGGCTACAGAGCTACATTTACTAAAAAGTTCAGCCCGGTTGCTTTAAAAAAAAAGGTGACAGAAAGAGGGAGAGAAAAGTGAGAGAGAAAGAGGGAGAGAGAAAGAGCTGAAGAGGCTTTACTGCAGCTGCAGTGTTCTGTCTTGCCAAGGCTGTTCCTCAGCAGAGCGCTATTGGGAGCCTGTAGTCCTCCACAGCTCCCAGTCCAGAGCAGGGAAACACGGCGGATGCTACCGGAGCTGCCTGCTCACCCTTCACACACACACACACACACACACACTTGTGCTCGCTTACCCAGCCCGCCTGTCTGTCTGTCTGTCTGTCTGCCTGTCTGTCTGTCTGTCTGTCTGTCTGCCTGCCTGTGAGGAGTCTCCGCTCTCCGCTTCTATCTGCCTGTTCCCTGAGTCACACCGGCACCAGTCTCAGCACTCACGCACGCACACACACACTCACACACACACACACACGCAAGCTCTGCTGACGTACCAGTGCACACATGCAGAGAGGGAGGGAGAGAGGGAGGGGAAAAAAGAGTGAACCTGCTCTTTTAAAATCGCTCGTTGAGAGAGAAACCAGTCCCATCACTGCATACATGTTAATTCTGCTTACATATGATACTGAGAGGTCAATAAGTATTTTATTCTCACAATACTATTGTTAACATGCTGCTTCTATCACATGCATTGCAGTGTTTACAATAATGTGATTTCAGTTTAACGGCAGAAATTCTTTCTTCCATCAAATTGAAGTGATCTAATCAGAATTAATCAGAAAGTCAGAAAGGTGGAGAGAGATGTATGGAGGTGGGGTATGGAGGTGGGGTATGGAGTAGGGAGCTGGAGAGTCCGCAACAAAAGACAGAAATCACAGGTGTTCTTCGAGACTCATGTTCTCATGGCAAGCTTATGTGTTGCTTCAGTTTCACTCCACAGAAGACGTGAGTTAGTTCATTACACCCCAGTCACTTCAAACGGATTAACAACAAACTCAAACATTTCAAAGAAAGAAACCTGTCAATCATCCTACCACAGCCAAGAATGTCCTTAGGCAAATGCTTCAAGTCAAAACCACAATCAGGGACTCCTAAACATCGTTTTATATAGGTCACATGGATGGTCTATGTAATTCCTTTTTTCCCACATTTTAGATTGATCAGCTTATATATGAAGGCTAAAATTGGTTTATCTGGGTTTACAAATAACACAAATCTAAACAAAACAATCAGCAATAACCAGGGAAAGCACAGCTAACAGTGACTTCAGCACCAGGCATTGTGTTTATGGCAGTCAAGAGTGCTTTAAACACGTTTATCCATTAAAACCAAATATGTCCACTAGAGGCACTGTGGCATCATTTGGAACCTTATGGCTGATTAAAGGTGAAATAAAGTAATTGGGATATACGCAACTTTTAACACACACTTTAGACACTAGATAAAAATGTGTGACGGAACAGCCATAGTAATCAGAAAGATGTCAAAAGTATCAGCAATCATAGTGCTACTACACTCGCAGTTACATAGTAATGGATTTACCATTTTAGACAGCTGTGATGCCTCTTTAGACATCTCTTTAGAACATATCTGTGTCCTCCAGCAGGGGGCAGTGTGTAGGGCGCGCTCTGACAGTGCTGTGAGGGAGTTGTCAGTGGGCCACCCATTTCTACATCTTTTCCTGAGGCGGCTGCTTCGTCTGTGTGTTCTTCCCTTCAACACTGGCAACTGGCTGTGCCTACCTCTGCCCTTAACCCGCCTACTCACTCCCCACACACACACATACACACACACACCATAAACAAATGCAGGCAAGTTGCATGTCTGAGAAAAATGCTACTGAAGGCACTGATAAAAATACCCAGTAGATAATATGCATATGATCATACATGCATAAACTCATTACCCATTACTCATGCGTAAAGTCATTGCCCATGAAATGAACTGATGAACTAGAACTGATGAACCCCCCTGAAACATAAATGTATTTGTACATGTCTATTCACATGAATTTCCGCAGTGTGGGACACACAAAGGATTATCTTATCGTATCTTAAGGATTATCTTATCTTAATCATGAACTGATATTACCATGTTAAATATGAAGTGATGAAGCTGTGATGATGTCTTTTGGTTCAGTGCAGTCCCTTTTATTGTTCGCAGAGGGGAGGCTGGTTTTACAGCCAGGTATACTAAATATGTAACGCAGGAATAAAAACACAACAACAGCATCCAGAAAAGCACACAGTACAGCTCATGTATTAAATCCAGAAATATAAAAAAAATAACATATCACAAATGTATTAGCCCTAAAGCTTTGGACATGAAAGAGTTCTTCCATCTGTTGCTTTTTACAAATCTATTGCATCAAGAAGTACAAAGCTGGAAGTCAGAGTTAAGTGGATGGTCGGCAAAACAGTATCGGTTTCGCTTTCTGGGGAATTTGGACAAGGCCAAGTATTTTCAGTTGCCACCTTAGCAATATTACTGACATCTTTCTTATTCTGGACATTTAAGTTCCCAGACCAAAGAGATCATAGAAGAACTTAAATCAAATTCAATAAATATCTACCTTGGTACTGACTTCTGCAGTTGTGCAAAGAATGTAGACAAATGTAAAAGAGAGGGCACAAAGCACGGCCCTGTGGTGAGACAGTGAAGGAAAAAATAATCCCTGACTGTAACTTGCTATGGTGTGCACATTAAAAAATCCATAATCCAGCCTGCTAGATTAGACTTTAATTTGCTTACTATGATTTGAGGTTTTATTGCGATAAACACAAATGTCTAAATGCTCCTCAAATAAAACCAAGCTTCTCAAATGCCTTCATCACTAATGATGTCAGAGCTACATGGCGCACGTCATTCTGTTTCTTCAGCGTTTTACATCTCCCTTCAGGAACAATAATGGACTTGTCACGGGCGAAGAACGTGCAGGAAAAATGTAATGAAGCAAAAAAGAGTCTCCAGCTGAAGTGTTCGATAAAAACGAATGAAAACTAAACCGAACATGAAAGCGCACTAACTACTACAAAAGAAGCCACGTAACATAGCAATTACTGACAAACGGTCATACGAACAGAACAAGCTTAAATATGACTAAACACGACAACACAATAACCTCCAGGGGGTGTGGCAAATGAGGCACAACACAACCCGCCTGAGGAAGGTGTGGCAAAAGTACATACAAGACCAAAGTGACAGCACAACATCAACACCACGCCCACGTGTTCTGCTGCCGCTGCATTCTGATTGGTCCTGGCGGGGAGCCGCCATCGTGACAGGACCTTTTCCACAGAGTGGGGATTTCTCCTTCGCTGACCATTTACAATTATGACAGAATACATCACTTGTACTTAATTCTGCTTTCTTGGCTTCACATTTAATCTCCCTCTCTACATCCATTTTCTCTACTTCTGTGACATTCTGATGTAGTTTGTGTTCCTTAAGTAGGAGCTCCATCTTCATCAACCATGGCTTCACCGTTTGAGTACTTCTACTTTCAGACCATCTTCCACATGAACTAAAGTACAGCTCGATAAACCACCAGTCAGTGCGTGTATATCTGAACAGGACAACATAAAAACTCACCAACTTGTGCAAAAGAAGCACATAGCAACCCTGTATTCACCTCACAGCATCATCGATCCAGACCTTGAGCTTTTTAGACTGCACATCCTGTCTCTCTTGAAGAGCAAACCAGACCCTGGGAGGAGAGGGACAGTATGGGGGCCAGAAGCACCCCGTGGGGGCATCCCAGACACTTTGTAGACACTTTTTATGGACTCATAAAGACCCAGGATTTAACTTCCCCTTGTTGGGCAAGTGATGTACTGCTGGAAACCACTGACTCTGTCAACCGGTTCAGCAGCAGACTGATCACTTACTTTGGATGAACATACACTAGAAAAAAATATTTGAGGAAAATCGGCACTGGTGAGATTGTCCACAGTGCACATGCTTACTCTGATCTTTGACGAGCTTTGATTTGTGTACACACTGACCACTCCGCCCTCAGTCCGCCCCCCCAGGCAATCCCTTACATAGGTACTGCAGATGTACGAAATGTGTACTACAACCACTACATTTACTAACAATTATATTTTGAGAAGCCACTTAGTAATAGAAATACTCAACTAGGACAGTATGCACCGTAACACCTTCAGTTAATAGTGTTTAATAAGCATACATGTTAATGGATATGAGTAGCCTAAGAGTTAATTTCCTTTAAAGCAATTTTTCAACATTGGTATGCTCCTAATGCTTTTTCTATTTTAAGTCTACCTAAAAAACTTACAACCACATACACATAAAGTTATAAATCATAAGATAAGTCAACTGAACATCTCATTGTTAGAAACACCGAACAATTAATAAGTGTATTAGTTACACTGTAGCTAATTTAAATTCCAGTTTGCATCTGTTCCTTGCAAACATGGCATAACTCATATGATCAAATAACTTAAGACTCAGCTATGTTCACCTGCCACTTTATTAGAAACCGTCTCCACACAAACACTCACTGAGCACATTATTAGGTACGTTTATCTTAAATATGTATATTATAGATGCATAATAACAGACTGCAGCCCATCTGTTTATGTGCACAATTTATCTGCCCCTTTAAACTCCACTTTTCACTGGTCAGTTTCTGACCACAGGGCCCCTGCTGACTGGATGTTGTGTGTATGGCAGACCTTCATAAACCCAGCAGTGTCAGAAGCAGCGGGGCCGGCTGGGGTCCTGGGGCCGGCCGGGGTCCTGGGGCCGGCCGGGCTGCTGGCACGAGGGCAGCAGACTCAGCAGTCGTGCTGGGCTTTATACATGTGTCAATGTCACGGTCGGGTGGAGAAAGGACGCCAAAACCATCCAGCCAACACGCGTCCTATGTTCAGAAATTACCCACATTCAAAAAACATAGATCTGTAAATAAATAAACAAACGTTTCTAATAAAGCAGGTGGTACGGGTGTATTGTAAGCTGGTGCACAGGGTGCAGGGAGCAGGTTTATTCTTTCTCTCTCAGGGGTCTCAATGAACCAGATATTTTACTCCAGGTCTCTAGAGGGCACTTCCTGCTATTAATACGCTATCGAAACCTTGGAGTCATATCCAGCTGCAGTCAATGGTAGCCACGAATTGTCCATGAGACACAGAATAACCCAGGGAACATTGCCTGGGAATGTGTATGTCCCTTACCCCGACAGTGTGTAACATTCACAAAATAACAGAAATCAAGAAGCAACAATGATTGCTAAAGCAAGTTAAAAACTAGTACTTATAAAATCAAAGCATCCATTTCCTCTTTTATCTGGGCCTCTGCAAACTGCACTGCTGCAGGTCGTTCACAGTGGAGCTACACCTGCTCAAGTCTAATTTACCTCCCTCACTTCTACCCTCAGTTTTCAGGAATTAAGATGTGGCTCAATGTTGTTTCCATGTAAACAAGCATAAACAAGCATAAACAAAGAGTTCCCACATATTGTGAACAAAGCTCTCGGTTCCTAATGAGACTCCAGTTCCTCTGCATACTGAACGGTTTGGCGCACCAGGTCATTTTGATAATGCAAAACTCTCACTTCCCACAGTCTGGACACTGAGAAATGTCTCATTGCTTAGCTCACTCTTACTAATATACTAACATTATTTCATGACACCACACTGTGTAATATATACTGATGCTGATATTACTTCACTTATTTCACTGATTTGTTCAATGTCAGCCAGCACATACACCGAGCAACTTGATGAAGTAGGCTGCCATACATTTTACAGTGAATTACTAGATGGATCATTTTGGTCCTCTGATGTCAGTGCACTGACTGTACTGGAGCCCTGGACCCTGAACTACTCTGTCTTTTGCACATATAAATTGTTTATGCAGACTGTTACTCGGCATAAACTGATTTCAGCAATGAGAAACCTTGGAAATGCTATAAGATAGTAGGCAAGGTACACACACCATGCTGTATTAATTTATAAACCATTTTTGTTAATATATATATATATATATATATATATATATATATATATATACATATATATAATATATATATTTTCCTGGCACACTTTGGGCCCATTAGTACCAATTGAGCATCGTGTCAACGCCACAGCCTACCTGAGTATTGTTGCTGACCATGTCCATCCCTTTCTGACCACAGTGTACCCATCTTCTGATGGCTACTTCCAGCAGGATAATGCGCCATGTCATAAAGCGCGAATCATCTCAGACTGGTTTCTTGAACTCGACAATGAGTTCACTGTACTCAAATGGCCTCAACAGTTACCAGATCTCAATCCAATAGAGCACCTTTGGGATGTGGTGGAACGGGAGATTCGCATCATGGATGTGCAGCCGACAAATCTGCAGCAACTGCGTGATGCTATCATGTCAATATGGACCAGACTCTCTGAGGAATGTTTCCAGTACCTTGTTGAATCTATGCCACGAAGGATTAAGGCAGTTCTGAAGGCAAAAGGGGGTGCAACCCATTACCAGAAGGTGTACCTAATAAAGTGGCCGGTGAGTGTGTGTATATATATATATAATGTAGAGAGAGCAAGAGAGAGATCTGTAGTGAAGAACACAAGTACACAGAGAAACAGGACATTGCTTAGTTCCTTACTTTCTTCGCTTCTTTGCGCAAGCACTTTGCTTGTACAGCTGATGAAGGACCTCCATCAGAAACCTCCTGTTTCTCTGGAAAATTTGTGTACCTCACAAGAATTTTTAATATTTATATGCATCTTACTACAGTGCACTGCAGTTACTTACCTGGAATCTTCTTCAGACTGGTATATATGAACTATAGTAAACTATCTTGCTATCTTTTTATGGTGGAGCAGATCAAACTAATCAGCTGTTTGAAAGGTGCCCTATGCTATAATAGGCTGGCTTCCATTTTAAAGTACTGCATATGCTTTTTGTTATTTTAGACAATTCACTGTTCAGACTCCAGAGTTTCAGCACATGCTACAGTGGTGGTGGAATGAAAAATAGAACATTTTACTTGTAAAATGTACTGGAATACATTCACAGCAGCCTTCACAGACAGAGGCTGCCACTAGCCCAGAACAACTACCCCACATATGGTGCAATATGGCAAACAGGCACAACATGAGCGGGGTGATAATAGCAATGTGCAGGTTACGGTACCTACACAAGTTGAGAGAGAGCACATACAAGCCACCAACACACTTGCGCACGCACACAAACACACACACACACACACAATCCCAAAATACTTTGCATGGCACAAATAACATATACTACAGAAATATCCTACATTGTTGCATTTTAAGTCTCAGATTATATGGATTAATTCATAGAACACATAACATCCAATATACAATTGGCCACCAACCACCATTTCAACATAATACATGAAACATCCAACTACATTTTCCTTGGAGAAAATATGAAAAACACAAATGAGATCTTGTGATCCAACTTGTGCTTGTAAATTCATAAACAAGTGTAGAACAGTGCTGGTAAATACAGGCACAGGAGCTCCACTGCGAGGACTCCCTCCCATTAAGAGACGCAGCGCCACTACCCTGCAGTCTGCTGAACAAACACCTCCAACAAGCAGCATAAATGAGCCGTGACCAGGCACTGTTACGCCAACACGGGAGAGCAGGTATGGAGGGCCCTGAGCCCACGTCTCTGTGCTTCACATGACGGTTCATAACCCTTAAAGCAACAACACGTGGCAGTTAACAAAGCAAGCAGTGGACCGTAGAAACTTGGACAAGGTTCCACTGCTGTCTCAAACACTGAATATATGTAATGCTAAAGGACACTCTTCTCGAAGCTCAGAGACTTGGATATCAGATAAACTTGAAGCTGAGAAAGAGTTGCCAAGTCACTTTGTCCTTTGACTTTTTGATCTGAGAGATAAATGCCAGTATGTTTGTATCTAGCTGTTGCTATACAAAACTGATAAATTCTTTTATACAGAATAGGAAACCAGTGCGGGTCGTAATGTTACACTATGCATTACAACACAGACGTAAACTTGTTTTCCTGAAATGCTACTGCACAAACCTATAAAGAAATGTTTTACCTCATTAAAAATAATAAAATGTAATCGGTTTGGCTTTTTCTTATGATTCATGTGAAAGTAAAGCACTTCATTTTATTAAGCTTGGACCATACCACATGTCAGGGCGCTAAGCTACTGAAAGAAGAAAGAAATGAAAGATCACATTAGTAGATGATTAAAACCCCCACTATGAGCCACTGTGAATGGGTAATGATTGCCTACATTAAAGTCACAAGATTTCATACCACATGCTTGGTAAACATTTACTCTGTTTAGCATATCCAGGCCGCCCCAAAGCTGTGTTTAACTCAGTTTCAGAGGAATGATGTGTCACATAGACCTGATGGATGTTCTTCAGAAATAGCCCACATTCGGTTACGGAGACTGCAAAGCAGACCGAGAGCTTCAGTGGCTTAAGGGACTATGAAATGTTTGCACATGTCTTGCTTAATTCAGACAAAATAAAACAGAGTAAAACTACTCAAACCAAAAATGTCTAATAAGGTGCTTGAGTACATCTTAAAGCTCGATGTATTCTCATTTGCAAGGGTTGCTTTGAAAAACCCAATCTTTTCATTTGAAAATGTAGAAAATGTTACTAGAACAACTCTTGTACCATATACAAATAACTTAGAAATATAGTTTCTTTACATGATGATGAAATCTGGTGCATGCCTCTATCTTCTCCAGGCTGGACTCCTGTCTTGTCTCGATGTTCTAGTAGCATCCACTAAATGTGGATAAGTAAGTAATTAACTCATTAATTAATTATTAAATTAACTCATTAATTATGGTTCACATGAATTTGTATTCA
Source organism: Brachyhypopomus occidentalis (assembly GCA_020368025.1). Taxonomy (NCBI): domain Eukaryota; kingdom Metazoa; phylum Chordata; class Actinopteri; order Gymnotiformes; family Hypopomidae; genus Brachyhypopomus; species Brachyhypopomus occidentalis. Next base: position 4,205,003 of record JAGXOD010001351.1, on the reverse strand, counting down.
AATGGTGTATCTGTTTGAAACTTTACCTTGCACTGACTTTTCACTGATTGAACACAGAACAGTAGTTCACTTAGAGAATCACAAACAAACAAACAAAATTCACCTCACAGTTCACATTGTGAAACAAACCGTAGGTTTACCAAAGCAGAGTTACATCACTAAATACAATCGCGTAGGCTGTGGTTTGACAGTATCGACGGCTCCGTCACATCCCGTCCGTCTCGCCGTGATGTCGGAGGAGCCTCACTCAAGCCGCCATTGGATAACGTAAAGCAACCGGCTTCTGCAGAGGCAGCACCTGCCACCCATCACCATGGACTGAACAGGACTGCTGATAGCAGCCTCGTCAGCATCTTCACAACAGGTGCGAAAAGACAAAACAAAAAAAGAACAGCAGGTGGGTCTGACTTGCCTACAGTCTAGTGGGATTCCCAGACGTGTCAAAACACTGCAGGCGATCGACGACAAAGGAATGATGCACGTGTGCCTCTCCTTCTGTCTTCTTCTCTGATTTAAATGCTAGTCCTCCAAAGCATTAAAGCTTAGCCAACACTGAATCAGAACCATCATTCTGAAGCAAATCTCAAATAAGTGATGCAGTGATCAAACGCAGTGAGACTACTGAGCTGAATCTAGGACCATAATTCCTGTTCGTATTTTCCTTAAAAAGTACTCATATTCTGTTACTAATTCCTAAATAGTTTACTATACTCATGCAACACACCAACTGTATATGTGTGGGAAGGCAAATATTACCACATAAGCTCCATTCACATAAAGTTGCAGGTCTGTTTCGGAGTTGCAGGTCACGTAGTAATGTTGTACACCTCATAATGATCTCCAGCACTCAACACATGGTCTGACACCCAGGCTGCTAATCAGACCATCAGGACAAGATCCTGCTGTCCTTTCCTGCCAAAGAGAATTTCTGTACTGTCGCCAGACTGCAGACTGGCACATGACACACGTAGGACTCACATCTGAAGCCCAATCTGAACAATCTATAGTATACCAGAATACACAGTTAGCTCTGAGAACAAGAACGGTCCAACTAAAAACTATGCAAAAAGTGCCTTTAATCACTCCATCGAGGTATATTCCTCACTCTCTCCCTTATGTTTAGAGTTTTGTGGAGTTAAAGGGGCGGCGTCCACTAAGGCGGCCGGCTACAGCTCACAGTGCAGGAGCTGAGGAACTGCTGAATGTGCATGTGAGCCAGGGAGCACGAGTCCCGCATGCAGCTAAACGGGATGCATATTTTCGTCCCAGGTTTTTCCCCCCCCACACACTGAAACGGACACTGCGCGCGGACATTTACGCTGATGTGGAGAGACGACGACTGCAAGATTTCAAGGCGTCTGATCGTCCGGCTCTCAAAATGTAAAAGCAGAAAAGGTATCATAGAAAATAAATAAATAAATACGATATTCGGCTACCGGCTGTTTCTGCAGTTAGCGGTGTTTAAAGACAAGTACCTGTCTGTGTCGCGGCAGGCCCTGTCCACCCATGGAGAAGCAAACCAGCGTCTGACGGTGACCACCTCTTGACCCTGGTCTGCTTCACAGCTCAACGTGCAGCAGTTGCCCATTTTCACAGACTCTCCACCTCTGAACCTGCCCCCCGGTGCGGCTCTGCCCTCCTCCCTCAGTCTCCCGCCACCCTGCAGTGCCAGCACAGGACACTCGATCCTCTGACTCTGCACTAAGCTGCCAATGCAGGGAATGCAGGGGGGGTGGGGGGGTGTAGTCCCTGCTGACAGGGGGATGGAGCCACCACCTCCTGCTGTCCCACAGTGTGACATTAGCCACCAACTTCGTCCGCCTTTCAATCCCTCCCTTTGTGTCTCCATTTCCAGGCAGAGCCGAGTGCATCAGACAGCACAATACAGCCCACAGTTAGGGGAGGGCAATATGACAGCACGTTAACACTCTCACAATGTGCTGTGTCAAATTATGCTTTTTCTCAGAATATTATAGGTAACAGTGCTTCCACAAACAGTGACCAAATGAATGTTTCATTAACCAACTAGAGATACTGTAAACAACATACAGTGGTGTCTCAAATTGGCATTAAAAATACAGCTGCCTTCTAACTAGTAGCTGATGTATATAATGCATTTTTATGCTGTTATCAAATTTTATTTATTGAATTCATTGTAAATGCAGTTGTGCATGTAGCCCTTTATCCATAATGTGGTACTACTGCACTACTGCCAATTTGCTGGTGTACTGCATCCAACGCTGCTACAGCAAACCTCAAAATAACCACATATTGTCACACATGATGCATGATGCATGATGAAAAAGCATGAACATGTTTTTAATACATCACCCACCTGTGCCAGCAGTCAGTATTTACCATCATCACCAGGTAGGGAGTGCCTAGAATGTTTGTGGATACCTACACATATGACCATAAGTGTTTCAGTCATGTATACAGAGGAAAGAGGACACGACCTCGCTCAGCAGATTTGTCAGGTTTTTTTCGAGTACAGGAAGGAATAATGTGAGCAGGTATGTGGAGGGTGTGACATAAGGTGAAGCAGAGGAGCATCTATAAAGGTCCTCGGGTGGATGCGGAGAAGAGGGATTGGGCAGGAGACAGCAACCAAAACTGCGAACCAGAACAAGGTTGTTCACAACCCTCTGAGAAGGAGAAAAACCGAATGGATAAAAGAAAAATTGAGATGACAAGAAACCTCCCAGAAGGCTCTCATCTCTAAAGCTTAAAGCTTCACGCTTAAAGCTTCTACACATCTCTGATAGTAATGGTACAGTTGTATGAGCCAAAACGCAGCTAAAAAAGGTTTGAAATGCTAATGCCCGTACAGGCGGTAGAGAAAAATGCCTCATATTTATTTCAGAATGTGTTTGCCATGTGTTTGCATCCTGTTTGGCAGAATGACCCCAGGATAACGGGAAATCAAGACAGTTCTGACAGTGGGTTTAGAGTCCAGCTTGGGTTTAGAGTCCCAATTACACAAAACTACTGTATTCAGACACTCACTTGCACCTTATTAATGCTATTATAGACAAATAAATATATGCAGCCTTGTAGGCTATTAAAAACATTTAAAAAAACATTCTCAGGGCATATAATGTGAATACAGAGACAAGCAATTAAAAAATTATTTTAATATACATGCTCAACGGAACATCCAGCATTCGGATTGCATAAATGGTTTAATATGTGGAGTATAACAGCTCTAATTTATGAGGCCTTTATTACAGCATTCAGAAAAAATGGGAACAAAGTCTCTTACACAGCTCTCATGCTCCCTATATGGCAGCAATCATGTAAAACGCAGCTACTGAGACTTTGCTTGTGAAATGAAATGAACAGACAATAGCACTCAGTGGATTCCTCCCACTCACACAGCCCACCGAGGCCGGGGCATGTATAAATATGCATGCAGAGCTCTTAGAAGTTAGCTGCAATCATTAAGATGCACTACTATCCAATACAGCACAATGTACTTTTCACATTATTTCCCTCTCTCAGACTAGCTGGAACTGGCCTAGTTTTCCAACAGGGGGGCGGTGATGGTTGAGTGCTGTACTTGTGAGGAAACTGCTGACCATGTTGGTAAAACAGCACTCTGTATTAGGCCTGCACAATTTAGCGTTTGTTAATGTTTTTCAATTGGGCGCTGAGAGCATCCTGACCAGTGTCAGCCATCTTTGATGAGTGTACTGATATTTTGATTAATCATTGTGTTCCCATGATCCAACTAACCAAAATAATACAATCCACTATTGAGATACGGGACATCTGGGGCTCAGCACAGTGTTTTAATATAGTGAAGACGCCTCATGTATTACATTAAACGCGTGTTACCTCTTTACTGAAACACACTGCAGCCTGTAGGCATTTTTGAACGCTGACTGATTTTATTGTTATGAATAACAAGACCAGCATATATGGGAACAAGAAAAAAAACAAACTCTTAAATAAAATATCTTTAGCACATTTTAAGCGTAGCCATTTACTAAGCCTTTTGAACTAAAAACAAAACATCATTCTTTACAGCTAGCCAAAGACCTATACCATATACTGGCTAACTTCCCTGAAGGAGTCCTGCAGTTAATTAGTTAATTAATAGTCGCCAAATTTGCAACAAATTTTTCTACTGTCCTTTTTGCCTTCAGTCTTGTGTTGTGTTGGTGAGACAACATCACGGTCATGGTCAACATCATGGTTCATGGTCAACATCATTCTGGTGAGGTGACTGATCTGGCCAGTGGCCATTACGCCTTCATCCCTAACAAACCTCATGGTTGCTATAGCAGCCGGGCTGGAGGTCACCGTCCTGCTGCAAAGTGCATGGCCGATAACACGCCTATATCATGCTACTGTTGTCTTTTTATTGGCATCTTATACAACAATTTAATAATAACAGCAAATGAGACTTAAACGTGCATGCATTTATTAAATGATTTATTAATTTATAATTTATTGTCTGCATTGTATGTGTAAGTAGGTCTGATCTGCATTCTATCTGCAGTGTTCTTATTTTAAATGGAAAAAAAAATGATCAAGTACATAAAATGTACACAGGTAATCAGAAAACTAAACTTTGTTAAAGACTAAACTTAAAAAAAAAACACAACAATCATTAAAAAAGTCAATCATCTTAAAATGCCATTTAATCAGCTGACCAATTAATCAAGCCATTCACATCAAACAGGTGTTGACATAAATTATTAGCATAAACTTTTCTCTGAACCCTTTGCCAGTATGATGTCTAAAAAGACTCTTAGCATTGTTGCTTAGTAACAGGATTGGATGTCAGTACCCTGGACAATCTGGACCTCACCTGAGAGACGGCTGCTGCTAATTGCTACACTATCAAAAGTGGGTTGGGGTATAATTAGTTCAGACCATTCTTCTGACTTCTACTGCTTGCCTCTCGTGTCACTGCATTAGAATGACCCACAAAGAGAGATGGTGCCACTTGGACAAAAACCTTAAACCTAATGGTGAAGATAATGATTGTTTTAGCTCCAAATCCGGTACTGCCAGTGCAGAACGATGCCTGAAGTTGACCTAGAATTCAGATGCCGCAAGTGAGTCCAAAAAGTGAAACAGACAGCTGCAAACCTCGCAAACTTCAAATCTCAGAAAAACAGAAACGCCCACCTATTTCCCACTGGAGTCTGGCCAATAAAAATCCATAAAGAACAAAGATTCCATACATCGAACACATTTCCTGATAGCACCAAATAAACAGGGCTTTTAAGTATATCTGGCCTTAGACTGAACAGATCCACATTGAGTAGTCCACGTGTAGTCTATGCAACATTCGGAGGAATATATTATTCTAGCGTTTCTGTGTATCGCTACGGCTGAGTCATATCAGCAGAGCACGTTCAGAGACGTTCTGCGCTCCAGGTTGATTCTGAAAACGTACTTGCCTTCTAACTCCCTTTAGCAAAACCAACACATAGCCTCGTTATCGCCTGAAAACACAGGGCTGGGGTAGGGGGTCTGTTTCAAGCACGAGCATTGTTTGTTTGTTTGTTTTTATCACACAACAACGTTGGCTTTGCTGGGGGGTTGTTTTTGCTGTCTTTTGCAATATTTGGTTCCACAGTCGAATTCTACACACATCATAGCAGGACCGGGGACAGCGTGAATTCCTGAAGATTAAAAATATGCTACCTCAGTTTGCGAACATCCTACTGTGCAGTCTGACTCGTGTACAAAACCCAGAGTTTCGAATGTTCTACTCCAGAAATCCACCACATTCTTTAACCCCCTTTCGCCCACACCGAAGGATCTCCAGGAGGCACAGGGCCGGCTGTGGCGGGAAACGCCTCACCCCAGGAGACGCTGCTCATCGTAAGGAGACCACACTACAAGGTTAATTTGTAGTTCTCTTTCTCTGTCGCTCACAATCTCTATTTGTGTCGCCTCGTTCTCACTTGCTCTCTGCCCTCTAACAGACAGCAAGACAAAATCATTCAGAAATCAAAGATTTCAGATATTAATCACCTGATTTCACAGAGAAGCAGCTAAAATATTTCACTCAGCTTACAAGTCGAACTATACCAGTGCACGACAAAATGTTCACGTCTATTTTTCCCAGGGAAGAAAACAACTCACCTTTGGTGCCAATTCTAGTTCATTATTAACTGAACCGTGGAAGGATCTGCCTGGTGTTCTTCCGTATAGCTGGATGGTATACAGCTGAGCGGCTGAATTTATTATGACAGTAGGGCAAATTAACCAAAGGAGAGCTGTACAATATATCAACATTCCAGGACAGATCATTTATTTATTGAGTGCACTTTGTTGTGTTTCAAAGATGATCAGTGTGTGCATCTACAGCGTGGTTCTGGATGTGCTAGCTGACTGGACAGTGCCTTTCTCCCAGTAAAACGACTTCTGCTTTACCTGACTTGCTTCTGTTCTTAACTTTGCACACAACCTAGCCGAGCTCTTCGTTTTCTCCTGTTTTTCCTCCCTTGAGGTTAATCCTTGTCAAAGTTATTTTGCACATAAACGACGTTTGGACCAATATATTATTTCAGTTGAAGGAGACCTATACTGATGGTGTCCAAAATCAATTACAATCTCTTAGCGGGTCATTGAATTTAGTATGCTGTTTGCAATCATTTACTGTTAACAACAGTCAATTTCAGCTTTAAGCATTGACACAACACAAATTACAGAGCATTAGATCAATTCAATTAACCCATCAGTAACACATTACTGACATGCTTTGTTCTAGGACTAAACTGATGTAGTGCCTTTGTATAATTGTATTTCAAAAGTGTACTTTTCATTGTTGATCTTGTTCAAGTGAAGCAAAAATCTCAAAAAACACCATCAATAACACAACCAATGCTGGTGCAGCTTAGTCTGTTCCTCCACGACTAGTCCAAAGAGCAGACGGCCCATTGGCCCAAAGAAGCCAGTCAAGTCAGTCAAACAATCACAAGCCAGCATGCAGTCCTGGTAACCAGATGAAGGACAAACAAAGCAGTCACTTCCAGCAGCACACCACCCCACATCTCTGTTCACCGTCTCTCTTTATACAAACAGGCATCACATTAGTAGTGTTGACTCAAACACCTAACTTGTGTAACAGGATGTTTTTGTTTGATCAACAAAAGGAACACAACCATTCAAAGTATAAATAGTATGCTGGTAACAGTATTGAATGTGTGTGTGTGTGTGTGTATCACCAAATATAGACCCGATCACCAAACATTACGGGTCATATGAAACAGGGAGAGAGATAGAGTTTAGTTCTAACACAGTTAATAAAGTCCTCAGTAAACAGTGACAATACCTTGCAAGGTGGAAGGTGTCCAGGACCAGAGATGGTCAACACTACTTTAATGGAATATCACTCCATTAACAATTTACATTTGGGTTAAAGAATACTTGAAGTTCCCACAATTCTGCCTCAGTTTTCTATAGTTAAAGTGACTCTGTTATGGCCAAAAAGTCCCTACCAAATAACTGGTCTGGAAAGCAGGTTCAGGATAATGCCTCAAATAAAGGAGATGTTAAGGTCCTAGATCACCAGGCAAACATTTCTGCTAGGTTTATCCCTCATTCCTCCAAGGGATTTGGTAGAATAAGTAGATTATTATTCTAGATAAGAAGGTCACTGCAGGTGGAAAGACTCCCCATCGATTAATTTAGTGCACAATTAATAAATCTACAGTCTATGTTACATGAATTTTCTGAGTCCCATTTCATTCACCTATTTATGAATTATCTAAGAGGAAGCTACACCTTCATGATGTACTAAATCAAGATGCATTGAAATCAAACCCAACAAGTTAAGACCTGATCACCGAATTAGTCTGAATTAGTCAGACACCAAGTAGCCTAAGTAATCTCCATAGCAACCATCATAAGCAACAGCATCCCTTATAGATTAGAAAAGTAGGAAACAGAAGTTTACATATGCAAAATAGCTACAGATTATCTAAACACTAAAAACATCGTTTATGCTTGCATTAAGCATAAAACTAAATGATGAAACCAAGTGGGTGTGCACGCCACAGAAAGATACTTTGAACTGCTCTAAAATTAGCTTTTATCACTAAGACAAATCGTTTATTAACCCCTTCTACCTTTTATCATAGCATCTCACTAGCCTACTCCATGTCAAATCTTTAATGACAAGCGAAACACGCTTATCCACAATTAGCCCACCTATTTAACGTCGAGGTAAGCTCTGTGTCGCAAAGAAGAGCCTTAATTGACGTGAGGGACATCTCCGAAAAGGAGGTAGACTAGCGAAAGCCAAGTTCACTTACTCCAGAAAGAAACTCGCTCCTTCCTTAGTGAAACCTTCCTCCCAGCCTTTTGGCAGATCTAGTTCAGGAGACAGGAAGATTTGCGTTAAAAAACTTTTGTTACGCCTTACCTAAAGCCGGAGCAAGACGATACGAACGCTGGACTACCACGACTAAACAGAACTACACAATTTCATTTTTACACACCTGAACGCATCATATGTCCAGAATTCACAGGCTCGCCGGTCCGTGGATGAAGCCAAGTAGTGTTGCGCGTTTCATCGCTGGCATGAAAAACAAAACCACCTGTTAGCGATGTAAATGCCCGAAACACGTACACGCGCAGTATTTGGCGATATTTTCACTTTTGAGTGGAAAACAAATAGCCTACACTCACTCTATGAAAAACACCCTGCCATCTCGACACACCCCGTAGGTCCAGTTTTCAGGTAAAGTGTCCCGCCGGAGCGGCGCCGCCATTATTCCAGCGTAAAGTCGTGGCCACCGCGTATTCCCCGTCTATCCTCTCGGGAACAGTTTCCCAGATAGACGCTTCAGAATAAGGAAATTAAAGGGGAGGGTTCAATTCGTCTCTCAGGTTGTCGCTCCGCCGACAGAAAATATATCGGCACAAACCCTGCCAGACACGCATCAGGGTTAACAGAATTCACACGCCTGACACTTTTAAAGATGGTTAAGCAACTGAAACGCATTATGCAAACATAGCTTTGTTATGTATCGTAAATAAAAAATTATAAGTTGGCTATGCTATACAGAAACAGATAGAGAGACAGGCAGATGCGGGGAAATAGATTTTATCGTCAATTCTGCATTAATCCTCAATCCGCATCGTCTCTGTTAGGCCATGTTCAGATGTTGTTAATAATCAAAAGGGACATGGTATTATCTCTTATTGGCGCCTGTAGGACAGTGTTTTAGCACAGGCTTTAAAACAAGACGAACCGATTATTTTCAGGATGCTAAGAGCAAACAGTATCATACTGCCTTTTGAACTGCCTTGTAGTTTTTATTGCTGTAATAAAAGTTTATATTTATAAGAAGATTAACAGAATGATGATGTGGTTTTGCCGTACACAATTTATCGCACTTCACTTCAATATATATTTTGTGTTTCTCTGGTGATCAGAATAAAAATATATTTTATTTACATTTAAAGAATGTTTTTTACAATAATTTTTAGAATTCATTTTTATTCATGCACAACCACCCCAACTCCCTCTCCAAAAGAACAAAAGACAATAATAATAAGGTGCATTTGCTATCTCATTACAGTTACCCTTCCAGCTGACCCAGCTATAAGAAAGGACTTAGAGTTATTTATGGTGTAATCGAAACATGATAAAGCACCTGAATAACAATTACATAGGTAGCTACACAACTGAGTCATATTACGTTGTATGCCAATTAGCAGTTATAAAGGAGGTCTGACAATCAGCTCTTTTATGTGGGAATTTTCAAAGAAATGTGAGCCAATTACAGTTCCAAAGAGGCCAAACAACCATCACCTGAACTGCAGATGCACCAGACACAGAAAGTACCAATCGTGTAATGTACAAGGGAAACAATAAATAAAGAGTAAATCATGACATAATGTGCCAATCACAGAGCAGCACAGAGAAGCTTCTGTTGCAAGTCAAATCTCACCAGTGCCAAAGTTTTACCAACAGCTACACAGACAGGGCTGTTGCTAAACTACACACTCAGAAATTGCAATGAAACTGAATCAGTATATTAGTGAGGCAGCGTCAACAAAAACGATGTATTGCAAGCCCCAAAACTAAAGCTGGCATCAATGGCAGATTGCTTTTCTTAAAATACATATCCAAGGCTAACACAAAAAACACATAGAGACACAGAACCATGTAGCACAGTATGCGCCTTTCTTCACAGTTTTATTTCATTCTTCTAAATTGTTTGGAGAAAGTCAAAGAATGCCTATAACTCATAATATATGTTTCCAACTGTTAAAGGTTATGTTGGAACTACAGTGATTTGCGGAGTCAAGTCTTTGGAACCACTAAGACTGATGTTGATGATGACCCTATGTGTACACATAACAGCCAAGGAACTGTGAGACCATTTTACAGGATCAGGTTCACCCTATGGCACAAACACTGTTCCTACATAATGCTTCCATGTTCACTCATGAACAAATTCAGGTGTCAGTTGTCTTCCCAGTTACCTAATGTCATTGCATATTTATGGACCAAGCAAAGCAGATTACCATCTCCATCCTTCAAAGAACTGGGTTTTTTTTTCTTTGTACACTCAGTTCAAAGCTTGTGTGACAGAAATCCTAGAAGAACTGAAACTGATCTTAAGTCGAGGGCTGAACGCTGTTTGTTAGCATATTTCCCAGAGGCTATAAACTGGCCCAGCTGGGAACAGGGAGGTCCGCTGTTGTAGGACACAGAGGCTCCGTGTGGTTCCCACCCATCAGATCAGTCACAGCAGAGCTTCAAAGTCCCCAGATCGCTTCTGGTCACGTCGCTATAGTTCAGGTCACATGGCCTGCTGGTCTACTTTATGGAGGCTTGCAGTTGAGGTTCGTGCGTGAGACTGTTGATGAGAACCTCTGCAGTTCTTTCTGCCTTGGTGATCTCCATTCAGTGCCACGATATGATGTGTGCCTGTGACAGGACATGGCAGGGTCAAGATGTGATGACATTTCCTGGGTTGAGGAAATGCTATCGCCTACTCCATTATCACCCAGCCATCTCTCCTTTTGTTTCTTAGATCTGATCTCCCTCCTGTGTGCTTAGAGTGGCTGGTGTTAGATTAATATCTTGATGATGGGAAACTGGTCTGAAGACCAATCTACTGACTTATCTTAGCCAAACATCTAAGAGACCATGACTCAAATTCTACCAAAAATCAATGCTTATGTATATGATCTGTACAGCTTCCCAAGGGCCATGTCTATACTGAAACATTATTGTTTGTATGTATACCTGCAATGCGGCAAAAGAGTTCACAGGAACTGAAAGAGCCTCCAGAAAAGTAGTTCATCAGGAATCCTTCCACCATCTATCCCATATGCCCCTGCTGTCTTCTCCTCCTCCTCATTTCTGCCTCTGGTATCCCCCTACCCACCCACCACCACACAGTGACCACCACAGCATCCATCACCCTGGACCCAAGCTCAGCAACATGTATGCCACACTCTTGCAGCCTGATGTGCACTGCTACGTTGGGCACAAAAATGCAAAGCAGATTCCTGTCTCCTTCATCCCTTAACGAAGAGTCTTATGTAGAGTTCTACAGACTGATGGAGCGCCATGCCTGGATAACCTTTCAAATGAACAATGTCCACTTTCATCAAGATCAATATATTGTTCTCACACAGGTATACATAAAAGTAAATTAAATTTTGCTGTGCATAGTTCGTACTGGTCCAAAACTTACTGGTAATCTAATATTGCCAGGTATATAGACTAGTTTTGATGGAATAGTTTAAAAGGCTATACAAATATCATATAGGCCCCAAAACCTGTGTACCTTAACTCACTGATACCAATGCTTTTTAAAAGTCTTATGGAAATCTTTATAGTTTCTGCATGCATCCACACAATCTATTTAATTTAATATCTCATAGTGCCCTATAGAATGCTCCTAAATGTGTCTCAAAACCAGGAGTAAGGGTAAAATGAGATGATATTCATATTCTACAGAATAACGCGTATCGTTTTATTCATTTATTTTAACCTTTGCAACACCAGGTACACATTCAGTCTTAATAATAAAAAAACAATAAAAACACATTGGATCGATATTTGTGTGACGGTATCGAATTTCAAAAGGATCTGATGTGTCGATAAATGAGTAAGCTATCGATCTCTAGTTTATAGTTTACAAGTCATAAAGCACAAAGTCGATATTCTCACATAGCACTTATGTCACTATAAAAAATAATTTGTCTGTGTGTAGGGCGTAGGCTAACTTTAGTGCGCTCGGTTTTCTTTTTAACTTTGAAGTTTTCTTGTTAACTTTGACTAGAGTTTAGCCGACACTTTTTGTTTAAGTTAATTGTTTTCTAATAGGCCTATAATATTTTCGTATTTTTTCAGCTCTTTTGTCAGGCTGGCTGATGCCTTGATAAAAAAAAATAAGAGCTCTTGGAAGAGATATTAAGTTGTTCATTGCACTAAATACAACACAAGACTCGGACCATTCCATGCCAGCACCGATACTTTCATTTACAGTGCGGAAATGACGCCATTGAAACTGGGGAGTGAGACGCTATAAATTGTTAGTTTGTCTTCACACTGAAATTTATGCATGTACAGAGCCGCCTCAAAAAAGCTCATATCTCAGCTGTCTAAATCACTTTTTTACTATTCCATTCTAAAACCGGCTTCCATGTTTTTACTTAAAAATAAACATTCTGTATGTAATTCGCATAGTTTCCTGTGTTCATTTGAATATAACACAAAGAAAACTACCATTATCGTTTCAGCTAGGAAACTTAATCTGTTTTTGAAACCTATGGAGAAGGTAAATTGCTAAAAAAAACAAACTTGCAAGCATTTTTTTTTACATTCACCAATAGCAAAATGTTTATCTAATCTCTGCTATACACATGTGTTGTTTCAGGTTAATGACAAAAACATTTCACCTGAGCAGTATAATCTGAGAAGGAACAGGATGCCCTCAGGGAATTTCAAGGACTGTGGTGTAGGAGAGACAAAATCCAAATGCAAAGCCAGTGAACTCTCTATATGGCAATATAGCACAAGGCTGGATCACACTTACAGTTGCATCTCCAAGTCGCCACACCCTCAGTCTCCCTACCCTCACAGGAGGGTTTCAGCGAGCCCGCACCTACAACGAAAGACGGCAAAGACCAACACGCAGTCTGATTGCAGGTCTGCCACAGGAAGGGTTGCAACTACCAGAGCTGTGATGTATAGCAACATTGGCAGAAGAAAGCAGGATGTATCCCAGGATGAGACAAACAAAACACAGAGCCAGCAGTTGACCAGCTCACAGAGCCCTGCAGAGCTCTTTGACATCACCGCAGGCACTGAGGAGATACCATCGCTTCCCTCATGTTCTCAGCTGCATGAAGGTTCAGACTAGTCCAACTGAATACACATTTCTTAAACCTCAAGACTTCTTGTTAATTCTTAAAGTATTCAAGTTATTTCATACGGTTATCTACTTTTGTGTCATTCTCCTTATCTCTAATACAAAAAGATTTGCAAATTATTTAAAAAATACAAAAGTCTAGTAAAGAATTATGCTTTATGTCATGCAACAAGACATCACATTGACCCTATTTGAAAGTTATAGTACTAATACATTTTGTTAATCAGTAACTAATAAACAATTTCTCTAGTCAAATAAGCCTTTGTGGGATAGGTGACACATGAACAAAGTCCACTGAAATCAGGAACTAATTTATTCTTAAGGTCCTGTAAGATAAGGGTTGGTCAAACACAGCTACACACAAATAAAAGTAATCAATGGCGCCCTCTTTTGGAACCTGTACTTCATCACACATCTAACATGACCATTTACATATTTTGGTTGCTCACTGGAGTGAAGAACTCCAAGAGGCATATATTCATTATCAATAGCATTTTTGAGAGGTAAGACATATAGTTTTGACATTCTTGGAAATCTTTTAACCCAAAACAGATGACATTTAGTATAAACTTTGAACAAAGTCTAAATATATTATTTATATTATACATCTCATATTAATTTACATTTTGAAATGTGTTGAAATAGTCACAAAGATAAAATGCAATACAGAATAATTATTACTCAGATGTGTCACATCACCTAAAAGAACTTGGAGATTTGAACATCATTACGTCATTCAGAGTTTGAAACAATAATAGTTGACCTTACGCTAGTCAACATGGCATAAGATGTCAATAAATGAGAAGGTACTAGTCAGATCTGACGGTAACCAAAAAAAAGGGACATAGATTAAGTCTTGTTTGTAATAAACTCAAAAGGACATTCTTATGTAGAAATACAATGTCAACGTGCTTGCCCATGTACGCAACAGTGTGGTATGAGCCATGAAAAGTAAACAAGTAGTGTGTGTGTGTGTCTGTCTGTCTATCTATCTCAGAAGATGATTCTAGATTCCAGGTAACCGCAGTGTACTGTACTAAATATGTACTTGTTGTTCCAGCAAACCCAGCAAAGTCAAGACCTTTAACTCTTTGCCATATTCCTCAAAACATTCATGAACAGATTTTGCAGAGAGGTCATATCCACTGCCATGGCGGAATACCTCTGCCATGTTCTTGGCCTAGCTATGTGGGACACGCCGAAGTAGCATCCACGTGGATGTAGGGACATCCAAGGTTTCCCAGAAGAACATTACCAACGGCATCAGACTGCCTCCATCAGCTTGCCTCCTTCCTATAGTGCACCCTGGTGCCATCTGCACGAGCACCTGGCCATCCACACGATGTAAAAGAAAACATGTGGCTATGCAGTCCCAAATACAGCAGTCTGCAATGAACTGAGTGTTCTGAAAGCTTCTCATCATAGGCATTAATTTAGCATTTACATTAATTAGGCATTTACATTTAGCAGACACTCTTATCCAGAGCAATACACCAGGGGGCTGTGGTACCCTAGGCCAGTGCAAGGGAGCAGGCAGGGTTAAGTACCTTGGACAAGGGCACTTCAGTCATGGCCAATGGCCTGGGCATCGCACCCACAGCCCTCCAGTCACAAGACAAGGTCCGTACCCTCCAGACCATGACTGCCCACATCAGACAAGGCAGGTTAACCTTCAGTCCCTCAGTGCATCAGCGAACCTTGGATGGCCTAGACCCGGTCACTGGTTCACTGCTGCCTTCCCTTGAACCACTTTTTTGACCTACTAACCACCGCATACCACGAGCATCCCACAGGACATCCCATTTTGGAGATGCTCTGACACAGTTGTCTAGCAATCACAATTTGGCCTTTGTAAAAGTTGCTCGGATCCTTAAACAAGCCTGTATCCATACATCTTCTTAAGCCAAATAACTGTTTATTGTATGATGCTAAACAATACTTATACTACTTAAAAATGACAGATGAAGGTCCAGGCAATATCTAAGATGGCTATGAAGGGGAAAAAACAGTTGGATTTTTGATGCAACTGCAGCCTAGTGGGATGATTGTTGACTATTTGGCTGTACTGATTGGTTGCTGGAAGGACAGGGTGCAGCCTAGTGGGATGATTGTTGACTATTTGGCTGTACTGATTGGTTGCTGGAAGGACAGGGTGCAGCCTAGTTGGTTGCTGGATGATGATTGTTGACTATTTGGCTGTACTGATTGGTTGCTGGAAGGACAGGGTGCAGCCTAGTGGGATGATTGTTGACTATTTGGCTGTACTGATTGGTTGCTGGAAGGACAGGGTGCAGCCTAGTGGGATGATTGTTGACTATTTGGCTGTACTGATTGGTTGCTGGAAGGACAGGGTTGGGATGATTTGGGCTGCACTGATTGGTTGCTGGAAGGACAGGGTGCAGCCTAGTGGGATGATTGTTGACTATTTGGCTGTACTGATTGTTGAAGGACAGGGTAGCCTAGTGGGATGATTTTGGCTGTACTATTTGGGAAGGACTGTATTGGTTGCTGGAAGGACAGGGTGCAGCCTAGTGGGATGATTGTTGACTATTTGGCTGTACTGATTGGTTGCTGGAAGGACAGGGTGTGGGATGATTGTTGAGCCTAGTGGGATGATTGTTGACTATTTGGCTGTACTGATTGGTTGCTGGAAGGACAGGGGATGCAGCCTAGGGGATGATTGTTGACTATTTGGCTGTACTGATTGGTTGCTGGAAGGACAGGGTGCTAGCCTAGGGGGTGGGATGATTGGCTGTACTGATTGGTTGCTGGAAGGACAGGGTGCAGCCTTGGGATGATTGGCTGGGTGCAGCCTACTTGTTGACTATTTGGCTGTACTGATTGGTTGCTGGAAGGACAGGGTGCAGCCCTGCAGGCCCAGCGGGGGTGGCTCGCTTTACCTGCACCACCTTTGTGCTGCAGTCACAAAGGCTGCTGACTGTCTTATTGCATCAGGCAGTCTGAGCGGGTGTAATTGAGACTCCAGAGACTCCCACCCCCACTCCTCAGATTCAGGACTCGGCAGATGAGTAATAGAGGCGGAGTTGATGACACCCCCCCCCCACCCCACCCCACCCGCGCACTCACGCACGCACACAGACACTGCTGCAATCGTCTGCAATCCTTTCACCGCCACCAAGCACTGTGCTCTGTTGCCTGGCGACCAAATGCACTAGTGCCACGGCTGCCCTAAGAGAAAGAGGATCTACAACATTTCATGTACACACACACACAAAATAATCATTCTTGTTGTTCTCTGAGCAATTACAGATCATGTTGCTGTTATGTAAACATATCCAGAGGATGGACTTGTCCATCTTCAGGTAAAGCCTGTTTGCTCGCAAAAATGTTTTCAAAAGGAGGTAACGCAACAATAGGAACTTGTTTGTGTACACGTTCCTGACAAAGACAAAATACCACTGGGTTAGTCAGACCTTCAATCTGGTTTCATAATCTGCCTTAAAGATTGCGTACGATGTTGCTTCGCTTTACAACATACAGTTTGTGCTTCCATTGAAGTGTCGAGGGGAGTTGCTAATTGATTTCTGCTCAGGGGAGAGAGTTTCATCATTCCTTGTTTTTAACCCCTCTCTCACACACACTCCTCTCGCAGGACTACGCAGACTGCTACATGAAAGTGATGAGCACAAATGACTGTGGAAAGCAAACAAATCGAGTTTCCAAAGGAGGCAAAACTCCAACTTGGAAGATATGAAGTGTAGAAATGGCTTGAAAATTAATACTTACTTTTACAAAAACGATTTTTATTTCACTCCCCCCCCGCCCCCAAACAAAAAAAGGTCCTTCAACAAAAAACATTGTCCTGCATATCAAATATTAAAAAACAACAAAACAACTACCTACTGTAAGTATAATTTACAGTTATGATAAAACAGCTGTCACATTGTCATTATCACTGCTGGTCAATAAGGCACTGTAAAAAAAATATTCAAACATGACGAGGTTGAAAAAAGGCGTTTGGAACACAGCACTGAGGTATGGCTGATAAGCTGGTGGAAAAGTAGGGACTAGAAAACTACACATTGCAATATTTCAGTCAAAGTCTTTAGAGTATTTCAAAGTAAAAGTGTTTTCACATCAAAGTCTTCCACAAGATTGGGAGATCAGGCAATGGTTATTTGTTTAATGTGCTTTGCTGATAGGCTGAGATCTTTTTCCTGTGTGACGGATTTAAACAGTATCCAATCGCCTGCTCTGCTTCCAAAATTCTCCTTTGGAAGCGGTCCCTGTCCCGAGCATGCTCCTCCCATGGCCCCTTACGAGATGCCTGATTGGCGAAGGACCAAGCCAACATCTTGTGAACCTCCACAACTGGAGAGAATCTCACCTGGAAGAAACAGAGTCATAAAGAGGAATTACAGCTTCGATAAAAACATACAGAACGATAAAAAACAATTAAAATGAGTGTAAAGGGGGGTAATAATATGATTAGGAACAATCACTTGCATGCAAAGCATAAAAAATGTCTCTTTCTATTGGTAATTATACAGTGTGATACAGATTAATATTGTAAGCTATATAAAAAGGTAAAAATAGTAGCATTGGACCTTAAATCACAGTGTGTGTTTGTTCTTACCTTTTTCACAGGAGTCAATTCCTTCGTTGAGCTGGTCTCAGTGGTCTTGTTAATAGGTCTTTTCCAGGGCACTTTTGAGGGTTTCTCCACAGACAACTGAGGACACTTGTGACTGACGGCTCGCCTAGGCAGCAGAGGGGGCTTTGTGGCTTTGTGTGCCGAATCTCTTGTTACCTTTGAACTTTGCTTATGGCAGTTGGGTTCACTGGTGTGACCACATGTCCCGCTGACTGCTGGACTGTGGAGAGGAGCTCTGAAATTCAGCGGGTGGTATGGGTCGTCGTCCAGGGACAGGGACTTCCACAACGCTTCCTCTTCATCTTCTGAGGAGAACGCCCCAGTATTCCCTTGCTCACCTGCATCCGAGCATGACGATACACTTGCTTGTGATGCCGTGTGCGTGTGACTTTTCTGAGGCACGCCAGAGCCTCTCTGTGTTCTCCGCTGATCGGCAATTCCACTGGACACACATGCCGTAAAGTGCAGTGGGTGGTATGGATCAGTGGATCTGGTAAGAAGGTCCCAAAGTCTGTCACTTTCCTCTTTGTCCCCTTCCACACAGGAGCTGTCTGAGCCACCCCAGCTTACCTCACTGTCTGAACTCTGTCCTCCCAATTCCGGACGCCTGTCCTCCATAGATGAACTGGAGAAATTACAGTAAAGTTCCGTGCAAGAATCATCATGCTTTTGAATGTCTTTCTGATAAAGACTCGACACACGGGCAGTGAAAGGCACGGGGCGCACGTCCTCTGCATAGCTGCGCTCCGAACCTGTAAGCAAATTCCAGTCGAAGCCGTGGTTCCAGCTACAGTGCTCTCCGATATAAAGGTCGTCGTTTTCTGACAGGCACTCTGTTGCACGGGACACAAAATCGTCCACCAAAGAGCAACAAAGTTCGTCATTAACTAGACTTGACAGAACGGACCTAGAACGAGAGTTTAGATCAAAAGGATTTGAAAGAGGGTTTTGGCCCGCTACCATGACGTTGTTTTCAAATAATGAGAGAAAGCTGTCGGTGGCATCTCCAGATGCACTCATATGCTGAATGTGTTCTCCAGTGTCGTCCGTAATTCTCAGATGAACCTCAAATCTGAACATTTGAAAGACTGAGAACCAAACAAAGCAAAACAAACAAAAAAAATCACACGTTACTTTGTACGTTTAAATTTTGAAGATGTACAAAATAAACTTTAAATAGATGCAACATGCGGCATTCTATTGTCCAAATCTTACTTACCCGTCATCAAACTGTAACAGATTAACTGAACCAACAGGCGTAAGTGTTCCCACAGCACTCCCAGTATCTGTTTTGTCCACGGCAAAAGCATCATCCCGCCGTCACCGACCCGCTGCATCGCGGTCCTTTCCGTACTGCTCGCTGAACTCGTGACACTTTCCATCTTAATCGATCAGCAACAGTCGTCAAGTATTTTGATATTCGTCCCTTAAAGCGCGCTCCTTACAGCAACTTGTTTTGTTTTGAATTTTCCTAAAATACATTTTTATTCTAAACATATTAAGAACTCCGAACGAAAACAGCGACGGTCTTCATGTTTTCAAAATAGCTGGGTATCCTTAATCCCCGGGATACGTGTTTGAAATGGCTCAAACTGAAGAACCACCTTCATATAAACAAATGGTTCCCGCTAGTAACGAACGATTGGATCACTGTTGTGTCACTCACGTAGACAGCCTTCCTCCATTCACAACAAACCCCGCCCATGTGCGACACACTTCTCGTACATTTAGTGTTATTCTGCCCGTGCAATATTTCTATTGCATTTACGGTTGAAAATGCAAAGTGCTTCTGTGTGTTATTACTTCCAAAATAAATAAATAAATAAAAATGCGAGCACACATTACTGAGTTTGAAATTTGCTTTTATTCAGTCCGAGTTAAGGCTCATGCCACCAAAGCTGAGGCTGTGGAAGACTCACTGCAAAAAAGTAAAGAAAGCAATTAGAAATGCAGATAAACCACATTCATAAATATTAAAGGCTGCATTTACATGCCTGGTAAACAGGATTTCCAACCCCTCTGCATATCTAGTACGTGGCCTCTACTACCTTTTCTTTTCTTGTGGAATCTGAATTGATCAGTTACAATTCTTATGCATTTCATTAGGTTCTTTAATCAAATCATCAAATGCAGACAGCTTGCCTAAAATGAGAATACAAAAAAATGCCTAAAATTATAGTAAAGGAGCTTTTTCTTGTACAAACTTATTGAACTTTTCTGTTTCTTATTGCTGTGCATTAGTATATATCTAAAGTGAAGGGCTTTCATTTCACTTCATGAATGTCAACATGTACTTCAATAATTAAAAAAAAAAAGCTAGGTCTATTCAACTAGATGGAAACAGCACAGATGTTGGTCAATGGTTGAAAATAAATCAAATCAGTCTGATAGCTGTGCTTAGCATAATAAAAGCCAGTGCAGGCGTTGAGTATTTCACCCTGCCTTTCAGGGCAGAAACCAGGTATGGCTGCAGGAATCGAAGTCCTCGACTGGCTCCACGTATTTGGAATGGAATATAATCATGACCAGTGTGGTCAAGATTAATCAGCAACATTAATCAGGTCTGTCAAAGTCACACTGCTCCAGAGAACAAATCGCTACTAAATGCCTCCACAGACATGAGATTTTTCTCCACAACAATGAACTGAGGACACCTGGCAACTGGCGTTTGCAGTCTGATGTTCATGGTCTTTGACAGAGTTTCAGATTTCAGTTATCAGATACAAGTTATTTTGCATCTGTACATTTTAAGTAATCACATTCAAAAATATAAAACTTGTGTCTGCAGTCACAAAGTCCAATAGTTAAGTTTCAAAGACATTTTCCAAATGTTCCATACTCCAGCAGAGTATAAATGTCATATGCACATCCCTAGAGATCATCAGAAGCCACCTTAGGATACTTACTACTTCCAGTTAGGTGCCAGTACCCTCTTAGTCTTGTAGTAACGAGCCAACCGGTGGATTCTGCTCTCAACCAGAATCAAGCGGAATTTGGCATCTTTGTCCTGCGAAAAGTATACATTTGGGGAATGAACCAATGATTGTTCATGTTATGATCTCCATCATCACTAGTGACCTACTTATCAGCACATTAATGGAATTTCACATGTTAATGCAAACTACCATCCCTGCTCAACACACAGCATCCAACATCACTTACCCTACTTTTACATTAGAGAAAATGTTTACTGATAACATATTTACACTTCAACCATCTACTGTGAATGCTACTTTTATAGTACATCTCTACATTTATGGACAAACTGACAAAAGTACATCTAAAGCTGCTCTGCTTGTACTGTAAAAAATGAACAATTATTCGCACAATCTGTATTTAACAGGTCTGAGAGTTCACAGCAAAAAGTCCACAAGAAACCAGACCCCAGTTCTGACCTTCCTGTTCCTCTCCAGGTGCTTCCTGACAGCAACAGCCTTCTTGATGAGGTGGTAGAGGTCCTCAGGCAGGTCAGGGGCCAGGCCTTTGGATTTCAGGATTCTCAAGATTTTATTTCCAGCAACAAAACGCACCTGCGCCACACCATGTGAGTCTCGGAGGATCACGCCTGCACAAGACAGCCACAAGGGACTTGTGTATGTATGTGACTTGTATGTTCCTAGTTCAATACTTTCCACAGAAAAGAAAAATCACCAGAAAAAAAAAAACAATATAATTTACCTATCTGGGAAGGTGTCAGGCCCTTTTTCGCCAGCTTAAAGATTTGCTCCTTCACATCGTCAGATGTCAGTTTGAGCCACTACAGAGACATTATTGCATTAATTAGTGCAATTTTAAGTGTAAAATAAACAATGCCAAAAGATTATTAAATACAATGAGTTCTAGCAGAACATCAGGCACATGTCAACCATCGGGATTTCGCTGTGCCAGTGTCAGTTTGACATCTCTGGTCACGTTTTCGTCATTACTTACAGTGGGTACACTGCGTCTGAACGGCAATGCAGACTGGGACAAGCCCTTTCTGTAACACAACATACAAAGAACAATTAAATTAAGCTCACAACAGTGCAATGAGAAACCAGCAACCAGCTCACGTTTTACATCAAAAAACACCAAGACGACGACGTATGACGGTGTTTTTGCTGGACACTGCTTTTTAGGCTAAGCGAGGTATCCCGACATGTAGCTAAATAACTAATGTTAAACAAAAGTTAATGAGGTGGGGACCCTGTTTGTCTGAAGCGACATAGCTAAACAGTCTCCATGTTAAATTGAGAAATCATAGCTAAATCAATAGCCAAGTTGGTTATATAGGCTAGCTAACAAGTTCTCCATTGGTGCCCAATAGTGACGGACCCAAAACGACAGCACGTTAGCTCACTAGCTAAGCTAGGACGATATATATGCCGCGCCGTCACGAAAACTACTTTCAATACAAAATTTCTGTACGATACATTAAGAGGAACGTTTGAACTATAAATTATTTTCCCCAATTACACAGGCTTATTCTTATGTTGTGCTATTTCTACTTCTACCGATTGAAGACTTACCCGGGAGCGTGCATACGACCCATGGTTGCTCGAAAGGAAGAGGCGAGCACAAAGGCGGAAGTGATCAGCTGCTGCTCGCAATGAGGGAAACCGTCAAAGAAACCTAGTTCAAATATTTCCCTCCAAGAAATTATGTGCCAGCCGGGCAGAATTCAACACTTGGTTCATAAAACATAATATAAAGGAGCAGCAAGTCATTTTGATAAGAACAAAAATACCAATTTTATGAAAGTGATTTCATACCACTTTCAACCAGTTGCTGCTGCATAGAGTAGATCCCCACATGGAGGTGGCCATGTTTAAAAAACATTTAGTACAGAAATCTGAAATATCAAGGCCACTAATTGACAGTATAGTAGCATTTCATAAAGGGAATCACCACCACTGGAAAAATTATTTATTGCTCCTTTAAGTTTGCAATATTTGGGTATTGGCCTCCTTGTTTTCAGGGGATGTAGAGAGCCAGTATTTTAGCTCAAGATGGCTGGTCTGTGGCATAGCAATGTGCATTATAAAAAATTAATGCTGTACAATGATTTAGCTTAACACAGAGCTCCTTTGATCAGCTTAAATGTCCATGAGATAGTGTGAATGTTATGTTATCTCAGCCAATGTTATTTACCAAAGGAGTGTCCCGGTAAACCCAGCATACTATGACTTAAGTATGTCAGTTGGCCCTAAGCTGTACCATCAGGAAACATCAGTGCCATAGTATGCTGGCATTGGGAATCAGCTTGGTTCCCGATGCCTTTGTCTGTTACTTAGTGAAACACTTCATAGTCTAGGTATGGAATACTGAAACAAATAGTTGTGCACACCAATATATGGATTTTGTTGTCCCTTTATGAACAAAAGGTTGCATTCTCACACTGGCATGTCCCACACAACACTCTGTGATCTGTGAAGCTGCAGCATTCAAAAGCTCAGAAAGAAAATGGCCTCAACTTCAACACCCTGCTTTAGGACAGCACCAGTCCTGTCAGTCTCTTGCACTGCTTATTTTCATTATAAAGCTAAAATTAGACAATGTTCAGACATTTAATTCGTCTCGTGTGGAAAATGATTACAGTACACACTGATTTATCCAGGTTAATCAACCAATTAACAATAAATAACTGGCCATAAACTGTTTCTCTTTTTTTAACAATTATTAAAAGAACAAGTCAAGTCTTGTTTGTGGTGTGAGTGATGATCTTTTCTTAAATAATAAACATTTAAAATGTTTCCAGGTAAACTCATGAATCATTTTAGCTTACTAAGTATCTGAACAGAAGAAGCAGCTTTTAGTCATTCCTGCCCTTCCCTTTACAAAGAATAAAAAGACAGAACAAAATGTCAATAGTTTACAATACAAATTCAAGATTGTGCTGGTAATGGAGCCAAACACAGGAACTTTTATATATATAAAATTTGAGAGAAATGGGACGAGATGGGGATTTCAACCAGGAATACCACAAATATTATTTTGAGATACATGAAATTTGTTAATTTGTTTAAGAGGAATAGTGAATCCCAAACAAGGCACCCTGTTTTGTTCCCTTTAGAGAAAAGTGGTCAAGTCATTTTAGTTCATTTGGCACATGATCAGGACAGCCTTTACTCTCCTATGCCTGCCCAAACACCCAAGCCTCACAGGCTACTAATGCTTCCTATTTTTCTTTCTAGAAACGTAGAATGTAAAAATGAGCCCCTTTAAAAAAATGTCAATCTATATATATATTTATATATATAACAATATATACTCTTCTTTAAAGAAAGCCATTTTGGTCCTCTCATGACAAAATGTACAAAAAATATTAGCTTTTCTTTTTTAAAGTTCATGCACAAGAAATGTATTGCTTGCAAGGAGTGGATCTCGAGATTTGGCGGGTGAAATTTGTACGTGGTGGCAGGAGTTAGTTGTATAGGGTGGTTGGGGTTCAACTTGCCCTTTAACGGGCTGGGGTCGAATCTCATTGCCTGCTGTAGGAGACTCAAATGGGAAGACGTACTCCCAGAAGTCTAGGAGTATGGTACAGCTGTGAGCTTGTACCACTTGACTGTCTCTTGGCCCAGGTCAAAGTCTTTGAGGCTGAGGGTGATGCCACCCAGGTAGAAGTTTTCTCGCAGCGACTCAGCACTGAGCACGCTCAGTTGTAGCTCCCTCTGCTTCAGGGTCTCCTTACTGTAGCCGCTGTATACCAGCTGAGGGCAGAGAGCACAGCAGTTATGTGTATGGACAACGTGTAAGGCTTCATCTTTGAACTCAATGAAGAGATGCAATAACCAGAAGTGGTGTCTATGTTTTTAGCAGCCAGTGACATAAGCCCACAGTGGCTGGGGAAGTGTGGTCAGTGACTTAAGTGACTCTGTTGCTTGGGATAATGCAGAAAACACCAATAACGCCAATAAACATGATGAAAGTTTAGCATTTCTGACTACAGAAAGGTGTAACAATGGTGCGTTGATGGTAACAGTGTGCAAGAACAATGAGGTGACCATCAATGCAGAACTGAGAATAAGAGCTGGCAGTACAGTGTGATAACATTATATCATCAAGCAGAACCAAGAATTTTTACTTTTGTTCTTATTACGAGACTCTATGTCCTGGAGACCAGGCTTACCATCTCATTAAAAGTCGGGTTCCTGGTTTTTCTGGAGATCTTTGTTTTGCGCTTTGAGGTTTTGTGGGGGTCTGGAAGTAGATATGTTTTCACATACGGGTTGGGATCTGCTCCATCATCAGATACCTTTGTGGAGGTCGAAGTGGATGGCTTGTTATTGAGCAGCTCACAGCCATTCTACAGATGTACTGACACCAATTTCAAGAGCATATTGTCAAAACTCACCAGGTCTTTAATGTGCATGACCATGATGAAGAGTGTGCTGTTTCGGTACGAAATAGATAACTTCACCTCACCCTCCACTCGTCCTGTACTGGGGCTCACTGGAGTTATCTCTGTAATGAAGCCCAAAACAAGACTAATATTTACAGCACAGTCCCTGTATGGGTAGTGAAGTATGTCATTGCCTGTTATACTGGAGCAGACAGAATGGACTTGATCTTGAAAACCAGAGGGTCATATGCAGCTTTGCCGTTGGACATGTGCCAAGATAAATAAGGGCTTTCATGTTGGCAAAACTATAAAACACACAGTAGTTACTGCAACAATTGGTTACTATTAGAACCAGTATAAACAAGCAAGAACTGTGCCTTTCGGCTATGTTGGAATATACTTGCGCCAGATTCTTGCAAAGCATTTGAAAAGATTTAAACAAAGTGACGAGCAGTTCCCAAAGTCTTGCCAAGGTTCTCAACTCACTCCTTTGGACCTCGGTGCCACTCCATTGTTTTACCTGTTTTTTCAAACCCACACATAACTAAGCAGAATGCTAAGCGTTTTATTTACTCTGCGTTACTAACATGGTTTAGGAGGGACACACAATATCGACACAATGCAATTATATTAATTATGTTTTTATTACATATAGTGTTTGTGATGTGCCTTGCATACACACACAAACACACACTTTTCTGGCCACCAAATGTAATGTAAAGTCAACTGGGCATACCTGGAATTTTGGGCATTCCATCTAATCCTTCTGTCTTATCATCTCTTGCAATGGGATGGAAGAACGTGTAAATGAGATCACACTGAAAAAACAAAATATAAAACTCAGCATTACCATAACAGTTATAAGAATAGGTTAAATGAATATATTTAGATTTCACTGAAAGTGCATAACATTTAGCATTTCATGATAGTGGCAGATATTCTTTTCTTTCACCGTATGGACCTATAGTTTACAGGATCTATATGAAGGCATTATAATGAGGAGATGGTTTGGCATCTATGTAGTTTGTCTCCTGCACTGATGCAGTGAACATGTGGAAAATAGGACTCTAGTGCATTAATAAGTGACGTGATGGTGCCATTGCGAGCTCTTGCCTCACCTGTGTCACCTCTGCTGAGCTGCTCATCAGGTTATGTACGTAATTGTTCAGTTCAACCTTCCTCTTGGACGCCACGTCCTTGATGTGCGTGCGACCCAACACCATTTTGCTGGGGAACCTATGGACAAGCAGCAGTGTTACCTAGGGACCAATCTGCAGGTCACGCAGGGGCCCGGTGGCCGTTCGGCCACAGGCTGTGATGGCGCAGAAAGGGGAGGGATTGTGACGTACCCTGGCAACTTCCAGAGGGGGAAGAGGATGGTGAGCTTGTTGTGCAACTCCTGGAACTCATCAAAGGTGCGGAAGACAAAGTGGGGCTCGGCCTGACCCTCCCTCAGCACCCGCACGACGTACGTCTGTGGGGGAAGCAGCAGGAGACACAGCAATGACGGTCAGACAGAGGGCTCAGCCAGACTAAAAATGTGTTAAGATTTTTTAATAGGGCTTTGATGTAGTAATTTCACCAATTGGATTTGCAAGAAATTCAAGAATGGACACTAGTTCTACACAGCTGCTCTACAGAGACTCACATAGTGCTTGTCAGGGTTGTATCTCTTCTGGAAGGAGTATATTGAGACGTCTCGGATTCGGCCGTCCTGTTTGAGCGAGTACGTGCGAGGAGAAAAGGACAGGATGGGCTCGTCGTTCGACGGCAGGCCAGAGAAACGCAGCTGGGCCAGATTGTGGATGAAGAAATTAAACTTGGTGGCTACACTACCAAGACTAGACTCGATCAGCCTAAGAGAGGGAGAGAGGAATTGTTCAAACTGAGAACTGAAAAGTTGAGAATAGATTTTTTTTTTGAAGGAAGTTTAGCTACACATCACCTCGTGAAGAAAATGGTGGCTTCTGCGTCGGTGGTTTGTGGCTGCAGGGCATCGTACACATACTTCAGGTCCTGGGAGGTCAGCTCAGGCAGGCCCGACTGCGTCATCTGTCAGTCACACGCATGCACGAGTACCGGTCTGTTAAACTTGTAAAATCTTCTGCAGATACAGTTTGCCTGAGCTGACACACCATCAACCAGGTCTAAGAATTACACATCATGATAAGCAAAAGGCTGCCGTTCCAGTTTGGCTGTGTCTGAGGATCATACCAGCGAGAGCAGGTTGAGGAAGAGTCCAGAATGTTTGCGGATGAGGTTGTAGGCCTGCGAGCAGAGGTCCACGAAGAGCTGGAAGCGGCTTGTGGGCCTCTCGCCTCCGTTGATGACGTAGGCCATGTCGGAGGTCAGGACAAACGGTGCCCGGTCCCTGAACAGGAGGAGGCCACGTCAATGCACCAACCCAAAAAGCTCGTGCTGAATTGCAGTTATGGCTCAATTAAATGAACCCCACTTCCCAGGAGTCGCTCGCACCTTTTGAAGCTGCCAATCATCTGCGCGTGGCCGAGGAACTTGCCGAAGTCGATGTGGAACATGTGGCCGGTGGTGCGTAGCATGATGTTGTCGTTGTGGCGGTCGCAGATGCCCAGTAGGTAGGTGGCCACGCAGCAGCCCGCACACGAGTAGATGAAGTTCTCAGACGCCTGTGGAAAGACAAGAGGAGGAAGTGGCTTCAGTCGAACAAGAACAGAAACTCAGTGTGAAAGGGGAGATTAAACTGCTCCGGAACTCTGGTCATATCTCTGTGCATCTCTTCACACTTTGCGGATTGATGTATTATTTGTGCTAATGTCTATAAAAAAGTAAGTCCATAAAACATGTGGGCAGTCAGGCGGGTGTGAATTCCGCATCTCAAGATGGTACATCAGTCTTAACAGTCATGGTGTTTTTACCAAGGATAGACACCAAGGATGTTCCAGGCTGCAAAGCGTTATTAGGATAATTTTACCATCGTTAATAATTGGATATGGGAGCATCATTTTTTTCAACTATTTATAAACTGCTGGCAAACTCCTCGACACTACAGGGTGTAGAGGTTATCTAGGTGTGGGGTTACCTTCTCATATTCATCCTCAGCTGGGTTGTACTTCCGCAGCCACTCAGCCAGTGGCTTGTCCTTGAAGGATCCTGTGACTCCAAACTCCACCTGGATCTTCCTCAGTGTCTCTGACGACGGGACTAGCTCCACCATGCCTGAGCGCACACACACACACACACACACGCACAAACCTGT
Organism: Brachyhypopomus occidentalis; assembly: GCA_020368025.1. NCBI lineage: Eukaryota > Metazoa > Chordata > Actinopteri > Gymnotiformes > Hypopomidae > Brachyhypopomus > Brachyhypopomus occidentalis. The sequence goes on along the minus strand of JAGXOD010001351.1, from coordinate 4,176,462 downwards.
CTCTAAGTGACCAACAGACCACGGCAGTTTAGATTCGTTTAGTTAGATTTTGACGTGCTTCCCAGTCCAGGTCAAACATAAGGACAATTAATATGAGGGAAAGAATAATTATAAATGGGATCTCTGCGTTTATGCACCTCTGTTTTTGCCAGTGGAGATGCATTTGAAGTTGACAATGCGCAGGTCCAGGCCTTCCTGCAGCCAGATGCGATCCATGATCCGAATGAGCTGAAGGGCCAGCATGTCTTGCCTCAGGTCCTCTCCCACCTGTGGTGCGGCAGTTCACATTTTACTCACCACCTTCAAATGCATTGAAGGGCATTAACAGGAAGAACCTAAATCCATAACATCACAGCACTTTACAAGCACTCAATTTCAGCAAAAAGACATTCAACAGAGATACAACTTTGTTCTTTTCCATTTCTGCCACCAGAGGGCATGTTCCTGACAGAAAGGAAGTTCACAACTGAACTGTAAAATACTGGGTTAAATAAATAATGAAATAGTTAAGCAAACAAGCTAAAAAAGCAAGTTCACTAAAACAGCAGGTTTACTCTTTGATATACATACTTTGCATAAATGTACCAGTAATAATTTAAACCCTTGAAAATGAAGCATGAAAAGTATTGAATAAACAGGCTGAAGATCTGAATCTAATTCTCTACAAACTCCACACAATATGCAGGAATGTAGAAGCCCTGCAACACGAGAAACCCCATTGTTACACTACAACACCACAAGGGGGAAAGTAACACAGTCCATGTTATTGTGGATCCACGTCCACGAGGCATGTCCGTGTGACTGGAGCGCTCCCCACCTTAAACATGACACTGAGCTCCTCTCCCAGGGGGTCTGCGTTGACCAGGGCCAGTTTCAGCGGCACGGCATTGGAGTTGAAGAAGGAGCAGGCCTAGTTTTAGGACGGGGGAGACAGAGGAGAGCAGTGAAGCAAGTGCCACATTAGCCGGAGGGCTCGTCAGGCTAGACGAGGGGCGGGGCGAGGGGCGGGGCCGTGGCTGCGGGTCAGCGCCGGCCCGGACGGGAAGGAGGTCAGAGCGGCGCCCGGGGCTGGGGCTCCGGCTGCCCCGGACACGCACCGCTCCTCTCCAACAGGAAGGGGGTTTCAGCAAAAAAAGTGACGGCTAAGATGGGGAGGGAAATCACCCAAAAGTGCCGACGTTCAGCCCTCCTCCTCCAGCTGGTGCAAAGCCATCTTTGCAGAGAACCCTGTATGTGTGATATCAACTGCATCCACCACTCCTCCCATGGTCACCTGGGGAAAATGGCAGGAGTTAAATAAAAGGTAAGCCCTCACCTTGATATTGAGCTCCTTGGCCATGAGGCTAGGGCTAAGGGGCAGTCGGCAGGAGTTCCTCTGGAAGAACGACTGCACCCTCTCCAGACCCTCCTGCAGCACCACCTTTAGCAGCCAACACATGGAAGCGGCATCTGTTAATGGGGAACTCCGTAGCAATTTGCATTAAAGAGATTTGGGTGGCGTGCTAATATTCCACTATAGATATGAAACTGGTGAGGAAACCACAACTGCGCTACTGTTTGGAAGCCAGGTAATAGATGATAGTCATCAAAATCCCTGTTTCATCAATGTGAAACATTTCTGGGAAATATGAAAAATGTAGATCAAATACAGCCAGGCATCGTGGCATCTTCGCTACTCCATTAACTCGCATACATGCTATTTTGTTAAGATTTTAAAAATAACCCATTAAAACAGGTATATCTGCAGCACGACTTGTGACCTATATCCTAAACATAATATGGCACAAAGCCAACATGACCGTCGCATTTAGAAATTAATAGTAGGCTGACACTCAACCAACACGATGAAAATATAGACTTAACAGGTGTTTTAGAAAATGCCTTGTGCTGGAGTAACGGTCCCTCTTGGTGTGACAGCCCGCAGGCGCCGGTCCAGTTTAGGGCGTGGCGCATGTGCCGCTCACCTGTCGGCCGGAGCCGCCGGCTTGCCGCACCTTCTCGGCCAGTCCTCCCAACAGCTGCACCAGCTGGGTCTGCTTCTCCAGCGAAGCCCTGAGCCCGGAGCCGCATACGCACAGCAGCGCCGCCAGAGCGCGGCTGTAGCGAAGGCCGAACGCCGGGTCCTGCACAGCGTCCCTCAGCAGCCTGCGGCCCGGAAACCACACGTTCACGCCGACGTCAGACGCATCTCGAAAACGCCACACTGCTCTCCAGCGCAGCGAATAAGCAGCACTGGCGAAACCCGTAAGCACTTACCAGTAAAGATAGTGTGCAATGTTGATGTTCCCTTGTGCACGGGACAGCAGGAACATAACTAAGGAGTTCTTCAGATAGCATTCAAACTTCAGAGCCTACAGAGAATGAAGGGAAAGAAAAGGAGCATTTATAGGGTAACATCAGTGATAACATCCACTGGCATCATGGCAGAAATGGGAAAGACACAGAAATGGCATGGAGTTGTTTTTATGGGAGCCCAGCGACATTAACCACGTGTGTACCCAGGGCAACGCTTTCTGTCTTTTTTCTTTAACTTGTCATTTGCTCGGTCTGTAGTGAACTACATTTCACATCTTTTCATATCTGTAGTGAACTATATTTCATATCTTTTCATCGGAAAGAAAACTTACAATGCATTGTTTTCTCATAAAAAAAAAAAAAAATTGATAATGCCACATCTACTAGCTCCTCCACGTCATGTCAGGGCCCGATTTCTGCTAGCTGTGCTCGTTCCCCCGCACATGCCGAAGCAGCTCACGGAGGGAACGTCCCTAGACCTACATAAACATGCCTTTCTTCTGTGTTACTGGTTTACAATGTTCTGGTTACTAGTCTGTTTTACAAGGGATGAGGCAACCTTTTTGTTTTTGTTGCTTTTGATTTAAAGTGTTCACAAAACAGTTCTACCTGTATACTACTGAACATAGTCAGATTTAATTAAAGGGGATTGATGAGAATCTTTCAGATCTCTCATACTGCAGTCAGATTTTTTTTGACTTAAGAGTTAAACTGCAATAACATTCTTATGGAAATCAATCAAGTCTAATTATTGAAGAATATATTTTGCTTAAGTATATGCATTTGAAGACCTCATACTTCTGTTTAAGCCAGTTTCATTAGCTCTGCAGTCAACATTTTCCATTACCATATTAGCTTATATTTACCTTTTAGAAAATCCCCTAACATTATAGTAACAGATTTTCAGTTTTACTATATTAAGTCCAGCGGTTAATGGTTGTTATTGTTTTTCTGACCCTGCTGTATTTCTACCAGATAAAAACTGCACCAAATCCTCCACCGAGTAATGGAGAAAGCCCGCAGTTCTACAGAACCACCTCGTCTGTACTGCCCCTGTGGTCGTCTGTACTGCCCCTGTGGTCGTCTGACATGAATTCCTGATATGCCCAACCGAGTGTATAAATTGCACCTATGGTTAGAGTGAAGATACCAACATCACATAATTCCCCTGCTTCTTTTTCCCCGGGGGGTTATAGCATCTCTTCATACCTTCTCAAATCAGACCCTGATTATAGTTCTGACTTTCAAAATATGTCAAAACATAATTGCCCGCCAAAGCAGGGTAGAGCTGGGCCTGTGTGTGTACCTGTACAAGCTGGGGCAGGTAGTCCAGCAGCTCGTCATCACTGCAGCTCTCCACCCAGCTGACGGCCATGCGCCGGACCTCGCTATCTGCAAACCTGCGCATGCGTAAGACATCAGTCAGCCTTACAGTCCAGCGTAACACTAACCCTAATGGCACCATTAACAGCATTAGGGTTAACCTGAATCTACCCGACTACTGTAGTGTTGAGGAGAAGGCTTCGAGATGCAGCTGAACATACTGAATGCAATACAGCTGAACATACTGAAAGCGCCCTACTTCCCTTAAATTCATTTTCAAAGATTTAAGCTCCAAATATTTAATTTACTTCTCAAATAACGGTTTTAAAAATGAGAAGTAACATCTTAAAAAGGGGCTCTCTATCTAGGGTGCCAACCAAAGGAGCCAAGCTTCTAAACAAGAATCTACAGCAAGGAGAAGAGAGACCAAAACAACACAGAGAGGACACACACGGATGTAAACCCATCGAAAGCAAAAAAAAAAATTCCAGGGTCCCGGTCTGTGCTCGAGGCAGAGGTACATACTTGGAGTCGAGCAGCTCCAGGGCGGCGACCGGGGAGAGTGGCGGCCAGTTGTGAAGCAGCGCGTGGATCTCGCCCATGTTACTCCAGTCCCAGCTGGGCACGCTGGCTAAGATCTTTGGCAGGCTGTGCTGAAGGTTGCGCGCGCAGTGGCGGTGGTCCCACAGCAGCTGCCTGTCCGCTCGCGTCAGCCTGTGGGAGGGACGAAGAGAGTGACTCCCCTCTCTCGGCCAGCGCGCGAAGCCCCCGGGCTCTGGCGCCGCGTGGCCGTACAGCTGGGGTCGATTCGGACAGCAGGTCGCACCTTGTAAATGAGGTCACAAACGTGTAGCCAAGATGGGTGGCTGGCAGCTATCCAGGAAGCTCGACAGGCATGGAGGGTGCAGACACAAGCAGACGCAGGGATGGACAGCTGCCCATGCTTTAAAGCCCAGCGGTGTCTGACAGCATTTGCTACACTGACTATGCAGTTTGTTCTTCTTCAGACTAATGGCTTTTAAACTTTTTACGCACCACACACAGCCACACACAATTAATGGAAAAAGCCTTTTCCTCTGACCAACAACAGATAGGGCCTGATAACTGACTGTGTATAGAATATAGATGGCTAACTAATTTGTTCTGTAGCTTCAGATGGGCTTAATGGTCTTGCCATTCCTACCTTCACCACAGGGAAAATGATGAAGCACTATGATCAAACAAGAGCGTCTGCTCTCAGAAGCAGAGCAGAGCTTGTAACCTTAGACTGGAAGGTGGTTATGCTCCATTTTATTTTCCCCAAGGCATTTAATGAGCTAAACATGCCAAGGGTAAAAAAACAAGTGAGCAGCTTCACTTCCTAACTACATCTAACCGCTTTAATTACACATGCTTTCAGTCAGGACTTTACAGCAACTCGTGCAGGACATTTTCAGACCATCTCAAGCATTGTTGTTCTTAAGTAGCCCTCGGAATCGGAACCTTCCAGAACCGCAGGGCTCTCAGCGTGGCCCACCCGTGCTGTGTGCGTACCCCAGAGCAGACGCCCGGCCACAAAGCTTCTCCATCTTTCTCTGGATGTCTGGATCGAGCGTCTCGAGAGCCTCTGGGTCGGGGCAGCTGGCCTCGTGGGGGCCTACGTAGAGCACGTCCACTGCTGGACTAGGGAAGTCAACCTGCGAGGGGTCATGTGCAAGTTCAATGGATGCAGCAGAGGAGTGTGTGTGTGTGTGTGTGTGTGTGTGTGTGTGTGTGGTGTCATGGTCTACCTGCAGTATGATTCTCTCTGTCTGGCTCTTCTTCTTCCCTCCAACTGCTGGTGGCGATGTCTGATGAGACATACACAAACTCAGCAGCTTGGTCCCTCGAGATAGCACCCTGAAACATACCAATGTTCACAATGTTCACACACAGATGGGAAAAATAACATGCTGTTACCCCAGTCCAAAAAAATACATTTGGAGAATGTCCAATAGGGGGCCCTTCATGCCTTACCGCCGGAAGTCAAACAGAGGCATGGTGACCTTGCCCAGAAGCTCTGGTCCCTTGCGCTGCTTGTTGGTATCGGGTGAGTTGTTGGCGTTTTGGTTAAGAATGCCATAAAGAGAGAGACTCAACATGGTCTCCAGGGGTAGCAAAGCCACAGAGATGGGGAAGTTTATCCTGAAGGAAAAGAAGTGACGGCCCATCATGAGTAGAACAGTTGGGAAAGGTCGCAATGCTGTGGGCACATGTATACTACAATTTCCTCCACTTCCAGAAATACCTCCCTTTTTTTGTTCGCACAGGTCAGTTTCATGCGGATCACTTACAGTTCATCCCATTTGATGTGGTAGAAGAAGCTCTTGTAGGTTCCCACTTTCTTGGACAGGAAGGGCTTGAAGAGGTTACGCCCATTGTGCGTCAGGGCACACATCAGGTAGTATTTTTCATAACTACAGGAAGAGGAAAGGGACAAATTACACATCTGCACATCATATTTTCTAGTGGCTCGTAATGAAGTGCCAAGCTGACTAATACATGGGGATCATATACGAGCCTGCACACAATTGCTTGAAAACTCTGCATGTTGTCCAACAGCTAGTACAAACAACAAGAACATATGGCACAGAAATCACACCCACAGACACATGACTGAAATGGCACACCATATTCCTGTGACTTGGCAAGGTTTTTCGTAAACCAAAATATATTTAATAGCATGCATGATGTTGTGATGAGAAGTTCATACTCTTGAGTCTCTTGATATGACTTATGAAAATATTTCTCAGCACTATAATAAGCTCGGATGAAGCCACATGCACAAAGTCTTAAGGGTAAAACTCGCACAGTGACAAGGGGCCTTTAATTTGGAGTTCTGGAGACTCTAGCAGGCAGCGTGACCCCATGACCCTGCAAAGCATCCAGATGTGGCAGCACTCTGTCCTGCTCTGCAGCACGGAATGGAAATCCATGGCCGAGTCTATTTCAGCCTTAGCAGATAAGTGCCACTGTTGACAGGAGGTAAATAAGTAGGCCGGCAACAGGGTGGGGCTCTGCTTTCTGAGCCCTTGCAGTCAGCCAGCAAGGCTCGGAATGAAGTTAAAGATTTTGTTTCTTGGCAAAGAATCACATTGGCATTCTTGTCAATGCACGTGAATGAATACTGAAGCCCGAACGGTCACCGGCAACTTACCCGAGTGAAACTATAGTTTAACGTTATAGTTTAACATTTTCTTCAAGGCTCATGTAGTAAAAACAATGTTAAAGTTCTTGCTTATTTTCTTTTGAAATAAAACATGTAAAGCATAACAATGTCTTGGATGTCATAGTGAGAGTTTAAATTGTTAAAGTGGTTTAAAAGTGATATCTCACAAGGCTAGGATAAGCAAATGACCCCTTTAACAAACGACTTTCTAAATAGTGTGCTGTGAGAATTCCTGCCATTTCAGATAAAATGTTCTGTAAGAGTTTTGATAATTAATGCCATTTACAAGTATAAAACCTAAAAATTTTGGCCACTTCATAAAGGCCAACCTTTAACCGTGCCAGAAAGATGCAGTAGCACATTACCCATGTTGTTAAAGAGAACACATCCCAGTGCACCATAAAAGCTCAATGGCATAAGGATTCGAGTGTAATAAATGTAGACCTGGCTTTTTACAAGAATGAACAGTTAACATTTAAACTGAAGATGGTAAAGACTGCACCGTGAGTCTCAAAATGTTGAGGAAGACTGCCACTAGACGTTTTCCACACAGAACACTAGGTTATATTTGGTAACCCATGGCTAACCCATGGATGGATTATTTAATTGATAGAAGGGTTACCAAATATAACCCAACTAAACACTGTCCTTAACAACTGTTGGCACACTTGTTAAAGATGTGTGCACAATAAAATGTCATTAAAAATATGAGAATGTTGACCTTTGAAAAGGTAAAACTATGACATTTATGGTATTTATAAAAAAAAATGTAAAAACAGATTTTCTGCACAGTATTCTGCATAGTTGGACAACTGCAGGAGCTGTTTACAATTGAGTATCACAAAGTTGCCTAAACTACAGTTAGATGCCAAATCAACTATTTTTAAGACTTGCCAGAAGGAAGCAATGATTGTGAAATGACTGTGGTAATGGTACCGTTTAAAGGGCAGGACAGTTTTATTCCATTAGGCCTAGGCAGGAGAAGCAGCAGGCAAACACCATAACTGAGAACGCTCAGGGACAACACTGACAGTTTAAAAAAATAAATAAATAATACAAACAAAACTCTTGTATAGTATACAACCCCCCCCCCCACATTTCTGAGTATTAAGGAAAGAGAACCTAATGAAAGTCCCTCACAACAGCAACAACATGGAGGTTTGAGTGTCCTACCTGCTGACCCATGCAGCAGAAATGCCATGTATGGCAAAGAGAGTGAACTGCACATGCTCGGTGGTGCCAGAGGCCTCCCTGCTGTCTCTCTGCTCTTCTGTGGGCGTCTGCTCCGCGCAGTCCGGAGAAGCGGTGCAGAAAGAGCGGAGGTAGAGCTTCGCCAGATCGTACACGGCGTCCGTAAGGCCCTCCGCGCACTCCTCTACGTGCCTGGCATAACCTACAGGGGGTGAAAGTTCTTCAGCTGAGCAGCCTACATTCTAGCCGAGGCTAATAAAGTTATAATAAAAATAAATAAATAATAAACAATAACTGTGAATTCTTTTGTTATTGGTATGCCGGAACCAGCGGTTCCACTCTTACCCACTGCAACTCTGAGCAGTGAACATTTAAATTTGGTTTAAATGAGTTTATTGGTGTTGTGCTTACCGTTGGCAGACGTCACTGATTTGGCACCAGCCTGTGGGGAAAAAAAAGACAGATTTATTAATATATGGATGTATTTTGGAGCTGTGAGTGTTTGAAAGCACTGGAGCATTATGGGATGTGACCTCTGGGGAGCGGGTTCTAGGGAGGTTGACTGAATGCTTCAGTCTCTTCACAGCGTCAGTGATGGCTGCAGTTTCCACCTCGTCCAACGCACAGCATACGTTCCTCACTGCCTGGATCACGCGATCCACCGTTTTATACTGCGTACTCTGATGTGTGTGTGACAAGGGGGAGGGAGAGAGAAAAAGTCAAAGAGTTCTTTAGTGAACTCTTCATACACGTTCATACTTCTCTTAAAACAAGTTTTAGCTTGCATGCATGTTGGAGCATAAACAAGTACCTCATTCTGCAGGCAAATGTTGACTTGGTTGTGATAACCCTCTAAATATTCAGCAATGCTCTCTCTGGTGAAGGGAAAACGTTAGAGATTGTGTGTCAAATGCGTAGTGTGTACAGGCAAGATCAGCGTGCTTCAAAGGCTGTTCCTGGCTGGCCTGTCCTTCAGGAAGGCCGGAGATAAGAAAAGCCACATTCCTACCTTGTGACTGTCTCCTTAAACGGCCTCTCCACATGGTCTTGGTATTTCTCCAAATCAATGGGGGCCGTATCGTCATCTGCCTGTTTGGCACGCATAAAGGAAACACAAAATCAGGAAGCGGCACCGAAGAGAGCCCGAGGGTTACGTGAAGCCGTGATCCACTTCAGAATCAAATAACCCCTGAAAATCAACCACTGTGTTTTTACAGCCACGATTTGCTCTGTAAAGTGCTATAATCTGTTCCGATTCCAAATGTGGCTAGGCCACAGGCCATCGTTGGGCTCTGTGGCTGTGTGGAGCACCATGGGTGGGTGCCCAGGCATACCGTGCGGGCCAGGTCTCTCCTGATGGAGCTGTGGGCCAGGAGCTGCAGCTGGGTCTCCGTCTCCCACTTCCGGCAGCCCTGCACGTATTCATGGCTACCCAGGCTGTGCTTGCTAAGGAAGGAAGAGATGATTCAAGCTGCCATCAGAGATGACGAATTAACCGAGTGGAAAAGCTTATGATGCGTACAATCCGAAATATCCCGCACAACATTTATCCCATCTGAGCCCAAAGCATCTCTGAGAAATTCCCCCCTGGCATTCTTAAAGGTTGGAGAGCACTGCCGTAATGGCCTAACGCTCTCCACAAAGCCATTGAATTATTCCTTAAGCTTATTTTTAGATGTACCATCTGATTTCCTGCATTTAACTGATGTTTGGAATCATGCAACTCTGGAAAGCAACCAGAAACAACACGGGCAAATAAGCTGTTTGCTTAACAGGGTCAAAAAACGAATCAATCACACCTAGGGTCCTGCCAAGGAGCCGTAGAAAAATATTGACCCATATGACAGCCAAGAATGTTCACCTGAATCGAGAAGATATGAACTTGACTTTGGCTGTTACCAAAGCGTGTAGAACGCATTTGCTAAGATCTGATGAAATAAGGAGAGTCCACATTAAAGATGATCCACGAGGGAACTAGAACGTCAAACGGGAAGCTGACTCATGGCTTCAGAAATGCATGCGCAGTGGCACACGCACGCGCTCTCAGCGCAGTTGCTTTTGATTAAAGGCGCTGAATAATTCCCAGTGTTCATCCTCTGGGCCTAAAAACGAAGAAACACTCCCTCTGTAACATATGGAAAACCTCATGCACACAGACTTGGGAGGAGGTCAGCCTTAATAAAGAGGGGGGAAAAAACAGAACTAAAATCTCAGTGTTTACCCCGTGGTCATGAGGACTGATATAAAAATGTATTACCATTGGGCTAGGCAGCATGTGCGTATGAAAGAACACTTGTGTAAAACAGACTGCATACAATTGACATTACACACCGAATGTAATGCACTAAATCACAAAGTGTTGCAGGACACAGGTGGGCCAGTTCTAATGTGTTTACTGCCACAATGCTTATGTGCAGAACCTAAGGCAGAACAGGCTACGGCATGGCACTGTAAAACTGTCATTTCACACTTCCCTAATCACTTAAATCTGAGCATACAGCAAGGTCACAGCTGTAATAGGTCCCTTTAGAACTGAACTACATCACCGTGCTTCACACAGCACCTCCACAGAACATGACGCACGTTCTGCTGCTATTACATTGTGTCAAAAGAGGTTCGGTTTTTAAATCCTAAAGTTAAAAAATATAGTCAGTGACAGAAGGTACACTTAAGCATTGAGCACTTTAGCATTATGAAAAGACCATTTGCAGGCATGGTCCCCAACTCTTATTAAAAGTAATAATACTTGCAATACCAAAGCAAGTACCCAACGATATTGACATGGTGCCTATATTATAGTGTAGCTGCAAACTGAACAGAATTCCTACCAATTCAATATGCTTTTTAATTCCCCATTTCATTTTATCTGCATTAGATCATTTTTGTATTGCTTTGCTTTTTTTTTTTTTTTGCTTATTTTGATTCCCGCTAAAGCCTTGTAAAGGGGGGGAGGTGGAATGAAGGCGAGGCTTACTTCTGCAAGACATCGTCACGCCCGCACACCTTGAGGACGTAACTGCTGATGTCCACCTGGCTCAGGTCATCATGGACCCAGCAGAGAGCCTGCATGATGAGCAGCTCCACCGGCGAGCTCACTAGAGACAACGGGGAACACGAGGGAAGGGCGAGGAGAACAGGAACAGGAGCAGAGAAACGTAAAAGCACGGTGGACAGACATGGGCAGAAAACGACGAAGAAACAGAGGAGGAGTGTGAAGGAGAAACAGAAGGTCGAAAAGTAGACAAAAGAAGGAGATGGACGTTACATTCCACACTGAATAAACACTAGCATAAATCATCCAAACGCATTCAGATCCAGATTATAAAGGTTTTAGTAGAAATACTAATAAAAAACAAATGAAAAATAATAATAAATCACTGGAGGAACATAATTCAAGTTTAAAAAGTGCTGTTTAAACACAAGGGTAATTGTTCCCTCTGGTTTTCTGAAAACCTGCTTTAAGACAAAGTCTGCTGTTAAAAACACTATATAAATAAATCAAAATGAACTGAAATTTAACTGCAATCACCTCAGTGATGTCAAATAAACATTTTAATACAATAAAGTTTTAAAGATTTAAAAGTGGCTCTATCGATGACAGTTGATGTCAGGCCCTATTAGAAGTGATATGGAATAAATGATATGGGCACAATTCATGTTACATTACATAGGAACAAACTTTGGTATGGTGGGTTCGGTCAGTTACACTATGTTTAAGCATGCCTTGCTACAGGGGAAACAAAGAATAATTTAATGTGATTCTAGAGTATAATTTATGTTGCATTATTTATTCATTCCATTACTGGCAAGCGGAAAGGGGTAGAGCTGACGCCTTATCCCTTAGCCTAAGGGACCGTCCACTGGAGTGCCAAACTAAACATCTTCCCTAGGGCTCCTCTGAAGTCTTGACCTCAAAAGAAGGTCGACTTCTTATCCAAGTACAAATGCTTCTCATCGGAGAAAAAGAAAAAAACATAGATTTAAAACTGCCACTAATCCAGGAAACAACTGAAGGACCACAACTTAAGGACTGATTAAAAATGAAGCAGGCATTAGAAGGCCTGAGCTCTGAAACAACGTACACTAACAAAACCTGGCAGTAATAATGTCACTGACTAGTGCCTGAGCGTTTCCATGCCATCCCACGGGGCACTGCAGGCCGCAGCAATAACACACCGCACATCCCCGGGCAGAACACACTCGAAGCCCTGACATTTAGCCGGGACTTGGGCCGAGTAGGCTGGGTTCTGGCTTACTTTCATGCCAGCCCACCATCCCGTCTCAAAAGTTCTGGAGGTCACGCCACAGTAGTGGCGAATCTGGTGCGAGTTTGAAGGATTGTGGGATGCCAGTGCTCATGGTGGTGGCTTGTCGGGTAAGGGGTGGGGTTTAAAACAAAGGGAATTACAAGGTCACAAGGAAGGGGGGTCACTATGAGCGGAGCATGGGGGGGGGGTGTCTTGAAATCCACATCAGCACAAGAGAAACCTCACGTTCAATCTGCTGCCAGGAGGCATCTCTCCAGGACACAGCATGGGTGAGCCTATCAGAGCACAAAAGAGCTGACAATTACACAAATAACCACCGCAAATCAAACAAATGAATGAACTAAAGTGAATAGAAAAACAAACAAACTAGCTTTGATTACTCTCTCATCTTTGGGATTCCCAGAGCAGCTGAGGGAGAGTCTGACACACTGGGATGAGAGAACGGACACAGTTGATGTGGTTTATTCTGGCTTCCAAAACTTATTCCACATATTCAAAAGCAAAGTCTGTGCTTTCATGCCAGAGTATGCGTGGCACGGCTAACCCAACTTTCTCACCCTACACAGGCTAACCACCCAAAACAAACTTTAAAAAAAAAAAACAATGCTAAAAAAACTCCCCTCCAGACTCCCCGCCCCTCCAGACAGATCCAGCAAGCAAATGTGCACAAAGCGAAAAAAACCAGCACAGCAAAATCAGGTGTGTGTAAAAGGTGCAGGACATGGTTCTCGCCCACCGCGAGCCATATGCCTGGAGACAGGAACTGAAATGACAGTGGGTGAGGAACAGCAGCCCAGCACTACGGAGTATGGAGAAGCAGAAAGAAAGGAAAGAAAATCCATGTGGACCATTTTTTAGATTTTTAGAAAAATTCCTGCTTGAAGAACTGAAACCTATTACGATCATGTTCCATGGTGGCAAATCTAAGGATCTAAGCCTAACAAACTGGGTCAGTGCTTTGAGAGCAAGAACAGGGCGAACATGAGCGCCAGTTTTAGGACGGGTGATGCAACTGTTCGTGAGCGAGGGACTTCCTCTCTCACACACACACACACACACCAACCGTCTGTGAAGCAGGTATAGGTCATGAACTGCTCCTTTGCCGTGTCTTCAGTGCTGGTTTCTGGGCTTATCGGGGACAAAGCCAGGTCTGTGGACAGCCGCAGCGCAGACAAATTCCCCAGCACAAAAGACCCATCTTGACTTTCTGCCAGCAATGAGGTGGCCAGGAACGACACACAAAAGCGAGAGGCCCTGTGGTCTCCAGAACATCGCTCCCTCTCAAGGATACAAACTAGGGGCTTCACAGTTAGCACTGAGGTTTTTTCACCAAACTCCCACAAGCTGGTCAGCCAATGAGATGCATTAGGGAAAAGACATTCGAGCAGTCAAATGAAAGACAACAGAAACCCTGGATGGAGTATCAGTCTAGGCAGCAGACACACTATGTCAGCTATGTGGAGAGTGAATGCAGCCAAGGGGGTGGGTGGGTGGGTGGGTGGGGGGGTCCTGCCTGGCTCAGACAACTTTCACATTTGAGACCAGTAGTCACATTCAGAGGAGCTGCTAATGTTAGAGATACCGTGCTATTTAATGGTGATCTAACAACACGTCAACGAATAGTCAGTGCTGACTGTTAGGTGAAATAAAGCCATTGTGCTACAAGCTTTTTCTTTTCTTTTTTTTTTTTTTTACCATCACAGGTGAAAGTCACAGGTTGCTGGGATTCAGAAATCTCAATGGAGACTTTCACGCTGCTGCTGCTATCCCCACCCACGTCCCTCTGGGAGATCACTGGGCTCAGCACATATCCAGGATTGGTAGAGAGGTCACTGTGAGTGAACTTTGACTTCAGCCTGTAAAGGGAACAGAAACAAATTCACAGAGTGAAAACACCAGCATTTCGTTCCTTGCCGGCTGAAACACCAAGCGGCTGTCAGCAGCTAAGATGCCACTGGACAGCACAGTACACATTAGCCAGAGCAATTCTAAGTGCGTCGGTCTCGCTTGTGAACCCAGAGGAACGGCCTCTATGAACTTCGCGTGCGCGCGTGATGACAAACGCAGAGGTTGCGGCCCTCAGAGTTTACACACACTTCCTTCTGCAAATCACATGACTTACTTTGCTATGTCTTCGCAGAATGCTCTGACTTCTAGATCCTGGCTGTCCATTTCCTGTAAAGCGGCGTACTTTGTGAGGACGTTCCCACTCCCCTTACTGACCTGTAAAACAAACAAACGGACATGGGCAAATAAAGACAAATGAGTCAGTATGTGCAGGGCCCTGCAAACAAAGTGAGGACTCATTACAAAACGTCACGCAAAAAGCCACAGCAGTCTGAAAACTACATCTGATTACACTGGTACTTCTTGTACTGTCCGTTCTGAAAGACACACAGAATGTGTAGTGTTTCTTACTGAGCATGTGATGTAATGATATTTGATGATTTCAACAGTTTATAGTATTGAGGGAGACTGTTTTGGATAGAGAGAATGAGAGGAATGTCTAGAATGCCAAAAGGCTTCCTCGCGGAAGGAAGCGAGACATCCAATCAGAAATTATTACTAAAGTTTTCAAGACTAAGAAACTCAAAATAGCTTTAATACTCAAAAAGAAAATTACAAAGCCATTTCGAAACCTCTACATACAGCACTCGGACTAGGCTTAGAAAATCTCAGCAGCCAAACCAAGTTGGTCATCAAAACAAAAGAAACCAAACACCCACAAAAAGAGCCAATTGCCAAAACGGCAACCAGGTACAATGTGTTCTCTCATCTCCAAGTCTGATGTCAGCAAACAGCAATGTTAGGTCGGTGTGCTAGGTTCCAGCACATCTCTCTCCAGCCTGTCTCACCAACCCTGCTGGGCAGTGTGCACCTCTTGGTCTGAACGGGCCTTGCTTGACAAAAGTGAGCGAAATGCAGCTATTTATTACATCTGATGGGCGATGGTCTTTATAAACTCCAGCTCATAAAAGATAAGGTCATGTGTGAACATACATTTATATGCATATGCCTGAAATAAAACCGCTGTAGACCAGTCCAGATCATATACGCACATGGACACACCTCATGGACATGAACAAAAGGCTAAAACAAGACACTCTCAGTTGATATTTAGTTACAGCTCTGCTCTAATGCAAGAGGGAAAGTAAAGGACCGAGAGTGATTAATGATTAAATATTTAATTTTAACCATTAATTAGCTGGGTACACTGAGTAATTTTGATGCACATCACACAACATGGCTCACAGATAGGGAGGAGGGCCCCTTATAGGACTCATGTGTTATGTAGGAGGGGCTTAACATGGCTCAGGGGTCAGGTAGGAGGGGCCTAACATGACTTACAGGTTAGGAAGGAGGGCCCTTGAGCAGAATTATGCTAAGGGTCCCTGGGAGGTCAGGACCAGCGCCGCACAGTGTAGGTGGACATTTTCTGTACTAGAAAAAAAATGTTTTGTTTTACCTTTTTTTAACTCTCTACGAATATCACCATTTGTCAGTTTTACCACTTGCGAGAACTCAAAAGTTCATGGTTCTCCCGAACTTTTATTCTTCTTGCTCCCAACACACAAAACCCACATAAAATGACATTATTTGCACAGCCTAGAGAAACACCATTCATAACAGATCAACATACATCATATATCAAAAGTGCTATGCTCCTTTAAACCATGCAAAAATATGCATCTGATGCATCAGTTTAGTGATTTCAGCTGATGTAATGCCTTACAAAGACACCAATGCTTG
The DNA here is from genome assembly GCA_020368025.1 of Brachyhypopomus occidentalis. NCBI lineage: Eukaryota > Metazoa > Chordata > Actinopteri > Gymnotiformes > Hypopomidae > Brachyhypopomus > Brachyhypopomus occidentalis. Next base: position 4,160,448 of record JAGXOD010001351.1, on the reverse strand, counting down.
TAAAACGACTGATATGATTAAATATCTCCATATGCATACTGGTATGTGAGAAATATATTGCAACGGTGCTTCAACAGGGCTAAGTGGGTCAGAACTGAAGTAGTACTGTTTGAATGTGGGAGAGCTGACGAGGGCAAAAAAAAGTGGCACTCCACTGAAATGTTGAGCTGTTAAGTCAAAGGCAGACAACATTTCTCCCCTCTTTTTATTTACTACATTCTTTGTGCCCCATCAGTGAAGGAATCACCAATAGTGATCACGTTGCATGACCATTCTGAGTATAGTCCATCCTGGAAGAAAATCTATTATTCAATCCAGTTCAAATATGTTGGCTGAGTACATGCAGGAATATGGTTAATATATGTATATATGGACAAGGCTGTAAATAGATGCTTTTCCTTTATTCATACTTTTCCTTTATTTACAGAAAAAAGAAGAACATAGACTGTGGAGATACATTATGGAAAAGCATTCTGAGATGACAATAACACCTATTCAGAGCTGCTTATATATAATCTCAAACTCAGTTTGGGTGTTCAGAGCTGAACCCACAGCCGTTAGCTCTGAGAAAGAGGGAGCAGCGCATGACTCGCACATTCACAAATTATTCATCCCTTTCGCTTCCAGGTTGGCCTACATAGAATCGTTCACTCTCATTGACTTGTTTACGAGATTACAGGTTTACGAGAATGCTGCAAGGCTGTGTCCTAGGCCTCTAAAACGGGGAGAACTGTAGCATGGAATAGCTCACAGCAAGTTTACACACCACAGAAACAACTCCACAGTTCCACAATGTAGCAGAAGTGGTACACTGGTGCCAAGAGACCAAAGCAGCCTAATGTGGCAACTCCTGTGCAGAACCACGAGCTGTTTCATCAATTTGAAAGGGACGATCAGCCTGCATGGAGCATGAAACAAAACTACAGGATTTTTTTTTTGAACTAGCCACCAGGACTATGTGGCCAGTGTGGGAGTTTGTATAGACAGCCCACCACTGCAGGACTAATGTGAAGTGTGAAGCGTACAGATATAAATGATCTTATGGCAACGACTTCTTTGAAATGGGCGATGTCTTTGAAAAGGTGCAGCAACAGCAGTTGTTTGGGGGGTTTTCTATGTTCTAACATGGAAACTGACACTGTCAATATGCAAATAGTCTCAAAATAGAATATACACAAACTGCCACAATGACATTTCTGCTGTTTGCTTACAAAGCACTGGTTTTAGTCATGTCATTAACTGCCCATCTAACAACTGGGCGGCATTTAAACGTCACCTCTTTGGCTAATCGTTGATTCACATAAATCCATTTCCTAAGAACACACTAGTATTATCACAAAATGATATACTGACAAGCTCTAAAAGCTCCAAATCTGTAAAAGGAAGCAAAATTCTGTGATTCACAACATATTTAGGGAAGGTTACTGAATTTGGTTAACCAAGTCATTACTTCACAGAAGTTAGTTTCCTTTCCACTGCAAAACGTCTCTTTTTCTGTACTAAAGATCCTGGTATACATCATGGAATTCCAGTTTCCTTTTGATCAAGTGGGAGGAGAGAGGTTATTAACAGTGCAGTCACAGAAGAGCCAGTGCTTTCAAATACACACTCCAGAGTCCTTAGCAGTGAACAGGAATCCAGTAGACTATTTTTGGATGTAATTACTAACAGTTAAGCCAAATGAATTACATTTTTTTCCCCACAGAGGAAGAGCTGATGGCAGCCAGACAGAATAATTGGTTCACATAAAATGAACTGTGACAAAAAAAGGTTAAAAACTAGGCACACAATTTCAGCAGAGGAAGAATACATCACTTACTACGGTTAATAAAAGACATGAAAAATGACCATTATATGTGCCTCTGTCCATATGCTGCCTTACATTTCACCAGCTATTGGCAAATGTTTTGTTAGCATTGCTGAATGCCTCTGTTAATACGTTCACCAGTCATAACAGATTAACCAGCCAAAGCTCAATCTCAATCTTAAAAATTACTCAATCTCCTGTCCATGTTGCAGCCCGAGTCACAGCCTGCCACCAATGTCAACAGCAGCCTCAGCTGCACTTCTTCTGAACAGTAACAAACAGGCTTTTGACTCAGGTGCATCTGATAAGGTGTCTCAGGACTGATATCAGGGTATCAGGTGCAGTACGTGGTGAGGTAACCGCATACTGTACCCATGGCAGCAGAGGAGGCGAGATTAGTTACTCCTCTTGCATGCTCTTTATAAGGAAAGGCTGCTATGGCAACAAGGAACAGCAGAGCCCTGCTGCTGGAATTTCACCGAAAGGGTGAAGGGGGAAGATGGTGAGATGAGAGATTAAAAGATGGGTGGAGGATAACTAGCTCTGGCTTTTCTACTGATGAAGCATGCACCCGCATGCACGCTGCCTGTTGGGGTTTAAGGGGACGGAATGCAAACACAGTGAGTCAGTGGTAATAACTAGAGCAGTAACAGAATGGTTAAGGTTCTTTCAATTATCCAGCATGCATAGATCTTGGAAAATCCAGCTTGGGTCAGTGTCTACTGCCTAAAGCAGTTTGCACTCTATCACTGGTTTATTCATGAATGTGATGTGATAGTATTTCCTTTCTAAGAGGCCACTAAGAGGGCACAAATGCTCAGAGTTCTCAGAGAGAAGTGTGACAACAGTGAATTGTCCTGTTCAAACAGGGACACAATGAAACAGGAAGTGGGATTTCGGGGAAGTAACGCCCACTTGGACTCACACCCCCTCCTGAAACAAAACTAAAGGATCGCTCACTCCAAGGCTCTGCTTAAGAAATACTGCTTTATTCATACCATGGTGTGTCACAAATGCCTCTAAACATAGGACAAGGAACAAATAAGAGTGAACCAACCTAGAAGCCACTGTCTAACAATCCTTTTGTGATTCAGGCCGAGGTGCAAATGTTTTTCGACCAGAGTCAGAGAGACACATAATTCAAATGTACTATTGTGTTCTTTGGGTGTTCACTGCTAGATTTTAACAAGTGTAAATAAACACTGCTGCTCTGAAACATGTTGGTAAGACAAAAGATAACGAAAGTAGGCAAATTAAATTAAGCTGCACATACTATTAAGTGTTTTAACCTTTGTGTTCAACACTAACCCTTGCGATACCAATATTCCACAAGGCTACAAAAAATTTTGGCTTTTTGTTCTGGACCAAATATTTTGAGCAGGCTAACCTCCTCTGTTATAGTTAAATATTATAATAAATCACAACATTTTACATGATCCAACAAGCCAAATAACCTTGGTCAAAATAATGAAGTGTGCTATTTAATCATGTCATTTGAAGAGCTGAACTGCCAGTTTTAACAGATGATGTAAGGCGTGTGGCGATATGTAGTAATATAACCTCAATGGATTAGATCATGCAGCCTTAAATCAAACCCAAGGGACTCAAAAAGGTGATGCAACTGTCAGAGTCATACTGTACTACAGTTGTGTTCAAAAAAACAAGAAGAAATAAAGGGAATGCAAGTTAAAATAATTTGGAAATGGATGTTTAATTTATCAACACTCCTAGTAGTGTGATACTAATTTTACATTTTTATTTACTCATTGTTGAACTAGGCCTATTATTATGTTTCACTGCCTCCAACCAGAGAGTTAGCCAATGTCATGGGAAAAGATCAATATACAAAAAAAAAAAAAAACTTATTTAAGAAAATAACATTTCCAGTCAATGTTAAATCAAAATTATAAATGCAGATCTTTAGCTCTGCACATTCCTGCTTATGTGGGAAGTAAAACAGGTACATAATTCTGATGGCAGACTAACATTAGTCTGCATGAAAGAAGAAAACCAAAGACTTAGGGTGTGTTTATATGTGCAGTTTGGTCCCCTTAATCCAGATCATAGTAGCAGGAAATGGCAGCGAGATTTATAATAAAACGAAACGATAACAAAACAGTAGTCATATGGACATGGTCATATCCATAACCTTTGTTCCACATAATTTATGACCGTAACTACAATAATTCCAAACAAACTTTCAAACAGTGCTCCAGGTTGGGCTACGATTACTTGTGGGGTTTGTGTGCACATGGTAGTGTTTTTACAAGTTGAAAATTCACAAAGAGCCAGTAAAAGCACATAAAGGAAAAATACTAGGAATTCCTACACATGTGAAGTCACTGGCTGCCTGGGTACTTGGTGCCTTTGGTCCATAATACCATGTGCACACTTGAAACAAAGCACACCAGTTTGTTCAGAAGCGGACTGAGACAAACCTACTTGGTCTCTTTATTTGAAAGGCAGCGTTCTGTTCTCTAATGAACCACACAGCGCAATTGCACCAGGCTACATTTTAATTAAACCAAAGCTCTTGAACACACCCATTAACCCCCAGGGAGCCTGAATCTACGATTGGCTTCTTGGTAAATGTTAAAGTAGTATGCCTACTTTTCCAAAATTTCTCTGCTTTTGATGCAAACTGGCCTGTCTTAAATACTGGGTAAAACTTGGATACCCTCACCCATCACAAAAACAACTGACTTTCCCATCCTGCATAACTTTCAGCAACACTTTTTTGTCCTTGAATGGTGATCTACTGATCAAAGCAAAGCTAGCCTAGTTATAATTCCCCCAAGTCAGCATTAGCAAGTTTGAACATGCAGAAGTGAACAATCCACAATCCTGATTCTCCCTGCTTTTGCATTGTGTACACGTCTGCATGAGTGGTGTAGTAGGCAAGCTTTTTTCAGTTTTACTAAACACTGGGATATAGCTAGCTACTTAGACATGGATTAAGCATAGTGTAAGAAATTCTTTTAGTCAATGTTTAAGTTTAATCTAGGCCTGGGAAACTGGCCTTTTAAAGATCCCTCAGCATTCTTTTTTTGCATTCAGTGTAGTTTAAAAAATGTAACTTCCAATATACTTTCATAATAAGAGCATAATTTCATGCTTACTAAAAGAAAACTGAAAGATTGACAAGAGACCTTTTGGTTGACCAAATATTTAAGGGAATCTTAGTGACTGCCCAATAGTATTAAATTAGTAGAAATGTAAGGATGGATACAATTTTTTCTATTCATAAAGATTCATAAAACATTTACTCCTACCTGTTTACTCTGGATGTGGTGGGAGGAGTTTTCAGGTATGTTGATCGAGTAGTTCCTGGCCACCGCCATCCCCGTAGATGCCCTCCTGGGATGAACATCTGCAGCACTGACAGCAGGGTCTTTCTCCTGTGCTTGAGGACTGCCTCTGCCAGCAACCTCAGTCTCATCTCGCAGCACTGCATCCCAGGGGTCCCCTGCATGGGAGGACTCCTCCACTACAGTCCCACACGGTGCAGTAGGTGCACCTTCCACCTCCACTCGACGCTTGCTGAGAGGGTCCAAATCCAGCCAATCAAAGCGGCTCATGCTGGGGGGCTCAGGGACCTGGGGCACTGGCTCCAGGGACTTGACGCTGATGGAGTCTGAATCCATGCTGGAAGCCCTGCCATTCTTCTGGTACTCTGAAGTGCTGGCAATCTTGTCAAAGAGCTTAGCCATTTCGGGAGTGACTGCCTGCTGCCGGAACACCAGAGGTCCAGCCGGATAGGTGTGAAAGGGAGGAAGGGGGCCTGATGGGTATGGAGGGGGGCAAAAAGGTGGCATAGCTGGGGAAAAGCCATTCTGGAATGAACAGGGGGGTTTGGAAAAGGGCGCTGAAGGAAAAACAGAGGCCTGTTGCGTCGGGGTAGTCAAACCAGAACCTGCTGGAGCGGAGATCGAAGGTGCCCAGAGAAACGGAGTTGAGCTGAACGCATGCACACCTGGGTACGATGCACTGAGGTTGAAGCCCAGCAGGGACGAGGGCCTGTTCATTTTGTTGGCTCCAAAGTTCTCATCCAGAAGCAGTTTCTCCAGTTCTTCCTTGGTCAGTTTCTCTACATCAATGTCAGCAAATGTGTCCTTCTCTGCCTTCTTCTTGGCCTCTGATTCAGGGAAGACGATGAGGTCTTTCTCCAGCCGGCTGGTGGAGGCTGCTCCTGCATTAGAGTGTGCTTTCATGGAGGAGGCAGGGGCTGGAAGTGTGGGTTTCTTTTCACGCTGCAATTTAGCCAAAGCATCTGCCTCCATTCGCAAAGCCTCCTCTTTGCCCACCGCTCCCTTGGGTCGAGCCACTAGTGGAGAGGCCGGCCTATCCAGCTTATACCCACTGCCACTGGATATCTGGGCCATGGTGTCAGCTTGGATTTGCCATGTACATGGAGGACTGTCAACAGTGGTACAGGTGGGTTATAAGAGGACCTGGTAACTACCATTATAGTGAGGGAGAAAAAAGAAGGGGAAAGAAAGAGACTTTCAACACCAGTGATTCAAATGTCAACAACAATTGGTGCACATCAAGAAGGGTATTTTTAGTGGCAACTGAGATACAATACTGAGGTTGTATGCCAACAAATCTAGTTAACTAGGCTCTAGTGGCCTACAGATAAGACATACCATAGCTACACCACAGATGGATATGCAATCAGACTCATATTTACTGCACTGTTAAAGTCATTGGACTAGTCTTAAAGATTAAATAATCACCAGTAAAAGCTGCCAGTGACAAATGCAGGATTTTGTATATAAAATACATTTGGCAACATTCATCATGTACTAAAGTGAAACTGGAGCAAAGTTAAGTCAACAAGCAGCTCCCCAGATCTAACTGGGAGCATTTGGAAGGCCGTGAGGCTTTAAGGTTCTTGTGGCAATACACAGTAAACAGTAAACTAGTCCATTACTGATCCAAAGCTGATGAACGATGATTAATCCCCCAAATGATTTAAGTGTATGCAATAGAGAGAGGCAATGTTTATTGTGCAAGACTTCCGTGAAGATAACGCGTATATCAGACATAAACAAATATTTACTGGTCAATGCTGTTTCAGGAAGCTATCTTAACCCACAGGGAAATATCTGGCAGAACAGTTAATGTAGGAATTGGCATAGGCTATAACATAGTCTAACACACCATCAAGATCATCCGAAGCCTAGAGAATTGAATCCCAATCCAAAAATCACCATGTAACTGAATTATCTAGTTCTCTCACATAGGCCTGATTTTATAATTCTACATAAAATATGGACCATACCACACTATGTTGACAAACTTGCACAGATTAGTATTTGTATACAGAAGATGAATTAGTGTGTTGCTAGAAAGAATTGCCTCTTTAGCACATAAAGCAACTTAATAAGCTACTACAAAGGTGCTCAAAGTGCATAAGTCATCTTTATGATGAAAATGAATAACAAGGTCATGCTCATGGCATTAAAAAAAAAAAGCCTAACTCTGCAACTGTCCTTTATTGCACGCAGGTTGGAAACAGAGTTCTCCACTGTTTCAGACCGTCTGTGCAGACCGGAAGTCAAACAAATGCAAATAATTTTTTGTCACTGTAGTCACGTTCACCTGAGCATCCTGTAGACCACAGGCTGAACCTCATACAACACGCAACAGCAATACGCCAAACAGGGGAGAACTGATTTTCATGCATTTGGAATGTTTAATTCTCTAATTTAATTCAACATAAGCTTGTGCATGAATTAGACTGATTCTACCTGACCCGTTATAAAATTATAAAAATAATAACCTAAACCAACAACAACCCTTTTTTAAACACACATTTAAGACACCACTTTCCTATAATAAATTTGTAAGCACCAGCCTGATACTTGAGGGCTGGGGGAAAAAGAAGTAACTCTGCAACCCCCAAGGGTGTGAACACTACCAGATTGAATCCCTATAATTCAACACCACAGAGCAAAAGAATCAGGGGACATGTGCAGCCCTGAAGCAAACAATCTAAGCAGCTCTCAATTTTGTTTCAATAGTCTAACTGACAAACTCTTATGTATGAAATGCGTTCCAAGAAATGGGCATGTGCATGCATGTTAATGTTTCTTCTTTTGCCTGATAGAGTCATGGTATATAATGAGCTGCTCAAATCTGCTATAACCTATGACAACAGCATCCAGCGATGCTTTATAACCCATTTACCAAATTGAGCACATAACATCCTTTTCAGCCCAGTTTCCTAGAAACTGGGATTCCACCAAGCTGACATGTACCATGCTCTGTTCCAAAATCCTCATGCAGAAGTATGCCAGAGACCGGCTCCTCCTATATTCAAATCCTTGAATCAGCATTTTAACAGATAGCTGATATTTCAAACATGTAAAAAGATGTTGCTTACTAAACACTCAAATGTTTACACTTTTATGTTTATTATTCACCTAAAATAGTATATTGATACTATAATTGGGTTCATATAGATAAGAATATCACACAACACTTTCCAACAACAAAACATATGAAGCTGTTCTTTGAACCTTCAAGTGTATAATAAATTGAAAGCATAAACGTTTAATGCTTATATCACTTTGGTGTTTTGTTTGTCTTTTTTAATTAAGGATGCCTTTCGCTTCGACCAAAAACCTCGCAAGTCAGCTAGCTAACCAACATGTTCCCACCTGTAAGTTTAACTACTTTTAAGGGTCGCATGACATCACCGAGAAGTCCGTCACCTTAGTTACGTCCACCTGCATGACGTCGTAATCAGCTCGCTGGGATACCAAGTAGCTTGCTAGCTACCAAATAAAGCAAAAAACAATATTTCACAGCCTATAGCTTGTCCGTTGCACGAATATAGACTTTAAATCATGCATATGTAAAGTATAATATTCAGTTCAGTAAAAGAAAAATAAAGGAGAAAAAAAAGATTCCGCTAGTTACTTCGCAAGAAAGTTATTAGAAACCAATTTACCCAGCAACCAACTAAGACATTAGCTATCTAGCTAACTAAAATGAGCAGGTAAAAATGCATATCAGAGCCAGGGACGTTGTAATTTATACCGAAACATTTCAAAAAAGCACAGCCGGCTATTAAATGTTTCACATATGTGATTACTGACGATAGTTTAAGACAACAGACAAATGTAGAACAATCAATTCCTAGAAAATAAGTTCCCGACAAACTTTACGCGATATTTCTGAAATGTTTGGGAACACTAACGTTACACTTCAACTCGCCGACCAATAAAGAACACGACAAGCAAACCGCAACTACATGTACTCAGAGAAAGGCCTGAAACTTACGACTGCCGAGCAAACAGAAGTGACGAGACGTCTTTACTTCGACAATAAATATCAGCGAAAAATTAGTAAATCCCACCTTCAAACTCTCCGATCTTTCATGCTGGACATCTTCCTACGGCTGGAAAATTTGCTCGTGCAGCTAGTCGTTGACACAACGTCATTTCCTGTTGGAGTGTGCCGTCTACTTTAACTGTGCAACAGCGACTTCAGGCGACACAGCAATATCGGCTTTTAATCATTGTAGCCTGTAGTTAAGGTTATTTGTTTCTTCTTATTGGGAATTACATCTTCCATGGATTTTGAAGGAGTCCGACAGAGACTGTGCGTCCTGTGACAGCTGAAAGGTCGTCAGTCTCAGTGAAGCAGCTTCATAAAATACATCATTACATACATAACAGTCTGTAGTGGTTCTGCTAACCAGCATGACACACACAAGTTACGTCGAGCTGTCAGTCCTGCGGAACAACTCAATGCAGTTAATTTGCAAACTCTTATTTTGGTTAACACCAGAACCGGAAACTTAAGAAAATAATTTCAGTGCTATTTATACATCAGTCAAATGAGAGTCAGGACAATCAGAAACAGTTGTTCTTTTCATCAAACATTACTCTTCCAATTACTTTAGCACACGATGCATTTGCCACTGCCATGTCACACTACTGTTCCACTACTATTACACTACTTAATTATGCAGGCCTATAAACTATTATCTGAGCCTTATGCCGAATGCATATACTGCGCTCTTTCTATCTGTTTATGAACGTACCTGTGTGGCGGTATGAAATAATTTACCGAAACTGTAGCAACACAAAGTAAACTGTGAGCTACTGTTTTGTTTGCTTGTTTGCATTTTAACCACAAAATAACGGTGCGCCTGCCTACCCTAGCCTTGTGTCTGATGTTCGTGCACTACCACTAACTTGTGCGGTAGAAATGTCTTCAAGCCAATGGGAGAAAAGCGCTCCAGGCCAACTGGGGGCAGTAAAGCTCCGCAAGTTAAGGATAAACCAGCACCGAAGTAGACCTGAACCAAATCAAGATGTTAGCTTGCTAATATTATTTTTGTGTATATTTTGCTACTTGTTTGTCTTTTAACGATTCTTAAATGATTTACTACTTACAAATTGTATTGTAATTGTTAATATTTTTTCGTCACAAAATCGTGTTTCATTAACAAAGTGTTATATTTGAAAAGTTGATATTCGTACATCCCCAAAGTTGGGAACGATCCGAAACTTCAACCGGAATTCATAGTAGCTAAGCATTGCAGAGGTAACTCCATGGTAACGCAGTCTCTAAAGTTAGCTAGCTAGCCATCTAGTTTTTTATTTTGACTAATCAGCTGTTTAGCGATGTTTGGAGCATGAGTTGGCCTTAGCAATCACATATTTTCATGCACCTTAACTGTGTTAAATGTGCACGTACAACATGTCGTTAATTTTGTCGTTCTATTACTTTTCGATGATGTTTACATATAGTTAAGTAATTTGTGGGCTGCCTTTAGCGGTCTGTCGGTAATCTTGTTCGATTTCTCTTGGCAGAGTGAATATGAAATCAGAAGTCGCGATTTTATTTCTTGTACTGTGTTGCGCATCAGGAGACACCGACCACAAAGCGGTCCCCGCGGACCATTACACGGGACATAATCACGAACATAACGCAAATGCATTTCTTGGCACTGAGGTAGGAGTAAACATTACGATACATATCGTACTGTCGTGGAATGGTTAAGAATATTTCATTCTGGAATTTGTTTCAGTTGCGTTTTTAAAGCCACCTATAAGCCACACTGACAATCACATGTAAAGTGATCTCACCAACAACTGACCTTTGAAGGGTTTCTGTACAGCATCTCTGTATGGGAAGCATGGACTTTAATTTGTATAATCTTAAGATCTGTATATGTATGGAAAAGTGATTTGTTGTGAATTTATTTTTCAGATTCTTAATTCTGTGTACAATAATGTACTATGTGCAACAATAAAAGCATAGAAGCATTTAAATACATTTACCATCTGGCTCTACCTGCAAGGTGGTAGACATTCGTTTGAATTAAATTAGTTGCAGTCAGCTACTGCTTTCACTTTTCACTTCAGTCTGTTCTAACAGAAAGAGATAGAAAATTGACAAGATGTCAGCAAAACATGCATGCCAGGCCTTTTTAAAACAAAGCTTTAACCAAAAGCATGAATGGATGGGTGAGCTTTGATTAGATCATTCATGAAACAGCAGCATAGGTGTGCACAACATACACAAGGTACAAGCATAGTCAAGCTGCTGATTTCCAGGTACAGTGGTACCAAGAATGCATGGATTACTGAATGTATATGGTGATACTGGCCAGTCTTATATTGATCAATTCATGGAGTCTTTGGTATTTGTAGGTTTCCTTAACACTGTCACTGTATCTGTCCTTTAGGATAAGGATGAAATAAAGAAACTGAGTCCATCTGAGCAGAGGAGCAAAATGGTGGAGATAGTTAAGAGAATTGACACTGACTCAAACAAATACCTGACTTCAGGTGAGAAGTAATCAAGTTGATTCAGATGAGAATGTTCAATGCATCGTTTAAGGGGAGAGCTTGATATAAACATTTCAAGAAACTACAAAATGAAGAATATCAGTGTGTGGTAACGTTCTGTTTCAAAATGAGGAATATCAGTGTGTGGTAAAGTTGTGTTTCAAAATGCTGCAGTCCATTTGTGTTGCTCTGGCAGAGGAGATCACTTTATGGATACAGAAGGTGTACAGAAGGTACGCAGTGGATGATGCAGGGGAACGCTTCCCAGGGTTTGACACAAATGGCGATGGTCTGGTGTCTTGGGACGAATACAACTTGGTGATGCATGGCCACATCGTTGAAGTGGATGACAAGGCTGTTCTTCATGACACAGAAGAAGAATCTCTCAGATTTGTATTTGAGCATTAAATTTTTTGACAATTATTTGATTCTTTTATTTATTTGATGGTTATTTTATTTCAGCTAACTCTTCCATTCACAGCTTCATTTGAAAGAGAAAAGGCGATTTGACTTTGCTGATATGGATGGCATCCCCGGCTTGAACTTGACAGAATTTCTTGCATTTACACATCCATCTGAAGTAGACCACATGGCTGTAAGTTACTGTCACTCTACTGCATTGTAATGGGTTTGTATGGTAATATGTAAGTTGTTTGGCATCATTGTCGTATGCTGAAGCATTTGGTGTTGTGCTATTTTCACCTCAGGACTTTGCAATTGAAGATGTGTTAAGTGAGTATGATGTGGACAAAGATGGATTCATCAGTCTGAATGAGTTCATTGGAGATCTCAGAGCAACTGGTAAAGGCTAAGCTCAGTGAAGCAGCCCCATCTTGTCATTTTGCAACTTAATAATCGGTACTCGTCATGAATCTATAAAAGCACTGATGTTTATTAAATTGAAATGAGTTCATAACAGTGCTGTAGCAGCTACCGTCTGTGTGTCAGTGTCTGGAAATGGTGAGCTTACATGGATTTGTTTGTCTTGGTTCAAAGAAGGTGATGAGCCCTCGCAGTGGGAGATTGAGGAGACAGTTCGCTTTAGAGACCTTTATGACCAGGACAAGGACGGCAAGCTGAATCGGGACGAGCAGTTGCGCTGGGTGGCTCCAAACAGCTATGGCTCAGCACGAGAAGAGGTCAGCATACAACATCCAATCCACCAGTAGTCAAAACTTTTCGGTTTATTACCAAACACTCCTAATAGATAAGCAATGTTTTCCATTCTCCTTTGAAAAATAGGCTGTTCATCTAATCAAAGAAATGGATCAGGATGGGGACGAGAAGCTCTCGGAAAAGGAGATTTTGAAGAACCAGGACATTTTTATGAACAGCGAAGTAACAGACTATGGCAGACAGCTTCATGTGTCGCATGATGAATTATAATATTTTTTGTCATTTCTATAATTATACATTTTTTACATAATAAAAATGTTCTTTTTTTGAGAATCAATATTAAAACCTAAATTACATTTAAAAGTAGAGTACTGCACTAAATATTAATGTTTTAAAGGTGTTTCAGAGTGTTATATCTCAGTGTCAGGTGTGTTATGTCAGGGTTGTAGATTGTGCATGTATTGTTTCCCATAAAGTAAGCCGTTTAACTGAACAGTCTGTGAGGTGTGTGCTACTTATCAGCCATCTATGTCACATTGCACTTAACACTAGATGCTGACAGTTCGCACATGACCTTCTCAAGTCTATCATACAATGAATGCTGAAGAACTTCTTAGCAACACAGACCAAGTCCACACTAAAATGGGTAAAATGGAAAATGCGTCTGTGTTCATTAATTTTGCCCATTCATCCACACTAAAACATTATCTGTCACAGCATATCTTTTCAAATCTGGTCTTAAAAGCGGATAATTTTTGAAAATGCAGTGTAGTTGTGTGGATAAGAGAGAAATTTCCCTGTTACTGTAGACTAAGCCTTAGTGGAAGCTTTGAACATGGGAGCAGAAATAAATAAGACAAAAAATATATGGCATTGTCCAAGTTTATGGTAGTTCATTTGCATTTATGAGAGCATTCCTTCCATGAGATTAATGCTGTAATACCTGATTTCTAATTGTGATGGTGTCTTCAGAACAAGCACGAGGGTTAAGATCATTTTTTTTCTCCATAATGCTCGAGAATCGAACCCAGACCGCCTTGCTGTGAGGCGACAGTGCTAACCACCATGCCGCCCAGCACTAATATAATAATGTCTAATTGAAGTTAACTGACATGCAAAACATTTTATTATATTGTTGGTAACATATGATCAACTATACATTTCTACTTTGTAAATATAAATGCATCAGGAAACACCAAAACCACAGCTTAACACAATGGGCAACACGTGGTTGGTGGTTAGCTTGTCTGCATCTCAACACTGGAGTCTTGGGTTCAAGTCCCTATCTGAGTGGAGATTCCATGGTCTCCCTGTGTCCTGAGTGTTCTCAATTTCATGCACCTGATTCCAGTAGAGAGTACACTGAGAGCAACTGGCTGTCACTTCTCCCATTGTAAAAGCTTGTACCTGTGCTAATTGTAAAGTGACCTTGGGGTATCTTGAAAGCTGCTATATAAATCTAAGTGTCATGCCTGGCTCCACAGTCCAGTTTCAGTGTTTTTCCGGGCCCTCATAGTATTTTTCCGCCCCTCGTTAGTATTCCCAGGTGTGACTTGTTTCTGTGTAGTCTGTGTTGTTCATTGTTTGCATTACAGCCCTGTTGTTTGTGTCCATAACTTTTCTACTGTCTGTTTGTCTTTGTATAATTATAATGTATAATTCTTTAACGGATTTGACCTTGGCCTGCCTTCATGTCTCTGATTTTGGATTGCCCTTCATTGAACCTCGATCTTCTCAGCGTTTGCGCCTCCCAATCACTCCATTACCCCCCGGACGTTACACTAAGTTTCATTCATAAGCCTGGTTTGACAGCTCCTATATAGTGGCAGCTTAATTGTTACCTCTTGATACTTTAACATGTCTACCGTTGTGCAGGGTGTGATGAAATATCAGTACTTGCTGATATATAACATTATTTTTATTCATTTGGTGTATGCTTCTATAAAACATGCAGAACTTTTTATTATATTGTTGGTAACAAACATTATCAACTCTATATTTCTACTTCCTATGTAGAAACCAATCAGGAAACACCCAAAAACGTAGGTGTTTCCTCACCATAACCACTATTGTACTATTGTGATGGTGATGATGAAGCGGTTTACAGAGGTGTTCAAAGCTGCATCGGGAATAGCTCCACGCACAGGTCCACATTTCAGTTTCTTGTGTCGTACCACAAAGCGTCTCCCCTAATCACCAGCTAAGTGGCAGCATAAATATTACCTCTTATTAAAGTATTAAGAGGTAACATTTAAGCTGCCACTATATAGGAGCATTTCAAACTTTGCACAGGGTGTGGTGTATGAAATATCAGTACTTGCTAATGTATAACGTTATTTTAACTTCACAAAATAGTGATAAATTGATAATAAATTGAAATTGATATGATATGTTACATTCTAAAAGCCCTACTATTTCAAGTTTACCCTATCCTGCATTCAAATGTTGAGTGAATCAAGCTGTTATCTTTCTCCCAGCCTGACTGTGGTTAGTGACATCATACAAAAACTCTTCCTTATTCAGTCATGCCTTAGCACCACTCTGCAGATGAAGCGCTGTGACGTTTCTGTTTCGCTGTGCGTACTTTTCTCCTGACTTTTTTAACAACGTTTTTACTTTAAAGATTCTTGGGGTAATGTGGAACTGTTTGCTAGGACTATATTCCTGTTAGTGTTGGTGGGATAAAAAAAAGAAATATCTGGAAATTTGGGCAAGATGACACAGTTACAATTCAAAGATGCTTTCTGGGTAAGTGAACTGGAGCTCACTGCACATTTGTGTGACTTATAATCAGTGTTCATAAAGCTTTATTATTTATTTATCTTTAATTACATAACTGAGTTTTGATAGTATTTATGAGGGGGTTTAAATTTCTTAAAACACATATGTGATGTGTTCAAAACTACACTATCTGCAAGTGGTTTGTGGTTTTTGTAACCTAAACATGTCCTCTGATATTCATTATAGATTTCAGCACTATCAAATGAAACCCTCATGAATATGAAATCCTTTTTTAGTGAAAATGTGAAGTATAGTAATGCTTCAGTTTTACTGGCTGTTTAGAATGGGGATGCTTCGCTGAATTGGAAGTATGAAACTCTGATCTTATGTTGTGGTGAACTGATGTCATGCTATAGACATAGTTGTGTTCTCTCTGTGCTTAAAAATCTGATTTTAGACGTATGACATGGTTCAGTTGTCAGGGCAGCGATCTTCAGACTAACACAGAGAGCTTCTCGGTTCATTTGCATCATTTGTCCCGCTTCAGGAACATGCTCACACTGCTGAACCGTCGTAAAAAAGCACAGTTTTAAAACCTCTGATTTAAAACATGGACAGCAAGAGCCTTGCAAAAGCAGACAATCATCATCATTTGTGGTGATATTCAAATATCACGTGGCAAAAACGATTGTCTAGTCCCAGTTTGAATAGTAGGTTTGTCTGTTGGCTGCAGGATGAGTAACATCATGACACACGTCAAGTATGGAAAAATGAACTTGTGATTCATTAGGGATCTGGACCCACGCAATTTGTAAAGCCGCTTTGTGACAACATGTGTTGTAAAAATGAACTTGAATGATTGATTTAGAACAAAACAAAACGTATCCTTCTGAGGGAAAGATGCTTTTACGTTTACATGATCCACAGGTGGCTATAGAAATTGGTTTCTCTTTTGGCACTAGGGCACAGAATTCACTAGCAATGCTGGCTATGAAACACTCACTCAGAGACTTTTTGAAGGACGGCGAGCTTGCAAGGACATGGAGGAACTTTTGAAAATGAGGTGATGACTCATTCTTTCTCATGACTTCCAAAAAAAAAATGTCTTTACCCACTGGGCAGTCTTTAAAGGCGTCTTGTACATCCTAGGTCAGTGGCAGAGGAAAAGTATGGGAAGGAGTTGATTACCATTGCACGTAAGGCTGGGGGTCAAAGTGAAGTTGGGTAGGTGTACACAGATAACTACACAGTGTAGTTGATAATGCCATAAATACATGCCCATTGTTCATTTAGCTTATTTGAAATTTAGGCCTGATAATATGCAAATAGAATATTTAGGTGAGCTATACCTGTTTATATAAGAAATGCCTTTTCATCTTCTTCCTACAGAACTTTAAAAGCATCATTTGATCAACTTAAAGCACGTGAGTGATAGAATTCTATTTATTGTGAGGGTGTTCAGCTTGGTTTTTATTCTTGAGAGAGTTTCTTCATGGTCATTGATACTAAATTGTCGTTCTTACCAGAAATTGAGACCGTTGGGAATTTGCACATTCACCTCTCTGGGATGCTGAAGGAAGAGGCTAAGCGCATGGAGCTTTTCAGAGAGCGTCAGAAAGAGCAGCGGAAAAAGGTATTTGTACTGTTAGCGTGCTGTACAAAACCAAGACTCAACCACACAGCATTGTTGCACCTAAACCTGCTTTGCATTTGGGGGTGTTGTTTCAGCGAAGTGAAGAGACATGTCTATTTTAAGCCTCGTGAGCCCATGGATTCTCTTTTTAATCTCCCCCTGTGGTTCTTGCTAGAGCAAAATTTGTTTTTGGAGTCATAAAAAGAAAATCTGTGCTCCTTTATGGAATATGTTACTTCTAGTTTAATAATTACTAATACATACAGTAATTCTAAAACAAAAAATTTTGTTGCAGTTTGAAGGAATCATGGAAAAAGTTCAGAAGTCCAAAGTTTCTCTCTACAAGAAAACGATGGAGGTGAGTCAACATGTGTGTTTCAACTGTGCTCTGGCACCTGCCGGTCCTGAAACAAGGCTTATTTGCTTTGTGCTTCCAGTTGGCCCTGCGTTTTACATGCAAAGACACATGCCTTTAACTGTGGTTGCTATGAGTTGAAGGAAATGCTAGTTCGAGATGTGACAGTGAGGGAACAAGAGAGCAGTAGCACAGGAAGAGGAAGTAGCACAGAAGATTGATTTAAATCGTGGTGCACAATTTCCATGCAACACTAAAAATGTGCATGTGTTCGGATGGTGGGGGGTAGCTCTTCAAAACTCTTCGTTCAGGAAGTCACACTTCTCTGCTTGACTAATATATCTGAAACACAAGCATGCTTACAAACATACACTGTGTTTCACAATTACAGGCTTCCTTATTTCACATATATTGTAATTTCCCCAAACTAGGCTTGTATAGTGTGTCTTATTCTTAAGCAAATTGTGTTTTTTGGTTAATATTTGACTTTTTATAGATAGATATAGAACCTCCTAGTTTGTATGTTAAGCCACCTTCATAAGTTGTAGAACACAATTATAGCACTTGCACATAAATATTCATTAGCATATATCTACATAGCCTTGCCCAAGCAGATGGAACAAAGCTGCCATATTTTGCATAAAGGAGTTTTAAGCAATAGTTTTGGTGCTATTTTAAAAGAACCATCTGTGTATCATCGCTTATGTACTAAACTGCAATGTAGTAATTACACAGCTATTACACAGCTATGTGAATCGAAACAAGAGACTCATGTGTCACTTTTAGCATCTACACGGTTTCTTCTTCACAGTCTAAAAGGTCCTACGAGCAGAGGTGCCGTGAAGCGGATGACGCAGAGCAGACCGCTGAGAAGATCCACAGTTCTTCAGCCACCGCCCCCAAACAGGCCGAGAAGGTCAAGCACATTTACCTACAGCCTCTGCTGCAATGCCTGTTTCTCTAGGGCGTCGCCGAAACGTCAGGAAGCATGACCTCGTGCGTCTGCTGCTCAGGTCTCTCTTGCAGCGGTTCAGTGCAATTCAAAATTAAATAGAAATTCTTGCATTTTTAAGTGAACATGTTTTGCATCACATCTGATTTTGTCATATCCTGTGTTTTTATATACGGCTGTTATAAATATCGGCTGTTATAAACGAAATGCTAAGGTTCTTTTTAAAGTACAAGCATTAATAATAAACAGTAAGAGTGTCTCTGCAGTTGTAAACATAAGCAATCCTTTTTTTTCCTGTCCAGTTTGCATTTGCTGTTGACACTGTATGCAAACATGCAGTAACATTTGGCATAACAGGTCTTTCATAATAATGTCCTTTTCTCCTTCCACAGATACAAGCCAAAGCCAAGCAGTGCAGGGACGCTGCAGGAGAAGCCGGTAAGAACTCGCTGTGTTTCGCAGTCCACCCAGACCGTAATCCTGTCCTGATTACGTAACAATGGAATAACAACATAACGTAACAATGGAACGTAGAAATGTAACAATGGAACAAGATATCAAGCAGGATGTTGTGTGGTAATGAAAAAATTTTTATGAATTATGATCTGCCATTTTGCCAGATTATGAATTCTCGATAGTTCTTGGAAATGAACTTTAATCTGTACATCATCTCTTTTGTTCAGAGAAACAGTACATGTCAAACATCGATCAGCTGGACAAGGTTCGACAGGAATGGGAGACTACACATGAGAGCACATGTGAGGTATAGTCAGATCAGCTCCACAGTTGCACTCAGAACCTTTAGTTCACATCTAGTGTGGTTTTCAGTTTACAGTCACACTGTAAAACCAGAACTTTGTCTGAACCTGCTGTCTTTTGCAGGTCTTTCAACAGCAGGAGTGCGATCGCATTAACATTCTGAGAAATGCCATATGGGTCCACTGTAACCACTTCTCAGTGCAGTGTGTCAAAGACGATGAGGTGCAGTCCCTATTTTGAACCTCTGAAACCCGCACACCATACCATGCATACGTAAACATACAAGTTTATGTTTAGTAAAGTTTATGTGAGTAAATATAGTTATTTTTGTCGACCAATGTTTTAGTGTTATGAGGAAGTGCGGGCAGTTCTTGAAGGATGTGACATCACAACAGACATCAACAACTTCGTTGAGATGAAGAGGCTTGGAAACACTCCACCTAGTTAGTGTCTCAACATTGACCTCTGCTTTCAACCAGTCTACTGCAATACACAGCCCTGTCTCCTCGGCTCTATTTAACCTTCCAACAGTTCTGAGTTGGGCAAATGCTGTACATTCTATTACGTTCCCTCTAGCCCCCATCACGTTTGAATACTACTACAACCGAGAACGCTCCGGAGAGAGCAATGGCACCGCCCGCTTTGGAGGAACGGTGATGAAGAAGTATGTAGCCCACTCACAAACTGACGAAACGCTTTTAGTTTCATATGAACTTTCGTACGTAAGTGAACTCACCTCAGATGGGTTTCATTAGACTCATGCGCATCTGTATTTAAATGATATAGCCTGTTTCGTGGGGTTGGTTTGCAGATTTACAAGTCTCTTGCAAGGCAACTGCTCCAGTGGTTCGAAAACCAATGACTGTTCCACGCCATTAGCTCCTTCTGCAGGTATGTTAGATGTGAACATCATTTTGACAGTGAATGATAATGTTAGAATATGAAGGGCTCTGTTTTCATTGGGGCTTACATGTAACACTACATATGCTGCGTATGATACTGATATTTTTAAGAAGAGCAAAGTGCTTTTGGTGCTGTACTGCCACTCATCATACCACACCAACGTGGAAGTGGTTGGTGCAATAGGCATAGGTCTATTTAAAAGTGTTGTTAATAACATTGTGATGAAGATCATTATCACAGGAGAGGGTGGTGTACGTGTACAAAAGCGCTGGCTCTTTGATCTGAGGGATGGGAAGTGTGCTTGCCCCCTGTACCCTGTAGGAGATTGGGATGGGGGGGGTGCCATCAGCCTTTGCTACAACATCTAACAAAAACCACAACACAAGGACACAATCGTTTAATATGCCATTATTGCCTTCAATCTGCCATTACTGCATCGTATCTGCCATGGTTTAATAGAGGAATTGAACTGTAGTTCCAAATGTTTGTTAATGTCTTGCTTACATATCCATTGCTCTTGATACTGCCTTACCATTTTCATGTTTAGCCATTGCACTTTGTACAGCTGGCTAAGAGATATGCAATGGGTAATTGAATTCATAAAACGATCGATCCTCTATACCCTCGTGTCACAATCCCGTTACACGAACCATAAACAAAATACCCTTATGATTTGACGTAGGACATTGCAGCAATTAAATGTTAAAATGGATAATGATATATGGAAGCTTGTGATGACCCTAGTACTGACCTACTCGAGTTGCCACTCGTTATTAGTAATGAGGCATTACTTTCATAATACTTTTTTTGCAGATACTTTTTACACTGTGTCTAATCATATATTTAGAAGCAGAGAAAATAAAAAGGAAATAGTACCAGCACGGTGACTGTGACGGTGACATGGCTCTTTTATTCAGTTAAACCTGACAAATATAACTTCAGAGGTAGCAGTTATTTGTGGCCACCAGTGGGTGCTGTTGGTCCACCATGAAGTTTTAACAACTCATGCTGGCGTGTACAGGATTCCAATATATTTTAACATTACAGTGTAATTAACTTAATTTATGCCCCCTTTTGTGTCTAATTTGTAACAGAATCAGATGGACTGTATGCCTCCATTCCTGTGATCCCAAATAAAGCTGACAGCCAGGGGGAGCAGTACCAGGCTCTGTATGACTACACAGCTCAGGTTGGTTGTACTGTTGTGCAAAATTAGTTCCATCATTTCATTCATAACAGGAAGGTGTTATTCACTCACTTTTAATAAAAGACTACGGGTTGAAACACTATAGATCAAATATACTCAAAGTTCAGTTCAGGGACCTGTCTATACCCCATAAACGTGCCGACACTAATAGTAAGCTAATAGTGACTACTGCAGGGCACCGATTTAGTTAGTGACACGTGACAGAAGTGGCAGTTTCAGCAGTTTTGCCAAGATGAATCTAACAGAATGTGAGCAAAGACTTGTCTGGGTGTCGTGTGTCTGTGCAGTCTGGCGACGAGCTGTCCATCTCAGCGGGAGAGGTGGTGCGGGTGATGGAGCAGGGAGAGGATGGCTGGTGGACGGTACAGAAGGACGGAGGGGGCGGCCTGGTTCCTGGCTCCTACCTGACCCCCACCAAGACATGAGACAAACTCACCAGAGAGCAGCAAGGTCCTGCATAAGGCTAGGATTCTTGGCATGCTTGGATCTTCCTTGAATATTATTATTAATGAAGATCAGCATAAATAAATCTTTATGCAATCTTATCCTAGATCCTAGACTCCTGTAGCAAGATCCTTTAGTGAAACATAGTTGTTTGTAAAGAGATAATCATACTTATATTAAGAGACATTCGTTATATTTATTTCCTGACCAAAGAATGTATTTAAAATGAATACAAATTAGATGCAGATGCATCAGATGGGTCATTACCCATGTGTCCTGTAGATAGCACAGCTGAGTCAGAGTGTCATAGAATATTACAATAATATTCACAAACTTCATGCATATTCTATCCTAAAAGTTTAAATTACTGGAGATCAAGTGCGTAGAGGTTGGTGAGGTCATTTTGTCGAGTCTGGTTTGCATGTCACTGAAGAGGAAGACCCACCCCACACTACAGTTATGGGGAGCTGCAATACAGGAACACAATGACTATATTGTGTATATAGCACCATGCCCATGTAGTAATTGACAGGCAAGTCAGCAGTTTTAATCATCTCCAGTGCATTATTGGGGTCTATTTGTAATACCATATATTAAAATAAAATTATTTATAAAGAAGTAGATGACATTATTGGTCTCTTTTATACACATGGACTCAATATTGTATACGGCACCCAAAACATTTCATTTACTTACCCTATCCCTACAGGGTAGCATGTCAACTTTAAGTCTTGCCAGGAATTTGTCACCTGCATTGTATTGTAATTAACCTGGTTAATTACACCTTGTCTACCAACATTAGCACACATAAAAAAGAATGTCTAAAGTAGTCAAGCTGAATACTTTTAAAAATGAGTCCGGAGGATATGGGGACTATCTGCAGAATTCACCGCTATGAAAAACTCAGCCAGACAGAGAGAAGCACATGTGCCACTCTCCCTTTACAGGCTGGTCTGGCCTCACGGTGTCGGATTACGGGACTTGTTTTTTTAGATCACAACCTGGTTCTGTCTGTTACAGTAGATTACAATATGCAACCCACTGAAAGACTGAAATCTACACACACACACTGGCTCCAATTTTAGCTTTCACATTCAACTGTGCACTACCATCCTTTTATATAATAGCCAAACACCATGAGGCCTCAAGTTATTCAGGTGTGAAGGACAATGGCTCTAGATCAAATATCATGGAACTCTACATAGGGTTGGAGGACTGGGGTATGGCAGCTTCAACTCCCCCCCCCACCCTGGGAAAGGCCTGACCTTTAACCTGGTTCTATGAAGCTCAGTGCACCAGCGCCTCACAAAAGCCCAACAATAAAAGATGGCTCTGTCTAGTTGTGAGACCAGGGGAGAGCTGTCCTCCAACCCTCCGTCTGTGAAGACGGCTGAAGGGGATGAAACGGAAGCCAACGATGACAAACACTGGCCATATTAACACATCTGGAAGAGGTCCTGTGATTTCCTAATGAAAGCATGTCAGCAAGCATGATTATGTGGAAAAACACACCAATGGCTCTTTCTGATGTCAAAATTACATGTTTAATTTGTTAATTTCCCCCTTAATCTATTTACATTCCTTTTACGTGTTAATGTAGTTCTACGGCGCTACTTAATCTTCAAACCAACTCGCCAGAACACTAAACTCCACACACTAAGCATGGCAGGAGAGAGAAGGGAGGGTGGTCAAATCTAGTGTGTTAGGTAGTGCATGATGGAGATTCCATAAACCCATTCTGATTCTGTGTCACGAGAGGACTGAAATTACAGATCCTACTCCACTTTACTCTGTGGTGAGACTGAGACCACAGTTCTGAGTAATTCAGTGGAAGGCAAGCCGTCAGCCCATCTCACAGGCTGAAGAGGGTTTCTGATGACGGGCGGCATCATAGCTGAGACTGCGCTAACAGGGCAAAGCCTCTTACACATAAGAGTATCACTGCCCATTTATACACAAGCACAAGCTCAATGATACTTGGTAATAAAATATTCCATAGCCATACACATAAGGAAAGCAGAAATTCTACATTCTCCTGTGCATACAGTAATGCCATCTTTCACGCTGAAACATCCTATCTTACATACGATGGAAGAAAGAAAAGATGAGCGGTCTTCTCATGAAGAACAACAACAAAAAAACAAAAGTTGTTTGATCGCTATTTCTCTATTTGGAGAAAAAAATACATTTAAAATAAAATTTGTACAGAAGCACATAAATAAATACAAATCTATTAATTTAGCTTTACCCATCACCAGGGCACAGAGGGCACAACCCTGCATAAGTTATAGAGCTGAAAGAGTACGATAAGATCAGTGTGCCATCCCACACTGACAGAACTCTGAGCCCTGCACGTGTGTGTGTGTGGTGTGTGTGTGTGTGTGTGTGTGTGTGTGCATGAGTGTGTGTGTTCTCTTAGTAGTTCCTCTTCACGCATATGTCCCTCCACTTATCAGAAGCTCATACGCTGGGTCCCGGCCTCTTCGGCACAGCACGACACATGCGCACAGCATCCCGAGCATCTAGATGGAAAACAAGTGGGAAAAGCTGAGGTTTTTTTCCTGCGCCTTTTGATGCATAGAGAACAGCTGTCCTGTACTGCAGAGGGCCCGAGTGACCCAGACCTACGGAAATCACACACACAATGACTCCACAATGCTCGGTCAGCATGACAGCAGGGAATCATGGTAGGAAAAAGCTCCTAGAATACGTCCCGATAATGACACCAACGCACAGAACAGCAGTGTGAATTACTTCCCCCGGAGATGGGGGGAGTTAGCAACTTCTGTAAATAACACAGAGCTTGGCAAAATATTGTCCTTCTGAAAGGTTTGTGAAATATATTATGCATTCAAGCTTAGCCTGAAGACACATAAAAACTATGACTAGTATTAGTTAAATAGATTTAGCCATGTCCAAATCAGGATTTGCACATTTTCTATTTAAACATTATGGGACTCAGCCAAGACTGAAAACAAGCTGAATTACTTAAACTTGTATAGTGCAACCTAACCCCACAGCTCAGGACACTGGCGCGTTAATCCCTTCTAATTTCTTAGTGCGTTAATAATTCAGGATTGACAGCATTGGTTTACATGGAATGAAACATAACCTCTGGAATAAATGAACATTTTTACCAAACTCATTTGGATGTGTGTGTGAATGCGACAGCTCGTAAATGACTCTGGACTAGAGTAGACACAAAATTTGGGCTGAAACGATCACTCGAGTAAGTTAAACAATTTGCCTTGAGCATTTTTTGTAATCGAATTATTCGCCTCAAGGTTTCGTTTAATTCACGGCAACAAAGTCCAAAGTATTTTAAACGTCACAAATACTGAATCACTCCCCACATCCACTGCATAGCGCCGGTATTATTAGACGTGCGTAGTTTGCATGTTACTAACATTTATACTCTCCATTATTGAACTGGTCGAAAATCTCTCATTTTCCACTACTTAGGCAAAACAGGGACGCTGGTGTCAATCGCGTAGTGTAAGTGTGTGATTTGAAACACTGGAATTGGTTTACAAGGACTTAAGACAGACCCGCGTTTGAAAAATAGGCGGCAAGATTTATTTTGCTCTCTGGTAATGGCGGAAAATGAAGATACCGGTGTGCAAAAAAGGCAGAAAATGTCCAAGGTGTGGGACCATTTTGCGCTGCGCAAGGCGGACAAAGTAGCGCAGTGTTTACACTGTAAAACACACCTGGCTTACCATGCAGCATCTGAACCGAAAGCATCCACACATGAACTACACTTCTACAAGCGGACTCGGAGCCTCTACAAGGCAACATATTTTACTATTCCCAGTTGTTATTTATTCTTTATTCTCAGATGGGCTAGTGCAGGTAGAACTCCCCTTTTTCTTTTCTTATTCAGATAAAACTAAGGACACAGTGGCTAACCTACGTTTGTTAAGTTGTATTTCATAGGATTTTTTTCATGTACATCATAAAAGTTTCATAGAAAGCTTGATTTTAAGAAAAGGTTGAGTAAATGTTGAGTTTAAGTTGAGTTTGAGTTTTAAATGTTGAGCTTTGTTGAGTTTGAATAAAAGCATTTTGTGAGGAATAATGGCCAATTGCTTGCTCATTTTAAGAGACCTTTCATGTTGTGTAACACACTATTGATATAGTTGTTTAAAAACACAAAAGTATGATTTCATCCAATTACTTGATTAATCGTAAAAAAATCGACAATACTCGATTCCAAAAATATTCGACAGTTGCAGCCCTACACAAAATTATTCACTTCGTGAGGTGAGTGCTAAATTAAACTGTGGAAAAGTTATCATGACCATTAGAGATCACAAAGGGGAAGGGTAAAGGAAGGGTTCAGTCTCAAATTTCCCAGGTAAAGGGAGTTTTAGTCTTGAATTTCCCTTTGCGAGTGAGTGAGCATGCATGCATTGATCTATTTGTCTGTCTCTCTGTCTGTTGCAATCAACTTCTCACCTGAATCGCAGCAAATGTCAGCGCAGCCCAAATGACGTACATCATGATCTCCTTCAGTTTCTTCACGACCAGAGCTTCGCACCCCTGAAGGATTCAGAAAAAAAACCTATTTCTCCAACACTTCTGGCTCATTACGAACCATCTTTGCGTTCTTGCACATGCGCACACACCCGTACCTCAGGATAGAGGTCTCCTGGGCGGGTGAGGGAGCCCGTGCAGTTGCTTGCAGTGGGTTTGCAGCAGCTCAGGGGAACGCTGTTGTTCCGAGACTCGTTAAACCAACGCGTGTTCCTCCAATCCAAGTAGTTTGTGATTCCACAGCAATGGAGCTTAAAAGCAATGCAAGCAAAATGCTCATTATGATATGAAGGTTTAATAACAGACCGCTCCTAATAGTACACAACTAATAAATAATAATAATAAAAAATTTTAAACATTGCACCACAGGTCATGGAGAAGAGCAGTACTCTTCTGAGTGAACACACGAGCGCAGTCTCACCTGCCTCTGCACATAGTCAATAGCACGACTGGGGGCATCTGTGTTCGTGCCATTGTATTCATTGTACACCTTCTGGATTGAATGATTGACCTCATCTTCCACCTAGGAAATAATTGTTTTACGCATTACAACACTCCCAAATTCTCTCTGCAGTTTTGAACATGCAGTTTTAATTTGGTATACAAGAATGGACCAACAAGGACAGTATTAACAAAATTAATTAGGCATGCCATGAATAACAGGCCTATTGAGACATTCAGTCCATAAAAGAAAGCATTGTGACTCCACCTTCAGGAAATGTTGACTCGCTTCTGAGTCCGACTCACCTTTGCTCTGTAAATATAGCCGAGAACCACAACAACGACCTCGGTGACGAACACCAGCATAAGGATGATGACAAACTGGAAGGAAAGGATTCAGGAAACAGTTTCAGCAACATCCTTTTAGCACAGCTACAGCCAGGCTGTTCAGGAACAGGGAAGTTCAGGAACAGGGGTGTGGCTGGAGGTGTGGCTGGGGGCGTGGCCAGGGCATGTCACTCACCGCGCCCAACCCGCAGCGGCTCTCTCGGATCGTGGCGCAACAGCCGATCAGGCCGATGATGAAGAGGAGCGCGCCGACGGCGATGATGACAACGGCGGGAATCAAGGTGTAAACATCCTCGAAGAAGTGATCGTAGTCATCGTACGTGATGAACACGTAGGCGCCGACGTAGCACAGGATCCCAGCGGCAGCCTGCGAAGATCCGTTGTGTATTTTAGGGCAAAAGGTTTATGGTCATAGTCTCAGCAGCTGAGTCACGCCATCTCCCAATTAAATCTTAAAAATTAATAAATAAATAGAAACTGGGTTGAAAAACTGCTGAGATAGTTATTTCATCTTTTCTCAGGGGAACTGAGTAACAAGCATTGCACACCTCGATACATGCACAAAGCCAGCAGTGCGTCCTCAACGCTCTGCTGCCATCAGAAAGTACTAAAGACCTTTTCCACAATGCACATGAGACCTGTCCATTCTACCTCAATATAACCAGGCCACAAAAATGATCACGTAGAGGAGTCAAATTAAATGAATTTATATTCATATTGTTTTAGTGACATGCATCGTCACAAATGTTTAGGTCCAGATCCCTAATGAGCAAGCCAGTGGCAAGGAAAAGGTCCTACAGCACACTCAGCTTTCGCCAAGAACCAAGAAACAGAACCATGGTGTTCCATTGTTCATCAGCAACAATATCAAGCGATCCAGGTATCTCACTTTTTCCATACTCTCGAGTTAGCCAGTGTGCCTTTTGGATTTCATTTTATTGCCAACTCTCTTGTAGATGGTCTGGATCAGCTAGGGCGTGAGATTCTGGTGCATCTCAAAAAACAAGAGCGAGAAATGCAAACAAAAAATTGCATCCTGCACACGTCTTTCGTTGAACGAGGTAGACCATGTATGCATGAACAAAGGCATAGCTAGGTAAACTTTTTTTTCCTCCTCCGACTGTGGATGTGCATACATTTTCACGACAGGAAATGTACAAGCAAGTTTCTCATAATGCTAGCCAGATACTTCTAATTGTCTCGAGTTTATCAAGGATTAATTCAATAAAGAGCTGACTTGTTTTGACTTAAAAAACAAAGTTGGAAATACAAACATGTCGCTTAAAACATTCACAAATAAATGCATTCGAATCATAGTGCGATTTATTTTGCAATAGGTTATTTAGAATATGTAAAGACTAAAATTACTTAGGCAAACTAATGTTGCACAACAACGTTTACATATCATGCATACCATATTCTCCAAGTAAAACGTACCTACTGAATAATCTCACACTTGCACCTTCAACAATCTCTTAAAATAAGGTTTAAATGGCTGGCTGGCTCACTTGGTCGCTCTGCGATAAACAAAGAGCAGCTGAACGATATTAGCTCGCTTAGCTACCTACTTTAACTTAGTTTGATAGCTTGCTAGCTAACAAGCAAGCTATGCTAGCAAAGTTTGGACAACAGCCGACGATTCGCTGCGTTCATGGATATTTCACCAGCATGTCAATGTTGTAGAAAATAAACAACAACCGTTTATCTCGTCAACTGTTGTTTCCGTTATGGAATGTTTTAAATAGCTGTCTAGCTAGTCGTCGATTTTTACCGGTCCCAGCTAATATTAGCTGTGAGTGAAAAAATGCTGCGTAGATGCTAGCTACCTAGCCAGGTTAGCTAACTACCAAACTGACGCATTCAACATTTTTACATGTTTCCCTTACCCAGAAAATGAGGTTGAGGAAGACCAGCACAGTCTTTGAAGAAGTAATACCACACTGACCCATTGTGAAATTCTGGGACAGAAGTATGTGCCTATAATCAATAATCTAACTGCTATAAACTATAAAATGGCCGGCGATGCCCTGGCGTCCATGCCCTGGTATTTATGCGTCTGATCCAGTCCTCCTCTGTACCAGAGTAGCAGCCAGCTGCCTGAGGTCACAAGACACGTTGAGCTTGGTACTTTATCTGGACATTAAGAGGCAATGTGATTTTAGGAGAGCTTGATCACCGCAGTTATTTGCTAACACAATCGTCCTTGCTAAAATAAGTACACAATGTAATTTAATTAAGTGGAATTTATTTGAGCAAATGTAATTAAGCAAAATTTTTTTAATGTGTATAACAAACGGGCAATAACTAAATACTAATAAAATGAATCAATGACCCAAAGCCTAATAATCCAGAAATACAAAGAGGTAAGCCTGTAAACTAAAATCATACATTAATGTTCCTGGGTGACCTAGTTTTATACTTTACTAATACATCCATAAACAGGACACATCAAACCTTCAGGAAATGTTATTTTATAAGAAGAAATATATACGTATTTGGATTATTAGGTTCAATCTTAATGAAACAAGCCCAAAACAGAATTTCCAACATTTAGGGAGTCTGTATTCAGTCTCAGTGTGACTGTCAGTGCAGTTATTTCCCATGGCAATGGGTTTGATGAAATGCTACCAACAAGCTGTAGTCCATAGCTCCTGTATGCAATTAGTGACTGCTGTATCGCTAAATATTCAATGGTAATGTAAAGTGCTGTGGTTTCATGAGTGGGAGAAGCCGGTCATCCAGATGACGTGGGGTGTCTATATGTGAGGTGTCACCACAGACCGCTAGAGGTTCTCTGGTTCTTCCAGGCTATGGTGTTCTCTTTTCAAGAAGGATGTGGATCACCTGCATGAGGCAGTGCAGGTGGAGATGGAGGAGAAGCAGGCTGTCATGGACCTGATGGAGGACAAACATGCTGGTGTGGCACTGTCTCTGGCGCACGTACAGATGGAGCTCATCCGTCAGCTGCTGGAGGCCTTCTGGGACATGAAGGATACAATAGCAGACCCTCATCAGATTGTTAAAGTGTTGCACAAGAACATTTTGAAAATTCAGACTTCTGCACATTTATATACAGCCTTGGATTGTAATCAGTGTAAACCACACTACAGCTCATAGCCACACGACATGCTGTTTATTTGCAGTGTTAAATAAGTGTAAAGTAGCTGGCTCTGTCTTTTATTAGACATATTTAACATGGAATGGTTTTAGCATGTAGCGTGGCTTACAAGAGGTGGCCTGGTGCCCCTGCCTGATGGGCAGTGGCGCCACCTGGTGTCTACAATGGAATCGGTGTAGTTTCTGTGTGCTATATGGTTGCCTCCAGCCTGGACCTGCCTAGCCTATCCCTACTGCCCCATCCTGACTCATCCTTACTGCCCCAGCTTGATCCATCTCTATTGCCCATGCCTGACTCATCTCTTCTGCCCCCACCTGACCCATCCCTACTGCCCCCAGCCTTACTCATCTCTACTGCCCCAGCCTGAACCAGGTCAAAGTCAAAGTTAAATTTATTTATATAGCGCTTTTTACAACACATGTTGTCACAAAGCAGCTTTACAATCGTATGGGTCCAGATCCCTAATGAGCAAGCCAGAGGCGACAAGGAAAAACTCCCTAAGATGGCAGGAATTTAGGAAGAAACCTTGGGAGGACCAAGACTCAAAAGGTAACGCATCCTCCACTGAGTGGCCTGCTAGCAGAAATCCACATTTATAGTTCAATTATAGTTCTATAGTTATAGTTCTAATTCCAGGCCGAGTAGTCACAGTCCCTTTAATGCAGATGGTGAGCCTCAGGTAGGAGTTGGCATCAGCGCGTCCTCTTGCGGCAGGTCTACCCTATTGCTTCAGCCTTGCTCACCCCTGCTGGGGTTTCTTCTGCGCTGACACTGAAGGAACACTTCAGAGGAGTGCTAGGAACCTTATATTTTTTCTATCATAGTAAATCATGTTGTATACAATCTA
This sequence comes from Brachyhypopomus occidentalis, assembly GCA_020368025.1. Taxonomy (NCBI): domain Eukaryota; kingdom Metazoa; phylum Chordata; class Actinopteri; order Gymnotiformes; family Hypopomidae; genus Brachyhypopomus; species Brachyhypopomus occidentalis. Next base: position 4,129,449 of record JAGXOD010001351.1, on the reverse strand, counting down.
AGGTATCTATATTATATTATATATGTCTTAGCTAATCTGTTGATTTTATCAATATTAAATTACATAATTTGTGTTTACTTTAGAATTGAAGGGGGGATAAGAGTGATTGGACTGACTAGAGTAACTAACCAGTCCAAATCTGGAAAGTCCCTACACCTAAATTACCACAGGTGTCCTCTGTTACCCTGTTCAACCACCGCTGTGTCCTTGACTACAGACAGCTATGCAAATGAATGAATGTGGTTGGTTAAACATTACTTTAAAACTGACCAACAACTGAACAACCAATAATTATCTAATAATAATACAATAAGTGCAGTCTGCAATAATGCACAATTCATTAATGTTAAGGAATCCTTACTGCATAGATGTGGTGCGTATGGTCTTACAGTTTAAAGCCCAACCCAGTTTTAATTTTTCGTTTAAAACGTCATTTTTTCTGTAAAAATAATGACTAATAATCATTTCCTTGGCTTGAGCGTGCAGTTTTCCAAACATGCTGTGCAGTTTGGGGACGCAGATTGAGCTGAACAAACGTACATTATAGCTGTGTGGTCTTTTAGTAGTATAAGCACGTTGTGGACATGTTGCAAAAACCGCAATAGCCATGCAAATACGGGTCAAATAATACTTTTATGCCAATTTCTGATGACGGTCTCTAAAAGCTTTACGGTCACTAGAGGGCGTCAAGTGCTCACTCAAAACATCTAAGCGCTAAAAAAACACGCTCAAAACCTTTTGTAAATGCGCTTTCACAAGTGTCACGAGCTGCACGTCTGATAGCTTCTCCCCATGTCTTTGCACGTGTGTTCACCTCGTGGAATTGGAACAGGTGAAATGAAATTACAAAAATAGCGTGGCAAACCTGTTCTATCTGGAAACGTTGCTATTTTTGGTTTCTTCTTACCATTCCTAAATGAATTGTGTAGCATAGTACATGTTTCATATTTTATGCAGAGACTACAGTTCCTTTTTAAAAAAAAAATGTGTATAGAGCCTTCATCTCTCCTGATACCTTCTTCACCCAGCCGTTCTGTCCGTGGGTGCAGTACCCCATGTGGCAGATTCTTGTGCTGTCAGTCCACCTGCTGTTAGGCCACACAGCATCTGCCATCCTGCAGCCTGTACAAGCTAGCCAGAGGGCACTAGACCCGGATGCCTGGTACTTCATCTGCAAGGAGTCCCCAGAGCGGCAACTGGGTGGAAGGTTGGCCATAGTACATCCTGGAGCACCTGCACCAAGCACACTATGCAGAATTCCCAGCTGTCCCTACATATAGTTGGAGCTGATACCACAATGTAATGAAACCCGATGTAAATGCTCAACTCATCCGCCCCCTACCCCCTCATGTTTAGAGCATTGTTCCTGCAGGGTGTAGTTAGGACTGTTGCTACCTACGAGGGAAAGATTTCTACTTGTCACAACGGGTGTAGCCTGACAACTGTCAGTTATTGTTACTTTTTCCCCTTATTTACACTTACTTATTTACAAAGTGAGATGGTCTGACAAATCATGGACACCAAAACTATTTGCTAGTATATTTTGTTTTAATTGATTTTTAATGCTCATTCACACTTGCAAGAATTCATAAATAAATAGACAGTTAAGTAAATAAATAAGGTGGTTTATAGCTGGATTACCTTGATTCACAAAAGCATAAGCATCTACTTGTTAATGGTTTGCAATTATTCGTTTTCCACACATTTCACATCTTACTACACTGGAGAACACACACAGAGAAACACCATATAAATGATTAGTTTATAACTATTAAATCAAATCCATTCACTAGTACGTCTCATTTCATTTTGATATTACTTATATATTACTTAGCCTATAGGCTAAATATAAATTTTGCTTAACCAAAAATATGTATCACTGTTATTGGGTGAAATATGTCTGTTTATGTCTGTTTTTATTTCCAAATAGTAGTTTTAGTTTAAATCAGTATTTATACATATCTTAAAATATGCATAACGTAATCTAAGTGTCTACGATGACAAAAAAAGTTGTAGCATTTTTATGTTAGTTTATTACATATCTAGTGTTGCCATTGTTTTTTGTATTAGTACTTCAAGAATAAAAGTCTGAGAGACATAATCTGAATTTCCTTGTACAATTGTCAATGTCTTTTCATAAAATCTGCCTGAAGAAAGCACTGCACAAATCCTTTACTGTAGGATGCAGGCCCATATTGTCTGACTATAGTTACAGATTTAATAGTGCATGCTTTTACTGAGCTTTAACAAAACTGAAATCAGCATGTGTGCCTAACAGTTTATCCCAGTGGCTAAAATGGGGGGCAAAGTTGGTATTAGGCTTCTGATGGTGCACATCATGCTTGCTTGGCCCCCCATAGATACCAAAGGGAATCAGGCGAGAAGTGGACCATGGGAAGTCATACCCACTGTGGTCTTCCACCGAAACATAGACATGAGCTACCATAAAGGCCCAAGTGGTGAGCAGGTGGCACCTCATCAGCAATGGGTTCAGTGTGGTCCAGAAGCCCACCGTGACCAGCTCCCAGCCCCCGAGGCACTGTGTAGCCAGGGCGAAGGGGGCGGAGTAATCGTGGTGGATGGCATGGAAGGTGACGTACAGCCAGCGGACCTTGTGATGCAGGAGGTGCCAGATGAAGTACTGCAAGTCGAAGAGCAGGAGGTTTCCCGTCACGCCGCCCACCAGCTCCAGTAGTGTTGGCGCTTGCTCAGGCAGGGGAGTGGGAGGCCTCCATGCCCACTGGGCGACAGCAGCCGGAAACACCAGCAGAATGTGGTTGCGCAGGGTGATGCCGGCGCAGCGGAGCAGCATCGCGTGGGTGGGCATCTTGTTCGGCTGAATCTTGTAGCGACAGACAGCTGGCCACTTGTCTCCCATAATGTCGCAGAGCAGATAGGGGAGACAGAGAACGAAGTACGACGACACTGACAGAATTACAGGGAAGAGGGGCGATCTCAGAGTGTCGCAGTGATGCAAACGCAGGTAGTCCCACGCAGGCTGCAAAATGGAGTCTTGCTTATAGTTTTCCCAAATCAACTCACCAAAATGTGCTAAGGCCATGTTTAAGTATCTAAATATTTTTTAAAAAATACAGTGATGAATGTTCAAAGGTGAAGAGTTGAGATCATTAAAGGATCCACCATCCAATGAGGTTCAGAAGGAAAGGATATCTAGTGACATTCTTCTAAAATATTTACACCTGTCCCCTGTTAATAATAAATTGGTTAAGAGTCCAAAACATAAGACGAATGGAAGATGTTTAAACAAAACTTATGCATTCCGTTAAATTCATGTACATACAGATCTCGAGAAAAACGTGCCTCAGGGCTGCATGCTCCATGCATTCGTCCAAATTACTTGTTGTTCGTGCGGCTAGAGAGCGACAAAACTCATTTATGGTCATATAAACGTTTTGAACATGTAATAATTCCAAGCGGCGTTACATAATATTTAGAACAAAACTATATTCAGGAGTCACATAATAACTGTCATTTAATGTATTCGAATACATTACAATTTGAACCCTATCAACTGTAAGTTTCTGAACATTGAAAACCAGCGCGCCGTTGAACGGAAAAAAACGTTGCGCATCGTTAGAAAGCTTTTGCTTACTGAACGCGTCCGAGAGCCAGGGTGAAAGGACGCAGATGCGCTGACATTGGTCTGATGCTGATGAGGTCGCTTACAACGAACACTCTTAGGTCCGACTAAAAAGCGTAGAGATTCACGAGTCTCGGATTTAATCTAATACCGGCTTGAGTCTCAAGGTGTAGGAGTACCGCTCGCCACATAAAGTTGTGTGTATATATGTCTCCGGCAGGGGGCGGCATAATACGTTGTAGAGAGAAAGAAGAAGAGCAAGTAACTCCCTTAACTCCCTTAACCAGTACATATCCGTGACGATCCAACTGTGTTGAGAGCAATATATTAGCTTAACAACTGCTTAGAGTCTTATTAGTAAAAAGTGTCAGCACAGTTGCAACAACCTTATGGAGTCACCAGTTGTGAGTGACGAGCAGGTTAGTCCTGTCTTCGGCCGAGAGAGATGGCTAATAAGCTTGCTTTGTCCTCGTACTTTAGACTTAGTAGCTAGCTAACCTAGCCTCACTAGCTAGCTAAGTGATATGTTTTCGCTCCAGTTAGCTGGCTAGCTAGCTACATTAGTTACATTAGTGTTAACAAGAAAGCAAGCGGTGGCTACATTAGTTAGCTCGTTAGGTAACGGTGTATCATTCTGTTCTAAAATATGAAGTTATTAGATTCGACTGTTGCATTGTCTCTGTTGACATCTTTAAGCGTATTATTCTGGAAGCTATATATTGCCCTATTTAATACAATTCTATATTTTACTTAGGCTAATAGTTTTATTTCTCTGTTAACTGTTTCTGTTTCTCTGTAAGTCATTTATGACTGACCCAGTCAAGGTTAATGTTGAGATATGGTCTACAGTGAGCATGTCTGAGCATGTCTGAGAATTGTATTCTTAAATATGGGTCCAGAACCCTGGACCAGACTGATTAGTGGGATCTTTGAATCATTACGCAATATTTGGGGCAGACATGTGAAATTAAAATATTAAAGTACCAATAATATATGCATTAGAAATATTATGAAACTTGGAGGTAAATGGCCTGCAGTCTCTACATTACTTCTACTTCTTATAATAATAAGAACAGCAATAAAAGTAATAGTGCTTAGCTTCACTTGTTTGATTGTTTCCATAGCCATCAGACAGAGGAGAGGACCCTGTAAGGAACGTAGGGCTGGCGGAGGGCGGTGAGGGGCAGAGCTCACGGACGCCTGCTGGGTCCACCAAGCAGCTGTGTCGCTTCTTCTCCCAGGGCCGCCACTGCCAGTACGGGAGGAGATGTCGCTTCCTTCACCAGAGGACTGTGCCCTCCGAAGTGCTGAGGGGGCTGGAGAATAGGCCAGAGACTAGGCCAGGGCCTGTGAGTAAGGAGAACAATGTGGGCACCTCCCCTTCAGACCCCCCGCTGCAGTCAGAGACGCGTGGAGGTTCTGGGAAGGAGGAGCACCAGCGTCCTCCACCTGCGAGGGCCGCTCCAGCCCGGCAGCTGCGATCCCAGCGGCCCTGCCGCTACTTCATGTCGGGGTTCTGTGCCATGGAGGACCGCTGTCGCTTCTGGCATCCTCAGAGGTTTCCTCCAGTGGAGGACGTGCCGCCCCCGAAACCCAGGGAGGAGTGTGACTCCGGGGCTAGACCGCCGGCCAGCCGGCCGCCTGCAGTTTCAGATCAGGTCAGGCTGGCTGATTTAACTGCAGAGATGTCCAAGACTCTCAGGGCTACGGAGATCACCCAGCTGATGAAGAGATTCCCCAGTGAAAAACTCATAGTGCAGGAGAGAGAGGACGGCCAGCTAACCTACTACCGAGTCACTGTGGAAGCTACTGATCCAGACTGGGTATTAAAAAAAAAAAAAAAAAAAAAAAAGTCGTCTGAGTTTACTTGTACACTAATTTTTATGTTAGGGGATAGGAGTTAAGAAAAATTAATGCTTCTTGTGTAGAAAAGGTCAAAATATTCAGGCAAGATTGTCTATCTATTAACATTTATCTGCACTTAAATGTGTTTGACTCCTAATTTGCTGTTAAGTTACACTTTTTGTTTTGCAGCCTTTTGACCAAAAAGACATTGAGATTATGGTCAGCTTTCCTGACAGCTACCCTCAGGAGGTATGTGTTCTGCTTGAAATGACCTCTTAATATTTAATTTTTTTTCTTATTTGATCGAAATGTTTTTTTTATAGGTGTTTACAATAGATGTGCCTGAAGACCAAAACTTGCCATCAGTAATGGGGAGGTTAGGGCTTATTTTCATTTTCCTTTGTTTGGAATAAAGAGATAACAGTTCATATTTTAATATAATGAAGCACAAGATTCCAGCTGAATTTCTCCAATGCAGACACGTGCAGCTGGCCTCACAGGATTGGCTGCAAGCCAAGCATGCAACCAATCAGCTGCTGGGGAGGTTGGAGCTGCTGTTCCGACCGTACCTACGCTGGCTTGACCGCAGCATGGAGAGGCTCTTCATTGAGGGCGCTCGGCTGGTGAGATTTGCGTGTGAAGTCCGATCAGCATCAGATTAATACTGCCCGTCTAGAGTCAGTTTAGCCAGTATTAAACAAAGAGTGACTCTAAAGGCTTGTTGAGAGAGATGAGGGAAAGCCCTTCAGATCCTTACACCTGGGGCTATGGAGAGGTGATTTACACAAATACAAGCAATATGTGGTCTTTCTACAACATGAGGCATAAGGAGATGAACTAGCCAGTTTGCAATAAAGGCTTGAATTTGCCAAAGGCAACAACAAATAAAGTTTTACATTTGGAGAGAATGGAACTCATTGTTCTGACCTCTGCCTTCCAGTTGAAAAAAGACATCGAGCTGGAGAGAGCCGGCATCCAGTTTGTCCCCTACGAGCAGCTCCAGGCGGCGGTGTGTAAGACCTCTGGCCCAGGGCCTTCAGCTGACCTTCCCGAGACCTCACTGTCTGGGCTCCAGCTGTCGGTGGGCTCAAAGTCGGAGGAGGAGGAAGAAGAAGATGAGGAAGATGAGGGTAGTGGAGAGGAAGATAGGGAGCCGGTGGAGCTCGGCAGCAGCGGGGGGGACGGGAGCCAGTCTGTGGAGAATATCAAAAGCAGTGCCCCTCGTCAAGGCACCGAGGTCAAACTCCTGGGACTGAGGCTGGGGGAAGGAACGGCTACTGTGGTGGCAGAACGCATCACTGTTTCTCTGCGGTGCAATAGGTAACTACTAATACCTGGTCGTCCTCATCCATTTAGCACCTACTAGACTTCCCTGCTGACACGTATGCTCTTAAACGACTGTATTAGCTAGTCGGTTGGAGGCGGGGCTTGAGGAATAGGGAGCAGGGATTCACACTTGGCCCTGCCTGCTAGGTGTAAGGTGATCTCTGACCTGACCCTGAGCGGGCAGCTGACGTGCACGGCCCAGTGTGAGAAGTGCGGAGCAGGGATCAAAGCTGCGTTCAGAGCCGGCATGCTCCACCAGTACAGCGATGTGCTGGGCTACCTGGACCTGAACGCAGCCGTGCCCGTGGACCTGGTTCTGCAGGACTGCCAGCTGACCATAACCTGCCTCTCTTGCAACCAAGAAGACACTCTCCAGGTTGGAGGAGGACCCTCAGTTTACACCCTGCTTGTCTCAAAGATCGAGTGGATCGAGTCCTATTCACTAGATTCCACATACTGTATACACCTTTAGGCAGTGGTTTATACACAGTAACATTGCTTACACATTATATAATTTGATTAAACATGTAAGTATTCAAAATGCATCTTGGATTTTAGGCCATTCTGGAAGGCAAAGCATTTTCCATCAACATCTCATTAACATAGGAAATAATATACATCGAATAATGCAAAAGTCACATTTCTTTTTATATAATTATTTCCATTTTGACCCCAATCTTTCCGTTTCTCTCTGTCTCTGCTATTAGAGTTTGCCCTACGGCCAGAACATGGAAACACATTGCCAACACTGCCACAGCAAGCTCAGCATCTTTGTGGAAGCCACACGCTTTCAGTACATCCAGCCCAGGGCCAGAACCCAGACAGGTTCAGAGTTTGTTCCTAAAGTCTCTGTCATCAGATACACGACCTGCTTCCTTTGGGTTTCCTTCTCTCTTATTCCAGGGAGCTGTTATGTTGGATAAGATGTTAGGATACATGTTGTTCTAATTATGGATCCCTGGAAGATGTTATCGGTGGGGAGGAGGCGGTGACAGACTAGAAGTGATGCATCTCGTGTGATTACTTGCACTGTCCACACGGCTGCATCAGGACTTTTTAAGACAATATTAGTGAACAGAATTTTGCATGTAAAGGAGGAGTGTCACTTTGAATGAGCTCGTGATGTTGCTTTTAGCTTGTGTTGTGTTTCTGGTTGCAGGACAGCAGGGTTCCCAGTACACTCGGCGTTTTCGGGATCCTGCGGTTCAGCAAGGCAAGCCTCTTCCTGAGAAAGGTGCCTGCAAGCATTTCAAACAAAGTCACCGCTGGCTGAGGTAAATGCAGGGGAAATGTGCCGCCTTCAACATTTAACTATATTACCTTCATTTTCTTATGGATTTATTTCATTAAACGATTCCTCTGTTCTTTTTAAAGCTGTGGAGAGCTCAAGCATCATGCTTTTGGCTGTTGGTTATGATTGTGTAATAGATTGGAATAGAAATGTTTTGGCCGTTAACAGGATAACAGTTGCATCCTCACATCACCATCATTTAAATAATCCTCACATCACAATCCTCACTTTGCTGCAGCGTCAGTTTTGTCTTGATTTACAACGTCAGAAATCCACGGTGGATTTTGAAATGCTTTTCCTGTTTTTGACTGCATTGGAGTTGATTGGCTGCCAGGCAGCTGTAGAGTTGTCACTGCACCTCTGACACCGCACAGGAGCTATTTATGTGTTTATCATTATGAGACCACGAAGGTTTATAGCCATTTACTTTGAGACAAGTCACAGTGTCTGATGTGACTGGGCAAAGGTTATTACCTTCCCCAGAGACTTTTAGAAAGCTTAGGAGCTCTCAAACAGATGGCCTAGAGAAGGAGTCATCTGACACATTGACCTTTTTCTTTTTATGTTCTTTCTTTTCTTTTAGAAAAAGGCAAATTCATTCCTAAGGTGATAGATCTCAGTATGTAATACATTTTATAATCCTTGTATGTACCCTGTATTTTCTGTAAAGCATTGTGTAAACTGAGTATAAGGAAGTGCTATACAATTATTATTATTATTATTATTATTATTACATGTGTGCTCCTGATTTAAGACTGATGTGAAACAGGTCACAATAGTAGTGTCTGGGGGATCCTCCACTAAGACGTCAATGTACGATAAGCCGCAAGCCGTAACTTTTTTATTTGTTCAGTCAACTTCAAGCACTAATTTTTGGCCTATGCTTTGTTATATTGGTGTATTGCTTTTAACTACACCAATAAACTGTGTCATGGGGCAAATACACAATAACCTGTGAAGTAATTGACCTTGCACAACAAACCGAGCAGGGGTACCTGGAGACCTGATTGGTTCTGCTGCTGGACCTGGATCTGCTTCTTCCCGCCAGGTTCCCGTGCTGTGGCAGGGCGTACCCGTGCGATGTGTGCCATGACGAGGATCAGGATCACCTGATGGAGCTGGCTTCCCGGATGATCTGCGGCTACTGCGCCAAAGAGCAGGTGAGCTCGACAGGACGGACGCGGCTGGAGAGGGTGACCACTGCTTTCAGGTGAAAGAGATTTTGAGTAAGGATGGAGCAGGACAGTGATGCGGAGAATTTCTGCATTTTCAACATTTTAATAATAATATACAAATATAAAGTAACAAAGGCAACTGTTTCATTTAAGCTTAATGTTTACATTTGAACAAACAAGGGGCAAAAACATTCGTTCCTTACTGAGGTTAAGTTGGATGTAATAAATGTTTACTACATAATACAAGGACTTGCATATATATATACGACTCCACATTCTGATGATGTAAGAAAGCAAATAAGTCTAAGTGTGTGTGTGTCGGGGAGGGCAGGGGAGTTCAGGAGTGTCAGATTAGCACAGATCAGAAGCAGTGGGCGAGCTGTTGGGTTTGTGGGCATGAGCTGGTGGCCTGTGGTTCAGCGTGCGCGTGCAGGGACTTTATGACGGTGCTGTGTCGTTCCTTTACAGCCATATAGCAATGGCAGACCATGTGTGGGCTGTGGAGGGCTGATGACCAGAGGAACCTACACCAGCCACTGGGAGGGAGGACTGGGCTGTAGAAACAAGACTCAAATGAGCAGGTAGACGTTGCTCTCATGTGGAAGCTGGTATGTGCAGTCAGCACATACCATCTTCATCCTCCATCAGCGAAGTTATGTTACAGTGAATAACCCACACATCAAGTCTGAACCGACCACGTCTTGTGTTATTACACAGGAACGACCGACAGAAATATAACAGCGCATCTAAAACGGTTTCAAAGAAAGCAACTGGTGAGAAGAAACAGAAGTAGAAGAAGCAGAGAGAAGAACCGCAGGAATCTAAGCAATCAAAATAAAGATGAATGAATTTTTCACAGATTTCTAAGTGGAAATGTCATCAACTGCTAATCTTACTATATTTTATAAATCAATTCAGAGCAAGTCTCTCAACTAAGATTAAACATGTATCTTACTGCTCCTGTACCTGCTATTTGTGGTTGCACCTGTAGATAAAACACAAGTCTACCAACATGAGCACGGTTCTGGCTGATCTGAAGTCATGAGCTTAAGTCCAGGCCAGCTATTGGCCAGTAGCTATTAGCCAATAATTGGAAAATAACTGGACGTCTTAACATTGATTAGTAATGGTCCTCAGTCACTGGACTGGAACCCTTTAAACTGTGGTTGCAATTTCTGAAAGCAAAACCAAGGAGTGTGAAACAATCATAATGATAAAAGTGCAATGAAATGATTTCAGTAATGACATCGTATGAGCATATGCTATCTTGTTGCTAATTAAAAAGAATTTTCATCATAAATGTGAAAAAACTTTCTTTTTAATTGAAACACTGATCACTTTTATTATTAATCTGCAGTAATCATGCAAATAATGGTCACTTCCCATCAAAGAGGAAAAAGATTACACACAAATCTATGATCCTATTCAAAAAGAAATCAATTGACTGAACTACACTGTATAAAAAGTAAACATGCTTGGTATACTACTGATATACTATGTAGATGTGAGCATACGATAAAGCCTTACATAATCTTATGACTGCTATGAGATGGTTTTTGACAAACTAATGAATATGGGTACATGCTTGCAAGATTTTTAAGATATCTAAAAAATATCCCAATACGTAATGTTGGGTGTAATTGTTACATTGTAACTACAGTCAATGGAGCTTTTACACCGAAAATCCTATACAGACCCAAGTGATCAGAATCACTATATATAAACCTAACCCTTATTTTAACCTGACACTGAAAGAATAGCACAAGTGCGTGACCCAAAGACTCCAGGTAGAGCAAGAGTTTAAAGTATAATTGGAAAAGTGGAAACGGTTCTTGATCTCTTGGTTAATGAAGTGTAAGGTGTATGTTTTGGCGAGGTGGAGGCTAAGGTGTATGTTTTACACCTGTGTGTGTATGTATGACATTAATTATATATTACCTATTTAAAAATGACTGTTACTGCACATGCATCTAAAATGTACAATGTGTGATAGGCTTGGTCTCACCAACCATCCCTGTTAAGTGTACAACAGTAGTCTGCCACCAATTTCCTTGGTACCATACTACAAATAATGAGTATACTGGACTGGAAAAGCAATGGGTTATGAAATCTGAAAACATATTTGGATTCAGCATACCAAAAATACACAATAAACTCATTTTTGCAGGAAGCAAATTCATTGTTGACTAGTGTTACAGACCCAAAACAGAATTCCATTATCATATATTATCCTTTTGGAAACAAGATGATCGTATAAATGTAATTTCCTAGTAGTGGAAATCTGAAATTGCAAAATGTCACTGACTGGTGCAGATAGGCAGTGACTGGTCTGCTTGTGAACAGATTAAAGTAAATCTTTGGTATTGGGTGACTCATACTCATTAAGCTTCCTTTGTAAAAGTTTCTCTAAATCTATTAAAAAAATACCAATGATACAATCAATTTTGGATGTTCTGTATAGCGTTTGTTCATGTTTACTTCAGATGTCGCCAAGCACCTATACAGAGGTATCCAGGTATTACCCGAATCAGTGATGAGCAATCCAACGTTCACTGTACCAAGGAAAAATAAACAATAGAAACCAAGACTGAAAGAGGACAGCCAATCAGGAACTTGCTGGGTCCGGAAACAGAGTTAAAAACTTAAGACTGATTTAGTAAACAACTCTTAAGAAAATATGAGCTATTTTCCAGGGCAATGGGTATTTCTTTTTCTTTATTTTCATAAGAGTTAAAAACTTAAGACTGATTTAGTAAACAACTCTTAAGAAAATATGAGCTATTTTCCAGGGCAATGGGTATTTCTTTTTCTTTATTTTCATATAAAACACTATAGAACAACATATACTACATTAATAGATCAACGGAAATAAATATTAATGGGGAAAGGGACGTTTTGTTGTTTTTATATTTCGATCAGAGTTTTGATATCTTGGACATATTTGGTTATGGAAGCATTTTTCTTTCAGCATGATCATGACTTCAAACACACTGACACACAGTAAAGGCCAAATCATCAAAAACATAAAACCCTTACTGCCCTTTGACCTTTGTGGAGGGGCCCAACACTTCTATACAGTGCTGCCCACAGTGGCTGACAAAACCAATTAAAATATTTTACTCACTCATACACACACCCCAAAGCAGCATGGGTGCCAATCGTATTAATGACCCTTATCAGTGTATACTCTTGTTGAGGTACTGCACAAACATATTGGCTATTTGTTCAATGTTCTCTGTAGGATGCATCTTGGTGTAACTGATGAACTGTCGTCGTAGCTTCCTCAGTTCAGCCATGTTAAGACTTCTAGTGAGTTCAATGTATTGCAAAGGTTGAGGAAATTATGCAGAATTCAAAACTGCCAATTAGTTTCAGAAGACAATAATTAGCAAATATTTCAAACCGGTAAAAAAAGCTTATTTAAATGGCAATATAAATACATCTTTATACATACTCCCTTTTGTGATGTAAAACTTCAATAGATATATGATCTACTTTAAAACAAATACCTCTCTCTATCTCTTCCCATATATACACACAATTTTTAGATTCTTTTTAAAGATGCTATATACCAAGGAACCTAGAGCAATGACAGGGGTATATAGCTATAATAAAAATGTATTAAGGTACATTAGAGGTACACTATGATTAATTAAAGCACATTATTCTTTCCCTACAAAATTCAAAGCTGTCTAAAGAAGGGTCAACAAACAACTAGTTTAAATTATTTTCTTTGAACTCCTCTATTTAAATATATATTTTTAAAGATGACCCCTAGTGCTTTGCCTACTGTAATTGCCGGCTAAATCTATTTATGGTGTCCACTAAGCTGAAAGTCCATCAAACGTCCTTTGAAGGCCAAATATTTACTCCAGGCAATCAGTCATGCTTATCATTACATCACAGCTTCAGCTGGCTTTAAAGGTGTGCTTCACAGGAGCAAATAAGTTATTTGCTGCCATTGCTGTAGCAAAGATGGCAAACTTCACAAGGTAAATGTCATGTCTGAATAATTATGGTGGGTTTAGCATTCTGTGGAGTAGTGAGGTGAATAATCACACCTGTAGCATTTCTGCGGTTGTGGGAAGACCCAGGCCAACGCACAGAACAGTTTTCTTCTTCAGAATTAGCGTTCTTGATGTGCATTCTGAGGAAGCCAGGAGGCAGACCTAGTGCCAAAAGGATATCTTTTCTGTAGCTCCTGGAACAACAACGGTATCTCCAGGGACACTGGTCTTCTGTGAGTCAAGAACAGCCTAGGAGATAAACGCAAATTGAAGGCTTAGTGAAGACACTTGTTAGCTAAAGATGCAAAAACTACTGAAAGCATAAAAACACATCTCAAAGTACCGAAACCAGACAAAATGGCAAAAAAGAAACATTACCATTAAGACATCCTGGGTAACTTTGTCCAGCTCATATAAAAAGTTAGCTGATGACAGTGGTTGCTGCAGAACATAAGGAAATGAAGAAAGAAATGTATCTTATTCCCTTCTCTTTTGTTTTTTTTTTACAGCAGACATTTAGATAACAAAGCAGATGTATTTAAGAAGAATGTAATGGAGGACTTACACTTTGAGTGGACTGGTTAGGTGGCGGTGCTTTTCGTCTGAAAAGAGCATCAGAGATTGCTTCAAATGGAAGTGTGTCCTCTTTCTGAATAGTAAAAAGTGGACTGTCCCACCTATTTCTTGAATCAGGTGCTTCAAATCTCAAAATAAGGCCATCCAGTCTAAAACATTAGTAGAACCAAATGAAGTGAACTACTGAATTTCAAAGAAAAAACGATTACAAAGACAAGTTAATAGCTGTAATCACTCCAGGGTTCAACAATTTTGTAGTGGCTACATTTTATAAATATATTTTTATTACATAAGCATTATTTATTTAAAAAAAAATTTTTTTTAATATATTTATAATTACAGCCTAAGATACAGCCTAAGCTTTAGCAAGTAAAAGGATCATTCTGCATTTAATACTTTATTCTAAGCAGAGTGTCTTAAATTTCAGTGTGGTAGGTATGTGCAGAGGATATCATAAAAGACAAATTCATGCTTACATTTCTTGAGAATACTGACAATCTTCTCTTTCTTTATTCCACTCTGAGCTCTGCTCAGTTGATGTCAAACAGTAGACCTAAATGATTAGCAACATACATACATGTACACAATAAAAATGTGGTAAATGATAAATAATTAATCAATACATCGCTTTGTCTTGTGTTTCATATATCCAAACTACGTACCAAACAGTGTGGAGTTTGAACATGTTTAATGAGACAAAACAGTTCATATCTGTAACCTGGAAATCACAAAGAATAAAATTATTACAAAAATAAATAAAAACAGGAAGGTGAACATGTTATCCAAGTGATAATTACTACCATTTACCTTTAATATAATTTAGGGAATCCAGAATTACAATGTCATCTTTGCTGAGTTTCCTGTTTTCAGAGACACAAGACTTAAAGACTTGGACCACAATTTAAACTTTTAGCTATATTCATGTAAACAAACCTCACCTCTCTACTTCAGATCGCAGAGCAGCTCTCAGATTCTTTTCACTCTGTGAATCTGTGTCGGAACAGAATCGGTGGTGCCACATTTTTACACCTGACTGAGGCTACAAGCCAAATGCATAACGTGTCCTTAACGTATCAAATACAACATCACTGTGCTGTGAGCTACAAGTAAACATGCTGGATTGGTAGGCTACCTACATAACCTACTGCATGTGCCCACAATACAGAATCAAACCAGTTAAAGCTGTTTAGATAAATATCTTTACATTTAGATGTATTAGATCTAACGTGGCAAGCCAAGTAAGTACATTCAGAAGCCTCTAGCCTAGCCCGTTTTAGTGCCAAAGCAAAAGTCAGATAGCCGGCTCGCTTGATACTACGCATTGCTGCAGTTTCTCACCTGCATACACAGTGTTTTTGTCAGTTCCCATGACTTCATCTCCAATTATGTGAACTTTCCTGTCTTTGGTTTTTGTGAAAACATCTTTTAATTCTTGCGCTCGTCGGCTTTTGCCGCTGCAAGGATACCCACATAATACAATTAAGGGCATGTCGCGCAAATATCTTCAGATGTAGGCTAGTCAACGTGCTTGTGACACAGACCGCAGACGCCCATGTTCCGCTGTACTTTTGTGACGCTAACCGGAAATCAGGGAGAATATCTGTTTGCGTAATCATATGACACGGAAGTAATCGATAATTACTTGCGTTTCTTCTCTGAACTGGATAGTTAGTTGGACCACTAGGGGGCGCTCGCGTGCATCGTGCGCTCTAGTGACAGTTCATAGTATAATTGACGTTACATACACGGGAAAGTACAGCAAATTCTAAGTAATTATTTTTAAAATGCGATGGTGAAACCATGAGCTGATTTATTTAACCCAAATTGTGTATTTTTGTGGATAGAAAAATGTAGTCTATATATGTCTCCAAAAATAATGTACATGCTAACAATTAGATCATAATTAATGTTTTACTGGTGGAGTGTCCACTGGTATGTGTTTAATTACTTTAGATTGTTTAGCACAATTGGACCATATTATTTCCCTTGGCTCGCCCCATGGATTTATCTCATTAAGTATCTGTTAGCCTATTATATTGAATGTTTATTATATTCATGTTTATTTGGAGGAAAAAGCCCTAAGCCGTCCATGAATACAACTCTATAAGCGTTTGCCCTAAATAAGATTTATGTGATTTCACTTTATTAACTATGTTCCCAGTAGTCACTGATAACGCTCTACATGTGTTTGTTTCAGTCATGCCTAATTTTTTTATCAATGTCATCTTAACAGAAGGAACATAACTAGTAAAATAAGGTAGCCTGAATAATTGTAATGTATACCTACAGGTAATACAAACCTTTATATAACCCTCTTCATATCAACTGCAACGATGATTTCTTCAGAATGGAACAGAACACTGGATGCAAGGTGATTTTAGCATTGATGACCAACGTTTTTTTCTCTTGGGGAGGTATCCCTGTGTTGCATCTTAACAAATAATTATTTTAGGCTATTTTAATTCTGTTTCATGACATTTGTAAATTAATTGGCCTAAAACAGCCAAATATCACTATACTAAACATATAACGGCTAAAACATTTCAATGTCTTATACTGTATTTTGTTACATACGTCGTTTTGGGTTTGTACATATTCAACTGTATGTACGCTGAATTTCATGCAGTAATAAATAGCCCCTGCATTCACCCACAAATCGCATGTGTCACATCACCTGTGTTAATAGGTAGGGTAATTGTAGCTGCATATGCAAACATGAACATCACGTTTTCAGTGAATTAGCAAAAATATGGACATCTTTCGGCATCCTTTATTATTTTCTATGTTAAATGAAAATGTACCACACGATAACATCGAATTACGTTTTGCTGATATTATGAAGAGGCAAGGGTTTGTGCATCACTTTTTTTTCGACGAATGTGTAATGTATAATGTTTTTTTTTCCAGGTACACTAACGTTTCCTATCAGCAGTGTAGGTTTTCAAAAGTCTCCCTACAAAGACAAAGCGAAAAACAATGACAACATATATTGCTGAAATATTTTTCAGGTTTACGGTCAGAATATTAATCCATTTTAATGGGGCACGAAAGCATAATTGAAGTCCATTCTAATCCAAACCTTTGACTACATTCAGATAATGTCGTGAATGAAGCTGTTTAAATCACCAGATTTGAGGAATCGTGCCTCTCCCGCGGATCGCTCTGCTGGGCATGCAAGGCGACTTTTAACACACTTTGTGCGATCACTTGCTCCAAATTGCCTGTGCTCCGCTCTACTTTCGTCGGTGTCTGAAGATGCTTCATTTTTGATTCAAAGGAAGGCTGGTCATCCAGAAGCTGGCTATCCGAAATACTCTTCTTACCCATGAAATGTCCTAGAAAGGGAACATATACATATATAAAATTTGAAAGAAAAAAGTTGTAATCTGTAATCCCGTAATGGGAATGAGTGAATTATCTACACCATACACCGGAATTATCCTACGATGTACGAGCGCTGCAGTTCGCAAGAATTTTAAAACGACTTGCAAATAAGTTACTTTAGTTACGGTTGCTTTATATAATGATGCTGGAAAAGCTAGTCATACCAGCAGAGAGATGAAAGTATTACATGTTAGAAAACCTACCTGTTGCCCAAAGATTTCCTCGTGGATTTACCTTGAATTTTGAAACTTTGTTTCTTAGTTCAATTAAATCAAGACTGGCCGATGTACTTATAGGCATGTATGACAGCATTGCTAAATAGGTCAGCAAAGGTCCATATTTGCAGATTCTGCCAAAAGATGTTATGGCCATCTCCAGGTTGGTTGCAGGTTGACGGCAAAGTGACAAGAAACACGACGCTGGACGAGTTTTTTTCTAGTACCTTACAAGCATAATTTCATTCAATGACACGAGCCAGTCGGTTTTTATACGACCACAGTATGGGGGCTATCATTTGTGCGCCGAGGTCACGGTTCTGTTGGTTTTGCGCACGAAGTTAGCTGAGCTATTTAAAGCCGGTTTCAGACGAGATAGAATATCCAAATGGAGATTAGTGATGGATTTGAAGTTTAGGTCCTTAAAACCCAATAGCAAACAAAATGTAATATTCAATGCAATCAGTCTTATGCAATAATTGCACTGGGACATATAGCTATGTCCTTGGCTAAACAAGCAAATAAATTATAATTCAAGTTTATAAATTAAAGTTCAAAAACAAAAGCCATGATAATTTCGTTATGTATGCACAGATAAACATAGTTAAGGTAAGTATAACATCATTTGTCATCACAAAGGAAGGTCATTAGTTTACAATAAGCAAAACTAACATCAGTGATTGGAGATTGGTATAATCTGTCAAGTCAAGAATTATAATTCTTATATCACTCTAATGACATTTTTTAACACTTTTAACCCAGTGCTGTAAGTTGTAATAATTTATAATGTATGTTATTCTAGAAATAAATGAAAAGTGTAATGCATCCGTAATGATGGTGGGATGGCTTCATGTGCTGCAGCCTTCCTAAGGGATTATTTGACATGCTATTGAAAACTACACATCCATCTACATCAATGTGTTCCACTAAACTCGGTGGCAGGATGAACCTTTGCAGTCACTTGCGTGTTGTAGATAAAGGCATTTTCATCCTAAGGAAATTGCGTAATTTGCTCCTGTTGCTCAAAGGGTACCCTTACTATGCAGTGATGAGAAGCAGGTACACTTATCAATGGCAGCACCTGCTCCTCCTTGCACAAAGCCCATCAAAGAAGGTACGGGGGTGGCTGTTGGGAGAGAAACGGTCCATGCTGCCCCATGATGAACTTAGAACGCCATTATGAGGAAAGTAGATGTTTCAGTGGACTGAGAATCGAGCGTGAGCAAGGTAGTAACCTCCAGCACACCTAGTGTGACAGTAATACTAATGATCCTATACTATACCTAGTCTATATCCAATGTTCTGTGCACAGCCTCATTTACCTTTTATGTTTTGATGTGATGGCAGCAGAAGAAAGTGATATTCATTACAAAAAAAAAGGAAAGTAAAACCAAATTGTTTGGTTCACATTTTTTATTCCATACAAAATTCTGAGTTATTAGAAACAGGTGTGAGGCATCTGAATGCATGATGTAGGTACATCAACAAGACAGAAAGGTAGATAAGGACGATAACAAAATCTGTTTTGGTATGGTACTGCAACTTTACCAAATACAAATACCAATGATGCTATTTTAAACTTATTTTAAATCTAGATTGTTGGAATTTTCCAGAATAAAAATAGTTCTGACCTGTTTAAACAAGTGCACAATTTCCACAAGCAAATTTAACACACTAGAAAAACCCGGAAGGGTTTCACTCCGTGGTTGGTCTTCATCACGTTGTCATTGGCGGAGGTTTACTCTCTATGTACCAAAACAAAGAGTCCCAGCATACACAGAACAGCATACTGTTTAAAAATAAACCAAAGGTTAGAATACACATCAAACATCAAAAGATACTTACTGACAACTTTTTATTCATCATCATCATAGAGAGAGAGAGAGCCTACCTTAAACTTAGGGTAGTCATTCATTAGAATTGTTACAATTCCAATGTAAGGCACAAACCTACAGAAATAATATAAACAATAACATACTGTGAATGCAAATATTTTAATCCATTAAAGTGCTTGACGTTGTGCTACAGTGACAATCTGATATGGAGCCAAAGAAACTGAGAGGATTAAGAGTGGATGCAGAACACTGAGCAGGCTTGCTCTGAGCGGGGACCTACCCTCTGGCTCGACCCACAACATCCTTCTTCTCCAACCAGTGCTGTCCCCTCTTGTACAGGCCTCTGTCATCCACTGAGTTGTTATCACCTTTTGTCAAGAACTTGATATCCCCATTTTCTCTAAAATGAAGAATAACACAATAAAAACCGAGTGTTGCTTCCATCAAAATGAAACACATACATGGATGAAATATCAATTTGAGGTATTAGTTACATCACATTATAACTTAATTAGTTACATTAAGTGTGAATTTAATTCTGCTAAAAACTGTCAAACAAGCTTGGCAAAGGAAGAGAGACTTAATGCAGACAGAAAGTGTGATAGGGTTCCCAAGAGTGATGGGGCCCCCTAGAGTGATTGGGCTCCCAAGTCATCACACAGAATTATTTGCAACACTCAGCAGGCAATATGGTTTTAGAGACCACAAACAGACCATATGAGAAGGAAAGTATAGAATTAAACATAACACCGATTTTGACGGGTATTTTAACATTATCAGGAATTAGAATAAGCAATGTTTTGGAATGAATATAAGTTTTCTCTCTCTCAATTAGATTCCACAAATATGAATATGAAACTCAGTATTCACATATTTCTGAATGTATGTATGGAAGGACGAGACTACACTAGACAGATAAGACATGTATATGTTCAACCTGACACTTCAAGATGACAGGCTGATCGACGGCTTGGAACACTGCTATATGACTTACTTTTCATGTATTTTGAGCACTCTGTGCACAATGGGTATCTCTCTCCCCTCAATCCTGAACACCACAATCTCTCCCACTCTTATTGGATCTTCTACTCGGTTTGTGAGAAAAAGGAGGTCTCCTCTGTGAAATGCAGGCTCCATGCTCCCACTGAATTGCAAAAAAGACAATAATTAAAAAGGAACCATGCATCTCTTCTTTGCTCTATTTGAGACAACTTTAAGGCCCCCGTTACAACTTCCTGTGTACTATACTTTTGTCTACCAAGTATACTACAAAATGAATCATGTACATGCTTGGGTAATTTGGCTAGCTAACACAACGGGGCGACTATGCAGCAATGCACAGTATGTTTAGGAAGGAATGAAAAAAATCCTTACCTGAGAACAACAACGATTGGGCTTTCACTTCCAGTCACAACCATCAGACCTTTCCATATCATCAAGGCCGATGACACAATCATCCCAAAATTTAGCACTTGGTAGTACAGCTGAGAAGCGTATGAAACGAGCATCAGTATCACTCTGAGGACAGTCTAATGTTAAAAGCATGGCCTGCAGCACAAATATCGTAGCTAGCACACAATGAACAGCCAGCATTTATATCCGGCTGATACACACATCTGAAGCATGTTGTATAGTTCAGGGGAGCTATACGAATGCTTTAACGTAAACGCTTTCTTAGCGAACCCTCATGCAGGCTGCACTGCAGCAGGATAGCTAGCGAACTTGTCATCGCTAGTGAGATTTGTGACTTGTTTTTGCAATTTTAACCGCTAACTTTAAAGCCGATGCCGTAAATACCGCGACTGTTTATGTGATGCACTTTAGATAAGAGCACAAACAGGCGAACCGAGTAATATTCAAGCAGTGAAGCACTGAGATGACGTGTTCTAAGACATACGACTATGCTAGGATGACTGCTAGAAAGCGGCGCACATACGCACCTGACGCTTATTCATTCGTCGAACATCGTCAAGAAAGTCTAAGGATATCATTTTGTCACGTTTTAGCAATTTGCAGGTTCAGATATTTACAATTTATCGGATTAAGTGGGGGGAAAGCCGTATTTATTCAACGCTGTTTTCAAAGAGCACCCGGCAACTTCCTGTTCTGCAGCATCCGGAGGAACCCACGACGGAAAACAGAAAACCATAAAGTAAAAGTATGCAGACATCTACGCGGGAACAGCGTTTTGTATATCATACATAGAGCTCCGAAAGTAATATATATATAGTATACTGTATATACTGTACTATGTATTCTATATATATATATATATATATATATATATATATATATATATATATATACTGTGTGTGTGTATATATATATATATATATATATATATATATATACATACATACAGTTATAGCTATATATATATATATATATATATATATATAGCTGTATAAACTGTACTGTATATACTATACATACATACCCACACTAGAATATTTTCAGTGCTACACCCATCAGTTGGCACTAAGGCTGAGAGTGCAGTTGTCATCCACAGCAGCAAGACACAGTAGCAAGCGGCTCGAGGGAGTGCCGACATACTGAGTGGATCCTGAGTGAGTGGCAGCAGGGCGAAGACTGTGTTGGTAGTGCATCAAATGGGGATAATGTACTAGCCATTACCAAAAATTGGAGCTGGCAAAAAACATGAATGGCGTAAAAACAAACGTCAGCACCAACGCTATGGTCAGAGAGATCAGCCGCGTACATGAAGTATAGACAGCAAATAACTTACAGTGCACTGTTAGAGGCACCATGTTTTTTTTGTGGGTGAAGGCCACAAGTGCTGGTTGGCAGTTCCCTAAGGTCCATGGGAAGCTCATATGAGCAGAACTCTCGTCAGCATCAACGATAGAGAAAGCAGAGAGCATGGAAGACAGAATAGGCAAGTAAAGAAGAACAGAAAGTGAGGAAGATGGCAGCTTTGGGAATTATCCAGCCATCAGAAAGATCCTGGGCATTGTTGGTGGTCCTGGCAAAGAAAAAGGATAACAGCAGACATGACTTTGTGGACTACTGGCAACTATGCGATGTTACTAAACCTGACTCTTATCCACTCCCACAAATCAACAATGCCCTAGTTCAGCTCACTGGGTCTGCAAGTAGCAATTCGCTCTACACACCAACGATGATATTAATATAGATACCATTGAATCATCTACCTGAATGATGTACTGGTGTACACTCCTAACGTCTACGATGAGCTCACGTGCCTGGAGCCTGTTCTAGGCTATCAAGTCAGCAAGCCCCTCCTGCTTAGGCACCAGTGTTATTAGTGGAGGCGGAGCAGAAAAGTGACCCATATATCCCGACTCACTCTGACCTCCATGGTGATCCTTTGTCCTTTGCTGACTTGGCTCATGCAGTTCAAAGATCCAGAAGCCCACATTACAAAGTGGATTCAACACTGTGCTGGATGCTTGCAAAGTAATGCCATATGCTTTGTCTCACCTGCCATGTGCTACTGATGAGTTTCTGTGTCATACACACCTAGAGGGATGAGAGGAGGTGGCTGAGATGAATGCTGTCAATGCAGCCATCACATCCTATGACACTGAGCTCCACAGTTAGCTGTGTGGAATTCCACCGTGCCCAGAAGGATGTTGAGCTCTCTTGGGTGCATTTATGGCTCCAAGTGGGCCAACACACAGAAATGTAGCACCATGCCGACACACAACTAAGGCACTTTGCAATGGCTATGACAGTCTCCAGCTGTACAGAGGACTTTTATTATGCCGGTACAGCTGCTGTCTGCGCAACGTGTGTGGCAGTTACCGGTGCAATGTTTTCTGAGGAATGACTGTGCAGTGCATTGACCGGTCAGCATAGAAAAAGCGCTGAAGAGCCTGCATCAGGGATTCTATTGGCCATTGGTCATAGTGATGTCCAATGCTTCAGTCAATCTGTTAATTCAGTATGCCCATGCAGAAGGTTGTCGTCCCTTTTCGTATGCAAACATGCATGCGTGCGCGCGCACGCACACACACACACACATACAGAGGGAATACTTTGCCTGGAATGTTTCAAGAAAATAGTAAAATTTTATCGCACTGGCAGCAGATAATTTTAATTAGATGCATTAATCAGTAAATAAAATAAATGACAAACTATGATAATCTGAAAATAATGTTTATGAAGACCCAAAACAACATTTAACATATTTTGAACTTATACTGTTTCATGGGTGTGTTTTCTTAGATCTGATGACAGTTTTTAACAAGTCCTGTTACTCCGTATATGCATTTACAAAAGTGCTAATTCTGATTGTAAGAATGGCTCATTAAATATAAATGCTAGTGAAACTAGTAAATGGAATGAGTATTAAAATATATATCCTCTGAGTGCAGATACCTGGGTTTACGTGAATACCTTTCTGAAGCACATAATGTCATCTCCAATAGTAATAATACTGATATCCAGTAGCAACACTGTCAAATATCCAGTCCCTCAGTGAGACACTTACTGGAACCTGAAAAAAAATCTTCTCACCAAATATGTCCTTTGTTCAGAAGCAGCATTGGATATAGAACCATAAGCACCACCTAGGATTCTTTCTATGGCTGTTAAAAGGTACTCACTTCCTTTGTGAATTGCCCTGAAGACATATTTGGTGACCCTTTAAACGGTCAAAGTGCTGCCTGACTGTCCAGCATATCATTTGAACAGAACACTAAACTCATACACAACATTTCATCTGGACGAGCCAGTGGTGTAATGTACCAAAAATACATTTGATAGATATGATAGATATGTAGACTGTACCAATGCACATACATTTTGCTTCAAGGTGAAACAAAATTACACTGATATAATGATTTTAAGGTAAAACAAAAATAAATTATGATTATCCACACACATAAGAGGACCATATAAAGAGGTAAAGAGATGTGGGGGGTGGGGGGACGACAGGATTAATTGCGTTAACAGAGTTGCATTATTTGATTAATATGATGCAATGGAAAAGATTTCCATAGTTCAATAACTTGAGATAAATAAGTATTTCACTGTAAGGCAACCTGTTTTGATATCACATTTGTCTGCTGCATACACTGTATTGTTAGCAAGCATGTCCAGCTGCTACTTGCTCTGAAAAACTGCAAAGTATAGCAGCACTTCACTGAAGGTGTCCGTTAATCAGACCTGTCCTTCCTCCAAGGAACGCACACTTGTTCCTGAAGCCTGAACTCCCATGCCAGAATGCAGAGCACTATCCAAGCTCTCAAGAGCCAAAGTCTCACGGCACGTCTCAGTCAGACGCTTGGGTGTCTCCGCCTCTCCAAGCGAGCCGATCTTTTCTGGCGAAGGAGGTGCACGTCGACTGTTTCCACTTAGGTCCGTTGACGCCTCCTTTCCGTCCGGCACGTTTGTACCATCAGGATCTGACGAGCCCTCCGTGTGTCCCTTCCGTTTTGCGAGCCCCTTCACTTTGTGCACGATGTAGAGATGCCTGCTGAGCGCCAGCCTGGACGTAAAACAGAGGCCGCAGTGCTGGCACTGGGGCGTGTCGCCGTCCGTCTTATGTTGAGGTATGTGCTCCTTGAACAGCTCTGGGTCCTCAGTGGTAAATCCGCACTTGGCGCAGCGGAGAAGGGTCTTCAAGCGTTTGGCAGGGCTGGCGTCTGAGGCCACGCTGCCTCCTGTATCCTCAAGGACCTTCTCAGCAGCCCTCTTTAGCTGCTACGGTGAACAAAGACAACCAATTAGAAAAACTCCTCAGGACGCGTCCCACTGTACACAAAGCTAAATTAATTGCTCAGAATCTTAGAAAGTAGAGTACATACACTGCTCAAAAAAATATAGGGAACACTTAAACAACACAACAGGTAGAAATGAGAGGCAACTAGCAAGACACCCCCTATAAAGGAGTGGTTCTGCAGGTGGTGACCACAGACCTTTTCTCTGTTCTCATCCTTTCTGGCTGATATTTGGTTACATTTGCATTTTGTCCGTTCTCTCACCATAGAGGTAGCATGAACTCACAGAAGTTGCTCAGGTAGTGCACCTCATCCAGCATGGCACATCAATGCGAGCTGTAGCAAGGTTTGCTGTGTCTGTCAGCAGTGTCCAGAGGATGGAGCAGATACCAGGAGACAGGCCAGTACACCAGTAGACATGGAGGGGGCCATAGGAGGGCAACAATACAGCAGCAGGACCGCTACCTCCTCCTTTGTGCAAGGAGGAACAGGAGGAGCAGTGCCAGAGCTGGTTTGGCAGTGGGTCAGTAATGATGTGGGGAGGCATTTCTTTGGAGGGCCGCACAGACCCCCATGTGCTAGCCAGGGGTACCCTGACTGCCATTAGGTACCGGGATGAGTTCCTCAGACCCATTGTGAGACCATATGCTGGTGCAGTGTATCCTGGGTTCCTTCTGATGCATAACAATGCAAGGCCTCATGTGGCTGAAGTGTGTCAGCAGTTCCTGCATGATGAAGGCATTGATGTCTTCAGGCATTGTAGGGAGATCATACAGGCACGTGGAGGCCACATACATTACTGCTGAGCCTCATTTTAACTTGTCTTGAGGAATTTCCACTGAAGTTGGATCAGCCATTTGATTTTCCACTATGATTTTGAGTATGATTCCAAATCCTGACCTACATGGAATGTGTTATTTTAGTGTTCCCTTTATTTTTTTGAGCAGTGTAGCCATGTGTTACTAGTTACTTGAGTCTTTAAAGTACAGATTGATGATCCAAACAATCTGCATCGTATTCTACCCTTAGGGGGAAAAGGGTAATAAAAACATTTGTGCTTACCGTCCCAGTGGCTTTATTTGTCTCTTGAGAATCTAACTTGGTCATGAGACTGAAGTCTGGGTTCTTTATGCCGTGCATCAGGCTGAGGTGGTTCTTTAGCACTGAGTGTTTGGTGAAGGTTATCCTCTCATTTGTACAAAACCTTCAAGACAGGTTAAATATTAAAACAGTACAGAGAACAAATCATATACTAACATTGAACAATTACTAGATAGTATATCAAAAAGAACTTTAACATTTTAAATGTTATAAAATATATAATATTTGACCACATTTTAAACTCAGCCATTAAAAGATACAAGTTCACCAAACTATCAATGACTTAGTTAAGCTAGTTATTATTCACCTGTTTCTTAACCAGTTAAAAACTATTTGTACACTGCATCAACACCAACATATTAATATGCATATATGCAGATTGTGACCATTCTCATTAAAACATTTCACATGTTCTTATATAGATAATATTTTGTAGGGAGAGAACAGGAAATGATGCATAAATAGAGGTACACTGATGAAAATTTGCTATTAAAAGCAAGTTTGCTACATAAGGCTGTCATCTTTAAATCTAGCTAAATATGCATATGAATAATACAGATTTTGCAATTTCACACACTTCCAAGTAAGGATCTTCCAGTAAAACTTTTGTAAGAAAATTCATGTGTATATGACAAGCAGACAGGCCACAGAACTTAAGGAGTGACTGGGTTATAACTTACTGCATAAAATAAATGAATCTATTGTTAAATATCATCATCTTGATCTTACCAACATGTATAAACTTTCTTCTTCCCATCATGGTCAATACGAATGTGTCGTCTCAGACTTGTGGTGGAATTGAACGACCTTTCACACAGCCGGCAAGGATGTCTCTTTACGGACTTTTAAACGTAAACAAAGAATTTCTAGAATTACTTTTTTGTATAGTTCTGTGTACAAACTGTGAACACAGTGAAGTATTTATGAGAATATGATTACCACGAGGGTGAACTCAGCACCATGGCTCCACACCTAAACTGAATGACTGCCAGTCCTCACCTTGCCATGAATGGTCTTCATGTGACCGACATAGGTCTCCCTATCTGGGAGCCACAGAAGACATTCTCCACACGTCCAGCCAGCATTCTTCATACTCGGCCCACTCGTCGATTTGCGTGAGCTTGAGCAGTCCCCTGTTTCTTTGCCAGCTCCATTACTGGGTTTGGGGAGCTTTGGCTGGTGGTTTGCCGGCACACTATTCACATGATGTGGTAGTGACTCTGGCTCAGGCTTTGCCCCACCTTCTTTTTCCCCTCTGAAGATGCCACCATGTGCACTCTGCAGAGAACCCAGAAGATTATATATTTTGGTTATTGTAAGATAAATGACTATGCCATTAGAGTGACAAAACATTGCACATGCACACACTTAACCGAACAACAAACCTTGAAATGTTGTACCAATGCTAATTTTTGCAAGAAGAAGGATGTACACTCAGGACATCTGAATATACATGTACGCTGATGGAGATGCTGATACAGTAGTTGTTTCTTCTTAAAAACAGTCTCACAGGAGCACTTGTGTATCAGCCTACAATGAACAAGTAGAATATGGCTTATTCCTGAGAATTAAGTATTAACTGACTATACTGTACTATAGATTGATTTCTGAATAATGGATTAATTTTTCTCCATCTATCAATGGTGTATGCTGATGGGGTTTAAATGGTAGACCCACTTACTGATGTGAAGGTTCACTGCCACCATGCTTACTCTTGACATGCATGAGACAGCCGTCAGATGACTTGAAAGCAACAGGACAGATGGTGCACTTATAGAACACCTCACAATGTTTCTCCTCAATGTGTCTCTTTAAGACAGGAAGCGACATGAAAAGCGTCTCACAATGCAAGCACCTAAAAAAAAAACAAATACCGCCCCCCCCCAAAAAAACAACAACAAACAATAAGTACAAACCAACAAGACAATGTAAAGTAAAAAAAAAAAAAAAAAAAAAACACATCACAAAATATCACACTTGTAGGTAAACACTCACAAACGCCTTGTGCGTCAGCTAGCATTAAACAAAAATCAACTGGTCTCAAGCTTGTATTACTGTAGGCGCTGTAAGAGTTCCTTTGAAGAGGACATGCTGATTTGAGTCTGGGTTACTTACGTGTACCCAAGTTTGCGTGCATAATGGAGGCAGTTTTCCTTCACGTGCTTCTGCAGGTCCACAGAGCGACTGAGAGTGCCGCATTCCGGGCAGCAGTATGGAGACTTGTGGGTATGGATCCTCTGGTGGGCCCTGTAGCTACACTTGTTCGGTAGCAACATTGTGCAAACTCTGCACATCTGTTTGGAACAAACCGTCACCACCGTATTCAAAGATAATATAGAGCTGCCATAAAAATGTTATTCATTTGAGAATTAATGGTCACAGTGAAATCCAATGTGCTATTACTCACCAAGCCCTCAGAATCTGTGGATGACCTCTGATAGTGACCTGCAAGTGCTGTATAATCCAGCATCTGCTTATTGCACTCCAAACATTTGAGTCCATGCTGGATGACTTTGTCTGGATAGAGAGGCATGGCAATTAGGTTTTTGGATGACTGCACAGCACTTCTGCCTCGATTCATCTGTGATATAGTTTGCTCAGACTTGGTAGGCACCAACATCTGGTCGACAGCAATGGGCTTCATGAACAGCTGAGAACACTGCATCATCATGCCTTTGTTCTTGTGATCTCGAGCATGTGCTAAGAGCGCACACCTGTTGAAGAACACAAGGGTTTTTGAGCAGTTGGTGCAGGCCACTTCAATATGGACACTTCGTCTGCTGTAATGAAAGGCAAGGCTCCTCTCAAGTCCGAATGAATCGCCACACTCCAGACAGCAGTAGCCGTGCGGTGGAAGGTTAACATCGCTGTCGGGTGGTGGACTCAAGTTGGGTACATACGTTGGCACAGGGTTTGAGTAATTCAGCAGTCTATTTAAAGTGCCAGCAGCAGTATTAGGGATAATGGCACGTGTGTTTGGTGAAGTTTTTTTAACTTGGTGCACTAAAGGTACACTGCTGCACACAGTAGGGGACGACAGCCGGGGGTGCTCCTGCCTATGGGTGGAGGACCTCGCTGTAACAGAAGCAGCAACACTGTGTGGTACCAGATTTAGGTTTGCCAAGTGTAAAGCTTTTGGGAGGTAATTTGGATTGGTAGGGCAGCCGGTTTGAACTGGAGATGCCTTCTTGTGCTTATTTGCTCTCTGAGCTCTTTTCAAACCACAATTAGTATTCTGGGACTGGGATTTCTTTGAACTCCTAACTGCTTCGATACTTGATGTGCAACCCAAGAGAGATGGCTTAGAGCACACCTGCTTTCCATTCTCAAAAATTACATCGCTCACGGTATCATGGGAATGACTCATAGGCAATGTTTTAGAAAATGCATCCTCAACTGAAGACTGAGATGGAGATGATCCAAAGGGTGATTGGAGATCTTCAGTTTCAGAATCCGGAAATATGCTAGTGACAGTTCGTTTGATTTGACCAGAGGAGGTTTTGATTGTCTTTATTCTGACTCTTGGTATGGCTGGGGGTGAACCAGTAGCCAAAGCAGGAGAAGCTTTCCCACTGCTGTCACTGCATATGCTCACAGGACTCTCAGGCTGCTTAACTAATTGTTTCACTACCTCAAGAGGGCTTCTTGGGCTCCTTGGTGATATGGGCACTTTGGGGCTAACCCTAGTTGTCTCTTCACCAGACACTAGCAAGTCCCTTGGGTTTGTTTGCTCACTTGTATCTTTTGTCCCATTCAAACCCACTAATGCATCAATGCAAGAAGACAGTTTGGAGTTATGAGTCTTGATACAGGGGGGAGGAGTAGAAGGATTGGTTTCAGGAGTTGGATATGCATTTGTTCCAACGTCAGCAATGCAGTCATCTTTCACGTGGTCGTATCTCTTTTCCACTTCATCTTTTTTGCTGCACTCCAAACTCTTACCTGTGTGGGGCATGTCATCGCTATTGGAATTGTTCAGAAATTTAGAGCCAGGGTCACTTTTATGGCAATTGTCAATCATGCTATATTCTTCAGTTTTCCCCTGACTGTTTGACATAGTGGAATCTGCAGACACAAACAGTGAGTCATTTGGGAAAAAGGAATCCGCGTGGTCGGGATGGTCATTTATACCATGGTTCTGCATGTCTTCTGACTCCGGGCTGGATATAGGACTGAAATCAGGCAATGAAAGAGGTGTAACTTTTTCTGTCTTGTAGGCCATAGGTATTTTTTCCAAGAAACTTTCTGAACAGTCCCCATTTAGAGGTGATGTATCCAACATGGTATAATTGCTGTGACTAACAAGATGTGCCTCAAGGGAGCTAGGAGAACTCCTGAAACCATTTTGCAAAAGATGTCCCAACTGAGAGCTCTCTTTCTCCATAAGTGGTTCATAAGAGTCCTGCCGATTAGTGTTCTTCACTATAACACTGACAGCTGGAGCATCTGATGTAGTCACTGAATGAGGGACTGACATTGTGGCATCCATACACATTTCTGCATGCTTAAGGTGGCCCTCTGCTTCATCCTGACTCTCCTGAATGGCCTCTTTGGCATCCAGACTGGTAGCATCAGGGATGTCAAAGGCAGCCAAGAGATCATCAAAATCAGGGGTCTTCATGTCACCCATGATTGATATATTTCAAAAACCTGACAAATCAAAATAGAAACATGTGAATGGTATTTTCAGTGTTCATAATAAACATAAGTTTTAGAAATAATTTTAAAAAATGTATTCAAAACATTTAAATGCACCCTGAAACACAATATAAATACATCTATTCTTCTTTTATAATATTCTTATAACCATAATTGAGCTAATTAATTACCATTTGAATTCCAGTTATTCACTGTAGCCAATCTGCGGCGTTTAACTTCTCCATGAGCTGTTTCCGAGTCCACCATCACCTTCTTGCTGGCGCTTTCAGGTAGATCCATAATAGCCAGGAGTTTCAGTGGTGTGCAAATACGATATTGTTTAATCGTTCAAGCCTTAGCATTGGTGTGCCTGCCATATTATATATTTGAGATAAATGTAGTTCCGGTGTTACCTGGACAATTTTAGTTCTTGGTGGCAAGCCAATTACTTGGAAACGACAAAAAGCCTGCTATTTGGGAAACTGCCACACAAACAAGTGATCTTGAGATGCTAGGTGGTTAGCTAGCACTCAAAATAGCTAAACCGGCTAGCTATATCAGCTATCTGGCTCTTTAATTTACACTGCATGCAAGACACCTCACACGTCCCAAACTAACTTTGAAAATAATTAAGTTTAGTTAGTTCTCTACCTTGCAGATAACGCTAGTCATCCAACTAGTACAGTTAACTAGCTAGTATTAAAAGCGTAAAGCTAAGCTAGCTAGTAACTACCATACTATATTGACAGCACACCAAATAGTGTTATGGGTATTATTTCGCTTACCCAAATTCCCTTTATATTATTTCCGGGTATGCGATTAGGAAACTTTGCTAGTTGTATTAGACACGATCTCAAACTGTCCGCTTGCTTTCTGTAGCTTGTTACTTTGTCATTTAGTCTGCTGGTTTCCGAGACAAATGCTAAAATAGCTAACCTAGCTAGCCTACTTTGCTAGCGAGCAACGGTCGTTGTGGCTTATCGATAGCTAGCCAACTAGCTAGCTAACTGCTAACTGGCTTTTAAATAAAACCTGACGTATAGTCCGTTTACTGTTTAAGATGAAGTAACGGTTTGTTTAAAGTGCATTCGCAAGGCATACAGACTAAAGAGCCAGCACCACTTGTCCATATGTATTATCATTTAAGTGTTGTATAAAATGCGTGTTGTTTACATCCATCCGTCGCTCGCTGTTAGCCTGCCATTTCCTGCCTTGGCAACAGTAGACAAGCGAGCAAATTACACCTACCAGTAGGACCCCAGTGCCCAAAGAATAAGGGAGAACATTACGACAGCTCATCTCAGAATCTAAAAAGTTCTCAAATAACATCGTATAACAGAGGCTGACGTTATTACAGCGTCACATGCATGTATCTGTGGAACCAGATAACAATTCCTAATTACTCTTATTGAAAAATGAAAAGAATTTCAGTTACGTCCAAAAGCTCTTTGCAGGGCGAAATGCAGGCACATCCATATTTATGCCTGACTAAAAACCGATGATGGAAAATCAGGGCCGTTGTTTTTGGTAAATAAAACAAAGCAATGATTGATTTTAAAAGTTTGCAAAACATATTTTTGTTACTTTTTCAACTATTAAAATATTAATATGCAAAATTACATTACTCCACCTCCATGTAAAACGAATCATGTCTAAATCGGTTTTAAGGGTCTAAAAGTGAAATAAACAGATTAAATTACATACTTTCCATTAATGGTTTCCAAACAAGGGCACTTTACTACTAGGACATTTTTTTCTATTTCTTTTTTATTTACAAGATTGACATCTTTCATGTTGTGCATTTAAAAA
Organism: Brachyhypopomus occidentalis; assembly: GCA_020368025.1. Lineage (NCBI taxonomy): Eukaryota > Metazoa > Chordata > Actinopteri > Gymnotiformes > Hypopomidae > Brachyhypopomus > Brachyhypopomus occidentalis. The sequence goes on along the minus strand of JAGXOD010001351.1, from coordinate 4,096,941 downwards.
AAAGTTTGTTATTGATGAAAAATTTGAACATTGCAGAGTGGAAATGTGAATGACTCAAGCATCAGTATTTAGTTACTCAAGATCTGTAAATGAACAAATAAAATAAATATACAGCATGTAATGTGTTACATAAAAGGTATTGCCAAAATAACACAGAAACGTGATGGTTATTTACAGCTACGTGGACTCTGAAAATTAAATATCATATATTGTGGAGCTTTCAAGAGAAGTTCATTTACCTTTCCAGCATTTGGTGGCCTCTCTTATCTAGATTGACTTACATATTTTTCAGTATGCCAGAATGTGTACTTCCTGGGACCTGAACCCATGACCTTGGTGTTGTATGTATATAGTTATTTGAGAGCCTCCATCATACAATTCTCATAAATCATATTAAAATTCAAAAGCTTTAATGCTGTAATCTCTTGTGCTTGTGTAAAATATCATCCACACCAAACCAAATGAAACTTGCTACTGCTTCTATACAGTGACTGAGCTGATCCATCTTTAAGATTTTCAGGTAAAGAATATCATCTCGGTGTTTAGCCCAACTCTTGTGGATGTTATCGGCAACAACATATCTCATTAGTTGGTTGAACAGCTGCATTATACACCTGCTTCCCCAACGTCTGAAGAAAGCCTCACCTGCAGCAGTGATGTATGCAGTCGGTATGGCTACTGCATCCACCTCCCCAAGTGGAGCCCACACACACTGTCTGTGTGTCTGTTGGTATTTTCTCCAAGAACAACAACCACCTATATCTATATCTATCATATATCTATGATTGGTTAGCAGGACTGAACACCATGACCCCTATTTTGGGCTGAATCATTTTGCATTTGTTTCCCAGATTTGAAAGACTATCCCCATAACACATAATAATTTTGCAGTTTTGTTGCTAATGCACCTGTGATTATTCCACTAAATGCTTTACCTTGACCAAAAAGTCATGTTTCTTTGCCTCTTTTTGCAGCTCACAGCTTCATTTGTGGATGTATAAGAATGACATCAGTTACCACCTGAAAGGACAGAATCTTCAGGTTTGGGGCTCTCTAGAAGGATGTAAATAGAGAACACAACAGTAATAGTGCAAAGGCATAGGGATAATTTACAGCCAATAAGCTTCTGTTTCATCTAAGGTAAATGCTATTACTAGATCTATGCTTGAATGTCTACAAGCAACTACCACACTGAATTGAGCATTGCCATTAATAGAACACAAGAATATGTTGTTTCTGACTCTGTTATGGTGGTGTGGTGGTTAGCACTGTTGCCTCACAGCAAGGTGGTCTGGGTTCGATTCTTGGTCTGGGCTGCTCTGTGTGGAGTTTGCATGTTCTCCCTGTGCCTGCGTGGGTTTTCTCCGGGTACTCCGGTTTCCTCCCACAGTCCAAAGACATGCATGTTAGGTTGATTGGTCACTCTAGATTGCCCGTGAGTGTGTGTGTGCTGGACTGGCGACCTGCCCATGGTGTACCCTGCCTTTGCCCGGAGATGCTGGGATTGGCTCCAGTGACCCCAACTAGCGGGAATAAGCGGTATGGATAATGAATGAATCTGTTCTGTACTCTTTTGTCAGATACATGATTGACAACAGTACTGTCACGGTACGGTACGGTCTGCAGCGGCAGTATTTCATGTTGTCCTGTAGTGGCGTTGTTAGTCCCTCAGGTGGGCGAGGCGCATTAGCATTCCCGGCACCTGAGGGTCGTTTGTCTGTCTATATATGTCTTGTCTGTACCACTTGACTGCTGGTTATTGTATCCTTCATTTGGAGTACGTCAAGGGTTTTGTGTTATTCATTAAATCCCTTTTCCCTGAGACTGGCATGATCGTTTCCTTTTTATTTTTGCACTCCTAGCCCATCACAAGTACAATTCTTAGTTCCTAGTCCACACGCTTTCTATATGAACTCCTTTTACTGCCCTAGCCTTTGATCACTTTTAAGTGTTATCTAGCTAGAAAATTAAGACTCTTATTTTATTAGACCTTTAATTAAACTGCACTGCATAGACTTTATATTTGCTTACCTAAGTTTTTAGAATTCTCTGTTATTTTTAATTTGGCCAATAATATGTTTACATTGTTGTCAACACCAGAACAGCTTTATCCAGCAGGCTGTGAGGATGCTGAATTCTATTCCCTCAGCTCCTTCCAAGAAGCTAAAAAAGCTGCCAAGAAGCAAAAAAACCCAAACAAACAAACAAAAAATCCTCAACTCTACTACCCTCAGCTCCATCCAGGCTGTCAAGAAGCCAAAACACTTTACCCCCCCCCCCCACACACACACACACACACAACATAGACACACAACCTCCAGACTCTGTTCTTGCCACTCCAGAGTATAAATTAATCCATCCATCCATCCATTGTCTTCCGCTTATCCGGGTCCGGGTCGCGGGGGCAGTAGCCTAAGCAAAGAGGCCCAGGTTTCCCTCCCCCAGCCACCTCTTCCAGCTCTTCTGGGGGGATACCAATGCGTTCCCAGGACAGCCGAGAGATATAATCTCTCCAGCGTGTCCTGGGTCTTCCCCGGGGCCTCCTCCCAGTTGGACATGCCCAGAGCGCCTCCCTAGGCAGGCGCCCAGGTGGCATCCGAACCAGATGCCCGAACCACCTCAACTGGCTCCTCTCTACGTGGAGGAGCAGCGACTCTACTCCGAGCCCCTCCCGGATGACTGTGCTCCGGAGCTTATCTCTAAGTGAGAGCCCAGACACCCTGCGAAGAAAAACTCATTTCGGCCGCTTGTATTCGCGATCTCATTCTTTCGGTCACTACCCAAAGCTCGTGACCATAGGTAAGAGTCGGAACGTAGATTGACCAGTAAATTGAGAGCTTTGCCTTTTGGCTCAGCTCTCTTTCACCACACCGTTCCGGTACAGCTACCGCAATCCTGCAGCCGCAGCACCGATCCGCCTGTCAATCTCTCTCTCTCCATCCTTCCCTCACTCGTGAACAAGAACCCGAGATACTTAAACTCCTCCACTTGAGGCAAGGACTCACTCCCGACCCAGAGAGGGCACTCCACCCTTGTCCGACTGAGTACCATGGTCTCAGTTTTAGAGGTGCTGACTCTCATCCCAGCCGTCTCGCACTCGGCTGCAAACTGATCCAGCGAGAGCTGTAGGTCTCGGCCCGATGATGCCAACAGGACCACATCATCTGCAAAGAGAAGGCGTGGAATCCTGAGGCCACCAAACCGAACCCCCCGCCACTTGGCTACGCCGAGAAATTCTGTCCATAAAAGTTATGAACAGAACCGGTGACAAAGGGCAGCCTTGGCGGAGTCCAACTCCCACCGGAAACCAGTCTGACTTACTGCCGGCCATGCGAACCAAACTCCTGCTCCGTTTGTACAGGGACTGGGTAGCCCGTAGCAACGGGCCCCGCACTTATACTCCTGGAGCACCCCCCAGAGGAATCCCCGAGGGACACGGTCGAATGCCTTTTCCAAATCCACAAAGCACATGTGGACTGGTTGAGCAAACTCCCATGCACCCTCTAGGACCCTCACAAGGGTGAAAAGTTGGTCCAGTGTTCCACGACCAGGACGGAATCCACATTGTTCCTCTTGTAACTGAGATTCGACTATCGAACGGACTCTCTTCTCCAGAACCCCTGCATAGACCTTACCGGGGAGGCTGAGAAGTGTGATCCCCCGATAGTTGGAGCACACTCTCCGGTCCCCTTTCTTAAAAGGGGGAACCACCACCCCGGTTTGCCAATCCAGAGGCACTGCCCCCGATGTACACGCGATGTTGCAAAGACGTGTCAACCAAGACAGTCCCACAACATCCAGAGCCTTAAGGAACTCAGGACGGATCTCATCCACCCCCGAGCCTTGGCTCCAAGGAGTTTCACAACAACCCTGGTCACCTCAGCCCTAGTGATGGGCAAACCCCGCCCGAAGTCCTCTGGTTCTGCTTCCTCTATGGAAGACGTGGTGGTGGGATTGAGAAGATCCTCAAGTATTCCTTCCACCGCCTAATGACATCCCCAGTCGAGGTCAGCAGATCCCCAGCCTCACTGTATACAGTGTTGGTCGGGAAACGCTTTCCCTTCCTGAGTTGCCTGACGGTTTGCCAGAACCTCCTCGGAGCCGATCGAAAGTCGCTTTCCATGGTCTCACCAAACTCTTCCCACACCCGAGTTTTTTTGCCTCTGCGACAGTCAAAGCCGCGATCCGCTTGGCCCCCCTGTACCTGTCTGCTGCCTCCAAAGTCCCACGGGCCAACCAGGCCCGATAGGACTCTTTCTTCAGCATGACGGCCTCCCCTACCCGAGGTGTCCACCACCGGGTTCTGGGATTGCCGCCACGACAGGCACCGACAACCTTGCGGCCACAGCTCCGATCTGCCGCATTGACAATAGAAGCACGGAACCAAGCCCACTCAGACTCAATGTTTCCGGCCTCCCTCGGATGCGGTCAAAGCTTTGTCGGATGTGGGAGTTAAAGACCTTTCTGACAGGTTCCTCTGCCAGACGTTCCCAGCAAACCCTCAAAATACGTTTGGGTCTGCCAGGTCTGTCCGGCATCCTCGCCCGCCATCTGATCCAACTCACCACTAGGTGGTGATCGGTTGACAGCTCAGCTCCTCTCTTTACCCGAGTGTCCAAGACACACGGTCGCAAGTTCGACGATACGATTACAAAATCGATCATCGAACTGCGACCTAAGGTGTCCTGGTGCCATGTGCACTTATGGACACCTCTGTGCTCAAACATGGTGTTCGTTATTGACAAACTGTGACGAGCACAGAAGTCCAACAACAGAACACCACTGGTTCAGATCGGAGAGGCCGTTCCTCCCAATCACACCCTTCCAGGTCCCACTGTCATTGCCCACGTGAGCATTGAAGTCCCCCAGCAGAACAATGGAATCCCCAGAAGGGGCACCTTCCAGTACCCCCTCCAAGGACTCCAAGAAGGCCGGGTACTCCGAACTGCCATTCGGTGCATAAGCACAAACAACAGTCAGAGCCCTTTCCCCGACCCTAAGGCGCAGGGAAGCAACCCTCTTATCCACTGGGGAAAACCCCAACACACAGGCAGCGAGCCGGGGAGCTATGAGTAAGCCCACTCCAGCCCTCCGCCTTTCACCCTGGGCAACTCCAGAAAAGAATAAAGTCCAGCCTCTCGAGAGGATTGGTTCCAGAACCCAGACTGTGTGTGGAGGTGAGCCCAACTATATCTAGTTGGTATCTCTCAGCCTCACACACCAGCTCAGGCTCCTTCCCACCCAGAGAGGTTACGTTCCATGTCCCAAGAGCCAGCTTCAGTAACCGAGGGTCGGTACGCCAAGGCCCCCGCCTTCGGCCACCGCCCAAACCACAATGCACCGAACCCCTAGTACTACCTCTCCCACAGGTGGTGGGCCCATGGGAGAAGTATAAATTAATAAATTTATTAATTTATTAATGCCATCTGTACATTTGAAATGCACAACAGAATTAAATCCTACCACCCTCCTATATATTTGAATATATTAAACCTACAGCACCTCCAACATGTGGCTCCCAGAGCTGAAATATAGGTGTGGACGAAGAATTGTGATAAACTGAGGGAAGACAACATTTGAAAAGGTTCAGGGGAGACAGCATTTATGTGAAATTTGTTAATGAGAACTGTTTCCTCTGTATTGGTCTATAGGGTATGATGAACCCAGACATATACAACATTTGATGGGGCATGGTGGCCTCTGAAACTAAACTATAAGGTGAACAAAATTTGGACCGACACTCAGAGTGAAAATGAGACAACTACCTAGACCTACGCAGACATTTGCACAGCTGCAAATAGATTTCATAGGTCCATATAAATATGTACTAGTAAATATAGACTGCTTCTCAAAGTGGCTGTAAGCATTCTCACCTGCTCATGACACACTCGGTGTGGCTGCAGTGTTACTGACAGAAATGACTCCAAGAAAGAGCTGACTGTGCATGATTGACCATGATAGAGGGTCCCATTTCACAGGTCACAAAAGTTTTAAAAATGATGTGCCAAGCTCTAGGAATAAAAAAAACAAAACAAAACAATAAATGCACACCATACTTAAAGCTCCCATGTTACACTTCACTATGGTGTGTGTGAGCGAATCCGTACACGGTGAGTGGTGGGGAGTTGGGTTTTTGTGTTGTTTTTCATTGTTGGTGTTGATTAGCTTCCTCTCGTATAAGTTTGCCTGCATTTTTTTAACTTGCTATTTTTTTCCCCCATAACTTTCTATTTTCACCATTGGCCCATCTGAAGTATGTTGTGTGGTGCTTACCCCCTTCTACAATATCTCATACAGCCATACAGACTATGGTGACAACAAAAGGTTTAAGTCTCACACATGAAACAAGTGTTACAAAAAAAAGTTTAAATCACCATATATGAGAATATATATGAGAAATATTTTATAATATAAAATATTTATGATATATGAAGATTAATTATAAGTAAGGGAACTTATGGAAATAATTCTCCTGTCAGGCTCCAGCTCAGACCCAGCCCAACAAGGACACAATCACCAACATAGCACCCATGCCTGTCACTAAGCCAATCAGACATCTCCAACCTGTCAATCAGCCAGTCAGACATCTCCATCCTGTCAATCAGCAAGTCAGACAGTCCCTCTAACAACACAGCTATCATCCACGTCCACGCCCCCAATCACCCACTTATTGATCCACAGGTTCCTGCAGCCTCTGCTTTGCATTGACCGACTCTCTATTGAGTGCTCGTCTAGCAAAAACCCTAAAGACTACTTTGTCTTCCTTTAGCTACCCGTTTTTATTTAAGTTCCATGTTGCGCTCAGTCCTCTCCAGTTTTGTGTCCTTGTTCTTCATTAAAAGACCTTTTTGCTGCATTTCACTTCCACCTTATTCATTTGCTCAAAATATCACAAATCTGCACTGAGCTGAGTAACAGGCAAAGACTTAAGTGATCTTAAAGACAATGCAGTCATCATTACAGATGAAGGGCAAGTGATCTCAGCCCTTTGGAGATGAATGTTAGGAGCTGTGAGAGCTGTGAGCTAATTGCCTCACCTTTGTGGAGTAACCGTAATAACCTGAGCTGACGACAACAGAGAGTCTGCAAGGAAAGGTTAATGCACTGTCACAGACCAAGTGAAGAAAAAAGAAAAACAGGCAGTGACAGCCATATAAAGTGGCTTGACCCACACGCCAACACGGACCAAACCCAGCGGCATGGACGTCTAGCTTGGCTCAGAAATAACCCACCGGCTGCAACACGATCCTGCATAAAGCATCATACAGCCACCACGGTCATGCACATGCAACGTACGTGACAAGTGATTTGGCACAAAACCCTGTGCAGGAGCAGATGCCAAAGACTGGATAGAAATGGGCATCTCCATCTGAAATGTGAACACTGGCGGTGTTGTTGGGGGACCTTTTCAGCAAATCTTACAAAGGGTGGGTTATAAGCATATTCCCATAGTCAATTTGTGGATGGCACTAATAACGTATGGCCAAGAATGATCAGAGTCCTTTGAGTTTTTGATGGTTTATGTAGTGAGCGAATGACAGGGAAGAATAGGCCACTGTATTAATTACACTGTTACTAATTGTACAAAAGTGGCCTTTTGTGCCTTAGCCAAATTAGCTTTATAACCATAAGTGTTTAGACATGTAAGTGATGTTAATAGCTCCCTCATGGAAAACCATTAGCAAATGAGTATTCCAGTCAGGCCTCATTAGGCATAAGAATCTGCATACACACTGCATAAATATATAGAGGATGAAGAGAATAACATTTGATTTTCTTCATAATTGCAGTTTTAAAGGGATGTGTGGGGTATGGTGGACGTGCAGAATGCTCACTAGGGGGAGCCAGCGAGTCAGGAGAGTTAATGGAGCTGTAATGATATGTGAATGGTGAAAAAGAAGCTGGAATGAAAGTGATCAGGTGAAACTACGAGTCTTCAGCAGGGCTGAACTGAACCAGCTGGGCTGGGAATGGTAAACCTGTGCTCTTCCACTGTGCGAAAGGTGCTGGTATGACACTTCTAAGGAAAGGAATGCAAAAAAAAATCACAAACACAGGAGTTGCCAAAACGGGTTGGTCAAAGAACTGTACCAAAGGGCAAAAGATGGGTGAAGTTGCTTGCTCAAAGAGCAATGTTTCCCCAACAAACAATAACCAGGTGAAATATGCCATGGAACACTTTTTTTGGCTCTTTAAAATAGCATGCTGGTCACCCTCTACTAACCTGTGGACTTATAGAGCCCAGTAGGTCTCGACCATCAGTGCTGATTAGAGGCTAATCACACTTAGCACTGATAACCCCAGAGAACCCTGGAAAAGTCAGGCAGTGGACATTGATTAGACTCAGGTGTACCTTCGAGGAGAATGTAACCCCTTTGATGTCAGTAGAATTCATGCTGTATTGTATGGCAGTAAAAAGGCAGGAAAAGAGGAGTAGATGGCATAAGCTACATGTATTGCACTGGCTGGAGACATTAGTAAGCAAGCATGACTACCTCGTGTGTAACGACACACCTAATCGATGACGAATGGTAACTGCACTCGTTGGCTTTAGGTGTGGTGAAAACAGGAAAAACATTCTTTCTGTGAAAGCCTTTTCTGTCCTGGAAATAATGGACAAGGTCTCCACAACATTAACAGATAGTGCTCACAATATGAATTGAGCATTTGCCTTGTGTGGAACACATACAGAAGCTGATTGCCATGGCTCTGCATGGCCAAGTGCTAAGGTACTAACAGGTACAGGACAAAGCCCAGTGTCAACATAGAGGCATGTGCACAACAGTGATGGTCGACACCCACGGTAAGCTGGTCCACACTGCGCGAAGCTACTTGGCTACACCTGACACAGCAGTGTCTCGTGAGAAGCATCTTTTTGGCAGGCTACATTGTGTGGTAAAATAGGTCAACAAATGGTTAGAAGTAGGCTGTGTCAAACACTTTCGAGGAATCGTATTCAACTAAGCTGACATAATCGTCTAACCGGTTTATCATGCATTCCTTTATTCCAGCACTACACATTTGTATGGTCTCCCTTCTCAAAATACAAGCAAATACTAGTATTTTAACATAAAAATTACTTTAAATTATTTGATTAACATTACATTATTTGAATAATATGAATGCCTAAAAACATAGGATGCCAGAAGTGAAATAAATCATTTTGTCTATACAGTTTCAACATTGTTTAGAATACCCTAGGTCCTTATGAAAAGGTTTTACTCCATATTGTAATGTGATTAAAAATGTGTGAGATAATGCTAATACACTGCTGCAATATGAGTAAGGTCATATGGCTTAGCTATCCAGAACATACGGTGACCTTATGGAGACACTGAGTTACTCTTTTGAGCATGTTTTACTTAATGTTTTAAATGAACAAAAATACATTTTAAATAGCATAACCTTTAAGCATTAATGTGTTGCCCTGACTCAGAGACCTCTGCATGTGCTGAGTTATCTGAATTTGATCAGTACAAGATGTTGCAAGTGTGTGTGTACATACATGTCTGAGTATGGAGTAGCTTTTCTGTGGCTTGTTCACTTCTGCAGAAACACAAACCCGAGAGATCTAAAGTTCATTAATAATTTATTTCTCTATTTGGGACTAAACATCATTCTGCAGGTAAAACCACACCCCCACCCACCCCATCTTTCTGACTGCAAACTGCATGGAACTCTCCATTTCCCCCCTATTACTAAATTCTACATATTCATATTCACTTAGAACAGAATGGCTTAGAACATCTGAAACATACAAAACTCCAATGAAAAAAAAAACATTTCAGTATATCCATGTTGACAAAAGTATCAGCCAAACAGTATGTAAAGTAATTTTTCTCAAAACCTTAGCCACTAAGGTTGCATTCTGCTGAAATACATTGAGAAAATAAACACCTATGGCACAAAGACATGATACAGTGTAAATGCATTGGCTGCTGACAGTGTTTCTAAACTAGTGCAAGAAAAACAGTACATCCCCACCTTGCTAATTAGTGTGAACTGTACAGTGGCAGACGCACCATGTGGGTGGGAGGCACCCAAGAGCAGTGTCATATCCTAAGACTCTGGAGTGCAGAACAGTTGAACATTCATAGAGTATCAGCGCTTTAAGCTCAAACCTCACCACCAAAAATATGAAACAAAAGATAGTAGGGGGTAGTAGGGAATATGAATTTCTCATACAAAAAGAGGTCAGGGTTACACTTGTAGTCTGAACACCTGTTTTCTTTAAATGTGCTGTAACTTGTGGCAAGCATGATGTCCACTCAACTGAGAGGCAGCGTATTTTCAGAGTGGACCGTAGCGTGGCTAGGATCCCTCCAGAGAATGTACTCACTCCAGCCCCAGTGACACCTGATGTGTCCAAATGTACAACATCGAAAACACAAGTGTAATTCTGGCCACAGATTGAGGCCTTTGGGATTTTTATCGCTTCTGTGACCAAAATGTTAATTTTAGAGTTTGTATACTTTTGCCACACTTTCATACATCACATAGATTAACAGCCTACCTTAAAATATGCCAAATTGTCTTTCGTGTCAAGTGATGCAGTGATGTGGCTCTGTCTTAGTCTTTTATAAATAATTACAATTAAAAATCGTCTTCAAGTCTACTTATTGGGTATTGTAAAAAGACCAATACTGACTATCAATAAAGCTGTATCACTGTACTTATTATTGCAGTCAATTCAGAATTAGGCACTGTGATGTTTGAAGATAACGCAAAGAAGACAGAGAGGAAGAAAGCCTGAGGGTTCATTTTGGCCTGATTCAATTCTTCACATGTTTAACACGACAAAACCAAGTACAAACCATCCTCTTTACTCTCTCCCTCACTGTCTCTCTCTCACATACACCCACATTGCATGTTAATCTTTGTCTTATTTTAACTCATTCACACAGGTAAACAAAAGGCTACTTTTGTGAGCGTGTGCTGCAGTAAGTGTGGTGCCATTGCTCAAACACCATGAAAACTCGTCTCTTACATCAGTCTCATTTCTCTCTTTAGACTCACATTATTGTTCCACACCCCCTGCCCTTAAATGTGTGTGCAAACTAAGCACCCCAACACCCACAGCGGGAATTATTTGATCCTTATATTGCTTTCCTAAACAGTTGCTGGCTGCAGCCCTCCTGGTACATTTTCCACACATATGATTCCTGCACGGGTAGACAAGAGCAGAACGGAGAATTAAGAAGGGACCTGTGAAGAAAATGAGCCAATGGGTGTAGGTCAGGACAGAGGAGTGAGTCACCAAACTGTCCAGTATGCTCCGTTTCATCTTCATTGATTAAATGCATCAGGAAGAACCTGTTGGGACAGAGCAGAAAGGAGTGAATGTCATTCCATCAGGAATCATAAGGGAAGTCTTACCCAAAATTACAGAAACACTGAACAACAAAAAACACTTTCCTCTGAACAGAAACTCACTAACATTGGTGGTGATTCAGGAATGAACCCAGGGTTTGTGGGTTTGATTCTATTCCACTTGATAATATTCAGCTAGGGTGCAGGACTCTGTGCTATAGGGCTGGATGACCCTGTATCCTTCATGGTTATCAGAACATCCCTGATGATCTAGTCTATAACAGTTATTACAATGAAGAATTTCAAATCAGCAAATTTGAAAACTATACAAATAACAGCACTACTTACAGGGTTGAATATTGGTTGTAATTCCACTATCTGAGTACAAAAAATAATGTTTTGAGTAATAATGGAAGAAATAAATTTGCAAATAAAAAGCTATAAGCTGTAGCTACAGATATTTAAGAGTTCTCAGCTCACCCCTATTCCAGGTTCCACCCATTCCTGATCCTGGATAACCTCCCTAGGGATGTTCACAGAGAACAGATTAAATGAAATTGGAATTTAAAAATTGTATAAAGTAAAAACACACACACACACGTCACTTCTCTTACCGCCATGCCACCCATTCCGCCACCGGGAAAGCCCCCCTGCAGGAGTAAACCATTAGAAATGCACATATTACATTAGTAATTAGCAACAACATATACAGGCATACAGTGCTAAAATACGCACCCACATACCACCGCCAGAAAATCCCTGTTATAAAGAAAAAAATGAACACATTTTTATGGTTATTATAAGAATTGAGACATTTTGCATAAAAAACAGTATTCATTCAACAGAAGGGTCAGTTCTCAGCTCACCCCCATTCCTGCTCCTGGATAACCTCCCTAGGACAAATGTACAGACAACAGATAAAATTAGATATGAATTTCTCTTTAATAAAAAATGCATGGAAACACACAGGCACACAATTCATTTCTCTTACCGCCATGCCACCCATTCCACCAGGAAAACCCTTGGAAAATGTACAAATTAGTTATTTGGAAGGAAACAAAAACTATATACAGAAACTCTGCATTTACAGGCATACAAGGATAAAACATGCACCCATTCCAATGACACAACAGTAATATTATTTGGTCTGATACCAAGTACCAAGACAACACTCACCCCCATTCCACCAGGAAATCCTCCCTGCAGGAAGTCAGTAGGTTAATACCAAAATGACATCATAGCCATGACGTGTTTTACACCATAGGGAAATACTGCATGTGGACGTTTGTACACTCACCCCCATACCACCTCCCATTCCACCTGCAAATCCTCCCTGTAGGAGACGAAAAAAATGCTTAATATCTTCTCTTCTTAATGGGTGATGGCTAAGAGAAACACTAATAAACTCACCATTCCTCCTTGCATGCCCTAAAAGGAAAATAAAAAAAGGCTTCAGTCCAGATAAACATAACTCGACTTCACAGTGAGGGGGGTAACTATGGGGCAGTTGTGACCTCCTCACCAGAAACCAAACATTTAATTCAAAGATTATTACTGTTGTTTCTGCTATTACTCAAAATTAAGTTTTTCCCTCACCCCGATTATACTGATGTTGTCAATGATGACGTCTCCCCCGATCTCCAGGGCACACACCCTTTCCACAGGCATTCTGTGTTGGTAGAGGTAGAACCCGTGTCCATTCACATTTACCTACAGTTCCACAACAGAACATCATTATGAGAAACGGGGTAACGCAGTCAATTACATACCCCAGAACCAGAGCCAAATGTGAATGACACTCATGTGGACGGCAAGTTATTATGGTGCATTTAAATTTTCAGCAGGACCATAATGTTTATGCTGTGTTCTCAGTACTCAGTTCAGAACATAAATAAACATATATCAGGCTTTATGCAAACACCGGATAGCCCTCCATGGTGACACAGATGACCACTTCAAAATGACTTCCCCTGTGGAAAGGCATTTCATACACTTTCTCCTCCCCTTCCCATGACCCGTTCCGGTATGTATTGAAGATCACTTTGTCCCAGAAGTCAATACGAGGGTTGAAGTGGAAGGCTACATCACATCCCTCAAATTCACCACACTGCAAATTCACATGAAACCTTCAGGGGGCGACACAGAGCAATATAATTATTGCCAGTACATTAGTCATAGTTTAGGATACACTGTATTGTTTAACAGGCTTTCCAGTGGTCAGACTGATAGAAACCAAGATAAATACAGTGACATGAAAGAGGCAGCTGATAACTACTACTCTCCGGCTCTCTGCAACATGCGTAAAACAAACTGGAACACCTTTTGCATACAGAAGGAACAGCAGTTTGTGCAGGTGTAATAAATGCCTGGTCCATTCTCTGTTTCTTTGCAGAAATTCAATTTTAATTGAAATAAACAAAACTCACCCACCTACTAATGTGATGGTGCATCTTTCCATGGATGTAAACAGACATTCCTGGTCTAAGACCTCCATAGATAGGGCCAATATATGGGATGCACTAGAGAACATACACATATACACCTCATAGATATGACATACATAAAGAAATGCACATAAATGGCCAGGATACCAAACCTTAGTAAGACGTTTACTCACGGGACTGTAGATAGTCTGGCCGCCTTGTGGAATTACGAAAGCCATGCTTTCTAGGTATTGGTCAGTCTCTCTAGAACAGGGGCAGGTATAGCCGGTAATACAGGTATCTGTGGTGTGTTGGTCTAGCTTGACTGCAATCCTCAATCCACTGCGAAAATGTTACACAACATTATACCTGGAAAGAATTTCCAGCTCCTGAGACAAACATGCATTTCATACAAACATCAAAAATCACAAAACATATCAAATGCGCAATAAAAAGTCTCAACGAGTCGAACGTAACTACACCTCAAAGGAGAGTGGTAACTACACAGCATGCAACGCGTTGTCTCGTTCCCACTCACACAAACTGCGTTGAGAAAAAAACGTTACATTTGTTAGGTACCTCAAAAGCTGCTGTAAACGATAAAACATTCATTCGCTCGGTACTAATTACATCAACCCAAGTATACGTTTCTTAAAATGCCAATCTGCAACCATATTTAAGAGTGTCAACATGGAAATAGTGTTTTGAGCAACTCCAAACATGTCAGTACGAAAGACTCGGAAAAAAGCTCCTACCTCCCTTCAGAGCGTTAACCGCGAACTGAGGATGAATGTCTCTCGCTGATGACATCACCAGACGATGCTCAATATAGGCCAGTAAAGAGGTACACCACCTGCCCCGTGTACCTTTGGGCCATTTGATGTGGTTTCAAAATTAGAATACAGAAAACATCACTTACAGCTAGTTTGGAAAGCGCCACGTTAATTAATGACATAGTTAATGTAATCTTATGTAACTTACATGAAAATCTTTGTTTGAGTCAAAGTGGAACTCATTAAGCATTCAGAGTGTACAGTATAATAACAGGTGTATTTTTTTTCATGCAGCATATTTTAGATTTCTACAGGGACTTAGGCAAATAATATCAGGTGCAGGTGCAACAGGTGCAGCAGTGGCATGTTAGTACTCTGGATATGTAATACACCTCCTATTGCTTCCACAGGACTCCCGCGAGCTAGTGGTACAATCACAGCCCAGGCCATGTTTGCTCGTTTCTTGGTTAACAGCATATAGGACAGCAGATATGTGTAGCTTTACATTAGAGTCCCTTTGATATACTTATAGGCTAAGGTGCTCCTACGCTACTTTGGCTGTAACAAAGGCAATACTTTGAGCATTTCTACAGTCAATCCCATCTGCTCACAGTGCAATTTTATCACAATGTCAGCTGTCACTGGCTGGCAACTGGCTGACCCCCATGCAATAAGGAAATGTCAGCAAAACACTGGGTACGCTGACCCACTAGCTCACGTTTTTCTGATGTTATTTGATAACCTTTTGCAAGCATGTGTCATTACCTTTAACTTCTCTAGCATGAGAATCTCTGTGCACACTACAACAACATCTCGAAGAGTTTCATTTTCTTCATAATTGCAGTTTCAAAGGGATGTGTGGGGGATGGTGGACCCAAGTGCCAAAATACTCACTAGGGGGAGTGAGGGAAGTTAATGGTGCTGGAATGATACGTGTATGGTGAAAAAGAAGCTGAAATGAAAGTGCTCAGGTGAACCTATGAAGGAGCTACATCGGGAATGATAAACCTGTGACCTATCAGTGTACCGCAGGTATGCTGGAATGCAAAAAAAAAAAAACCTTTTCTGTCTTTTCATTCCAAAATCAAATAATGTCATGCAAAAACCAGGCTGGATGCTCCCAGGAATATCAGGATATCAGGAATATGAAGAATATCAGGTAACAATCTGAAATTTATACATTTTTTATCTACATACACTGACCCTTTAATACACAGTTCTCCATTTCAGGGAGTTGTTGGGAAAATATTTTATATCCAAATATCCTGGAGTACAGGGCCAGAACAACAAAACCTGTCACTGTATTGTACTATGTATGTACTATGTATGGACTTCAATGTGTATAATACAGTGGTTTAAAACCTTGCAACCTCCTCTGTTCCCCGGTGTGAATTAAGGATATTGTCCACCGCTCTGGTTGTGTAGCCTACTCATACAGTGCTGCAAGTGCACTTGACAAAAGATAATGAGAATAGTAGATTTGCTGAGATCAATTTATTATTTTTTTGTATAATCAAAGAAGCAGCAGTTATGATGTCCTCCTGTCAGGGTTTATACAGCGACAGCAGAAACTAGACCGACTGCACTGATGGGGGAGAATGCAGGCTCAGTAGTGGATGTATGAGATCTGGACATCTCCTTTCACCTCCAGCATGTCAATCTGATTGTAGGGTTGGAAGCGATGGAAGAAATGACACAGGTGCTGCCCATTTGCAAATACCTTGAATTTCTCCTCACAACAGTGCACAGAAATCTGAGAGAGAGAGGAAAAGACAGATCAAGAGACTGCTTATTTGTTATTGATTGATAATCACTATAATAATGGTAAGAATGTCATGTGATGAATGGAATATAAATGTATCCATGTCTATAGGAACTCACTTCAAAGAACTGTCCCTCCAGGAAGGGGTTGAAGCTGATCTCCCTCTCCTCCTCACCCCACGCACCATTGATCAGGCTGTTTCTGATCACCAAGCCCTCTTGTATTCGGGGATTAAGGTGGAACACAACGTCTTGTGAGGCACCAACCATGAAGTTAATGCAAAACCTACAAACAAATAATTTCATAGTTTAGCACAGTGCAGCATTTTCACTAAAACAGAATTATGTTTTATGTATAACTAGAAATCTGAACTGAGTGTGATAGTGGAGATGTTCAAAATACCCCCAAAATACCTGTCAGCTCCATATGGGACCATGCCTCTAATGATTATGGTCCTCTGGAATGTCATTCCACCAGGGATAATATCCGAATAGGGGTTGCCCTGAACATACACAAAATGATAGAAAACTGAACAGAAACTCACTACTCAAACACTGGCATGGCTTCAGTGGTTATGAACCCTGAGGTGTGAGTCGATTCCTTTCCACTGATCATATTCAGCTTTGAGCAGGGATACTCAGTGCTATAGGGATGGATAACCCTGTGTCATTCATTGTTATACAAACTTCTCTGATTCAGTCTGCAGGCAGAAATCAGCAGTTATGAAAAGTCTACAAATACCAGAAAGCACTACTCACAGGGTTGAAGATGGGCTGTAATCCCATTCCCTGTTTTTCGTAGAAATGATGGAGAAGATATAAGAGAGGGTGATTAGTGCATTTATCCACTCATTAAAACCAGATGAACAGATTCCGAAAGATGAGATTACACTCACGGGGAGATTTCCTCCTGGATAGCCCATGCTTCCTCCCTTAAATGAACAGATTTTAATGGTTATTACAGGAATTTGCACATAAAAAACTACAAGGACTTGAATTGTAGCTCCACAGACATCCAACAGGAGGATCAGTTCTCAGCTCACCCCCATTCCTGCTCCTGGATAACCTCCCTAGGGCATATGTACAGACAACAGATTACATGAATATGTAATTTACAGATATGAATTTAACTCTTACAGTATATAAAGAAACAAATGTAACAGACACACACACACAATTTTTCGCTTACCATGCCACCCATTCCAACACCAGGATTGCCTCCCTGCTGGTGGAAAATGTTGGAAATATACATATTAATTGGAGAATTAATGGGGAAGAAAATCTACAAATATAGATACTGCATTTACAGTCACAGAGTGCTAAAACATGCAACCATTCCAATGCCACAGTAGTGATATTGTCTGGTCTGACACCAAGTACAAAGACAACACTCACCCCCATTCCACCAGGAAATCCTCCCTGCAGGAAGTCAGTAGGTTAATACCAAAATGACATCATAGGCATGATGTGTTTTACACCATAGGGAAATACTGCATGTGGACGTTTGTACACTCACCCCCATACCACCTCCCATTCCATCTGCATATCCTCCCTGTAGGAGATAAAAAAAATGCTTAATCTCTTCTATTCTTAATGGGTGATGGCTAAGAGAAACACTAATAAACTCACCATTCCTCTTTGCATGCCCTAAAAGGAAAGTTAAAAAAGCTTCAGTCCAGATAAACATAACTTCACAGTGAGAGGGGTAACTATGGGGCAGTTGTGACCTCCTCACCAGAAACCAAAGACTATTCAAAGACTATTATTATTATTGTTGTTGTTACTTGGACTGAACAGTTTTCCCTCACCCCGATGATATTGATGGTGTCAATGGAGACGTCTCCCCCGATCTCCAGGGCACACACCCTTTGCAAAGGAATTCTGTGTTGGAAGAGGTAGAAGTCTCTCCCATTCACATTTACCTACAGTTCCACAACAGAACATGATTATAAGAATCTGGGTACACAGCCAATCACAGACCTCAAGACCAGAACCAATGTGAATGACACTTGTGTTGATGATTTCAGCAATACTGTACTGCTTACTGAGTGACCATTCTTAACACACATGCATGCATGCACGCACATACACTCACAGACACACACAACACACCTGATAGCCTTCAGAGTTTACAACGATGACCATCTCAAAATGCTTTCCCTTGTGGAAGGGCATTTCATTGACTTTCTCCTCCCCTTCCCATGAGCCATTTTGGAAAGTATTGAAGATCACTTTGTCCCAGAGCTCAATACGAGGGTTGAAGTGGAAGGCGATATCACATCCCTCAAATTCACCACACTGCAGATTCACATGAAACCTTCAGGGGGCGACATAGAGCAATATAATTATTACAGCATAAGACCAGCAATTCCAGTTATTAGTCATAGTTTAGCATAAATTATATTGTTTTATAATGGGCCTTCCAGTGGTCAGACTGATAAAAACCAAGATAAATACAGTGACATGAAACAGGAAGCTGATAACTGTGGCTTATGAGTCCTTGATTAATGTATGTTTGGTAGTTCCTTTTGAAAATATGGGTGTTACCTACATCCTACACTCAGAAAGATATGGAAAACAAACTGGAACACCTACGTACAGAAAGAACAGTTGTTTGTGCAGGTGTAATAAATGCCTGGCCCTCGTTTCTTCATTTTGGCAAACATATTTTACAAGAGTTTCTGAACACAAGCAACAACATATTAACTTTTAAAGCACTGACCTTGTAATGTGATGGTGTATCACTCCTTGGATGTAAACTGACATTCCAGCTCTAAGACCTCCATAGATAGGGCCAACATATGGGATGCTCTAGAGAAAACACACACACACACAGACAGACACACACACACACACACACACACACACCTCTCATGGATATTGCATATCTAATAAAGTGAACTAATGGTTGGGACACCAAGCTTTAGTAAGACATTTACTCACGGGATTGTAGATAGGCTGGTAGCCTGGTGGAGCTACGAAAGCCATGATGTCTAGATGTGGTCAGTGTCCTCAGACGAGGGGCAGGCAAGTGAAGATGAACAAGGTGCAGAGGGCTGGACGAGGCGGAAAGACATTAGACTGCTTTTATAGTCAGGCTGAGTGGGAGGGGCCATCATTAGACTGCTCTTATAGCCAGGCTGAGAGGGCGGGGCCATCATTACACTGCTCCAATAGCGAGGTTGAGTGCGAGGGGCGTCGTCAGGCTGAGTGGGTGGGACGTCATCAGGCTGAGTCGGAGGGGCGTTGTCAGCCTGAGTGGGAGGGGCGTCGTCAGGCTGAGTGGGAGGGGCGTTGTCAGACTTCTGCTGATAGTCTTTCTGTTCTGCCTGTGTTTGTTCGAACACTGTTATCAGCAATTACTTACCTTACACCAGGAGTGGTATTAAGTGTATGTGTGTGGACATGCGTATGTGTGTGTGTTCATGTTTAGTAAGGGCGTGTTTGTGAAATTAAAATATTTGTACTTCATGATTGTGTGTTTGGAGTTTCATGATCCTAACAATGTTCATATGTTGTGCACAACAGAAACCAGAGGGAAAAAGAACATGGAGTTGCTCAAAAAACAAACGACATGGTCATTTTAGACATTTAGTGTCTACACAGAGTAAACATCAGTACGGTTAGCACTACGCATGTGTTTGAAACGGATAAACCAGACAGGCTGAAAGGTGGAAAAAGCATATGGATAAAATCCTTAGTTGTAAAGTTGTAACATTTTGTAATGACATTATTCACAACCACACTACAAACAAATTCAATATGAATGAATACCTAAAAACATAGGACACCAGAAGTGAAATTAATCTTTTTCTCTATACAGTTTCAAAAATCTTTAGAGTGCCCTAGGTCCTTATGAAAGGGTTTTACTCCAGAAGGAAATGTGATTGAGATGATGCCAACACACTGTTACGTTATGGGAAATGACAGGCATTCTGCAACGTTATGGAGACATTGAGTTGCTCTTTTTAGCATCTGTTTTACTAAATGTTTTATCATAAATTGAAGTTATGTTTATCTGGACGTTTTAACCAAAAATGCATTTTAAATAGCATAACCTTTAAGCATCAATGTGCTGCCCTGACTCAGAGACCCCTGAATGTGCTGAGTTATCTGAATTTGATCATGGATTTGCACATATAGTTGGGGTGTGAAGACGGAGAGCAGTCAATGTTTCTCATGAGAAAGGACTGAGAAAGTTCTGAACATATGGAAATTGGCTTAGATTTTGTGGCAGATACACAGTCAGATTTAGAGAAAAGTAGCCTCTCTCCTGCCACTATCAGAGCATACACACACAGGCACATAAGATGTTGCAAGTGCATGTGTGTGTGTACATACATGTCTGAGTATGAAATAGCTTTTCTGTGGGTTTTTCCCTTCTGCAGTAACACAAACTGGAGAGTTCATTAATAATTTATTTCTCTATTTGGAAAAAAAGAATAAAGTATTGCATTGGGCTGAAAGCAATGACAAGAGTCTGCAGGCAAAAACACAAAAAAACAATCTGACTGTTTATTTGACTGTTTATCTGACTGCAAACTGCATGGAAATCACCTCCATTTCTTCCATTACTAAACTCTTCCCCCCCCTAAAAGTTAATAAAGTACATAATACATATTCACTTAGAACAGAATGGCTTAGAACATCTGAAAAATTCATAGCTCCAACGAAAAAATATATTTTTCTATGTATTTAAGTTGACAAAATAAGTTATCAGCCCTACAGTATGTAGAGTCATTCTGGTCAAAACCTTAAAATGACACCATAGCCACTAAGGTTGCATTCTGCTGAAATACACTGAGAAAATAAACACCCATGCACAGAGACATGATACAGTGTAAATTCATTGCTTGCTGACAGTGTTTCTAAACTAGTGCAAGAAACACAGAGTACATCCCCACCTTGCTAATTAGTGTGTACTGTACAGTGGCAGACGCACCATGTGGGTGGGAGGCACCCAAGAGCAGTGTCATATCCTAAGACTCTGGAGTGCAGAACAGTTGAACATTCATAGAGTTTCAGTGATTTAAGCTCAAACCTCACCACCAAAAATATGAAACAAAAGACAAGATAGTAGGACATATGGGGCTAGTAGGGAATATGAACTTGTCTCATACAAAAACTGGCCAGTGTTGTATCGTAATGTGACTTTAGTAAACAAAAATGGCACTTTGGCAATCGGCAAGGTCAGACCGATTGTTCACATGATGTCTAGCACATATCGTGAGATATGAAACTGCGCTGGCCTCCCCTCCCCCGCCCAAGTAGACTCACAACCACAACTCACAATGTGTCAACGCATAGTGTAGCTGTGTGTTGACGCGTATATTTTTGACCTGTTTACTGGAACCAGAAGAAATCATTTGAGTGGAGGTATGGTAAGTAACATTTCTATTTCGTTAAATGTGGTGTAACTTGTGGCGAGCATGATGTCCACTCAACTGAGAGGCAGCATATTTTCAGAGTGGACCGTAGCGTGGCTAGGATCCGTCCAGAGAGTGTACTCACTCCAGCCCCAGTGACACCTGATGTGTCCAAATGTACAACACCGAAAACACAAGTGTAATTCTGACCACAGACTGAGGCCTTCGGGATTTTTTATCGCTTCTGACAGCAAAACGTTAATTTTGGAGTTTGTATACTTTTGGCACACTTTCATGTATCACACAGATTAACAGCCTACCTTAAAATATGCCAAAATGTCTCCCGTGTCAGAGCACAAGTGATGCAGTGTTGTGGCTCTCTCATGTATATATAGTCTTTTATAAATAATTAAAGACAAAAACTCCATACATTACACTAAAAATTGTCTTCAAGTCTACTTATTGGTATATTAAAAAGATCAATACTGACTATCAATAAAGCTGTATCACTGTACATATTATTGTAGTCGATTCAGAATTAGGCACTGTGATGTTTGAAGATAACGCAAAGAAGACAGAGAGCAAGAAAGCTTGAGGGTTCATTTTGGCCTGATTCAATTCTTCACATGTTTAACATGACAAAATCAAGTACAAACCATCCTCTTTACTCTCTCCCTCTCTGTCTCTCTCTCACACACACCCACATTGCATATTCATCTTTCTCTTATTTTAACTCATTCACACAGGTAAACAAAAGGCTACTTTTGTGAGTGGGTGCTGCAGTAAGTGTGGTGCCATTGCTCAAACACCATCAAAACACGTCTCTTACATCAGTCTCATTTCTTTCTTTAGATTCACATGGTGGTTCTACACCACCCTCACTCTCTCCAACCACACAAACACGCACACATACACACACACACACAAAAACACACACACTAGCACATACACTGTGGCACTGGGAATTAGCTGAGCTGATCCTCGTATTGCTTTCGGAAGCAGTCGCCTGCTGGAAAGAAGTCCCAGCAGCGCTCCTGGTACATTTTCCACACATATGATTCCTGCACGGGTAGACAAGAGCAGAACGGAGAATCAAGAAGGGGCCTGTGAAGAAAATGAGCCAATGGGTGTAGGTCAGGACAGAAGAGTGAGTCACCAACCTGTCCAGTATGCTCCGTTTCATCTTTATTGATTAAATACATCAGGAAGAACCTGTTGGGACAGAGCAGAAATTAGCTCGGTACTGTGGGGAGTAAACAGGAGATTAAAAACTCAGGGCCCCCTGGGGCCACGCTTGGGGCCCCTGCCCTTGGGCCACTCACATGTAGTTGGCTAAATTGTGTTCTTCTAGCGTATGTGTTTCAAAACCATGTGGAGTGGAGTCAAAGTAGTCACTTCCAATTCCGCAGATGAAACACTTAGTCTGGAGAGACACAGAAAAAAAAAGAAAAAAAAAGTTTAGTGCTTCAGGGTATATTTCCACTTTCAGTTTCTAATAGTGAATGATTCAGACACATAATTAGATGGAATGCATTAGAGAACTAATTGATTCCACCGTATAAAATAACAATGACATGGCTATATGTGGAGAAAACGTACCTCCATGTCCTCTCTGACCTGCTCTTGTTGGTCTCTTAGTTCACCGAAGGCATCGATGATCAGACCTGCACACCCCACACATAGCATTTATGACTGACACAGCCTATGTTAGCATTCCAACATTCGACCCCTGAAATATGTGGAGGCTGAGCAGGGATGGTTGTCCTTTTGTATTTAGCCAGTAGGAAATTTGTGAACTTGCCTTTACAAACTACTGGATAAGTGTGCAGTATGTAGTACACAGGAGTTCTTCATCTCTTCATCTGCTGTGTGTTAAGAGCGGAGGGATGGGCTCCTTACCCTGAATGATGGCCAAGAGGATGACGATGACGAAGAAAAAGAAAGTGATGTCGAAGACCACGCGGTAAAGGCTCGTACTCGTCTCCGGCCGGATCCTCGATCTCATCACCTATACCACCGCCAGCTCTCACGCCTACGTACATATGGAACAGATAGCACTGGGAGAAACAGAGACAGGGAAAGATGGGGGAAGGGAAGGAATTAACATCACCTTCTGGAGGCCTCTCACCTCCACCTGCAAACACTGGCACGCTAACTGTGAACAGACTCTTACGGTCATCATGTCATCGCACTTCATGTCCGGCTCATCCTCGTCCTCACTCTTGTTGTAGAATTTGCGGAAGAAGTTGAAGGCCACCACGGTATAGAGGTACACCACCACTGCTAGCAAGCCCACCGTCATCACCAGCTATGCAGGGCACCGACACAAACATGTATGACTAGCAACAATGACATTGTGTGTGTGTATATATATATATATATTCTGCTCTGCTAGCTCTACCTGTTTGCCATTGTGGGTAACAGAGGACAGGATAGTGCGCAGTGTTTTAACGCCCATGGCGATGTCCAGCAGGTGACAGGCAAAGAAGAAGTTGTTGTAGTGACCCAGCAGGGACATGACCATGTACCACACCAGGTAGAGGAAAGTCTAGAGAGGAATAAACCAAGGTGAGTACCTAAACCAGCCGTGGACACAGCAACACGCAAATGCAAATCAGGGCTCACGTTGTCTGTGAACACGACTCCGAACTTCCAGATCTGATACTTGATATCAATGGACGTCAGCCTAAAGACATGACAAAAAGCATAACTTTAATACATCATATAAACACAGTATGTATCATATAGGGCTTTTGCATGAGAGTGCAGTGTAATTGGGTACCAGGCGATAACTGAGGTATCGGGGGCAGGCTTTTTCTCATGTGTCATTGCACTGACATCCAGAGATGCCAAGTCCATTCCCAGGAGCTCAGCGATCCTCTCTCTACCATAGATATCTCCATACTTCTCCAGCACCTGCCACCAAAGACCCCCACACATCCTTATATTAACATGCCGATAACCATTAAGGAGCATGTTATTTTCTAATTGTAGTGCTACAAGCAGCTTTATTTTGCTTACTACATGCACATACATGGAACGACATTGAGCTTTTTTTCCTTGCACACTGAAATAGAATGAATGCTGCATACACAACACCCACCTTTCTTTTCACAAACTTGTCCCAGTAGTTGTTAGGGAAGGTTCTATGTAAGAAAAAGACACAGTTCTACTGTTAGCTGAAACTTCAGGGCTCTTATCAATCCTGTGTTCCATCGAACAATATCAGGGAAAACATCTGTTCATTCATGTGATTGGAAGCCCCATGTCGTACGGTGTATTAAGCACCAGTCTGTCCCACTGGCCCTTTATATCATCATCCTCTGGCTGTTCAGTCACGTAGAGCCCATCGAACTCCAGCTTCCGGGCCAGTTCCTTCTCCCTTTTAAAGATAACCAAGGGGACCTGCACCACAGATGCAGCACAGGGAAAACACAGTCCATCATGACAAGTGGCTCTTTTGATGTATTATATCATATCTATACAGTATTGACATTTTTATGGTAAATTTCAAGATGCAAAAATAAATGTAAAGCTGCATGATCTTTATTGTTAGTCAACAATCCATTAAAGTCATTGCCCACTGTGAGCACTTTGTGACCTTCGAACCTTGAGACAGTTGTATCCGATGATGCAGAGGAAGGCGATGACGGTGTGTAAGATGCCGAGGAAAGCCATCGCAGGCTCCATATAACCTGTGCTCTCCTCCAGGAAGTAATAGATGGGGCCTTCGTCATCATCCTCATCTCCGTTTTCCTCCATTCCAGAAGCTTCTGCCTCTTCGCCAGAGCCCTCAAACATCCCAGAACCCTCAAACACGCCTGAGCCTTCAAACTCCTCCCCACCTGGGGGACTACTGGAGACCTGAGACAGCACCAAACGAAAGCTCAATTATGTTTTTGGCAATGGTCCACATTAATTCTAATTCAAATAAATAAATACTGTGAAAATGATACACACACACGCACACACACACACTCACACACTATGTACTAACTTTGTAAAAGAGCAGGATGAAGTTCAGAGCAAAAGCGATGAACAGAGCCAGGAAACGCAGGTTGTAGAAGTTGCGAGACAGGTTGTTCTAAAACAGTGATGAATAGAACATTACCCTTCAGACATTTCATCAATTCCACATTAATTCAAAACATTACTTCTACAAATTTTACATCAGCGCAAATTTCTAGACAAAATTCTGTTTCAGACAGGTCAAAATACAAACACAAACACTCTTACCATGAACTTGATCCTCTGGATCTCCAGCTCATTCCAGAGCTCGAAGCCACCCTCAGCTACTTTCCCTTTCTTGGCTTTGGCCTTGACTTTTTTCTCCTCTTCTTCCACCACCGCCTCCTCTGGCTTGGCCTCAGCGTCTTTCTGTGCTTTCTCTCCATTTTCAGCACTTCAAATGACACAGAACATTTCAGAGACCTCAATCAGAATGGGTTATGATTAAAAGAATGTAATTTGGCATCATAATTTGATATGCTTGCTTCTCATTGTTCTCATTGAGTATTTGAGCTAACATGGCTAAGGACTGTGACACTCACTCTGCTTTCTCTGGTTCTGTGGCTGCCTCTTCCTCCACAACCTCTGGCTCTCCTTCTTCAGGTCTCTCTTCTCCCTCTGCTCCTTCATCCAGCTGACAAACCACAAGTCAGAAATAGACACAAAAATGTTTTTCAAGCATTCCGTCAATGTAATATAGAATAAGTTAAATATTCCATGGTACTATACAATGACATTGCAAAATGAGAAGCCTCTGACTGTAACCTACCAGTTTCCTCTTGAGGAGTGGGGAACCCTCTGGTGTGGGGGGTTCCTCTGGCTCTGTCTCTCCCATATCACCCAGACCTCCAGGCGTATCAAATCCAGGCCTGCCTCCTCCTTCCGCCTCTTCCCCGTCCACGTCTTCTTCCTCTCCTTCACCAGCCTCCTCTCCATCACCTGAGGCACCTGCTTCCTGAACCTTCCTGGCTCCTGGCTCAGGTGGAAGGTCGCCGTGCACCTCGTCTTGAGTTGGATCGGGCATGTTGGTTAGGATCTCCGTCAGTGTCATCTTCTTCGCCCCCTCGACTAAGCCGCCCCCAAACAGCGTGTTCCATATGAGCATGAAAAAGCCTTTGCACACGCTATAGATGAAATGCAGGATGCCCATGAGGATGGTGAAGAAGAAGGTGGCTAGGCCAAAGATCATCTCCTTTATGGTCATTCTCCGAAGCCTGCGGTAGCGTCGTCGGAGGTTACGGAAGGTGAACAGGTTGAGGAAGCCCACCACGCTCTTGATGAAGTCCGCGAACGCTGAGCTGGACTCTGCCGGGGCCTCCTCCCCATTCCCCTCCTCTCCTTCTCCTTCCCCCTCTCCCGCACCACCGCTTTCCTCCTCTTCTTCATCTTCATCTCCATTTCCTTCCTCCTCCTGCTCAGAGATCTGGGAGGCGATGTTCATCTCAAAGATGGTATCCTCGCAGAAGTTGACAAAGAGCTCCATTTTCTCAGACTCGCCTCCCTCGTTGACCACATCAAATATGAACTGTCTCTTAGACTCTCGGACCTGAGGCATCTCCCACTGTGTCCGGTTCGCCTCACTGATCTCAAAGTAGATGCGCTCGATCCTCTTGCTGGCACCCATGATCTCTATGCGGCCCAGGAAAGGTCGGAAGTAGTTCAGCACGCTCTCGGCTTGTTCTAAGAAGTTCTGCAAACGAGTGTCGTGGGGCACATGCTCGGAGAGGTTGGTCAGCAGCACGGCGATGTTGAAGCCAATGTCTTTGGCCGGCTCCTGGTAGCGGTCGGCAAACTCTTCATAGTTGATCATTTCGTTCTCGTCGGCTTCGGAGCAGGAGAGCAGGAACTGAATCTCAGAGGGAGAGTATTGTTTTTGGCTGTCCATGGCTTTGGAGAAGTCTTTTTTAGAGATCAGGCCACGTGGGTCAGTAACATAATCCCGGAAGGCATCTGATGCCACAATGTCCTTCAGTTTAAGAAACATGTCGAAGAACTTGAGTATCATCTCCACATTGCTGGATGACTCCACCAACATGTCCACCATCTGACGAGCGATAGTGCCATTCACTACATTACCTGAAAACAGGGGACAGAGCGATAGTGCCATTCACTACATTACCTGAAAACAAATTCAAATAAAAAAATACAGCATAATTTCTGCAATTGAGAAGGACAAACTACTCATCGAATAAAGTGGAGAAATATCTCATACCCTCCAGCAGAGAGAGCAGCATAACCACCATGTCTTTCTGCAGGTCCAGAAGTTCTTTTAGCAGACCAATCTGACTGGAATCCTAGGATTAAACCAACACACACACACAAACACAGCAGGAATAACAATATATTATGAATGCCATTCAACAGCAGAGGTTCCAACCTTATCCCGCATGTTCTAAGAGTTCAAATGGACTGTGTACTGTTAGAAACATCAATTATTGTCATTACACGTTACACAAACATACATCCCATTCCCATGAGACAGAGCTGTCAATTGTCTTGTGGACCTTACTAAATTCCAACATAACACGGATCAGCTATTTATTTACTCGACTTGAGTGCGTACAGGGCTTGCAGCACCACTTACAAAATTCAATGCGCCATCACCTTACCTCGGAGTGTGTTCGACTCCGGAAATGATCCTTGGTTTGCATTAATCAATGACAAATACAAAATGGGGGATCACACACTGTAAACATATCAGCTGAAAGCGAAGAGCAGACGGGTGTACGGCGTGGGAGAAAAGAGCACATAAGCAGGAGTGAACAGGCAGCTGGTTAAAGAGCTGATATGAAGCTAGTGAAGCAGCTATTTTGTGAAATCTACCATATGTGTTGCTACCAAGATGAATCATTATGCGCTAATTATGTCTCATACCAACTGATGACAGGGTTCAGGAGGGTCATCATATAAAATGCATTAGAAGAATGACACTACATTCATTACATTACATTACATTCGTTAAATCTTATAAAACGACATAAAATCTCATGGTGTGTAATAAAATGTGGTTTGTCAAATTCTTCATTAAATTGCGTCATTTTGTGCTGGTCAATTGTAAAGGTGCCCAGTATAATATACAGAGTGGACTGAAATAACAAGCAGGCACACACAGATGGCGGTATACACTGCAGCCTGTAGTCTACTGATCAACAGGCACATACTACAGCAGCACCAAGTACTGCAGCAGCTGACCAGAAGGTTAATGTCCATTCTTCAAACAGTTAAGTGTTGATTCTTTTGCTTATCGTGTGGAGTGTCTGTAGGGTGTGGTCCTCAAAGGACATGGCACAGTGACACCTCCCTCAGCCCCCCCCCCTCCCCCATGGTAAAAATCAAAACAGCCTTAGTCCAACTAACAAGAAGGAATAGCTTGGGGCTGTGAGGTGGCGTCAGTGAGAGGAACAGAAATCCTGATGTTCTACTGATTGCAATGAACAGCACAGAAACTGGAGCGCACTGTCTGGCATGGGGGCCTCGCTGCCTTGCAGCTATTAAGTTTAACGTTGATTAGGAAGACGGCCCCGCATGCTCTGAATGTCACTCTGGTGTCAGGACAGTTGATGCTAACTGGTGTCGTCTCTTATTTTTTTTGGGAAAGACCCAAATGGCAGTGCACTTCAGAAAATGTGCAGAACGTTCCACCAAACACGGGGAAGTGTCCGTCATTAGCGGTACGGAGGAGTATTTAGCCAGCGATGTTTTTATGGGTGAGGCACGGGCAAAAGGCGAGACACAAGTCCTTACGCCGTTTCGAAGTCCCAGGACGGGGTGCATCTGGCAGGATTACACATCAGAATAAAAATGTTATCCACCAACATTTTTAAATCATTTTTGTATCCATCCCATCTCTCCCTCTTGGATGCACTAATCTAGCCCAGTTTGGATGAGTTCACATCCCATTCTTGCTGTGCCTGGTGGGGCAGGGCGTTGCCCTTAAGGGGGACACACACTACGACTGGCTGTGGTTACAGGACAGGCTGCACAGCTCTAGCAAAAGCCCAGCTCTTCCTCACCTCCCCGTTCACTAGCACAGCAGCCCTCATGTCTATACGGGTCTGGCACAACTCCATTCTTACGCAGTCCTCTAAACACAGGAGTTGGTAGTGTGTGTCAGTTGTGAGTATGGCTGGGTTTGGATTACGGTTCAGAGTCACCAGTTGATGCTTCAGCACAGAAAAACGCTTGTTGCGCTCAAATCTAAGATGATGGAGAGACTCTCTCTAGAGAGAAATACAAAAATGAATTGGAAAAAGTGGGGTGGGTACCAGGCATTTGGAGACATCAAAGCAAAAACAGACAGCAGCACAGACAGCTAAAATGAAATGGAAGTCAATACAAACAACATGGTGTACCAGCCACGGTCCATGCAGACGCAATCAGACATCAAAGCAAACTACCGGTGTTAGTCTCCATGCTGCATTAAAGCAGAAGGAAACTCTACTTACTGTTAAGAGGGAATTAGGGAAACTCA
The DNA here is from genome assembly GCA_020368025.1 of Brachyhypopomus occidentalis. NCBI lineage: Eukaryota > Metazoa > Chordata > Actinopteri > Gymnotiformes > Hypopomidae > Brachyhypopomus > Brachyhypopomus occidentalis. Next base: position 4,066,829 of record JAGXOD010001351.1, on the reverse strand, counting down.
GATAAGGGTTCTCTCTTTCTCACATTGTTTGTACCACTCGTCCCATAAACCTGCCTGAGTTGTTCTTTCAACCAATTTTTTTCTGTCTTTTTTTTTTTAATCAACATTATTAATCTTTTTTTTAAGACAAAAGAAACTGGTGTAAATTTACTGTCAATCAATAAAGAAAATGAATAACTACATTAAAATGAATTGAAGCTGTAGATATTAGGTGAAAAGAATTCACACAATAAGAGGAAATAAACCAGGTAATAACCAGTTTTCATCAGTTTTCAGTTTTATATTATCTATGTATCTATGGTAGGGAAAAGTGAAATGCATGTTTCAGAAACTAAAACTTTCAAACAATCAGCATGCGGTGGAACCTATACATGTATCACAGTACAGCGTGCAGCACTTCATTTACTTTTATGAGAAACAGCCTGCAAGAAATACTACACCACATGCATAACAGACATCAGTAGATGATTCAGAACAGACAATGATCTGCATCAATGTTCATCAGTGAGTGTACTTTTCATTTGTTTTTTGTCAGCAATAACCAATTAAATCCACACATCTGCTGTCAGGAAAACAGTAATGGTGCTTGTTCTGTTCATAGACTTTGAAGAAGCATCAAACACCTTCTAGGATTTGAAGACAAATGACTTACAGTAATTAATAGCTTGTCATGGGAAATCTAAGGATTTTCGGCAAAGTCTGTGAGTGAATTCAGAATTCAGATCATTCAGAATTCAGAATGACCAAAACAGCATGATGTGCGTGTGTGTGTTTACGTGTGTTTCCACACTCGCACCTGGGCCAGCTTCATCATCATGTGTGCAAACACGTGCAGGAAGCCGACCACTGCGTCCCACAGTCTGCTGTGTGCCAGGGACTGCTGGTTCCCTGTGCACGGGCCCTGAGAGACGGGACACAGACAGCAACGGGACTTAGAACTAGACGAGTGATGGCGTCAAGCAGTAGACGTCATGGGGCGAGAAGAAAAAACACGGAAATGACACTTGTAGAATGAATTTGGGATGTCTCAGCAGAACCTACCTGGATGTATTCAGTCAGGCTGTTAAAGACCTGCTTAGCAACAGTCATCGCCTTAGAGAAGTTTCTCTTGCCTGGTTCATCAATTATGTCCTTTCCAGAGTAATACCAGTAGAAGTCACTGATTGATTCCTTTAAAAGAAAGTGATAGGTCATTGAGAGGTCCACTGGATGAGAGACGGAAGAGGGACAGAAAGAGTCAAACATCTGTTTGGTTGTTGTACCTGCAGTCTGAGCAGGTAGTCCACAGTACAGATGATAATGTTGATGGTGGTGGTGCTGCCAGTTTGTGTGCGCAGATAGTTCTGGAAATCTGCAAATCAATCAGAAGAGCCCTCAGAAGATGACATGGTTAAAACCAGGTAGGCTTTAGTCTTAAAAAGGACACCTAAACTGGACACGGGCATAGGTTTGTATAAGAATGTTACACCACAGCATATCTGCGATCTCTTCACTTGCCGTTATTGTGGCCCTCGCAAAGGAGCTGCAGGAAGCGGAAGAGGTCGCAGGTGAACTCGTCATCCGCCATCACCTTCTCATCTGCATCAGGGCACATGAGACACACACACACACACCCCACATGACCGTCATAAGAAAGAGGCAAAAAGAGCTTCTTGATGAGCGATAAGTGGACCCGAGTTGTAGCTTAAGCACGAAAGGCACGAACAATAAGAATCTCCAAGGCTGATTTAGTAATATGTCTGGCATTACAGAAATGCTGAAGGTTAGAATTCCACTTATTTTACGTAGAGATGCATTCTAAAATTCTAAAAGTAAGTGTAGAAACTATATTGTAATGCTGATGTAAACTTCTGCTTGGCATTGAAGAAACTGGCCTACATCTCACATACCAACAGCTTGTGTGTGAATGAAAAGTTGGAGTATTGAATATGATGATATGGCAGACTGTTGGTTTCTCGTAAGCCTGTTAGTACAAGCACAAGGACTTCTGGGGACATGTCCTACAGTCCGTCCACTGCTGAGCAGAGCAGTGGACAGTGGGAACAGGAGGGCACGCAACCCGCTCTGTTTCAATGGCATATGCCCCCCCCCCCCAACATACACACACATGCACACACGCTCACATACATGGAAAGCTCACACAGCGACCCTCTTACACACTGATGAGCACAAGGGGTACAATGTACACATATATTTCTTCCACATATATAGGAACAGAACTTGAACATGGGACAGTTGGAAAGGAAGTGAACACAGAGGAGATGACTGACAGACGGCAACATCTGACAGACGGAAACCCACAAAGACAAAACAGAGAAGGAATGAAGGGATCTCAGACACAAGCACGCCAACACAGATGGGGGTGGAACAGAGCGACACACGGCCATGCGAGACAGATCTACCGCGCCCCACAAAACTCTGACGTGTGAGGAGCTGGTGGGCGGAGGAGTGGGGCGGGGAGGGGGCGGAGGTGGTAGGGCCAGGGAGGGGCCCCGGTCAGACGTGCATCAAATGAAGGATACCAAATCCCATCCTGTACCCAACACCTATACACTTCTCCCTGATACAGGTGGGAAACAAGAACTGTGATGACCATGAATTTCACAGCCCATGTGGCCAGAGTGGGACAAAAATGGGAAGAAGGGAAAAATTGGGACTGGAATGACGTGTGAACAATGCAAACAATGAATGCTGGTAGTTTGAGTCAGTACCAGGAAACAAACTGGATCTCAAGCACTTCACCAAAAAATGGACACGTACTATTTACAGATCTATAAAATCTATAGGATATTTGAGCAATAATGAAACACATTACACAAACAATACGTTAGTTAAGCAACCAACTATTACAAACCAAACGGACAAAGTTAGCAGAGATGTATTAGTCAAGTCCAAGTTACAAGATCTTATTAAGTAGTGTTATTATTCACTAGCTATACACACACACACACACACACACACACACACACACACATATATATATATATATATATATATATATATATATATATATATATATATATATATATAGGGAGAGAGACATAACATATACATATAATAATCAATGGTAGCTTAAGGAAAAGAAAAATGTCCATGTCCTTGTTCTGGAAATACTTTAATATGAGATCTTGTTGTGAAGAGCAGGAAATTGAGATGATCAGTTACACATACAAATATGAGTAACGATAAAAGCAGAGTTGCCTCTTCAACATTTCTGGATTAGCTGTGTATAAGATTAAGAATAGTAATGTATGCGTAACAACCATCAAGAGGAACTCCATCTTCAGGTTTGAATTGACATTTTTCTTTATTACAAGATATTTTTAGAAAAAGCATTTTAATGTTCACATGCATATTTTTAAAACTGGATTTATTTTCTTTGCCTGTTCACACAGCCTGTTCACAGCCAAACCCTGTTCTGACAGCCTATAATTGTCAGTTTAGAAGGAAATAAAAACTGTGTCAGAACATGTTGCATTTTTAATAAACGGTTCTGAATAAACTTAAGACCAACGATGATCTATGTTACTAATGAAACAAATACAGAAGTTATAAAAGGGTAGCCCCTTTTTGGCCCTGAAGTTCCCATGGCACTGCATTATTTGAAAAAAACATTCAAATAATGTTTAGCGGCTATTTTTCATGGTACTGCGGCTGGAGATTCCTGTAGTTGCAATTCATTTCATAGTTTAGGTGACCCAGGTCACCACAGTTCTCTGTGATCTCCTTAGAGAAAACTGATTGGAAAAGACAGAACAAGATTCTTTCTTTCCTCACAATCAGTCGTCACTGAAAGAGTGTTGGAGTTACAGTAGATCTGTGACGTAGCACTCAAGGGACAAAGACTGAAGAAACATTTCAGTCATTGCTGTTAATGACCTAAGGAGATTTCAACCAATGTTAACCGAGCAAATACAAGACAGGGCTGTTATCTGTTATGTGAGTGTACCTTACAAACTTGAATATCGTTCTAGTTTTGACGTCTTTGATAGTATAACTGGGAGTTGGAATGGGGAGGGTTAAACAGGCCAGTGTGGCAATGACTGAAGAGTTGGCTTCCATTTTCCCTTGAGCACGAAATGAAATGCAGGTCAACTACACGCCACAAAGGAGAAGTGTAAGAATCGCAAAGATCATGAAGGAGGACAGGAGGAGATGGGACAGGAAGGGAGAGGTAAGGGAGGGACACAGACTGGAATTATTTACCCCGTTCTAGCTTGATATCTGAGAACCGAGGAGGGGACAAGAAGGAGAAGAGAGATTTAAATAACAGTGTAACATGAACACGTGCGCTCGAGGGGCTCAGTAGAGAATAACACTGCAGAGCTCTACAATGGGATCCTATTTCCTGTGGGTCAAGAACACAATCAAAACATACATATATAAACTATATAGATGTTTTGTTATTGGCTCGAACCAATAACATGATATTATGACTTATAGAAATGTGGCCACAGCGATCGCTGGTCACTGCAACAGGACTGTGTGGTATTTTAACACGACAAGGCCTCGAGATGTGTAGCTTGGCGACGGCGGGCATGCGTGTTCAGCGTGTTGACTCACTCGTGCCCTCTTCTGAAACCATTCCAAGCCCATCTGCTTTGTTCTGCCTCTCAAACGCATTCAGGTCCAGCACACTGCAACACACGGCAGCCATTGTCAAAGCTACGGACTAAGCGACTCCTCTAGAAAGCAGGAAAGGGGGTTAGTGGAGGACTCGCCCACCTGCAGGTCTGCATCAGAGCCTGTAAGCTCAGGAAGAAACCCACGTCCTTCTTATCCTTCAGGTAGTCCAACATTCTCTAGAAAAAATACAGCACAGGAGAGCCATGAACACAATCTGGAAGAAGGAAAAGCCCAGAAAAGCTTTCTAACACCCTAGATCTGCCACCCTAGATCTGCCACCCTAGATCTGCCACATCCTGTTTGACTCAATGATCGGCCAATTAGAGTAAAGTTCTTTGGCAGGTGCATCAGGTGTGTTGGAGCAAGGAAACTATCAGAGTACTCCAACACTACAAAACACCACAACAGGTCCACCTCGTATAGCGTACACTGTTTTGGTAGTAAACATTATTGCCGAAATATTAGGACATATGCGTCTCCTTTTGGGTTTTGGTGTGAAACACGCGTATTTATGCATATGTAATAGGACATGAAACGTATGCACTGCTTGTCTAACCTGCTTGCTGTTGAGCTACAACAATCTCACCTGCTGGACGTCACTGTTGCCTCCGTTGAGGATGGAGATGCCCAGTTTAAGGGTGGAAGATACCATGGCCCCAGGCTCCCCTGGAACCAAGCACAGGAAACACTGATTAGCTCTGACTGAGCAACACAGTTACAGCTCTGACTAAGCAACACCGTTAAGGCCCTGCTGTTGTGGATGACCAGCTTTCATTCACAGCTCATGTTGCTAACCTGACTTCGTCATACAGACCTCTCCTTTACAACACAAGGATATTTCAGCCATTTCTTTCTAGGAAGAGGCCAGAAGACCATCCAGATCCTTGTTCAGTCTCTTGTCATTTCAAGGCCAGACTACTGGACCTCCCTGCTGGCTGGTCTTCCTTAGGACCCTGCAGCTGATCCAGAATGCAGCAGCTCAACTCAAGCTTCCTAAGTTCAGCCATGTCACTCCCTTGCTGCATACCCTTCACTGGCTTCCTGTAACTGCCTGCATCAGATGTAAAACACTGATGCTGACCTACAAAGCCAAAATGGTCCAGCCCCTCCCTACCTGATGGCAACGGTCAAAGTCTGGTATGCACCATGCCTCATGAACTACGTAAGTGTAAATGTAAATGTTTGAACTCATTTCAGCAAAGTCTCACAAAAGAAATGGTAACTCAGGCGGCATCATGTTTCATTAAAATCAGAACAGGCAGAAGCAGTCTTGACACTGCCTTACTTGAGGCATTTTACATATGACGATTGTCATCACAATTCTTGTCAGGCAATCTATCTATGAATTTCATAGGTTCTTCCAGTGTTTTTGTTTTTCAATATTAAACATGGCTTTAATTGGAGTGTATGACGGGGATGCCAATATTAGCCACTAGGGGGTGCCAGTAGCCCACTGGTTGTATACTGGTAAACATGGCAGAAAATGTGCCTTCTCTAGCAGTCTGACAAATGACGTAATGGGCTCAGATATAAACTAATTGCACAGTTTCCAAAGAATTATGATTTACTTGCATGTGTGCTCATCTGTGTGTATGTGTGTGTGTGTGTATGTGTATGTGTGTGTGTGTGTGTGTGTGTGTGTGTGTGTGTGTGTGTGTGTGTGTGTGTGTGTGTGTGTGTGTGTGTGTGTGTGTGTGTGTGTGTGTGTGTGTGTGTGTGTGTGTGTGTGTGTGTGTGTGTGTGTGTGTGTGTGTGTGTGTGTGTGTGTGTGTGTGTGTGTGTGTGTGTGTGGTGTGTGTGTGTGTGTGTCATGTACCTTTGCATGCACTGATCATCTGTAATACCATCTCTGCTGCCCCACGCTCATGCAGGCGTGACTGCTGGTACAGAAGCCTTTGCTTCTCCATTTCTTTCTCCTGTTCATTACAGAGAACAGAAAAGAACAGTAAGCCCATCGTCTGGGTCCACCTCCCCTCCCCCCCCCCACACACACACACACACACACACACACACTCACACAAACATGCACACGTACGCACACACTCTCTTTGCCTGGGTTTAAAACACTACCCTGTGCTGCTCCTGTTAATAATTACCTGCCTACCGCCTCTTGTGTTTGGACATTTGCTGCAACACACTGTCAGCTGCAATGTGTAACAGACAAAAGGTCCTGTGCACACCTACAGGCAATCATAACTAGTGTTTTACATTTATTTACAATTACTGCTCACCTAATATTGTTAGCTGTAGTTTGGGAACTTAATAATGAACACCTACGCTAACACTGGTATGACTGTGGTTGTTTATTGTATAAGTTCATCGGTCACAGCTGCATTTTATGGATTTTTTACAAATATACATAGACTCCACACTAATAACCACTAACACTACTATGACTGTACAACATCACTGGTCCTTTGCTATTTTATCTTCAAAATCATTTTCATTCACTCATAGACAAGCTCTCTCTCTCTTTCCCCCAAAACATAAGTGGTATTAGTGATAAGGTGGTTATTTCAGCTGCTCACGTTTGCTGACTGGCACAAACGTTTCACTACAGCAAACAGTCCTGCTCACCACGTAAACCAGTGTGGTGCTCTGCTCTCTCCCTCCCCCTACAGGGGCTGCTCCCTACACTCCCTCTCCTCTGTAAACTCCCCTCACAGCAGGGGTTCACTCAGCAGATTATCTTTTGTTAAGGGGCCATTTTATAAACAAATCTTATGTCTGAAAAAGGGTACAGATTATTTAAAGAAATTATTTAAACTTTTATTTATTTTTAAAACTAGGACAGCTAATTTTCCCTGAAGAGTTTTGAAATGGTGGTACTTTGATTGCAGGCTATTATAGGATTCTGTTGGTACATTTGTCATATGACAGGAAAGATACATAAAAGGAACATACACACCCACTGGGCATGTCAGGAACGATTCTGCACCAACCCCAAAGAAGCGCTCCAGCATTCAACCCACAGCCTCTAAACCACCCACATCCTATACACCACTCCCTCCCACCCTCTAAACCACTCCCTCCCACCCTCTAAACCACTCCCCCACCCCCGTAAGCCTGTGTTTTTTTTATGTGAATTGGAGATACCACTCTGATAAGCAGAGGGTCTCTGTAGTTTTTGTAATGCACTGCATTTGAACGTGTGTGTCTGGGTGCGAGACAGAGAGAATATGCAGGAGAACAGAGTGTGTCTGACTGTGCAGGCTTTTACTGTAGTTTCCGGTGAATACAGAGAGGAAGAGTCCAATTAGAAATAAAGACATGAAGACGCATTGCATGACATGGGGGTTAGAACACAAATACCTGATTCCAATGCAGAGTCAGATCACAAAGGTTTCATTACTCAGTGTGGGTCAAAGGTCAAACAGTTATGCTTTTGGCCCTTTCTCCATTGTTGCTATGTTTTGTGTGAGTATGTCCATACAATATGAATAGACAACGGAGACATCGAAGAGCTACCTGACTTCCTGCATTGGAACCAAGGCACAATTTAAAGCTAATCAGATTTTCTTTGGTCAATAGGTAAGTAAAACGTCTGTGAGTTGCGTTTTGAGTATATGAGAATGTGTTTGTGTTTCGCATCTACACATACACAAACTCACAAACACAAACACTTTGACACACACTTATACCTATTTACTACTGCGCATGTTAAGCTAAATGTGTTTTGAGGACAACACACATTGCCTCTGAATGATTACAGTTGATAGATATTGTACATCTATTGCAATTTGTAAGTAGTATTACATATAATCTACGTAGAAGATTAATGATAAAGTATCATATGAAGGCATTAGTGTCCTCTGGGGCAAAAGCAAAGGATAATGCTGTCAATGAGCACATCACACCAATGTGTATTTCTTTGTACTGAACGGGTCATTATTGGTCCGTGATGTGTTCAACATGTCTTTGGTAAACTTGCTCATGTTATGCTGCAGTTTCCATCTCTCTGCACTCCCTCCGGTAACGCACGGTGGACGTGTGACACGAACACACCAGGACAACCAGGACGCGCACTCAAATGGCAGCACACAGCAAAGGTTTGCACAAGTCAGTCCACGACAAGTGAGGTTAAGAGTGGAAGGGAGAGAGAAAGAAGGAAGGAAGGAAGGAAGGAAAGAAAGAAAAACAGCAAGAAACAAAGGACAAAGGAAAGATAGAAAAGACAACAGAAAGAGAGGGGAGTCTAGGAGCATGGGAGGGATGTGCAGGGTGCAGGGGTTGTTGACGTGGTCACTCAGTGCGTGGATGGGTGGAGATGTAGATGTAGCTCCACTCTGTCCCATGGCCCCAGCCCCTGGACCCCCCATACCATCTCTGTCTGCCGCACCTCAAAGGATGGCTCCTCTCCCCCCTCCTCATCTGCCCCTTCCGACTCCTCACCAATGTGGCAACTCTGCAGGGGGAGACAGCCGTGTGAATAACTCAGTCTGGATCCTTTTACATTGTGTTAGGGAGACGCAGCCATACCAAACACCCACCTTTGCCATGATATCAGCATAGGCCATATAGAGGTAATCCACATCGAGTTTACTGCAGCGAAGAGAAGATTGGGTGTAAACGTGAGATAACGAATCTGGGGAAAAAAAATGTCCTCAGAATGTCGTGTCGGTGCATGCATGCATAGAGGCCTCACGTTTTTTCTGTGAGAGCCGTGCGGCTGAAATGAAGGATGAGCTGGTGCAGGGGGTCTGGCTTCGCCTCGGTCTCTTCCTCTTCCTCTTCCTCTTCCTCCATGGTTTTCTAAACAAGCCAAAGACAAGCCGTGAGCACGCCCCACGGCCGACCCTGGCCAGAGCACCAGACGGTGTCTGCAAACTTACAGATAAATCATCGATCATCTTGTCCTCAAAGGAATAACCCTCATTCTCCAACCAGTTGCGCTTGTACCCGTCAAGGAACATATTGGACCCGCGATGCCTGTAGGGGACAGGATACGGGGCAACTCTACCTCAGTAAAAGGGGAAACACTGCATCTGAAACAGCAGCTGGGCCTTTGGACCATCGCACAGTTACAGTAACGAGAGGGGTGAGCGTGTGCTTTGAACCTGGGGATGTTGTAGAGGGGCGTCATCCGGAAACAGGCCACCACAGCCCGGCGCCGCTGCTTGGACAACAGCTTGTGCCAAACCATCTTCTTGGATTTGAACGGGTGTTCGGTCTGGGAAAGAGCAGAGAGATGGGAGATCATACCCGAAGATCAAAGACCCTTACGGCAAAGATCAAAGACCCTTACGGTAAAGATTAAGGACCCTTACGGCAAAGATCAAGGACCCTTACGGTAAAGGGTAAACCTTTAGGGTAAAAGCCTTTAGTCAAAGCAATTGCTCGCATTTCATGCTGTCTGGGGCAGCGTGTTTATGTGCTTGTGCAGATCACTCACCACTTCGATGTGGTAGAGCACGGCAGCGACCTCCTGTACCCTCTTCACCACCTTCACTGGGTCCTCAGCGTCCTCCGCCTTGCCCGACGTCTCCTTGTACAAAGCCATCTGCCAACGCATGGAGGGGTCCTCTACCTGCACAGAGACAGTGGGTGAAGCATGACTAAACACACACACACACACTCACACGCACACACACACAGACTCAAAACACACACGCACAAGCACACACTCACGCACATGCACACACACACACACACTCACATGCACACACACGCACACACCGACGCATATGCACACACACACATCTCCTCTGTCCTCACCTTGCCTTGTAGATGCAGATTATTCTGTAGGAATTCCCTCACTTCCTCGTCTGTGTCTTTCTGTAACAAGCATGTCAAAGACCGCTTAGAGCATTTTACTTAGACGCTTAGATCATTTTGTTCCTGCAAAGCTCCTTTACAGCAACATAGTTCAGTGTGATTTATATGGCTCGTTTGACAGAGCTGGATCTAAAATGGTTGGAACTGAGTTGACTGTAGGTGGCTTGACTGGGCACAGCATAGTAAAGACTCAACCCCACTATTGTATTACAGTGTATAAAGAAAATGAAAACAAGACATTGATAAACTATAAAAACTGAGTAGCTGAGTACCAGAGAGTAGCGGATCTTAGCCAGATTTATGAGTTCTTGGTCTGCAGGTGAACACATATTCAGACCAATGGGAAGCAGTTTCTTCAGAGCAGCTACAATCAGTGACGTCTGCACAGAGTAGCGGTCCCCACGCCGTTTCTTCTTGGTACGTTCTGCATCTGCTCCTCCACCCTGCAAAGACTTGTCCAAGTTAGACTGTACCACAGCTATTTGTGGTTGGGGATGGTGACTGATAAATGAACACAGGGTTCGGGTGAGTGAAAATGTAGAATTTAAAAAATAATATTTCTAGCACAATAATATTAAGGTGGTTTTGCCCTTTCTTCAAAAAAAGAAATACAAAAGATATCCAAATGATTTTTAGAGAGAACTACAATATCCTTACATACTTCCTTACTTTATATAAATAACACTAATAAAAAAAACAATCTGTAGATGTTGCCCATGTTATGGTTCATTCTTGAACTATCTGCCACTGTTCTACTGAGTGACATTTTAATTGTTAAATTACTGTCTGAATTTCTAAATGGTGTTATGGTTTATTTCCTAAAGGATGAGGGAGGTGCTGTGATCCAGAGGTTACTGAACTATTCTACTGCATATTAGGGAGTGAAAGTGTTAACGTCATGCTTGGAGGGCAGACACTAAAGGCAAACACTAAAGTCTATAGTTACTAGCACACTAAGGAAAGAAGCCACTGTAATAAGTAAGCCGGTCGGTGTTAGGGCTGGCAGAACAGGTAGGGGGCAGTGTTTCCACCTGTCGATGCACACGCAAAGCAGTCCTGTTGTTAGTAGTGCGGCATGGTCCACCCTTCAACACAGCACACTAGAAATCAGCAACAGATTAAGGGACCTCCTTCATCACCCTGAACTCTCTGCCATACATCCGCACGTGTGCTCTCCACTGTTAACGCCAAAGGGTTCCGTTACTGACTGTTATCTGCTGCTATTAGAGTTCCCTCTGGCCAAGTGTTTGGATCTGTAAGTGTGAGGAGTGTTTGAGTGTGTGTGTGTGTGCGCGTGTGTGAGCGCACATGTCCCTGTGTGTCAAGGAAAGAGAGAACCCATAGCGAGGAGATAACAGATGGTGCACCAGTAATGACCAGCCCAGAGCAGAGGCATGATTCTAAGGCCTGTCCTCCATAAAGTTACACTTTAAACCCCCACTGGGATATTCTCAGGGAAGGCACAGTTAAGTGATGGCTGATGTCGTAATGGGTAACGTTATAACTATAAATCTTATAGTCCATATAAAGTTACCTGAAGTAAGTCGAGGCAAAGGGAATTTCTCTTTTAGTACAATGGTTTGAGTGAATTAGAATGAAGGTCAGTATCAGCTGAGGAATGAGAACCATTAAAGTCAGGTCCCCCTGTTCTACAACAACAGAAATCAAATAAAACAACCAAAGAAGAAAGCAGTACCCATGATACAACACTCAGTATTTACTCAGTATAATGTATATACTCTTGTTTCCCTAGGAAACTGTGAAGAGGTGAAGTGTGGGCAATGGTGTACTCATATGACACAGCTAAAGAGAAGAGGGGATTAAGAAGGCCCCCTGTATGGGAGCTTCACCACAGAGCTTTACAACCAGACAAGTACAAACAAAAAAGAAAAGCAGTGAAGTTCAAGAAAAAGAGACATTCAAAGACAGAGAAAAGGGAAGAGGAGGGAAAAAGAGAAGTCTGTACAAACGAAACCCAGCAGGTGGCAAACCCATCAAACTCAGGGCCGGGCAACGGGGACTCGGAGCCAACAACAAACCAGCAGCTGACCAGAGTACCACGGGCCCGATCCCGCTCCCCAGAACCGAGGGCCGTCATCAAATGCCTGCCAAAGCACCCGGACACACACTGGCAGCCACTGGGGCCCTGCCCTGCTACCCAGGATGAATAAAGTAACTCACAATATGTGGAAAATATTAAAGCAATTAGCTAGAGTCTGAAGGTCTACATTAGCTGTGATGGGTAAACATGGCGTCACTTCAGAGAGACCTCAGAGAGAGAACGGGCTCAGTGTGGCGGCCAGTGCGTGGGCTTGATAGACAGGCCCAGCGGTGAGGGGGCCATGCGAACAGCACAGCTCTCTCGTGCAGAAATGCGGTCTGACCTCTCCGTCCCCAGCCTAGAGAACCCGGCATCGCCACCAGGACAGAACACGGGGGGGTGGGGGGGTGGGGAGAAAAAAAACAGCATGTTAACATCGCCTCACCGGAACATCCGCGACCCTGCACCTTCCACAGCACCCTCACAGGAGGGTCAAACAAAACAACAACAACAAACAACAAACAACAACAACGGCTGCTGCCCCAACAGACTGCCAGACTGCATGAAGGGAAAAATAAAAATCTCTGCAAATCTCTGCTACACAAAACTGAAGCGAGAATTAGTTTGGACAAACAAATCGCTTTATACCTTATTCTATATTTCGTAAGGAGAAAAGAAAACAGATTATGCCATTTTAAACAAAATGATCAGATTGAGATGTGGCGTTAGATGTGTCACTCCATCACTGACTGAACAGGAACGGGGCTGACGCGAGTGTGTGGTTCAGTTATCGGTGCCTGGCTCACCTTGGTCATCTTGCTCTTGCTGTCAGCCATGAGGAAAGACATGTTGTTGATCTCGTTCAGCACCACAAAGTTCTGCTCCTCACGCTTAAAGTTCTGCAGATAAACAGAGGTTCATTTATCACTGTAAGCCAGAAAGCAGCTTCATGACTGGACGATGATACAGCACGAAGCCTCGGAGTTTAAAAAGGCAAATGCATTTACACTTACGTGGGATTTGGACCAGAAGATGAAGACCTCTCCCACCATCCTGAAGAGGTCTTCCGCATCAGGATCAGGGCAGGTCAGCCACCTCGCCCTTCCAAAACACAAGTTTTTTTATTATTTTCATCATATCTTGTGACAACACGTCTCTCGCTTAGAGAAAATGCTGCATCTAGTAATACTATGCTCATTTTCCAACACTACATTAATATCACAGACACAACTGTATATATAACAATAAGTTGTATCTGATCAACATAATATGAGGGTGAAACATGTCTTTGAAAACATGAAATGCTAATGCTAAAGCTAATGTTTATTAACTTGTCGCGCGGACGCGGCGTCGGCACCTGTTGTTGTCCACGTAGCGGATGAGCAGCGGGTAGAGGGCGTACAGGTCCCTGCAGAGCACGGCGAACTCATCACGGATGGTGCCCTGCTCGCTGTCCACCTCCGCCTTGCCCTCCATGCGCAGCTGCTCCTCCTCTGCCACCACCTTGCCGGACCGCTTCTTCAGCTTCTCCATGGTGGGGATGAAGTGGGACTTCAGCATCTCCGGCTTGGCCCTGCTCACGATGGGCTGGGCGAACACTGTTTGGGGGGGGATTGGGGGGGTTATACGTTTGTGATATTAAAATGATGGCAAATTGCTGGAGCTCTTTTACAAAGAAGGTTCCAGAAATGCTGCCCGCAACCTACTGACCTGCCAGTCTCTTCATCCAGGAGGCCTCGTCGATGCCCAGGTTATTGACCACAATCTTCATGATGTTGCCTAGTAGCTGGTTGAGGTGTTCAGAGGCGACCTCTGTGCAGAGCTGTCCTTCCTGTTCGGGGAAGTTCTCCGCGCCTCTCTCCCACCAACGGGGGAGGTAGTTGCACAGCATAGGCAGAGTGATCTCGATCACATGCGGCATCTCAGTGTAGCGGGCGCCGGACTCCGCCATGCTGGCGATCTCCTTCATGAGCACGTCCAGTTCGGGGATGTCCAGGCATAGCTCTTCCACCTGATTGGGCAGTCCCAGAACTTACAAAAGACAAGAGGGATTGAAAATGAGAGCAGACCGACCAAGCATTTTTATGATGTGCGTTAAGAGAGAGAGGGAAGGGCTGCACTCACTGGTTCTCTCCCTTGGGGTTTTGGTTGTGTACACTGAGTATGTGTTGAACTCATTGAGGTGGGGTTCCAGGTAGGCCACAGGCATGGCAGCGGCAAGATGAGCCAGACACTCCCCGAGGGCGGGTCTTAGCCTGGAAAACACGCCCACTTCTGCGCTAAACCCACCATGGTGCAATATGGGCACTACTTGTCGGTAGGTAATGAATGGTTTCTCATTCCTGCTAGTGTGTGTGATGCACAAGTGGCAGGCAGCGATAAGCCTGATTTTACAAGGGATGAGGAAATTGCACTTACTTCTCAGCATGGGGTGTCTTCACGGTCCCCACAGAGTAGATGCTGCACATGAGGCGATAGCAGGAAATCTGCAAGTCATCCACTGAAGAACAGGAGATAGATTACAGTGAAATATAGACTTCACTGAGACTGAATTTACAAGCTTCTATATCTGGCTCACACTAAATAAATAAATAAAAACAATTCATGAGTCAATTTATGACTCTGACTTACAGATGACATCATCTCCAAACTGGTGCTGGGCGATGTGATCGAAGAGTGATGTAAGCACTGGCAGCAGAGCAACGGTGGTGTAGTTAATGTTCTGAGACACACCCTTAACCTTTGGCGCCAACAAACAGATCCGACCAAGCAGCAGAAAATGGGAGTCAGTCAGGTGTTTGTATTACAACAGCGGGACATGGTAGGGCAGCTCTAACAAGGCGATGTGGAAGGGGCACTGCTGGCATCTAACCTGGTTTTTGGTGGACACTTTACCCAGTTTGAGGTTCTCAACCATCTTCTCGATGTCATCAGCTGCGCTCTCAAAGAAGGAGCGCAGGCCGGCCTTGACGATCTCTGGCCCTGATTTCATCACGGTCCTGAACAGAGTGATGGGGTGAGGAGTGTACAGAGTGATGGAGGAGGAGTGTTCAGAGTGATGGAGTGAGGAGTGTACAGAGTGATGGGGTGAGGAGTGTTCAGAGTGATGGGGTGAGGAGTGTACAGAGTGATGGGGTGAGGAGTATACAGAGTGATGGGGTGAGGAGTGTTCAGAGTGAGAGGTGAGGAGTGCGCAGAGTGATGGGGAGGAGTGTTCAGAGTGATGGAGTGAGGAGTGTGCAGAGTGATGGGGGAGGAGTGTTCAGAGTGATGGGGTGATGAGTGTTCAGAGTGATGGGGAGGAGTGTACAGAGTGAGAAGGTGAGAAGTGTACAGAGTGACAGGGTGAGGAGTATACAGGGCCATGGGGTAGGACTGTACAGAGCGATGGGTTGAGGAATGTAGAGCAATGGTGTGAGTAGTGAGCTAATGGTGTGAACAGTGACAGGGTGAGGAGTGTTCAGAGGCAGGGGGTGGAACTATGCAGAGTGATGTTATAGAATGAGTGGAGATGACCTCCTGCTTCCAGGGATATCACGAACCACAAATGTTTGGGGCTCTCTGATGTAACACATCTGACGCAACTCAAGAAGACTCTACTAGTTTCTTGGTGAGTTGACATCGGTGTGACAGAGCAGAGAAAACACAGTAAGTATTTCTGAAATTACCTGGCATCCAGTGAACGGGACAGGATGTGCAAGCAGTTTACCACTGCTGAGGCGTCAGTTCCTGCATACAACACACACCACGTCAGGTGCTAGCTCGATGATGGATCGCTGATGGACCCAGAAACGTCATTTCACAGAACCACTTATAATACTTTATTTAATTTTATAAAACCAAGACTGGTGCAAAATTATTTCAAAGGTGCAATTTTTGGAAGGGTGGCGACTTAACATTTTGTCAGTTCGAAACATTTAACAATATACTTTGTCAAATGCGTGTAACATTTGACCACAAACACCATAATGAATGAAAGGGGGGCACCAGAGAGCATGTTGAGTCTGATGCTAGAGAGTATGAATCAGACATCAGTAAATGTTCACCTTGTACTACCAGAGTTCTGGTTTAAGGAGGTGATAAAAATAGACCATGGTCACATCAGTTGCAATGACAAAGCACATGCTCATAACTGTGATGGAACTGTAGAGCTGAGTATTACTGAGCAGCAGTTATGCATGTTGCTTCTTGTAGTTATGTTTGTAGGAACGTTTTCAAAAAATGCGAGACAATCTTCACTTTAGCGTCAAGTGTGCATCGATCTGCGAAGGCTTGCAAATAGGTAAGCAAAGCAGTGCAAGTAACAGCAGGCAGGGGCACTCAGAGAGAGAGAGAGAGAGAGAGAGAGAGAGAGAGAGAGAGAGAGAGAGAGAGAGAGAGAAAGACAGAGAGAAAACAGGAGTCTAAGCAATGTTAAGATACAGAGAAAGACCAGGAGCATCAAAGAAGACTAAAATGAGCAAAGAGCAAAATGGAAGCTAGTCTGAAAGCAGTAGTTGGGTGTTAATGGCATGAAACAGCACAGCTGAGGGGGGAGGGGTGTTCATCCATCAGCAACCTTGCAGGTTTCTTACCAAAGAGGGAAACTCTGTGCCTCACTAGAGCGGCCAATTTACAGAAGATACTGAGGCAGGAAGAGAGAAAAAGAGAGGGCAAGGAACGAAGGGGAGAAAGAGAGAGGGATGGAGGGGAACAAAGAGGTGAGGTTCAGACAAGGATAACGGAAGGAGGCGAATCAGTGTCGTGTAGAATGAGAGCAGAACAACGTGGAGAGAGAAGAGGGAGAACTGAGAGGACATGGAAGACCACCAAAACACAGAAGGGAATATACTAGGCGTGGAGCACACGTGTGTGAACGCAACACATCTCTGAAAACTCAGAACTGCTAGAATTACTCCAAATGGCACTAAACCCATAGCTTTAATGTTCTACGGTTTCACTCAAATGTTCATAGTCCTCTAGAGAATGAAAAATGGTCATGCCTCACTGATTTTGAACATTGATAATAAAGCTTTAGCCCACATGTGACTAGCATTTCCTGTGTTTGTCCAGTAGTAGTCACCTGGCAATCATCTCCTTCTCCTTATTGGACGCATGGCCGCCGCTGCCCAGCACTTTGGCGGGAGTGGAGAGGAAGTAGAGGCAGTGGTTCTTAAAGTACTGGTTAATCAGTGGCAGCAGGATCTAGAGGTGAAAAAACATGTCAGAGATAGAAAGATATACATGTTAAAGATGCATGTAACATATGTATATATAATATATTTTAAGATATGTCATTCTGGCACTGAGGGTTAAATGTGTTATCCCCATAAAGTGATGTATAAACTTTTATAGTTTTATAAAAGATGAACAGATTAGATGTTTGGGGGGTGTCTCACCTTGGCAAAGAATTTGATCTCCTGCTCATGAGGGGATTTCTCAACTCTACCACTGCTCACAACAGCCTCTGGAGCCACACAAGTACATGTGCACGTGCATGCACAAACACACACACACACACACACACAAACATTAGGTTGTCACCTCTGCTAAAAAGCTGCGTTTCACATTAGCTAATTCCTGATCATTTTAACAAAAAACTGCTCATATCCCCACCCAGATGAGCAATGAACTCTTGAGCGATCTCCATCCACTTCAGTAGCTTCTGCAGGAAGCCATAAGCAAAGCGTTTCTCAATGGAGGAGATCTCCTGCTCCATGTCCTTTAGGCCCCTGCATGTGAGGGAGATGAGAGACATGAGAATACACCTTAAAGGGCAAAAAAGGCATTAAAAGCTAAAGGCAGGATGGACACCACAACTGCCTATTTCACAGTTTATAGGCCACATTATGTATTTACATCACCAGTTTAACATTAACATTTATATCATCCATTTTACTTAAGCGTAGAGGCACCTCGTGACAGCGTATCCCTCAAACTGAAGGAATTTGAGGAGGTCTTGTGCCTTTTCCCTGTCGCGGGACTTCTCCTTAGCCGTCAGAGTGTCGTAAGGAACAAGCAGTGGATGGGTCCCTCCTCCTGCAGCCCCGTGGTGTTTGGGAAGAGCAGCACATATGCTGGGTTCACACAATATCCTATTACCATTTTCATTTAATTTCAGTCAACTGAACAATCTGTTCTTATTCCTATTTACAAAATGAATTGTTGTTGAAGGCCTGTTAGAGGCTTTTTCCCTAGACAATATTTTAAATGATTTTGTTGGACAGCAGCAGACAGTAGCTCAATGAGACAACTGCTTATTTTTCAAAAACATGCTATTTATAGGTCACTTGGTGGAGTGTCCTTGTGTACCAAAAAAATCACAATTTTCTATATCAAGGCTTGTACGTTGAATAAGTTGCAATCATTTTCATTCAGAGATATTAAATAGTTCTACAGACTTTAGAATAGGGCTGACTCTGTACAGACAGCATTTCAAATAAAATATTTATAATGTTCTGGTGCACGTAGCTGTGGTGACTGTCAGGACCGTCCCTTGCTCCACTGACAGACTCTATATCTCACCTTTGGCCTGAAGCTCCATCTTCTTCTTCCTGCCCCAGGTGTTGTGGTAATTCTCTGCCAGCTGCTCTGCCATAGACTAGAGGCGGGAAACATTTACAAAACTCACTTACTGCTAGAAACAAGGCCAGAAGAAAGTTAAGCTGTTTATAGAAAAACATGAAGCATCTACACCATACCTGCAGTTCTCTGGAGAGAGCCATGTTGGTAAAGTCCACCGGCTGGGGAGAGTAGCCCTGACTAGGGTCATAAGTAGCCTGTGAAGAAAGAGAAATACTTTTATGGGAGAGATGAAGAAACAAACGTCCAAGCAATGTGTACTGTCCAATTTTGATTCCTTCTCCTCTTTTCATTATGTCCTTCTGTCCATCTGTCCTTTTCATTCTGGTTTAACCTGAGCAGTCTGGGAGATCTTCCTGGTGGCAGTGGCAGGGCTCTTTTCACCCTTGTCGCCCTCTTCCCGCGCCTTCTCAATCGTCCACTCCCAGGCTAACATGGCCTTTATGGACTCCTTAATAGGCCAGCGATAGATCTCTTTATCCTGAGGGGCACAGCAGGCAGACAAGTGGTTAATGATTTGTGCAATACGAGATTAAGTCTTGCTGACAGAACTATCTTAGTAGCAATGAGCTGACTACATGTGGTTTCAGTCATGGACAGTCAGTAGTCTCACAAAACTGGTGGGTTTACAGACATGAGCACCTTCTCAGAAAAGGTCTTGTATGGCCGGAGCATAGGATGCGACTTAGCAGTTTCATCCAGATTTTCTCCATATGTCCAGTTGTTTTGGATCTGAAACAAAACAGTTGTGATCAAATGCCAGCAAAATCATATCCAATTATTAACTGTAGCATCACAGAATTATAAAAACCTACCATTTTTAAACTATGTTTATGAAAGAAGAGTGGCCTTGTGGCTAACCTTCTCAAAGGCCCATTTGTCATGGGTGTGCTCTGCAAATTTGTTTATGAAAGCATCCAGCTTCTCTGGGATGATGGTGCTGTGGAGAGACAAGCAGCTGGTTAATGCATCTCGCCATGTTTTCTTCTGGAAGGTTTCACAGTGGTCCTGCTGTAAATGTAACTAGCGCACATCTCAGCCCACCTACTTCGGCTGACCTAGCTGGTTTGCCAGAACCGTACTCACTTGGTGGTCTCCACAGGTCTGGGATCAAAGTTTCCCTCAGCATCAACAGTGGCTTTCTTCTCGGTCGCGGAATAACTGGCATCTACGTAGTCTGGGGGAATGGCTCCCGCAATGGCGCAGATACACGGCATGGCAATCTTGAACAACTCGGCACCGAATTTCTAAAGAGATGAATGCAGCAAATATACACCGTTATGTATTTGTGGGCGTATGCATCTGAGTTCTCACAGACTTAATAAACATGCTGCCATCTCACCTTATGTGCCAGCGACTCAAAGATTCCCCAGAAAAGTTTGCGTGAGAGATGGAGCTCCTCCTCCGACGTGATGCCGAAGTTGGCCCAGCCATTTGGCAGGCAGTAGTACTTCCAGCACCGCTCGTAATGATTGGTCAGCAGCTGAAAGGTAAAGTGACCTCGGTTGTAACACCACCAATGATCGATGGTGTAGAGAGTGGGGAAGTACCAGCAAGTTGCCAGAGAGAAAACGAGCAGGGAGCCACAGCGCTTACTTTGAGGGGCATCTTGGCATACTCGTTGAGGATCGGCACGTCGAACACGAGTCTCCTCAGCAGATGCTGCAGCATTGACGGATGCAGATACCTGAAAAATACGTCAACAAAACAGTCCAAAACAGTGAGCACAGTAGAACGTGCTTAACAAAAAAGAGCGTATAAAGTCAGGACACATCGTCACGTATGAGAACGCCAACTGACTTGACCAGGGACATGAGGCAGTCCTCGATGATGTCCCGCTGGGCCTTTGTGAGGGCGCGGCCGCGCGACAGCCTGTAGATGGTGTGCAGCATGGAGTCGATCATGATGGCGCGGTGGTCGGAGCCAGCGAAGAGAGGGGCGCACTTCGTGAGGAGCGGCAGGACGGCGGAGCACAGGTAGCGGTTCAAAGCCAGCGCCATCTCCGTGGTGCTGAACGCCGCCTGGGGCCAGACGGCACAAATGCACATTCAGACGGTTCCTAAACCGTTTCCAGCCCAACGAACTAATGACATATATTAAAGACTGTGAGTTCGTAACATCTGTTGTTTGTGTTATAGTGTCGATCTAAATTCTAATGAAGACAAATCTACTCAAAACCAAGGACAGACTTTGCTGTTATTGGATTCATTGTCTATTATGCCAAATCTGCACAGACCAAATAGAGATAAGAACTCACCGTGTCCAGAGAGGCAGAAGCTCTCATGTCCGGCAGGAAGCCCACCTCCAGCACGTGGAGCAGGAAGTCTTGGTTATCAATGCCATACACTCTATCCAGGAACAGCACCATTGAGGCTTTGTGGTCTGGCACAAAACTGGCAGACATCTTGGGTTCAATGATCTGACCCTCTATTGACAATGTGAGCATTAAAAGAAAAAAAAAAAACGAATGAGACAGCAGAATAAGTGGTGAGGGTAGAAATAGAATATATATTCTTTATACATATTATATCTTTATATATTTATATTCTTTTCTTGCCGGCATACCTTTGCCAATGGTTGGAATCTGCACAGGCAAGCTAATGACTCCAACCAGATCTTCAATGGGCACCAAAGACCTGAGGATAGCTCTGATCCTCAGAGCCTCCCCTTTACCAGCCTGGATCAACTGTGGAGAGAGACTCAACCAATCAATGCGCTTTTGACATTTTACAGAAATCCACTTAAGTTAGCAGAAATTGCACATTATGCTTATCGTACGTGCATCTCAGGGGCACAGCGTCCCAGCAAATCAATAAGAGCTGAGTAGAATGACATGATGGCATTCCCCAGATGGACCCTGTTCTCCTCATGTTGCTCTTCCCCACCAAACCTATGAGGTAACCACAGTGCAATAAAACTCACTTGATCCAACAATGAGGGTCTAAGACATGCAAAAATGCACAGGGCTATGCTATACTTCAGCATGAGGTTCCTGCACTTAAGACTTACATGAAGCGCCTGTCTTTCTTAGGAGTAGGGCCATCCCTGGCTGGATCCTCTGAGGTTTTAATGGCATCCTCCATGGCAGCCAACAGGCCAGCCCCACCCTCTCCTCTCAGGGCGGGGCCAAAGCACTCAGGCCGACGAATGAGGAGTCGCACCACCACATTGGCGTTCTCCTCTACGCTTTCACCTGTAGGGGGAAACTCACTCACTGTCTCTCACTTCATACACTCATTGCAAGCTGCCTACCCAGTTACTGTTTAAAATGCCAACAGTGCAATGTTTCAGAACTGAACCTAAAATTACCATGTAATAGCTTTTCAAAGACTAACTGCTATGTCTGCCACGGTTCCCCCAGATACGTGAGCCATTATATTTATTTTATTCGTTTCAATGTACTATAAAGTGTGGGTAATGTAACACACTGAGCTTTAATGACCAAATTTGCAGCTTAATTACTCAAGAAATGGCCCATTTCAGTGCCATGACATTTTATTAGGAGATCTAAAGTTTGACTCTCCAGCTAAGAAGAGACCATATTAACAAACTCTCAGAAACATTACACAAACATAAATTTAGTTCAAGACCTACCATTAACGAACACAGCAAAACGGAGAAAGTCCAGATATCGCTCCCCACCACAAGGGTTCCAGGCAATGTCGGGGTAGCCTTTAGATAGCAGCATGGGGCACATCTGTAGTCCGCACCCAGCCAGGTATGTTACCACCTGTTGGAGAAGAAAGCGAAAAGGAGAATGCAAACATTCCACACCCCCCCCCCCCAACAAGTGTTAGCTGAGGTAAAGGCATCTCTTACCATCTCAAGGTCCTGCTCCTGCAGGGCTAAAGCCAGTTCATTGTTGTCAATACACGAGGCTGCCGCTACATCCAGGGGGGTGGATCCTCGCATTCCTGAATAAACCGATGATCACCACATCACATGTGTCATGATGTTACAGGTGTTATTTGATTTAAATATCAAAATATTGAATATTTATTTGACATTTAAATATCAAAGTGCTTAGTGTGGATTATGCCACCCCTCTGATGGTGTGGTTGGTGTGGATTCTACAGCCCCTCTGATGGTGTGGTTGGTGTGGATTCTACAGCCCCTCTGATGGTGTGGTTGGTGTGGATTCTACAGCCCCTCTGATGGTTAGTGGGGAGTCTCACCCAGGCCGATGCCGCTGTTCTGTAGCAGGTAGGACAGGTGGTCGAACATGGCGCGCTGATTCTGACGACTGATGCGGCAGAAGTAACACAGGAAGCGGCAGCAATTTGTCACCATTTGAGGGAATCTAATTTCCTTCAGAGAGTGTAGGCCAGAGAGTGTGTTAACACAGACACGCTCTGCTGACATTCAGACGCGCCTCAAATGACAACTACACATCTGTCAGCAAATAACTTCATTAAAAGTTGTTCATTAATTTAAGTAAACCAATGGCTGAATATGTGGAATTAGTTGTTATGATGAACAACAAATGAAATAGAGGAAAGACCTTTGAGTCTCCTCCACCTCCAAGGACATTGACCATGACCTCCATGACAGTCTCGTGCATACCCAAGGCTCTCATTAGGTTGGGGTGCTGGTAGAAAACCTTATTGTTCATGAGGTTCCTGAGAGACAGAATACGCAAACAGAATTCATGAGAGTTTTCTGGGATTATTCTAATAGTCTGAGATTAATCATGTGTGAGTGGGAACCGTACGCACTAACCCGATAGTCTGGATCATGAGCGTCTCTTCCTCTGGGCCCATCTGGACGATGAGCAGCGATCGGATCTGGCCCAGGCACTCCAACAGGTCCATGGTGTCCTGAACGGACACGGCGTTGATGGCGTATGCCTTGGGAAGAGCCCGGATCAGCTCGCCTAGGGAGTCGTATTGCCTGTGCAGCAAACTGAACATCATGCGCACCAGCTCCGGGTTCTGGATGAACGATTCCTGGGCCCAGTGGATCATCGTGTGGGAGATCAACTCCTGCAGAGTGCCTGGGAGGAGAGAAATGTCTCTCTGATCAGATTCTGAAACCCTTGGGTATCTGCTCTTGACTGAACCAACCAACATTTCATTTGCTGACACGGCTGTCTTAAAGGCTTAAAATGCTAATCACATTACCAAAGAAAGCGGACTATTAAGTGCACAAAGTTAAACACCTACTCAAAGGCTGATTCACTGAGCTGTATTATTGTAAAAATTAATATTTGTCCTGGGTTCTCTGGGACTCACTGGGTTTGTACTCTTCTTCTTGTTCAGGCTCTTCGTCATTCTTCTTACGGAGGCTCTTGACTTTCTCCACCATCTTGAGCAGCCTTCCTCTCAGAGATCTATCAACCTCTTCTTCCTCCTCCTCTTCTTCCATATGCACACCTGACATTGACAGCGATGTTAGCAGTGTACATTCGAAAACACAGACTTTCCAGGCAAGGATTATGGGGCATAGTAAGATTCGGTGATTTGAAGCTGCCGCATGGGAGATATGGCCAGTGATGTGTCTGAGACTGACCGCAGTGATTGAGGATATCATTGTGGAATTGTTGGAGACATTCCCGAATCTCCTCAGGCAGAGGACACTCATCGTCATCTGGACAGTTCTTGAAGTTAGTCAGCATAATGACCTGGGCAACACAAGAAAGACGCAAAGGCCTTCAAGCATGGGCTTGTGTAGCACTCAAGCACGAGTTTGTGTAGGTTATGTGCGCTGTAGGGTCAAAGGCTAGCGCATGAGAGCCACCTGTTCCTGCGGAGGAGAGCGGAACTCGCGCGTCTTCCGCGCCGTCTCAGCGGCCGACATGGTGAAGGCTCTCATCAGCTCATTGTAGCGTTCTCTCTGGTTCGTCTGAATGAACTTAACAAACTTGTCTGAGAAGGCGACGATAGCCTCCACGCGGTGCCTGAGCTCACAGTCACAGAAATACTGCAGCAGGGTGCACATCTAAGGACAGGGAGAGCCAGTCAACAGGAAATAATGAATGAATCAACATATGATGCCCAGAGCACGTTATTGGTGGAATGCTGATGTGTTCCATAATATTTAACTGACAGATGCCATTGCATAGGGAGAAAGATCTAACCTGCAGTTTGACTGATTCTGGAAGCTTCATTTGTAGCAGTCCTTCCTCTGGGGCGTCCTCTGCTTCCTCCTGACCCTCACCTTCTCCTTCTTCTGCCTCCTTCTCCTCCTCTGCCTTTTCTCCATCTGCTTTTTCTCCTCCCTTCTCCTCTTCTCCTTTCTCCCCCTCCCCTCCCTCTTGTCCTTCCTCTTTCTTGACGGCTTTCAGCTCTTCCTCCTCCTCTTCTCCCACTCCTTCATCTACTAGCTCTTCCTCGACACCCTCCTCTTCCTCTTTTGCCTCCTCTTCTTGCTCCTTAGCAGCCCCCACTCCTTCCCCCTCCCCCTCTCCCTCTTGCTCCGTCTTCCCATGGGCAAACACATTCGGGTCGATCATCTTGAGGATGTGCTTGACATCGTCGTCATTGAAGATACCCATGATAAGGAGGGTGCTGATGAGTTTGAGGATGGGGACGAAGTGGAACTCGACACTGCCCCCTACTGGATCACGCATGGCCTGACTACCATCCATGACAGCTTCAGTTAACATACTCAGAGACTTGGTCTTCAGTTCCTGCAGAGGCAGCAAGAAATGGATAAAACTTAAACAAATGGGTGAAATTCATGCATCAAAATCATTTTTCTGTTACTTTTCTTTTGCTTTCTGACAACGTGTTAAGGAATGACACAACACAAAATTAAAACATATTAAAATCTTGATGTTACACCCAGAAAGGCAAAAAAATCAATACTTTCCCCAGGAAACAAATATGCCCTTACTCAAGGAGTGCCACGCCCCATACCTGCAGAGGGAAGACGGGGCTGAGAGTGTACAGGTCGGGGTCGGTGCCCACGAAGCTGACGGGCGAGAAGTGCAGCTTGGGCCTGAGGCAGGTGGTGAGCCCCACCCCTGGCAGGTCATGCGCCTTTTCCACGTCGGGGTACAGCGTGATGCTGAGGGTCTCCTCCGTCATGGGTACGATGAACTCGCGGTTGGTGCCCAGGCGGTTGCGCTTCGCCGACTCTAGGTGGATGCTGATGAGAAGGTCGTAGTAGCCGATGCGCAGCGGCCCGGGCAGGTACGTGTTCTCGATGGCGTAGAAGAGCTGCGATTCGTCCACATGGCTGCAGAGGGCGTGGGCCACGCGGTTGTTGCCCAGCGCGCACACGGCGCAGTACAGCATGAGCGTATGGTAGTGGAACTTCAGCAGGTCCTGCCGCTCCGACAGCTCCAGGATGTCGATGCACCTACACACAAGGAAAAGGAAGGAAAAGTGCATGAAGAAATCTTCCTGGAAATCTGCTGTGATCTCACTAAAACTGATGAAAAGTCTGCAGCCATAGATTTTCCAATGCAGTCCACGTTATGGTTAGGGGTGTCATATGTGGCGGACCTGTTCTCCTCGGGTATGTGGAGCGCCATCATGGTGAGTGGCTCGATGCACTCCACCATCCAGCCATGTCTGTCCGACACTCTTCCCACCTCGGGCTTCAGGAAGTGGTTAGGCATCCGACTCCAGATAACCGGGGTGAGCATCTCAACGTCCAGGCGAGGCGGACACTGGGGTACGGGGTTCATTCGCTCACTCCTGAACATGGCAGCTGACAGGGGCATGATGTTCTAATGGACGGCCCAAGATTGAGGTCAGGAGTTGAGGAGAAGGAGAGAGAGGTCAAACGTAAGGTGAGGTAAGATTAAAGTCAGGAGCCAAGGAGAAGGAGAGAGAGGTCAAATGTAAGGTGAGGAGAGGACTGACCTTTAGCTTGCCCAGTTCAAACTGAAGCATGTTTTGGCTGAAGGGCTGAACAAACACAGCAGGGAAAAGCTTTGTGTTCTGCTCCACCTGCAAGGAAACCAAAGAAAATCTGTGAAATCCTACCCACCATACTGAGTCAATATATAAGGATGTGTCTAAAAGAAGGTGCTGGAATTAACTCAACATTTGACTACAAACATCCAGATAAGTCTTATATACCCCACCTGTGCCTTGGGCATCACCAGAAGTCACCAAGACTCACCTGGTAAAAGGTGTTGATTTCCTTCCCATTGGCTGTGAATGTCATGAGACCAGTTGCCAAGTCAACCAGACAACCAACAACCAGATCCTCCTGACTGAAGCACTGCTGGGGGCCACTGATTAAGTCTGCTGCCCACACCATGTAGCAGTTGCTCCTCTTTATGCTGTCCGCAAATGCAGATTAGGGTGTACATATTCATAAGAAATTCATAAGAACACGTATACATATAGAGGCTTGAGTCACTAAGTCATGCTCTTTTGGTTAATTGACATCCTTCAAATCATTTACAGTTGAAAACATTTACAATGCACGTTCAAGAAATTTAATTATGATAATTAAAATTAGACCAAACTAAAGATCAAACCACAGATTAAACCACAGACCGGCTGGCTCTCCTCACCTGTCGTGAATGTTGCCCTTGTCATCTCCCACAGTCACAGTGACTGTGCGAACTTTGAAGAGGTCAAAGTTGAAATCATACTGGTGGTAGTCAGGGGTGACCCAGCCCACCCAAACCCCACCTGGCTCTTGACCAGCGAATATTCGCACTGAGTAATAATACTGTTGGGGGAACAGACACAAAGTCAGACGTGTAGATATGACAAGCTTGAACATGTTCGGCCTGGTAAGACTGGGTGTTTATTGTTGTCAACTGGTGGGAGGGGCTCACTGTAGTGGTGTTGAGGATGATCTCTGGGTCATCTCGGTCATCTGGCACAACGTCTTTTATCAAGCGGGGCAGAACAGGGGCAGGAGGGGGAGGGGCAATCATGGCCGCCTTCTTAGCCTTAAACAGGAAGCTGGAGCAAAAGTGACAGTGACAAACCCAACAGTAAGAATATGTCGATGAATCCTTTTTGAAGTCTGATGTCTCTAAAGTTTATCTCTGTGTCTCTGATTCATTTGACTGTGGTTATTCTCTTTGTCTGATTCATTTGGCAAAGGTTCACCTACATGTCTCTGAATCATATGGCTAAGGTTCACCTACATGTCTCTGAATCATATGGCTAAGGTTCATCTCTCTGTGTCTCATCTCTGTGATTCATTTGTTCTGGATTTTCTGCCTAATCACACTTCTTTTGCCGAGAATAAGCTGTAAAATCAGCTGTAGACCCTTTGTTAGCTGAGAGGAGTTAATGATACATCAGCACAGCTAAACAAGCAACAGCTGGGCAGCCAATTGTCCTTGAAATGGAATGCAGTCCTCACAACACACAAAATGAAAATCTGACAATCTGCAGCTTAACTTCAAATTCATTATTTCATTTTATGGCCTCAATGTCTAGTTAGAGAAGCCCTGCATGGTTTGGAGTTCTATCCTCACCCTTTCTTTTTGCCTTTCTCAGAGGCAGTGTCTTTGTCGTTCTCCTTGATGCTGGGAATGTCTTTGGGCACCGACGGTTCCTTCTCCTTCTCCTCCTGCTCCTTCCGGCTGGCCGACTTCTTCAGCAGCTCGTAGTCTGAGTGAGGATCCACCTCCAGGACCTCGTCCTCTGGGATGGTGAGGGCGCGGGTGAGGGGGGTGGTTCCTGCAGGCACTTTAAACGTCTCGTGGAACTCGATGGGCATGCTCAGTCTCAGGAACATCATGTCCGTGTTGGCATTCTGGGAGCCAAACGTCTTGTGGGTGACCTTCAGGCAGGGGGCGCTGTCCACTGTACCATCTACACGAGACACCTAAACGAGCAAAAGAAGTATGACTCGACTTATTACTAGTCTTACTTACCTCTTATTAATAGATGCAACAGAGGCATACATACTTTGTCTGAACCACATGATCTGTGTCAAAATGTGCTCTACTCTGAATTCTGCATAATTTCAGTCATTACGCATTACCTCAATGTGGTTGTGGTCTGTGGGCACCGGGACGAACTGGGGCAGACTCTTGCTGAACCACATTGTGATGTCCCTCTTCATGTTGATGGCGAAAGGCTCGAAGCCCTCCTGCAGGCCACAGATGGCAAAGTATCTCAGGCTGCTCACGTTCTGGCCCAGGTTAATGCGTCCTACCTGGGACAGGCCCAGGGAACACACGGGGATGAAACCTGGTAGACAAACAAGAGGAAGGCATCAAAAATCTGTGCCTCTTTATGAGAAATAAACAAAAAAAAACCTTTGCACCGACGAAGTGGCAAACGCGTATTTTTTAATACCACTCAAAACAACCCCATCTACATTGATATAAAGCCCATCTGATACCAGTCCCGGTCTGGAGTTAGACGCACTAACCATCTCCGATCTCAATGTCTTTGAAGGCCATCTCAGACCCTGAGTCGCTGATCAACATCTCTCCGTTCAGGGTGAACATGATGTTCATCTCCACCAGGTCGATCATGCAGCCCACCACGTCACTGGACTGCCACTGCCGGCCAAACGGCTCGTTCCCAATGTGCCAGCGCTGAGCCTGAAGGGACCAGCCAGCAAGAAGAAATCAGACACAATCCATTTATGAAGCCCTTTCAGAACAGCACACGCTGAGCAGAGTTCCGTGCCTTCCAAACAGAAGTTCAGCATTGTCTCAACAAGGTTTCTCTGCTGTACCCACGGTGCCATAATTTGGTCCATCATCAATCACTGCTGAGAAAGAATCTTACAGGAATTACTTCACCAAGTTTCCAAGGAGTCTGTAATCTACACATCATTTCCTCCCAAAAGGGTATGAGAGGTATCTGTGTACTAGTGGATTTGTAGTAAATCTAATAGCAATTAATGTAATTATATGCAATTAATGTAATTAACTAAAATTTCATTAATAATTTTACAACAAACTTTTAATTAAATTTACATGTAAAATTTATCATGGATTAAGTGTTAGGCACATAATCTATTGACTAATTTTATGTGAAGGTGAAACATCAGGAGAAGCGTCTACACATGCGGAATATGTGCACAGTATACAGTCCTAATGTCTTATTATACACACCCTGTTCCCGTTGAAGACGTAGGCCAACTCGTCTGCTCCCAGATCAGTGTTGGCACGTACGTTTGGCCGAGCCCAGCCCACTCTCATCTCCCCTGTGGTTACCGCCTCGAACTCAAAGTACCACTTGCCCGTGGTCACGCCGTACTGCTTTTCAGCCCTGAAGATGCGCACCTTGTCTCCACTGGTGTTGTCTGATGCATGACCACCTGAGGGCGAGAATTGGGGGAAATAGGACAAGGGCAGGAAAGAAAATAAGTAGAAGAGGAAGACAGAGAGTGAGGTTAGGAACTGTTTTCCCGTTTTATGTAGGTCTGTCAAAATATCGCCTACAGAAAAGTAAAGACAGTGGCAACTGGAAATTCAGTGATTATCACTTTAGCACAATAAACAAAAATCTTTTGGATACGTGTGGCCTATGGTTTTGCTGATGTCTAACTTTTCTGTGTGTCTAAGAGCACCGTTATACAGTATGGCTTAAACTGTAACGATAAACCTAGTGGTCTAAATGTAGTGGGAAACGTAGTCTAAAAGACCAGCAGAAGCTTCGTTAGATCCACAATTACTCACTGCTCTCCTGGTCCGGTGGCTCAATGTTATACCCATAGCCAATGAGAGTGCGCACGGCGTTGTTGACACTGTCTCTGTTGGTTTTCTTGGTTCTCTCATCCAGTAGGTTGTACGGTACCAGACGAGGGTTGCGCTTATTCATAATATCCTGCGGAGCAGGTCGGATGAGTGACAATGACAGGACACAGGCAGTAGCAAACATCTCTAGAACTTCTGTAACTCCCCATGCAATTTGACCAGATTCAGTGCAATTCTGTTTACATTTACCATGTAAATGGGGGGATGCCCGACTAGCCTTGTATGAGGTATCTGGGTCAGGACAACCAGGAGTCTGCTTACCTGGACAATGCTGTAGGTCCAGCCCTGCCTCACTCGGTCGCGGGCCCACACGTTGTGCCCGTTCTCTGCCAGCTTCTCCACCAGCTGGTTCTGGTTGGGTGTGAGCTTCACGTGGTTGAGATCGAGAGGGGCAGGCTTATAGCCGCTGCTCATCACATACCTGAAGGGAGCCAGGTAGAGAGGGTCAGTGCTGAATGTGTTCTTGAACTTGGACACGCACAGCCATTTTAAAAGAAAACTCATGTACTTCAAAATGGAACAAAAAGATCGCGACTTAGCATTCTGGGGGTGGAAAATCTATGTCCCCAAACAGCTGTGAATACAGAGCTGATGTTAGTTTATAAGTAGGGGTGTTCAGAAGCACTGTTTGAGCCAGAACATACGTTTTGGGAAGTTTGATCTTCTTCAGGTTTTCTTCTGCTTTCTCATCTCCCATACCTACATGGCAGCCGAGAGCCAGCAGGGTCCTAAGACATCCCAGAACAGAACGGCCAGAGTCCACATGAGCAACAAAATGAACATCAAATGACTCTATAGAAGAAAGAGCAGGTGCAGGCTAGAACTGTCTCTCACTTTAAGATCTCTCCAGACATCTGCAGATTGTAGTTCCTCTCAGGTTCTGGGAGACTGAGAAAGTCCACCAGGCAAGGGTGCAGCTTCTTATTATCGTCCCGGAACTGAGGAAGACAGAGGATGGAAGTCAATACCTTTCTGTATGTGTGTGTGTGTGTGTGTGTGTGTGAGAGGTTGAGGAAGAGGGAAACTCAAAGTAAGGCAGAACGAACACCTCTAAGGAGGAAAGGAAGCCAGAAAAAAGGAAAGAAGAAAGATGGATAGAAGGAAAAGTAAATAAATAAAGGAGACAGGAAGCAGGCAGGCTGCTTACCAGCCCGTAGGTCCAGCCCTGCTCGATGCGCGTTACAGACCACAGCTCATGGATGTTCTCAGCCAGCTTCTCCCTGATGCGCTCCAGATGAGGAGGCAAGACAATCTACCACAGGGGCAACAAGACATTTACAGTCACAGACATTACGTTACATTTTTACTCACAATGATACTTTCACAGACACAAACAGTTTCTCATTGTTTTGATGTTATTTGTTACATGTTTTGTTCTTATTTTGTTATTCATATTTTGTACTTCACAATGCAGAGCTGTGGAGCACCTGAACCTCACGACAAACTCGAAACTAAATCAAACTGAAACCAACTTACTACCAAAACAAAGGACAGATCGCACTCCATACATCCAGTTTTGCACAGAGCAACACACGTTTATCGCGAGTGTATAGAAAAAGAGGATCGGGTGGAGGAAGCACCTGGATAGTGTCCACAGGGCATGGTGTGAAAGAGGTGTGGGTGAGGGACAGTGTGGGCCCCAGCAGGTTTCTGACTCCATCGCAGTCATGCTTGTACTCTTTAATGGGCTCGATACGCATCCTCTCTTTGGGCAGAAGGGCCTCGTAGCAGGGTGCATAAGCAGGGGGAGGGAAGAACTTAAAGTCGCCATGACGGCCACCCAATAGGAATCGAGCTCTGAGAGATCAAAGGCACGATAGGTCAGTGGAGTTGCGACATTGAATCGATCACCCAATAATGCAACCTGAGTCTCCAAGCCGTCAAAGACAAGTCTGTGCTTTATCATCAAACAGTAAACTCCAGCTTTATGTTACCGACTTAAATTACAGCCACAGATTCTCACTTGACACCAGCAGAGAAGCTTATGACAGGAAAGAAGAGGCCATCCAAGTTGAAGTTCTCGAACATGCCCTGCACAGGATGGCCGTTAATGCGGAACGAGATGCTGGGCACGCTGAGATCCAGACAGCAGCTCACAACGTCATCGGCGGCCAGGGCGTGCTGACTGGGCGATGCCACCTGACGTGCCACGTGACCTGGAAGTACAAAACTGGGGCTCAATGGAATTCGCTGGTGAATTCAGTCTTGCCCATGGATCAGCTGAAATTAACAAGGCGATAGTCGATCGGATGCCCGCACTCACCAGACCACAGGTGGACCCCGTCGAAGCCATATGAGTAGAGGTCGTCCCCGACTCCGTTGCCCCCCCAGCCCTCTCCGCCCCCGGGGTAGGGACTGTAGCCCACGGTCATGGCCCAGCCCACGCGCAGATGCGATGCCTGTGCTGTAACAAAGGGCTCCACGTAGTCCACAATCACCTCGAAGTACCACTTCTTATACTGCGTGGAGCCCTCACACGTGCCCAGGAAGATGTTGGGCCTCATGCTGAGACAAGAGGTCAAAGCCCTTGGTCAGGTAAAAATCTTTTCAAGGATTGCTGAGTCACACAGAAGCAGGGAAGTATTGAAAACATTTTGTTCTTTCATCAGTGAATAATTCAGTGAATAATTCAAATTTCTTTTCATGGATGCCTTTGCTGGAATGAACATATCAATGAAAACAAAGTTTGAGAAAAGGTATTTTACCTGGTAACATAATTAACGATGTTGGTCTGTAGCAGAAGGTCACGACCCGGAAGTAAATTTTCAGTGATGAGATTTTGATTGGACCTCACAGCCACACCATTGCACACACACAGAGAGCGCAGGACGTCTAAGACCTGAAAAAGATAAACAAGAAGTCAGGTACCATGTTTCTGTGTCTGGACATGAACGTGGATTTAAAACAATCGTTTCATAAGCACCTTATGATTACGTCCATGCTTGTCCAAGAGAGAGATGATGGATTTGATGTGGTTCTCCTGGATGATGTTCAGAACTTCAGGACTCTCA
The DNA here is from genome assembly GCA_020368025.1 of Brachyhypopomus occidentalis. NCBI lineage: Eukaryota > Metazoa > Chordata > Actinopteri > Gymnotiformes > Hypopomidae > Brachyhypopomus > Brachyhypopomus occidentalis. Next base: position 4,033,174 of record JAGXOD010001351.1, on the reverse strand, counting down.
ATCAAAACACAGTACAGCACCTCCAGAATGCCTGCAGACAGAAAGGGCAAAATGATGAGAATATTATTTAAAAAGTGCTAAATTATTGATGGAGCTGTGCGGTGGACTTTATGAGGTCTGCACGAGTGCAGGAGAGAATGGCGGACACCTGAGGAGGCTTCCAGACGATCCAGCTTGCTCACCAGCCAGTCGAGGTTATCACAGAAGAGGGCGCAGTTAGAACGGTTCCCTCTGATTAGAGAGGCTACAGAGAGCAGAGAGACAGAGGAAGACAGACAGAGTAAGAGAGAGAGAGAGAGAGAGAGAGAGAGAGAGAGAGAGAGAGAGACAGAATGACAGAGAGAGATGGTGGGAGAGAGATGATGACCCATGTTCAATCAGCCAGAACAACAAGCACTCATGGTTTCAATGCTCTTCTCCTGTTCATCCTACGAATGATGCATCATTACACAAAACTCTCAGGTGACCTGTTTCACATCCCGGTGAAGAAGGGCAATTTCAGAATAGCAATAACACGCTACACTATTCTGGAATAATGACACATGAGTTACATAACAACTCGCTGGCAGGAGATTAAGGCAAATACAGGTATTTTTCTTGCACTGTAAATGTTTGGAAATTATTTATCGCAAATCGTTCATTTAAATAAAGGCACGTGGATATGTATAGTACATAGCTGGAAACATGATAAACATGTTTCTTGGCAAGAGCCCCCAGTCCAACCCATTCAGCCCCACCCAATCAGCCCCACCCAATTAGACCCACCCATTTAAATAAAGGCACGTGAATATGTATAGTACATAGCTGGAAACATGATAAACATGTTTCTTGGCAAGAGCCCCCAGTCCAACCCATTCAGCCCCACCCAATCAGTCCCACCCAATAAGACCCACCCAATTAGCCCCACCCAATTAGCCCCACCCAATCAGCCCCACCCAATTAGACCCACCCAATCAGCCCAGCCCAATCCCTCGAGTGCTGAGCACCTCTGCTTGGCACCAGGCTCACCCAGCAGCTCGTAGAACAGGTTGACTATTTCCTTCCAGGACTCGGCTGCCTCCTCTCCAGCAAACTCAGAGAAGTGGGCAGCAGTGTTGTACACGTTCAGCCTGTCCACACACTCCAGCACGATGGTAATCATTCCCTACAGCGCAATCACAGGCGAGCCGGAAAGCAGTCAGATAAAAGCACATTTGGCCAAGCAAGACAGCAAAGGAAAGATCTGTCACAAATAAGACTAGCATTAAGAATTACGTAGGTCAGACCAAGAGACCTTCCACCGCAAATCTCCAATGTGCACAACTAGGGTAATGTGCTTCTGACTGTGAAATTGTCCTTACATACATATTCATCCTTCCACTAACACACATACACACTCACACACACCTCTTCTTGGAATAGGTTCTGCCGACTGCGCAGTGAGCGAAGCTTGGTCTGCTTCTCCTCGTGCTCCAGCTCCTCCTCGGGTGGCCGGAAGTAGTGGATGAGGTCCTGCAGGGAGAGGATCACCCCGTCCAGAGGGAGTGTGATCGGCCCTGTCGCCTTGTTCTTCCCACTCAGAGAGTCCAGCCCCCTGCAGTTCAGTGCCACACACACACACACACACACACACACAGACACACACAGATATAACTAACATAGGATTTTAATATCCTTGTTCTCATAAACCTACTCTCTATTCATACAACATACACTGTTGTAATACTGCTGTACTAATAACTCTTTGGCACGTTCTGTTCCATTCCAGTGCCGTATTTTGACTCAGGGTCCCTGAGCCCGCCTGCCTGTGTACTCCTGTCTGGACTGGGCAGGCTGAACCTTCACTTGCAGGTTCAGCCCGACTGGCTGCTGTGTGCAGCACTCGGAGTGCTGGGGACTGTGTCATACTTGATGAACTGTGTGAAGAGGCCCGTGGTGCTGTATATCATCCGCGCCGCCTGAGACTCCTCCATCTGCGAGCGTGACATCATCAGCGTGTCGTCCATATGGCCCTCTTGATGCAGAATGACCTGCAGGAGGGGTGGGGGGGGGGGGGGGGTGGGGAGGGGAGGGGGGGGGGGAGATGAGAAAGATTCCAGACAGCTTAGCTATCGCCATTCGCAGCTTCGGTCACAGCGGCCTCGGTCATGCAGGTGAATCCCACCATCTGTGCGCGTGACAACAAAGGATCCGCAACGGTTCACTAATTAAACAAACAAGCAATGCAGGAAGATGACGGGACTTAAGGGCGAGCTTGACGTTAGAGGTGCATTGCTGCGACCAGGTGAGAACTACAGCGGCTGGCAGCTCCAAGCCACTACACGCATGTACTACACTGATGTACTGCACTGGTGTGCTACACTGATGTACTACACTGGTGTGCTACACTGATGTACTACACTGATGTACTACACTGATGTACTGCACTGATGTACTACACTGATGTACTACACTGGTGTACTGCACTGGTGTACTGCACTGATGTACTACACTGATGTACTGCACTGGTGTGCTACACTGATGTACTACACTGGTGTACTACACTGATGTACTACACTGATGTACTATACTGATGTACTACACTGATGTACTACACGCATGTACTACACTGGTGTACTGCACTGATGTACTACACTGATGTACTACACTGATGTACTACACTGGTGTACGACATTGGTGTACTACACTGGTGTACTACACTGATGTACTATACTGATGTACTGCACCTTTCTCTTCATGGTACCCAGACGAGCTGCTTTGGCATCCAGCGCGGCGTATGTGACCCACAGGCTGGTGGAGACATGCTGGACGAAGCACATGGACTCGCCGTACTTGATCTCCGGCACCCCCATCCCCTCCACGTCACGCTTCTTCACCACCTCCACTTTCTCCTGCTCGGTGAGAGCAGAGCAGCATCAAGAGAGGGGTTGGGGGGGGGGGGGCAGGGAAGAACAGGTGTCGAAATAAGAACGTAGTACTTGAGAAAACAAGGATATGACTGGTTAAGGAAGATGAACGATCGTTGCGGAACCCGTGCGGACCTTGGTGGCTCGGAAGCAGAAGGCAGACTGCTTGGTGTTGGCCTTCTCGGGCTCGAGCACCATCAGGCCTTTCTCCTCATCCAGGCACAAGTAGCGCCCGGTGGTGATGTGGCGGATACGGAACGCCTGACCCCACTTCATGTGACTTCCGCTCCAGCTGTAGGGAGTGAGAGTTAAGAGCAGGCAGTCATCGGGTCACACGAGAGATCTGTAGTTTCCATGTGCACTGCTACATAAAAGAAGCTAAATAAAATAAGCTTCTAAAAGAAGCTGAAAATCAATCTATTGATCTGTTTTTCCCCATATAAAAGGTTTAGGAAGCTTGTTTTATCCACAAATACGTACATACAGTGTATACAAAATTATTGTTCGGTTTGCCAGTATCCCTGAAATTCCAGATTTACTCTGGCTACACTCATGCCAGTCATAGTTAGAAGCCCTTGGCTACTGGCTCAGGACTTTATCTTCTTTAAACTCCCCAGTATTGAGTGTAATGACTGTCTATCCAACAGCAAATTAGTTCATATGGGTGGTGTCCCTTGCCTGATTCTCAGAGGTTCGAGTCTCCACAAAGAGCGAGCTTGACTGCAGACTGCTCCTGTCTCATACTGCGCTATGCTAAACGGAAGAGAGTGCAAAGAGAAAAGGGAGAGAAGTCAGACAGAGAGGGAAGCAGACAAGCAGAGAGCAGGGATTTAAGCAGTGCTAGCTTAGACTATCTTAGGCTGGAAGAGCTTGTTTTGCAGACACGCTTTCGTCTCTCACTTGCGCTGAACTCCTTGCTCGGGTGCTGGAACAGCCAGACACTCATCCATGTGACCATGGAACAGACGCAGGACGTGTCCTCCAGTCAGGTAACCTACAATTACAAGCTTACTTGTAATTACGTGGTGTGTATGAGCGTGGTGTGTATGAGCGTGGTGTGTATGGGAGTGGTGTGTATGAGCGTGGTGTGTATGAGCGTGGTGTGTATGAGCCTGGTGTGTATGAGCGTGGTGTGTATGAGCGTGGTGTGTATGAGCGTGGTGTGTATGAGCGTGGTGTGTATGAGCGTGGTGTGTATGAGCGTGGTGTGTATGAGCCTGGTGTGTATGAGCGTGGTGTGCATGAGCGTGGTGTGTATGAGCGTGGTGTGTATGAGCGTGGTGTGCATGAGCGTGGTGTGTATGAGCGTGGTGTGTATGAGCCTGGTGTGTATGAGCCTGGTGTGTATGAGCGTGGTGTGCATGAGCGTGGTGTGTATGAGCGTGGTGTGTATGAGCGTGGTGTGCATGAGCCTGGTGTGTATGAGCGTGGTGTGCATGAGCCTGGTGTGTATGAGCGTGGTGTGCATGAGCGTGGTGTGTATGAGCGTGGTGTGCATGAGCCTGGTGTGTATGAGCGTGGTGTGCATGAGCGTGGTGTGTATGAGCGTGGTGTGCATGAGCCTGGTGTGCATGAGCCTGGTGTGCATGAGCCTGGTGTGCATGAGCGTGGTGTGTATGAGCGTGGTGTGTATGAGCCTGGTGTGCATGAGCCTGGTGTGCATGAGCCTGGTGTGTATGAGCCTGGTGTGTATGAGCCTGGTGTGTATGAGCGTGGTGTGTATGAGCGTGGTGTGTATGAGCGTGGTGTGTATGAGCCTGGTGTGTATGAGCGTGGTGTGCATGAGCGTGGTGTGTATGAGCGTGGTGTGTATGAGCGTGGTGTGTATGAGCCTGGTGTGTATGAGCGTGGTGTGCATGAGCCTGGTGTGTATGAGCGTGGTGTGCATGAGCGTGGTGTGTATGAGCGTGGTGTGCATGAGCCTGGTGTGTATGAGCGTGGTGTGCATGAGCGTGGTGTGTATGAGCGTGGTGTGCATGAGCGTGGTGTGCATGAGCGTGGTGTGCATGAGCGTGGTGTGTATGAGCGTGGTGTGTATGAGCCTGGTGTGTATGAGCCTGGTGTGCATGAGCGTGGTGTGTATGAGCGTGGTGTGTATGAGCGTGGTGTGCATGAGCCTGGTGTGCATGAGCCTGGTGTGCATGAGCCTGGTGTGTATGAGCCTGGTGTGTATGAGCGTGGTGTGTATGAGCGTGGTGTGTATGAGCCTGGTGTGTATGAGCGTGGTGTGCATGAGCGTGGTGTGTATGAGCGTGGTGTGCATGAGCCTGGTGTGTATGAGCCTGGTGTGCATGAGCCTGGTGTGTATGAGCGTGGTGTGTATGAGCGTGGTGTGTATGAGCCTGGTGTGTATGAGCCTGGTGTGTATGAGCGTGGTGTGTATGAGCGTGGTGTGTATGAGCCTGGTGTGTATGAGCGTGGAGCCTGGTGTGTATGAGCGTGGTGTGTATGAGCGTGGTGTGTATGAGCGTGGTGTGCATGAGCGTGGTGTGTATGAGCTGTAGTGTAGAGGAGCAGGGTGGGAGGAGGTGCTCACCCTCTGCTAGCTCGCAGCCAGAGCACACCGGGTTCATGTTCCACAGCGTCTGCATGAACGAGGCGTCTACCATCAGGTCCCCGCTGGCATAGGACAGGTGCTGCAACAACCCAAAGGCATCCTCAGTGTGCATAACCTCATGGCTGCAGTCAGAATAGTGTTTCATATGCCAGGTGACATGTTGAGACGGTGATACGCCACATGTGAGTGTGTGTGTTTGGGCGGACACCCAAACATAGCAAAGGGGGATGAAGATGAAGAGGAAGAATGACAAGCCTACCAGGTATCTCTCAGACGACACGCTAACCAGGATAAGGTCGTCTCCCACTCTGACCTTCTCACCTTCTGACCTCTGCTTGGAGGCAGGATGCATGGTCCACCAGCATGCTTCACCTACGGATGCGGTAAGGTTCACCTCACATTTAGACTTGCACACAAATGTCAATTGTTACAATGTCATCAACATTTTTATGCCTATAGGCACAAGGTACTAAACAGAAAAATGTTAAAATATGAAATTTCCTACGCATTACTTATTGCGAAAAATAAACACATATAACAGACTACATACGTACCTGTAGAATCCTCCTGTAATCCCACATCAAAGGCTAGCTTGTCTGTTAGCGATCGAGAGGTGGTCAGGCAGCTGAGGTACTACAATTCCGAGGAGACATGAGAGAATGAGAGAGAGAGAATGAGAGAGAGAATGAGAGAATGCACACTGGGAGAACAACATCATCAGGTGTTCTTTCTGGCATGCAGCTCCATACATTCACTCATCACTATAAAAATCTTTCATAAATAGTTATGAGTTGCACATTGATGAACTCTGTCCCATTTGTTGAGTGAGCCAATCCATCAAGGGCCCTAAACCAAGCCAGCTTCTGACCATAGGCTTCTGACCACTGCATACCTGGATATCATCTACTCATAAGACCATTCTCAACTCAGCTTTAACACAGATGTGTCTATGCCATTGTTTAGGGGATAGTGCTCATGAAGGCTTATCACTGAGTTCAGAAACACAGCGCTGGTGAAGGCCTGGATGATGATAACTGATACAATCTGTGCATGGTAACCCCCATACTCAAACTGCATAACAACAGGTTTTTTAAGTGTTTTTTTTTTTTTAAAGTGACCAATGAGTTTATTTGAAGTTTATTTTTATTTTTACAGGTTTGGTGTGTGTGAGTGCTTTGAAACACCCATCCTCATGTTCGTCAGTGCAGGTAAAGTCAGCATGGCCATGAGTTGCGTGTGTGCATGCGTGTCCTCACCATGCCAGAGTGGTAGTGTCTGAGCAGGATGGCGTGGCCGTAGAGCAGCGTCCGGTGACCCCCTCCCTGGGAGGACTGGAGACGCAGGACCGGGACAGACAGAAGATGGGAGTTAGAGCAGCACGTGCCCACACTGAACTTGCAGGGAGCTAGGCTTTATGTGTGCGGGTGCTCTGGTGGATTCACATGTGCAGGGGTGTAGCAGACATGGAGGATTTCTCCACTTTAACAGAAGTGCCAATCTGACCCTCATATTTTCTCTAAGCTAAATCTGTAGCTGTAAATGTAGCCATATTGAGGAAGGGAACTGTGTTATAACATTTTCTTGACTTAGTTAGAAATGTATTGTGGTGCATATGTCAGTGTCACCTAGCTTATTAACCTAAGACTAGCTAGATGGTGCTAATAGATGGTGCTACATCACACACACAAACACACTGCTGGATAAAAACAGAAGAAAAATACCTCTATACCGCTAATGGGAAAGTCTGGGTTAAAACGTCAGTTTCAGTTTAACCTGATCAGTAACAATGTTCACCTTGTCCATTTTGAGCCAGCTAAATAAATAGACTACTTTCCTCTACACACTCTTGATTTATTATTGCCGTGTCCTTTTCCTGTTGCAGTAGGGTCAGCAACTTTTCCTCATTTCTGGTGGGAATTTGTAATACAGTGTGTTCAGCAGCAAAAGAAAACAGATAAACAGAATGTAAGGGTTGAGCTTTGTTTTAATATATGAGGGACTTGTCTATAAATATATATATATATATATATATATATATATATATATATATATATATATATATATATATGGAAGCAGAGGGCCCCTGAGGACCATGTCTACTTCTTTAATTGAATGTGTGCTGGCATTTACTCCTTTAAAGCGAATGACAGCTGTGTCCAGCCCACTTTATAAATTACTGCTACACTCCTTTGTGTGTGTGTGTGTGTGTGGGTGTGTGTGAAATGTGGCACCAGCCACCCCCTTAAAAAGTCTTCTTCCTTTGAGACACAACAAGAAGTGAACTTAAAAAACAATAGCAGAGCATAATGGGAGAGAAAAGTAAGAGAAACCACACCAAAGACGACTGGGCATCTCCACCTCCTGTCACACTTGAAGGAAGTGAGTCTCAGTACCACAGGACAAGCACACATGAGTACATAACTAACAAGAAAACAAACAGGTCAAAGTTCACACCAAACTGGGAGGGTTCACAAAAGGCTGCCACAAGGACACCAGTCACACCCTGCGGTCAGCTTACCTTTTCTCAACATCCAGTAAGGTTTAGAAATGAGAAGACACAATTATTGGTGTTATTAGTAATTACCACCACCACCATTACCACCGTAATCATTATCATATTCATCAGCACTGTCAGTAGCATGGCTCGTGTGAGGAAGAGAAATGGACAATGCAGGTCTCTGAGGTTAAGCACACCTTAATCCACCAGGACAGCGGTGGTCAGGGTCAGTGTGTTACGCCACCATGTGTCTGACTGTCCACATTAGCAGCTGGAGCACGAGTGTAACTCATTCCACCACCTGAGGTGTCACATTCCCTCCCCTTTGACGACCCCGTTTCCCTGATGCCACTTTCCTCTTGGCTACTTACCATGCTATTCTCATTCCTGGCCTTCCCATAACAGTGGGGGGAAGCCCCTTGTTTACAGAGCCAGGTGGACCTTGGCTCCGCGGAAGCCCCTCACTCTCTTGTGAGGTTAATACCCTGCTGCTATTACAAGCTATAACAAATATCCCGGATCTCAACTACCAGTAATGATACTGCTTACTGTACGTCATAAAACTAAAGACGGGGCACAGAATGGGGTGAGAGGGAGAAAAAGAGGTGAAGGGAAGAAAGCAGAGAAAGTGCCAAGTTTAGGTTGGTCTTTAAGAGGAAGAAAATCAGAACGCTGAGCGTGAGTGATTTAGTATTCGTTAGTGATTCCAGAGAATTATCATATGGGGGGAAAAGCCATTAAAAGTGAAGAACTGAAAGAGGAGAGGGTTTTAGTGAGATGGTGAAGTGCTGCATGAAATGGTAGTTTGTCACAAATCCAAAGAGGATGCTGTGTTTCTTTAGATGATGAGACGTTCTTGGCAGCCATCACTGAGTTGCTCAAAGAAACACAGCGTTTTCTTTGAAAACTTGCAACCTTCAATGGCTTATCAAAATGAAGCCCCAGGGGAGGTCAAAGGTCAAAGCAAAGGGGACGGGGCGAGGGTATCGTAAAAGGTATTGTAGCCTTATCCAGGATCTTAGTCACTGCCCTCCCATATTGTGGATTTGTATTCATACTCTCACTCTTTCTCTTCTCTCGTTTCTCTGCCGCTAACCCTTGTGTGAAATGTCATTTGGGAACCAAATGACCTTCTAGCCCAGCTATGCCAATAGCAGACAAAGCAAGGAACATGTGTGACAAGGGAGGGATGAAAGCTGAGGAGGAAGTCAAGGCTTGGAGGTGGTGGACAATAACTGCAGCACCATTTCATTTCATCCAGACGACACACTGAGTGAGAGCGACAGGAAGTAGTGGGGGAAAGGTGCTTAGATTGGGTAGGGGAAAACAGAGGAACAGGTGAGTATGAGACGCATGTGAAGACATACCCATTGGTCCAAATCGACTGCCTACGGTCGGCAGAGAAATGGGACGAGGCATCAGGAAAGAGACAAAAGGCAAAGGAGGTTTAGTTACCCTTACGCAGCTGTCTGGAAATGTCTCCAAAGCCAAAGACAGCAATGTAACTCACATCACCTCCAGATACCCCATCACAGCTCTGAAATAACCTCTAATTAATACAAAATAAAAAAGTAACCAGCAAATAGTAATTCTGAGAACTACTAAGAAAATACAAAGTAAAACATTAGGGAGAAAAAAATAAAACATTTGATTCTACTCTGGGACATCTCGCAATAAGAATGTATGTTAATAATGCTCCCATGAACCTGTCCTGATGCATCTCATGCACACACAGACACAGAGATACACACACACACGCACACACACTACTTTGCTTCTGTGATCTCCCACCTACTGCCTAAACTGCCATCTCTTTCTCAACATATATATCTATTTGCAAATGCTGTGTATTGGTTCATATAAACTTCACTTGGTATAGTTAACCTGGGCCTGCATTTCCATAAACATCTTGGCAAAATCATCCAACAATAAAACCCCAAGAATTACTTCGCTCACAGATGTTCTTAGCACATCTGTTCAAATCATCTCAATACTCAACGTGTGGTTCAGCTGACCATGGTCTTCAGAAACCAGGCCCTGGTTTAATAATGATGGCCTAGTACTTCAGAGACAGAGACCGCCTGCTGTCTTCCACTTCGCTTTCTTACTGGGCCCCATCCACCGCCCCACATCACACCCACCCCCGCCTCCGAGTCCCAACCTCGTCTCTCACCTCAGTCATCTCCACGGTGTTGGCCAGCATCTCCTGCAGGGCCCGCACTGAGAGTGACTGCTCCAGCACGAAGGCACAGATCGCGAGGTCAGGGGGCACATTCTGGACAGTGGACGGAAGAACAGGCATGTAAACAACCCCCCAAAAAAACAGCAAACCAGCAGTGCAAAAGCACAAGCCCCTATTAGTCAGAGGCCAGAGCAACAGAGCCATCTGCATGGCAAGCATCACTTTCACTGCATTAGGAATACTTGTCAGGATACCACTATCTCTTGGTTTTGAAGATATCCTTGACAATTTTTGAAGAGTTTTTCTTCAGTTATTAAAATGAACAATCTGTTCAACGTCAGCATTACTATGTTCTGAATATGTTCTAGACTGTTCAAGAATACTCTGAGCACAGGGAAAGCAGATTTATACCTGGGCATTGGACGTTGTTTCCAGGAAGCACAGTCTGTTCCCAAAGCCCTCACAGGACAGGCACAGTTTGATCTGCTCCTTCAGGACGGTTGCTGTACACTGGAGCACTACGGTGTCATCCTGCAGTCACGCGACAAGACAAGAAGAGACACAAAAACATTCAGAGCAGGGCTGCAGGCTATGAACAAAGTTGTTGCTGCGACTGTTACATACCGTGATTGCAATATGTCCTATAACATAATAACAACAAACTGGTGAATACTCGAATACTATGTGACATGCTGGTCTGTACTAATTTTTTCTCTTTACTATTAATCAAAGTCATTTATGGTTGTGAATATCACTATTCATTCAAACATGCACAGAATACTTATCTGGGACAACTCTGTTTGGTCAGGATTCTTACAGTAGACAATCAAAAATGTTGTAATTGGTAAGAGGGTTCATTTGCGTATTGCAACATTCTGCAATATCAGTATTGCAAAGGCCAGCATTGCAATAATGATTAGTGAATGAGATATAGCACAGCTCTAAATCAGATAACACATGCAAACCGGATGACAAAACCGACAACTGCTTCTGACAATGGGAAGGAGTCCAATTAAGACCTCGTAAGCTGACTGTGTTGTTCAAACAAACACCTCCGCAGGCAGTCCTTCCATTGGCAGTCCTTTCAGGAGTCGGCTGGAGTGTAAATACACCAATAAACACTTGCACCTCGAGCTCTCCATCTGACACAGTGCATTCTCAGCTGTTCCCCCGTCATTCATTAGCAAAGCATGTCACGGACCTCCCCCACTCTCCTCCTCCCCAGCCACAAGTCTCACTCTAGACTGTTCTCTTCAGCCGTTTTCCTCACGAACCAAATTCCTTGACTCATTTCCCCCCCCACATGTATCTTTAAGAGTTTACTTTTTCATCTCTCTCTGTGTCTCCTGAAGAGACTCGACTCAGCAGTGCAGTTGTTTGTGGAGTGGCATGTTCATCTCATGCGTGTTCACGTTCATGTCCATGCGTGTGCATCTCATGCGTGTTCGTGTTCCCACAAGTCCACGTGATAAACAACGTCATTGAACATGATGCAGACGGGTGTTCCCCCAGGGCTCAGGTACACAAAGAGTCAGTCCATCATTTATCTTTGTCCAGCCCAAATCTGTCTCTCTGAGATATTCTACAGCCCCTGCAAACAGGAAATGGGGACACAGTGCCCTCTGTTCTGTTCTGCAGACTCACCCAAGTCACCTGTAGCACTGTCTTCCAGACACTGCACAGTGGGGCTGAAAGTTTGAAAAAAGTACTTATAGTAGTACTATGTGTCAATTACACAGAAGTAACATGTCAATTACACAGACAGAAAGATGCAGACCTGATTTGTACAACACCCAAAATACATATGTATGATGAAACTGTTCATCATACCACCAAATATAAAAAAGAACTAATATTGTGAAATATTGAAAATGGTAAAAAAGAATAACTAATATTGAAAGCTAATAATATTAAGGTAATATTTATTATTGCAGGTAAACTACTGCACAGGTGCAGCAAACGTCCTAAGGCTTCTTTCTGAAAGTAGAAAGATACACCTGTGTGTGTGTGTGTGTGTGTGTGTAAGACCCTGGACCTGATATGGAGATGGAGCACTGCTCCAAATTTCTAAAAGCAGACGGCTACTTCAGTGACTCACACTGCTTGTTGGCTCTGAACGATCAGATGACAACGAAGTCGTGCACACAAGACCAGCAATGATGACGGATGGAAGCTTTTTCCTCTGACTATGAACCCCCATGTTTGAGGTAGGCTTTTACAATGGAAATTAGTTTTCTTTTGTAAACACTATTCACTGAATCTTAGCCCAAACACAAAAAAGGATTTTGGCCCTACGTAATTCCAATGATAAACGCTGGGAGTGCTGATAACATTCAGAGCACAATAAATTAACTAAAGTTGCAGGGAATCACTAATTGCTGCAAACAACAGCTGAGTTGACACATACTGGAACAAGGCAAAGCAAAACAATGGATAATGGAGCATATATATATGTGTGTATGTGTGTGTGTGTCTGTGTGTGTGTGCGTCTGTGTGTGTGTGTGTGTGTGTGTGTGTGGGTGTGTTTTGCTGACTATGTGTGGTGTCCAGTGTGTCTGTTCTTAGGCTTCATATTCTCATGCTTAACTCATACCAGTATAGGCCGCTTCAGGCAGCCACACACGCTTTGTGGCACTGAAGTGTAAAAGCTACTCAGATTAAGGTAAACAAGTGAACGTGTGTGTGTGTGTGTGTGTGTGTGTGTGTGTCGGGAGGGAGCGGTATTAACATTTGGATGCATTGTACTAGCCTAACAAACCGAAGACATGAACTTACTGAAGATGGCAGACGACTGCAGGTATAACATTACAGCAAAACCATATTTAGGACAGGAGTCATGGTAAGACAAGTAAGCACAGCAAGATCTGGATGTTTAGGCAACTGGGACAAGCAGAAAGCAAAGTCCTGCCAGTGAACTGGTGCACACCTTTATATGTACTTATCATTGACTTATCAACAGTTATATTCAGGCAAATATGTTCGTAGTCACAAAACTAGGTTCTTGGTATAGAACCACCAGAGGACCATAAACATCAACACAAAACCATAACAAATTAACGTTCAAAATGTACTGGTTCCAGTGAAATCAGAACGCTCCTCTGAATGTTCATCTGAACCTACCACTAAAGCATACACTGAAGGCACAAAGATCTAAACATTCAACAAGTTTAATGGCTGTCTTTTAAATGAAAAGCAAACCGTAATTTTTGCACTGCCACTTTTCCACAATGCAGCTACAACAGCGGTACCTCTTAACTTATCCAAATTCATCCATGAGGACAATTACGGTCAGGGCCTGTTGAGGGAGGACATTGTTTCAGAGGGACGCGTATGCAGCGAGGGCTCATCCCTCAGGTACTCAACTCTAGAGACAATACTCTGAAGCGTGACTCAGCGCAGGTCAACAAAGGTGTTGTGATTCCTATGGGTGCTACAGCACAGAGATCTCCACCACCGTGTTTAAAAGAGCCAGCCCTCACGTGGGAGGCACCGCAGGAGTTCCCCTCATAGGTCAACCAAATCCTACTAACTGTGGAAATGGTCATTCAAGCTGATGCTCTGTGCTTGCATATTGAGCATAGGTTATTGTAAACATAGGCCTAGCTATATTCCCATCACACTGTACTGATGACAATCATGTCATCCACCGAATCAACATGAGCAGAAGAGCTGACTGACGTTAACCGTGAAATATTTGAACTTGAACAGGATCACCAGACAGGAGCCCAGATAAGAATCAAGGGAAGAAATCAAGCCCAGAAACGCCACAGTGCGAGCAGCACACGTACACGAGTCTGTACGTGTGCACTGAGGGATGGTCAAGGGATTCCCTCTTATTTGCTGATACAGGTCTCCTTTTGCTAAGCATTAGACTCAAGCCCACTGCATTGACAGCAGGTCCGGAGAGACTGACGGAGAGGTGGATGAGGTGGGTGGATGAGTGCAGAATGTGGAGAGGGAGGAAGAAGAAAAGAGAGACAGTCGATACATGGGGCGGAGAGGGTGGGGTGGGGGAATCCATGAAGGGCTGACCTTTTTAAAAACGCTTTTGTCTGGCCCGAACTAATCCGTGTTGAAAAAGCACACCACTCTTTGCATGGGAGGCTTTGTGCCTCTATGGTTCTAAGTGAAATTTCACTTTGTCAGTAGTCAGGCTGCCCCTAGCCCAATAGCTAGGGTGGTATTTGTGGGGCCCGCAGGGATTTGTCACAATGGCAAAAGAAAAATTCCAAATGACATTAAACATTAAAAATAAACGTACAAGATGCTAAGCAATCTATGATCAGGGATACACTGATGCAACTCTAAAGGAAGCAGCGAGTTTGACTAATCTCAAATATTTTTAAAGTATACTTCCTGCTTGACAAAACCACAAAAAGGGATTCATGTACCTTGCCGTTGACACACACTTTGAGCATAATCAACCATAGTCTGCTTTGAACATAGCCGAAAAACAATTCACACACAACAATGGGATTATATAGCAATTAACTGGTATATCATCACATTCCTACACATAAATTGCGTAGTCACACGTCTAGATTAGGCATAATACCAAGAAGTGAAATACCAAGAAGTGAAAATGAGGGAATTGCTTGGCATTGTTTATTTATAATCGGTAAGGGTAAAAAAATCTATGTCTCAAAGTGACAGCACACCGAAATATCAATATCAGAAGTTCAAAATTTTTTTTTTAGCAGTATCTGAACCACTATCATGAAACAACAAAGACAAAGCTATCTGTCCCTCACGTTTCTGTGGGGTGAACTCTATAATGATGACCTCACTGAAATCCGTCACTGAAAGAAACAGAGTACTGGACCACAGTGGAGCTACTTTAATCCAGAAATGGTGTTAAAACTCAGGCCTCATGAAGAGCGTGCTCATGTTTTACAATGTCTTAAAGCACAGGGTTTGGGAGCCCAGTCAAAACTAGCGCTGTTTACACTAGCTTACAAACTGCTTTTCATTTATATTTTAATATTTATGTTTCAGCATTTTGATTTAGCATTACGACCACTTTAATAATAATAATAATAATTAAACTAATAAATAAATAAAGCAATCACAGTAAAATTACAAATCAAAGTAAAATATAAAATTGTAGCTTGGGAAAAAAACAAAATGAAAATGAGGTAACAGTCAG
Source organism: Brachyhypopomus occidentalis (assembly GCA_020368025.1). Lineage (NCBI taxonomy): Eukaryota > Metazoa > Chordata > Actinopteri > Gymnotiformes > Hypopomidae > Brachyhypopomus > Brachyhypopomus occidentalis. The sequence continues at coordinate 4,017,907 of JAGXOD010001351.1, read as the reverse complement.
GCCCCTATACTGACAGGAAAGCAGCTGTGTCCTGTGCACACCAAGCTAAGGAGATGTTAACGTTCAGTAAGGACAGACTGCGTGCGCGCTTGCATGTGTCTGGGTGTGGGTGAAGAGAAAATAATCACAGGACTAGCTGAGCAAAGGGAAATAAAACTGACGCTGGTGTTTATGAGGGGAACTCGCGAATGAAGAGCTGCCCATTTTGCCTCATTTCGTTTATCCAGTAGACCATGTTTGATTCAAAGACCACCTTTTCTCCAACTTTGGGACGCCCCTCCCATTTGGTGAGAATTTCAGTTTTAAGCCACATCTTCAACCCCCCACTCTTCTACCCCCCACCTTCCTACCCCCTCCACCCCCCTTTCTTACCCCCTCTACCCCTTAAACTCTATTTTGGGGTGCTACACCTGTCACTCTTGGATTCCTCTGCACTGCTGACTGGCAGATAGTCTGCGCGCGTAGTTCAGCTCCAGTGGAATCCCCCCGTCACAGGCCACGCCCACTGAAGACAAGCCAGCCACTCACACAAGCCGCCGTCTCAGAAAATCTGAGATAATTTAATAACCAATTTCCCAGTTTCTCTCAAAGATGAAAAAAACCCCAGTAAACTACATATCGTGACTGTTTTTCACTCATCAACAGCACTGTTGACAGGTGTGGGCGACTTGCTGATACTAAACTAGCTGACTTTTTTTGAACACAGTTTTAATTAGAATCTTTCCAGCGTTGTTTGTTCTTGTAATAGTCTGGTGGTATGTAGATGAATAAACATGCTTGTCTGGCTCTCATTAGGCAGGACGAACACTACCTGAGCAGCCTCATGAGCAGTCATAAGCAGCGATAAAGCAGTCATAAGCAGCGATAAAGCAGTCATAATCAGCGATAAAGCAGTCATAATCAGCGATAAAGCAGTCAGAAAAGCAGACAGAAGTCAGAAGAGTCTGACAGAAAACCCACATTTCAATAACCCATGTAGGTTTTCTCTGCAGACACGGAGTTCTACAGAAGTTAATCAGCGATGTGTTCGTTTTGTTTTCAACAAAATGAATATGGTAATGAGTAATTCTCCTAGGTTCTCCAAAGGTCGCTGTGAATATGAAGAGCCTTTTGAAATCTTTTCCAATTGAGTGTGATATTGTGAAATCCAACAGAACCATATTCATAGATAGCCACTAATCGGAGTCATTTAAAGGCAGATGGCAGGCCTGTAAAAACGTATGAAGAGCAGAGTGAACATAGGACTCAACACTAGCGAAACCACCATGGAAACACCTGTTTACTGTGCAAGATCTGGTCATGATACAATCGTATGACTGATGTACCAGATGTGCTCCTTGTGTGTGTGTGTGTGTGTGTGTGTGTGTATCTGTGTGTGTGTGTGTGTGTCTGTGTGTGTATTGATGAGAGTTTCTGTTTAGCATAACTAATAACTAAAGCCTAAGATCACTGTCACTAAATCGTTGACTAGGGAAACGTCTTGCTCCACACATGCAGTTACACACACACACACAGACACACACACACGCACACACACATGCAGTTCTCTCAATGGATTCAAGCAGAGGAGAATTAGGACACAGGCTCTCTCCCTTCTGAGTGTCAGGCGCTTATAGTGGCAAAACTATAAAAAGAAACTGCTGTTAGAGCCTGGAACCTTGGAACCCGAATACCCCCTTGAATGTGCTCCAACACGATAATGCTCTCAGAGTCTTTCTCCCCAGATCTCTGCATTAGCCCTTGCTCCATTCCTATCCAAACAAAGACATAGCTGTCACATCCCTCCTCTCTCTCTCTCTTTCTCTCTCTCTCTCTCTCTCCAGAGCCTAAAGGCTTTCCTACAAGAATCACTTCAGACTTGACACATGTACAGTACAGAAGGGCTCCTTGACCCATAGATGCATGGCAACGACCTGTTGTCGCTTCATGGCGCCTGGCTGTATGCACAAACGAACTCACATAACACACAATTTACAATTTAGCCCCCCCCCTCCAAATATTAGCAACACCTTGAAGCTACGTGTTTACGTTCATCACTCCTTTCAAAGTAGCAGTGCTGACCCGAGTTCACTGTCGCCCATATGAATTCAAATACACAAAATTGATTAACCTAATTTCAGTAGCTTTAAAATTCACCATGAAAGCCAGATGTCACCTCAGCAAGCACAAGGTGGCCATTTCTCTTTCTGCACTTGCTCTCCCCGTATTTACGGCTGTGGTGCTGAAAGGTGCCACTCTAGCACACCTGCGTGTGATGAATGACAAAGTCTCGCTTCCATAAACTCAGAGCTATTCTTCTCTTAAGAACACAGGGTGTGGTACATTACACCGAGAATCTCAAAACAGGCACACATTTCTATGGAAAAGTCCAGATAATACAGCCACCAAATTTCTGCTATATACCATAGGAAATGTCCAAAGTCTTGACTGCAGGGCAATAAATGGAGGTTAACATATTTAGGACAGTGCTTGACAACTGCGAGGATTTGTTTTAGTGTCTCATGATGAATGTAAAACATTGAGCTTTGGCCATAAGAATCCTTTGTAATGTTGCCGTTCAGAAACTTCTTTTAACACTTCAAAAACTGTTATCGTTACTGATGCACAAGCATCATTTTCCAGTGGCCAGAAGGATTGAAAACTTTCCTCAGCCAGACAATCATCTCCAGGGAAAGTGATCTGAGACTGTTCTGAAACAATTATCCTCATTCCCCTTCATCTGTCCCTGTCTTTAAATAAGACATGCTAACTCTCCATTTAAGAGTTGGGTTTGAATTCATTGTGTTGTCCTATAATGCTAGTGGCATTTCTATTACCGGTCAATCAGTCCTAAAAAGCACTAATGTTATTTACGTTAAAGGTTTGGTTAACCATTTCTTACTACAGCTAATTTCTTGTATCATGCTTTTTGGCATGTCTTATATTTGTTGGGAGAAAATTCACTTTTTGTAATGAAACACTAGACAGTAACATTTGTATTAATGGCATATTGTCACATGAAGACCCAATGACCTGTTAAGACAGAGCTGTCCATTTTATGTTGTCTTTGGAGTTGCCCTACAAGCAGATGGCCTCTCTGACATGTTACATTTAGCCTGCTTGAGTTGGTCTGTCTGGGCGTCCCTGACTGTCTGAGCCCTATTGTGTCATAAGTCTCAAGGCTTTGTTGTGGCCTGGCCTATCGACTGGTCTTCTAATCTCAGACAGAGAGGAGAGGGGGTAACGACGAACAACCTATCCCCCCCACCCCCCCCACCCCCCCTGCCCAACTGAAGCCACTGGACTGCTTGCTGCATCATCTGCCCTCTAGCTGAAAGTCTCTCCTTTCCTTCCCCTCGGGTAAAAATAGACAGCCATGCTAACAGACGCAGCAGTCGCCGTCCATCTGCGCACGCATCTACTCAAAGGGGAGAAGATTCTGGAAGTAAGACGATAAGTTGCACTGCGGTTGTCGAATTCGGGATGCCCGCCTGACCGCTGCCCGCGGTTAAACAGCACAATGAGCACAATGTGGCTAATTAATAGGCTGGAAGCCTCCGACAAATCCAGGCCAAAAGGCGAGCGGTCAATCATAAAAATAGTCAACTACTCTAAATAGAGAAGAGCAGCTGGCTCCAGAAAACATCTGTCAGAAGTTGGCTGAGGCACCCAGCGCTGGCAGGAGCACGGTCTTCTAAAGCCACAGCAGCGGGTCCCTCTCTTAACTAGGGCGACATCGATGTAGAACGGGACTTCAGCGTTTCCAACTATCGGGTGGGGGGGATGGGGGCTGGGTGCCAAATCCATTAAAAGGATATGAAACATGTGCATTGCAAAACGAAGAACACAAGTGCAAGCAAAGACTCTGAAGTGCAAACACACAGCGCCTTCTTCCCTAATTACTATACATGATATAGGCCTACTTAAATAGCAGTAATGGAAACCCCATTATAACTATGCCCTCCAGTCTCCTAGAGCATGTGGACGCACACACACACGTGCACACGCACATGTGCATGCTCTCTCACTCTCTCCCTCACTCTCACACACACACACACACACACACACACATGCGCGCGTACAAGTGCACCTCTCTATGAAGGCAGATAGAGGTGGGGTGGGGGGGTCAGAGAACTCACCGTTCGCAGGAACTGGATCTCTTCATCCCCTCCCTCTCCGTCGGCCATCCTGCTCCTGGGCTTAGCAGCAGAAGCTTCTCAGGAGAAATCACAAAATCCTTCCGTTTGCTCTTCACTGTGTTTCTCTCCCTACAGTCTCCTCTTTCCTCCTTCTCCACTCTCTCATACACGCTCCCTACCTCTCTGTCTCTCTCCCTCTCCCTCTCCCTCTCTCAGTGACTGTGTGTGGGTGTGTTGGAGGACAGCATGTGTCCTGTGGCTCTCACGGTGGTGTGAGAGAGAGTGACAGACAAATCAGTACTCCTTCGGTCTCCCTCCTTCCCTCACTCTCCCTCTCTCTTCCACTCTCTCTCTTCCTCTCTCTCTATCTTACGATCTGAGCCTGTCCATATTTGCAAATCTGACCCAGCCCCTTCCCTGATCCTGGTCCTTCCTCAGGTCTGACAGCCTATAAAAGGCAAGTTCGTGTGTATTTGTGTGTGAGTGTATGTTTGAGGTCTCAAAAGGTCAAAAACATATAAACCGTTTACAGTATACCACAGCATTCATACAGAACTTGTGTGTAAACCATTCAGATCAGAGCAACTGGATCTCTGGGGTGTTGGTTCGCTGCTGCCTGTGATAATGACACCAACACTTTATGAAATAAATAGTAAATGTATCCATGAGAGAAGACATGGATACAAGTTTTAGCACTGAGCAGACAGAAGAACAGAACTATCCATGTACAGGCTCTTGGAGCTTTTAAAGGGCAGTCTTAAACCTAAGAGCACGACACCTCTGTGGAACAATGACTGGATATGGTGCCATTCCTCATGACGGGAGAATCAGTTATTTGTCTAAAAAGTTATTTGTCTTCTACTTGTAACTTTGTTACAATATTCAAGCTAATGCCTGACAATACTAGCGGAATAGAACTTGAATGTACTGCTACATAGGTCTCTGAAGAATTGCAATGATTTGTTGTAAGTAAAAATCAAGTAATATTTTTCAAATATAAATAATAGGCTGTTTAGAGAGCAATTCTGTTTATACAGAAATTAACCTACATACCTACCAAATTTAATTAGAAAAGTGTTAGTCACCTAGAGACCACTCCTTTGTTTTTCTGATAAGTCCAAACTATGGTGCACAAGGTGTTCCCAGTGGTCGTGTGTCCAACAACTTAACCTCTTCTTAGCTCCATCTCCAATCCCCAGTTTTTATGACATTTATACATAATAATGGTACATTAAAATTACTTAACAGTCATGATATATTAGTGTCTGAATATATGTGTGTGTGAATGCGTGCAAGAGAGCATGAGAAGGAAAGAGACATTACATAGATTACACCATATTCAGTTAATTCGTTTATTGTTGCTTGGTAGCATATCTCTACCAAGCATCAATATATTCAAAATTCAGGTACAGTATCTTTTTCAAAAGTGCAATACTTCAAATATGAAGAAAAGCAATCATACCAGGAAGCCTCACTAACATATGCTCATGCAACAAATAATCTACTAACAAACTTTTTAACAAACTTCTTCAGCCTCCCTCTGCCACACCTGCTAGCACTGCTGACCAATGTGAAGTCTTTCACAGATTTTTCACAGACAAAATCAGTAAAATATACCAACATTTCTCATCAATCTCCACAATACCTGTCTGTAGTGACACTCCTCTTCACTCAGCTGCTGAACCTCTGTCTGCTTTCTCTCCCATTGAACCTGTGCTCATTTCTGAGTTAATTGCTAAATCTAATTCATCTACCTGTCAGCTTGACCCTGCCCCCACCCCACTTCTTAAGAAATGTATCTCAGTTGTCTCTGACCCTATCTGTTATTTCATCAACATATCGCTTGCTTCTGGTTATGTCCCTACTGCCCTTAAAACGTCTGCTATCACTCCCATTCTAAAGAAACCTGGTTTGGATACGGCTACCCTTGCACACTACCGTCCGATTTCTAATTTGCCCTTTTTAGCCAAACTGTTAGAAAGGGTCGTAGCTTCTCAATTGCAGTCTTTCCTGGTAAACAATGATCTCTTTGAACGTTTCCAATCCGGCTTCCGCAAACTGCATAGCACTGAGACAGCCCTGTTAAGGGTTCTTAATGATCTTCTCCTTGCTAGTGATACTGGTGCCCTTAGTGTTCTGCTTCTTCTAGATTTAACTGCTGCATTTGATAGCATTAATCATGTCATACTAATCTCCCGTCTCTCAGCTATTGGCATCACTGGCACTGCCCTCGCCTGGCTCACCTCCTATATTTCTAATAGATTTCAATTTGTTGCCCTTGGTAAGCATAGGTCTACAATCAGTACAGTTACACAAGGTGTTCCCCAGGGATCAGTCCTTGGTCCTCTACTCTTCATCATCTATATGTTACCTCTTGGTCAGATTATCCGCCATCATGGACTTCATTTTCACTGTTACGCTGACGATACTCAGATCTATCTCAGCACTGAAAGGTCCACTAACCTGCCACCCCCTGCTTTAATGTCTTGTATCCAAGACCTCAGACGATGGATGACGAGAAATTTTCTAAAACTGAACACTGATAAAACTGAGATTTTATTTGTTGGCCCCAAGTCTGTGGTTTCACATCTCACTGACTTCTCTCTTAACTTTGATGGTGTGACTGTAAAACCTCTACCAACTGTCTGTAACTTGGGTGTACTCTTTGACTCTGTCCTTTCTTTCGAATCACATATTAAGGCTCTGGTAAAATCAGCATTTTTCCATCTCCGTAATATCTGTCGTCTTAGACCCTTGCTCTCCATAAAAGATACTGAAACTCTGGTCCATGCGTTAGTATCATCCCGATTAGATTACTGTAACTCTCTACTTATTGGCATTCCAAACAAAGCTCTCCGTCCCCTACAATACGTACAAAACTCAGCAGCTAGAATACTCACTTATTCTAAAAAAATCAGCTCATATCACCCCAGTTCTACTACAGTTACACTGGCTACCTGTCCAGCTTCGGAGCAAGTGGAAACTCCTCTTGCTCACATACAAATCCCTTCACGGTTTAGCTCCTGCATACTTAGCTGAGCTCTTGCTCCCGTACCGCCCTGTCCGAACTCTTAGGTCCTCTGACGCAGGTTGCCTGTCTGTTCCAAAATTTAGACTGGTCACTGTTGGGGGGGAGAGCTTTCAGCGTCATGGCCCCCAAACTGTGGAACTCACTACCACAATCTCTTCGTGACTGTCATTCACTCTCCTCCTTCAAAGCTCAACTTAAAACTTACCTCTTTTCTCAGTACTTTCTCTCTGCTGATCACTGATTTATTTAATTTCCTTTTTTTCTTTTATTTAATTTATTTGATTCTCCTCCCCTCCTCCCCCTTTCTCTTGATGTAAAGCGTCCTTGGGTATGAGAAAGGCGCTATATAAATTTAACTTATTATTATTATTATTATTACTATCAAACGCCAAGAGCTAGATGGCAAAACACCCCGAACGTCACAGTAATTGCAATTCGCGTGCGCACATGCACACACACACACACACACACACACGCACACACACTTGCACGCACGCGCTCGTGCGCGCACATACACACAGTATTGTCACTAGGTGCCAAGGCTCACCTCCACAATCTCCATCTAATTGTCACTTCTAAATCACTCCTTTTCAATCAAAGCACATCTGGGCAGGGAGCAGTTGAAATGCCATTGGGTTTTTGGGCGCTCGTTTGCTAAGTTTAGTGAGCATGCTCAGATGATGATGATGATAGTACCAAGCAGCTGAAATGGAGGCTGGGAAGCTGAGTTTTTAACTCGTTTAAGTAAGGTTGTGTAGAAAACACGACGGTAGTAATTTGATTTAAACACTAGATGGCAGAATTTTTAAAAGCAGATACCCAACACAAGCAAACAAAAAACTCATTTTAAACCCTGAATGAAAAAATGTTTGTTTTGTATGTTTGTATGTTTGCTTTCCACTACTGGCACTTTCTATTCAGCTCATTTGTATGACTCCAGTTATTTATATATATTAAAATGTAAATTTAAATCAAATTAGTCTGAGCAAACTCTAATGCCCCTATCAACACTATAGATGAATCCCTTGTTCAGAGTCACTTTCTGTGTTTCTCCTTGTCACGAGGAGATTTTTTATCACTGGATTATCTCCTCACTGTGCTGTTGGGCTTTTTAAGTTTCTTCAACTGAAAATCCACTTATGCGAGTGGCCCAAGTGTCAGAAATCTTACGACAATATGGCCACACAGACAGATATTTCAGATATCAGACAGATATCAGATATTTCCTTAGCCATTTTTTTGTGTTGGATATTATGTTCCCCACATAAGTCCATATTTTATATTCACACCCAAGATTTGAACACGACAACAACACTGAATTGAATTTATCTTTATTGTCATTGCTTAAACCAAAATTTAGCAGCTCTAGAGTTGGCCATAAACATGCACAAAGAAATATTTGAGTCACACATCAAATAATGTGGGAGCATGTGGATGAATGTGCTCATGCACAGGGTGAAAGTGGTGAGGATAGTTTTGCATGCTCTTATGTAAATACAGCAAATAAAGGTCACTTTTGCTAAATGCATCCATCCAGTTTATCCATCACATCAGTCTGTAGAGTACTTCTTAATCATGTTTTACATCTTTTAATGGGTTGTTCCAGTGTTGTACCTTCTATCAGGGTAAGTTTAAAGCGTATCAGGGTCATCTATAGAAATATATTAATTCGCCCCCCCCAGAAGAACTGCAAAAATGAAGAACCATATCTACTAACACCTGCAATAAATGTTCCATTGTTTAATGCAAAAGCCATTTTGTTTGCTTTTTAAGTAACGTACATTAGCCTTTTTAAGTAACATTACATTATCCTTTTTAAGTAACGTACATTAACCTTTTTAAGTAACATTACATTATCCTTTTTAAGTAACGTTACATTAGCCTTTGTTCATCAATCATCTGGCTCCCACTGTCCATTTCATTTTAGACAACTGAATTAGATATTAAGATTATGTATTTTCTTATACATCAACTATCACCAACTGCCCAAACACTGAATCTTTCAGACTCAGTTTGTGGTTCAGGTTTCATGGCTGTTGTATGTGAGCAGCACCTCTCCCAGGTCCTAGTACCCCTTTATCTCAGTATATTGTGAATTTGGAGGCACAACGGCACGTTTGAGTCATGAATGGGTATAATCATTTGAATTTACATTTTTTTATTGTGGATTTTCAATAGATTCATCTCCCTGAAGTCATCCTTGGGTCCAGGTCAGAGTTCACATATTTCTTTGCCTCCCGTTTCTTTGGTAGGCTTAATGGAGTTTGGTTCTGGTGGTCCAGGATCCAGCCAGTGAGTTACGGGTGGAGGTGTTCTCCCTCTGAGCCCCCTCTATAAACTACTCCAGTGAAATCTGACCTACAAGACTAAAGACAGCACAAGTTAGCTTGAATCACAAATAACAGCTGTGACTACAGTAGATCTGTCTGATCTGTCAGATCTGAAGCTTTCACATTCTTTGGCTGAATTCTGATTTTAGAATGGACCGTTTCATAATCCCAGTTTGCTTATCACCATATATCCATGTTCAGTTTCAAGGGTCTTTAACTAAATGATGCCTCAGAGCTGACAGGCTCTGGTGCTTCTTTAATTTATAATTAATCTGTGGATAGAATAATAAGTACACTGTGGTTAGTCTGGGAATTAAGAATCAATTACATGCACACATTGCATAAAAATCTAAGAGAATAACCATGCAAGTGATCCACCATAATTAGCAAACCATGAATGAATTCCTTTAAACAGATCTCAGACTGTAGTTTAGTTCGACAAATCGATAGAATTTGTTAATTACTTCATCTGTCTCTATTGTGAAAGTATATATCCCCTTTTTGTTGTTTGTGAGAATATAAATTATATATGTACGTTCATGGTTATACAACTAGTAAAATAATTTAGCATCATGCTTGTCCACAAGCCTGCCACTGAGAATGAAGCAGGCATAATGTAGACACATATTCCAGGAAGTCTGTGGTGTTGTCCTGGACCAACTCAAGATGCCATGCACAGCGTGTCAAATGACCAAACACTTTTAGAGCAAAAACGTGTTGCTATGGCAGCACTTTCTTCACATGCCACAAATCTAAAAAAATCTATCTGCTCCACATCTACTGTCGTTGCTCCAGTTTCCTTTCTTTGTGACATTTCATTTCAATTGAGAAATAAATAATAGAATAATTGTAACAAAGAGATTATTTCATTGCTTCCAGACTAAGGGTTACTTAATGCCCATGTGATTAAACAAAAACAAATACTCTAGCTAATAGCTCCTAAGTGCCTGAGTTCCTTGAGATACTAAAATAGTTTAACTCTTTTAATGATCCATGACTTGTCATATCTGACTACAGAAACTTCCTATATCTTCTGCCCTGCTATTCCAGATCCATAGCATGTGAATCAGCTCAAATTTACGTATTTACATACTATTTACCTAATTTGTATCAAATGATCTAAACAAATACTTCATATATGTGGAATCCTCGAATGATGAGTCACTCATCATTCCAAAGATCCTTTTAAATTCTTGATGATACAACTTTGTATTGGGGCACTCTCTGGAAAACTCGATTATCCTCACTTTCTGACTGACCCAGTATTCTAGTATGCTAGTATGCAGCATGCTAGTCCTTTCTGTGCTAAATTACCAAACAGATGTCACTGGTCTAAGTGAGGCATGTCTTTCTATCCACACATGTTTAGAGAGGATGAACTGTGACCCCTCACAGTCCTCTGAGTGTGTACTATTTTGTGCTACATGTTATTTGATATGAGGGTTTGATATGAACTATATGAGTCTGATATTAATGACAGACACTAGCTTTAAAATGTAGTTAATTAGGTTCAGCATGTTTGTTCAGAAATGGTTGTGTCATGAACAGCTACTAACTGCTGTTCCAACACACAATTGAACTTCAAACCCTCTTCTAACTGATGGGACCCCTGGACGTCTAACACTCTAAAATGATCGAACTACATGTATAATTAGATTTAACTACCATTAAATTAGTATAGACATTGGTTTTACAGTTTATAGCAGGTATTGTAGGATTTTAAAGAGCTAGCACTACATGTATGTCATGCAGCAAATAAATATTTCCCATGGTGGATTCCATTACTTTGAGTGACTTGTAATCTTCATCAATTAGATCATGTACCCAAAATAACTGTGTGTGGAGGAGTCTGGGAACTGGGCCGCGTGACACACAGCTTCTCAATCCTTCACTGGTTCTGAATCCTCCTCATGTGCATATGGGCGTGTGCTTCAAACAACTCGAGAACCTTGTGGAACCAAAACTGCGTCCCAAAAGGCAAAGCATCTGCACCGCACCCACGAGAGCCTCTTATGGTTCCACGTTCACCAGTGATGCCAAAATTCCAACGAGCAACATACGTTAGTTCTCCTTCATATAACACGAGGAGCGACCTGTGCTTTGTGTGTTAATGAATGCAGTCCAGTTCAGGCCGGGTACAGTACACCAGTACTCTACACACCTGCACTGCTCCAGTGAAGCTGTAGCCTTAGAGAGCAGGACTGTGGTAGAGCAGGACTGTGGCAGAGCAGGACTGTGGCAGACCATGCCTGGCACACGCTAACCAAGACTAGATCAGTCTCACAACTTTATCTTCATTCTCTAACCCAATTAGACTCTGTGGCCTCTCAGTTTTAAGAAATTACTCTGCATTGTAGTTTTGCAAAAAAAAATAAAATCCTTCACTTATACTCTCGTCCATGATGAGCCCAAGAGCCAGTAAAGCTCAAAATGGAAGCCAAGCATAGATGCTTGCAGAGATGCATTTGATCTTTGGAAAAGTAAAATAGTCTATACACAATAATCTGCCTAAAAATGAGCAGATGAACATTTTGCGTATTGCACGTCTGACCACTAGAGGGCGACATGCACTGGTGTCTGGTGTTTTACTTCCACAGAACAGGAAAACAATTCAGTTGGTTACTGCGACCATAAGTCAGTTTGGAATGACTGATCATCAGTTTCACTGATAACAATAAATAGAATCACCAGACAACAGGAGTATTCAGTTAGGACATATTTTGTGTGGAATAAAAGAATGTTTTTGTCTAGCTGGGTAAGTAGCTAGATTAGAGACAAACAGAAAGCAGAAATTGTATTAAAAAATCATAACTTGAACAACATTAATAAAATAATATAAATTCTTAATTTTTAAGTCAATGTTTCAGGGACATTGTTAGCGGATATTAAGAAGCGGTTTCCTTAGGAACAGATTTAGCAAATAACATCAGTGGAGATATCCCACAGAAAATGGTTTTAGATAATAACCTGCTCAGTAGTATGACAGTTTACACACTGAAGAGTGCTACCGTGTTCACTAAACCACATACCATTGTAGACAGCACTCCGTTTTAGATATAAGCACCCTACAAACTAGGGGAGCATCATAGCCCTATATATATATACACACAATACAATACAATCAGTGAGACATTTTTCTAAAGTCCGAGCAGGAGACGGACTTTGCCTTTGCTGCCACCTTCTGAAATTTATCACAAATCACAGATGAAAAGATACTAAATGTACACCAGCAATTAGCTTCTACTGGGCAAAAATATATATTTTTGAATTTGCTTAAAATAAAATAAATAATAAAATAAGGACAGGTTATTAAAAGGAGCATTCTAACTGTTGTATGCATCATGTTTGCAGGCCCTAGAGAGGCAGTATGCTGGTGACTGGAATGATGTGTCAACTGAAACACCATAGCCGTCACTCCATCGTCACTCCACCGGCACTCAGCAGCGGTCATGCACATGGGCTGTGTTCGAAATAGCCTACTACACACTATTGGCGTACTGCTTGGGCCCCAAATCAGTATGCAGTATGCAAATAAAAAGAATTTTTCCAGTATGCGAAACATCCCCGGATGACATACTACTTCCGCAAAATATTCCAGTACGCGAACAGAGCTATCTTTGTGGTGTACTGCATCCCATCATGCAACGCTACATTCACGTGACCCCGTAGTATGCTGTGCCTTTGTCGCATACTGGAAACTGTACTGCATACTACTACGAGGACCAGTATGAAGTATCCAGTATATACTGAGTACAGTATGCAGTATGCCGTATGTAGTAGGCTATTTCAAACACAGCTTTGGACTTAGGTTAATGGTCCATTTGTCTCCGCCTCCGCCAATGGGATTTGCTGCCTAGAAGCCACACCCCCCTGAGGGTTATCATGTTTTGCCTGTTTTTCTGCTTGTTTACTTAACATGTCTGTTTGGGTCACCAATGCTACATTCGCTTCTTTTGTTGTAGTTGGTGCATTTTCATGATCAGTTTTCATTTCATTACTGTAATTAAGCATTTCAGACTTGCATTTGCATCCCTTTCTTTTTTTGTCTGCACGTTCTTCGCCAGATGGTCTTTCCCATCGCTGTCTTAAAGCTCGAATCTATTTACTATATTTTCCCAAGGAACCAAAGATGGTTCTATAAATCCCTAAGATGAAAAGCATTAAACTTAATTCATTATACTAATTGGATTTTACAACATAATTGTACATTTTACAACATGGAGTAATATAGTGATATGGCCCCAGAATTAAAATGAGTAGTGCATTTCATTTCCCTGGTTAAAAATACAGCTTTCTTCCCTGTTTACTGCTGAATGACTAGAATATGCAACTCTGGGATCTCTAGCCAGCTCACTGTGCTGCTATGTGTCTTTCACCGTTTACCAGTGATGTGATTACAATATTTATTAGACTTCCCAGGACATAAATTGTTGCCTGCTGTGCAACTTAAAATGCAGCATGTTTGAAAATTGCGTCTTCTGCTCTACAGAACTCATAACTTCACTCAAATAGGTAAGTCTAGGCAATTAGTTGTGTATGTGGACATAGTACACATTATGTAGGTACCTGCAATCTCATTTATTAATCTGCTGATGCTATTTGCTCATTAGCAATGTGGGACCGAAGAATGTGGGACCAGAGGGAAGCTAATGTGTGTTTCCAAGCAAAGCGCTTATATCACGATGAGCCTGGCACTCAGCCGGAGACACTCTCTCAGTGTATACTCTCTCTCTCTCTCTCACACACACACACACACACACACACACACACACACACAATGACCTACCTCCAGATCTCCTGAATACTAAACACATCACTTGTCCCTTTGTTATCCTCATGTAAGCCCACGTGGAGCTACCTCCAGTGCTGTGCATTGTTCCTTGACAACGACGGACGCTAATAGCCTTCCGCAGTCTGCACAGCGACTGCCTACAGCCCATTACTTGCTTTCTAACGTTTTTTAAGTCAGCTCACCGCCGTGCTCGTATCTGTGTTCTTTAAAAGGACCTCGGGCTCCATGCCGTCACAGTTTAATGAGACGAATGAAGCCGGAACAAAAGGAGCCAAAGTAACAATGACCGACAACAGTCATGATCACAAAGCAGACTTAGACAGGTAAGAGAATAATGCCATAACCCCTGGTGGTGTGGACAATAAGCCGTAACACACGCCACCTGACTGAGGCGTGGTGAAAGCAAAGACAAGAACAAGTGCCAACCAGACGAAACAAATGCCACGTGTGCGCCGCTGCTGCATGCTGGTGATTACGTGCGCAGGGGAGGGCACCGTGGCATCCTCCCCTCCCCCCACACAAAGTATCGGCGAGTCTTCTGAAGCTCGACTAGTCGACAATTGCACATCTGACCTCGTCCGAGTCCTCCGGGGCTCCTCCGTCTAGGGGGCAGCCTTCGTGCTCACGGCTGCATGGAGGCTTGGACGTTGGACTCTTCAACCTCATACAGTACACTCAGATCATGGCTTCCTCATTGTAGTAGAAGAAGCGGGAAAAGATCTCCTGGCATGGGGCGGACATGGTGCCAACATCCCCAGGTGGGTTCAGGGAAACCATCCGTGCTTTCTGGAGTGCTACGGATGGTCTCTTGCCCACACGGAGAGAGCGCCGGGGTGGAACAAGCTCCCGACAAGCTCCAGGGAGACCGCACCACCACTCCAGACTCCCTAATACACTGACAAGAGAGAGAAGAACCAACAAAACATATAGACACACAAAAGAAGGAGAAAGAAAAAAAACTAAAAAGAGACCATTGCTTCTTGAAATGGCCACTGTCACAGGATAGGATACACGAGTCTACAACTGAAGCATTCAGTTTAAATGAAGATAACGAATAATGGGAATAATGGTAACGAAGCCACGTAACATACAATGATGACAATGGTCATGAAAACTAAACACGTTAAAACATAGACTAGACCCGATAACATAATAACCCCGTGAGGTGTGGCAACCTGAGGGATGTGTGGCAATGAACCAAAAGACACGGAGACAAAATAAAAGAACAAAGCCATGTGCTAGAATGAAAGGATGTTAAAGGGTACAGGCTTAACAGATTGGACATGGCTCAGGAACAACAGAGACTGCATACATGGAGGAATAATAAGTACTGAATGGAGCAATCAAGGGCGGGTGTGTGGGCGGTGCTGGAGGTCAGTAGGGTGGAGAAGTTGGGTGCTGGAGCAAGGTAGGAGCTGAGGCGTATACTGTAATCACAATAACCTTGCTTGGCATCATTTCAATTTAAGTGTGATAAATCATAAAGGATGGCTAGAATGCAGATACTGTAACTCAAAAACATACAGCATGAAGAAATATAGAAACAGAATATAGCATTACCTCTGCTAATGAAATTCTCATAATCCAGGACATTGTGCTTTTCTCAGATTATTCGATCTGCTAATTTCTATAAGAAGCAAATGACCTCTTATGGGAATGTGGATTGCAATTGCAGTGTAAATATGAAAAAAAGTACTGGCTGACCATGACCAGTGACTATACACACCGGAGAGTTGATCAGGTAGAACGGAAGCTATGCGGTGTGCAGTACACTACCCTGTGTGCAGTACGCTACCCTGTGTGCAGTACGCTACCCTGTGTGCAGTACACTAATCTGTGTAGTACGCCACTCTGTGTAGTACACCACTCTGTGTGCAGTACGCCACTGTGTAGTATGCCACTCTGTGTAGTATGCCACTCTGTGTAGTACGCCACTCTGTGTGCAGTACGCAACTCTGCAGGAGGACTTGTGAAGTGTGGGGTGTAGTATTCCCCTTCCCCACTGCACCCCCATGGCCAATGAAAATGACTGTAGTAGTACAAGCTTTATAACGTCACTAAGCACAAATATAATTAAAGAACAAACAATTTTAGCCAGGCCATTGTGTGTTGTGCTCCCCACATGTTAAAACAGCAACAGATAAAAACAGTTTGCCCTGTCTATCCTCTATCCTGTCTGTCTTCTCTATCCCAACCAGAGGGAGCTCATGCTCACACTTTGATGCGAACCCGTTATACGTCTCCTCAAGAGGCTGACATCATCAGCCTGTGATGCCGGAACAGAAAGCCCCAGGGATTCATTTGCCATGCGAGCAGACCGGTGGCACGCACGAGCGCTTTACCTTTGGGTGCTGCTCACAGGTTCTCAGATACAGGCTGCAATTTCGTTACGAAATCCCCCTGGATTCGGCGAGGCATTGGTTTCAGTGGCCAAAGGAAATTCAGCTCTTGTCCTACGAGATGAGACCGCATCTCCTAAGCAAACAATTAATCAGAGCTGTCTCAGAGGAGAGCCAGCAGGGTTTGTACTCCCACTACTTTGTCATTCCAAAGGATCACAGCTCTGCGCTGAGCTTTTAGATCTCTGCGTGTTAAGCTATGCAAATGCAGACGCTCATGATGCTGACACACAAGGTGTTCTGGGGATCGATTCATCAGCGCCAGTGGCTTATGACAATCAATCTGTCAGAATCTTAATTTCACATAGACATTTACCCGCACACAGAAGATCTGTGAGATTTGCATGCGATGGCAGGGCCTATGAATATCAAATAGTCCCGTTCAGGGTGTCTCTAGCCCCGCGGGTGTTCAGCAAGTGTGTGGAAGCAGAGTTGAGAAACAATGGGATAAGAATATTTTTCTATCGATGACTACATAATTTAGCCCCACGAGAGGGAACAGGCGTTCATGTATTCCTACTTGGTGTCACTTGCTGTGGGATCTGGAATTCAATGTCAATTCAATAAAAAAAAAAGTTATCTAGAGCCCTCACAGAGAACTGACTAACTGGGTCTCTATATAAACCTTCTCTCCTATCGAGTCTGGGTGTCAGAGGATAGAACAGTGCCTTTCACACCGTGCCTAACCTGCTTTTCAAAAAGCGCTCCACAGCCTGCCTGTATATGCTGGGGATGAAGGCTTTGGCAATTTAGTGGTACAGTGTGGACTTCTTATGAGAGACTTTAAGTGGTTGGTTGCATCTCTATGCCTGTGCACCCATCATCACCTCAGACGTCTAGTCAAAATAATGCCGGCTTACACGACAGCACCGTTTTTGGAGAGATCCTGCTGTTCTGACAAGAATCACCCAGGGGGGATGTCCACAAGGATAGCTCTGACTATGGACACATACCTGGCATGTTGGATGGCATCTTTTATGGGCAGAGCAATGAATGGCGTCTGGCCTTCTTGCAGTTGAGTCAGGTACACACAAATTATCAGGGACTTCTCACAGTTCTCTTGGAGGTGAGATTCTTCAGAGGTTGCCTCCTAGGTCAGCATGCCCTAGTGAAAGACAGCCCCACGGCGGTGGCCTGAATCAATTGGCAGGCCAAGTACTTGCTCATTGCAGCTATACAGACTGATGATAAACCTTCTCTCATGATGCAGCACCCTAGTTTCTCACCCTCAGTGCGACACGTATGCTGAGGATACCGAACAAGGGGAAACGGTCTGTATGGAGATTGCAGATTTCACCCTTAAACGGTGTCTCAGCGGCAGAGAATTGGGCAGGTAGCCACTGGCCTGTCTCCTGGGAAGACGTGCATTGTCCTCTCTACCCGTCTGCCTCTACCCAGAAAGCATGGCTCTCCGAATCTGGCCCATGAGAGCTGGAATCTGAATGTTCTTGAGGCTCTACCACCTCATCATGGATATCATACAAAGTACCAGGGCCTACTCTGTTTGTACAATGTGTGCTAAGAAATTGCAAGGTTTCGAGGACTTGTGTGCTCCTAGGAACATCGCTTCTTTTCAGTGCTCAGTGGTAAGCCTTTTCTATTATCAAGATGTACTTAGCAGCTATTACAACCTGCCACATGGGCTTTGGGGATAAGCCTGCAGGGCAGAAGCCCCTTGTCTGTCTTTCATGAAAGAGGCACGCAATAATCGTCCGATGTCCAGGCTGTTAGTCCTACCACGTGACCAGGTTATCACCCCATTGAGCCCCTTCGTTATCACCCCTTTGAGCCACTGGAGGGTATGAAGCTGATATTTCTCTCTTGAAACAGCTTTGCTTCTGGCCACGATCACAGCAAAGTGGGTGATTTACAGGTGTTGCCCATCCGGTCCTCATAGTTGCAGGGAGACCAAGGCGACACTAGAGTGCATTACCCCCTAATCCTGTGTTTGCGCTGAGGGTGATGGATTTGGCTTACAGGTGCCAAACGGTGGAGCTGGCGTTTCTTCAACCCTGCACTTAGCAACGGTGAAGGCGGATTTTAGGAGACACGATCAGCTCTTCATGAGCCGTTCCCTATAAGGAGAAGCCAATGTCTCGCCAAAGATTCTCCAAGTGGATTGTGGGGGTGATTACTGTGGCTCTTGTCCATCAGAGGGCCTGAGTGCCCAATTCTACTAGAGGTATGATGACATCTTGGTGAAACCCAAAGTTAGAAAAAGAACGTTGGGTTATTTCACGTAATCCCAGGTTTTTGAGGGGGAATAATAGCATGAATAGTATTAGGTGTTACACTTCCCACACTCATCACTGACCGTGGAATTTCTATAGACCCATATCACCATATCAACACCCACCAAAGCCAAATGGTTCATTCATTGTGACCGAGTGCAGATCAGCTTCTGACGGCCAACAAAAAGGCTGCGTCCCAAAACAATACTTTCACTGCCCTTGTAAATTTGAATGAATTCCTTAAGGTTTAGAAATAAGCTTGGAGTTAGGAGAAAAAAAAAACATCCATTTGATATTGCTCTGTTTATTAGATCCATAATTTTATACATGACAGGACTGTGCTGTATAAACACTGGACAGTAGAACAAGGCAGAGACTTGAAGTGCAATAAACAACCTCGTCAGGAGTCCTAGAGAGAGAGAGAGAGACTTTATAAAATATGGCATCCAAGTACCGCAGCAAATCATTTGTGGATCAAATTAGCTGGTAGTCAGCCAAGTAGTACGCTATGTTTTATATTGCAGTATTTTACACTTAATACCATGTACGCTTTTTCAAAACACTCAAGACATTCATGGACAATGTGAATTAAACTTGTCTATACTTTTGCATTGCGTTGATACAAAAGGCAATAACAAAATAACTTCTTCCAAAACTCATGATTACCCCTCTTCTTTTCTGAACTACAGTGTATTGCACTGTGAGCATAAATGGCTGAAGTGTTTAGGTGGTTGAAGTTCATTTTGCACCGAAGGTCAACCGATGTGCTGAGGTACACGTTTCATAAGCACACTGTGCGGAGAATTTTGAAGTGGCGGCCATGGTGTGATTAAACGATTATATAAAAAAAAAACTGTAAACAGATGAAACCTGACTGAAGTGTTGATGAAACACAGACAGACAGATCAGCTGCCTCACAGACCTCAGCACCATCCCATCCAAATCAAACCTTTACACACACAAAGCCCAGTTTTGCAAACTGCCGATCGATATTATGCATTATTACTTTAAGGCAAGTAGATTAGACTTAAGAGACATGGCAGTTAGGAAGCAGCACATCAGAAGTGCAGTATGAGGTACTTGCCCTGATGGAGGGTGGTTAGGCCCGGTCGATGCCCAGCTCCTCTGGGGTGGAGATGCCAAGCTCTGTCAGGGTGGGGCGGAGCTCCTGGATCACATATGGGTAGATCTCTTTGTGTGACCCCGATTTGTCCTGAGGAGACGACGACACAGTTCACATCAGTACAACCATCGAAGGTTCATGCCACACTACGACTCAAAGTGAACACAGGCTAAGTCAGCCTGAGTTTATTAGAACTAGAACATTAACAACAAGGTATTATTTCAGCTGTAGCGTCACAATTATCCAAATGAACCTGAAAACGAGCTGTTTATGGGTTAGATTATGCTTTAGTTGTACTAATGCTGAATTGTGGTACGACCTCTTTTTACGACCTAGCTCTTCATAAAAATGATCCAAAACAATATTATTAAATGGCATGGCCTAGTTTAATGTGCATTTCTAAAAGAATTCACTAAGACTGTAATAACTTTTTTCACTTTTTAAATGCAATTTCATTTTGCAGGAGATAGTTAGTGACATTCAGCATTTCTGATTGCCTAGGCATGATATGGAATTTATTATCTGAGGAGTGATAGAATGGTATTTGCTCTAGCCAAAGGACAACATCGCTTCTAGTATGATAGACTGAATCTCTGAATGCTAGCTTAATAGATTGAGTTACTAACCATAACTGTTCATTTGCATCTTAATAATGCATCTTTGTAACTCTAATTTCATGCTATTACACTGAAAAGCTTTAAATGTGTATAAAACATTGGTGTAGTTATACAGTACAGCAAACAGAAGGTACTAACTTTGTACAGAGTAACCATCTGTGATCGAATGTGTTGCTTTTGACCTTTATTATCATAAAGGTGCTACATTATTTTATTTTGTTTGAACTTTGTCTGTAGTGTTAACCTAATGAAGAGGCCAAATATCTTCTGGCATTGTAATTGGTAATGCTGTCTTCACACAATGGGATACAACTTAAAAAAACAACAAAAAACAAAACTACTCTAGCAATACTTTGTTCAACTACATTTCTACAGAGATCTACCAATTACTATCAAGATCTTGAACATTTAAGGTCACAAAATGTATACATTATGTATGAAGGAGCACTACGTCTCCACAGCACACAGTGAGGCCAGTGCGGAGCTCCCTCACCTTGACTGCCTCCAGGATGCGGACTGCGCAGGCCATGTCATTGAGTCGTCTGCAGGCTCTCAGAGCAGAGTCCAGGATCTTAGGCTCAGGGACCAGGTCATAACCGATCAGCGTGTTCATACCTGGAAAGGTATTAGAGGATGAGGACTAAACTCGCTGCAAATACAGTTCACAGATTTTGTAACGTGCCCATACTGTATGTAGATTACATTTAAGTCAGTGTGATGGCAGATAAACCATTAATTTGTGAACTGTAGGATGGCACAATTCCACTTCCACAGTTCCACTTAAAATGACTGCAACTTTTTGATAGGCTAGACTATGTGCAAGTCGTTTGCAGCGTTTAAAAAATATCAGATGTACATTGCATGCATCACATAGTAACTGAGTAGAGCAGTGGAAGAACAATTCAGTCTGTGCATGCCAACGATCTAAGCAGAAAGCCTTCTAGATTTTCAAATGCTTTTTCAAACGGGTATTGAATCCAGATATCCATATTTGCTCTGTAGTTCACAGTCTCTCCCTGTCTCCGCACCTATGAAGTGTGACCAGAAACATTAAAGAGACACAGGAAAAAGGATGTGGGCGCAACTCACGTGACTGAAGCACTCAAATAAGCTTTAACTCTCAATGTGCAGAATTCTATATTTTACCTTTCCTAAGCTCCCAGGCGTCAAGGTCCGGCTTGCTGAAGTATGTCACCCAGCGAGCATCAAACTCCTCATCTGTCTCTGCGCTGGCATGAGAGTAACTTCGGGATGCCACGGGGGCTGGAAAAGAAATAGGATATTTACACTGATGGATTTCACGACAAACAAGACGAAATAACTAGTAGCTTACAGCACGGGCGCACTTTAATCTTTAATGAAACCAGATACCATAATAACTAGAACAGCTGTAAAAAGATCTGATCACTGTTGCACTCAGCTGATCTAAACTTTATACCACATTCGGCTTTATACCACAGATGGCTTTCCGTAAAACGGAGTGCCAGCAGTCGAAGACCTATAAACAATTAACGTGAAGATTTTCACTTTACGGGCAAAAAGATTCACTGATTGTTGAAAGTCATATCTGCACGTATGAAGTATCGACAATTTTGCCCGACACTTCCTCTTGTTGGGTCATCACAAGGGCACAAGGCTAGCAGATAAACCGGCTAGCTTTAGGTGCGAACAAGATTTGTTTTTTGATACTTCCACGTTGGTGAAGGTAGTTGTATTTTGTTTTTGGGCAAAGTTACTTAAGTAGTTAGCTTCTAGCTAGCATTTTCAGTCAAACGTTTCGAAGTAAGGTTACTCGACGCTGGGATATGCAACTTAACTGCCGAGGCAGGAGGCTGCTAGCGTTCCCAGCGAACTGCACTAGCTACCGTTTACGGAATATGCGACTCTCCTTGAGATGCTAGTTCGCTAGTAGCCACTGTAACTAATCATTCGACTGATTTTTTTATTTTGCGTAGAAATCACACTTACCAGCGTAAGAAGGACGTATCCTCGCCAAGCTCCTGATACTCGAGGCTGAAACACGAAGAGCAGCAGAAAACATCTTGACTACCGAATGATTCCCTTTGCTGCCCTAGCTAGCCAGGTTAGTTGGCTCAGAGGGGAAAAGAACCTTATACCAGAACGCGCCTACGGCGCAAAGTGATGACGAAGGCAGCCGAGCCGCGTTTCTTTTTTTAATGACAATTAAACACACGGGGAAATATAAGCTTGTAACTAACACTTAAGTGTACGATGTCGATTATTTTAAAAATGTGATTTCATTGGCAAAATAAAAAAGAACGTTTAACTTCGTAATTGTAATGTCATATCTGTTACATTATTATTATTATTATTATTATTATTATTATTATTATTATTATTATTATTATTATTATGGTGTGCATTATTCATTATTCCACTATACATTGTGGCTAATTTGACGGCCCCATACAACACAATGAGTTATGTTCGATCACTTCACCCCTAGATGGCGGTGCTTACAATGCATTCAAATTTATGATTCTATACAACTGAAATATGTACGTCAAAGTACAGCTGTCGTAGCAGAACAGCAGTACTTTCCTCTTTTTAAATGGGTTTATGATAGAAAAGCTGCTATTAAACCTAAAATTTGAATCTACGGGGTGAGTTCACACTGTAATTGAAGTTGAAAAATATATTGATGTCATTCAGATAACGTCAATTTTAGTTAACTATGGTAACACGAACACATTAATTAGAACGTGTTTGTTATAAGCAATCATCTAATATTTTTTCCCTAATAAAAACGCCAGTGTTTAGTCAGTTATCTTCTCCTACAGCGTTGACTTCAGTTCCACAATTACATCCTCAATTGCACTGATTCATTCAGCACGCACACATTTAAGAAGCGGTCTCTGACTGAACAGCACCCGTTTCTTAGCACCACTCGGCTGTGGGGAAAATGGACGCAAACAAAGAGAACAGTTTCCTCATATTATTACTATTTGTATTATAGTAACCTATTCAAATCAGCCTCCAACATTTTAATAGCTTTCAATCCTTAAAACCAAATATAAAAACATTCAAGTAAACCTATTGATGTATTTAGATTTGTTCATACAGTGAATGAAGAGAGAGAAAGAAGGAGAATACAAAGATGGAAAAATGTCCCCTTTGGTCTGTCCTAGCAAGGGGTAGAACAGTGCCTGGAGCAGTCAAACACTAGCTGAAAACATCGGCCCAGTAAATATTCAATTTAAAGGATTTTTCAGATAAGAGTGTCTGAAAAATGAAGGCCCTGGCCATTCTTCTAGATAAGAAAAGACGGCACCATATGGAGGGAGGGAGATAGCGAACTCCCACACCATCCCAGAGCCCTTACTCTTATCCACTACAAAGAGAGAGAGAGAGGGGGAGAGAGAGAAGAAAAGTGTGCTCACTGTTATCACAGGGTCAAATGAATTTATTTTCAGCTTGGGAAGGGCTATGGAAAAAGATGGCTCTGGAAACATTAAGCACAAAAGAGCAGTTCACAGGTATTTGCTGAAGATGTAGCGTTATCTTTTTGTCCATAATTTGGACTGATATGTGTCATCAGAACGTGCCTGTGTGGATTGTAGCAGTCAATGGTTTTGTTGTTTGTCTGTGTTAATGTGTTTTGCACAGAGCATTTTGTGCTATCCTTGCATAAAAATGCATTCTGCGTATAGTTACGCTGTCTAAGTATATTGAATATGTAGAAACTTTTCTCAAATTTTCCACCCATGTAGTAGATTTGAGAGCAGTATGAGAGTATATCGAAAAGCATTCATTTGTTGCAGAATTTGGAAAACACATGAATTCATAGATCCTACCATATTGTTATTGCATCTTGACCATCTATTGGTCCCTAAATTCCACCCAACTAACACTGGTGCTTTAGGCCTAGAGGTTAGAGTACACACACACACACATCACCCTTTAGTAATTTGATTCTGTGAGGACGATGGTGGTGAGAGAAGGAATGAGAAGCGTCCGCTGACAGCAGAGTAGGTAAGGCCAAAAGCATTTAAGTCAGTGATAAAAACGCAGATAACCTCAAGTGTGTCTCTGGCTCTTTGGGCTTTCGTTCTGTTTGAGGTCTACGGCTGCGTGCATCGTTTTCCTCTCACAGCCTTGAGTTCAGTGCCCTCCTTTGATTCACTTACTGAGTTCTACGGAAAGGTTAATTGTATGTCTACTGCAGACAAGTGAACCTCAGGGAAACCAGTGTAATACTCAAAGGGTTTTTAAAGAATTGCTGGCCATTGTTCAAAGCCCAGTGCAGTCCCACAGTGGGACTGTGAATACATTTGCAAAACTGGATTGCATTGGGTTGTATGGTACAAACCCATTACAGAAGGCTAGTGACATTTTGATAAATTAAATGCATTAAGTGGACTTCAGGCCTTAGAGATTTTCATTATGATCAGGAGAAACATCCCCAGGTTACACATGAAAAAAAAAAAAAAAAGTATTATATACTTAGTCATGGCTGAAGAAGTTAACTCAGACGAGACACCCTGTGGACATTCTGTCAATGTCCTAAAATGATGGATGTCCTATCTGAACACACTGCACCCACTGCAGGGAGGTGTAATCTGGCATAAACACAATTTGTGGGCTAGCATACTTTGATCTGCCATAGGGATGCCCTGCAAATACTGCTACTGATGAAGAAATGATATACTGTTCATTATTCAGTGCTAACAGGGACTCATTGAGTTGCAGGATAGGCTAAGACGGGGTTAAGACACACCAAAACTAATCTCCCAATCTAGATTTCTGTGTTTTGTATTACAGTAATACTGGATCTATTCATGGTTTGTGTTGCCCTTTGACGAAAATGGGAATCTAGTGATTTTATACATTTCTCCTAAAAAATTAACATAGATGATCTGGGATTATCAACAGACACAAACGAACGTTCACTCATATCTATCATTTCAGCGCCTATCACTTTAATACCACTTTAGCACCCAAGCTGGACAGCTAAGCATTAGCTCGTATCAAGCGAGGCAGCATGAAATGTAGGTGGATGCTGGTTTAGTGCAACAGCAGCCGATGTCCACCATCTTCTGGAGCTCCATTGGTGTTTAGCGTTCATTCCCGCACAGCAGAAAAGAGAGCACCCACACACAGAACCATGAAGCTATGGAATAATGTATGGAATTGGGACACTGTAATACTGGATTGCTGTTTAAATACAGGCTAAAAAGTATTTTTTTTAATTAAAGCATGTAAACACACATCATGCTGTGCACTGGTGTGACATAATTGTTAATTTTGTTCTTGTTTGGTTTTGTTCTTCAATGTTTACATTTCATCATGTTTTTAAATGTTCTTCTTCTTTAATTTCCTGGATTATCAAAACATGATATTCTGTCTCTGCTAGATCCGAATGTCATGCAGTGTGATAAAATAAAAGAGTGCGCATGACATCTTATAAATTTTTTTTTCTCCAAATAATTTATTCTCAGGGAATATGGGCAACATAAGGATGTACATTCACCAAATAGCAGGAACGGTGTTCTGGACAATCGTTTTCTCTCTACAGCAAGGAACAATCCAGCCTGGGCATTAGTAAAAGAAAGAGATTGATCCAGTCACTGAAAATGGACTATGGTTCAGAAATGGTCGTGCCCTCCTAGACATGCTTCAGCTCTTTTTAAAGACAACACAAAACTTAATTGCAACTTCAGTATCTTGAGATACATCACTGCACTCACCTAATCAAGCACATTGCAGTCTGTTTTATTGCAGTGAAATAAATGCAACTGCCTGTCTGTAGGTCCTCTCAACGAGTTTCGCAGTTTCAGTGGGTGCCTCCGATTTCTTTTTCCCTCCAAACAGACAGCATGTTTACCTTACTTATGGCCTCCGCTCTGAGGGCAGAATCGTTTTGGCTGTGCTTCACTTGGGATGGCAATGTGGTCAAACGGTCTTTTTCCTGCTTGGAGCAGTCCATCATTACCTTCCCCCTCCTCCCAAAGAGCGGTCTGGGTCTCCGGGGGCTGGTACCCAGGCTCCAGAGGGTCCAGGGGGTCCTTGGATAGGAGGATGCTGATCGAGGGCACCGTCCTGTGGACGGTCATCTCCCCGTCACCCCCCTCCTGACTCTCCCACACCTCCCGCACACTCTTGTAGCGCACCTTAGTCAGCTGGTGCAGCCCGCCCACCTTCCTCTTCATGATCTCAGCGCAGGTGATGGTTTTGGTCACGGCTCGGCCCGAGCCCGTGAACACCACCTGCCTCAGGCCGGCCGGCCCCCCACCCCCCGCCTCACGCTGCATCCGCGCCATGGCGAAACCCATGAGGTTGCGGATTTTGCTGCCTTCCTTCACCCTCATCTCCAGCACGCCTGGCAGGAGCCCCGGGAACGGGCACGGGCTGTCCTCCTCCGTGCGGCACACCTTCTTGAAGCCCGCCGCGGTGCCTGCTTTCAGCGCGGGGCCGGGCGGAGGCTGAGGAGGAGGAGGGGCCAGCAGGGCAGCGGCGATGTGGTGAGCGGCGGCGGTCCCGCCCTGATGGGGTCGGCTCTCCTCCCGCACGACGCTCAGATCCATAAGAACGCCTCCGTATCTTCCGGGAGCGCTAACCAGCCCCTGCGAGCCTGGAGAACGACGTCTGCTGTAAGCTCCTGCGCATAGACGACTCAATCATGTCTCCATTTCCACCGCTTCAATAACTCACAACTACACTAGGACGCTCACACTTCACAATGATTTTTTTTTTGTTTTGTTTTTTTTAAATGAACAATCTAGCTTGAACAGCCTGAAATACATTAACGGCTGAAAGCACCAGCCAAAGAGTATTATCCACTTAGTTAGGCTTTGATTTAAACCATCTATTGGTCCTTCTCATGGAGTACTGTAACAGAAGATGAGAATAACCACCATATATAATGGAATAAAGTGGCAAGTACAATTTAAAGGCTGAATGTAAAGGCCAATCACTGGAAAGAAAAATGTTCTCGAATTAAAAACCAAAAAGCAAACTTTACCTCTGTCTCAAATATCTGAAAATTAGTGAAAAAAAGCATATATTTCATGAAGTGGCCTTGCCATTATTAACTTTTGAGCAACTTCTCTGATTGTCCAGTGCTTCATTCTACGGAGCTGAATGCTGATTACATGTAAGAAGTCATCACTTCTGCAGAATCCTCTTCTCACATCTCTGGAGATCAAAGGGGAACTTAACTCTAGTCTTCTGCCCTCCACTCCTCTTCACTGCTGTCCTCTCCCCCTCCCACTGCTCCGGGCTGGACTCCCATGGACTCTGCAGGTACTGCCTTCCTTGTTAGTTTTCTGGCAGGTCCAGGCTTGGCTGGAACACGTGCTGCCGAATGTCTTTTAAATGCCTCCAAGTGACAAAGTCTGTGTTTTCTTTCCAGAGACGCAGAGGGGAAGAATGCTGGTTTGTAAATGCAAGCAGGGGAGGATCTGTGCGGGTTAGCGGGCGAGAGGCGGTGGGCTGGATCAAGACGGAAATATTTCAGCCCTCTTAAAGGTGCAGTAGCCTCCTCTGGATCACACAGCTGTCACTGCAGTAACTAATGTGCACAGCTTAAAAGTGGGAATCTATTTCTTTAAGAGCAAAAGAACCAGTTCGAGCAACTTGTGTCAATCTGTTTAGAGGACGTTCCAATGCATGTGCTCAATGTACATGACTCATTAACCGGCAGCTCTGAAATAGGGAGTCAGTCAAGCTTATAAAAATGCATTTTCGCCGGGCGAAACAATGAATGAAATTAGCTCACTTCTAATTGAAAATATCCTTCAAGGGCCTGCCGAAAGTACAGGGCATTAAATTGCACTGTACTTAGCCTTTTATCCTCGTAGATGTTTTTGCCCATTACTATTTGCATAATGTGCTGTAAATGATCTTGGCAGAGAAGCAGTAAGACCTTCTTGAGAAAGTATATGGGTCCCATTAAACATAAACTATTAGACACTGCCTTAATCTGCTGGGAATAAGTCATTTGGGTCCCTTTTTGTGCCTACTTGAAGTACTGAAATGGCATCATAAATCATATAGTGTTTGTTTCAGCACAGGTGTGAGTAGTTAACAAATCAAACCGTGTTATTTCCCAGGTGTAATGTATGCATTTATTCTTTCCGAAAGTTTCTTACAGTTTTAACATATGACATTTGTACTGCTGTGATGATCTATGGATGGCTACCTTGAGGTATATATTTTGCTCGCGTGTGCCCTGTTTGGGAAGCCAATGGGCTTGGAAATGAAGCAGCTCTCAGACACGGCCAGTCCGGGGCTGTGGTGAACAGCTGGGCAGCAGGGTTAGTCAGCACAGCTGACGGACAGGCTGTTAAATGGGTAAAGGCAGACCACTCAACCTGAAACCACGAGCTGTCTGAGAGGGGGAGAAAGACAGAGAAAGAGAGACAGAAAGAGAGAGAGAGAGAGAGAGAGAACAAAATATTTACTTTTATGTTTAAATGTTTTTACATTTACATTTACATTTACGGCATTTAGCAGACGCCCTTATCCAGAGCGACTTACAAAAAAGTACTATGTGTTCAGTCAGAATATGCATCTCTATCTAGTATAAACAGGTTTAAGTCCAAACTACTTGAGGTCAAGCACTGCCATAAACCGTTGCTAGTGCTGATGCCTAGAAAGAAGACAACAAAATATAAGATTAGACAATACCTATCAAGACTGAAATACCTACAAGACTACATGCAGTATAGTGCAATACTTAGCAAGTGTTCCTAAAGAAAAAGTGCAATTACGCTTTATACCAATGCTTCAGTTGATTTGTGCTTATAAGTGCTTTACAAAGAGATGGGTCTTCAGTCTGCGTTTGAAAACCGCGAGAGAGTTCGCTGTTCGGACAGCCAGTGGAAGTTCGTTCCACCATCTGGGTGCCAGGACAGAGAAGCATCTTGTCGCGTGTCTTCCTTGAATCTTGAATTTTTACTGATATTACTTACAGTACACTAGATAGTGTAGGTAGAATATGGGGAATTTGTTGCAGGGTAATGAGATTCTTTAATTAGATCTTGAACTTGGTCTAGAAAATACAATGTATTTCTTATATTGTTTAATATTATAGTTGTAAGATATGCAGTTTCAAATGTATATACATTAATGATAATAATAATAATAAACTTTTAGTTGAAAGGATTTTGTCTGCCACAGGATATATGACAGCAAACCTTTTTATTTCTATAGCAGGCACAGAGTGCTGGGTGTTGGTGGGGGTGGTGGTGTGTGGGGAATGTGTGGGGTGTGGGGTGGGATGTGGGGGCCGGTGTGTGTGGCAGAGTGATCATTTGGCTGTTTGGGAGAAATTACCCTCATCATTCATAAAGAGATGCACAGCTGCCTGAGGGGAACAAGCAATGTTACTGCATTATAAACACACACTCACACACACACACACACACACACACACACACACACACGCTCTCTCTCTCTGTCTCTCTCTGTCTGTCTGTCTCTCTCTCTTTCTCTGCCCATTTCTCTAAAATCTGACAAGTAAATGGATAATACTTCATTTCTTTTGAAGCATGTTCCTACATTGTGACAGAATTAATTTGTGAATAAAGCTTTGAAATGTTACTAGGGTGGAGTGAAGCTTTCAGCATATGGGGTGATGGGTCCACTCCCCACCCACCACTCACACCCTCCCCACCCTCTCAACCCTCCCACCCTAGACCCCCCCTCACACCCCTAACTCCCCCCCCCCAGACTGTATAAAGCATACAGGGAGAGAGCCTCTTTACCTGCGTCTTTCCACTTCATGCCTTTCAGTGAAGTTTGACAGACGTTTTGACAGTCATTAAACATATTAATTGCTTTACTAAACTGAATACAATTGATTGTAAATTAAACAGCACGCATTTAAGCATGCAGGGGACCATCAAATCAGCATGCAGCTTGCAAAACTAATTTAGTGCTAATGGTAATGTAGAATCTGTAATATCCCTAATATAATAATATTATAACAAAAACTCCACCATCACTTGAGAGCAGGCAGCACAGTGTAGTGTATTTCTATATATGTATATAGATTGTTGGCTATTTCTCAGAAATCACAACACTTTTGTGGACTTCAGCTACTTCAATAGTTGTTGGGGAGTATCAACCTATTCTACTCCTCCTCATCCACTCTGCAACTTGAAGAATTATTCTTTCATTCTGATATAAAATGTGAATTTGAATATTTTACTGCAGATCTAGGCAAAAGTCCAAAATAAACCTAAAATAAAATATTTGAAAACACTACAATCAATATAGAAAACACCAACCATAATCATAATAATAATAATAAATAATAAGAAAGAATAATGCCAAAATCTTGACGGCACACACACACACACAAACACACGCACACACATACAAACACACGCACACACAAAAGATATGCATAGTCATAGGCCTTTTGTAGATGAAAGTTTTGCTCGCTGACAGCAAAATTACAGCTTAGAAGCTAATAATACCTCCAAACATACTGAAAGATGCTGTTATCACTCACCTATCTGACAGCATTGCAAAGTGCAAAACAAAACCTTTGTATGCTTGTGGTGTGTGTGTGTATGTTTTTGTGTGTGTGTATGTGTGTGTTTGTGTGTGCTTGTGTGTGTGTGTGTGTGTGTTAGAGGTGTCATTCATTGTCTGGTCCTCAAGGGCAAATAAAATTCTCAGAGTGCACCAGGCGACAAATATCGATAATCATTCTCCCATCTCCCCCAGACCTATCTGCTATCTTCTTACAGGCCTTTCTCGTCTACCGTGACACTGTCAGTGAAGGTACCAGAGAACTGAGAGAGCAAGAAAGAAGGAGAGATGAAGAAGGGAAGGATGGGCTTGCCTGGAGCAGGAGTGGCATAATTAACATGCTATAACTCCAGCAACACCTCTCCCCCCCCCTCTTTCCAGCTCTCTCTCTCTCTCTTTAGCTCTCTCTCTTTCTTTCTCTCCCTCAGTCTGCTACTCCTGGTCGACACTGCAATGCAGATGTGAGCATCACATCCTGGCATTGAAAACTTTCAATGAGAGAAAGAAAGAAAGAAAGACATGGTGAGAAAAAGAGATAGACAAAGAGAAAGAGAGTGAGAGCAAGAAAGATGGGGAGGAAAAAGAAGAGGAGGAGGGAGGGAGGATTGAAGGAGAGGGAGAGGGTAGAACCTGTTCAACAAAACATTTACTTTCATTACTCACGTTAGTACCTGTAGAAGTATATTTATTGTTACTACTGTCTGAGAATAGCTGCTTCTCTTTATGTCTGTTTTTAATATTTTGGAATATTGTGTGCTTCCAGTCCTACTACGTAATGAACGTCCCTGCATTTGATAACTGAAAGCAATTTCATTCATTCATTTTGAAATGGATGGAACTCTTAAAACATATCTATATAACCAGAAGAGCACGTTCAAATAAAGCATGTTCCTATCCTCATTTTCTAAATGAGTTTGCACAATGTTGTCACCTCTGCATTTGGTTAAAAACGCTTCACTCTAATTGTTGTCATTATCTGATAATGGCATCTGCATGCAGACTCTCTGTTTTGTACTGCCTCTGCTCTCTCTAATGTAGTTTATTGGAAATTTCCAATCAATTAAATTACAGTCAATTAGCCCAGTATGGGAGAAAGCAGAAAGCTAATTAATGAATTTGGGTGCGACGTTCCCTCATTAGAATTTTTTAGAGGACGTAGTGCCGTTTGGAGAGCCGCTCGAGCAGGCGTAATGACAGGAAATCACTGATGCGCCATGAGTGGAGAGTTTCTATCCGCAGGGAGGTGTGAAAGAAGTATAATTGTTCCTGAAGAATAACTCGTGTGTTTAGGAGCTCATCGTTCTGGGTGAAGGTCCGGAGTAACGGCGCCCGTTGCTCTGGTTCCTCAAAACCAGAGCACGGGGTCATCAGAGTTACCCTCCGACTGGCAGAAGTCCAGTCTGAACGTGTTTACGTCTCGAAGACTCCATTAAAGGAACTTCTTCTGTTCTGTAGAGTAGGAGCCATTGTGTTGTGGGACAGATTTTGGCCAGCAGCAAGTCAGTCATTAATGTCAAAATAAGAGAATGCTACTCATTTCTTCTTTAATGTTACGAAGACAACAGAATTACGTTGTTTACTGAGAGCAGACGCAAGCCTGTTACCAAGCTGTTCACTTGAAATTACCATATTATAATGCAACAGTGGTTCTCAATGGGAGAGTTTGTCACTCCCCAGACCCCCATATAAAGGCAGTCTATTCGACATGTTACCAGATGGCTATAGGGCTTTGAGAGAGAGAAAGAGGGAGAGAGAGAGAGAAAGAGAGAGAGAGTTTCCCCTGCAGTGCCTGTTCGTACTGGGTCACTGCCTTCTCCGTCATGCTGCATAGAGGAGCTGGGTCATCTAACTCAGCAGCCAGCCCAGGAAATGTCAAATGTGTGTGTGTGTGTGTGTGTGTGTGTTTGTGATAAAATGAATAGATTGTGGGATATGTCACGAGGTCTAAATCCAGATGCCTTGTCACTCATTTTTAAACATATATCACAGCAGGTTAAGCAGTTTTTTCGGTGCTCTAACCAGAGTGCGCTCCTGTACGGCACAGAAAATACAGGAACAAATCAGCCAATCAGAACAAGACCATGCGTTTCTACAGGACACAACCAGACTTGTCCCATTTTTAATTGCAATGGAGAGCAATCAGTGCATAAATCCTTCACAAATCCCAGCTTTACAATGGAACTATAATTGCAGGAGTGTAATTGCATGCCAAAGCTCTGCTTCCGCATGTGTGTGTATATGTGTGTGTATGGGGGGGGGGGGGGGGGTGGTAGAGGCCTGTGTGTGTGTATGCTCACACACACATGTTCATCATTGCTCCCTGTGTCTCAATAATTAGAAACAGGGGGGAAATGAGGTGGCAATTTTGTGCCAGCAATTAGCATAATGTAAAAGACGCATCAGTTATGCTGTGGTGGGTGAGGCAGAGGTTGTGCTGGGCTGACACCGGACTTCCCTATAATCTCTGTGGGGGTCTGGGTGGTTTCACATACAACCACAGACACAACATTTACAGGTGAACTACAGGTCTCATTAAAATGAAGGACGCGTTTTATTCAGTTATTGCTTCCAGAGGCTATATTTATGCTGCAATATGTCAAATTATAGCATCAAATAAATAAACATATTGTTTTTTGTGAAAATGTTGAAAACCACATCGTTTTCATGGTTCTTTAATGAAACTGAATTAAAGAAGAAGTTAATTAAGAAGTCAACTTCTGTTCTTTATAAACGCCCGACAGACTTGTCCTGTGCATCCACTTGTTTGGAAATGAAATAATAAAAGGACAAGGACACAGGAATCAAGGACTCCTTCAGTAGTCCCATCGAGCAACTCTCCATGGCACTCAGGCAATCAGCTGCATGGATTTACACATTTTCATTTTGATGAATTATCAAAATCCCCCTCAGGCTGAGGAACTGGCAACCTCCAGACAAAAGGTACGCACTGATAAGTTTAGAGGTTAGCCAGCTGCAAAGGGAATGATAGCAGCACGATTCAGACCTCCTACTCCAACATACAGCAGACGCCTGTGTCGTGTGTTTTAGCCAGCACAGCAAAATTGCTACTCATTGTACATTTGTCGGAACTGCACTATTTTTCGAATGTCGGAACTGCACTATTTTTCGAATCGGTGATTTTGCTGTGGAAGACCTCAAAATGACTGAAGTGTTCATGGGTTTCTCACGTGAGATGTT
This sequence comes from Brachyhypopomus occidentalis, assembly GCA_020368025.1. Classification (NCBI taxonomy): domain Eukaryota; kingdom Metazoa; phylum Chordata; class Actinopteri; order Gymnotiformes; family Hypopomidae; genus Brachyhypopomus; species Brachyhypopomus occidentalis. The sequence goes on along the minus strand of JAGXOD010001351.1, from coordinate 3,983,565 downwards.
CACGTGAGCGCAGGAACGATTAGGCCGACGGTACGTGATGCAAACAAACCGAACGCCAAGAAGCAGCACTAGTACAGCACCCTGCCAAATGATCTAAACGACCTTCTGTCCCTTCTTATAGAAGCTTTTAGATGCTTTGACTAAAGCGTGAAAATTCTCCCCCCTCTTATTTTCCGCTCCGCTGTTAGATGGTTGAACAGTGCACGTGCCTCGCATGACCAGCTTTCTGCTGATGGAATCAAAGCACCTTTCACAGATTTAAATGAAGTGCACTGGCCTGTGATTGGTATTGGAAAAGCATTTGTTGTAGCGAAGCCACACAGAAGGAGCTTTAAATACAAGGCAATCATAGTGCCGGGCGTAGACATGAATAAGGTGTGCGTGCATGTGTGAGTGTGTGCGTGTATGTGCGCATATGCGAATGTGTGTGTGTGTGTGAGGACTGCTAAGTGGAGCGACTACTGGATTATCATGGTAATCAACGATAAGGCGAAACGTGTCGGACCTTTGAAGCCTGCCTTTCTCTCCCGGATATTGTCAGGCCTTTCTCTCCCTTTCTGGATAAAAGCTATAATTTAAAAGCCTCATCTGAGGTTCATCTTTCATTATTTGATCCGTGCACTTATTCCTCGGGCCGCTGGAGCTGCATCGGGGGCCTGAATCGCGTCAGGCGGGCGTGCGCTCACGCACGCAGCCCAGAGAGAGCAACACGGGGCCTCCTTCCCCATTATTACACACGTCAAGATCTCCCACTGTAGTCGGATACAAACATGTGACACCTTTAGTTTTCCACCTTTGATAAGACTGCGGATTTCCATTGCGCCAGCACGGCACCGTCCCTCCTGGCTGCTAGATGCATGCAGTGGTATAGAACAGAGCCCTGCACAGTAGGTAAGACTGGGTGTGCTCTCTAATTTTGAAGCCCGCTATAATGAGACCTTGTCACGGCCAAAGGCTCCTGCTGCCAGAGTGCCTCCTCAAATAAGCACCTATTGTGAAGTCGAGGCAGAAAAGACTGCTGAGACAGCCATAGCTGGCAGTGGCGGGAAAAAGAGGGGAGGCGGGAAAGAGGGGGGAGGTGGGCGAGACAAGGAAAGGAGGATAACAGTAGGAAAAAAGAGAGGAAGATTGCCGAGCGATTTGCTGCGTTAGACATTCGAGCTTCGCCTCCACAGCACACAGTTCATTCCATTATTCTCCCCCACTTCTCTCTCTCCGTCTCACTCTGTCTCACTCGCTCTCTCTCTTTGTGTCTCTCTTTCTCGCTGTCTGTTCATCAAAGCAGCAGGGCCTGCAGTTCAGAACATGCTAAGCTTGAGCGAATAATTGATCAAAGTGAAATTAAAACAATTGGATTTATACCCCACCAAGAACAGAAGGCCTATGGAGCCTCAGGCTAATCAATCAGAGAGCGTGGAGCTATGTACCATGACCAACCTAGTCTGATGTTAGGGAATATGTTTATAAATATTAACCCCATACGACTGATTTATTGAACCTTCACTCAAGGCTAAACTTACTACGAATGCTATTTCAAATAGACTCTTTTAAGAGATATAAACACATAATAAATGTGAAAATTGGAGTCAGAAAGAAATATTGCTTTCCAAATTGAAATACTTTAAAAAGTCCTTGTAAAAATTTTTGTCCGTATTAATTTATGTGCACTTTTTGAACATGCCAGCCATCCTTTGTATCAATATTTCATAATGAGTGGACAGAAATGGTGTAAATTAACTGGAATAAAGTTTTAATGGTTCAAAATTGTTAAAAAAAAGTTGTTTTTCTCTAATAAGGTTATTTCAATTTTTCAAAAATACAGGGCTGTTTGACAGCAGTATTGTGACTTAATACTCCCTATTCACACTGCTGCTTACCAATTTCACCTTCATATTTGTCAGGTCTGGAATCAGGTGAGGTCTGGACTCCTTAATCTCCACTACCTGCTGCACAATGCATTAATAACCATGCCATCGTACCTAGAGGAGCAAAGGGTTACAATCCAGTCAGAAGAACCAGACATTTAAAAACATTTTTTAACCTTTTTTGCTTTTAAAGTGAAAGTCCAAGTTCATGACGTATGATTAATGTCCATATACTACAGTTGTTGCCAGATTTAACTAATACATACATAAAATATTTCTTAATGATATTAACCAAAAATGTTAGTGTGTACATACTATAAAATTGATTAAAGTAACATTAATTAAAAAAAATAATGGAACTTTGATCCTGTCCCCAACCCATTTGTTAAGAAGTGTTTAACGTTGGGTGTTGGAGACCGGATGCAATTGCAGATATTAAAGGAATTTATTAACACTACTGACAGAATGATGTTGAACACAAAAACAGCGATCAGAGACAGACCACACACTAACCCAAAAAACCAAATAGCACAGACAGAAGACACGAATACATAAAAACTGGGAATACATAAAGGGAAACAAAACAAGCTAACTACACAATATGCACATCAGATATAGGACATACAGACACACTAATGCATAGAACCAGGGAGACATAAAGAAAAATAAAGACATGAAACAGTAAACCAACTATAGAGACCTGAATAACACCAAGGACTTACCAACACACACACACACACACACACATCAAACAAATACAGATCAAAATATATAACAGATGAGAATCTAAGAACACTAACTAGAAATTCAACAAGATAGAGAGCCTGACGAATACCTATTTTGAGTGAAGCATCAGAGGCATAAACAGGGCATACATCTATACATGTAAGCATACAAGTAATGACCAACAACACAACTGGCAAAACACAGGACTTAAATACACAGAAAAACCAATAACCCAACGAGACACACCTGAAAACCATGACAAGGGGGCGGAGTACAAGGGGGTGGTGTACAAAGGGTGGAGTACAAGGGTGGGATGTGAAACCAGACACAATATGGAATTTCAAAATAAAAGCACACAAAGAGGAAACCAGGAAACAAACCAAAACAAGAGGGGTTGCAGAGGAGACCGTGACAAAGTGTCCCCCAATTATTTCTGTTTCTATTTGTCCCTTCATTAATGCATCTCTTGTCTCTGGTCCCTATGGCACTCAAACGTTTAGACATTTTTCTACAACCTACAAGTGCAGCTTTGAATCTCCTCACAGTACTTACTCCTTCTATATCTAATTTATTAATAAATACTCTCTTGTAAAAAATTCATTGTGATTTATCTGCAGTCCTTTGTACTGCAAACTTTTGAGTTTGAGAAAGGGCTATATTCACTATAATTATTAGTATTTATTATTACTTTTTATTGATTTTCCAAACAAAGCATGTTAGACACATTTGCCAATGACCTATAGTAAAGGTTTCATCTATCAGAGGGGGTCTAAAGTGTGGTGGGTTTATGACCAACTAGTTGTGCTCTGGGGAGCATTTTACTAAAAGCACCATGAATCCACACCATGTTTTGACTCCCTGTATGGCTGCTTTGCTAGAAATAAAGTGACCGGCATCCCTCAAGGAAAGTGAATTGCATAGTGGTGGATGTCTATATCCAGGGGATGAATTGGTGTGTGGTGGACTGCATTACACCACTGGTTTGTAACCAATTCCGTATTTTTCTTTATCCTTCACTTGAAGTTAAAACCAGTGCGTGCTGATAACAGCTCTGTACCAGTTCAATTCCTGAAACAAAGCTACATATGAATATTTTCTGCCAGTGAAACAGTGTTCATTATCTGAAAGAGTGAGAGTGATAGAGTGGGAGAGACAGAGGGAGAGACAGAGAGAGAGAGGGGGAGAGAGAAAAAGAGACAGAGAGAAAGAAAAACAGCAAGGTAAGTGTGGCATAAAATTACAGTGGAGAAAAAGCATCTTCACACTTCACATGTCACTGATGTGAGGGAAGAGAGAAGAGAGAGAGATAAAGGGAACGCAAAGATTGCAGTAATCTCCGTCAACCTCAGCAGCACTACTAGGAAATTTTGCAAGAGCATGTGAAATTATGTAGGATTGTTTCCTAATTTGATTACAGGATGAATATTGTCAAACAGAGTGAGAACAAGGGCAGTGTGGGGCAGGAAACCCAGCACAAGACGTCTGCGTGTCAATCGGAAACAGAGAGAGATCAAGAAATGGAAGAGGAATGCTTATTTATCAGATACCCATTTAAATAACAAATAACAAAATGCATAATATTTAGAATTTTTACTTAACGTATAATCAGCTTTATTAAAAGGCAGTAATATGTTTGTGTTTTTGATTTTTAATTCAGATTACTACCATTCACCATAAAAGAAGTCTGTTTGTGTTTACTTTCATTTCCGTCTACTTGTGTTTGTCATCAGGTTCCGATGGCTTTTGTCCATGCTCTGAGAAGCCATATTAGTTCAATAATCTCATTCATTAACATGCAGGGCTGGTCTTGCTCTGAGCAGAGGAACAGACAGACATGACCTGTACACCACACCCCTTATTCTACAGCCTGTCTGTCTGTCTGTTATGGATGGTTGAGTCTGCTCTCTCCCTCTCTGTCTGTCTGTCTCTCTCTCTGTCTCTCTCTTTCTCTCTGTCTCTGTCTCTCTGTCTCTGCTCTGCTTAGCTGGCCAAGCTTTAATTATGCCATATTCTCTCACACTAATGGAAACCATGATGAAACTGATTAGAGCACAGCGAGGCCTGAATAGAGTCTCAAATAGAGAGGGGGAACCGAAAGAAGATAAGGAGAGAGCGAGAGAGAGAGAGAGAGAGAGAGAGAGAGAGAAAGAGGGAAATGCATTTGATCTGTTCTCTGATACCTGTGTTTGGGCCTGTGTAGGTTTATTAGCTGTTCTTTTATCATTCAAATGGCTGCCAGTACTGGCCAATCTCGAGTCCGAGACTTCGACAGGCAAACCCTCCCACATGATTAGACAGCAAAACAACAATGCGAGGTCCTTGATTCTCTACACACATCCAATGTTATGCGTAAAAAAAAAACCCAAAACAAAACAGATAGAGGAGGTGAGAAAGAGGAGAAGAAGAAACTAGAGGAGGTTGAGGGGGGGTGAGGGTGGTGGTGGAGGTGGGGGGGTGGGGGGTACTTTAATTCTCTCTGCACGTCTCCGCCACCGGGGCGAAGGGAGACGATTAGCCGTGATGGAGGCAGCAGTGTGACGGGAGGGCGAGGGGGGACGGGGTGGGGGAGTTTGGGGTGGGGAGTAGGAGGCAGAAAGGAGAAAAAAGACAGAAACACTATCTTCCCTTCTTGCTCTCAAACACTCTTCTCTCAAACACTCTTACACACACACACACACACAGACACACACACACACACACATTAGAATTAAAATACACAAGACCAAACACACCACACACACACACACACACACATATATATATATATATATATATATATATGCTTATATAAAAGCCATTTTACTTACTGTAATTGCAGAAGTTCAGCTGCCCTGCGGAATGGGCCCTAGGGCCGTAATCATGGAGTCCTGCTCCTTGGCCCACACCTGCCTAATCTCAGAACATTACACGATGTTACCTGATGTTATTTATGAGGAATATATGCTTACATACATAAGTGCATACATATTAGGCATTTACTCACCCACACACACATACACACACACACATTACTGTCACCATTATCTTCTTTATGTTATATCCTCATGTGCAAAGATACTAAAGCATACATTACCGCCATATTCCAAAAGTCAAAAAGTGGAACAGTGGAAAACCTCAAAAACTCAGACAGGACAGACAGACAGACAGACACACAAACACACACCCCCACACACAATGTCCTACACAAAACCCTGTGGGTTATATTAGCATGCTTTTTGCACAGCTAACAAAATGCACACGAGCCATCAAGGCCTTTACTCCAAACGTATTATTAACAGGATGTGCATAAGAGCATGTCCTCATTTATTTCCTTTACAATAGGATGAAACAAGACTGCATGAAAGCAAATGTCACAAACCCATAATGGCCGTTCCAGCACATTGGTCCCATGTTGCAGTCTCACTGAATGCGCAGAAAAAAATTAATTGATGGTCGCGTTAAGTGTTCCAATAACCGTAATAAATAACAGTTAAGAGCAAGCCGACGGATGCGTATGCATTCACTGCTCTGCCTGACGTCTCAATTAGGGCCCAAATGGCTAACGGGATCAGTCAAATCCATCAAACAGCCACTAGCCAAAATCACAGTCGCCCCCAGGCCATGTCTCGCGGCCGTTTAATGGATAAGTGTGACTATTACCCTCCACAGCAGTGCACATGTGTGGCTATCCGTACCCGAGCTGTGCCAGATGTGTCCGCTAACTACATGCTGTTGGTAGGTTCACCGCCATCTCTACCCCCATGGAAACGTTCGGAGGACGTTTGGCAACCGCATTCATCTCGTACCCACCCTCTGTAGCGGAGCGATGGTATGTGGTATGCGTGACCACATTTACACAAGAGTATGTACACATGCACCCACCCACCCACACTTGTGTGTGCACACAGGCATACACGTAAACTGCGTGCAGTCAATGAAAAACGCTCCCACATTTTCTTTCCAAATGGCCAGACTTAAGGTGCAATTTTGCATTGTACAGCATCCAATACATCATTAGCCTCTCTGCTATGATATGCTCAGCGTGTTGATGGCAGCAACGTTTCGTTTTTTCCCTTTTCTGGGCCATTTGGGCTGTCCGACTCTGCCTGGATAAGCAGGTAATTAACACAAATTATTCCAATGATAGAAAGCGAGGACAAGGGGGAGACTCGTCTGCCCAGTCCCGTCAGGTCTGCTTAACCAAATTACATGCATGTGCATAACGTTCACACACATACACTCTAATATGTCGACATCGAAAGGCACTCGCTTGGCGGCACATCTCTCCCCTCTTTCTTTCAGTCTTTTCTGAAATATTGAGCAAATGGCCCGCTGCCTCCACACCAGGCCGTCGTGAAGTAGGTGGGAGCGCTTTTGTCTGAGTGCCTGTGTCTGCTCTACCACCACTCTCTGTCTGTTCAGTCAATAGCGGCTACTGCAATTCATATGAACACTGCCTTGGGGTAATGAGCCATGGTAGTTGGCAATGTGAAATGGACTGCCATGCCAGACTAGATTGTAACAGAGTGGCCGCGAGCCATAACAAGGCCGCGGGTTTTGTAGAGTCCCTTTAAAAGTACAGCAAGAAAAAAGTCACCTGATCGACTTTCATTCAGTGTTCACAGTCCAAGTCCTGCGTTTCAATAAACAGGTTAAAATCCCACGGCCGGCAGTACTGGCCCCATGTTTTTTGTGGAAATTGTGCTTGCAAAGCTACAATTCTGTTCACCTTCTCCCTACCATAGTAACTTATTCTTCTGTCTACAAGGTGGTACTTTCTGTAGACCCATCCATCTCTATTAGTCTGCAGTCATCCATACCCACCACGCAGTCATTACTGATAATAAGCTCGATCTATCTCCACTGCTCCCCCTGACATTCTTGTTTGCTTTGCTAACCACTTAGCTTCCTTAACGGATTGTGTCCCCGCGATGCGCGTTAGGTGCTCTTAACAGATTCTGTCCCCGCGATGCGCGCTAGGTGCTCTTCATTCATTCCTTTGATCCCTTTTCACAGCACTTAAAATGCTTAGCATCCATCGCAGCTGAACCCCATTTGCAAACGCGGGGCTTTACATGAAAGACACCGTTTGCGGTTTTGTGGTGCTTTGACTACACGGAACAAGGAATGTGCATCACTGCTCCTTCTTTCCTGGGTATAAAGTGACCTTTGGAAGTGTTTGTGACTGTTCTGCAAATACAAGTGCCAAAAACAATAATCATCTACTGCTCAATAAGCTCCCTCTGAAGATAAAAAGGTGGCTTCTGAGGAATGGATTCTGAGATCTCTACTGCCATCATGTGGATGAAAGTTAAAATGCACTTTAGCAGTGCCAGCCAGCAAGGCCAAAAATGCGGACTGAAGTCAACGAATGTGACATGTAAGATATTTAAGAAATATTAAAAGTGCATTGAACTGATGCAGTTGTAAGCTTCAGGCGACTGTCTGCCTTTTTCCTGTGACAAATTCAAAAAGGAACCTCTGATGTACAGAAATCAATCGCATAGAGAAGAGATGCTTGAAATAGAGGCTTACATTGTGATCTGTATGTTCACTATAATGTCCACAGGATGGCGACTGTGTCTTAGGATTGGAAATGTGTATCGGAGGAGTTGGAGTGCATACATACTGTCATTGTTGGATTAGAAATAGAAAATGATGCAGCTTCATTGTGTCTTGGTCAAAAACACACAGATAAAAATAAATAAAGCAATAAATCAAACAAGTGAAGCATTGCTGGGTGCTGAGACACAGCATGCATTTAATCAAAAACGCAACTGATCACTGAAAATATAAAACCCTTTAAAAGCAATGTAAGGGACTTGAAGCTTGTAACTCATGCACACACACACACACACACAATCCACAACCACAAAACATGCACATGAATACAGATATTCATAAAACGCAAGGTAAACTCTCTCTCTTTCTCTCTCTCTCTCTCTCTCTCTCTCTCATGCACAAACACACACACACCACACACACACACACACACACTTAGCAGCATGGCTCTCTTCTTTCCAAGGCCATTAGTGGGTCTGTGTTGGCAGGCTATCATTAGCCTTGTAGTGAGCCCCAGCAGAGGTGACAGCCATGGGAATTGTGGGCTTTCCTTCCCACTGGCTGGCCTACAGGCCATGTTTGTGTTGTAATTGAGCTCCAGGGTGAGTGGAAGTTTGGGTGTAATAACCAGTTTGTATGCTTTTGTCGTGCAATACTAGTCATTAGTAAGCAAGAGATGAAGATGGGGAGAAAGAGTGTGAGTGTGGGTGTGTGTGCGCATGGACATGTGTTTGTGTGTGTTGTGTGTGTATGTATGTTGTGTGTTCCCAAACCAGTATGGAATGATATATGATAATTTTACATTTATAGTTTTTAATTATTATTTGTACCTTACATGTGAGAATTTGCAGTATATAATACTGGACTGAAGACATACAACTGTAATCATTTGCACGGTGTATTTTTTTCTATTTAAGTAAGAAATTGGCTAATATTACTATATAAACACAATTTTAATGTCCCTAGTTATTCTCTGTATTTGTAATTAATATGCAATTTTTTGCATATAGTATTACTTTAATTCTAATTAGTATAGTAAAATATAGACATCAGAGTTTAATACCTTTTATTTTTTATTGCTTTTGGTTTTTAATGAAGTGAATTGATCACTATTGATAATATGATTATTAATACATATCTCTTATATCTCATATCTTATCATATTACAGTTAAGCTGAATTTAAAGTTATAATTACAAAAATGAATGACATGATAATATTATTACTATCTTCTGACCATGACAGAAAAAGCATAATTGCTAGAATTTAGTAGAGTACTATGCTAAATCATAACAGTGACACAGTGCTCACAAAGCTATTCTATTCTATTCTATTCTATTCTATTCTATTCTATTCTACCTGTAAAATTCATCCCCTAAAATCAATCCCCCCATCTCTGTCTCCCTTGGCAACAGGTTATAATCCATGGTTACAAGGAGTGGTTGCTAGGTGCGTTGCCAAGATACAGACCCCTCTCCACATTGCAGCTATGTGAGAGGCCACAAGGTCCTTCATGATGGCACGGCAATGAAAGAGGGAGGAGAAAAAAATCAAAAGGGAATAGAAAAAAAGATATCAATAATGGACTGGAACAGAAAAGAGATAAAGAGAAATGGAAGAAAGACAAGGGGACAGATAATGCCTCCCGATGTACCATGAGAATGGACAGAGATGGAGAAACAGTGAAGGAAGGACTGACAGATTCAGCCACCTGTGTACGTCTCGTCGTAGGCCGACAGAGCAGAAAATGTCCAGTTTGTATGTATATTTCTGAATGTGCATTGTGTGCATAGCTGATTGAGAACACAGTGTAGCAAGTTAAAATGCCAGAAGCAGCGAGGTAGCTTCTCGAGCAGGCAGAAGGGTCTTGACTGAGCCCATGTAATCAAAGCCCACTCCTATGCCTTACTTCTCACTCCTGTTGTTGGTTTGTTTAGTTCTAGTCGTTGTTTTGCTTATTTTTTTTACTTATTTTCTTTTCCCAAGTGAGGAGCTACTGAACAGAAACTCTCCTTCTCTGCTGTGGGCTGATCTCACACAGCCGTGGGTCCTCCACTGATGATCTAAGCCGATGACGATCCCGGTTCGCCCTGAGCCTCCCTGGCCGCGCTGGGGAATCACGCTGCGGTTTGGAGATGTGCTGTTTTTAGTTTTGAGCATGTGCTCCATGGAGCAGTCAGGCTTAAACTGGCCCCAGAAGCACAGAGAACGAAGACCTCCACACCTCTGACCCTCAGCATTCATCTTCCTCCGCAGTCCTCAAAGAGCCAAGCTGTAGCAGGTGCTATTGTCCTGCAGACAGAGGAAGAGCTCTGTATACATATGTACACGCGATGAGCACAAACTATGCAAAGTGTAAAATTAAATAGTCTAAATGGGTTCAAATGAATTCTGGATTTTGTCATCCTAATATAGTCTTTGATCTATTCATAGTCGCAATTTTAAGGGACTTGAGTCTATCACCATGCACACAGTCCTCTAGGGGGCGCTGGAAGTATGCGCACTGTGCAGTTATACTTAAGTACACATTCATCTACACTGCTCTGGACTGCATAAGAACACTTTTCTTGTAAAACTAGAATATGAATATAATAAAATGAACAAAGTTCAGTTAGATTTTATACCCAAATGCAGCTTTATTTGTATACTTTAGTAACAAGAAGTCTTATTATACTGCTGTTGTTTGCCTTTTCTATATTCTACTTTAAACTTTGTTTGTGAAACAATTCACAAGATCAAATCTTGTATAAGCACTTCAAAGGCTTGTTACTAGCTAACTCCATATGAAACGTGCACATCTGATGCTGGATCTAATCAGATCAGTGGATTTTTCACACATTATGAGATGATTTCTCATTCCAAGTCAACTCTGTACAGGAGTCTAAAGTTGAACCCTCACAGGCTAGATTACAGGAAATGTTAGTATGCAAACAGCAGAATAATGACGTCTTTTTTCCTTCCACCTGGGAAGAAGCCCCTGCTGGCTTGTGTGGAATAACTTTAGTAATTGGTTTCTCATTCTCAATGAAATTGAACAATAAACATAGTTGTGGCACTATAATTACTTTATGCAAATCCAGCAATGCCACAGAATAATACAATACATTCTCATATATCTCACATATTTGTTTACTGTTGTTGTTTGTTTACAGCACTGCACCTTTTGTTCCGCCACCCGTTTACGGACTGTTATTGTGGTCTGTGCCCTCAGTGTTCATCCACAGACAATGTGAGGAGGATTCCCAGGGCACCTACTAATGCCAGGAAAACTCCTGAATGCTGAATCTGGAAAAGCAATCAGCACCTGTCATGGCCGTTGCTACGCGCCTCACAGGAGTGCCGATCAATGGGAGCTGACATCAAGGAGAGAGCAGGTGTGCTTGGTCTGCCGTGGACTCTCTAATCCTGCTGCAGCCATGTCAATCCTGGGGGGTGATTTTGCCAAAACGTCACACAAATTATGACGAGCAGGAGAGACGTTGCTGGATTATGTGTGATGGAGCGGTAGGGTCCTAACCCAGACACCGAACCAGCTGGGTTTCGCCAGAGGAGACGAGGGAGTCAATGTGTTTTTATGCAAAATAAACGTACACAATAATATATGTCCAATTGAAAAATATACATTGTTTATATTTGATCATTTCTTCCCAGGACAGCTCAAACTGAATGGAAGAGGAGACTGAAAGTCTACAGCCTCCTCTGGTAGGTAAATCGACCAATTAGAATCAAGATGGAAATTCTGGAGCAGCATTCGCTTCTCATAAAAAAACAAAAAAAAACAAACAAGCAAAAAAAAAGAATAGAGCCAGTAATAAGTCCAAAGGGAAGCAAAATAAAACCTGTCTCCTTCTGTACTGATAACCAGTCACATTCAGCTACAATAACGTTAGCTAAGTAAGGTCATCACGTGAAATAATTAGCTCTGAGAATCACTTAGTGCATGCTGACATAATTAGATTTTTTACATTCGCAGTTAAGGCTGGCTAACATGGCTGTGAGCTACAAGCATTTCCTGAACAATGACCTGACTGTATTTACTGTGTGGCATGTTGAATTACAGCTTGTGTTTAAAGATGTTGGATGAAGATATTGTCATTTGACAAACGCAGGTCTGTTTGGGGAGGTAACAAAAATAGTCTCTATTAGTATGCATTCATATGTCAGCCTCCCCAAACATTTTCCTCGTGGACCGCCACTTGCCCTAACCCTGACCAATCAAGTGGGGTCATTAAGATGCTCACAACCTCGCAAACATGGGATCATGCTTTATTTTCTGTTTCCACCAGGCCAGGAGTACAAAGTGTACCAGCCTAAACGAAAGGGTTAAAATACATTCTTATGACTTTAGTTCCTACCACTGTAGTCATAGCAACAAGTTAATAAGTAGCTTCTCTGATCTTGCGCTGTCGCTGTGCAGGTTGCTAAGATACAGAGTTCCAGGCCCAGGGGACCACAGAGACATGCAAAATAATGGAAAAGTGTTGAAAAAACAACTCCAAACAGGATGCTCATAAGACACAATTATATCATATTAAAATTGTTAGCTGGAGTAATAGTTTATGGAGAGCTTGACTAAAAATAAGGATCCTCTTAATCTGTTTTTGTACGTTGACATGTTGTTGGTGATGTGGCTGGATTAAGGAGGAAGCGTGGTCACTGAACGGCCAGCGTTGGCCACTAAGGGGAGCAGTGCCGGGCTATCTCTCTCTCTCCCCTCTACCCTCCCGCGGTGCAGCAGACAGAAAGCAGGCCTTGCCTACTGCTTGCATCATCCACCTCGGGGCTGTGTGTGAAGGTGTGCCCTCTTTTCCTTTGTTCAAACTCCTCTTTTTGCGATGGCAAGGCAAGATAAATGAGACTCTGCAGGGTGCATATTTAGCCAAAGATTCGGGAGTTTAAATTCCACTGGGTGTCAGAGATTTTAAACAGTTGCTTATAGGCTTTTGTATGAAACCTTTTAAAGGTAGGTGTTTTTTTTTCCTAGGAAGAAAAATAAATTTGATTTGCTTCAATCTATGTTTAGATAAAAAAAAGATGTTAGTATTACAGTTTAAATGGAACATTTCTCAGGTAAAATCATTATTTCTAAAGATACATGAAAATTATGTTAATTTTAAAATGTATTTGTGAATTGAAGACAACAAAATGAATCTTTTCACTGTTCTGCTGTTTCTCTTTGCTCACTCTTGATGAAAGCAAGAGAGAAAAGGGGAAAAGGAAGCAGATACTAGAGAATAAATCAAATCTAGAAATAAATCAAATGAAATAAAATTCACACAAAGCTTCATTTTTATGTACTTATTGATTGAGATTGTTGCTTGTGATTATATTGATGTTGACAGTTCACTCCTGACTTAAGTCACCATCAGTCCTGCAACCCCCCCCCTTCCCCACACACACACACACTAAGGCTTCTTGTTAGTGGTACTACATTGATTATGTCTATATTTCTGTTCTGTTCAGTTCTGTAAAAATAAAGCAGCATATTAGAAGGAATGAGAAAAAATAAGTGGAAGTTTCAGAATAAATGATAATCTCCTTACAAAAAGTGTTGAACAAAGTGCTTAGTAAATACCTTAGAGACGGGCCTTGGACAGTGGAGCACTCCAGCACTTTTCAGACCTCAAATCCAATACTCACTATGGACAACAGGCTTGATTTGTGTATTTATTCTGCTCAGCTGGGCCAAAAAGGCTGTTCCTATAGCTTTATCATTAAAGGTAGCTTAGTAGCCAATGGTCCTCTTTCACTAAAGAGTCACTTGAACTCTGCCCTAAACACACGGATTGACAGGACACTCCATTAACCCCAGGGTTAATCAGTTGGTGATCAGGTAGGCTTTCCTCATCCCATTGACTATAGTCTAAGACCTGTGCAGACAGGGGTTAGTTGAGTTGAGACAGCGAGTCTCCGTGCCCATTGGCTATTCCATAGAATTCCATAGAACAGGTGACCAGAATGCAGCAAGGGTCAAAGATTATGACATCACATTGGCTCTTCTGCTCAGTGTTCCGTGGAGGTTGTGGTGTGTTATGACATCACTCTCCAGTGACTCAGGTGTTCCTCGCACTGCCTGAATCACTGGGCCCATATTTTATTATTATGGTTTTATCATCTTCTGAATTACAATGAAATGAGTGAAAGATTGAGATATAAAAATAGGCAGTGCATCACCTCTATGTATGCACATTTCATTTTGTATTTATGGAAACTATGCATCAGAAATCCCATAAATTCAAAGGGAAATGGAGAGCCTTGTAAAATATTACTGTGGAAAAGGAGAAAACAGGTTTTTATAAATAGGCTCCCCTGCTGTAAAATTGACTTATAACACAATCTAAAAATTTTAAATTTAGTGTGTTGAAATAATACATTGAGATGATACTGTATAATTATAAAAAATATCAATGGTTGAGGTATTTTAATACAAAATTATATAAATGATACAAAGTTTTAAGTCAGAAGACAAAATTTGCCTGTGAATGTAGGGAATGTGTGTTTAAAAATTGCAATAACCATATTTCTGTTCAAGGTTCATCTTAAAACTTTATAAGCAGCTCATCTTACAGGGTGACATGTTTGATGTTATGGCATTTGATGATTTATGTATATGATGTTTGATGCATATGAAGTATATATTTGATATCTAACATATATGATCTTTGATGTATGACTGATATATACAATGCCTGATATGTGATATTTGACATATATGAAGTGTGATGTATATTTTCATGGCTCCACCCTTTCAATCATCTCCAGTCGAGACCCTTACACTTCCTCTGCTTAATTACCTCTCTTTTCCTTATCCCACCATCCTCAGCCATGCTTCCTGAACTTCCATCAATAACCCACCCTGCCTGTAAGCTGCCACACCTGTTTGGTTGCCACAGCAACGTGACCCCTGACAATAGAAGGCCCCTGTAAGACACTGAACACTGTAGAACTCCTGATTGGATATTGATTAGGCTTTTGTGATACATAATAGGATCAAAGGGATTGAGAGGCTTTGCCTACACCAGCTTCCCTCGCTCCTGATTGCCATTTATTTATAAGCCCTTGTTATTCCGGAATCTGCATGTTAAGGAGGGGCAGGGATGGAAGGAGCTATGCCCTTTTGTCTTAGAGCCTCAGAAATAAACTCCATCAGGGCTGGGAATAAGAATGCAGTCACAGCTGTGCAAAGTCTAAGCAAATATCATGGCAATTATAGGAAGGCAAGCAGGGATTGCAGATTAAACATGCAGGAGGTTGAAAATTTCCGGACTAATGAAAATTTACGTGGAAGTTTTGATAAATGGATAAATCTTCTCAAACTGCTTATCTAAACACTTCTGCTAAAAATCTTAACTTTATCTGCAACTAAAAGCTTTTCAGATTTCTTGTGTAAATAGTACATAATGACATAGCAGGGCGGGTTTGCCTCTGTGCCCATGCGAGGGCACTAATCACATGGCTGTGGGACTGAACTTTGCCCCGTCTTGCCCAGTGAGCAGAGCCTGAGTGCCCTTGGACACGCCACTTCACCCCAGGCTGCCCGCATGTCACTCTGTGCCTCTCTCCCCACAGAAAGGCTTTTGGCTGAGAATACGAGTACATCGTTCAAGTGTACAGTGTACATCTAACTCCAAGGTATGCACCCTGGGGAGTGTCTCAGATTTAGCTTTACAAAATAAAAAAAAGGCTCAGTCCCCCTTGGTAGAGTGGAACCTCACTTCACCTGCGGGAACGAACAGGACGCCTCCGGACCGACTGCTCTGGCAGGAGCTCATCAGGAAGCTTCTGTTCAAGCGGGGACGTGAAAAAAAACCTTTAGTTACATACAGTAAGACAAACTCTGTTAGTTAAAAGTGTGCTATGGAATTGCTTTTGAATATGTCCCCCCTGACAATGTGTGTTGTAGTGGACAAATAACTGGTCCACACTGTGGCAGATACGAGATAACTGTGTCTTGTAAAAATTTCATTTCTATTCCTTACCCATGTTGTCACGTGCTCGATGCACAGGAACAATATTCCTCCTTTTGAATGCAATTTCCTTCTGGTGACCTGGCCACCCTCAAAGCAAATACGACGTTGTTGCTGGGGGTTTTGTGCAAATGAGCCACATTTAATATCTGCAGTGTACATTTGGAGTGTATGGCCCAAAGGCAGTGGATAAATCTACTTCAGAGAAGCACAATTTAGAGCAGGAACCTTTCTTTTAGGTACCAATCGGGAACTTAGAGTTTTTACAAAACCATTTCTATCTGAAGAACTTGAAAGGCTCTTGAAGAAATGGTTATCCAGATGGAAATGTGCATTGGCTTGACCAGAGACGGGCTCCCTCTGCCTATGTAGTCTTGAAAGTGTTGCTGATTTTTATGCCATAGATTAAAATGAGCATGTTTTCGTAGGTATGAATGTCCTGCTGTCTGAAATGTGTCTTTCAGGAAAAGTTTTAAAGTTTTCCAAGTGCTGTTGTTTCTAAAAGAAGCTGTCTGTTCAGGGTGGCTGCTAAACATTGTTTTATTCCAGTTTAATCAATTCATCCCAACCTCACCCCCACCCCTCTGCATTTATTATGCATTATTCGCCCTTTTAACCGATTTGCTACCAACCCTCCCATCTAATTTGGTATTCAGATATGCTTAACGCTATTATCTCAATTAATACAATGACACATGCTAAATGCATTCGCTGCATAATTCAAATGACAAAAAAAGCCACTGCAAATTTTACAGCTGCACCAACCAAAGGCAGTTTCCTCCCCGATCGACGGAGACAGCTCCGACTGCTCTGCTGTGAACGGGAGACGGAGCGGGAGTCGAGCAGGATCAGATAAATAAACGCAACGGAGCCATGCTAGTCTACAGGACCGTGCTTTATTTTAAGTCTAAGCAGAGAATATAATGATCTAGAGCTACACAGCTGATGAGCAGTGAGGGGAAACTGGGTGACGCACGCGGAGAGCAGGCCTGAGCCGACGCTATTTTACAGCTCTGTTTCAAGAAAAAAAAAATCCTCTTCAAGATTTTTCATTTTTAATTTTAAAATGGTATTTCCATCTGGCACATTAAAACAGAATGAAAACGCTTTAACCTATGGACAAATAGAGAAAATAAAATGTCAACAGGGATCGAGATGATGGTATTACGCAGCTAGAAATGCAGTGATGTTGTCTGGAAATAACCCCTCTCCCCTCACCTTCCACTTCCATCCTCTCCTCTGAGTCGAAGACAAATGGTAATTGTAAGTGGCGTTGCGCCGAATGTTTACACTGTGTTTCATTTTGGTCCTTATTAAATGAACGGATTGGAAACCTCAGGGGCACTGCGAAGCCCAAACACACAGGCTGTGCACAACCCCAGGTACGAAAGCGGCTTTACAATCAAGTGGAGTGGCATGTCTGATGGGTAGGTAGCGTTACTAGAGAAAATGCTTCGTATTTAAGGCAAGCATCCCACAGATCTGCACCGTCAATTAACGAGAGCAAATCAGAACAGCTGTTCCCTTTGTTCAACTGCACTCTCAGCTGCTGTCAACAAACCTCAAGATGAGAAAGCAGTGAGAACAGGAGGATCGAATCAGCGACCTCTTTAAGTTCACCTGAAGCATAAGAGGAGAAGTTTCTACTTCATTTTACCCTTCATTTAAAACTGCAGTTAGAAAAGAATATACAAAAAAAAAAACGTAGACCAGACAACATAGGTAATGAAGACAAGAGTGATAGAGATTTCAAGGCAAATATCTGGTTTCAGACATGTAAAAATCAAATAAAAGTCTAGAACAAATAGACCACTGTAGAGCATAATGGCCTATTAATTGAGATGTGCTTTGGATAAGTCTAAACATATCCACAAAACATATCATTCCTAGACAATGTTATAAGATTTACAAAATAGTTTCAACCACAGGTCTGAATGTCTGAATGTACCATCACTGTTTAGCACCCAACCTTTGTCATGACGTCTGGTTTCTCATCTCATGGGCCTTTGTGCCATAAAGTATCACTTTATATCTTTTCATCAGAGTACATCAGAGTAAACCATTTGACAGTATAGTTCATCCCAGCTTTCAAAGAGAACATTAAAAAAGAAAACATATAAAAACATGATAAATAAATAAATATGATTTGCCACCATACATATAAAATTCATTTTGAACATCAGGAACATAAATAAAAATCATTTATTTCATTTTCCTCATAAATTATTTTTTATAGTTTCCCTCTTAAGTCTCACTGAAATATATCAAATTTTTTTTGTAATAATTTCAATTATCATTTCTTGTGTAGTGTATAAAGAAGAAACAGAATTGAAAAATAAGCTATATCATATTTACAGATAGTGTACGAGCAGGGAGAGCACAGGCAGGTGGAGTAACATGGGCTGTTATGACTGCTGGAGACAGGTAGGCCAGCTAGTCCCAGCATGCAGGTGTCCCGCTCACCTGGCTGGGTCTCAAGGCAGATTACGACCAAACACCTGCTAATGCAACCTGTGCCTGGGGTCGTATGTACATATGCTATCGCCCCCACATACGCCCCATCCCTTTACCCCCCTGGGCATGCAGTCACGCTGCATTTAACACAAGTGGCTGTGTGTGTGCCACTGTCTAACCAGACCCTAAACAGACTGCTAGGAGGGTCTGGGCCTCACACGTAAGACCTCGTATCTCTCACTCTGGTGATTGGCCCCAGACGGCAACTGCATGAGGAACGTTCATTTAGATGCCCTTAATCTCCGAATATGCAAGTGTAAACATAAAATACTACCTTATACACCACTCCTTGCTGATGCAGGTTTGTTTCTTTGACCAAATCAATCTAGAAGCGGACTACTTCTATGGAATATAATACAGTTCAGTATAGTTACAGTTCAGTCAATACTAAAATGTGGAAGGGCTAAATCAAAAAGCTCCACCCTCCTCCAAACACACACACTCACACACGTGCACACAGACGAGCACACACACACAGACACACACACACACAGAAATTCTCTTTGCAGATGTATTTTCACATTTTATTGACATCATGGTCAATGCAGCTAAGCTAACTGAGAAAAATCCCTGCACAGAGTTTCTCTGAGCAGTTTTTGTCAGCTACCACCCCCCAACCCTACCCCCACTTAAACATAAAAGAATCAAAAGGTATGCCTTTTTCACATTGTTTTGAATCTCAGGTCTGTTGTCAGACCCTACTAAGCGCTCTCCGAGGTTGGCCACATGCTCTCTGTCTCTGCACTTCTCTGGGAGGATCAAAGTGCTTCCTTTGATGTGCTAGAAACTGCACGGCTGCCTGATAAATAAAAGGAGATGCTAGATGCGGCTGAACGCCTCCTCGGTCGGCACCGTAATATTACGGCCACGCACTTAGAGAACCCGTCGCCCTCCATTAGCAGCGACTGGGTCGACGTGAAGGACGGCTGCAAGGATCCACAAGCCTTGACATCATTCTGCCTGATGCCCTGAGTAGTGGAGTTGGGCTTGTGTCATCTCACCTGCAGCAGGCCGACTCATTTCCAGCCTCTCATCTGCCGCCATCATGGATCCACCTTTTGTTCTCATTTGCAAGAGCACTCATGTTTTAAACAGGATGACGAAATCTCTTTCTCTCTCTCTCTTTCCATCTTTTTTTTTTTTTTCAAAAGCAGCTATTAAATGAGAGGCATTAATTTTTCCCTGCTGTCCAACAGGTTCCCTTAATTATCTCTCTACTTTCAGTCAATTACATTTCACTTCCTTTCCTTGACAATCACTGCTATTTTAGGGAGAGCAGTAGAGCCTCAGGGGGAAGGAGGCGCAGGACTGTACTGGCAGATCGCCTCCCTCCTCTGGTCCGTTAACTAATTCCACATTCATCTCTGGAGCAACATGATTCTGTGTGTAGAATGGAGGACAAGTGCCTTCTTTAATGCAAAACTACAACATCCGTCTAACAGGCTAGGAACTGTCAGGAATAAAATGTAACATATCCACAGCTTGGCTTTTGACAGGCGAGGAGACGCCAGGAGGACTGGGTGAATATGTGGGTTTTTATTTTTTTGGAGGGTTTTTTGTCCATATTCAACAATGGCAAGATGTAAAAGTCTTCACTTTAGCAAAGCTAGCATTTGGACAAACGAGGAATATTAGAGTCATTGATTAAGGCTAGTTACTAAAAAATAATAAAATAGAAATAGCAATCAGCTACAAAATAAAACATGGTTGTCTTCTTTCTCAGCTAATTTTTATTTTTTCCCCAGTGTACTGCACTTCATCCTCTCTTGGGTGTGAATGCAATAAGCACAGCCTTGTTGAATACAGCACTCTTGATTTACCATTTCTAAATTAAGCCTTCTAAGGTACGCTCGTCCGATCTATGGTGCAGAGTACAGGAATATGGCACTTTAAACCCAAACACTTAGCAGGGGGTCCTGGCCTGATTTCGACATGATTAGACCGTGCACAAAGAAACAGCTTCCTGAAATGAAAAGAAAGGATAGAAAATGAAGTGGTACAGACAAGGAGAATGAAAGCAGAGCAGAGAGCAGTGCAACCATAACAGTGGAAGTGCACGGCAAAAACGCCTCACTACACGCCGCTGACATCAGACCTTCAGTGCAGCAGTTTTAAGAACCTCTGAACATCTTAACCCAAATTTTTGTACACTTCTACTTTTGATGCAAAACAATCAATTTTTACCCCCACTTCAGTGTTAAATGCTAAGTAATAATTTACTTTTTTGGAAGCTGAACTGATGCTTTACCAGTGATATTTGCATATTTTTGTAACGAATAACAACTAGTGTCATAAACCGTAAAGTCTCTCATGGCAATTGGAGGCAGCCTGTCATGAGCAAAGCAGAGTGTCTGTGGGCATTAGCGGAGTCTTTTATGCTGTGCTTTACCAATATTCTTCCAGTGCTTGATAATGTGTGCTTTGCAGACATCCCACATTTACAGCTAAGACAGAAAGCCAGTGTAAAGTGAATAGGCTTTTTGTCTCCTGATGACAAGGTACAGGTACAGTTAAGTGCTGTGATGACAAAAATGACAGAGGCCGTTTGCCAGATGTGACTCACAAAATGGTTGCTTTTGGCTAAAACACTGTTTGGCTAAAACTCGAATGTCTGGACAATAATAAAAATGACATATCCAGGATGAGGGAATGATTTTGAGTGTTTAAAATGCTTATTATTCAGACGTTCTATCTTATAGTAAGACT
The DNA here is from genome assembly GCA_020368025.1 of Brachyhypopomus occidentalis. NCBI lineage: Eukaryota > Metazoa > Chordata > Actinopteri > Gymnotiformes > Hypopomidae > Brachyhypopomus > Brachyhypopomus occidentalis. The sequence goes on along the minus strand of JAGXOD010001351.1, from coordinate 3,962,247 downwards.
GAATAAATCATTGGCAAGTATTGAGGTCATAGCTAGTGCAAATTGTTAAGGTTTTATGTAATACTCCAGCAAGCCTATAGTAGATCTTCAGGGCAGGATTAACTAAATAAACAAAAGTATGTACAGTGACTGAAAATTTTAAAAACAAAACAATATTTTGCATGATAAGGATCAGAATAAGGCTTTTGAAAACAAAACTTTTCAGAAACAAACATTTAAATGAAAAGTTTAGAACATCACCAAAAATGTTTGATTATCTATCAATCAGGCATCAGTAAAACCATTATAGTCATATGAAGATCTTTAGAGGGTTCATGACCACTCCAACATGTGATGACCCCTCCAATATGTATTTGGTGAATCCAGGTGGTTTCAGGCTAATACAGTTACTGTGGAGGCACAGCAATATATAGCCTACAGCATACATACGTTTCAGAAAGTAAGAGAATTGTTGGATTTTAGCCATGGGCAGGACGGGGCATAACGGGGAAACCTTTCCCAATTTCCACATTAAATCCAGTCAATTTGGTCAGCATGAAGCTGGCAGAAAAGTCAAATTTTGTTTTAGCAAGGGGAGGCAGCAGAATAAAATTGCTCAGTTTTGGTCCTTTGGGAACCCTCGAGGGAGCGTTCGGTTTAAAGGAGCGAAGCGAGGTTTGATATGCTGGCATCAAAGTTTAGAGGTCAGGTTTGGTTGTTGACATCCATGATTCCCTGCCCACCCCTCCAGCCGCTGCCCAGACCTGGCCCACACCCAAAGACACAGCACTTCTCAGGGATGAACTAGGCTTCTTCTACTTTGAATAGTGTTTGATACCTCCTAATGTAAAACTTCTCACTGCCACGATTAATTAAATATAGATGAATCAGTGAAATCTGTCACGAACAAATAGAAATAATTAGCTAATTAAAAACTTTTACGAAAATCTTAAAGCAATTGTTACAAATAAAACAAAGATAAAATACTTAAAATAAAAGTGTACTTAAAAAATTTTCAGGGTTAGTTGGCAGCATTGCAGGTATATAAAAAACGGTGAAAACTGTGATGGTGGAAAGGAGTACAATCATGAACATGAACCCCAAACTTTTGATAAGTGAGAAAATTTGACCTATGAGTGCAATACAGGCTTGGGAGAGGGTGACAAACTACTGGGATTTCCCTAGATTCAGTGTATCATTTATGATAGCATTAGAGAGAGCATATTACTATTTTTGCATTACCATTGGATTACAACAAAGCTTAATGACTTCTAAAAGCTTTCAGCTGTTAATGTTGTGAAGGCAGTTCTTTTTGCCTTTGCCATACAAGTTCTGGTTGTATCCGCAAAGAGAAAAGATGCATCTCTTGGTGCCTCGAGTGCTTCGCTAAGTTTGCAAAGGCATCAGCAGACCTGTGAATATCTCACTTCTCACAAAGTCACTTCTCCCCAGAGTGGTACGCTGTTAGTTCTAATGAAGTTGTTTCTTAGAAAAATGCCACTGCTGTCCTTGCCTCTTGAACACCGAGCCAGTTCGTTTGGCAGTTTCTGTAGCTATCAACTCACTCGTCCTCTTCCTTCACGCCGTCCTTCATAAAGTCCACTTTCTGATGATTACTTTTTCCTTTTTTTGTGTGATGTGTCTAGATAGCACACTCCCTGTCATAGTACAAAAAGCATAAAGAATAGAGGAGAGTACACACCATATCCAGTAGCTTGGTCTTTACAGTGGATTGTCGCTTGAACACAAAGGCTTATGGGAAGCCTGCACCCTGTCAAGTACAGACTTTTGACGCTCCGTTAGGTTTGTATGTTTTTTTTTTCCTTTCTTTCCTCTCTCTCCAATTTCCCTTCCAAACAATTCCGTAGTAGCTGTCGAATGGGATGGTGAAGAGATCGCTATGAGCAGGATTAGCCGTTGATTACATATGTCTTGGAGAGAGGCTCAGTACCCACCAGGACAAATAATGGAACATTTTTTTTCCTTCTTTTCAGATTCGTATTGTTTCTCTTTTGAACATTTTCAATCTTTCTTTACAAGTTCAAGTATTTTAAAAAAAAAAAAAAAAAAAAACAACAGCGAAAATTAGCAAATCTACTACTATAATCTACATTTCTAATCTACGTTCTGGTGCAAAAAAGCAGCTACCAGAGTAAACCGTCAGCCCCCATTTAATAACCTTTTTTTTAAATCTTTTTTCTTTTTTTCTTTATAGTCATTATTTCCTTTAACTTTAACCTTACATAGGCCACTGGATACTGACTTAATTATTTCTTTCAACTACTACTATTGTAATTGTAATACTTGCAGCTACAAGGTAAGAGATTTTTTTTCCTTTTTTAATATATATGTGTATATATATTTATATATTTATATTCTTTTAAAAAGCATGTAGTCCTTTGGTCCCTATTTCCTAAGGAATGATGCATGTAAATAATCCTGGATTACCATTTTCTCTTCCATCTCTCCAGAGCTCTCCCTGGTACAGACCACAACACCTGTATAGGCACAAAAACCAAAATGGCAGCAGGCTGGTGTGTGTGTGTATGTGTGTGTGTCTGTAGTGTCTGTATATGTATGCATTTGTAAATATAGATGTCAGTATTTACATAGAGAATCAAAATTATGCTTGTTTTAGAAGTGCATTTTTATGCATGTCAGCCTAAGTGCAAAGGGTTTGTGTCAGCAAATTTGCGTGTGACTTTGCATGTGTGATTGTATATGTGTATGCATGCTTTGAGCATAATGTGTCTATAAAGATTTTTTCCATCTTGTCTAAAAAACAGCAGCAAAAAAGTTGGTCTCTGCAAAATTTGCTTCCACAGATGCCAAAGCAAAAAAAGGGGAAAAAAAACTCATTTAGCCGGGAAAAAAACTCCTTGCTCCTCCTGTCACCTAGTGTCTGATCTGTCAGTGAGGTTCCCGCTGAACTAAGGGACCGCGCTTCTTTCATGATATGTGGCACAGCGAAGAAGTCCTTTGTACTTATACTGCACTTGTGGAAATAAGGAGTGGTCGTCCTTCATCCTGTGAGGAAGAGACAGGAAAGAAAGAAAGAAAGAAAGAGAAAGAAAGAAAGAAAAAGAAAATGAAAACAGGGAAACAAGGAGAAAAAGAAAAGGTGGACTACACTTTTTTGTCTGCATATACAGGCTTAACTGTGAGTCTTCCAACCCTACACACCAACAGCTGCAGCCAACATTGAGAAAAGCATTCACAGAACACAAAGGCCAAACAGTCATTTGTAGCTGGAGAAACCCCCAGGATCCAGATGGACGAGGCTTGGGTTTTTTCTTTTCATCCGGAATAGACAGCTTGTAACTGTGCTTGTCAAACACTTCATTTAAAACGACGACGCCCTGTCTCTGTGTCTTACATCAGTCAGCCTCCTGCTATCTAAGAGTAATCACCACGACAGCAGAGGGGAGATACATGCGCAGGACTAAACGGATGAACATGACGTGAAGACAATTTGATCGGAGATGACTGAGGTGTAATTACATAAAGGCATTTGACACTTCATTACAGACAGATGATTTCCTTTCCCGTGCAGTGCACTGAATCCTCAGAGATCTTTTTTGCCGTATGAAAACTCATTATCTGTATTTGTATTCTTATTTTGTTTAAATGTGATAATGTGATCAAACAGTAGGCCAAATACATAGCAACGTTTGTTCACATAAGCAGTTGTGAATTGCTGGGGGTAAAAACAAAATTAGAATGTGTGAATGTTATGAGTTGTTAGAATCAAAATATGTGAATGTTATGTTTTGTTTTGTTTTTAATGAATATGTTATGGTTTTCAGATGATCTGACAGAGCAACTTTTGTAAGCAATAATAGATTTCAAGTGCACAATCGGGATATGTGTCTCTGAACACACACATGGAGTAAAGAAGTGCGCCTGTTGCCGCCCTGCAGGAGACCACGGGAAATGCGCGCAGTCTGGGGTACAGAAAACATGGGACAGATTCCAGTTCACAACACAGAAAAAAGATCAAATAAAAACGCTGCCTTTCCCTCAGCACCACATCTCTTAGTTCTGCTCCATTTCTCTGGCAAATACGCTTGTTAAAGTTTCATAATGGAGCGTATTAGCTGAAGAGGGGAACATGTCTGCTTTGCATGCAGCTTGCAGGGGGAAAGTGAGGATCAGAACAGATCTGACTGGAGACGCTCCAGCTCGTACCAGCAAGCAGCAGCTAAAGGGTTGGAATATCTACCACTTAAATACACAAACACTGCAGCTCGTCTCCGATGCCACTCTATTCTTTAATATATGCTTCTATATACACACTCACAATGTAAACAAAAGGCTAAAAAAAAATAAAATAATAATTCCTTATGAAACTATTTTGTCTGGTATGGATATTGTAGCTGCGTGCGCTCAGAAGGTCAACAGAGAATGTGGGTTAGACGAGCAATTATCCCCAAGTCCATCAATGAATAAAACCCAGTCTTTGTCCCAGTGTCCAAATCTCTAATCTTAGTCCAAATGTTCAAAGGCAGGGGACTTTTATAAGCCATCTGGGGGCAGCAGGCCAAACACAGATAGCTTCCCAGCTGTCATGAGCTCAGCAGTGACGTCGAGGTTCAGCACAGTTCGATTGGCTGCGGATTGGCTGCGGTCTCCAAACACAATAGAAGAAAGCAGTAAATCCCACCTTGTCATGTCTCTATGGCTATTTTATTGGTTAGAAGGCAATGACTTATGCTCATGAGTCATGTCTGAAACACACCCCAGCTTCCTCTGGGCAGTGTTTCTGTCCAGGTGACAGGGTCCTAGAGGACCCCCAACTGAACATTCTCTCTCTCTCTCTCTCTCTTTCTCAAAGCACTGTTATTTCAATATTTACTAATCAGAATGGTAGTGTGTGTATATCAGTTCATAACGCCTAGCATAATCCTTTATACCTTCATGATCATTTTTAATCCACTACATTACATTGATATATTAAATACCATTTCTGTACTTGATTCTGAACATTATCTATAATTTACATTGAGCTGCTGAACTGAAAGTAAGTGGAAGAAATAAAAAAAAAATATTGAACTTTTGTGTTTTTTGTATGTGTGTGTAAGAGAGAGAGAGAGAGAGAGAGAGAGAGAGAGAGAGAGAGAGAGAGAGAGAGAGAGATGAAGTTGCCATGTCTGGGTCCACACCAGTGCCTGCAGCTCTGCAATCATTCTGTAATTGGTTAGGAACCTCATAAATAAATAAACAGGAACCGATCCCCATGTTGGGCAAACAAACCAATCACAGTAAAGTGATGTGAATGTGGATACAGTGGGGAAGCATGGAGTACGGAGCAGAGAGAAGACCAGAGTCAACATCTGCCTTTGCACCACGCCGCCAGAGCGTGGTTGGGCCAGCAGTTATTTGGAATTACAAACATGGTGTCATTGTAAAAATAGCGCACTAAAAGAGCTAGTGACTGAAAAAGTAGAGGCCAGTTGCCTAATGAAGGTACATTATTGTAAACAACAGGTCAGGTCAAACATAAAAATGCGAAGATTTAAAGCTCACGCGGAGAAAAAAAGCGAGAGATAGAGAGAGAGCGAAATATCGATACACACGCAGGTTCACACGCAAAATAACAAGAGCACACAACTCACATTACAACAGCAAAAAAGGGATAAAGATCACATCCCATCGAAATCAACCAATCAGCAGATTTACCAACACCAGCTACCAAACAAAATACTGCACTCCATAAATACAGAATCCAAAACATGACCACAATATATATATATATATATATAGAAAGAGAGAGTAATAGATCACCAGCACGTCATGCCACTCAATCACAGTAGTACACATGACGTCATCTAAAAGGAAATGACACCATGGTGTGAACTTACAGCCGTGGGAACTGTTCCCCCTGACCGCAGACATGCAGCTAGCCAACAGGGCAGCCATCTTGAGCTACGTTTGGCCCTGCCCAGGTTTCACGTTGGGTAGGAGCAAAAGAAGAAGAACAAAATGGATGGAGTTTCTTGTCCTTTATTGGGAACTGTTATGAGTGTAACCAAAAGCACGTGTGTTTTGTTTTAGGCAGGTCATTCAAATATGTCAGCGAACTCCATGACAAAACTAAAAACAGTGTGAACAGAAATGAGAGAAAATTATGAGCTAATTTTGTTAGCAGGTTTAGCACTAAATGGGATGATTTCTTATCACACAGAAAACACACATACACATGATCAGTGAGACAAAAGGGGAGCAGACTACAGTGAGAGGATGAAATGAGCACTTACATTCCCAGACATTTTCTTAGACAATGTTTCCTGAAAAAAAGCTGAGTGCAAAAAAGACATTAAAGTGTCTGCATGGGGAAAGACAGCTTTAAAGCAGACACACACGCACGCACACACATTCGTGTACACACACACACACACACACACACAGGCACACACATGCGTACACATACACACACACACACACAAACCCCTGCTCACACCAGTGAAAAGTCTGTTTTGAGTTTGAATTGAAGACTGCCAGACTCCCGTTGAGTGGCCCATTGTAATGGTCAGACCTCCCAGTGCTGTAATTTGTGGACATCTGTCTATCCCAGACTCTGTGGAAAAATCACACTCCCCAGGGAGCCCGGACTGCAACTGGTGCTAGGAGGATTTTAAATGTCTCACTGCTGTAGCTTTGATAACAGTTTATCTACCCACATTAAATGTTAAAAACACAATCTCATCCTTTCTCCCCAAAGCCCACCACTTTTTTTCCCCCACTCCATATTTACCACACTCTCAATCATACTTGCTATGTGTTGATAAAAAAAAAAAAAAAACTACAGATATGAGTTCTAGCTGCTTTGGGTGATGCGTGACGCAGGCTTCCATAATGACCTGCCGCCCTGTGAGGAAGGCTGCGGAGTGCGGGGCGGAGACGGCGGGGCGGCCTCTCACCTGGACGAGGGCGCGGCGGGATCAGTAGGGGCGGTTAGCGTCCTTCGGCCGCTTCAGCTGCACCTTCAGCCGCTTCATCCCGATCTGGAAACCATTCATGGCCTGAATGGCAGCCTGAGCACTGGATGGGTTGTCAAAGCTCACAAAGCCTGGGTAGAGCGAGAGAGAGAGACAGAGAGAGAGAGATAGAGAGAGAGAGGGGGAGCAAAATATAAAGAGGAAAGGATAGAGAAAGAGAGAAAGACAGGACAGGGAAGAGATGGTATACAAGTGAGTGGAATTCACTGCAGGAAATTTCATCTGAATGAAATTCTTTACAGGCAAACATTCAGGTTAAAACCAGCAACCCTTACATCACAAAGCAAGGCTGGCAGTCGAGGGCACTGCAGCTCTGTGTTAGAGAGCAGGTCCACGGCTTGGGCCATCTGGGCTGCCGTAGCCACTCTGCTCCCGTTAACACCCCTGTTACAGGTGCTCTGAGTTATCGCCCGTGTGTCGAGGCAGAATGATCCCACCGCTCTCCTGCCCTTTCCTTATCGCCGCCGCACTGACTGACGGGCCAAATTTTCCGCCTGCTGGCTGATTCAATCACCGGGCCGGCGCTCCAATTTAATTTGGGGGAGGGGGTGGGGAGTGGGGTTCTTGCTTTTGTCAGGCTGGCCAGAGATAAGACCGTTGCTTTTACAAACCCTTTAAAAGAACCACGTCTGTCAGACAACCTCAATCCCCTCCCCGCTGCTCTTCATAAATCTCCCTCTCCTGACGCGCGAGTCCGGCACTCGCCCCCGGACGGCTCCTGGAGCACGCTAGGACAGACAGGTGTTGGGACAGGCCAGGGCGCCGTCTGGGTGGACCAGAGCTAAATCGGACAGTCGGGGCTATGTAAATCAGCATTGGACTCTGTGCCACATTTTACGGGCTGCACCGGCCTCTACTAGTTCTGTTCGGTTTGGTCTGGAGACGTAAGCGCTCTCTCTTGCGGAGCTGTAATAGTGGGGGAGGGGGGAGGGGGGGGCTTTGGCGGTCCAGCCTATCGGCCCTTTCACATGTGTCACTGGTGAGGAAACAACCAGCGGCTGGGCATGGGAGTTTCACAATCTCTTAAGCCACAGGGATAATTAAAAAGTGCGGCAGGCGTATTCACGGCCTGACCGAGGAGTTCTCCACTTGTAGGACTCTAATACTAAAAGCACATCACTGTTTTTAAAGCAAGAGGGATGTATCCCTCTGTGTACTTCTGTGTGTGGGCAAGTGCGTGCACATGTGAGTACGTGTGTGTGTGTGTGTGCGCGCGCTGAGCAATTCTATAAGAATTGAAGTCCTTTGAAATCCATTTTCCCTTTGGTTAATCCCACTAAAAGAGGCAGGCTTTGATCAGAGTTAAATGTCAATATTGAGTGAGTAATCACTGTGGATTAAAAGAGCACGCCATCCCAAAAGACTCGCCGGGCGCCTCACAGCGATGGCTGCTCTGGTCTCACTGAATAGAAGGTTCTGGAACCCCCCTCCACGCTTTGCCCAGGAGGACCACTGATGATAATGCTTGTCTATCTCCACAGCTGTCTCTCTTCTCCCATGGCATAGGAATCTAAGGGACTGGTTTTTAGTAACGATTTTTGTCCGCTAGCCTTTTAATCTGTATTTTACTTTAAGATAACTTTTTCAATGACCATTAAACTTGAAGCTCTGTTTCTGTGCAAGGCCATATTTGCTTAGCAATGTAAAGTTTTAAGTAGGTAGTACACATCAAAGAAAAGTCTAAACAGAAATAAACAAAGAAAATAAGGAAATATGATGAGTATGAGTATGAATTGACAAAGAATTGATGGAGAGGTCGCATGACAACAGTGCGTAGCTTGTGGTGAAGTGCTACCTAAGGCAAGGCATTCCAAGTTGGTCTGCCACTTGCAGGCCAGACACTTGAATTTGCAATCAAAACCTGTTGAGTTTTTCGAATGAAAACTGCAGGAGCCAAGGGAAAAAGCACCACTGTTAACCAAAAGGCACTTCAGGCTCCTTTCATAACAGCAAATTGGATTGCCAAGACCTGGCAGCCCCACACACTACATTAGACTTTTTTCTTACCGTGTGCTAAGAATGCCATTTCAATCATGTGTGGGGAAATTATGGCAGATCAGCTAGTATTAATGTCATTATCAAAAGACACAGTGGTTAATTGTATTGAGGATTTGGCGAAAGACATGGGATCGCAGGTTTTCGGCAAAGTAAAAATCGAGAGTTTGCTTTGCAACTTGATGAGACCACAAACGCTTGCCAGGTTTGGCGCACATGGATGAATTAGTGAGTATTTTGTGTTTTATTGTTGCCTTCCTTGGCAAGCAGCTGACCATCAGATGTATGTTGTTCTTGATGTGTTATTCTTTTTTGTCCTTTTTGTTGTTTTGATGCGTTGTTGTTCTTTGTGTTGTTCTTTTTGTTGTTCTTGATGTGTTGTTGTTCTTTGTGTTGTTCTTTTTGTTGTTCTTTTTGTTGTTATTGATGCATTGTTGTTCTTTGTGTTGTTCTTTTTGTTGTTCTTGATGCTTTTTTGTTCTTTGTGTTGTTCTTTTTGTTGTTCTTTTTGTTGTTCTTGATGCGTTGTTGTTCTTTGTGTTGCCATTTTTGTTGTTCTTGATGCATTGTTGTTCTTTGTGTTGCCCTTTTTGTTGTTCTTGATGCATTGTTGTTCTTTTTGTTGTTCTTTTTGTTGTTCTTGATGCTTTTTTGTTCTTTGTGTTGTTCTTTTTGTTGTTCTTTTTGTTGTTCTTGATGCGTTGTTGTTCTTTGTGTTGCCATTTTTGTTGTTCTTGATGCGTTGTTGTTCTTTGTGTTGTTCTTTTTGTTGTTCTTTTTGTTGTTCTTGATGCATTGTTGTTCTTTGTGTTGTTCTTTTTGTTGTTCTTTTTGTTGTTCTTGGAGTTTCTGATGCATGTTTTTCTTGATACGTCACTGACTGGAGTAAGTGTGGGGGAATTTGGTCAGATGGTGCACGAGCCATGACTGGCACATATAATGCTGTAGCCACAGGAGTACAGACGGCCATGCTGCTGCACCTCTTGCTTCTTGGACACACTGTATGAGTCACAGGCTCTTGAAGCAGAAAAAAAAAACCCACCGAATTCACACTAGTAATGTTTGAAACTGTTCATACCATGAGGGGAGGACACTTTTATTGGAAAAAAACCTCCCTGCTAGCCATTACATTTTCTGACGAAAAATGGCCTGTGCTGCTAAGCTATTTGACTGACATTTTCAAACAGCTCAACAAGTCTCAAACATCTCTCTTTCTGGCAAAATTGAGGCATAGAGCAGAAACCCGTGCTAGTGGAAATCTCGACTTGGAAATGAAAAGTTTGAATAGAACATCCATCTATCTATCTGTCGATGTACTTTGCTTGTTTGCTTTCTCTTGTCATGTCTCTGTTGAGTCCATGGTCTTGCAGTCCTCACTCAGGTGAAGATAGTGGCACATGCCTTACACTCATCAGCGAAGGACATCCAAAGTCTGAATTCCTGTTTTTGGCATTTTAGTGGACAGAACAGCCCATGAAGTCTCTCCTGTCCTCTGAAGTGAGCTCCCAGTTTGGGGAGCCTGTTCAATACAGTCCACTGCTCTTGTTTTTCTTTCTGCTTTTTGAGCTCCACTTTTGTGCTTGGATTTACTCAAATTTAACGAACACGCTGCAGAACACATACAAAGCCAAATCCTCCTCTAACATTAACATAAATGTGTATACTACAATACCTATTTGAATTGCAATAAGTTAGATAACTTAGAGATTACTCTCCAAAAAAGAATTTTCCAGAGAACAATTGCTACACATTGTCCATATTTTGATATATTACTGTTCTTTAGAGTTATACGTAATGGATATATCATGTTTCAAAAATCAGTTTAATGTTTGTTTTTTTTCCTTCTTCTACCATGGATAGGACATGGTGATAAGCATAAATTAATCAGGTTAATATTAACCTAAATGTTTACACTAGACTACCTATTTACACTACAAACAGATTTTTCTACCTTCACTAATCTGTAAATGGCCTCTCCAAATCCATTAATCTAGATGCAAATTCCTAGGATGGATGAAAGCAAAAATGCTGGTTTATGATTCATATGGACAGAATTTGAAAATAAACTTAATCATCAAGAAGTTCATCAACTGAAGTGAAGAACCTAATAATGGATTTATTTGGTAGTCTAATAATTATGATCTCAGATCCCATAAATGTGTTACATAAAAAGACCCCAGAGCAGAAGGACTCATGGGAAGGAGAACTGAGAATCTGCATATCAGTGAGGAGGAGTTTAAGGACAGCTGTGGTGGGTGGGGCACCACGGCCGTCGCCAGGAGGTGTCTGGCAAGGCAGGCGAGGCAGACTAGGTGCTCTCTCCCATGCCTATAAGGCAGGCTAGAGGAAAGGGGGCGGAGCATTCTCGGGCTTCTGAGAGGAGGAGTCTTGCAGGACGTGTGACTTAGAACCCTTCAGCGGATTAATATCCTATAAATTGTGGTTGATAGACGGAATCCAAGAGAGCGGGACGCACACACCTCTGCTCCTCTGCTCGCTCGGATGTGACGCCACTTTTCCAGCGCTAATTGCAAATTGATTAGCGAGCAAGGCGGGGAATATAGAGTTGGGGGGTCGGGGGTTGGGGGGGGCACGGAGTCTAATCGCGACGAGGGAAGCCGCACGTGAGGTGACTTCCAAAAGGCATGGTGTCGCACAAACGCCCCTCCCCCAACGACCCCCGCAGGGCTGCCACTCCCGGCGGGCGGTGCGAGGCACTCACCAAAACACTTGCTCTGATTGGTGGCCCGGTCCACGAAGACTTTGGCAGAGATGACGTTGCCAAAGGGCAGGAACATCTGCATGAGCTCGGCATCCCCGAACTCCTGCGGCAGGTGATAGATAAACAGGTTACAGCCCTCGGGCCCTGCGGAGACACACACAAACACAGACGCGTATTTAAATGAGGGCGAGCGAGACGCAGGAAATTGGCGCAGATGAGGACTGCACTGGTTGAAGTCTCTCTGAGTGCCTCTGCCTGTGGCTCATTGAAGGAAGTGCAGGATTTGAAAAGCCCGACCATCAGAAATTAGAAATCATTTAAGAATGTCAAGCCTGCACACTGGCTCTGTTGTTTTTCTTCCAGAGAGGAGGTGTGGCGGAAAAGGACTGTAAAAGGTGTGGGCTAGTGTTGCTGTGGGCTAGTGATGCTGTGGACTGGCAATGCTGTGGTCTAGCAATGCTGTGGGCTATAGCAATGCTGTGGGCTAGCAATGCTGTGGGCTAGCAATGCTGTGGGCTAGCGATGCTGTGGGCTAGCGATGCTGTGGGCTAGTGATGCTGTGGGCTAGTGATGCTGTGGGCTAGGATTGCTGTGGGCTAGTGTTGCTTTGGGCTAGTGTTGCTGTGGGCTAGTGTTGCTGTGGGCTAGGGTTGCTGTGGGCTAATTATGCTGTGGGCTACTGTTGCTGTGGGCTAGTGTTGCTGTGGGCTAGTGTTGCTGTGGGCTAATTATGCTGTGGGCTACTGTTGCTGTGGGCTAGTGTTGCTGTGGGCTAGTGTTGCTGTGGGCTAATTATGCTGTGGGCTAGTGTTGCTGTGGGCTAGTGTTGCTGTGGGCTAGTGTTGCTGTGGGCTAGTGATACTGTGGGCTAGTGTTGCTGTGGGCTAGTGATGCTGTGGGCTACTGTTGCTGTGGGCTAGTGTTGCTGTGGGCTAGTGATGCTGTTGCTGTGTAGAAGCTGAGCACCTCATTGGAATGCCTTTAAAATGGGCAGCTAATGGCATAGTAAGGCCTGTTTGTGCTCTAACATGGCATTTCTACTTGATGAAGTCTGTCCCTGCGACTGCATCAGGTGTTATCATAAAAATAAATATTACATTCCTAAAGTGCTCAAATCTGCTGAGCTTCACACTCTGAAAGTTACTTTCACGTCTCCTTTCAGCACTTGCCTTAAAACTCTCAGATAACGTGCCCCCCTCCCCACCACACTTTTTTGCCACTTTTTCTTTCCTGCTAATTCAGAGTCGAGAACATACAGATGGAACATGGCAATTATCACCTTTTATCAGGGGGTGGGTGGGGCCACTCTTACCTTCCCGCTGTTGCTGGGGGATGATGGCTGGTTGCTGGGGAAACGCTTGGCTGATTGGCGCATAGGCGGCAGGATAGGCTGCTGTTGCGTGGAGACAGATGAGGAGAGGGAGCAGGCAGGAGAATCCACATCAATATTCCCAGATTTGACACAACAACTTAAATCATTATTGTATTGTTCTCACTCTCCAGACACTGAATAAATAAATTGCATTATGGCACAGAGCCGGGCCGTCCTCATCTTCACTGTAGTTCAGTGCCGAGCGAAAATAATAATTTATATAAAATAATTTATGGAATCAGTTGTCCCACAGGCAATGCTAAAGGAGATGTTGTATTAAGTGCTTATCTGGTAAATAAGCTTGCATAAAGATGACTATCCTGGTCCTGATTCTGCATACTAAAGGCTGTGGTTTCAGTCTGCAGACTCTCTGGTCTTTATATCAAGTCCACAAAAGATTGCAGAGGATCAGAGAGATGAACATGATAATTCTAGTTATGATTACTGCCAGCTGTTGGGTTTGACATCTTGCAGACATTTGTGAAATTGCATAATGTCCACTTCGTCAAGCTGTTCTGAGATCAGCCCAGCCGTTTTTTTTTTTTTTTTTGTAATGGTCCAAATTGCACATTGAATAGGGTCTGTGTACAGACTCCAGCATCTGTTAAATCAGCATCAGCGAATGTGGCAGCCAAGCAAAAGAGACATTTTAACCACTTGTCCTTTTGACACAATAAAAGCTACATAAGAAGGTATATAGAAAGTGCACGACACTTAAGGATATACATATCTATACCAGCAATATCAGCATCACAGAGATGAAATGGGCTGTCTTCATGCTTGTTCTGTGTCTTTCAATAAAATGGATCAAGATTCTAATGCTGCATTGAGTCATTCCAAGAGTAATGGCAAAACTGCCGGTACTTAACCGTAATACTACTCTCTCACATGCGAAGTATTCATACATGGTCAGATTAAATGCAATCAGTTCCTTAGGCTGATCTAACACACTTAGTCACTTTTCAGATGTTTGTGAAGGCTTCGATTAGCACGGTCCAGCAAGCTAGTGAGGCAAGCAACCTCGAGAACCACAGCGTGTAGAGTGAGTGTGTTTCGCCCAGCTCGGCTGGCAAATACTGAGGACGGAGACATGTTCAGCAGGACTGAGAATACAGAGGAGGACGGAGACGTTCAGCAGGACTGAGAATACAGAGGAGGACGGAGACGTTCAGCAGGACTGAGAGGAAGCGGAACAGAGGGGAACAAGCACCTGCATAGTGTTGCACACCCGCGTAGGCTTGCTGGAGAGGGTCTGCCACTGTTGGACTCTGTGCTGGAGAGAGAGAGAGAGAGAGAGAGAGAGAGAGAGAGAGAGAGAGATAGATAGATAGATAGATAGATAGATAGATAGATAGATAGATAGATAGATAGATAGATAGAGTTTTAAAGTAGAAAATAAGAGCGGTTGCAATGTGAGAACACTGTGAGGACTGTGGCGACACATGAGTAGGTCTCTCTTACATAGGCAGCAGTCAGTTCTCTCTTACATAGACTGGGGTCAGGTCTCTCTTACATAGGCTGGGTCAGGTCTCTCTTACATAGGCAGCAGTCAGTTCTCTCTTACATAGGCTGGGGTCAGGTCTTTATTGGCAAAGGTGCTTGCTGTGTGTGGAACGGTTGCTCCTTGCCTCACAGCTGGGAGTTACCTGGGTATGGGTGAATTCCATTGGTGTAGATGGGTTCGGAAGCTGGCTGGCCGTTGCTCTGGGGAGGGAGGGCACTAAAGCCATTTACTCCAATCGGAGCAGCAATGCTGGGCACTGCAGTGGCACTGATCCCTGGTGGTGTGCTGGTGCCTAAACAAACAAACAAGCAAACAAAAATCATGATATTTATACACACTGTATCAGATAAAAGTTAACTCCAGTTACATTATATTCATGGACTGTCTTATTTTGACAATCACACTTGGTTTTAGTCTAAGTGGGGTGTAAATGTAAGTGTTCTCACTTCTTAGGGAGCTAACTAGCCTTGAGAGAGGTACAGTTGGAGTGATGAACATACCTGTAACGTTTAGAGAGGATTACTCTTATGGGTCCACTAATGCTGAGTGTCATAGGATTAGACACACAGACTTAGGCTGGAGCGTTGCAAAGTATTTTGCTCAGCTAATGGTCACATCTAATCTCTGTTTTGCCACCGTGGTTTTTCAGCTCTTTGTTTTGTTATGTTTTGGGTTTTTTTTCATATTTTCCCTTCCAGCTGAGAAGGACATTTAAGTCATGTAGGATTAAATTTGATAGGTATAACCTTAGTGAGTAGGCTTTGTGGATTACAAATGCAGGGGATTCAGAGAGAGAGAGAAGGAGAGAGAAGGAGAGAGAGAGCAAGAGAACGAGAGAGAGAGAGAGAGTGGCAAAGTAAGCGTGAAGGACACTTTGTTTAATTCATTTTCCCCGACCCTGGATGTCAGCTTACTTATCATTGTGGGGCGTCAGAGGCCCACGCTTGGCGGAGAGTGGGGGTCAGGCTCAGGTGTGGGATTATCTCTCCCAAATCTTTACCCCTGCATTGTTTCATCAAGGAGTCCCTGCCCAAAGGCATCAGATTGCCCACACACCCAGCACAAACAAAAAGAGGGGAAAGGAGGAGACGGCAGGACAGCAGCGATCGCTTGTCTCATTCCGCCACCTGCTTCCAGTCCTTGTCCTTCAGCACTGCCAACACTGATCCTCCAGAGACACTCTTCAGGGCAGCGAATGTACGAAGCTCACGCTACTCGACTACGCCCCCATATGTCCCCCGCCTTCACTGCGTCTCCCGGTACGGCGGGTCAAGTTGGTGTGACGGAAACATTTCTCCGCGGGGGGCCTTTTGAGTGGGAGGTGAACCCGTGTGAGAGAGTGGTAGGGGGGAATATTTAAAGTCCTCCTACCTGATGAGGGCGTCATAGGGGCAGCCACGAGGCCGTTGACGTTGAAAGCTGCCATTTGCTGCATCTGGGCGGCTGCGATGGCTGCCATGGGGTTGAGATACGAGCCCTGTGTGGCAGCCATGAGAGCGGCCTGCTGCTGCATCATCTGCTACAAGGCGAGAGAGGGAGGGAGAGAGAGAGAGAGAGAGAGAGAGAGAGAGAGAGAAGAGAAGAGAGAAAAAACAACAGTGAATAATTGGTGGTGGAAATGCAGGAGAGGCAATGTAGGAGATGGTGTGATCACAGTGGAAGTGAGGAAGCTAAGGGCATTGGACGAGGGGACAGGGTGGGACGGCAGTTGGACAAAGTCCCTTTTACACTCCCTGCTGTTTCTTGTACGTGGCTTGCTCTGCCATTGTGACTGCTGGTCCACTGCTGAACTCCCAGTGGTTGTTCCACCTCCAGGGAGCAGCCCCTGCCCCCCAAAGCAGGCATGATGGCACCCACAGCACGTCCCGTTACTCCAGACGGCCAGAGCCTGCCTCCGCTCAGGGACCCTGCCCTAATGGCACTGTCTTCAAAGGTAAACCGAAGGGTCCACCATGAGCCTGGGAGGCGGAGTTTGCATTCCCGCCTGCCCGGCGATTAGCCCACGGCGGCCCAGGGGGGAACTATATTTAGCATTGGCCGCAACCCCCCCACCCCCCCAAGCGTGTCTGCATGAGTACGCGTGATTGGGTAATGGTGGGTGAAAGGGGCGGGCCGCAGCAAAGGTGCGCTAGCGGCGGTGGACCGTGGCGGATGGGCAGGTCCTCACAGCGTGCGTGTACGCTCCGTAGGCGCCGAACTGGATGGTCATAGGGCTGAAGATACCGAGCTGGCCCGCCATCTGGTGCATCCTGCGCAGGGTCCGCTCCTTATCCGTGTCGGCAAACTTCACCACCAGGCTGGAGGACGCCCCCTGGCAGGAACGGAAGCAGAGCAACACAGGCCATCACGCTACGTAGTGGGGGGAAGGCATTTGCCTTTTGCTGCCCCCTGCCACTGGCAGTGTTTAACGGAGGAACTGCAGTCGGATACAGCTACATTCCTCCCTTTTTATAAAGATTCGTAAGACTTCAAAAGACCAAGCTTTGAATGTTTTATTTATTAAAGGTGCTGTGCTTGCATAAGAGTCTCTGCTCAATGCCGCAAATACACACATTTGCGTACTGTAAACGTGAATTTCTAGGATCGTAATTGTTGCAAACACATAAACAAAAAAATGATACGAACGACACTGGGTTTCTTTCACAGGAAAAAAAAATAGTTTTTCATAGGAACAGCGTTAAAAATCAAAGGGTGAACAGTGTAAACTGCTGGTCACGGCCTCGCCACACGGGCTGTCCTGCGGATATTTAGAGCGCGCTGTCACTGCTGGTGGCAGAGGCACACGGGTCAGTCCCAGGGCTCCCTCCAGCAGTCTTAAGAGAAATGCCCACATGACAGTGCGCCGGAGCAAGGATCTGTACTGATTCATTTAATTGCACCCTTGGGTAGCCATAAGGAAAAAATTATGGGCGCTCACGCCGGGAAGATGAGATCTGTGAGTGATGGCTATTGGTGCAGGCCTCGGGTTCCTGGGGTAGGTACATGAGAGGAGCAGGGATGGGGAGACACCCCACTGAGAGCCCCTTCTCCCAGCCTCGGTGGGGATGACACCCTAATTATAGCTGCCAAGACCGGGTCTCGCAGAGGGGTGAGCCACTGACTAATAGTGAAGGCTTATGGCAGCCATACCGCGGTATTGATGACAACATGCCTCAATTTGCATCCAATTAATTTATTTGAGGGACGGTGGAAAGAGACAGATTCTTACGTGATGGCTGCTTGAAAGGCTGTAAGGAACACAGGCGTATGCATGCATAGTGTTAAGGTGGGACTTGACGCTGGTGTTTCTGTTTAATTGCATGAGTAGGATGCTTAGGATGAGATAGAACACACACACGTGCATGCACATGCACAAACACGCATACTCACACAGTATGCAAAGGGCAGTAAGGAACATGGTTAGAAAAACTATGAAAGCCACAGGAGTGGGAGAGGAATGGTGAGAGATGGAGAGACAGCATGAGGGAGGGATTCAGCTTCAGTGTCATCCTCCCCATTAAGTCATGCTGTTGTTGGAACCAAGTAAATCAAATTAAAAAAGTGACAGCTAAAGACTTATGGGCTGTTGCTTTAACAGGGATAGAACTCCAGAATGGAGAACAGGCATGTGCAGCAGACAGGCTGCTTGAGCTTGGTTGTGCCAAGAGTGAAGTTGTGCCCTTTGTGCTGTGTTCTGGGAGCTGTGGAAGTGGCCCAGCCAGCCTCCAACCCTAATCCTGTAACCCTAATCCCATAACCCCTACCCCTTCAACCCTAATCCTCTAACCCTAATCCCCTAACCCTAATCCCCTAACCCTCTAACCCTAATCCCCTAACCCTAATCCCCTAACCCTGACACTCACTCCACCACTCACTCCGCTCACTCACTCCGCTCACTCACTCCACTCTCTCCTGCGCCCTCTTCGCAGCTCACCCCACCGTTCACCCTCCAGCTCACTCTGCTGCTCACCTGGCAGCTCACCCTACTGCTAACTCTGCTGCTCACCCCACATGTCACTCTGCAGCTTCACCCCACTGCTCAGCTGGCGGCTCACTCCGCCACTCCCTCCACAGCTCACTCCGCTTCTCACGCCACAGCTCTGCCCAGCTCTCACCCTACTACACCACTCCTCAGCGGGAACACAGCTCTGTAGGGACTGGCTCACCTCGCCCTGTGGGGGCCCATCCGCCACGCCCCCCATCCGGGATGGCATTTCAATTAGTCAAATCGATTCGGCTGCGCGCCGGAGCAGAGCACCGCTATTTTGTCCTTTCTAATTTCATTTCGTCCCACCTCCTGACCTTTCCCTGTTCTCCCCAACTTTACCCCACCGGTGGAGCGACCAGGCTGCAGGATTTAATGAGGTCGACGCACAGCAAACATCTCTCCCTGCAGCACAAAGCGCTCTCTCCTTCAGTTATTTTTCTCTCTCTGTTTTTCTTCTGCTCCTTCTTTTCCTCTCTCGCTCTATATATCTCTCTCTCTGTCTCTCTCTCTCTCTCTTTCCTGCAGCAGAGGAGGCCTGGCATTTAGATCACATTCACTTTCTGTTTTGTGTATCTGTGTGTTCAGTTATTTATTTATCATCTCATGAAGAATGCATCTCGCTGGCACAGGTGCACTGTGAAGACACAGCTAGAGGCCAGACAGAAAGGCAGAGAGAGAGAGAGAGAGAGAGAGAGAGATGATGGATCAGACAGAGCTGTGACTGTAGATGAGTTTCAAGATGTCACGGTAATAAACAGTACACCTTTTGCTGCTCTAGTGGACTGCATTATTCATACAGTACCATTTAATTTGGTCTTTTTTTTGCCATATTTGTGTTTTGTTATATTGCCTCTTGCAGAGTTGCTCTTATCATACTGAAATTCTTTACTGGACCTGTTTGATTATGTTCCATTACCACTTATCCATGAAAATCAAGTCTCCGCAGCTAAACAAACTGGAAGCAAGTTTCACTCTCAAAGGTTAGATCATTGTCTAAACTCTGCCTCTGTCAGCGGGACACGGATGATGTGGTGAGGTGACAGCAGACATTACAGGCACAGCAGGAGAGCAGGACCCTCCCCCACCCCCCACCCCGCGTTCCCGCGGAAGGCCAAATCCTCCCGAACAAACCCAATAATCACCACTCGCGCCGGCTGCTGCAGCTCTACAGAAAAATGAATTTGCCGAATTTGATAAGCTGCAACAGGGAGACATCGTTCCTGACATGTCTGACTGAGGCATTTGTCACAGGTTCAAAAAAAACGAATCCCGCTTCGAGAAGAACAAGCCGCACTTGCGAAGAGCGCCTATATTGGATTTTGCATGGGCCACGGAGATGTAAAGAAGGGGAAAAGACAACAAAACAAGCAAGCAAACTAAAAAGCCCAACAGCTCGGAGGATAATTGATGGATGAGATGGGGGTTAGAGACAGTGCGCCTGGCTGCCGGCGGAGCTGAGCCTTGGTGTGGAATTAGGCCGAAAAAACAGCAGCATGCAATGAAAACAGCTTTGGCAAAGCAACAGGCTTCAAGGTGCATTTACTTATTCAACATAATTTACACTCTATGCACTGACATGACGACAGATGTTCTTTCTGACAAATATCAAATAGAAAGCTTTAGCTGTTTCCTGTATAGCTGCACATAAGGTACATACATACTTATATAATATATATATATATATATATGAAATGGAAGTATTGTGCACATAAAGACATATGCACTTATGTATATCCATGAATGAGCTAATCCAGAGAGCTAATCCACTGAAGAGCAGAGTTCTAGAGAGGTAAACCACTGGTAGCTGGTGTGTTTGTGTTGTACTCTACACTGCTGAAAATAGCAGAGAGACGTAGCTCAGTGCCAGCGTGTTTTCATGCCTGGCTGAAATAACTGTATTTGTCCTTTGCGGGATGGTGCCGGCGGGTTTAGCCACCCACTCCCCCTTTATTAATGCAGCACTGAACATCTCAGGACACCTCACTCTTAGTCAGTAAGTGCTTTACCTCGTGGAATGTCTAACCATCGAGAACTCCCCAGTTAACTAAACAGACCTTTCTTAAAGTCAAAACAACAAGCGTGCTCTCCAGAAAGTTGGTGTTATGCTCAATTGCGGAGTTCGCCCCGATACTGTTGTGAGGCGGCACGCAGTGAAGCGTGACTTGTGACATTTCTTCTGCCACATTGGGTCTCTGCGGTGGCCGTCATCAACTCCCCAGTACGCGTCAACACGACCTCGCGCGACTGCTGCCCCCTGCTGGAGCGCACACCAGCCCGCGCGTGCTCCTCTCTTGCTCCAGGCTGCGGCTTCGCGTTCGCCCCGCCGCCGTTGCCTTGCAAACGACGTCCAAAAGAAACGTGACAGTACATCAACTAAGCCTGCTCGACTAATGGATGGAAACTGTGCTGTGGCGATCTGCTCCTGAAAGGAAGTGGACTCCAGACTCCAGAGTCTGGGAGTTCTTGAGCCCAAGGCTGATATCTAGAGCTCCAACTGTCTTCTCCACCACATCCAGCAGCACTCTTGCTGAGCTGCCTGTGGAGTGGTCAGTGGAGCTGAAAGCTAACACAGGGCTTGCCCAGACAGCGCTCGCTGTGGACACCAGCTTCCAACACCCCCCCCCACACACACACACACACACAAACACACACACACACTCTTCTGTGCCTGTGCCTGCTCTTTCTCTTCCATTAAATCCTGTCACTACGGCCAAGCAGATCTGCGGCCAGGTGATATTTACATACCGTAATACATGTGCCAGCTGCTCTCGTGCCAAGCGCTGGCACAGTCAGTTCAGCAGCTGGCGTGGTACCCACTCTTATGCTTTTATCTCTCTCTCTCTCTCTCTCTCTCTCTCTCTCTCTCTGTCTCTGTCTCTTGATTTTTTTGGATCCACCATTTTGTTTTAGCCATTGTTGACAACATGTGGCAGAGATATTGTGCAAATGAATAATATTCTCGAGGGTCCCTTTGGCTTGGTTGAGCACTCATGGCCACCTTGTCCATTAATCCATATCAGATTTGGATTGGGTGTGAAGGGACCAGGTGTGGATGCAAACGTGAGTGTGGAGGATGGGGAGTGCTAGCAACAGGATGCATGGCTTTAGATGCCTCCTTAGTTTGTTACTGTGTTCACACAGTAGAACATGGGGAAAGAGAATACAGAAACAGGATTTCATTGGCAAAGACCTTGTGATACCATATATCCATTTGTATTTGCCAAGATCTTTGCCGAGAACATTTTCAGTCAAGATGGTCACTGAAAGTGACAACTTAAAGCACTTAAAGCCAGAGAGCTTTTTCAACAGCAGCGGCCACGTCGATCACAGTACCACCGCCACCACCACGTCCAACAGCCGTACAACAACGTCCTCTATATTTCTACCACTGTAATTACTGTAACACCAGTGAACTGAATATCAAAGATCAGAAAAAGCATCACGGTGTGCTGCAGCTCTACGATCCATCTAATCAGCCCTGACCTTAATGAAGCAGTGTTGACATTAGCACAGAGATTATTACATGGCATAAAGGGTTTGGTGGTGCCACGTGTGAGGTGACGCCTACCTCACTGTGTGCCAGCCAGGACAAATGTGACTACTGAATATGCATTGTGTCGCTGGCATGGAGAGAATTTGTTCAGCATCATTTGAATGGCTAATCGCATTTGTAACTTGTGTACGGTCTTATGCAAAGGCATCTTTCATACTGGCCTTTACATGTCAGGCGGAGAAGTACAGAATTATCAGTGCCATCCAATTAGCAACTGTTGGAGAAATGGAGAGAGAGAGAGAGAGAGAGAGAGAGAGAGAGAGACTGAGAGGGAGAGAGTGAGCAGAGCAAAGAAAGGGAAAAATATCATCCATTCCTGCTATTTGCATTTGTAGAATGAGGTCTGTCCACTTTCTGTATCTGCCTGGACAAGGCAGCAGACTGACAGGCACTCATTTTCCAAACAATTTACCCTGCATTCAGGGGAGGGAGGGAAGGAGGGAGGGGGGGAGAGAGAGAGAGAGACAGAGAGGGAGTGATGCTAAACAGGAGAACAGCTGCAGACCGGGTCTGTGGGGTCAGGCTGGGTCTGGGCAGAACTTTATAGCACAGTTTATTTTGTATAACCACACTGCACGTGGGCACAGCTGATCTAAACTAAGACCTGACCATATATTTTGGTATGTGCTCGTGTGTGTGTGTGTGTGTATGCTCATGTGTGTGTGTGCCTGTGCGTGCGTGCGAGTGCACTTGCATGTTCGTTTGCACATGTTTGTGTGTGTGCATGTGTATGTGTGTATAAACACTCACCGGCATGGTCTGTCCACCATGGAGGCTGTTGATGGCTGCCTGTGCTTCTGCATGGCTGGAGAACTTCACAAAGGCACAGCCTGTAGACAGAGGGGTGTGTGTGAGGAGCCACGAACACGCCCAATACATTCATTACCATTGTTTTCAGGTTATCTGCCTCGTTAATGCATTCTGCCATTTGTGGGTACTGGATGCAGCAGCCTGAATAAATCAGTATAATTGAGCTGAATGCATTAGCTGCATGGAACAGCACGTCCTCTCACTAATCTCGTTCTCTCTCTCTCTCTCTCTCTCTAACAAACATGCGCAAACTCATATACACATACACACACTCGCCATTGAGAACCTTGTTTTGTGATTATTAATCTGTTTAATATTTACACATGGTGATCTGTGTGCAGTCTCTTATAATGGAGATTATGATGACAAAAGCAAAGCAATATAATCCATCTTCCAGCCGCTATCAGTGCTTCAGTGTCATTTTAGGCAAGAGGGGGCCTAGCTCATCCAGTGCTGAAAAGATTATAATCTGGTGTTGCTTGTTTATTTCATATTTTCACATCTAATAAGGGAGCGTACAACATATAAAAAATTACACAGGATTCGTTCAGATCTAATTTCTTTTGAGCAAGATGATCAATAAAAAACTAAAAAAATATCACTGTGATCAGTTTACTTAATACTGCTTATCTCTGTCATCCCAGTGCATGAACTGAATGATGGTAAACTGCAGTCCTGTGTCTCAGGATGTTTTGCCGTAAAACACCATAGATGCCTTTTTCAAACTGTCACTCAACAGACCAGTCCCATGTATACCTGTACAAAGTATTCATCACGTAGAACCCATAGGCACAGGAACAATTATTGACTCATATTACAGCTGCTAATAGCTTTACCCAGGAGAGCAACAGAACACACAACACCCACACACACACTCACACACACCCACACACTCACACACACCCACATACTTAAACACACACACACACACACAGAGGTACATGTATACATTAATATTTACTTCTCCCGTGTGACTGCTTTGAGCCTCATTAAGGATATTCATATTGAAACATGCTCACTATGTGTGTATGGGCGTGTGTGTGTGTGTGTGTTTGTCTGAGTGTGTGTGCATGCGAGTGCACTTTGGGTGTGTGTGCTAGGTCTCAGTAACCTCTATTACGTGGTGGGCATTGTCATGAGGGCCAGTGACAGGTTAAGCATTATGTCAGGCTTGACCAGCCCAATCAGCCACAGAAGCCATAGGAAAGAGAAGCAACAGTGGTGGAAGCTGATTCTGTATAAGAGAATGAGGTTGTATGAAGGTTCTGGTTTCTTGCTTCACCGCCAAAGTTCATCTGGGGTCATATTTAGTGGTGGGGATTTTGGCAACTAACAAATACCTTAAATTTTAATCTGCTTATCTATGAAATTTCTGTATCATGCAAAGTGAGATGATATATTGTTGGTGCATTAATATAAATAAAATGATTTATTTGGGTATTTATGCTCACTAGTCATTGCATTAGAAATTCGTATCAGCTTTTAGGTGAACTTTTAAGTGTATAGGCAGTCTACTGGCTTATTCAGTTTGTGCTAGATTTCTTTTAAGCCCTTCATAAATATTGTCAATATCTGTTATATTACATTTCTCCATTTAGAAAAGACTGTGTTTTGGTGCTGTTGCTACTAGTTAACTGTTCAGCGGTTATTCAGACCTTGTGAAGGCCTGCTGCTCTTTAACAACCACACATGTAACGCGTTCTGCTTCACATCATGCGTCACTCTTGGTGCTGTTGACAGCACAATCATGCTGAGTCCCATGGTAAAAGCTCAGAGGAGAGTTATGGGGCAGGATGAGCTCAGAAAAGCTTTGAGAAGCTGGTCAAACATGAAATACAGATAGAAAAGAGGTGGAGTGACAAAGGACAGACACCCAGGCCCAAGGAAACAAAAGCATATGTTCATCTCTCCTGTTAAGAGATGTGACCATCTCTGCCAGCAACCCTCTTGTCTCCAAACATCCTTCGCCTTCAGTTTGAGATCAAAAACCCTTTTCTTTACTGTGACCCTAAAGTCGATCCACTAGGATCTCAAATACATGTCTCCATCTGAGGCAACAGCAAAGCTTTGACCATTAGAGTGGAGAGAAGAAGACAGACTCCTGCGAGCCCCCCAACATCCCCCCCTCCCAACCCACCCACCCCCCGGCGCCCCCTGTTGGCCCGGAGACACAGCATCCATCCATCAAGCCCTGCGACGGCACAACGGCACGTCCTGTAATAGTGGGTCAGCTCGTCGGGCCAACCCTCGCGCTGGCGTCTGTGAGACAACGTTGTCTCCACTATTCTCACTTTATCGGGGAGGGGATGAGACGGAATCTAGGCCAGCGGTGGCGAGAGCCCGCACCTGTGTTCCCTGTTCCTCACCCTCTCCGCTCTGACCCAGAGAGGATGGGATTACGGTGCATGCCAAAAGCCGAGGCTCACGAGTGGAACGGGAGCGACGCGGGAATCCGAAATTACAGTGCAAATCTTGGGCCTTTGTGTCGGCTGGCAAATGTAGGGGTGGGAGAAAAGAAGAAAAGATCGGGCAGCTTTCGGCTGTGAGGTTCCTATGGTCCCTTTTGAATTCACAGGGAAAGAAAAAATATGCATGCATGAATTCAGCCTGTTTGAATGGATGACATGTATAGCACATCATAATTATGGAACTAAAAGCCATCTCTATTATTACTGACAGGCCTGAAGTCTATTCAGTTCCCCTTGCTCAAGACACACAGCCCTCAGGGAGAGGTGGGAAAAAGACAGACATGGATATTAAACTCCTTGCCCTTTTTTAAATGGTCCAGGGAATCTAACAGGCTAGGAGCCATATGAATTTACATCCACACTGGGAAAAGTGGAAAGTGTTCTGTTCTCCGTGGCACTGCTGCTTTGAAAGGGGGGAGGTGGTCGGCTTTGAATTCCTGAAGCTTGGCCTTACTACCGCATCTGCCAAAATCATGTGCAGTGACAAGATCTTTAAAGATCAGGAGGGACTGAAACACACACACACACGGGATTGAATGGTGTTGCAAAGAGAAATGTGATAGGTTTTGGTTGTTGCGGCTAGAGGAACTGTTTAGATGTAGGGTGTATCTAGCTACAGAGCCAAGCGGGATCCTGGCAGACCTGGCTGAAAGGAAAACAGAGGGCAGTTATATCACAGAGATGTTTTACCGCTGAGGGTCCATTTGGATGCATTGAACTGCCTTATGCACACAGCCCTGAGCTTCCCGAGCTTAATCAGCTGTCAGTCACTTGCAGGCCACTGTCAGCTGCTGGAGAGACAGAGGGGCAAAGAAAGGACCGGTCCCTGGAGACAACGCTCGGAGACGACGCTCGGAGACAACGCTCGGAGAGTTGCTAGAAGTCATGAGCAAGAAAGATGTATGCTAATGCGCATATATGCAAACAGGCACACACCCACTTGCTCACAGATCCACACACCCACACACACACACACACACACACACACACACACACACGCGTGCTCACACAGCTCAATACAACAAGGAGGATAATAGATACACGCAAGGGTACCCACACAGCATATTGTTCAGACCGGCCCCCACCCTCTCCCCAATGGGCCTTTCAACATCATCACATTATCTCATGTCAAAACCACCAAACCACACGCTCTGCTGGCTTATAGACATGCAGAGATGAATGTGTCCATCATAATGCCCAGGCACTGCATATCTCTCAGTAGCCCACAGTGCAGATAACACACTAGAATGCTCAGAGTGGGCTTCCATACAACAGGACTGGGTGACACTCCTTTCCCCCACTATACATACTGTTTATCGGGGCTTTCCCCAAACATATAGAGACACGTAGCTCGGCTCAGTTCCCAAGTGATCCACAAACATCAGGAAAACAACTGCAAAAAAACACTCTCTTGGTTCCGATGAGTTTCTGTGTCTGCCCGCCTACTGTAGGCACTTCAGAAGCCCTGTTTTATACATGGATTGAGATTGCTGTGGAAACTAGAGCACATTTTTGCCTTTGTCAGATTGTCAGATAGTGTGGAAGCGGCTGTATGACTATTTGCATTCGAAAGAACATCCCAGCAGATAGACCAGTACAGATTGGCTTAGAGCGTCTTCATGCGGCAAAGCACCGAAGACTATTAATCTCACATCCAGAGAAAAAGTCTGAATGTGTCTTGAGTAAGATATGAGATTCTGAGAGAAACCCTAGTTCCCTGTGGACTGGCCACTACCTGAGTAACTCCATCTGTCCTTCGCTCTGACTCTACTTGCTGAGTGTAGAGTACTGTTGATTTGTTACAGAGGATAGTGAGTGATCACTGCACCTGGTCTAACTCAAAGATGACTACCCCTCCACTCCCACATCAGAAATCATCAGAATGAGTGAAGAGACAAAGAACTCCTTCAGATGTGATCCTCCCAGAGTTGTGTATCATCTAGCAATCATAAATTATATAGGTGGCAGAGAGATGCTTTAAACTTGTATAGGGAGAGAAGTGGAATCTTTATTTCGACATGATCACTCTAACGGTAAGTCCGCCTGAACTTATGCCTAGCAGGATACTGTCGGGGTGAGTTACTGGAACTACGGAAATAAAACGGAAGGCATGAAAGGCAAGAACAGAAAGAAGAGGAGAATGAGTGGGAGGTGTTTGTGTAGAGAGAGAGAGAGAGAGAGAGAGAGAGAGAGAGAGAGAGAGAGAGAGAGAGAGAGGAGCAGGGGAGGGGAAATCAAGGCGTGGAGAGAGAAGGAGAAAGGGAAGGTGTGAGAGGCAGGTGTCTGCTGAGGAGAAGTGGGAAAAGGTGCAAGAGAGAGAGGGAAAGAGAGAGAGAGAGAGGATGAGAGAGAGGGAAAGAGAGAGAGAGAGGGTGAGTGCAAGAGATAAAAAGAGAGAGGGAGAGAGAGGGGAAGAGAGAGAGAGGCTGGGAATGAGAGAAGCGTGGTGTGAGAGATCATACAGCCTACGTGAAAAAGAGACAAAGGTGCAAAATCACGAAAAGGCACAGAATCTAACAGGAAAAGCATGCTTCATTATTTCTAATGTGAAGATTTTTTAAGCATGTTTTCACAGATGAAGTGCACAAACAACACCAAAGTAAAGGAGCCACGGGGAGTTAAGTACAAAAGCAGGTCTGTAATTTGGGGAGACAGAGCCTGTGCAGTGGGAGACAGACAGGAAGAGGGAGACATAGAGTGAGAGAGCAACATTAAGAAGAGGGATGCTGGCAGGATGTCCTGATGTTCTGATACTGACCAGCAGGACAGCACAGAGAAAGCAGGTGAACCAGAGAGAGGGAGAGGGAGAGATGACCATGGAGAGGGGGAGAGAGGGAGAGGGGGAGAGAGGAGAGGTGAGCAGTGAGAGGGCGAGGTGTGTAGGGTGCTGACCCTTACTGGCCCCATCAGGACCCCGGAGCACGGTGCACTCCTCGATCTGGCCGAAGGCCTCAAAGAGCCTGCGCACATCCTCCTCACTCTGCTGCTTCCCCAACATCCCCACAAAGAGCTTCCGGTCTTCTGAGAGAGAGAGAGAGAGAGAGACAGAGAGAGAGAGAGAGAGAGAGAGAGAACAAGAGAATGAGAGATCAAAAGAAACAAGGAGAGAGAACGAGAGATTTTTTTTTTTTACAAGATTATGTAAAAATGGCACTGATAAATTAAGAAGTTCCAGTTAGGCAGGATGAGAGAGCAGAGAGGAAAGAATGAGAAAGTGAAAGTAGGAAACGAAGGCAGATCAAAACTCGTTTTGTGGAGCGATGTAGTTTATACGGGCACGCAGTCGCACATAAACACAAGCGAATTCAGGCTTTCATACCCACACAGCTCACAGAGGTATTCTCATAATCACGACTCTCTGCTTAAACCTTCTATGAAGAGAAAAAAAAAACATATCTAGCGTTACTGAACTATTTCTGGAAGATTTTGTTATCTTTGCCACAAGAGCTGTCAGGGAACCGCTAGGTGTCAGGCAGAAAACGGCGATGAGAAGTTTTAAGAAACAAAACCACCCAAACTTGAGCTCTGAAGTTCACTCAGGCCGGGGGCTAGATGTCTGCACTGCGGGATGATGCCGTGATGTCACGGTGTGTACGGGACAGAGCCCTGTCCAATCTGCTCAGCCGCACCCAGACAACCGGCCAACATGATAAACCAGTGAAGCTTCTGGACACCAAACCGCTTGGAATCAATTTAAAACAGAATTAACTAACAGATAATTGTTGTGTCACTAGCTCAAACTCATGCTTCTATTATAAGCTAAGCAAGAAGAATCAAATGGAATGAAACTCAAGGCAATTTATGTACAAATGTACGAAATCTAAGGGAGAAGTTCATCATGAATGATCCAAATACATATCAACCTTGGAGGTCGCCGCATTCTAATCTATGTTTTTATTAATATCTCTACGCAAAGACATCGTAGCAACGTGGTTCAAAACATTTAATGAAACTGAAGTCTGGCCCTTTAAATTTTGACCAATGAAAAGAGGTTTAAAATCATGCCTACATTTGATTTGTACGTTCATGTGTCACTAAGATTTACACCTGGCACTCCCTTCATGTGATGTGAATATCGCTCACTTTAACAGTGGATGTACACAGCTAGGTTCACCTTTAGGCACGACGCCTGTTACTTGCTAGCAAGCTAACGATAGAAGTCATGTAGATAATAGTGATGAAGATAAGGGAGCTTGAAACCCTGAGGGGTTTGATTCCTTTGATGAAGGCGAATACGAAAATAAAAGATTGGCTAAATGAATGTTATTTTACAATATCGCTCACTATAATACTGGACGTACACAGCTAGGTTCACCTTTAGGCACGAGTTGTATATATTTTAACTTTTTAAGTATATGTCTGTATTTCATAGCAGGAGAAAGATTATATATCTCTTTAAATTATTCACTGGAATGCAGTGCATTGTGGAGAACATGTATAAAATGTCCAATACTGAGGCTGAGAGATACAACAGACTCTGGAAGGAAATGAGGAATCTTATTTACCTTTGAACTGGGGATGGGGGGGGGGGCTGTTTTTATCTGCTTTTTTTTACTGTAGTTTTCTCTGCTGGTTTCACTGGAGTTTCCCTCAGCTTTATGGAAGCCTTATTTCAGGTGGTAGCATAGTAGCCTGCTGCACCTCAATGTCTCTGCCTTTTCAGTACAGTTTATATGAGTTTATTTTCAAATAAGTCAATTGCCTTTGCTGAGGAGCTGATTTATAAGTAGTATCTCTCCAACCACATTTGCTACAAAAAAGCAAAACAAACAAACAAAAAAAAACATTGTTTTCAAGCCTTTGCACAGCTTGGGGGTTGTTGAGAGTGGGAGTTGTTGAGGGTGGGGGTTGTTGAGGGTGGAGGTTGTTGAGGGTGGGGGTTGTTGAGGGTGGGGTTGTTGACAGTGGGGGTTGTTGAGGGGACAGCAGGACTCAACCACTCAGGCTGAAGCCCAAAGTGAGATACCTCTGTATCCTGATGGGAACTGTAGGATCCTAATTTATTTATTTTTATCACTATTACTCTTACTGTGTCTTGAATGCAGTTATTCCAGTAAGACCAGTCTAATTTAAACTGGGGACAGTAGAGCACTTTGACAGGCGCTACCTCCTGTACCTGTCAGAGCACCTGCACGTAAACACACACACACAGACACACACACACACACACAAAGAGCTGTGCTAAATAAAGCCTAGGTTGGATTTCCTGTCTGTGAGGTGAGATCTCACGGCCCGTCTCACACATTTAAAGTTCAAATGAGATGCACACGGTGCATGATTGCTCAGACACACAGACACACACACACGCACACATACACACACACCTGTCAGCACAAATGGGCATCTGTATAATAAATGTGCATCTGTGTAGAAGAAGGCTTATCATAGAGAAAGAGTGTGTGTGTGTGTGTGTGTGTGTGTGTGTGACAGAGAGAGAGAGAGAGAGAGAGAGAGAGAGAGGAGAGTCAGTGCTTGAGTGCATGAGTCGGTGGTTGAACTAATGACCAGAGCTGAGACCATGTAAACTAATATGCTCTCTCTACTTCCAGTCTGAGACATTTTGTCTCTCTCTCTCTCTCTCTCTCTCATGTCATTTTCTCTCTCTTATTACCTCTCTCTCTCTCTCTCATTTTCTCTCCCTCTCTTATTATCTCTCTCTCTCTCATTATCTCTCTCTGTCTCTTTCTCTCAGTCTCTCTCTCCGTGTGCCCTGTGCCACTCTACTGTTAGGGGATGCACATTCATCCCCTATCAGGGGCCTTTGCAGACATAATGTCAGCTTTACAGGGCTAATTAACTAGCCATGAGAACAATGAGAGAACATCTCCAACGTGTTAGCAGAGGGAAGAAAGAGACGGCCTCGGTGTGAGGCGCTGAGGGGGCGGTGAGCACTCCTCAGAGCTGTCCTCCGGGAGGGACCGAGAGAAAAATTGAATTTGTAGCCTGCTATCTTTTCGTTGCCAGACCACCTGGTTATAATCTCTGCCTCTCTCTCTCTCTCTCTCTCAGACTCTGGTCATTACTATCACCTAACCACAAGAAGACAATACAAGCAAACACACAGAAACATATAGATACACATACACCACAGACACAACCAAAATCCACAGTAAGAATGCTTTAAGAAGTGAAAGAAGCATAAATTATTCATATTTGTCAATTAACAAATTGCAAAGTGAATGAAAACAGAAGAAAAATCCAAATCAATATTTGGTGTGACTACCTAAAACATTTATATATTTATATAATTTTTTATCTGTAGAAGATTCCAGGTGAGTAACTGCACTGTACTATATAGTAAGTGTCACGGTGAGGGAGGCTCCCCCTACCGGTCGCCTACGGCACAGCGGCAGTTGTCCTGTTGTTGTTGCGTTGTGTGCTTCCCTCAGGTGGGTGGGGCTTATTAGCTCCCTCACCTGATGGTAGTTTGTTTGTCTATATATGCCTTGTCTGTGTACCAGTTGACTGCTGGTTATTGTATCCTTAATTTGGATCAGTGCACGGGATTTTGGTTAGCGCACTTTATTTATTAAACCCCTCTTTTTCTCTGAGACTTGGCGTGATCGCTTCCTTTTAGTTCGCACACCCTGCCCGTCACAGAATAACCAGCCACCTTCTGAAGCCGCCAGTCTCCTTTACTTTCTCCTTCGTTTGTGGTCATGTCTCGTGGTAAGTGTTTGTCTACGTGAGATTCTGTTGTTTGAATGTATGTGGAGGAGAGCTGGGGTGCAAACCGCTCGTCCCGTCGTGCCTACGTGCTTGTTTGTGTGTGTGTTTGTATAGCACGTTGTGTGGCACGGCGGTGACTGAAGCGAGAGACCCGATAGCGCTCTCCTCCAAGGGGGCGGCGCCTTCGCTAAAAGTGCTCGCCCGCAGTCTGTGTTTGTGCATGTGCATGTGTGAGATGTGTGTGATGCGTGTGTGAGACTGCAGGCTTGAGCTAGTGAGTGGAAGGGGCGTCTGCCGTTTGTCTTGCGTGTTGGGTCGTGTCTTTGTGTATATGTTTATGTTAAATGTAATTCCCCGTGTGCTCCCTCCCTTTTTGTTTGTTAATGGTGTTTTGGGGGAGGGGAGCAATGGAGGGTCCTGTGCTACCAATAGGGGCACAGAGGTGCGCAGCTCTGGAAGGAGGCCCGCCGGTGAGAGGGTATGTGCGGCGTGAGGTTCTGTGCCACCATCTATGTCCTCTATGTGAGGAGTGGCACAGACGGCGCAGCTCCTGAGGGAGGCCCGCCGGTGAAAGGGTAAGTGCGCGTTTGTGTTGTCTGCGTGTATGTGTTGTGTGCAGGTTCCTCCTACAGGTTGGCAGTGGAGCCCCTGGACCTTGTGGGACCTCCCAAGTAGGCAGGAGCCCCCTGATGTTATGGGGTGACCGGAGCCCTGGTCGTAAATAGCCCCTCTGAAGGGTAAGGGCCCCCTGTATGTGTGGGGACTATAAGGCTCCGGTCTGAAGAGCTCCTGCCCACAGCAGGAGCCCCCTTATGTTGTAGGGTGACCGGAGCCTTGGTCATGAGTGGCCTCCCTGAAGGGAAAAAAAAGGGGTTTCCCAGATGTGTGGGTGACTAGAGGGCTCCGGACTGAAGAGCTCCTGCTGAAGACAGAGGTCCCCCCTCGTGCTCGGGGTGGCTAGGAGGTTGGTCCTGGTGTGTGACCGGTCACCAGTGGGGAAGGAGTGCTTCCCCCCTGGAACCTCCGGCAGAGTGGAGGAGTCCACCCTGCTATGCACCTCCCCATTAGGGGCGGTCTCCCCGGCCGGTTAGGGTTGCCCAGGGTGACTCCAGGCCCTGTGCAGGGATTGGCCCCGGGCCGAGAGGTAGGTCCAGGAGGCGTTCAACTATATGGTAGGTAGGTAGCCTGCACACACGCCCCCCTAGTGTTTGTGTTTGTCTTAGCGTGCTTGTGAATTGTTGTATGTAATTCCCCGTACGCTCCTCCTCCAAGGGGGCGTTTGGGGGAGGGGGCTATGGAGGGTCCCGTGCCACGGCCTGTGGCACGGAGGGCGCAGCTCCTATGGGAGGCCCTAGTCAGGGTAAGTGCGCGTCTGTGTTGTGTCTGTGTGTGTGTGTGTGTGTGCTATGTACTGTGTGCAGGTTCCTCCCACGGTTGACAGTGGAGTCCCTGGACCATGTGGGACCTCCAAAGTAGGCAGGAGCCCCCTTATGTGATGGGGTGACCGGAGCCCTGGTCGTAAGTAGCCTCCCCTGGAGGGGAAGGGCTCCCCGTGGGTGTGGGTGACCAGAGGGCTCCGGACTGAAGAGCTCCTGCTGAAGACAGAGGTCCCCCCCTCGTGCTCGGGATGACGAGAAGGTTCGCCCTGGGGAGTAGTCGGCCCACAATGGGAAGGAGTACTTCCCCCTGGAACCTCCGGCAGAGTGGAGGAGTCCGCCCTGCTATGAACCTCCCCAGGAGGGGCGGTCTCCCCGGCCGTTCTAGGGATGCCCAGGGGAACTCTCGGCCCCATATAGGGGTTTTCCCCGAGCCGAGAGGTTGGTCCAGGAGACGTTCAACTATGTAGTAGGGAGGTAACCTGCACACACGCACACTTTGTGGGGCCCTTGGGGCGTGAGGGCTCTGTGACCGACTGGGGCGTGGTTTTGTCTTGTTGACGGCCCAGTCGGTCCAGGGTCCCGCCCAGGGAGGCGGGAGCTAAATTGTGTTCTATGTTTTATGTTTCAGCTCGGGGACGGCAGGAGGCGTTTCCCCCTGCCTTGTCCCCGCCTTCCTGCCCCTTCGCCTGGCGTCTTGTGTTCTGCCGCTGTGAACCGCACATCGGGCCGTGAGTGCGGCTTGGTGGGGGATCTGTCACGGTGAGGGAGGCTCCCCCCTACCGGTCGCCTACGGCACAGCGGCAGTTGTCCTGTTGTTGTTGCGTTGTGTGCTTCCCTCAGGTGGGTGGGGCTTATTAGCTCCCTCACCTGATGGTAGTTTGTTTGTCTATATATGCCTTGTCTGTGTACCAGTTGACTGCTGGTTATTGTATCCTTAATTTGGATCAGTGCACGGGATTTTGGTTAGCGCACTTTATTTATTAAACCCCTCTTTTCCTCTGAGACTTGGCGTGATCGCTTCCTTTTAGTTCGCACAACCTGCCCGTCACAGTAAGAGACAGTGCTTGCACAGCTGATGAAGGACCTCTGTTGGAAATGTCCTGTTTCTCTGGAAACTTTGTGTACTTCACTCTGTCTAAAAAAAAAAACAAATAGGCAGACACATCTGAGACAAAAAAAGTACTCAGACACCTTTCTCATATTCCCATACTTTACATACATCTCTCTCTCTCTCTCTCTCTCCCTTCATCCTTCCCTCCCTCCCCTGAAAGCAGGGTAAATTGTTTGGAAAATGAGTGCCTGTCAGTCTGCTGCCTTGTCCAGGCAGAGACAGAAAGTGGACAGACCTCATTCTACAAATGCAAATAGCAGAAAAGGAAGGTCAAAAGAGTTATCCAAACACAAGTGACATCTGACAATTGCTTGCCTCACGAAGACTTTTCATTATAGTGCACTATATTAAAAATTAATGGATTTTGCACAGACACCATATGCTGTCAAGATCGATGCTTCCCTCAATGGAATAAAGTGTTCATTTTTTTCGTAGACTGCATGTATGTGTAGCTCCCACCACACACACACACACACACACTCTCTTCACCCAAACTGTAAGTCAGATCTCCCAATTCAGAGAGGCCAGCTGCCCCAGACGATAAACAGATCCTACTGAGAGACTTATGGGTGTATGTCAAAGGCAATGTGTGTGTGCATGTGTATGTATGTGTGTTTGTGTACGTGCGAGAGAGCAAAGTCGGTGTGTAAGGGCAGTCCATCTAGAACATGCTACTGATGATCTCGTGACCTGGCTACACTCCTCAGCGCTGCAGTGTTAGAAGCAGAGTTCCATCCCATCAACAGCCTGGTGGAGAGGAACACAAACTCCGTCCACTCTCAGGAGAGAAGACACACATACCGTCGGCTTATTTGCAATAAAGAGGACTAATGTGAGAAGAGATGTCACTGAGGAAAGACCCAGCTCCTATATCCACGACACAAAAGAATTACAGGTTACATTCAGTAACTGAATTTATGTAATAATTGTCTTAAACTTATTTTCATGAAAAGTTAGATAATTACTGCAATATATCTATAATCTAGTGTAATCTTTCGAATTTACAATCATCCTGGACAATAACTCATGAATGCTCAGAATAGGGGCCATTTTTCATCAGTCCCTTCAGCTGACCCACACTGGAGCGCATACCTGCTGCTCCGCCCTAACAACATACCATACCTGCTCCGCCCTAACAACATATCATACCTGCTCCACCCTAACAACATACCACACCTGCTCCGCCCTAACAACATACCATACCTTCGCCGTCCTAACAACATATCATACCTGCTCCACCCTAACTACATACCGTACCTGTTCCGCCCTAATAACATATCATACCTGCTCCGCCCTAACAACATACCATACCTGCTCCGCCCTAACACCATACCATACCTGCTCCGCCCTAATAACATATCATACCTGCTCCGCCCTAATAACATATCATACCTGCTCCGCCCTAACAACATACCATACCTGCTCCGCCCTAACAACATACCATACCTGCTCTGTCCTAACAACATGCCATAACTGCTCCGCCCTAACAACATACCATACCTGCTCCGCCCTAACAAAATACCATATCTGCTCCGCCCTAACAAACCTTCACTTCTGAAGTCTGAACAGATGACATTTTATGAAATTATGCTGATCTTGTAAGTGTATCTCCTATCATTCTTTATCATTTCATGCATTATTAATAAGTATTACAGTAATGATTATCTAATGCAACTTTTTTCATATGTGTTGCTTATTAGGCTGACTTATAAATGTAAAAAACCCTTCTCCCTTTTCCATAGAAACAAAAAGAAAATGTCTGATGTGCAGTATGAAGGCTGCAGGGATCGGTGGCTCCCTCAGTTGAAGTGAGATATCTAAACTTTTGTCTATTACAAAGTCAGCCGATTGTGTTTCAGCACGATGGCCCTTTCACCCCCGGCTCCTAGCAGCCATTTAAATTAGTGCTGAGCCAACGAAGCTATTGCTTTAAGAGCTGGAGTCTCAAAAACGCTTGTGGGGGAGCGTGAGAAGTGCTATCTGGACTGGAGTGCCTTTGACTCTTCTTTTGACATGTCTGGGACAGAGCCTCATTTGCATGATGAGTGGGAAGCTTCTCTCATTGGTGGGAAATTGCAGACACGCGGCGAATCCCATGTGGCGGTCCGGTCTGTTTTACCTGGCAGCCTTCAGTACCGGCACCTGCTGAGGTGAGGGAGACTGAGACGCCCAGGACAGCTTGAGCTGCCAGCAGCTCCCTACACTGTCTCATAGACGGAAAATTTTAGTCAAAAGGTGAAAAGAGGGCAAACGTGGACAGACACCTTGCCTCGGAGCTTAGAGACTAGGAGAGTGAGCAGGCCACCTCCTGATGTGAAAAGCTTTGGACTGGGAATTTGAGCTGGACACTGTGTAAGAATATTTGAGTCAGTGTATTAGTGTAAAGCCTTTTATCCAAGCATCATCATCTTCTTCTCACTTTATACCTCAGGTGCAAATTGTGTATAATAACATACAATAATATGCCATATGCCATAAGAAAGTTCAGCGAAACATTGATTCAAATGTTCATTTTTGACTTCCATGATGAATCAACACAGATCTACTCAATCCAAATATTCAGAAGTGCTTAAAGCCCCAATTTGTTTTTCTTAGCATGTTAATTACACCTCCAAATATAGAGCGAAGCTAAAAATATTACAGAACCATTTGCTTCAGATTTTTTGCTATTTTCCAAGTGAGTATTGCATCATATATATTATTGGGAGTGTACAGCCATGAATATCACAACTTGGCTCTCCAGTATATTGTCAAGGACGTATGGCCAGTATCAAATATACGACACGAAGCACTGACACCAACAGCCCTCTGGTTGTAGAGTCTAATTTCCTGCTGCCCTTTATGGCATTCAAACCAGTAGCTCTTACCAGCAACCACTAAAAGCACCACTGTCGATGTGTGTAGTTCAGTGCCATAGATTAGAGGAGGAGATGCAATATAAAGACACTGACGTTTGCTTGAGGGAAAATGGCAGAATGGTCGCCCTCTTGCTCCGCTGTTTTCCCAACAAAATGGCCCCTGCCCCAGAAGAATCTCTGTGGCATGAGACTATCCTCAAAGATTGTGTTTAGATAACAGCCATCTCCAGTCCTGGATAATGGAGACCCATATTTTCTTGCAGGGACACAGGGGAGGACAAGGTCAGCTGAGAGAGAGAGAGAGAGAGAGAGAGAGAAAGAGAGAGAGAGAGAGAGATGGAGACAGAGAGGATGGGAGTGACAGAGAGACAGAATGAAAGAGAGACAAAGAGATAGGGAGGGAGAAGGAGACTGGGAAAGGATAGGCAAATTTGAAAGTTGAAGTGGAGACGGGTAAGATGCACTGGGGACCAGAATGTCAGACAGAGGACAGGAAAGCTCATGGCTGATTAACTACCCAGATTCACTCTGCTGCCTCTGTGCTAAAGGCTTGTTCTATTTGTCCATCAGAGATTTAGGGGTGATTAATGCCATCTACTACCGATCTATGTCACATAATGATCCTTTCTGTTTAGGTAGAGCATCTGTATTCTAAGCCCTAAATGAAAAGTTCAAACATGAATCTTGTGGTAATCCTTGATATTTGGCACAAGCGTTTGGTCGCACAGCAACAAGTAACAAAAAAAATAAATAATAAAAATTAAAAAATGTGTTATAGGTGTCTTTGTCTAGACACCTAGACAGGTGTCTTTGATTCCAATCACTAAAAAATGCCTATTTCTATTTTGACACAGTGAATCTGGACCCCAATAAGATCTGGAAGTGAATGGGGTTGAAATGAATCTTTGACCAATGATTCTCTCCTCTCTCCTACTCCACACACCCCCACCTCCCCGAGCTCCGTCCGTCTCTGTCTGCTCCCCTCCTGCTCTTGCAGTCATCCTACCATCTGATTCGCTCCCCACCAACCCACCACCCGGGTCCACTTCCATACCTCTTTTAAGCCCTTCCAATCTCCCCCTCACCTCTGTCGCTCTTGACAACTGGGGAAGGAAAATAGCTACTTCGCTACTCTCCCTTCCAGACTTGGGTCAAGGCGAAATGTACTGAAATGTGCGGCTTTAACAGCATTAGATGCACATTCTTTGGGCCCTGTCCACACCATGTGGGATCGATTCCACGCTCTTATCAGAGTATTTATATTAGAATGGCCTGATAAAGGGGAAGAAGAAGGAAGAGGACAGACCCAGATCAAATCATTCCTAGGAGAATAAAATAATGACACCGATATATAGAAGATTAGAGGCCTGTATTAGACCAGCCGAATGTCCTGATGCATTGAAGATCTGAACTTCCTTTCAGCACCTTAGCTGGACAAATTCATTTCAATTCTCGGATAGTCGTCTGTTCTGATTCTCATCCACTTTCCCTTCCCACCCTTTTCCATCTCATTCCTCCTTTCACTGATGTCTGAGATAAAACAGGGCAAAAATATCCAACTCATGAGTCACCTGCATCTAAAGTGAGAATTAGATACAGCATCTGTGCCGGTGAACGCGCCTCGGATCAGGCTGCTATCTGCACCTCCACCCGCCACGCCGCCGTGACTCTCCCCCCAGGGACGAGGTTGGCTCTCCCAGGCGGCCGGCGGCCGGGATGTAGCCCGGATGCGGGAGTACTTGTACGAGAGCCGCTAATGGGTCCTAATGCCTTCCCAGGCACACGGCAGGGACCCCTCGGCGGCCGCTTGTGACGGATAATTGCTGAGGTCTGCTCGTGATGAATGGCCTTCCGTTCCTGGAGGTGCCGGAATTGCTGGGTGATGGCGCTAGTTACGCGCTCTGCCCCCGGGGAAAGCGAGCTGTCACGTCCACCGTCTGAGCCTCGGCGGGGCGCGCTCACGCAATCAGACGTGCACCTTCCGAAACCGCAGCACTCACTGCCCCCAGCTGCACGGCCACCCCGCTCAAGATAGAGCCGTGTGCATCAGCCGTCGCTGTCAGTCACTGCGTTTCCTCACTACCCCGCTCCGTCTGCTCCAGTCTGACCACCATTAGAAGCCAACATCTCTGTCTGGCCTGTCCAGTAGCCTCTGTCTTGCTCAGCCTTATTAGCAAACACACAGACACACAGACACACACACAGGCACGCAAGCACACACACACATGCGTGAGTGTGCATACACATGCACACACACACACACACACACAAACACATGTGCGTGAGCGTGAACACACACAAACACACACACGCGTGCGAGCATGCACACACACACACACACGCGCGCGCGCGTGCAAGCATACACACAAATGCACGCGTATAGTCATACTGCTAGATGGCTGTCTGATACTGTTTACCAGGCTCCGAAGCCCTGCTTATTTCATTCACCCTTTGCCACACTTTTTCTCCACTCCCTCTGTCTCAAAGATGGAGAGAGAAAGAGAGCTTTAATTGATATCGGTCCCCATCCATCCTCACTTCTATACAACCCACATCTATTTTATCTGGCCAAGAAAGCTGATTGGCTAGGGCTTAGGTCATGCCAGTCACTGGCTGGTTGGCCTGCTTTTCGATGGTGGTTAATTAAAGTGACCATCTGATGGCACTCTGATCTGAAAAGGTGGAGAGAGGCTGAACAGCCTGTGTAATGCACACACACTCCTGTGAATTACAATCTTTGCAAGCACAGCGCATGTGCCAGAGTGTGTGTCCACTCGGCTCCGACTTCAAAGAACCGCCCTCGAACGTGGGCCATTTACCCACGATTACAGTCAACAACAAATACTTCAACCGTACAGCAGATGTCTGAGGACAGAAAAGGGCAACAACAGCCAGAACAACAAACAGAAACAAGAAGAAGAAAGAGATTCCATCCTGTTCAGCAAAGTCCAATGTGAACTTTGAATGTGTGGACTTCTAACCTCGCCTTAAATCTCATAATCTGGAGAGATTCACTGGCATCTGCCAAGTTTGTTAAAGTGCATTCAGTCCAAAATGTTGTTTTTATAGTCTTATAGATTACGATGTAATCTCCATAAATGTCACCCATCTGTTGTAGTGGGCAGGGCATTCCGTCAGCTTCCGCAGTACCAGGAACCTCGAAGTAGAAGGATCTCAACTCCAACAAAAAAGTATATATGGATGGTTGGTCTACAACCTAGTCACCCCAAGACAAAATTATCAAGGTTGTGTTAGTTTGCGTGTTTGTGGTGGGTAATGGCTGTTTAGTTGCCTGAGACAGACTAATGATGTTGATTATCTGCATATCTCAGTGTGCCTGTATTTTATTTGTTTTTAATGGGGGCATTTTAAAAGGTGCAAAACTATTTTGTTTTGTCCATCTCTGAACATGTAAATTTGTTCATTTTGTGAGGTGTATAAACTAGTTGACAATACCTTCTCCCTACCAATGTTAAAGAAATACTCAAAGGCTACAATTAAAAGGTAAAATTTCTATTATACAATTACAAGACTAGACACATCTCATAATACCTGATAATAAAATAATGTCTGTTCTCATTATGCTTCACATTTTAAATTCTGTTTTTCAGCAAAGATAAACTAATAAACTGAGACTGATAACTTGATAAACTGATGCTGATAGACTGCCTATTCCTTCAACGTCTTTTGTAGTTAGAATTGATTGGCAGTTACAGCATTTTTCAAACTTGCTGGTTCTGTGAGAAAGGCAAAATTACAAAAGCTATTGGTGACATTATCACAAAATTCGCCTGAAAAAAAGTAACCAACTTAAGCATGACTTAGCATACAGTAGTTTAATAAAGGATTTAATTAGCTAAAGATCTTGCACAAATTCTACTCAAACTTGCCAAATTATCTCAACATGACCAATCAAAGTATTTTAATTTTATTTGGATTTTAAAACGGGCAACTGTATGAAAACAAACACTCAAAGCGAATAAAATTTAACAGGGCAGAAAAGGAATATTACAGGTTAACAGCATAATTTTGCAAATAGCAGAATTTTAAATGATTCTTTTAGACAACTCCCCACTGCTTAGTATAGTGGCCTGAAATCTGCATGTTCACAGCTCATAGGAGACAGCATGGCTGTAATCATTTTAGTGAATATACTGATACTGCCTGGTATGAAATGAGATGAAAAATGTGTCAAGCCAGTGTTACAATACCACTGAATATTACCAGTGGCAAGAGATCTTTCACCAAACCAAAGCTAATATAGAGAAAGCCTGCTTGTGTGCACCTCTGCTTCAAACATATACGACAAATCATCTGACATCATCTGGCGTTGACTGTACTTTAAACTCTACTGGTCATTCGGAAAGTTAAACAGGAACATGCGACTTGTATGCGAATGACTTTAAAATTGTGCCCGCTGAGGCGTGTCACCAGGGCCGTGTCCTAAACGCATGTCTCATCTGTAATCAGAAAGAGCCCTTCGTCTGGGGACTTTGAGGGCGAAAAGAGAGGACTCCTAATGTGCCTTTGAACTCGGCCGAGTGACAGTGAACCAGAAAGGTCCTCACCTTCCAGACAGATGGGGAGTCAACAGAGGCGTTTGACCTATATTAATGCTACTCTACGCACAATGCACAGCCTCCACATGAACATGTTTAGGTGTGTGTGTGTGTTCATGTGTGTCTACATGTGTGTAAAAGAAGGTTAATTACCTCCCCGTCCTTCGCTGTCTGCTGGCTTCACCTGGATGGGCCGGTTCATCTGGAGAGAGAGAGAGAGAGAGAGAGAGAGAGTTTAATCCAGGCAGGTTGGTGCAAAGTTGTGTGTAGCTGTGCATACATACACCCTCTTCCAAGATTGTACACTAAGAGTGTTTTAGAATGTCAGATAAGCAAAAACAAACACAATTGGTATAAACCGCGACACACACACACACACACACACACACACACACACACACAAATGAATGCGCACAGTCTTGTGCAGTTCTGAACGTTGGCGTGTTTAAGTAATTGAGAGCTAGTTCTTTGGAGATGGCAAATTCTCACTGACAGTTTGCCGAAATGGCCACTTTCAGCGACAGACTAGCGTATACACACCCTCCCACACGTGAAGATTCATAACATTTTATTCTCCCTAGGTGAATACTTCATTCGCACAAATGTAGCAATCAAATGAACACAATGACACACCCCCCTACACCTCCATATAAATAAATGCAATTAGTTCATCTCAGGAAATAGACCCTCTTAGATGAGCTGTGACAAGTGTAGCGGTGTGAGCAGAAAATGTGAAAATGTGACATTTGTTGTCAGGCATTATGCATTTTGCAAAATGAAGAATTCTTTATTGTTAAGATTTCTGAAGCCTGACACAAATTATTGCATTATAGTGAAAATGCGTATATACTTGTTGCCTGGAGTTCATACAGGGTCATAGGGTCCCTGCCTGCTGATTAGTCAGTTTCACTGTTCTAATCTCGCATGATTGGTCGCCAACCTCGTAGCTTCTGGCCCGTTAGAATACTCCGAGTCGCCGCGGCAACAAGAGTCATTAAGCTGCCCAGGGTACACTAGGAGTTGCTTAGCAACCGGGCAGAATGGGCCAGCCGCCTGTTGGTCCAGCGAATTGGCACGCGGCATCTTCTCTTCTCCCCATTCCCCCTTTTTCATTGTGTACCCAATGAGGTTAAAGAAAATCTCACCCACAATTTTTCATGAGCCCCCGCTGTCTGTGCCCCCCCCCCTCCCCCACTTTCCCTTGTCCCACTTTAATGTCCTCTTTTAGCAAGTGTGACAAAAAGTTTCCTGCTAGCCCTGACCACCTCCTGCCAGCCAACACCCCCTGACATCATCCACCATTTCCATGACAGTATAATCACGAACATGTGCTGGGTGTTCTTCAAATAGCTCTGCTGTCTCTTGCTGGGTTTCACAGTGTGGGGAACCTCACTGAGTCTGGACTCTTTCTTCCTGTCCCTCTCTAAAATGGATCAGCACAAATTTACCCGAGAGAAACAAACAAAACGTGTAGTGTAGCGCCTAGACACAGAGCAGGGTAGTGTATGACCCAAACACAAAGCAGGGTAGTGTATGACCCAGACACAGAGCAGGGTAGCACCCAGACATAGAGCAGGGTAGCACCCAGACACCGAGCAGTGCAGTGTAGCACCCAGACACCGAGCAGTGCAGTGTAGCACCCAGACACAGAGCAGTGTAGTGTAGCACCCAGACACAGAGCAGGGTAGCGCCTAGACACAGAGCAGGGTAGCACCCAGACATAGAGCAGGGTAGCGCCTAGACACAGAGCAGGGTAGCACCCAGACATAGAGCAGGGTAGCACCCAGACACAGAGCAGGGTACCACCCAGACACAGAGCAGGGTAGTGTATGACCCAGACACAGAGCAGGGTAGCACCCAGACACAAAGCAGTGCAGTGAAGCACCCAGACACAGAGAAAGGTAGCATCCAGACACAGAGCAGGGTAGCACCCAGACACAGAGCAGGGTAGCACCCAGACACAGAGCAGGGTAGCACCCAGACATAGAGCAGGGTAGTGTATGACCCAGACACAGAGCAGGGTAGCACCCAGACACAGAGCAGGGTAGTGTATGACCCAGACATAGAGCAGGGTAGCACCCAGACATAGAGCAGGGTAGCACCCAGACACAGAGCAGGGTAGCGCCTAGACACAGAGCAGGGTAGCACCCAGACACAGAGCAGGGTAGCACCCAGACACAGAGCAGGGTAGCGCCTAGACACAGAGCAGGGTAGCACCCAGACACAGAGCAGGGTAGCACCCAGACACAGAGCAGGGTAGTGTATGACCCAGACACAGAGCAGGGTAGCACCCAGACATAGAGCAGGGTAGCACCCAGACACAGAGCAGGGTAGTGTATGACCCAGACACAGAGCAGGGTAGCACCCAGACATAGAGCAGGGTAGCACCCAGACAGTGCTGTCACTCATGTGTGCAGCCAGTGTCGTGCAGTTCAGTAACAGCAGGTGGTTTAGGCCCCATTTTAATCCCTTATTACAGAGCCAAGGATTAGGCAACAGATCAAGGCTCTGTTAATTAGATGAATTCATCAGAGACTGGGCAAGGAACACCGCTTTACCCTATGGGTAGAAGACATACACACACTTGCTTATACACACACTCGAACACAAACACTCTCACATACACACACAAGCACACACCATAATGCTCATAAACATTCATATACAAGCTTTAAAAATAATCTGCATAATCATTACACATTACACTATTGCTTTAAAAATGTCTTTCTTCTAAAACCAAGGTTTTAGAAGTCTCAGAGAGAGAGGGGAGAGAGGGAGAGGGAGAGAGAGAGAGAGAGAGAGAGAGAGAGAGAGAGAGAGAGCATTAGGTTAGTTTTCTACCTGCTGGTGCATACGTTCCAGAAGATGTTTGTGAATACCATCACTCTTTCATCTCCGTGTCTCTCCTTCACTCTCTTTTGAACCAGTATAACTCACTACACACATTTCTTAA
This sequence comes from Brachyhypopomus occidentalis, assembly GCA_020368025.1. Taxonomy (NCBI): domain Eukaryota; kingdom Metazoa; phylum Chordata; class Actinopteri; order Gymnotiformes; family Hypopomidae; genus Brachyhypopomus; species Brachyhypopomus occidentalis. The sequence continues at coordinate 3,917,350 of JAGXOD010001351.1, read as the reverse complement.
CAGACTAATCAATGATGACCAACAGCCACCTACAAGTATTTTAAAAAGGAGAACTTCCATCTCTTTCTATTTCTCGCTCATCTGTTTCTCTAGTTCTCATTATCCACTTGTGTCTGTTAGCATCTCTCTCTCCCTCATTCTCGTTCCCTCACTCTCCATCCCTCTCTCACTCTGTCTCTCATTATTATGCCTTCATTATTATATGACAAATGCGACTTTGCTCTGGTCATGTGGAAAAGAGAGATTGGGAAGAGAACATTTGAACATCCACACCAGCGCAGGCTGGGGATGGAGGTCGGAGGAAGGGTGGACTCAGGACAGTGTACGAGTAGTACAGCCATCAGGAAGACCTGCCAGGAACATTCAGTTTCACTCTTTTGTTCAATATATGTTTAAAGAGAGAGATTTGCACTCCACCTTAAAAAATAGAGCTCTTTCTTCAGTTATCTTAATGACTCAGCTCTGTTGACAAATTCAATCAAAGATGCTTATGGGTGGTTTCCTTTTCAAGCACCAAAACCAACTGTAGAACATGCAAGGACTTCCCAGACAACCAGTCCAAAGAACAAGCTATGTTTGAACAATAGAATCTAATCCCAAATACAGTTACACTAATTTAAAGATAGGGAGATAGAAGGGCTGGGGGACAGAGAGATACAGGAATACAGACTTTAAAACAGGTTGCTGTCTTGGCCAGAAAGATATCAACCTTGTCTGAAAAATATTACTTACACACACACATGCACACATATGCACGCACATACACATGCACACACCTGTTCCAGAGCAGCGGTGGCATCTAAATAGGATGGAAAAGAATGCTGACAGTTTGACAGGATGCTGTAAAAAGAGAAGGAAAGAAAGCAAGCTAGAAAGAAAGAAGTCAAAATAAATAAATAAATAAGAAAGAAAGAAAAAGAAAGAAAGAAATTTGTATGCTTTTGTATGTATGTGTGTCTGCAGGTGTGTTTATGTGCTTGTGTTTTTATGTGTGTGTCTGTGTGTGTGCGTGTGTGTGTGTATGTGTGTGCACGCATGTCTATGTGTTGTTGTTTTTTTTTCTTCACATGAACTTCTTCCTGAGCTGGGTAATTACCTTGCCATCTATTCCCTCTGGAGGAAGCCTTCCCTCCTCTTTCTTACCCCAGTGAACCTGGCATTCACACTACTGTCTTCAACCGGCCTCCCAGGGAGCAGATGCGCCTTCAATCCTGTTAGTCTAGCGTTATGCAACATCCTTAACAGCCCTGGCTCTCCTATTTTTACCCATGGTGCAGCAGGCGCCCCGGGGAGGTGGTAGTGGGGGTAGGGGCATGGGGAATGGGCTGCAGGGGCAGGGTCAGATAGGAAATCTGGATGTTGTGTACCTGTCGGTAGCATAAAGAGGACAGTCTCTCTTGCTGTGGTTGGATGAGCGTATAGATCAAGGCAGGTAGTCAGAGGCAGCCACACCACATTACCTTTACAGGCCTTTTCTCTTTCTTTTTTTTTTCTTTCACGGGGAGACAAGGAGGTGGGCTGAGGATCAGGCACTGAGAGACAAGACTAACAAATTAGTCACTGTGACAGCCTGCTTTATGAGGCTGGAGAGGGAAAGGAGTGGAAGAGCCACAGCCTGAAGCAAAGGAGGAGAGGAGAAGAGATGAAATGAGAGGAGACGAGATGAGAGGAGAGGAGACGAGATGAGAGGAGCAGAGAAGAGGTGAGACGAGACAAGATGAGACAAGAGGAGAGGAGATGAGAGGAAACAAGCAGAGAAGAGATGAGGCAAAATGCGATGAGAGGAGAAAAGACGAGACAATATGAGAGCAGACGAGAGGAGACGAGATGCAATGAAAAGAGATGAGAGGAGAGGAGACAAACCAGATGTTTTTGCATGAGCATTTTAACTGAGTGATCTCACCACTATAGAGATGTCAGAGGTCTAGGCAGGGAATCCAGTCCAACCAAAAGAAGAGGACTGACAGACAGGCCAACCAGCTTTTCTATGGGAAAGATTCTACAGGGAAACCCATGGGCAATGCAGGGGCAAAAGTAATCCAGTGAGACCAAAGGTATGTCAGAAACTAAGGAATGAAAAGACAGAAAAGTGACAAGTGGTAGAAAACCTCAAAACCAGAGCACGCATGCCTCCTTCACCCACAGACACCGGCACATTCAGACAGACATTCAGACAGACGCGTAAATACAGGCACACGCACAGGCACGCACAGGCCACCAAAGGCCTGCCTGCACCAGTGCTTACACCAGTGCTTTTTGTACGTGTTTGATTCCGCTCGGCCTGTTTCTGTAAAAGGATCACATCACTCTGATTGATAAATAAAACAGTCGGCACACTGACGGAGTGCCACAATTACGCTGAAGACGAATGGCTGAATTAGCCTGTGGAATTGGGACAGATCTGTGTTCAGCGGCACAGAACTCATCATCATCAATGAGCCTGCTGTAAGATTGTTTTCTGCCAGTGCAAAATACCTCTGCAGAAGATCTGACAAACTGCAGTAAACCATGTTGCTCACGCAACATTAAAGATGATATATAGGCCCAACACGTATGATATATATGACTTTAAGTGCTCCATATATCAAATAATCATTCTAGGGAATTCTGAACAAGAACTTCTTTTTGTGCAGAAGTGTGGCATGTTGAATGCTTTGATGTATGTTTTCAAATAAACAGACACTCCCTTGATACTGAAGTTAAACCAACAGGGGATGTATTCCTTACATTTACATTTACAACATTCGGCAGACGCCTTTGTCCTTGACTTATAGGAGTGTTTTGTAATCTCCATCAAATGCTGAATTCTGACCGGCCTATACCGGCTCAGCTCATGTCATTTATTTGAAATAGATTTTTAGGTTTTAAATATAGACTATAACAATGTCCAAGACAATACGAGACATAGTGTTGAGTTTAAGTGTGAGTAATCGTTACAAGTGAGGGAAATGTTTCTTGACTAGGAGCAACATCCCTCCATCCTGGACACTCTTTGCTCCTGCACATGCCTCAGTCCTGGACATCCTTGCTCCTGGACACTCATAGTTCCTGGATACTTCATACCTGTAGCTGTGTGCAGATCTACAGTACATAGGTCAGAAGCACCACGTTTATGTGATACCTCATGGTTTCCACTCAATACAAATCATTAACTCATTCTTCACATAACACCTACACACAAGGGTTACATCCTTAAGTTTCTTATAAGGTGTTTCTAAGACAGCTAAATCAGCTATCTTGAAGCTGTTGGGTCTAAAAAAAACTGTGTGTGTGTGTGTGTGTGTGTTTAATCGTGATCCATACAGTAAAGTGAGATACACCCTAATGAGCTGCTAAATAGACAGAGGAGTAATTATACCAGTAAATGTGAAAACCAGAGTGAGAGACAGCAAGAAAGCAAGATAGTGAGCTAGAGACAGAGAGAGAGAGTGTGAGAGAGGAGACAGAGGGAGAAATAAAAGAATTTGTTCTTATAACCTCTAACCTAGAGACAGGTCATCCACACTCAGGTATACGCCTGTGTTGGCCCCTAAGACAGGGCCCAGATGAGCAGACACAGGCTGTTGTAGTATGCATTCCACTACCATGTGCTTTTAAGTAGGTCTAATGAGGTGGGGTGGTGGGGTGGTAGAGTGCAGAGTATGCTCCTCCAGGCCTTTGGGGGCAGTGTCAGGAAAATGTCCGAACCACACCCACTGCTACACATCTGCTTTACACAACCACTTACCAATGTTAAAGATTACACTTTGAAGCTGACGTGAGTGAGTGTCTTTATTTGAGGAGACTGCTAAACACAGACGAAGTATCCTTGTTTTTTAGGCATTCTTACACCGTGATTCATGGTTCATGAAAAAGCTGCATTGTGAGTTTAAAAAGGGGAGTTCAAAGGGAGAACGATGTTACGATGTTTATAATCTTTAAAGTGAATTTACATTTCGACCTAGGGGCATGCATCTGAGCTCTGCATTTCAAGTAAAGCAAGAAGCTAAACTCCTGGACTACCCTCTCCTACTTTGTTGTGGAGTAGCAAATTGATTTTATGTTGAATAACCTTCAGATGTCAGATTCAACAAACTGTGAATAATGTCACACAAGTTAAACAGTGAATTTAGTTTGAATCTTTCAGAGGTTAAATCAGTCGACTGTTTACTTTCTCTGACATTAAAAGCTAAAGCAAATGTACTTTTGAAAACCCGCGGTGTAGAGGTCAGGCAACAGCAGGATTTCACAGATGTATGCCGGCATAATGAAAATAATGAAAAAAGAATACAATCTTGTGGAGGTGGTGCTTCCAGAGTGGTTTCTGACCCACCGCGGAAGATGTTTTCAAAATATCGATGCATTGTTGATATGCAACTAAGGAGAAGTTAGTTGTCCCATGGGAGTTGCTGGTAAAAAATACCTTAACCCATCTTGCCTTTTATTTTTAACCGAAACCATAAACCATGAATAATGACCTACCATTGGCTCAAGTCATCTGGTATAAGCTAGCATAGCCTGAGGACAAGACAAAAATAATCAAGCCTTACCATTTGGTCAGATTGGAGAAGACAAGAGGGTGGGTAGCCTGCAGAAAGACGTGTGGCTTAGTGTAGTAATAGGAAAAAAGAGAATATCACAGCTTGTGTGTGTGTGCATGCGTGCATGTGCATGTGCATGTGTATGTGTATGTGTATATGTGTGTGTGAGAGAGAGAAAGAAAGCCAAACACAGACAGAGGAGAGCACCACCACTGCTCTACCCTGCAAACATAAACCCTGGCCTAATGAAAACAAAGTGCTAAGGCTGAGCTGGTCACAGAGCTGCTCTCTCTCCTGACAGTCTCTCTGCTTTCTCCCAACTCTCTCTCCCCCTGCTTTCTTTCCATTCTCTTTCTGCTCTCTCCACTCTCTTTCTGCTCTCTCCCCACTCTCTCTCTGCTCTCTCCCTGCTCTCGCTCCTGACACTCTCTCAGCTCTCTTCCTGGTCTCACTCTGCTCTCTCCCTGGTCTCTCCCCACTCTCTCTGCTCTCTCCCTGGTCTCTCCCCACTCTCTCCCTACTCTCTCTCTGCTCTCTCCCCACTCTCCATGCTCTTGCTCCCCACTCTCTCTCTGCTCTCTCCCAGGTCTCTCCACACTCTCTCTCTACTCTCTCTCTCTCCCTGTTCTCATCTGTGTTCATGCATTCCCCTCTCTGTAGCAGACCGCTGCTGGGGTGGTTTCAGACGCCGTCTGTCTGCGGAGCAGGGCGGCTCCTAGCAGGGAGGCTCGTTGGCACGGCCAGCCCAGCTCCTGGGACAGTGGAACACTCTCAATAATTTATTTGACAAGGTTCGTGCAGTGTGCGGAGACAAGCTAGCGGAGGAGAGAGCAGGAAGTGGTGTAGCCCTTCATTAGGTGTGCACAACCCTGCTTCAAGTGGACTCCGAGGAGAAGCAGGAGGCCTATTAGTGTCACACCGAGTCCACGCAGGGGTCATGGGGTCACCTCTCTCTTACCAACTATTTATTCCCGTTAGGCGCTGGGAACGGAGCCCAGGCTGCAGGTTTAAAGAAGCATCGAGAGACATTTTTAGAACCTTCCCTCACCAGAGGTATGTGGCCGGCTTATTACAGGAGGGTTCGTCATGGTGATGGAACGGGATGTATACTGCACTTTGGATCCAGTGAGATATATATTGCCCTGCTAAGATCTGATCGACATCATCCAATCCAATCCGATCCACTGGAAACCAGTTTGTTTATTTTTTGTGTTATTTGCATAGGAAATAGGAATACAAGAGTTGCCTGTAGCATACGGCCTTCTATTTTGAGATTTATGCTGCACACAAAAAGAGACTGGAATCATGGCACATTGAGGCAGTGTATGAGACTCTGGTTCATTCCTTTACCTGCTTGCCCCATGATAATATTAAAAAGGAACAGCTAGAGTTTATTACCGTTTTTTTCTTTTCTATGAACTGAAGAGAAATGATAGTGTGTATGTGTGCGAGCGCTTGAGTGTGAGCACGAGAGGAAAAGAGAAAGATGGGGCCAGAAGAATGCCATTTGTTGAGAGAGCCAAGTGAGGCTGCTAAACTGGTGGATTCTTATGCAAATAGATGCTAATTTATGTGAGCATCGCCATGGCAGTGCTGGAAGCAACACTGAATGGCAGGATCTGTGAGAGTGAGTGAGCTGTGGAGGAGAAGATTGTTGACTTTGGGTGCTTGTGTAAAGTTGGACATGGCTGCCTGCTCTTGTTTAACATCCTATAAATAAATAAATCATTTAATATATAAATAAAACACATTAGCAACATGTGGAAGTCCACGGCCCACAACAAACTGACATTTCGGGTCCCGCCTTCTGTGTCAGTGGAATATTTGGACTTGTATTCCTGTTTTTCAAAACCTCAGTATTTCACTTTATTTTTCTACATGAAGTGAAATTAATCGTTTACATAGCCTTATGAAAACAGGGTCACTAATGTAAAACAGGGTCACTAACATTTTTAAGTGTGTAGGATATTGATCTTGTTTATTTTTTTTACACATGCATTTATATAAGCAGAAACAAAAGAATCAGTATTAACTTTCCCTTTGTTGATGTATCCTCTTAACACTTGTATTTCAGTAGTTTTAGGGGAGAAATGTAAATATTTATTTAAATATTTAAATTATGTATATATATATATATATATATATAAATCCATGCCTTTCCAATGGGTATTTAAAGTAAATATATTTAAATCTATGCCTCTCCAATGGGTATGTAAATGGCACTTGTCTCTGTGGCCATATATTATTCAGAAAGCAAAGCTGTATATTTTGATAATGCAAATATAAATTCCTGAATATGGAGATTAATTAGGATAGCCTATGACTATTTATTTTTATGAGTGTTTTATTTTCCTCATGAGATTGGAAAGAGAAAACAGATATAGTTACCCATGGATGAGCTTATTACTACGTCCGTTATTCATTCGCACATGGAGACTATCAGGCCTGTAAGAAACATACTTTATCAAAGCGTTCTTATTAAACTGAGACAAAGCTGCAAACACCGAATTCACGTTGCACATAAACGGTCACAACGCTTGCACGGGATCATTGCGTTAAGCTATTAAACGCACCTTCGTCACAGCTCGTGTCAGGTTACACACCTTTCATCTGTTCTTAGTCCCGCATAAAAGACCTGTGGTCAGTGTTCTGGTTTGTACCTCACTATCAACCTAGAGGTGTTTCATTACAGTCCCACACCGACTTAATCCATCAGCTACTAATCGAGTCCTTGATGAGTTAAAGTGTGTGAGATCAGGGAGGGAGCAGGAGGTTGAAGGCACACAGTAAGTCTGACCAGGGTGGAGAGACCACCTCCCAGAATGTGGCGCTCCTCTCTTCATGACATGGCCTCCTTCTGCCCTTCTGATATACAGCCATATAAGCATCATCTACCTTTCCACGTGTCATCCCATCCCCTCTCAGCGCAACACGGTTAACCGTCACATCATCGTTTTCTCCCAAGAGAGCCCTGTGTGTCAGAGCACTATGGCTGCATTTTAAACCCACAATTACCACCCTGGAGCTAAGAAACGGAGAGAAGGAGGGAAAGAGGGAACGAGGAAGAAACAGCAAAGGGGGGTAGGGAGTGGGGGGGGGGTAGAGGGAGGAATTTTAATGACAAACAAATACATCCAAAGCATCCACAAATACATCCTTTACTGAATACACCTGGGTACCACATAGCTTTCCATTTTCAAATGAACACACACACACACACACACATACACTTTCAAATTACAGACATCAAAATGTGCCATTTTTCCACTGCCTATTTTGCTGAGAACATGCCCTAGATTTTTAAAATCTCAACAATTGACACTTTTTCACTCCAGAACATCTAAGCACCCACCATACACACTGCAGCTCTCAAACACACACACACACACACACACACATGCACCACATCTTGCTGTATATCCATATTTTATGTCCTCTTCTCCATCACCATCACAACAGACACAATGAATTATAGATCTATTAGTTTTATTATTACTTGAAATTTGTAGCACTTGAAAGGGAATGTAAGATGCTGTTTATTGCGTCTTGTTGCTGGCAGGGCCTGTAGGGCCTGGAGGGTGGGAAGGCGTGTGCTTCTGCGTGGGACAGACACAAAACGAGCTCCTCGCATCATTTGGGCAGAACATCAGTCAGTCTGCGTCTCTCGTCCTTTCAGCCGTGCATGCAGTCAAGCAAGGTTGCGCTCAGTGGGTGGGGCTGTCTGAGATCACCAGTGCTCCTCTGGGTGGAGCAGTGGATGCAGCTCTGGTTGGAGGTGCCTAAGAGTGCTACTCTGGGGTGTCTGATGAATTTAATCTCAAATATATGGCATTTTTTTTAACTCTAAATTCCTAAAAGTAAGATATAGCACCACAATCACATCCTCAATCACATTTGCTCACACATAAACAAAAGAGAATTACTGATAAAATACAGTCTTCTTATAGTATAGAATTTGTCTTGCATGCATTTGTCTAGTTCCTCAAAAAGATATGGAACTTGGCAGGTTTAAATAATTCATATTTTCTATATTCATTCGATTAACTAAGTCTAATAATAACGGCTATCTGGATGCTAGCCTCACTTTCAACAGTAATAAAATAGCACTGACACCGAAAACCCTGCCATCCCAACCACGGAGAAATCATTTTCTAGTGTTTCCTTTTCATGTTGCACATTAATGACTCGTTGTACATTGCTGCAACCACCTACACTGAGGTAGGAAGTCACAGAAAACCAGTTTCTCATCTCACTGCACTCCACAGGTCTTTTCTTCTTATCTCTATATAAGGTTCTACATCAGAGGTAATGTTCATGTTTCAAGGATTTTATGAATTATAAAAAATAACATAACGTCTTCAAGTTCCTTTTGAAATGAGCTCTGAGTCTGTAAAAGACTATACAGCATTTGCAAGGGAGACAGCGAGACGGTCACTCTCGCATGGACCTGTAGCCTGTGGGCAGTGATGGAGTGGTGGGAGGGGAGAGGGACTAACAGAGAGAGAGAGAGATAGAGAAAGACAGACAGAGAGGGACAGAAAAAGGGGAAGTCTGGTGGGAGACAAATGAGTCTGACAGCCACTTGAGAACTGTTCTAAAGTGCCTGGAGCTGTTGACCATCCTGTGTCAGGTCCTGTGGAATAACACAGCCTTCCTGCTGAACAAACAGGCTCGCCAGCAGCGGCTAATTCTCAGGACGCTCGCGCTGACAGGAGGTGAAGGCTGCGCGAGTGCTTATTCATGCACGCCCTCTTTCGCAAAAAAATTACATCCATTCCATTCACACATCAACACCGTGTAGTACAATGTGATTCTAGTTTAATGCGGCAAGACCAGATTTCGTTATATATTGTGTGCAGAGCAGGTTTAAATGTATATAAGATCTCCCACTCAAACACAAGTCATTTCCACTATGTGTTCAAGGCTGTTCAAACATGCATGGGCCTCCCTTGACACATCTTAAATCGTTTTTTTTTTTTTTTTTTTTTTTTTTTTAAAGAAATCAGAAACATGAAGGAGGAATCAAGGCAGGTGCGGTCTGAACGCTATTGCATTAGCGCTCCAGTGATCTGAGCCCGACTCGATCACCATTAAGGTTAAAAAAGCCTCGAGCAGGAGACGGGCGGCCATGTGTCAAGTGCCCGCACGGCTCAAGCACTGTTTGCTTAATCACCTTCCTCCTTCTTCCTCCTTTTGGCAGTTTAGAACAGCGAGATCTCAAGCAGGGTTCAAGCCTCAGGACCGTAGCCATGCTACGAGACCAGTGAGATCTTTTGGACTTCTGCACATCACTCTTGCTACGATTGGCCAATCTGATGCTGCATGTGTATCTAGATGGCACTATCGCTGACAATAAGTGAGAAACCTGGTGTTTAACATGGAGGACACTTATTCACACTAGCAGGTATGTGCTACCACACGTTACATCAAAACCAAATGTTTGACTAGAAAATCATTGTTATAATTGCAGGAAAGGGCAGACAATTATACCAAAAAAGGCAGTCTGTTTGGTCAATAGAACAGCCCCACAATGCACCTCAAAACCACCTATAGGGGCAGTCATGGTCTGGTGGTTAGGGAACCAGTCTTGTGACCGGAGGGTCGTGGGTTCGATTCCCAGGCCTGAGGCCATGACTGAGGTGCCCTTGAGCAAGGCACCTAACCCCAACTGCTCCCCAGGCGCCGGGCTAGGGATGCCCACCGCTCTGGGCATGTGTGCACCACAGCCCCCTAGTTATCTCTAGTGTGTGTGTGTGTGTGTTCTGACTGCACAGATGGGTAAATGCGGAGGACAAATTTCGATTGGGGTGAAAATCACAATTGACAATGTGGCTTGACTTAACTTAAAAGCAGGCCTTTTGATTTGGGTTGTATGGTTTGTTTCTATCAATGTTTTATTGTGTAATAATCACATCCAGTACATACATCTGCTTTGCATCTCAACACGGAGTCAAAACACAGATGATCTGCTAACCTACATGTAGTCAAAACATGAGACCACTGAGGCAGACATTACGATGCGTCATACTTACAGTAGTTCTGAGCAACCACACTGTTTGAAAACCGAATATTTCTTTTTTTAATAGTTTAAAGAAAAGAAAAGAAACAAAGGAAAGCAAAAGAAAAGAAATTGTTCTGGCTACATTAAATTGGAAGCAATGAAATAAAAATGAACAATGAAGTCATTGAACTGCCAGCTTTAATTTGAGGGTTTGTACTTTCATACACGGGGAACTGGGTAAGAACTAGAACCCTTTTCACACACTCCAAACTGCTGTCACTAGCATTAAGGACCAATGCTCTGAATAAATCAACCATAGACATAGCCAAATGTTCAGGGTGTTAAAATAAACTTTGAACTTATTTTAAATGCAAACACACAAGTGTGGTTAGCCATAGCAAGTAGCCTAGCAAAATCATAGCAAGTAACCTAAAAAAGCTATAAACGACATCGTCCAAAATTTCAAAGAGAGCACCAGATAGGTGAGGAGCACTGGACGCACAGATGTGTGAGACTTCCAGAAAAGCACAGTCGTGCGCACAGAGGGTTTACATCCAGCAAACCGCAGCTACGCCGGCACAACACAAAGATCTCAAATTCGGTCTCGCAAAAAGTCCTGTAAAAAAGTCCTCCAACGTTCTTCGAAGTTCAGAGACTAACCTGCACCTGTGATGGAATGAGGAGAGTGTTGAGAACCTGGACGTGTGCATAGTCCAAACCCCACTACCTCGTCTGCCAAACGAGAAAACATTCCACATTTTCACTTCACCATCGGGTCTTTCATTTCGGATTCAGTGTGCCAAAACAACCCAAGAATGTGGATTTTTTTTTTATTGGAAAGACACTGTTTACTCTCCCTCCACCTCTTCTTTTGACCTTCATGATCTTCTCAGGTCTGTCTGTGGCTTTGCCTGCGCTCCCCGGACAGCCACACGTGGACGACGCCGGCTTCCTCTCCCTCTCCTCTCTTTCTATGTCCTGCATTGTTCACTGAGTGAGTTGTTCATATCTGCTCACGGCCCAAGCCGAGTCAGTGTACATCTCTAGTCTCACCCACAGCTTCCACCGCAACAAACCAAAACAAAGCAGCCCCCTTCTCTCGTCTTCTCCGTGCCTGTGATCTCTGTCTTCTCTCTCTTTTGTTCTGGCGTCTCACTCGCTATTACGCTCATGTCTGTTAGGGATCTTTGTCTTACTCAGGCAGCAGGGGACAGTGGGGTGGGGGAAGGAAGAGGGATGTGTTCTTTGGAACCTAAAAAAAGAAGCACGGGATGAGACGGATGGAATCTTTCTGAAAGCTGCACAGGGGCACTGGAGGGGCGTGGCACTAGAGGGGTGTGGCCCTGGAGGGGCGTGGCCCTGGAGGAGAATCATGGGCTTCGTTTGGGTCCCCTTACACTTACCACACAATGTCACGTGTTTATCACACAGACATGGACATGCATGTGTACACACAGGCACATGTGAGATATCGAAGGTTAACGTACTGAAAATTCAATCAGAACTGAAGATTGAATCTGAACTGCCTCTATGTTTGCTTAAAATTTATAGAGTATGAAGGAAATGATTGTAAAGCACATTTTTTTTTACTTTATTTATATTAGATATGTATTTTATTTGTGTGTGTGTGTGGGCAGCATAGTAGCACCTTTTATCTTTTTCATCATGAGGCTGATTGCCAGTGGTCTGCGTGTCTGTGTGTGGTTGCCTGACCTGGACATTGCATGCTGTGCAGAGCTAGCTGCCAAAGCTGTGTTTGTGTGTGCGACCGCACGTGTATGTGTGTGCGTGCGCGCGCGTGTGTGTGTGTGTGGAGCCTTGCAGCCTTTTTTTGAAATGTATTCACAGCGAAGTTGTCCGCTGAGATAAACTGTCCCGGAAGTGTGTGTTTATATGCGTGTGCACGGCAAGGTCAGAGTTCACCGGTAACAAAGAGCAGAAAAAGGGGAGGAAAAGAGACAATAAATCACAGCGCTTCTCCCTTATGGTTCTCCAGCGAGTGCTTTCCGCTCTGCATGTACACCCTGTTATTTAAACAACTGCAGCTGACCTCACCAGGGCACTAGATCAGAGGCGATCAGCAAACGGCCACAAGCAAAACCATGCGGTCTGCTGTCCAGACAAAGGGACGGGAATCAAACCCCCCTCTTTATCTCTGCTTCGGAATTAGCATTAGCACTTAAATGCTAAGTGGTGCAGAAAGAGGTACAGAGAGAATGTAGGAACATTAGAGTAATGCTGAATAAGGAGAGATGACAACATTAGCAATTAATTAATCTGACATGTGACTCATGACAAGGACACAATAAATCTAAAATGCCTTATTTTTGCAACTGGATTTTAGATCTTATAGGACACAGAGAGGGAATGGACCACTAACAGGACAAACAGGTCTTTGTTGTTTTTGTATCAGGACTTGGGGGGGGGGACCGAACGAAACAGGATGAGAGGATAAAAAAGAGGAAATGGAGGACAGGGGGACTGACCAGGAGCAGACTGGCACTTATTACAGACATAAAACCCTTCCAGAACGAACAGAGGAGGAGGTCAGAGTAATACTGTGCATCTGGGCATTGGGACAGAGAGGGGGGGGGGGGATAGAGGGAGAAAAGGAGAGAGAGGGAGAGGGATAGAAGGAGAGAGAGGGGATAGAGAGGGAGGGAGGGAGGGAGAGGGACAGAAGGAGAGGCAGGGAAGGAGAGAGGAGAGTGGGGGACAGAGGGATAGAGAGATAAAAGAAAGAGGACAGCACAAGAGAGGGAGAAAAAGGCAAACGGGGCTAGGGAAAGTGGGATAGAGAGAGGGGGTGGCGTCCTTGTGGCCAAACTGGCTTTAATCAGCCATGTGTCCAAGGTGACCGCCACACCCACAAGCCGCTGGCGTCCCCTGCACCGAGCCTCCCACTGCCGTGGTGCTGCTAGGGGCGTGTCCTCGTCATAGTGAGACCCCCCCCCGTCTCCCTTATGCCTAACCATCAGAGCTCGGACGGGCTACACTCGCTGGGCAAATGGTGAGCATGGGTTCCAGACACGTTTAGCACTCCTGTAGCTAGCTTTCTACCCTGTCTTTATCTTTATACAGAGCCCATTCAGGGGAACCTTTTCCAAAATGTCACTATTATTTTAATCAGTAGTATTAATAGTTTTGTTTTTTAATAATAACAATAATAACCTTTCATTGTGTGACACTAAAAGCATCTTTAAATAGTGAGCACATATACGATCATTGTACAGATTACAGTACAGACAAAACAAACATTGCTATCCTCTGTGCTGCATGACCTGCTGGGAAATCCTACTGGAGCCAGCAGTGATTGGCCCAGTGAGTTGGCCCAACATCAGAGCAGCCAATAACAGCATGGGACGGTAGCATGCCCACACAGCCGTGCTACACCTGTGATTGGCCAAGTGTAGCATTAAAAAAGTGGGCCATCTCCCCCTAGGCTATTGGAACACTGTCCAATAAAGATGAGAGAAGATGAGGGCTCCCCCACTGACTTTATTCACCCTCCCCTCCCCCAAAAATACATTTACTGCATCATGGATTTAGGAGTAAGGTTGTGGGCTTTTTATGGAATGAGTTACCAAAGGAAAAAAAAACAGTAACATTCAAGCACAGCATGACAGGGAAAGAGTGTCAGCTTCCTGCAACTTTCTCTTTATCCCCCAAACTTTGATCACCCCTTAATTCCACCATGTAAGAACTTTCCTTGCTCTTTTGAAGCCAGACTTCCGCATGACAAATCTACTGTGTTATTTCATGGCTGTTATTCCATTCTGGGCCAAGCTGCTAAATACTTTCCACTTAACACATGGCCACGCTCATACGCATGGAAGCGGATCAGTGACATCACAGGGTCTTCGGCGGGTTGGAGCGGCGCAACAGCTAGGCAGATGCAGAGGGTGATGGATCCGTGCGTTCATTAGGGGCATAAACGGTGCCTTTAATCATACGCTCAGGACTCCTGCATAGATTACGGCGTCTGAGTGTGTCCGCGTAATGTATGGTTTCCAGCCTTCGCACAGATCACTGGCAAGGACACTGAATGAGATGGCAGAGAAGGAGATGGAGTCAGCGTGTGTGTGTGTGTGTGTGAGAGAGAGTGTCACACAAGGCGTTAAAGTGAAGGGAGACAGACACTGTGTAAAGGAATGGAGACAGCCAGGTGTGTGACAAAGAGAAAGACAGACAGGCATTTACAAAATTGGTATTGTCTTGAGAACAAGATGTTATAAGTAAGGGAGAGGGCCACATACAGAACAGGTAGGAAAACAAGGTTTGAGGATATGTGTGTGTGGGTGTGTGAGCACGCACTTGTGTGTGTTTACTGGTGCATTATGAATGCATTTATCCCTTCACTTGTACAGCTAAACAAGCGTGTGTGCACATTTCTGGCTGATGTATTTGCCTCGCTCCATGAGTGTGTATATATGTGCGCGCGCGCGCGTGTGTGTGTATGTGTGAGTGCATTTGTCTGTGTGTGTGCGCCTGCACATGTTTGCTGGATGCTGGGATAGAGCTGGGACAAGCATACACTGATTTAATCAGGCCTGAGGTACAGGCAGGGGAATCAGAGACCCACAAATGAGGGAATGACAGTGAGTTAAAGAGGGTTAGTATACAGTCAATGGCTAAAAATATTTGGATTTTTAATATCTTTCCTATAAATAGATTAGTTCCTGATTTATGGAGGGTAGCATTCATTTATAGAAGTTCTAACAAGGACAATTTGTATGATGACCTCACAATATGGACAGAAATCTCTTTATTACCAGCAATCTATAAAAGATTCCGGAAATGTCTGCTTTCTTGGATTTTTCTTGGATGGTTTGTTGATGTCAATATTCTGTTCACCAAGCAGAAAGCTTATAAAGAAAGCCAAGCAATGAAAGTACAGATTTTGTCTGACGACATCTAACAAGACTTTCCCAATGTGTTTGGAACTCTTCTGCATAATATAATGATAAGAACTCTGGTAGAAATGCGTCTACCTTAGTTACACATTGACTTAATTAAGAATGTTTACAAGAGCTCTTTTATTCAAGTTATTTGTGGAGACCAGCTTACACACCCAGTTCCTATAAAATTGGGCATTAAAACCGCTTGCCCGTGGGGTGTAGTGAACTTTATTTTAGCGATCAGTCAACGGCTGTGTTGGATAAATCAATGTGCTGCACCTGATATAATCTCTCCTAACCCTGTTCAGGCGTGCGTGTATGGTGTGCAGATTTCAGCGTGTCAGGAGTGTGGTAACAGATATGCAGAGCAGTTTCCATGCTTTTCTTCAGTGGTCCAAATTATGGGAAGTTATATAAATATGCTGGGTTTTTTTTTTTGTTTTTTTTTTCGAGAGAGGGAATGGAGGAAACAGATGGGATCATTTCAAATCTGTAAACTGTAAACCAATTTGAGTTTATGCACAACACAAGGCATTCTTATTTGGGACACAAATGTGACCACTGTTGAGCGGAAGGAACAGCTGGAAGAAATAATATCAGGCTGCAAAAATCTGTTCTTCTCCCGGCCATGAGTGTGAAGGTAGGGGGTGTTAGACAGCTCTGCCTAAAGTGCCCCGCCACGTGGCCCTTTTTGGGGCAGGTCCTGTGCGACACGACAGGGAGGGCAGTGTGGGGGTGGTTTGGCATGATTATGCACATGGCATGGGGTTTCATCTTCTGCAAGCGGCGTGCTGGGGACTTGGAGTCTCGGATCTCCTCGAGGTTAGTCCACCTGTTAGATGTGCTCAACGGTCATGATGAGGCCATCAAAGAAACGGCCTGAGAAATCAGAACTGGCCTGAGCTCTCTTTAGATGCGAAGCAGACGAAGGTCCCATGCGCTGGAGAGACTGCACTCAGTGTTTTAGGTTTCTGAAAGAAGCTGCCTGGTAAGCTGGATATGAAGGCAGCTGGACTTCTGGTCTGATTGGCTGGATCTTAATGACCTGTGCAACTGATCTGGGGTCAGTTTACAGAGGGCGCGGTGCATACAGACTCCAGTGCATATCACTGAGCATGTAGTCCAGGATGCCAGTGTGACTTTTAGCGCAGGTGGAAACCCAGGATGTTCTTTCTCTTTACATCTTCATTATCTCCAGAAACACTGCACTCAGACTGAAGGGGGCACTAGAGTGCCACTCCCAAATGATCACTCTGTCATATCGTATTTTTCAAAACTCATCTCTTGACGAGGACATTTTAGTTTTTCAAATGAAAGCCAGACCAGCTTACCTCTCCATCTGGGAGCCCACATCTCTGCACACTACGCACACCATGACCATGTGCAGATAATGTCGAGTACTGGATGTTATTTTTTTGTCTTTAGGCATGAAAGGATTGTGGACACAGTATGAAAGGAAACATCCCTGATTTCTCTTTGTTTACATGAATTGTTTGATAAAACCTGGATATTTCATGGTGTTTATTCTGAAGCTGCATTTTCTGACATAACTTCTAGAAGACCTGACATTTTAATTGAAGATGGGAGCACAACCGTGTTTCTGTTAGAGGTGAGCTGTTCTTTTGATATTACTGGAAGAAACTTACTGAACAAAGATTCTGAAGGAACAGTCACTATCCACTCAAGAAGCAACTGTGGCTATACATGACCTTCAGTTGCATTTATATTTGGGGTCTTGGTCATGCACAGAGGTTGCTCATTAGAAGTTTTCTAATCCTCAAGTTTGCATTAAGTTTGCGATGGTGGCACCTTCTAGATAAAAAAAATGCTTTCATTATTAATTTCTCCATAAAACGTCTTGATCTGGTCACTTATTTATGCTTTACTTGACAACTTATGCATCTTGTACATAAAATCTGGGTGTTTCTAAAATGAATTAAACAATTAATTAAATTATATACTTAAATAAAGTTTATATTCGTGCGTGTGTGCTCACTGCATGCTGGGATATGGCTCATAGACAAGCTTACACTGACTTAATCAGTCCTGAGGCATTGGCAGGGGAATCAAGGACCTGCAAACAAGCCAGACAGAAATACGAGAATACAAGAAGAAATACAGAATACGAGAAGACAAAAGAGAGGGAGTGCACACTCATCCTTCAGTCTAGTCCACTTATCTTCTCCATATCTGACCAGACACATGGCCACAGTTGGTTATAGTGGGTTAACAGAACAAGCTTTGAAGCCGTTGACGGCCCAAACTCGAGAATTGTATTTACAAATAAAACGTATAATAAAACAGAACATGTAACATGTGGACAGAGCGCAGTGACCTCTAAGCCCCCAGTAAGGAAGTGGCTATCATGTTGTTCTAACCAGAATGCTTTCTGAAGTTATGTCATTACTTCAGCATAATGTAATAAGTCCAAAGAGCAAATTTAAATGTATGTGTACTGAAGCACAGCAAACACCCCTATTTATCAATCTATTTATCACAGGATTTTATTTTTACAACTTTACTGTACAATTAATATAACTACTTAGGGGAAAAAAGCAACAGCAACAACGACATTGTTCCTAAGGCTTTGCTGTTGAATCATGGCTGAATGGTCTACACTGCAGCTCTGACTACACAGCTTTTTCCACTAATTTAATTATACTAAGGTCAATATGGCAGCCTGGTCTTGTATTGTGTCTACGGGAGGAAGGGAGACAGAGAGAACTCAGAGAGGGCGAATTTGCATGACTTAGTATGTAAATCTGTTGATCACTGTAATACTAAACATTTTCCACCCAATTTCTTCCACAAAACAATGATAATGTTGATGTAGAGAGTTAATATAGATAAGTCAAAGCAAAAGGAATGCCATATTTTAAATCCTGACAAAAACAGAAAGCACTTGTCCAAAACTCGGAGAACCTGTGTCCTCAGAGCCATGCTTTCACAGGAAACACTTTAATCACACAAACAGAAAAGAAATCACTTCTGTGCCTCCGTACAATTCCCTAAAAGTCAGACACTCAGCAGATACCCTCACAGACAAAAAAATAAAATCCTTGTCCCCCTCCTCTTCTCTCCTCCGTCAAAAGGAAAGATTTCAGCGAGTTTTAAAGATGTGACCTGCACGGTGTGGCTGTAAAATATTTCTAATAAGCCTCGGCGGATTACATCATCCCAGCTGAAAGAGCCTCTGCGTGGCCAGGATCCAGGTGCACAGGGTTTGCCTGTGCTGGGATGAAGAGTCGGTTTATAGATCAATACCACACGCTTTAAAAGCGTGAAATGTAGAGAGGCGAATGGAGTGCGAAAAAGCAAGTGTTTGTGAAAAGCTGTAATGCTAGTTTTTTTTCATGAGGCTTTAGTGAAGTTGCCTTATTAAAGTCTCGGAGAGTAAAGTGGAAGCCAGGGATTGTGGGAAGTGTTGCGCCGTATTACATCAGCCTCCCTTTCACTCTCCCTCCCCCTCTTTCTCGCTCTTGCACTCTCTCTATCTCTCCTCTTTCTAATTCCTCCCCTGTTTCTATGGGCTTGCGCAGGCGTAGCTGCATGTTGTTTTTTTTTGTGGCCATCCGTCTGTCTGGCGCATAGCGACCGCGCTGACAGATAGAGAAAAGTCTTGGCAAAAGATGCGCCCAGAGGAAGCAGTGCGGGGAGAGCAGGAAGCGGCGCGTGCGGCTCAGCGGCCACGCAGCACCCCCAGTCATGGCCACCGTCGAGACCCTGACCAGACTAAACCGAGCTGACTGAGGTAAAAGTGATCGAGTGATGACACTGGGAAATCAGACAGGCACAGACACATATGGGCGGTTTTCCCCACAGGCACCTACTCCAGTCCTGGAAGGAATTCAATTCTCAGTCGTGATTCTCCATTGTATATCTTTCCCGATATAAGACTTTTCAGTATAATCTTTTCCAGTGTAAGATGTCTGAGCAGTTTCTAAGAAATCCTCCAAGGTCTTTTAGACCACATGAAAGTAGAGCCAAACCACGCATACACATTTACATTGTTTTGACACAGTGGAGAGCAAATGCAGCGTCATATTCTTAGTCTGAAAAAATGTTTACAAAAGTAGCCAGGTTGTTTTCATCAGCTTTTGCTGAAACTGCCTTACAGGCATCGATTATCATTATCTTATATTCTAAAAGACTCGCTTAAAGTGATAAATGTGTTAATTCTGTTTGGTTAACAGAGACCAGATACAAAGGAAATATCCACATGGCGATTAGAATCGCACGTTATCAATCAGAACAAGCACTAATGTGCACATAAATTAGCTCGCAGGTGCCATGCCTACCACTAGGGGTAGTAGATACACATGGTGACAAAATCTCCGTGTTGTCTATTCCTCGAGCGCGATGCCCCCTTCCAGAGTCCTCTGAAGCATGCCAGGTGCATTATGGTTACTGATGAGACTCAGACAAAATCCAGGGGAATGAATCAGGAAGAGATGAAGGGGATATATTTCAGTGTGACATACAGTGTGAGTTTATGGAGCACGACTGACATGCAGTCATGGCTCCTGATTCACATTGTTGTGTCTATTTTCCTTCAGATGGTACAGGGAAATGGGCAGGTATATTAGGATTGCACATCATCTGCTCTGTGGGGGATAGTAAAATGTAGGATCACTTTAAAGTGGTTTGTAGAAATGGCCCACATGTCTCATTTCAGAGGTTCACGTTGCTCTTGGCCAGGGACTGATCTGGGTCCAGCCACTTCGCCTAATTTTCTAACAATATACGTACTCAAGTCAGTCTCAGACCAGCAGCACCGACATTCATTACTACTCATATGTGGCTGACAGTTTCCAGGCAAGTTAGCGATCCTTGTCTATTTAGCAGGAACGCCACAAAAACACAGTTCGCTTCCCTGACCACGGAGAGGGGTCAGCCATGCTCACGGAAGATAATGGGGAAATAATAATAGAATATGGCGATGAAATTACCCATCTTTGTCCGCAGTATCTCCTCTCATTAGCGCCGCGTGTGCTAATGTTTGCCGTTTTACGCTAGCGGCTCTATCCCAGCACACGCTAATTAGGTGTCTAAAAATAAGCAGGCAGTAAAAGTGGCGGCGTGAAAGTGTGCGCAAATCTGCTGACGTGCAGTGGTAATGAAGGAGATTAAGGCAGACCACTAATGACTAACACAACAGAGTGAGTGTGTCAACGAGCTGGAGTATGACAATGTACCATTACGCTGGCCGAAATCAACCTGAACCAGGCGAAGCCAGAGCAGTTAAAACTATTTTCCGGTTCAAGCAGTAGCGCCTGGGGCTAAAAGTTCTGAAGGGGGCGCAAACAAACTGAAAAATCAAAACACATACAAAAGGTACAAAAGAGGTAACGTATCCCAGTAAGATTGTACCACTGTTTGGTAATAGCTGAAGAATCAGTGTATTACTTAAGCTTGCTGGCGTATTAATATATACTTAAAATATATGCTAGTTTGGGTGGGATTTGCTCCGGTAGCTACTTAACTACCAAGCTAGCATATATTTTATTTAATGGTAGTTTATTTTCAAAAAGCACAATCTTAATGTTTTCATGCGCTCTCACGTTTCCCGCTGGAATTACAAGAAGTGGTACATGTATTTGTAACGTAACATAATACTAGCGAACCATTCAGTCAGATAGCTATTTGTCGTGAAACAACGTACAGTCAAGTATTTTCAAGTATTATAGCCAAAGTTCCAGCACTTTTCAAATCTGGAAACGCAACATTAAAATTCAAGCATCTTCAAGGATTTCAAGCAGCTGTACGAACCCTGAAATTGGGTATGTCCGCTCCAAACTCCTTTATCCTTTTTTTTCTTCAACCGAACGCCTGGTGAACGGGTTTGTTTTAAGGATAAAACTGAATTTTCCGTCATTTGGAGGACATGTGCCAATTTAAAATGTAAACTGTTCAACAACGAGTTAAGTCTTCCCTGTCCTCTTGGTCAGCTAACGAGCTGTTCGAATACTAACGGAAATCTTCGAGGATTGTCCAATCACATAGGAGGAAAAATAATTAGCTATACTGTAGAGAGCTGCGCCCGGCATCAAACTTTAAGGCAACAAATTAAAGCGCTTCTCCAGATCACGTGATTGCCTCAGTTCGAAATAGCCTACTACATACGGCATACTGCATACTGCACTCAGTATATACTGGATACTGCATACTGGTCCTCATAGTAGTATGTAGTACAGTTTCCAGTATGCGACAAAAGCAACGCATACTACGGGGTCACGTGAACGTAGCGTTGCATAATGGGATGCAGTACACCACGAAGATGGCTCTGTTCGTGTACTGGAATATTTTGCGGAAGTAGTATGTCATCCGGGGATGTTTCACGTACTTGAAAAATTCTTTTTATTTGCATACTGCATACGGCATACTGATTTGGGCCCCAAGCAGTACGCCAGTAGTATGTAGTAGGCTATTTCGAACACGTATAGAGTCTCAATCCGAAATGGCATACTTGGTACGCACTAGATTTCAATGCAGGACGTTCTGCTCAAACTGTTAAAGCAGCATGTTCTTTCAGTAGGCAACTGGGCAGTATGCATATAACCTCGGACATACTATGTCCACCATTTTACCCATGTCATATGACGACGTCACACAATCATAGTTAAATGCTCCAGTTGAATCATGGGATAGGACAGTGTGCTGCAATTGCATACTTCAAAATGGCTCCAGATTCAGTAAACCATCTGAGTACTTTCACTTACTGTTTAATGCATATTGTGTATTTGGACATAAATACCCTTTATCTTATTTATATACTGCTTTGGCGTACTGTATAGGAGGGAAGTACGGCATTTCGGACAGAGCCATAGACACGCATTAGTCCGGCGCCACACATACAGGACGTACATGGTAAATATGTAATGTCACAAATTCAGCAGATGTAATTCTTGATCTTTAAAAAATGATAATGGCCAGTATTACTAGCTTAATAATACTTTTGCAATATATAATTTACACAAGTTTATATGTCTAAGTAGCATTTATTCTCTGGATAATATGATGGGGCGGCTCCCCTGATGAGCCTCTACGGAGTTAAAGGAGTAGACATGCCATTAGTGTGTGCTAGTTTTGGTATGAGGATAGAAAAGATGAGAAACCTGAAAGAGAGAGAGAAGTAAAATGAAGGATATAGATAAATACATTGTAGTTTGAATGGCAAGAGAAAAGCAACTATGTTGCTCAGCTATAGGCTACTGCAAACGTGATAGATAATAGTCAAAGTAAAGCGAGATGCTAAGCAAACGGTGACGGCGAACAAAAGGAACTCACACAGACGCCTTGTTGGCTCCTGCTGGGTGGACTTTAGTTGAAGTTTAGTTTGTCTCAAAGTATGCATTGTTCAGTCAGCATAAGCTTTAAGCTTTCTGCAACCTATGCATGTTGTGATTTCTTCTTGGATTTATTTAGAATTATTTATTACCAAATAAAAGTTATTTTGCCCTTCACTGAAACAGTACTCACAATATAGATTTGAGGACTAAGATTACATTAACCATAACTTTGACAATAACACTGACCTTAACCCTGACCCTAACATTATGCACGTGGCTTTCCCCTTGACTCGCCATTGACATTTCAGCTGAATGGACAGCTTGAAAGAGCAAAATGAACTCTCCAAACTCAGAATCAGCAAGGTAGAAAAACCTGAGTCTTGAAGTAATGGCTGAGTAATTAATTAAAAAGTAAAGTGGGACAAAACTTGTGGAGGAACCCTGAAAACCCGACACTAACTGAAGAAAGAAACCAAACACTAGAGAGAGAGATAGAGAAGAGGGAAAGAGATACCATAGTAAAAGTATGACGTTTAGCGGAAACTGGCTAAAAGTTACTTTTATTAGTTATAGTTAGCCTACTATTATTAGTTACTATTTATTTGATCCTAACTTTGGCATTTCTCATGGTGATCCAGCCTCTTCGAGTCTTAAAGGTGCTTTTTTTCCTGCTGCCACTGTCTAACCTGAAGTTCACTCCCAGCTTTGCTGCTGTCTCACTGAGGCAGGGGGAAGGAGAGGATGGAGGCACGCAGGAGGAATGGCATGGACGCGCGGATCCGGAGGTAGAGAAGAAACATAGGGATGTTGCTTTTCTTGGAGCCCTGGGGTTGTGTCGGTGTCTTGGTTTGAGTCACCCCTGCGGTGCTGTGCGTTCTGACTGCAGATCGATAGCCAGGGCCCTGCTGCCTGACCAGTCCAAACTGGTGCTGACAGCTCCCTGTCAACCTGTGGATCTCATGACACCCAGACCACACTCCCCCTATAAGGTGCTCTATTATATGTCCAGGTTGGTTAGTTCCCGTGCCATGATCGTAAACCAGCATTCCTTGTGTCTGCTAGATAGCACACATCTACAGTCTTCAGCTCACTGAGAAACTGTGTTAAATATATGACTTTTGGCTTAAAATACTCTGGTTTTTCACATCACAACTGCAGCACACAGTGCTACATAAAAAAAAGATTTGTCTCCTAAATGTAATTACGATCTCGAAATAAATAACATTATAAATGTGTTTTACTGTCGACAACCAGGTATTGATCAACGTTGTGTCTTGTAACGTAGCATTAAAATGAATGTGCGATGATTTGTATGAGATACGTTCATGCAAATCTATATTTTTTCGCTTTCGAGAGAGCGCCTCGTGCATATTCCAGCCACCTACCACTAGGTGGCTGTCTTGTTCTTCAGCAGTGACAGTGATGCTAGCCTTTTTGGGAGCAAAGGCAAAACGTGCCTCATTACTTCGTGCGCCAGGGCAGAATGAAAAACCATGCCAGGATAACCGGCGCCGCTGACAGCACTGCCTCTGCTGCAGTGCTATAATTAAATTGACAATTCACCATGACACCTTCTGGGGGAAACCCAGAGAGGATTGGTCATCGCGTTTGGTGTACTTAGCCATCCTGCTTGCCGCATCCTGTCAGCATTTCATCTGGGCGAGTGAGTCACAAGGGAACCCAAAGAAGTTTGTTTTTGGCTGGAAACGGCAAGGTTGGCCAAGGCGCACAGCACACGAGGCACAGTTTGCCAGGTTCCTAAAAAGGCTAGCACTACCAGCAGCGCAAGAAGAACAAGACCGCCACCTAGAGGAAGCAGGCTTGTTTGCTCCTGGGCATTGAGATAGCAGCTACAGTTAGGTGTGTTTGTGTGTTTCGATTGCATATTCTATAACAATGAACATAAAGGGAAAGTCTTTAGAGGACATAATGCAGTTCATGCTGATTCATAAATGTAGATTCAGAACTTCAAATTGATTTGACTTTAGTTATCTAATTTTAAAAATATTTATATTACATGAAATATGTAAGGGAGATATATATTGCTTTTAGCATATATTGCTTTAAGCATATACAGTATAACTATGAAGTACAAAATAGGAAGTGTATTCACAAGTTGTTCAAATAACAGCTACCAAGACAAATCCTACATATGAGGTGTCTTCTGAAAATCACTGTGATGAGTCAATAATGTTGAAATAATGTTGACACTGGTCCCTCTCTATGCTGTATGTCAGCAGATTTACGGACACCCTGAAGATCTGAATCCGTCTACAATACACACTGTGGAGCTGGTCACTGCCGTCTAGGGTGCTTTCCAACGCAGACGCATTGTCAAGGTGACTTGGCCTGGTTGCGGCAGGGGGAGTCAAAACATGGCCATCTGACGTAACGCAGCCTAGAACCACCTCCAGCCACTTTTGATCCTCTTGCATCATCAGCGGCATTTGACATCAAAATCAGTGTTGGGCAGAGGGGTCCTTCTGGTTGTAAAAATGGGGTGTCTGGGCTGAATGGGACTTCGGGGGAATGGTTGTTAGAAAATGGGTGACAATCGTCTGTATGTCTCCACGGAGTTTGTTTTGAACCGACTAATTTTTTTTAGCTTGATGATGATGATGATGACTCGTGTACATATACATGGACGTCAGCCCATTTTGCAGCATATGGTCAATTCTAACAGGACCCAACGAAACTGTCGAAACTGTGTGTTGATGCTCCGTACCTTACATCAGAGAGCCTGGGCTTAATGCTCGAAGGTGGACCTCACCTCTGTGAAGCAAGATGGCATGCTAGTGGGCAGTGAGGGAGGGGGGCAAAACATGTAGGATCCCTGCCCTCCTTGCTACAGTAACATGGCACTGTTCAGTTTTCAATTCCCACATGGATTACGGTGCCGGCGCTGGGTGCCACTCTTCTCCCGGAGGCCGGGGTGCCTCTGATAATTGGACTCTGCTAGCGGAGCAGAGCTGGACAGATGAGACCTGGGAGGTCGATGGATCAATGGTGCAATCGCTCGCTCCAGGTGTGTCGCAGTGGGAGGGGCACGGCGTAGTCGTGGCGACAGACCCCCGTGTGCACCCTCAGACCAGCCGGCTGTCTACTCGCCCTCGAAGCCTAGCGGTCCTGTTGTAGACTGTGGACTTTCTATCTCATTTACACTTTTTCTACATTTTTTTTTCATTGTCAGCCAGACTCGGGGGAATGTCATCTAAAATTCACAAAGAGCTGGGATCCATCTATAATTCTCAAAAGGGCGGGGGTAACTCTTTAAGGCTGTGAATAGTAGACTACATTTAGTATAAGGGCATTCTTGTAAGAATGTCTAGAGTTTCTTTGTGTAATTCTTACAGGACTGTTGCATGTTGTATTATTTGCCTGCGTCCTGTTTTACTGCGTTCCCCATTCACTCAAGTCAACAAAGTCTTTTTATTACTGCTTTGCTGCTTCACAGAGAATGGCAGAAGCAGACAGAGCAGCTCAAGGCTCCTGCGAACGTGATTTTCCCGCCACAGGGGCGTCATTCAGCTGTGAGGTGACAAGCAATTTGGCCTGTTCACCTGAGGAGATCTCTCCATTATTATGAGGAACGGGGACTCGGGGAAAAAAGGCTCCTTCCACAACGTTATCCCTGACGTCAACACAACGGGCGCAGAGATAGTGCAGCTAATAACTTGCAGCCTGTGCACCATGTGTGAGCGGGGCCCATGCGGCCTCGTTTTGCGCTGTGATGCGGTCGTGACGGAGAATCGCAGCCGAGATGAATCTTTAACAAAAACGATGGAAAACAGCGATGCACAAGATGGGTTGGTGGGAGGGTCACAAACTGCTGATATGTGCGTCCAGTTCACTCTACCGTGACCCTGGGAAGAGAACCAGTTAAAATATCAGCAGAGGAAGGCAGGGGGAAAGGAACAAGGGCCTCTACAGTCCAAAAGTACTACTAGAGAAAAAGGAGATAAGATGGGGGAGAGCAATAGCCAATTAGCAGGGACCCAGCAGGTGTGCCAAGCTCTCGCACTCACCCCCTCCACCCCCACCCCACCCCTCTGACGCCCCCCCCCTCTGCGGGAGAACAGCACCGGCACGAGGAGAGCCGGGACGAGTGCCGGAGTTACTATGGCAACCGCCTGGCACACTCCGTCTCCAGGGAGACGGAAATGTCACAGCTTGAGAAAGACAGAGAGAAAGAGAGAGCAAGGTGGAGACAGACGGGTGGGGGTGGGGGTGGAGGGGGGTGTAGCAGGGAAGGGTAAATCAGATGAGGTGATCGATGTGGCACTCCTTATCTCAGTGGCAAGACTGTTGTTTTATCAAAGAATTTCTGTATGGTCAAATTAATCTGCCAACATCTTCAGCCACCTGCCCACCCACTCATACTCTCTTGCTCTCACTCTGTCTATTAATGTGTGTGTGTGTGTATGTATATGTATTCCTCTATCCATTCCCTGTTTTACCATGTCTGCCTTATAGACTGAGTATATGGAAGCTTCCCAGCATAGCAGTGAGTTAGGTGAGGTCTGTTTCTGTCTGACCCAAACGGCCAGGCACTTGAGGGAGCAGTGGCACTGCTGCAAACTCCAGCCTGGGGAGAGGAGCCCGGCTGAACAGCACGCCATCTCTCCCCCACTCTCCGAGCTAGCGCATTTGTGTCCGCTAATGATGATCTGCGGGCTTTAGGCTGCGAAGCGGACATTAGCTAACTTCATCTCGCAGCAAAATCCCATTAGCCTCAATGTGTTCTTGTTGCCAAACCTTTGGCGCAGTGCTGGCCAGCGCGGCGGGGCGGTGGCCCGTCGGCCCAGACCGCGCGAGAGCGACCGCACTCGACGCCTCCTGCCATGCCGGCCCGACCTCCACGGCTCGTTTGCCAAGGCAGCTCAGTTATATTCGACGCGCCTTACGCATCGCGGCTATGGCAGCCCTTACAGCTTCTGTTGCTTTATTTACAAACGAGGCCCGTCTGGCCTGCATTGACTTTTCTATTGAAAGTCCATCCTGATGTGGTGTGAAGTGGTAATGGTGCTGCTCGCGCATGTCAGGCACAAGGGGGTAAAGGATCGATGGCAAAAAAAACCCCGAAAAAACAACCGGGAGTGAGGGTGGTCATATTTAAAAGAGGGGCTGTGGAAGCAGGCAGGGGGATGATGGGGGGGGGGTGGGGGGCTAATGTACCATTCCTGCTGCATGTAGCTGCTTGCCTGAGACTGAAGGAGAGAGAGACAAAAGGAGAGATAAAGAGAGAGGCTAATTCATTTCCTCTTTTGTCGTCTTCTCCCCTTGCCTGATTAAGCTGACCCCACGCAGCTATGCTCAACACACAGCCTAATGAAGCCCGACCTTGGTAAATGATAGATCAGTCCTCCCCACGCCAGAGCTGCCACCCGCAGAGCTGGCACCTTTCACTCGCACCCCTGGCGCTTGCACCTGCCCGCGAGTGCAGGCGCGCACACCCTGCTTCCTCTCGCGTAGGCGCGAGTCTGTGCACGCTCCCTCGGCCCTTCCCTGCGACCCTGGCCCCGCCCTTTCTCAGGGCCGCTCGCTGAAATGACTCACATTTGTACCACTTAGGTTCCTCATCACGCGCTGGGCGAGAGCGCTCTCGGCCCGCCCGCCTCACGCACGCGGCGAGAGAGAAAAACAAACAAATAACAACGCCGCCATCACCACCAACCCTCGCCCAAAAACACATCTTTCTCTCGCAGCAGCTGTGGAAGGCTATGGAACTTTCCCTGTTTCTTTTTCCATTTCTCTTTCCCCTCCATCTCCCTCTCCATCGCTCCGTCTCTCCCTCTCCCTCCAGCTCTCTCGGAGGAGAGCGGGGGGCGGTAGTTTTTGTGTTCAAGGGGACGGGTTTGGGGGAGATCTGATGTCTCCGTATCCTGCTCTCTGGTGCTGTATCTGGCAGGATGCAGATGGCTTCACAGAGATGCCACACCAACTAATGAGTATAAGCCACAGCACAGACTTGCTTCTCTCTGTTTGTTCAGAGCTGACAGAAACACACACACACACACACACACACACACACACACACACACACATATGCACATACACACGTAAAACACTTTCTCTCATTCTTTCTCACTGTCTCTCAAGTATAGGAGGACACAATAACACTCGTTCATGCTCACGCACACAAATACACACATGCTCACCAACGCACCGACACACAAACACATTCGCGCGCCCGCACACACACACACACCCAACGGCCATAAATGAGGGATGCGGCGGGTTGCTTGACACTGATGTGTTCCTCAGGAGGGATGGGGAGCCTGCAGGTGAACACCTGGAGGCTGAGGAATAAGCCACAGGCACCGGCTGACAGGACTCCACACAACCATGAAACGCTTGGTAACAAAGAGGGTCCTTCTGCCTTCTCCTGTCACTGCCCTGTCTCTCCCCATCCACCCCACATATCCAGAGGAGCCAGGTGGGTCAGCTATGGAAGGCACGGGGGGACACACTTCTGGGGAGATACTAGAATGACCGTAATGTATGACAGAGGGAGAGAGTAAGAGAGAGAAGATATAATGGCGCTCTTTCTCATTCGGGTGCGTGTTTACTTAAAGTCGGTTGGTTGCGGAAAAGCATCTTCGAGCCACAAAGGACACGTGTGCGTACCTTCCGAAGTTACGGCCCGCGCGAACCTGACCCGTGACCTCATCCCCGCTGCGGCCTCAGGTGACAGCAGCACCTGTGACCTTTGGGCTCGTCCAGCTGCCCCTGTGCCAGGCCACCCGGACGAGGTGGAAGGGTGAGCGTCCCGCGTGTGCAGAGGGCAGGGGTCGCTCACCCGAGGCATGAGGCTGCTCGGGACACAGCTCTGGTCCCTCTCTAAAGCCCTGTGCTTCTAAAGCGATGGTCGAACCAGTCAAGCATCTCGTCATGGGTTCACAGGGACACGAACGTTGTGGCAAAGACCATGAAACAGTACGAAAGGGGGGCTTTATCAAACTTGGCGTGTCTAGGATGTGACAGTTTCCTGTCCTGCAGTAGCTGAGCTCGTGCCATGAAACCCACATCAGACTTACGCTTTCAGCCTGTCACATTAAGCCCTTCAGTTTAGTTTCAACAAGCCTAATACGAACCAACACAGTTCGTTCTGTCCGCTCTGCCTCTCCCTTCCACGCTCTCTCTCCTTTTCTCTCTCTTTCACTCTTTTTATTTTTAATCCTGTCTTTCATTTCCATTCCTCTCCCTATTCGCTCAGATATCACGCAGGGCTGTTGAGAGTCGTGAAAGACCTCCCAGTGGGCAACACATAAAGCTCCTCATTAAAGACCTCCCCCCCTACCCACCCCATCCCTTGTCCCCCATAAAAAGAGCACTGCCTGAGCCTCCACTGACAGGTCGCCAGTCCCCTCCTGTGGCCACTGACAGGGTGCTCTCTGCATGAGAGGACCAGAGGCCCCAGTCCCCATCACACTGACCATTACAGCCAGCTGAAGTGACAGTGCTGAGCTGCTGCCCACAGCCACAGCTCGCTACATTTTGCTCAGGTGGAAATTGTGAAAAAGTCAATTATAAAACGAGTCCCGCCGAAGGGGCCCGAAACGTGACCAGAGGTCTGTGTCACACACATGTACGCACACACACACACGTGCACACACACAAGCACGCGCACACACATACACGCACACACACACACACACACACACACACACACACACACACACACACACACACACACACACACACACACACACACACACACACCCGCCATGGCAGCAGGCCTGTCCTGCTTATTTATAGCAGCTTCACCCTACGTTTGAGTGACAACCAGTGAGGTAGTGGAGTTCACACAATAAGAGGCAATTTAGCCCTAAGAACCGAACGGCCCCTTCCCGATCCCCTCCCCACTTCCATAAACATAAAACACATCGGCCCATTATTTCATCGGTACAGCGATTCCTCCCAGCGGAGGAGAGTGACAGCAAAGCCTGAATCCAGAGTCTTTAGCTGAATGAGTCTGGGACAAACACCACACAGCGAAGGAAATACATTTCACAGGCTGGAAGTAAAATGGTGTTGAATTTCTCCTTAGAGAATTAACTGACCAAGTGGTGTGCCTGTTATTTGCCTCGATTAAATATGATCTGATCATAGCTATGATAAGACTTTGTTCTTTCTTTGTGTTGGATCAGGTAAACGGATATCAATGTATGTCCAGTGCCCCCACCCCCAGCCCATGGATCCAATCACCAAATAAAGTTCGGCAAAGATTTATGACCAAGAACTTTGTTAATCATTTACATCAGACAGTATCGTAGGACTTCATTAGACTTATAATGTAAAGATCAAATCTCATCTCTGATGTTGGTAAATCTAATTATTGCATTTTTCAAATTGGATTTCATGCATATTATTCCTGGTTTCACTTGCTGGTCCACAGTCTCCCCTCTCTGGCTGTTCAAACATAGCTGATGAAATCAGAGGAGCTTTAATATTAGAGCAACTGATAGATGTGTTTATTTTCATCATGGCTGCCATCTCTAATAGGCTAAAGGCTACACACACACACATACACACACAGACACACACACAAGAGGTCAAGGCTGTAGTGAGAGTGGCACTGTTCTACAGCTTATTAATGTATTAATAACACTGCAGCCAAACATCAAGGTGAACAACCGTGCCAACAGCCATCCCATGTTCCTCTGAACCTCATTCCATTTTATCTTTGTCTTTCTTCTGAACATCTACATTTCCCCTCATAACCTCCAAGCTCAAATCGATTACATGACCACAGCCAACCTGCCTTTTGCAAAAGCCTCAAAGTGACTAATTTGTTTTGTAGCTGGTAGAGGAGTTCAATTGTGATTTGACTGCATTTAATTAGATTTGACTCCAGCTGAGGATGAAAGTGAAGATAAGTCTGCCTCCCTTTATTAGTCCAACAAAGGACTCACTTCCTGTTCTCCGAGTACACACAGCGAAGTCACATCGAATAAACCTCGGAGCGTGTGCTGTCGTCGGCGTTGGCGGCGTGTTCCACGATGTGACATCGTCGCCGGCGATCATCGCTGTGCCTCTCACACCCTCTGATCTGCTCACATTTTACATTCATCTTTGCTGGGGGTATTTGTCAAGGAGAGCGAGAGAGAGAGAGGGATGCAGAGAGGGAGAGAGAGATGGAGAGTGAGAGAGCGATAGTAAGAGAGGAATGCCCGAGGAGGACAAGGAGACGTAGGTGTAAATCTCAAAGGGCTAAAAGGAGTTTTTCACTAGTCAAACCCACGCCCACACAGCCTCCGTCCCCTGGGTGTCCGTGTCCAGTCTGGGCCCGGCATTCGGAGACAACAGTTCCCAGAGATGGAGTCAGGAAGGAGAAAAAGAGTGCGCTAAGAGCTAAGAAAAACAGAGATGCCAGCACCTCCTCCTGCCTTGTAGTGTTCCTTCTCTCCGTTTGTATGTGAAGAAGTCTGTGATGAATAGATGGAGCTGTAGAAGTTCAGGAGAACTTCAGCTCCGAGCGGCCAGCAGAGTAAAACTGCAATGCTTGCTGTCCACCCCCCCCCACCCCCCTTCCCGATTTAGTGCTGGTGGCGAGGAGAACACTGAAAACTCCGCCGCAGCCGCAAGGAAAGCAGGTTAACCTCGGCGGAAAAGAGGCGTGGAGTGAGGGGAGGAGGGAGTTCACAGAGGAGAATCTTCTTAAAGGAGACGCGGCGTGGAGTCATCGGTCCCCACAGGGCAGCCAGCCTCTGGGGTCTTCAGGCATACCCTACCTACAGCAGAGCTCACTGAAGCAAAAATGAAGAATCTGATGGCAATTTTGCCTTGGAAGCAGTGTAGTGAGGATGAGATGGGCGAGGCAGCCTCTGGAGGGCTGAAGCTGACCCCTGGAGGATGGCTGGTGCTGGCAGATCCAGGCAGAACTCACAGGCTCACAGCTTGTGAAGGTGCCACTGGGAGACCTCACTATGTCCCCAGTGACCTGGGGGTGAGAACACACCTTGGCAAAGTCAGCAAGGTGCACAAGAGGATTTAGTGTGTGTGTGTGTGTGTTTGGGGGTGGAACTAGGAGTAGGGTGAGGTTGTGTGTAGGCACCGCACAAATATGTTGGGAGCCATACACACAGGGAGCATGTGATGTGTGCATGTATGTGTGTGTGTGTATGTGTGTGTGTGTGTTTTCTGTCTGACAGCAACATGACAGCCCCTCCACCTAACAAAGACCCCTGTACCCTCTCAACGTCCACCTGTCTCTGGCCATTCAGATATGCATACACACACACACACACACACACACACACACACACACACACACACACACACCCACACACACACACACACACACACACACACACACACACACACACACACACACACACACACCCTCCCTGTCTTCACCCCTGTAATAAACACTCCACTTTTCAGCACACACTTGTCCACTCAGGGGACGCGCCCCCAAACACTGACTCTCTCCCAGCGAGCTGCATCTACTGTCCCCCTTTCATTTATCCTGATGCTAAAAAATATGGAGGAGAAAATGAAAACACACCTTTTTCATTATTTTTCTCCTCTCTACATTCGAGTGCTTTCCAGATCACTAAAATTCATATTTATGTTAATGCTAATGCATCTTTCTCTCCGTCTCTCCTTCTCTCCACTTTGTCTCTCTCTCTCTATCTCTCCCTTTCTCTCTCCATTTCTGTCTCTCCCTTTCTCTCTCCCTCTCTCTCCCTCTCTCTCTCTCTGAGGAGACTAGACAGGTACGGAAATTAATGAGAGCAGATCACAGTAATGCTTTCTCTGTTTCATTATATGTTATATCTTTAATTTCCAATAAACACGGTAATTAGGAGCAGTTTCCATGGAGACCAGCCCAGGCTCCGCTCTGACTGGAGTAACCAAATCTGAGCCATGGTAACCAGAGACATAGAGAGAGAGAGAGAGAGAGAGAGAGAGAGAGAGAGCAAGGGAGGTTCTAGCCTAACCAAATTCTGCCCCACGCAAGGAAACAGAGGATTCAATTATATTGAAATGAAATCCACATCAGAGGCAGCAGCTCTGCCTTAAAAAACAAATGAAACAAACAGCCCAAACCTCACACACACTGTGAAGGGGGAACCTCTAGAGCCCGAACCTCACACACACTGTGAAGGGGGAACCTCTAGAGCCCAAACCTCACACACACTGTGAAGGGGGAACCTCTGGAGCCTGAACCTCACACACACTGTGAAGGGGGAACCTCTGGAGCCTGAACCTCACACACACTGTGAAGGGGGAACCTCTAGAGCCCGAACCTCACACACACTGTGAAGGGGGAACCTCTAGAGCCCAAACCTCACACACACTGTGAAGGGGGAACCTCTAGAGCCCAAACCTCACACACACTGTGAAGGGGGAACCTCTAGAGCCCAAACCTCACACACACTGTGAAGGGGGAACCTCTGCTTTGCTTTCTTCATTAATGCTCTATCTTTACTTTTTTAATACATTGACTAAATATGTTATTGCATTTTATCATCAGGGAATATTTACCAAAAAAGCCACTTTTAATCTGCCAGGCCTGAAGTGTGTGCAGTCTGCAGTGGGACGTAGCTTCCGCGCTGCTATCTTCTGCCAGTCTCTGGCATCTCTTTGTCTCAGCTCTGATAATACAAGCCCTTGATAAGCATGAATTAAGGCAGATACAAATCTGCAGGTAATCATCCATCACCCTGAAGTTGATACACTCCTCTCATCTGATCCCTCGCGCACACAGGCCTCTGCTGTAGCGCTGACCGTGTTTGTCCGGCTCTGCAACGCTGAGGATCGTGGTAAGCCTCTCTCCGAGTGCCATGTGCTCCGCCAGAGAGGCCTGGTCATGCTGGATAGAACGGAAAAAAACACACACACTCTCCATCTGCCGTAGTCACGTCAAGCTAACGCCCCAGCTAACGCACGACTGCATTGTTCTCTGAAGGATGAGCTTGGTTTCCAGGTTTTACAGGCATTTAGAGCCCTCATTCCACTACTCTTAGAAATTCAGTAGGAAAAATTATGGTGAGAAAGAATGAGAGAGAGAGAGAGAGAGAGCAAAAAAGGGAGAAAGACTGACAGGGACAAACAAGTGTCTATAGGACACATAAAGAACTTGTGATAGGCTGTTTACCCGTGCGCTCAAACAGTAGCTCGGTGTGTGTACGCCTGTATGAATAGTTTGGACTGTTACTAGGAGCACAGATGCTGTCCGACCCAGGGAGGCAGAGTCCTCGTTAAGAAGCAGGCCTCGTTAAGAGAGAGTCCTCATTAAGGCCCCATTACTGGAACTCCTCGTTAGAACAACCACTGAGACCAGACAGGAGGGTTTGTGAGAAGAAGGAGACGATTGGATTAAATAATTAAATAAGCATGAGATTTTGGGAGGGAGGCGGGGGAAGGAGGGGAGTGCTGTCTGTTTATTGGAGCAGCAACTGGCAATCAACAGTTCTTGGCTGAGAAAGCACGGAAGAAAGGAAGCGAGAGCTGAGGATGCGAGTCGCAGAGGCGACCTTTGCTGTCCGTATCTTCCTTTCGCTCTGACGTGTTTGTTGCCCCGTGCCTTACCCAGGAGGAGCTGAGAGGGAACCTCCTTACGGGCGCTGCTGGTTAATACGGGAGTGCGCTGTCCAAAGCTGCGCGTGTCGAATCTAAAACACACTTGGAGAGTTCGCAGCAATGCTCATAAGGATGTTTGTGCTCAATTAATGAGTGTCTTTTTGAAGCTGCTGACTCGTTTGCAGGTAAAGCTGAGCTTGTCAAAATTTGCCGGGATAAACAGACACTGAGGGAGATGTCTGCATTTAGCTCCGCTGCTGCTGAGGAAAGTGTTTAACCCTGTCTGCGTTTGGAGGTGTTTGCGAGAGTGTGCGTATGTGTGTCTGAGTGTGTCCATGTGTGTATGTGTGTCCTTGTGTGTGGGTGTGTGTGTGTCCATGCGTGCATGTGTGTGTATGTGTTTGTGTGTGTGTGTGTGTGTGAGTGGTGATTAGGACACCCAGGAGGCTGGGATGCATCATCAGGATTTAGAACAGTGAAAGCTGGTGCAGACAGTGCCTGGGCTGAAGAGTCTCTCCGGAGCGAGCAAACGTTCGACAGACACAGGCACTTTTTTCTCCCTCTGTTCACCGTGTTCAGGTTCCCTTTGCCTGGGGCGGACTGCGCGCACTCAATCCTCCTTCTGAGGCGGAAAACAGAGACGCTGGGAGTGACACTCGCCTTCCGCCGCACGCACGGCAGCCTGCACGCGGCTCACCCACGCACGCCCTCCCTCCGCCTGTCTGAGCGGCACGGCTGGCACTGCGTCCATTGTCATCGGGAACGATCCTGCAGACCCCGCTCACCCCGCAGACCCCGCTCACCCCGTTGATCCCGCTACGGACCACCTCTCCCACGGCTCCTTCAGTTTTTCCAATTTTGGAATGCCATTCACCCATTTAATTAATAATCAACACATTCATAAAATGATTATTATTACTATTATTATTGTTACACACTGTAAAACATATTTGTACCTTTCAGAGCAAAGAAGGCTATGAAGGTTTTGCTGCAACCCCTCCACCGTACCCTTTTATATTTGGCACAGAAAGGGCTCGTGCACAGTCCTGAGCAAGCAGTCCAAAATTATTTGTCACAATGAAAGTTTCTCTGCATCACTGTGGGCAACGAAAAGCAATAAGTACAGCACGTTCCACTCAGTCAAAGCTCCTCTGAGGTGGCGGCTCAGTGGAGAGAGACAAGCAAAAGACCCGCGCCAGCCCCCCGGCCACAACTTCATTTTCACCTCAGCTCCGCGATCGTGTTTTGACAGGAGAGACGGACGCGGAGTGTGGAAATGCCAGCGCTGTGGCGGTCTTGCCATTTGAAAGGTCCGCGGCATTCACGGGCATTCCGTGGGTCGGGCGGGGGGTTGGGGGGGGGGGGGGTGACGGGGGGTGATTCCTGCTTTAGTGATAAGCCCTGTCCACTGTTGGAGCTCCGCGGCGGTAATCACAGACCTGCCACCTTGCCCCGCAGCGCCGCGTCCACTCCCGCCTCTCCCGCGCACTCAGGAGGCCTCTGGGAGGACGGAAGGGCGGTGGGAGGGGGTGCCGCGGTGACAAGCGTTCGGTCGGCCCTCAAAGGCCTGTCTGTCCGCCCATCAATCTCACAGCCAATCGCCTCACACCTCAGGCCCCCGCCCGCCAGTCAGAGGCCGCCCGATGCGTCCGGACTGACAATCACTTACTCCGGCGGCCTGGAGTGTGTCAGCTGCACGCCTGTC
Source organism: Brachyhypopomus occidentalis (assembly GCA_020368025.1). Classification (NCBI taxonomy): domain Eukaryota; kingdom Metazoa; phylum Chordata; class Actinopteri; order Gymnotiformes; family Hypopomidae; genus Brachyhypopomus; species Brachyhypopomus occidentalis. The sequence goes on along the minus strand of JAGXOD010001351.1, from coordinate 3,880,406 downwards.
AAATTACCGCTGGTGGGGGAGAGAGCACAGCGAAAGAGAATGGACATAGAGATGAGGACAGGAGCCAGAGGTGGAATAGAAAGGTGGGGAGGTGTGGGAGGAGCATACACACGCACACACACACACTTCTACACATATCATTCTCCTGCCCGTTTCTCCAGACATCCTATCAGGCATCTCTCTCAGGTATTTCCCTTTGCCCTCCAGCATCTAATTCCTCTCTCCACAGTTCCATCTGCCTCTTTCTCCCTTTATCTCTGTCCCTCTGTCTCTTTTGTCCCATCTTCACTCAGACCTGTGGAAAAGTATCCCTGCACACCACCACTCTGAACAAGAACGGACACAGAGTGCCGGGAAAGGAAAAAAACGTAACAAACAGAAAAACGACACTGTGTGAAAGCATGTAGCTAACTAAGAGACCTCATAGCCTGCACATAGCCCACCTAATTTCTCTGTCCCTCTCTCTCTCTTTTCATTGCTCTCCCTCTCACTCCCTGCTTTTGTCCCTGTCTTTTTTCTCTTCCCTCGCTTGTCCCTCTTTCCTCTCTGTCTCTCTCATCCTCCCTCTTTGTCCCTACTTCCCCATCTGTCTCCTTCTCTCTTTGTCCCTTCTTTCTGCTCCCTGTGTCTCATTCCTCTCTCCTTTCCTCACTCTCTCTCTCCCCATCCCTGTTTCTGCCTTTGTCTGTCTCTCACTCTCTCTCTCTCTTTGTCCCTCATTATCTCTCTTCCCCTTCCTGTCCTTCTTTCCTCTCTCTGTCTCTCTCTCTCTCTCTATCCCTCCTCTGGCCACACTGTCCTCTCTCCCCTCTCTCCGCCAGTCAAATGACATTGAGTGGTGATATTGAAATGACACTAGCCACTGGCCCTCAGCTGGGATCATGGTGTTTATTTAGATCTCTAAATGAAGCCAAAGAGACTGTCTATGCCTGACAGCATCGCAAGTGAAACGAGGTAGCCAGTCGAAACAAGGTAGCCATCAAGAAAGAATCATTGAATACACGACAAACTGGACATCATACATCTTACACAGAAGCTGGACAAGTTCACATTTAGAATGCTTATGAAAGTGAACTAAGTCAGCAGTAAACCCCCTGACCAGATTTGAACACTAAATAAAGGTACTGCAATATAGTGCAGAAGAAGGCAGGTTTGTCTTTGGAACAACAGCTCCCTGTGCAACAGAAGTGATATTTGCTTTACTATAGTGGTGGCAAACATTGAAATGATGCACAGCATTCAGTATTTGGTATAGATGGATGTACCTTCACAGTATGTTTTGAAAATACAGTTTAAAAAAAAAAAGAACTAGGCAAGCCAGTTTTCAGTGAACCATCATCCAGTGTACAAAACCTTTCATTGTTGACAATACATTGAAACACTTGGAAATCTTGGAAGGAAGAATTAGAATTTGAATCTTGTACAAATTTCATTGTTCTTACACGGTGATGAAGCCGCTTCTGTCGGAAGAACGCCTGAGTTCCTAGATGCCGGCTGTACTGCAAGCTCTGCTGGGTAGCGTGCCAAATGTCCGCTTTCTGCTTCGCAGTTGTGAGCTGCCACAGCAAACGTGTTACACGTCTCTTGAATCTTTCGTTAATGTGCATTTCACAAATAGCGAGGTGGCCTCTCATGAAAAAGAACCAACATTAGATAAAGACAATCATTTTAAGGTAGTGTGATGGAGACTGCCTTTGGTCTGGTGGTCAGAGCCTGATAGGTCAGGGTTCAACACTACGAATGGGAGCAAAAGTAGGATGGTACCAGGAGGCCACTGGGGTTGGGTTGTGGTTAAAGTAACACCCCCTGGTACAACGCCCAGTGTGAACCTCTGGTGAGAAGCAGGGTCGTGACCCTGGATGAAGGACGGAAGGGTGGATGCGCAAGTGTGTGCTCCATGAAGGTGAAGTTTGGGTTGAATCCTATGAAACCCCTACTGGAGCTGGTGGTCTGATGGAGACAGGAAGGTAAAATGGAGGTGCTCTGTCTGCCGAGCCAGTTAGCTGGCACCTTGGTCTAGTGGTCAGAACACCTGTTCACAGTCTGTTGGTCTGGAGCTCCAGGACTGGGTGTGGTTGCTTTCCTATGTCTTTAGCACAGCTAGGCTTTTCTGCTGAGCACTGGACTGCGTCATCTGAGGAATCATTACGTTAAAGCGTCTTCTCATAGTACTTTTTTTATTTTTACCTTGTGCGAAAAAGTTTTCTCCCCACAGAGATGCTTTGCCAAAAATTGAGAGGTGTACTAATGTTATGTAGTTAGACTACTGGTCCTGATACAGCCCAAATGTAATCATGTCCGTAATGGTAGGCTAATCTCATTCCCTGGAGTAGTAGTATCAACCAAAGCTTCCCACAGGGAAAATACAATGCAAATCTCTAAATACTTAGTAATCAATATAGTAATTATAAAAAAAGTGATGATGTATTTTTCACAATAATAATATGGTTTAATAAAATTAATAAATAATGACAACTGTAGAGTTTTGTTTTAAGGGGGGGTTAGCACTTATGTAACTAAAAACTGGGTTTCTTGGACAATCAGTTGTACATTTAGCCAATAAAATCATCAGTTGGGCTGAGGACGCAGCTAATGCAGATGCTAACAGTTTACAAGTCCTATACAGCACAAAAATAAACCGCTAATTTTCAAACTGGGCAAAGTGGAACTCGTAGGATTAATCAAAACTGCCCAGTATACCCACATTACCAGCCAGCAACTGCTCAAACGTTAACCCAAACATACCTCCAACAAATCCGCCAGTTCCCAGTGGTGTGACCCCTCACGACCACTACGCTGGCATCCTTATGCTTCACTGCACATGTTTAGTAGCGAATGGATCTGTGGGCATGCTAGCTCATCAGTGTTTGTGTTTCATTGCTTCATTAGACTCAAACAAATTTTATCAAAGAAAATTATTTACACTTTGATTACTACTAAATCCCATCTGAGGCTTCCAAGCAGGTCTATTTTGCACTAATATATATATATATATATATATATATATATATATATATATATATATATATATATATATATATATATATATATATATATATATATATGCATATATATATATATATATGCTCACATGAGTCTGGATTTCCTAAATGCAAATTTTTTACTTACTCTCAGAAGTTTGTATCCAGAGGCCTACATAGCTAGCTGAGAGCAAAATTAATTCATGGCAAATTTGGCCACTTGTTCATTTAACAGCGTGGGATCACCCATGAGTTCAGGTAGTGAAATCAGTGAATATCTGCTAGTCTAGTGTGCTGGCCTCAGTTAGTACGTAACCTCAGTTACTGAACCTCAGACAGGTTCAGCTCTCAGCTCACCCAACTTTACTGTGCTGGATAATAATCGAACCACACAGACTCTTTAAGAGAGGGAGAGTGAATGAGTGAATTTGAGAGTGAGAGAGAGAGAGATGAGAAAAAAGGAAGGAATTGAGAGGTAAACAGGGTAAATGTGATAATTCTTGCTTTGCATAGATGAGTAATTTGATAATTAGAGTGTTAGTGGTGATGGATCAATGAACATGTGTGTGCTTGCTTGTGCACGTGTGTGTGTGCGTGTGTGTGTGCATGTGTGTGTGTGTGAGAGTGAGGGTGAGCCAGGGTCTAAGATGTGCTTGGCTTAGACACCCTGCCAGCTCCTCTAATGCTTTTTTAATACTTCTGGTGCCTTTTAATTGCAATGAGACCTTGAGGGCATTATAGTCCCTACTCTCTTTCTCTGTGTGTGTGTCTCTCTCTCTCTCTGTCTCTCTCCCACTTTTTCTCTCTCCTTTGCTCTTTCTCACTTTGTCTTTCTCTCTTGTTCTTTTTTTGCTTTCTCTCCCTCTCTCTCCCTTGCTTTTTCTCCTCCTCTTTCGCGCTCTCTCACTCGCTCTCTCAGCTCAAGGGCAGTTCTTGGGCCAGATGCTGCGGTGAGTGTTGTGGAGGTGCATGGAAAGGGAATTAAGGCTTTTCAATGATCATTTAAGAGGAACATAAGTGCCTTTTTGTTCCAAGCCCTGCAATGTCGATGGAGGATCAATAGATTAGTACAGAAGAGATGGCAAATGAGAGAGTGGGAAAGGGGGAGAGATGGATAGAGGGTGGGAAGTTTGGAGAGAAGAGGCAGACACTTGGGCTTATGGAGGAGAACTGAGGTGGTGGTACTAGACCAAAATGGGTCCAGAGAGACCAGACAGATCCAGGGAATTGTCCACCGCTAAGGTCAATACTAGCCTTCTACACCTACCTTTCCACCATAGTAAATGACTTCATGCAGATTAGGTTCCGTCGTACCATATGTGACAGTGACAAGTTTCCCCCTTTGTCATCCTGAGTCCTACAGTCCCTGTTTTCATTGATTAATTTGCTGGCTGTGGGAGAAAACAAATATTCACACCACGCGACAGGAAACCGGACTAATGAGGTCTGAGGAAAGGAGGTGCAGGAAAGGCCAGGAACTCTGCCAAGCCATTTCTGTCCCGTTCAGATGTTTGAAATGTTAATAACATAAAACTTATTTTCCCCCACATAAGAAAAAAGACGGAAAGTAGAGAAATAAAGCAGCCAGGCTGTGTTGTGCACCGGTGCCTACATATCCTGAGGGACTGCAAAATTATACTCGCATGCCAAATCTGGGCATATGTTTTCTTTTTAATCGCATACTTATTCCCCAAACCGCCCCCAACCCCCTCCACCCCCAAATCCTAAAAGCTTATGAAAAACTGCATTACCGTTCAGATTGCTGGAGGTAAGCTTTCCTAGCCCAGCTCAGACCCACACCTTCCCTGAAGCCTAAGATGAGGCTGCTTAAAAGCTAAAAGGGGCCAGAGGTGGCGCTTAAAAGCCTTAAAAGTATCTGTTAATTAATCAGTTACACACAGAAATGAGATGATAATAAGGTATTAGACATGCTCCGGTAAGCAAGGCCGGCACGGAGGTAGGGTGGGGTGGCGACAGGCCGGTCTGGGAGCAGAGGAGGGGGTCAGGGAGGGGCCTGGGGGTGGGGGTTGCAGGAGCAGCTTACTCCCATGATAACGGCTTTGGCTCCATTACGGGTGACAGCGGAGCGGATACGCAGCGGGCGGGTGGCTCAGGATTTGCGGCACAGCCCGCGATTTGTCAGCGGGCGAGAATGCGGTAATAGTCACGTAATGGCACATCTCACATCCCCGCCAGACACACAGGCTCGGTTGAGCGAGGGCGGTGAGAGGGAGGGTGGAGAGGGGGACGGGCGGAGGACTAATGGCTCCAGACTGGGGACGGGGGAAGGCATACATCCTTGTTAGGAGTTTTGAGCGTGATTTAATGCACATGCTCATGTGTCTGTCACACACACACACACACGTGTGTGTTTGCACATATGCAAGGTGCAGAGGTCTGGTCCATAGACCTTTGTTAGAATCTCTGTGATCATACAGAAAGTGGTGCAAAAGCACACTCACACACATCTGACACACTCCTAGTACTGGCATAACAGATTTGCTCAATCACAGTGACTTTTATGAAGCCATACTATATAGACTTCATAAACCAGAAGGTGTGTTTGGATGTTCTGTGTTTATATATTAAAAACACACCCTGCAGTTTTAGGAAGCACAGTGGTGCCTCCTGATTTGTTCCCCAGCTGGAGGAAGGGATGAGAATGATCCTCCCCTCTGGGCAACTCCCCAACCAGAGCTCTAGATTCAAGAACCAATCATCAACCACCTGAAGCGTTTAGTGATTTGTTTACAGTACCACTGTTTGTAAACAATGCGATAAAAAAAAACTCTTACTGGATGTCACATTTAAAAAAAGAAAAACTTCTCTTCTAACCTATTTTAACCATTTAATTTAATGTAAAGAAGGCAAAGTGGAGCTTTAACATGTTTAGTGCATTGTTCATTTTATTTTTAAGATGCCCAGGGACTACAGCTGAAAACGGCCCTGTTGCTGACTGATACACACACAATATCACCCCTGAAAGATGATTTCAATAGCGCAGGATGCACTACCAACTAAATAAGTCAATGTAAATACACCAAACAAATAACATGCTTGTGATGCATAATGCATATAGACAGGCCACAAGCAGATGAAGACACATTCAAAGCCCATCCATCAAGAGCTCAACTGGTTTCAAACCACTTCACTTTACTCACACACACACAAACGAGTGTGTGATTTCGCCCTTCTGCAAAATCCCATTAAAACGGACCTCATTCGCACTCTTTGATTCCCACGGATTCCCACAGAATTCTCCCAGTCAAGGTTCAGAAGGTCCAACTGTATTTGATACAATTAGATATTTTCAGCTGCTTTGTTTGCTATCAGGAAGCCCGTTAGATGTGCAGAGACTGCTTTACGGATATTGCAGTCTGATATAAACAAGCCTGCATTTGGCAATCCCTCTATGACAGCAGCAGTATCTCTGGCTACGCAGATGAATGCAAGCTGACTCGTTTGACCTGCTGAATGCTTCCTCTAGATGGTTTTCCGCAGAAGCACTGGGTGAAAAGTTCAGCATCTGCATTTGCATCAATTTTCCGCCTCCTTGTAGGCAAGAAGCAGAGATGCTACACTGACATTACTTATATGACATGCTACACTGGCATTACTTATATGAGATGCAAAGCAGAATCGCTTGTCCTACTTTCCTTTGTGCTTGTCCTAAAGTTTAAGTTTGCTGGACTGTAGTAAAAATGCAGTAATAGGCATATTGTTTGTTTTTATTGCATACAATAAAATAGCCTTACAGTAAGGATCCAGCCAGAATCCAACCAGAATAAAGCCAAAATCTTGCCAGAATCTAGCCAGGATCTAGCCAGTTGTTGACCATTAAAGTAGCTTGGATAGAAAACAAAATGCTATAACACGTTTTGTTTCTTTGTTTGATTTTTGCTATAATACTGTTGCTTCAGTTTAAAGAGTTGCTGGAATTGTTTGTTGATGTTTTACAGTACTATTCTGTTTGGGAGGGCATGTCCTACCAATGAACATTAGCTTAACAGTTCAGTAAATTACCACAAAACATGACCAGCAAAAGGACTAGCGATCTGTAGGGGGTTTTTTTGCTTGGCAGGTTACAATGCAATGAACAAACCAAAATGAAAATCCAGGAAAGTGCCCACTGTTTCATTCCCCCCCCACACACACAAAGGAGGCAAGAGAAAATCCCAAGGAAAACACTGTCTGCTGTTCTTTCCCCAGGTAGCAGACTGTATTGATTAAACCATATGCTTACATTTTATTAATGTATTTAAACATGAGGACTTGATTAATGAAGCAGCTGATTATTGACTGGTAGAAAGGCAGTGCTGAGTGTCCGGTAATGCCTTTATTGGATTAGAGGGCTCTGTTTCTATCCATTAGACTCCTTTCCTCCTGAGATTATTAATCCATAGACGTATATCTGTCCTCTGTGTTTGCACTTGTGTATGTGTTTTTGTGTGTACACACTGCACTCGCCTACAAGGTTTTGGACTCAAACACTTACAACTATTTCTTCTGTCAGAATAAACAAACAAAGAATCTGTCTCCCCAAGAGCTCGCGAGTTTTTTTTTTTTGGTTTCTACGCACGCTATGCATGAGTTAGACTTTCCCATTGCGGATGAAGATGGAGCAATCCTCACGCAGCCTTCATAAGCCAGGGGACATTAGGCGGAGGAGGCCGGACGCTCCTCAGGCCCGGCGCGGATCCGCTCTCTTCATGAAAGCCATTGATTATTCCACTTATGGCCCAGAAGAGGCATTTCTGCATTCGAATGTTAACAAGAGCGGAGCGGGGAAATGGAGCCTGTGATGAATCCCTGGCACTCCTGGAAGTATCAGGAAGGGTAGGGGTGGCAGGTTTCAGTTTTTGAATGAAATGTTATGCGTGGTTTTTTTTGTTGTTTATTTTTGCTTGTTTTTTATTTTTTTAGTTGTCCTCCATCCGCAACTTCGCTGGGAGTTTCGCGCTACTTTTCCCAGAGCTTTGGTTGCAGAATCAGCTCTGCAGTTTGCAGTCTCATAGACATTAACGTTTAGGTACCGCCATTCACTCCCGTCCTCACTAGCGTAAGGGCACTTTTAACTGAGCTGGAAGAGCTCAGCAGAATCCTCACTCCTGGGGGTGACTTGGGATATCACCCAGGCCGTCTGGCTAAAGACGTTGATGGGGACTCAGGTGAGGACTGATGTCTTATGCCTACAAATGCGGGCCACAGATCATACACGTTTGGTCCCAGAGCAAACACGTGATCCAGAGCAGAATCCTATGGCCCTCTCTAAACCCACATTTAGGGGTTGGGTTTCTCACAGGGCTGTGTGAATGTAAGTCCCCAGAAGCAGGGCTGTGTGCATGTAAGTCCCCAAAAGCAGGAGACCCAGCTCCACTGCAGCTTGTCTCGGGGACTCTGCAGTTTGAGGGGGTTTACCTGGTTGTTTTGTGTTGTTTTATCTGTTCATTTATTGGGAAAGCACGCACACATGCACACGCACACACACACACACACACACACACACACACACACACACACACATATATATATATTTAAATATATAAAACTCAAAACGCTACAAGATTCTGAATGCTTACGTAGAGACTATTAAAGATGAAACCCTTATACACAGACAAAAGCACCCGAACAAACACTTTGGTGTAGACCTCAGACGTTCACACATCTCTTACACACAGACAGAGGCTGCAGTACATCTGAGGCTACATCACCTTGCTATACACTCCCTCTCTTTCTCTGTTAATCTGTGTCTTATCTCTCTACGCAGGTCTGTTCATCCTCTCACTACAGCACCTTATCTGTCATCACTGTCAATCAAGCGCAACCTCTCACAGCCACACCAAACTCTTTCTCTGTCTCCTTCTCTCCTTCTCTCTCTGTCTGAAGGACACCCTGACCATCTCCCTGCCTGCATATCTGTTACTATTTCCTTTACGCTTTTATTCTCGATTTCTATAGTCTGCCATTCCCCAGAATTCCTCGCTTCTCTCTCTCCTTCTAGTGCAGTCCGGCTCGACTGGACGAACCGCACAGGGAGAGGGGGGCCGCATTCAACTCACTCCACAGAGAGCATACGTATATTCCTGACCAGACACCTTGCCTCTCAGAGTGGCCTCATTCATCACACATGCTTCTGTGCGTACACACACACACAAACACACACACACACACACAGACGTACATACCATGTATCTTAATTTATCATTTTCACATCACCTGCCCTTTTCAAGCACACACACACACACACACACACACACAGACGGACAGAAGCATGTACACACAAGCGCTACCGTGTGGCTAATCTGTGCCTCTAATCCTCTGTGCTGTGTGTGCAGCGTGCTTAGCCAAGACTCGGGGGCGGGAGGGGATGGCGAAATCCACAGCCCAGGCCGTGAGTCTTCGGGCTTCAGCCGTCGAAGCCTGACCCACTCAGGTGGGTGTCTGAGATAATTGGAGATAATGGCGCTTTGAGGACGGCCGCCCGCGCTGGGTTAAGGAGCGTCTTAAGAAGGGGCTCCGGCACGGAGCCGCGTGAGAGAGACAAGCAGCGAGGGGGTGGGGGCTGTGCCAGCTCTCGCGCACTTGCCCAGGGTTTGCAAGCACACGGGAGCTGTCCGCAAGAAGAGCCGAGACTGGAGCTGAAGCTGAATCATTAGAGAACTCGCGTCAACTCACAGTGGGTCTCACAAACAGCCAGAAAGGGAATGGTACTGTAGTCATGAGCAACTGTACAGTATGCAGCCAGCCAGGTAGAATGTGTAGCACTAGAGTGTGGAGTTCTACAGTGAGCAGTGCTACAGTGAGTAATGTTACAGTATGGAGTTCTACAGCGAGTAATGTTACAGTATGGAGTCCTACAGTGAGTAATGTTACAGTTTGGAGTTCTCCAGTGAGCAGTGCTACAGTGAAGAGTTCTCCAGTGAGCAGTGCTACAGTGAGCAGCGTTATAGTGAATAGGTTTTGCATGCAATATAGACACTATGATATCGCTACTGTTTCATTATCTCCACTTTCTCTCAAGCCCCCAAGAGACAAATTTAAAGCAAAGAATGTTAGACTGTTCAACATGTGAAACTACATTTACTAGTACTATACACTGCATCTGTAGATGATGCATTTAATATCCTCACTCTCCAGCAGAAAGACACTTAGTCCATCCATTCTGTTGCATTTTGCTTATAGAATATTCATTTGAAATTCTAATTTGCAAATGCCTGTAGTGCTGACTTAAATAGGTTCCATGACAGGTAATGATAATTATGAAATATAATGAAGCACACATGGACAGACATTATCTAACAATAAATTGTTCATTCTGAGTCACGGATGACCTGAAAACAAATACAAAAATATGTCAAGGCATGACTTAATAAAAAGAACACCGCAATAAGAGCTTTCAGTCACTGTTGTCACTCCTTGACCAATTTAATGCAGTCACATGGTCATCTGAATGAAATGTGTAGGCATGAAGGCGTGGGACCTGTGAGGCTCGACCCAGATCAGTGAAATCACCAGGTGATTGGTACCAGAGAGCTGCACAGGGCCGCACTTTGCTACTCCCCCTCACCTGCTCAGGTACTCGTCCCATTCTCCTTCATCTCGTACTGAGCCATGCTGGGGCCTCCAGGACCTAATGTGCTAATTTCATTTTAATCCAGCCTTGGTCATTTTAACTGATACAATCCTAAAACGCAGTAGGAAAAGATGCTCCTAAATTCCAGTATGTGGTATTTAAGTAATTCCAGTCTAGAAACATAGAAATCCAGCATCCAGCATTTTAATCCAGGTGGTTATCTTATGGATGTGGAACTACAATGCTGGTAATAATCAATAATCATCAGTCAGGAAAAATTACTCTGTTTATTCTTGTGAGAATATAGTTTCATTCTAGCACACTCTGTCTTGCTCTCTCCCTCTCTATCTCTCACCATGTCTTCCTCCTGTACACATACACCAGCTGGGTTTTGTGTGAGAGGTGAAGTGTGATTTCAAGAGTGAGAGTGTGTGTGTGTGTATGTATGGGCGTGCATGTGTGTGTGTTTGTGTGTGTGTGTGTGTGTGTGTGAGTGTGAGTGTGTGTGTAGTATAGTGTTAGCCTTGGAACTATTTCTGATACCATGCTGTCATATCGCTTCCAGCATGCATTTGCTCTGCATTACTGGTTTAGAGTCTCATTTTATGTGTACAGTGAATGTGCATACACACACACACACACACTTTATAGAGACACCTCTTCTCTACCTGTGTAACACAGAGTGTGAGTATGCAGGATGAGTTCTCCTAACTCCTCAAGCACAACAGTACACAATGCTTCTCAATGTCATTCAAAAATAAACACACGTCATGTGTCTGGAACACAGCAGCCATTAGAGTTCCCAAATATTACAGCACTCTTTAAGTGGCTCACCAGCTTTTCACTAAACATGATCAATCTGTTTTCATTATGATCATTAGCAAATAGCCTTATTTGATGAAAACTGTACAATATTTCTTCCTACCTCTCTCTCTTTCTCTCTCTCTCGCTCTCTCTCTCAGTCTCTCCCCCTCTTCTTCCTTTAATCAGGATCTAAACAGCAGCAAGGTCACTCTTCAGTGTGAGGCCTGATAAGATGGGCCTAGCGTAGTTAATCCCTTCAACATGTTGATGAACAGGCTGTCCTGGCGAGGGTGTCACTGCTTGTGGTACTGTGTGTGTGTGTGCGCGTGTGTGTGTGTTCTCATTATGCCTTCAGCCTGACCCCTAAAAGTGACCAATCGATTCGCAGATGTGTCTTACTAACTGAAAGCTCTGGGCTGTGAGTGAAGCAACAGCACTGCTGTCACTGTTTGTTTGGATACATGCATGTTTACAGGCTATGGACATGCTTCGCCAGTGTCTGTGTGTGTGTGTGTGTGTGTGTGTGTATATGTGTGTGTGTGAAAGAGAAAGAGAATGGGTTAGAGAGAGAGTGTGTGAGAGAGGCAGGGTAGAGAGAGATGTGTGGCGTTCGAGTGAGAGGAGCAGAGTGTGAGAGAGGGAGTCTGGGTGCTTGTTCATGTGTGATTAGCTGTTCTGTTTGATAAGTCTGGTCGCAGGGCCGGATGAAGCTTTGCTCATCTCAGCACTGCTGTCTTGTCTTTTGTCTTTCTATGTTGTCTTCTTCTCTGTGTGTCTGAATACACACACACACACACACACACACAGAAATGCACATGCATCTAGCCCAGATCCCAGTCTTTGCCGATCAGATGTCACGCTGACAGAACTGTGCCGTGGCTGACCCTCGGCACGGACTCACAGCACAGACTCACACACACAGTAGGGCCTCACGGGCCTGCAGATAGGAGCACATTAGAAAACACTCAGTACTTGAGGGAAAGAGGCCCTTCTAAAAGAGCCTTAGAAATGAGAACATCAAGATTCCAATGTGCCGAGCACTCAGAAGAAGCGTGTCTCCGAGCACAGCGAGACAATCAGCAAAGCTTCAACCTGTAGCAAAGGCTGAGGTGCCGACCCTGCACTGAAAAGCAGTTCTGGACAAATAAAGAGAAAAATACTAATATATTTTTGAAAAATGTTTTGTAAAAAACATGTGACTTTTGACCACTGCACAAGGACAATTTCAGAGTTTTTACACAGGCAATTTGCAAGATCCATAAAAAAGCATCTTTTTCACACAGCAATTTCCAATCAACAGCACTAAAACTACAGCAAATAACTATATTCTCGTTTGTGCTCTTTGAGAAGTAACATACAGAGCAGTTTACAAAGCAACACAAATTGATAAAATAATCCATAACACCTCAAGAAGCACATACTGATATCCAAAATGCCTGTTATATGATGCACTTACAAACTATATCAGCTTTTTGGGGGGGGAATAGAAGCCTCAGATGAAGAAGCTAACCAAACCTATTGCTAACTCTAGAGTAGAATGAGTGAGACAGACGTGTGGACACAGAGAGACCTCCTTAAACACGATGAGTGAGAGAGCGATTCAGATGCACAGAGATCTCCTTAATTGGCATTTCAGGTCTGTACAGTTCGACTTAACAAGCCTGTTACACTATGCAACGAGAACTAATTAGCCTTGGTGCCAAGAAGCGTGAAAAGAAAAGACAAGAAAAGAAAAGAAATGAATATATGGACTTGGACATGCTCATTTCACACACACACACACACACACACACACACACACACACACACACAAAAATACACACAAATGAATTTGCAGAATATATACTCAATTTTATATTCTATAAATACTATGGGGAATGTGGTGGGGGAGGGGACGTTTCATGTCCATTCATGAAACGGCTTTTCAAAATCTTTAAAAAATGACTGACAGGCATGAGCATTAAACAGTCCGAATTTGGCATGAAAATGGCAGAAAAGCGGTGAAGTAACGGCACACCGTCTCTACTTTCCCATAATCCCCTGCAACCTGGTCATCTCAACACCATATCAAATGGCCTGCCATAAAACCTACGAACCAGCGTGTCCTCCTTGGCCATGGCCAGGAGGAGCAGGATGCCCGCTGGGAGCAGTGCCTCGGGGCTGGGAGAGTCGAGGCTCCGTCCTCGTCTGCACTGACACGACCACTTTCCCTCACCTCCCTCACCCCCCTCACCTCCATCACCTTCTGCTGGCTCACAGAAAGCTCACAGAAAGCCAACGATCCAGGTTTAACACCAATGAACATTTGGTCTAAAAGTCTTTGACACGCACGACATCGTGGAGGACTTCGCAGCCTTGAAGATCAAGGGTGTAGGCGTGTGTGTGTGTGTGTGTGTGTGTGCATTTGTGTATATGCATAAGGCCTACAGAGTGTGTGTTTGAGTGTATGTGTGTGTGTATACGCATAAGGCCAGAGTATGTTTGCGTGTAGATGGAAGAAATTCAGTGCCATACTAGCCACACCTCTCTTTGTCAGCAGCAGATGAAAGGGGTGAGTATGTCAGAATCGAGCCAGTGACAGCAGACCGTGGGGTTGAGATCCCTGTTTATGCCACAGACACTTCTAATAAGGAAGAAGAATCATGGCATTGAGGGGGAGGGGACAGGAGGCCTGCCTCATTTACATATAGTGCAGGACAGGTAGTTCATAAAATTACCTTGGGTTTTTGTTTGTTTTGCTGCATAAGAGTATTTTCAAAACCAGGGCCATTCTGACAACTACAGAGGTTTGCCATGGAGTAGGAGTACGCCTGCACAGCCGCGCAAGGAGCAGACAAGCCTGCATGGAGCATTATTAAAGAGACGAGAGAGATCAGACTGCACAGAGACTGAGCAGGCATGGCACACATCCAATCAGCTCTGGCAGTGCCGGCCCCTCTGTTGACATCCTTTGTTTTGGTTAGATTATGGGTTCAGCTAAGGACTCCATCGCCCAGTGCAATGGAGAGACAGAAGGAGTGAGAGCAAGAGAGAAAGAGAAGGAGAGAATGAGAGAGAGAGAGAGAGAGAGGGAGAGAGGGAGAGGGCGTGCGAAGGATAGCGAACGAAAAAGAGAGAGGAAGAAAGCGAGGGAACCTACCCCAGGCAGAGTCTTCTGTTCATGAAGAGCGCTCTGAGCCTTCAGTGCAGACTCCCTGGCACAGTAAGTTAGAAAGGCACATCCTGCAAACACACACACACACACACACACAGAAACAAACATCCAGGCAGCAAGTCAATGGAGGATGCAGTGGTTTTCGCATTCTGAAAAGCTTCATCTCCACAGGCCTAAGGGTGACCAAAAGAGGAGAAAGAAAGATTCTCCAGCCAATGCTCTTTTATTCTTACTGTTTCCTTCTTTATCTTAATCAAATTACTAGTGTTGAAAAGAAAAACTCAAATACCAAGTTTGTACAAAATCATCAAAAGAAGTTCATATACAAATCCGCAGCCACAGCCGAGTAAGTGTAAAACAGCAATCTGAATAACGGTCTCATATCTCTGCAGCATCTCCGTCTAACACAGGCCTCTGCTCTCTCCCCAGAGACCAAGTGAGCTGGCAGTGGGTGACTCCTCTAGGAGAGTTTTGCTTTTGCAGTGGCCAGCATCTTTTCAAGTTTGCTACCATGCCTTCCCAGGGGACTGCAGCCATCAACAGCACCCGCGAGTCCTGAAAGAAAAAGCCCAAGCTCTGGGCATGTAGCCAGGGGAGCTCCCATGCACCACTGCTTCAAGCATGTCAATGCACAACAGGAAAGACACCTATACGGCGTCAGCTGCAGCCTGCAGTCCGGGCCACTGCTCCTTCCTGTGTCCTCGCACGAGGCATCTAAGGCCACTAATCCACTAACTGTCCAGTACCACAAAAGTAGATTCATCAAAATAAATAAATAACTTGCGATGGAAACTACTGCAGTAGCCACGTAATGTCCAGCCATGCCTCTCCTGCCATCAGTGTCCCAGCGCCGTGATCACTGGGTAAATTGGCTTTTAGAGACATGTCAAAAACACGCGAGAAGCAGCTGAGTAAATGCAATCGAAAATGTAAAAGTGCAAAAAACTGGGACTCAAACTATATATATATAACACTTGAGATGTTAAATACATTTAAATAGTGCGATGAAATGTCAGAAGAAAACTTTCAGGACATTTTCATTTCAAATCTGGTTGAAATGTAGCTAAATTTACATTATGTGCAATTGTAATTGTTGCAATACAATAAACAGGTTCTTGAACAAAACTGATTTAATTTACATTCAAATGATGCATAATTGGACATTTAAATTTTATAAAAAAAAATGTAAATGTCTCCCGGACAGATGTAGATGTGTTAATCATCACAATAATACTTCCTTACTATGGAAACCTAGATAACTTTGATCAAAGAAAAAAAAAAAAGACTGAGATGTATTAGAATGGACACCTGAGCTCACACCAGCAAAGAAGCACAAGCCTCAATGCAGAGGAGATGTTTTATAAAGAATGCTAGTCCACAACTTTATCCCAGCTAATACTGCCACAGTGAACAGAGACACATTATTAAGATTCACACTCATACGTGACTCTGGCTTTTACAACACAGCTGAGGGGGTAGAAGTTCAAACCCAGCCTGTCCCAGACAAATCACCCTCCCCACCCTCTTAAGTTTAATAACATGCAGAAGTAAAAGTCATAAGACAGAAGGAGACGACTGCTTAAATACAGGAGAATTTAATTATCTTCAGAATGGTCTCTTCTAAGTCTTTCGTTATCTAAATATAGCAGCATCACTCCAGTACCGTGCTGATGCTCCTGTTGGCTTAAACCAATCAAGTTGCCAGGCTGCAATACTGGTGATTCATTATTTAAAGAAGCCCTGTGGAATCCATGATGGGTGTAGAACATTCTATTCTACAGTACCAAAACAGAACTCAGTAAATGGCTAGACCCAAACACTTACTTCAATTAATCACCCTTGCCATCAGTAAATGTCTCCAATCGCAAAATAGCATCAAAACTTAGGCATAACATTATATTTCACATTTCCCTGCTAGATCCAATCATCAACAAATCCTGAAATACTGAATCTGGCACTGAACCTTCTTTGTCTTGCAGTGATCAGACAGGCCGTCGCGCACGAGTTCACTCAACCAAATAATCGGAAAAGGTCATCTGAATCTTGCCTGGCATTACTCTGTTCAGATGGAACACACCGTCCAGCCTTTCTGACCCGATCCTGTCCTTACGTCTTATGTGTTCTAACTTTGCCTTGCCTGCAATTTCATTGCCCATAGAAACTGTACTAACAAACGCACACCTCAAAGCTCACACGATCGCTAAAAATACAGGTAGACTTTGCTATGCTGGTTATACTATTAATAGACGTGACACAAATAACTGTAAATGTTCATAAAGCGTGGTAACACACAGGAAATCACCCACATTACGCAGATTTCCATACGCAGATTCATTTGTCATTCAAATAAGTTTGACTACATTATGCAGCCGCTGCGAGTGTGCCAAGAACTGTCATTCTTCTTCAGAAGGATGACAGGAACGAGGGGGGGAACAGGCAGTAAGAGACGAACATAAGTAATGTTCCGGAAGAAATAACAACTCACAGAGTCGCTCCTTTACTCGGCATGCTGTCTAACTAGGCTCGTTAAAGCGGCCGAGTCATCAGTCCAGAGTTACTGCCTTTCCTCCCACGTTTTAGTACTTTTGTGCGTGATCGAGTCAATTTGTGCGGCTCTTTAAAACCAATTAGATCATTTGCATGGGCCTACCGGGGGCACAGATAATGAATGATCAAATGAAACACCGCACGGCCGAGGTCGACACTCACGGAAAGCGCGTTCGGGAGAAAGCTAGAAATCGGCTGCTAAAATCGGACGGCCGAGAGAATCCAAGAGCAGTAGGCAGGATGACACACGTGCTGAGGAGGGAGGGAGGGAGGGAGGGGAGGGGGAGGGGGGGGGCTGCGGGAGCCTGGGCACCTGGAGTGGGTCACGGCAGACCCAGCCTGCCGCGCATTGCTTCGTTGCCCGTGCCCAGCTAAAATGACCACGGCGGGGGGCGGTGGACCTATTCATGGAGCTGGAAGTACTACAAGTGCTAATTTCTAATTATACTTCATGCAAGACATGTGGGGTTTTTGAACAAATTGTTCAAGGGCTGCTTTGGTGTGATAGTAAATGGCATTCTATCTTCATGAAGTACATGTGACAGGGGAGTCTTTACTACTCTGTACTTCACACTGCCTGGAGTGCTTTACATAACAGCAGGCTGAGACCTAAATGTCAGGTGAAGTCTATAAGTTTCCATTACACACGCTGCAATAACCACAGCGTTGCAAAACCACCGATAAACTCATTTAAGATGCAGTCCATAGCGTGATTCACAACTAGCAGAAATAAACTCCGCTACCAAATAAAGTCAGATGAGACGTTCCGTCAGGATGATGTTTATTGCACCTTCATACGTTGATACGTTTGCACTTGGAAGTGCAGAATGTCTTAAAATATTTTCGCAATCTTTCGATGAACAAGTAAACCTAGTGCTGTGTTTTATGACATACATTATATCCATGGTTGAACGATATTAAAAAGTGAGCAATGTTTCTATTAGCAACCATATTAGATTAAATATGCATTTAAAAGGGCAAAATGTGCATTGAGCTTGTATAGAAGGCAGTAGTGTGTGTCCAAACACTTTTATAGGCTGACAAAAACAAATTCAATGGTTCTTTGCCACAGGCCTTCTGGGAAGATAACTAGCGTCATTATGACTTGCCTTCAGCGTAGCGTGTGTGAGTTGCACATTTGCAGTTGGGTAGGTTACTTAAAGAAATATTAGAGAAAGATATTCCAACTCATCAGACAAGCTCCGGGTCTACACGTATGGGCCTAAAGTTGTCAACTTTTTCCTTCCACGATGCATAGTGCCTGAAAAATACTATTTTGCTTTGGCAATATCGCTCTCCTTGAAACAAACGATGCCAGCTTGTTGACATTCATAGACGATCGAGGCCAGGTCCAAACAAACTCGGCGTATTATTTTAATCGATCAATGTGGCGCGGCGGAGCGAATCGTGGAGAAGCTATGGATTAAGTCGGCTGCCGCGTGACTGACGGTTGGCTTCACGACAAGTGTTGTGCATAGAGAAACTTTAGCCCTGCTATTTAGAAATCTGCTATTCACTCGGTCATATCTATGCTATGCATCACGATCCCCTCGGCCCCCCCCCCCACTACAGCTCTTGACAACCCCAAGACTACTCCGCAGTGTGCCCTATTAATGTAAACTAACCGTTTTATTGCAACGATGTATACGCACTTTAACTGATAGCGATTCCTCCAGGGCGAGTTCTTGCAATGATGATTAGGAGACTACAGGTGGAGAGGGAGAGAAAATAAGTAGCCTAATAAAGACTCGTTTTAGTCCCTCTAAAAATCCAGAGAATGTACCAAAAATATATACATGCTTATAGTCCAATATAGTCCAAGTTTAAAATACAGGTTAACATCATGCATTTCAGTACTTGTCAATTAAGATGTGGATTTATACTGTAACGTCGCTGTATTGTGCTCGTTGTTTGTTCACATAACAATATCGGAGTACACTGTGTCAACTCTCAATGAAGTGACATTTCCTGAAGTCGTAATTCGAAGGCCTACAGTAGTGCGAATAGCGAAATGATTTTTAATTCGAATTTATATTTTTAAACTCTTCAGTATTCGTTAGCATTGTCAATGCGTCAGTTAACAGTGCTATTTGTTAACATTCACTACAACTTTGCTTCGCTTTGTGCTTTGGGCTGTTTCTTTCTTTCTTTCTTTCTTTCCACTAACTCCACGCTTTAATAATTAAATTGGATAATTGCAATATACAGATAGTATTGCTCTGAGTAAATATGCGCTGACACTGAAAAACAGCTGACAAAGGCAAGAGCATTTTAGAGAGATATTTATTGAGTGCAATGAAATGTTTAAACAACGCACGCAAAAATAATGTTACAAATCAATAACTCTAAACTAACACGCCGTTGGAAATACAGGTTGTCGATTTTTTTCAATTATTTTAATTGCTAAGTTTGAGTCTGAAGTTTGATTGGGTGGCATGACTTGACAACATATCGGTATGACACTTTGTTCCAAAGATTACACCGGTGCGTAGCGTATTTCCCGCTAACTAAGCTCTCTGCACGCGCTCGTCAACGTAAATACGCAACGGAACGGAGCCTTTTGGGTAGTAGTAGCTATTCACGTGGATGTGGGAAAGAGGGCGGACTGTGAGCAAGCATGGACACATGTACTTAAATACACGCGCGCGCGCGCACGCACGCACACACACTATACACACATACATACACACACACACACACATACACACACACACTGAGAGAGAGAAAGCGAGAGAGAGACCAATAAACCAGTTCCATGTATGTCCGACAGGATTTAGGTTCTAACCTCTGAGTAATCCATAAAAAGAAAAACAAATAAACAACAACAACAAAAAAAACATTTTGTGATGTTTGTGTGTGCACCAGCAAAAGAAAGTAAACATTTAACCGACCTTTATGCATTCCTGTGAATCTGTCTTTCAGCACGGTGAGTTCGTATATCTTCCCAAATTCCTCAAAGAGCGGTTTTAGGTCTTTCTCTTCCAGATTCCGCGGTATTTGTCCGATGAAAAGCTTGATGGCGTCGTGGTCCTTCATGGGAATAGTGCTCTGCCCGATCGTGAGTCCGTTCATTCTGCCGGAGCTGTTCGTAGTGCTGAAGCCATTCTCTTGCTGCACTCCGTTCGCCGTCACTGTAGCCATCTTTCTTCAATGGGCCAGCGGCTCGCTCTCTCTCTCTCTCACTTTCTCCCTCCCTCCCTCTCGCTGTGTCCCCCCCTCTCTCGCATACACACAAGCTCTCTTTTTCCCTCGCTCTCACTCTCTTCCCTTCCCCTCTGTATCGTAAGCCAACTGCACACTCTCTTTATTTCTGTCTCTGCCGCTTGTCCCTTTCTCTCCACTTAGTCTCCTGTTCCTGCTTTCTCTCTTTTCACCTTACGCAGTTTACTAGGCTTCTGATTGTCTTTTTTATTATATGTTTTTCATTCTGCGTGCCGTTTTCAATCTGTTTCTTTCTCCGTGTGTCAGTTGCCACTCTGCCATGTGACGTCAGTTCATAGGCTCTTGACTAGACCCCCGTCCAATTTGCATAATAAGCTCAGCCTAGCCAATCACAGGGCAGAATGACCGAAGGCCCGTGGGGTGGAGTGAAAATCTAAACATTTGTGTAAAGGGAGCTTGGGACATTGGAGGAATAGGCAGGATACACGATTCGCACAGAGTATTCTACACTGAAAATCCCCTTTTTATCATATTTTATTTCCTTCCTCTATTTATATATTCTCTGCATTGCTAATCTATTTTATATTGTATTCTAATATTTGAATCAGTAGAACGATAATTCTACCTTTTACACGTATTATTATTACTATTATTATTATTACTATTACTATGACTATTATTATTATTGTTCTTATTCTTATTATTCTTATTATTGTTATTATGCCTTCAGAGTGCATGTTATCACATTACAACACATGAAAAAAGATTCTCTTCGCTGGAGTGTTAACAACAGCACGGTCTACTTGTTGCTGGCCATGGTGCTGAAATTCCACACCTTTGCTTTTCCTCGCGTTTGTCAGCAATATATATTGCAATTCTTTCCTATTGTTAACATTACAAGGGCCTATCAATTAGTGGGAACTGTCACATTTTAAAAAATACTAAATATATGTCTTATTTATTACTATAGGTATTATTTGTTAGAAGGCCCAGACGTTCTGTTGTCAATGTGCACGCTTATCGAAAAAATACTTATTATTTTGCAAGCTTATAAAAATAACCGGTGTTTGTACCCGAAAAACCAACAAGACGCACGCAGATGGAAATACTGGATATATGTCTAATGCAGCCCGCGCGAGAATGAAGCGTGTTATATTCATTTATTATAATGAGATGTTTTAAAGGATTTTTGTAGCTAAGCACAGATTTTGTCGCTTTTTGACAGTTCTGTTAGGTATGCTCTTTCTTCATAAAGGAACAATCGGTATAGCTCTTTGGGGTACTGTAGCATTTTATACTCTATGAACTAAACAAACAAACAAACAACAAAGGAAAACGCTGTTAAAGAGCACATGTAGCGTTTATCACAGGAATTCATTCCCATAACGGCACCGCTAATTTCGACTTCGTAACGGCTGTGACTTTTTGTTTCCTTCGCTTCGTCATTTCCCGGCAGGGAAGCGGTGCCCGCACAGCTGTGAAGATTTCCAGAACGTCTGGCGACGGGATGCGCAGGTAGCGCACGCTGTACGGTCTTACGCCGCTTCGCGCTCGCCTTTGTGGCAGCGAGGATGAGAGAGAGGCGGACTCTGAGTGGAGCTGACGTGGTTTGCAGGCAGGCTTTGTATAAAGCAAAGCACCTGTATAGCTATGGGAGCCGGGGAGTCAGACTCCTCGCACAAAACGCTGGCAGCTGGAGTCAGACCCTACTGAGAGATAAGCATGACTTCAGAACACAATGAGAATTCACTGCTGCTAAAAGGGCAATATGAAATGAACGCCAATGAAATATGAAATTAACTTTGGCGTGTCAAAGCTTCAGCTCGATTGAGAGGGCCTGATGTCACTACACGCAACAACCCGTTTCCATAATGATTAGCACGGACGACCATTGTCTGTCTTTATATTCGAAGAACAAACCTTTTTTTTCCCAAGTGCCACTAATTTATGTTTATGATAAATGGAAGAGGGTTTAACCTTCTCGAGCAGCTGTCACTGGGTGAGGATAGGTACAGAGAGAGAGGGAGAGGCACTGCCAGAAGCAGATGGCATTGATATTCATGAAGCTACCTCAAAGAGGACTGACAGTACTCCGGCTTATTTAAGAGTGAATAGTGAGCCAAACCCTACACACGCACACACGCACACACACACACACACACACACACACACACACACGAACATTGTCTATGAAACAAGGTCACTGTTGACCTTCTCCCGTATATGAATGACAAAGTCTTTCTAAAGCCATCATTTGCTTTCACAGTTCGACTTCTGCAAAACTTCCACAAGGGAAGAAGTGTAAGGGAGGATTCCCCTCGGCAGAAGGAGGAGGATATTTAGGTTCAAACATCGTGGAAAGTTACATCTTATTGACATTGGGGTTTTATCGGTTTATAGACAGTTTTCAGCGCTGCCCGCTCTACCGAGTGACACCACGGCCTTTCTCCAAAGCACAGCTCATAAAAAACTATTCATCCGGTAAAAGCGAGTGGAATGAATAAATGAAAGACAAATGAACAAGAGGTCCCTGGGACTACTGGGACTACCATGAGTCATCTGGTATCTGGCAACTAATGACTCCTAGAATCCTCACCGACTGCCAAAGCCTCGGTCTCCTGTAGCAAGCTAGCGTTTCTCTCCGTCTTCGTTTCTTACAGTGGCGTCGCAGTATAATGGTGCACTCCCACCGAGAAAGGGCAGAGTCATGGTGAAGCTGTTAATTATTTCTCAGTTTCGACGCACTGGGCAGAAAACAGCTCACGCAGCTTGACGTTGAGTGTCTCTCACAGTAACGAGTTACAGTAAGCATACCTTCTGTGGGGAATTGTTGTGTTGTGACATTGTGCTGTCATAGCACATGGTCTATTAACCAACTATTTAATTGCATTTGTGGGAAGTGGCAACAACAACGCAATCATTTCTCTGATCTGAACACTGGTTATCCAGACAAATGCCGTTGTAATTCAATGTCAGCGAATAAAACTGACCTGACGAAAACAAATTATTATAGTGTTTTTTTGTTTTGTTTTGTTCGTTTGTTTGTTTTTTTACTAAGAGCATAATGTAACCATCAGTCTATAATGTTACAGAAGATATTTTGTTGGTGCTGATAACGGCACCTTGTGCGAGCGAAATAATTAAAGAATAATTTTACAAATGAAATGACAGGTAAACTAGGGAATTAACGAGGGGCAGATCTCAGAGTCATTAGTCAGTGAAATGTGAAATGAAAGCGCTAAGTCAGATGCTAATTAATGTTGTGTTGGGAGCGCGTGGGCCCGGCATGCATATGAATGATGAGCCGCTCCTCCGGCGTCACAATGACATCGGTGCTGCTGCGCGTATACAGACAAATAATGACCCAGTAGAGACGGTGCAGCTGTTGAGCCTACACGCACTCTTCCGTGCCCGCGTGCAGATACACTTCTGCTGATGATGCCTGAGGACGTGGAATGACGTTAGTGTCAACTAACGTGCATACACATCTGAGGGTTTTTTTTTAAGTGAAAGGAAGACGTGCACACGCGCGCGCGCACACACGCACACATAAAACATGACCGTTGCCACTTATTCCCATCTGGTAGTGTGTGTGTTGGTTCTACAGTGTCAGCATGCCAGTCACTGTGGGATTTAATAAGTCTGTTTACAGGTGAGAGGAGCCGTATAGGTTTCATGGGTGATGAAGAAATTGGTGAAGTGTGCTTCTTTGCTTTGTTTTCACTTTTATTGTCAGGAAATGTTAATGGTGTTGGTTATGGGTGGCTCCGCCTGGCAACGCAGTCTGTGTTTAACGTTTCTGCTTTTGTCCATGCGGTGCGGCGTGCCGTTTGAAGATGATGACAGTGACTCACAAACATGCTCCCTTTCCAGAGAGCCCACACATCTCATACACACGGACAGACGCACACAGAGACGCAAACACACACGCATGCATGCACACAGAAACACATTCTTTGCTCCATCCACCAACTCACATAACTCGGCGAGGAAAAAAGCGCAGGCGTCCTCATTTTCTGTGGAATTCTGCTTTGTATTCACCACATTGTGCAAAAAAAAAAATCGTTTGATTTGCTCTGAAGTCTTTCCAGCCTTAGCATTGCAATCAAACCACAGTAGCCTGTGGTTTGAAATCTTTACACTAGGTCCTACTCTGAACAGGGACACAACATCTCTGAGTCCATGGCTGGCGGCATGCGGCGGACATATGCCCATGCTGTAGGAGTGACTAAGGGATTTATGCTCCCCAGATCTAACGATTTGCCATCACTTTGAGCCCTATTTATTTCGTAAAACGTTCAACCTCACCATGGCGGGTGTAACGATGGACTCAGCAGCTCATCTAAGGGTCTCCTGGAAGTTACTGTAATAGATTCAAAGCCATTTGCGAGTATACCCTTTCTGCAGAATAATCTCAACCAACCCCCATCGCCCCCACTGTCTCTCTGATCCTTCAATTAATTAACTCTCCTACTCTCTGTCTTTTCTCAATTAGTGAAAGAGAGAAACAATGAGCAAAAGAGACAGAGTGAGAGAGAGAATGACACAGAGAGGCAGAGCGTGTGTATGAGCAGCAGGACAAAGGAATACTAGGGGAGAAGGGATGAATATCTGACCACAGAGGGGCCCAGTGGATGTTGAGGGCTTAGGGGGAAATGGGGATCGGTCTTGTTTAGGGACTAACGGATCTCCTGACATATTATTGATAGACATTTCATTGCTGGGAGATAACATTATTAATTAGTGCATGAGTGTGAAGGGTACTTAACACTCGGATATAAAGATGTTGAATCATTCCGATGTAACGGCCACTGCTCGCCCTCCAAGAGGAATAGCAGGCAGTCTAAATTAATCAAACTGTAGAACAATTGAACCTCCAGCCTGTTGAAAGAAAATGGGAAAGACAAAGTGAAATTAATGAAGACTTTTCAGGCATTTGTGCAGCAAGAGGTGTATTTAGGCTAACATTAAGCAAGCTTATTAAACAAGTGATAATGACTAATCATCAGTGTGTGTGTGTGTGTGCTCCTGTGCTTGCTTACCCATTTCTATGCATCTCTTTTTTTTCTTTTCTTTTTTGTATATTCGGAATCTTTATAGTTAGTAACATGAAAGATGATGTAATATGATTTATATAGTATATAAGTCTCCAACTGTCCCCATGTTAGGTACCTCACCTGTGCCTATAGGACCTCCTAGTGATAATCCCCATAATTATCCCCAGGTGTTCCTTGTTCATCTTCGCCTTCCCAAGCGTATACAGTACATCCCTGGTCTTGTTTGCTTAGCATTGTATCTTTAGCTTCCAGTTCCGTTTGGTTTCCTGCCCCCTTAGTTGTTTTGTGATTCCTCTGTATGTGCACCATGAACAACAATAAAGACAACTTGTACTTGTATGCTGCCCCCATGCCTCACAAAACCATGTTACAGAATACTCACCTGACCAAGAATACAGTCAGTTGGATCCTTTCTTGGGAGGAGGTGTTGAGATACCTGACAGATTGACTTTCATTCTCGCAAGCAGGTAAGCCTTTTACCATGCCCTCTGTGTTAGACACCTCTGGCGAGTATTCCGGGGTCGTAAGAAAGTTTTCTTTTGCAAGGTAGGCTCTACTCCCAATGTTTAACCTGTCCCACGTCTTGAAAGTTTTGTGTTTGAGGTCTTCTGTCAGGGGCAAGACTCAGCAGTGGACAGAGACGATCCTGGAGCAATGGGCAAAGGAAGCAAGGCGTCTAGTGGGGGTTTTCAGGCTAATGTGGGTTAGCTTTTCTAGTTCGCCTGCCCCCTATGTCTCTCCTGCTCTGTCTCTTGCATTGCTCAAGGCCTCCACCCAACCCAAAGTGCTTCTTCCCTTCAAGCAGCTCCAGGCTTGGCTCCCTCGTGGTCCACGTCCATGGTCCCAGCTGCCTTTGCCCTGATGTCTGCGGCCCTGGCAACTCCAGGCCCGTTTCCACCTGATGTCCTTGTTGCTATAGACTCCTGTACTATCTAGGGTAGGGTGTGGCTCCCCTGTCCTACTCTACTCCCAAGAGAGCTTCCCTGTGCATGGTTCCCAAGAGGGCCATGCCTCAGCAACCACATGACCTGCTGGCAACCCAATCGACTGACTTGCATGCTGCTTTGTTTCCCATAGCCTACGCCCCAGTCTGACACCCATTCTGCTCTCTGACCCTGATCAGGTCCCCAATATCACCCAGCCACTTGCCCCATTACCCACACAGCCCACCTGTCCCTTCCTCTGTATGAGCTTGAGCTCAACTTCATGTCCATTTCTGCATCCAGTCCCCATACCAGACCCATCGCCCATCCCAGCTTTTGGCTCTGGGTCCCCCTCCTACCCATGGTGGCTTCAGATTGCGTTTAGGTGTCAAGGTAGGCAGACATGGCATGTCTCCTTGATTCCTTGTGTTTCTTAGGCTGTGTGTTTGTGTATTGCTTTGGTTTCTGTGCTCCTCCCTGTTCCCACCCCCTTGTCATGTATCTCACCTGTGTCTTGTCTATAGAACCTCCCAGTAATAATCCCCAAGGACTAATCCTCAAGGTACTGTGTTCCTTGTTCATCTGCGTCTCCTTCTGCCCCCCCTTGTTTTGTGAGCATTGTACCTTTAGTTTCCTGTTGTGTTTGCTCTGCCTCCACCTGTGTCCTGCTCCCACAACTCATTCAACTATGTCACCCAGAGACTACATCTATTATAAGGACATTTTGTGTTAGATACCACTACAAATATCAAATGTCAGACTGTGATCACACGACAACTCTTGGTTGGATATTTTTGAGTGACAGACTCTCAATAGTGATACTGGCATGAGTTAAACACGACTATACCTGATAAATTCATATGAGCACAGTGCATAATCCCATGTCTGTGTGACTTCACACCTCCTATTTATTTCATAATTCCAAATGATCATTGTTAAATTTTCTTATCATCATGAGGACATTGGCTCCCCATAAAGAGCTCAATATATCAGCTTCCACATACACAACTGATGTTTGTGTGTATGTGTGTATTCAGGAAAACCACACATATAGGTTATCATCCACTAAGCAACATACAGTATCAACCTAAATGCATTACACAGTGGTACTGTGACAGTTATGAGAGAATTGTCATGATGGAGGTGTTCTGTGCTGTAAACGAACAACAAAGCAGGTCAAGCAGTCAGGGAAGTGCAGCACAGGGGGCGCAATATCCACCTCTCATTACTGGCCATTAATATGACTAACATTGTCTGTCTGAGGTGTGTGTGTGTGTGTAGTGTGTTTATAGAACTGTTTCAGGTAGAGAGTGCGACTGAGGGTAGTTTTCCTTCTGCATTCCAACAACAGTGTGCTTTGTGTCTCATGGAGAGTCACTGAGCACTAGTCAACAACAGAAAAACGGAGAACAGAGGGAAAGTGTA
This sequence comes from Brachyhypopomus occidentalis, assembly GCA_020368025.1. Classification (NCBI taxonomy): domain Eukaryota; kingdom Metazoa; phylum Chordata; class Actinopteri; order Gymnotiformes; family Hypopomidae; genus Brachyhypopomus; species Brachyhypopomus occidentalis. The sequence goes on along the minus strand of JAGXOD010001351.1, from coordinate 3,852,780 downwards.
CGAAGACGAGAGAGATGGAGCAACGGCGGCTACAGAGAGAGGATTACACACAGCCATTATTCACAACGAGCACAAGAGAGACTGTGGAAGAGCAAGGTTGCAGGTCGAGATGAGAGAGCATGAGAAAGAACATGAAAGAGAAAGAGACAGAGACAGAAAGGCAGGGTGGGGGGGGTGCAGTGAGAAAGAGAGAGAGAGTGAGAATGAGCGAGCAAGACTAAGACAATGAATAGGCAGGAAGGCGAGAAACGGGAGCTCGAGGGGAGACGCTGGCCTCGGTCTCAGGCCGCAGGGTCGGGGGGAGGGCAGGCACCAGCCCTGGGGCCCGTGTACAATATGAGGGATGTCATGTAATCCCATTACACATGCAGCTCCTCAGTGTCCACCCCACTCTCTCCATTTCTCTCTCTGTTTTTCTCTCTCTCCTTTCCTCTCTCCATCCACATAGGTGTCACTCCGTCTGTCCTTCCATCCAACCCTCCACACATTTGTTTTCCAAGAATATGGAGTGATCGTCAGCTGTGAAAGGGTGAGGAAGCTCAGAGAGGTTAGAAGAATGGACAGAGAGACAGAGAGAGAGAGAGAGAGAGAGAGAGAGAGAGAGAGAGAGAGAGAGAGAGAGAAGGTGGATTTGATGGGGTGTGTTTTGACATACACCCCATCACAATTTATTCTGTGCCCACACAGTCCACATTAGACACCTTGTCATAATAATTGCATTTCTGAGTATTAATTGAGGACTTGTAATGGAAAAAGAGCTGTCAGAAAAATGTATCAACAGACAACAACAGCAAACAGTAAACAGTAAACATAAACACAATGAAAAAATAAAAGGAGAAATTTGACTTGATGGATGAAATGGATATATACACACGTGCAGACTCACACCCACACACTCACCAAGCCCTGCACACTGAGACTGTATTGTGTGGGTATAGTCTATATTTGCATTCTTGCATTCTTTGTGTGTGTGTGTGTGTGTGTGTGTGTGTGTGTGTGTGGCTGTCTATTTTGATGTAGCGTGGGGGGGCAGGGCTGGTTGCTTGAGCTAATAGTGAGGGAATGATTTATCAGCCGTTCATGGTGGAATCATATTATGCTGTAATAATACTCATTTCAGTAAGACTATGTAAGGATGCATCTCTCTCTCTCTCTTCCTCCCTCTCTTTTTCTTTCTCTAATCCTCCCTTCCCCTCTCTCTCTCTCTCTGCCTGTTAGGGTCTGTGTGGATGAATTCAGAGTGCACTCAGATCAACATCTAAATTACATTAGTTTTTCACATATTGTTACAAGAAAATAAAGTCTTATCACTGATTGATTGATGTAATCATGTATTGTGAACTGTTGTTGTTAGTGATGTGCTTCTGCAACATGGCATCAAAAATGTTATCAGTCAAGCGGCAATAAACAAAACTAGGCACATTTTGCCAGACGGCCGGAATCTAACTTAAATATAGACATGTCTCTATAGATGTCTCTGAAGAGATGATGTCTTGCTGCTGGGAAAAATGTCTCCATTAGTGGTCTGCTGGCTTGAAAGGTATTCTGTTTATGTCTTGCAGCCCTGATTATAGTCCATATTGAGCTTTAGTGACTGTTACAGGCACATCTTACAATAAATGGCATATACGTTTCTTGCATGTCTTTATAAGTTTTGCTTGGCTGCAGTGCGTCTAGTTCCTGCTAGCATGAACAGTGAAAATCGATTCTCCTATACTGGATGGAACATGCTGTTAGCTAGATTAATAATAATTCTGTAATAATAATGGTGACATTATAAGCAAGAAAGCTGAAGCTAAAATGTTTATCCAATAAAGCCTGTAGTTAACTTTAGTAAAATAAACATTATCCAATGCAATTCATGTTTATAACTATTTACCTATAATGCTTTTGAGCATTGAAATATTACTTAACACTAGCTTTGTACAAATCACTAACTCGCATAGCTGGCTAGCTTCTGTATAGATGCCCTGTATGCTACATGCTCCATGCATTTCAACAGAGAAGAACAAATCAGTCAATAAGTCAGGGAAAGAGCAAAAAGTGCCCGTCAACCCTCATCAATGTGGAATTAGATTCAATAATATTTTACAGTCTTCAGCAAAGTTCATTGGATAATCGTGGGTGCATGTGTATTCTGACAGAATGCACCATCCTTGTGAATGAAGAGGCCAAAGCACACAGGGTCACAGCAACTAACACTTGGTAGTCCAGCCACACCCATGGCAAAATTGATGCTGGGCAACGAAGCCAGTCATTACAGTGGCACAGAACAGTGACTGTCTGCGCTCCACCCCATGTGCTCGTGCACTAGGCCCCTTATTCAATGCTTGCATTGATTCTGGAGGAGGATAGCTGGGTTTTTTTTATGTAAAACTATCAAATTGTTTAATCAATATACAAACCACATGGGATGAATTAAGGGAACCTCTGGCTTATGTTCTTGCTAAGTTATTTTTTTTTTTCCTTTTTGAATAGATGGTTTACGTGTGGCTTCTGCGGTTGATCGGCCTGCCTGTGGTACCGACCCGAGTGTGGTCTTGCTCACTTGCTCTTGCGCACTCATACGGTTTCCTGCGTCCGCGTGTTAAAAATCCAGGCCAGCTATGAAATACTGACTGATTTCTGTATCTTATGCAGTCCAAAGGTTGCTTTGAGCTCAGGGCTGACTTTCATATTAGCTTCCCGGGGTGTTTAGAGGCTGAGGTGTTTAATCAGAGCCATAGGGCATTCACAGGGCTAGAGCCTCCCTTCGGAGAGCAGACGGGTGTGGAGTGTGCTGGGGGAGGGAGCATGAGCTCTGGGAGTGTGCTTCTCACCCCTCCAGCACTCAGCCCTTCAGCCCTTGCAGCAACTGACTTCGGGTTGAGAAGTTCATTAAAACCAGCGCTTGTTTGAAGACTCGAACGTCCACGGCAAGCTGATAAATCCAAATGGAGCGCTCATTCAGCAGCCCAAGTTTAGACTGTAATACACAGAGGCAGGCGCATAAAATTTCTATCCACACATGCAATTTCACACACACACACACATGCACTCACACGCCACACACACACACACACATTTAAATGTTCTAAACACCGCCCTCTGTCTCTCCTGCTCACTTTTTCCCCGTCTCTCTATCTTGCTCTAAGCTGTAAAGGAAGAGGCAGTTTCCCAGTGGGTGTAAATTCAGAGACATGGGAACACTGCTCCCCCAGTCTGGAGCTCTCCGATAGGGCCTTAGCTCCGGGCTTATTTGATTAGCTTAATTCCCACCTCACGCGGCCGTCCTCCGCACTGCTCTTCACATGCAAGACAACTTGCACCCCCACACCAATTAATGAGCGATCGGTTCAGTAAAGAACCACACACACTAAGCACAGCCTGTATGCATTTTGTTTTATATGTGGGTGATATCTTGTGTTGTCCACACAGCAGAAATGTGAAATCTTGGTTTTCTGAGTATTTTGTGGTGCCCAGCACTTGGTATGTATGTGTCTGTGTTTGTGTTTTGTTTGTGTTCGGTTCAGCAAAACCATCAAAAACCACAAAGCACCGAAGCATGTCAGGACTGAAATCATATCCAGATACATGGCCACTGCCCTCTGTCTGTCTCACATTACTCTGAACAGGGAACACTAAAGCCCGTCAGTCACAGCTTACCACGTACAGACCACAAACAAGAAACACAGCACACTTCAGGACGAACTACACCATCTGCGACCAAGAGAGAGTTTAGAAAATGCACATATGTTTGCTTCACATGGCTAATGGGTATGCATTTAGACATACAGTATAACTAACAAGCTCGTGATTTAGTGTGTTTCGCCAGCTTATAATAGTTCTTACTATATCAGCCGTGAAGCACAGAGGGCTTGGCTGTTTTACTGTAAATATTTACATCACAGGTCAAAGATGTTTGGTGTTCTAAGATAAGACTGAGTTTACAGAGAAATGACAAGAGCAAACAATTCAGAACACTGTGCTTTCTTTACATATATCAAATTAAAGACATGAAATTAAAACTGGAACTGCCAGGTGTTTGGAAGGCCTACTTTCATTTCCACAGAGAACTAGAAGGGCAGAAAGATGAATCAAAAGAATCCCATTCTAAACAGGTAAGAATCCTACACTACTTAAAAGACTTTCATTTAAGTATGTAAAAGCCTTTAGCACTGATATAAGACCAGCTCCGTTCACCCAAACCATTATAACCCAAAATATAATAACGGGAACACAAACTGATCTCAGATCATTGTAAAAAGGCCCACCAAAAGTCCATCTGCCCTCTATTGCCTATGTGCTCATTTATCATATTAACAATGGCAACATCCAAATTTACAGATGTTATCAATTAATCACCTCTGGTATAATTACAATCCAATTAACCTCTCTCTATTTCTCTCTTTCTCTCTCTTGCTCTGTGTGTATATGTGTGTGTGTGTGTGCGTGCATGTGCGTGCATGCATGTAAGGAAGAAAAACTGAATGAGTCCTGGCAGATGTAGAATAAAGACAAAAGGAAGAGAAGGAGGGAGAAAGAACGACAGAGCAGACGAGTAAGAGTCAGAGAGGAGCACACAGCATGATGGGATGTGGAAGGAGTGGCAGGGTTAGGGAAGACAGAGATAGACAGTAATTTACTGCCAAGTCCCATGTGATGTGTTGCTCTTCAGAGAGAGAGAGAGAGAGGAGGGAGGATCACTCCCCACACATAAACACACATTTCTGCTCCTTAAGGCCTCCTGGGACCATAAAAGTGCAGCCTTGGTCCAGGGCTGGCTGGGCCGTGACCTCTGGAGCTTCTCCTCAGTCTTGGTCTAAGTCTGTCCTGTCACACTATAGTCTTTCAAATGTGGTGACATTGTGCAGTAGCTTTAAAACTATAACTATGTAGTACATCAGCTAGTGACAGTGCCGACCTGCTACGCTATGCTGTCAAAAGTATGTAGACACTCAACCATGACACTTATATGGGCTTGTTGGACATCTCATTCCATCTCATTGGCATTAAAATGTAGGAATGCTCTACATAGGATTCTATAGGGTGCATGTGCCCGTTTAGTCAAATGAGTTAAACCTGGACTAGAGGGTCAGTTCTTCCGGTTCTTCTCCAAGGTGTTCGGTAGGGTTAGCGTCATGCACACAGTTGGAGTGCCTTCACACCACACTGGTCAAACGAATGGACTATGCTGTGTGAACAGGGCTACAGTCACGCTTCAACAGTGAAGGGCGTTCGCATATTGGAAGTATAAAACTGCCTTTGTATGCTGTAGCATTAACACTACTCTTCTCTGGAGCTAAGGGGCCTAATCCAATCCCCCAAAAAGCAGCCTTGAGTCATTCTTCCTTCACAAAACTTTACTGTTTAACTGTTTTGTTGGCTCGGCGCGTTTTGGTAGGTAGTGTTCTCCCTGCATCCACCAAGCCCAGATTCATCCATCAGACTGCCAGATAGTGAAGCGTGATTCATCACTCCAGAGAACACCTTTCCGCGGCTCCAGAGTCCGGTGGCTGTGTGCGTTACTCCGCTCCAGTTCACGCTTGCTGCTGCGTACGATGATCTGAAGCTTGCGTGCAGCAGCTCGGCCATGGAGGGACTCACGAAGCTCGCGGCACACGGCTCTTGCGTCGATGCTGCTACCAGATTGGGTCTGGAAGTCTACGTAGGTGGTCATGCAATAGAAGCAGCTCCACTCTCTGAATGTGCATTGCATCGAGCGTGCATATGGATACGTCCACGGGGTTCAACGGGGGAGGTCTAGCAGAGCTGAGATGATCCGAGGTGAACTGGGGCTCAGCTGCCGTCCCGTAAGAGTGCCACAATTAACATCACTTCAGAGATCTTCAGAATGATTCTACTGTGATTGTGTGTGGATGTCACATGGCTAGGAGCTGGACCTGTTAGCAATCAGTAGGCCTTAAACACATACATACATAGGGTGTCTACATAATATAATGATAAGATTCTTGCCTTCACGCATAAAAAAAAAGTAGGAATATTTTTGGAAACATATTCCTTTTATTACCACTTAAATTATACTGCACCACGTGGTCTGTAATGATCTAACCTTTGCTCTGTGCAAAATCCAACATTCTGACATGCTGACTTTAATATGGCTTAGTTCTATCAATAATCATCAGTAACTCTTCATCCAGGAGGGTTACAAAAGAGAGAATTGAGCAGAGCAGGCAGCACAGGCTGGTGAGGGATGAGAGTGGGACAAACGGGTCAAAACGGGAAGAACAATGAGAGAAAGAGAGAGAAAGCAGGATGGAAGTGAGGCGGGGGAAGAGAGAATGGTGTGTGTGATGTGGAGGGTGTTAACCGCAGCGTGAAGTCCTTCAGCGGCTCACTGCCCATTACTATGCCACCTGTTTGCAGAGGTGAGGTCACTTTGTATGTAATTTTTGGTTATTTTGTTTAGGGCTGAGCTAGAAGGAAGATAAAAACTTCCGTTCAAAGACTTTTATTTTCTAGAGGTCTCACAAAAGGTGGTCATTATCTCAGTTCAGTTGAGCCCTGTAATTAGATGAAAAAGTTATAGAAAAAAAAAAGTTTCTAGGCACAAACCGCACAAACGTACAGCTTTGAGATAAGGACGCGTTTGAATTGCACTGAAGGTCAAAGAGAGAGACGCAGCAGAGGGGGAGGTAGAGAGTGGAGATGCTACTGAACCGACAGGCATTCAGGAGCTCATATACACAACAAAGAAGCTCTGACAAGGTAAATGTAAGTCCAGGTGTTTTGCAAAAGAACTTCATGCAAATAAACATTGAAAGAGGAAGGGTGGAAAAATACTAAAAACATTATTCAAAAGAGAATCAAAGATCTAAAAAACAAAACAGGCAAAGTATTCAAGATTGTCAGAACAATTGCAGATGCTTTAAGGACCGGACCTGGGCCAAAACCCCACCCTGGGCCAGAGACAGGAAGACTGGAAAGGCTAAACACTGATCCCATATTTAGACTCAGCCAAGAATGTCAGAAAAACACCAGCAAAGGTGGAGCAAAACCTTAGCATCTAAATGACAAAAAGTCATTACAGCCAACAAAACTCCAGCGAGCAAACACATCGCCGCTCTCCACGAGTCTTGTCCACGAGTCTTGCACCTCACCTTTCTGGACACATTTTCGAGCCACGGCGTTTTTTTTTTTTTTCTGGGATCTGAAACTACAAAGCGGCACTGGAGTGGAGCAGCCGAGGATGTATGGGGTGAAAGAACACGAAAGAGAGGCAAGGAGTGTGTGCGTGCTGCCCCGCGGGGTACTCTTCTATCCACTTGACAGCAGCAGTAGTCAGGAGAGAGACATGTTGGGAGAACACGGTGTTAAAGGCCAAGGGGTGGATGGGGGGGGGGGGCTTGGAATGGAAATCAACTCTCCTACCACTCGGGCTGGAGTCGAGGGTTATGGTTCTGACCTTGAAATCATGCTTGGGTGGGGGTTGGGTGGGGTTTTGGCAGCTCATTGATGGTATGGCAGCAAAGCTGGCGTGGCAGAGGGCGTCGTGTGATGAGGGACAAGGGAAGATCGTACTTGGAAAGAAGAGAGAGGTATCTACACAATCACACACACACACACACACACACACAACCCCCCCCCCCACACACACACACACACACACTCTGTTCAAAAGCTTTCATCAAAGCTAGGCAGAAATGTCAGGCCCAGAGGCAGAAGAGCAGCCTCTGAATGTCACAGAGAGAAAGACAGAACACAGAGACAGTACATCAAGAATATGTTATAGCAAAAGTCCTGGACAATTTCTACACATTTTATGTCTGTAGGCGTTCTTTAAACCTTATTGGTACTACATATTTGTCTCATTTATGTTGGTATGATTTTTAAAATTAAACTGTCACTATACATGTTCTGCTGTATTTGTGCATGTCTTGTAGCGCAAGTGAATGTGAATACGTGGATACCTGAATGTGTTCTGAATGGTAAACACTGTGTGTGAAACATGGCCTCCCCTGCAAATGAGGTTGTAAACCTCCCTGAGATACTGTTTGAATAAATGAAATATGCTCAGGCCTAATTGTTTGTTGACTTCTGGATTATGATCGCTGCTGGCATGATGACATTGAGACAGGGGCCACACCTGTGCAAGAAGATCAACAAACGATAAGTCGGACAAACAGAGCGCTCGTGCCAGCTAACAGAGACAAAGACGCGAGGGAAAAATACGCCGCGGGCGGAAGCCCTCCCAAGGAGCACACGTGACCCGCAGAAACCAAAGACACGCGGCACAGCGAGTCTTGAAGAAGCCGTCAGATGCCGTGAGGCTAATTGAAACTGCTTGTGCCATGAGAGGCGGCGTGCGCCCAGGGGGGAAATTCAGCCCGCCAACGAGGATCTGGCAACGTGCTGCCTCCGGGGCCGTGTGGAAGCAGGAAGGGCACTGTCGTATCTGGGAGGTTAAGTCGGCAGCGCACGGCTTACCACGGTGGGGAGGCAGGTTGGGCCAGCCAGCGTGGCTCCTCGGGGTCAATAGCGGAGCGGCCGCGAGAGACACCTCCTCCCAGACGGGGCGCGGGAGCGAAAAGAAAAGAAACACGTGCATTGAAACGCTCTCTCCCTCTCTTTCTCTATCTCTCTCTCCCCCTTTCTCACCATTACTGTGAGAGTAAGGTAGTAAGGAGGGGAATTAAAGAGAGATTGAGATCAGGCTTGGGGGGGGGGGGAGATTTGGAGGCTGTGCAGCTTGGCAGAGCGAGCCATCAGACTGTCACCGTCCTTGAACAGGCTCCCAGCAGAAGTGGACTGACAGCCGCCGGCTTGGCTGACAGATGGAGTGGAGCATGAGGCGGAGTGAAAAGACACTCGCTTAGCGCGCCGTGCCCCTCTCTCTCCACCCACACCCCCACGACGTCCGCATCCACCCCTCCCCCCCCCTCCCCCAGAACAGGAGGGAGAACGTCGCGTGGCCCTCCCCGCTTTTCTGGTGGAGGGTGGGTGCAGGGGTTGGGCGGGGGACGCTGGCGTGCGGGGTGGGAGGTGGAGGGATGTGGAGGAGGAGGAGGAGGAAGGAGAGAGGGGCTCGGGGTGGGGTGGACGGATGATGGGAGACTGGCAGCAGAGAATTCGGCTGGCGGGCGCGAAAGTTTGCTGATGTGCGGATGTCATCTGCGCTGCGAAGTGGAAATAATAAGGAATTAGGATTGTCTCTGAAGACAGGAGATTTAATGCAAAACGAATTAAAAGAAAGAAAAGAAGGAGAAAAACATGCTGAGCCCTTTTCTCCCTCCTGTGAGAGAGGCAGAGCATTTCTGCGACGGACTCTGAGTCAACCAAAAAGACAGAGAGAGGGGAGTGAAAATCTAATTAATGAAGACAAAATGCTTTAAAAAATAGAAGGAGAAGGAGAACAAATAGTAGAAATGAACCACGAGCAATTAAAAAATGATGAAGAGAGTGAACTGGTGAGGAAGAGTAGGATACAGTGAGACAGAGACAGAGAGAGACAGAGACAGAGAGACAGAGGGACAGAGAGAGACAGACAGAGACGGAGTGGAGATGGTGGCATACTGATATGGTCGTTCACTCCTCCCTGTTGCTCAGATGAGGACCGGAGCTTCTGAAGAGGCAGCTGGAGCAAACAGCTCCTCATGGTGTGAACCGTGGAGGTGGGCTTCGCGTGAGAGTGTGTGTGTGTGTGTGTGTGTGTGTGTGTATACTGGAAATGGAAGGAAGTATGATGAATTTAGGAATGGTACATGTCATGTACATACATTCGCTGTTTGTCAGCGTGTCATGCCAGTTGTGTGACATGAGGTTTCCTCCAAGATTGTGTGTCTGTGTCTGCATGTGTGTGTGTGATTGTGTAATTAAGATGTAGCAGGTGGACGATAGCTGTTTGCTGCATCTCCTGGAAGTCACTGAGACAGAAGGGCACAGAACGTTACCATGTCACAAAACATTACCCACCCAGCTGTTGGCTTCACGGGTGCGTGTGTGTGTGCATGTGTGTCTGTATGTATGTGTGCATGTGGGCATGCGCATGTGTGTATGTGTGCGTGTGTGTGGATGTGCGTATGTGTGTACGTGTGTGAGATTCTACCCACACCCTCCTGCTGTGGTCACCAGTTCATTCTCACTTTCAGTTTGTGGCATCTGAACTTGGCATTTCCTTTCTCAGTTTCTCTCTCACTGCCTGAGGTGAAGAAATAAAGAGACGTTCAATCACTCAAACAATGAGAGATGAGAGAGACAGCGAAAGTGTGTGTGTGTAGGGAGAGTATACATGTGAGTCTTACACTTTTTAATTCTAAGCTCCAAGGGGAATGGTAAAGAAATTCTAGCCCATTTTCAGCTGATTTTATTTGTTTACTTTTTTATATTCAACCAGTCAGATGTGAAGGCTACTAGCACATTTTTTGACGGACTGACCACTTAGCATTGCTAGCCAACACAGCTTACTTGTTGGTAGGCTAGCCTTTTCTAGTTTCTTTCTTTCTTTCTTTCTTTCTTTCTTCTTCTTCTTTCTTAGTAAGGCATCAACTTAGGGGTCATCGTAACTCAATGACAGGGCCAGCAATGGCTTCACAATGAAGTCACAGCCATTGATTTAGGGCGAATCCATCACTGTTTCACCACTCGCATGGCTGAGTCAATATGACTGAAAGATGGTTATGATCCTAGATACTTTTCAGTAGGTGAATCCCGTTATCAATGATGTGTTGGGCTACGTAATACAGGTAAATCTACCCTCCACTCCCAAGTTGAGCAGTGCATTGAATGAATTATGAATGTAAGAGGGAATTTGTTATGAATTTATGAGACATATAGAAGCATGTCATTAATTATTCATGTTTATGGTGGTAATGAATGGAGTAGTTCACGTCTGTCTTTACTGATCTTTATTTCACTACAGTCCATGATCTTTAAAGGAGATACAATCATGCTGGAATATTGAAGAGAGAGAGAGAGAGAGAGAGAGAGAGAGAGAGAGTAGAGCCCTCAGTGGCCTGTTATACAGCTGACCTTCTCTGTCAGAGCTGTCTGGCTTTTGTGCGAGCCACACAGCATCTCTCTTGGATGGGCACTCGCGTGATTAAACAACCCAACCTAATTGCCCCTTTTGTGGCTGAATCAAAGTGTTGTCTCTGACTGTATAGGTAGGAAAAGAGACGGCATGATAAGAGCCAGATTAAGAGAGAGAGTGAGAGAGAGAGAGAGAAGACAGAGAGAAGAGAGAGAGAGAGAGAGAGGAGAAGAGTGGAGTATCACCTCAGAGAGGGCAGGGCACCTGTTCTGACCCTGCGCCCTCAAGTCAGCCCATTTTTATCCAGCAAAACAAGCAGCCACACTATGTGTGTGTTTATGTGCGTGTGTGAGACTCCCGGTGTTAAAGATAATGTGTCACGGCACCAGAGCTCCCCCTAATGGACACGAGGGGGAGCCAGTCGGTCTTTGTGCTGCGGACTTGGCGGCCCTGCAGCGTGCGCCAGACAGACAGCTGTGTGGGAGACACCGTGGAGGAGCGGCTGACAGATGTGTGATCTCTCCCCCCGAGTCCAGGCTTGCCTAACTGGGATACTAGTCCCCAGAGAGTAAGTCTTGAGAGAATGTCGATGATGACAGTGACAGTGGAAGTGTATATTTTGCTTCAGTTGTGCTGTGCGTTATGGAGGTTGTATAAGTAATGGTGTGTAGCTCTCATCCTGGTCTCATCACTTAAGACAGCCGAATGCAACTACTAGCACTACAGCATCCGGATATGTTTAACGAGATTACAGCTGTAGGATGTGTGAGTTGTGTTGGTGAACACAACAGGCAGTTAGTGTTTTCTTCCAAACATACCGAGCTGTCCTCCCTTGCTGTGGAAAAAGCCCGTGCTGCCGTTCACCCTCCCAAATCAGTGGCAATTGCACAACGGGAGACTTTGATAGCAGGTGAGAACTGGCAATGGCTAAAAGTGGAATAAAGTAGGTACCAAATTAACAGAAAGAAAGAAACAAAGACATTTGGGCAGAAGGAAACAAAGACACAAAGAACAAGGAAAACAAAAAGAATGAATCACTTCACAACAGATCGGCCTGCGGTACAGACGTCATTCCGGGAAGATGAAGCTTTTGGGAGTGTTCTAAGCATCAACAGGGAACGACAGCCCCCTGCTGGACAACAGCGATAAATGCAACCTCCTATTTCCACGCATTACAATGCTGACAAAATTCTACCAAAAAAATAGATTAATAAATAAATAATCACATGTCTAAAATTGTGCAAAACATCTTTTTATTATGTCTTTCACTTGCCGCTTTCGTAACCTTGATTTACACAGAGCACTGACACACAAGAAGAACAAATACGACAGAATTCTACTGGGCTGACCTGGTAGAAGCGCAACCAAGAGACCGTGAGGCGGAACCGGAGGGATGGCACTGATCATGAGATCCTCCTTCATCTCCCATTATAACACACAGATTCTATGTACAATCTCTGCTTTTCCGGAAACAACAACAACAACAACAACAACAAAAAAAAACCCTTCCGACATTCACCAAGTCCTTTCTGCCGCTTCACGTCGCCTGTTACACTGAGCTATGGGCATGGCAAAGAGAAGGTGCATTAGTACAATACCAGCCGTGGCTGTGTGTTTTTAAGTGCAATGTCTGATAAGAACTCTACGGGTGGAAATACCACAACTCAAACATGGACGGAGCCACTCGGGAAAGTTTTGACCCGGTTCGGTGTGAGCCGGAGGGAGGCGGAGAGCATGGGCTTTAGCCCGGAACAGACTCTTCCTGGGTAGCTGTCCTGGTCCATCTGTGGACCGTCCGGGGGGATATAGGAGGTCTGAGCGGTCCTATCGCAAGCAGGCCAGCCGTAGGGTGTCCAGTAAAGAACAGCAAAAGGGGATAACAGAGATGCAGCAAGCTCAGCTCCATCTTACAGGAAGAGGCATCCACCCCCGAGGCTCCTCCACCCAGGACATCATACATTTAAAGAGAGCAGTGATCAGGAGGAGGAGCCAGAAATGTGAGCAGTAATGCATTTTCGTTCTCTCATTTTTCAACAGAGGCATCTTTGCTCACTCTGATAAATTGCAGTAAATATCTTGCCACCGTGTGTATGTGTGCATGTGAGTGTAGGTGGGTGGGTGTATGCATGTATGCTTGGGTGTGTATGTGTGTGTGAGCATGTGCATACCTGTGTATGTGCATGTGTGTGTGTGAGAGGAGAGAGAGAGACAGAGAGAGAGAGAGGGTGTGTGTGCATGCATTTCTGTCATATTGTGCACCGGAGACAAAAGAAAGGAAATTGATTTCACCAGACGGAATCGTTGAACAAAAGCAACTCCAGAGATAACTGCATCTTGGATATTAATATGTGTCATTACTCAAAGAGTATGAAAGTAAACAGATCAAGAGGATAATGTTTTTACAAACACAATAAGAGTGCATGTGGATCCATCACTTACTATCCACAGACTAAAAAAAATGTAATAAACATTTTTAAATTACTTTGTTTTTTATGGATATTCAGAATGATAAACGTTCGGAGGCAATGGGCATGAGGGAGTTGGGGAACTATAAAGAGTCCAGCAGAGTAGATAAGTGTTATACAGTTATGAAGCGTAGGTCTGAAAGGAAATGAGAGAGCATGAGAGAACAGAATGATAGGACCCCATGCTTGGGTGAATTCAGAATAGCCTGACTGACAGATTTGGGCATCCAATCAGGCGTTTCTATCTGCTTTAGCAGGTCTCGTGGGGAAGTGAGGGGATGTAGACAGGACTCCGAGCTCAAGGAGGAGTCTTGCGAAGTTCTGCTCTCTCATTAGCAGTCACTACTGGCTGCAGTGTCCGTGCAGGGAGCCTGTAACAGAGGCAGGCCTTTGTAGCATGGCACATAGAGTTCCATGTGAAGTTTGCTCTGCCATTACCCCTTTTATCACACTTCCTGCTGGGGAGGAGGCGGGTCTAACAGGACCGGCCGCCCTAAATGGCAAACCCACCAGCAGGGGAGGGTATAGTCGTCCAGACCTCCTCATAAAAGACAGGCGAAGAAAAAGAACAAAGGGAGAAAGGGAGCCCAGGGGGGAAAAGAGAGAGAGAGAGAAAGACACTCGGCTATCTTCTGCCTCTGTGCTTTAAGGGGAGCTGAGGCAAAGCCTCATCTGGCTGTTTCTGTGGCGAGGGGCCAACAACACGTGCCCAGAGTCCCTGCACATGGCCCCAGGAAACCCCTCTCAGCTGGAGTAGATCTGAGTGCCAATCACACGCATGATCTCCTTCTGTACCTTGGGCTCCTGGGTGTTAATGTTGGCATCTCCTACCTGGCCATCCTCATATCTGTCGGAGGGAGAGAGAGAGAGAGAGAGAGAGAGAGCGAAACCAGGGTTAGTGACACTTAAGCAGACTAGATATTCTGTACAACTACTAGGCCAACATATACACACAAACACAGACATATATGCAAAGGTCAATCTGCTAAGCTCTGCTCAAATACTCACACAAAGAAGAAGCGTGTGCACACATGGTCAGAAACTGGACACACCCAGATGTTTCCATGTTTCTGAAGGTCCTTGGATGTAATTACTGTGAAAAGATAATACAGCCACAGTGTCGTAAGCAAGTTTCGACCTCAGACTCCATCCCTGAAATCTTACATTTTTTGCTTATTATGCAGTTATTCCTTCACTATTAAATTTGAAAAAAAAAATAAGTTTCACGGTTTATTTTAAGGTTTCAGATGAATGTCTTCGCATTGCAAGTGCAAAATATCTGCGGGCCAGACAAAACAAGGAGAATAACTCATCTCCTGCACTAATCTACACTAACATCTATCAAGCAGCAGGAGACGGGGAACCACCAGCATCGCTTCAGGCCACTGCAATCATGCTGAAATTCACAGAAAAACCAAGACAGTGCTTCCCGGTTCTGTCACCCAGGTAACGCCGGGGGACGAGACGGATCACTGTGGAAAACGAAACCTGCCCGGAACTGCCCTGTACACACCACACGGCTTCCCTGCCTGCACCTGGGGCAATAGAACGGTCGGCGGTGGGCACCACACACCTTCACACAGGGCGATGCAGTTCAGATTGCGGCTCTGCAGGAAGCGTGACTGAATGGGACGGCTCTGTAGAGAGAGAGCGGGCTTTTGTCAGGAAATGCAAGCACGGAGCTATCCCTGCAGTCTTTATGCGAGTGTAAAGACCTGAAATGAGGCAGGACGCCAGTGAGCTGTGGCAGTAAAAGCCTGTACCTGTGGGATCGTGTTCATGCGGTTGTAGCGCTGGACCAGTTCATCTTTACTTGGCATCCGATGTTGTCCTTTACCCATTCCTGCACAACAGAAACATATGTATGTATACAAGTAAGAACGCACACACAACCAAACACACACACACACACACACAAGCATGATCAATGAATCACATACTCATGAGGTCCGGAAGCACAGAAGTGCAGAACAGGAAATGTTATTAAACGTATAACACTGACTACCTTAAAGGGTCTACATTTGACACCAGAGACTGTGATAACGGAGAAATGATAGCTCATATCTCATTAATGTAATAGATGATTCAAAGACTTGCACAATATTAATGTTGTCTTGACATTATCTTGTAAGCACACATATAGCTCCAAATGTTAATTATTTCCAGTTTTTGTTTAATGCAGAATTTACTGCCATGTTAAGGTCATGGCTGTAATATAACTGTCCCATGTAAACACTGAAGCACATAGCTTAGGGTGTTGCTATCACTATAAGAGAGTTCTTTTGAATTTTAACAAACAGCTTACAGCTGATTTACCCATCTTTCAAATAAATGAAGTAATGAATACATACATTAGAATATCCACAGCACAAACATTTTGTCAGTCATCACAGAAGCCACACAGCAGAAAAAGATGTGCTAAAGTCAGAATAAAATTCACTTAATTCAGTAAAGCAAAGCTGCTTAATTTTTGTACTTTGTCTCTTATTTGCATATTCACATTACCATATTACAGACTGAACATTATTCTCTGTGTGGAACCACTAAATTATACCCACTGAATTCTAGCCAAGCCGTGGGGAAAAAAACAGCGTGCAAGTGATTGGTGTTGTCAAGGTGAAAGTGTGACAGACTCAGCAAACTTCTTGAAACGATTGGTCGCATCCACAATCGCACAACGTCATAAGCGATTTGAGTCACCCGTAACGCCCCCTCGGCCACCCAGGGACGTAAAGAGGAACCCGGCTGCCCAGCCGAACAGGACAATGCTAGCTGGGCATGTGCACGAGCACCACGGCGACACCACGAGCGCCACGGTGATGGCTCGGGATTGGGGGGAGGGGATGTGGGAACGTGAGACCGAAGGTCGAGGATGAGGGTCCTACCTGAGTAGCCGAAGGATATGCTGGAGATGGGACTGAGGTAGATACCCTTCCCATACGCTGCCCCATGCAGCTACGGTGAAAGAGAGCGAGAGTCACTAAGAGTGCAACACCCTCCATGTGCTCGCGGACCAGCATGCACTGTCGCGCGCAAGCAGCACACACACTCCAACAAGGGTGTGGGAAAACAGACGGAGAAAGCGTACGTGCCGTCAAGCAATACGAAGCGTCCAGAGGTGTCTCTATGCATGGAGTTGCGCTCTAATTTTTGCTGGCGCATATATGGATTTCAAGTCCTAATCATTCTTTGTGTGGAATGGTGAAACCACAGCAGAATTCTGTGATTTATCGTGCATAATTGGCCCCAAACTGCCATAATATGCACATCGACAACAACAAAGGAGAAATGAAACACAATCAACAAGAGCAGAAAAGATACGGCGGTATACAAGAAGTTAAATGGACAAAGAAAAAGGCTGATGGAACGTGAACGCACAGACGCAAGTCTGCACGGCAGATGATGAGAGTGAAAGTGACGATGACGACAATGAGATGATCAGACGATCAAGGCAGTGGCATGAACTGGAGTCAAGTGATAAATGAAAATCATTGTGACTGTGACTGAGAAACGATTGTTATTTTCCATTAGCACCAACTCCTCTGAAAGGAGCAAATTTGCATGGTCTGTAGGCAAAGTCAGGAATGCAAAGTAAGCAAGAAGAAACTTAGAATGTGAGCGAAAGAAGTATAAGACATCAATGGAATGTGCTGTGTTCAATATTGATTTTGTGGATAGTTTAGTGATTGCTGAAAGTAATATACCTGCTCAACAGGATATTTCTGTTCAAAACACCAGTCCATATTTTGTTGTGGAACATACCACACGCATATAATATGAGCTAGTCCACTTCTTGCCTGATGCACATATGACATCAGGTGAAAACTAATCCTTGAACCCCAGCTGACCCCACCATCTTAGCCAGGAAAGTGCATAACATCAGTTAGACTACCAATGAACAAACAAATGAGGCCCTGTATGCTAGATCAGCTAACTAATGTGAGTTACATACCTGCAGTTTGGTATACGAGGCATTGACTAGTCCATTTCTCAGAACAGAGTGCCAGTTCTCTATATGGGAACCACTGGAGCGGTGCAAAGAGGGGGAGGAACACAGAGAGATACATTTAAATATGAAGGAACTGAATCTTTAAATACAGCCTATGCTTAAAAACAAAGTCAAGTCTAGAAAACCAGATGGCACCAGTATATGTATGTGTGTGTGTGTGTGTGTGTGTGTGTGTGTGTGTGTGTGTGTGTGTATATTTGTTGTTTTTTATGTGGTACTTTTTGCCTAACAGGCCATCTGGTTTTCTACACTTTAGACTTTAGATTATAAAGAGAGAGAGAGAGAAAGAGAGCATGTTATGTACCTTATGGGCCTACTTTGTAAACTCATTTATATGTTTAGTGTTCACATATGTTTAGCATGGTGTTGATTCTCCACAAGAGGGTGCTAGTAGCACACAAAAAAGGTTGCGACGTAAGAATCTTCCTTTGCATCATTGACACTGTACAACTTTGTTGCTCATTAATAATAATACTAATAATAGTTATTATTGTTGTTGTTGTTATTATTAAGATAATAGGAATTATTTTTTAATATTCTGTGAACGAGAGCAAGCCATTCATATGAGCTTTTGCTGAGCTTTGGATGTCTGGACATGTCTGGAGGGCCTCATCAGGACTTTATTAGAACACCTTGTTAGAACGAACAGCGGGAAAAAAAGACGCCAAATCCCTTGTGCCAGCCATATGAGCAAAATATAGAACCCATCTGATTTCTAAATTTAGAAAGTCTGAAGATAGACTCCAGGTTTAAAGCAGCGTGCAGGCACGAAATTCAGATGTTGTCAGCGTGATTAATTGCCGCTTATTAGAAAGAAAATGTTTAGCCCCGGAAAGACATTTTCATCTGTATAGCACTATGACAGGGGTGCGTTCACCACAGGGAAGCAAAAAAACAAAAAGTAGGCAGGAAGCCAAGCTTTCATGGAGCTGCATATAGCTTATAGGACTTCTATAGCTGTGGCTCAGAAGGCTGGGCCTGATGGTAGTGGGGGGGGGGTGGTGTAGTGGTGGTGTGGGGGTGCGAGTGAGGTGGAGGCGGCAGCTCACTGGAATGCAAAGGTGCTGCCGTAGAGCTTCTTGGCCGTGCGGAATCGGGCTTCTTTAGCCGGGGGGCTGCTAAGGAGAAGGAACTGGTGGGATGTGTGCATGAACTTTAGCTGCTGCTTCAACGGATGAGTTACCCATGCAGAGACAGGGAGACAAAACAGAGATGGAGAGTGAGCAAATAGAAAGGGAGAGAAACGCATGCCTACAATGTACTAATCGACTTAGAGTGACCATTATTTGGGTCACTTTAGCAGGAATTGTATACTGTACCCTGCTCAGAGGCAGTTTAACGATATGGGACCGGTTACTGGAAATTATCCTGCACACAGCAAAACAACATTGAAGGTAGTAGCAGAATTTATCAAAAAAGATAAGAGAAGATAACAAAGAAAACTGTGAAGATGTAAACGTGTGTGTAAGATTATGATACCAGAAGTACAGAACAG
The DNA here is from genome assembly GCA_020368025.1 of Brachyhypopomus occidentalis. Lineage (NCBI taxonomy): Eukaryota > Metazoa > Chordata > Actinopteri > Gymnotiformes > Hypopomidae > Brachyhypopomus > Brachyhypopomus occidentalis. The sequence goes on along the minus strand of JAGXOD010001351.1, from coordinate 3,833,842 downwards.
GAATTGGTAAGATATATGCATATATGTGTATATGCAATATATTTGTAAAGAGCACTTATGTATCAAAAGTTTGTCACTAACCACTGCAGTAGTGGATGAGCCAGTGGATCCAGTTTATCCATCTGTTTCTTTATCTCTAGATATGATCCCTGTAAATACGGGGGGAAAATTAATAAACAACATGAACACATTCATCATGCATTCGCACCAAAGGCAGTCTCAGGTTAGGTATGTCAATGACAATCATGGGGTATTTACACCAAAAAAAGACTCCGTCAGAGTACACCTGGCTAACACCCATTTCTCCAGACACATCAGATCAAACTTACATGTTTCATGTTCATGTACATGTTCTGTACTAATGTCAAAGCTCTTGTCACTATGCATTAATGACCTGGGCTCACAGACACACCTGGGTCATCTCGCGGATGGACATAACGCTGTCCAATGCCTTCTGCAGTCTTTCATAATTCTTCTTCTGTGACCAGCCATAGAAAGAAACACACAGTGTACAAACAAAAAGCAATTAAGAGAAAACAGGACAAGTAAGCACATTACTTATTACACCCCAATTGCACATAGTTCTTACAGTATGTAATTACGTGGTAATTGTTATAACATTGTCATGACATACTAATTGCACACTGTAATTGCAATGTTTAATTACATAGTTGTTACAATGTGTTGCACTGTTTTTACATTTATGTGTTACAAAGAACTAATTTCACATGTTGTTACATTGTTGTTACATAGTAATTACACATTGTAATTACACCCCAATTGTGTTATTACAATGTATGATTACTATATGCAATTACATAGTTTTTACAATGTGCAATTACATGCTATTTCTCTATTATGCCTGCTTGAGTTAGTAATTATACTAATTACTTATTATTATTTTGAAGTTATTACATCTAAAATTTTCAAAATGGTCAAACTAACAATCTTGGTCATTCTTGTGCTAACAAACATGTATGCTATACACCTTTTGTGTTTATCAGAGCTGATCCGAAAGAGGAATTACTATTGCCCTTGCTTGTGTGTGCACCACCCTCCCTTGTCAATCATGTCTTTGTTTACTTTCTCCATGTGCTTTTTGTTTTCCATGTGCTTTCTCATTTGTTACTCCGCCCTGCCACCTCTGTCATGTCATGATTACTTGGTATCTGTTCTTTATTTTAAAAAGACGGCATGGCACAGAAGTACTTCTTGGGTAGCATGAACCAAAAAATAAAGCAATTATCTTTACACATATTGTAATGTGTGAATGTGTGTTAGGAAGAACAGGAATTCAAACTGGCTGTTCTGAGCACAGCTATTAAAATGAAGAGGTCACTAAGTGGGCCATATTCTGAAACTAGATCTAAACATTACTACCCTGGGTGCTTTTGTTTTTCTTTATATCATAAATAAGCCCACCACTCAACTCAGCTTACAATGGCAGTATGTTATGCATGAAGATACCCAGTCACCTTGGGGTTGAAAGCCAGTGTTTTGGGATCGTTGGGGTCAACCACAGATGGATAGGGTTCAAAGATGATACTTTTACGAGGAGATTCCAAAGCAGCTCTGCACATGGCAACCAGCAGATCCACCACCTGCAGAATGATATTAAAAACCAAAAACACACAGGACATAGGAACTTATCACATCATTTCAGCAGCAACAGTGAAATATAATGGCTTCTGAATTACGCACCCGCAAATGCAGCAAGCACACGGGCCTGTGTGTTAGCGTGCGCATACCTCGGCTCCTGTAGCCACCTCTTCTGCCGCTCCTGACATCACTCCGAGAGTGTAGAAAGAAAACACGCACAACTCCCTGGTGCAAACCGCAGGCTTGGAGAAAAAAAAATCAAATACCACAGTTATTAGGAGAAAAAAAACCAACATAATTATTAGAGAACTTCTCTGCTGAGTTATGGTGGTATATTCACGGGATAATAATGTTTTCTGGACAAAGTGTTATTAATAAACAAGGTGTTAGAAGAAAACTGGCATTAAAGATTATATAAGGGGCCACCTTGAGCATGGAGCCATTCTGAAAGACGTGCTGCTCGTCACACACCACGCAGTACTCGTTGAGTGTGGGGATGCGCTGCTCAGAGTACTTCATTATCTGGGAGGCGAGAGCAAGAGAGAGGGGGGAAAGTCCTGATGAGAGGAACACAGATGACCTCGCGACCGGGCAGAAGAGGGGAGGAGGATGGAAAACTCTGCCCCACGAAGACAAGCAGAACGGTCTGTAGTTTGTACGTTCTCGTTTATACACAGGTCAAAGTAATTGTCCAGTACCGTGTATGCCGCAGTATCATGGATGTGGCTACACGTCTGTGATACCACTTTAGAGTACTTCTCAAAACTCCATTACTATTCTGTTCTATTGCATTCTATTGTAGTCTGACTTATCCAGTATAGGCAATGTCATGAAAGCACCAAGTATTATTGGGTGGCTTTCTGGGTGGACCATGGAGTGCAAGGTGCTACTAATATCAGCGCTAATCACTAGCGTCACTGAACACTAATATCAGTGCTAATCACTAGCGGCACTGAACACTAATATCAGTGATAATCACTAATGTTACTGAACACTAATATCAGCACTTATCACTAATGTCACTAAACACAAATAATAGCGCTAATCATTAATGTTACTGAACACAAATAACACTAATCACTAATGTCACTGAACACTAATATCAGTGCTAATCACTAATGCCACTGAACACTAATATCAGCACTTATCACTAATGTCACTGAATACTAATATCAGCACTTAACACTAATGTCACTGAACACTAATATCAGCACTTATCACTAATGTCACTGAACACTAATATCAGCACTTATCACTAATGTCACTGAACACTAATATCAGCACTTATCACTAATGTCACTGAGCACTAATATCAGCACTTATCACTAATGTCACTGAACACTAATATCAGCACTTATCACTAATGTCACTGAACACTAATATCAGCACTTAACACTAATGTCACTGAACACTAATATCAGCACTTATCACTAATGTCACTGAACACTAATATCAGCACTTATCACTAATGTCACTGAACACTAATATCAGCACTTATCACTAATGTCACTGAACACTCATATCAGCACTTAACACTAATGTCACTGAACACTAATATCAGCACTTAACACTAATGTCATGGGTTGATTGCCCAGCAGCTCAAATACCAATAAATATGTCCAGAGCATCTGTCCCATGCTGTAACAGCAGGTACAGTTCAGCTTTAATACCTGTAACAACGCAGCTCGAGACATTTTAACATTACTTACAATTGCAAAAGGCACCATTCACCCCCCACTCTTGTCTTCCGTGTCTCTGTGACTGTCTCTCTTGCCCATGGGCAGTTTCACTTCTTGCTTAGTTCTGCTCTGGTCTGTGGTCATGTGGTCATTCTGCCTCTACATGTTAATACCAAATCCTTCTTTAAAACCGGTTGGCAAAGCTTCACATGACAAAAAACACTGATGAATAAATGAAAAGTGAGAGAGCCGCTACAATGCCGCACGTCACTGATGGTTTTGCAATGTCGTAGCGGATAATCAATGCAGCTGCATGAATCATGCATATTTTTAAATAAGCAAAACACAAGATCTACTGAGCCAGCAGTTATTGCCATAGCAAGCATGAACAGAATCAACTCAGTTAGTACACTACAAAGCCATGCCAGAAGATGAGGTCACTCTATTGCATGACGACTTTCCTCTTTGTTTTTTTTTTTGACCACAACAACAATTAATAGCAACACTGCATGAGAAGAAAGCATCGCTCTGTTAGGGGTGGGACTGAGACGAGGTTGGCATGGCCCGGAGACGCGTGTACCTGGACCAAGAAACCGTACTCCAGGGTGGGGATGTTCTTGCAGTGCCCGCCCGCCTGGGATGAGAAAAACAATTCAATCAGCTGCCGCGTGGTAATCTGCGCAGGGGCCCTGCCCGCCGGGATGGCCACAGTCTGATGGGTCAATGGAAACAAAGCATTATGGGAAAGGATGCCAGCCAGCCACGTTAGGCAGACGGAGACGATGGGGCTGGGAAGAAGCTGGACGGGAGTGAGGGGCGGATTAGAGTGACTTTAAGCTGAAGAGGTGTCTGATGTCAGAATTACTTGAAAACGAGACAGTTTTTGTTTGTTTGTTTCTGTTGCTATATATGTGAAGTAATGACTCTTTGCGACTGTGCAGTAGAGAAAATCTTCAAACTTCAAGTCTTTCACTTTTAAGAGAAGAAACACTTGCATGCAAAACTAAATAGTGCCTCATGTCTAGTGAGCAGTGGATTTATGAGGGTAAAATGAGAAGATCTGCACTTAGCTTGTTTTGGGCTCACTTGCATATGCTCAAAGAAAAGTTGTTAAAATGAACACTTTGACACATAAGGACAGGGGCCACATGTTATGCTATCTTTCACATTTGTCCGGCAGGTATGTCGACAGAGTTCTTCTGCATTAAAAGCAGGATCCCCACTGATAACAGGGACGGAGATGCAGGCAGGACAGAGCCGTGTGTAGGGGGGAGGACGCACTGGGTTGAGCCTGCCGTCTGACCTGGCTGTTGGGGGGGTAGCTGAACAGCTCCCCCTTGGGGTTCTTCATAGTGCAGGAGATGGAGCGGTTCATGAGCCTGGCGACTCTTAGCTCGGGCACGCTCAGTTTGCCCTTCAGTACCGTGTCCTGGATGAGTGGGAAACTGGGAGACCTGGAGCCAAGATGGAGGCCATGGCCATGATGAATTCTGACACATCTCATCTCATATGCATGCACAGAGACTCACACTATCTAGAAGACAAAAAAGGTTTTAAAACGGCACATGGTAAAGTCTGTTGCATCATCTTTCAACTCAGTAATCATTTCAAAAATGGAAATTAAGTCTTCTCCTACAAGCTGCACATTTTGAGTGCAGCTATTTCTAAGGGCTGCAAATGCCTATTAAGGCAGAAGCAGTTACATTTCCACTGTCAAAACCCAGAACCAGAAATTAATATTAAAACGAATTATCATATTCAGGAGACAAAAACTTAGCATGTCTAGTTTTTGGATGACAGCACAAAGACAGCTCTTCGCTTGCAATTAGAACTACACACCAGCACCCAACAAACCTCCTATGTTTGATTTGTCATACAAAATGCCACTGAAATTGCTTAGTGTCATAACTGCAGCTTGACAAATTGTACAGACATACAAAAGCAGGCTGGTAAACTATCGTCCTAGGAGCAGAAACACAGCTAATGATAAAGGAGGCAGACATGACTGTCGTACTTTGGGATTGGGGAGAAGATACTGAGGCCTGCACGGAACTTCTTAATGGTCCCTCCAGCCTTGAACCAGCTGTGCCGCTTCTCCTGCTGGGCTTTGAGGAACTCATTACTCAGATGTTTCCATTGCTGTGAGGTGAACGTGCTCAGAATCCTGGAGGAAATATGGCAAGTATTTCAGTGAGAGACTTTTTTTTTTAAGAGTGGGAAAAGAGCTGTCCAACTCTGTGGCTGAAGGAGTCAAGGGTCAGGAAGCCCCGGCTCTGATGCAGCTGTTGTCAAATGGAGTGCCGAAAATAAATGAAAAGGACCAGGAGCAGAAGCACTCACTTCTTCAGCTGAAGTCCGAGGCTGAAGCCATCTTTGTTTGAGGGCTGAAACACTTCCACGGATGGCTCTGTGACAGATGATAAAATGAACACCATAATACTGCAAACCCTAAGAAAAGCTAAGTTAGAACACATGCACACACACAAAAGCACACACACACACACACACACACAATGCTTACCTGGTCCATCCAGGTATTGTGAAAGGGAGAAGCGGAGCCGAAGGATGATGGGTTCTGTTCGAATGACTTTCCAGGCTGTCGCCACTTCCTCCTACACATAAATCCAGACGCAGCACAATTACGTCTACTGCAACACACCAGGAAATGCTTATGTACATTCTAATGACTGAAAACCACGTCTATTGCATAAACGTCATAAAAAAAAGAACGATTACACACATCGAGGAAACTGATGTTGATGTGAAGGTCAATATCCACGTCATCAATTGTCCCATACTCTCTGTGCAGCAACAAACAAGGACAGAACATGGTCCACAATGTTAATTTTGGGATCTCTGAACAAATAACTGACACACAAAGCAGTCAATCCGCCGGTGAATCATGGAATTATATAATGAAGCGGCAGAGCGACGCGCAGGCCAACAGACGTGGACCATGAGAATGAGGGAACCTTCTGGAACGCGAGCAGAAATAGCAAAGAAGGGCCTTTGTGGCTGAGGACCACTCTGCACCTGATTGCCACGGCACTGTCCGTGTAAATGTCTTTCACGGCCTCGATGTCGGCGTCCAGCTGGGGGTGTCGGTACAGATCGGCCGCACAGCTGCCCTGCAGGTTGAGGAGAATGTGTCTGTTACAGGCCCCATACCCACTTCCCACAACACAGCTGATTAGGCTGTGTCCGGGTATACTCCACTACAGATTTACCCCACAGCTGCACATTTACCCCACAGCTACTAGTACTTAGTAGTATTAGTATTTATTACTGCTACTCTGTGCATCTATCATCTATCATCAATCTAAATTAGATTCAGAGATTAGGCGTTATTGTTTTGTATAACAGCATTTTTAGGAGCTTTCAAATGGCTCGAGAGGCACCACTGGGAAACCAAAGAAGCATTTAATTATTGTACATGGTTGACATTCGAAACAGAACAATTAACAATAAACTAGGACTGTAAAAACAAAGCTAAACAAAACTTTTTACTCAAAAGTCACAGTAGAATCCACCACTGGTTTATTAACCAATGATCTCTTTCATTCCCACCCGTTTAATATGTATTGAAAACTAGGCTAATCTCTAAAACGTCAAGAAAGTAGGATAGCCATCAATCAAAAGTAAAGACTTCTTTAAATTAGCTCCCAAGGTTAAGGTTAATATTAAGGTGGAAGTAGTACATGCAAAGGATAGCTGGACTGGGTTGTTCACCTGAATCCCATACAGGAATTGCTCTGGCTCATTCTCCCCATCTGAGTCCTCATCTGTCCAACACTGGCCTTTGATGTCCTGCTGAGAAACAAAACACTTGAAGGACAAGTCACAAATGTCCTCAAAACCTAACACATGCTAACATTTTAAAGACGTCTTCCAGATGACCTTTGTTTAGCGTGAGGTTGAATGAGGGTTGGGAGACACGGAGAATACAGAGAACATGGCATGATAATTGGAGAACTAGGTTGCCTTTCTATTACCACCTGAACTGTCACTTCATGTTATTTCAGGCAACGCACACATATCAGTTTGAAGATGTCACCAGAAGGACTGTTTGAACTCTAAAGCAATGAACAGTACGTTTATATAGTTAAACAACATTTGATATCTCTGTAACAAAGCAAACAGAAATTTTGAGCCAAGAAAAGCCACAGTATATTTCACTGTTCTTGGTAATGTGGCCTTACCATTGGGTCAGTCATTTACAGAGGCAGCTTGGACAGGGAGAGATTGTTCCCATCCATATCACGTCAAGGGCCCAAAGACACGGAACGTCCTGCTTCAGTGGAGCCTGCACTTCTGCTGCTCCAGAAGAAAATGCCCAGAGTAAAAACATACAGATGAGGGACAGATTAACGACTGTCCACCAGAGACTGAGAAACTGCGAGATCAAGATGATGAGAAATGGAAGAAAAAAGAGCTGAACTGAGTTTTATGTGAGATTTAAACGGACGGTAAAGTTTACTAAGCCTTTGTCATTTCAAATGAGTACTTCAGGGTCCACTGCGTTTGTCTGTCCTTTGCCTAATCGCACTACTTTATAATCACACTACTTTATAATCATTCTCATTCTCTCTCCTCCTAATCACCAGCTCTCCACCTTGCCATGTATCCTAGCAACAGAGATTTCTGGCTTGTGTCACTGTTTCATGAATCATGCTGAAGTGTGCGGGGGAAAGGCTGTGTGTGTGTGTGTGTGTGCGTGTGCATGTGTGTGTGTGTGCGTTGGTGTTGGAAGGGTGCATGTGTGCATGTAGGTGTGTGGGGGAAAGGCTGTGTGGTGTGTGTGTGTGTTTGTGTTGGAAGGGTGCATGTGTAAATGGGTGTGTGCATATTCAGCGTTCTGACTAAGATTTTGAAAGATAGTTTTCTACTTTTTGAATTTTAGTTTACCATTATTTAACCTTAAAGAATTTTTTAAAGATTTACAGATTTTAAAAGAATAGGAACTTTCAATGTAAACTACTAGAGGTCATAAAGTATCATTTAGTCATGTGGTGTTGGGGCTGGTGGGTTACAAATGGATACACTATGACACATTTTCTTAATGTCACATTTACTACAGGAGTAACTATAGTATAGGAGTAACTATAGGTACCTTAGGTAGGGTGGTCAGTAGTCTGGTTCCAGTATGTATTTAAACAACCAATACAATACCAATACTCATTTATGGCACAAAACATGTTTATGAGTTTGGATTGAGCTATAATGTTGAAACAGAAAGTAATAGTTATATGTTCAATACTACATTTTTTGGTTTATATCTTTGCTAATAAGCCAATGTCCACTAAGCTTTGAGACTGATGCCAATATACACCCCCACACATACTGACACACACACACACACACACACACACACACACACACACGGATATTTACCCATGGTGCATTCACCATTTGTTCTTTTAGAAGTCATATGGCAGTAACAGGCAGACGTTCAGCATCACCTCCCTTCCCCTCTCAGTCTGCCTATCTCCGCGTGTCTCTATCCTCACGGCCTCTGTCTCCAAGGCAGAGCCATCTTGTCTAGTCTGGACTCCCACCGTTAAACAGCCACCAAGCCTCGCCGCATTCACCGCGTTACATTTGTGTACGAGTCCCGGCATGACCGGTCGTCCCATTCGCTTCTCCACAGTTGTTTCAAAAAGGACATGCACGTGCACTGCAACCCCAGCACAACATTTTGGATCCACACCAACAAGGGGTTTCGTAACCAAAAAACAACCCATCGCCAAAACATTATCATGTCTCTATCCTCATCCATGTTCAAACAACCTCCCCCCCTCCCTCCCCACACTCCACCCACACCCCACCAGCCCTGGCCTGTCCCCAACACCCTCTACCTCGCGAGCCCTTTATCCATCCCTACACACCAGCCCCAGGTTTGTGTCACATACCGATGCGATCCCTGACTTCAGCTCTCTCCTCTTTAAATCCTGTGCGACGGAGATGCTGGCAAACGGCACCCCTCCCCCTCCCCTAACTCTCCTCTCGCCTCTCCCATTCCTTTCTCGCCTTTACCTTAATGGAAGATGGAGGGAGAAGCTGCGATTCTTCTGCCTTTGTCCCAGCGATGGCTCCCCTTCTCCTGGTTCGCGGTGATGCCTTGAGAGTAGGAACGGAAAACAGCTCCCAGAGGAAAGAACTGAATGAATGAAGATGACTTGAAAGGAAGCAATGCCTATTTTGGTGCCCTCTCTTTCTCCTCCCCTGATTCTTTGTACAGCTTTTCCTCTCCAGCTTTGCTCTGTGTATATGTGTGTTTATCTATTGCAGATCTCTGCTCCCAGCTCAGTCTTCTTTTTCTTTTTTTTGCCTGACAACACAGAACGAGCTGAGCATGCTCAGTGGGAGGCAGTAGACTAGGTCATGTGATCTACAGCTGACTGGCTTTCTGGCTCGGAGAGGCGGCTGAAGAGAGGGAAATGGCAGTGCTTTCTCTCAAACCCTGTCACTGTGATGGTTGACAAGCCAAAGGCAGAATTCTGTTTCCTATTCAAATTAGTCTTTTATATTGCTGTGAACTCATAATAATGCAAAAATCACAACAGCATAATATTTACCTAAATATTTTAGATTTTTGGTCAGAATAATATTTTTCTGGTGATAAACCAACATGTAGGTTTGATTCAGAAAACAGGTAAGGAATCTTTTCAAAGGTCATTATGGCATAGTCAACATACCCATGTATTGTTTCTTATGATTATATCTGCTGTGATATTAGCTCTTATCTCTGAGCTTGCTGAGCACCTTATTTATGTCATTTGAGTTAAAAGGCATTAGGTGATCTGGTGATCTGGTTGGGGGGGGTTAACACAGCTCTACCCTCAGATGACTCATAACTGTGACATCACTCAGCATATGCTCTCTCATATTCTGCTTAAGAGTCCCCTTGGTGAATTATGGATTATGTAGTATTTGAGATAAAAACCCATACTTTTCACTATACACTGTGTATATAGTACGACTATATACTATATTGGAGCTGTTTACAATGTAATACTGACAATGTTACAATAATGATAATGGTGACTAAGGGAAGCTCAGTATAATGTTGGTTTGCAGTCTTCACAAGTCTGCACAACACAGAGAATCTGCATTTCATTTTCGCCACAATGCAATCATAATATCATAATTTTTTTGACATTCTCTTGAAACTATATAAATAAAATATGTGCCCTGTATATGAACAACTGCAGTTCAGACATGTAATACTTGCAATGCACTGCAGTATAACTTCAACTTTTAAATACCACTGAATTACTCAGGTTTTCATATGCCTCTTAAACCAACCTTACAGTAAGACCACATCCTAGACAATTTGATCTTGTCCTCAGAGGCAGACAGGGGAGATTTGTAGTGGGGATTTGTCTGGTAGATTATAATGCAGTGTGACAGGCAGGGGGTAGCTCAGATGGTGTGCGCTGATTGGATTACAGGTGTAGAGCTAAGGGCCAGGAGAGAGAAAGTGAGAGGGCTCATATAACAGGTGCAAAACATTCAAGCACAGGGCAGCATGGGCAGTGGGAGAAGTAGCAACAGTGGTATTGTCACAGGGTGAGTAAGGTGAGTAAGACAATATGTGTCTACCCCAGAATACACCCCAAACAGGTGATGGCATCACACACATAATCCGCTTCCAGATGGTGGTGAGAGTTTATGTCCCAGTGCCAACTGTATTCTTTGTGGAAGTGTTTGAGTAGGAATAATCCAACCAAAAGGTGCAAATGGCAAAGGGAATGGGTGTATCATACTGGTTGATTCAGCAGTAGGTCATATGTGATATTTTTACATCTTATTAAAAGTTGCCAGAAGGGTTGAGATGTGGTTTTCGCAGTGGTGAAATCCTTAATGTTATGAATCCTGAGCTGTAATTGTCTGGCTGATTCATACTCAATAAAAGAATCGAAGCCCTCCAAGAGGTCATGTGATTCAAAGTTTAACTATTATTATGTTTCTTTCATTCAGAGGAGTGTAATGTATAATGTGCATATGGTAGATGCTAGAATCTGTTAATGTGTGGCAGATGTATGTTTAAGACTACAATTCATCTAAACAATTTATTTGATCCCCAGTTTACATACGTGAAGACTACGTCATGATTTAATACTGTTACTGAAAAACTACAAAGAGAATGTTATGGGACTCTTAGTGATGTGTGTGTTTCATATGCAAATTAAAGAACAATTGTGTTTATATTGATGGATCAAAGTAGTCTTGTCTAAAATAGGGCTCTTATCTGGAACAATTCAGTATATTATTTATGAGCTTGAATGAGTTGACATTCTGCAACAGTTCCACTCATGAGGTGGGAGATTAAAACTTAAGAGCCCAGTTAAGAGAGAGTGATAAACTAGCCCACTGCTTTGACAGCCAGTACCATCACTGGGCTAGTGTGTGTCCAGGAGTGTGAAAGCCCACTTGTTTACTTTCTAACCTTGAACACCTGGACTGTATGCCTTTATCTTTTTTCACCTATGCAGATTTTAATCACAAACAAAGCCTCCCACAGCAATTACAGCTTGTATACCAACTACAATGGGGATATCACTGTAATTGGCAAATAAACAGAGAAATGTAATATGCAGTCTTAGCTCGAAGGTTTGTAATTTGATATCTTTTGTAGATATTTGTAGACATTTCTCCTTCTTGCCACGGCGTGACTTTGTGATATTTAGTGCCAAAAAAGGTTTCTGAGTGGGATAATCGCTCACCTTTTAGGATGAGTTTAAAATGGTTGCTCTTATGAAACAGCATTGCTGTGATCTAACACTAGAGGGCGCTTTTGTGGCATAAATAATTTAGGTAGCGCCAGCGTCTAAGGAAAACAGTTAACATTATAAGTTGTGAATAGGCTTTTTGCATTGCGAATTAATTATATTTGGAACTCCTATATTTGGGGACGTACGGATGGGAAGCTCTAAATAAATCCAATTTAATAGATGCATGAATCAGTTGACACATGTTTAAAGGCTAACTTGCTAGACAACGCGGAATATGCAACAGTCATAAGATAAAACAGTTCCAATATAGTCTGCGCTCGACCTGCAGCAAGCCTGAAATGTAAGGAAGCAATGCGATGAAGGCCTATCATAGAAATCGATGGCGGAATAATGTTTGCTATGAATGCCTGGGTAACGGGCTAAGTGTTTACCATTTGAAGGTAAAGTGATTTGAATGTTGCACGAACTGGAAAATATAAGTAGGTGCCACGACAGTAGCATACAACGGAAAGCATTAGCCACACATTTTGGCGTACGTGCGTGTTGGTGGGTTTCAGATATTTAAGGGATTACACGGAAGCACATATATTGTGTGTTGTGTTTGCCTACCCGATAGTGGCAGATGCGTGTTTTTGTATTATTATTTTAATGATTAAGACATTGATAACGTATATCTTTAACAACTCTAGCGATTTGATATAAAATAGCTTACTTCCAGCTGCTTCGGAGCATCTATAGTTGCTCTGCGCAGACGTTCTCTGATTGGTTATATGAAAGACCTTACTTCCTTCATTATCTGTCACATAACCTTCCACCGCAAAAAAACAAACAAAAAAAAAAACAGATCTGGTATTGTGATTGTTTTAAGACGCATTAATTTCCTTTTTTTGTAGCAGCTGATTCCATGTGACATTTTCAAGTGCGGTGTACATCGTAAACATTTGTAAACACTTTATCAATCAGCTGAGACGACCTATTATGCCACCTGCGCACGGATATTGTGTGCTCACATATAGTGCCGGTAGATTGTTCGGATCACCTTGAGACGGTTGTGGCAGAAGCATCACTTGCTGCGGACGGTGCTCTGGAGGTAAAGTCAAGCTTCTGGGGAGGGGTTTCAAATATAATTTAAAGTTATATGATGTTATTGATATGTGGTTATCCCGAGATATATTGTTAATGGTCCTGCATTTGATTAATAGATTTACTACTACATTTTCTTTACTGAAAGGGCTGCATTTTAAAATTTCTTCATGATTTCTTACTCTGTAACTGACGTTTAAGATGGATTACCTGTCTGTATCTGTCGGCAGGGTCATTACCTAAGTCCTCTTTCATTTCAAAGTGGGTCATTACCTAAGTCCTCTATTCATTTCAAAGTGGAGGCCTATGCTAACGTTAACTAGCCAGCTAACTAGCTAGCCGACTGTTCAGTTTTGTGTTTCCTGTGTGAATAGTGAACGACCTGTACAGTAGTAGAACTAGCTGGGCAAATACACTTGATAGATACCTCGACCATAACCTCCGACCTACGTCTGTCAAGGTGTGGCTGCTAGCTAAACGTTTACGTTATTCTCCCCTTTGGCTAGCTTCACCTAGCCTGGTAATTTTTGCTTCAGGAAAAAGTGACGCAGAGTGAACGTGACTGCGCTGCGTTAGTCTTCCATACACACCCCGATGTATAACCCTGCATCGCACAACCGTACTTTACAAATGATAGGTTATTCGTTACATGGGATATTTAATTTAACTTGGCTGTCTGTTCTACTGCGAATATAATAATTTCATTAATACTGATCCTGAACGATCTGGATCTGTCACGATGCCGATAGCTACATATCATCTGTTGCGGTGTTTTCTTGGTTAGCTATGGATGGATATTGCTGCATCTATGATGGATGATATTGCCAGTTGACTAACTAGCGATGCTTGTGTGAACGTCTCTACATTTACGATCGCTAGGTAAATATCACACTGCATTGCGTCTTATAGCCGCTTGACCAAGGTCAAGTTTATTCTATCCCTAAATGTCCTTGCCAGGAAGGTCAAAATGTGTTGCACCTCTTTGTGATTTATTTTTGGCTTTCAGTAATACAATAGTGTTTTTTTTTTTTTTTTTTTGTATTTCAAGACGAAATCCGAACCCTCGGGCATGGATAATGGCTGCTGATTTTAAATCAGAGTGAAGCTCTTTGTGGGCAAGAAAGGTGCTTGAATTGTTAATTGAAGTTAAACACGTGTGTTTCTTTTCTGTGTGTGGGAGAGACGTGTTATTATGTAGTTTTCTTAGTTGGCTCTTCATAGTGTGATGGAGGAAGTGGAACTTGATGTATTGCACGTGCGCACTACCATGCAATTTCCTTAGCATGCACTCAACTCGGTCCAGATTTCACTGGGGCAGTTTCGTCTAGCTGTGGGTGTGGGGCTATTGAAGAGCATTTGCAAGCAGTCTTGCTTCCATCTCTAGGGGAACTCCTGATCTTGCTACATGTCTCCCAGTGGCAGATTGGGGCAAATGCAGTGTGTGAAGTTCTGCCATTGGTAACATCCTTTTCTGTTATTGCAGTATTACACAAATCCTCTAAAACAAACAGGAAGAATGAGTCACTTTCTACATGGCGTACATATCAAATGACTCAAACCACCTCAAAGCCTAGTGTGCCAGTGGGTAGGTATTGGTCATTTGAGAGGAAGAGAGGAATGAGAAGGAGGACTAACATAGCAGTGAACAGAACAATGGGGCCTGCTCTGTGCCCTTGTCCAGTGCAGGTTCACCGATGCAGACTGCCTGTGTTTTTAATGCATGAGCTGCAGCAATGACTCGGTGGCGGGTTACCCGTATCTCCTTACCTCATTCACATCCTCGGCGCAATAAAGCTTCCAGGGCCAGCCCGCATGCCCTGCTTCCTGAGCGTCTAGTGCTCGGCCTGCATAGAGGCAAAGCCACATACTGCCCCCTGTATTGCCTGGTGTGGTATCGGAAGCTATTTTGGCTATTAACGTGTCCATGTAACGTGATCTTGTGGTGCTTTTGCTTGGCTGCAGTGGTTGACAATAGCAGGTAATGTCCCCAATTGACTTATGCTGTGGCAGAGTGTTAGGCGAGGCCTGCTTACAGAGGGCAGTTTGCTCGTGTGCGACTTGTGTAGCTTATGCTCTGCGACGAGAAGAGAGTTAACTGACCAGCCCTTCCCAGAGCACGGAGGAGGCAGGTTCACAGGTCAGCCCGACCACGGAGCTCGAAGCAGGGAAAGGGCTTCGCACACATTGGGGCTCCACTGGAAGTCCGTATGGGCGGCTGTATGTTTATATAGATCACAGACGGGCAGAAACATGAACGGGTAAGTGAAGGAGGGATTATATATGAAGCATTGTGATTGTTGGAAGGTGGGTGGTGGTGTTAATCGGTATGCTCATTCGATAAATTCACAAGAATGTGCCATTCTCGTGCCAGTCGTGGCTTTCTCAGCCTTAATTTGCATGCAGTAAGAATCACCAGCACATGCTGATATCGCTCATCATGTCTGAGTGTTCAATTCAGCTGCAAATTGTCTAGCAATGCAAATGAATCCAGAGCTGTAATAAGGTGTGTGTACTGCAGTGAATCGGGCCCTTGATATGTGCCTTTTTTTGTGTGTGTGTGTGACCAGTCACACTCTGTTCCACTGTCTCGGTCAAGTGGGCTTTCACACTCCTGGACACACACTAGCCCAGTGATGGTACTGGTTGTCAAAGCAGTGGGCTAGTTTATCACTCTCTCTTAACTGGGCTCTTAAGTTTTAATCTCCCACCTCATGAGTGGAACTGTTGCATAATGTCAACTCATTCATTCATTGCCCCGTCTCAGAAAAATGTAATTTCCACACTTCTGCTATGAGTCTGTGCTTTACATGGTCTCTGTGGTTTAGATTTGTATGCGTATCTGAGTCACAGACTAGTAAAGATGCCTGACTGAATCGGAGTCCATTAAGGAGGGCAGGCTGCGTGCACACGCTTTTACTCGTGAGATTCCTCACGTACAGAGGCTTAGTGACTCAGCCCTACTCTCTCCATCACTGTCTGGACAGCAGTGGAATGAATGAGTTGCTGTTAGCCATTAGCAACCACTGACCGTGGTGGAATCCTCTCGGCACGAGGCCACTCGTTCGCACCATGTCTCTTTTTGGAGCAGTTTCGGTTTTGGGGCCAGGTATTTCCCAGCTGCACACTTTGGTGCCTCCCCCTTGTTTGAAGACACCCCAGCGAGTCATTATTGCCTCCATGACGTGATTGGGCTCCAGGGGGACAGACGGGGAGCTGTACCAGGCCATTGCTCTTAGATATATACGCAATATAAATGCTGTCTGCAAGTCTTTATTAAAATGATCGGATTCTTTTGTTGATCTAAAGTACTTTAGCCTTTGATACCACCTGATGTACTAGCATGGTAGCTGTACACTTTAAGCCACTCCCACTTCATTATTTTAAACAATCCAGTAATGTACGTCCATGTCCTTTACTTTTTAATATTGCACACCAGTCACACTGGCCAGTGTTGACCTGACCATGCCATTGTGCACACAATTTCTGGGGAACTCGCACAAAAGATAAAAGGCTAAAGTCTTTTGTGAAACATTTTGTGAATTTTGATTCTTTGCAGTTTACAACTATACATTCCATATATTATAACATGCACATTTAGGATTATATTGCCCTACACATTGATGCTATCATTTGTTTTCAGAGAGAAAAATTATGCCGGGGGGGGGGGGGAGGAAGTGAGTGAAGGCAAAGATCAGAGTAGAGGGTCCTCAGGGATGAGAGGTCTCTTCAGGAGAGGAAGATTTAGGAATGTCTTCAGATTATATTAAAAAACCATCCTTCACGTATTGAAGGACGAGGGGGCATTTTATTTATATAATTAATTGTTTTTAATTATTTGGGCTTAGGTGGTACCACAGTACCAGTTAAGCCCATGCCAGACATTTGATCTGCTTCATAACATCCTTTATGTTCTAAAATGTCCATGAAGAAATTAGTGCATTTTTAGATAAGGGCTTAATCAGAGAACCATCGTAAATCCAGTCAATATCTATGAAAAGTGCTGGGAGATTTTGGTAGGCGTCATGAGCGGTTACCTTATGTCTTCAACCCTTGGTTGTGCAATCCCTTTGTTTAGTGTTTATGGCTGGACTGTGCCATCAGGATTTTTTTAGGTGACACAGAAGCATAAAAGCTGTCTTTTTGCTTCTGAGCCCTAGACGAGCCCTTCTGTGCTAACAGTGACTTGCTAAATTCCTATCTGCTTCAACTGCAGTCTTTTTATACTGCACTAAAAAGATTTTACAATACATGTACCTGTACTTGGTACAGAAACGATCTCAAGGCGATATAGGTTATAGGTACCATATAGGTAATAGTTTGTACGTTTGACTGACTATACCATGTCCCCAGGGTTACGTTTCATTTTTATGGGCTTGTGAATGGCAGTCAAACCTGTTGATCCTACCCAGGTCATTGTAACTGGTCCTTTGTTGTTTTAGGTGCTCTGGAGTAGAGACGTCGTAGGCCTTGTATCTAACGCATTCTTTACACACCTCTCTCTTTCAGAACATTACTTGCCAGCTCAGCTCCCATCATGCCGCTCTGTAAGATTCAGGACATGGGTACTGCCTTCATCCAGACCCAGCAGCTCAACGCTGCCATGGCCGACACATTCCTGGAGCACATGTGCTTGCTGGACATCGACTCTGAGCCCACCACTGCCCGCAACACTGGGATCATCTGCACCATCGGTCCGTACACCAACACCAAACGTGGTGCACAGGGTCTGGCTTCACTGACTGCTGTGTAGCTTTGAGTCATTTTGCATTGTCCGTCTTCTAAAATGGGCTTTTGCAGATAGTCGAACGTTTCAAAGGCCAGTGAACGCAAAGCCAGACGTTTGTCTGGATAGTGTCGTGCACGTAGGCGTTTGCCTGTCTCTCTGTGGCCGTTGAATGCCATGTTCCATGTCTCTTATTGTCGCAGGGCCGGCCTCCCGTTCGGTGGACATGCTGAAGGAGATGATCAAGTCTGGCATGAACATCGCACGCTTGAACTTCTCCCATGGCTCCCATGAGGTTTGCGCATCCCCACCCATCCACACGCAGGCTACCTTCACAGATGCCCACAGACATTGCTCTTCGCCTCATCATAACACTCTTGATGTATAGATTTCTCTCAGATGATTACTTGCCGGCTTTGCTCTCACCATACCCCATAGTGCGACTCAGGCCTGTGCATATTACACCATTTGGGCTCAAAGGTTGTATGTTGAAGGAGAGTGAGAAAGGGAATACATCTTGGATGCCACCACTATAAATACTTTAAGACACTGCTTACATAACTGTCGACTTCTTTTTGTCTGTACTAGAAGATAAAGCCTTAGCCAGCAGTGAGGCAATCACCTTGGTTTTCAGCCATGGCCTGCAGCAGGTTGTTCTGTTTTCCCTGGCATGTACACTCTTGCACCTTCAGTCATGAAGACAAAGAGCAGGGGTATGAAAGGGCAGTGAACAAACTCCACCTCACTAGCTCGAATGCAGTTTTTTCATTTCTTGCCCTGTACCCGATGAGCTTTTCTTTCAGTACACAGGTTTCTAACAATCCCTTCTATTGTTTATATTTCATCACCACTCTTCCACTAAGGGATCCTAGCAGATCATCTTTCGCTTCATGTGTACTGAAATGTCACTTTTTTTTTTTTTTTTTTTTTTAATACCCCTCCCTGCCAGACCTGGAATCTGTCCTACTGCAAGAAGTGCTTTGAGAGCAAAATGGCCACTACTGGAAGTCAAACCTGAGCCAAGGCTTTTGAATGATCGTAATAATACTTTGTTGGTGTTTCTGATTTATAGATGCTGTCCTTAACTTTGAACAGGTTTGTCAGTGAGGTCATCTTGACTTGCCGTTCGCCATGGTCATGTGGTAGATTGTCCTGCTCGTCATTAATAGACCTAATTCAGATCTACCTGCTGACTGATGTTTGTGACCTCACCGATCAAAATCCTTTCATCGGGATCATGTGTGCTGAAGTGGTTCATGCAGAGATATAACTTCTGTCTGGATTGTAAACGCGCGTTTGGCGGCACTTAGACTTTAGAACTGCCTGACCTAATTTTACTGGTATCGACTAACCTAGACTACTATTCTCTTCACTCGTGTTCATGGCTTGGACCAGTTGAGCACTGGCGGATGTTTGCATACACTGACCTACTTAACAGTGAATTATCAGTAACAACACTGACACCATGACCCTGTGCCCACACACTGTTGACTGTCCACATTCCTTTAAGGAAATCTTTGGGCGGTTAACATTTAAAAATAAAACTTATGTTATTTGGCAGAGATTCAGTTCTGTGGCTTTTTGTTAACACAATGTATTGTTTATCTCTGTTTCTTTTATTGAAATGTGTCTAAGTTAATTATAGCATGGCAGGGTGAATACTTATGTCCATGCTTACAAATCCTTATGTCTCTCCTTTCAAGTCAGTTCCTTTTTTTTTTTATTGTTTTTAAATCTACAGTACCATGGTGACACCATAAAGAACATCCGTGAGGCTTGTGAGAGTTTTGAGCCAGGCAGTATTCAGTACCGGCCAATAGGCATCGCTCTGGACACCAAGGGCCCAGAGATCCGGACTGGACTCATCAAAGGGGTACTGACATTAAACCTCCTCATGACACTAGAACATGCCAACACCATTTCTGCCTGATTGACTGCAACTTTAATTTTACTGTAGTTTTTCAAGTGTTGCTAAGATGTTTGTCTAGCATTCATCTAATGAGCCAATAGCGTAAATTTCATTGTACAGGAAGTAACAATAACTTTCTAGAACATTACATCTAATCACCTCAGCTATTAGCTGTTGGTGCCCAATGGTCAAAGAAATGTAAATCTGTTTATTGGTAGACACTCCAGATACAGAGGTATGTGCAAAAGCAAAGAGAGTGAACTTTTCATAATGTCCTCTATGGATGATTAGCCAGTATTGTACAAGCCTAGTGTAAGCATTTTTATGGACATACTGGTTTTTAGAACACGACAGATTTAAAATTATTTATTTTTTTAAAACATGTGAGGACCATGTTATCGACGCACTTCATGTGCTCCTGTGTATCATGACAGAGCGGCACAGCTGAGGTTGAGCTGAAGAAGGGGAACATGATCAAGTTGACGCTGGACGACAGCTACATGGAGAACTGCGATGAGAACGTCCTGTGGCTGGACTACAAGAACATTACCAAGGTGGTAGAGGTGGGCAGCAAAGTCTACATCGACGATGGCCTCATCTCCCTCCAAGTCCAGGAGATCGGTGAGCACGGTCTTTCCGTTTGCACATTTATTTTTCTTTTCCTTTGTTCAAGTTATCTTTACAAACCAGAAACACTAAATGCACAGTGAGTACATAAACAGTACCTAAGCCTTTTGGTATAGACTGACTTTAACGGACTTGGTCGGTTTTAAAGGAGTTCTGGTCCTACATACCTGAATCTCCTGTTGGACTGATTCTGTCTCTTTCCTCTCAGGTGCTGACTGCCTGCTCTGCGAGATCGAGAACGGGGGCACTCTGGGCAGCAAGAAGGGCGTGAACCTGCCGGGTGCGGCCGTGGACCTGCCTGCCGTGTCCGAGAAGGACATCCAGGACCTGCACTTTGGCGTGGAGCAGGGCGTGGACATGGTCTTCGCCTCGTTCATCCGCAAAGCGGAGGACGTGCACGCGGTCAGGAAGGTGCTCGGAGAGAAGGGCAAGAACATAAAGATCATCAGCAAGCTTGAGAACCACGAGGGCGTCCGCAGGTCAGAGCCTGCCGCACCTTCAGGCCGCTGCATGCCTCATCCAAGTCTCCATTAGTCATCTCGTTCATTGGGGCTGAAAGTATAAATATTTGGATTGTGATTATGTACAGCAATGGTGTGGTTTTCATTTACCAGTGATTGTTGCAAAGCCGCATTAGGGTTGGTCTTCATCTGATTCATCTCGCGTTTTGAGAATGTTCAGAACGGTGTCCTGATCATGGCTAATTATGTAGCGTTTTCTGCTCAAAGGTTTGATGAGATCATGGAGGCCAGTGATGGTATCATGGTTGCTCGTGGTGACCTGGGTATCGAGATCCCCACAGAGAAGGTCTTCCTTGCCCAGAAGATGATGATTGGACGCTGCAACAGAGCTGGCAAGCCAATCACCTGTGCGACCCAGGTCAGGCCTTCAAAACATTTACCCTCCTGAAGACTTGGTCCTGTCTGGAGGTTGTCCTCTGGCGCTCAACAGTAATGTGCCACAGCAGAGCTAGTCTTCAGGACCCTCTCCTGTCCTGCCTTTCTAGATGTTGGAGAGCATGATCAAGAAGCCCCGGCCCACGCGCGCGGAGGGCAGTGACGTGGCCAACGCCGTTCTGGATGGTGCCGACTGCATCATGCTGAGCGGAGAGACCGCAAAGGGAGACTACCCCCTGGAGGCAGTGCGCACACAGCACAAGGTGAGGGTGCCCCCTACATTTTCCTTTCTAAAAAAAAAAATAATAAATAAACATTTTGAGTAGGCTGTAGGCACCTAGTAAGCAATTCTAGCCATTTATCAGTCAGAACTGACATTCCATTGCGCCATTGTTTGTTTCTCATTTTTATAGCATTCTGCAGTACAGTAGGGTCAGCATCCAAACCGCATGTTAGGCCAAGGACTATGTTAGCAGCCAGTTCCATGGGGTTATGAGTCGCAGAATGGCTGTACTCCTTCACCCTCTTCCTCCATCTCCTGCCTTCCCTTTTTAGCGGGTTCAGGCTCGTCCTCCTTCCCTTTTTAGCGGGTTCAGGCTCGTCTCGTAGCGCCTCTCCCTCTCCTCACTCTGCCGGAGAGATCAGGCTCACAAATTCATTTCCTTCTAATCTCCAGCCCAAGTATTTACTTTAATTTGGGTAGCAATGTTACTAAAACAATGGCTACCATGTCATTTCCACTCTGCTGCATACCCACCCCCCCTATTGTTATCCCTATATTGCTATACCTGTTATCCCTACATAACATGTATACCCCCCCATATACTTTTGCTTTTGGCTTTTGCATTTTTGTCTTCATTTCTTAACTCTGTTGAACTTGATTTTATAAGAATAGTTTCAATTACATGCAGCTAAACTAAGGTGGATACCATCTTTTGTTAGCAGCAGTTGAATTAAACTATTCCTGTAAGCCTGATTTCCGGAGCGTCTACCTCCACACGGCCTCTGGGTTTCCTAGCCCTGCACGGTCAACAGCCTGTTGCACTGTGCACTCGTAGTTTTGCTGCTCTGGTGCATCTGGTGGACGCAGTACCCAAAACGGGTCAGGACATTTGGTGGGTGACTGGGGCTTTAATTGGCCTGTGTTTTTCTCTAAGGCATGTTTCTCCATTCAGCCACAGTAACCCTTACAGTCTGAGCACACACATCTGTAATTCAGTACACATCAGTCTGCTTATGGTGGTGGTTAATTGTTTTAATTTGACTAATGATTTTAAATAATTAAAAAAAAAAAAATTAAATATCATGAATGTCTATTGGGGTAGGGGTGTAATTTGAATGGTTCAGTACAGCACAGTGAATCTGAGATTTATTTTCTTTTTTTTCCCCCCCATCTGTGTTCTGATCTGTGATCTAACACTTAATCCCTTCCTTTCATTTGTGTCTTTGCGATGTTCTCTCTAATGATCTCTTCCCTGCTGTGTTCACTCTTTGCCTACTTACTTGCGCTCATGCTCCTTCTCTTTCGTCTCTTTCCTCCTCTGCCCTTACTCACCCTTTTCTCTCTCACACACCCTTCTTCACTCCTCCTCTGGCCGGTCCGCTCTGCTTGCTTCACGGTGGGATCAGATTGCTCGCGAGGCGGAGGCAGCCATGTTCCACCGGCAGGTGTTCGAGGACCTGCGCCGATGCACGCCCCCTTCCACCGACCCGGCCGAGGCCATCGCCATCGGGGCCGTGGAAGCCTCCTTTAAAATCCTGGCCTCTGCTTTCATAGTGCTCACTGGCTCTGGCAGGTAGGCAGGGCCTCCAGGATTCAATCCAGGGGCCGGGGACTCCTCGGACCGCAGCGATCAGGGCGTGGAGAGTAGGGACAGACAGGAAGTGCGAGAGGGAGAGAGAGAGACTGCAAATGTTCAAGCCTGCATGCATGGCGAATTCATGACCCACTTTGGTTTTGGCCAACGGTTTTGTGACTGATCTCCTCTTTCAAGAGGTGTGACTGTTCCGTTCTTTGGAAAAGGTGGGGGACCAGCCATCAAAACTGGCACATCCATTTGCTTTCTGTCTCTCTCTCACTCACACGTGACGTGTATGATACTGGCGTGACTGAGCGTAACCCCTCCATTCCCCCGTCACCCTCCCTGCCGCGTGGCGCCGACCACCCCCCCCCCTGCGCTACGTGCTCAGATCGCCAGGGAGGCAGAGGCGGCCATGTTCCACCGGCAGCTGTTCGAGGGGCTGAGGCGGGCCTCCAGGCTGAGCCACGACCCCTCGGAGGCTGTGGCCATCGGCGCCGTCGAGTCTTCCTTCAAATGCTGCGCCAGCGCTATAATCATTCTCACCAAGTCGGGCAGGTAAGAGCAGACGGGCCAAACCGCACCGAGGGGCAGGGAGGGAGGAGACAGGTGAGGCGCGTGTTCATTGGCATGAACTGGCGTATAAAAGAGGCATAAAAGAATTGGAGAGGGCATTAAAGGAATAAAATCCTTTTATGGTCTGTAAAGACCAGAAACCAATGCAGACCTGAGTAGACCTCCTCCTCCTCCTCTTAAATACATGTTGGGTCATTCCGAGCAAATCTCAACTAGTGATAGTCAACTCCATAGGTCTTATTTCAGCTTGCTGTACTCGTACATATATGGGCTAATTTGAACTTGAGTTGATATCGAGTACACTCTGAAAAATGCCATCTTAAACACACCATTTATAGACTAACTTGACTGAAGGCAGCCAGATCTGAAATTCGGTAACTTGGCTATGCAGTATTCACATATATTGAATATGGGTGGCTATTATGACTTGGCAAGAAAATGTTATACAAGTAAGCTAGTAATAAGTGAACTATTCATACCGGAGGGGCATTAGCTACAGCTTCCTGTTTTGCAACACTACAGTTCCCATTGGACCTTTGCTGTAGCACACCAAAATGGTTTGTATTGTCTGTGGCATTGAAGGAGAGTGTTTGGCCATTGGCCTGTAGAACAGTCTGAGCTGATGGTACCTGTAAAGCAGGACTCTGCTACAGGCAGCACCATGCATGCTCCATTCCACGTCTGTCCCTCTCCTCTCCCCGAGTGAGTGCAATAAATGGCTGGTTAAGAGCATAGTACACTGGACTGGGAGGATTTTCTGCAGCGAATGTCAAAGCTGGCTCATTTTGTTTGAGTCATATGTAGGGATAACAATAGCTATTTTCAGGTTCACTATCAGGTACATTTGGGTTTGAGGTCTGTGTGTGTGTGTGTGTGTAAAATATATATTTAATGTGAATTAATTGCACAGAACTGTGCTATTCTAGTTAGTACATAGAGCAAGTGATTTCTAAGTAGCATACCCTTCTGCAAAAAAGTATTATTGCAGAATAAAGCAGGTGAGGTATCGATACACATGCATGTCAAATTTAGTTTGTTTATTCATTTTGTGTGGGAAGGGGGCTGTGTTTACTGCTGTGGAAGGTGTGTGTATTGGAAGTTTTGTGCATGTGGATTTGACCTCAAGAATTCAGCTTTGAAAAATATGAAAACAGCTATAGTCCTAGTGCTGTTATAATCCGTGGGGTTTTGCATCCAGATCTGCTCACCTGATCTCCCGCTACCGTCCCCGCGCCCCCATCATTGCCGTGACCCGTAATGGGCAGACTGCCCGCCAGGCCCACCTGTACCGCGGCATCTTCCCCGTGTTCTACAACGAGCCCGCTCACGACGTCTGGGCAGAGGATGTGGACCTCCGGGTCAACTTCGCCATGGATGTTGGTAAGCAGGCAGCGGCGGAGTCCCTGATCACGTGGCCTGTTAGGGTTGGGGCGGCCGGGCCTGTAGCTCTGGGTCTTCTCTGATCTCACGTGGCCACTCCAGCCCATCGGCCATGCGCTTTGCAACCCGAGCTTGGGGCGTGGACTGCCCAAACCCTAAAATGACTGTTCCAGGAGTGCATGACCTGGTTTTAACGTACTCTCCTGCCTGCTTTTGTAGGCAAGGCGCGAGGATTCTTCAAGGCCGGCGACGTCGTCATCGTGCTTACGGGCTGGCGTCCAGGCTCCGGTTACACCAACACCATGCGCGTGGTTCCAGTGCCCTAGATGTGATGGGCCCGCCCTTCTATGACTCCTCCCCTTCCATCTGTCCCTCCCTTCTCTCCTTCCTCCCCTCCATACAAGCAGGCTGGTGTCGATGAGGCCTCCCAGACCTGGCTCCCCCTTTTGAAGGGCCAGTTTTGGCAGAAGCTCGTCTCAGTCAGCGGAGTGCTTGACTTGGTTGCATTCTTCTTTTTTTTTTTTTGACACACAACAGTCCTTCATTCCTGTTCGGTCACTCACAGCCGCATATCAGTCGCATACCACTCCTAACCATTCCTATCCACTTGAGCCAGGCATAAGGCTGGGGGGGTCAGGGCTGCGTTTCTGCAGGGGCCCAGTCGCACAGCCAGGCTGCCGCCACTGTCCCACACCTCCTCCTCTCCTAGGACGCCGCCGCTGGCCATAGAATAAGCAGTGGCTTCCTGAAACAATATGGCTCCTCGTGCGGCTCTTGCGTCTCCACTTATCTTCACCATGACAGAGGGACCCATTGTACCTGTAGCTTATCCCCTCCCCCCCCATCTGTGCTTGCGTTGTGCTCTCTTTCTGCACTGTGCTGGCTTGCATTCCCGGATCTACTGTAGACGATGTTACGTCCTGTTTACTTGAGTTTACGTTTGGGCAACCAATGCCACATATATATTTTTCCTAACCTAACAGAAATATTGTTGGATGCCCTTTAATTATATTCTACAGATAAATTTAACAGGGAAAATGGGGGGAGGGGGGCTTTTTGTGTTGAGTATTTGAGGGCAATAAAGAAATGTCAGAGTTTATTCAAAGATGAGATGTATCTAAAAGCTGATGAGTTAATCAGGGTCCTGTGCACTTCCTCCCTCTGTCTGTGTGTGCTGCCTCGTGTGTGTGTCCGTGCGCATGCTCGTGTGTGCGGCCGATTATCCACCTGCTTCTCCTGTTGTGGCGCTAGGGTATATTGAGTTATAACGTGTATAAACCTAGTTGTGTTGCGTTGTTGAAGACTGGATCAGTCAAATAAAGGTTAAAAACCACCCCTGTCCTGCCTTTGTTTGGGGTACTTTCAGCAGTTACATATTTAATGTTCATAGACCTCAGTTATGCTGGACTGACTGCAATATGTCTCGACATAAAGTGGATTTGTATGTCAGCTGTGGATAAATTCATTCAGCTGCATTCTGGATATTGCACATGGACATCTTCATTTGTATTAAGGGTATATTTTGTTAAAGAGCTCCGGTCCACTTTTAGCACCTGCAGCATATTTTGCGGTTTTGTTGCTTGATAACTGTAGCAATAATGTAACAAACCACACAGACATTTACATAATGCAACTTATTTGATTTGATGGACCGTTCTGATTTAAACCTCAACTGCTAAATCATTATTTAGAACACAAAAAACATGGGTCCAGTACTTCTGTTTAAATGACCACAGGAAAATGGGTCACTGGTCTTGAGCGTAGACCACCCCGACTTGTCTCCTGGCCTCATCCATGATCTCGGCCAGCAGGGCTGAGTGGGCGTGAGACATGCGTGAGCTCTCCTTCAGGCCTAGAGAAAGAGACCAACACAGTAACACCAAGGCAGATGTCAGGCTGGTCAGTGTCGACCCACACCGTTTCCACTTTTTGTAATATCAAAAAGGTCTCAAAAAATGTAAACATTCAAAATACTACCACCTAGTGGTTGTACTGTGACACACCAATAAAATGGCTGGGGGTTTGTTTCCCTGAATGGACTGTAGGAGATGGGGCAGAGCAGAAACCAGCTGTCTGCATTATAACCGTTAAGTGATTCTGGATCAGTCACACAATTATGTGAGAACCTAAAAGGCTCGCAGGCTTCATTACACTGGTTAGACTTGTGGAGATGTTCTCCCTCCCCTCCCCACCTTGGAGAAGACACTGCCTCACTTCCTCTGCCTCGTATCTCATGCCAGTGCTGTTGATGAAGTTGAGAGGGAGGCACGGCTCGGGCACAGGGTACTGCGTCTCTTTCCCGTTCACGATCAGGGACGTGGGACACCACATGTGAGCAGGGACCTGTACAAAACCACAAATCTCTGGCTGTGAATGCGTCACCCAGTCCACAAATGCCAAAGCTGACCCACAGCAGGTTCATCTAAACAAGTCACTGCTGTGTCTATATTAGCATCTGCTACACAGGACTGAGTAAACCTGAACGAAGGCGCTGATGAAAGTGTTCACGTTACAGATGTATAAGCATGCAGAGTGTATGAGTATGTGTGAACATGGCAGCAGTACATGGTTGGGCTGCCTACAGGCGTTTAGTCCACTCACGCTGATGCTGCCCTTGGTTCCACTGACGATGGCATTGTTTGGAAGCCCCACAGCCACTGAGCATGTGCACACAGCCAGTCTGCCCCGGGAGAACTTCAGAGTGATCACCATGCTCTCATCTACTCCTGCAATGCACGACGATTACCATTTAAAAATGGAGTGGAATTACAGATTTTAAAAAAGTGGGATGACCGCATTGGGCAACGAAACGGCTTTGGCTGCCACGTGACATTTTTCTAGAGACAGTGGAGGGAGGAAGAAAAGCCACAAGCTGGTCTTGGTGTGGGGACTTTAATCCGCATTGCCCAAAAAGGGCCAAACGAGCAGCCAAAGGCGACACGTGTCTGAACCACCAGCCGCATTGCTCGGCGCTACATGCCAGTTTGGATTCTGGCTAAAGGAGGAAATGAGGGCGATGTGAAGGGTGTTCAACACAGAGGCCTGGCGGCTCTGGCAGGAGTGGCGCCGTTCTCCTTGACCCAGACAGCCACAGGAGCACCACGGGCCTGGGCTGCAGAGGAGAGCCAGGAGGTGCTCAGGGAAAGCATGCAAGAGCTGGGCGAATACTGTCGCAATGGGGAGATCAGCTGGGTGCGTGATCAGCTGGGTGCGTGATCAGCTGTGTGTATGATCAGCTGTGTGTATGGTCAGCTGTGTGTATGGTCAGCTGTGTGTATGATCAGCTGTGTGTATGGTCAGCTGTGTGTATGGTCAGCTGGGTGTATGATCAGCTTTGTGTATGATCAGCTGGGTGTATGGTCAGCTGGGTGCGTGATCAGCTGTGTGTATGATCAGCTGTGTGTATGGTCAGCTGGGTGTATGATCAGCTGGGTGTATGATCAGCTGGGTGTATGGTCAGCTGGGTGTATGGTCAGCTGTGTGTATGGTCAGCTGTGTGTATGATCAGCTGTGTGTATGGTCAGCTGGGTGCGTGATCAGCTGGGGTGCGTGATCAGCTGTGTGTCAGCTGGGTGTATGGTCAGCTGGGTGTATGGTCAGCTGGGTGTATGATCAGCTGTGTGTATGATCAGCTGTGTGTATGGTCAGCTGTGTGTATGATCAGCTGGGTGTATGATCAGCTGTGTGTATGATCAGCTGTGTGTATGGTCAGCTGTGTGTATGATCAGCTGGGTGTATGATCAGCTGTGTGTATGATCAGCTGTGTGTATGATCAGCTGGGTGTATGATCAGCTGTGTGTATGATCAGCTAGGCCTCCGGTCTGCACGTGTGGGATTTTGAAAGCCTTGAAAGGGGCCGACTGGTTCACCGTGGTCGGGGAGTTCTGTCATACTGTTCGCTTACTCTTCGGCTCACTTCCTCTGCCTGTGCAAGTGAAAATATTCTGTGCAATGTTTAATAGCCAGCACAAAACACTGTGTACTAGTCTACTTTGTTTCAGGTGTTAAAACATTGTTTTGATTCATGTAATAAAAAAATAAGGGCTGTGAGCGTATGGCTGTCTTACTGTAGGGTCCTTCACCACTTCTACAATGGACATGTATCTACAATGGACATGTATGTAACACCCTTGCATTATACACAATGCACCCGCCCCTGTAGCAACTAGGAAAAGGAAAAAAATCTATCACATCTTTATGGTTACACAGTTTAACCGTTAACCTGGGAGAGGTTCGTAACATGGCCCCGTGTTGTCCTGCTCGCACCCGCCTACCCGTGTCCAGACAGACTCCGCTGGCCTGGACACACTCGGGCTTCTCCCCGTCGTAGACCATGAGGACGAACTGCAGGCAGTAGATGCCGATGTCCAGCAGGGCGCCACCACCCAGCTCCTTCTCCACCGAGCGTGGGGTGTTGAGGAGGGGCACGCCGAAATCTGCACGCGCCATCTTCACCTCGCCGATGCCGTTGGCCGCCAGCAGTCGCGAGATCTCCAGGGAAACGGGAAAGAAGCGCGTCCACATGGCCTAGAGGGGGTGGGAAAGGAGGGCAAAGTCTGTGGTGCTCTTACACCACTAAGGCCAAGGCATCCTGATAAACGGTCATTAAAATTCTGCTTAAAACCACAATATGGACAATATACAGCATGCATACAGTTAAATGCTTATATACAGTGCTCAAAACAATTAAGATTTAGAAGCACACTTAAATGGCACATCAGACCCTCAATGAATGAATTTTTACTGATTTAAACTGTGGAGAACAAAATAACATGGCAATGGTCAATGGACACCAAAATCAAACCACAGAGTGCTGGATTCAAAATCTCACTGAAAAATCAGTGTGCATAAAAAAAGTAAAAAAAACTGAAATCACAGGTTGATCTAATTTTTATGTATTTCATCACAGCAACTCAGTAGTGTTAGTAGTGACTACCACTGTTTGGTAGTGCTGGTATCACTGATACGTAACAGGAACTCACAAAGGCATGGCATTGTCCTGCACCATGAGGAACCCAGATCCACTGTAGGGTCTGACAACCGCTGAGGATTCCATCCCAGTGTGTATTCTTTGCCCACTGATTAGTAAAGCTGATGTTCAAAATACTACCATAGATGTACCCAGGATCATGTTACAGCGTTAACCATTTCACTCTCCCACTACTTAGTGTACCTGTGAAATAGACCTGCTTACTTCCATCAAGAAGACATCGTTCGTCTTTGCCGCGGCCACCAGCTCCTGCACCTCCCTCAGGTTCATAGCCAGCGGCTTCTCACACAGAATGTTCTTCTTGGCGTTCATGAGAAGGACACCCACCGGAAGGTGATGGGGATGGATGGTACCCACATACACCACATCTACAAAAGGTGAGATGAAGACTAGAACAGTTTAAAGGATAACAATTTCGCTCCAGCACACTGCTACCAGCTCCAACACACCTAACCAGTCCATAAAAGCCTTGATGGCCTGCATCTCAGATCTGCTCCAACCTTCCTGACTACCTCGACAGCTTTTTACATTTTGGATTTTTCAACCACTGTACCGAAAATGTTTCACAGTAAAACAGTTATAGTGATTTTCTAGCAGGCTTTCTACGAGTTCTATACAGACAAATGTTAATAGTATGATGTACATACCGATGTCGGGGTCTTTGGCCAGTTCCTCATAGCTGCCGTATACTCGAGGGATGTTGTGCTTTTGGGCAAAATCTTCTGCACGCTTCAGGTTGCGTGCCGCAACAGCAACCACCTAAAATTCATCAGCATTTGGTACACTATCGCTGCCTGCATGGCATACATTACTGTGTGCAGCCAGTTTCTAATAAAAAATCGAACATTTTGGAGAACCTAGTTTTAGGATGTTTTATAAGTTGGGCTTTTACAGGAGTTTACAAAAGAGGGCGCTGCACTGCACTTTCAGAAGAGCTCTCGTGACTTCTCTCTCTCGGCAAAAGCTTGACACAAATATTATGGGGACATTCTGGTAACGTGTATTTAGTGCTGTGCTCTACAAAACCAGAGGATTTATAATGCCTAATTTAGCCTCGTTTACATTGTGCTGCCACGTACTGATTCGCTTTAACTGCGTGCGTAACTTAGTTGATATGGACGTTACATTTAGTTTATATAGCTCGAGTCGAAACGTAGCTTCAGAAGTGACTACCTTTACTTAGCAAGCTAGCAATGTTGACAGAATATCTATAAAATGATATTCACGGACAAGCTGCTATCGTGTTTTACCTTATATGTAAATGTAAGGCTATTTCTTTCGAAAGTGTTTTTCGCTAGCCGCTTCGGTTTCATCTGCAGCAAAATGCCAAATTATTTATCCGGCTATGAAGTTCACGAAGAGGCGTAAGTGTCCTGAAAACCGTCAGGTGTCTTTGTAATACCTGGTGCTCGTCTGGCGGGAGGCTCTTCAATGCAACCGTAAAATCATGGCTAATTTTTCCAGCACTGCAAACGCCCCACCTGATTACCATGATGGCGACTTTGAAATGAAGTTCACGTTGAGATTTCTGTGGTCTACATAGCAATGAAAGAAAAACCAAAAGAGGGCGACAGATACATATTAGTTAGGCGATATTAGAAGGGCTTTTTATTCACAGCGCTCTGGCAGGACCGATCATTTGATTTTATTTTTTAAATAAGAACTTAAACTTAATGAGCGATTCCTGACGTAATTACAGTTTTTTGCAGCTGCTAATTTTTACAAATCTTTAGACATCAGAGCCTAATCCCTATTAAAGACGCCACAATCTTAGTTTGCACAATCAATGGAGTATAATACAGCATAGAGATGATGATGATGATGATGATGATGATGAAGAGGACGGGAATGAGGAACAGGATGACCAACCATAGCAGATGAGATCAGAGTCACTCTGGTTGACCATGTGGTCAAACATGCGTTGAGTTCTCTGGAGGCAAAGGGTACAGCCTAATCTGTGCTACTACACTGTAGCATCATCCAGACATTTTGAAATGAGAACAGATAGGTAGACCTATCCTCTAATATACTACATCTTGTTTTTGCACTACTAGACTACTTCTTGCTGGTGGACGAAGACAGCTTTCCACCTCAGAACAGAAAGAGGCCATGGTCAATATGATCAGAGCAAACAATAGCATACGTTTCCGACAACTACAACAGCACATCATTACTGACAATGTCAACATCAGCAACATCCATTCAGTGAAGCTATCTGCACTGGGCCAGTGACAGCGTGAAACAACTGCGCTATGAATATGCGCAAGCATGCTCTGCTATCCACTCACTGATACTTTATTCCAGTGTCCTGTGCCACACAGTATTGACAACTTCATGCCTATTTCATACTGTCATACAATACTGTAATGAACATCATAGAACACCGTACCAATGTCAGAGACCCTGGCAGCAAAATCACAATGTGTGCAGCCATTTGCCAGAATGGTGGTGTTCATCATCATGCCACTCTTGGTCTCTACAACACTGCACATCATCACCTTCCTCAACACAGCACAACATGCTCATTCTCCATCACTAGGGGGATGAACCAGAACAGTGTGGATTTGTTGTCATCTGGGACAACGTAAGTTTACACCAGGTTGCTAAAGTACCAAACTGGTTCACCTCCACCATATTCTCCATTCCTATTGAGTTCTCTTTGGCATGGAGGTGGTCACCAACCCCACCCCACAGTATTCTGGAGTTACGAGCCTATTTTGTTTTGTTTTTGTTATCCATGTGTTTACAGTATATACAGCATGTGTTGTTGTAGTGTTGTCTGTAGAGTTTGGATGCAGGATTGAAAGGCAGGATTGCAGGCAAAGATTCTAAGGGTTTTGAAGTGTTTGCTATTTTGTGCAAGATGTTTTGTGTGTTGTGTGTGTGGCATTGGCTGATGTGTTAAGTTTTGACAAAAGGAGACATACTTTCAGAAACTGGGACTTAGCATCTGCAAAAAACTAATACTGTGGTATAAATGATCCAACATTTCTCAACCATCATTTTGGTCATCATTACTGACGCCCTAATGCTAATAAACATTCAGAATGGCTTCAGATCAATATTTGTAAAGTACCCCGTAGACATGCAGTAGCTTTAAATTAGCATATGAACTACCCAAGATTACTATTCTGACAGTGGCCCTAATGTAAATGAAACTCGTTATGACTGATCCCAGATCAATGTTTTTAAGCCTCCAGAGCCATATAATCAATTTCCTTATGACCAACCCTAGATCAGTATTCTTTCAGGAATGCCAGCCATATTATCACTCTCATTTTGACTGACTTCTAATCAGTATTTTTAAGGCCTCAGTCATTCAGTCCGAAAATCACTATAGGCCCTAGTTATAGCCCCACAAACCATATAATTACTTAATGACCCCAGATCAGTATTCTTTAAGAAGCCCTGGAGCATATAGTGACTTCAAGGTGCTTATTCATACCAGAAACATAAATCGCACTATGAAACACATTCACCATTTTTTTTACTGTCATTGTTTGAAAAGGATTGAAGTAGTCATCTGGAATATAGCATTGTGATCGGAAGTGGAGAGAAACTGAATTTGACAAATACATAGTCTTTTCTGAACAGCGTAAAATGAATATTTGTAATGGTGATTGTAATGGTACGACAGCCATAATACTGTTTGCTTTGCTATGTAGCTACATTAACAAGCGTAAACTGAAAGGCAGATGGACAGGGTGCCACTGAAATGGGAAGATTAATGTAGCGTACTTTAGGCTAGTTAGGAAGTATAACAAACTTTATAAGCAGCGCAATTTCGTTACATTCTACCTCATGTGGCACCAGAGAAATAATCCTTTAAATCTGCACATAAGGAAACTTCTGTTCCCTTCTCCAACATGAATATGAACATAAAACACTAACAGCCCAGCAGTTGAGGGAAACTGCTGTCATACAGGCTACTAATGAATGATATAAGATCAATTGGGCAACTCAGTGGGAAGTTTAGATGCATGGTGGTTTATAACTGCCCCCCAGAGTTAACCACACCCATCCTAAGTCCAACCCAATGTTGCCAGGTGTACGAAAATTATCGTATTTGTATGATAATTTTGCCCTCTGTACGATGTACGATCAAATAATCCCCCAAAAGGCCAAATATACGATAATTTGACCATTCCGTGAATGTGTGGTTGTAATCGGTTGTAATCAGCCTGCTGTGGAGTTTTTATGTGAACCCTGAAGGGGTTGTCCCCCATTGTTCATTGGGGACACATTAAGGCTTTATGTTTCCTGACTTTCTCAGTTTTGTTACAAAGCAAAATTTCAACTGAACAAATACTCCACCTTACAGTCACTGAGATAAGAGGTCAATTTGCACAGGGCTACGTTGGTTTTCTGCCACAGGGACAGTGTGTGAACGCTGCAGCACACTCGCCATTAACTGTTGTCCACGTTTATTTTTTTCATATTAGACACATTCACTTTGAACTTCCACGCCAGGGAAGGTAAATGGAGTGCATTCGACATCCTGCTGTTTTTGCTTTTGCTAGCGGCGATGTACAGCTGGCGGATCAGCTGAATTAAACTTAAGTCAAGCAAGTGCATGGAGTGGAAGCTAATTATGTGGCAGCACTCAAGTAAACGCAAATGGTATAAGAGTAGAAATGCCCTTGTGTAGCACGGCTGAAGAGGAGGATATTTTGCCACGACTCTTGAGGACGATAATCTTCAATCTTATATGATAATCAGTTGCTGTCTAGAGAGATGTGGTGAGATTTAATCATCTCACTCATTTTCTCATGGAGACACTAGTTTTTCGAAGAGCCACATGGTAATGGATTCAAATTCTAATCTGGATTGTTAAATAAAACCTGTGAATTATCCGCTTTATCTGATGAATTGTTAAATTGTGGTACTGAAAACACAATTAGCAAAAACACTGGATAATTGCATCGAAAATATGTGTCCTGGAAAATGATAAAAGGCTCAACATGGATCAGAAGAATGAATAAAGCTCTTCTAGATTTGGTAAAGATAAACAAACCCAGGCTTTACTAATAGCAGTGGCTGACCAAAATATGATTGACCATAACACTTGATTGTTCTGATTGATTGGAGGCACACTTCTCCCCTCTGGAGCTACAGTCCTCTTTACCACCAACATTTCCTACAGCTGGGTGACTTCTAATTAAAGAATCTTATGCTCACTACATGTGGTTGAGTAAATCATTAAACAGAGGTGGAAAATTACACAACTCAAATAATCAGGTCATAATGTTGGGAGTTTTTATGGCAGGTTATAAAAGGTCCTGAGCTGTGATGTAATATGACCCTTAAGGATTTAAGTTCTGCCAAATCTCAACAGAAGTAAATCAGATTAAACGCTGCCCATTTTGTTAGAGGGCACCCTTAAATTTGCCTTCTGTCAGAAAATGTTTATTGGATCAGTTGAAATCTCCTCATTGACTTCCTCTGAATGCTGTATCTTGTGGACGTCATAGTCCTGAAGGGAAGGCTGTGTGACACCGCACACACTGCACACACTGCACTCTCTGGACGCTTCTCTTTGCTTTTCTATTCCTCTATAAATGTTCAACCTTTTCATCTATTTCCTCTTTCATACTTGAAAACTCATTTATCTATCCAGTCCAAGTTCACCCTTCCATTTACTTTAAATTACCCATTACTGAGAACTAATTATTTTTAATAGTGTCATAAAATACATTTTTTTTAGCTTTCCTAGCAGTAGTTGACATGTCTTTTATGGAGATGATGATACGTTTCTGTTCACATATCGGAGGGGACAGCCATCTGGTGCAGTTATTGACCTGTTAATCTCACCCACCCTGCAGCATATCAAATCAAATTACATTCTTCCTTATGTATATGCATACAGTTTATGTTTACATGATTTTTAAAAGTTGCCCTTGAAAACAAAAACACTTCAGAAATAAAGAAAATAATTTAAAAATAAACTTCATAAGGTCCACCACTGATTACTTTCAGCTTCTAGGCCCACAAAGTAGAGTTTATAATTTTTTCAGAAGTACAGAATTAATGTTAAATGTCTGGTACAGCCTTAAATATTTTCTATTTCGAATTATAGGCAGTAGCATCAGTATAGACACGTTAGGTTATGTAGCATTGAGGAAAACAGTTGTTAAAAGGAAGGAACTGTTTTTATTCCTCATCCCAAATTCACCACTGTTCACAGTATTTTGATTCGTGATAGTTTGCCAAGCTACATTGTAAACGGGAGCTGGTTTCTCCTGAGGCTGTAGATGAGTCTTGGTAAAAGGCCTTTGAAAAGAATGAGGACCAATCACTGCAGGTCCTGGTCAAAGGCCACACCTACTTGCCTCTGCACTTCATCCAGGATCCCAGCGAGCAACTCGGAGTCTGCCAATCGTCATTCTGCCATGCTCCTTCAGGCCTAGACAGGGCGGATTGATGTTAGCTTTGTCTGGTAGACATGCTTTTAACTGTCACTGGCAGAAACCCAAAGTTCCAGTCTTGGAGACTAAGAAGAATTGAGGTTTTGGCATCGTTATGAGTTGTTCTAATATTGCAGGGTATTTTGCTTTTAATATCATTAATATCTATAAAATTCTTTTTTAAACAAAACATCTGATTTTTACCTTTGAGTAAGCACTGTCTAACCTCCTGAGCTTCATAGCGAAGGCCCGTGCTGTTGGTGGAGTGGAGTGGCCGTGGCTTTCTACTCACCTCCATGATGGTGGCACAGTGCATGGGATGGCCAACCTAGTGCACAGTCAAGGCATTGATAGGCAGAGGCGTCACGGCCATTACTCTTACGGAAGTGATGGTCACACACAAAATGCCTTAAAGCACAAAAATCATGAAAACAATGCTGCTTTGTTTGTGCTCTCTTCTCTGGCCTCGCACAGGGGTTTTGCATACACACTGTACTTTGTAGGTGTGATTTTCTGAAAGAACCATTTTCCAAGTCAACACCTCATTCATTTGTCCAGTAGCAGGAATTTCTTTGTTCTTTCACAGCTGTCGGCACTGCAGAGTTGTCTTGCCCTCGCTAAATCAATGAAGGGGATGAGAATAGGTGGAGGAGCTCAGCAGGAGTCCACTCTGATGGCGCCCTTGGTGCAAGTGATTGTGGCATCGTTGGGAAGAGCCACAGCAATGGAGAATGTAAACCAGACCATCTGATTTCGCGAGAACCACCACCGCTGACTCATCTCCTCCTGTGGAGAGAGCTCAGTCAGATACTAAATGGTAGCAGTCACATATCAATCGGTGTGTTTGTCCTGAGCTTCTGGTATGTTCAAGTATTTGAAAGCCCAGAACTGAATCATGACCCTACCCAACCAAGACACTTTTTCTTATTTTGGCAACTGGCTTTTGGATACATTCTGCATATACTAATTCCAACAGCTGGTGTGAAAAGGAGAGAACAGATGTCCCAGCAGTCACACAGAAGTGCTACTGTCTGGGTTAAAGAATATTGGCAAAGGGAGACCGTAACGGACTGCGGCGTTCGCTGTCATACCTGAGTTAAGTAGCATTATTGCGGCATGGACGGACTCCGGTCTCCCTTAAACACCATGAGGATGAACTGCAG
Source organism: Brachyhypopomus occidentalis (assembly GCA_020368025.1). NCBI lineage: Eukaryota > Metazoa > Chordata > Actinopteri > Gymnotiformes > Hypopomidae > Brachyhypopomus > Brachyhypopomus occidentalis. The sequence continues at coordinate 3,796,279 of JAGXOD010001351.1, read as the reverse complement.
GGAGTACACCCCAATGTCCAGAAGAGCACCTCTTCCCAGCTCACTCTCCACCGAGTGAGGGATGTGGAGCTGGGGGGAGTCAAAACAAGCCTTTACCAGCTTCACCTCACCCACTATGTCCTCCGCAAGCAGCCCCTTCCAGCTCGGTATACACAGAAAAACACCTGGACCACATCAGCTGGAGACCACACAGAGAGGAAAGGGGTTGACTGAAATGGGACATTACAGATCACCATGAGAAGAGAAAGAACAGTGCCAGGGTGCGTCTGCTACACTATAGAAACGTATGTCATGCTCATGATACTATTGCATAATACAATGAATACACACAGCATTAATTTGCAGTAATTCTTAATGCCATTTGAATGGTGAACATTGTCCTGTTGGCTTTCTTTCTATAAGGAATATTAAGAGATAAAAACAAAGGTAGTGCCTAAAGCATCTGCGTGCTTATTGCTCAGAGATTTATTGCTCATACACTTGGATGCCATAAAAGTGTGTTAATGGATTTGGGCATCACTGCCAATAAGTAACAAGTGAGTAAAGACTGCAGCTCTCTTCCTGCTAGGCTGTCGTTAATTGTGATCCAGCTGCTCAAATGCAAACAGTAATTTAGTGCCACAGGGCATTCATTGCCAATTAAGGCCAAATGCTTAATCCATCCAATTAACACTTTGTCTCCTCTTTAATTTTGTTGTAGTGGCTTAAGTTTCAAACTAAATGCCACATCAGAAGGTCCTTTCATTGATGTACCCACAACACACTGCAAAAGATGGAACAATGGAATTGAAGAGAGACAATCGTTTGTTTTTTGTGACCATTTTATCTAAGCAAAATCAATCTGAAATGCATGACTGTTAATAAAACATAGTTTGATTGCAAAGTTTTGAATAAAATCTATGCATTGATTTCTAGTATTGATAACTGCAATGAGCATGTACCTCCATGAGGAAGACGTTCTTCCTGGATGCTGTGATGACCAGTTTGACCTCTTTGAGGTTCATGGCAAAGGGCTTCTCACACAGCACATTCCTCCCTGCACTGGGGAACAGAAGGCCTGTTTTCAACTCCACTGCAAACACACTATGCGGGCAGAATAATCTATTCTGCACACCCTCAAATGCATATCTAGGCGTGATATGTGTAGGATATAAAATCTTACATACACATACACACATACACCTGCAGGTAGCATGGCTACACATACATACATACATACACAAAGATTAGGCTTTTTAAGCAGAGGCCGCCCAGTCTGGTCACCGATATCTGGGTCATCTGCCAGCTCCAGGTTGCTCCCACCGGCCCTGGGAGTGCTGTGTGAACCTGAGCGAACGTCTGGGCTCTCTCCAGGCTTCTTGCAGCCACCGCCATTATCTGGAACGAGCAGACATAGCCTTCTAGCAGCCAGCTGAGGATTGAGGATTGCCAGGTGCATATAATGATTAGGTGTAGAAACGGCACCTGGTGGTCTCCCCAATGGGAGCGTCTTCATGGCCTCGCTGAAGTCATGGCTAATCTTCCCTGCTCCACAGATATCTCATCTAGTCTTCATGTTGGGAGAGAAAGTATTAGAATAAGTTTATTTAGGAGATGCAAAATGTAAGGCTTCTATGTTCCTCTCTATAGGCTCAGATGATGATACGAACATCATCAGAGACGGTTGAACATTGACTCACACCTTTAGCATGGGTTCTCATGACCTAAAAATATTTAAAATCTCAGAGCTGAGGAGGTTCAAATCTCTTTCAGACGTTTGGGTGACCCACATGTCAGAGAACATCACGCCCCCACATCAAGCGCCACTTCTGAGTATTCACATGCTTATTTAAGGCTTTACGTCATATACAACTCAAAGAGCTCAAGCTGATCATTTGATAAAAATTAGTTTGGTGAGTGCACAAGGAATATGTAGTATAGTATATTATGGTAGGCCTATAGAAGTTTGAATGAACTAATCAAGAAATCATTTGTGATTAAATCTATTTTATTTATAACACACTTATAGACACAATGATAGGCATTGGATGATACAGTTTGGAAAGAATTTCATTAATTTCATTAATTCCTTCATTAATACATTCATTCATACCTTAATTACCTCATCCCTTCTGCAGGGTGAAGGAAGGTCACAAGGGATATATACTGCAAATTTGACTTTTCACCAAGTTCATTTTAGAGAAAGTATTATTATGCATTTTTTTATGTGTTATTTGCTTTCACCTAGAATCATATAACATTAGTTCACCACATTGACACACAATGGCTGCATGTGACTCTTTCACTGCCGACAGCAGTGACTAATCACAAGTGCACTCTGGGATTCTGACTGGATGTAGACTCAGCCAACACGCAGACAAAAGTTACGAAGAAGATTGTTTAAGAGTGGTCTGACTCTTCAGGTTCGTGTTTGCACCTTGTCTCCTATACTTTCACTGTTTGCATGTGAACCTTGAGCTAGTCAATAGTAGAAAATGAGTGAAAAACCTTTGGGGTACATGCACACTCTGTCTTCTGTCACAGGCTACAGTACGGCAGGGGTCAGGCAGAAACCAGACAGAGGTGGTTTGACCCGACTGTGTCTAATAATCTAGCCCAACTGTAAACAAAGGCGATCCTTCATCCAGAGTGCTGTGTGCTCAGTTCATCTTAAATGGGCAAGGGAGCAGTGCAAAGCTACAATGACTAGGCAGAAACATGCGTGAAAATCTCTGCGTGATTTATCTCTGCACTTGCATATGAAGGTTAAGGTGTATGTAGTAACAGTGTAAAGTTAGACTGACCTTCCCAGAAGGGTGTTTTTATTTGCTGATTTATGTGAGCAATGCACATTTCAAATCATGAATTAAAACAGTCAATACATTGATTAAACGCTCACGAAAAGTGGCTATAAATTGTTAAATTCCCCCCAAACAGCCGTCCTTTGCATTCCTTTGTCCTAGGATCTATTTCATAAAGACGAGGCATGTGATTGTCTCCAGAGACATGGCAGACAGTCATTAGTCTGAACTGACCTTCACTTTCCTCATTCTTCAGAAAGCTCTTACTCAGCACTGCTGTTTCAGGTCATTATCTTACTGAGCAACCAGCCATAGCCCTGATGGAATGGCATGTTTTAATAGCCATGCAAGGTGAGTTCATTGCCTTTGTGGTTAGACAAAAATATGATCTATTTGTTTGTTTCTTCCTTTGTTTGTATGGGGAAGCAGAAAAGACATTTTAGTATTGGTTTATTTGTGGTGATTCTGCCAAATGATCTCCTTTAGCATTGCTTGTGGTTCAGTGTCAGTAGATGACTGTGACATCCTTGGCCCTGCCTGGTCTTACAGGGTCCTCCTGAAGCTGTGTTCATAGTCAACTTGACCACTGAGTACTTAGTGAACAAAGATTTCATACCAGCTTTAACACTTTTATACAAATTGTACATGTAACTGCCATTGCATTAGACTTTCATTAGACCCTGCCATTTCATTAGACTTTGCATGATTTTCATTTCACTAAAAAGCAGTTAGAAAGGACAAGCTGTTTACAGTTTAGGGGAAGAGGTTAAGCATGGTTTAACTGGCTGTGACTGTTTAATTTATCAGCAGTTTAAGTTAAGTGTTGAACATCTGGATCTTTTAAATTCAAATAATCTGGGTTAACGATCAAGAGTTCAAAACCTTCATGTTGTAATATTGCAAATTAATGTAATTTGTTTTCAAGCACGTTATTACTTTGCATACAACAACCACTAGGTGTCAGTGTGCAGTCATAGTAAAACGTGCCAAAAGTATTTGCAAGGCTCCTTAGGTTGAAGCACATAGACAATACATCAAATAAAGCAAAATTCGAACAGTGGTTTATAAAGACAAAAAGAATTGTTAATTCTGATCGTATTTATGTAAATTATTTAATGAAGAGATTAATTCTTCTGTGGAGTTCACAGCATTAATCTTTCACATCTACTCCATCCCATTTTGCACCAGTTGCCAATACTTAAAATCTGAATTGATAACATGTAGGATACCATGTCCACATTTTTCTATTATTTGGGTACTGTTGAACATTATTATGTGAACACCTGTAGATCCAAAGAGTCCAGCAGTGAAGAAAAATCACACACAGAACACTGCGTTTTCATTCATAAACATGTCACTCCTGAGCCTGACGGGGAGCAAGTTATCAATGACTGCCACCTCTTCCTTTTACGTTGCAACTCCTAAAGGATTCTGGGAGCTGTGTGCTGTTGTCATAACGACAAGGTACCAGCTGGGCAATTTGCATGCAAATGGTATGGGGCTTGGCCTAATCTCGCGTCTCTAGCGCAGGACCTCGTTGCTATGGGAATGTCCATTTTTTGTGGTTGGTCTGTAAATTCAAAATGTTTCCGGTTGTGTGGTTGGAGACTAGGGGATAATGACGTCACAGGTTGTGAGAGAAGACAGACAGACAGAAGGAGGCAGAGGGGAGGAGAAGCCAGATGATGAGGTATGAGGTAGGTGTCTTGGTGAGGGATTGTGACAGTCACTTTTGTGATAGATGAGAAGTCTAGAGGTACGACAGGAGGTTCTAGTGTATGTATGTTTGGGCATGTTGGAGGGGGGTTCTGTGTACATGACGGTGTGTAATACTTATACTGTATATATTTATTTGATTGTGGGATGACTGATGACCAGTGAGTGACTACAGACTTTCCTGTAGTTCAGAACTGCACATGTTTTTTTCATGAATCCACTGGACCAATACGGATGCTCAATATTTATGCCTGCACCACCCCAAGGTTAGCAAAGGTTGTAAGACTGAGTGGGCTGAAGCTGAGTGCAAGTGAGTCCTGTGTATCCTGGGTGTGCTGTGTGTCCTATGTGTCCTCAGTGTCCTGGGTGTGCTGTGTGTCCTATGTGTCCTCAGTGTCCTGGGTGTACTGTGTGTCCTATGTGTCCTCAGTGTCCTGGGTGTGCTGTGTGTCCTATGTGTCCTCAGTGTCCTGGGTGTACTGTGTGTCCTATGTGTCCTCAGTGTCCTGGGTGTACTGTGTGTCCTATGTGTCCTCAGTGTCCTGGGTGTACTGTGTGTCCTATGTGTCCTCAGTGTCCTGGGTGTGCTGTGTGTCCTATGTGTCCTCAGTGTCCTGGGTGTACTGTGTGTCCTATGTGTCCTCAGTGTCCTGGGTGTACTGTGTGTCCTATGTGTCCTCAGTGTCCTGGGTGTGCTGTGTGTCCTATGTGTCCTCAGTGTCCTCAGTGTCCTGGGTGTACTGTGTGTCCTGTGTCCTGGGTCTCCTGCATGCTAAAGGACTGTAAGAACCCTGCAAAACTCATGCTGTTCTTAAAAATATGTATGTGGTAAAACTACCATGTACATGCTGTGCTAAAATTCTAAGAGCCCCTTAACACACTGGGTTCTCATATTAGAAATATTTTGCATAGTAAACATCTGTAGTACATGTGTAAAATATAAAGATGTGTATGTATGTGTGAAAACTGAAATATTCCATTTACATACATATTCAGATCTTTCACTTGGTACTTTGTTAAAGAACCATTGGCAGCAATGACAGTCTAAAGGCTTCTTGGGAATGATTCTAGAATCTTAGCATACCTTTCAGTTCTAAGTTTCTCCTCTTGTTCTCATTCAAATTCAGCCAAGTTGTACAGGGAGCATAAGTTTCCAGGTCTTTGCACAGATGCTCTACTGGGTTCAGGTCCAGATTCGGAGTGGACCTCTCCAAGACCTCCACTTCTTGATGGTATGCTTCGAGTCACTATCTTGTTTGAAATGCAAGTCTTGGCGACAGCCTCAGAGTTTGGGCACTGTACAGGATTCATGCAGGATTGCTCTCTATACTTGGCAAGACGGAAGATACTGTTGAATAAAAGGGATAGGACCGCCTGCTTGGAGTTTACTAAACAGCATGTAAAGGACTCTGGCAATATGGCAAAAAGAGTCTTTGGTCCAATGAGACCAAAAAAGAAAAAACTCTTTGGGTAAAGCAGCAAGTTTGATGTCTAGTGAAAAACTGCTCGGCACATCACCATCATCAGCATCCTGAAGTATGGTGGTGGCAGTAGTGGCACAGACAGGGAGACTGGTAACAAGTGTAGAACATCCTTGAACAACCTTAAAGAAAACCTCTTCCAGAATGTCTGAAAACTCTCATCGTGGTGACAGTTTGCCTTTCAACATGATAATACAATAATGTCCTTAAGCATACAGGCAAAACAACACTGGAGTAGCTTTGGGGCAAATCTCTGAATGTCCTTGAGTTGCCCAGCCAAAGCGAATCCTTAAACCCCATTGAATATCTGGGGAGAAAGTTGATGAAGGCAGCTTACAGACGCTCTCCATCCAATCTGATGGAGCTGGAGAGGATCTGCCATGAACATTAGGATAAACTCCCCAAAGGGCAGAGTTGTATCCAAGAAGACTTTCCAGCTGTAATTTGTGCCAATAAGATTTGAATATAAGATTTGTGGATAAGAGTTTAAGATTTTGATGTAATTTTTAACTCTTTGCCATAAATCCTTAAAAAACAAAGCACAACTAAGTGAGCAAAAAGGAGTCTGAATACTTTCTGAATTCACAGTATACATGCAGATAGTAGAGACAGTGAAAATGGCAGTGGAATGGTGTTTTGGACAGACGTCCTTGTATATATGAAGTGCATATATGTATGTGTATGCATATGAAGTGCACTGTATATGTGAATGTGTATACATGTGCAGTGTATGTTGGCAGCATGCACTAAGACACAACCGAATTAAAGATCAAATGGGAGGAGCAGTGGAGAATGGTAGAGAACATCAAGGCTAAGATCCCGTCTGATCTCCAGATCCACAATGACAAGCAAGCAGCGGTGGACCAACATGTGCTTAAGATCCACCATCCAGGGTTTGACGTGACATATCCGTGAATACATTCGAGCACTGACCTCCAAAGATAAGCCGATGAGGGAATCCCTCAAACAGAGGAGGGGAGGGGGGGGGGAGTCACCATGGAAGCAGAGAAGGTGGCATGGCAGCATAAGCCCCAACATGGTATGTACTACTGACAGCAGAGGGGATTGAAATTAGATAGTTGTACCAAAGGCTGGAAACAGCATGGAGGCATTTATCATGGCAGCACAAGATGCAGAGGAGCCTTTGAGATGATTGAACACGTAGTAACAGGGTGCAAGATGCTGGCAGGGAAAGTGTACACTGAGAGACATTGCCACGTGACAGTAATCATATACAAGAACATATGGAGGGTTTATGAGCTGCACATCCTAAAGTCGAAATAGGAGACCCAGAGATTGATGTAGAACAACAAAGCTAAGATCCTGTGGGAGACAAGAAGGTGCTGGTGTACCAAAACTTTACAGTAGATGCATAAGATGCATAAAACAGCAGTGGTAATAGACGTGGAGGTCCCAAAGAGACAGAAACATCCAGTAAAGGAAAGGAATACCAGGAAGTGAAAGAGGAAATAGAGAGAATGTAGAAGATTAACACCAAGGTTGTCCCAGTGGTGAAGGGGACCCCGGGACTTCGACCCCTGAACTGGAGGAGTGGCTCCAACAAATCCCAAGAACGAAACCTTCTATCTCAACACTGAAGAGCACAATATTTAGAACAGGAGAAACGCCACACCACACCCTCAAAGATAGATAGATAGATAGATGGATGGATATGTGCATAACACACTGTGTTTAGTGCACTGAGGCTCAACGCAGTGAAACAGAATGGACAGAGTGTGGTGTGCTCCAGCTATCAGCTGACAGATGGAAATAGAGCTGTCCTCCAGACCTGCCTCTTGGACGCAGACATCGGAGCACTGCCTGATAGCACAGCCCAGCCTCGGAGTTTGTTAAAAATCATTTTGATCGGTTTGTTTATTTGCCTGTATATTTTGACATTTGTTTTCATTTACATATATTAAAATGACTTTATTACTTACTTTAGTAAGTATGATTGTAGTAGATTATTTGAAGTTGATATTGGACACTTTATTTGTGTACAGGTGTGGTTATGAATGAGGATGTTTATTGGTGTACAGGTGAGGTTATGAATGAGGATGTTTATTGGTGTACAGGTGTGGTAATGAATGAGGATGTTTATTGGTGTGCAGGTGAGGTTATGAATGAGGATGTTTATTGGCGCACAGGTGTGGTAATGAATGAGGATGTTTATTGGTGTACAGGTGAGGTAATGAATGAGGATGTTTATTGGCGTACAGGTGTGGTAATGAATGAGGATGTTTATTGGCATACAGGTGTGGTTATGAATGAGGATGTTTATTGGTGTACAGGTGTGGTAATGAATGAGGATGTTTATTGGTGTACAGGTGTGGTTATGAATGAGGATGTTTATTGGTGTACAGGTGTGGTAATGAATGAGGATGGAGGCATGTTATCAGCCACAGGCACAATCTTGTAGAGCCAGAGCAGATCTTTCCATTCTTCTCTCTGGCTTTGTCTGTCTGTCTGTCTGACTCTTTCGGAGTTGCTTTATTAAAACTGCCCTGTCACTATCTGAGAGATGAGCTGAAGTGTTTGCAGCACTACGTGACCTGTCACTGGGCTCTCTAAAGGGATGGTGTGACCAAGGGTTTCGAGGTGGCTAGTGTCTTGCATAGGAACACACATGCACACACACACACACACACACACACACACACACACACACACACACACACACACACATGCACACATGCACACACACACTATTTTTCCATATAAAGCACTAAAAGTATGTTTTGTTCATAGTATTAAAAATACTTATTTAAGCATTTAGAAAAGTTTAATGACCCTGGATTAATCATGAATTCTTCAAATTTCATAATTTATAATTAAACCATTTGTACTTTGTATGCATTTTGTAAGGTGCATTTATGGTTTTAATAATGGTAAGATTTCATTGCTGATCATTGTGTAAGTTGTTCTGCTGTGCGGGTTGGAGTGCGTCGGCTGTGTTCCCAGGATCTGTGCACGTGGAAGATGAGGCTCAGAATTTCACACAACACCTTCGCCACCGGCTCAAGGTCACCGTGACGGCAGGTTTGACAGTGGGAGAAGTGGGGAGTGTCTTGAGTGTTTGTGTTTCCGTGTGGGGGAAGGGGCATATACATGCATGCATGTGCACGTGTGTGTGTATGCGTTTGCGTGTGTGTGTGTGTGTGTGAAAGATGATAAATGGTGCAGAAACAGAAGAAATCTGGGCCGTGGTGTAATAAGTCATTCAGTGTCAGACCTGGATCATACCACTTACAGATGGATGTTGCATTTTGAGTGTGTGTGTGTGAGTGTGTGTGTTAGTGTGTGTGAGTGTATGAGGGTGAGTTAGGGAGATGAAGAGAGAGAGAGCGAAAGATGATAAATGTGGTGCAGAAAGAAAAGAAAACTGGGCCATTGGTGCAATAAGTCATTCAGTCTCAGACCTGGATTGTGCTACTGGACACTGCATCCATATTCGTATTTTCCCTTCTCCCATGAAATTCTATGCAGGTATTTGTGTGTGCGTGTGTGTGTTTGTGTCATAGAGAGAGACAGAGAGAGAGGTTGAGAGAGAATGGAAGCAGAAATAAAATAGGAACATTTGTTTCTTTTGTACACTTTGAAGATCACTAATGACAGTTTGTGTGTATATCACTATGTAGGGTTCTAACAGGAGTGTTTGTGTGTGTGTGTGTGTGTTTGTATTTTAGATTTAGGGCTTTAACAGGATTATGTGTGTGTACCTAGCATAGGTTAGAGTTCTATTAGGAATGTGCATATGTCTTTCTGTTGCACACTGTGTAAGGCTCTAGCAAGACACGGACGTGTGTGTGTGTGTGTGTGTGTGTGTGTGTGTTTCACAGAGAGCACTATGAGGAGACTGAACTGTATAATCCCTTGCCTGATACACTGTGCAGATGCACATAATCTTTATATAATGGGCTTGTAATGGTGGTCTGCTTCTGCTCTGTGTGTGCTCAGGTCAAGCAAGTGTATCTGCACCAGAATACAATTTGTTCCCTCCCTCTACCTGTCCTTTCTCTTGTTTATTCTCTCTAACACTCACACACTTTTAATGATGGACACTCCATAGAGTTGCAGATGCCGACATCACAGCGATATGCCAGAGACAGCCATATCAGCAGCAGTGTTTTTAAGATAATAGAAAACCTAAGTACTTCTGCCTGCTTCCAGGATATCAACACCCAGGCGGTGTGTTTGGAAGTGAGTGAAAGAGTGTGTATCTATGCCTCAGAGAGAGAGAGAGAGAGAGAAAGAAAGAGAGAGATTTCGAGGAGGTAAAACATCCAAAGCTTCTGACAGCAGTTAGACTCTGTCTGTCTGAAAAGCTGCACAGTGTGAATCTTTATATGCCATCACCTCCCACAGTACGCTTGTGAAGTAGGAAAGGGCATTCTCTAAAGCTCTTCATGTCTACAGGAGCATGTTTTCCCTCTCAGATCACATCTTGGACCAGTCATTTTATTCTTCTAGCTGTGTGAACCATTTGTCGCAGCTAGAAAAGTTCCTAGATCAGTAGATGTCCTAACATGGCTGTACGGAATAAGGAATGCAGGGTAGTGCGGAAGCTGTTTCACTCCTATAAACACCTGCAGGAATTTTACTTCATTTTGCCAAAACATGCCACAGACACAGTATGCATCATTGTGTGTGTGTCAGTGTGTTGGTAATCCCATTTAATCTGTTAAATACAGGTGATGCAGCACAGCATGCATGCTCATTGTAAAAGGGGCCTCAGCTCTGATATGGATGCCCAGTGTACATGCTGCAGACCTTAGACTGGGGGACATATTTTGGATCTCTTCTAAGATGCTCTTATATTTGGGTGCCCTGTAGTGTTGGTAAACGTGTTTGTTTGGGGTCACTGAACACCAACTGGTTTTATGAGCACAAGCAGCATCCAGGAATGTGATGGCGGCAGTGTAGCTGGCTGGAAACAGCTGAAACTGTAGGAGATCCAGGGAGCTCACTGTACAAGCAGGGCTTTGAGTCATTCACAGAAGGAGAAAAAATGTACATACAGGGGAAAACCAATTCTCTCCTTTGCTAGCAGGGTGACAGGGTAGGGATTTGTGTGTTTGTGTTGGTGTGTATGTGTGTGCGCACGAGAGTGTGGGTGTTGCAGTTGTGCAAGCTGTATTTTTTCAAGAAAATATTTAAACTGTTGAACGACTCCCTTGCTGTGGTGTGTAGGTAATTCAGTGCTAGTACTTTCCACGTCTTGATTGGACACAGATAGTTAGTCACACTGTCTCAAAGCAGCAGCTATGATGCCCAAGAGGTGTAGGCAGTAAAAAAAGAGAGACAGACAGACAGAGAAACAGAGGAAAGGAATGAGAGAGAGACAGACGCTGCCCCTGTCTGCGTCTCAGTGTAAGATGATGTTAAACCAGTTTGTTCCACTTCAAAGCAAAACTGCCCAGCTCAACAGTTCTCAACAGTATAAACTAATATATAATATATAAACTAATCACATGGCAACACTCTACACAGCCGAACAGAGACAGACAGAAAACAAGGAAGAGAACGAAACAAGAGGCAAAGAGAACAAAACAATAGCCTTAAGCGTGAATTCATTAATGTCCACATGACCAACTCTCAACAGCTATTAAAAATCCAGACTTTAATAGTCGGCCTGTGATCCCAACAGTCCAGCAAAACAACAGAACACAGCGTTCCCACTCACTGTACACATTCTCGCTCTTTCTGTTATGTTGTTACAGTATTCCTTACCAAACACAGACTCCATTCAAACACTTAGGACCGCTGCGTTAAACATCTCATACTTGTGGAACTTCTTCTTGCGGTGAAGTAAAGTGAAAACGCGTGTCACGCGCTAGAAGAAACCACCACACATGTGAGCTCCCTCACAGCTGCTGACGCCTCGGCTACAGCTCACACCATAAGCGTTATTCTGACACTCCAGGAAGGAACTAAATCATAGTGACAGACCCTTCACGTCCACAAGGTGATGGTTTGGGATGGTTTTGGTTTTGGACTAGGTCCACTTCCAACCGTATAGTTTTCTAGTGATGTGTTCCTTTATTTAGCTTCCAGTAAGAACTCTGGCAGTTGTATTTTGAATCAAATGAGGCTGTTTTATTGTTTTTTAGGAGTCCCTTTTGGAGACTTTTACTATTACAGTAGTCTCTTAATTTAATTGTTGCTAGAAATTAAAGTAATTATTTAATTTTATTATTTTTGCTAAAGATAAAAGCATGGGTGAGTCTGTAGGCCAGGAAATATCCAAATGATTCCATCTTCTTAAAGTGGTAAAATTCTGATTTAGTATAATATGATTGGTATGATAATAGATCAGAGTCTAATAAATCAGAGCCTGTTAGTCCTGCAATGTTAAGAGCTAGCTCTGTAAATATGAAGTCTTTCTAGTTCAATTAGCCAGCACCTCTGTTGTCCCCAAATATAGTAATCTCTGTTTATTTTCATTCAAATTCAAACTTTTAAACATTCAAGCTTAATTTGGCTCAACCAGTTATTGATGTGTGCAAGGCACTTACAAAGTAAGTCTAGGGGTGCAGTTCAGAATGTTGTAAGCATAGCTGTAGTAAGTACATCCCATAAAAAGGTTTGGCCAAGAGGAAGCTTGTATACGTTAAATAAGAGTGGCCCAAGTGTCGAACCCTGGGGGACACCACAGGTCACCAGCACTATTTCAGAATCATTATTTTCTCTTGAGACAATGTAGTGGTAGGTATGAACTGAACCATTTTAGGATTGCTCCTGAGAATCCAATCCACCTGTCAAACTCTGTCTATAAAAATCCTGTGGTAAACAGTATTAAAGGCAGCACTGAATTTTAGCAGAACTAAAATCTATAGAATTCTTCCTAGAATCTATATTCAAACAATTGTAATTAATTACCTTAATTAGAGCAGTCTCAGTGCTAGGAGTAGGTCCAAATCCTCACTGAAATTTGTCTAGACAGCTATTTAAGGATAGCTATTTAAGGCCAGTAGATTTTTTCCCAGTGGATGGAAGATTTGAAATGGGTCTGTAATTACTTAACAGAAATGATTGCGGATTGTTCTTTTGTTAAGAGAGGCTTCACTGCTGCAGTTTTTAGTAGGTTAGGAAAAGGGTCAGGTGGGAGGTGAACCACATTCTTTTAAAAGCTGGTCGGGACGGTGTCAAGGCTGCAAGTGAATGATTTGTGGTAATCCATTGTATTGATTAATATTTAAATGGTAATAGAACAAAATTGGGACATTTTAACCATATGTTTACATGGTGATAAAGAAGACTCTGGCTTACTGGCGAATATAGACATGGCAATGGCCTGTCTGACATTGTGAATTTATGCTAAAAAAAAGGACCATAGTACTTTCATTCATTTGATATTAATTCAGAGGCCGTAGGTTTATATAAACTTGTTAGTTTGTCAAATGTGGTGCAGAATATGTTTGCTCTTATTAATTTTGTTGATAATGCTGGAGAGAAAGAATTATTTAGCTTTACATATCATATTGTTATTAAACAACTTTGGAGATTTCTTTGCAAAACATAAGCTTTGCTTCACACTACCTGTGTTCAGCCTTCCTGTAGTCTCTCTTTAGGGTTTGAACTGCAGTAGCATTTCCCAATGGTGCATTCTGCAGCCATGAAATGATTTTAACTATAACTGCTGCAATCTCATCTATACTGCTAACAATGTTTGAGCTGAAGCTGTCTAGCAGAGCACCAACACGTTCAGATGGTTTACACCGGTGCCTTGCACATCTGCTTAAGGAAAGTATAATTGTAAGCAAAGATCTGACTTCTGATATTAAAAAGTTCCACTTTGAGATGATGTGATAACATTTTATACCCAAATGTATTTTGCCCACAATTACGTTGTATTTCATTTGTAAAGTCTCAGGATTCAATGAATATTTGCACTGGGGAAGCTATCACAGGTAATGTGAAGATATCAGCAGGAACTGAAACAGAGTGTTCATTCATTGTGTGATAATATTCATGACAAGGAAGGTCAAAAGAACAGTTTAACTGAGAAAAATCTAATGAAAATAAACTAAAACAACAAATTAAGTCATCTATTCTACAAGATAATACTCCACAACATAAATCCATTACACAGTTAACTAAACCTATCCAGCATAATCTGCAATGATTAACACAAATGAAAATTCAAATTCAATATCATTAATCACCATTTCAAAGTAATCAGGATGGGACATCAGATGAATGAGTACCTACTAGTCAAAGGGTGAGTGAAAGCGTGAGTCTCTGGGCTGAGGCTGAAGAATCAGCTATATACAGCCACAGTAGCAGGTCTTTTGTAGAAAGTGGGCTGGGCTTGATCAGTCTGGGTGCTGTAAGTCTGCTAATTTGATGAACATTTTCTATGTCACATTAATATGTGCAGAACTGAGAACTCTTTGGGACTGTCAGTGGCTTCAGCCAAGTTTAATTAGAAGAGATTACTGGTATGGTTCCCTTTCCACATGCTATGAAAAGTGTGTTTGCATATAGAGACTCAGAATAAATTGGATGAGTGTGACCAAAGAAGATTAAAGTAACAAGAGTCTCAAATGCACTAGTTTTTTGTTTGTTGTTATTTTGGTGCATCAAAGTCATTTTTACTAATACAAATGTAGACATTTTTGGGATGACTTCAGTCATCTTTGTCATTAGATGTCCCTGTGTGTGCACGTACGCCTGTAACAGCCCCTTACTCGACCCCTCCCCCCAGTCCATGTCTCTCTCGGCATGTGGTTTTCGTGCGTGAGTTTTGCCTTGGCAGTGTGTGTGCGTGTGTGTCTGCTGTGAGCTTGTTAGTCGGTCATTTATTACACCTGTCTTTAGTAATGGTCCTTGTTAACGTGTGTACTTAAGTCGGTGTTTTGTGGTTGTTCTCGGTTGGTGTTTAGCCCTGTGTAGGCCTTGCACATTCTGCCCACGCTGTCTGCTGCCTTAATGGATTGCTACCTGCTCTGTTGTTTCTCATTTTACGTGTTCCGTTCCGATTTGTTTCATAAATAATAAATGTCTGTTTGTTATTGACTTGACTGTCACAAAATCTTCCCCCCCTTCAAAAGGGTTCTAATAGACAGGGTTCTAATAGACAGGGTTCTAATGGACAGGGTTCTAATGGATAGAGTTCTAATGGACAGGGTTCTAATAGACAGGGATCTAATGGACAGGGTTCTAATAGACAGGGTTCTAATGGACAGGGTTCTAATGGATAGAGTTCTAATGGACAGGGTTCTAATAGACAGGGATCTAATGGACAGGGTTCTAATAGACAGGGTTCTAATGGACAGGGTTCTAATGGATAGAGTTCTAATGGACAGGGTTCTAATAGACATGGTTCTAATGGACAGGGTTCTAATGGATAGAGTTCTAATGGACAGGGTTCTAATAGACAGGGATCTAATGGACAGGGTTCTAATAGACAGGGTTCTAATAGACAGGGTTCTAATGGACAGGGTTCTAATAGACAGGGTTCTAATGGACAGGGTTCTAATGGACAGGGTTCTAATGGATAGAGTTCTAATGGACAGGGTTCTAATAGACAGGGTTCTAATGGACAGGGTTCTAATGGATAGAGTTCTAACGGACAGGGTTCTGACACGTTATGGTTAACTGCAACAAACGAGATGTTGTTATTCAAATCAAGCATTGCGTATTTAAAAAAAAGAGCATAAATTCTTTATGCATCACTAAGACAGGAAAGACACCCTTTGTAATATCTGAGAAGAAGGTTTAATCTTTGCATGCATAGTCAGTAAGCAAAGATATCACTGGTTCCATTAGTTGGTGTCTCTGATGGATTTAATGTGCTGTATTCAGGTTCTGAAATGATACAACAGCTGTTCTCACTCTGTGTCTGTCTCTCTCTGTAACACACACACACACACACACACACACAAACACCCCCCCACACACACACATTCACATGCTCTAAAGATGGGCATGAGTATGGATGACTCAGGCAGGGTCTGGCGATCTCCAGGATCATTCCTCCTTGCATCCCTCGTTGTTCTGACATTTCCCAAAGGGCTCATATGGAGTTCCCCCTCTCCACTCCACACACTACAAACGATGCTCTGCACACTAGCTTCTCTCTTACGGGGATAAGTACACTTTGTCCTTTTTTTTACACACACGCACATTTGCACCCATGCACATACGCATGCACACATACCCCCCCCCCCCACACACACACACATTCTCTCTCTCCTACTTTCTTCCACTTTTACCTGATAAAGTTATGCATCTCTCGCTGTAGAAATCTGTGCAGCCTGAGGCTGGATTGCAGTCCCAGCTCAGCATTTTTGCTCCGTGTCAAGGGTTTTTGCAGAGTCCGAACTCTGTGGCCTGATTTGTGGTTTACATATTGAAGCATGGAAAGAGAGAGACAGCACATTGTCTTGATCCAAAGCCCATAATAACTCTAAAATCTTATCACATACAAATACATAACCTGTTTTATTGTATGTACTCTGAGGGGTAACAAAAGTTAACATGCCTTTCCTATGTTTTTGATGATGTTATGAAATGTTAAATTGTTCAATAAATCGTTCTTGTTCAAAGTAGACATGCAGCAGTTTTATGTGGCTCTTTTATCTTCCAAACGCATATTTATAGCTGCTCCCAAAGTCTGCATAGATTTCTAAGAGGTCAAATGAAAAAAAGGGAATGTTTAGTCAGAACTTTCAGGACAACACGTACATCGAGTAATTTTCAGCAGTAGCAGAAATCCCTTTGTCCTCTGATAATCCCCAACAGTAGAGAAGCAGGCCTGCTTCAACCAGTTTCCAGTCTCGTCTCCCCATATGCCAGCAGCGTCCTGGGAGTTCAGACGGAGCTGGTAATAATTCAGCAGCACAATCATGCGTTATAGCGCATGTCTGGCACACAGACAGTGTTTGAGAGTGGCAGATGTTAGCAGGCTTTGGTGGCGGGATTTCATGGTGAGCTGAAAGCCCTAATGCGGATGTGCAGTAGTTACTGAATGTCAGAGTGCACTAGTGCAATGCTTGCCAGAGAAGGAGAGAGAGAGAGAGAGAGAGAGAGATGGAGATGGGGAAAGAGAGAGAGAGAGAAAGAGGGAGATGGGGAGAGAGAGAGAGGGAGACATGGAGATGGTTAAAGAGAGAGAGAGAGAGAGAGAGAGAGAGAGAGAGGGTACATGCCATGGTATGTTTGACATAGTTCTCAAAAAGTCAAGATGATTTCTTTTATTTTTGGCATCAGAGTGATAAGAAGTGTGAGTATGCAATCAAATACAACATCTAGTATCCAGTCTAAGATCTTAAGTCATTGTATGATCACATATCGGCATTTGTCAGACACTTATCCAGTATGACTATGTGTGTGTGTATGCACACACTCCATGGGAGACAAACCCATGACCTTGGTGTCCAAAGCACCATACCCTTCCTGCTCTACTAGGTGAGCTACACAACACGTACCACCATATGTTATTACTTTGCTTTCTGAATTGCTTCCTACTTAAGATTAATCTCTTTATATACCCAGATTTCACCCTAATCCTGTGTTCCCCTGAGACACCACTAGAAAAAAACATTTTCATTTGTGTAAAAGGACATGATGCAAAAATTCAGGGCAAGGACTCAGGGAAACGGGAGTGGGGGTATGGAGGGGAGCAGAAGAGTGGGGAATGGAGGGGAGCAGTAGAGTGGGGTATGGAGGGGAGCAGTAGAGTGGAGGTATGGAGGGGAGCAGTAGAGTGGGGTCTGGAGGGGAGCAGTAGAGTGGGGTCTGGAGGGGAGCAGTAGAGTGGGGTATGATGCGGAGCAGTAGAGTGGGGTCTGGAGGGGAGCAGTAGAGTGGGGTATGGAGGGGAGCAGTAGAGTGGAGGTATGGAGGGGAGCAGTAGAGTGGGGTCTGGAGGGGAGCAGTAGAGTGGGGTCTGGAGGGGAGCAGTAGAGTGGGGTATGATGCGGAGCAGTAGAGTGGGGTCTGGAGGGGAGCAGTAGAGTGGGGGTATGGAGGGGAGCAGTAGAGTGGGGTATGGAGGGGAGCAGTAGAGTGGAGGTATGGAGGGGAGCAGGAGAGTGGAGGTATGGAGGGGAGCAGTAGAGTGGGGTCTGGAGGGGAGCAGTAGAGTGGGGTATGATGCGGAGCAGTAGAGTGGGGTCTGGAGGGGAGCAGTAGAGTGGGGGGTATGGAGGGGAGCAGTAGAGTGGGGTATGGAGGGGAGCAGTAGAGTGGAGGTATGGAGGGGAGCAGGAGAGTGGAGGTATGGAGGGGAGCAGTAGAGTGGGGTATGGAGCGGAACAGTGGAGTGGGGTCTGGAGGGGAGCAGTAGAGTGGGGTCTGGAGGGGAGCAGTAGAGTGGGGAATGGAGGGGAGCAGTAGAGTGGGGTATGGAGGGGAGCAGTAGAGTGGGGTCTGGAGGGGAGCAGTAGAGTGGGGAATGGAGGGGAGCAGTAGAGTGGGGTATGGAGGGGAGCAGTAGAGTGGGGTCTGGAGGGGAGCAGTAGAGTGGGGTCTGGAGGGGAGCAGTAGAGTGGGGTATGATGCGGAGCAGTAGAGTGGGGTCTGGAGGGGAGCAGTAGAGTGGGGTATGGAGGGGAGCAGTAGAGTGGGGTCTGGAGGGGAGCAGTAGAGTGGGGTATGGAGGGGAGCAGTAGAGTGGGGTATGGAGGGGAGCAGTAGAGTGGAGTATGGAGCGGAACAGTGGAGTGGGGTCTGGAGGGGAGCAGTAGAGTGGGGTATGGAGGGGAGCAGTAGAGTGGGGTATGGCAGCAGACCTGTCGCCTACGGTTCCTGTGGCACTACGGGGAGATTAATTACTGGATCATTTGACCCAAACAGGCCCACAGCAGATTATCCCTGCAGCTCCAAAAACTGCCAGCAGCACTGGGCCAACGGTGCAGACATATGGCACACCAAGCCCACACTATTCCACACTAACCCCATACCAACCCCACACTAACCCCACACTAACCCTATACCAAACCCACACTAACCCCATACCATCCCCATACTAACTCCTCACTAACCCCAGCCAAACTACTCATGGTGGGTCTGTGTCCTGAAATGTTCCATAGCCTAAACGGCAATCACCCCCTAAATACTTGCTTTTCATAGTTTTCTAGAAGGTGGGATAATTTCTTCTGTTATCATTATAATTATGCTTTAGTTGTAGGTTGGGAATTAGTTGCAGAAGTAGTCCTGGCTATTCTAAGGCTTGTTTGGATAACACCTAGCTATTTAATTTAGAGAGCACATAGAGTATCATATACATATAAATTGTTAATAGCAGTGATGCTGGAAACATGGCCTAAAGATATTTAAAATCTTTTGATCTTTTCCAGTGCTGTCTCCTCATGTCATCCAAGCCCTGCCATCTCCAAGTCAATAGAGGGAAAGCAATCTATCTATCGGACAAGGCTCGGTCATTCAAGCTTTCAAACTATTTTTGACTCTGGTCTGTAGGCCAGTGGCTGTATCTTTGACCTTGTTGCAGGAGGGCAACCCATTGATAAGGCTTCCACTGAGACGAAACAGCATCCTAAAAACAGGCAAGTCTCTTCCCCTCACACGCACGCGCACACACGCGCACACACGCGCGCACGTGCGCACAAATGCCCACACAGCCACAGCCTCCCCCTCACTCGCCCGTTGTCACGAGAAGAGAATCCTTGGTAATTACAACAGACAATCTAAAACAAAGGCTTTTCACTTTGAATGAGCTGTTGCGACAGAGAGGGAAGGTTAGCTGAAGGGGGAATTCTAATGAGGCAGATGGCAGAGTGCTCTCGGGGGCAGAGCTACACCCTTCGGCTTCCCCTACGCCTGCCAAGGCCACGCTCCGAGCCGCACAGTCTCACGTGTCTCCTAAGAGTCACAAAAGGAAGCACACATGCGTACGTGTGTGTATGTGTGTGTGTGGAAATGAGGGGACTTACTATAGATGGGACAGAAAAAGAGTGAGAGAAAAGGAGATGGAGGGAGTAGAGATTGATAAAGGGAATGCTAGCAGAGGATGTGGAATAGTATTGTATTATGTACAATATAGGGACATACAATCTGGAATGCACAGTCTGATTTGCATAGACCCGGCATGGAAAATTTGAACAACTGTTTAAAGACTAATACAGACTAATTTACACAAGTGAAATCAGATAAGATTGGTGGCCCCGGAACATGGTATGTTCTGGGTGTGTGTGTTAACAGAGACTCTGGTAGACGGTATGTTCTGTGTGTGTGTGTGAGTGGAGGTCCCGGTACATGGTATGATCTGGGTATGTGTGTTAACGGTGACTCTGGTACATGATATGTTCTGGGTGTGAGAGAGCACTTGGATTCATTCACGTGGTTGCAAAGTCCAGTTGCTTTTGCTGGACTTGGTTATTTTAGCCACTTAATAACCACAACGTCAATGAGAAAGGAAGAAACTGAACTGAAGTAATTTTTGTTTTAATTGAAACCTTTTAATAAGATCCAGTGTGCTTATCATCAGGCCTGTTTGGTTTCTCTCTGCAGATGCCTCCATCTGCAAAGCCAACCACAGACAGCAGTTCAGCTCCACAGTGGATGGGTATGGACTTGTTACTGCCCCCAGATCATCAGAGCTTCGTATCGCCACACCTGTACAGCATACTTATTGCTATTTCTCAAAATAAAACAAACAAACAAAAAAAGTAATACATTAATATTTTCTAATTGAACATCAGAAATATCCTCTTGCTCACAAAAGTATTTTTCTTTTCTTTTTGGGAGGGGGGCATGACAGCGCTGCAGTTTTGCCAATGCAATTCATGAAAAAAAATACATTAAAGTGATCAGCTGCATGTGTAAAGCATGGGGACTTAGCAAATATTCCCTCATTAAAAAGATTATACAATGCTAACAGTATGACTTTTTCTTAAGAAATACCCAGCAATGATAATACTGTGAACATTGAAATGAATGGTGTCATGAACAGTGTAATAATATATGGTAGAATGAATGCAGAAAAATAAATAAGTCCTATTGAAATATATATATATATATATATATATGTGTGCATGTATATACTGTATAGAAATCTGTTTACATAAATATACATTGAAATTCAACGTTTGCAAATGACTTACATTTCAAAAATGACGCTAAGAAAAGCAGTGTGTAAGCCCTCATTTGATCCCTGTCAAAACCACCCAAAACCAGGAAGAGATGATAGGGAGTCATTGTAAATTCACACTCCTTTCTCAGGGTTATTCTTACTGATACACACCAGAACCCCTTCAACCAACCTATATATGGATTATAATCAAAACTACTTAATCTTTAAATCTGTAAGTCTAACAGGAGGTATATACAGTCAGATTCTCAGTACTAAATCAGAGTTATCTAATCTTACAGAGGTAAATGGAATCCAATCCAAGCCTGCGGGGATATGTTTAACTCTGTGGGAGATTATTCAAAGGCAGTAACTATAGTACGTAGAGCCGTACCGGGACATGAAATTCCTACCAGCGTCTGGGAAAAGTTGCTGTTACTGTCACATGTGCCCAATTAGCACAGGGCCAAAACAAAACAAGGGTTTCAGTTATTTGCATACTGTGATGCCCAGGGGTGCCCCACTCTGTGTAATCTACCACATGGAGACCTACCACATTGCAGAGTACCGTTCCAACATGGCAGGCTCTAAAATTCATGTGCTACTAAAGGGCTTGGTTAACCAGATAAAGTGTTCTAGATTTGGGTTGGAACTAAAGTCTGTAGGGTGCTAGATCTCCAGGATGGGAGTTGGGCACTCCTGGTATAGCCCATAACATGCCACAGTGTGTACGTCCTCTTTCCTCAACAGTGGATAGCAGCTCCTGATCCTGCTGTTTGGTTGGCACTATTGCCTGAAATATTCTGGACAAGACCTCTAAGATCCCTAGACTTATAAAACTCCTGTCATGGTCACAGCCATTCCAAAGGAAACTTGAGTCATGCTCAGAGTCACATTACCACTAACGTAGAAGGAGAAGAACAGTGGAGTCAGAAACGCTGACATCACGAATCTGAGCTCATGACTTCACAGAGGGGACCAGCATTCTGAGACACAATAGAGCCAGAGAAGAGTGCATCCGTTATCCTGGGGTCCACGGATGCTACACATACGCCTGCTGCCAGGTTTCCGTTAATCACAGGGCCCGGAACGAATCCTGGCACAGAAGCGGGAGACGCGGGTGCCAGCCGCCGTGCACCTCTGCGTCTCCCCTGGCCCCTCGTCTCCGAGGTTCAGGCCTGCTGGGGCAAAATCTAATCCTCAACCACCGCCAGTGATTTCATTAGTGTCTGCTGTGCCTCTTCCAGAGTGCTCCCTCACGGCACGGATCAGAGCGGGGCTGAGCCAGGGAGCGTCCGGGAACCATACTGAGCTGTGTACTGAACGCCACCGTAGATCGGAAAAAAGAAAACGCAGACCACCACCGCATGAGCTCTCTCCAGGTTCGGCTTGTCATGGAAACCAGCGGACTGCTTGTGTGTCACTTCCATGAGCGAAAGGCAACGGTGGCAAAAAAATGTTGCTCCTTTGTCTGAGTTCTCTCATCAGCAAGCGGATTAATGTATCACAGCTCACATTGCGAGGACGTAGCCTATAGGTTAAAGTTAAGGGTTCCGACTTTTTAGAAATAAAATCCTACAGTTAAAAGGGCAGTGCAGAATTATGCTTACGCTTTCGGTCAGACGGTCATGTGGGTAGCACACGGTGGGAACATGGGATTTAGAGTCTAATAGAGGTGTGAGCCCAGTCAAGAGCCACAGCCAGAGTGACAGCTATGGCTGACTGACAGCTGCTGCCGGGACTTATTGATGCACTGCAGTCCTTATCTCTGCTAATGACCAGGTTTCTCGGTCAGGTCAGACTACCCTCTAATCAATCACCCTCTCTCACTCGCTGTTTTTCTCTGCCTTTCTCTGCAGTCTTTCCAGATTGGAGTCCTCCACTGCCATCGACCCCTGAGGTTCAACTTTCTTTTTTTTCTTTTTTTTTTTAGCAATTTTTTTCAGGAGATACAAAAAGAACTCTCTAACTAGCTCTCAAAACCTCCCAAAGCTGTGTCCAATAACGCAATCGACACTTGGCCTTCTCCTGAAATTTCCACAAGTGCCCTGGAACAATCATAACCTGCAGCGGTGCTGCCTCTCAGGGGGGCCTCCCCACTACGCCCTGATCATGCGGAGTGGCCCTCAGGGGCTCTGTTCTACATGGCAGGCCCGGCCGGTCTGTCCCTCTACATCACCCCCTCAATACATCAGTGTCCAGTTGCATTTGCACCTCCTTCTCTGCCAATACCCTAGCCACTCAAAAGTTTGAAGATTTTTGTATCTTTTGCAACTTCTGGCTTTCTCGGGTTTGCAGGTTTTTGTTTGTTTGTTTCAGCCATCTTTTCACTTTGACAAGCAGAGTTTTTTTTTTGCAGTCATTATCTATTTTCTGTCATAATAGAGTCAAGCATCTTGCAGACCAAAGGCAAAGTAGCTTACATTTGTGAAAAACAATGTCTTACACAGCAAAGTCTGTTAGCCTGTTAGCAACCAGACACTTGACAGACTTTATTTTATGAAACAAACAAACAAAAAGCATATTTTAGAATATGAATGAAGAGATAGCACTACAATGCAGTTGGAAATATGTCTGTCAAGCACTCTACATACAGCTGCTTGCTAAATGCAGTTTTAACCTTATTTTGTGTATTTCGTGAGTTGCTAGAGGGATAGGCATGCCGCAGGCACTGTGCATTAGTCTGTAAAGATAGGCTAAGGTCAACGGGGTCACAAGGAGGTGTGAGTGTTTCTCGTTACATCACAACACTGTAGCTGAGTGGCATGTCTCTGATAGAGAGCCTGATGAATCAGAAAAGGCTAATGCAAGTGTCTGGTTCTGTGTGAGGGAGGGAGGGAGTAATACAGAGAAAAGCCTGGTAGGTTTGCATGTCGTCTAGAACAATTCTTTGAGAGACACAGGGATTTCAATTATTTTTTCTACTGCATGCCTTCTCAGGATCTGCCATGAGATGTTGCATGTTCCTGATAATGCCCAGCATTTATTCATACAATACATTCATCTTACTAAACCCCATCCTAAATTAATCTGCTAGCAGCTAGGGATGATAAATGTCAAATAAATGCAAAAAGATTTTTGTCAATTAAAGAAAACGAATCACTCTTTTTTTGACCAAAGGCTATTGAATAAATTAATGCTACATCCATTAATATCATGTATGGTTAGCTTGTTGCTGGCTCTGGTGATCTTGTGTATGGAGTGAACATTTTATGTTAGAAACTTCTACACAAAGGTTTCAATGGAAGTTCTTGTTTCTTGTAAAAAGGCAAAACTAATCCTGGTCAGTCAAAAAAGATTGCTGATTGCATTAAGCCATTTCAGAAAAGTCACTCTTTCACACTGATCCACACACACATGCACACACACACACACACACACACACACACACACACACGCATATATGCACTCACACATGCACACAAACACACACACACACACACACTTTCATGTTATATATCATAGTAATGTCCAACACCTACCATATGAACCTGGAAGACAACATTTCATTTGTTAGGACACTGCTGAAGACTCCCTGTTTCTTTAACTTTTTCCTCTGTTCTCCCCAGTGAAGATTACTTCACTCCAATATTACTGCAATACTGTGGTTGAAAAGAAAATCAACAATGTATTAGCCAAAAGACTACTAATTGCTTAAGCAAAAAATCTTTTTGGTTTTGCCTAAATTCTCTTCTTTTATGCAATGAATAAATACATACAATTTAATAGATACATTTAAGGATCAACAATATGTGATCCTGGATAGGGTGTAGTGATCAAAGAGATTGGCTCTTCAGAAGCACATGATCTTTTTTGACTAAAAAGGTAAATTTGAACACAGAAA
Organism: Brachyhypopomus occidentalis; assembly: GCA_020368025.1. Classification (NCBI taxonomy): domain Eukaryota; kingdom Metazoa; phylum Chordata; class Actinopteri; order Gymnotiformes; family Hypopomidae; genus Brachyhypopomus; species Brachyhypopomus occidentalis. The sequence goes on along the minus strand of JAGXOD010001351.1, from coordinate 3,771,424 downwards.
AAGTCAGTTTTTACATGCAGGCTTCAGTGCATAGATTCCTGCAAAACAGTCCTCCTGTGATGTCCATTTCAAACCTACTAACCAAATGATTTCTGGCATAGCTATAAAATGGACGTCCTCAAAAGTTTAAATACCTAGCATCTCACACCCTCCTATCAGTTGGTTAACATATCTTTAAATATATATTTCCACATATATTTTAATGAGTAAAAAAGAAAGAATGACAAAGCAAAACAAAAGAAGGGTAATCTAGAGCTCTAATTTACCCAGTTAAGCCTTATTCTTTTTGAAATCACAGTAATATTTAGATATCTAAAATAATTAGGATTAAAACACAGTGTAGTCTAGATATATAGATAAAGAAAGAAAAGTGTCACACAGAAGAAGATTGTTATTACAAAGTCCAGGGTGAGCAGGAGGGTGTGATCTAGCCTCACAAATTGGAGGGTAGCTTAGAACAGATTGGTTCAGGTTCAGACAGACGGGCCTCGGAAGACCTCCGGAGCGGAAGTGAGGGTGATGTCCCTGTGGGGTGAATGTGGTGCCGTGACCCGGGAGAAGTCTGAATAGTAGGGGCAATGTGCCCTGATACGGAGCTGCAGGGCTTGGGTGTCAGGGTCGGCGAAGAGAAAGGGGAGAGGCAGAATCCAGGTTCCATGGAGGATCGTGGGGAGGAGTGGCCCAAAACCTGTGTTACCTCTCTACTTAGCGAGGGGTGAGAGCTAGATAATAGTGTCATATCCTCTAAAAAGCGGCCTAGCGGAGATTCAGTCCCCGAGGCATGATGACCTGGTAGCTGGCCAGGGCAGGAGGACTGGGGCAGGAGCAGAGAGCTGTGTGAGCCTCCAGCACTAGAGGGGTCACTGTAGTGAAAAGTCCTTCCAATTACAGGACTTTGGACAGTAGGGCTGGGTGCAAGTGGAGTATAGCAGGGAGATGCATTAGTCGAGCCATACTGAGCTAAGGAAGCCAATGCTGACCTTTCTAAAGGCAGCTGGGGCAGGAAGCTGGAGCGTAAGCTGGACAAGGTGGACTGTGTGTTTGATGGAGAGCCTTCAGGGACCTGGGCAATGTTAGTATGGCTGGAGGACGGAGATCCAGGTGGGGGTGTATGGAAGAGGTTTAGCACACTAGAAGTCCTGCCACCCCCACCTGCCAACTGCTGCAATGAACCAATCTGGGTGGTCTTCAGGGTCTGTTGACTGTGAACAAACTGATTTTGAGCTTGGCTGAATGACCCAGTGGAAAGAGAGCTATGATTAGTAGATGTTGTGGTTAAGATCCCACACGTGGCACTAACCAGTGCACCTCCTGGAGACCCACTTGAGGTAAGTCCACTTGAACCAACTCCCACGGCTCCACCCAATGACCCACCCATTGCTACACCCCCTGCACCACCTACTGACCTAGACAAAGTTCCAGCACTGGGGCTGGCTGCCGCCGCACCTGTGTTACCTTGCTGGAGGAGGCAGCCAGATAGAGGTGGGGTACTTGGGGGGCAGGGTGGCTTGTGTTTGGGTGGAGCATGGAGTTGTGCTGTACTAGTAGTAGGTGATCCAGACATGCAGAAGCTGCTAGTGGGGAACACTGAAGCCCCACTGGGCCCAGGCTCAGTGGGGCCACTGCTACTAAGGACCTGCTGGCCGGTGCTGCCTGATCCAGGTGGTTCTGTTGAGTGGAGAGCACGGAAGGATGCAAGGAGAGGGGTATCTATTCCAGCACGAGGCTTTGAGGGGGTGCTCAAAGGGGAGTCTCCAGCTGAACCAGGACCTGTTGATGTGGGTATAACCTGGAATCTCTTAAGGCGGCTAGGAGGGTCTTTCACTGCACCTAGAACAGAGGACGGAGGGCGAAAGAGCGTAGCAGGCAGATGAGGATGGTGCGTCAGGGCAATGGCAACCGATGTCGTAGCTGCAGCAGCTTGTAGGGGTGCTTGGATGAGCGGGGCCCAGATCACAGGTGTAGGTGATGGAGGTGCAGGTGGACGTTGGTTTTGCATTAGGTGGGCACAATGTGCCATGTCCCGGTCATGCTGGACAATTTGCTGGATGATCTCATTTTCCTGGTAGTTGAGGACACCAGAGCTTAGGTCGTGCTGGACCTTGTGCTGCAAGATAGAGTTCTTCTTTCCTGTAGGAAAGAAAATGAAAAACGTCAAACTCCACACCAGACAACTTCACACCAATCATGATTGATCCAGATGAAAGATGCGATTAGCTTTGCTTTGTCTGCACCAAAGCTCTTTTATAAGTGTTCATGCATCATTACCTAACACATATATACTTGGTAAATGACTTGTTTGAAATCTTGAGTCAAAGCCCTCCAGCAATAGCTTGTTCACCCGCATAGTTTCCCTCATCCACAAAAAAAAAGCTGAATTATAATCACTGCTTTTTTGAATAACCTCCAAACAAAGGACGTTATCCACCCTCAGGCACTATGCTGAATATTAAAGAGCACAGAGTCGCTATGATCAGGCCTCCTTTTCAATACCTTTCATTCTGTGCTTTCACACCAAACGCTACCTTGAACACCCTTTCTTTCGATAGCACAGACTCAGCAGGCCCGTGGCTCTGGAGAGAACCTCGGGTCGAGGGGCTGATAGCTGGAAGGGGCGTGGTCAGCATGGAAATAGCGCGGACCGGCAGGAGGTTTGACTAGTTCTTATTGGTGAGTGCTAGACAGAGAGGCAAGGGAGAGCACACAGAGTAAATATGGCCCTGAACTCAGGATGCTGGATGACAGGAGGAGGGATGCAGGCTAGTCAGACACACGGCAGTCTTCCATGTTTGTTAGCTGCTGCATGATGGATGTGAAAGATGCTGATGCCGGAAGGGCAGGATCACCGCCCCGCCGCGGCCGTGGAGACGCATACACCGGAAACGATTCCATAATGACGGAGAGCCGACACAACACAGTGACGACTGGTGTGTTTAGATGAATGGTCTAGGTGTAAAACAGTAGAAGCAGAGCTAGTGCTCAGATTGGTGTTACCAGTTTCTGATATGAATTTTGTTTAGGCAAGTTCTATTATCCCAGTATTTGTAGTGTTACTCCGATAACAAGTCAGTGAGCTTGTGTATACAGTTTCAGATGGGTGTGAAGTGATTCAGCTTGTTGTTAGTGCGAGTGGGCTGGCGGTGCTGGGTGCCCATGTTTACAGTGTGGGGTGCACTGGCACCTGCGTTGCCTCATAAACACGGGCAATGGTGACAGCGCTGACACTGGGCCATGAGCCCAGCAGCATGTTAAACCAGGAGACTCAGGAGACTGGCAGGAAAACCACACTGCAGCACCAGTCATCAGAAGAACTCTGAATCAGAAGAACTCTGAATCAGAAGAACACTGAATAGGAAGATATCTGAATCAGAAGAACTCTGAATCAAAAGAACTCTGAATCAGAAGAACTCTGAATCAGAAGAACACTGATATGTGTTCCATATGTTTCCGCATCCAGTCCGAATGTTACCACATGTAGAGTAGCTGTTCTAAAAAAATGTCATGGCTAATCTGTTTTCTTGCTTGATCTGACCTGTCAAAGTCTGTGATTTTTGTTGCATTATGCCAGTAAAAGCTTGTGTGTTGCATATAAATTGATTTTTCTCTGTGTGTATCATTTAAAAGTGGCTCCTGAGTTCTGCACTATTTGAGTCTATCTTGCATGTTTTTTTTAAATGTTATTCCAGTCCCAGAGGTTCGTGTTCACATTCATTATAATGCTTAAATTAAACACTTTAATGAAAGGTATTGTTATTTAAACTGACAATAAAGTCTATCATTAGGGACCCCCATGAACCAACAGCCATTAATTTTCGCTAGTCAATCTGCCCTTCAGCGGAGAACTTGTGCAGGTTCCACACGTTAAACCTGACAACTGACAAAACCACGCTCTACCATTCCAGCACAAAATGTCCTCCCTCAGTCCCACATATCTCTCCAAAAGCGAGGCTATTTAAATGATACATACGACTTGTCAAATACTGAGGCTAAGTGGTCCTTGATGCTGAGTTGGGAAAAAGGTTTCGGATGGCGCCTTACCGATGCGGTCGAGGCGGTCCAAGGCCACAGTTTCGAAAGCTCTCCTCATCATGGGATACTCCTCCAGCACCTCGTTGAAGTTGTCCACGGAGAGAGAGTACAGGCGGCAGTACGTGTCCGCTCTCACACTAGCTGTACGTCTTCCTCGGGTCAGCAGACAGATCTCTGCAGCAGATACAGGGAGAAGCAGACATATAACTAGACCTATAACTAGTTATGGTCATTTGCTGGACACACACTACCTTTTTAGTTTTAAATACTTAGTTTAAATACTAACCCTGTAGACTCCAGGGATGCTGTATAATGGCTCACAAAGACACATTTCTCTGAATTGTGTATAATAAATAAGGGCATTCCATATGGCCTAGATCATCTTTGTCTTGCTATCCACAAATAACGAAAACCAACGTAACTTGATCAGTGACTGACAACACAAAAGGCTTATAAATAGACAGCATCACCTAGGTGGTGTGGAGAATGAGTCCCCACACACACACCACCTGAGGGATGCATGGCAAGTAGCCAAAACATAGAACATGTGCAACAGAAATTGAACCGTAAACAAAAGGCCATGTGGAACTCCACCACCTCCTGGTGGGGGCTGCTGGTGGAGGAGGCACCGTCCATCACAAATGTAAGGCAATGTCAATGCATTTTTTTGCTGTTGTTGCGTGAACCTTTGCTGAACTCATGCATGAAGAATATTGTTTCCACATTTCTCACCAAGATTTCATGCAGAACCGCCTTGTCAGCTCATGCTCCCTTGCATCACCTCACGCAGGGGCTGAACACGGGGCTGTTCTATCAACACGGGACTGTTCTATCAACACGGGACCGTTCTATCAACATGGGACTACTCTATCAACACGGGACCGCTCTATCAACACGGGACCGCTCTATCACAGGACGCTACAGTTCATCATTGTATGATTTTTATTTCTTCTTGTTGCATCAAAACTTCTGTACTTTCCGAATTTTATGTAATCCAGGGCTGAAGCACTTAATACCATTTTCAGAGTTTAGAGGGCTGGCAAGCCTCATCTGTCATGGTGGATCAGGAGAATTTTGTGCCATTTTTAAAAGGCCACAGTGCAGCGCCATGAGGGCTTCGTGGGCTGCTGGTATGGGGCTAAGGGCCGGCCCTCTCCTGCTCCTGCGGGGATCCCCGGCTCACTGTGCGGGGGGAGGGGGGGCGGTTCCGTCTCGGTCAGGACTCAGAGGTCAGGTTTTCTATTCCTCCGTGTGTGATGTGCCAGGGAACAGCAGGAGAACAAGGCACCCAGAGTCAAATGCCCCATCAGGCACTGAAACAACTAGCGTCCCTCAATCTACTGTTCTGCCTGGTGCTGAGCACCACACGCTGTTGTGAGAGGCCACTCTGTGCATCCAGAGCTCATGCTTATAAGAGTGTTGTATGGCTTGTGTGTGCGACAACCCTTATGTGCGCGCACACACACACACACACACACACACACACACACACACACACACACAGTGTAACACTGAATGTTTTGTTGCTGTTTATTTTCTATCACAAATAACACTATCACACACCATTTTCAGTGTGTGTGTGTTTGTATGTGAATGAGTCAGTATGGCATACGTGCATATATGTGTGTCCATGTGTAAATGTGTTCAGGTAAATGTTTGGGTGATTTCTCAGCTGTCTGTGCTTTGAGACAGTGTCTCTGTATTCCTGTATTGCCAGAGAGGCGAGTCTGGGGTGGGGGAGTAATCTGCTCTCTGGGTAATCCCTACTGACGAGGGGAGGAGAGAGGAGCTCTCAGCTCATCTAAATCTCCTCCAGCTGGGGGTCGCTGGCTCAGGCCTACACACACGTGAGAGAGGGAGAGACAGGAACAGGGGAGCTACAAAACATGGCATCAGAGCAAATAATCAACAGCACGGGGGGCTTCAAATGCACAGTGCCAGGTACCAGAGTAGTGGGATTAATGATCGGCATAATGGATCAGCGGATCTGCTGTGATACACCAGCAGCGTTTACAGCACGATGGATTTAACTGTATCTTGCACAACACACGTGGAAATATTTTTTACCACAACAGGCACGAAGATATTTTCAGACCTGAGTCAGAAGCTGAGTGGAGTAGTTGAGTGGCTGAATGTATGGTGTTCTCCTCTAAACACAATGAGCCACTTCACAGTGCAGATAAAGTCAGGCGTCAGCTGAAGGAACAACTGTATGATTGATGGGGCTGTTATAGGAGAGAAAGCCCTAGCAATGGGAACTTTTACATGAAATCATTAGAAAGTGGGTCAAACAAAATTTGCCAAAAACGCCTACTTTCCTAATCTGATTTGAAATGCTGCAGATATTATCTGGTGATACGTCTGCTTTTGTTTGAACTCAATCCAAGACAGGCATTCTGCGTGGTCCCTCATCTCCGCAGGGCTGGGGAGCGTTTGAGTCTCAAACTCTCCCGGTTTCATTTTGAGATACAGGTCTCAGCCTGCAGGTCACACTGCTGTGAGAGCAGGCTCTCTTCCTTCCATGCTTGGAAAGTCACTGTGACCTCTAGACCCTGTTCGCTTCGTCCCCCGACTTCCCTGGGCAGTACATCGTTCACGTCGGCACCTGGGACGAGAGCTTCTGCTCCTTCCTGGATTGGCCGCCTGGTGACTCATCGGAATAACGGAAGGACAAAACTCGGTGTGAAATCCTGACCAGACTCAGAGTGCTGGGTCCCCCCTCAGTGTGCTCCAGCTTCACAACCCCACCTCCTGCAGAGCCTCCTGCCTGCTACGATCATTGCTGCAGCAGACTCCCAAGACAGGAATAATGGGAAAGAGTGTGTGTGTGTGTGTGTGTGTGTGTGTCCATTCTGGAAATATCTACTTGTGAAAATGATGAGTGATGTTGTTTGTGATAAAAACAACCACAACAAAACATTCAGTGTGAAATGGCGACAAATTAATTTGACTAGATATGCTGCTGGGGTTGGCTGGTGTGTGTTGGTTTTGCTCAACCGTGTCTTTTTCAGGGCTTTGAGGCTGTTTTGTAGTGTGTGGTCATGGGAGAGGTGTGGTGTCTGGGCGAGGTTGGTGCTGGACAGACTCCGCTGATCTCAGGGTGCCTCGGTCATCTGGAGTGTGTGGAGCAGACACACACTAACCTTTGAGAGAGCGAGTGCCTGGCGAGCCTGATGCAGGCCGGCACTGCGCCGTCCGCATGCTAAGGCTGAGGAGAAGGGGGGTGGGTGGGGGGGGGGGGGTGGTGGATCTGCAGCAGTGCAGGGCAGAGGGCCTGGGAGTGGTGTTGGGAGTTGGGTAACACACACACACACACACACACAATCACACACACACACACACACACACACACACACACACAGAGCTCCATTCTCTTTCATTCTTAGATGGGGTGTGATAGCACATCTCACTCTAACTGCCTTTAGTGATCCTCAGATTATCTGCACCTAGTGGAGGGTGATGGCAGTGACCAGTCACAAGATGACAGCACAGATTTGAAGGGGCCACAGTCAATTTCTCTACCCTCTGAATCTAGTCAGGGGAAAAGGAACAGATAGCTCAGGATAGCGACAAGGGATTAACCTTCATAAAGAACAGAGAGTCCAATAGTACACAGAGATAAATATGTGTAGCAACGTTCCCTTTGACAGTCACAGATCTCTGCTAAAATAGTGTGTGTGTGTGTTTTTGTGTGTTTGTGTGCGTGTGCATATGTTTAAAAGAACACCAAGTATTTAGTAAGACCAGAAAACTATTCTTATCTAATCTTTTCTTTTTTATGTTATCATGGCAATGACACAAATGTGGAATTGCATTTAAATCATGCAGAGCCAGCATGCTGCAGAAAAACCTGCCCCTTCATGCTCACCACTGAGAGACATACCCCCCACCCGCACCCCACCCAATCATACGTTCGAAAGTGTTTGTGTATGTGTATTACACTCTTCCTCAATTCCTCATTTGTGTAATGGAGGGTCTCATGGATGAATAGAGAGAGCCTACATCCACCACACACACAGACACACACACACACCCCACACAGAGGCGTTATACAAATTAATTTCATGAGTGGCTAACTCCTGTTTGCTCCAAGATTCCCCACAGGTCTTACTTTTCTCCCAACTCCCCCAGAGCTGCACTGGTGCCAGGAACAGGCTGCAGGCCAGCACCACCCACTGCACCACCCACTGCACCACCACACATCACCACTACACGGTACAGCACCACTACACAACACCATTACACAGTACAGAACCACCACACAACACCATTACACAGCACAGAACCACTACGCAACACCATTACACAGCACAATACACTGGGTGGTGTGTTAAGCATTTCAGCTGTATTAAGCATTCATCCATGTGTCAAAATCTTTTTTAAACACACTGTCACTCTCTCCTCTGTCCCTGGTCCCATGAAACTAAATGTATGATTTACACAGCCTTTACATCCAGTCAACACATGGGTGAGAGGCAGCAGCCAATCACATGCAGCATCCTCTCAACCTGAAACCACAGCCCCCTGGATGTCTGCAGAGGAATTTTGAACAAACTGGTATAAGCCGATTGTTCTGTTAGGAATGACCATAAAGAGAGTTACAGTTATCAAGCAAGAAGCAAATGCATGTATGAGTAATTCAGCACCTTGGTTAGTAAGCATAGACCAAATGAGAGGAAATGGAAGAAAGACAATTGACAATTGACCTGATGTCATTACTGGCCATGCAGAGATATAGCCATTCACACACATAATCACACCAGGACCATTTTCACGGTAGAACATGCTGCACTCTTTTTGGTCATTAAGCGTTCACAGCTGTGGAATGATATTCCCAGTCGCATGTCCATGGCATCATCCCTGTCTGTGATTGGTGCGATTTATTTATCTGCATTCTGAACGGCCGGCATAGCTTAATGCAGTGCTATTACTGAGATAATGTCATTTAAAATGCCAATCACATCAATTCGATGGGCTATTAAAGGGCAACCAACATGTGCCTCCCAAGACAGGGTTGAAAGCCTGTCCAACAAACATGGCTGCACCACTGCCCGGTCCAGATGGCTGTCACTGACGGGACTGGACACGAGGTGCTGGTGTAAGCAGGGCTGTCCTGATGTGAGGTGTGGATTAACTGTGGCATATCAGAAGATAGATTGCTTGCCATCTTCCCATTACCTCGGGGGCAGACACCCGCAGAGAGAGGTCTGGGACTTTGCATGAACGCTGGTCGTAATTAACGACGGAGGGGCGGTTCGAGCGCAGATAAAGGCTCTGTATCTCTACTCGTTACTTAAATACAGTGCACCAAGCGGCACGCTGTCATTCTGCTGAAATGATGGAATTTGTAAAGCAAGTAAGCATGCCATGATGAACTGACATTCAGAGCAGAGGGTGATTACCCACAGTCATGCAACGAAGAGACTGGTCTGACATTTGATCTCTTCGTGGACGTTCTGTTGAGGCAGTACATGATGAGGTTTGCCATTCATAGTTGATTAAGAATTTTTTTCTCAGAATTTTGTTACTTCAGAGCTCTGTGACACTATGACCTCCAAGTCAACAGAGAAATTATTTTTTTTAAATCCCTTGGCCAGTGAGCAAAATGGTTGAAATTACTTAATTATCCAGAAAATATTAAAGCAGGAAACTGCAGCAGGAAACAATGTTTTGTTGCTTTAACCATTTATAAACAAAACTGAGAAAACGGACCACACAGCTCCTGCGATTTCGAGCGATCTCCTGTGATTTTGAGCGATGTTCTGTTTTCAGCAACAATAACATTAGATGAAAACCTTTCTTTTGCTGAACCTGAAGTCTGTGCCAGATAAAGAAAAATAAAGATCCAGCTGCGACTTAATCAATAAATCAGACACTTGGACTGAACAAACATGATCTTGGCTGACTTGGGAAAGAGGTCATTTCTTTTCCAAATAACTATCTTGAGCATTATGAGCATTAGGGCTTTACGCTTGGGAGTGTGTGTGTGTGTGTGTGTGTGTAGTGTGTGTGTGTGTGTGTGTGTGTGTGTGTGTGTGTGTGTGTGTGTGTGTGTGTGTGTGTGTGTGTGTGTGTGTGTGTGTGTGTGTGTGATTGAAGTTAATAATTTCCTGCAAAAAGAACACGCCATTAAAATAATATAGTCCCTGGTATAGTCAATATGAGTGTGTGTTTTGACTGAGACAAGCAACTGTGCTGCTACAATTTAGCTACAATACAATGTAGCTTCTCCATTTAGATAAATGCAACGTGTCTACTGTGATGACATCTAATTGGACCTATTCAAAACCATGTTACTGGTTGATAGCAATATCCTAACAGCAGTGATCCACGTATCCTACCTTACTACGCTTTACTCATTACACCTTCCCCTATTACAGTAATTGGCTCATCGTCAGGGCGGATGGAGCGGAGCACGGCCCTCTGCTGGCGTACTGGGGAACTGCCAGGTTTAAGCAGAGCTTTTAGTCCGTCTCCACGGCTTCCTCGCCTCACCTCCCTGAGTGGCTCGTTCAGCTCTCCCAGGATGCTCTCCTCATCGAACATCTTGCCCTGGTAGCGGTGCTCGTAGTAGTCATGGATCCTCTGTCTCATATCCGCCGGCAGCTTATGGAAAGACATATACTGCTCCACCTGTTTATACTGGAGAGTCAGGGAGAGGGTGGAGGACAGGGAAAGGGTGGGGGACGGGTTACTCCATCAGACCGGATATTGAGACTACCTGGCACTGTCATGACAATAAAGTTACCTTGGATTGGCTAATATGATATGATCGGTGTCACCCCTTTCAGTGTGGGGTTTTACTGAATGACATTCAATTATATTTGGAGGTCAACGAGGGTATTTCTTTGTATAGGCTAGGAAGGAATAAAGTAGATAGGTGGTTTTTAAGGTTTGCATTATTTGACCTTCAAAACACACTTCGGTTTATTGACTTCTAAACCTTGAACCAACGTTATCCTTTAAAATATAAAAAGACAAATAACAACAGCAGCACCAGTAATAATAATAATAATACTAATAATGATGATGATGATGATGATGATGATGATGCTAAACCTTTCACCCCATCCTTATTGCCATAAGTGACAGAAGATGTACATGCTTTGCATGAACTAGGTTTGCCCTTTAAAGCATTTTAACAGGAGGCAACATGCACGTGTCTTTCACTTATAGACTAAAGCAACTTCCCGCTATGCAGCATAATTTAATTCAGGTGTAATTATCTGCCTGGAGAGCAGAGCTGCACACGCAGCAAATGTAACGAGTTGGTGAGCACTGGCCCCAGATCTCAGCTTCGAAGCAGGCTGAGCTGCTCTGGGCTTGACCCAGTGACCGTGTGAATGTGTCATAGCCACTACCAGCCCATCCTGCTACAGGGGGAGGAGCAAGAAGGTGTTGAGGAGAAAGGGGAGGGGCATGAGTTAACATGAGGTAATATGGAATAAAACATGTGCATTCACCCCCATTACGCAAATGCATAAATTGTATTTATTTCTATTTATTTTTTACAGGTCAAGCTTGTGATTGGCGTTATCAAAACGGATAAGGAAAAGAAAAAGACTGACAGAAAAGGTTCAAATTTGGGAGATTTTGTCCTTTCACGATCTTCAAAAAAAGAACAACCAACAAATAAGATAATGCATGCAAAGAAAGGAGGAGTTCTGGAGGGTGTTGAGTGCAAACAGGAGGAGGATGGAGGTCTGGGGCAGGGCGAGCCATCTTCAGCGGACTATTAATGCAGAGAAACACACTAACTGCAACCTAAAACAACCCTTCAGTCCTTTGACCATTTTCAAACAGGCTGTGAAAGCAACTTGAAAAGCTTCAAAAAAGTGTGTTGTGTGTGTGTGTGCGTGTGCATGTGTGTGCGTGTGCAAAAACAGGTCTTACTCTGCCTGAGAAGAGCAGCAGATCAAAAGCTTTCAAGACACAGGACACGGGCACATCTTTCCTCTATGACCTTTTTTGCACATAAAACACTTAAACGCTTCCTGAATGCATGAGCACACATCTCGCCCAACGTCCCACGCGAGCCGTGAGCAGCGTGCAACCGGTCATCACCACTCCACTCACACAGGCTGGGTCCAGGCAGGGAGGGCAGTTATTCCCTCTGCCCCCATCACATGGGATTATCAGGTGTCTTTTCAATCGCTGTTCGGTTTCCCTTCATTCCAGCTCATCACATGTCCAGGCTCCAGTTTGTTAGGTAATCTGCCTAAAAGTACATTATCTAATAATAGCTCCCATGGCTAATGAATGCGCTGTAATAAATGTCATGACTAGCTTTGGGGTATGTTAGAAAGGTTGCCGTTGCACCTTTAGAATCACAGTTAGAGGGTTTAGCTTATTGAATAATTCAGTGCATATTGCTTAACTGGAGCAAAAACATCCAAAATTTGGGAGATGTGTTTTTATATTCTAGTTATCGGTTGTAATACTGGCAGTGCAGGTGCATGGATGGTGTGTGGACAGGCCTAGGTAAATGGAATGCTGAAAGTGCAGAGAGCTATCTCTCTCTCTCTCTCTCCCTCTCTCTCTCTCTTTTTTACCACTGTCACCATATCTCCTCTCACCTGAGGCAGAAGGCAAATTTTCATAAGGGCTATTCTTCCTTGTATAATGCTAAAACACTGTCACATTCAAAGCTGTAAAATGGACCCGATGCTAATATCCCCTGAATGGCCCCATAAAATGACAAAATATAAAACTGGTGGGGGGGCAGAGAAGGAAAATGTTGAAGTGAGGCATCTCCTGTCGACCACAGTGGAGACGAGGGAAGGGATGGACAGAAGAGGGAAAGACCTGTTCCTCTCCTGGGGGCATTTCTCTAATGACACTGTGCATTGACTCCCTGTGGAGCAGAGACCTCTGGGACAAGAAGCCCCCGGCATTGCCTGAGGAAAAACAGCAAACCCCCAAACCCCCCCCCAAACAAACTGTCTGACCATCGCAGTCTCACACACACACACACACACACACACACACACATACACGCACATAGACACACACAGGGACATGTTATTGTGCATTCTGCCTCTGTCATGCACTCAGACATCCACTATCCATTAAATGCCTGTGTGCCCATGAGCTGTCTGTATATGTAAGTGTGTATGTGCACATCATAAACACTGTCCATCAGGAATAGAACATGGCATTAGATGTTTAAGAGGAGGACAGTGTCAGCAACATTGACGTGAGCACACCCACAGAGAAACAAAGAGAAGGGGAAGACCAAAGAACTCTTTTTATTCTCTTCTTTCTGTCTTTCTCTCTCTTTCTCTTTCCCTATCTCCACCTCTCTCTCTCTCTCTCTCACACACTTTGTGTTCTCATAATTCTCCTTTTATGAATAATAGTAAGTGGCTTCTGCCTCTGTTGCACATTCATAGGGAGATACTGTGTGATAAATAGTTAAACATGCAGTAGGACAGGCTGGAAATGCATGTGGAAGTGTGGCAGCCCAGCACTACAAAGGGAGCGGCGGGCTAAATCGAGGCCAGGGGACGTCCTTTTTCCTCCGAGAGGATTCTGCTGGAATTAGCCAGTTGAAAAAGCTCAGTCCCTCCGTTTCTCCACCCCATTGCTGTCTCTCGCTCTTTCTTTCACAATTCTTTTGCTTTTTCTTTCCATGCTTTCATTTACTGATTTGGAGTAAGAAAGGAATGATTTGTGTCTCTTATTCTTCACCAACAGAAAAAAAAATTATAGTGGACTTCTCATTCTCTCTCTCTCTCTCTCTCTCTCTCTCTCTCTCTCTCTCTCTCATTGTTTGCACACACTCATTGTTTGATGAGCACTTCTTTCTGATTCCATATTTCTCTCCTTTCTTTGACTGAATGAAAAGTCTTTCCTCTTCTTATACCTCCATTTCCTGTCTCTCGTTTGGTAAATGAATATGTGGCTCTACAGTGGGAATTTTCCACTCCTCTATGGCTTGTGTGCTGTGTTTCTCTCTCTTGCTCCTGATGTCAGTGTTTCACTATCTCGTCGTCTGGCTCTGAATGAGAAACATACTAGACCTGCTATGGCAGTGTGTGCATGCCAATGAAGCTTTGCCATTGACCGTGACTGCTCACCTACGATACACACACACACACACACACGGGTTCGCATGCAAGTACGCACACACAAACACACACCTGCATGCACACACACACATGCACACACGCACACACACACTCACACACACACACACAGACACAGAGCTCACCTCTTGAAGTGCCTGTTGATTTTTAATCAGTTCCTTTGATCATATTTCAAGGAGCACAGAGGGCTGTTCACACACCCACACATGCACATACACACACACACACATGCATATGCACACTCACACACACACATGCACATACACACACACGCACACAACCACAACATGCATATATACACACACACACACACACACCCACACATGCACATACACACACACCCACACATGCATATACACACACACCCACACATGCACATACACACACCCACACATGCACATACACACACACACCCACACATGCACACAAGACAAATGTGCACTCTACGAATAATGCAGCTGACCACCTTATAAATTGGAACAGGTTAAAAAAAACAGATAGTGAGTGACCTTTCCATTCAAAGCAGCAATTGAAACTGACCAACGTTTTTCCAGGTACAATGGTTTTCAGTTATGTGATATCATACTTTTATCAAGCTATTACATTAAAAATAAATGGGTGTCTGTGGTCAAAAAAGTCAGACCAGGAGATTTCACTGTAGTATCTATGCACCTCTTTTAAAGTCATGAAATGCATCCTGGATTACAAGTGGAAACATCTATGTTGAACAGTGCCTGTCCCCATCTATCTTTGGCTGTCTATGTGTCTGTCTGTCTGTCTGTCAGCCTGTCTACCTGACAGCCTGTCTCACTTCACCTGTTCCTGATACCTGCAGGATAAATCCATTCATTATGAGTCTCAGACTGGTAATCACCTTTCTGTCACAGGAGAACAGCCCTCAGTCTGTCAGTCAAGTCAATTCAGTACTTACCTCCCAGGAGGGAGCGAATATAAATGCACACACACACACATGCGCGCGCTCACACACACACAGTAAAATACATAAACACAATACAATATACATATGAATCTCTAAACCTGCCAGTCCACACTAACCTTCTCTCCATTTTTGCCTCTTAAAAAATTAGATGTAAATTTTCTTACCAAATAAAACATGAATAATTTATCTCCCAAAAGAGATGTCAGCCGCTTAATTATAATTTTTAAACATTTATTTTGGCTAGCCTTGCCTCTCTCTCTCTCTCTCTCACACACACACACTCTCTCTCTCTGTGCACTATAAAGGGATTTCACAAATATAGGGAGCTAATCACAGCCTTGAACATTTGCACCCATACAAACTTATTCATGGAGGCTCTTCAGAAAGGAAAAAGACACACACACACACATGCACACATGCACACACATACATAGCTGCATTATTATAGCATTTTCCAAAAACATATCAAAGAAACACACAAACACACACACACACCACACACACACACACACACACACACACACACACATTATGTAGCATCATCTGTAGATCTGTAGCAAACATTTTCTCATGATCTCCCACCATATATATATATATATATATATATATATATATATATATATATATATATATATATGAATATTTCTTTATGTTTAACTGCATTGAGATTTGTTCATAGTGGAGGTTAGAATGAATCCATCATACTAAATCTTATGATTCTTCCTGGAAGAAACTTTTGAGGCAAACCTGACCAAAGCACTGCATAGAGCAATTCTTAGCAATTCTTCATTGCCTAATTTCTTCAAGAACTGACAATCTTGCTGTGAGATTTGCAGCTGCGTTCCCTGATGCCCAGTCCCAGGAAGAGCTCCATCTACAGGATGGGAGATGAAGCCAGGACTGGCCATGACAGCTGAGAGATGCATAACAGGGTGTTCTTATAGTTGCTATTGTTTATAATTAGGTATAACGTGTAGAAATCTCAATAATAATAATGATGCAATAATAATAATGATGATATGAAGAAGAGCAATGCTGTGATTGCCACTGAAACAGGAACAAAAATATTGGTTTTGGTTATCGGTTAGTACTCAAGGGCAATATTTGTATGTTAACACCATTCTTTATGGTTTCGGAAACACAGCTGTGCGTTTTGTCATGACATGCCTTGAGAGGCCGATTACTCAAAAGACATCCATTAAAGAGTGCTTTAAAGATAAATAAATAAATAAAGGCACATTAACTGTGGTCACATTAACACCTGCATCCTTCCTTGCAGTCTTAAGAGAAGACAGAGGGAAAAGAGAGAGAGAAAGAGTCTCCTGGGTCTACTTATTTCAGCTGAGCCCTCTCAGGACATTTTACTGTAAAGTTTCTTCTGAATGGGTTTGTTAGGCTCTCAAAGCACTGCAATATCCCTCCCTCTGTCTCTCACTCTCTCACAGAATGCAATGCTCAAGCTGTTCACACTATTTCTTTAGCCTATTTTCTACCGACATAAGTCATCTCCAGTTCTCACCCCATCCCAAAACACCACCAAGACAGTGACGGCTAGCATGTGCTTTCTCCAACACATCACACCATCTTTTTGAACTGCTGCCACCATGACGTCACTGGACAGTTCAATGGGTTTGGTGGAGAGTGCCAACAATCAGCTCACCAACATGCAGACACCCTGACTGGTAGAGTATTAACAGATAACCCTAACCTTAACCCAGCCCTCCCAGAGAGGGAGGCCAATTCAAGTCTATTGGACTCCCAGTTAGGCATGGCTCTGGAATCACCAGGGACTGAACCTATGATCACCCAATTATAGGGCTAGCTCATAGACCACTAGGCCAATAGGGAGCCAGTGGGAACAGGCTCCTCCTTCAGCAGACAAATATGCTAAAAGTACCCAAGAATGCACCAATGAGGAGCATGCAAATTGAATACTACAAATTCACAAGAGATATATGAAATTATGGCTTGACCTAAATCAGTCCAGCCTTAGTGACCCGAAATAAAAAGCACTGCTCACCAACCAGCTCTCCCAAGACACTCAGGAGGCTGGCTCTGAAAGTCACAGCACAGAGTCAGTGGTCCACAGACCTTATCAAAACACTCCAAATGAAGTCTACAGCGAACAGTGGAAAAGTAAAATCAGTACGCAAACTCTGTCCCCAAACAAATAAATTCCATTAGTTTAATAGCTTATTTTAATTGGTAAAATAACAAAAAATCAGTGACCACAATCTTTAAATTGAAAAGAAAAAAAACACTATTACTCTTATCAACCAAAAGAACAAAGAATCTGTAAATTAGGTTACTTATAAGTGAGTGTATTACTAATTTTCTCCAAATGCTACAGAACATGCAAATCTTAAATTTAATTACCTACTATGCTCTCAGTAGTGAGTCAAATCTAAACTTTTTTAGGAGTCTACATCATCTTCTTCTACACTTCTATACACTTTGTCTATACAACATTTTTTGTTGACTATATTTGTTATACTTATGCTGCTAGTGTATATTACTTTTAATCAAACATGCATTGTATGCCACTGTTACTAAACCAGCCAATGCCAGTAAATGAACTGAGACAATTTATTTGCATGTGTTGATTATTGATACCATTGGTTTAAAGGTTGTGTGTCTGGCTAAGTAAAACCATCAGGATCAGTTCAGTTTTAAGTAGCATCTTATGCTCATTCAGATAAGCTCTTCAGAAAATTCTTACTGCAACACTAAGTTTGTCCATGAAGTTATGTGAATAGCTGCCTACTTGCAAAAGGTTCACAAATACCTTGACGTCTAAGGATAGAGACAGAAGCAGAGAGAGTGGAAGTGGCTTTCAGAGTTCTGTACAGGGAATTGCATAAGTGCAGGAGAAGACCTTAACTGCCAAGTGTTAATTAGAGATGTAGAGAGGAGAGTCAGTGAGGCAAATCAGCACTGTTTTTACTAATGCCATTTGGGCCTGGCATGTCACAACATGTTGGTTACCATCTCACACACACACACACACACACACAAATCCATACTAGTTAGACGACTCAATTTTCAGCAGATTTACATTGGAATCAAAGTCAGGAAAATAATACAACAGTTAATGTTTATTTATATAGTATTGTATATTATTGTATACTATTGTGTACTATTATATACTATATAATAGTTGTGTTTTGGACAGATGTCCTTCATCAGCTGTGCTTCAATTTCTAATCTGTAGGGTTAGGGTTAGGTTTGGGGTTATAATAGAAAACAATAGGCAGCATAATTCACGCTAGGACTAGGGACCACTTCATGTTTATATCAAAACATGAATTACAGTCTGAAGCTGTCCTATTGGATGTGTAGGGAGATGCAGAATCTGGCAGAAGTGCTAGTCACCTCTGAGTGTGAGGCAGTCTGTTTCAGCCCTCAATCTTGAATGTTATTTCCATCACATGCAATGTGTCTCAACATGTAGAAAAAGGGTGATGGAGAAAAAAGTGACAAAAGTGACAGCAAAAGAGTGAGAGAGAAAAAGAGAAAGAGAGAGAGAGACATAGAGGGGGGACTGGGAGATGCCAGATTCCACCGGGGAAATCAGCTGGTCATTCTCCAGACTCACGCCTTCTTATTGAGGCCTGGCTAAGGCTCTTACTCTACAGAGCTGGAGGACATAGGGGAAGGGCACAAGGGGATCGGGGACACAACCAAGCCTCTCCACCCTGAGGGCTTGTGAGGCCTGCGGAACGGGCAAGGGCCTAAACGCCCTAAAACAAGAGGGTAGAGGGAGTGGAGAAAGGATCAGAGGGGGCAGAGAGCCGGCAGAGGCGTGGTGGTTAGGGGCTGAAAGTCATTGGGGGATATCGTGCATTGTTTTAGCCTGAAGCCTGAGCGGCAGTTCGTAGAGTAACTGATAGAGGGCGCAAGAGATCGGAGACGCCGGAAGAGAGAAGCATGGCGGCGGGGAGAAGACGGAAGAGAGGGCGAGATAATCTGCCTTCTGCACCACTTAAAAGAGGTGTGGGGCAGGTGGGTGTGGAGGAGGTGTTAGATAACTGATGAAGGGAACAAATGATGGCCAGAGACGGGATGGCGTGACTCATATGGTCATATGGTACACTTCAGGTCGCCACCTGACTGAGCAGCACCTGAGCTGCACCCAAGATATCCTGGGCAACAAAAACCAATCTCTGATATGCAGGCTAGACAGTGACAACAAAGAAAACTGCTGCAGGCAGCCATTCTAGGATCCAAGCAGTTAGTCCCTTCTGGTATAACATTAGTTTCTGAAGGCAGGTCTCTGCTACAAAAACAGCTTGATGCTGATCATCTGATAGTGATGCTGTTCCTTTAACTGTAATCTTATGCCACCTTGATGAGTGTAAAAAAAAATCAGATTGTCTTATAAAACTATATAAACTCCTGCATTACAAATGACACTACACATGTATTCCATAAGAATAAAAGTGTCAAGTTATTGAATGGATTAAGAAAATGATGGACTAAACACGACCTTGACAAAAGTATTCACACATGGAAGCTTAAGGCGTCTAACATTAAGGCAGGAGGAGCAAAAATCCCGGTTAAAGCTCAGCGGATCCGAGAATTGATCCGCCGGGGTCGTAGCGCTCCTAGTGATGGTGACGGACGGAAGATGTAAACATTACCCACAAAGCTAAAGTTCAAATGGATCTAAGAAGGAAAAGAGTGGAGACACTAATGACAAAGGATTGGCACACGGCTTCTTTAGCATGCGTGAGATGACAGCTGTGTCTTACGGTGTCATTTTAAGGGTATCCCTCTTGAAATTCATACACTCTTGATATTTAGCATCTCATCAGCAAGCAGGTGAAGGAGGACACTATGAGGCTACAGAGCTTTGTAGTGGGTATTGGTAAGGGAAATGACATAGCAGTAATATCAAAATAAACACTGCTGATACCGCTCTGTGTAGTAGACGGTCTAGTGCCAACGTAAAACTGCTTTATGTAATATATATCTCCTGCGGCTACGGTGGCCCGTAAGGAAGCAACATCCCCGCAACTGCGTGTTGCGCCGGAGTAAATCCGCCATGAAGAATTCTGAATATTAATTAAAAGCGCTTGACATTTATTCACAAAAGACTCAAACCACTTGTAGCGGCAAACATGATCCTTGCCTTTCCTTTTCAACGTGTCTCTAAAGAATTTTACCTGAAATGAACTTCATTGTTATTTGTTGTCAGGCGAATATGCAACCAGCCCATTGACTTTGACTGAAAAGACATTTGTTAATTAAAATCTATTTAAATGCTGTTTGTAATATAGTAAAATCTGAAAAAGAATAGCAGGGTGTTGACAATTCCTGCAAGGTAGTGCTTCGCAAGCATCTCTCAAAGCAAAGCAGTTTACATCTGTTTCCTTTACATTAGAATCTTCATTTAAGGTGGTATTGCTCAGATCAGACACATGCTGCCCCACTGTAACAGAACTCTATTCAGAGTGGATCAGCCCTTTCTGTGCATAATCCCCCCCCCCCCGCCGTCTTTATTGCGCCTGCTTGTGTTTCAACTCTTATTTCCATTATAGTGATGTGAATATTTCTAAAGGATGTTTTCATGCAGATTCGCCTCATATATTTGATGTCAACTCGAACTGTCATCTCTCTGGGTGTTTATATTGGCCACAGAACAAAGAGCCATGCCCAAACGCACATGGGTAATCATCTGTACACTCCGGTGAAGGTGTGTGCATGTGTGAGCGCATACGTCTGCGCGAGTGTGCATACAGGCGTATGTGAAAGAGAGAGAGACGGTCACCACTGATGTTCCAGCTGCTTGGAGAACTGAGTTCCCACCTAGACATAACACATCTGACCCCATGCCTTCACAATACATCGCACCAGCTTGATAGGGTGTGTCTTATTTGGTGTAGAACTAAACACTGCATGATGACGGATCTCCATAAAGGGACTGATAACCGTTGTGGTGAGGGCTACGTGTTTGCTTGCTTGTATGAGGGTTTATGAAGCACCATGGGATCAGCCTGACGGTGGACTACAGCAGTGAATCTAATTATGAAGCCACTCACATCCTATGAAGTTCCACGCCTGGTGCTAGCAGCCAGGACCTTCCGACGCAATCTGTTTACCTCTTTTTCTCTGTAGGTCAAGACAATGTGTTAAGGCTTGTGGGCTGAAAGGGGCTGATATGGGTAGTCTCGCATTAGATTGTATCTTGGATCTTTTGCCAAGCACTCCATGTGCTTAGCCAATGAGGCAATTGGTGACCTCAACACCCACGTGTGAAGGGTGACTCTGGATTTAGGCCCTAAAGGTTTTGGTCAAAACCCAATCTGGATGCACAATTATGTAAATACACTCAGATTGACGAATAATAATAATATTAGGGAATTATAGCATGGTCTCCAAAAAAATTACCATATGCAAAAGCTTCCAGCGAAACCCAGAGCCACACAGATACACCCTCATGGGCTCACGTGTACGCTCCTAAGACTGGGAGACTGACGTTCTGCTCTCGGCCTCTGTCCAGTGGTTCCTCTCATGGACCTGGAGAGCCTTGGGAAACGATCCAAGGTTCCACCATTAATCACCATAACCCACCCTCGAAGAGGAATGAATGAAAACGCCTCGGCCTGAAATATTAATCGCTGTTTACTGTGCTAATTTCCCCTCTGCAGGCAGCCTGGCCCGGGGGGGTTGGCTCAAAATGAAACGTGTCATTAGAGCCGTTGCCATGGGAGCGCATTGCCATGGGATGTGCGTCGAGGTAACGGATGGCGGTTTGACCCATCGCCCTGGCGCAGGGTCCACCGAGAGGTGGAACATCTGGTTAGCTCGCTCTGTGAAACCAGTCTTCAGAATCAGGCCAACAGACGAGAGAAGGTACAAAATCCCTAAACTCTCTGGCCAAAGTGTGCCAGTTTCAGATCCATGGTTTTGGACTGTGTGTGTTTCTACTTGTTTCTACTTGTGAAGTACAGCACAATAGCACCTGCATATCTATAATTGCACATGTTGAGAAGTACATGGCTTATCTGAACTAGTACCTAGTAGTTTGCTGCTTTATCGATGTGATGTTCATATAAATTGGATTTACTGAATCCAGATTAGCCATTGAACATCAAGTGCATTTACTCAAACACCAGATACTAGATTAAGTTTTCATTTTTAATAAGGAATAATAATAATTGTTCTCTATCCTATTCATGCTCTCTATCCTTGCCGCAAAGAAAACTACACAATAAATGGTTTCTGATAAATCCTTTTGAGGTTTCAAGGACACTTCTAGAGTTTCAAGGCATAGTTCTGTTCTGGGCCCACCTCCAGTGAAGAGGTAGCTCCAGGTCTCTTACCCATCTCTCTGTATGTCTCTTGTCTGTCTCTGCCTGCCATTCTGATTATTTTTTTAAAGTTTTATTAAAGCTGTGTTGAATAATGTTGGCATGGCTACTAAATCCCAGTCACCCGCTGAGTTACTGTATTTCTGGTCCTAATTAGGCTGTGGTTTTCTCTTCTCCTCAGCACCTCATGGCTTTTTTAAAGATTGTTCTGGACCTTATCCATATCAAACACCACATCCTTTCTATCTCAGCAATGTGTCCAGTTTGCCCCTTTCATTTCCTTTACTCTTTCTCCCCCTCTGTTCCTCACTCTCTTTTCTTTCTTTCAGTCTTTCCACAGTTTTCTCTCACTCCTCTCAGTTTTCTGGTGCCATCTCGCCCATACGTAGCTCTCTAGGGGTCCCCACATGACCCCCAGTCTCATTCCAGCGGAGCGCCTCGCTTCTCTCCATCCCCACCCCCTCGTTTTCCATCTCTCCGACGCACTCCGCAGATGGTGGGCCATGTGGCAGGCTGGCAGACCTGCTCATTATTGACCCCTGCCATGCCCAGCGCGAGGCAGGCGTCAGCAGGAGCGCACGGGTACCATGCAGCGCTGTCCACCCCTACAGGTGAGCACCTGGCACACACTGCCCTACTTCCGATCTAGGCTGTTCAAGGAGTGCTGGTAGAACCCTAGATGTGTTAACTACTTGAAGTGGAGGCGATTCACATGGTACAAACCGCTTCCTGAGACAATGAGCAAAACTTCACAGGATAAGCTCTCATGATCGATAGCTGTGTAAGTCTGGGTAAGAAGATTGAGATCAGAACTGACCCTGACCAGTGTCAAACTTCAAGCCACAACACTACAACGTGCCAAGACTTGCTCATCAAACCATCATGAGTCAACCCCAAATCTTTAATGCTTCAGCACACACATTGTCTATATCCTTTACAGAGGCTGCATACATCCAGTAAAAGCATTTTTTTTTTTTTACTGGCGTTGAGGATGGTTGTTATTCAAGCCACCTCTCACTCACCTTCTCCTGGTACTGCCGCCGCGAGGAGTCCAGCGACTGGATCAGCGCAGTGGCATGGCCCACGAACATGGCGTAGCATGTGGCACCCACTATCATGCTCAGGATGGTCAGCCACACGTCCGTCATGCCCACCGGCGGGTACATACCGTAGCCGATACACAGCATGTGGCTCATGGCCTTGAAGAGTGCGTAAGAGTACTGCTGGCCCCACGTGTCATTCTGCATGGGAAGGAGAGAGGCAAAGACAGGCGTGAGGTCATGATGTCAGGGTCCCAACCGCGTCTCTGGTGCACCACGCACAGCTGGGATTCCAGCGCTGTGACCTCGTAGGGCGCGGGTCACACCCCAAGACGGCCTCAGCAGACGGGTCTGTGCAGTGGAGCCTGCCGCCCCACACATGAGAGCACGTTAAGTGTGTGGGAGAATTCAAATTGCTCTGGCTGGCTGGACGGACAAGCGCTAGGGGAAAGGCCCCCGTGAACTTGGCAGGGAAAAACTTGAAAGTTGAAATGGGGAATGAATGGGACTCGGGGATGGAAGGCGTCTATGGGAGAAAGTGGGTCAGCTATTTAGAAAGATGTAAAATTTCAGTGTGTCTGTAAATTGTGAATAAATTGCCCTTTTCCTTTGGATTTGTGTGGAAGTCCACGTGGAATCAATATCGGCTCTCTCCTGACAAGATGTGTCCAAATTGCTTTCAAACTCATTTCTACATGGGCATAGCCCTAAAAGAAAGCCAATTAGAGTTTTCAAAAATGGAGAAAAACACTGACACGGTGCGATAATGGTAGAGCTGTATAAGGAGCTGTATAAGTTAAAGGCATCTTGTATGATACTGTATCACTATCATTCAGGTAACTGAGCATTCAGGTATGAGAAAAGAAAAGTAAGACATAAATAATTTCTTTGAGCTTGCGGTCCACATTGAGCATGTGGACAGATTTGTCTTATGACAAAATATTGTTTATTATGGATTTTATTCATTAAATGCAAGTGTGCCACCCTAAAAATACCAGTCAAAAGCAGCGGAAGTTCATTATCTCCAGTCCACTACAATTTGCTCTACCCATCTTCGTGTGGAACTGGCGACCTACTTTCAACTGTATCAACTTTGTTAACTCGGGTCTGATTCAAGCTCCTTCGTGCATTCTATAAGATAATGGCTGATCTCCATCATGTCTTTGAAGAACGAGGGCTGAGGGCTTCTGTAGGCCTCGCCAATTGAATGTCACGAGAGTCGGTTCCCATGCCTGGCTAGTCAGGTCCTTCTCAACCAGTATTTCAGGGTCATAACCCAGTCGTTAGGCTGCTTGGTTATATATCCGTAAAGGGAACTCAATTACCTGCTTGAGGGAGGGGCTGTAAATTGAACAGCAACCCTCATCACTCTGTGAGCACTGGGGCCTGTTTATATGCGACACTCTTGACTAACAATAAGGGTGCTCACTGGAAAATTGTCAATATTCCATCAATATTGAATTAATGCTAGAAAAAAAAAACCCTGTGAATCTCAGCTATTTCTCCTTGACTTTTTTTTTCATTAACAAACCTTCGAAAGGGTCACCTTGAATAAAGTATGATGACCACTGCCTGAGATGAATCTGCAAATACTGATCACAGAGCAGAAGGGAAAAAAGAATGAACCTGCTATGAATCACCCACCCACAATTCTCCCCTTCTCTCAGCTTGTGGTCACACAGAGGCTCTGGCCAGCAATTACCGAAATCAGATGAGATGAAGATGAGAGAGAACCCCATACCCAGACCCAACCCCCCACTCCCTTGAAACCTAATGAAGAGTGGTGCTGTCCAAATATACTCACCACCATCTTGTTCTTGGACACCCAGCAGTCAGCTGGGAAGTCTTGCAGCATGGGCACGAGAAACTGCAGGCAACCGTCCCAGTGACACAGAAGCAGCATCATGCCAATCAGGTTCACAATCCGCACCATAGCACTGGCCAGGTCATAGGTCATGTGGAAAATCTGGGAGAGGGGGGAGGGACAAAGGCGAGAGCAGTGGGTAAATGGGAGGAGCGAGCTTGGCTCGTTAGGAAAACTGCAGTGGTTTTGGTATACACTGATGACTGAGTCTTTAAGCAGTACCTGGGCTTCTGGTATACACTGATGACTGAGTCTTTGGGCAGTACCTGGGCTTCTGGTATACACTGATGACTGAGTCTTTGGGCAGTACCTGGGCTTCTGGTATACACTGATGACTGAGTCTTTGGGCAGTACCTGGGCTTCTGGTATACACTGATGACTGAGTCTTTGGGCAGTACCTGGGCTTCTGGTATACACTGATGACTGAGTCTTTGGGCAGTATCTTGGCTTCTGGTATACACTGATGACTGAGTCTTTGGGCAGTACCTGGGCTTCTGGTATACACTGATGACTGAGTCTTTGAGCAGTACCTGGGCTTCTGGTATACACTGATGACTGAGTCTTTGGGCAGTACCTGGGCTTCTGGTATACACTGATGACTGAGTCTTTGGGCAGTACCTGGGCTTTTGGTATACACTGATGACTGAGTCTTTGGGCAGTATCTTGGCTTCTGGTATACACTGATGACTGAGTCTTTGGGCAGTACCTGGGCTTCTGGTATACACTGATGACTGAGTCTTTGAGCAGTACCTGGGCTTCTGGTATACACTGATGACTGAGTCTTTGGGCAGTATCTTGGCTTCTGGTATACACTGATGACTGAGTCTTTGGGCAGAACCTGGGCTTCTGGTATACACTGATGACTGAGTCTTTGGGCAGTACCTGGGCTTCTGGTATACACTGGTGCATTTGTGTTTTACAGGCTGAACAGGAGAAACAATAAGCAGTAGGATAGGGTATATCCCTATAGAAATGTACAATGAAAATCACACTTTCTTCTCATTCTTTGTCTTTTGTTATGGGTCTCCCCTTTAGTGCATTCATTTTATACAAATGCTTTTATTTGTACAGATCCAAAATAATGGATTTTTACATGTATACAGTAGTATATTAAACTCCATTGTATTTCTCAGGTTTGAGTGTTGCCATGAACAGCGTCAGTTAAGGTGTCTGTTCTTGCAGGAGGTTCATCTGTTCATAAGGTTTTATGAAGGTTAACTGAAGGTTTTAGCTATTATGAATCTGAACCATACACATTAGATATGGTTATGATTCATACTTTTTCATTTATTTGAATGTTAAAGATAGTAAGTACATTTACATTGACCATGCTGATATACATGTTAATCCCTTTTCTCATCATGTAGGATTTGAGGCTTTTAAACCTGCTCAGCACCAGATTCCTAGTTATGCTGAGTGAGCTTTGTCCTGCGATAGGTCAGTTTTATGTTTCCGTTAATCTCGCTCCCATTCTAGGCCACTGTGTTCTCAGCCACAAACAAGCCAGTGCGTGCAAAGACCATCCCTCACTTATATAACCACTGTCCTTTTTCTTTCTTTTTACAGATAGCACTAATGGTTCTGTGCTCTGTAAAGGTTTGTGTGTGTGTGTCAGAGAGAGAGAGAGAGAGAGAGAGAGAGACTAGAAGTGCACATCTGTTTAGGTGTGCATGCACATGTGTAAAATGTCATTTTATAGCCATGGGACAAGAATAAAGCTGAGACTTATAATGATAAAGGAGATGAGGTTGGTTTAGCAAATCACTAACGAACCTGATAAACAGTGGAAATATAGAGGGGGGGAGGGTGGTGGGGGGTGAGAGGGGGGCAAGAGAGAGGGGGGTGACAAGGGGAGGTGAGTGGGGGAGAGAGGGGGGGGGGGGGGAAAGAGAGAGGAAGCCCCCTATTTAAGTGAAATCCTTTTATAGAGCACACCAAGCAAGGGAAACGGGCTGGATAGGTAGGTAGGATAGATAGATAGATAGATAGATAGATAGATAGATAGATAGATAGATAGATAGATAGATAGATAGATAGATAGATAGATAGATAGATAGATAGATAGATAGATAGATAGATAGATAGATAGATAGATAGATAGATAGATAGATAGATAGATAGATAGATAGATAGATAGATAGATAGATAGATAGATAGATAGATGGGAAAGAGAAGTGGGGTGAGAGAGACATTGAATCAGACTTATTGAATATGGTGTTGGGGGACAAGTGCATGATGTCCTCAAATCAGTGAAGACACTCACAGTACATGTGCGTTAAAAACTGGAATGCTCAGGACTGATTTCTTGCTGCCTGATTTCTTGTCTCCTAAGTATAACACTGCTTAATATGTACATCAATGAAATGCCAGCAAAGCTAGATCAATCGAATAAAACTGCTGGCTTCATTGCAGACTACAGTTAAATATTTGCTTAGTGCAGATGACCTAGTTTTGTTTTCACCTTGAAGAGAGGGCTTATAATAAAACTTTTAAAAGTGTTCTATGAAACCTGGGCCCTGAAAATTAATCACTAAAAAGACAAATAAATGCTCATGTTCCAGAAAAGCCCTAAAAATCAAGGAGAACATCTCAAATATAAAACAAACACACGCATTTATATATCCTACAGGAAGTTTTGGCTGTACAGGAACTAAAGTGAAAAAGAAAAGAGAGGCATTTAAAACAGTGACTGATCCAACTGCACTTTACAGCAGTGAGGTGTGGGCATCTCTGACACCCAACTGAGACACTGTATGATCAAGGATATTTGTCACGTTTGGCTCCGCCTCCCTCCTGTCTGTCAAGTCATTGTTTTCTTATTCCATGTGCTTCTTCTTCCTTCCCCGCCTAGTATTCTGTAACCCCGCCCCTTGTAATTGTTCTCAGGTGTTCCTTGTTTAGTGTCTAGTTATTGTCTGGTATTTAAGCCCTCTGTTTCTGGTCAGTGTTTTACATTGTCCTGTAGACATTGTGTTTATCATGTGTAACCCTACTATTCGTGTTAATCATGTTTCTATCTCTGATTTACATGGCTTTGCGACCCTGGACTGTTTAAAGGATGATGACTCTGGATTTGCCCCTATTAAATATCGCTCTTCTCAGCGTGTGTGTGCGCCTCCTTGGGATGCAGCATTTCATTGTAGAGGTTCTGTACAGGTGTCCTCAGTGTATAGAGGAGAACGTCATATAATGCATGTAGACCTGAATTAGGGTGAACTGAAGCAATCTAAAGCAATCCCAACCAAATTACAACAAAAAACACAAATACATCACACAAACAAAACCACAAGCACAAACTTAAATATTCCTTGGGCCTAAACAGACTACCCATATCCTATACATGGGCAAACTGACCACAGTCAAAGGCAAAAAAGAAAACGGTAAGAATGTACAGACTCAGTGAGTACAACCTAACCACTGAAACCGGCCATCACAGGCAAATCCGGCTCCCCTGAGGAGAAGACTGTTCTCCCACTGCTACCTGGGAGTAGAGGAGACAGATCCGCACTTCCTAACCAAGTGTCCCAAATATGAATCAATTAGAAGCCCGTTCTATGAGAACATTTGTTTCTAGATTGCAGTAATAAAGAACAACTGCCCTATATCTTGGGGGAGAAGAGTGGGCTGATTATGTAAGCAGCAAGATTCATAACATCTTCGCATCTTTTCACAGCCTAAGGGATATCCAATAATCCCCCACCCATCTTCAGGTGGTCAGTATTGCTGATTTTATAGATTATATACTGATTTGTAGATACTTTCTCCTTTCCTGGTTGTGGAAATTTGCTATCGGCAATAATTAAACATTCATGCAAATACAGCAGCATTGTTGAATTGAATTGGGAGAAAGAGAGAGAGAGAGAGAGAGAGAGAGAGTGGGCATGCTGATGAAGGGCAAGATCGGCTAATCCTAATGATAACTGCACCCTTGGTTGCAGGGTACTGGATGGTAATGGCCTCCACAATTTAAAGCTACTTAATCCCATTGAGGTCATGGCATGCACTGTTAACTGCGTCTCTCCGTATTAAAAGCCACTCAGCACTCTTAAAAACACACTTTTTAAAGGCTTATAGCTGCGAGGGATGCTCTTACACTCTCTGTTGTTATCAGGAAATAGAAGAGCCTCATAAATCAGTTACAGTGGCTCAGTTGTAAAATTGGCCTTCTCCCACTATCCCTTTCTGTTGCCCACCGCAAGTACCTGCCAACTGCTGCTAGTGTGATTACACTCCATATGCTTTGTTTGCGTGTGTTTGTGTGTGTGTGTGTGTGTGTGTATGTGTGTGTTTGTGCCAGCATTCAAAGAGATATGGCCTACATTAACTGCAGGGAATGCACACCGTTCAGTTCACAGTCTAATCTGGAACTCTTCAAGTAAACTGGGAAGGTGAGCTACATATTAGCTGTGTTTATGCAGATTTCCAAGCTACAGTTCGAGCTCATACAATGCAACAATGCTGTGTTCCATAAACAGCACTGACCTCACGCCACAAGCAGCCATGGAAACAGCAGGTATGTCTCTTGTCGACTCAGGCACTGATCCCCAGATCATAAGGACAAGAGGTTTGGCGCACTGCAGGATGGTGGGGTACAGAAAAATGACAACGTACGTGGTTCTCCTGCTCTCCATCTCCTTCAAAGCTTTTAGCCCAGGGGCGCTTTTGCATCATCGGCTTGGAGCTGTGCGCCTGTCTGAATGCAGAGTTCAGGGCCGCCTGCCGTCAACTTTGCTGGATGGAAGCAAAGTGCCGCTCTGTGACATTAGCTACCTGCCCTGGCACTTAGGTTATGCAAGGAAGAGTGAGTCTCATGATTTAGGTTCATCTTGCCTTGTATTTGTTTCCCCTTGCATTTGTCAGAATACAATTCAGAGAGAGAGAGAGAAAGAAAGAGGGTGAAAGATAGGGAGAGAAATAGAGAAAGAAGGGGAAATGGAGAAAGAAAGAGAGAGAAGGGGAAAAAAAGAAAGTGTGTGTGAGAGAGAGAGAGAGAGAGAGAGAGAGAAATATCTATTGGGGCACAAAGAACGTACTGTCACGTACTTGCTACACAGCTATGAAACCATTATTATTCGATTATTAAATAATCAGAAAATGTGGTTTAGAAAATCTTTACACAGAAAACCTAATGCAAATTTGTACTGGTGATTTCCAAGCTACAAACAAATGAACTATGCACAAATATATAGGCTCTTCTTTACTGCCTGAGGTTCACCTTCTAAATTACACACTCTCTTCAGGAGCTTCAATGCTTGCATTTTTTTTTTCAGATTTACATGGTGGTGTATCATGAAATGATCTTAAAAGCTATTAATATTACAACACTGCTGGAGCTATCACAATTGAACCTTTCCCAATTAACTTCTTGCTGTTTTCATTGTTATGTAGGCACGTTTGTGGATAACCATATTAATCTGAAGACATACAGGTCTTTCCTGTCAACCCAGTTATGTATAGGTGAATCCAGAACCTGCAGCTCTACCCAGAACCCTTGTGGGGAGCGCACCACATTTGCATGAACCGCACGCTGTCCTTATATGTCTCCATCGACTCCTACACGGACCGGAACTCTCCACAGCAGGACTGGAATAATGTCATGCAAATCTTCAGTTGTGAGCTAGCAATATGAAAGGAAGGCATTACACACCACTGGGCAGAGCCGAGGACTCGTGACACCCCACACACCCACTCGCTCTTTCTACGTCTCTACTTCAATCCCTCTCTCTTGTCAATCTTCAGTTCTAATGAATTATCAACACAGAGTGAAGACAGGCTTTGGATAAATTAGAAAGTAAAATAATGCTAGTAAATTGCTGAAATTCATTCTCATACTGGGTTTTTATGAGGTAATTAGTAAGGATCTGAGGAATTAGGTTTAATGCCCATCAATGACAGCACTCCAAATGGTGAAAGGCTATTCTAAGGATGCATAAATCATGAAAACTGTGGAAGCCATTAAAGAAATTATTTTTACTTTTGTTCAGAGACTGTCTGTGCTGTCAGTCAAGAATGCACTCAACAAACACACTCTTTCTCTCGCCTACTCTCTCTCTCACTTTGTCTGCCTGGCATTGAGACTGATGAATACCTAGGATATGTCATTAGTTAAAAAGGATACAGTATATTTAACATTATATAGTAGCTGATCATTCATTTTTTGACTGATGAAGAACACACACACACAGACATGGGCATATACACACGCACACACACACACACACACACACACACACACATCAAACAGAGGGTGAAATCAAACAGTGACAGTTTTGACTTTGTAGTAATTTTGAAATATATCAAGGGGACTCTCAATGCATAAAGACATTTCTGTAGGATGAATTAGGCTTAAATGTAAGTATCTTAAAAAGATAACTTTATGTGAATAAACTGACTCATTGCTCTCTCTCTCTCTCTCTCTCTCTCTCTCTGAATGAGAGATATGCTAATCTAGTCTTGTGAAAATAACTATGTCAAAGCATCTGGTGGTGGCTGTCACGGTTACTAATGATGATAAACGCCTAGTGTGTGTGATCCACATGAATTCCAAGAGAATTACTCACACACACTTGCATTAGAATTCATCCTCCCAGTGTCAGAAAGAGTGCTCTGGTGTTTCGACACTATCAATGACAGATGGATATGCTGCTTGTTCCCCTGTTCCCTCCAGATATGCCTCCTCTATCTCTCCTTCGTTACAACTGTCTTACAGATAAAGCTAACCGCACACAAAGACGGGGCTCCTTCATCAGGAACATGTGACTTTAACTACGCCAAATAACTTGGCAGGAGTCTTGATACAAAGGGATGCTCTGGTGTACTCCACAGATGGCCCCTGCCAGTCAAGAAGAAGACACGGAGGCATAGCAAATTAGGATTGAGAAAAATGACTTTAAATATGTTAAAGTGGACTGCACTTGGCACAGTGTTTTGCTAGGATTTACATTTAAGGCAGGGGAGCAGAGTATAATGTGTGACTATTTATACATGTAAAACAGGGAGCTCCCTTTAACTGCCTTTCACTACAAAGGTTACTTACATAGCATTTAGCAGAGCTTCCTAAAGCGTGGTGTATCTGAAGGCTATTTGAATTAAGGTAGTTCCTTTAAGGACTTCCAGCAAGAGTGCTAATATCACCTGAAGTAGAATGAAGCCTTAACCAGCTATCCAGTTATTTTCTGTCTGACGTCAATTTAGAACAGTGAATATCCTGCAGCTCTTGTCATTTCTAACCTGATGTTTCTGATTAGACCTTACAGACAAATTAGGGTTGGAGTTTTGTTTTGTTTTGGCTGTACAGTAGCAATAGGCATGTGCTGGATTACATATGCTTTATGTAATAATCTTTTAAGATGTCCTGCTGAGCATTTAATATCACAGGAGGCACGCTGCTTTCTGCAGGACTCGTCACTGCAATGCCAGGTCTCTTTGTATGGCCCATAATATGCTATTCAACCCTTTCTTCATCCCTTGGTTATCTCAAACAGACCAGAGAGCCAGGTGCCAGGCAAGGTGCCAGGTCACTGTGTGAAAATTAATCCTGGTGGCATTAGCTCACCGGTGGCATTCCTCAATTTATGACAGGGTGATTATATTGAGGAGTGAAGCGGAGTGCTGTATGCTTTCGACACACACTCTCTGCCACTGAAGGAGCTGGGGACCTCCGGGGCATATCGGATCATTGCCTGAAAATCCAGCACTCATTCAGGCAGCACAAGCCATAAATCTGAATGCTCCCAGATGCCAGTGTTAATAGAGATGGAGTCTCCGCCTCCACACAATAAACAGATACAGATGGCCCTTCCTGGAGAGCTCCCCACTACAAGATCAAACCACCGCACGTAACTGTTTGTCATATTCCCACCCACTAATGTCATTCTTGTTAACTCTTCTCACTGAAAAGTACTTTGGATCTGCCTGTGGTCCTAAAGAGGGTGTTTAAGCACCTGTCATTTAAAGCTTACTAGGTCTGAAGAGGGTGCTTCAGCTTTGCAACCACCTCCTTCATTAAGGCCTCCGACAGTTGTCCAAAAACGTGCCCCTAGGATTCTTGACTCCTGAGGAGAGGTTGCTCAGATAGCCATCGCAAAATCATGACATCACAGGCGTCTGCTGCATCGCTGGCCCTCACAGGTTAGTCATTAGTGCTTTCATTTGAGTTTGATCCAATCAGATGCCGACTAATTCGATTCGGCTCAGTGCCTCGTCCGCGGCGAAGGGGTCGGATGAAAAGGACATCCGGCCCTGTGCCTTATTTTTAACCCCAGTGAAATATGACAATCGGAGTGAAGCAGCTGTCCCAGTGACGGAGTGGCAAAGAGACTGGCTGATCTGTGCAGCACCTCTCCGTATCTCTGACACACGTATCCCAGCAACACTGCTCCCTGACCCAGAGCCTAACATCCCCCGTACAGCCACTCCATGTTTGGTGTCTGGAGCACTCTGGAGGTTCACATCGCTTGGTGACTGAGATGAGTTCATGAGCTTCCTTGCTGCTTATCAAGCGTTTAGTATTTAAAGAAAAGAATAGGTTATTTTTTTTTTTCCATTTCAAACAAATGATCAAAAGTTTTATAACATATTATAAAGGTTTTATAACATATTTAACAAATGTTTGGTGCAAAAGTCTTACGTCACTATTAGATTGGTTTCTTTGTAAAGCAAATGTATTATCACCATATATATTTCTCAATCTCTTTTGAGAAATACCGAAAATAGAAAAACTGTGGGGTTTCTTTTTATACAAAATTAAAAATTTTCAGGGCTATTACAGGCAAAAGTCAGTACTCTGTGTGACCTCCCTTGGCACCAAGCACATTTCAGCACTTTTGGGGAGATGGTCCTGAAGTTTCCTGAAGTAATCTTCTGGTGCCCTTCAATTCAGGTTCTATTCCTGCTACTGCTCAAGTGTAAGGGGAGGGCACACTAAATACCTGCTACCGTAGCCTGCATTATTTTTTTCTGATTTGCTCAGAATTTTTAATACTGCATACAAATTTCCTGTATTTTCTGGTTGTACTTTAAGAAAGTATCTGAGGAATAATTATACATGGTCATTATGCCACTGCTAAAACAGCAAATGGTGCTCAAAATTGACTTTTTTAAAATGGATTTTGGTAATGTTAATTCCCAACTTTTGAGCAGCAATTCCAAACTTTTGAATGGCAGTCTACACACACACACACACATACACACACACACGTATAAATATATATAAAATGGCAGTTATTATAACAGTGTGGAGCTGCTGGTAGAAGACATGGGGATCGTGAAGGCACCTGCCTGGTTGAAGCTTTAAGGTGCTTTCCCTTTCACTGCGTTCACGGCTGTTTCTGCCAGTGTCTCGGAGGAGCCTGTGACTGCCAGACAGTCGTGCCCAGCTCATGTGCCATGTGTTCCATTAAGACCCGCCCGCTGCTCTGCCCCTCGCTGCCAAGGCAAGGTTCAGTCCAAATTCCATATTAAACACACTTCAGGAGCGAGGGACTATTTTAAGAGTGAGGACAGTCTGCCTCTCACTCTTGCTCTGACTCACCAAGCTTTTAAAATAGTGTTTCATCAAGGTTTTCAAACCGTGAAGTAGTGAACTCCTATAAAAATCCTTCCCAGTACTAGGATCTGTAAAGAATAATAATAAAAAAAAAACTTTCCAAATAAGTATCAGATATCTGTAAATATCAATCAGAAATCTAACATAACACACAGTCAACTTTCAAAATGGCAGTTATTAAAGCGCAGATTTAATTGGCAACAATTCCAGCTGGAACATGGTAATGGCCAGGATTCTGTTACATGCTGTCACGAAACAGAGTGTGCCGTGACTAGATGAAGCCCCAGCTGGGGAGTGAGGCTTCACTTCTCACTCTGCACCTCTGAGACGCTACACAAGGATTCACCTGGAGCTGTGGGAACATTTCTAATTATTGCTTTAATTACACTCTCACACTTCCCCCAGGAGCAGAGGCAAACGTATGGACTAATATTAACACTCCCCTTCAGAATTTTTTTATTTCATATTTTTTTTTTACATTTTAAAAACTGCCACGTGCGATGCTTATACTGATTTACACTGAATTCTCTCTGCAACATCTATGTCTCAGCCTTTCTTTTTAATGAGGAGAGTTGTTAGAGGCCATGGATTTCACAGTAAAGAAATACGTGACTCCTCAGGCCGACATCCCTGTTTTCTCCCTGCTGTGTCATGCCAAACACCGTACCATTATGAGCTAAACCCAAAAATGTTTCAACAAAGACTTTATAGTTGTGGAGAAGACGTGGAGGGTGTGTGCAGGAGACAGAGTTAAGCAGCCTATGACCATCATTTTCAAGACAATTTTATCTCTGCTCCTGACACTGAGACAGGCTTTGCTCTGAGGCACAAATAGATCCCTGCTTAAGACCTTTAATCCTGACCATTCATCTGGCTAGTCCTTACTCCCTGCCCCGAGTTGGTAAAAATCTTTAAGGCCAGTCCTGCTCTTAGAAACTGGCTTTAAAAATGATATTTTCTCATGCACTGACATCTCATTTAGTTAGTACACATCTTTTCTTTGAAGGCCTTGCAGTATCCAAAAAAATCAATCTCGAAAAGTAGTTTCTAACCTTAACCACTGCGATCTATATCGTACACTTTCCCTAAATTTCTCTACACCACATCAGTCAGTACTGTGAAGGATTTGGTGCCCTTGTAAGTGCTTGTTGCGTACGTTGTGCAGTTCTGCCCTCCTTGGATCTGCAATACCCTCCTCCCTTGTTTAGCTTGTTCTATTACCCCCACCATGCACACGTTTTGATGTCTGCAGCAGCATGTTGTCGGATCATAAGTATTTCACTGTATTTTTAAATGCTCTGCATTGCAAATGCATGTAACAAACCTGACTTGACTAAGATGTCGGAATAAATGTTGCTGCTATAGTTACATTTATTAACATTATCTTCAGCAGTTAGGAAGATGGTCTCTTCAGCAAACTGTATATTGCCCCCGTGCAGGTTTCTTTAACCTTTGTTTGCTGTATCGTGTATTCTTCACTAGCATTTTGTGCTATTATGTGCGATCTGTTGGGTGCGTGTAGCGGTGTTACTCTAAGCAGTGGAACCTCCTACCTCTTCCCACTGGTGGATATAACGTATGAGCCTAGACAGCCTCAGCAGACGTAACAGGCTGAGGATCTTAGTGAAGCGAACGATCCTGAGGGCCCGAGCCGTTTTGTAGAAATCCGAATCGATCCGCGTCTCCACAATCAGGAAGATGTAGTCCACCGGGATGGAGGAGATGAAGTCCACCACGAACCAGGAACGCAGGTACTTGATCTTAATCTGCTGCGGGTCCAGGATAATCTCTGTGTTGTCCTCCTTCACGATGCCTGTGCGGAAATTGAGCACCAGGTCCATGAGGAAGAAGGTGTCAGAGACCACGTTGAAGACGATCCACGGGGGGGTGTGCTCGTCCTTGAAGAAGGTGATGCCTACGGGGATGATGATCAGGTTTCCCACCATCAGCAGGAGCATGGTGAGATCCCAGTAGAACCTGGACAGCACAGAGAGCATGGCATCAGAAGAGGACGTCCTCGCCGGACAGGACAAGGATGAGAGAGAGAGAGAGAGAAAGAGAGAGAGAGCAGAATGTTGGGACAATGCACAGGTTTAAATCAGATTTCAATTAACTAATAATTTTATAATATGCATTATAAAAAAATGCACTGAAACTTTCTGTTCAGATTTTAAGTCTACATTGATAGACTTTGTCCTGATACTTTGTCCTGATACCGTGCACTGTGCGTGCCACTTACACACATGCAACCATGTGCATAAATGGTATGCATTTCAGACCATATATAATACTTATTCAAAGTATGGTCCTACCGTTCCAAGTTCTGTTCTTGAGAAACAAGAATATTACTTTTCTACATTACATTTTAAACATACACCCCCAGGGTTTGTGTACACACTAACAGCATACTGCAATACACACAGTGACACACCCTGCATTGTGTAAATGTGCAATTAATTATCTGTGCTAATTTTCATTTATTTGTAGTACAGTTTCTCCCAACACTGTTCACGGTGTGTTTTACCAATGAGTAAGCTGGAATCGTTGCTCAGATACACTAAAAGTAATTGCACCCATGTTGCTTGGTATCGAATTCTAATAATCTAGTAACTGTTCTCTAGGGGAAACAGGGCTGGGGACGTATTACCAAGCAGGGCCCCAAATTCGCATCCCCATAGCCTGTGTGTGTGTGTGTGTGTGTGTGTGTGTGTTTGTGTGTGTGTTTAGTTATAAATTGCCCTCTCTGTCCAGTTGGTAATTGAATCCAGATTGGCTGTGTTGTGTAGGCAGGTGATATATTCTTGCTGTACTATAGATTGTGTAGAGAGAGAAGGTCAACATTGTGAGCTAGTTCAGGAGATTTACCCTCCCAACTGTAGCCCTGCCCATAAAAATCTTGGAAGTAAAAACAATTTAAAGCAAAGCAGTATAAACATGCACACACACACACGTACGTACACACACACACATACACGTGTATACACCCCTACACACACACACACGCGCGCACACACAATTGTGCACACACACACATGCACACTGCCCTCAGTTTTGCCATTTTGACATCCTGGAGTAGTGGTTTGTGCTGCATGCAAACACTCACTACTTTTTTTTTTAAGGAAGAACTTTCAGCTATTTGTGGACAAATTGCACTACACTGAATAAACACTAATTACAGGGGAAATTACATACACAGCTGTCTGAGATGCTTGATCTGCATTGTGGACGGATTAGTGCAGACATAGATACGCACGGTCACGTGTATGGGCACGTGCACCGGCAAACACACACACATTCAAAGCGCCAACAGTAATTGGAATTCTTCAAAGTAACAAGGGTAACCGGTGTTTTAGGTCGCTGTCAGGCTGCGTTATATTTAGCACGACGATCCCAACAATGTTTACTCCTGTTACGATTTAGAACCTGAGAGGACGGCAGACATTTCAGAGGGAACAGCCTGCTCCTCGGTAATGACATTTGTTCTTCCGATCGCGCTATTCCCCTGCACTGCACAATGTCAAGAACCCCGGGAGCGGCGGGCGCGCACACACGCACAGGGCTGGCCCGCTGCTGGAGAGGAGGGATGATAAGTCATGATGGATGCGTTGTAGGTCCCCGCCGCCGCCCCCCTCCTGAATCGTTCCGCCGCCACCATCCCGTCTGTCTGGTCTCGACCGGGGGCTTCATCCAGGCGGCTGTCTGCCAGGAGCTTCCGTCTGGCCTGAAGACGGAATACAAGAGCGTCCTCTGCTTTCTCTGACTGGGACCTGCAAAAGTCTGACAGGGAGCAGTGGCAGGATCTTGCAAAGTAGAGACTGAGCAGGTAAGTGACCCTGGCCTGATGATGCATTTGACATTCTGATGTTCGGTCTACGGGAAAGATCGGTTGGGGCACTCTGATGCAACAATAGGCTTCTATGAAACATCGTAGCATGAGAAACGGACGCGTCTGCGCCGGTCTGCGTTCCAAGCCACTGCCTGTCTGGAGTGTGTGTACTCAGAGTGAGTGTACTTCTAAAGGTTGCTTCTTATAATGCACTTCACCCAAAGCATGCTGGGATGCACTCGCAGTATTTTGTTACGCGCTGGTAGCCAGACATGGACATGCATTGTTCTATAAATACAGCATACTATGTGTGTGTGTGTGTGTCTGTGTGTGTGTTGATGTGTGAGGTCTTGTGAATCACAGAGTACACACAGTGCTACCCCATGCCACACTCAGTATCATATGCACTTTGCTTTTCTCTGTAAGAGGCAATGTCCTTTGAGTCAGAGGAACCATGGAGGCATTTCTCTTCAAGGTACAAGGGGTGTAGATAGAGAGAGTGACACAGAGAGAGAGAGACAGAGAAAGAGAGGCAAGAGATGTGGGGACAAGTGAAGAAACTAATGAGAGAGCTGGTTTCATAGGTGGAAAAACATTTACATAACGTGAGAGTCCGAAGTAAAGGAGGGCTCAGCACAAAGTGCCTTACATCTGAGACGTGTTCTCCCTGGACACACCCACTGACACACCCACTGACCCGCCCACTGGACACACCCACTGACATTTCTGTGCTGCTCCACAGAGAGGCATATTGTTGCAGTGTGGTCCAGTTTCCTTGAGAGCCTTGGGAGGACATTGGTGACATGTTTTCACCTTCTGAGAGCCTCCAGCTACATGATAAGCCTCTCTCTCTCTCACACACACACACACACAGACAAATAACCTTGCCCCATAGCCCATCATCATTGAAACACACTAGCGTCATAGATACTGTAGAGGTGGGGTGAGGGCAACCATATTGAAGGATTGTGCAGACACATGAGAGGTAAGTATAGAATAGAGGATATTGAAAAGCAAGTGAGACACAGAGGGAGCAAGAGTGAGAGAGAGAGTGAGAGAGAGGGAGAGAGAGGGAGAGAAAGAAGGAATGAAGGAGAGAAGGAGGGATGGAGAAAGACAGAGAGGGAGAAACTCAGCTGGAGGTCGAAGAGTTGCACTCAGACAGGGTGTCTGCCATTTAAAGGTGTACAGATAGGCGATCCCTTTCACTCATCTAAACCCTGACTGAATGAGGGCAGGGTGTGCGTTTGTGTGTGTGTGTGTGTGTGTGTTTGTGCGTGTATATGTGTGTGTGTGTGTGTGTGTGTGCACGCATGTGTGTGTGTGCTCATACATGTGTGTGTGTGTGTGTGTGTGTGTGTGTGTGTGTGTGTGCATGCATGCATGTGTGCATATGTGTGTGTGTGCGCGTGTGTGTGTGTCTGTGTGCATGCGTGTGTGTGAGCAGGCGCACATTTGCTCCCTCACTCTGACTTTACATGTGACTGATTGAATGAAATAAATGATGAAAAGCAGTTC
The DNA here is from genome assembly GCA_020368025.1 of Brachyhypopomus occidentalis. Taxonomy (NCBI): domain Eukaryota; kingdom Metazoa; phylum Chordata; class Actinopteri; order Gymnotiformes; family Hypopomidae; genus Brachyhypopomus; species Brachyhypopomus occidentalis. The sequence continues at coordinate 3,731,259 of JAGXOD010001351.1, read as the reverse complement.
TGCTTGTGAATAATACATAATACAGCCCTGGTGGGTTCTGTGTTTGCTGCCTTGCTGTTTGTTTGCAGGAGGGTGTTTGTTTGAGCAGTCCTCTTCAGAAGTGCTGATGTGCCATCTGCCCGGGAATAATGTCTCATGTCACATTAGAGAGCGACAGAAAGAGAGGGAGAGAGAGAAAGAGGAGGAAGGATAGGAGTAAAGGAAGACAGAAGAAGGATGCTGTCTCATGCCACATTAGACAGTAAAAGCTAAACGTGCACATATGAATCAGGCATCTCAAGTACACCCTGTCTTGCACAGTGGAACTCAAATCCCTGCAGGGTTGACACTGAACAGGTGTTTTGGTTTTGTGTGTGCGTGAGAATGTGTGTGTGTGTGTGTGTGAATGTCTGTGTGACTGCTAATTTCTAAATTAATCTTGTACTCCTGAGAGACAAACTTTATGACGCATCAAACGTTTCTCCATACCAGCACAGCAAATACAAAGGTATTATATCAGCAAAACTATCCTGTTATCAACAGATGCATTCTGCCGAACCCTCCGAACTCCCCCTTGTCCGAGATCTGGTATACCACCCTTGTGTTTACTTACAGCCTGTAGGCCAGCTGCTAAACCAAGAGCAATGGGAATTCTGTCCTACTACAAACACAAGAACCCAGACAATGCCTGCACACACCACTGTGCACAGATACACAATATAGATACACAATGTATCCACTAACCATTCTACTGGCTTCCTAAGCAGATTTCTTTTGGGGAGGGGAATAATGTGGAAAAACAAAATAACTGTTTATCATCTTCCTAAAGAGGTTTTAGAACTTCCTAAAGAGAATTATTTAGAATTTACAACTTCACAACCACAAAGGTGAAAAACTACAGAGATTTGAAAAAAACTACAGTTGTGTTTGAGACCACTTTAGGTGATACCAAGTTCAGATCAAGTCCATGACCCATCAAGTCTGTGTCAAGACCGTGTGACCATGATCATGACCATCAAGTGGCCACGACCAAGAAAGGGCTTAGACAACCAAATCCACGTGGCAAACCAAACAAACCACAAACAGAACAAAACACCAGAGAACTGGCAAGTTCAGTTCAAGACAATTCATCTGAAGGACTGAAATTCAGTCTACTGTACATATTTGCGAGTTGTATACATTTGGTGACAGACAAAAAAAACTAACTAACCTTTATAGTCATGTAAACCACAGATTTCATAACTCACAATGTCTGTTGAAGAGGAGCTTGTTACACATTAATAATTGTACAACAACAACAATCTTTAAAGAAACATGACATGTTAACAGATAAATGGGCTTATGGAAACCCATCACTGCTATCATTATTCCTGCTTGTTAAGTGAGAATCCTTGACATACCGCTGGGAACTGGTTATTCACTAGTGGCAAGAGAGCGTGGCATACATGTGTCTATTAGTAAAAGATCAGTCATACTGGAGGATTTGACGACTGAAGTATGGCAGCGTTCTTATGAGGGAAGCTTAATGTAAAATCTAATGGGCAAATTATGTGCTAAATATTTAATGGATAAAATGGCAGAAACTACTAAGGAAACATTCCGAGTTTTTTTTTTTATGTGTGTGTGTGTCAGGGTTATAGCCATGGTCACATGACACTGATGACATGTTTTACAATTCCTCACTGGATCAAATCTTTTATGTTCCAGGAAGTGAGAGACTGAGTAAAAATTCACTTGAATATATGAACAAGGTAATTAATATGTGGTCAAGTATTTTAGCTGTCCTCCTCCATTAAAGAGAAATATTGCGGGATTTACCACAGACTTGGACTGTGGGCCAATGGGTGAGTGGAGAGGATTCCCAGGATGCTGTGCTTCTCTCCACAGACTCCATTTAATGTTTAAATTAAATGGTTGTTTGGCATTGGTGTGTGATCGAGGCTGTTGTGTGCTTTGTTAGTTTAATGTGTGTATCGAGATGTCCACCCTCCTCGTGATGTAGTTTTCAGTTAATGACCCTTCCCCAATTTCCCCTCGTTAGTTTAGCCGTTGTGCTCGACTTTGCTGTGGTAAAGTCTTCACTGTTGAAATGGCATGCGTGTTCCTTAAGCAGAAATGTCTTTTGACTTTTCTTCTGTACAGATGCTACATTGGTGTCCAACGTGGGATGGCAGCCATTGAACCATGAAGCATCAACGGGTGAAGGATGGGTGGTGAAGACAGAACCTGAAGGTCAGAAATAGCGAGTGTTACACCTGCCCCTTCTGGAAGGTCAGGAATAGAGAGTGTTACATTTGCCCCTTCCTGGGTCCAGCCAGCCAATAGCACGGCAGCTGCCTGGAAAAGACAGTGAGGAGAACAGCGTGCTGAGTCTCAGCAAATGAAACTACACTCACAAAGACGACGGCAATGGCAGAGATCTGCTGTCCACACCATGGCAGTGAGGCCACCCGGGAACGATATTCCGCACAGCCGAAAGCGGCCACTGGGTACCATGGCGGGACCGCAGCTGCCGTGATGATCGAGTAGCGTTTGCCGGTGCAGAGGAACGCACTGCGGTTACTAGTCAGTCTATCGCTAGAGCAACTCAATGACCTCATAGCATTGATCACTACCCTCCAGCAGCTTTTCAGGCAGGTGGCAATGGAATTATTGGTGAGATGGCTGCTTCTCTCAGAGGGCAGGAGGCTGCAGGGGGAGTGCACGGGCATGCTGGCGGCAGAACAGAGCTGGACGGTTCACTCGATGAAGCTGCTTAGCTGCCACTGGAGTCCTCCATGAACGTGCTGCTGCCAGAGGACCTGGGGCGGTGCGTGCGGCTCAATGCGCTGGCCAACCTCCAAACGTCCAGCCTCCAAGCGTCCAGCATCCAAGCGTCCAGCCTCCAAGCGTCCAGCCTCCAAGCGTCTAGCCTCCAAACGTCCAGCCTCCAAATCGCCGATTTCAGAACTCGCCCTCGTCCCGAAGACACCGCTGCCACGGCCATGACGCCGCCTGGCAGACGAGCTCCGCGAGGAAACGGATCGTGCCAAACGGCCTCCCGAGAGATGAAGCTCGTGCGCCGGTGGCGCAGGAAAAGAGAGGCCACGCCGGTCGACGCCGCTGACCCGACTGGGTGCTGGAACGGATGGGGAGCCGCTCAGCGAGGGGGACGAGCAGCTAGGAAGATCTGACGCCACTGCGGACTTTGACCTGAGCGCATTATAGGCAGGAAGCATCTCTCTGCCCTCGTTCACACAGGCTCAGCAAGGTCACAGCAGGTGTGCTCACACCATGAATGTCACAGCTGATGAGGAGGAGGCTCCGAGCCAAGCGTGCGAGTTCTGCCTTCAGCCCAAAAAGCACATGTGCATTTTTTTTGTTGGGATTTTCTTCTGTTGGTCACGATCTCAAGAAAGAATGGCTGCTGGTACTGGAGGAGTTAACAAGCAGCGTCAGAAGCAGCCGCTGGATCTCCAGGTGTGGTGGTGGAGGTGGGGGGGGGGGTGGAGCAGGTAAGCAGGACCCTCTTCAGCACCCAGGGAGCCAGGGACGGCTGGGAGGGGAGCTGCTGTAGCTGCCGTCACACCCGCTGACGCTGGACCAGTCTCTGCCGTCACCTCCATGCTGTGCACCAGCTCATCACCCTGTACTGCACACGTATAGACATGCGACATCTGACACTGACAGGACAATGGGGCCAATGGGCGAGCAGAGAGCGGCATGGCGAGGACTCCCAGAAGGCTCTGCTCCTCTATGCTGACTTCATTTAGCTCAATTTAATGTTTAAATTGAGTTTCTGTAAATGGTTGTTTTGGCGTATGTGTGTGATTGAGGGTGTTGTGTGCTTTGTTAGTTTGATGTGTGTGTCGAGATGTCCACCCTCCTCGTGATGTGGTTTTCAGTTAATGACCCTTCCCCAATTTCCCCTCGTTAGTCTGCTTGTCTTTGCTGTGTGAGCCTTCTTAAAGGTTTTGCTGCTGCAATAAAGAGCTTGTTCTTCAAGAAGAAATGACTCCTCTTCTGTGCCAATGATAAATAGTTAGATATCCATCTATTCTATATATATATATATGTATATTGAACTGTATTTCAAATGTAATACTGGGCCACATGAAAGAGAGAGAAAGCTCTGGGCCTCAGCACAGCCATTCTGTATCTAATTGGCTATTTATTTCTCACCATTAGAAAGACCATGGGGTGACTCCCTCTGTGCCAACCTGTAGACTCAGAGTGAACCAAAGATCAGTGTAGCAATTTCCACTGATTCTTCAACTTCTCTTCTAGCAGAGGAGCACTAGTCACTAGTGTCACACCTGCTAGGTGAGCAGAGGTATCTAAATCATTCATGCTAGGTTACAGAACGCACACAAGAGTAGCCCATAAACACACACATGCACTACAGTATAATGCCATCTGCCTTGTAAGCAGAGTCCAAAATGCGCTGTGTTGAAAGTAGACACTCTCCTGCCAGGAGAAGACGGATCTGCTGTGGACGGGATGGGCTTTTTGGTCCCGACTCATGTCCCTCCACCATCCACTGCTGCTCCCTACACAGATGTCTCCATTGCTAATTGTGCACCTTTGCCCTTTCTGTCTTCATACATTGTTATCTGGAGGGAAAGGGAATGCATGGGTTTCACTATGGGTCACCATCACAGCTATCAGTGGCTGAGTGTAAATAGGGGAACACTGCACAGAGAGGAGAGGGGCTATCTGTGTGTGTTTGGGGGGGGGGGGGGGGACAGTATGTTAGTGAGTCAAACAAAGCATGCAGTTTATCTTATAAGGATATGTTGCTGCATGTGAAGAAGATTAAAATATATAAATATAAATGTGTATCTCTCTCTCTCTCTCTCACACACACACACACAAACTGTCCACAAGCCTTGAGTGGTGATGGGAAATCAGAGTTCCATGGTCTGCAGCATTGCATGATGACCTCTTTTTGTGGTCTTTCTTTATATTGGTCTTTAAACAATAACTGATGGCTCTGATACACCCCCCCCCCCCACACACACACACATATACACATGCCCACCCCACCCCAATCACACACACACACACACAGTCACCTCCATGTGCTTCAGAGTATTTCAGTCCTAGCCATTATTGTTCACTAGCAGGTGATGTAATCAGCAAATGGAGAGAGAAGTGTGAAAGCTTCTCTGTCTCTTAGCCATACTGATACAAGGGGTCATGGAGGGGAGAGGGCTCATGAGCAAGATGTAGGACCGGGCGCGAGTGACAAGAGGTAGGTGAGATATGGAGTAATGAGTGTTATGGACAGATGGAGAGAGAGAGAGAGAGAAGTCCAGGGTCAGTGAGAGGGTGAAAGTTCAGAGGTTGTGGGTGACATGGAAACCAAGAGGCAGACAGGACGAGATCAAAAAACACTGTGTGTGAAAGAAGAACTGAGCAGCTAGGAAAGGATGAGAAAACAGAGTGAGAGACTGACACGGAGAAAAGGAAAGAGAGAGACAATGAATTTATTCCTTTGTATTTTAATTAGTGGGCAACCTCTGGGAAATTGTCAACATATTTCTGAACCCCACCCCAACAAACAAACAAACAAAATTATACAAAAACACTGACCAAATTATTGCAGCTTAAGACAAGTAATTTCATAAAAATCCCTTTACTGAATAATAATTTGCAGCATAAAATAAAACACAATAGGGAATGTAGGACACGGAGCGGCATTTGGCCGCGTGCCGCTGGTCTGTGTGAAAAGGCAAAAGCACGGGCTTAGTGGAACAGTTCAACCAAACAGGAGGGATTTATCCTGTTTATTTGCTATGTCAATCATTGCTTGCGAGCATGTGCTAAATGGGACCACCCCTTCTGATTCAAGTTGCCATGCTCCTGCCTGCCAGGCAGAATAGGTGCATATCCAGCTGGGCAAAATGACAAACACATAGGAGAAAGCCTAACCCTACAGTCTCTGCAGACTGCCTGCAAATGCAGAGTGTCCCCAGAGAGATCAGTGTGTGTGTGTGTGTGTTTATGTGCACGTCTGAACGTGTATGCTGCTGCGTGCCTGTGAGTGTGCGAGTGGGGTTTGAGTGGCAAGGTGAGACAGAATGAGCACGGCTTACGTGGACATGCGTATCGCATGCTCTCCGCACGTGTGTGTGTGTGTGTGTGTTCTGTTGGCCCCCTGAACCCATGTGTCTCTTAACCATGACTCTCTTGACAAAGCCCTACCCGATCACATTAGCCCAGCGAGCCCTGAGCACATACGGTGGAGGTGTGACTATGGGACAGTGTGTTGGCTGGGAGGAGGGCGGTCAGCTCCCCTCACTGATAGAACCTTCCAGATGTTTTCCAGAACAGTATCCCAGTCCTTAATCAGCGTGTTATCAGCAAAGGACGATACAGAAAGATGCAGAAGATCCAACCTTAGGAAATACTCAACACACACCATGTACGCCAAACTGCTTTCTGCTCTTAGCAATGTATAATCCTATGGACTATTCCTTAGGATATTTAGATTCCCTTTACATCAATTTACATCAAATGTGCTGCTTGAATACACAAAAGGTATGCATGCATAGGTATCTGTATATGTATATGTATATAGGCAGAGGTAGAGGTAGTGTGATTCTTTTTGGAGGACACATTGAATGTTGTTAAAAGTGTTTAAAAGTGCCTTTTACTGACTGCATAAAAAATCATGAAACCCTGTTCTAATTCCAGAAATCTGTATGAGCAAAGATTGCACTTCGAGCGTTGTTGCAAGTTTGACAGTGTGAAGACGGTGCGCGCTCTGAGAGTGATGCAGCCGTCACCCCTCTCCGCCCCTCAGGAGCGGCCCGTCCGGATGAGCTGTGCGAGATCTCCGGCAGGCCCCCTGCCAAGGCTGAGCAGCTCCAGGCCCAGCTAAATGCCAGTCCAGCAGCCCGACATGAGACAGAAGCCAGGGATCCCACTGATCTCACCATGAATGGAAGGAGAACAAGACCACTCCTCCTATCTCTCATTCTCACTCTGTCTCTCCCTCTCTCTGCGTCTTTATGGTAGTAGAAACTGGCATATTTAGCACTAGCACACAAGAGAACAATTACACACATCTTGTTGGGAGGCAGGAACATCACTTGCACACACACACACACACACACACACACACACACACCCAAAGCACAAACACTGTGAAATGTGTTGAAAAAATGGCCGGAGGTAAGGAAAGGAGCCAGGCCTGCGTGAGATTATAAACTGATATTGCAGAAGAGTTAAAGAAGACGAAGATTGAACTACACAGCATTTTGCGTACTATCAAAAAATACCCTTTCAGTGAAACATCCTGTCGCAGATGACATGCTCACACCAGAGAAGGGTTGAGGGCTGAAGCAGCCTTCTCGCATTATGAAAATTCAAACGTCATTCCAATCAATGAGATCCCACATGCGGAATAACAATTTAACCATGCAGTGTGGCGTGATGACATACCCCTGCAACCTGCTCATGAGAGTCTTGTGTCACACTGACACAGAAACAATAAACCCTCTTTTTCACACACACACGCAAATGCACTCACACACACACACACACACACACACACACACACACACACAGCAGAAAGGCTTGTACACGTCTCATTTTGCTGAACAGATCTTGATTATGTGTCCTGCTTTCTCCTTTCCACACAAGTGTGCCTAGGTCATCTAGTCGGCGTTATTTCACTCACTCTGCACTCTCCATCCTCCCATCTCTCCATCCTCCCCTCTCTCCTTCGTCCACTCTTGTCTGCTTCACCCTTCCATCACCTCCCCCGTCCTTGCTCCATTAAATAAATTGCGTTGTAATAATCTCCTCTGATGTGTGCTCCTAATATTGGCGGAGAGACAGGTCTTCTTTTTAGTACCCCCATAATCTGCCCATACTGCCTATTCCATAGTCCTGTGCTTCACCTTTACTAAATTACAATGAAAAAGAACAGAATAAGGGAGCATTATCTGCCTCGAACGTCTCCTCCTGTTAGAGCAAACTGTATACAGGATATAATTGGAGTAAATATCACTTCAATATTTCAATTTACATGTATATGTGTAGAAATATATGATAGGATGTGCTATATATATATATATATATATATATATATATATATATATATATATATATATATATATATATATATAGCACATCCTATTATATATTTCCAATACCTAATACACCTCCAAACATCTTTAATTTGAAGTAAATATATATAATATATATATTTAATTCAGATTAAAGATGTTTGGAGGTGTATTAGGTATTGGACTCTAGCCCAGTATATTTCATACACTCAGGACCCCTATTGCCACTGTTGATTGGATATTATTTTGTGTCAGACAACTCTCAGCTCAGCAGTGATAATAAGAGCTATAAAACCTCAAGTAAAACCACCGCGCCTGCTGTACTTCCGACAACACACTGCCCCCTGCCACATCTGAGTCCTGCTGTGCTCACAACGATCCACGACAGGAATAATATCAGGTTAGCAGCGCTTCTGTGGTCAGAAACTGACCAGACGTTCATGGAGCAAAGAGTGTCTGCATGACTAAAACAAAAATGCCCATAATTATACACTGTAAAAATGCACCTAACGTAGTGACCACTGAGAACAGGTGCAGATTCAGTGCCTTAATAAGATGGTGGTTTACTCTTCTTTGTTTCCATGTCTCATTTTCAAATGCATCAGTCTCTGGTGTGAGGCCTGCCAGACCTAAACAAATCAATACAGTAATGCACCCAGCAATCAAATGTAATCAAAACCTGGTGAGAGGATCAGACACTGTCATTTGATCTACTTGTGTGTGTGTGTTTGTGTGTTTGTGTGTTTGTGTATACATTACCCCAGCATCAACATATCAGAGCCATCGGTTACTACCAATAAGATGTGAGACCACAAAGAGAGGCCATCATGTTCTTTATGACACTGTAGGCCATGGATCTCTGATTTCACATCACCACTCCTTCGCTCCTGGATAATGTCTTCCCCACTCGAACACAGCTGATTAAGCTCATCACAGAGCCGACGAGTAGCTGTTGATTTTAATCAAGTGTGTTAGTAGAGGGAAACTATGAACCTTGGCAGTACATCAGCCTGGAGCTCGAAATTAGTGAATTAGTGCCTGAGAGAACTGTATAAAGAAATCAGATGGAGACATACAGTACAAGCTTGTGAAAACAAAGTCTGTTGGCCACAGACTGTATACCTGTAAGGTATTCAATGAACAAATGTCAAATGTTATTTAGCAATAGAATGCAATAGAATCCCACAATGCAATGCTCTGATGCTTTCATCTACACTTTCTGACTTTGGAGAAATTCATATTGTCAATATTTTATCACTTTAAAATAGATTTTCTGCTTCATAGATTAGTCCATGCACAGGTAAACTTACACATAACACATAAACAGATAAAAGAAGCAATGTTAAAGAACTTTTAGGTGGGTGAGAAGGCAAGAAATCAAGGTTCTCCCTCTCACTCTCTGCATGCATGTATGTGTGTAATGGTTGAAAAACGAAAAACCCTAATGTGCATTCTGTATTCTAAATCTGTTCTACTTTGCTTTAATGTATTCCACTGGAGCCACAGAAAAGAGGAAGAAAGATAAACCTAGGGACGGATGACTCCTTTCTTTTTTTCCTCTCTTGCTTTCACTTCCTCTTCTCTTTCTCACTGTCTGTCTATCTCTCTCTCTTTCTCTCTCCATCTTTCTCTCTCACTCTTTCTTTTTTTAATGCAGAGGTAAGTCCCTTTTGGGAGACAGGGTTGGTTATGCGAGATGAATAAAAGCCTCGTGAAAAAAAGTGTAGTTTCTCAGAAAGTGAGAGTGAGAGAGAGAGAGAGAGAGGGAGATAGAGAGAGAGAGAGTGAGAGAGAGAGACAGGAAAGAAGCAATGTTCAGAGCTGGAAGAGAGAACGAGAGCAAGTGAGACAGACAGAGAGAGAGACAGGGAGAGAAAGTGAGAGAGAAACAGAAGAAGGAAGTAATGTTCAGAGCTGGAAGAGAGAGTGGCTCCTAACAACTCCTAACTCCTAAGTGGCAGTCACAGAAGACCAGGCTAACCCTTTCCCTGGCAGTCTTCTCACCTCTGCTCTGTAGACAGAAAAGGCTTAATGAGAACTTCATTTAAAAGCTTTAATGTTAAAGCACTCTCTTTTCTGAGACTTGCAGGAGAATTAAATATAGTTTCACACTGAACTATCCATCAGGTTTCGAATTACATGATTATACATAAATCTCTTGAAGATTTAGTATCTAAATTTGCCTGCCAAGTCGCACGGCTATTACTGAACTTCCCCTCTACTTCCTCTCTCGATGGCCAATCACTAAAGCATCACCAATCACAGTGAAGGTCTGCTGGCTAAGTTGATGTCCATAGGGATTGGCTCATTTGCAAATGAACACTAGCTTGCAAGTGAGCATTTGAAGAAATCACTTGGCTGTGGTGCCAGAAACAAGCCTACAGATTGGATTACGATGCCATTTATAATCCCACTTTTCCCTCAAAGATGCATCCATCTCTAGTTATTTAATTTGATATAAGCAATAGTGCTGGATTCCTTCACTCATCCTCATGTTCCCAGTGGCTTTGCTGTAACAGTAACCTTTTTCAAATATCACCAGGTTTTCTTCCCATTACTCAACTTTCTATTACAATTTGTTTATTACTGTACATGCCACATCCAATTGTAATAACAGCTCCAACGAAAAGCAATAAATATCTTTTGGGATTTCACAGATACATGGCTACAACTGTAGAATCGCTTCATAAAATCTTCAACATCTTTAATGGAAACATCAACAAATGCCTTCGTTCATCAAACTGATCATGACTGCATGCGACCTCTGTTCCATTCACGGACGATTACAGATTTGCCGTGGTTTCCAACAGCAGGCGATGGCCATGGGGGCCTGCAGGTTCCAGCATCGGTGACCTTGTCGAAAGCATTCAAAAAGTCTTGCGAGGTAAATTCCTCGAAACTACCCCGGGGATCTCTCCTGCATTCTCTCCCCCTCACCCCCGTGGGAGACCTATAACCCATCATGGCATGGTATGTTTGGGAGGTGGTGCGGTGGGGCATGTTGGGGTCAAGCCTGGTCCCGAGGTGCCCCAGAGGACTCCCCACTAGGCTGATCGCAGGGCCTGCTCCACCGGAACCTACTACCAAAGGCAGAGACGCGAAACGTGCGACTACATCGCGATGCCGTAGCTAACTCAGCACAAGCATGTGGTGGTGGTGGTGGTGTGGGGGGGGGGTTGTTGGGAGGAGGGAAGTGAGATGCGTTTAATTGTGGCTCTCTCGACCACCGCGCCTGCAAGTGAGAGAGCTGGGTTCGGTGCACGTGCGTGTTAATTCCGCACCCGTCACACATGCCCAGACACGTATCTTAAAGGAATGCGCCTGCGTCAGAGCATAGGTTGACGGCCGCGGGTTCAAAGTGCGTTTGTAAATGCGGCAGAGGACTGGACCGAAGATTTCCAGGCAGAGCAGCCTGTGCATTCTGTCCTCAAACAGACAACGCATAATGTAACTGCAGAGCAAACGCTTATAGCACCACAAGAAGATAAACAGACTCGTAAATTAGTCCTCATGCGGTGGAAACTTGTCTGAGGATGTCATATTGTCCTGGGTCTCCATTTTGTGCCTCCCATTGCTTGACCTTGAGGTGGTGTAAGAGGTAGTAATTACTGAGGTGTTTGTAAGCAGAAGCTAAGCCACAATTAATCCTGGAAATCCAGTGTATTGTGTAAGAGGTAGGAAATCACTGATACTGTTATCACTGTTTCAGCAACAACATGCAGTTTAGGAAGCACTGTGTTTTACATTCAACAGAACAAATCAAATATATCATGATATGTATCTGCAATTTACAAGCAATCAGGTGAGATGTGTGATGAAATAAATGTTTTAATTCCTATTCAAGGCCCATAATCAATGCTACTGTATTTTCAATCTGTCCATAGGTTGTCTTGTATATTGTTTCTGTAAAAAATAAACAAATAAAATAAGAATCAAAAAGTTAATACCGTAAATGATTATGATAACTAAAGGTTTGATTTATAAATATTTTAGGTTAAAAATAAATGGTTTAAAAAAAATCATCACTATCAACTCCACTATCCATTAACCATCATTACCAGCTCGTAAATAAATGCCCTATTCTACATAATACCAGTACTCTTCAAGAAATCATATAATGCACAGATACTGCCAAACAGAACCACAGCAGTTCTCCAGCACCACTGCGATAGGCTCGATCACCCCAACCACACGTCATCCAACATGTACATGGATGTGTGAGCCATCACAGGCATCTTCATCCAAGCATCTGAGTAGTGTTCACCAAACCTACAGCGCAAACGTCATTCTCAAGGACACTTAATTAATGATGAGTGAAAGTGAGTGGTTTCTATCTAAGATCCAAACAGCTAATACACCTCTACAGTTTAAAAAAAGCTTTCAGTAGTAAAAAAGGCATACTCTGAATATGAGACTTAATAGAAATAAAAAGCAATTTCCAGAAGTTTCTGTTGCTCTTATTGAGAAAGGTTATTAGTATTTTTCTCCAGCAGTTGTGTTACTAAAAATATATTATATACCTTTAATTCCTGAATGTCTGAATTTGCAGAAGAAATGTCATGATTTATATATCAGTATAAGATGACACTAATCACATCTGCTTTAAATCCTACAGACCTCTGATTTAACAAATTTCTTTTCAGTTTACTGTCGGGGTTTACAGGGCCACTCTCATCCTCTTTACAGGGTTACTCTCATCCTCCCAGGAATAATTTGTATCTACCCTTAAGAAACCACTATTTTGAACAAATGAAAAATATTCATGATTTTGAAGTTTAATTTCTGCATCTTGGATTTAAGCAAATATGTTGCATTATCTATATAATGATATGTAAACTTTACTCTAAACAATTATCTTGTCACTCACATTAAGATTTACTTTACTTTTAAGGGTTGATCAACCACTTTTAAAGTGTATTATTAGTAGTATTATTACCTGAAATCACTGTAGGGATGAATAATCCAAAACCCGGCAGATTTGACCCGCTCTTGCTCTCGTTCCACTGCTTTCTCGCTTCCAAACATCCTTAAAGAAAACTTGTTGACCCCTGGTTGCAACATGGCTCCAAACTGCCTGTGCATGAAACCTGCTTGATAATATCTTTCGTCGTCCGGTAAAATTTGTTCGATGCCATCCAACTTTATGAACCCTGATTGCTGATCGGGAGTATCGTGCTGGCTGACGCCGGTCCCCCCACCGCTCGCGCCGCCTTGCGCCCCTTGTTCCGTGCCTCCACCAAATGTTCCAGGGGGGCTCTCCTCACTCGGGGTGACGTCTCCTTCGGTTATGAGACGCTTCTCCTCCGCTGAATCTGAGTCGTGGACATGCCGACTGGTGATAGACGAAAGGCTGCCGCGAAACCTCCGGCAGTCTCCATTTGAACTGGTCTTTATGGGTCTTCCGATGTCCGTTTCCATGATCACCGCGTCTCCGCTTTTAGTTTCTCCAAAGCCTCTGCAGCTTCCTCCGGAGGTCGGCGAATGCAGGGGCTTCATCCTGATGCTCTTTCTCCTGGTGTCCTTGTCGCTGTCTTCCCCATCACCCATGATAGAAGCTTTCTGCCCGATGTGCTGTGGCAAACTGTAGAGCCTTTTACGCATGGAAGAATGCAACCTGTCCATTATGACATTGAAACAGTGCTACGATCAGTTCAATGACAACGAATCCAGCTTTGAATTGTTACTGTTGTGACTATTGCCAAGAATGTCCAAGCTCCCTATCTTTGGCTGAGAACGAACAGTCTCGAGCTAATATCTGTGCCTACTACCATTTTACTGATGCACATGACACACCGTGCTGTGGCAAGCGCGGCATATGCAGGAAGATCATCTCGAACATTACCTGTCAGCTCAAACAGTCTATGTTCTCCCGTACAGTTGTAACAGTGGATTCGGTTTCACCATGCCACTCCTGTTGAAAGGCACTAAATTTCTCTATTCCATTAGGACCATAGAAAGTCATAGAAAAAAAGCTGTTTGGAGCCACCTCACCATGACAAGAGAGAGAGACGTGCCGACGGATGGAGAGGAGATGCGCGGAGGTCATGGATAGTGAGGCATGCCCTCGCCTCTACCCTCAAGATCCCTAACGCCTGTCAATAATAAACAATGCAACGCAATCATGTAACCTACATCAGCAGTCAAGGACCGCTGACATCACTGCCATCCACCGTCCTGAGGCTCTCTGATCTTGTGAATATTCATGATGATGCTGATCTATTGGGTTGCCATAGGAGCGAGGGCGGCAAATAAGCACAGCCCACCTAGGTCTGAGACGTATCACCAGCCATTGAAAAGGTTTTATCATGTTGTTCACAGTGGCTGTTTTAGCATCACCAGGAATTTTACGCACAAAATGTTTTCATCCATTTTACAATAAACATGTGTTAATAAATTGTAAGTTGTATCAACAATTTGTCTGATAAATAAATAAAGCAAAACGCATATTATCAAGAAATTTTTGAGGAAAAAATACGTAATTTCATTTCCATTCAGAAACACAAAATAATTGTTAATTAACAATTATTTCAGCGGCCATGTTTTAACTTGCATTTCAATGTCACGGACCAATAAGCTACTAATTGGCACAAGCGCTAACAGACACTTCGTAGAAAGTTAATCCTATACGCTTCTGAGGTTTTTAAGGTGATCGTTTTACACCAGGTTAGACACACGTACGAGTTAATGTATAGTATATGTTTTATTAGACCTGTCGTGCGGGTGGTCAAGGGCCGTAACGTTTGTACTGAGAAATAAGCGAACATCTTGGAAGATAGTGAAGCATGTCCCAAAACAATACAATATCCAAAGCTCTTTGGCCGTTAAAACGGTATGGACGTTTTCTACCAAGAGCCAAAGACAGCGGAGGCAACTCTTCTTGGAAGGTAAGTTAGTTAACTAACTAGTTAATTAAGTTAGACGTTTGCGTTAGGAAGCAAAACGACTATCCAGCTAAATATGTCAAAACTAGCTAGCAAGCATTTAAAACTATCTAACAACCTCAACCTATATTACTATATATTACTGATGAAGATAATTACCAGGGTCAGTTTTTGCAGATATGACAATTTATATTCATTCGTTTAAAACAGAAGAATGATTTCTTAATTTTCCTTGATTCCACAGCCAAATATCGTCCACTTAACTAGAATACTACATGGATATCCACCTAACCTGGCTAGATAACTTGCTGGATTGCGCACGAAATAGCTAACCGCTAGCTAGCGAGCCAGCTAGCTACTAATTTGGCTAATATAACTAGGTAACTAGCTAACTTAAATCAATTGATAGTTTTCTATTTTGATAGTAGTCAGTTTGAGGATGTGTCGATAATTAACCCTAGTTGGTTAACTAAGTGAACTATCCAGTCACTACCCGCAACACATTACATTACATTATATTACAATACATTACACATTACAGGTTTTCCTGTGGGGGATCTCAGAAAGCATTCTCAACTAGTGACAGCGTTAAGGCTTACATAGCTGTTAAATGTTAATTGTATGAATCTTTGCGAGTTTTTAAGATTAAAATGTTACTAGTTACGTTTTACCCTGGTTTAATGTCATTTAAAAATAATCATATATAAACCAGTTTTCCTTCTTTAAAGGTGTTCGAGTCCAGTGAAAGCGCAGGGAAGCTGGAGCTGGTGATACTGGAATCTGGTCATCTACTTGTCTCACAGGCGCAGGAGCTGCTGGTAGACTGTCCAAGAGATGCAGTTCAGGCCACGCATGTTTTAACTTGAGTTTAGAGTAGACTTTGGCAGGTGTTATTTCAGTTTATCTGCAAAGTTAAATGGAAAATGACATTTGAGTCTACAGTACCCTATGATGTTATTATAACCATTCGAATGCACAATGTGGCTTATGCTCCCTGTGACAGACATTCGTTTTATCCACACGGCAGGGGGCACATAAAACCCATCATAACTGCTTGGCTCCGTGAACATTCAGGGAAAGAACAGTGTTGCTCTTCATTCCGAGAGGGAATTGCTTAATCCCCCTCCTTGCTGCTCCCCTGTCTACCTCCCTAAAGGATTGGTGGGCTAAGTGCTTCTGAGCGTCTCTTCCAAAAATAAGCAGGAATTATGGCCTTAGTAGCACAATAGCGTCCGTCTCTCCGTGATGTGATGTAGAGGAGCTAGGGGAGTGAACACTGCTTTCATTCTGAGACATTTGGTGTCAAGCAAGGCAACCTTACTGTTCAGGCCAAAACCTGGGATAGACCTTGTTGAAATATTGGATTGTGTAACCTTAATGCATGATATTTTTCAGTAATGTTAGCTGTGTGTAAAGGCCAAGCAGATCCATTGTTAGATTTTTTTTATTTGAACCAGTTTTAAAACAGTGATATGGTATTTTCATGTAATAGTTTGTTACATGAAGAAGGCGGTTAATGATTGTGTGTTTGTGTGAGAAAAGAGGAGTAGGTTGCTTAGGGTTTTGGGGTAGAGGGGTAGACAAAAGTTATGAATAGCCTGTTTGAATGCTCTTTTTAATCCAATTCTTTGTATACAGAATTACAATAATAATTTTTATTATTATTTGCTAAAACATCTTTATATGACTGGACATTTTGGTATACTGTACCTATGTATTGCTCCTTGTAATCTAATAAATCAAGATACATTAATTGTCCCATTAAAAACAGGTTGGGGTTATGGGCAAAAATGAAAGATTGCACAAAATATTTATACAGAATTAAAAATTACTTTATAACTTTTTATGACTTTCTAAGCACTATATAAAATGTTGATCAAACCTTTTTTGATAAACCTATTCTGATAGCGGTGCAATAAGCAATTCATGTTTTGGAAGGCCATTGTCAGGATCATTCTGCTGGCAAGGAGGAGATTTCAGCTTGTTTCTGTGACTCAAGGTCTGTCAATTGCCATAGGAACTGAAGTTTCTGTGGATGCAGACCCCTCTGCTGGAACATTGGTGTAATATCAGCCTAGGCTCATGCTGAATTATTGGTCTTTTTGGCTTTTTTATTGAAGACTCATATTGGGCAGCAAAAGTGAAAAGTGAAATCTGTTGTTGGCTTTTCTCAGTCACACAGTCAGTGGTAGTCAATTTCCCCTGCCATGATGGTACCCTATATGTGTGATGGATGTGTGATATATTGGGTAGTGTTAGTTTTCATGTGATGTATAACATTCCATTCTTCCCCCCATATTTGTTATATATGATTTTTTTTACTTGTTCAGGAGGGCTTCTCTCTTCTCAATGCTAGGAGTTTTCTAAAGGTCCATCAGAAATCAGACAGTCTTCTTTTCCATCTGACGTTGAAGGTGAGAGAAGAAAGCGTGTGCAGTGTATTCATGGATGTGAGCGTGTTCATCGTTGTCAAACAAAATGTTCCGCTGAAATGAGGAAAAATGATTTGCATTACAGCAAGGCATAAAGTCGACAGAGATGAAACAGCCTGTGTTTTGTAGGAGTTAGTGCTGCTTTATTGTCCTTTATAGCCTTGAAATATAAGCATATGCCAGTTTGCAAGAACAGTGGTTTCTGAATGACTTTCAACTAACAGTTCAAAGTCATGCGTGGTTTGGGGTTTGTTAATTAAGACAATAATTTACTTTGCATCATGTCTATATAACTGGAAATTACTGCCTCATGAATACTGATGAACTGATGTAAAAAAGACATAATATATGGCAGCATAATTCACAGGCTATAGATTGTATCCCCTGCATACATTTGGTACAGAAATTGAGCTGGCACAATTTTAACAATGTTGCCTTCAATCCAGCAGTGTCTATATAAGTGTGTGTGTGTGTGTGTGTGTGAGAGACTGTGTTTGGCTTATCTGTTCATCTGTTTTTACACAGGGAGAGAGCCGTATGATAAGACTGCAATTTGATGGCAGTAACAGATCTGAAGCAGTAGATTTATGTAGGAAAGCTGTAGAGAGACTTCAGGAATATCTCCCTGTAGGCACAGATGAGCACTGTGTCCCTCCCCCTTCAACTCACACCATTGAACGTGTACCATGTGACCCTCAAAAGCAGGTACCGTACATGGACATGGAAGAGCAGCACCACACGCGTACTGACACCTACAGATGTATAGGCAGAAGATATAACAGTAGCAAGAAAAAGAACGAAATCCCTGCATGTTCAGTATCGATAAGCAGTACATTTGTTTCTGTGTTATTCATTTAAGCAAATGGTCTTTTTTATTTTGACTTTCTTAAAGATCAGATTACATTTTCGGGAATAATCAGTGCAGCTATCTAGGTTATTCCAAAGCATTCTAAGCAGTTTTTTTTTGTGGCCAGGGAAGTGACCTTGGCAGAGGAGTCACATGGGTTGTGGGAGGGTGTGGAGTATGTGGACGTCTGTATTCAGTAGCATGTGAAGGAAGAGTGACGAGCAGCGACACGCTTGGGTAGCATGAGTGGTCATCTTGATGTCATCCAGGAGGAATGACCAATTTATTATGACAGGAGGAGATTTATTAAATCAGAGAATCGTCCAGTATTGATATTGTGTAAGTCAGTAATATGCAAATGTATCAAAAGTAAATTTTTGTGTATATATTTGGAACTGTTGTGACTGGTCTTGGATTTTCCAAATAACTGCCAAATTTACATGTACTATATATTTTGAGTGTATATACATTCACCAGGTACTTCGGTGCACTTTGCTATTACCAGGCTGGACCCCATTTTGTCTCCAGAATTTCCGTAATTCTTCTGGGCATAGACTCAACAAGGTGTTTGGAAAGAAACATTCCTGAGAGATTTTGGTCCATGTTGACATATTAATATCACATAGTTCCAGGTTTCATAGCAGATTTGTCAGCTGCACTTCCAGAACATGGGTACACTGTGGCCATAAAGGGACAGACATGGTCAGCAACAATACTCCAGTAAGCTGCGGCGTTTAAACGATACTCAATTGTTTTTAAGGGGCCCAAACTGTCAGGAAAATATCCCTGTCTGAACTGTTGAGATACTGTGGATATAATCACCTTGAAGTCGCCAATGGTTGTGGCATTGTGGTATGTGGTGACATAGGCAGTGGCCACCCTTTGGCTTGTAGATGTGTCCTGACACTGACCTTGCTGATAACATCTGACACTGTCATCAGCTGCAACTGTTTGACAGTAGCCAAATCTACAGCATAATTAATGGAAAAATATGGCAATTATTTTTCCATCCTGGACTGTATCAATGCTCCTGTAGCAGTAGCAGTGGGAATTATGAAATATGGACATTTGCTTCCACTAGATGGTGCTCCCAGAGCAATCTGCCAAAAACATAACTTCCCGAACTAGATTCTGTTGCAAATCATGGGTGTTGCAGTTTTTTCCCTGAAACTGTGTTGGGGGGGAGGGTGGGTTGCATTTTGAATCTCACAATCAAAATACATTGTTGAGACATGGCAAGTGAAGGGAAGGATGAAAGAGACTGGAAGTGTTACGAGACCATTCAATTAGTAATGAGCTTATTGATTGGCCGGGTAGCTCCTCTGTGTGAGACCTGAAACTGTAATGAATGGATCTATTCCTGTGTTCTCTTAAGACTCCTATAGATGCACTGCAGGCTGTCCCAGATGTTACCCAGGAATCTCTGACCATTAAGCATATTTCTCAGGTACTGCCAGAGACTTGCAACTGATTAAGAGGGCACTGATTGATACTGCATAATGGATGATATTTTCAGACAAGACTGAATAGCTGTTTATACTTTGGCAGCGAAGGTACCTTTGTGATGACTGTAGATATGACAATAAGAGAGAAGAATGTCACTTTCAGTTAAATTTGGAGGCGTTACCCCTGGAGCTTACTGCTACAGAGTTAGTACTATTTTTACATGCAATTAGAGGGCCATTTCTTTTGTCTTTAGCATTTCCTGGGCCTACATGGGCTGTCCCTGCCCTTGGCGTACCGTCATTGTACTGTGCCCCCTGGTGCTGTGGAGGCGCTGTTGCGCCTGTGTCTGCTTGACTCTGGCTTCCCTGCCTTTGTAGAAGAGGTGGAGAACAACCTGAAGGCGCTGATCCAGGAGTGAGGTACAACAAGAATGATGGTTTCCAGCGGATAAATCCGCTTTTCTTGTTGCTATGAGTCATAACATTTGTATTTGCACTGATTTTTCTTAATTTTACATGGCGCGTACCATGTGTTACAAAAATGTGTTTGTTTACCCAGATGTTCAATAGTTCTGTTCAGTGAAATGAATCAAACAACATATAACATATTTTTGGAGCCTTTATTTTAAAAAGAACAGTTGGTCTCACACAAGTATTGTAATGGCTTTAGCTCCAGCAAGTGCCACCTTTATATATTGGTCCAGTTGCACTGCAACACACTGATATGCCATTTTCTGTAGGAGGAGTAGTCACACAACTACAGCAGTGCATTTATGCTATTCCTGCATCCTGATGATCCCACAACATTTAAAGCTTAGTCTGTGAAACTCATCAAAACAAATGCTCCCCACCTTACAATTGTCAATAGATCTATTTGAATACATATTGCATAGGATAATAGCCATGCTGTACAAGAATCATATCTGACTAAAAAGAAACTTGGTTTGGAGGACATAGAGAATAAAAAAAAGATATATTCTTTGCTTTTTACAGATGCTATTATAATATTTGAACACTTAAAGAGCGTAACCTGTACAAGACATCTAGGTAACTCTAGAAAATAAATAACATTTATCCATTTTTTTTTAAAATTCTTTAATACATAGACAATTCTCCTTGATTAAATACTGCTCTGGCATTCACACCTAGGCTCTGGAAGTCCAGCTTTAGATAGAACACCTTTGTTTAATTTCATGAATTTATGATAAACTGTACAAAGAACTCAATGAGCATATCAGAATTTTCTCTCCATTTGGCGACAAAAACAAAGGGTAATTCTTTTTGATGCAACACCACAGAAATAAATAATTAAAAAAAGAACTGTCATTAGGATATGTTACTGCATGCATTCGACACAATATGTAAATATGAAAAAGGATATAGGATGACATGGTAGAACGAAATTTAACAGCACACAGAGTAAAAAGTTATGTGCACACCTTTTGAATGGATTGAATCACCCATGCCCAGACACCGCACATGGGTAGCCTGAATAAGGCATGCTTAAGACAGTCCTTATTGTTCTTTTCTGCCAGTGTTATGCTGTCATTGTTTTCGTTCACTGAGTGAGGCAGGATATGCTTTTTAGAAACGGCCAGGAGACTCTCTTCTCCGTGGATACCTTCATACAGTCGAGATATGCAGTCTTCTGCGGAGCAGGAAGCAAAGACAGCGTGTCAGGGGCAAACAACACAACTGCACATTGCTCTTTTCCTTTTGTGCATCTTTTGAACTCGACATGTGTGGTCAAAGGTCATAGTTTATTATCAACATGTATATAAGTTTTGTCAGGTTTTTGAATGTATGCTTGTGTCTCTCTTAACACATATGCATCCACGCGGTATATAATAGTTAATAAATACAGTACTGACTGAAATAGAAAATAGACAGTTTATGACATTGTTACCAGTGGGAGACTGGAACCAGTGTGGTTCCTGTGAAGTATGCTAAATAAAGTCTGTTGGTGTCCTACAGCACCAGCAGTAATGCAGTATTGCTCACTTTCCAAAGCCTGTTTTCTCAGTTAGTGTTCCGCTGTCTCAGGTTTTTGTCTTTGTGGTTGTTGGTAGAATTTGTTTTCCTGAGAAAGATAGAGAGAGAGAGAGAGAATGGAGGGAACAACACTTCCCATTTAGTAGATTATTTTACTTTTGTACATTATTTTGTCATAATGAACACTTAGGATGTGTAATATGCAGTCATATGTGACAGATGTGTTAAAACATATCTTACATTGTTCCAACTGGTTCATCATCTTCAGTAGGTACAGGCAAGTAGAAAAGGAATAATAATTAAAAACATTTTATTAAATGAACAGTGTTTTAAATCCTTTGTTTGTATTCAATTTTAGCCTTAAGATTATTTGTTCTTTTCTATAAGATTTCTTGTAAAGTGTACATGGCATCAATGAGATGAAAAAACATGATTGAGTTACATTTCAGCATATGGAATGGGGTAGCGCCTGTAGATCTGTTGTGTGGTTTTATAGTTTAGCCTAATGTCCACTAATGGCATGTCTACAAGACTCGGAATGAAGTACTGTAAAGATTTCAGTACTGATGCTTAAGTAGCGCTGAAAGATATCAGCGAAACCTTGAGTCATTCAATGGTTTGCACCTTTTGGGTGAAAACGGTCTACCATGAACCATAAAATCCTGACATAACCATTTCAGACAGAATGAAGGTACTTGGTTAGCGTGTGAGACTGAAAACAGAGCATGCATCCGCAGCCTGAGGGCAGCAGCATTCAAGAGTGCATTACACCACATAGGTTATGAAGTTATATTTGGAGACAGGACAGTATGGCTTCTAGACAGTAATTTGTTAGATGCCTAAGCTCAACTAATATACAGCAGGTTCATACACATTCAAGCCATTCCCATCAAACCCAGGCAAAATCTTTGTTAAATTTATGAATAATTTTCACATGACCTTTTACAGATTGTCAAACGGTAACAAATGTAGCTCTTTAGATGAAGCACGTAAAAAAAATAATACGATGTCAAAGAACCTTGGCCTCACATAAATCGTAGGTTCACAAACAAAAACATGGACAAGTATGCTGGCCATTATCCTACAGGAACTGTTATGCATAATGTATTGATGTTAAATATGAAAAACAAGCAAACAAAACCCCTGAATTATAAAATAATTGTGCGGAATTTAAAAGTATTATGACCTTATCTCTGATTCTGTCAGAAAGACCATGAGCAGATATAATGCTCTTAATCATACCCCTTCCTTTCTGTGTAAACAACACATTTCATAAAGGTAAAATAAAAATCCACAGTGGTGAAATTCCAATAGAATTTCAGTGGTTTGCATGTTTTCATTGTAGTTTTCTAGATATCATATGAAAGTAAAATGATATTCTGGGCCATTGAGTGATTCAAAGGGTGAAGAAGACATATGTAGTGTCTGTAGTATAGACTTATAGTCTTGTTGTAATATCTAAGAAAGAAATTCCCTTAATTGTCTATCTCTGTTTGATTTGATCTAGTTACAGCAATACTTCTAACAGCCTGAAAATGTGTGTAAAGATCAGCAATTGATGTGAAAAGGGCAGTTGCGTCTTTTTTGTAAAAAAAAAGTGCTGACTATTAGTACTCCTTAAGAAGTTTGAAGTTACCTCTGAAAGTTTCAGAAAAAGCCACTTAAGACTAATGAAAGAATGTTACAAAGAAATGCTGCAAAGCGTGCACCCACATCAGACACGTCAGAGGCAGGTTGTCCAAAATGACAAAATAAAGCAACAAAAATAAATAAAAGTACAGAATTTATCACAGTTATAATTACTTTTGTTGACATTGTACTAAATTAAGGTTTCCCAAATCAAATAATTGTATTAACTTGTGTTAACATCATGGTCTGGATGGAGAGAAGACAGAAGCTGACATTTCCAAAGACATGCAAGTTCTCAAACTTACCACCAACAAAGAATATGATGCCATTTGGAGAAGAAAAAAACAAAGCAATTTTAAACCCTTTTTATATACAAACTTTTCTCAGTCTAATTGAAAAAGCAGATGCGAGCTATCGCTAAGTAGCGAGCTATCGCTAAGTAGTACATGAACCATTTCCATGTGACATTTAGTGTATTGTAATCTTCCATGGACTGATACAGTACAGTCTTTTCTGAATCCAGTTCCCTGTTGTATTGTTTACAGATATGCTTAAATGTATCATGTTTTAGTTAGCAAGATGATTGTGCTCGCTTTCCTGTAACACTCATTTGTTAGAGTCCGTTGTCTGCCATTTGAGCACAAGTGACCTCATTTAGCCTAGCTAGCGGCACATGTTGACCTCAAAATCTGACAAATGCAATATTTGTCAGCAAAACCAGCTAGTTTTTTATTTATTCATGCATTTATTTCATGGCCTGCATTCATTTAAAATTCTACTTGGTACATGAAATTCAAAAATGTTGTTAAAAAGTTTCTGTAACTTTATAGAACAATAAGTAGGTCAACTTGTTGAATTGTGGTAACATTTCAGAGATACAAAAAAATTACAACTTAAAAAGCACTGTAAAATTATCTTGCATTACATCAACTTTTATGGTTAATGTTGGGAAAAATTGCTGTAGGTGCAAGCAAAAACAGCTTCACAGCTACGCTAAGACAACCTCTTCAATTTTACAAAACATTTGAAGTGTAATGTTATTTACGTTGTAAGACAAAGCCTTGTGAGATCTGAAACACTTGGCACTTTCTGTGTATCAAATGTTTTAGGATGTCACTTGGAAGAAGAACAGAATGTTATGGTGATAAATAGAATATATTCAAAAATGATAAACAGTGATAAACACTTGAGGTGAGGGAAATATTTTAAAGGAATAGTATTAAACAGTTTTCCCAAGAATTGGTTCCAGATCAAACGGCATGCATAGATCAAAGGAAACAAAAGCGATGTTAATGGTTTCAGAGGTTACAAAACCAGAGCCTTTGTTTTAAGAAAAGGATCATTGTCTGTCTGCTTGAATTAATAATTCTTGTAAAGTCATATGAGTCTGTAAACCACTTGACTGCAGTTGGACAATATTGTCCTTTTGTACTCTTGAAGTCAATTTGCACTGTATTTAGTCATATTTGGTTTAATCAGTCCATATTTGAATTGCAGAATTTTGCTGTGAAATAGCCAAAGCATCTTAATTATTGCTTATGCATGCAAGGTGTTACGGATTCTTTGTGTATTTTCTCATGCGAAGTTATCATGCGAAGGGTAGGCAGGATGCCGAAACTGGGGTTCATTTGAATCACGCTTTATTATAACACAGAGCTGCGCACTTGCGCTTAACACAACATGTAACGAATAAACAAACATGGAGCGACTCAGACAAACATGAGCGACAAACACTATATTGACACGCATTAAATACTATCAAAATAAACAAGGCCCAGCTGTCACACATAACCTTGATGAGACGAGCCACAAGTGAGACAGATGGACACATGCACATTGAACCACACCCAAACGAAATACATATATGGACATAAACAGACGCAGACAACACACACACCCGAGGGGAGGGGTCAGGGGCTGTAACGTGACACATGTAAAATAATTTCATAAGTGGATCGACACTAGACACTAAAATATGTTATCTTAAATATTATGAAGATATATCTGTACTTGAATCAATGGATAATAATTTCTGTGTTTTAAAATCTTTGTATTTGTGCAACATCATACCACTCGGTTCATTTAAAGGGTAACTCTAGACCACCCCTGGCTCTGAGGTGCCCTAATGTGTAGCTGCAAAGGTCAAATTAACATGCATCTGCACCTCACTACTACTAGCTCTTTGAGACAGCCCTGTGTTAGAGGCAATGAATCATTGGCTCTGGCCTAGAATATTATCCTGTGTCCATTCCTCTGGTGTGACTAGTACGACAAAAAAAGGTTACTGGGTATTAAATTGAAAAAAACATCTACATGATCACACATAAATAGATATTTTCCAAAGTCACATTTAGACACAATATTTGCTAAGCCTTGGCTTTCAAAGCCAGTCAGTTCTTTATGTTTACACCTGCTGCTAAAGTATTCACTCTCAAAATAACACAAAGTCTGATATCATATTTATATCATTATTTCCCACAGGGCCTTTTCTGACTCTCTGTTCTTAAACATTCACAATGATCCCATACTGTTATCAAACATGTAAACACTCTAATAATACCTGCTATGAGCAATCTCACAATAGGTTTTGTAGGTCCTAAATTTATCATATTATCAAACACCACAACTTAAGGATTTTCAAGTATTTTCCCTCCATTTCAAGTAGTAAGGTATTCAGATAAATTAAGTACTGTGTCAGCAGGAATGAGCTACAACAGTCTCTTTGGCTTGGACAACACAGGCTGTACCATTGTCCTACTATTATATTTCAGATAATTAGCCTTCTCCACTAAATTGTGACATTTCAACATGTTCTCAAATATATTATATAAAACATAGAAATAATTGAGATTTAGTGTTGCCTACCGTCTTGCACTTCATCAGGCCTCTTGCGTTTCTCATAAACAACAATGATGACCACCAGGATGATGATTTCAGCTAGTACACCCAGGAAGGGCCAGAGTGGAGCCAGGTGACTACGCACCCGCAGGATGGATGTTGATTCTTTAGACCCGATAGCGTTGGAGGCATTACACACATACTCGCCAGGGTCCTTGCTGATGTCAAGGTTTAGAATAGTCAGTTCTGAGTAATTTTCTTTGCTGCTGATGAAAAAGCGTCCCGTACTGTTGTCGATATCCTGGGGAGTGAGGAAAACGGAGAATAATAGATATCTGAAGAGAATCTGTAATCATAGGTACTAAGAATTACATCACACCATGTAAAGTTGACACTTTTAAAAGCCTTATTTGTATGCTAGGGATAACACTAGGACAGGACAGCATGTTACATACTACGTATGATCCCTGGCCGACTTTTTTCCGCCATGTCCAGATGGGATGTGGGTATCCCACAGATTTGCAGTACAAGAGTGCACCCTCTCCTTCCTTTTTATTCTCGCTTCGTTTGTGACCAGTTATTTCAGGAGCCGCTAAGTAAAAGAGAAGATGCTTCATAATTAGGATTTTTATCCTTTTTTCTTTTTTTTTACTTTTAAATATGATTTTACATAGTGAAATTACATAGAAATTTGTTAAGAAAAAAACCCCAAACTTTTACTTTATTGTAATAACATGTATTTGAAATCCCTAGTTTCGTAAAGGTAAAGGTTTTCTACATTTAATATTAATTCATCCATTAGTTCTGAACCATCAGTGGCTCAGTAGTTTTACAGGCTTTGACATCCCTGAAGAAAAGGGCTAATGTGTAACAATGAATATAAATCCCAAGGCATAAAAATGATTGAAGGCAAGATATTGGGCATATGGCACATCTTTAATTAAAGATGTCAAACCCATGTGTGTATCATTTCAGGCTCTCTTGTGCTTTCTCGTGACCTCGTCTTCTCATTAAGTACCTGTTTAGATCAATAGCCAACACATGTCTTATATTAAAAACACCCTTCTTTGTCCAAAATCTGGGACATTTTGCCTACTGACAAATCGGCTCTGCAGTGAACAGATATATGTTGCAATTTTATGGTAATCCCCAAAATTACAGCAATTCCTTCCATGCAATTAAGCAGGATGGGAAAGGTGCCTGGAGCGAACGTTTTCTGCTGTGAATATGGAGGATGGGGTGGGCGTGGGCTGGGACACGGGTGACATCACACTCTAATTATGGTGCACACGTGCTATCTGAGGATTGTGTGTTTGCATGTGAGCATGTGAGGCTGGAATAGGATGAGGAGCAGAAGCTTAGCTCTGCACTATCCTCACATGTTTCTCTCTCCAGGCGGAGTAAACCGCCTAGCCTCTACACTGATAGTGCTTTAGTACTGTAGTTCAGTAAAGTGGCATTCTGCCTCCAAATCCTGATCCTTAGAGGAAGTGTGTATATGACCATGTGATCATTCCTAGAAAGAGATTGGTAACACTGCAGTGATGCTTATAGCTGAATCTGAATGCTATTTGTAGGGAAACCTCAGGCTCCTCAGTTTCCCTGAAAGAGGATGTGTAACTCATACCAAAAGGAAATGAATGAAGCCAACAATACGTGGAACAGATAGAAAGAACTGTGCTCACAGAAAATATATAGGTCCCAAAAGGAAAAAGCGCTCATACGCTGATAATGGCTTTATTCTAAAATAATGAAAAAGAAGCTGCACTTCTGTTGCCACCCGTGGGGCTTAATTTTAAATAATTTTACATCATATAGTGTGTTGACAGTTTGTTATATAGCTTGCCTCGTAGCAGAGAGAAAGAAAAAATAAACTAAGGAATACGGACTATGTATACACAAAGCTATATATCTATATACTATTATGTGCATCCATATCAAATTACATTGAAAAGGATTTAAAAATATTAAAAAATGTCTTACTGTCAACCCACAATACATGTATGAGCGGGGACAGATTATCATCGTGGACAATAAACTCCTGCCATTAGAAATGGCTGGGAGTGGATTCAGGCCTTAATCCCACCCCAGCACACAAGCCTCCATCTGTTCCCTCAGAGCTGAGAGCTGGAGAGATAGAGGTGCCAAGGACACGAGAGCTGGGGGCGGAGCCCAGCATAGTGAGGAGCAGAGCTGGGGGTGGAGCCCAGCATAGTGAGAAGCAGAGCTATCCTTGCTTGCAGGTTTTGAGCAATAGATTAGAAGGCCCCATTCACGACTGTGCCGTAGACGCACTATAGGTCAGTGTACAGGGTTATTGATCTTTTTTATGTTATTTATTTATTTTTATTGGTCATAAGATTATGTTTTTGTGTGGGCAGGAAGCACATTGATATTTTGTTTTGTGCTAAGAAAGTGCTAATCTTTGAAACAAACAAACAAGATTATGTGAACTGTGAACACAAAACCAAAGTGAATCTGCATATCAATTTTAGTATGCTTCTATTGT
The DNA here is from genome assembly GCA_020368025.1 of Brachyhypopomus occidentalis. Lineage (NCBI taxonomy): Eukaryota > Metazoa > Chordata > Actinopteri > Gymnotiformes > Hypopomidae > Brachyhypopomus > Brachyhypopomus occidentalis. The sequence continues at coordinate 3,702,650 of JAGXOD010001351.1, read as the reverse complement.
GAGATAAGCTGATTGTCATCGGTGCACTGAAAATGAGCTCTGAGCATAGCTACTGATTAGAGCTAATAACTGAAAAGGGAACAATGGTTTGATCTCATTCTGGAAAGATCTCTCTCAGGGAATGAGGGTGCAGTGTGTGTGGTGCATGCATCCTGTCACCCACCAGGCTGGGAGCCGCAGAGTCGTAGCCAAGCAGACATCAGCATCAGCGCATTATGCAACCAGGCAACGCTTAAAACAGCTTTGACATAATGGTCCATGCATGCTCAGTGCACATGATGGCAGTGTCAAAACAAATTGGCTTAACTGTGAAGAGCGTGTAGGCAAGCTCAGACTGTGCCGTGTTTCACAGGTCTGGGGCTGCAGGGGGTGATTCTGCCTGGAATGGAGTGTAGACCTGCATAGATCTGATGCAGTAAATGCTTAAATTTAATTTAAGGATCGTTACAAATTGTCCATCAAAATGTAGTTTGATTTCAAATGTTTCTAAATGTGATTTTCCAGTTTTACTTTATACGAGATAATCCTATAAAGGAGGGCAGCTCTTCTTTTGTAATCATTATTTGAATTTCGATTCTTAGGAACATATACATGTGAAAGACTGAATTTGACAGTCAAACCATTGTGCTTTGACCACCTTTCAGTTAATTATAATGTAAATGTAGAGTAATTTGTGGTGCACGGACTCCCAAGACTAGGCCTAAGAACCTTTGTAGTAAATTGCACATTCTTCTAGTAAATGTCTTTTCAGTCAACATAAAGACCGCGCTAGGACAGCTCATATATTCTGTGAATGATGGTCATTGTCTAGAAGCTACTCTGTATTGTTCACTCTGTGTCTTTCTGCACTGGTACATTCAAAGCTAGATTTTTGCTAAATGTCTGGATTTATTGCTCTGGCAAATTGCTGTTGTCTGATTTGTCAGTTTCTCTATACCAGTGTGTTTCCATATGAAGGCAATCTTTTAATAAGTAGAAATAAGTTCACAATTACATGTAGAAGGTTGGGGTGGAACATCTCATCAGTAGTAGTTAGATGATCAAGCTCCAACCAAATATCCCACAACAGAAAGCTTCTGGTCCACCAGTCCACATTGCTCTTGTGTTTTCACTTATTAATAACATGCTTTCCCTCAGCTATGCCCCTGGAGCTAATTTGCAGCAGAATTTACCTCACATATAGTTATCACTTTGATGCTGCTGTACATGTATCTCCAAATGAATATTCTAATATAAAGAGTTCTCGTGACTTTGGGTGTTCATTGCATGTTTGGACAAAATAGTACTGAACATTTGGAATATATATTATGGTGCCATATTTGAAATATGTCCTAAGGATTTTGTGGAAATGTTAAAGAGATTTTTTTCTGTTAGCCGTTTAAATGTCTTTTACAACATTTGTATTCAGAGAAACCTACCTTTGACTTCAATGGACGCATTAGCATTGGGTGCGCTGTCAAAGGTGTAAACGCACATGTATTCTCCTGCATCATCTGCCCTTGGTTTGCTCAACCTAGTACAATCACACACAAAACAGGAATTTTCATTCATCTTGAATAGGTATTTTAGATTGACAGGAATGCTACAAACTAGAAAAGCCATATGCAGAGGTGGTATGCAAATATTTGATTTGGTATCAAATACTTGCATACCTGGTACCTTGAAATTTTCGTCGAAAAAACGTCATCCACGCTGGGTGTTTTTTGCATGTACGGCTGTTACCAATACATAATATTACCAGATAACTAACAAAGTATAAACATACACAATGCTCCTCCAGTCAGAAAATAATGTTACTATGCTATTTAAAATAAATTCAATCCATGAGGGTGTATTTTAGCATTGTGCTGAACTTCATGTGCTCTGGGAGAATAGAGGGGATGCTTGACTAGTCCGTAGAAGAGCTGCTGGCAGGATCCTGTCTGCTCTAGACATGAGTGTCACCAGAGAATTACCTGCATGCAGGTTGACAAGACAGTGCCTTTAAAAAAAAAGAAAAACAGCTCACTTGGCTATGAAAGGAGCCGTGGAGGTAGGAGGTGCTCAGGTAGAAACCCTGGCAACACTTGTTACATCACAATATTCTATTTTTGGAAACTGTGTTATTAACTATTTTTGTGATATATACATTCGCAATGTATAATAAACAGAGATTTACTGCTAAAAGGAAAATAGTATTGCTAGAATTATGCCATGGAAGGAAACCAAGGTGAATAAGACACCTGACAGTGTTTGCTGACAGTGTTTACACTGAACCAGCATCATTTGTATTTCACCTGAATGACAGAAACAGAACAGAACATCATGGAAAATCATTATCTGATCTCCAGTTTTCAATATATCAAGCTGCTGCCAGTATTTAGCACAAAGTGATAGCTTGTTGGCACAGATACAGTTGTATGAAAGGTTTTCTGAATTTCTATATGAACGGCTCTAAAATGTGACCTGTTTATTTAAGGCATAAAAATACACAACAACAATATTAGGTAAGTGAACAGAACACTGTTTTTTGTTTGTTGATTTTTTTTTTTTTAATAAGGTTAATGTGAACCCCTATATTTAGTAACTTGTGGAACCTCCTTGGCAATAACCTCAAGCTAATGAGTTTGGTAGCTGCTAAGCATTCCTGTGCAGCAGTTGAAAGGTGTACTGGCCCATTGCTCTGTTCTGTGGGTGCCCTCCTCCTTTCTTGCAGGGCTCTTGTACTGGACTCTAACCCTTCAGGACTGAGGTTAGGCACCCCTCTCTATACAGAACAATGCCGTGTCAAGTATGTCTTTCTTAAATGGACTGCTTCCAACAAAGCAACAGTATTTAAATGGTACTAAAGCAGTCCTTTGACTTGGCCATGCTAAAATACAAAATTGCGTTGTATGTAAAAATATTATCTAATATATATTACAGTATTATATTCAAACTGTATTAATCTATGTTCTAATGATATTATATATTGCTATACTTTAAATCCCAATATTATTTGTTGCTGTGTGTAACATGAGGCCATGAGGAAAGGGCATTATGATTTTTACATATTATAATTATGATATAGCATAAGATCATATCATATATAGGAGCCATTCATGGGCAAATCCAGACAGTTCTAAAAGATTCACAATCTTTTTTTTTATCATAACTGTATTGTTATTAAGGCGTTGTGTTAAGATCACTTTCAATTTACAGAATGCAGGCTTGTACTGTACATTGTCACGTGAATGAACCCCACGTGACTCACGTGAATGCCGTGTTCTTCACGACTCTTCTGGTGTTTTGGATTTCTTTTCCATTCTTCATCCAGAAGCTTTCCTGGTGGGCGGTGTGGGCGTTGGTCAGGTTACACTGTATCGTGATGGAAGGGTTATCTTCGTGGGGCTTCTTAGCTGGCAGAATCTCCTGATCGGAGGCATTGATCTTTGGCTCTGGAACAAAAATCAATCCAATCCATCAGTAATTATGTAGGAGAACTTCATGTAGAATCTCCTTTAGCTTGATGTGGTCTTTGTGAGAGGTGTGGAAACATATAAACGAGCCTACAACACAGACAGAGATATATGACAAATGCATGTCTGCCCATAACTATAACAGGCTTTCACATTTTACAGTAACAACACTTCACTGAATGAATTAAGGCATAGCTTGTCTGAAGATTTCTAAACCAGACTTGCTTGGTATGATTATCTTGTCTTTAAATAACAGCACATCTGTCATTGAATTATTGAGGCCTACCATTTCCATGTCCATACTTACCTTCAGGCATAACACATCTTTCCTGGAAGGAGAAAAAATATCGAAGGTCTGAAAATTAGCAGGAACTACCTACATATTTTCTGGTGAATAATTGCAATACATAATATCAATAGTAACCTAGTAATATTTTGTAATACATTGATTGCATCAGGATCCATAGGAAACGTGGTTTGTCCACTGGATAGTCTGAGAAAGTGAAGTGTTCTAATGAGCAACTATACCAGTCTGCCATTTTATCTTTTCTTTTCTCCATTTTCCTAATACTTTTAAATACAGAACACAGTGGCCACTGGGATTAAAGTAAGATGACAGCGTGGTTGTCTGTGTCTGGATCTAAACAGCAAATCACTGCCTCAGCTCCTTCCCTTCCACGTCAGGGTGGGGGGTTCTATGGTAACCAAAATACCCAGTTGGATAAAAAGGTCAGGAAAGGGCGGGAGGGATAATCTTGATACTGGCTTGTACAGTAAAACCCCCTCGATTATTGCTGCTCCAGAGAAGGAAGGAGGGGGCTAGGAGTGCCTCCAATTAGCATTCCTAACACCTTCTCCTGCAGTTTGGTATGTCCAATAGCCAAAGGGAATTTTCTCTCTTTCTCTCTCCCTCTCTCTCTCTCTCTCTCTCTCTCTTTCTTTCTCTCTCCTCCTCTCTAACACACACTGCCTCCCTTCTGGCCAGGATCAAAACATCCACCTCTGTTTGTTTGAGCACAAGCCACTGGCCTATACATGCATGAAAAAAGACACATTACTTCGTTTGATAGCGAGAGTGAAAGGCATTCGGGTTGATGCGATCCAGCATTCTCTTTGGAAGGTCACTGACAGGACACCTGCTCAGAGGAAGAGGCAATATTAAACCAGTGGTTTTGATTTTACTGCTCCTGCTTGTCACTGCAGAAATGATGTGGCTCCCTCAATGAATCACTGTGAATCTCAGTAGCATCTTTACTCAAAGCATTTATTAAAGATTAACCTCAGTGAGAACTCACAGAGTGTAGAATATTTTTTTCCAATAAAAAAAAAAAACTGTAAATTAGGGAATTGCAGGTTAAAATCTGAGATAATCAGAGCGAGACTGCTCACAGTGTTGTATGACACAAGCACAAACCTACACAATACAACTACAAAGCTAAGACAAGACCATGTACTTGGATGCTGTCCAGTCAACAAACTATACATTCTTTTCCTCATGACTTAAGCATGTATAGCCTGTTATATACATGTGATAATGCATATTACATGTATATAATATGAAAACACTGACTCTCAGTAATGACAATATATCATGTTCAGCAGGCATCAGTGCTGAATTTTCTATTTTAGTTGCCCCACTTTTTTATATCACGTATTTCATCAAGACCAAACATCCCGAGGCTTCCCAAGTGAACATACCAATAAAAAACAAAACAAACAAGCAAAGAAAGCCCATAGTCCTCATAGAAGTGGACAGTTCTCGTTTGTGTACAGCCAGCGTGTTGGGACTTGTGTGCTGTCTCAACCGCACACTTAATGAACATCTCTCGAGACCGCACAGTGGTAGCTGTTAGGAGAGAGGAGCAGGCTGGAGGGAGCGAACATCACTCTCGCAAGTCTCCAAAAGCGCAGCGAACCTGCACTTGACCGGCCTTCCACATCTCTTCCAGCGCTTCAGCTGAGCCATACACAAATGAACAGGGTCGAGTTGATGCCCATTGTGTTGGAAAGTTCAAATGCAAAGAGCACAGCGGGATGGCATATAATGTCATTACTGATTTGTGGGCAAACACTTACTGCGAAAGAAGGCACAAGGTGATACAGGTTCAGCATTGTTTGATAAAGGCTGGCTCAGAAGCCAGGGTTTGCTTTGGGTTTGCTTTGTTTCAGGATCTGATGTTATACTATAACAATATGACATATTAGTTGCATATTGTTTCTTTATATGTCAACACAGAGTGAACAAAAGCAAACATTCGTAGGTGGGGTCTGCCTTTCCTTGTGTCTTCTTATACTATCTACCCTTTCCTAGCGGCAAAATGCACAAACACGTGATGCCGTAAGGCCTACAGGTTACGGACAAGAGCGCATAATGTTAGTCTTTGAAATAAAATAACCCACGGAACGCACAAAGTGAAATAAAAAAGGGAACAGCTTCAATAGAAAGTGTCCTAGCAATATCATCTATATGAAAAAAAATAATGCCAATTTGTTTAAATTAAAAACGAAAAAACATCGGAAGACGCGAGACATGAAGCAAGACAGGAACAGCCAGGATGGACTGGGTGTCGGGGGTGAGGGGGGGGTGAGGGAGGAAGAGGAAGGCAGACAGAGGCGCTTGTCTGGGTTTGTGGTCATTCACAACAAGAGGCTTGGGGGGTTTAGGAGAAAGAGGGGGGGGTGACCGTACTGCTATAGCTCACCTGGTAGGGCAGGTAGTGCGAATAACAGCAAGGTCGTGGGGTTGAGTCCCAGGGAGTGCGAGAACTATCACTCTGTTAAATATCTAAGATTCTCTGCATGAGTGTCGGCCAAATGCTGAAAATGTGTGTTCGGTGCTCAAAGACAAGCCAAGATGAGCCTTTCAATATACCAAGGATAAACTATAATAAGAAATGCTTACCAAAACAGTCAATTCAAAACATGTATATTCCATTAAAAAAAATACACAAAAAAAATACAATTGGTTAAAGTTGTTTTTTTTTTCCCTTATTTTTTCTCTTTTATTCTGTAGTCTGTCAGGGTGGTTGCTGATGTGACACAACTAGCTTGAAGAGGGTAAAGCTACCAAGCTGCAGGAGAGTATAAGGGGAGAGCGTTAGACGTTTCACCATCTGTTCACTACAGTACATATAGACCACTCACTCTGCAACACGGAAATGGTGGCCTGAGCTCGGATCCAGGTGATGGCGGGGTTTTGTCGCAGGTCGTTGCGGCGTGGGTCGTTACTGGCCCGGCACTCGTAGGTCCCCGAGTCCTCCAGCGTAAGGCGAGTGACACCCAGCACACTGACTCCATTGGTGCCGTACGCCGTGTTGATGGACACCCGTCGCTTGCGGGCACCGTCCCACAGTTGCTTGAAGGAGTCGGCCCGGTTAATCTCAGCGTACCACCACTGGATCTCCGGCGTGGGGTTACCAATCACGTCGCAGGACAGCTCAAAGGTGTCCCCCGTGAGCTTTGTCTCAGACATAGGCGACTTCACAAACCCAGCTGGAGAGGAAGAGGGTTTCAGAGTGATGGGGGAAATAGAAAGGAGGATGCAGAAGGGGGGGGGGGACGGAAAGGCCAAGGAATGCAGGGGTTTAAAATAAATGGATCAGTTGAAAAATGAAAGAAGAATGATCAAAAGCAAATCAAGAAGCAGCAAGCCACAAATTATATATGACTGGGAAACAGTTTGAATATAGCAAAAGACAGGATAAGAGAGCAAGAGGGTGAGTGCATTAGTGAGAAACAGGTTAATGGGCTGTTGACATATTTCGTAAGTCTTGCTGGAACTTTGTTAGAAGGCCTTCAGTGGAGGTCAGTGATCCTTCAAAAGTTTTCAAAGTATTCTCAGCATCAGTGCAACATTAAAAGGCCCAATCACTTGACTCTACCTAGAATTTTATATCTATTAATTTATCAGTATCAACTGGGCTACTACTATCATATTGAATCCATTTTTATAAATGAAAGATGACATCATGAAAAGATCTAAATGTGGCGGACTGCATATTTTGAATGACCCCTATCTCCATTCATAAATAAATACATTGAAAATACAAAGATACTGACTGAGATTTATGCATTTTTAAAATGTAAAGAAATTCTACATTGAGTTATACAAACACCTCATTGTATCATTTAAATATTTTATAAAGAAATATTCATTGTACTTGGCACACAACTGTGCTGAAATAGTCTTGTTTTTCTTGTTGGTATTCACATAAATAACTAGGCATAACTCACAATTGAGTTACTGCATTAAATGCAGCAAAAAAAAAAAAGTTTCAAGGGCTCTTTGCATAATTGGGGTTCCCCTACCTGCTGAGTTCAGCTACACACACTCTGGGGTGTGTGTGTGTGTGGGGGGGGGGGGAGACGTTTCATTCTCATAAATAATCCTTCAGTCTCAATCATTGTGTGGTTCTTAAGAGTCATGATACACTAAACTATTATGAGGATAAAATTCTGAGAAGTAACAGAGCTGGCGTAGGCTTAATGCATGACATAAAGAGAGATCAGAAATAGCATCATTACTCAGTTCTGGGCTGAAACACTATGTTTACTATAGGCTATTACACATTCCCTATTCAATAATACACCAGAACCGTTCTAAAGGTTCTAAAGATCATACCTGTTTCCAGGAATTGATTAACATTACCTTTGAGGTGCTTCTTTACAACAGAATCAGCTGCAAACAGGTCACCATTATAAGTAGTACTTGCTCAGTGTAATGCGTCTCACTGCCTGAGTCACACTTGGCATCAGATCAGTGGGTGGAGTGTTGTAAAAAAAAAAAAAAAAAAACACAAAAAAGCAACTGGAATTTGAGAATGCTGGGAAACAAACTGCTACTATTGCCAGTGATAGATGGAACTCAGGTGACCCTTTATTTTGATTTTGATATTCAAGTAAATTATGAAGATTTTCAAAGCATCTATAAAGGGACCATCAAAATAAAGTCTTACTGTAATTTAAAATTATTTTTTACCAATGTTCCTTTTGCTTACCAATTTAAGATCATTTTTGGCAAGGTCTATACTGAATACTGTAATAAATTTCTGCATGACTTTACAATACTATATTTCGGAAAATTCATAAATTGCCACTGAATGAAGGATAGTCCATATTCAAGCCTTTAAGTCTGAAATATTTAGGTGACTTTAAACTTAGCATGAAATAATTCAGAATCTAGAGAGCACTTCTTGACCAGAATACCATTTGGATTTCACACAAAAAATAAAAGCAAGAATGTTTTTTTTTTAGAAAAGTCTTAATATTTTGTTCTGAAAGTTAGCAATCCATTACCCATCTGAGTTTGAAAATGTTTGCTGTAAACAGAGGAAAAGAGTTACTTGTAACCTTTTCCTTGGACTCTGACCTAGTTTTGATGTTAAGATCATAATTTGGGGGGGCTGATATCATTTTCACCACTCAAATATCAAGTACTCAAGGCCATTCCTCTTTGAGCACAACTTCTAAATTAAATCCCTAAATGAAAGCAGTGTCTCCATCTGTATGGACAGCTGTAAGATTACATTTTCACTTCAGTTGAATTCCCTGCCAGAAGCTTATTAATGTGAGCCATAATTATATTCTTCTATTATGGAGACATCTGTGTGTGGAACTGCTTGCAGCCTGGTGAGCAGACCAAGCCCACCATTTTCACAGAAGAAGAAAAAAACATAAGGATCCACTGAGACCAAAAATAACTGGATCAGGCTTAGGCCTATATTCACTGGTACAGCAATAGGTTATGATGTAGACTGATTTCGTCTAACACATAGTGAAGGGAATAACCTTGCCATGCCTTCAGCAGAAGTAACATTTCAGCTCTGGGTTAGGTAACCTCCAACAATATTACACACAACACTGAAGATGCAAACCTCAACCAGTGCCTACAGTTCAGCATTGACATACAGATTAGCTACAGGTAATATATATGCTTAAATCCAGTAGACTTAAGAGAGTTGGGTGCTCTCTTGTTGATGCTCAATATCATTCATTCAGTATGTACTGTTAATGATGACACATGACGAGTAATAACTTTACACAGTGCTTCGTTTACACAGTTTATAAACGAAAACCAAGCCGCAGTGATAACCGACCTACTAATGAATGTGCACGATGCTGCACACGCTTTCAGATCTGATTGGAGGCTCCTTGGGAACCACCTGCATGTCTCCAATCCCTGATGGGAACAGGAGCTCCCCTGAGGACAGCAGATCACGACAGAGGTCCTCGTGTACGCTGCCTTTTACCTGCTTGGCAGAGGCCAGGTTTCCTAGAAACAAAATCTCTGCTGTGCAATGCAGCAAACTGCTCAAACAGCCTTTACAACAGTTCATCGTGGTATGCATGCAGTTGCGTAGGCAAAGGCGGGAAGGTCTGTGTAGAGTACATGTCTGCGATTTCAGTCTCACGGTTCACAGTTGCAAAATTGCAAATTACAAATGTCAGAATCTGTAATAGGTTAAATAAATGATATGTTACTCATCCATGTTACTCCATTGGTATATCAGGGTAGCTGTTCACCTCAGTGGAACATCATATCACATTTATCACCATTATAGTCTCTGCACAGAGTACTTCTACAGTCTGTCAGACAATAATTAATTAAAAAAATACGGGTATCTTGAGCTTATATTAACTACACTTTTCAGGGCCATAATATTGATCTTTGATTAAACTTCTACACATACTCTGAGGTTATCTGCCAAAAGCACACAGGGCAGCTTATGAGGAAAGCTCTTTTCACTCAATAGGATTGAAGGCTTCATTATTGTTCTACACAATACAATGGCTTCAGAATTTCTCTCATTCCACTTGATTCAGTCCAAATCCAGTCAGAACGACTTGTAATGAGGCATTTTACAAGAGGGATTGAACACCTCTCCTGAGGCATGGCACCTGACAACGTCCTAAAATATGACAGCAGTATGAAAGTCACTTACCTCTAAACGACCTCCTTCAGTTAAAATTCACTTATTCCTTGTCAAACATCCCTTCCATGTAACCCATTCAGTACACTATTTGTAATAAACAACCACCAGGTCTTACCAGATAGCTAAAAATATCAACGTTAATTGTTACTTAAGTTCAGTACACTTTAGTGACATCCTTGAAATGAATTACAATTGACCTTTGACAGAACCAGCATGACTCCTATATCCAAGCCCATTAAAGGCACACTCCAACTGTGTGTGGTTCCAGAGCAACACAAGAAATCGTGATGCCTGAAATGTCTGGGACCTGCAAAGTGTATGTGGTGTGAGTTTTAGGACATCATTAATTACCTCAAAAACAACAATGAAAGACTGTGAATTCAATTTCAGGTTGTCAGAAAGAGTTAGATTAAGCTAATAATACAGTCTAAACTAATGATACTTTAGATTACATACTTATTTGCAAATAAGATGCATCTGAGTTTTAATTATGTATCATTTTGCCTTTTTAAGCTTCTTTGGTAAAAGATAACAAAAGTTTGACTTATGAATTCATGCATTTTGTAAAATGAAACTAGGTAAAATGTAGCCCATGTCAGATATAATCCAAGACGCTTCCAAGAATTCTGAGTTCTGAGAATATTTTCCTATTTCCTGTGAAGTCTGAGTTTTGCTTTTGTGGGCATTAATTGTTCACTGAAATGTGCCTTTCTCATATCACAGAGAAAGGCACCAACTACCATGTGACTCAATCCATCAAGAGTTGGACTCAGTTTCACAAAAGAATGTTAAAGCCACAGTTCTGTGCTCCATGTCTATGCTCCAAGAATAGAAACATGCGGCAAAATGGACCAAAGCTATTTACAGTCCTGCAGATATCTGTTGCTGAATCTGTCTCTCTGAGAACCATACACACCGTGTGCGATGGTTCTTGGTCGATATTCTTCATACATGCTGAATAAATTTGGTCTTCTAAAGCCATCTGAATTCTTCAGCCAAGCTGTCACTATAACAAGCCCTTCAGATGACATCACTGTAGGAGGATGGGCATGTCAGCATTACATCTGACACTGACATGTGGCTGTTTGTTGGTGGTATTTTATTTATATTTTTTTTTTTACTAGGACAGAATTTAAAATGTCACATCGGCTACAATTCACAGCTATGAGTAATAAGACTGCACTTCACAACACTTTTAAATCAAGCTTTACCAATAATATACAGTATATCTCAAGTTCCTTTATTAGAAACCTGCCATGCCCAAGATTATCATGCTAAAACTAGACATCACGAGGCAGCTTCTAACAAAAAGTAATTCTTAGGTAAATTGGTGGTTGGATTTTTTACACGAGGGCAGTAAAAGTAGCCAATATTTTGAAGCCACAGTGTAGCCTTGCACAAATTCACTTTGTCTAGCAATATTTATCTTATTGACCAAAACCGATGCCTTCTCACGCTTTGCTATGCTGTAACAGGAACCCTGAATGTGAACTCAGTATATGTGTGTATGTGACCTGTCTTAGTATATTTATCAATAAGAATGTATCCAGCTATATAATGTATAGCCTATAGTAGTATCATTAATAATGTTCTGTTGTAGAATAGTCAGATAAAAAAATCTTGACTAGACTGGCATGATCGCCGTGGAAATAAATCGCACATAAATATACATAAATGTTTGATAAATATTTCGAACTGATATCTTACGAGAACATCCCCCAATATAACATCTTACTTCAATATATAAATGATAACTACTGGAATGTAACCAGAAATGTTTCGAGTAAACCGTCTGACTATTATCGTGAAGCTACGTGGTGGGATAGAAGTTATATTTTAATGAATGGAGTACGAAACACTTTAGACAGGCTACCTTAAATCAGCCGCTGATCTTCATAAACGGTGCTCAGATTTACGTTTGTGACCTTTACTATCGGAAAGGTACTACTATAGGAAAACTACTATAGGAAAGCCCCAATGAGAAGTCTGCGTAATCTACACGACGTACATAATAATCTACACTACGTACATAATAAATTGCCTCAGTGTAAACAAACCGAAAACGCATATACAGGACGAAGCATAAACGAAGGGAACTGTGATCAATTCCATACTACAGTCCTAACCAATCAGCATTTTATAAATGTATAGGATAATATTGAATCAAAACACACTCACGCACACAAAAAGCCAGGTTGCAATAGTCCATAGACTAGACTACTGAATCGGGAATCCTCTCCGGCCCGTAGCTGACATAATAAGAAACGTGGGGCTAATCGCGGACGTAGCCAACAGTAATTCCCATTTAAGGGGGAATCGAAATCTAACTGATTTTTTTGTCTTTTTGAGTGGATCATTGGAAAACACTGTATTTCATTAAACCGTTTCCCAAAACAAAAAGGATACTATAGCAGAGTATAGACAGAGAGAGCCTAGGTACCTCTGGATATTAACCAGCCACAATGAGCGATGTGTACAGTCTATATTGAGCCATGACAGCATCTTGATCCTTACCGTTTTGAGATGAGACATACTGTAGTATGACATTTCCGAGAACAACAACCGCCAGCATCTTTGCATAGGAATACATTCTTGTGTATCAGTCGAAGGAGCAGGTACCAGTCCAAAGCCGTTCTTGAGTGAGGATGACAGTAGGGAGCAGGACGGGACGGAGATCCTAAGATGATGGGATGCGCAAAATTTGACCGTAGATAACAGCAAAATCACCTATTAGATAACCTATTAGAAAACAAATGAGCGACTTATTTTAGGCAGTACAGCAGCAACGGCTGCAAGAAGCCAGGCAATATCAAGAAAGCGGATAGCTGGCCATTTGCGGAGCAGTGTCCGTCATTGCATTGCAGAGTAGAAAACCTTCGATGGCAGTGTGCGCCCCCACAGAAGGATTTAAGCAGATCATTGCTGCGCAGATACGCAGATGGGCTCGCGAGTAAACTCGGAAAATATTAGAAATTTAGACAATTAAGACGCAGCGTTCTAGATACAATTATTAATTTACGTACCTTGCTAGACACGTGCTTTCATATGTAGGATCAGTCGTGGTTAAGTATTCAAAGCGATTTCAATTATGAAATTTAATTACGGCCAAGTCCCTGTCCTAACGCTATGGAATTTATACCAAATAAGTCAGGACCATCACCATGAGTAGTTTGGTGAGGTCGAGCAAGGTGAACCGATTATACTATAAACACTTTGTGTTGTATTGTAAACATGAGCAGATTCTGCAAAGAGATGCGCTTGCACATTTTGTTATACTAATCATCCATACTTAGCCTTGATAGGCCTACAGTGAGATGAGCTGCACTCAGCCGCTACGAAAGCGGAACCAGAGGAATGTAAATCATTGGTATCATGGCTCCCAGAAATCCTTCGTGTCTCAGCTTTTACATTAGTAACGCGCCATCTTATGGAAAAGCGCAGAAAACGCTGTAGGCCTGCAGGTGGAGTAGAAGTGAATAACCTAGCATATACACACTTAGACTAAACAGAAAATAGATCATAATAGTATGACCTTAAACCATGTGATGCCAAACATTTTGGACTTAGATAGCTGATATGCGATAAGATGATAACAAACAACGGCAAGAAGTCACGACTGGTTGATGTCATCTTAACGAATTACGTAGAGGGGGATCAAATGTGTTTTTAACTTTCTTGTCCCCAATGTATTACCATATTCAGGCTAAAAATAGATATCATTCCTGTATCGTGAGGAAATAAGAAATGACAATGATAAACAGTAAGCTATAGTAACAAGGGTGCTCTTGCTGAAATTAATGTATCCAGTAATTTAGTAATCCAGTAATTTATGTGGGTCTAAACATCTGTACATAGTACTGCTGTGACTCCAGAGAGTTTCTCATAAGTGACTCCTTTATAATTAGCTGTTTTCCTTCAATTTTACTTACTTTCCAGTGTAACGATGGGAAGCTAAACCTGTTACCTTTTCTGAAACAAATATTTAGACAATGTAGTCATTAATGAAACCAGCAGGAATGCAAATGTGGTAGTTGTGACTTCCCATACATCATATAATTTATTTATGCATCAGTAAACAAGCCAAAATGTGTATACAACAAAAGCTGTTCTTTTGGGATTTTTTCCAACTTTAATTTCATCGTTGGTGTGTTGAGCCCGTAATGCCAACAATAAAGACTTTGAGATATGGTTCAGACTGTTCACTCATCAGCAGTTAGGTTTCAGCACCTCTTACAGCTTCATCACAGCTCCACATGTAGCCTGTAACACACAGGACGGTGTAATGTATTGTTATTGCACAACGCGTTCATTGTGTGTCCTTGTGAGGCCACCGTATTGCTCAGCAAAGTGCTCAATTGCATGTACACAATAAAGCACATTATTCCAGCTAGTCTGTTAGTCATGTCCATGATTTTATAGACAGAGGACAGGCAGGACACAGTCTGCCTCTATGACATTGAGAGGTTTAACTCCAGATTACATTACAACATATCCTTCCATACTGGAAGCTAAATCCAAACTTTAGTTGTGACGTCTGTTTAATGCACATAACTCATAAAATACTCAGAATACTCATTTCCTTTGAACAATTGTTGCCTTTCTTCAAATGATAGTCACATTACCACATCCCCCTAATAGTAGCTCCCCCTTTTACCTTAATCCATGACTTCTGTTAACTCAGTAAACAGTATACATGGTTGTACAGTCATTAGTACCGTTAAGTCCCTCATACATTTTTTTTCAGGGTTCAGTCTCACAGGTTAAGTCTGTGGTTTTAGGACCTCTGGGCCTAACCTTGTTCTCAAGGTGCCAGGTGTGCTCTGAGAATTTGTTGATGGCGAGTTGCGGATCTTGGCTCAGCAGGAATATCTACCTACTGTGCTCCTGTGCTCTTTACTGTGACTCTGGTGATGGCACAGGCTTGAATTAGGGACAATTCCTTAATCTGCCCTGTGCTTTTGCATCTGTGAACTAAACATGGTGTCCAGGCATCAGTTTTGTGAGATCTCTTACACTGTGCATTGCATATTTCCTCATATTTGACCTGCAATTTTACTGGAGAGTGTGCAAATCAGGAATAATAAAATTCTCTGGGAGGGTAGATAATGTGGTGCTAAGGTAAAATCCCATGATGAGCTGAATTTATAGTCTGTAGGCTATAGTTATTTTGCAGAGGTGTAGCTCTGTAGGCCAAAAAAGCATGACTGGGGTCCCTGGCTTTGGATTTTTGACTAGAAAACTATGGTCTAATGTCACATAGATATATCTATGGGATGCTGTATCGTGCAAACATTGATTTCACATGAACATTCACATCTGTGGACCTTGTTGGGCAGAGTTTGCTTTTTCACATACTATTTCAATTAAATAGGTCTCTTGAATTGAATAGATTGGAGTCTAGTTTTTACCAAGGTCTGGCTGGATGTCTGGCTGGCATCAGGTTGCTTCAAATGGACACTCTCTTTCATGCTTTCTCATGCTAGCAGGAATAGCTAACCTTATACCATGCAGTCCATCATGCATATTCACAACTGCTCTCTCCTGCCAGAAGTGTTTAGTTGGCTCTTTTTGCTGGCTCTGTTCATATGCACCACATCCACAACCTTTTTTTTTATCACCTCTCAAGTCAGTCTGTTGCCTCTTTATTGCCTCTGACTGCCTAGCCATTGTCATAGCCTTCGCGAGGGTGAGGTCTTTATCGGCTTGCATCCCCTCTGACAGTGACGAATCCCTTAAGTCCTAAAACTAATCTGTCCCTCCAAAGTTCATCGTTTAAGGGTGTCATGTTCACACATATTTCTGCCAGTGCATAAAATACTATGATGAACGACTCAATTGTTTCTACAGGCTGCTGTATTCTCTTGATAATCTTACCCCATTGTTAAATCAATTTTTCTGTGGAACTGAGGCAAGTCAAGGCAAAGCGTTGCAAGACATATTTATTTGTGTAGCATTTTTCATACACATTGGCGACTGAAAGCATAATAGCTACTGCCTACTGGAAGACTGAAAGACTAATTGCCCAAGTCAAATCTAGCCTACAAAGTGCATTATCAGACTCATCCCACATGCAGTATATATGTACACTACATATGCACCATGTACATCATTTCTGTTGAGTCTTTTATTAGACTCATTTATAGATTGACAGGCCTCAATTTAGAATGGAACATTATTATACACTTTAAATCAGGCGCATCTAACTCACATTTCCACATTTACCCTTGTTTTCAGTTATCAGCATAGTACATCTAATTTGTAGTGTAGGACTTGTAGTGTGTGCACAATAGGAGAAAGCTACAAGAAGGTTTGAAGCACGGGATGTAAATGCAGTGGAAATTATGGTGTACAGTCTGAGCTTGAGGTCAAGACATGTTGAGGGCTCACTGAAAGTTATCAGCATGTAACGAGATCTTCCAAGACATGATCCGCATTCAAACATTTATTTTCAAACATCTGAAGTTTCCCATTTAGTCCCATCAGTCAAAACATTGACAGGAAAAAAACATTTTCAAGTTACAAGACTTATGATACTGAATGGTGTATCAATGTATTTCCAGCAAATATCAAAATAATAAATGGCTTCAATGAAATATTTGCCGTGTCATATATTTGTGAGCTGTTTACTTCCTGGTTGCATGATGAGAAGAAGATGACAGGAAAAAAACTTAAACTTTCTAACTTTCTACTCTGTTCTTTCTTTTAATTTCACTTTGAATCAAGTTCAAAAATAAGGATACCCTACTAATGTTTCCACTCACCCTAAGACAGATTTTACAATTGAAATGTCCAACCTTTACTTCACCCAGGCCCAGGACAAGCAACTGTACCTGGTTATGTATGGGCTCCTTATATGCTATGGGATCCTTATCAGATCAGGGGATCATCTCTTCAGGGATCAGGGGTCCAGCTCTGTTCCAAGAAGACACATGTACTGTGCACTTGACAGTGATTTACATAAAGCATTTCAGATGCAATGTGGATAAATTGCTTCGATGAAATAAAGGCCTCAGTCCATGTAATTGATCACTGATTTTTTTCTTTTTCTTTTTCCTATTTTCCATCATCTCTGATCTCAATTAGACTGTGTTGCCTCATACAGTTGTTACATGTATCACATGGAGCCATATGGTGGAAATCATACTCTTTGTCACGATCCGGCCTGCTCCTCCTGTCATTTCGTGTCTGTTTGTTTTGTTAGCCATGTGCTTCTTAGTCCCGCCTTGTGTTTTGTATCCCTGCCCCTCGTTATCCTAATCAGGTGTCTCTTATTAGTTCTGTTCTACTTAAACCCTGTGTTTTGTCTGGTATGTCGCCGATTATTTTGAATCGTTATCTGGTCTCTGTTTTGTTCTGTGTATTCTCAGCCCCGTGTTCGTTCGTGCTCTAATCTGTAGTTCTGTTCCTGTTAGTTACTTCTTGTTGAATATGTCAGTACGTGTTGGTTATGTTTCGATGTCGGACTCCCTGGATGATTTGACCCAAGCCTGCTTATACGACCCCGAATTTGGATTGCCCTTTTATAAATCTCGCTCTCCTCAGCATTTGTGTCCGCCTACTTATTCTCCAACGCTCCCGGCGTTACACTCTTCCTCCTTCAAGGCTCCAGTGCCATTGTTGGTCCTGCAGAGTGGTCAGGTGCCTCAAGGTTGCAAGTTGTTACATTACAGCCCCTTCACCTACACTCATCAAAGAAATAGCTAAAAGAGAATATGGGAGTTTTGGAACAACAGAGCAAAATATCTATGATAATGCCTAATGACAATGAACAATACATGTATCAGCTTGATTTAAAAATGTTTTGTTGCCATGAGCTAAAATATGAGCTAAAATATACTAATGTTTTCTGACTCTGTCATTAGAAATATCAATCATTTTATTTTTTATTGACTAAAAAGTCATTTTAAATGTTATATAAAGTATTTTCAGAGTAGGAGAGACTGGGGACACTTTTTGTTCCATAACATAACTCACAGAATACATGTGTTGGAGCTGTGTCAGATTATGAGTAGGCCTGCCTCACATGGAGTTATCCAATAATACAAATTTGCCCTAGACTTGTAAGCAGTCTACACATCCTGCTGCTGTGCACTGATTACTGTTTGCCTGCTGTGAAGCCCACACTGGGCAGCTGTCTTGATCATTTTTATTTCTGAGGTAATTTCTTTTGTAATTTGTAATGCTAATAATGCTGTATAACACATTTATAAGAGTACACTTGGTTTGCACTTGTAGTGAAACATGCAGGAATAATATTAGCCATTTCTTACAATGTATATTAAAATGAAGTAACGGTGTTAAGATACGTTGATTTCTTTTACTTTGCTCTCAGTATTCTTATTGGTGTTCTGTAAGGGTTAACAGTCAAACCGGAATGTGCCAACTGAAAAAAATGTAGGCCACATTATATTTACAGATAAAAGAATTTGTTCAAAACAATTTGTTAAAAGCAATCTATCATATGAAGACATCATCATAAAATGGTCGACAAACAATGCTGCAGGTCACATTCTTAGTTAAATGTTAAAACTGTATAAAAAAATTATAAATCCATACAAAAACATGGGTAAATCAAACTTATTTATTTTTAAAGATATGTATTAACCATCTACATAAAACACTGGAATTCTGTATATATCTGTATATAGACCTGATGCCCATGTGATGCTTGTGATGCAGTAATGCCATCTGTATATAGACCCCATGTCCATATGATGCTTGTGATGCTGTAATGCCATCTGTATATAGACCAGATCTACATACGAGTTAAAGCTGCTGTAAGCAATTAATTGTAAGAACACTGGCAAATCTGCCATAATTTACACTTCTTGGTAGAGAAGTTTAGTAGTAGTCTTGTTCAAGGGTATCTTGAATTCTGGCCTATCTGTGCTATTATCTAGGATGAATTCTGCGAACAGATGCAAAGTAAGTCGCTCTGGACAAGAGCGTCTGCTAAATGCCATAAATGTAAATGTGAATGCCATTACAACTGTTATTAGCATTATAAAGCTTGTAGCAATCACTAAAATAGAGTGTTTCCTGGACTTTGTAATCAGCAATTTATTAATTATTGGTTATTTAATGCTAATTTTTGTCTGGATTGTATGTGGATAAGACTGTATATAATGTAAAGTATTACATTTACTTTTTTACATTTAGCATTTAGCAGATGTTTTTTTTATCCAAAGTGACTTACAATTGTGACCAAATACAATTTGGCCACTTGAGAATAGATATTAATGCATTTACGAGCTGGAATGCATTTTAGACATATATTATATGTTCATATATTATATGTTCATATAGACATATATATATATATGTTTGTCACGGTGAGGGAGGTCGCCTCCGGTACAGCGGCAGTTGTCCTGTTGTTGTTGCGTTGTGTGCGTCCCTCAGGTGGGTGGGGCTTATTAGCTCCCTCACCTGATGGTCGTTTGTCTGTCTATAAATGCCTTGTCTATGTACCAGTTGACTGCTGGTTATTATATCCTTAATCTGGGTCATGTGCACGGGTTTTTGGTTTCTTTTTCTCTGAGACTTGGCGTGATCGCTTATTCATTAAACCCTGCCCGTCTTTTTTTATCTTATGTTGATATGAGACTTGGTGTGGTGGTGATCGCTGGGCTGCTCTGTGTGGAGTTTGCATGTTCTCCCTGTGCCTGCGTGGGTTTTCTTTCCGGTTTCCTCCCACAGTCCAAAGACATGCATCATAGGTTGATTGGTCTCTGCCCGTCACAATGTTCATATATTTATCTTATGTTGATATTAATCTATAAAGATGCATACTAAAGTGCATGTATTGACCAGCTGTAAATGGATTCTAAAAGTTTTTTTTTTATGCAATCCAACTGTAAACCAGAAATTTCTCTATAGGGAACAGGTTTTCTCTACCTGTCCATTATTTCCTGTGTTTTGACTGAGGAAGTGTAAGAGTAGGGTAAGGTAAATGCATGTCTTTGTAGGGGAATTAGAAAAAAAACTGACAGGGGGGCACGTGATTAAAAAAGGTGACTTTTTTGTTGGTTAAACCTGGTGAAAGGTAACAAGATGTGCACAATAAATTCATTTTAAACATTCAAAACCAGTCTTTGAAAAACACTAATCAGTCCTGCTTTATTCTTTGTTTCATACATGATCTGCAACACACATAACGGATGATTGCAGCAATGAGAAAGACTGTAACTGAAACCAGCAAAATTAAGAATGCTATTACATCAATGCTGTGGTATGTGTACCAAGGCATTTTATAGGACTCTGTTCGCAGGTGAGCAGCACCTTTGTGTCTCATAACATATTCGATCCAGAACATGGCATTGGCAAGTGGCTGTTCTGGTGTATCTCTTTGAAGCCTGGACATTCTCTGCATGTTCATTCTGTAAGATGGTTCATTTATAATTTCTTGTAAAGCCTCCAATAACACATTCTTATTTATGGTAGCTATATCTAAAACCTGTGCCACACCTTTTTCTTTCATTCTTGAGAGATTGTCAAATTGATCAAAAACTAGTGGTAAACCAACAATTGGAGTGCCATGATAAATAGCCTCATAAATTCCATTTGTTCCCCCATGACTAACAAAAGCTCTGGTCCTGGGATGTCCTAGAAGATCGTTCTGTGGCATCCAGTCAACCACCAATGTGTTACTGCCGAGAGTGGATGGTCTTTTTCCCGTGTATCGCCAAACCACTTTCTGAGGGAGCTCGGCCAGAGCAGCAGCTACTTCATCAGCTATGCCAACTGGAAGCTCTCCAACCAGAGTTCCCAAAGACATGACAACAATGCCATGCTCTCCAGAACTTTCAACAAAGCTCTCCAGATCTTTAGGAAGGGACTTTGCTGGTTTACATTGGAAGCAACCCATGTAGACGATATTGGGCATAGTTGGGCGTGGATATTCAAACACAAAGTCAACTCTCATAAGCCATATATCAGCTGCTTGAAATAATTCGAAATAATTTACATCTGGACCAAAGTACCGATTACACAAAGCTCTATAATGTGGACCTGAAGTGCTCTTGTAAAGGAAAAGCCTTGTGTTATAGAAAAGCATATTATACAACCTTTGGAAGAAAGTCATTTTGTCGTTTAACATGGATAGAGGAACGGGAACAAAGGACAGGGGTGATGGAGCAATTCCAAAATGGGCCTCTCCATGTATTGTCCAGCGGACATTGAAAACCAGTGGTAAGCCAAGATAATGTGCCAGCACAACACCACCACCATTTGCAGGATCTGTTAACACCACATCGTACTCGGCTTCTCTGATGGAACTTATCAAGTCATGATTCTCAATTATATGGATCACCATTTCACATATCTTTCTGTGCATCTCTGAAAATTTGTTTTTCAACTCCATGTCCAAGTACAGTCTAGTCCAGATGGCACTCTTTTCCCGCCGAATTTGCAGTTGCCTGGAAACAAAGCTACTGAAAAATGCCTCATCACCACCCAGTGCAAAGTCAATTGTTATAGAGTTATAGTGAGGCGAGTCATCTTTGATGTACCAGCTATCAACTGCACGGATAACCGTAATATGGTGACCTCTGCTGTATAGTTCCTGTATCAAAACATTCATGTTAACCCAGTGGCTACCATCATGGGGGAAGACAAGGACCTTTCCACAGTGGATAGAGACTGTGAAGCCCAGGGTGATGATAAATACAGAAACTGCATGAAACATCTTTTAAGAAGTCTCCACTTGAAGCAGGCAAAACAATGTCTGAAACACAAGTTAAAATAAAAGTGTTATAAATGACAGTCATACATTTACATTAACTTTGCTAGATTTCTTTTAAAAGCATTAAAATAAGTTATGGCCTGCAATGAAATTATTAAGAATGATTTGTTAGTAAGATATCTTATTTTGAAAGAGCAAACAAAAAAATTAAATATTGCTTAAATGAGAAAAAGGATGCATTTCTTAGCAGGGATATCCCAACTAACTTAAAAAAAAAAGCTTTAAACAGTTATTTTGACAACTGTTCATCGGGGCTTTGGTCTAACCAAAGGTGGCTAAAACTAAAGTTTTAACTGATTAGGTGCAGTAGGAACTACTTTTCTGAAACAGATACTTTACTATTTATCTGAGCAGATGTCTATGACCTGTTGTATCCCCCACGGTTCTGTTCCAGAGCCGATTTTATTATTGGGTCACTTTTGCTTCCCCATATCCAAATTCAACAAGATTTCAGAATATGTCAACACAACTATACTTTAAATTATTCTTTAGAAAGTATACATATTTATTTTCTATTCTATTTTCATACTCATTGTCTTTCAATATGTTTTATATAATGCTTTCTTTTTTGTAAAAACCTTCATGAGGCTTTATTTGATTGAAGCAGTTTTATTTGCCACTCTGGATGAAAAGTACTATACAAATAACATGCCTTGTCTTGAATCGTTCTGACCGATTAATTAAGAAAAAACAAATCACAATAATTATTCTTACATGTGAGGCATTGCAACCGATCATGCAATGACTTTTAATTTGAAATTGTACTTATTTTATGCTATATCGCCTACTTAGTCTATTCATATCTATCATTTAGCTAATGTTTAGCTTGCCTTTTCTTTTGAACATATATATTTTTAAAACTGTTATCTGAAAGATTTAACACGAGGGTGAAACACGAGTTCTACTAGACGAGTAAACGAGTACATTAGGTAACGCCAGTAACAAACAAAAGCATAATATCGTGCCTAATATAATAGCGCGCCTGTCAAACAATAAAAAGTGTTTTTCAGCGACGTTTTATTGAATGACCAAGTAGCCCAGTCGGAGAGTATTGTAAAACGAGGAAAAACTAGAAAACATGGTGCATGACGTGTTGCTGTTTTGTTTTTGTTCATTCGGGTTTTCCCTGCTTTAAACCATTTACCTGATAAAGTAAGCCTAACTACTTACTGTTATTTTTGAATAGAGTAGGTGCGCTGAAATTGAGGAAAAACTCAGAGACTACGTCCGTGTTATCCACCGTATGTCCCAAATGTCCACGATGTTTGTGCGGTTGACGCTTCCACAGCTCATACCCATCTGTCAGAAGAGGCGGCGTTACACGAGCAGACGGCGTGATCAGCGTGGCATCGGGTTGTCAGAGGCAAAGACCTACACGTAGTAGTAGCAGTCGAATTTAATCTCATAAGAAGTGCAATACTAGACAATCAGGGGTAGTAGCTTGTCAAAAATAGGGGTGTTATGGGATGTCATTGCATGCGTAGCATATCCCCCCCTGACAAAAGTGCGGAGGTTCTGCGTGATTATTAACATTGCGCTTCCCTTTTAAGAAGGCAGTGAGTACAGCCTGAATGGAGACCAGAAAGACCGGAGAGACCAGAGCCGAGGCGCCTGTGAGTTAGATTCCTTTGGCGTGGGAAGGTGTCACTCGCAACTTTGTAGAGTAGCCAAGTTTTCTAACGTGTCCTACCCAGATATATTGCGCGTGCATGCAACGCTATCATGTCGATTGTTGTGATTAGCAGCAGGCCCGTAAATACATGCTAATTAAAGTGATTGAGTCAGCCTTCAATTAGCCTACATTATATAAACTCACCTTAATGTTATTTTGCTCTAGAGTTAAGAAAGTGTGCAAGGCGAATCATAATCGCAACAAGTGTCTCGGCTATCTGTTGCCTACTCACTTGAAAGTACAAGCGCATATTTCATACGCTGAAGTAGGGTTTAAATGGGGCATTCATTAACTACCTCATTAACCTACTTGATTAAACTACCTCATTAAACTACCTTGATACTGACTGATGCTGTGACATCCACCGCCAATTCTATACAAAGCAAATGTCTGTAGGTAAGGTATAATGGACTGATTGTTTCACGTTTCTATTGGTTTCATTTATCAGTATATCAGTTGGCACCTTTTTTCTGCTCTGTTAAATGTTGACTTGTATTTCCATGTCATTTTTAGACTTCTGGTGGCAGTCAAGTGTTTGTAGTCATCATTCAATACATGGTTTGGTTCAATACTTAATTATGTCACAAGAAGTCATCTTTGTAATTTATTCTATGTTTCTCCAATGCCTGGTAGTACTGGAAAATATATCTGATGCCCTGTAAATGTAATTGTAGCTTAGTTTTGAATGTAGGTAATTGAAACTAAAGAGAGCCAAGATCTTGTTTCATTCCTCTCCAGTTGGTGGGCATTCACCTGCATGGTGTCGGTGCTTGCGCCAAAATCTCAAATGGATCCACTTTTTCCACACTGCAATATCACAGGTTCTCCCCCGCAAATCTTGCTGGTTTGGATCCAACAAATTTGGGACACACACACAGGGGTCGAGGGGTCCTAGCATCACCTCGTAAAGTTAATTACTCGCCTTACCTCTTTTTACAACTAAAGGCACAAGTACTAGCACTAGATGTGCTAGATGTATTCCAGATTTTACTGTCTTGGGAGCTTGTTGGAATAAACTTGACCTGTCCATTCCCCAAAACTGCAGTCTCCAGCACATTATGGCAGCTATAGATTACTTCTCAAAATGGGTCAAAAGAGTGAGTTTACTTTGAAAATCAATCTGATGTTGAATGGGAATGAGATCTTATATATATATGTATATATAGTGGGTACAATGCTAACTTTGGGGACTTTGATTTGGGCCAGTGCACCCAAACCAAAAGTCTGGGCCAGTGCACCCAAACCAAAAGTGAAATTACTCCCCAAATCCCCTGTTTAGAACGACATGCACCCTGTATGTGCACATTGATTTTTATAACCACAAACTCGTGTCACTGCCATGTAGCACCCTTTTTCCTTCACAGGCAGACAACTTCTAATGTGTGACCCTTTATGCTGATATAGCGTGCAAACCACAACAACTTCAAGACTTCCAATTACAAGACCACAAGGTGTGAACAGTACAGCGATCTGACATCATATAGTGTGTCTGGAATTAGAACCTCTTTCCTTCTAAGTTAGGTTTATGGTTGGGTGTGAGATGATGGTGGAGAGTATAAACCCAGGAATCCCTCTCAAGGACAGTGGAGTAGTCTGGAGCAGCTCAAATGGTCATAACCATCTACTGAAGATCTAGTACTTGTGCTGTACTGAGTACAGGCTGTATGGAGAGCTAGATGTTCAGATCTGGAATCTGACACATTATATGACCTGCGAGCTGATAGAAAGGCACATCTCTTTCCCTCTGGAACATACTCCCTCAGTTGGACTGAGTGGCAAAACACTCTGCAACATTTATTAGGGGAAACAATGAAACAGGGAATGAAGCAAGTGATTATCTGCTTAAATTAAAGGTAGTTAGATTTGTCAGTAATCCGTACAAACTGCCAAAGAACCAGTGGTTCATGGACCTCAACATATGGGTAAGACCATGGGTGTCCTGACATTTATATGCAGACTACCTAATTTCAGTGCTGGGAAAATACACTAAGCAAAGTCTGAAAGCACACAAAAGCCTGGAAATTTGGTCAAGCTTCAAGGTGAGATGTGATGACACAGTGAATTTTATATGTGGATAGGTTTGTACAAATATTTTATATTGTATTACAATTTTTATTTTGAAAGCTACACTAGATGGGCCTTTTTAGTTAATAGTTAATTAACATCTCCCCCAATGTTAAGATTACATCTGGCATACATAATCTAAATTCTTGTGGGCATCATGAAACTCAATGTTTTTTTTTTCATTATGAAGCGCTAACGTTTTTAAAATCTAAACTTTCAAATCAAAGTTATCTGGCTAACAGTCTAAACCCGGTTTGTCTTGGCTAGCTAACAGTTTTCTCATTTCTTCAGCTTACACCAGTCTGTAAAATATAGCTCTGAATTCTTGCTTAAATCTATTTGTAGAGTCAATTGTACTACAGCTCTTTCCTATTTTAGATATCTTGCAACATTCACACTGAACACTACTGGTGCCACTCCGCTAGACTTTCTGCCATTCCGTGGGCATGACTGTAGTGACACCCACCAACTATGATGCCATATGCATACCTCTATAAAGCCAACTGTCCGTCAAAACACTGAAGGTGTACTGGAGCTGGTAGGCCTGGAAGTAGCATTGGACAGCCTGCTAGAGTTTCATGGGGACTCAGACCTGTAGAGCGAGGGCTCAACCCCAGAAATACATCAGTGCCAGGGGTGGGCTGGTCACCCATTCCAAACTAGTTTCCTTTGTGAGTTTGGCCAATTTAGATTTTAATGCCCCATTCCACCTTTCCACAGCTCCTCCAGACTGTGGGTGATAAGCACAGTGTATTTTAGAGTAATACCCGAGTAATCCCTGGGGCTGAGGAGAGTTCTGAAATTCCTTGATTCACAAAAAGCATACCGTTGTTGGAGGATAGTTTTGTGGGAAATTCCCACCCCAGAACAATTTCCTTGACTAGAGCCTTTGACACCTCTGCAGCTTTTGCCTTTCAGCAAGGGAAGCCCTCAATCCATACTGAGCACAAATCAGCTATGACCAGGCAATATTTGCAATTTCTATATGGGCTGAAGTTCATCTTTAAATGCTGTAAAGGCATTTGTAGCTTTGGGTGATAAGCTGGAGGCACTGGCATGCAGGCAGATAAGGCAGCTGGAAGAAAAATCACCCGGTGTGAACCATCTCTCTTACATTGCAGCACACACAACCCATTTTCCTGTGTGGTCAGGGCCATGAGTTTTTGCCTCTGCTCGGAAATGAGAATTGTGTAAAAGAGGAAGTTCAGCTAATGTGTTCACTCTGTAACCATTTGTATCCGGTTCACAGGGTTTGTTCCATTTCCATGTTTCTGCTGGTAAAGCACTGCTAAGCTGCAAGAATTAAGTCTCGGGTTAGAACAGGTTCTGTCTGTATAGTTTTGAGCATCTGAAGGGAGAAAGGACAATGCACACCTTGTTGGCCCACATGCTTGGCAGTGAGATCTGGACTCTGAATAGGAACCTCGGAGACATTTGGCCAGGCCTTTTGAGAGATTTCAACAACAGCACAGAAATCATGGGGATCCACAGCCTCCACAGAAGGATGCCGTAATTCCCACGCCAAAGTCACATGTCGCACAGCAAGGTACCTTTTGGTATCTTGTATTGTAAACTACTGTACTGCCAAGGTTTCATTCTATGAGCAGAATTCAAAGCACTTCTGCAAGTCCCTCAAGATGAGCGTCTGCTAAATGCTGAAAATATAAAATGTAAATATAAATACACTGCATGAAAGATGTGCTGATAAGACAATAGCCCAGATACTGTTAAGTGAGAAGTCCATACTTGCATTAGTAATGAATGAATGCGAGACACAACGCACGAGTGAACAAAGCATGCATTGCTACTAAATCAGCACGACCCGATACGAATAAAAGCAATTCACCTTTGTACTTCCATGCGCTTGGCATAAACCTGTTGCTTTGAGACAGAACCTTCATTTGACAGGTTTGAGACTAAACTAGTTCTCATCTGAATGAATGTTTCGGACATTCTTCTGTACATTGCACATCTTCATCCTTGGCTTTACGATGAGTTTGTCTACTGCATTTTCCCGAAGGTTGTGCAATTGTTTGATAATCTTGAACCCACGAGTGCCCAGTCAAGTCATTAATTGGTGATTTGTGAAAGTTTTTTTTTTCACTTATTCTTTTTCTCTCAACTACTTGTCGGTGAACATGTGTGCCACATGTGTACAAGAATTTTCTCCTCTAAAACAGTTGTGCAGTTCCGGCAGCGCTATGGGGCAGCTGCGTGGTGTTCACTCACAAACATTGCACACGTCAACATTTCTTGTGATCTCACACTGCAAGTATACTCACACAGAAATTCATAGTCTACCTCATGTTCTTGAAAGAACACCATGGTGTGGTGCAGCTGCCCAGGATATCCCCTGCTTACTGGAACAGGGACCTTTTAAAGTACACTTTAACAACAACTCAGTTTTCATAAATTCAAAACCTACCCAAAGAGGGTTTGTTATTACCAATAAAATGATGTTATCCCACAGAATTCTATACCCTCCTTACTGAGTCTGAGTGTGATGCCTACCTTATAAATTAATCCCTTTCCTAAAGATTTTGGGAGGCATTATTCCAATTCTAACTTCTGTGGTAATAGATACTACTAACATATTGATTACTTACTGCCATCATTATTTTGTTTACCTATCATAATGTATTCATTTCTTCTCCTGTGTCTACATTGTGTAGACTTCTTGCCCTGCAAAATATATTTTTTATTGTAGGTGACTGACTTGACCTCAGGGTTAGATGAGAGATATCAAAAGCCGTAGTGGTGGTGTGTAGGGGTCCCAGAG
This sequence comes from Brachyhypopomus occidentalis, assembly GCA_020368025.1. Classification (NCBI taxonomy): domain Eukaryota; kingdom Metazoa; phylum Chordata; class Actinopteri; order Gymnotiformes; family Hypopomidae; genus Brachyhypopomus; species Brachyhypopomus occidentalis. The sequence continues at coordinate 3,674,026 of JAGXOD010001351.1, read as the reverse complement.
TCCCGCTAATGATGGCTTCTTGTTCTTTTGCGCCTTGATGCTGATTCCCGAGGACCCGAGGGGAGCCAGAATCCACTTCATTATTTACTACCACTGCATTCTCTCCATTTTCATCTGCCTCCCACATTACAACTGTTGTGGTATGCATTCTGGACCAAGATGAACAGCGCAGCGTGGGGTGTCTTGTTTTCAGCTGCCTACACTGGTTATCTTCTTAGCACAGGTTTGTAGGTCTTTTGGAGGAGCATTAATCACATGGTGTTGGCACACTGTGAGCATATGACCCCTGCAGCATGGACCTACAATGCTGCTGCTCTCCCTGAGTGTTCCTCCACTGCTTTTGTACCTCCCTTAAGAAAGTTATGAGCAGACAAGTGGGCTTCTGCATTGTTCATGAAATGTCCTTTCACTTGTGTCCAGGTGAGCACCAGTTTCTTGGCAAAAGTGCGTCGTCAATTCCAGTAAGTGTATATTTGTCATCAACCACTGGAACTATGCTATCCCCTCAGATGTGGAGGGGGGTCCCACAAGATGTGGAACCATGCCCCATCTCGCTGTTGCCTATGTCGACCATCACTAAAGGAAAGTTCGAAGCTTAAGTTTGTACACCCTGTTCTAGAATGGAATTGGGACGTTTAACAGCCTGCGATTGGCTGCAGTCTGCGGTTGTTCCCGCCCTCCTCGTTTGGAGCTTCTGCCCTCCTCGTTTAGAGCTGCTTGACGGTTATAGTGGTTGTTCCTTCTTGTCTACCACGGCAGACAGAAATGCTGACTCTCTCTGAGGTGCAGTGGGGGTAGGGCGTCTACTTTCATTTCTTCTTGACGAGCAGCTTCACTGATGCTCCCTCTTGCCTGCTTCTCTGCTCATTTCTCTGCTTCCCTCTCCCATGAGACAAACAGTCCCCAGTCTTTCCCTGACCGATGTAATTGTTTAGACCCTCCAATTAATTTTTTTATGCCAATTTATTGCCCTCCTTTATTATCAACAAACCCTTAGGTGGTCTTTTCCATTTCTCTTATTTATTATTTAAATATTTAAATATGTCATGCTACCATATTTCCCATACATCATCTTTTTAGGCCCTCTGGTCAGATATGTCTGCTCATGTCCCCCCAGAGCAACCCCCACAACATCATTTACCACAACAAATCCTCATTGTTCCGCCTCCTTATGCACCTCAAATGTCTACCTAATATTTTATTTAAGCAAACACCAGTAGGACAGCTCCACCATGCCACGACAAGGTGAGAACACAGCATGCAGTGTGGAGCCTTGCTGAGAGCGCTCACGACAGGACTTCCCCAGACCCATGAGGGGTCTCCCTTATAGCCTGCGTTAGCATCTCTCTAATGAGTCCACACCCTGGAGTTGGAGATCCTGCTGACTGCACCGAAAAATTGGGGGGAAATGATTCCCAAAAATCTGATTCCTCATTTAGGAAGGACATGCAGTACATTGTTCTTGAGTGAGCAATGGTGGTCAGGTAATAAATATAGGTAAATGGGTTTGAGCACTGAATAAGAAACATTGATAATATGAATACCCTAAGGTAGAGCCTAAGAAGCCTGTGTACTGTAGTTCTCCAGTACAGAGTACAGAGTGAAAGGTTCTGTGGGCGATGGTGCAGGTGGCCTCAAGGCCACTGACCATTCTGGAACATTCCCCCAACAAGCATGGCAAACGGTGTCATTGTTTCAGTAGCACACATGAGAAACAAGGTTATCAGTATTGGGTAAGATAATTTTAATGAGCTGAAAGCCTCTTTGTGCCCGTTCTCCATGTGCCCCCCCGTCTCAACAATTAGCTTTAACACATATTTTAATATACAGGTGCATCTCAGTAAATTAGAATATCATCAAAAAGTGATCTATTTCAAGTGTTTATTTCTGTTATTTCCTACACCAGCAGGTTTGGGGAGCCATGTCTGCTGGTGTAGGTCCACTGTGTTATATCAAGGCCAAAGTCAGCGCAGCCATCTACCAGGAACTTTTAGAGCACTTCAGGCTTCCCTCTGACAAAAAGCTTTTTGGAGATGGAAATTAAATTTTCCAGCAGGACTTGGCACCTGTCCACACTGCCAAAAGTACCAATACCTGGTTTAATAACCACAGTATCACTGTGCTTGATTGGCCAGCAAACTATCAGAATCTATGGAGTATTGTCAAGAGGAAGATGAGAGACACCACACCCAACAATGCAGATGAGCTGAAGGCTGCTATCATAGCAACCTGGGCTTCCATAACACCTCAGCAGTGCCACAGGCTGATCGTCTTCATGCCACACTGCATTGATGCAGTAAATCATGCAAAAGGAACCCCGACCAAGTATTGAGTGCATTTACTGTATATGCTTTTCAACATTTTCTGAATTAAAAAGCATTTTTTCAGTTGGTCTTATATAATATTCTAATTTTCTGAGATAATGACTTTTGGGTTTTCAATGGCTATAATCATAATCAACATTAATAGACATAAACATTTGAAATAGATCACTCTGTTTGTCATGAATCTATTGAGTTTGGGTGATACTCCTGTTGCCTCGTTTTAGTAATGTTTAGTAGAGTTGGTCATTTGTAGAGTGCATTTGTGTGGAACGTTTGCTTGCTTTCACACGGCTCGTTTCCCCAGTAACATTAGCATGGTGTTGATTATGAGGATGATCCCTCTCACATTCAGCTGCATGCAGTGAGGTGACGGCACACTCTACTATCATTATTTCTGTTTGGATGTTGAAGGAACCATTAAGCTGTAGAAACAGGCAGATGGAGTAATATTGCGAGTTCATTTTGAACACCTGCATAACAGAAGATGAGAAACATTTTAATGTGACTGCTCTCTATATCAAAATTTACATAATAAATATCTAAATCTTTTCTCTAACAAATATATTTAAACTGAGTTTGCATATATTTGTCATTCTGGGCATACATGGAAATGAGCATCTTATTCTCTGCATTGCATAAATGATTTATTATTACTGGTCATTGTCATGCATAATTACAATATTTAAATCCTTATTTAAATATTTGGTCTCTATGTAGTATGTGTATGTGTAAAAATTATCTGTTACAGACACATGTACAGACTACTGTACATAGTGTCAACTTTCACTGTTGCATACATCTCTGTAAACATGGTGTCAAATCCCTGTGTTACATACTTGTCTGTATCCATAAGAATATGTGGAATGATAGGCTGCATAAATGTAATGTAATGCATAAATGATGTAGTGAAGTGCATTTTAATATGGTGTTATAGGCTATAAATGAGGGGAGTTAGTAACATGAACATTAAATTAAAGCTGCCAGTACTGAAGGAATACATATAACCCTAAAATATTTAAAATGCCTTTTAAAATAGTTTCTGATTCAGTTTTGTATTGCGTGGGATAGATTTACACTTTATGTTAAATCAGTTTTTGCATGTCACTGTGGCTGTTTCCTGTGGCTTGTTTGTGCCTTTGTGATGACAGGTCCCAAGGTCAAGAGGTGATAACATGTTCTGAGCAGTGGCCTTCAAGGCCTCTCCCCCTCCCTCTCCCCCTCCCTCTCCCTCCCCCTCTCCCGTCTCTTCCATTCTCTCTCCTTCTCCTTAAGCCTGAGCTCACTGCTGTGCTGTTAGTCTAACTGCCGGATGCTACAGTAGCAGCCTCGTCATAAAAAGCTCACCTCAAGATACTCCACAAGTACAAATAGATATCAAACACTTGAAGGTCAGTCTCCTGACTCTTCATCGCTGAATTACTAACACTGTCAAGTATATAAAGCCCTCTCAGATGCTCAAAATGTTCAGTGGCCATACACGTATTGTGTCCTTAGACACAAGCCTACCCACTCAGGGAACACTGCCTCTGGGGTGTCCCTATTTAGACAGACTTTCATGAAAACAGGAAGCATACCTTTAAAAAGACTCATTAATGCTTTAGCCATATTTGAAATTGTTTTTAAGTGCAGTGTCAAATTTTAAGTGCAATAGTGATAGCAAAAGTGATACTAGAATATATGGATATCAACTAACAATCAGCTGTAAAGATAGTGCTTGCTATTTTACTGGAAGAATTTTTGAAAAAAAATTTGACTGTCATGAAAACAAACATTCGATCAATGGAGAGGTCCAATAGTCAGAGGTTGATTTTAATATTCATTTTTAAATAGAGTGAGTGGCAAGAGTGCACAGTGCCTCTCAAACACAAGAGTTCACACTTATCCACAACACATTCCAAACAGGCACAAGGTGTAGTCAGGTGGATCCCGGGGCGGTGTTGGCAGGCTGGGACAGGTAGATACCAGAACCAGAGGACTAGACTGCAGGTGTAGTCTGAAAACAGAGCACAGGTCAAGACACAGGCAAGATAAACACTTGGTATGGAAGCCAGACTTGGTAATACTTTGCAAAGAGGAAGTGAATATGAAGGGACTATCAAGGCCTGAGGGAGAGCGGTGATTGGACGAAAGGGAGGCGGGAGGGGCGGGGTTAGTGTTTTAGGTGAACTCGATCTTCTGATTTAGTGTTGGTTAGAAGTGGTTGCGTTTCCAGGTTGGTGGTGCTGGTGGTGGCTGTGGTGCTCTGCCCATTGGGAACATGAGCTCAGTTCATGCCACTCAGTATGACAACAAATACATGATGACAAAAATGTTATGAGATTAGAAAGAGTCAGGTACATTCAGTAAGGTGAATTTCATTAGCATGTGTCTTAGCAGTAGTAATTTGATTGTTTTATATGTATAAGACAATAAATGTAATAAAATGAATACATGAAAACATTCACAATTTTAAACAATTTCATTTATGCATTTAAGTATTTATTTTTGGTGGTTTTGCAAAATCGTATGTAATGGATATTAAATATGGATTTTAAGCAAAGCCTTTTTCATAATATATGACTACTGTTTCCCAAACATTATTTACTGAATAGTTTATTGAGATAAGTCTTATGGCTGGAATCTCAAGCTGTATGTTAAAAAACACAAAGAATCACACACTGGTGCTTAACCTGCACATACTGTAGACTAATTCCAATCCTAAATCCTAACTGAAATGTGCTCCATTTGTACGTAGCCATAATTTGAGCTCCTCATCAAAGTGTGTCTATAATATATTGGGAGAAGAAATCCCAGTAGGGCATCTGCAATGACATCAAGTATTCATTAATTTTCTCAGTGAAAAGAAGACAACAGATACTTAAATATTTGTAATTCTACAATCATGAATTCACTGTGATTTCTTTCTTTGAGTCATTTATTTTCACACTCGGCTGTAAGGGGTATTTAGCTAGTGCTACCAACGTAGTCTGGGACAATGATGCTGGCCCATTTATAAATGACAGGAAGGAAAAGCAGAGCAGAACCTAGCACAGACACCGAGAGGAAGGACCACAGGAACATGCGGTCGAGCACTTGAGCCACAAACTTCCAGTCCTGAACAACCTGAGGACAGAAAAATACTAGAAGTCATGCCTTGTTGCTGACGCGGCCCACTAGTCTTAGATGGTGAAAGCAGACATAACTTGTCGGAGATATATATACTATATATATACTATATACTTTATATCCAATTTCATTGTAATGTAAATTATAATGACAATAAAGGCGATTCTGATATATCTATATTTCCGTAAAGCTATTGCGTGGCACTGTTACCTCTCTGACTTCGTTCTCCTTGACAACGTGGAGAGTGATGTAACGAATGGAGTCCAGTGCCGCTTGCAGGCTGTGTCTTGAGCTGAGCAGAGGCGTTGTCTCTCGTTTCAAACCTTTCCCGCAGCTTAACCCTACAGGTCCTCTGCTCTGCCCAGCTCTCTGGCTCCCTCCGGTGGTGGCATAGCGGTCGACATGACTGCGCATGCACAGAAGCTTAGGGAGCCTGTGCAGGAAGATGCGACGGACCCAGGGCGCCATCCCGTGGTGCGTAGACGAGGAGCGGTGGTGAATATTGATGGCAAAGACTGTGATGACGATCGAGAGCGTGACGAAGATCATAGTGAAAACCAAATACTCGCCAATGAGCGGGATCACCTGGGCAGGAGTAGGAGTAGTGATTTAGAACGTAAGGAAATAAAAAGTACAATAAAAAGGACAATAAAAAGTAGCTGCTTATTTTATTAACTACAGTAAATAATTTGTGTCTAATATAATTTTAGAATCCACATTACAATTATATCCTCATTATAATCTGAGATAAAACATATGTGATAAGTAATCTGAAATAATTTCAGAAAAATCGTCACTTCATTGTTGCTAATGAAATAAATCATCTAGACGTAAGATGCGTGGTCCCGTTGAGTCCTACCTTGGAGGAGGACGGGATGATTTCCTCGATCACCAAGAGGAACACAGTGAGTGAGACCAGAACAGAGGTACACAGCGAGATTTTCTCTCCACAGTTAGATGGCAGGTAGAAGACCAGCACAGTCAAGAAGGACAGGCCGATGCAGGGGACGATGAGGAAGAGGGTGTAAAATAGCGGGAGACGTCGGATGATGAAGGAGTAAGTGATGAAGGGGTAGGAGCAGGTGCCGTCCGACCTTAATCCCCGGCTGCCTGTAGCAGTTACGATCTCCCACACTCCATTGTCAAAGTAGTCTCGCTTATCCACATGGATGTCCTCCAGAAGTATGTCCACCTGGGAGACACAATGAACCATGGACATCAGACGCATTTGTACATATGTCCTATTAGTAAACCTCTTTGTAAGGTTTAGAAAAACAACTGATGCCCTACTGCAATAACAGCTATTAGGATGCATGTGTTTGTGTTTTAGTGTGTTGCGAAATAAACCTGTGTGCCATCATAGGTCCAGGAACCGAATTTCATCGTGCAGTTCTGACGGTCAAAGGGGAAGAAGGTAACATCTATAGTGCAGGTGGACTTATAGTTAGCGGGCGGCGTCCAGGAGATGGTGCCATCATACTTCACCACAGCTTTAGTGACCGTGGCCTCAAACTGGCCATCTGCACTATTGAACGAAACAGTTTATACATTTAGCAATGCCTGTTTCACATACAATGTATTCATTAAAAAAATTCTTGTGTGTGATGAATGCCTTTTGAGTTTGGAGAACACAGCAATTATCTGGTGTCTGTTCCGTTTCTTGTGTTGTTCAGCAGTCCCAATGCCAGTCTAAGAATAATACATATTAGCCTAAAGGGCAGTGCATACTTGTCATAAAGCACAATGTCTGGGATCCAGATAGAGTCAGATGGCACTCTGATAGATGTGATGCCCAGGTAGTGCTGAGGATTCCATCTCAGCTTCATATCGACCCATTCCTGCACACAAGCACACACATATACACACACACACCAAAACCTAGAAAAACAGGTTCCTGGGTGCTATAAGGTTTCCTTTATTGCTTGTTAATATGTGTGCTGCTGCAGTCTTCTGAGGCTCAGGGCTTATTATTTATGCTGAATATTTATTCCAATGTATTATTCTGCCAGGTTTATTACTTCAATGTTCACTGAGTTCAACCACGCACCGCTGAGCCAGGTGAAAACAGGCATATTTCAAATTCTGTCTTGACTGTCCAATGGGTCAAAGTTCTTTCCTTCTGTGTCCTTGTAAGCCCTGTTAGTGAACCCACTGACCCTCTGACCCTTACGGAAGCAGCAGTGCACCAGTCATAATCCCCACTGACAAATCAAGCTGTCAGAGGCAGGCCAGATTCATTGAGGGTGGGGGTTGGATGAGGAAAGGGGATGAGACGAATGGGAAAGAATGAAATAGTGCCGCTACCATTATGATGCTTTTTGTGAACAAGAGACATCGAAACCAATTCTCTATAGAACAAGTATCATGTGACGTGCAGGGGGAGGAATGCTGTAAGTGATGGTGGAGCTTTATTTTAATGCTTTACCTGCTTCATCCACACGTTGGTGGTCATCAGTTGGTTCTTTTCATCCTTATATGCCAAGGTCATAAAAGTAATTAACATTTTCACAGCACATTTATAGCACACCAAGAAGAAGATTAAATGGCATCCACAATCTTAACTATTTTATTACTAGGCCTTTTGCAGAATATATATATATATATATATATATATATATATATATATATATATATATATATATATATATATATATATATTAAATGTATATGTAAACTGAAACATAGAATTACCACATCCACCAGCTGAGATATGGCCAGTCCAAAATTGACCCGGATTGTCGCATTCAGGTCTTCCACTGGTCTCACCCATTTCTGGTAGTTAAAGAATAGATGCTTGAACAGCTTGTCCTCAGTTCTGGCATATGCCGAAAGCTTGGGGGGAGCTAAGGTACAACAAAAGCACCCTGTAAACCTCTGTCCTTACCAAGCATGAGCTGCTGGGATACAGCCCAGGGATTGAATTGTATATGTAAGACCACAAGATCATCTTTCTTCGCAATGTCACTATTTCAGCGATTTATGAATGTCTGGGCTGATGCTTGGTCAATAACCCCATTTATCTAGTGAACACCCAAGAATTGAAGCATTTCATGTGCCAAGCCCCTGATTTACCCACAAAATACATTTCTGCAGTAAAACTTCTGCAAATATACTGGTGAATGAAGATGCCTGAAAAACTGCCTTCGCACATATCTGTTTACATAACAGGAGTATTTTTTTCCTTGTTTTTTTTTTCCTAGGTCTTTGTTATTGAAACGTGACTCCAGTTTCTGTCCACTGCACTGCCTGAGATGTATAATAGATAACAATATTTATTTAACAATATTTATTTTATTTTATGAAGCCAGAACTATGATTATTGGCATTTGTGTCAATTTAATTTTGCTCCCAGGGTCTCCAAACAATAAATAACAAAGGTCAAACAAGACATGTTCTGAAATACCATGTTCAGTTACAAATTCAGATGTACGATATCAAGATGTGCAAAATTGGCAAAAGATGTGCAAAATTCTGTTTTTTTTTTGTAAACACCGTAATCTACAATCATTGTTAATCTTTATAAAATCCGAACAGTAAAAATAAATCAGCCTGAACATGTCACTTCATATGAGCAAATCCTATTGTATTATGGAAATCAGCAATGCAGTTTGCAAAGAGAATAACGGGTTATAGATTGAAGGTCAACCATAAATGACAAAGAGCACACATTGATCATCTCTGTTCTTGACAATGCAGAGACAGAAATGAAAGGCATGTCTAGTTATCCTGTTTTAAACACGTTGGCACTGGCTGTGAGGTGCTTTTGAGGAGAATTAAGTAGTAAAGGTGTTTACGTTCACTTCCTGTTTGATGTCTTTGCAGGCAGAGCCTCAAAACCTGACATTGATATTTATGCATTAGTATTAAGAATGATTTTCATTATAGAGTTGTGGATTATTCACCTGTTCCATAAATATTCCTAATAAGAGGTCATACTGTCATGTTGTAATACATGTAATACATGTAATCTCCTGGCACATGAAATCAGTTGACTGACTGTTCCAGCATCTTGTACCTTCTGTACATTTTACCAGCCTTTGTCAGGCTCTGTCATGAGTGACTTACTTTAGACCAAAAGGGCAGCTGCCATCCCTTTATAACCACATATATTTACATTTACAGCAGATGCTCTTCTCCAGAACAAACTGCAAACATCCCATTGCAAACATGTCACAATTGCGCAGCGCTTATTAAAAGTGAATGAACTTCTAGATCTATGGAGTAGGTATAATGAACAACCCAGCATAGATTAAACAACCTGATATATTTTGTTCTTTGAAAATCCCTCAGACATGTGAAAATGGGGCCATCAATTTCTGTATTATGTGACTGGCCAATTTTGCAGTCAACCCTCCACTGTCTGTCTATGCTACCATAGATCAGGAGCTATGTCTCTGGGACTTCTCAGTCGATACACGACTGATTGGCAAATTTGTCTTGCCTCCAGGCTCTGTCACAGCTGAACATAATACTGCAGAAGCAAGGATTCTCAGGACCTTTGTAGTTTGTCCTGAAAATATTTCAAACTGGTAAATAATTAAATAGCTAAAGCTCATTTCATCAATAAATAGTTCATGTACATTAATGTGCTAGATGTCAGTGATATTAGTAGTGTTCACAACATCAGCCTTACTGGTGACATATAAACCTGCTTGACTACCAAACAAATGCACACTAGCTCTGCAACGTTAGTACGTTTTAGCCCTGCTTTTACTGTCCTGTCTCCGTGAACAAGAACACTTTGCTCCTGTTCCTTACTGACATACTGACCTCAGTGACTGTGAGCTTAGATTTCAAACAGGTCTAAAAACAACACTTCTCTCAGTGTCATGGGCAGCCTTAAAATATGAGTCAGGGAATTCACCAGAGCAATAAGAAATCAACACTCAAGGACATACGGTAAAGTAAACTCAATTAAATTTGTACAATATCTGCACTCTGTTAGAAGCAGCTTGGGAATAAACAATACAGACAAAAATCACAAGTACACAATTGCTCACTTTGTGTAAAATTAATTTGTTCACTTTGTGTAATGAAACATGGGTCCATAACAAACAGACAAATGACATATGAAGTTTCTTCTTAAGATCCACTCTACTAACATCCATGCATGTGACCATGAGGTTGGGAGATTTGTCCAACCAAAATGGTTCCCAACTGACAATTGAAACATTCCTCTGATTATATAGTGCTAGTGTTTATATGTTTTGAATTTGTCAAACATGGAAAGCTTAGTTACGTCTCATTTAATCATACGGAATCAGATATTAACATTTTAATGGTTTATCCATTGCATAATTTCATTCTGAGTTCTATAACAGCATCTTTGTTTTCTGTAGAACACTCAAATGAGTTTCTGCAGTAGAACAGTAATGTCTGGAAATCCATCAGCCACGAGGCTATCCCCTTCCATCATCACGAACGGTCTAAAGCTTTCTTACGTATATACGAATGAGGAGAGAGAGAGACGGAAATGTATTTGTGCAGGTAAGGTCACACGAGCTCACCTAACGCAGAGCTCCGGAGACACCAGCAGGCGAGAAGAATCAGTCCGGAGCTTACGCCTTGAGCTGATGCCATGATGCTGCTAGAGGCATCAGGGCAGCCGAGGAGGTCTTCAGAGTGCCATGACCACAACTGAGCTGAGCAGCATGCAGACAGAGTGTGAAGCTTAACATGTGTAAATTCTGTCTGCTTCTTGTGTACTTGCAAAAACACAAAGCCCCACAGGACACGCTTGATCATCTACATAGATTTAACAAGGCACATGTGCATGCAAAATTCCTCAAAACACGTTTATGCACAAAAACATGCATAATATACTATGGGATAAGAAACATATCTGTACTTACTCATTGTAGTGGTCCATGCATAGGTTCTGGACTCATGTACTTTGCATGCATGTTACACACAAACACATGCATGCAGACATTCAGTAGCTCCTCTCCCCCTCCCCCAACACGCCCTCTAACCTAACTGTGCAGAAAAGGAGGATAGGTCTTCAGTATTCTGCTTCTGTGTTGAGCAGCTCAGTGCCCATGCCACCTAGATGGCTTCCAGTGTGCTGCAGTTTGACTCACAGACAACACACTCTCTGTGATCTTCTCCTCCTCTCTCTCCTCCCACTCTGCAAAAGAAGCCCAGCCCTCTCTCTTCTGCTCCCCCTTCCACATACAGGCAAACACACACACACACAGACACACACACACACAAAGAGCCAATCAGAATGACTGACTTTCCCTAGAAAGTCTAGAAACACAGACCACATTTTGGGGGAAAGCACATAATTGTTACATCTCATTCACGTTCACGCCATCTCTTAATCTCACCAGATATTCCCATGTTCTCTCATGCATATCTTCCTACTAATATAAAATAAACTACAACTTATTAATAAATTGCTTTCAATATTATGGAATTAAATATTATTTCTTAGATTTTCATTTTTTTACTTTCAAACATATTTTAGCTTTTTTGAGACATTTTAGCTTCATCAGTGTGATGCTAATTGGTTCAATACAGTATAGTGCATGTCCTACTCATATAACACGTTTCCAATGATAAAGGTTAGGGCTACTATTAGGTTCTGCAGCCATCTCTCTTTTAGTCTTCATCGAGTTAGTCTTCATGTATACAGCTTCCAATTACATCACTCTCATTAGTAACTGAGGTGAGATCTGATACTTACAGATATGGTCTGCTAGTTGAAGCAAGATTTCCCACAGGGTTTAAGAACCTAAGATAGGTCTAAAGACCTTTAGGACTTCTTAGCTTTATCTGTTGAGAAAAATTCCACTGTTGAGAAAGAACCGGAAACCCACCACATGGTGGTTAGGGAGCTGGTCTTGTGATCTGTGGGTTCGATTTCCAGCTAGGCCATGACTGAATTGCTCCCTGGGCATCTGTGTACTCACAGCCCCCTAGTGTTCACTAGTGCATGTGTGTGTGTACTCACAGCCCTCTAGTGTTCACTAGAGCATGTGTGTACTCACAGCCCCCTAGTGTTCACTAGTGCATGTGTGTGTGTACTCACAGCCCTCTAGTGTTCACTAGTGCATGTGTGTGTACTCACAGCCCTCTAGTGTTCACTAGTGCATGTGGGTGTGTACTCACAGCCCTCTAGTCTTCACTAGTGCATGTGTGTGTACTCACAGCCCCCTAGTGAACACTAGAGGGCTGTGAGTACACACACACACACACATGCACTAGTGAACACTAGGGGGCTGTGACTACAGACACATGCACTTGTGTAATCTAAAGTTCAGTGATGAGGTTCGTACGGTGAGGAGGGCGTGTCGCAAAGCTGAACGCAGATGGAAGAGGGATAAGGTGCAGGTGTTGTTTCAGATTTTAAAATACTGCTGGCGTTCTTATCAGAACACTATTAAAGAAGCAAAAAGAGAACATCTGTCAAATATTATTATCACAAACCGTCATAATCCATGTGTTTTATATAAAACCATTCACTCTGTTCTTAAGCCCCCTCTGCCCTCTTGCTCGGATGCATCACCTGAAATGTGTGAGGACTTTCTGTACTTTTTATTGATAAGATCATTACTGCTAGAGCAGTATTTTAACTCCTGCCTCTGACCCATCTGATCCCACCTCAGGACCAGCAATGTTTGAGAAGTTTGAGCCTCTGACATTGTTGCATTTGGAGCGTGTGGTGGACCTTTTGAAGCCCTCAGGTTCCTCCTCACTTTTTTAAGAAGATCTTCCCGAGCATAGGGCAACAGGTCCTGGCTATCATAGACAGCAGTCTACTCTCCGGTGTCGTTTTATACACGCCATAGTGCAACCCATTTAAAAAAAAAACCCAGCTTTGGTCCAACAGTACTGGCAAATTACAGGCCCATTTCAAAGCTGTCTTTTATTTCTAAGATTGTAGAAAAAATAGTTTACACACAAATACAAACTTTTATGGATGAGCACGAAATCTTGGAGGTTTTTCAGTCCGGTTTTAAAAGCATGCACAGCACGGAGACAGCACTGCTAAGGGTTTTTAATGACATCTACCTAGCACCTGACTCGGGTGATTACGTGATTCTCGTTCTGCTTGATTTAACTGCAGCTTTTAATTTCCTGGTTACAGCAAATAGGAGGCATTTGTGGCAGTGCACTAGACTGGTTTAGGTCGTACCTGACAGACTGAACTCTGTGCATAACATTCGCTGGTTCTGAATCCTCCACAGCTCCCCTGTTTTATGGTGTCCCTCAGGGCTCAATTTTAGGACCTCTCCTTTTCTCATTTTACCTGCTTCCACTGGGTTCCATTTTTAGAAAACATTGTGTTTCTTTTTATTTTTACACTGATGACAGTCAGATTTATATACCGCTGAAAAGAAATGACATGTGTTCTTTTAAATCATTGCTTTTATGTCTTGACGACGTTAAAGCCTGGATGTCGTTAAACTTTTTACATGAGAAAAAGACTGAAGTGATGGTTTTTGGTCCCAGGGGTCCCTGTGAGGTCCTCCCTGTTGACTTGGGTTCCCTGTCATCCTATAAAAACTCAACAGTTTGTAATTTGGGTTTTATAATAGACAGTGATTTTAAACTGGATCGGCAAATTGGTGCAGTAGTGAAGGCCAGCTTTTCCATCTGAGGCAGCTGGCTAAGGTGAAGTCTATCCTTGCACAGGAGCACTTTGAAACAGTAATCCATGCCTTCATTACATCGCGGTTAGATTACTGTAATGCACTTTATTTTGGAGTCGGCCAGTCCTCCCTCAAACGGCTCCAGCTGGTACAGAACGCTGCTGCCAGACTGTTGACTGGAGTACGTAAGAGGGAGCATATAACTCCAATTCTGGCCTCCCTCCACTGGCTGCCCGTGCATTTTAGAATTCATTTTAAGATTCTTTTATTTGTTTTTAAATAATTAAATGGTCTCGCGCTACCCTACCTACTTAGCGATCCATATTAGACAGGCCTCATCACTGCCAATTTTTAAACATCGTCTTAAAACCTATTTTCATTCCATGGCTTTTAACCCAGCATGTGACCTTTTATCTGGTTTTAATAGTTTTAAAAAAGTTTTTATGTTTATCTAGTTTTTTATGTTGCATTATTTCTTAACATGCTATATTCATGGGTTGTTATACACCTTGTGATATGTTCTTTTAACTAATTTGTATCCTCTGTACAGCACTTTGGCATGGCCGTAGCTGTTTGTAAAGTGCAATATAAATAAGGTTGAGTTGAGAGAGCTGAGTGGATCTTAAATCTGCCTTTGAGAACATAATCCCTCATAAACTGGTCAAAACAACTGGGAAGCTTAGGCTTTAACATCTCTGACTACTCCTGAGCCATGGACTTCCTCTCTGATAGACCTCAGTGTGTGGGGAAACCACACCTCCTCCACCACGTGCTGAGCTCCGTGCTCCTCATTCTAGTCACACACTGCACCTCCACCCACTACTCCAACACCAGCTGCTGGCCTAATTTCCGATGAGCAATGAGCATGCCTATAGGAAAGAGGCAGAGAGATCATTGTGGACTTCAGGAGAATGAGGAAGATCAGATCGCTTTCTCCATCACATATGTAGGAAAGCAGTAGAATATGTGGAGAGCATTAGCTTAATTTAACACCTAACATGGCTTCCTAACACCTCATACCTCTGCACGGGGCACACCATGGACTTCATGAGGCAGTTGAATCAGATTGAACCCCCGCAAAATCTCCTGGTGAGCTTCTACGGCAGCACCATTGAGAGCTTCCTTTCCCAGTGTATGACCATGTGTTACCCCTAGCTGCACAGTCTCAGAGAGGATCTGTATTGTGTGGCAAGATATACAGGTCTATACACGCACATAAAGAGACTGAGAAGCAGCTTCTACCTGAGAGCATCTATGAAAACCTTCCTGAATGAACGCCTACCCTCGTCCCCCGCAGACAGTCACCTTGTACACCGCACTCTTGCACATCTCATGCATACTTTACACATTCATTACACAAATACGTTTCTTTAATAATTTACTTGCTTACAAAATTCAGATCCAGAAACTACAAATAAGATGCAGACTTGAGGCCACGTGGAATATCATTAAATAAATATTTTATGAAGTATGGCATGCAATGTTGAAAACAGTTAAATTTAATAATGTTTGTTTGTTCTAAGAAACGTATTGCGGAACAATCTCTCTGAACGTTTTTTCATCGTTCACGTGCTGGTCAACCAGCATGTCGTGTGGTTTGGAACAACATGACAATATAGCTTGATGTGACACTGTAAGGCTGAATGCACATTTCTATTTATAGTTTCACAGCTTGCACCAGCAGCGTTTTGCTATTACAGAGTTTATGTGAAGGTTTGGAAACTGTCAGTTGATGGCTGACAGTGATGGTTTCCATTGTTGCAGTTAAAATAAGGCAACAGAAGACAGAACAGGTGTGGGTGATTAATTACATTTTCACTAACCCAAAATGACCTTTCAAAAACCTGAGTGTAAAACAATACCTATTTTTCACGGACCTCTCTGTGAGTCTTCTATTGTTATTAAGAATGAAATTGTGTTATTGTTAGAGGTGTTAGTGGTGAGAGTAGTCAGTTTCATCTGCATTTTTGTACAGTGTCATATACATAATTTCCATTGCAATACAGCTGACTATCTGCACCTCATGTAAAGGCTTTAATGACCGATTTACAGAATAGTTTGGAAAGAACCCTCAATTTCGTCTTCTGCAGGGAGTTCACATTAACTATTACTGATCTATATAATGTACATGGATGACTAATATAATATATTTAAGATTGAAAGAGTGATTTTAGAATGGTTTTATATGAGAATAGTGGCAAATAAATTAAGAAATATGTGATTTAAAATCACAGAAGAATGTGTCACTGTCTAGAGTTTCACTGGGAGAGATGACAGGATGTATTTTAATCAGTGCTGTCTTTAATCTCTTGATGTTGTTAGCAACCCCCGTATTGACACATACCTCTTTCACATTTGTCTACAGCACCATTCATTCAGCACCTGCTTTCATGTATCTGTTTGTATCAGTTTGGACAGTATATACTGTATATGTGTGTGCCAACATTAGGCTGGTAGTGCTAGTGGACCTTTCTGACACTGAAACTTATAAAATCTAGACTCTTTAGACAATTGAATTTATAGGCCTTTGGGCATAGTAAGCATAATAACCTGAAAAGATCTGTATGCCAAGGGATATACTGAAAAACATTTTATTCATTTTATTTTATTCATTGCTTGCATTTCACAATGCAAAATGTTCACTTCACTCAATCACACAATTAATAAAAAGCAGATCAAGTCTCATAGGGAATGAAAATAGCAGGCACAAATACTGCTTCTTAATCTTATCTGCAAATGTTGACAAATACAAAATTACACTATTTAATTTATCAAGCATACTGCAAGTCATGATGGACATATATTATGTTCAGCTGTATAACACAGGTATCTGATGTGTTGTGCATGTGTTTAATTCTTTCTCCAACAGCAGGCATGTGTGAAATGCAGGAACACAATAAGTCTGTGAAGATCTAGCCTGGCCAGTGTAGATCTACCATAGATCACCTGCAACGAAACAAAACTCAGAGTAGTTATTAATAATTAAGGTGCATTTTCAATAAATTAAGGGTTGTTATTTTTGCATTATCTGCCTACAATATTTCTTTCTTAATACAGATTTAGTTTTTGCTGCTGAGTACACGCTTTCATTAAGTTGATCTTAAATTTGCATTTAATGCTCTTAATGTGACAGGACGTTGTAGCAGTAACAAATGACTGTACCTAATATTGTATTGCATCAATTGATTCATACATGGGAAATTCAACACAAGTTTCTTTCTTTTTTTTCTGTATTTTTTGGTAGATTGGAGCAGCTTCCTTTGTCTGTACGTTTACTTTTCCATAGACTGGTTGTGTAGTCTTGTCCTTTGAGCCTGGATTTGTTTCAGCCATACAGAACAATAAAATCAGATTTTCACAGCATTATTAATGTTCTCCCCTGCCAGATCATTATATATTTTATAATTAAGAATTTATGGTCATGAACACAAATATTATTTACTTGTCAGTATGTACACATACCTGCAGAGAACGCCAAGCTATATATCTCATTTTCCTTTGCGAGACAGCACACCCTACTGTCAGCACTCCTAGGAAGAGAATAACCAGGGCTTCATTAAATGTGGTTATCTTATTAACATAAAACAAGATCTCCTAATTCACCAGATTTCCAGAATCATCCCACAGAGAAGCATATGTTACATACCGACATGTGTCTGGCATTGTATTAACTGTGGGTTTAAAAAGAAAGAAAATTATACACATACAGAGAGACACAAGCACACACTGACCACTCTACTAGGAACAGTTGGACTCCTGCTCATTTGTGTAATTATCCATTTAGCAATGCTGTGGCTAAAATGAAGTGCTCATGGGTCTAAAGCTTCACTCAGTGCTTACATTAGAGTGAGGAAACCTTGTCAACTGCATGACTGACTGTGGAAGTGGCAGTTGAGCAGGTGGAAATAGTTAGTACTTACAGAAGATGAGTTTTAAGTAACTTTTTTGAATAACTAAGAAGCATTATTATTTATTAGCGTGATATCATGGTACCAGTATTGAATGAAAATCACATTTATTTCAACATATTTTCTGAAGATGTCTAGAGGAACTTTCTAATAAGTTGATCAAGCAGGAAATATCTCTGAGGTTGTTTCTACTATGGTCTAATAGGCGTTTTGGAAAATTGTAGGGTTTCTCATCATTGCAACCCAGTATAAAAACATTTGCCTTCTCGTATAAAAGTTATTGATCTCGTATTTCAACCCATCCCTTAGTTTACAAGCTGTGTGTAAAGCCAGAATACTCAGTATGTTTTACCTTGTATGTCTTGTATTGTAGAGTATTCAAACATGTCATTATTGGACTCCTCCCTGTAACATTTATGACATAAATCATATGCACATACAGTAAATTTTATTATTTCTATATCTGTATTTTCTAAAGTTTACTCTGTGAGATATGTACAAGAATTCAGATGTACCTGTACATGTGCCTGTGCAAATAGCAGTAAATCTCTAAATCTAAAAAAATTACATTGGCTTAGCAAAAATAGTTTCAGTAAATATGATTTATCTGCAGGATGACAACAAAACATACCTTGCTGTTGTCTGTTCCACATGCTCTGAACATTGAAAACAAACAAATAAATTATTTAAATGTAGATGACAATAATTTATGGATCACAATGAAAGTAACATTATTATGAAAATGACCTTTTATACAGTTTAATTTCATTATGAAATTATTACATTTCTAAATTGAATGTGATAAACAACAAAAGTGGTGTAAAGTATAAAAACAAATCAGTCAGTTTACATGACTTACTCTTAAAAAGAATGATTCTGTAATGAAATATTCCATAGAAAACTATCCCAAGCAAAAACAAAGTTCCAAGAGACACAGTTATCAGTTTCACAGGTCCTGTGTTAGATGTATTTGCATCTGTATCTGTCAATACTGGAATGAACATGGAACACTTTTCAAATTAGGTCAGATAAAACATATTTAAAAATATATATGTATACTTGCATAAATGTTTCATAACAGGAAAACTAAAAACAGCTTCTACGATGTATTTACAGAAAGTGGTCATTGTGGTCAACTGTGGTCAACTGGATGGTAACTGAAGCAATAGAATTTATCAATACAGTGTAGGAGTGACTATATAACATTTCTTTACGATGCACAATATTTCCATTTGAAATTCATGTTCAATTATTCCACACCTGTTTGTTTTTACATAAACCATGCATTCTACATTTGGGATGCACTTTTTGATGTCAGTGTTTTGATATTGATGAAGGTGTTTTTAGACACATTTTTGCATTTAATTTGCTTTAGTACATTTTGGAAGTGTCATGTCTAGCCCCATCCCACCTGTCAAGAGTGTTTTATTTATTCAACTGTCATTCTTTTAAAATATTAAGTTCTTTATTTAATTGCATTTGTTTGTACTAATTTGAGTTGCATTATATAAGAAGGAATTTATTACGACCTGTGTTGCACACGGATCCTTTTTATTGGTGCTGTTCTTTGTTTTATTAAGAAGGTGTTCAAGTCGGGAGAAATTCAGAACCCCTGCTAAGCTAAAAGATATCAGGATGTTAAAACTGACAATACGTCGCCTGTTTGGTAATTCGTGTTATAAAAGAATTCATTACCTCTGGGTTATGTGCAGCCTGTGAGGTATGTTTAATTTCACTGTTTATTTCACTGATATTACATAAATTCTTTTTTGCTGTATGCTTGAATATGAACATGTGGTTCTTCTGTTCACTGTATATTGGAACAGTTCGACAATGGATTGAAGGAGAGTGAAGTGCGAGCCCAAAGGAGAAAATACATCCATCAGCAACGAAAGAACCAAAGTGTTGTGTGTTTCCTGGAGGGATTCATAGTTTATGTAGCTATGTGCTATCTGTTTACATTCTCAGATCTGTTTAACCAGTTAAGATGACTTACTCTTAAATATCATGATTCAGTAGTGATTTATTCCAAAGAAAACTATCCCCACCAAAAGCAAAGTGTAAGGGTTGGCCTTGGCACCATCCCACCACCGGCCACCACAGGGAGTCAACAGGCTAATCAAGCCAAACGAGCAACACCTGCATGACAGCCCTATATAAGCAGCTCCATACAGGAAACTAGCTGCTGAATTGTTTGTTCAGTGTCCTGACCTACAGCTTGGCAGGTTGCGGGACTTGCTCTCGGGCCTCTTTTTTCTCCTTTTCTCTCGAGTCCCTCTCTCTCTGGTCTCGGGTCATTTTCTCAATTTCTCCAGAAGCTGTTGCTCTGAAATCTAAAAGGACTAGTTTGCCCCCCCTCTTTGTGTTGTTTTCTTTTGGCTACTCTTTTGTTGGGAAGGCTCACACGGTTCACCCCTGACTAGCCACCTAATTACAAAGTTCCAAGAGACACAATTGTTTCACAGAATCTGTGTGCTTTTTATCACCTACAAGGTTGGAAGCAGAAGAAATTGAAGTAGAAGCATCTGTCAGCACCTAAACAAACACTGTTAATTTCTCTTGTCGGTCTGTATTTGCTTACCAACATCTTTTTGGATCACTTGGCTGACTCACCTGCCTGCCTATCTCAACACACTTTGTTTCAACCATTTTCTTTGATTAAAGGCTGTGAGAGAGAACTCATCTCTTACCATAGACTTGGATGTAGATTGTATGTCCTGATGCCATCACTTCATTTGGAGGAAGTTTGTAAATTGAGTACACACAACTGTAATTACCAGAGTCCAGTGATGAAATTTTTCTCAAAATGAAGGCATGTTCATCTTTTTTTTCAAGTAGTTCCATTCTCATTCCAACACCATTTTTGCACAAGTACATGTGAAGCTGGTCACTGGATCCCCTTTTGTTAAAGATGCTACACTTCAACTCTAAGTCTTCCCCAGCTTTCGCAGTGGAGCTTCCATAAATTTCTGCTGGCAGGAAATCATCTATTGATAATAAAATAACTAAAAAATAATTAAAAAGTTATAAATGATATAGTAGAAAGAGAATACAAACAGTTCAAAACAATAAGATCAACTGAGATCAGATCTGCTAAACAGAAATCAGCATTTTTTATTGTTGTAATTATTCTTAGCTAAATTAGCAATAAACATCATGTAATGAGTATGAGAAGAAGACCAAAATACCTTTTGACTGAGATACAGATATGATCATCTTTAATAACATATCTTTTCAAAAAGACAAAATAGAAAAACTTTCAAGCACTATTTTTAATAGAAAATGCAAAAATTGTTTTCGGAAAACTATGATAAAGTGACTAAAATTCTAATAAAACTTTAAATGTTAATGACAGAAGTTACTTACATACTGGGATGCACCAAATGGCCATTGCTGCTCACACCCTTACTTCAACTTGGTTTAGGCTGCTATCGCACTGTAACAAGTCTGATTACTGGTACTGGCCAGTAGAACAGCATTGTTGAACTAAATGCTTTATGCATACATTTGCATTCTGTGTCTGAAAACCACGCTAACCACACTGAAAACCTGTTTTTGCCTTTCTGTGTTAGCTGAGGTTCTATTTTAATCAGCTACACTCGAAAATTGAAACAGCTTATGCTTTTCACTTGCACAGTAGATGGCTACTGTTGCTGTTTTACTTCCCACTGAAAGACAAACTGCTGATCTACTGGGATTTTCAGACACAACCATCTCTAGGGTTTACAGAGAATGGTCAGAAAAAGAGAAAATATCCAGTGAGTGGCAGTTCAGTGGGTGCAAATGCCTTGTTGATGCCAGAGGTCAGAGGTGAATGGCCTGACTGGTTTGAGCTGATAGAACGGCAACAGTAATTCAATCAGTCGTTACAACCGAGGCATGTAGGAGAGCATCTCTGAACGCACAACACGACGAACCTTGAGGCGGATGGGCTACAGCAGCAGAAGACCACACCGGGTTCCACTCCTGTCAGCTAAGAACAGGAAACTGAGGCTACAAATCGCACAGGCTCACCAAAATTGGACAATAGAGGATTGGAAAAACGTTGCCTGTTCTGATGAGTCTCGATTTCTGCTGCGACATTCGGATGGTAGGGTCAGAATTTGGCGTCAACAACATGGAACCATGGCTCAATCCTGCCTTGTATCAACGGTTCAGGCTGGTGATGGTGGTGCAATGGTGTGGAGGATATTTTCCTGGCACACTTTGGGTCCATTAGTTCATTAGTGGCTACTTCATAGAGTGCGAATCATCTCAGACTGGTTTCTTCATTCATTCATTATCCGTACCGCTTATCCCCGCTAGTCGGGGTCACGGGGGGGGCTGGAGCCAATCCCAGCATCTCCGGGCGAAGGCAGGGTACACCATGGGCAGGTCACCAGTCCACCACATGGCCAACACGCACACACACACTCACACCTACGGGCAATCTAGAGTGACCAATCAACCTAACATGCATGTCTTTGGACTGTGGGAGGAAACCGGAGTACCCGGAGAAAACCCACGCAGGCACAGGGAGAACATGCAAAAAAGAGCAGCCCAGACCAAGAATCGAACCTAGACCGCCTTGCTGTGAGGCGACAGTGCTAACCACCACACCACAATGCCACCCCAGACTGGTTTTTTGAACATGACAATTAGTTCACTGTACTCGAATGGCCTCCACGGTCACCAGATCTCAATCCAATAGAGCACATTTGGGAGGTGGTGGAACAGGAGATTCCCATCATGTTACCATGCCATCATTCCATCATGTCACCATTCCCACCATGCTATCATGTCAATATGATGGAACGTTTCCAGTACCTTGTTGAATCTATGCCACAAAGGACAAAGGCAGTTCTGAAGGTAAAAGGGGGTCCATCCCGGTACTAGCAAGGTGTACCTAATAAAGTGTCCGGTGAGTGTAGCTTTATGTAACACTGTAAGGCTGAATGCATATTTCTATATATAGTTTCACAACTTGCACCAGCAGCGTTTTGCTATTAAAGAGTTTATGTGAAGGTTTGGAAACTGTCAGTTGATGGCTGACAGTGACGGTTTCCATTGTTGCAGTTAAAATAAGGAAGACAGAACAGGTGTGGGTGATTAATTACATCTTCTCTAACCCACAAATGACCTTAAAAAACCTGAGTGTAAAACAATACCTATTTTTCATGGGCCTCTCTGTGAGTCTTCTATTGTTATTAAGAATGAAATTGTGTTATTGTTAGAGGTATTAGTGGTGAGAGTAGTCAGTTTCATCTGCATTTTTGTGCGTGTGAAACAACTTTTGTGTTATTGTATTATCAGTTTTATCTGCATTTTTGTCCCCTGTCATATGCAATAATTTCTATTGTAATACAGCTGTCTATCTTCACCTGAAGGCTTTATGGTCCAATTAAAAAAATTGTTTGGAAAGAACACTAAATTTTGAGAGATCTGTACAATCCACATAGATGGTTAAAATATATTTAAGAATATTTTAGAATGATTTTATATAAGAATAATGGCAAATAAATGACCTTTCCGATGCAGACACTGAAACTGGAAAAATCTAGACAATTCTTTAGACAATTCAATTTATAAGCCGTTGGGCCTATACTCTCCAAGTTAGCATAAAACCTGAAAAGATCTGTATGCTAAGGGACATAATGAAAAATATTTTATTCATAATTAATCGTATTTGCTTGCTTGCATTTCACAGAACATTTTTAACTTCACTCAATCACAATGCATTTATGCACACAACATAAATTAAAGCATCATGCATCATAGCAGATCAAGTCTCATAGGGAATGAAAATAGCACACACATATACTGCTTGTTAATCTTTTCTGCTAATATTGACAAATAGACAATTTTATTTAACAAGCAAGGCATGATGGACATACAGTGTGTTCAGCTGTATAACACAGGTATCTGATGTGTTGTGGATGTGTTTAATTCTTTCTCCAACAGCAGGCATGTGTGAAATGCAGGAACACAATAAGTCTGTGAAGATCTAGCCTGGCCAGTGTAGATCTACCATAGATCACCTGCAACGAAACAAAACTCAGAGTAGTTATTAATAATTAAGGTGCATTTTCAATAAATTAAGGGTTGTTATTTTTGCATTATCTGCCTTCAATATTGCTTTCTTAATACAGATTTACGTTTTGCTCCTGAGTACACACTATCAGGTTGATCTTTAAGAGCATTAAATGCAAATTTATGTCACAGGACAGCAGTATCAGTAGCAGTATCAAATGAATTAACCTAATATTGTATTGCATCAACTGATTCATACATGGGAAATTCAACACAAGTTTTCTTTTTCCATATCTGTACTGTTCGATACTTGTTGCTTAGATTCCTTTTTCTTTTTCTGTACTTTTCCGTAGACTGGTTGTGTAGTCTTGTCCTTTGAGCCTGGAATTGTTTCAGCCATACAAAACAATTAAGTTAGATTTTCACAGCATTATTAATGCCCCCTCCCCCACAGAGTATTATATATTCTATTTAAAGAGATAGATAGATAGATAGATAGATAGATAGATAGATAGATAGATAGATAGATAGATAGATAGATAGATAGATAGATAGATAGAGATAATTAGAAAGAATTTATGGTCATGAACAAAAACATTACTTACTTGTCAGTATGTACACATACCTGCAGAGAACGCCAAGCTATATATCTCGATTTCCTGTGCAAGACAGCACACCCTACTGTCAGCACTCCTAGGAAGAGAATAACCAGGGCTTCATTAAATGTGATTATCTTATTAACATAAAACAAGATCTCCTAATCCACCAGAATTCCAGAATCATCCCACAGAGAAGCATATGTTACATACCGACATGTGTCTGGCATTGCATTAACTGTGGGTTTAAAAAGAAAGAAAATTATACACATACAGAGAGACACAAGCACACACTGACCACTCTACTAGGAACAGTTGGACTCCTGCTCATTTGTGTAATTATCCATTTAGCAATGCTGTGGCTAAACTGAAGTGCTCATGGGTCTAAAGCTTCACTCAGTGCTTACATTAGAGTGAGGAAACTTTGTCAACTGCATGACTGACTGTGGAAGTGGCAGTTGAGCAGGTGGAAATGTCTTAGCATGGTGCTTATAGTTAGTACTTACAGAAGACTTTTTTGAATGACTGAGAAGCATTATTATTTATTAGCATGATATCATGGTACCAGTATTGAATGAAAATCACATTTATTTAAACATATTTTCTGAAGATGTCTAGAGGAACTTTCTAATAAATTGATCAATTGATCAAATATCTCTGAGGTTGTTTCTACTATGGTCTAATAGGTGTTTTGGAAAATTGTAGGTTTTCTCATCATTGCAACCCGGTATAAAAACATTTGCTTTTTCGTATCAAGTTATTGATATCATATTTCAACCCATCAATTAGTTTAAAGCCTGTGTATAAAGCCAGAAAAATCAGTATGTTTTACCTTGCATGTCTTGTATTGTAGAGTATTCAAACATGTCATTATTGGACTCCTCCCTGTAACATTTATGACATAAATCATATGCACACACAGTAAATTGTATTGTTTCTATATCTGTATTTTCTAAAGTCTACTTTGTGAGATATGTGTGTACCTGTATTAACATGTAGCTGTGCAAA
The DNA here is from genome assembly GCA_020368025.1 of Brachyhypopomus occidentalis. NCBI lineage: Eukaryota > Metazoa > Chordata > Actinopteri > Gymnotiformes > Hypopomidae > Brachyhypopomus > Brachyhypopomus occidentalis. The sequence continues at coordinate 3,648,479 of JAGXOD010001351.1, read as the reverse complement.
TAGCAGTAAATCTCTAAATCTAAAAAAATACATTTGCTTAGCAAAAATTGTTTAAGTATCTGCTTTGGTGGCAACAAAACATACCCCACTGTTGTCTGTTCCGCATGCTCTGAACATTGAAAACAAATGAGCAAATTAATTAAATGACAATTTATGGATCACAAGTAACATTATTAGGAAAATTACCTTTTATACAGTTTAATTTCATTATTCAATGTTTACATTTTGTATTAAATTTAAAGTACATGACAAAAGTGGTAAAATCAGGCAGTTAGCATGACTTACTCTTAAAAATCATGATTCTGTAATGAAATATTCCATAGAAAACTATCCCAAGCAAAAGCAAAGTTCCAAGAGACACAATTATTAGTTTTACAGGTCCTGGGTTAGATGTATTTGTATCTGTATCTGTAAATACAGGAATGAACATGGAACAATTCTCAAATTAGTTCAGATAAAACATTTTATTTTAAAAACTCTTGCTACTTTTAATTGAATTAATGTACTTGCATCAGTGTAACACGAAAATCAATGTAACATTTACAGAAAGTACTCACTGTGTTCAACAGTGGTCAACAAACTGGATGAGTGATTATATGTAAAAATATTTCCATTTGAAATTCATTTAAACATTATTACACACCTGTTTGTTTTAGCATAACTCATGCATTCCACATTTGGGATGCATTTTCTGAGGTGAGTGTTTTGATGTTGATGGTGTTTTTAGTTTGCATTTAGTTTGCTTTAGTACATTTTGGAAGAATTTTTTAAAAACTCATTGAACTGTATGCTGAAGGAAAACTCAGTCTGCTTACCATAGTCATAAACTTGGATTGTTGTATGTCCTGATGACATTACATTCAGTTGATTGATTAAAGTTCTTATAAAATTTCAATTAAGTGCATGATGGACTGAAAAAGTGGCTCAGGTATTTTCTTACATCTCAGATCTGTTTAGCCAGTTAACATTACTTACTATTAAATGTACAATTTTTTTTTTATTTCATGATTCAGTGATATATTCCAAAGAAAACTGTCCCAAACAAAAGCAAAGTTCCAAGAAACACAATTATGTGTTTCACTGAATCTGTGTACAAATATTTCTCACCTACAGGGTTGGTAGCAGGAGCAACATAAGTGGAAGTGTCTGAGAACACAGGAATGAACATGGATCAGTTTTCAAATCAATTAGATAAATAGATCTTTTTAAATTATAAACAATCTTGGACTTTTGATTGTATTAAAGTAAACATGCATGAATGTTTTATTCATCATCATCATCATCATCATCATCATCATCATCATCATCACACTCTATGCCTTTACTGTTTGAGCTTTGACTGTCTGCCTGTCCCTGACTCTGAGTTTGCTTCACCTCTTTTCTTTGATTAAAGGCTGTTTGCAACTGCAGTGCTGAGACTCACTGTCGAGATTCATTGAATTTCATACTGTTGTACATTAAAATGAGGGAAAATTCTAATCTCTTACCATAGACCTGGATGTAGATTGCTGAATGTCCTGATGCCATCACTTCATTTGGAGGAAGTTTGTGAATTGAGTACACACAACTGTAATTACCAGAGTCCAGGGATGAAATATTTCTCAAAATGAAGGTATGATCGACTTTTTTTTTCCAAGTAGTTCCATCCTCACCCCAACACCATTTTTGCACAAGTACATGTGAAGCTGGTCACTTGCTTCCCTTTTTGAAATGATGCTACACTTGAACTTTAAATCTTCCCCAGCTTTCGCAGTGGAGCTTCCATATATTTCTGCTGGCTGGAAATCATCTAATGAAAAAATATTAATAAAAATAATACACTTTATATAGCACATTTTTACCAAGCGATTAAAAGCACTTTTATAAATAAAACTTTAAAAAGGGGGTTAAAACAGCTTTAAAATTATATAGTATAACGAGATTACAAACAGTTCAAAATGACATCAACTGAGATCAGATCTGCTAAACATACATCGGCATTTGTTTTATTTTTATAATTATTATTAGCTAAATTAGCAATAAACATCATATGAGTATGAGAAAAAGACCAAAATACCTTTTGATTGAGATATTGATATGACCTCCATTAATAACATATCTTTTAAAAAAGAGAACAAAGTTCATGCACTACATTTGCAAATGTTTTCAGCAAGCTATTACAATGAATGATATATTATTCTACTTAATTTCATTGTCACTTAGAAAGTGACCACTTTCAAATTCTAATAAAACTTTTTACTTTATATGTTAATATGACAGATGTTACTTACATACTGTGATGCACCACATGACCATCTCTGCTTACACCGTTACTTCAACTTGGCTTAGGCTTCAACCGCACTGTAACCAGTCTGAGTATTGGTACTGGCCAGTAGAACAGCAGAACATCTTTTAGCAACCAGCTCTGGAAATTCAGTCCTTCAGTCTATTTTTGTTGAACTAAATGCTTTATGCATACATTTGCATTCTACGTCTGCTAACCACGCTAACCACACTGAAATGCTTTTTTCAGTTTTTGCCTGCCTGTGTTAGCTGAGGTTCTATTTTAATCAGCCACACTCGGAAACTGAAACGGCTTATGCTGTTTTACTGATGTTTTTTACTTCCTGCTGAAAGACTAATGACAAACCCAGTGCACACCCACCTACTCCTCCGAGAGATGATTCGTTTTTTTATGAACATCATGCTACTTCTAATGTATTCAGCAGACTTCAGCATGCTTAATCAAACCTAGCCCTACGTATTGGAATATAAGTTGCTGATAAGGAACACTACTATAAATATTATTATTGTAACAGGTGGCGAGAGGATGAGGATGCAGAGTCGAGCTTCATTTTTAGACACGTTTATTTGGACGTATAACATATAGTAGCGCTAGGGTGCTCTTCACACGCAACACACAAGTTGACTCAAACAAAGACGAGCACGGGACACTGCGTAAACGCACAATAAATAGACGAACAACGCTATCCCCTTGTGATGACGAGACAAGCCACAGGTGAGACTGATGAACACACCCACACCAATACACACCAACGGAACTACACATATGGACTTAGATTACATAAACACACGCACAAAAGGAGGGGTCCGGGAGCTTCACCGTGACAGAGCCCCCCACCAAGGGCAACTCTCCATCCCGGGTTGCCCAGCGCAGCTGTAACGGCCCGGACCCACCTCTACGGGCAGGCCCGAGACCACCGGGAACCTTGTCTAGCGGAAGTCGACTCCTCTGCGAGGGGCTCCACCGCGACGACGCTCAGAACACCCTCCCTGGGAAGACGGGGAGAACACGTTAGACAGAGGCAAAAACATGGGCACGAACACACACACAGGCACACACACCAACATGGGCACAAAAGGGAAGAAGGGATTAGGGATAAACACAGGGACTGACACAAAAACAGGCACAGATATGTGAGGCACTAACGGGCCAGGCCACCGGGCGGACAAATGATGACGAGACAAGCCACAGGTGAGACTGATGAACACACCCACACCGATACACACCCACGGAACTACACATATGGACTTAGACGACATAAACACACGCCCAAAAGGAGGGGTCCGGGAGCATCACTGTGACAATTATTAGTAGTATTAATATAATTATTTAAAACATATTAATGTCAGAAACCTGTCTCACTCCATCAAGACTATATCTCTGCCTAGACGCACGACATCCTGAAACTCCTGGTCTCAGTCACCCTAACCCTAACCCTAACTTGTCTTTAAAAGCTCCTTCAAGACACGTCCTCATTGTGAAGTATTGCTAACTTATGTTACTTCCCGAGCATTCTGTTTCTCATCTTGTCTGCCTGTGTACTGACCCTGTTCTTCCCCCTAGACCTCGTCTCCAGCCTGCCCCTAAGATTGTCGCTGATCTCAGCTCCCTTGGCCCTGTTCCAGACTGTATGCGGTTCTTCCTATCCTGGATGTATTTGTGTACTAATCCGCATAGTCAGATTGTTGCTTTGTTTTTGCTAGCCTGCCAGGCAATAATTTGTAATAAAGAGTTAAATATCTCCTCGGACTTGGATCCTTTTGTGTCTGTCTGGTCCCAGAACATGACAGTTAACATGTTAAAACATGTCATCTATCATGTTATCTATTAATTAACCAGTATATATAGTGCCAATAAGGGTTTCATGCATTTGCATTTATTTCATCAATATTTTTGGCTGCACATTTGGTGTCTCCCTCAGGAATTTTTCTTGGGAAATTGGCCCATCAGACCACCACCTGAGGGTCGTTTGTCTGTCTATATATGTCTTGTCTTTGTACCAGTTGACTGCTGGTTATTGTATCCTTAATTTGGATCATATCACGAGTCTTTAGTTGGTGCACGTGATCATTAAACCCTCCTTTTTCCCTGAGACTTGGCGTGATCGCTTACTTTTTCGTTAACACTCCCTGCCCGTCACAGGGATCTTTATATGAAACAGTCCAGGACTGCATAGTGCTTTGACTTGCCCCCATCTAGCTTACCAGCTTGGTTTTCATTTTTTATTACATGCCACAAAGATATAGGATTGGAATTGTTTACCATTAATGGAAGGAAAAGCTTGACAATCAAGATTTAATCATCCTAGCATTCTTTATTGAGTAAAATGCAAGGTTTACAAGAGTATATGGTTGTATCGTATGTGTGTATATTACACGATCGGTGTGGTGGAAGCCTTTTTTGAATGCAGGGCTATACAGTATTTCAGTGTTTCTGGGTAGACATCAAAAATCACAATCAAACATGCAAAAGCAACAACTCCAGCTGAACATAGTAATCTAATCAAATTCATCTGCAGTTGTGGATCTGGAAAAAGGAATATAGTTTGGCTTTTAGTAACAGCAGTTCATTTTGAATCCAATCAGTAAATACAAAATGTGAAATTACCCCTTAATGGGTGCAAGGCAAGGCAAATGTCTTATATATACAGACGATGCATAATGGGAAATGAGAGGGCCAATGAAAGGCAGTGACAAAAAATGACCTAGCTAACTGACATAGCTAACTGATCTAGCTAAATGACCTAGCTAACGTCTGGTTCTTTTATGTCTGCCTACCAACCATGAGGTAATACAATCAATACCCTAATGTGGCAACCATCAAATCCCTGAAAAGTATTGATGGTTGTGCATCCTTGCATAGAGTGAACCTCAGAGTAGAACAGTGAAAGGCAGGAATAACAAAACATGAGATTAGTGGAGATAAAATTACCTAGCTAACTAACGTAGCTAACTGACCTAGCTAAATGACCTAGCTAACTGACCTAGCAAATCTGTGTACAAATACACTATATTGCCAAAAGTATTCACTCACCCATCCAAATTATCGGAATCAGATGTTCCAATCACTTCCATGGCCACAGGTGTATAGAATTAAGCACCACGGCATGCAGACTGTTTTTACAAACATTTATCAAAGAAGGGTTCACTCTCAGGAGCTCAGTGAATTCCATAGTGGAACTGTGATAGGATGCCACCTGTGTAACAAATCCAGTCGTAAAATTTCCTCGCTCCTAAATATTCCACAGTCAACTGTCAGCTGTATTATAAGAAATTGGAAGTGTTTGGGAACGACAGCAACTCAGCCACGAAGTGGTAAGCCACGTAAACTCACGGAGTGGGGTCAGTGGATGCTGAAGCACATAGTGTGAAGAGATCGCCAACTTGATTGAAAAGTCAATCACTACAGACATCCAAACTTCATGTGACCTTCAGAATAGCTCAAGAAAAGTGCACTGATGGCTTCATGGAATGGGTTTCTATGGTCGAGCAGCTGCATCCAAGCCATAAATCACCAAGTGCAATGCAAAGCGTCGGATGCAGTGGTGTAAAGCACGCCACCACTGGACTCTAGAAGAGTGGAGGCGTGTTCTCTGGAGTGACGAATCGTGCTTCTCCATGTGGCAATCTGATGAACGAGTCTGGGTTTGGGGGTTGCCAGGAGAACAGTACTTGTCTGACTGCATTGTGCCAAGTGTAAAGTTTGGTGGATGAGGGATTATGGTGTGGGGTTGTTTTTCAGGAGCTGGGCTTGGCCCCTTAGTTCCAGTGAAAGGAACTCTGAATGCTTCAGCATACCAAGACATTTTGAACAATTCCATGCTCCCAACTTTGTGGGAACAGTTTGGAGCTTGCCCCTTCCTCTTCCAACATGATTGTGCACCAGTGCACAAAGCAAGGTCCATAAAGACATGGATGGCAGAGTCTGGTGTGGATGAACTTGACTGGCCTGCACAGAGTCCTGACCTCAACCCGACAGAACACCTTTGGGATGAATTAGAGCAGAGACTGAAAGCCAGGCCTTCTCATCCAACATCAGTATGTGACCTCACAAATGCGCTTCTGGAAGAGTGGTCAAAAATCCCCATAAACACACTCCTAAACCTTGTGGACAGCCTTCCCAGTAGAGTTTAAGCTGTTCTAGCTGCAAAGGGTGGACCTATGTTACAAGGGAACCCTATGGATTAGGAATGGGATGTCACTTAAGATCATATGTGAGTCAAGGAAGGTGAGTGAATAGTTTAGGCAATATAGTGTATTTCTCACTTACAGGGTTGGTAGCAGGAGTAACTTAAGTCGAAGTATCTGTCAACACAGGACAAAACATGGATCAGTTTTCAAATCAGTTAGATAGATAGATCATTTTAATTTATAAAAGATCTTGGACTTTAAATTGTACAAAAGCATACATGCATGTTTTATTCATTATCATCATCACACCTCTCTGCCTCAAGTGTCACGGTGACGCTCCCGGACCCCTCCTTTTGGGGCGTGTGTTTACGTCGTCTATGTCCATATGTGTAGTTCCGTGGGTGTGTCGGTGTGGGTGTTTTCATCAGTCTCACCTGTGGCTCGTCTCGTCATCACCAGGAGATAGCGTTGTTTGTCTATTTAATGTGCGTTTACGCAGTGTCTTGTCTTGGCGTCTTTGTCTCAAGTGTTTTGAGTGAATGTGTATGTTGAATGTTCCGCTATTTCATATAGCGCCTTTGTGAGAAATAAACGTGTTTGTAACGGCAGCTCTGTGGCGTCCTGCTCCAAAATTCACATCGTTACATCAAGACCTTCCACACTCCCTCACTCAGAGTTTCCCTCATCCTCATCACCATTCATGCCCCTGCTACATGTTCCTATTCCCATTGGTTAATTGTGAAGTCTCCTGAGGCCTCTCATGAGTCTGAGCATTTTTCTTTCTGATGAACAAATGTCATCTGATCTGTTTGGTTACCAACTTCTCTTTGTGGATCATTCCAGTGATTCTTTCTTTCCTGGTACCTGGACTGCCTGGCTGTTCCTGACTCTGAGTTTGCTCCAATGTTTTATAACAGGAAAATTGAAAACAGCTTTGACAATATATTTACAGAAAGTGGTCATTGTGGTCAACAGTGGTCAACAAACTGGATGAGTGACTATATAACATTTCTTGCACATGGAAAAATATTTCCATTTGAAATTCATATAAATATTACATATTACACACGTTTGCTTTAGCATAAACCATGCATACTACATTTGGGATGCGTTTTTTGAGGTGAGTTTTTTGATGTTGATGAAGGTGTTTTTAGTTTGCATTTTGTTTGCTTTAGTATATTTTGGAAGAATCTTTTGAAAATTCACTGAACTTTATGCTGAAGGAAAACTCAGTCTTCTTACCATAGACATAGACTTGGATTGCTTTATGTCCTGATGCCATTACATTCAGTTTCTTGATTAGATTTCTTATGGAATTTCAATTAAGTGCATGATAGACTGAAAAAGTGGCTCAGGTTGTGTTTCTGTTAATGTTTACTTACATCTCAGATCTGTTTAGCCAGTTAACATTACTTACTATTATATATCACAATTCAGTAGTGATATATTCCAAAGAAAACTGTCCCAACCAAAAGCAAAGTTCTAAGAGACACAGTTACGTGTTTCACAGAATTTATGTGCAAATATTTCTCACCTACAGGGTTGGTAGCAGGAGCAACTGAAGTAGAAGTGTCTGAGAACACAGGAATGAACATGGATCAGTTTTCAAATCAATTATATAAATAGATCTTTTTAAATTATAAACAATCTTGGACTTTTGATTGTATTAAAGTAAACATGCATGAATGTTTTATTCATCATCATCATCATCACACTCTATGCCTTTACTGTTTGAGCTTTGACTGTCTGCCTGTCCCTGACTCTGAGTTTGCTTCACCTCTTTTCTTTGATTAAAGGATGTTTGCAACTGCAGTGCTGAGACTCACTGCCGAGATTCATTGAATTTCATGCTGTTGTACATTAAAATGAGGGAAAATTCTAATCTCTTACCATAGACCTGGATGTAGATTGCTGAATGTCCTGATGCCATCACTTCATTTGGAGGAAGTTTGTGAATTGAGTACACACAACTGTAATTACCAGAGTCCAGGGATGAAATATCTCTCAAAATGAAGGTATGTTCATCTTTTTTTCCAAGTAGTTCCAATCTCACTCCAACACCATTTTTGCACAAGTACATGTGAATCTGGTCACTTGGTTCCCTTTTGGAAATTATGCTACACTTGAACTTTAAATCTTCCCCAGCTTTCGCAGTGGAGCTTCCATATATTTCTGCTGGCTGGAAAACATCTAATGAAAAAATAAAATAAAAAACTTTATATAGCACATTTTTACCAAGCGCTTAAAAGTTGCTCTAAAAACATTTTTCATAAAGCTTTAAAAAAAAGTGGTTAAAAGCAGCTTTAAAAATTCTATAGTATAAAGAGATTACAAACTTCAAATTAATATCAACTAATGATCAGATCTGCTAAACACACACAGGCATTTGTTTTATTTTTATTATTATTATTAGCTTAATTAGCAATAAACATCATATATGAGAAAAAGACCAAAATACCTTTTGATTTAGATATTGATATGACCACCATTAATATATCTTTTAAAAAAGAAAAAAATCATGAATATTTATATTTTAATATAAAATGCAAAATATGTTTTCGGCAAGCTATGACAATAAATGATCTAAATATCGTTTGACTTAATTTCATAGTCACTTAGAAAGTGACCTCTTTCAAATTATATTAAAACTTTAAAGATTTTAAATGTTAAATGTTTAAATGTTAAATGACAGAAGTTACTTACATACTGTGATACACCACATGGCCGTCGCTGTTCAAATCCTTACTTTAACTTGGCTTAAGTTTCATTAACCACACTGTAACAAGTCTGATTATTGCTACTGGCCAGTAGAACAGTAGAAAATCTTTCAGCAACCAACTCTGGAAATTCAGTCCTTCAGTGTATTATTGTTGAACTAAATGCTTTATGCATACATTTGCATTCACCTTCTGAAAACCCTGCTAACCACACTGAAAACATTTTTTGCCTTTCTGTGTTAGCTGAGGTTCTATTTTAATTAGCCACTCTTGAAAACGGAAACAGCTTATGCTTTTCATTTGCATTTCGAAAATGGTCACAGTCTAAAATAAACAAGATGTTTTTTACTTCCTGCTGAAAGACTAAAACTAGTGCACACCCACATACTTGTCCTCTAAAAGATGATTAATTATACATGACCATCATGCTACTTCTAATATATTCATTAGACTTTGGCATGATTAATCCTACTAAGCCCTAAGTATTGTAATTGTCACATCTGCCACCGCACCTCATTTTTATGTAAAGTCTCTGTTATGTTCTGTGTGCTTTTGTTTTCATGTTGGTTTTATCTGCCTGGCATTTTGTAAGCCCGTCACTTGTAATGGATTTCATGTGTCCCTGGTTTAGTCTACTTGATTTTCTGTGTATTTAAACCCTGTGTTTGGTCTTATCTTTTGCTGGTCTTTGTTTTGTTTATAGCCCTAGACTTTGTGTCCGTTTTCATGGTAAAGTTTATTTAGTTTGTTCTTTTGGAGCATGTCAGCTAATTCTCTGTGTGTTGGTTGTGTGTCTATGTGTCACGTAAGGCTCCACCTTCGACCTCTCGGTCGTGTGTTTTAGTTCCGCCTTTGTTTTTGGTTTCAATAAATAAATTATAAACAATCTTGGACTTTTACTTGTGTTAAAGTAAACATGCATGAATGTTTTATTCATCATCATCATCATCATCACTTTCATGCTGTTGTACATTAAAATGAGGGAAAAGTCTAATCTCTTACCATAGACCTGTATGTAGATTGCTGAATGTCCTGATGCCATCACTTCATTTGGAGGAAGTTTGTGAATTGAGTACACACAACTGTAATTACCAGAGTCCAGGGATGAAATATTTCTCAAAATGAAGGTATGATCGACTTTTTTTCCAAGTAGTTGCATTCTCACCCCAACACCATTTTTGCACAAGTACATGTGAAGCTGGTCACTTGCTTCCCTTTTTTGAAATGATGCTACACTTGAACTTTAAATCTTCCCCAGCTTTCGCAGTGGAGCTTCCATATATTTCTGCTGGCTGGAAATCATCTAATGAAAAATATTAATAAAAATAATACACTTTATATAGCACATTTTTACCAAAAAGCGATTAAAACACTTTTTTTAAATAAAACTTTAAAACCAGCTTTAAAATTATATAGTATAACAAGATTACAAACTGTTAAAAATAACATCAGTTTGAACAGAATACACACACAGGCATTTGTTTTATTTTTATAATTATTGTTAGCTAAATTAGCAATAAACATCATATAATGAGTATGAAAAAAGACCAAAATACCTTTTGATTGACATATTGATATGGCCATCATTAATAACATATCTTTTAAAAAAAGACAAAAGAAAAAAAAATCATGAATACTTATATTTTAATATAAAATGCAAATATTTTCAGCAAGCTATTACAATAAATGATAAATTCGTTTGACTTAATTTCATTGTCCCTTAGAAAGTGACCACTTTCAAATTCTAATAAAACTTTTTTTAAATTTAAATGTTTAAATGTTAAATGACAGATGTTACTTACATACTGTGATACACCACATGGCCATCGTTGTTTAAACCGTTACTTTAACTTGGCTTAAGTTTTCAACCACACTGTAACCAGTCTGATTATTGGTACTGGCCAGTAGAAAAGCAGAACATTAGCAACCAGCTCTGGAAATTCAGTCCTTCAGTCTATTTCTGTTGAACTAAATGCTTTATGCATACATTTGCATTCACCTTCTGAAAACCCTGCTAACCACACTGAAAACCTTTTTGCCTTTCTGTGTTAGCTGAGGTTCTATTTTAATTAGCCACTCTTGAAAACGGAAACAGCTTATGCTTTTCATTTGCATTTCGAAAATGGTCACAGTCTAAAATAAACAAGATGTTTTTTACTTCCTGCTGAAAGACTAAAACTAGTGCACACCCACATACTTGTCCTCTAAAAGATGATTAATTATACATGACCATCATGCTACTTCTAATATATTCATTAGACTTTGGCATGATTAATCCTACTAAGCCCTAAGTATTGTAATTGTCACATCTGCCACCGCACCTCATTTTTATGTAAAGTCTCTGTTATGTTCTGTGTGCTTTTGTTTTCATGTTGGTTTTATCTGCCTGGCATTTTGTAAGTCTGCCACTTGTAATGGATTTCATGTGTCCCTGGTTTAGTCTACTTGATTTTCTGTGTATTTAAACCCTGTGTTTGGTCTTATCTTTTGCTGGTCTTTGTTTTGTTTATAGCCCTAGACTTTGTGTCCGTTTTCATGGTAAAGTTTATTTAGTTTGTTCTTTTGGAGCATGTCAGCTAATTCTCTGTGTGTTGGTTGTGTGTCTATGTGTTACGTAAGGCTCCACCTTCGACCTCTCGGTCGTGTGTTTTAGTTCCGCCTTTGTTTTTGGTTTCAATAAATAAATTATAAACAATCTTGGACTTTTACTTGTGTTAAAGTAAACATGCATGAATGTTTTATTCATCATCATCATATCATCATCATCATCACACTCTGAGTTTGCTTCACCTCTTTTCTTTGATTAAAGGATGTTTGCAACTGCAGTGCTGAGACGCACTCCTGAGATTCATTGAATTTCATGCTGTTGTACATTAAAATGAGGGAAAAGTCTAATCTCTTACCATAGACCTGTATGTAGATTGCTGAATGTCCTGATGCCATCACTTCATTTGGAGGAAGTTTGTGAATTGAGTACACACAACTGTAATTACCAGAGTCCAGGGATGAAATATTTCTCAAAATGAAGGTATGATCGACTTTTTTTCCAAGTAGTTGCATTCTCACCCCAACACCATTTTTGCACAAGTACATGTGAAGCTGGTCACTTGCTTCCCTTTTTGAAATGATGCTACACTTGAACGTTAAATCTTCCCCAGCTTTCGCAGTGGAGCTTCCATATATTTCAGCTGGCTGGAAATCATCTAATGAAAAAATATTAATAAAAATAATACACTTTATATAGCACCAATATATATATATATTTTTACCAAGCGATTAAAACACTTTTTTTAAATAAAACTTTAAAACCAGCTTTAAAATTATATAGTATAACAAGATTACAAACTGTTAAAAATAACATCAGTTTGAACAGAATACACACCAGCATTTGTTTTATTTTTATAATTATTGTTAGCTAAATTAGCAATAAACATCATATAATGAGTATGAGAAAAAGACCAAAATACCTTTTGATTGACATACTGATATGGCCATCATTAATAACATATCTTTTAAAAAAGAGAAAAATGTTCATGCACTATATTTGCAAATGTTTTCAGCAAGCTATTACAATAAATGATATATTGCTCTACTTAATTTCATTGTCCCTTAGAAAGTGACCACTTTCAAATTCTAATAAAACTTTTTACTTTAAATGTTAATATGACAGATGTTACTTACATACTGTGATACACCACATGGCCATCGTTGGTTACACCGTTACTTCAACTTGGCTTAGTCTTCAACCGCACTGTAACCAGTCTGAGTAATGGTACTGGCCAGTAGAAAAGCAGAACATTAGCAACCAGCTCTGGAAATTCAGTCCTTCAGTCTATTTCTGTTGAACTAAATGCTTTATGCATACATTTGCATTCTACATCTGCTAACCACGCTAACCACACTGAAAACCTTTTTTTCCAGTTTTTGCCTTCCTGTGTTAGCTGAGGTTCTATTTTAATCAGCCACACTCGGAAACTGAAACTGCTTATACTGTTTTACTGATGTTTTTACTTCCTGCTAAAAGACTAATGACAAACCCAGTGCACACCCACCTACTCCTCTGAGAGATGATTAGTTTTTCATGAACATCATGCTACTTCTAATGTATTCAGCAGACTTCAGCATGTTAATCAAACCTAGCCCTACATATTGGAATATAAGCACTGCTGCTGGTTGAAAAAAGTGATGTTAAGTAATTCTTAGATGATATGGCATGGAGCAAATATAGTTTCATTAATTTATTAATTGTACACAATCTTGGTGATTATTGCTTTCTAAAACTGATCACATGTTCTCCAACAGCATATTTATTACACCTATGTGGGATACTCCTGCATTTTGATTTGGTAGAATATTGCATTCTTTTTCTGATCATGCCAATTTATCAGATTAGCTAAACACCAGAAATGAAAACACAAATTCTGCCATAATTTCTTTTTTACTTAAACATATTTGTTTCGTTGATCAGGCTGAACACAAATACAGTTATAACTATTGGGAATATTGGTGATATTGGCATATATTATTATGATGGAATGAAAATTATATCACACTAAATCTAACCAAAACGTATTATCAAAGGTCAAGCTGTATGTACAGTATGAACTGATATATCCAGATTATTGCACAGGTGTGGATGTACATGTGTGAATGCATATATAAATGAAATGTGAAAAGGTCTGTGGGACCTGGTGCCAAAATAAAATGATGCTAAAATCGCTACCTGTATGAGCTATTTTGTATGTAGTAATCATGTTATCTGTTTCAGACACACAAAATTTTTATATTTTAATATTTATCCTCAAATCCTGAACACACATCCACATGTGGTGGTTACACTGCCATGAATAGCTGTAGACCCTGGCTGGAATGTGAAATGACCATTATGATGAAATCAAAGGTAAACAAAGTTAATGCTGCACAGTTGCTGTACATGTTGCTATGTTTATGTATCTACATTTAATTTTCAACTTGTCAGTGACACAAGATTCTACTGATTTCTATTTTGCTACACTGTTATTAACCTTAGTAATATTTACATGCTCATACATGTTTTGCAAGCACTGTTTTTGCTATAAAATGAAATGGAATACGTGTTCTACAAAAAAATGGATCAAGTACATGAAGGCAGGAATATTTCATAAAACATCATTTGAAATGTACATTCATCTTACAAACTTAATTTAGAATAGGTCCTGATCTTATCTTCCAGTGAGAATGACAGACATTTATATTTATATTTATATTTATACAGAATACCTGTGACGGGCAGAGAGTGCGAACTGAAAGGAAGCGATCACGCCAAGTCTCAGAGAAAGAGGGCTTTAATGAATAAAGTGCGCAAATCAAAGACCGGTGCACCGTTCCAAATTAAGGAAACAATAACCAGCAGTCAACTGGTACAAAGACAAGACATATATAGACAACCAAATGACCATCAGGTGAGGGGGTTAATTGTCGTGATCACTTCCTTTTAGTTCGCACTCTCTGCCCGTCACAAAAACGTCATCTATCATGTTATCTATTAATTATCCAGTATATATAGTGCTAATAAGGGTTTCATGCATTTACATTTATTTCATCAATATTTTTGGCTGCACCTTTGGTGTCTCCCTCAGGAATTTTTCTTGGGAAATTGGCCCATCAGGGCACCACCTGAGGGTCGTATGTCTGTCTATATATGTCTTGTCTTTGTACCAGTTGACTGCTGGTTATTGTATCCTTAATTTGGATCATGTCACAGGTCTTTAGTTGGTGCACGTGATCATTAAACCCTCCTTTTTCCCTGAGACTTGGTGTGATCGCTTACTTTTTCGTTCACACTCCCTGCCCGTCACAGGGATCTTTATATGAAACAGTCCAGGACTGCATAGTGCTTGACTTGCCCCCATCTGGCTTATCAGCATGGTTTTCATTTTTCATTACATGCCACAAAGATATAGGATTGAAATAGTTTACCATTAAGGGAAGGAAAAGCTTGACAATCAAGATTTAATCATCCTAGCATTCTTTATTGAGTAAAATGCAAGGTTTACAAGAGCACACACATACTGCAGGATCATCCAGCTATGGAGCGTCTGATTGTGCATGTCAGCTCTAGCGATGTCTACAAACAACAGTCTGAGATTCTGAAACAGGATTTTAAACATCTGCTCGACATTCTGGAGTTTTCCCAGTCTGAAGTGTTCATTTCCGGGCCGATACCAACTGCACGCCTGGGCAGTGGTCGTTTTACCAGACTGCTGGCTCTAAACAGCTGGCTCGCTACAGCTTGTGCACATCGGAAGGTAAACTTCATTGACAATTTCAACATCTTTTGGAGGCATCCTGAACTTTTTAAACCTGATCGGCTTCACCCTTCACCCTAAGTAAGGCCCTAACAATACTTATGGATAATCTACTGTATGGAATCACTCACATGCGGAACTTGCACCCAACCACCAGCAATGATGTCAGTCACAGGAGCTCACCATCTCCTGTCAGGGAATCTGTTCACTGTCTCAGAGGTAAACTCCAGGAGATTGATGAGGTTCTGCAACACTATAGTCTACGGTCTTGTAGGAACTCACCTACCTCTCTTGTACACTTAGTGAATCCTCAGGTCTGACACACTGGAATCCATGCTCCTAGTCAGTGTTCCATTCCAGTTCTTTTAAATAGCCGGTGGCATGGCTCTCAGAATCATAACAAAAATGTAATCAGAAGAAAACGTGCTAGTACAAGACATTGTAACAAACAAAATTTGATCCAAGTGAAATGCACAAGTAATGTAAGCTTTGTTGATGAACCACATCAGGTCTTCAAAGTCTCCTCACTTAATGTCCGCTCACTCACAAACAAGTCTTTTATAATAGCTAAATTAATTTAAGATTATTGTATGGACTTTCTTTTTCTAACAGACTTGGCTTGATAGCAATGGAGCAGTGGTGCTAAATGAAGCTTCAACCCCAAATGTTAACTATTTTAATGTCTCTAGAGTAAATAAGAGAGGTGGTGGTGTTTTTATCATAAAGCATTCAGCTGTAAGCAGATTTCATTAGGGGAATATTCTACGTTTGAGTATCTGGCTCATACTACTCATACAGTTCTATTAATTGTTATCTATCATCCTCCCAGACTACATACAGACTTTCTTGAAGATTTTGCTGAAATGCTTTCTAGGATTTTAGTTGATTTTGTTTATGTTTTAATCACTGGGGATTTTAACATTTACATTTACCCTTCCTTTCTCAGGAGGCCTCCCAGGTGCTTGTCCAGTCTCTTGTCATTTCAAGGCTCGACTACTGCAACTCACTCCTGGCTGGTCTTCCTCTGCAGGCCATCAGGCCCTTGCAACTGATCCAGAATGCAGCAGCAAGGCTTGTCTTCAATCTACCCAAGTTCACTCATGTCACTCCACTGCTGCGCTCCCTTCACTGGCTTCCTGTGGCTGCTCGCATTCAGTTTAAAATTCTGATGCTTGCCTACAAAGCCAAAAATGGACCAGGTCCTCCATACCTTATGGCTGGCCACACCTTAGATTTGATTATTTCTAAATGCATAGATGTTAATAATACTGAAATTATTGATGTTGCAATCTCGGATCATTTTGGTGTATTTTTCAATACGTCATTACCTATTAGAACACTCAGTGAAAAGCGCACAATAACCAAGCGTTATCTCAGTCCTGGCTGTGCCGTGGCCTTCACGGACATGATACAGTCCCTCCTTCCCCTCTCAGAAAAAGAGAGTGAGTTAGTTGAAACATTCACTCACAGAGTTAGGAACTGTATTTATGTTGTGGCACCAAAGGTAACTAAAACTATTTCTGGTAGAATTAAGATGCCCTGGAGCAACACTCCATCTATTGTAAAACTTAGGCAAGATTGCAGGCAGGCTGAGAGACGCTGGCGAAGGTCAAAATTGGAAGTACATTTTGCTATTTATAAAACAACATTGAATAATTACAACAGTGAAGTGAAATCAGCACAGAAAAACTACTTCTCTACTTTGATCGATTCATCCAATAATAATTCAGCTGTCTTATTCAGAAGTATAGACCGGCTAGTAAGCCCCACTTCCTGTTTCTTCCCTGAATCTGTCTCAGTTGAAAAATGTGACGAGTTTGCAATATTTTCTAGGGACAAGATAACTAGTATAAGGCAGAACATAGCAACAAGCACAAATACACCATCAACCTTGATATCAGTTACGCAACCTAACTGCAATATGTCTGATTTCCAAGAAGTTGACATGGTAACACTATGTGATGTGATTTCATCACTAAAATCCTCTACATGCGAACTGGACCCTTTACCAACATACTTTTTCAAGCAGGTTCTGAGCTCATTATCTAATGATGTTCTAATGATTGTTAATCAGTCTCTGATATTCTTAAAACTGCAGTGGTTAAACCACTACTAAAGAATAGAAATCTTGATCCCACATTTCTCAATAATTATTGACCTATATCTAACCTTCCTTTTCTTAGCAAAATCATTGAAAAAGTTGTGTCAACCCAGTTGAATGATTATGTTAAAATAAACCAAATAAATGACACTTTTAAGTCTGGTTTGAGAGCTCTCTACAGCACTGAAACAACACTAGTTAAGGTAGTAAATGACCTGAGATTCATGAAATACTTCTTGATCGACTACAGAGCTAGGTAGGCCTTAGTGGCTTAGTTTTAGAATGGTGTAGATCGTATCTAACTGGGCGTGATTACTATGTTGCATTAGGTACTTCTTCCTTTCATCAAAAAATAACTTGTGGGGTCCCCCAAGGATCAATTCTTGGGCCTTTACTGTTCAAACCTATATATGCTACCATTACCACATATCATTAACAAACATGGCATTAGTTATCATCAATATGCAGATGACACTCAACTTTACATTTCTCTAGAACCTAAAGCCCTAAAATCAATTAGCTCACTGTTTGAGTGCAAAGGTGATATACAGACATGGATGTCTGACAATTTTCTGCAATTAAATAAAGAGAAGACAGAGGTTCTTGTTCTTGGTAGTGACTCACAAAGGGAAGATGTTCAGACTTATTTAAATCAAATTAATCTGAAGCCCAAACAATATGTTAAGAACTTGAGCGTCACTTTTGATAATGAGCTAAGCTTTAAAATCACACATCATGACTACATGCAAGACAGCTTATTTTCACCTCCGAAACATCGCTAAGGTCCGAGATATGCTCTCTCCTGCTGATAGTGAAAAACTTGTCCATGCATTTATCACATCAAGGCTTGATTATTGTAACGCTGTCTTATCTGCTCTCCCAAAGAGCTCGATTTCTCAGCTACAGCAAGTTCAGAATGCTGCTGCAAGGGTCCTGACGAGAAAGAGGGATGATATTACACCTGCGCTCCACTCACTGCACTGGTTACCTGTCAGTTTTAGAATAGATTTTAAGGTTCTGGTGATGGTTTTTAAATGTCTTTATGGTCTTGCTCCTCTTTACCTCAGTGAAATGATAGTTAGATATGTTCCAGTCAGGTCTCTCAGGTCGTCCAACAGTAATCTACTGGTGATTCCTAAAAGACTAAAATTAAAGATTGGTGAGGGTGCCTTTAGCCGCTATGGCCCAAAACTCTGGAACTCTCTTCCTGAGGAGCTCAGAGACATTTCATCCCTGCACAGCTTCAAGAAGAGCCTCAAAACCTTCCTGTTTAGATCTGCTTTTAGTTAAGCTATGTCTGTTGTAGTGATTCTACTAGTTTTCCATTTTATTTACTTTCTACATTATTTTATTTAGTTACATTTTATGTTGTTCTAATTATTTTAATAGTTTCCTATTCTATTTACTCATTTTATTACCTTTATTTTATTACCTTTTATTACCTGTTTGTTTACTTTTATTTATTTTTTTAATCTATGCTTCATTTTAATGTTTTGTTTTATTTAATCTGTAAAGCACTTTGAGTTGCATGTATGCATGAAAGGTGCTATACAAATAAAGATTATTATTATTATTATTATATGGTTGTATCGTATGTGTGTATATTACACGATCAGTGTGGTGGAAGCCTTTTTTGAATGCAGGGCTGTGATGGGCAGAGAGTCCGAACTAAAAGGAAGCAATCACGCCAAGTCTCAGAGAAAAAGATGGGTTTAATGCATAAAGTGCGCAAACCAAAAACCCGTGCACTGCTCCGAATTAAGGATACAATAACCAGCAGTCAACTGGTATAAATACAAGACATATATAGACAGACAAACGACCAATAGGTGATGGGGTTAATGGACCCTGCCCACCTGAGGGACGCACACAACGTAACAACAACAGGACAACTGCCGCTGTGAGGGAGTGCGACCGGTAGGGGGAGCCTCCCTCACCGTGATAAGGGCTATACAGTATTTCAGTGTTTCTGGGTAGACATCAAAAATCACTATCAAACATGCAAAAACAACAACTGCACCTGAACATAGTAATCTAATCAAATTCATCCGCAGTTGTGAATCTGGAAAAAAGGAATACAGTTTGGCTTTTAGTAACAGCGGTTCACTTAATGGGTGTGAGGCAAAGCAAGCATATTAACAAGCATGTTTTTATATATAAAGACGATACATAATGGGAAATGAGAGGGCCAATGAAAGGCAGTGACAAAAAATGACCTAGCTAAATGACCTAGCTAACTGACATAGCTAACTGATCTAGCTAAATGACCTAGCTAACGTCTGGTTCTTTTATGTCTGCCTACCAACCATGAGGTAATACAATCAATACCCTAATGTGGTAACCATCAAATCCCTGAAAAGTATTGATGGTTGTGCATCCTTGCATAGAGTGAACACCTCCCTCCTTTGTTTGTATGATCCTTTGAAGTCTCAACCCTAAGGTGATGACTATCAACCCCCCCAAATGTTGACTGCCCATGTGCCCTCACCTTCATCCCACATTGACCTCTCCTTAAACTCCTCTTCCTCCTCACTTCATCCCCCACTTAGCCCTCCTTATACTCCTTGTCTTCCTCCTCCTTCCTCCTCCCACATTTCCCAATGTATATAAGGTCCTCACAAATAGACTACACTGGAATGGTCGTGATCAAACTTATACCATATACTCTGTAAGTCAATAAACGTGTCAATGCTGAAGCCGTCTAGACTTGGATTGTTATATGTCCTGATGCCATTGCATTCAGTTGCTTGTTTAGATTTCTTATTCAATTTCATTTAAGTGCATGATGGACTGAAAAAGTGGCTCTGGTCATGTGTGTTTTTGGTTCTGTTTACTTTCAGCTTAGATGTGTTTAGCAAGTTAACATTACTTACTATTAAACATCATGATTCAGTAGTGATACAGTATATTTCAAAGACAAGTGCCCCAATCAAAAGCAATGTTCCATGAGACACAGTTATGTGTTTCACAGAATCTGTGTGCAAATATTTCTCACCTACAGGGTTGGTAGCAGGAGTAACTGAAGTAGAAGCATCTGTCAACACAGGAATGAACGTGGATCAGTTTTCAAATCAATTAGATAAAGAGATATTTAAAATTATAAACAATCTTGGACTTTTAATTGTATTAAAGTAAACATGCATGAATGTTTTATTCATCATCATCATCATCGTCATCATCATCATCGCACTGCCTTTACTGTTCGAGCTTCGACTGCCTGCCTGTCTCTGACTCTGAGTTTGCTTCACCTCTTTTCTTTGATTAAAGGCTGTTTGCAGTTGTGGTGCTTAGATTTTTGGGGAAATTAATTAAACTTCATGCTGTTGTTTTATAAAATGAGGGAAAATTCAAATCTCTTACCATAGACCTGGATGTAGATTGCTGAATGTCCTGATGCCATCACTTCATTTAGAGGAAGTTTGTGAAGTGAGTACACACAACTGTAATTACCAGAGTCCAGTGATGAAATGTCTCTTATAATGAAGGTCTGATCGCCCTTTTTTCCAAGTAGTTCCATTCTCACCCCAACACCATTTTTGCACAAGTACATGTGAAGCTGGTCACTTGTTCCCCTTTGCTCAAAGATCCTACATCTGAAATGTAATTTTTCACCAGCTTTCGCAGTGGAGCTTCCAAAAATTACTGCAGGCCAGAAATCATCTGTGTACATGAAATAAAGAATTGCTTTATTATAACAGAAATTCCTAAAAGGAAATCAGAACAAACTTACTTCAGTTATAATAAAATAAATAAGTAGTAATAATAATAAGTAATGATTATCATGATGATAATAAAATATTGTTAAAAGTCCATTTCAAATTGCCCAAGCCCACAAGAAAATACAATGTAATAAAAACATGTAAAATAAAGCACAATGTTAAAATTCACAACTAAAAAACATCATATTAATACTGCAGTCATTGGTTATGTCAGAGAAAATAATGGAAGATCTAATTTTTCTATTGTATTCTGAAGGAGGAGATGCTTGTTAATGAATAATGTTGCAGAGGTTCCTCCAGTCATGTGAAGTCTGACGGAAAGAACGAGTGTTTCGTTGTAATGTATATATTGAAAATGAAATACCTTTTGTTGAAGACAATGTTATGGTCATCATCAGTGAAATGCCTCAGGAAAAGCAGAATAAAAATGATCATGCAATTCATGTTGAGAAATTTTTTTTTGTCAAATATGTTTTTGCCAACTCTGCCATAATGAGGCATGATGTACTATTACACTTCAGTTGTATGTTTTTTACTTCAGAAAGTTAAATTGAAAGATGGACTTACATATTGGCATGTTCCATGTATCCATGGCTGCTGAACTTCTCACATGGGCTTCACATTTGTGTAAAGCACTATCAAACTATCGACTGATTATGCAGGTGCTATGTGACACTACAGCCACTCCGTACACACCCAGGTCTTGGTATTAGCTGCTGCTACAAGGAAATGTTTCTAACTGTGTGTGTGTGTGTGTGTCTCTGTTTATGTTTTCAGGTAGTAGGATATTTCTTCTCCCAATTACTTGCAGGTTTTTTATTGTTTTCACTTACATGTGACAACAAGTAAAAAACAAACTGGGGTTTCAGAAACTTAAACTGCATATGCAATACTGTTCAAAAGAATATGAAAATAATGCTTAAACCTGTGCAGTGCCAGGACCCACCAGTGATTCCAGAGTCTCGTTCCCACTTACTGAGCCCAGTTCTGGTGAAGCTGGGTCCCCACTCGGCCATTTCTCTACATTTGCCACCTGTATGTCCTAATGGTGATTCAAAGTGTCTGATGTCACGAGATGAAATATGCAAGTCTAAAGCTCCTAAGGAGAGACTTACTCTTGTTGTCTCACAAGATGTCAGAAACTGATTGGAAACCATAAAATAACACTTGGTACTTCATTATATTACTGATTATTTGCCTTTGCCATTTTTGAATTGGGGTTTAGTTATATGAATATTTATGACTTTATACTCTTTTAACATGCAAATAAACTCTAACACTCATCTTTTCAGCCTAAACGTTTTACACTGTTCTGGACAACTACACAATTCATTTCACATAAGCATATTTTTGTACTGCTCTCTGTTAGCTGTGTTTCTATTTCAGTCAGTCAGCTCAGAAACTGACAGAGCAGTTTCTCTTCATGTGTATTTTGGTCATGACCTCAGATGAGAATGATGCATTCACTGCACACCTT
This sequence comes from Brachyhypopomus occidentalis, assembly GCA_020368025.1. NCBI lineage: Eukaryota > Metazoa > Chordata > Actinopteri > Gymnotiformes > Hypopomidae > Brachyhypopomus > Brachyhypopomus occidentalis. The sequence continues at coordinate 3,625,764 of JAGXOD010001351.1, read as the reverse complement.
GCACTAACAGTTTAAATTTGCTGTTGTGTCATGACATTTTTACAAGTGACATTGCAGATATTCTGATCCATGTCCAACTGCAATCTCATGAAAATCCTCAGTTAAAATCACTAAATATTATTGATTGATTATAACAATTGATTGGATCTGCTATGACAGTCAGTATCAGCAAACTGGTGTAATGTTATACAATTGTAACAAGGGGGGGTTTGGAGAATGCCAAAACTGAGGCATTGGTTTTTTGTGCTTTTTCTTTTTTTTGGCTCTTGGTATAACATTATTATTATTATTATTATTATTATTATTATTATTATTATTATTAGTGTGAAGGAGATAGGGATGCAGTTTGGACTGTGTTCATTCTCCTTAGTTTGGCAAATGACAATAAGGCAAGAGTGCAGGCAGTAAATCCCAATGTGCTGAGACACAGCTATAATGGTGAGACTCGGAGCATCCTGTATATACAGCTCGAGAGGCAACGTGCAGCCAGAAACAAAGAGGAAATCAAGGAACAGGTGCAGCCAATCAACAATGACCAATTATCAATAATAAATCAGGGGACTGGGAACAGGGATGGCATAATGTAGGGGTGGCACTGAGCGCCTGGTGCACCATGACACTCATAAAGAACTGCTAGCAGAAATAAGGCCGGTCGCCTCTGTCACAGTGGCAGTTATCCTGTTGTTGTTGCGTTGTGTTCGGCCCTCAGGTGGGTGGTGCCTATGATCCCCCTCACCTGATGGTCGTTTGTCTGTCTATATATGTCTTGTCTACCAGTTGACTGCTGGTTATTGTTTCCTCCATTTGGAACAGGTCACGGGTTTTTGGTTTGCGCTCTTTATATATTAAACCCTGAGACTTGGCGTGATCGCTTCCTTTTTGTTCGCACTCCCTGCCTGTCACACAATGAATGCAAAATTTATTTAAATGTGGAGTAGATTTATTTACCCAGTTATCAGAATTAATTGTAATTGATCTAATTATGACATGTAAAATTTGCAAAATGGAATCTATATAGACTAGTACATTAGATTAGTTTTTTTTAAAAAAGATTTACTTTATTTTGAAGATAATAAACATTCAGTATATCTGATGTCCAGTTTGAGCATTCAGTCAATTTGTTAAAACGCAGAATTCAGGGTATGGAGTGTGTCTTGTTGATAATTCTATCAAAATAATACACAATGAGATGATATAGTAGCTGTAAATCAAGTAAACATTTGATGATCAATTATAAAGTAATTTGAACATTCCTTCTAGTTTTTCCAAACTAGTAGTGTCATCTCTCAATGAGTTGCCCTGTTTCACACTTAGACACTAGGATTACAATTTCATGGGCAGCATAATTGCTGAGGAATAAATACCGTGTTACTCACTTACTTACTACTTCTGACTTCTGAGATGTTGCAATTTGTATACAGCGTGTATATATATATATATATATATATATATATATATATATATATATATATATATGTGTGTGTGTGTGTGTGTGTGTGTGTGTGTGTGTGTGAGTTTTGCTAAAGAAAAATAATTCTTGAATCTAGGGTTAGGGTTAAAATAAAATAAAAGACTACTATTATAAATGCATGCTATTTACATTTTCTTTTTTTGTTGCTATAATTATCCATTGCTGTAATATTCTTATTAAAAAAAGTATTGGGCTTTTTTTGGCATGAAATGTGACAACATTAATAGGTCTCATGATTTGAGGTTCTTATGAACCATTGCATAGATATCTATTGTAGTAGACGTTTTTATGGGTCTTCGCATACCTGCAAAGGAAGGGTACATTGTTAAAATAGGCTAATTTACTTACACGTGTAAGCAATATTTAAAACAATTAAGGTAAGGTGCACTTAAATATTAACACAGTTTTAGTACTTTTGTATATCATAATAGAATATATGATATGCTATTCAAATGATTGCTCTTAGATTGTAACTTTACAATCTAAGAAAGGTCCTCTTTGAAAGGGATTGAGATATGTCATCAGGAAAAGCCAATTTCCAAGCCCATGAGATTTGATTCTGAATAAGTGCAGTTTCTTGCACATTCGTGGTAGCATTGTAACATTAAACAATCTTGAAAATTTTATTCTCAAAATATTATGATTTTTATCTCATAGAATTTCTCACCTGATGTATAAAAGTATAATCTCTTACCTGATAAACGTCTTGTGAGTTACAAGCTGTGAGAAAAAATCAATAAAATATCATGAGTAAAGGCACTGTGTGATGGGCAGAGAGTGCGAATTAAAGAGTCTCAGAGAAAAAGATGGGTTTAATGAATAAAGTGCGCAATCCTAAGACCCATGCACCATTCGAAATTAAGGAAACAATAACCAGCAGTAAACTGGTACAAAGACAAGACATACATAGACAGACAAACGACCAGGTGAAGGGGTTAATAGGCCCCGCCCACCTGAGGGACGCACACAACGCAACAACAACAGGACAACTGCCGCTGTGACGGAGGCGACCGGTAGAGGGAGCCTCCCTCACCGTGAAACACTGGGACTTGTAGCTCTGCAAAAGGCAAAATTCACTGGCACACGTTTTGTAGAAAGTGATTCTGAAAAACGTGCAGACTTACTTCCACCAAAACTGTCAGAGGAATCCTCCCACTCTGAGCAACTGTTGAGACTTCAGATAATAAATTGGATTAAATAAGAATGTAACATTGTAATCTGACAAGAACATACATATTACTTTTTACAATTTAGTTTGCTTTTGAAATCTGGTTAACTGTGTCAAGAGGATTCACTACAATGCAGCTTACCTTGGCACATTTTGCATTTCATCTGTAGGGGAAACGTCTTCTAAAAAGATCATTAGAAAAAAGATTGAAGTCATTACTAGAGTCTATTGGAGAAACACAGTTGCACTTTAAAAAGATTTTTGTTCATTTCAAGGTGCATTATATATAAACATATGTAACTACAAAGATAAGTAATCATCACCTTCATGCTGAGTATCAAATCCTATTGATTCACTCCCAGGTTGAGATGATCTGGTTTAGAGAAACAAGTCAGCACCATTTAAACAGTAAAATAATTAAAAAAGGTTATCACAAACCACACAAAAACAAGCAAAATCTAACCTTTCAATTTTGCATCTGTAGCAGACTGTTGAAGAAAAACAATAAAATAAAATGAAACAAAGAACATTTTTATCATTGTTAAAAGTGTAAAATGTATGACCAACACCCAAATCTAGGTGTCATTCACTATTAAAAACTATACTAGTACTATAAACTACATTATGTGTGTGTGTTTGTGTGTGTGTGTGTTACCTTGACCTTTGTGTGTGTGTGTTACCTTGACCTTTAATCACGGCCCAAAGTCCCAGAGACAAAATGAGAAGCGGCACCAAAGCAGAGGTCACCAACACAATTCTTACTGTGTCACTTGAGCCTTCTGTTAATTGAAGCGGTGTCACCTTCAATAGCTCATGCAACACCACACTACTGTTAAACTGTAAGAAGGAACCTCTTATTTTTTACTTAGTTGATATCTATTATCTAACATTCAGTTTGATTACAGTATTTTGGTTCGATTTTCATGATACATTCTCACAGAAAGACCACATTTCTGTGTATTCTGTGCATTTTTATGTTGACCCAACTCTTACCAGTAATGTGGAGGTGAGCTTCATTATTCCCCTGCATCATGTCAGGAATAGGCCATATGTCAGATGACAGAAAACATATATATGTTCCGGCGTCGTGCATCTTGACTTTTTTTAGGGTGAAAATTGCCTCCTTCTTCTCTGTGTCCCAAATGTTCACCTGAATAACAGTTCCATTCTTGCATAGATAGGCATACGTGTTCCTCGTGTCCTGCCAGCTGTCCAGTACTAGTGAAGATGTACACCTGAATTCAACATCCCCTCCCTCCGTCAACGCTCACCTCAGGCCAGGATATGTTTGCAGGGACAGAAGAATCTGTGCATGTGTGACAAAATTCATGCAACACTTTTAATGTATCCATAAGCACTTATAATACAACATTTAATAACATTTTGTTGTACTCAAACAAGTTTGCACTATTATAGATAATAACAGTGTAATTTATTTATAGCAAATGTCTATAGATTTGCTGTATAACTGCTGTCAGCTCCTTGCTGTGTTGTGTTGTTTTTCACTGGGTGGATATAGCCTATAGCAGTGCTGCAAGTCATTATAGACCATGTGAAGTGATCATCTGTAAACCAAAGACTGTTTATAGGTCCTATATACTTATAAACATCAAAACATTTAAATGGATTCTGATAAAAATAATTCCAATTTATTGATTCATCAGAATATTTTTTTACATTAATAGTACAATGATCCCTGAATATTATTAGCAAATAAAGGTCTACAAGATGTTATTGTCACAAAATATACTATAATGGTGGTGACAGCAAGAAGCTTCAAACAGTAGTTATAAATATATTAGATATTCAGCATTCAGACATATTCAGAATTCTGACTGGCCAAAAAAATTTACAAATCCACTTGAAACAGTGGATAAGTCATTCATAATGTTCTGAACATGTGAAATACAGCATAGATTAAAAAATCATTATAAACATCTTATGAACCAATATTATTGCACTTCTAATGCATTATGGATACTATACAATAAGATAATCAGCATGCTATAAAGAACGGCATCCGAATATCATTAAACCACTTTCTCAAACATCTTTGGTAGGGTATAATCAGCCATGTTATATTACATATTTAGTATACTCGCTAATTCATGTGATCTGGTAAAGTGAATTAAAAACAAATAAACAAGCAATCAGTTTAAAGAAGTGCTACAATGCTTACCGTCCACAGTAATGAGAACATTAGCAGAATGACCCTTCACTTGTTCGGCATTGTACTTCTGTTCTGAGTAGACACAACTGTAATGGCCTGAGTAATTCTTTGTGATGCTGTCGATATGAAACATAACGTCTAGACAGGCTGACTCCTGGATCAGCACGACTACGCCGTCTTTGCACAGGTAGAAATATGCTTTTCCTGATTGTTCCTTTAAACCAAAAAGGCTACATTTGATAGTCAGCGTGCCTCCTTCTTTGGATTTGTTATTAGCATAAATCTTTGCTGGATGTATGTTTTCACCTGTGAAGGGAAACATAATAATGACACAGTGACTCCAGACAGGTAATGTGATTTCTTACTTTTATTGTAATACAAAAGCACCTTAATACCCCATTCATTCATCCCTACCTTGACCCTGAGTTATCCAGACCAAAATTGCTGTTAAATGAAACCAGACGTCATACAATCACTCTGAATTCCTAATCAAGCTCAATAATTTGGGTATTTTTATGCCATGTAGACATATGAGTGTCACTTACAGAATATAAGTATGAAGCAAAGCATCTTCGAGGTTGAACTAAAGTTGTCTGCTGTCCTCGTCTTTGTCCTGAAGTCTGAGAGAACTCAGAAGGTTGTTAGCACAAAACTAACTCGTCATCCTGTTACCATCCACAGGTATGCAGTGTAAAAATATCACATTATGAGTGACAATTTTACATGTTTAGAATCTTCCTAAATTTGTATATTGTTTTCAAATATGTTTTAATATTTCCAACTGTCCCCTTAAATAATAGTTTTATAATTTTATAGTATATTACCACATTTACATACCATCAAATACATCATATTAGCTGTATTTTATCTTTTCATTTTTTAATTTATTTTCCATTTACTGAGTTTTATATACACATAGGCCTACTGCATAGCTCTGCTATATATACAACCACACATTTAGTCAAACGTCTGCACAGTGCATCAAACACTATTTCAGGAGTGACCTGATTTGTGTAATGGATTGGTGTTGTATGCTTATTAAATTATTAAGTAGAATGATTTGCTTGTCCTCTGCTAATCACTCAGTTGCCATTCAAGTGATAAAATGAAATGAAGTTTTAACAAGTTTTACCGCAACAGTCGTTACCTCATAAACGGTTAAATACTCAAATATAATTTCTCAGGCTTAGGTCTGAAAAGGTAAGACTTTTTATGCTCTGCTAATTATCCGACTAGTGAAAAGCGAGCTCTTGAGTTTATTCTGAACCAGCGTGGTGTACCGCAAGACAGACTTATACTGTTCGTCTTGTCCGTGGTTAATTTTACAACAAGGTGCGCATCAAACCATGCACATGGGAACACATGCTAGACGACCGGTTTACTGTTAGATCTGTAATCGACAATCACAAACCACGTCTTGTAAGTGCCAAGTCATTTTCACTGCAAACAACTAATAGCACAGTACATTATAAAACAAGAATAAATGGATGGTGCTTGCTTAATCTATCCACTGGATGGCACTGTCCTCAAAGTTTCGGCCAAAAAATCAAGCAAGGAAATAATTATATAATATTTAGCGTAGGTTCGCATAAACCTTTGCTGGGACAAAAGTTGATTGACTGGTAAACTTGAAGCTGTTTTTATTTGTTTTAAAAAATGGTCATCCATACATTGCATTTAATAACAGATCTTCAGGAACTACATCAAAATTCTATAAAACGCTATGACATTTCAGTAGTGATGCCTCACTTTATAGCTATTCCTAAAGAACTTTATAAGCATGACACATTTAAATAACTTTTGCTTCTTCAGGAAATTAGGAGGAAATTTGAATAATACACACCATCTGAAAGCCTGGGGGTTACAATGGAGTCTTCCTAAGACAGGACATGGACTTCTGAGCATGTGGCATTCTCCATTTGCTGCCTTTAAATGTGTGCAGACATTTTGTGTCTGGCTGTTCAAAGTGCGTGGACCAGTCACAGAGTCTGCATGTGTGCGAGCATCACATGTCTTCCCCGAGAAGGAGGGGCTGCAGGAAGAGCCCAGCTGTACCGAGGATGCACACCAGAATAAAAACCCACAGAAAGATTCTGTCGATCACCATGGCAACGTATTTCCAATCATCCTGGACCTTGAACAGGTAAAGCAAAATAGTTTAATCATGCCATTTATGTTTGTATAAAAAAGTCATCAAGTATTGTCACTCAGTAAGTTCACTTAAAAAGTATGGGAACACCACAGACATAAACACATTACCCACAGGAAATATTTTAGATTCTGTGACATTGTCACGTGTTAAAAAATCTCTTACCTCTTTGGCTTCATTCTGTAGCTTCATATTCTCTGCAATATACTTAACACTCTCTATAGCTTCCCGGATCTCTGGTGAGAGCACAGAGAGTGTCAAAAGTCCTCCGTCCAAAGACTCCGAGCTTGAACAAGGGCTGCTTTTCCCCCCTGTCCCACCGACTGCCCCCACCCCTGACCCTGAACTGCCTGCACATCCATCTGTGGGCAGTTTGTAGGAGCATTGCCTTGGGCAGCAGTTACACCTCCCCTCTCGGCACAGAAACCCCGAGCCCGTCTTGGCACCATTGCCCAGGGTGTTGAGCTCTGTGCTGAGAAAGAAGGGGGAGCGTGGTGGCAGCCCCCCCGGGAGGCTCTGCTGAGTCTGGGCGAGGTAAGCAGGAGTGTGCAGGGTGCAGGCCCGAGCTGGCCCTCCGGAGGCAGCGAGCCTCTCTGGGTCTCGCTCCGGCCTGGTCATGAACATGACCCTGGGGAGGAAGCTGAGGAAGACCCTGCGCACCCAGATCGGCATGGTGTGCGTCTTAGGCGTCCGGTAATGCACATTGAGCACGAAGACCGTGATGACGATGGAGAGGGTGACGAAGATCATGGTGAAGAGGAGGTACTCTCCGATCAGCGGGATGACGAGGGAGGTGGATGGGATGGTCTCGGTGATGACCAGGAGGAAGACGGTGAGGGAGAGGAGGACGGAGATGCAGAGTGTCACTTTCTCGCCGCAGTCCGACGGCAAGTAGAACACCAAGACTGTCAAGAATGAGATGAGGAGGCAAGGGATGATCATGTTGATGGTGTAGAAAAGAGGCAGGCGACGGATATAGAGAGAGTAGGTGATGTCGGTGTAGATCTCCTCACAGCAGTTGTACTTGATGTCATGCTTGTAACCTGGAGCATCAATTATCATCCACTCCCCACTTTCCCAGAAGTCCTTAAGGTTGATTGTGGTACCAATCAGTACCAGATCAATCTTGGCCTTGTCGTAAGTCCACGACCCAAACTTCATGGTGCAGTTCTGGTAGTCGAAGGGAAAGTAGGTGACGTCGATCTTGCAGGAGCTTTTGAAGATGGCTGGTGGGATCCATGTCACATCTCCATTGTAGCGAAGAAGTGCTTTGGTTTTATCGTCCACCTGGAAGTCTCCCACTGCACTGTAGTTCAGAATTAAACAAAGGTTAGGAATTAAGGCATCACACATGAGCACTGTGAGCAGTTATTCTAGGCATCATTAAATGGGTCAGTAAGATTCATGAAAAGTTGTTCATTGCCTTACTTGTTGTACAGCACAATGTCTGGCTTCCAAATCCTGTTGGAAGGTACACGGATAAATTCCACCCCTCCAAAAGCCTTGGGATCCCATCTGAGTTTATAGTCATTCCATACCTATGGAAAATGGAAATATTAGATATGCATGCTAATTAACATTCAATAGTTAAACTACACACCAATAAAACCAACGCTCAGTATGCATGGCCTTTTATTTACATCTGGCAGACGCTCTTCTTTTGCATATTCATAAGTATAACAGAAGGTGCGCTTTCTGGGAATCAAACCCATGACCTTGGTGGGACAAAACATCCTTGCCCTGACTGCTCTAGCAGGTAAGCACAATTTGGAGCACTTTAGGAAATCCCTCATGTTTAGCCCCTGACAGCTTTTAGACATTTGTAGTATGAAAATCTCCTTTTTAACATGTGCACAGGCTTGAAGTCTGGTTCACTAGCACAACACTTCATTAGCGTCTGATTTACGAATGAATATTTAGAGATCAGACACAGCATTGTGCTGTTCACTTCTTCTGCAATTATTCTGCTACATATCGGAGACTCTGACCTCCGTTCCTTCTCACAGCCCTGAAAGCAGACAGACAGTCTCTGTCATCAAGGAGAGGACAGGTTGCAGAAATGGCGAATGACACAGTGTAAGACAGACAGCTCGCATGTTTGATCCAGCTCTCTCTAAATATGTTCTGTAGAGTTTAACAGCACATGTAATTCCTGTGCTTTAGATCTATGCCTTTTTCATCTTGTCTCATTTTGCTTCATGACTCAGGGCCTTTTTCTCATTTTCCAGGGCCTCACAAAACAGGACACAAAGCATATACACGTGACAGGATATAATGGCTTTAGCTGACTCAGTGTTATGAAAAAAAGATTTCATATATGATATGGATATGTTAAACAGACCGAGTAGTGAAGCATCTTCAAAATTATTGTAACGTTGTGAATTTGAAGCAGGACGCCACAGAGCTGCCGTAACATACAATGTTTATTTACACAATCACGCTACTTAAAGTAGCGGAACAGTTAACACACTCTTTCACACTCAAAACACTTGAAACAAAGACGCGCACAAGACACTGCGTAAACGCACATTAAATAGACGAACAACGCTATCTCCTGGTGATGACGAGACGAGCCACAGGTGAGACTGATGAACACACCCACACGGACACACCCACGGAACTACACATATGGACATAGACGACGTAAACACACGCCCAAAAGGAGGGGTCCGGGAGCGTCACCGTGACAATTATATTACGAATCCTGTTACACTGACTTACTATTACTGCCCATTCAATAACCTGAGAGTCACAAACACATGTCTATATATGTCTAAATATAAAGCTCTCTTTTAAAGACATTTTTGCTTCATCTTCATACAAAAAATATGAAATAAATCTGTTTTAGTTGTATTTGTTTCCTTATTTGCGTGTTACATGTTTATGGTGCTAAATGGAATCGCTACATTATGTTACTTATTGCCATCGTCATCATTGTCATCATCGTCATTCCTTATAGGCAAACAAAATCAACATCACATGCAAGTGCAAGTGAAATGATTTTAAGAAATGTTCCGCGCAGCACAGTTGTGAAGGACACCCCAAACTCTAGCACAAAACATACAAGAGCCTTCAAAATAATTAAAAAACCCTTAGACAATTAGACTCCATTAGAACAAAGTCAGCCTTCTCATATCGTATCCTTTCCACAAACCTTGTGAAGAACTACTTTACCCACGTTATCTACATTACATGTCATGCCCGCCGCCTCCAGCCTGCCTCCAGTGGACTACATTCCCCATAATCCTCCTGTATGTCCCCACTCTCCTGTTTATGAGGTTCACCTGTGTGACATAATGGTGTATCTAAACCTACCTGTTTTAGTCTATCTTTCTGAAGTCGTTCCAAGCATTTTTCTGTTGTTTGCAAAATGTTGCTCTTTGTACTTAACTCTTTATGATTTTGAATCTATGCTTGGTTACTTGGTTTCTGCTCTTCTGCCTGTCCCTTGTCTGTATAGTTTGCCTGTTCGTTTGTCTCTGCTGGTATTGACCTTCGCCTGTTTTTTGTCCAGTGGATCTCTGCACCTTCCAGGTTTCAGTGGAATTTTGCAGATAATTCCCCTTTATATGGATATCTATGTCTAGTGCAAAATAATGTAATGGAAAACATTTACAATAATCCCATAAACGAGCAGCATCTGGTTGCATTAACCTTTTGACCTCTCACACTAAACAGATGGTACTGATGGTTTACCCAGTATATACAGTGATAATGACCAGATTGAAATCTCGTGCTTATACTTATAGGTCCATATACTATTATACATATAGGTGCATACACTATGTTGCATTTTAAACACAACTAAAAGAAAGGATATAAAAATTGGACATTAGGTGTGTCTGTGTGTGTGTGTGTGTGTGTGTGTGTGTGTGACGGAGAGAAAGAGGACACCAAAAAGAGAGATGAACCATATGTAAATTAGGAAATTTTCAAAATAATTAATTATGAATTTGTATTTGTCACATACTCATACTCACATAAAAAATTCTCATTGGGTAATTTCTTTTCTGAGTGACCAATGGCTGACTGATGTCTGAAATATTAATCTCATCTAATTCAGCAATTTTCTTTCAGAGCTCATCACAGTGTTCAGCCACTGACCTCCCTCTGCAAAAATATGATAATGCAGTGACAGTCTGCAGTGTTGGAGCTAATGGTTTGGCACTTGCAATGACCTTGTGAACTCCTCTCATGGGTGAAAGAGATGAAAACTTACGTGCCGTAGCCACAGATTGGTCTCCATAATCTGGTTGACCTCATCCTGTTTAAAAGGGGGCGGTGGGGGGGGGGTCATAGAGAGAAGTAGAAAAGTAGTCATTGGGGGAACACAACACTTTCCCTAAATGAATATTTCAGAGCACAGAGAAAAAAGGAGCTGTCATAAGCAATCTAGCAATTCGTCTGCAAGTGTGGGTCTGAGGGAGGTATGGGTCTGAGGGAGGTATGGGTGTGAGGGAGGTGTGGGTCTAAGGGAGGTATGGGTCTGAGGGAGCTGTGGGTCTGAGGGAGGTGTGGGTCTGAGGGAGCTGTGGGTCTGAGGGAGGTATGGGTCTGAGGGAGGTGTGGGTCTGAGGGAGGTGTGGGTCTGAGGGAGCTGTGGGTCTGAGGGAGGTGAGGGAGGTGTGGGTCTGAGGGAGGTGTGGGTCTGAGGGAGGTGTGGGTCTGAGGGAGCTGTGGGTCTGAGGGAGCTGTGGGTCTGAGGGAGGTGTGGATCTGAGGGAGCTGTGGGTCTGAGGGTGGGTCTGAGGGAGCTGTGGGTCTGAGGGAGGTGTGGGTCTGAGGGAGGCACCCGTGTCCCTGCCCCGTCCCCGAGCAGCCCCCGGTGGAGTGGAACGGCCACCTGAGCCGTCGGGCCTAAAGGTGATGCCAGTCAGCACCGCGGGACCTCCAGGCTGCCAGGACCGCGCGCTAAATCAGCCGCTGATGGGATGCCACGGATCGGCAGAAGAGATGGAGCGCTCTGAGCGTCCGCACCAAAGGGGCGTCTAAAGACGCGAGGATTCCCACTGATACGCAAACACAGATCGTGCTCGGTACCGATACGAGCACTTGAGCTCGTTGATCTCGCATTGACCTGTCCTGCTCCCTCGGAGGAGGGACAGATGAGAAGCCTGTGGCGTCACCTTGAGTTAGTAGGAAAGACCGCTAGTGTGGAGGTAGATTTGTAGACTGCAAGAAAAGCTTTTTTAATGTGCTAGCTGCTACCATTTAGTAGACTTCATTCACAGACTCCCAAAAGTTTCCTTTCCTATGTGTGTGATTTAGATAGCAGGACCAAAGGTCTACAAAGACATGTCATCATTTCATCATTTTTAAAGGAAAGGTGCTGTAGAGCTCAGACCTAAAAGATGATACACTGAATAGATTTAATAGTTCTGAATAAGGACTAGGGAATAGGGAAAAATAGCAATTCCTGAAAATAAATAAAAAAACAATACTGTATTAAATTACATCTGAATTATGTATTATGTTTCACTGCTGACTATCCGTTTGCCACTCCACCCTAAAAAACTATCATCAGCATCGACATGACTAATCGCAATGGTCAATGATCTTTTGTGATTACTGTAATGTGAGCTTTGCTACTCTTTGGCTAGCCATTTTGTAGCCTGTAAAAGAAGATGCTTTCTGCATGACAGGTTTTTAAAAAAGGTACGTCGCAGAGGTTTGAACAGGAGGAGAACGTTCAAACATTTAGATCAGGCTATAACAACACACGTCAAAGACACATGTGGTGGGGTGGTGAAAAATGAAAGCCACGTAGAGCTGTTGATGAAGCACTGTTTACTTTCCATAGTAGGGCTGCCACAAGGGCCTGTCAAAACTCCCAAAGCTTCTTTCTGACGGAGAGTCACTGTCTCGTTCCCCCTTTCCAGTCATTTTGGATTGCAATAAGCAGCATATATTCTCACCCAAAGCTACATTGTGTATAGCCACACACTTTTGGTCAAAGTGTCGATTGAGCATCAGAGTAATCATCATTAAACACCAAAGCAGACAGATCGGGAGCATGAGAGAGAAGCAAATGAATGCTTTCAGCTGCAGATGTTGTTCCAGAATAGTGCACCACGTAATTACATTCACTTTCAGCAATTGTGGTCCTGTGACAAGGGCATACAAAAGTGGCATTTTATACGATTAGACAGGCTGACATTGGCGTGGTTTTCAACAACACTCGTATGTGTCTCCGGCTGAAGTCGGTTAGAACAGTCTTGTGCAGTTAAAGCTGATGGAAAAACTGCAGTATTGTTCATAAGCTACCCCAGGACCACATTTTAGAAACATCACCAAAATCTGTCACAAAATCTGATTTTGTGGCTTCTGTGTCCATACATCAATATCGATGTAATTACATTTTCCAGATTACAGTAATCATTTCTTATTACGGTCATTAAGTAATGTTTTTTGACTGTGAGCTTAGTTATGTCGTCTTGTCTTTTTGAAAACACCAGTTCACTCTCCTCTTTTCTTCTCTATGGTAAGCATATGTTATAATTTTCTGAGCAGTCAATACAGTGCACAAATCTTCCAAACTTTGCATTAAATGAGCAAAAACCATCTAATAAGTAACAGACAGACAGACAGACAGACAGACAGATAGATAGATAGATAGATAGACAGATAGAGAGACCAGGTAGTCTCCCCCTAAGCTCACTGTCTTTAGGGATAATTCGGACAGCCTGGCTAGCATGTACTGGAACAGAGTGCTGTACTACTGAAGATGGAGCCTACAACGCATTTCTCACTTTTTGAGTCTGTGGATAAAAATGTGTGTGAGCTCACAGAATGTGAGGCACACACAGACATAAAATGCTTAAAACATGCACAAAATATATCTACTTTGTCTTACAAACACACACACACACACACACACACACGCACACACACACACACACACCATTACTGTATTTTCATCTAGCTTTATGGAGGCGTGCTGCCAGACAAGCTGTTCACTGAGTGATTTGTCTTCCTGGCAGAGTCCAGCCCTCTTTAATACATGCACCACTGTGTGAATGAAGCCAACGCAGTAGCCCACAGCACACGTCTGGTTGACCTTACCACTTACCACTTTAACCAGCTGGGACATTGACACCTCAAACTGGACTATCACCGGGTCCGAAACATTCTCCACTGGTCTGATGTACTGGTTGTATTTGGATAAGATCGTGGAAAACAACCTGTGCTCTGCCTCTGAGCATGTTCCTCCTGAAAAAGTGCAGGTGAATGAAAGAAATTATTTTATAATGGGCCTACCCTTCAGCAGAGCTTAGCAACTTCACATTTTACATTCGGCAGTGATGTTGATTTTTTTTTGTCATCAAAATGCTAAGAGTGAATTCTCCTTGAGAAACCCACATATAATTTAAGACCCATTAGTAATACAATATGTTGGCAGTAAAACTGAAACACGGACTTGCGCAGGTATGAACACATGCAAACATATTATTCGGTCCTTCGACACAAATGCCAATGTCAATCTCCAGAATCTCGTGTTTTTCAAAGCAGTTCACTTAATATGACAGTACAGTTTCCTTTAGTGTCAAATCTACGTGAGCGCCATTCGGTGACCTTTAGCTAAACCGTCTGAACATCAGAGTAATTCTCGTTAAACTGACCCGGTTGGGAAGAGAGCGAGAAAAAGCACATGCTTTCATCCTCAAATGTTGAGGATTGCAGGTCAGCGCACCATATAATCACATTTAGTTTCAGCAGTTGCGCTGCTGAGACAAGGTCATGCTAAATTAGCATTTTAAAAATCAGGCCGTCACTTGCAATCTTTAAGTAACACATCAGTTTCCGCTTGAGCTCATTTATAGCATCCACGTGCAGACTAACGGCTTAACTAACGCCAATGACAATCTGCATATGAATCAATATTTTAGGAACATATGTAGCAAATGCATGTCCCAGCTTTTCCACTTCAGTCGGACAAACAGGAATATTATTATAGCCAAATGCAATACAAAATTCAAATTTTAGCTTTCATATTCCGTATATTTCCAAGACAGTTGTGGTCACCTGGACTGTAAAGGTTAAGCAGGCTATCATGTCTTTAACAGCTGTTGTTTATGTTTATAGCCAGCAACAAGTAGTACAGTAGCCAGTTGCTTCTTTTAAAAACCACATTCATCTCCTTTATACTTACCTTGAAAAAATAAAATAAAGCTGTAGCAGGTGAGGACCGCGAGGGAAACTGTTGCATTCATTGTTAAATCTGAAGAATTCCCGAGATATTAATCCATAAATCGTGCGGCGAAGACGAAGATAACTAGACAGCGCATGAAAAGTAAGCGCTCCTGTGGGATGTTGAACGCGAAAGACGAGTAGCACACCGAGAGCGACAGTAGTGAGAGAGAGTGAGGGGGGGTGGGAGAGCGCTTTTGGCAGTCGTTTAGGGAAACCGAAATGGATACTTTTCCCTAAAGATTTGACAAATATTTATTTATAAGACTATCAAAGGGTACTGGTGTTGCTCAAGTACATGAAAATGTATGTTATGAAAAGCCTGATGTTACATACAAATATGATGTCCGATCATTTACGCTTCCAATAATCAATGAGAATTTTCACTCCTGAAGATGAACAGATGAGGGCTGGTCAAATCGACATAACCACTTTTAATATATTTATTTATAGGACTTACTTACAAGACAATAACAATACAATACATTAACGATAACAACAACTGCTATCGGAGCATCCAGCGTATTGCTGTTCATTCAGCCTTTCCTAAAAGTTATATGTATTTCATTTCTTGGTCATAGAATATATAAAAGTCCGTTGCCACAAAATTACTGTCTTGAACATCGGGCTGTTTCAGATGCGAAAATGCTGATTCCACACGAGCTCTGACGCATAAATCCATAATTCATGAGTCATATTTGGTTTTAATTTCTGTTCTGTTAGGTTCACAAGTCTAAAAAGTAATGTAATCGGAGTGTAGTTGGTGGGGTGTGATCGTTACAAGATAGATTTTAGTCAAATGATTAAGTCATGCAGGCTGTTCATGGATAAAATGGACATGGTAACAAACGGGAACAACCCTCGAAGCACCACTATCAGCTCTGTTTGGGCATTTAAGGGGCTTGTTGAAGCGTCATATGAAAGATTACATAGAAGATAAACTTAATGTACTCTCTCTGGCCGTACGTTTCGGTGAAGCAGTTACACACACCCTCACAAACAGTCCGACCAATGGTTGCGTGAAACACGCGTACATGATCGAACAATTGTGGCGTGTGAGAAGGCAGGACATATAAAGAACGGTCAAAGCAACGGCAAAACTGCCTCACAGTGTATGGAGCAAGTGTCAATATAAACGGAAAAGTCCCAAAAAGAGGACATGTCCGGGAAAAAAGAGTACGTATGGTCACGCTAATATTAGGTAGCTCTATCCTTACTCTGCAGAATTTTAATTTTGCTTCTCATGCGTTCAGACTCCAGAGAGCCTGAATCTTTTAGAGTTTTGTGCAATTCAGGACCAAGGACAGGGCATGCAACAGGAGCAGTGACGAGAAAGACGCCGTTTCTTGGTGTCTCTCCTGAACACACTTTCAAGTAGTTTGATGTCACATTATTTATTCTGTCACATTATTTCACATTACTCTTTGGAAATGCATAGAGTGGGAAATTTGCAACAGTTCAAATATTTGAAACTGAAGGTGAAGGTGTCCTAAGATGTTCATGCGACTGACATAAATTTCTTGCAGCTGAGCTTTGTAGACTCTTCCTTCATGCTATGGTAATGGAAACGTTCTGGTCTCCTGTGGAGTGGTGCCCAGGGTGCACCTATGGGGCTGGCGGTGGCCTAGATGTCAGACCTGCAGACTGGAGTGTTGCATGTTAAGCATGTATGCGCATGAGAGATATTCAAGACTTGTGCTTCTCCGTGTTGCCAGGTGGTTGATGAAGTCTGCCAGGTGGCTGAATACAGTTTGGTGTTGTGAGCATTACTGAGTTAGGTGTCATGAGGCCAGGAGTAGTGCCTGATTCTTGTGTTAAAAGCCACATGTTTGTTGGTGGCTATCCATGGTCCTGAATACAAAGTGGGAACCTTCAGGGAAGTTATGGTATGCCTTAACAAAGACATAAAATAATAATAATAATAATAATAAAATATTTATCTGCAGCCTTTCATGTACATTCAGGAAGATAAGTGGGCACAAACCTTCCTTTGAAGACCAACAGCAGGATTGTTTCTATTTAATGTTTTTAAAAATATTTGTTCAAAGCTATCAGCACTGTTCAACCGTTGGTTGCATATTGTAAAATAATACCAATAGTGCTTACAGTAGGCTAAATGATAACTGCAGCGTCATTGAAGGGATACTGTAAATGTATCAACAATCAAAACCTAACAGCTCTGGAGTTAGGTGGGTGCGCTCATATATCACAGTTTAAATTAGATGCTTGACAAAAGAAGCATTGGGATTGTCTCAGTGTCTTCCAAGCCAGCTAAGCACTCTGTGACAAGGGTTTAGGGGGTGCATCCATATTTTATATTTTATATGGCCTGCAGGGGGCATGATGTGTGAGAGTATCCCTTAGAGTTGCTTTTAATCTCTTTGATACACAGGAAGAGCTGTCCCATATATTGATCTATGACTAATTTTGATTATGTGGACATTATGGTAAAGGGTACTATGATTGGAAAGCAAGCATCCTCCTGATCAGTATTGGACTGATCAATAGTTCCTTGCTGTGGTTCAGTTTTTTTCTGACACAAATGACAGCAGTCTCTTTGTAAAATCAAACCCATGAAAATATTATTAAATAACAGAATTGTACAAGGAACCTGCATAACATTTTAAAAGGCCACGCCAGTAAGATTTATGAAGACTTGAAAAACAATGTTCCTGGCAAATTAAACTGGCATGTCAAACCAAAATTACTCACAACAACAAATAAATAAACACTTTGAGTCAGTGGAATTATCTTACCTTTATTAGATTATTATTGGTAGATAATAATTGTTACCACATGAGAATGGGACTTTAGCAGGATGAAACGCTGTATAGATGGTGGAAGAACTTAGCACCCAGTGACAAAAACCACCAAACATTTAAGACCAAGAATGTGACTCAGCCAAAGTGATTCACTGGTTTGTATGACTGAAATAATAGTTTAGAGGAACAGAGGCTTTGTTTCAGCACGAACTGTCCTGATAAAATTGTACAATGCTAAAGCATCCCATTGGTTGACATTATTTGAGTGGTTGCCGTGTTACAAAGTCTGTAACACTTTGAATACAAAGTCTGTTACCCAAGTACCCAAAATGGTTGACATGTATACTCCTCACAGTTGCTTGGAAAGTCAGAGCTGGTGTTGCACTTTAGCCTTTGGGCTCTCGGTGTCCTCGTCCTAGCAGTCCTCACATCCCATCCCGCCGGGATGACTCAGCGCCGCCCTGCTGGACTGACACGGTTTGACTCTGGAAGAGGGGCTGGAGGAAGAGCCCTAACGTCCCCACCACACACACAATAACAAAGATCCACAGAAACATCCGGTCCACAACCATGGCGACGTACTTCCAGTCCTCAATGACCTTGGAAAAAAACAGGGGGGAGGGGGCGGGGTTATCGTTAAAGCCACGAAGAGCAGAGAGGAATATGAATATGAACGCAGTGCAAGATGAAAAACAGCAGTGTAAAAGTAAAGTAAACAGGTTTCCGTTTGGCGAGTGCTGAACTGTAAGCTTTAAGGGTATTGACCCCATAACCCTGATCCCTGGCAGCTGTCCTCTGCACTTTTCAAAGTCCACTATTAGTTATCTGTGGATGCCCTCCCCCTCCTATATTGATTTATTCATGAAAACAATCAATGGCCTGACAAAGCGGTTTGGCTTTAATGTACTTTCTAGCACCTCTTGCTCTCACCTCCATCTTTGAACTGTATCCATAATGGCCAAATGCAGCAGGGCTGTCGCATTAGCATGTCAGTCAAGGTGTTCATAATACATAGTACATGTTCCTGAGGCTTAAGATAACAGCTATCTTAGGAAATTAGACAGTGATGAAGTACTGATAAAATTAATAATCAACTACTGTTCCTTTAATACATTTAAAGATATGCAAAAAAATATGTTTTTTAAAATTATGTCAGAGTCATGGAAGTTTTTGTTTCATATATACCATGAAACAAATATGGTGTTCCAAAGGTCTAGATCTAGTATTTATGGTCTAGTGCTTCTAGAGCCTCTTCAAGAACAGGCATATATGAAACCACTGTGTGCATATATACCCAGTACATCCAACCTTTTAGTTCACAATATGCTGTATACAATTCAACAGAGATAAATGAAGAACACTACAGGATAGAATGGAAGCTACAAAGCACCACTTACGCTCTGATCATCGTCATTTCCCATCATGTGGTCAGCTACATAGCGAACCCCATCCACTGCCTCCTGAACGTCAGCTCCCCAATCCAGACCCGCCCTGCTTCCTCTCAGGTCCTGGGTGGAGGTGTGACCATTAGACTGGAGTTCGGCGGGCCTCGCATCCCCTTTCCTGCAGCCGTGAACAGAGGCACGCAGGTAAAGGTGACCCGGGGAGGAGAGGGCAGGGGCGGAGGATGCAGCAAGCAGGGCGGAGGCCGAGGAGGACACGGCCGAGTTGCAGGGAGCCCCGCAGCCGAGACCCAGCGGGTCCCTGTGGTCGCGGAGGCGGCGCTGCTGCCGAAGCCTCTGCCGAGCCGAGTGGCCCTGGGGCCTCCGCATGAACAGCATGGTGGGCAGCTTGTCCAAGAAGACCAGCTTGACCCAGGACGGCATTGTGTGCGTGCTCGGAGAGCGGTGGTGCACGTTGAGCACGCACACGCTCGTGATGATGGAGAAGGTCACCAGAACCATGGTGAACATCAGGTACTTCCCGATTAAAGGCACGTCCAGGGAGGTGGGCGGCACGATCTTGGAGATCAGCAGGAGGAAGACGGTGAGCGCCAGGAGGACGGAGATGCACAGGGTCATCTTCTCGCCGCAGTCGGACGGCAGGTAGAAGACCAGGATGGCCAGCGAGGTGATGAGCACGCAAGGGATGATGAGGTTGATGGTGTAGAAGAGCGGCTTCCGCTTGATGATGAAGTCATAGGTCAGGTCCACGTAGGTGGGGTCCTGAGGGTTAACCGTCCTTCTCCCCGGCAGTGCCAGGATGTCCCACTCACCGCTGGGAGTGAAGTCGTCCATGCTCGCTGCCTCGGACTTCAGGACAAGGTCGATCTCCGTGTGGTCGTACGTCCAGGAACGAAACTTCAGCGTGCAGTTCTGCTGGTCGAAGGGGAAGTGCTTGACCTCGATCTTGCAGGCGCTCTTGTAGATGGCGGGAGGGAGCCATGCAATGGTGCCGTTAAACAGCACGATGGCGTTGGTGAAGACTGTCACCTCATAGGTGCCATCAGCACTGAAAGCGGGTGAGGTAATGACATCTCTGTAATCGCAGCTATAAAACACGATGTCTTATCATAGCCCTTAATACCCAGTTAAGTCTTGCTAATTGACTGCAGACACAGTCTAATTAATAATTTAATAATTTATCAGTAATCCTTATTTAATTTTTTATGCATAATTACTCCCATTGTCCTATTCTGTAGACTAGAATGATGGCAAACATTCTTCAAATTAATAGAATGTGTATTATATATGAGTCTCTACATTACTAATGAACAGACCGCAAAATGATTTTCTAATGCTTTAATGCATTCTGATGTGCATTTAACTTACTTATTGTATAAAACGATGTCAGGTAGCCAGATGTGTCTGGAGGGAATCCGAAGCTTATCAATGCCCTCATATTCAGACGGGTCCCATGACAGTCTGTAATCATTCCAGTTCTGAGAAAAGAAAATTACAATTGCTGTGGTTGAGCTGAGGATATTTAGAAAGGCCACCTAGCAACCGCATGCTTCTCAATTACACACTCCGTTATCATTTTAATGTGCGGTAGTGAGAGGGAGTGATTGCTACTCTTCCAGTGAATAGGCATGTCTGTGTGCAAATTCAAGGACGAGGATAATGAAGCCCTTTGTCATAACCGCCGTATCGTGAGCGTGTGACGAGCTGTTCAATCGTACCTGCGTGAGCCACACGTTTGTCGTCATGATTTGTTCTCTCTCGTTCTGAGTGGATCAAAGGAGTGCACAGAGAAGTGTGTTCACATTTTACACGAATACTCACAGCAAACCATCACAGAGCAACAAAAAAATTCAAAACTGCTACATGTGGAAAACAGTTATGAAAAAGCTTCGCAGTTCCGGCGCATAGATAGATACAAGGCTGTTTCCACAACGAACTAACACCGGTCCTCTCATACTCTCAATTTTATGTGACAGTGATTTCAATTACAAGATGGGAAAAGGACAATAACGGACCATAAAACAGGATATATGTGGACTGCTATGTTTTCCCTTGTTATGACCCTGTAAATCAAAGTGTGGGTTCTGAACAGTATCTCAACACTATAGCTTCCTTTGACACAAAATGCAGATATTACAAATCGAAGCCTTACCCAAGGGTGCAGCAAAGTAGGCAGATTCATATACTAACAGTCCGAACACTTCCATGTCCCATATAATATTTCAAAATGAAACCAAATTTAGTGGTACAAAGTATATTGTCCACCTTGTACCTTAAGACTTATTGAGAGGCTTTTTTGCTGTGTTTGTGCAAGCCCAAAATAAAATGAATTCTGAATTCACCGCAATTAAAATGTGCTATTATATACAATTCTATTTACAATTAGCTACTAAAGCCTACACCATTTTGTCTTGCAAATATTTTATATTTCACTTGTTTGTGTAATAATAGTAATTAATAGTAAAAGTTCTGGTTTTCTGGTAAGGTCTTAGTTCTTAATTGCTAGTGGTGATTCACATTTGCATATATACCCATAATAAGACCTAATAGGTTCTCCTAAGTTCTCATTCCAGTCTGGCTGTGTGTGTTAATCGATGTGTTGGGTTTCAACTCTTGGCTTCCTGTCTTCGTCTTGGCCGCATGTGGTGTTTCTTCTCACCACGCTGATGAGCTGGGCCAGGGAGACTTGCAGCTTCACTGTCACTCGCTCCGTCCTGTTCAGGGCTGGCCGGATCAACTTGTTGTAGCGCTCTTTCTGCAGGAGCCAGTTCATCAGCTTTTCCTCCGAGTCTGCACCCGCGCCACCTGCACAGGGACACACGCCGACACCTCGGCATGAAACTGCCATTTGTGGTTTAATTGGATGCTTTGGTTGATTTTTAGCTTCTTTTTCTCCTTGTGTGTGTTTTTGTGTTTTGGGGGTGGAAAGATGTGTGTTGTGCATGAAGTACACTCTCCTTTCATTCACTGCAAACAGTGCCCCCCCCATCCCCACTGCAACCACCCCCATTAGTTTTTGGTGGTGTTTAATCTCTTCTCTCACTTGTCCGCCTGTCCACATTACAGCAGTATGGATCCTCTTTTATTACTGTGCTGTGAAACTTGATGCTGACTCTGCTGCCTTTGTACATTACAGCAAGGCCTGTTCCTGAATCCACAATCAGCCAGCAACCCTTAGCATGCACGGGAGACGATGGAAGAGCTAACAAGACTGCAGGAGGAACTAGCCTTCTAACTTCTATCTGTTGGAGTCAAGCAATTCAGGATTTAGTCTTCTTCAGCACAAAGGAACCTAATATATAAATATCAGGCTCACATATACATAGTGCATATGGCAAAAGTATGTGAACACCACTCCTAATGAATACGTCAGCCACATCTAACTGGTGTATAAAATCTTGCACATAACCAGTAATTTTCACAGATAAACACTGGTGGTAGAGTGGGCAGTTCACAGAGCTCAGTGACTTTAAAGGTGGCACAATCATAGGATGCCACCTCTGCCACAGGTCAGTTTATGACCTTTCTGCCCTAATATATCTGTCCAGGTTAACTACGTTATTATGTAGTGCAATAATTGTGAAATCGAAGCATCTAGGAACAATAATTCAGCCACAAAGCAGTGGACCATGCAAACTCACAGAATGGGGCAGCAGTGCTGAAGCCCATAACATAAAAAACCCTACCAAAGAACCCTACCCTCCAAACTGCCCCGGGAAGCAAGAAGAACTGTGTACAAGGAACATCGTGAAATAGGTTTCCATGGCTGAGCAGCTGCCCAAGATCACCATGCGCAATGGCAAGTTAGGTGGAGTGGTGTGCAGCACGTCACCACTGGACTCTGGAGCAGCAGAAATGAGGTTATCTGCAGTGATGAGTCACACTTCACTATCTGGCGAATCTAGGATTGGTGAGTGCCTGGGGAACACGACCTTCCAGAATGTATAGTGGCAACAGTTTGTGAGGGGAGATAATGGTCTGAGACTATTGTTCAGGGATTAAGCCCTTTTTTTCCAGTGAAGGACAATGTTAATGCTATAGCACAAAAAAAACAAACAATTATATGCTTCTAACTTTATAGCAGCAGTTTGGTGGAATGTTCATTCCTGTTCCAGCATGACTGTACCTCTGGGTCCATATAAACATGGTTAGAAGAGTTTAGTGTGGAGGAATTCCAGCAGCCTCCAATATCAGCATCTGACCACATGGTTTCACATCTGAAACCTTCCAAGAAGACTGGAGGTTGTTATAGATGCACAAATGAAAATTGGGACAAATGTCATGTTGATGCTCATGGTTTTTATAATGGGAGGTCCAACAAGCTTAAGTAGGTGTGATGATTGAGTTCCAAATATTTTTGGCCAAATAGCATATGTATAGTGTTTTCCCTATAATTTCTTCATGCTTCACAGGTGGGTGGTTGTTCAAATGTGACACATCCTACCATGCTGTTTCCACTCGTAGTGAGCTGGGGTTCGAGCCCATTCTCTGCTTAGGTTCAGCATGCACGTGGAGACATGCAGATGCATCATTCAGGCTTTGGCGCTCTAATTGTGAATAATTGATTCAGATGAGCAGCAGCGCTGTTTAACACCGCGTTAATTACTGCCTCCCGGGGCTGAGCTGGAAGCTTTGGCTTTGCGCTGCTGACAAGAGAAAATGCAGAATTAAGATGAATGAGCTACAATAAAGCCACTAACAAACAAGGTGGTGGAAGAGCTTGGATTCAAAAGGATGATGATCTCCTCTTGCCAGCACAAGGCAAGTCTCATGCAACCCGTGATTGCCCGTTTGGACGTAAGTCATTGGTTACTAAATGATCTGCCGTTGGGTCCACGCGTGCGCTGGCAGATGTGCCTGCCCCTCCAGAAGCAGCCACAGGTGGAGGACCAGCTGCCTCGGTCTAGCTTTTCACTCTCCAGTGTTGAGCCAAGACTCTAAGCTGATGGGAGTCCCTTTAATCAGTTGCTTGGCTGGGCTCCCTCATAACTCAGTGGGCTTTGATCAGTTCACTATAGCAGATGGCCTACTGTCATAGCAGCGGGACATGCCTGTCAAACAGAACTTTCTTGTCCAAGTGTACAACACAGTGCAATGTAAAACAGGCCTGCATTAATGAACCTGCTGTTCCTTTAGCTGTTCTTTATCTGTTCTTTTGGGTTGCACGGTTTATGTGTACTAGGTTCACAGTGTAAGAACTGTGACTATTGAGCTGACTGATTGATTGCCAGCATGTCAGTGTGCTGACATTAAATGAGTGAGTATAGTGTTTAGTTAGGCCCGGATACAGCCTTTAATACAGCGTATCCAACCAGACAAAGAATATTTGCACATCTGAAACGGTCCAAGGCTCCAGACATATTTTCAAAACTAAATGTTGTTAGTTTCAAGTCTTTAAACATACTGACATATTTTTAATTAAGATTCCTTAGCATATATATTACATGGAAATTCATTATTCACATAGTCTACTTTCCTCTTTTAAAAATGCATGGCTAACTAGAACTGACCTTAGCTTCTCTTAACAAGTGGTCTTTGTGGATCTTCAAAGGCATGCACATCACACACATAAAATAAGCACACACAGCTGGCCATGGTCCTAAATGTGACACTGAAAAGTGACCCTGAGACACCCAAAGAGCCAGTGTAGCATTCCAGAGAGTTTCATGAGGAAGCTGAACTCACAGGAAGACTTGGCCTTATCTGGGTAGTGAGAAGTAGGTGAAACACAGGCAGGCTACGCCGGATAAATGAGTAACCGTCATCCGTTCATGGTTTATGGTGCACATGGTTTATGGTGTGGTGCACGTGTGCACCACAGCCCCCTAGTTATCACTAGTGTGTGTGTGTGTGTGTGTTCTGACTGCACAGATGGGTAAATGCGGAGGACAAATTTCGATTGGGGTGAAAATCACAATTGACAATGTGGCTTGACTTAACTTAACTTATACCAGGCACATTCAGTGCAGAATTAAATGGGGTTTAGCTACTAACATTTTCACTCCCCAAATATGCCAGCGTTTCTTGTCATGGTGGACAACGTAGTAATGCATTATGATCAAGACATTTCATAATACAAGAAATAAATACATCCACGTTCCCTCTGTGTGTTTATCTGAAGCCACGTCCGCGCGCCTAAATTGCTTGACTGGCAAAATATCTCAAATTTCCGCCACATCTCTCATCTTCATTTTTGTAATGTAAATGTGTCGATTTGAATTATAGTCGAAATATTCAGGTCAGATAATAAACTAATACGTTTTTGATTTTTAAAGATCCGCATGCACTTTTTTATGTCTTGTCGTTTGCGTTCAGGTAACCAGACATAAACTTTTCATACAAAGGCAAGTGCCCGTTAAGAGGACAATAAAACTGACTTTTACTTACTCTGAACAAGGGTAAAGATGTAAACGAGGGTGAGTAGAATGTAAACGAGGCGTTTCATAGTCGATGTAGTGATGTCCGCGCGCGTTCTCTTCAATCAGTCCCATTACGCTCAATGCTGTGCCATGTCGAACTGAGCGGAAACTCGCTTCAGCTGAACGGTCTTGTGCCTGCCTGTGTCGGGGTAAAGTGACCCAGTGTCGATCTAAAAGAAATCAAGTGCATTTGCCAACCACGGTGTCAAAAGATCGACTGTTTGTTGGTTTGGATGCACTGCATGAGCGAACTGTCCCGCGCTGCCGCGACTCCCCCTCCCCGTAATATCACTTTACGCTCATTCAGAAGCAAACGCTATCGCGCGCTCGCCTCGCTATCTCCGAGCGCGGTGCACATTTGTAGTTTCATCTTTGCGTGGATTTAGGTTTGTCGATTTAAATCTTTTTTAATGTACTTTCATACTATAAATGTTAAGAGCATCCATTTCTGTCGATTGTGTTGCTTTCTCTCTTTAGTTTCATCAATGCATTACATTAATACATTTAAATATATGTACATTTTAATATAAGCAATTAATATATCCACGAAATATGGCTCATATTTGTGTGTTGTAAGGAACAGTTTGTGTGTACCTGATATGTGTGGTGTCTTTGCATGAGGCCAGTGAGTGTAATGCAATGGTGTTCGCTGGTGTCTGTGAAATACAGTAAACAGTGACTACAAAGCCATTCCACAATTGACAGGGAGATCACAGCTCAGAGGGGTGTGTTAATTTCACATTTTGACCCCTACTACCCATCTGACCCTCTCTAGGTCATGGTCACTCTCTGTCTCCATTTCTCTCTCTCTCACACACAGTCTCTCCCAATCAGTCATGCTTCAGTGCACTAGCATGCTTCTTGCTTTGATGTTTTCTGAAATTAGTTATTTTCACATTACCCAGCTCACCCACATGCCGTGTTCCAATCAGACCGTGAAGCTCACTTCCTCCCCATCGCTGTCCTCTTCATGGCAACCCAGCTGATCCTCCCGGCATCTCTACTCATGTAATCATGGCTAATGATCTCCTCTGCCCATGTCCCGCTGTGCTCCCCTGCTCCTCGTTATCCTCACCTTGTATCCCCCCCCTGATGAGAGTGATAATTCACCCACTCCTGGGTTACACTGGGGACACACTCAAGGTCCAGCCTGGGCTGGATAAGATGGCTTTCTGGAGCAAGAGATTTACACGGCTCACATCCAGCCAGCTCTGGGCTAATGTAGTCGCACCGAGACAGATTTAGCACTTGACCACAACTTTAAGAGGCATTAGCAGGCAGCTCCACCGCAGGTCAGGTTCTAAGCCCAAGATCTAAGCGCCCGCATTGATTGGAGAACTCTGTCTTACCGGGAGCACTTCCACAAGACTCCATACTGTGATTTGAAGCGGAATCATATTTTTGCTCTTCATCTTATACCGTCAAACCGGTGTCACCATTTCCCCCAGGTCATTCAGTGTGATGGCTCAGATTCTCAGGACCGTCTTTTCACGCCTCCTTCTCTTCGCTCGCACCACCAATCCGTCTTCCTTTTGTGATGCTGCTTTGCTTTAATGGCTGCAATCTCCAGGGTCAATTTACTGAGACAAAGGGTGAGGAATCCTCATTCTCTGACATATTTCACAGAGAAAGAAAGTGAGAGGGAGAAAAGCTCATAAGCCCTCAAGCCGCTGCTCCCAAGCCTGTAATACACAGCTTTTCACGTCTGCCTGTCTCCTACGCACAGTTTAGTGGGAGAACATGGACATATCAGTGTCAGTGCTTGTGACACCAACCATAATCAGATAAGTGCTTAATGGACGTGATATGAATCATGGCAATTCAGTTCAAATTAGTAAATAAAAGGTGAATTCTGTTCAAATATAGATGTTCACTCTTATACTGTTCAGCAAAAACTGAAGGTCATCAGTAATCTATCAATTTGTAGAAATTTGTAAAGTGGTGCCATTGAAAGAAGGCTAAATAAACCCCTCCATTTACTTAATGAAATGTCCACATTTCCATGTATGTATTGCATTCGGTCATGTACATAATCAGAGTGCAGGGGAGATATTTACTTCTTCAGCTTCAGCCATCATATGGGGCCATCACTTTAATTCATTTCATTTTCCATGTCATAGGACACACTGACAAACATACAGGCAGGGAGTGAGACACTGACAGACACTACAGGCCATTCCATTTCACAAAAAACTGAAACACATTTCATCCCAAACTGAAACACAGAGATAGTGTTGCAAGAGCAAATTCTTGTTTTTATGAAAAGTGGTTAGATGTATATCAAGTAAAGAATTAGAAATACTTGGTATCTCAAAATGAATGATAATTGAACAAACAAGTGAATGTTACTTCCAGTGTAAAATCATGTCTTAACCAGAAATGTTTTGATTGTACACAAAGTGAATCTTACCTTTTATATCATTTTTAAGTTTGTCTTTCCCTTGCTGTGTGCAAGGAATACAAATGGCCAGCTGTGCATTAATTCATCTCTAATTAGATATTAATTTTGCAGTTTATCCATCAACAGTCCCCATTGTAGCAGTGCATCTTAATGCCAGCATGTTTACCATGATTGCACATGAGGTGTGCATGCATTATATTTGTGTTTATGGTTCACCACACCGCCCTGCACACTGCAACATATGTGCACATATATATTGTGCATGTGTGTGTGTATATATATATATATATATATATATATATATATATATATATATATATATATACACACATTTCCAGACATAAAGGATGTTTTGGACAGAGGTCCTTCATTGTGTGTTACAATGTGTCTGAAATCTTTCACTGGGGTCAACAGCACAGAAAGACCTGAAATTACACCTGACTTGTTTGTGTGTGCTGGTCCTGGGAGTGGGCGTGATGGAGGAGGAATGACTAATCAAAGAATTGCTGGTGTAGTGGGGCTGCATTGCCGTGTCCTGCTTGAGGAGAGATAGATCAAACAGGCAGTTCATTACCTCAAGTGCTTTGCTCCTATGGCAGAGAAAGCAGCAGATGCAGTAAGGTATCGATTCCTCTCTGAGCATCTGCGGAGAGACTGGTCTAGGAAAGGATGTTCAGATGTGTATTATACTTACAGGCAAGGAACAGGCTAATGGGCCTGACTGAGTGAGTGAAGTTTGCCAGTTTCATTTGTGAAAACTGTCAAAAATGTACAATAAAAGCTTTAAAACTCGTGGAGAACTAATAGCGTTTTTTTACACAGAGAAGGTAAAGTTGCTTTGGTTAGAGTTATTCTGTTAGTTATTAGTGTATATATATATATATATGGATCTGAAAAGATTCGAGGTAAGTATATATATATAAGATTTGTCTCAAGAATTGATCACTAGCCATTAATCAATAGTGTAACGGTTGTTCAGGGACAGCAGGAGACAGGGGTTGCGGGCAAAAGGATTTATTATCCGTTGTTGTCAGCAAACAAAAAGACTCAGGCCAATAGGCAAGGTAAACCAAAAGTGAAACGATAGTTGGAGGTAATGTCCACAGACGGAAGACCACACTTCGTAGGTCACGGCGTAGCACGGTCCAGTGCTTGAACACAGGCGAAGGCTTGATAATGTGCAGCACTGGATGGCATAACCTGTGGGCTTAAGTACTGGGACAGGTGATAAGGAACAGGTGCTAATACTGAGGAGAATGTGATAAGGGGAGTGGTGTGTGACTAGGGGGCGTGTGAGCAGCGTTGCCATGGCCACCCTCTGGTGGCCTCTCCTCCTAGCCACCGTGACAGAGCCCCCCCCCAGGGACTTCTCCAGCCGGTCCTTCCTGGGACGTCCTGGCCCTCGCGGCGCTGGTCGATCGGGACGATCCCTATGGAAGGAGGCGACTAAGGAGAGGTCCAGCACCTGAGAGGCCGGCACCCACGACCGCTCCTCCGGACCATAACCCTCCCAGTCCACCAGGTATTGCAAGAGCTTACCTCTCCTCCTAGAGTCAAGCAGCTTACGAACCTGGTATACCGGGCCATCTTCCAGCATCATCGGGGACGGTGGTGCTGACTGTCCTGGTCCCTCCAGGGGACCCGCACGGTAAGGCTTTAAAGCTGAGGCATGGAATGACCGTGACACCCGCCGATCCGCTGGGAGACTCACCCGGAACGTCACCGGGTTAATCCTCCTGGAGATGACGTATGGGCCAGCGAATGGGCCAAGCTTACCTTGCCTGCCCAACCTCCCGTCGCCCGTGGAGACCCACACCTTTTGTCCCACTGCGTACTCCGGCGCTTCCGAACTCCTGCGGTCCGCCTTCGCTTTGAAGCTCTTTACTGCTGCTTTCAACCGCTTGTGAGTCTCCGCCCAGACTCTTTCACTGCAGCGACACCACTGCTCCACCACCGGCTGGTCCGAACCTGCCGCGTTCCACGGGTATAGGGGAGGCTGCCTCCCGAACACACATTCAAAGGGTGTCTTACCCGTGCTCGACTGTACCAGCGAGTTCTGAGCGTACTCCGCCCAGGGGAGCAACGAGCACCAAATGTCCTTATGCTCGCTACAGTAAGCACGCAGAAATCGTCCCAGCTCCTGGTTCGTGCGCTCCACCTGTCCGTTAGCCTGCGGGTGATATCCAGAGGTGAGACTAACAGTTATGTTGAGTTTGCTCATAAACTCTCTCCACACCCGCGACGTGAACTGCGGACCCCTATCAGACACTATGTCCTCAGGCAGACCGAACTGCCTGAAGACGTGTCTGAATAGGAGGTCCGCAGTCTCCCATGCTGTAGGCAATCCTGGTAGGGGAATGAAGCGCACCATCTTAAAGAATCGGTCGATCACGACCATAATGGCAGAATTACCCTCCGACTCGGGAAGATCACTCACAAAGTCCATTGCAATATGCTTCCAGGGCTGTTCCAGGACCGGCAGAGGGTTAAACTTACCCGCGGGCGGAGTCCTCGGTACCTTGCTTCTAGCACACACGGGGCAAGAACCGACGTGCACTAGCCAGGCCACCAGTAGCGAGCTCCTAAGAGCTGAGCCGTCTTCGTTGTGCCCGGATGCCCTGTGCCAAGCGAGGAGTGTGCCCAATTTATTAGCGCAGTACGCTGCGCCAGCGGTACATACTTGCGGTGAGGTGGGCACCGCGGATGCGGGTTAGCTGCTTCTATAACTCGGTCGACCTCCCACTCGACCGTGCCCACGAAGCACTCCTCCGGGAGCACCGTCTCCTCACTCGTGGAGTCCAAGCCTCCAGGAAATGGAAAACAAATCTTGAGAAGAACAGAGACCACCTCGCTTGCCGCGCGTTCATCCTTTTCGTGGTTTTTAGATACTCCAAGTTCTTGTGGTCGGTAAGTACCACAAACGGATGACGGGCACCCTCGAGCCAGTGCCTCCACTCCTCTAAAGCTAGCTTTATAGCCAGAAGCTCACGGTCCCCCACTCCGTAATTACATTCGGCTTTGCTGAGCTTCTTGGAATAGAAGGCAATAGGCTGAAGCGGGCTACCTTTCTTAAATCGCTGGGATAGAACGGCTCCAACCCCTACATTAGAGGCGTCTACCTCCACCACGAACGGCCTGGAAGGATCTGGTTGGTGGAGCACTGGCGCTTCCGCGAACGCCTGTTGCAGTCTTTGGAAGGCTTTCTCCGCCTCCTCTGTCCACTGGAGCCGTTTCGCACCGCCGCGCAGCATGTCAGTGAGAGGCCTTGCTATCAGGCTAAATGCTCGGATGAACCGCCTGTAGAAGTTAGCGAAGCCCAGAAATCTCTGTAGCTCGCGTCGTGTGTAAGGACGGGTCCACCACAACACCGCCTCCACCTTACCTGTTTGCATATGCACCGAGCCTGGCCTGATGGTATAGCCAAGGAAATTGATTTCCCGGAGGTGGAACTCACACTTCTCAAGCTTGCAATACAGATGATTGCGCAAGAGAGTGCTCAACACAGCTTGGACATCCTGCACATGTTGCTCGAGTGAGTTGGAATAGATGAGGATGTCATCAA
Organism: Brachyhypopomus occidentalis; assembly: GCA_020368025.1. NCBI lineage: Eukaryota > Metazoa > Chordata > Actinopteri > Gymnotiformes > Hypopomidae > Brachyhypopomus > Brachyhypopomus occidentalis. The sequence continues at coordinate 3,594,072 of JAGXOD010001351.1, read as the reverse complement.
TATAGGCGACGACGCATCTATCCAGATACTCACGCAAGACCTCATTAATGAACGCCTGGAAGACGAACGGTGCCGAGGCCAGACCATAAGGCAGGACCCGGTACTTGTAGTGCCCCGTCGCGGTACTGAAAGCCGTCTTCCACTCATCCCCTGAACGTATGCGGATGAGGTTGTAGGCGCTGCGTAAATCCAATTTGGTGAAATAGCTCGCTCCCCGCAACTGCTCTAGTGCCGACGGCACTAGAGGCAGCGGATAGGAGTACCCCACCAAGAGGGAATTGAGCCCTCGATAATCCACGCATGGCCTCAAGCCCCCGTCTTTCTTCTTAACGAAGAAGACGCTCACTGAGGCTGGCGAGGTGGAGGGAACGATGTAACCCTGAGCTAACGCCTCTGTGACATAGCGCTGCATAGCGGACTCCTCGGCTTGGGACAGCGGATAGACACGCCCTCTCGGCGGTACACTGCCTGCCTTCAGTTTAATGGAGCAGTCCCAGGGACGGTGTGGTGGAAGCTGGGCCGCCCTTCCGGGGCTGAAGACTTCTGCCAGATCTTGGTATTGAGGAGGGGATGTCAGATGGCTATTAGCGTTAGGGCTCTCTATAGACGTGGACAGGAGGGCCATGGCCTGCTCGCTCTCTCCCGTGATAGTGACAGGGGACAACCTTGTGATGTTACCTTTCACCCAATCGATGGAGGGATTGTACTGCTGTAACCAAGGAAGTCCTAGTGTGATGGTGTGTTTTAATTTGGGGAGAACGAAAAATGTCAAACGTGTGGCGAAACCCTGTATGTGGATAACCAAAGGGGGAGTGCGGTGACGGATAAGACCGCTGCCCACAGGTCTGCCATCCAGCGCCTGCACCCGTCTGGGTGTCCATAGCCGGATCAACGGAGTCCTCAAGCGACGCACCAGGTCCGGATCGATTAGGTTCCCCGCCGCTCCCGAGTCCACTAGGGCGGAAACGTCCACACGATTGTTCTGGTAAGAGACTGCCACAGGAAAACTCAATAGGCCCCCCACCATAGAGCTACTCACCCTGGCTCTTCCTCCGCGTGGTTGGCCCATCACCCTGTTGTTGCCAGCCTCGCCAACCTGCATGGGTTCTGCAGTCGGCGTCACCTCCTGTTCAAGAGGCGGTGGCAACGCTACGCTGGAGGCTCTTGCACTTCCTCCGCGTTCTTGAACCAGCCGGTCATATGTGACCGCCAGTCTAACAACTTGATTAAAGGTTTGAGAGTCCTGGCGGCATGCCAGCTCGGCTCTAAGTTCGGTTTTAACCCGGCCAAAAAACGCCCACCAAGGCCGCGTCATTCCAATTGGTACCTGCAGCGAGCGTCCGGAACTCCAGGGCATATTCCACTGCGGGACGAGCTCCTTGTCGCAGCATTAGCAAACTCTGCCCGCTGGCTCTCCCGCGATGTGGATGGAAAAAAACTTCTCTCAGCTCCGTTGAAAAAGCGGCGTAGTCCTTTATCAGAGGAGAGTCATTAGTTACGAGGGCGGCCGCCCAAGTCAATGCCTTACCCGCAAGACGAGAGATCACGTAGGATATTTTCTCTGCCGCGCTCAAATGCTGCTGGTAAGAGAAGTACAGCTCGCATTGGACGAGATATCCCTCGCACGTCTCTGGGTCTCCCTCGTATGGCTTGGGGGGGGGGGCAATGGGCAGGCGGAGACTCTCTCGTCGGAGCACTCGGCATGTTCGCCTGTAAGTTTAAGGTCTGTAAACAACCCGTTATTGTGTGCAATAGGGCTTTTACCTCCTCTATCTCCTGTTGCTGCTTGCCCAGCATTCTGCCCTGGAGAGTGAGGGTCTCCCAGGCATTCGGCTCGCTGCTCCCGGCTGCCTGAGGCTGCACATTCTGTAACGGTTGTTCAGGGACAGCGGGAGACAGGGGTTGCGGGCAAAAGGATTTATTATCCATTGTTGTCAGCAAACAAAAAGACTCAGGCCAATAGGCAAGGTAAACCAAAAGCGAAACGATAGTTGGAGGTAATGTCCACAGACGGAAGACCACACTTAGGTCACGGCGTAGCACGGTCCAGTGCTTGAACACAGGCGAAGGCTTGATAATGTGCAGCACTGGATGGCATAACCTGTGGGCTTAAGTACTGGGACAGGTGATAAGGAACAGGTGCTAATACTGAGGAGAATGTGATAAGGGGAGTGGTGTGTGACTAGGGGGCGTGTGAGCAGCGTTGCCATGGCTACGCGTCCATACACGCGCCCTCTGGTGGCCTCTCCTCCTAGCCACCGTGACAAATAGTCACTATTGCAAACACACTTTACAATCATACACTTTACAATCATAGAAATCCTTCCTGTGAGCATGAGAAAAAATGTCTGTTTGTTTGTGCATGTGTGATTGTGTGTGTTACTATGTGAAACAGATGATTCAATGAAATCTGTCTACTGCATTAACAGGCTTGCAAAATTGATTCCATTTGTCAAAAGCCTGTGGTCTGTTTACTGACACCAGTTAAATGATAGCCCATCAATGTAAGTTCAAATCCATCTCACATAGAGCAGAAGGTAATATGTGACTTCACGGTTGAAGTTAGTAATAGCATTATTAGGGGAAAATATATGACTCATTTTGATATTATATATTGTTTTAAATTTTTTACTCTTACTACCTCGGAATAGATGACAGCGAAACCATAGCCTAAGTGTTTGTTTTGGAAATGACAGTTTACAACTTACTACTGCTTACTACAACTTACTAGTGCAATCATTAGTGATCGATATGAAAATGTCCTGTCACAACTAGAGCTGAATATAGGGGTCGAACTGGGTCAATGGTTTCTAATGGATCAATATCAGGGGAAACAGGAAGGCCTGAATCAATTATTCATGAATCAAGCTGGAGAGATACAGGCAAAGGCTACAATGGGAATGAAATCATAAATGGCACCTACTGTAAATAATTACTATGGCCCATCATGTCAATCATCCTGGCCATGAGTACACTTTGCTCATCTGTGGACTCTGATAATTCCTGGCTGACATAAGAATCCTGGCCATTGATGACAGTAAATCTGCAGTTATATCTTGTAAAATGAGGAAAATGTATTGATGTAATATTGGTTTACAGTTTATTTTATTTTGATAAATCAAATCCATGTAGTGTTCAAAACATTACATGTAAAAACATTCTTTGCCATCTGCCCTTATATCATTGCTCATTTATGGTGTCATGGCAACAGCACACTGATGGATTTTTTGCCCCCATAGTCCAGCACACAATAACAAATAATTTCAAACATGCTGTCGTCCTTGAAAGAGGGAAGACTTCATACTGAACTCTGCAACCCCTTTAAACATTCATATTAAACTTTCAGCAAGTTTGGCTCTGGCAAACTTTAGATCTGTAATGTCCATTTGAATCAAACTGTGTTTGATCCATATCAGAGTTGTAGTTATTGACACTATGTATATTGACAAATGTATAGTGTAACTGTAGAGGATTCGGTGAAGGAATGACTTTGTCCACTGTCTTACTACCCCGCCTATAACCTTCATTATAAATCATGAGATGTATACCCTATCATCTAAACATTTCTTTCTCCTGGGGCTTATCCTGTGCTATACAGTCCCGAGTTCTGCTGGGCTTACGGGGCTTTACCTAACTGTCCTGTGGCTGGACCTAAACGGGATGTGGCAGGACTCATCCATGTTTCACAAGGTAGTCCAAAACAGACATGACTCCTGTCAAAGCATGAAATGCAACAAAAATCATTTTGTTGATTTTGTGAGAAGAAAATTCTTCATACCAGGCAAAATCTTTACTGCTCCATTTGTGTGGGGAGAATTCTTCTCCGATAGCTTTCACACCCTGCTGGTAGGAACAGTGTCCTCAGGGGTGTCCATGGAAGCACTAAGAGTTATTTATTAAGACAGTGAGGTGAATGAACCACAGAGTTACTATTTCTCCTTCAATTCTCCACTGGGCAAGTCTAAACCACCTTATTGTAAAGCATTCAAAGCATTTTTGTTTGCTTTTGAGGCCATTATGAGGTAATCCCTTTTTAACTTTTATCTATGATAAATTGATGGTGAAGCTTTTTCATCTATAATACAATGAAAAAACATCAGTATTTTAGAAGATGAGATACAGAGTTCATCTACAAAGAAACACAAGTATTTAGATGTGTGTGTTCATTTGATGAGACTACAACATGACAGTCTTGAACACCTATAACTGAGCCATGTGTAGAGGTGTTTCACTTTCCACTGTTTTCTAAATTATCTGTCACTATTGGGAAGAACTGATTTTATAGCCCAAAATATGTAATATACCTTAAGCTCATAATGATATCTCATTAACATAGTAATACAGCAAAGCTGCAAAAATTGCATCTACAGATTACACAGCATTTTATGCTAATACCCTTGAGATTGGCAGCTAGACACATTTTACAAGTAATGTGATCAGTAATGTGATCAGATCTTTGAAGCCTTTCTCTCTCATTTATGTACTTTCTCCCTGCCTCTTTCTCTTCTCCTTGTCATGCTATCTCTCTTTCTCTCTCTCTCTCTCTCTCTCTCTCTCCTCCTCTCTCTCTCTCTCCAGTTCTTTCTCTGACTCAGCAGCTCAGCGTGTCAGGTATTTGCCCATAACTCCAAGACTGGCCCTGACTAAGCATTACCCACAGTTCTGTGCTCTGCCCTAACTTGAGCAGGTTCCTTAGCTCTCTGTGATTTAGGCTGGGTTGGTCCTCTTAGCTAATTGATTTAAGCCAGGCCTGCTTCCCCCATTGTCAGTCTGTCAGGGTCCTCGCAGGCCCCATAAACTGCATTAGCTGCATGACTGATGGATCAGCACAGGTGGGGCCACTGTGGGGGCCACAGGCACACACACATGCGCACACACATGCGCGCACACACACACACGTGCACACACACACACACATGCCCACACACACGCACAGTCACAAGCACACACACACACTCACACACAGCATGTAAAGACCCAAGTCACCCCCGAGTTGCTCTCATCAGTGAGTAAGGTAAACAGACTCTGGCAGACGATTTGATTAGGCAACCGTTTACATGGTTAGAGAGGATGGAGAAAACATGACCCAGTGCTTGATGCTGATGTACTGATAGCCATCATCCAATTACACAATTACACAGTGCCAGAAGAGTCCATTACTACATTATACTCCTGCATCCATGCAATATATATGGTCATCAAACTACTCGATTCCCTGAAATGATGACCCCTTGTACCAGATGGAAGAGTCACTACCACATGGTTTAGTCTGCATGCACATCTACACAGTTGTTTTCTAATCTGTTCTCAACATAAATTTACTAGAAATGGACTAATCAAATGATGATATTTGCTATGATATTTCAGGTTTTACTACAAAATTTCAGGTTTTACTACGATATTTCAGGTTTTACTAGGAAATTTCAGGTTTTACTATGATATTTCAGGTTTTCCTAGGGCATTCAGGTTTCCCTTTGGCACTAGAGTTTTTACTGAAACACTTGGTGAGCAGTCCTAGTAATCCAAGACAGTATCAGACCTTGGGTATGAGAAAGGCGCTATATAAATTAAGCTTATTATTATTATTACCTTTTGATTTATCTGTAACCTCCTAACAAACCCTTAAGGGTCAATGAAAAGTTATCAGTGATCTTAAAAAAACAAGACCACTATATCCTTATATAATCAACATTACATGTACCTTATTTCTAAAGCGTTATGGCCGTGTTAATCTTTATGGCAGAGTTCATCTTTCCTTGTTATGACACAGATGTTTTGCTATCATGTTCATTCATGCTACTGCCAAACTGCTGTGTGTTGTGTTTGAATTCTTGGCCTACGCAGGAATTAAATGAGAATGACTCAACATTGAACAGGAGTGTGATTTAGGTCACTTAACAGCCACTCATATAGAAAGTACAGACACATTTACTCTATGTGCAAAACAATGGTGCTCGGGAGGCAGTCAAGGGCATGTGTGATTGTAAAAAGATTGCAGGGAAGGGAAGCATTTAAAGACATCAAATAAAGTTAAATATATTGTATGACTGTGTAAAGGGAGTGCTTCAGATCTTGAGGCTATCTCTATCTCTCTCTCTCTCTCTCTCTCTCTCCATTACATAATCAGGAGGAAGATCTGTGTCTGCTGGCTGCCTGTACACAATGCTGACTCCAGCTGACATCAGACTCAGCTCAAATATGCACCGTGTTACTTTTTTGTTTGGCTGTATACCATGTACAGAACAGGCGCAGACAGGCTGTGCTAAATAAGGCTCTTATTGTTGTCCCGTTGTCCTTTGGGTGGGGCTGTATGAGCTAGGTAGCAGGAGGTGGAGGACGGGCCACCACCACCCCTGGGACTTTATCGGGAATGTCTTAACTCCAAGAAGTGGGGCAGCTCATACATTCATGTGGCACTGTCGTGTCCTGCTTTTTTCACATATAAATGAACCTTTTCACTAACGTTTTTATGATTCATCCTAAAAAGTATCTGTTCAGTACAGCTTTCGAGTCAAAGCAGCTTTTCTTAGTAACCTGCCGTAATGTGTAATCAGTTACTCCAAATTTATAACAGGATGAACCTTCCTTCCTGGTTCAGTAAGGTATTTTAAATGGTTAAGCTTTCTTTTGCTTTGACCGCTAGATTTAATATGTTTGGTCTTTGCAAAACCTGGGCACATTAGTTCTCATCATAACCAGGGCATAACCTGCACATTCGGAAAAAGTCAGTGGGCTACAGCTTCTACTACATCTCTGACACCTGTGATGCTATATAACGTCTTCTTGATGCCCGGGCATATTTCTGCTGATCAGCAGATGGAGAGTGGATAGCATGTGGCAAGGGTGCTTGAAACTGCGCTGTCCCAGATTACAAACTGCAAAGGAATGAACTGCATCAGCAAATCAGAGGAAATGAAGTGAAAATAAGGACTGCATTGGCTTCATCTTACCAGTGAGATATCTCAGGTGAAGTCACAGCTCATGTTAGCAGTGCAGGAATCCAGCCTGCAGGAAAGCCTCTTTCATTCAGAATGGTGGTGCATATAGATTTTTTTGTCAAGGTGGCGGGTTATGTATGATATTTGGGCCATCTGAGATATAGATTTAAATTGCCATTACTTTAATCCTGTAGAGCCTATGACATTAGCATTAGATTATATTGTGAGAATCCTGCACTAGGCAGCACATACAGATCATTGTGTTTCTTGGAACCAGCTAAGTCATTAGCTGGTCATAAGAGGGCAGGCTATTATCCAGGGGCAGCGTTTTAATCACCATGAGCTGTTGAAGTAGTCGAAAATGGCTGAGAGTTTTGCACTAGCATACTTGAAAGAAAGTCGTTGTCCCTAGGGCTTGAGTGAGAGTCTGCCGGGATCATCTTGCTTGTGAGGGAGTGTTTCACATCTCCAGAAACTGCAAACGAATGTGTGCGCCTGTCTTCTTCACCCCTACCAAATGATCGAGAGGAAGAGAGATTTATTGTAGCTATTTTTTTTTTTACTTTATTAATATTTGAAACACAGCATTCATTTTAAAGCATGAATTCCTTCCACATTACAAAGTAGGAAACCACAACAGTGAGCACTACGTGCAGGGATGTGATTGCCTGTGTCCATGTTGGAGCAATTATGTGAGAGGCTTTAATAAACCTCAGCAGTGGTACAGACAGAGAGCAGAAGCCTTAGATGAATCACCACTGACATTCCCGATCTGACTCTTTATTAGAGAGGGCATGAACGAGCTCCTCTGAGCAACCACGAGATGCTGCCGCCATCGTAAACCACAGCCCAGGAGACAATTGGATTTAAAGCAGGCACATTCGTTTTGGGTCTGTCACTGAATGCGACAGCTTTAGTATAGTTGTGAATGAAGCCTAGGGAGATTTGCAACGTTGGCTTTAAACCGCACAGCCCAAGGTTAAATGTTGGGTCTTGATGGAGTTTATCAGTGTAACAAACATACAGAAAACAGTACCATATCTGGTCCAGTATCATCTTTTTTAATTTGATCAGTTAGTAATCAACTGATAATTAAACTGTTCCAGCCCCTCACACTACTTATGCTGCAATATATTTCTACAACCAGATGAACAAATACGTGGCCCTGGTTCTCTTCAGTTCAATGGTTTCATGGATCAAAATCAGCATTTTCGGAGAGTAAAACCGAACCCATAAATCTATCCACGGCACTCTCAGGCCTAATTTTACAACACTTAAAATGTCAAGCAGTGAAGATCAAGGTCAGAGAAGTGGAATGGAGCAGGGGAATCTGTGAGCTGCTGTTTACTGCAGTTCATTAGTCATTCTTATCAAATGTCCCAACCGTGTCAGATATGTTCTGAAGCACGGGGGCAAAGTGAAAGGTCGTAATAGTATGGAACATGCTGTAGAAGTTCTATTAGACCTTGACCTGGAGGTCAAGGAGAAAATATGCAGAAAAGGCCGATGTGTATTTGTTTTTTTTTGGGGGGGGGGGGGTGACTCATGGTCTGGATGCTGCAGTCATAAGACCTTTCAAAACCACTAATAAAAGACATGTCTCACTTACATCAATAAGAAATATTTAAGAACAGCAGGATAGCATTTCTTAAACATAACATTTTGCACCATCTTATCTGTCTAATAAAAAACATTAGCCCTGAAGTAAAGGTCTATATGAAAAACAAAGGCACAAAAACAAAGGCGCCTTCCTCAGAAAGTCTTCTTCAGACCTGCAGACCGTTCCTTCCTGCTCATTTTCAGTTCGGTAGCGGAGGACTGTACGGGCAGCTGAGCAGGCTACCTTGACACTACGCATGAATGGCTTGAAGAAGGTCACAGCATGTTTTCAGACTTGTTATTTCATTTAAAAAACACACGCCCAAACACACAAAAATACATTGTACCAATAATGAAGAAAGGTCACCCTTAAGATTAAGTGTCACTGCTTAATGGTGGAGGGGCTATTCTCTCCATTTATGCTGTGGCCAAGCAGGATCCCCCCACTTTAAATGTCACTTGAGAACACAACATGCCACTTCTTGAGATCGGAATGAGCGCCGGAATGAAGCCGTCTACACTCCATGTCCTACTTAATCATATAGCTTGTTTTTTCACTCTGCTTGTGTAAAAAGAACTGCGACAATGACATTTTAGCATTCCATTAAAAGGTAAAGCTCATAGTGATTAGAAATAAACATTTCATTGAACTACTGTGCTGAAAAGTGTTTCTATACTGTATACCCATTCCCAATTTGTGCTCTACAGTCATTTTTTTTTTGCTAGACTTTTTCTACCATATTAAATAGATGTCATTAATCCAATAGCCTATATTTTCTCAAACTGACCCACTCCTATGAACCTGCATGCGCTGAATTATTGTGGTGGTGACATGACCAATACCCTGACCTCTGTTCTCCATTCATCTTCTGCGCTCGGATGCGCTCTTGGCAGTAAAGGGAGAATTACAGGAAGAGGGGAGATGGCGATAAAGGCACCATATCATTTTCACTCCACCCGACTCTGCCGTTTTCTTTAATAAACATCTGTGGAGCAGCCAGCCCTGAGTCTGCCTCACGCGTCTGCTCTCAGCTCAGGGCAATGAAAACAAATTACAGCCATGCGGTAGCCACAGGCATGGCCTTTCCTCTCGCGGCCCTCAGTGTCTTCTGCACCCCCCTTTCCCCCCATCTGCTAAGCAGCCGGCTAAACCCACATTAATGCAGCTTCACGTTAACGAAAGATGGCGCATTTTCACCGCACCGGGTTTGCCGACTGTTATCTAAAAACAATGTTGCTGCAGGGCCGTCTCACTCTAAGACCGTTATGTCCACACAGAACGTCAGACGTTTTAATCAACGCGGTTTCTGGGCTCAGTTTCTTAAAGTGCTAATCAGCGCGTGCTCCCAAAGTGCTCGTCCATGACTCGTCTTTTTTTTTATCTCTTCCTCCTTCTCCAGAATTGATCAGGAGCAGCTGGAGTGTTGATCAGGGCTCTAATGCAGCCTCTCCCTATGGGAGCCACTTACTCATTAGTTTAATGTATAGTTAGTGCTGGAGTGTGTATGTCACAGAAAAAGAATACTCATTTTAGGGAATTGCCTTTTTAATCACAAGATCTTCTGGTTTGTGTGAATTATTCATAAGTACCGTCAGCCTCTCCCACACACCCCGCACCCCATAATCCTGTTCCCCTGACTTCCCTGCTTTCACAATCAAGTGCATTGCGGTTGACCGCTGTGATGTAGCGCTTCATTTCAGACACTCCCGGTTGTAAATCGCAGGCACGGCCCCTGCTGTAGTGGCCCTGTGCTGAAGTGGACCGGCACAAAACTTGAGTGGGCAATGGCCGTTTGGGCAAGGTAAAGGCGGCATTTTGTCTGGACATTAACGAATGGATGACTTTGAAAGGTTGTTTATTCCATTTGAATCTTCTGATAAGGTTTTAAAGCAAATGTCTTTAAAAGCCGTCTCCACACGAAAGCACATTCAAAAATGGCACATACACTCACACCATTTGTCTGGAAAGAACGTATAAGGTGCTGCCTTGACAGCTGTTTCCAGTGGTAGTGCTCTGCATGTAAATGATGTATCAGCAGAGTTGCTATATGACCCCTTTTTTCACACCTATGTTTCTTCCAGGCAAAAACTTCACAATGACACTGCTAAACATATGCAATCCAGTCCTCCATCTGTAGCCAGGGCATATCTGAAGATGGGCAGCATTAAGAATAGTACATGAGGAGAATGACGCTATAGAGTATATCTGCACTGGGCAGTAATTGCATTCCACTGACAACCCTGTATGAAACTTTTAACATGAAACAAGAGCTATCAGATTGGTATCTAGCTCCACCTAGTGGTAGACGTTGAGTTTAATAATAATTCATAATGCTTTCAATAAGTACCAAATTCTCGTTCTTATTTTTAGCTAATTGTTTTAAAGGTTGGTTTGGGGACTTTTCCATTATAGTGTGATTTTGCTGAAGCATTTTAGAGGAAAAAATTGCACTGTTAACCACATAAAACATGGTCTCAAACAACCAGTTCAAAGCTCTTCGGTGGCCTGCCGACAATCCAGCCCTGTTTCTCTGACCTTCAGTCACGGCAAAAATTCAGGCTGACATGCCTGCGCGCGCACACACACACACACACACACACACACACATTTTGATAAAAGGGCTGACTCCTCAGGGAGTGATGGGATTGTTTACTTTTAAAGCTTGCCATGCTTGGTCGAGCCACTCGCGCCTGTCCGCTCACATTTCAGGATCCGCTCCTCTTCCCTGGACTCGCTCGTGCATCTCTCCCGCCCATCCCAGGCCAACAGAAACACATCTAAGATCTGCGATTATGGCCCCTCTTCCATTGACCTCTGTTCAGAGCTAAAATTATTGCGGTACCACCTTCCACACAATCAAACTTTTTATGTACGCTTGTTAGGATGGATTCAGTGTGCTACTCTCAGTATTTTGGGGTAATAAAATAAAAATAAAATAAATAAATAAAAATAAAATTAAAATTGTGGGTATATGAATTAATTAATTAATCTCTTTGACCTTTGTGTATTTAAATTGGCAAGTATCCTTGACATAATTCATTCCCCATATAATGTGCATATGAACTGTAAAGGAACAGAAGTGAACTATCATACATGATTCAGAAGTTAAACATGGATTCTAATTTTGGAATAACAATGAGCTTTCTACCAAATTTAATTTAGGCTAGGCCTAAACTCCTCCAAATAGAAGAGATTGTTCTCATAAATGGAGCAAACTGTTTATGCCAAACTAGTATTGAAATTGTTATATCATGTGGGGCCTATTACAAACTGTAGAGTATGCTGGACTGTGATTGTGGGCATTTACTGACACCAAAATATGCTTTTTGAAATGCATGTTCTTCTATAGCTAGTGGAAGATTGTTCAGATCTTTTTACACACAAATGCACTATGTAATTATTAAAGTTATCAGGGCTTGAGTAGAGTTTTAATAGTTTTACTCTGTAATTGCCTCTTTGATTTTATTCTTTGATACGGTGGTTATAACAGGCTATTAACACAAGAGTGGAAATTGTTGAACTGTTATTTAAATATAATTACTTACTCGCTCCAACGTCTAAACAATCGAGATAAACAGTAAACAGTAAACTCCTCTGCCTGAAGTCCCTGTACCTCTGTTTTCCGCGCACTGTATGCTGGGACTGCGGGTTCACGAGAGGCACGCCATCTTTAAACCCCAGAAGAAGCTTCCGTTTAGCGCCAGGATTTAGAAGGCAGATAGTTCCCGCATTTGGGTCTAAATTTTATAGCATCTCTTGAAAATGAAGCGTTAAAGGAGTTAATATAGAACACGTGATATCAGAAAAACGCTTTAGGGACACGTCTGATGTCTTGGGTTGCTTCTTTGTTCACTGACATCAACAAAACAGGCGGAAAAAACAACGAACCTACCAAGGCGTTATTAGCCTGCTAAGTTAGCCCATGAGCTAGCTTTCCGAGGAGGGATTTGAAACGGGGTTGTTTTAACTGCGTATTTTTTACTCTCCGTTGCCCTTTGCTTCTTTTTTTTTTGCTCGGACTCGGCTGCGTGGCTAATTCAAGTCCCCCTCTTGTGCTTCTCCCCTCCCCTGCGGCTTCGCTGGAGATGAGCGGAAGATGTCGGTTTCGGGACTGAAGGCCGAACTGAAGTTTCTGGAGTCTATTTTCGACCCGAATCACGAACGTTTCAGAATTATCGACTGGAAGCCTGATGAGCTAAGCTGTCAGTTTAACGTGACCGGGGAAAAGCTGCTCATTATCCACTGTAATATTACGGTAAGAAAAGCCCAAACCCACTAGGTACGTTAGCTGCCTTCTCCCGTCAGGTCTGTAGGTTAGCTAGCTGCTTAGCCAGCCAACATAAAAGAAAAGTTAGCTGGCTGCCTATGGGGGCGACGCGTAGCCAGGCTGCTAGCTAACCAGCTACATAGCCGACCAACCTCAGCTGGTTACTGCGCCGAGCGGCTCGTTCTGAACTTGGCTCGCTTCCTAGCTGTAGCTGCGTAGTTCGCCATAGATTTCCCGATTTTCTAGCCAGCAGGCTAGTTTGTCGAATGGCGACAAACGCTGGCGGTTTAGAGTGTAGCTAATGACCGAAATCGGCCACCCACACTGGTCGCTAACGTGACGGTCGCGGTGTTTTGCTTTTGCGCTGTGCCGCTGGGTCGGCTAAGCTCGCGTTACTCAACAACGCGCCCTTGTTCAACGACACCAACAGTCATTAGCTTAGCTAACCAGCTCCGTTACTAGATAACCATGGTTAGCTGGCTAGCCCGATGCCCCAACGGCCAGCTAGATGACTAGTGTAGCCATCAAGGAATTATAGCAGGCTAGCAACGAATTAAAACATGACAGAGAAAGACCACACACACACACACCAGACAGGCCGAATTAGACTGTTTTACACGTTTGCTGTTGATGTGTAGCTAGCGAACTAGCCAGTTAGCTTACTGACTAGCTACGTCGCTATGGTTAGTTGCACAGGCTGCTGCTCAGGTGCGTTAGCTAGTAGTTAGCTATTAGTTAGCTGTATGTTTTAACGCTAGCTTTATGCTTATGTACGTGTGTGTGTTTGTGTATGATATATATATATATATATATATATATATATATCACGTTACATACGTTTAGCTATCGTTACTAGCTATATAGCTACGAGCTCGTGATACCATTTTAATTCACAACTAGTTTGCAAGCCAGCTTGGCACCATTTTCCGTTTTAGTTGTTTTGATGGGGATTGGGTAGTTAAGGGTTTCTTTGAGATTGAGAGAAGTTATAATCCGATGCTGATGTAAAGCAGAATGAATTGCTGCGCAACGGCAAGTTATTTTTTCTCTTTTTTTCGGTCGGGCAAAAGCTAGCAATCCTAACGAGATGTTACCTAAAACATGTTAGCAGTTTATGTGGGTGTCTTGGTGGAGGTGTCGGTAATAATTATAATAATAACAATACTACATCTGTTTGTATTAGAGTTACATTTGTTCGAAATTGTCTGGTCTGTGGGTTGAAGTTGTCAGATTATATACCAACTAGAGACGTTTTACCTGATTGGAAAATCTGACTCATTTGTAAACGAAGTTCCGACCAGCGTTACGAATGGTTGCAAGTCATGGTAAACACATGCTAGCTAAATTCAACAAATTTCGCAATCATTATCGCTGACTGGGCACAAGTAGGTACGTTATGTATACCGAATTTGCGATTCTGCACATTATGTACTGTCCAGCACTGCTCACCACAAACACACGTAACCTTCATTTGTGCGCACAAAATGTACTAGGACTGAATATACATACTGTAATGTAAGTAACGCATTATTTACTCGATAAACTACCGGGGTGACAAGGTGATTAATAGCAGCATGCTGTTTACAAGGGTACAATGGTATATTGGCAATAGATTTGCTTGCTGATGAATCAGAGATAGGGCATGGGGAAACATTCAAAGTGCTTGCTGGTTTTGGACTGAATGGATGTAAAACATTTCCCCATGGGATGGAGGAAGTAGTGCTAGTATCCTGGGTGTGATGGGTGTTTTGATGAATTACTACATTCCAAATTTCCCACATTTATAACTTTTCACATCAGAATGTTTAATGACATCTTTACAAATCAAGTTTACCTTTGCTATAGACCAAGCATATGTAACAACCATATATCACTCTTGATTCATATGCGATTAAAACACCTTATGAATAATTATACATATGATTTTGTATTGTTATAATAAAAAAATATTGCTAGTCATAAAATGAATTCACCCCTTTGACTACTGTTTGGGAGAGCAGTGATTAAAACAGACTTTTCTGGTTGCATTGTCAACCAATGCAACTAGTCATCTGTTGGATGACTAGTTAGATAGTTATTGTTTAAGTCACCATGGATTAGGGGTAGGGCAATAATTTTTGGGCCAACTCCTAATCCCTGCAAGCGCCCTTATTGGTGGAGGGCAGTGGACGAGGTTAATACTGTGTGTGCTGGTAGGCAGCCTGTGTGTGAGGGCCCATCAGGACGCATGCTGTTCTACGTGCCGGCGCCATCATAGACCAATTTGCAGATGAAGTAGTCCGTGTTTGTGACAGACTAGCAGTTATTCAGGGGTCAGGTCATGGAGTACTAAGCTACAATCCACAGACAGTATACTGATCCTAGCATGTGTCCCTACAGTCCAGATGTTGGCTGAATTGAAGCCTCACACACGCACGCACGCACACACACAGACACACTTTATTTGGACTGATTAATCACCCTAGTACCCAGCAGTATGAAATGCTTAATTAATATGAGTTGTACCAAGCCAAGGCTTTTTTTTTTCACTTTTATATTTTGTTCACAAATATAATACACACAATGTAGTGCAAATGTGGGCAAAAATGAGATTATTTTCAGCTTGAAATAAAAAGGACTTGTAATTCTTGCAGAATACTTGCGCATGCCAAATATACTCTGGTTAGATTTGATTTTATAATCTTATCTATTTATGTGCAGACATTGGTGTGATTATTTCCACATTATCTGCCTCATTTTATGCTATACTTTGCCACAGCAGTTCTGTGTATTTTAAAGATGGAGGTGTTACAAAATTTGATCAGATCATTTTTTTCCCCCGTTGGTATCCAGTTCGGCACCGTAAGGTGGTATTGACTCGACACCAATAGTGAGTAGGCCTATTGGATTGGTACATGTCATATTGACCGTCTCGAATTCCTGCTGTTTGTTAAATAGATTTGGACATAAATGAGGAAGGCAGGGTTAAGTGGCCACTTCTCCTACTGGTGAGTAGTTAAGGATTGAGAGGCTTTGAAGACTTCAGGTTTTGCTTGTATGTGCGTAATCTCGCTACCATTCTGTGCTCTCTGGACCCTTCAGGGTGTCTCTGGGGTGCAGCTCGAATTGTACAGTTTGTCTCTTGTCTTGTACTAAACCAATAATTGTTTGTATTTCAGAAGTCGTTTAGGTTGGCACGGTTGATATTGCACATGTAATTATGGTTGGATTAGGCTAATGTTCCAAGCCTGTAATGTGGTCATGTAGTGCATGCTGTGCAGTTTTCCTTTAAATGTCTAACAAATGAATTTTGTGGAGCATAAATTATGAATTTTGTGGAGCATAAATTAAGAAAAAATGTCTAGGAAAGTAGAACAATTTGTAAATTATCAAAGCAGAGTTTGGCCATCGTTAAATCCATCATGTTCTCACTGACTTGGACACTCTCGCCATTATCTTTGCCTACTTTTTGTTAACCTCTTGCCTCAGACAGCTCTGATTTGCCTGTGTTCACCTCGCTGTCTCTCAGGAATCTTATCCTTCAACGCCCCCAATATGGTTTGTGGACTCCGATGACCCGAGTCTGACACAAATCCTGGAACGCCTGGAGGATGTAAGGAAAGGCAGTACTCTGGTGAGAGTCTTTCTTTCTCGCATATTATTAGCCCACTGGAATTCTGCTCCTGAAATCAGAGTTGTAGTTTCTCAAGTCAGTGTGTCAGGCTATATTGTCCTGCTTGTGAAGGCTGGTCATGGTGTAAATTACAAAGGTCTGGGCTTTTGCTGAGGTCGTTACTGATGCAGAATGTGATGTTAGGCAAAAAAAAAAGCCTGCCCTTGTTGTTACCCCCATTAGCATGCCTTCAAATAACTGTAAATGCTAATATTTGCAGTTAAATGTTTAATATTCATGCAAGTAGTAGGCTGATCCAATCCATAGCATGACTAGTACAATTTAATGATACTGAGATTAAAATGCAGGATTGTTTTTGGTATTATTGTCATCATAATATCAGGTGATTGTCAGGACCATGCTCTCCTGATAAGTCGTTGTATCTTAAAAAAGGCCTCCTGCCATCTTTCATTCAACATGACACACTCTTACTGTAGCACACAAGTCCCCATAATTGTAAGTGCGGAAGCTATTAAGTTAGCAGTTGGGAACGAGGTATGGTCTTACACAAAATAAAAATTGGAGCTTCTTATTCAGAAGCCACAGCATTTAAGAATGACTGACTATAGTTTAATTTCCCAGTAACAGTTTGTGAGAGTCAGGGGGTACAGCAGGTCCCATGTAGGATTCTACAATAACCACAGCTTTAACAAAGTACAAGAAAAGCCACCTTCCATGAAGTGAACCATGGCTAGTTGTTTATGAGGGAAATAAACGAGACTGTGACAAGTGTACAGACTTCTCACCCCCTTGGTGTTGGCAGCTGCATTAAGCGTCTGCATTTGGTGACGGTAAATACAGTCAAGCTCACAATCTGAAGTTGAAATCCCTATCTGTGTTTTCTTTGTTCAGTTTTGGGGCCTTGCACATGTTCAAATGAGCATTTATATCATACGGGTATAGGATAACCTGTGGCTTTTAATGTTTTTTTACATATTGTGAGAGATGTGAGATCCTGATTACATGCAAGTGAGATTCTAGGATCTGCTGTTGTGATGGTGTCAAATGGGCTCCATTACCCTGCTAGGCTACTATATATAAATAGCCATCGGCTTCTCAAGCAGCTTGAGTGTGGGGGGCTATCGAGACTCCACAGTTTGCGTTTATGGGGATTTTGTCCCTCACTACCCAAAGACAGGTTGGTGTGTGTCTCCTCGTTGCAGTTTGTACTAAATTATCTATGTCCCAATTTCCGGTGTTTTTCTTCACCAGCTTCTGCAGCAGCTGAAGAGGCTGATCTGTGATCTGTGTAGGCTGTATAATCTACCCCAGCACCCCGATGTGGAGATGCTGGATCAGCCTCTCCCCGCCGGCCCCGTTAACCAGGAGAGAAAGGTACACCGTCTCTTACCATTAAAAAAAACAAAACATTTTCTACTTGTGCTGGGCTCCAAAACACCAGTAGACATTAGTATTTAACAGAGCAGCGTCTGATAGAGCTCAGAGTTGTTAAAATATGCTGGATTGTTTTATTTTTGGTCCCTTTAGCATGGCACCACAGATGAGGTGACTTCAGAGGAGGAGGAGGAGGAGGAGATGGGAGAGGTGCCTGCTTTTTCCCCTTATTGGTGGTTTGCTGTTTAGTTTGATCGCAATTCTACATTTCCCGTTAGTTACACCATGAACCTTCTGGGTGCTTTTGTACCTTGCTGTCGTTCACTAACTGTCACTGAGTGTTACCGAGCTCTGATCTGTCTTTTGTGTCGTCAGCAGGACATAGAGGACCTGGATCATTATGAGATGAAAGAGGAGCCAGTGGATGGGAAAAAATCTGAGGACGACGGCATAGAGAAGGAGAATCTGGCCATCCTTGAGAAGATCCGCAAGAACCAGAGGCAGGACCACTTGAACGTAAGTGCTCATTCGGTAAGGTGACTTTTCTTCTGCTTTGTGGGTTCGTGGGGGATTTTAATGTGTTTTTTTGAGTGGTATGTTTATTATTGGTACTTGATAAACAATGTTGCAATGTTATTGATCTTTGAAATAAAGGCATGTGCATGCGCATGGCTCTGCTCTGGTAGTCTTCTTTAGCATCGCTGAGCTTTTGCTTTTGAAGTGTTGCATTGTTTACCCTTTTAACAGTACAGTCGTTTGCTGGCTGTGCTAAAAATGTGTAACGAAAGTGGAACACAAGTACTCTGTTAAGCCTCTGAAGTTGAGAAATGGAGCAGCCCATTGGCTTGAGCTGGGCCCGAACGCTACACTTGCTGCCTTGGTTGTATTGATTAGAAGTGTTGAGTAATTGAGTGTTAGGGTGATTTAGGTTGTGTCGGATGGCCATGCCTAATCTTGCTCATTTGTGTGTAAATGCTCTACATGCTCACTTTGCTTGAGCAATAAGTGCCCTGGTAGCTTTGGTTTGTTGGTGTGATGTACTTTAGTGTGTGTTTGGTATTTCAGGGTGCAGTGTCTGGGTCTGTTCAAGCGTCAGACCGCCTAATGAAGGAACTCCGAGAGATCTACCGATCTCAGAGTTATAAATCAGGTAAGCGGAAAACCCCCTTTTGCACCGGGCGGCCGACTTTAACCCGCGTTTACACCACACGCGTGACCTGTGCTGGTTCTTTTCAACCAAGCCGTCGACCCGTGTCATACCTGGCTCAGAGCAATTTCCATCAAGGCTTCAAACCATCGCATTGCATCGCACTTCAAATCTTGACTGCACTGTCACATCCACGGAGCCGTAGCTCCTTTACTGCTGCTCTCAAGCTCTACTCCAGATTTCTAGTGCTTGTTCTTTTTAAACCAGCATGGCTAAACTCACTGTTGTGTCGAGCTTGGTGTGTAAAAGGGGTGTGTGCTTGTCCGTGTCCGTGCGTGCACTGTGTGGACAGGAAAGGGGATGAGGATGTTTCCGCTCATGTTATGCCTTACTTTTGCAGGTATCTATTCAGTAGAGCTCGTTAACGACAGCCTGTATGAGTGGCACGTCAAGTTAAGAACGTAAGTGCCCCCCCCCCCCCCGGTAATTCTGATATCAACTTTTTGTGAGATTGACCTGATCGAGAAACAGCTCTCTCAACGCCCCGTGCTTCTGCGTCTTTGAGCAGGGTCGATCCAGACAGTCCTCTGCACAGTGACCTCCAGGTGCTGAAGGAGAAGGAAGGCGTGGACTACATCCTTCTCAATTTCTCCTACAAAGTGAGTCAGCAAGTCGGCAGATAGATGCGTTGTTCTGGAGGCTAGGCTGACTGCACCAGCGTAGGAGCGCTGTCATCCCAGCAGCAGGCGCTTCCCCTGCTGTTGGTGCTGGTGCAGCGCTCATCATAACTCAGTAATGGGCAGCTAGGCTGGTGATTACATTTTAGAAGACCAGCGGCACGTTGTGATTTGTGTACATCTACAAACAGTGGCTTTGAGTTCAGGCATTTATTCCTGCTTTCTTCTTCTCTTTACAAATATGTGTTGGTTGAACTCCAAAACGAAATAAAATTAACACTCTGTTTTGTCTGTGGTCTGCAGGACAATTTTCCCTTTGACCCGCCATTTGTACGAGTAGTTTCTCCAGTTTTGTCTGGAGGGTGAGTACCTGCTGATGGATCCGATTTTCTTAATCGTTTCACTATTTTTGATGTCATAAATGTTGCCTTACCGGGGCACCTGTGAAAAAATGGTGTCGTGTTCCTCTCTTACGCATTCATAGTAGGTCAAAAGTAAAAGCATATTATATCTTGTATATATTTTTGCTTGTTCGTATAGAGCCATTAATCCTGTTTGTTTTGGTTTTGCTTTAGTTACGTCCTTGGAGGAGGAGCCCTGTGCATGGAACTCCTCACCAAACAGGTGTGCCGCCACTCTGTCTCATTATTTACCATTCGTGTGTTTGATTTCTTATAAGAATATTGTTTCTTATTATCCATCCATCCATCCATTGTCTTCCGCTTATCCGGGTCCGGGTCGCGGGGGCAGTAGCCTAAGCAAAGAGGCCCAGGTTTCCCTCTCCCCAGCCACCTCTTCCAGCTCTTCTGGGGGGATACCAAGCGTTCCCAGGACCGCCGCGAGATATAATCTCTCCAGCGTGTCCTGGGTCTTCCCCCGGGGCCTCCTCCCAGTTGGACATGCCCAGAGCGCCTCCCTAGGCAGGCGCCTAGGTGGCATCCGAACCAGATGCCCGAACCACCTCAACTGGCTCCTCTCTACGTGGAGGAGCAGCGACTCTACTCCGAGCCCCTCCCGGATGACTGTGCTCCGTACCTTATCTCTAAGGGAGAGCCCAGACACCCTGCGAAGAAAACTCATTTCGGCCGCTTGTATTCGCGATCTCATTCTTTCGGTCACTACCCAAAGCTCGTGACCATAGGTAAGAGTCGGAACATAGATTGACCAGTAAATTGAGAGCTTTGCCTTTTGGCTCAGCTCTCTCTTCACCACAACGGTCCGGTACAGCGACCGCAATACTGCAGCCGCCGCACCGATCCGCCTGTCAATCTCTCGTTCCATCCTTCCCTCACTCGTGAACAAGAACCCGAGATACTTAAACTCCTCCACTTGAGGCAAGGACTCACTCCCGACCCAGAGGGGCACTCCACCCTTGTCCGACTGAGTACCATGGTCTCAGTTTTAGAGGTGCTGACTCTCATCCCAGCCGTCTCGCACTCGGCTGCAAACTGATCCAGCGAGAGCTGTAGGTCTCGGCCCGATGATGCCAACAGGACCACATCATCTGCAAAGAGAAGGCGTGGAATCCTGAGGCCACCAAACCGAACCCCTCCGCCACTTGGCTACGCCGAGAAATTCTGTCCATAAAAGTTATGAACAGAACCGGTGACAAAGGGCAGCCTTGGCGGAGTCCAACTCCCACCGGAAACCAGTCTGACTTACTGCCGGCCATGCGAACCAAACTCCTGCTCCGTTTGTACAGGGACTGGGTAGCCCGTAGCAACGGGCCCCGTACCCTATACTCCAGGAGCACCCCCAGAAGGAATCCCCGAGGGACACGGTCGAATGCCTTTTCCAAATCCACAAAGCACATGTGGACTGGTTGAGCAAACTCCCATGCACCCTCTAGGACCCTCGCAAGGGTGAAAAGTTGGTCCAGTGTTCCACGACCAGGACGGAATCCACATTGTTCCTCTTGTAACTGAGATTCGACTATCGAACGGACTCTCTTCTCCAGAACCCCTGCATAGACCTTACCGGGAGGCTGAGAAGTGTGATCCCCGATAGTTGGAGCACACTCTCCGGTCCCCTTTCTTAAAAAGGGGAACCACCACCCCGGTTTGCCAATCCAGAGGCACTGCCCCCGATGTACACGCGATGTTGCAAAGACGTGTCAACCAAGACAGTCCCACAACATCCAGAGCCTTAAGGAACTCAGGACGGATCTCATCCACCCCGGAGCCTTGGCTCCAAGGAGTTTCACAACTACCCTGGTCACCTCAGCCCTAGTGATGGGCAAACCCCCGCCCGAGTCCTCTGGTTCTGCTTCCTCTATGGAAGACGTGGTGGTGGGATTGAGAAGATCCTCGAAGTATTCCTTCCACCGCCTAATGACATCCCCAGTCGAGGTCAGCAGATCCCCAGCCTCACTGTATACAGTGTTGGTCGGGAAACGCTTTCCCCTCCTGAGTTGCCTGACGGTTTGCCAGAACCTCCTCGGAGCCGATCGAAAGTCGCTTTCCATGGTCTCACCAAACTCTTCCCACACCCGAGTTTTTTGCCTCTGCGACAGTCAAAGCCGCGATCCGCTTGGCCCCCCTGTACCTGTCTGCTGCCTCCAAAGTCCCACGGGCCAACCAGGCCCGATAGGACTCTTTCTTCAGCATGACGGCCTCCCTTACCCGAGGTGTCCACCACCGGGTTCTGGGATTGCCGCCACGACAGGCACCGACAACCTTGCGGCCACAGCTCCGATCTGCCGCATTGACAATAGAAGCACGGAACCAAGCCCACTCAGACTCAATGTTTCCGGCCTCCCTCGGGATGCGGTCAAAGCTTTGTCGGATGTGGGAGTTAAAGACCTTTCTGACAGGTTCCTCTGCCAGACGTTCCCAGCAAACCCTCACAATACGTTTGGGTCTGCCAGGTCTGTCTGGCATCCTCGCCCGCCATCTGATCCAACTCACCACTAGGTGGTGATCGGTTGACAGCTCAGCTCCTCTCTTTACCCGAGTGTCCAAGACACACGGTCGCAAAGTTCGACGATACGATTTCAAAATCGATCATCGAACTGCGACCTAAGGTGTCCTGGTGCCATGTGCACTTATGGACACCTCTGTGCTCAAACATGGTGTTCGTTATTGACAAACTGTGACGAGCACAGAAGTCCAACAACAGAACACCACTGGGTTCAGATCGGAGAGGCCGTTCCTCCCAATCACGCCCTTCCAGGTCCCACTGTCATTGCCCACGTGAGCATTGAAGTCCCCCAGCAGAACAATGGAATCCCCAGAAGGGGCACCTTCCAGAACCCCTTCAAGGACTCCGAGAAGGCCGGGTACTCCGAACTGCCATTCGGTGCATAAGCACAAACAACAGTCAGAGCCCTTTCCCCGACCCTAAGGCGCAGGGAAGCAACCCTCTTATCCACTGGGAAAACCCCAACACACAGGCAGCGAGCCGGGGAGCTATGAGTAAGCCCACTCCAGCCCTCCGCCTTTCACCCTGGGCAACTCCAGAAAAGAATAAAGTCCAGCCTCTCTCGAGAGGATTGGTTCCAGAACCCAGACTGTGTGTGGAGGTGAGCCCAACTATATCTAGTTGGTATCTCTCAGCCTCACACACCAGCTCAGGCTCCTTCCCACCCAGAGAGGTTACGTTCCATGTCCCAAGAGCCAGCTTCAGTAACCGAGGGTCGGTACGCCAAGGCCCCCGCCTTCGGCCACCGCCCAAACCACAATGCACCGAACCCCTAGTACTACCTCTCCCACAGGTGGTGGGCCCATGGGAGTGTTTCTTATTAAACATCTTATATTTAATTAACAAAATTCATTTAGTAATAGCTTTACATGACCAGTAATCGACCCGGGTCGAGATGACTTGCATGACTTGCATGCACTCATCGTGGAGATGTCCCATACCGCGCGCTAACCGTGTGCTAACCGTCCACAGGGCTGGAGCAGCGCATATTCCATTGAGTCTGTCATCATGCAAATTAACGCCACTTTAGTCAAAGGAAAAGCCAGAGTACAGTTTGGAGCCAATAAGGTAAAGATCCATATTGAACACACATCATCAAATACACCAGATGACCGTCAGTTATGTGTCAGTGTTTGACTTGTAAGCACTAGATACAGAAATGCTAACAAATGTGCGATTGCAGCTGGAATAGACTGATTGGCTAGCCTACGCTTTGCCTCTCGACCATGACACACTCTAGACCAGTGGAACTTGGTTTTGCACCTCTGTTCCAGAACCTTTCCTTGCATGTAGCATTCACAGCTGGTTAACTGTTCAGTTCCTGTAACTGACTGGTCATGTGTTATCACACTGTAAAGGGAGTGTGTGAAATGTGTAGAACACAGACTTCGAGGACTATGAAGTGAATCTCCGCGCTATACTGTGAGTGTCGGGTCATTGCAGTAAATACTCTTGCAGGTAGAATTGTATTTCTCACCAACGTCAAGCCAGCGATTCCTTATTCACAATAGGCAAAGTGGCTGCAATTACCCTCAGGATTAACTGGCATGTAAATTAATATAACGTATGTGACTACTCGTAATTCCTGATTGATACAGATTTTATCATGTAGCAAGCATATTTTTAGCAACATAATTATTTTATTTGTTTCTTAGATGTTTATTATTATTATTCTTCCATCAAATATCCCCAAAGCATGGTTTTGGTAATTGGTATGTGTTAATGAAATCTGATGCCCAAGAAAATGCCATCATTTACATTGTCCTGTAGTCTTCATAGCATTTTTTGTATACAGGTACTGTACCTTTTGATATTATTTTTACTTTGTGGTCTGTCTCTCCCCCCCCTTTCAGAACCAGTACAATCTTGCCAGAGCACAGCAGTCTTACAAATCGCTGGTGCAGATCCACGAAAAGAATGGTAAATATTCCTTTCGTTTTATTTTGCATCGTCTTTTAGATCAGATCGTTTCTTCTTGAGTCTTTTGAGTAGGTATGGACACTGTACCAGAATATGAAATGGAGTAATAGAGTATCTGTGTGGTGTGGGTGTTCTCATTACGCTCCCATACATGCACATTCACCCACGTAATCTTACTACAGCAGGCTTAACTTCTTTGATAACAGGACTGTTGTGCTGTGAACCATGTTATTACTTCAGTGTCTGTCTCTTGTAATTTTGCATGCCACTGAATTTTGAACATGGTTTCTGATATACAACGTTAGCATTTTGCTTCCTGCTCACTTTTATAAGTGACCGTTCTATATGCACGTGCTTTATACTTTTATTATTATCATTATTTCTTTTCTTTTCTACATATATACTAGCACATTTACACCCCACGCGACTCATTTTTGCAGTGCAATCCCTGACGGTTTCATGGCTAAGAGCAGCGGTCCCATTTGTCTTGGCCAGATCAATAATTATGCTGGCTTGTTTCAATCAGAAAGAGGACTCTACTGTCTTGGATCCGGTTTACACCTTGCATTAAAATGCATTTTATGTCCGGATACAATCCAGACATCTTTTGGCCAGATTCCCCAGTGTGAACGGATGAGTTATTGCATTTAACTGGGATATCGAACACTCAGTACACAAACACTGCCTAAAAACACACCAAATTCATACAAGTCTGTCTTGTTTCCTAATGTAAACATAGTTTGTCACCTGTGTATTAAATGCTGTCAGATCTTGAAAGAAACAATTTAAATTATGAACCATATTGTATACATGGGCAGAGGAGAAGGCTTTTGTCTTGCATCTGCTGTCCAAGTCCACAGGACTTTGGGTTATGAGCAAGGTCAGGACTCAGCAAATGAATTTCCATTTATGCCATTGTACAATTGTATGTGAATAACAAACACATCTGTTCACACTTGTATTAAATGTGGTCAAGATCCATTTCTGACCATGTCCAAATGTGGTTTAAGTGATCGATTGGCTTTTCATTCAGCCAAGTGAAATTCAAATGTGGCCGGATCACCAGAAGCGTGTGTTAGTGCAACTTGTAAACAGAACCTTTTAAGGGTTTTGATCATTAGCCTCTTAAGTGTTTCACAGCCCAGTTAGTGGCTGTTTAACACTAAGTGGACTTCCTCTGCTTTTCTTCTGTTCAGGACTGATTGTGTTGTTGACTGCTTTGGCCTCCACAATGCCAGGTGGGGCTTAGAGCTCCTGACAGATTCAGAGTAGAGCCGACTGGGACCATGTTTTGAGGCAGATATATTTTGACAGTTCTTGTTGTCTTGGAAGTTTCCAGGCCAGTATTCTTGGTCACTAAGTGTGTGTGTGTGTGTGTGTTTGATCCTCACAGGCTGGTACACACCACCAAAAGAAGATGGATAAGGCATTTCTCTCTGCATTCAAACTAGGACAGAATGTCTTGGAGTCAACACCTGTTCTTTTTAGTTGTTTTGTTTTTCCCCCTTTTTCTTTTTTGTGGTGTCCCCCAACACCCCCCCCCCATCATTCTGTTGCTAATTGGGCATCTACATGTCTGGATTATGTGACTTCTGAACAACTCATTTGGCCTGCAGAGTTAACGGGTAAAACATTGATTCTACCGTTTTTTGTCGATACAGCATCTTTCCCTGCTCCTGTATTCTCTCCTGCTGGCTGTCCTTACCTCCTTTCCAGTCGCTTTCTCTCTTGGGCTGCTTGGTTGACAGACTGGAATTTCATATGGCACATTTGCAAAAGAGATGCCTGTGACTCTCCACGCTTCACGGATGGATATCCCTTTGTCGTCTTGATCTGGGCGATTTCCAAAAAAAAAAAAAACGCCAAGATTCCTGCAGAGTAACAGGCCGCCTTGTGGATGGCTTGGCTCTCCGACGGCCCAACCCCCCTCCCTTCCCTCCCCGTGTCCACAATGGCGTGAAACAGTAACCTCCAAAGGGCGAGTAAGAGGGGCAGGAAAAGACTAAGTGTGGTAGGGAGATTTGTAGAGGACACGGACGCTTATGGTGACGAGGCCCAGCTCCTCACAGGCCGAGGGTCCACGCCGTGACCCCTGTGCTCTTGCTGTTCTTCGGAGATTTTGGCTTCTCTGGTCGCGCGCTGAAAAATGTCTGCGACCGGGTTGGGTTGGACATGATCGCCGCAGAATCATCAGAATGAACTCCGTCTGTAAGTAAACTTGTAAAGATGCATCGCAGCAAATGAATTTTCCCATCGAGTCCGGCAGGCTTCACTGAGACAGGACTGGATTGCTTAGAACATGCCTGCATAATGCGGAACGTCCTTCCTTCTGAAGATATATCTCACAAATAGAATAAGGTAAAATGACCTAATTGATATCCTCATGGTGACAAAATTGAATACCTTAAACATGTTTTTATGTATGCATTATGACTACTGCTTATTATTTTTTGTTTCTTGTCAGAATGGAAATTGTATGTTGCTCTGCCATCATTAACTCCAGTTGTGACCATTCCTCTTTTAACCAGTGTGATTTCTACTGTGACTACCATAACACAGTAATGTTACACCACTGACGCCATGACGTAAACACCCCCCCTCCCCCTACACACACACACACACACACACCTATCTCGGGCACATGGAGAGGTTAAAGTATTAAGCAGTACATTTAGAATGCAGATTCCCATAGCAGCCACCCATAGCAGAGTTTAGTTCCAACTCTAGCCCAACACGCTGTGTCCAGGTAATCAAGCTCTTCCATAGAACCTGAATATTGGGACCAGGCGTGTTGGAATGATGATCTGCAGGGTGGCATATTTCCCAGACTTGAGGTTGGAACCTCTGCCGAAAAAGTAACCATTATTGCCTTATGAAAGGGTCCCCACTTTAATGTATGCTGTCCACATGACCTACAGACATGCCATACGTTTTCATGCAAACCACTCCATCTCGCTTTTGCCATAACCCACCATTACATGCATCAGCTATGAGGAGGATGAAAACAGATCCATGAATTTCCAAGAGTTCTCAATGCCTACTTTGGAAAGGGGGGCTTCTTGCATCAGTGCTGTTCGTAACACTCCCAATATGCACAAGTCTTTTTCAGGAAAAATTATATTGTGCTCAGTAAATTTAAAGCTCAAATTGCCACCAGTCACCATGTGATCCAGCTGTTCTGCTTTGGCTCTGGTTTTGTGTAAATGCTTTCATTTTCCTCTGCACAGCTTCTGTTCGGTCTTTGTGGACTGTGCTGCGTTCCTGATATTAAAGCTGTGGGGGTTTCAATTGTGACTTTGTTAAAGTAACTTGAACCACGAGTCTGGGTCAGATATTGGACACAATGTTTGTGATTATGAAATCTTAACGAGGAATAAAATTTAGTATTCTTTGCATATCACCAACCCAAGAAGTCATTAACCTATATTAAGTCTTGCCAGCTTTTTAATATCTCGAGTGTGACGCACCTGGTTAGTTAATATAGTGTTAAATGCAACTGTAGATTCATGCTGCCCTTCATACTGTATTGTGTCCAGCTGTTTTTCCAATTTTGTAATGCCACACTTAAAGTCGAATTATGTCCCAAATCTCCTTTATGCCTCATTGGTTAGCGTTGGCACCTGTAAAGGTTCACCCACCTCACAGAAGCGCATAATCCCTGGCCCTGTCGTTCCACTGTCAGGCTGACGCACACTCTCTGTTTCAGATTCTAACCAACATTGGGAATAACTGATTCCTGGGCTGCGTTCAGTAAACAAACATTTTGTAAGTTGTGACATACATTAATTTTCCTACTGACTTGGTCCCAGCGGCATGTTTGCTCCTGTCTGAAGGGTGTGGCGGTAAGATTTGAGAGCAGCAGGTGACGTGGTTGACGTGTAAATAAAAAGAGAAAAAACCTCAGTGTAACTTAAGCTGCTGGATTTTGGTGGAAATGAAGATTTTTAAAACAGTTTTGGCCTCTAGGGAGATATTCACTTTAGACAAGTATTTATTTAAGACTCATTGAACTTCTTGAAAATGTGAAATGCAGTCAACACAGTTCTAGGTGTCTTGTACACTCCAACATAAAAGAAAAAAATAAAAATAACCATTGCACCATGGTGCGAGTGTCTGCAGCAGGACACTCGATACAAAACTCTCTCCCCTCCTGTCTGAGCGCAGTCCTGGTGTGTCTTTAGGAGGAGAGCGGCAAGGCAGAGTCCCGCACAGATTGGTTAACTTTAAGTGGCAGTTGTACAGTAACTTGAAAGGTCACTTCAACACCCTGAGCAGTACTGGTGGAGGGGGGGTTTGGGTGGGTAGGGTGTATATGCACTGTTGGCATGAATTGATTTTACTTTGCCTTTTTCCCCATTCATTGTAAGTGTAATTTTGGCCATGTACAGTACAATTTGTAAACTTGCATCAAGTTTATGAATAAAGAATTTTAAGAAACATTGTTTCCATCAAGTGTTTATTTTTGAATATGGGCTATGGTGTTTTGGTCTGAAGTTGGAGTCTGGAATACTGCATCCAAATACGTGTTGGTGTTGGTTTAATTTGTCCACCAGGTGGCAGCATGGTCTAATTTTACAAGTACAGTAGTTACTTGGTAAGATTTAAAAAGGGCTTGCTGACGTTATGGCAATTGTAGCATTTCAGACAAGTATATTTTAGGTTAGAAAGAGGTTGTAATTGTCTCTGAATGAATAGACTCCAAATAGCAAGGTAGAGTGACAGATTGGTAAAGATGTCCAGATGTAATCTTTTCTCTCCATCTCTGCTTAATAAGGTTTCGTCACCTTTATTACATCAGATGATGCTTTCACAACGAAGGCATTCTGAGAGGAACTAACCATAGGTCTATTTAGACATGGAAAATAATGACCAGAACCTGTTTGTATAATCTGAAGACACCATAAACCATTCAGAACGATTCCCTAGGTTCGGGTCCTACAGATTTTTCAACCTTGTGTGTCAAGTGTGGTGACAAGGTGCCCAACCAGTTACATGAATCGTTTTAATCAACTACAAGGGATTTGAGAAATTCACAATTTAAGGTCTCGATTTGAATACTACTGCTATAAAGGGTGGAAAATGGCCATAGACAACAATTTTTTTTTTTACATAAGATACATTTACATACCTAATGTCAAACATTATAATGGCATCTGTTGTACCATACATGAAGTGCTAAATGTACTGAAAGTAATTTAACAGCATGGCCATTTTAAATACAACTGTTTAGTACAATGTTGCAAATTAGCAAAGATGAGCAGGCAGCCACATGCCTGTCACAGTATTTACAGGGGAGGTGCTGTTTTGCATAGTGAGTTTCAAATTGCACCTGTTTGTCATTCTGATAAGTCCTCATTTTAATTGCAGACTTTGTTTTTTAAGTGTTCTGACTTTGGCATTCTCGAGACTCTATACTTTTCATCTTTGTCTTTGGTAACATTTAGACCTGCATGCCAAATCGTTCCTTTGGTGTTTAATTGTTGGAATGGCATCTTTCAAATTAGGCAATGAATGAATACATTTCAACGTGTTTATCTGTGGAGTTTTTGTTGTTGCTAAGCTCCCCAGTTAATTCTTGCTTAATATTGCTCCAATTTGAAATTTAAAGCAACCAATGTTTTAGATGTATTTATGACTGATTTCTGCTGATTTCTTTTGAGATTTCGTTTACAGTGGCTGGCTCTAGGCATGGACATATTGAAAGACAGCAGCAAAACACTATGCTAATGCCACCTTTGTAATCAACTGCAAACTAACTGAAGCATTCCAGCACACGAACTAATGATGCATCAACACAGCTTGGCAAAAAAAAAACAAACAGTTGATTGAGTCATGATTTTTGGTCCACTGAGATAAAATGAGGGATGTGTATAAGGAGGGCTGTAATTCTTATGTAGTTTGCATGCAAAAACACACCTTCAAATTGGAGCTAAAGTCATAGTCTGAATTTGAACCAGGATAGATAGCAAATCCTGTTTTGTATGTAGTTTATATTCATGAGTACAATTCTACAGAAGCTGACTAAGAATATGCCGGAAAATAGCAATATACCGTATCTTGGTAGTGGCAAATTCTGCCCCGTGAGTCCTGCAGTGCTTCCAGCGATCCCTCGAGTCTACTACACAAAGCTTTTTAACAGAAGCATCACGCTGTCTGTAGACGTAGACGCGGCCGTGGCGATGCAGCTACGTTTTAGATGGTAAAACATTGATTGCTCTAATCGCGTCACTGCGGCCCGGACCTTGTAAGACAGGGAGACGGACGTGGCGTGCCGTCTCTCCAGGGACGACCCGTGAGTCTGAGGACAGGATCCTTGAAATGGCTTTCTGCAGAGATGCTCTGAGAGGTTAATTGCTCATTATCAAGATCATTCTTGTCTATGGCCATGCTGCTGTTGACCTCCGGATGGGTAAAGTACATTAACTGGCCAGACTGATCTGTTTCCCCAAGCATGTCTGGGGTTTAGATGCGGACAAGCCAAATAAGACGGAGGAGAGCAAAGGAAGACCAAGACCGGGTTGCACTGCAACTGGAATAGTAGCACCAGTCGGGTTTGAAGGCTTCTGATTGCAAAGACTCCCCCAGGGTCACCAGAGATTTGATGTTCATTGCTGGGCATTGAAGCGCTGACAATTCATCCCCCCCCCAGCCCAAGGTCCAGTTCCAGTCCACCGGGACATGGGTCATAGACACATTCTGCTGTTTAATAAACTCATGCAGTCTATCAGGAGAGCTTGTCTTGTGTATCTGTGAGGGATGAAGCAGGGGGTCTGCCTGCTGTTTTGTTTTCATATTGAATATCATCAACTTCGATCTCCGTGTATGACACAAACTAGGATGGGAGCCAGCAGGTCGTGCATCCTGTGCTGTTAGCGATTTCCGCCCATGGCTACCAGCCGATGTATTTATCCAGAGTGCCTCGCTTTGGCCGTCGATATTGTGTCCCGTGTTCTGTTCAGCGGCTGTCTTGTCCACTCTGAAGGCTTGGGTGCACTTTCCTTGAAGTTGCTCTGATATCATCATTCACCAGGGAGCATTATATGCGAGAAGTTCAAAGAGCTTCGTTCTGAGTGTGGCGAGAAAACATAAAAGTTGGAATTTTAGCAGGCACCAATTTGCAGTCATTGTTGCACATGAGGTGGGTAAATTAGAGGTGAGGACTAGGTGAGTGAAATCCTTTCCATTTTTTTTTCTCTTTCTGTTTAAAACACCTCTACTCATCGTCGGAGCTAGAATTAAATCCTAGGCGGCCCAATCTGTATTCCTAATACTTACGTCGCAAGTAAAGTTGCCCACCATTAAACCATAACTCTACGTATACCCTGCTTATAAGCATTCAATCAAGCCTAATTGCTGTGTTTTTACACTAACAAAGAGTTAACTCCCCGGAGCTGAGCTTCTAATAGAAGAGGCTGGCTCTCCTCTCCACACAGGAATCTCATTTCACTTCCTTACAAATAAGCAAATCAGCATTTCCAGCGCCATGTAATTGCAGGAAGCAGCATTTAGAGAATGACCTTCACAGACATTTCAGCATGTTGCTTTTTCATAAATTTACTTTAACCATATTCACGGCCTGCCACCCTGGGTCCACTGTTGTCATGGGTGGGAGATAGGATACATACTTTACTGTGAAAGGCCAGCCTGCCAATTCAATTTCTCCAGCTGCTTGCAGTCAGTGTAAATATTAATGGGCCACCCATCTGTATTTCAGTGAGTGTTTAGAGCCAGGAGAAGTTTCCAGGGGATCGCTCCCTAAACGGTGCCCTCCGCGGGTGCCTGCTTTGCCTATTTTTTTTGCTGTGAATGACGAATACCCATAAGAAATGGTTAATGCATATTAAAACTATGAATTAAAGAGAGCCATCAGATGTGGTAGAAGTGACAACCAATGGAAACATTTCTAGGGTTTTTTTTTTATTAGTTTTTGGCCTTCGTTTGTTCTTCACTGCCAGTAAGGTACGCAACTTTATATCTGACTGAACTACAGTAACTCATCATTTAAGGTCCTGTAATTTACTACATCAGTGCAGCTCCCATTTCCATGTCTGTTGTCCCCCTCCAATCGGTGACCGTCATCGCACAGCAGAAGGGACAGATAAGTGGATTTATATTATCCTCAGTGGATTACTCCTGCAACCTTTCTCTGAAATGAGGTTTGGTCCATTGCGTTTGAGTCCTAGCGGTAATTGTGTTAATGGTGCCCACATCATCTCTCTGTTTCTCATCTGCCTGGCCTCTGTTTATGTGCCCTACCTGGAAATCAAATACAGTTAATGGATGGGAGTGATACGTTACTGTTGTGATCAAATATTGATATAGATTGAGTATATGGTGCAGAACGGCAACTATAAAGGAAGAGGCTTTCGTAGTAATGTCTAACCGTTTGCTAACTTAGTCACATAAACTGCTGTCATGACTCAAGAGACTTGGCACCAAGTCCTGGTTTTGTTTTTACGATCCCCCATTACCCACAATGCATATCTGGCACTTGGATGGGTATCCGAGCGTGGCGAAAGGACCACAGGAATACAACCAAAAAGATGCAAGATAAAGGACATTAGAAGGAGGAAGATGGAGGGAGCGAATGCTCATTGAACACGTGGCAGCAGAAAGGACAGGTGTGTGTGGCATGCTGGGAAGGGTTCTCTCAAAAATGGATTCCACTGGCCATTAGTCATTACCTGGGTTACACAATCCCAGTACCTCAGCTTAAGAACTTCCTCTTTCTTCATCACTCTCAGCTTACATACTGTATGGCGCAATTATGCCTGTACATGCCAGAAAACATAGGGGACACAAGGAGGTCTTGTTTGCCTCTGTCATTCTTTCTGTATTTTTTATGGTAGATGTCTTGCCCGCTTCTGCTACTTTTGTTGTTGTTGTTTAAATTGTATCATGTTCTTTTTCACCCAAATCTATAGTAGCGAAAAAAAATAATAAAATGGTAAGATAAGGTTGTCAGTGAAAAGTATGATTTATTGTATCTTCTCCGCTGACTTCTCTCTCTGCTTCCCTTCCTTTTCACCGCTCTCTCTCTCTCTCTCTCTCTCTCTCTCTGTTTCCCTCTGTCTTTCTCTCTCTGTCTCTCATATATGACTCAACTGGAGCTCCTTCTAGCAGTCTCATCAGCTTGTTCCTCTCATCATGAGAGAGCATTAATACATTAACAATAAATTACAAGCAAATCCATTACGCTCTCTGCATATAGATAGCCTACTTAACACTCCAGTGGTCCTTAGCATAACCTGCAGGAATCTCCGGATAATTACGCAAAGGCGTGGATGCAGCATGATGAGGGTTCCTTATCCTCACATGTCCAGAGTTCGCATACATGTCCAAACAGGCCACATTATGCTTTATCACTATATTCTTCTCTGTTGCACATATACACAGCCAACAATCATTTCCAGGAGTCACATCGCCTGTTTAGGGCCAAGCAGAGATTCACAAATGACAAGTGTGCCTACGTTGTCATCCTGTTGCAAATAACAGCGTATCTCACACATCGTATGTCATATTGTCATCCTGTTGCACATAATAGCAGTGAACACAGCAGCCTCTGCCAGGAGAGATGAGACATGCTGACTCGTTTATGAACACCTGCCAACTAACCTGTCCATAATGTAGAAATGATGAGGCCACTCCCCCAGCACTACAGACAGGTGCTGAAGGCACACGTGCAGGACACCGGAGGGTCAGAACGCGTTGCAGGAGTAGAAGCATATCCTACAGAAAGGTCACATCCTACAGGAAGCTAGAATTAGCTCGTCCTTTCTCTGTCATTTGTAAAGAAAATGAGAGACATCTGTGTTGTGCACATGCTGTTTTGTACAGGATTTATTGTTGTCGGGTCACTAGCTTAGCCTCGTCACCCATAATATTAACAGAAAGCAGTGTCCCTTACGAAGCTAAAATGCCAGTGGTGTATTTTATGATGAGGCAGTACAAAGACTGCCCTTGGCCTTGGGTCTTCATGCGAGTCCAAGATCCACTTTGGAGATTGATGCTGTGCCAGCCACTGCCAAGGACCAGCCTGAGCAAAGCCAGCACTCAGCTAACGACCCCATCGCTGGGAGCTGCTTGTAAAATATGAGATAAATTAAATGGCGAGGACATTTATGGGCTATCCGTCAGGGCCCCTGTCGCGGCTGGCCGAGGCTGCGCCTGGTTCGATGGCCCCGCCCTCATCAAGGGAAAAAAACAGCGCTGCCCCGGTGGCTGCTCAGGCCACGCCCCTTTTGGAGTGGGACGATGTGTTCATGCGTATGTCAGCCTTCTACTGGGAGCCTGACTGGAAGTGACAGGATGTTGCTGTCAGGCAGGCTGAAGGTTGTTTTTTTTTCTTAGTGTGTGTGTGTGTGTGTGTGTGTGTGTGTGTGTCAGTGTGTGTGTTGGAGTTGTGTGATTTGGAGCCAATGCCCTACGTGAGGCTTCTCGTGTGCAACCTGCAGCAGACCCTTCTTCACGGTCGACTGGGAGACTCTCTTCTTGCTCCTGAGATCTTTACAGCTCATCCCTCCACTCACCAACGGGCTTCTAATCGGCCGCCCGGGCTTTGCTCGTGTGATGCGGCGTGCCGCCATTATCCTGACAGTCATCCCTGTTGTCCCCGTGAGACCGCAGCCTGATGCTTATGCTAACGGGAATGGATGGCAGGGTGGAGAGAGGGGCGGGGGAGGCGGTCGGGCTGATCGGGCCGGGGGTCCGGCGGTCCGAGGGTCCTACACTCATCAATACAATGCGGCCCGCTCCTGCCCTTGGTTCGGGATATCGTTTGGGCATGATTCATCAGCTAGTTATGCTCTTCTTTTGTATTATTTCTAAGCTCTGTGATTGGTTAGGAATGTGTGTGTGTGTTGTGCATCCACGGTGCCCTGTGTTTGTTCTCCCAGCCGTGGTCTAACACCCAGCCCCAGCCTCTCTGCTTTGTGGTGAGTCATATCTTGTAAATGCAAGAGGAAGAGTCTGCAAAAACATGACTTAATGGTTCAACTCATTAAAGTCAGTGTGTTAGTGCCCAGACAGAAATATGCATGTAGGACTCTTAATGCCCAAGTGAATCTTCCAGCAGCGTATACCCAACAAAGCACAATTAAACATGCAGCTCTCTTTTGCAAATCGCTCGTCCTGATTCAGCAACAAATTAGCCTCAGTTAGAAACTACACAAACCCGTTCCAATCCCCCGGCATGCAGTAGTGCAACGTGCTCTGTCCATGACCCCCCCCCCAACCCCCCCGTTCCCTCCATCTGTCTCCAAACCACTGGAGCATGCGTAGCTCACATATGGAAGGGCTCCTGCCTTCCAGCCTGCTGGAGATATATACCCTGCAGAGAGATCGAGGTAACAAAAAAGACAGAGAGGGGGGTAGAGAGAGAGCCTTAAGTGTGCTCCCCCGGGGAGAGATGGATGGCTCCTACACCCCTTGCTGATGGACCTTACTGTGGGGGGTTCGGATGAGGAGTCCGTAGGATTAGTGGTCGAGGTCCTATCTGCCGTCCTCGGCTAAGGAGAATGCACTTCTCCCTTAGCGGGGAGGATGAAGTCCCTGATTGATTATCTCAAGGCAACCGGACCTCATAGCTCCTCAGATGCCTCATGGCAAGTCAATCTGGAGCCATCATTCATATGTACGTGGAAATTAGGTGTCTCTGCCAGCCCACGTCGGAAAAACCATTAGAAAATATGACACTTTATATGAGAGGGGAGGGTGAAGCAGAGAAACGAATCATCGTTTAAGAGAGGACGTACGGGGAAAGATTGGTTTGTGACACTTGGTCTTGCAGGGCAGATCCTATCAGTGTGAAGGTATGAGGAGAAAAAGAGCAACAGACACGAGCGCGTGCAGGTTCACCCGAGGGCAACATCTTAACCAGTAAGTTAAGGATGGCTTGCTGTTCCTGGTGTCTTTGAAGCCAGGTGAGCAACATGCATCATCTAGTTCGGCTCTTTGTTTCCTACCATTGGTGGTCGTTTGGTGAACATTATGCAGCACCACAGGTGCCCTGAGATGCCTACACACACAAACACACAAACATATGTTCATCAGATAATGTCCAGAGCAGATCCTGAACATCAGCTGAACAGCCTCCTCCTTCATAGACAGAAGGCAGCCCAGGGTTGGTGTAGCACGGTGCTCATTCTGACAGTAGAGGATACATGTTTTACAGCCCGCACTGCCGCCCACACGTGCAAGGTCTCGGCTCCAGCTGAAGACGACTATGCTAACGAAGGGAAACGAAGCTCTTTTTGACGTTTGGAGCTGTCGTTACTCGGCCGTCCGTTTTGATCCCCCTCCACCCCCCACCTGACCAGACTCAAGGTGGTGGAGGCACCCTATCAGCTTGGCTGCTGTCCAGACGATGACATCATTGAGACAGATTAGGCCTCTCCTTCACCCCTCGTCCCAGCTCTCTTCCCCGGATCCTTCATTACAGTATCTCACCGCACTTTCTTCCCTTTCTCATAATGGGAACTCAGGACTGCAATTTTTCATTCCTCCTTCTTTTGCCCCTGAATTTCTCTACTACGTACCGTCCTTAAGTACTTGACCGAATTCCTATCTCTCATTCTGTATCTGTGTCCATCTCTTTCTTTCTCTCTCTCTCTCTCTCTCTATCTCTCTCTCTCTGAAATGATTTTCTTTTTGTGTATCCTTTCCCTTTCTTTTTTTTCTGTTTCTTTCTGCCTCCAGTATCCAATTTCAGGTAAACATATATCAGCAGTTATATATGTTCCTCCCTTATATATATATATATATATATATATATATATATATATAATATGAAACAAAATCTGTTTGTGGGGCATAAATCTTTGCAGGTAAACCGCGTTTCCACCATCTCCAGAACCTCTCAGAGAGACCAAGAGGACTTTTTTATGATCTTCGAGCTGACAAGCTGACAGCAGGAAGCTGTCACGCACGTGTGACATCCTACAGACGTTAGATACAGCCCTGCGCTAATATTCCCAATCCCACAGATATCTCTGGATAAAGTAACATTAGAGCCGGTACTGCTGGAGAGGGCTATTGGCTCTCAGGTCCTGGGTGGGGCTAGAGTCCAGTGGGACAGTGTTCTTATTATGGTTTGCTGAGGTGCCCAAGGACTCATGATCCTTTCATTAAGAACGGGAGGCTTTTGTATTCTTGAAAGGAGAACTCAGCCATGTTGCACTGCCTGGGAGCGTCATGACGTGCTTCCAAATGGTTCTGTCAAGAACTCCTTAGAGCACCTGTCATGTTCTTAATATGGAGGAATTCTCTGCTTTGATGCTTTGATCACGCACTCTCTCTCTCTCTCTCTATATATATATATATATAGAGAGAGAGAGAGTATATATATATATATATATATATATATATATATATATATATATATATATACACACACAGTATACTGCACCTTCTGTCTGGTCTGGTGGAGCGAGTAGTGTATGAATCTCCAGCTCTGGGCTGGTGAGTGCTAAAAATCAAATTTGTTGTCGGGTTGAATTAGAAGGCAGCAGGCCTTTCAATTAGCAGCATTTCACATGTCACTTTACATCAGGACCAAAGAAGCCTGTTTGTGGAAAATAAAATAACTTCACAGAGGCTGACACAATACACACACACACACACACTGCTGTGAAGTTCTGTCAGTGTTTCTGGGCCTGCTTCTCCAGTGGCTGGCGAGAGGGCAGAAACTCAGATGGGCAAACCCAACAGAGAATGAAGTCTCTGAGGGCTTTTCTCTCTCTCTCTCACTCTCTCTCTCTCTCTCTCTCTCTCTCACACACACACACACACACACCTCCTCACTCTCGCTCTCTGTCTTTTCTGGTAGCATGTTTATTTGCAGATGTTAGGATCTTGAGTGCAGAGTGAAACAGTAGATGAAACTGCATCTCGAGTGAGGGAAGCCAGTCCATGCAGTAATGTAAGTAACGTAAGTAATACCTGTGGAAATGTGGTCCTTCTGTCTCACTTCCAGGTCCCAGGTGAAACTGTGCTGAGTGATGTCATGTTCGTTAGCATTTACATCAAATTGAAACTCTCATTGTCATGACCGTGTGAACACACACACACACACACACACACACACATTCTGACAGGGCCTGAATGAGTTTGAAGGAAAATGAGAAGGCAAGAGGCAGAGAAATGAACAATTTTAGCTTTCACACCTGCCAAGACACACACCTCTCTCCCTCTGACTTTCTTTCTTTCTTTCTCTTTCTCTCTCTCCCTCTCTCTCTCCAGGAGCAGAAACACAGCGCTTGTCTTTTTGCTCAAGTTTAAACCTGGATGACAGATTCCTCGTTCCCCATTTTTGTTTCGTATGTATGTAGGCTTTCCAATTAACACATACTAATAAACAAATGTCCCTGATAAGACAAACGCAGTTAGCCAATATCACTATATACACATCAAAACTAGAGAGTGGCCTGGTTCTGTTTGGGTTTGGGACAGCCCAGTCCCCTCCCCTCTGCCTGTCCACCGTCCCAGAGGGACTCCTGCTGTCTTAACTCTCAGAGCCGGCCCTGGAGCCTTCTGGCTCTGACCATATCAAGTCGATTACTCCACTCAGAGAATAATCTTAAGTGTCACTTAAGCGAAGCTGGCGGCCGCTCGCGAGGCACAACTTCTAAATGGATTCTGCGGCAGGCTACAGTTGGATTTTGCCGTGAGCCCTGTGAGAGAGCCTCATGGGCGATGAGCTGCATTAGGTCGTGAAGGTTCTCCGTTGCTCCGGACCGCGTCTGCACCGTGGAGACGGTTTCGAGTGCCGGGGGCAGCCCAGATGGGGCAGGGCCTCTGTCTCCCTGCACCGATCGGGGTGTTGACCTGTTAAATGTGCATGCTTACCTGTGCACGGCCAGTGGGGATGCAACTGTCGAAGAGGTTGCAGGAGAGAGGGAGAGAGAGAGAGAGAGAAAAAGCTCACCGAAGGCACAGCATGGAATGATAATGTGCAGGGGATTGTCCAGATCGGGGAATACTCGTGTGGATGGGCAGATTCTATAAACTCCCCCTAATCCTGCCTAACAGCCCAGCGTAGGGGAAATCTGTGTACTGTACCTGCATGCCCCGCGTACCACACACGCGCCGCGAACCACACACGCGCCGCGAACCACACACGCGCCTAAGTCTTTTACATACATACAGTTTTGCAGCATCACCACGACACAGGCTCCCTGCACAGAGAGCTCATTTGTGCAGCAGATTTTGCGGAGGGCTTTTCTAGGCTGACAGGGGAGCAGTGGGGAGGAGGGATGCCTCAGCTCCACTTAACTCCACACTGAGAAGCTGGTGATTGCGCGTGAGATTGGCGAGAGGGAGGCGCACGTCTTCCTCACACGTGAACGCGTTCTCCCTGCTTCTCTCTCTCTTCTCTCCCTCTATCGTTTTCTCTGCTTCTCGGTATTTTTTTGCTTTTTTTTGCTTTCAATTCTCGCTTGTCCATATCTCATTCTTTCTCTACCTCTGCCTCTCTCTCTCTCTCTATCTCTCTCTCTGTCTCTCCCTCTCTCACACACACACACACACGCTATAAGCCCTACTGCTATGTATCCATTATGGCTGACATTCCATTCTGCTGTTTAATCACAGTATTATATCACCCTCCAGCTGCCCCAATATGACTCCATAAACCTTTCGCATACACACACGTTCACACATCCACATATGCGCACACACACACACGTGTGCGTTTACACACACACACACTCATATGCGCATATGCTGTTCACATACATGTGCATGCGCAGACTTTCTTTTCCACATTCCACACATACTTTTCATCTCAGCCAGATCCAGCCTAACTGCTAAGTAAACCAACAGTTCTGTCTTCTCTCACCTCTTTATGACAGGCATTACCCTACTGGCGTTTGTGTGTTTGTGTGTGCGCGCATGTGTGTGTAAGTAACCACCTGACAGCAGTTCCCTCCACCCTTCCAACAGCCTCTGCATTTAGCCCACTGAACAGACATACGCTTACATTTCAATCACACGGTCTCTTTATCCATTCCCTGACCTCTTTCTCTGCCTGACTCTTTCTCAATTCCTCTCTCTCTCTCTCTCTCTCTTTCTCTATCTCTCTCTGTAGCCTGCAGTCACTCAATCCTCCATCA
This sequence comes from Brachyhypopomus occidentalis, assembly GCA_020368025.1. Taxonomy (NCBI): domain Eukaryota; kingdom Metazoa; phylum Chordata; class Actinopteri; order Gymnotiformes; family Hypopomidae; genus Brachyhypopomus; species Brachyhypopomus occidentalis. The sequence continues at coordinate 3,553,508 of JAGXOD010001351.1, read as the reverse complement.
TCTTGTTCCAAGGCGTGGAAATCAGTCTTTTCTCACCAGAGGCAATGTCTTTGGCTGTCCTTGGCAGAAGAGCACACCCGCACACACACACACACACACGCACACGCGTGTGCGCACACACACACACACGCACACACAGCATAGACGGTGATGGGAGAAGGTGGGGTGCTTTGGCAGCCGCCAGGCCTTTTCGTTTCAGGGACAACCATTTGTATTCCTCTCACACTGTCTTTGTGTGTGTGTGCCTGTGTGTAGACAGTAGGGGGTTTTAAAGGTGCTGATATCAAAGAAAGAACATTCTAGTCACTTTTCCCGATGACACAGAAGGGGAAAGTGTTTGTGTCTGTATGTGTGTGTGTGCGTGTTTCTGTATGTGTGTGTGTGTGTGTGTGTGTGTGCCCTGCGATGAAGTGGGTTCTGTCCGGCTCCCGTCTTGTGCCCAATGCTGCCAGCACAGCCTCTGGACCTCTGCAATCCTAAACTGGACTAAACGCTTTACAAGATGAATGTACACATAGAACATTCTAATCGTTTTTAGCAATGACCCAGAAGGAGAAAATGCATGTGTGCATGCTTGTGCACATGTATGTGTGTGTGTGTATGTGTGTATGTATATGTGTGTGTGTGTGTATGTATGTGTGTGAGTGTATGTGTGTGTGCGCGTGTGTGTGTGTGTGTGTGTGTTCATGGACGTTGGTGGGCCATTTAGCAGTTATCAGCTTTATCTGTTTTAGATAGGAATGTGAAAGAATGGAAGAGAGAGAAAGCAGCCGAAGAGCCTGTTGAAAATTATATGACACAGTATCTTCCAATCACTGTGTAATCTCACATCTTTATAGTGTAGTTTACCCCCCCCCCCCTTTCTGTGTCTGTGTCTGCATTTGTAAAATGTTTCAGTCAACAAATCTCATTCGGTGTAAATTGCAGGTGATGCCCACACTGACAAATCCCTGATGCACCCCCCCCCCCTCCCCCACTGGGCAGTTTCTCGTCTGTCGATGTTCGCTCTCCCTGGGGGGTCAGGGGGCTGGTGCAATGCCCCCCACCCTGCAGCCGCTTGGACGTCTGAACTGAGCCATGCTCATTACTCTCTTCCTAGCATGTCGACTGATGTCATACATTCCAGATGATGTGTGTGTGGTGTTCAACATCCAGGCTTGGGGGGTGTGTGTGATAACTGCACATTACAGGGTGTGTCATACCGGGATGGCGCTAAGGGGTAAATCAGGAATGAAGGGAGGATTTAAGGCATGAAGGAGTCTTTAACTTTTACCTGTGAGAGTGTGAGAGTGTGTGAGAGCTTTTGTGTGAGACAGAACGCAAAAGAAGGTTCCCATGCCTTACAGGAGAGGGACTGGTTTCGGTTAGTGTGGGTTGTTTGAGAGGTGAACGCAGAGCCAGCAGACCTGCTGTTATGTCCTCAGGAGAACATCTGGCATATGGGAGACAGAGGAGAGAGAGAGAGGGCGACATGGGAAAGGGACAGGGGGAGGCGTGCGTTAAAACGGGGCGAGAGAGGAATGACAATGAGACTTTAGGCGAGAAAGGCAGGGGAGTAGGGGAGGCCTCTGATAGACTCAGAATGGGAGAGAAATGAATGAGAAACTGAAGGTGTATAGAATATGAGGTGTGAATCGAGGGCCAAGCTGAGACTCAAATGAGCTTTACACACTTACCTCCATGGTGCATACATTCCTGCGTGAGTTTCCATGTGTGTGTCCATGTGTGTGTAAAAAACAAAGAAAAATTCAATGACAAATCTGCAGCCATGCAAATAGCTTCCATATGCGTAATCTGTGAGAACCTGTGAGTCACCTTTTGTCACTTCTTTATGGGAGGTCTTCCCAGTAGCTTTGGTCTGATGCACTATGCAGTCAATGAAGTAATTGTTTGCTCATCAGAAAGTGCAAGGTAAATCCTCCTGATAGCGACCTGAGAGGCAGCAGTGAACCTTCCGCCTTTAGCTGAACAGTGTAGCAGCAGACCCACTTTGGCATAATGTGTTATTGTTTCATGGTCAAGTCATGGCCAATTTGCATAAACATTATTTATTATTTGTTACAGGTGACATAAAAACAGGTCCAATACCTGAAAAAAACATGAGGAAAATACCCACCTCATATTTGTGGGGGAGAGTGTGTGTGTGTGTGTGTGTGTGTGTGTGTGTGTAACAGAGAAAGATGCACTCCGGATGATGTGTGCATCTCACGCTACCAGTCCCTGGGTTCTGCTGTGACTGGTCCTGTCTTTGAAGGTTAGGACCTTTTCCATGGTCTGTCAGTGCCAGAGCTCAGCACTCTTCTGCATGACAGGTGAGTAGTGAGGCCATTAGCATCCTCTCTCTCTCTCTCTCTCTCTCTCTCTCTCTGTCTCTGTTTTACACATATCTCATGGTTGCTGGAAGGTGAGTCACTCGTGTACTCTATGTAGAGACTGCTCATTATGACTGCTGTCTGATTTATTGCTCTCTGTCATTTAGCTCAATTAAATATATTGTGCAGGAACAAGTCTCTGAGGGATTATTTTATCACCCTGGCCTAATTATGCTCACTCACACATGACAAAGAGGAAGGCCAGACCATCACACTACCGCCTCTCCTTCTGGACTGCAAAATGCCTGTGTGTGTGTGTGTGTGTGTGTGTGTGTATGAGAGAAAAAGAGAGTGTGACCTAAGACCAGTTGCAAACCTGAGAACTAGTGTGTGATTCATAATCATATTGAGCATATACATTTTTGTATGTCATAGCTTTTAAATTCGTTCAACTGTTCATAAGCTGTAGTTATGTAGCTGTGAAGCGATTCAAATTCCATAACATATGCGAGAAGTGATATCTCATTATCTGATACATATCTAGCAGTCCATGCATAAAATCTGCATATTACATTCACCAGATTCAGCAACTGAGCATGTAATGTCTTGAGGGAAAATGAGGCAATGGCGGGCCTGTTTAGTCGGAGGGGAGTTGCAGTTAAATCGAGCAGGCGGCGAAAAATCGCCTATCAGCCACATGTGTCATAAGATAAATAGTTTAGCCCGTGTGGCTGGGTTAATGAGGCTGCCCTTCGAGCAGACCGGGGTGGTCGTCTCGCCGGCTAACCGCCAGTTGGTGCGCTGCCCGCACGCGTCTGCGGTCGCGGAACCTTCGCCTCGATCATCCATCATCTTCAACATCTAATCATCCTTCCTACAACTGCACTTCTATCGGGTCGGCCGGATCCGCTTGTGCGCCTCGACAAGCCGGCGAGGAAATTACTTATTTATCATCCACGGGCCGGTGATTGCAGCGCGGCACGTCTTAAGGACTCTCTTCGTCTAGCTGTCCAGAACATGAAGATATTCTATTTCTATGCAGCGTTGTCATGGTAATTTCGTCCCTCAGCAGAGCTGTTAAGGAGGATGTCGTTGTGTGCAGATTGGAGATGATGTTCAAGAATGGCGCAGAATGCGTTCCTTTGAGATTACTTTCTTAAACAAGCGTTACGTCGTTATTCTCTACTTTTAAGCTTTAGGAAATAAAATAAGGTGAGACGGTGGGTGTCGTTCCTTTTATCACAGCCAGTATTTAACATTCAAAACCTAATGAACCTAAAGTTCTGTAGGCTATTACGATGGTATGTGCTGTGCTTCCGAGGTGAAGATATATATCCTTCTATAAAACTTTGTTTCAGAACTGGAATTGGAAAGTAAAACTGTCAAGTAAAGTAGCACAGTGATTAAGCCAAGCCACTGGAGTTTTGCTAGTTCTTCAAGCCCAAAACAAAGATGCTATGGCTACAGTGCATAGCGACACCTCATACCCCGCCCCACAGCCCTGGGTGTGCATGAGAACGTGATACCATCATTCCACCTCCTCTGATAACTGGTCCAATATAATAGCGCAAGACTGGACATAAGTGCAGCGTATGAGTGCTAGTATACTTGTACATACACAGGAAAAACATACATGGTTTCCTCAACCATCTCAGTGTGGACAGATTATATTTCCTTTCACAGGGCAGAATGGCTTCAGAATGGTCACATGCCTAAGCATTATAGATTAATAAAACCTCAGGTTAATAAAAGTGCATTGGCCCTACATTTACAACCTTAATTAATTTTGAGATTATTAATTAAAATAACAAATATTAATTGTATTCAATCAAATCTAAAATATTACACTATGCATCTTCTTTTTTAAGAAACTAATATTCTTGCCCAGATTCTGTTTTCTATATGTTTCTACAGCTTATAGATACTGGCAACAGCCAATAGTTAAGTGATATCACACTTATCTGAACGTTTAGCATGTGTGTGTGTGTAACACAAACAATTTGCACTGTATTTTAATAAGGGTTTGAGTAAGGTCTTTGTTCCAGTAGGTTAGACTCTTGTCATGAGCAAAAGGGCACATAGCACTGACTCGTAAATGAAAAGGTGCACGATGCACACATGCGGCCATGAACAAGACTCCACAGTGCTGTGTGTGTGTGTGTGTGTGTGTAGCAGCTGGGCTTTCAGTGGGACACACAGAGCATTCCTGTGCTGCACATGCTCGTTTCCTGCCTTAGTCCTGGTGAACATGTTTTAAAAGTGCATAACATTCTTGTTGGTGTTTCAAAAGGACTGATCCTTACCCCCCTCCTGTTTTCCTACACGCTGCTATTGGGTTGATTTATAATGAAACATCCGGCCAATTTCCATAACTGATATAATACACAGCTATGCATATCTGCTACAGCAGATGATGCAAATGATTGTCATTATTGCATTACCAACAAAATATTTTACATTTCATGGGCCAAGTGCTTTAACTATGAACCAGCCACAGCAAAATCTCCATTTTGAGTGTTTCTGAGTGTTCATTTGTATCCAAGTGGAATTCGGAGACAGTGTGAATTCAACACTGGGGATTTTGTAATGGCACTTCTGTGCAGGTGCACCTCCTGAAGTTGAGGATGGCAAGGGTATTACCAACTGCGACCCCTACTTCCATAAAATAACTCATCTGGGGCTTGTAAACACCTCCTAGGCAGCAGGAGGAAACAGCTAGACTTTTTCGTCATTTAGAAAACAAATACAGACTGCTTTTAAGTATTTTGTGCCACTGCTGCACACAAACAGAAAACGAATAAATATCAGCCTTAATAAACAGGAATCAATATGCAATTAAACGACAAACAAGGTATCGATATAGCCTAAGGATTCCTGCAAACCAGCCAGGCAACACAAGCGAGAAGTCGATGTATAATTAATACGATGCGACTAGACTAAACGCTTTATGTATCTCTGCTATAGAATTTGCGTCTTAGTCCTGTTTTGCCCCATTCACAATGGCGATTGGTGCTGAAATCCTGAACCCTGGTAGTGATCAGAAACGCGATTACGGCAAGCTTACAAACGTTCAAGCTTTATTAGTTTGCCGCAAATAAATGACACCCCGCACTGCTGTTAATTTTTTAAAAGGGCTTAGGCTACGTGTTTTATGTTCTGCGTGAAACATCAATAATACTCAATAAATAATTAGCCGAGGAATGCTGTGTTCATTTTAAATTCCAAAGTCCCTAGGTGTGCAGAAAGAAGTAAACATGTGAGTGTTACACACAGGTGAAACAGCCTGTCATGGGGTGGGAACCCCCACACACCTGTAGGCAAAGTCACAGCCAAAGAATTACGAGCGTAGGAACAGCTTGGACAGGAACCCAACAGGAACCCAAAGCCACACTACTCCTTATACCGTTCGACACATCCCGCAATATCCTCAACAATAAAGCTTTACTGGAAGCTGTACCAGAGAACAGATATGCACACACGTATACCCACAAACAAGCACATCTTTAGTCCCAGTGTTTGGCAATTTTTTTTAGAATCTCTAATTCATTATGAACATATCTCAGTTTTTATTTAATCTGCACAGTGGGAGGGCACTGCTGTGAAGACTGAGAGACAGAAAGAGGCATTTAATGAAAATAGAGCCTTAGAAAAAGAGATTGTGTGTGTGAAAGAGAGAGAGAGAGAGAGAGAGAGAGAGTGTATGTATGTGTGTGCGTGTATTTGTGTGTGTGTGCACGTTGGAATCTATTTCTTGTCTCTGGACTCGTCTTTTTTGGCACTATGATCAATAATGATCTAAGGGCAGTTCAACTAGATAATCACCCTTCAGTATAATGAAATGCCACATTAGCAAGAACGAAAACCCAAAGGGTCCAACTCTGAGCTGTGTGCAGAGCAGAGAAAACAGAGCATTGATGAGAGTGATTTTCATCCATCCATGACTGCTGAGGTTTTGCTCAGACATGTTTAGAACAGTTGTATGTATTTCCTTGTTATAATCACAAGCAAAATAACAAAATGATTGAATGGAATTTTGTGCAATTAGTACTAGAAATATGTATTTCTGCTCCAGAAATTCCACCAATCTACCAGGCTTTATACTCTGTCCAAGATGGCAAGAAGAACAGATCCATTCGAAAAAGATCCAGTGGTGTTTTAAGTATGTTGTACACATTTAACATGAATTTCACAACCAAATCCTTCCATTACAGGGATGTCATTTTGGACACAAAAATTGGACAGATGTATGAGGCCCAAATTACAGAGAGAGAGAGAGAGAGAGAGAGAGAGAGAGAGAGATGGGGTGGTCTCACATTTGTCAGTGGCTATTGAGTGTGTCAGCTTGTGTGTGGAGGCAAAGCCATGGAGCATGCTGCAGTCATCCATCTAAATCACAACACACACACACACACACAGCACTAGAGGGGCCTTGGACATAGCACATGCTGGACCAATGGTGAGCAAATTACACCATTAAAAATGGCAGAATACAGGACAGGAGGCATAAACGGGTCAAATAAAATTATGCACTTTAGGCAAAAACAGGTTTTGGTTATTGGGATATTTTATGATGAAGGACTAAACACTGCACATATTCTTCACTACAAATTCTGAACATCTGAATCATCCTGAGGTGCAGGTACCTTAACTAAACTCCGACCCCTTATATGCTAGGGTAGGGATGGTTGGTAAGGTAGCCGACCCATCTGAGATAATCTTTATTAGCATGCTTCCCTTGGTCTCAGCAGAAAGGAGATAGGAGAGATGCAAGAGAAGCATTTGGAGTAGAAATGCAAGAGACTGAATGCATCTCATGAACTACTGGCTGAATTCTGTGATGGTGTGATGTTGAGCATGTAACAAGGACGATAGAAGGCATGAGGAGGAGACGTGTTCAGGAGGAGGATACGTGTTCAGGAGGAGGAGACGTGTTCAGGAGGAGGGGACGTGTTCAGGAAGAGACGTGTTCAGGAGGAGACGTGTTCAGGAGGAGGAGACGTGTTCAGGAGTAGGATATAGTGTCCATGAAAGTCGATGAAAGATGGATGGACAGTTAAATAGAGAGATCAGGAGATAGCGATGGGACAGAGTGGATTGTCCTAAGTGATTGTCTTGCATCTTGCATGTTATTTTTCTGAGAGAGAGAGAGAAAGAGAGAAATATAAAGTCATCGAGCAAGAGCAACATGTTGCAATGTGGCCATGGATTAGGGATGGAAGATATACCCCCTCATGTAAAATGCCCACTCAAACACTGAGTAGCAGCTTTGTTAGGAAAACCTCAATTTCACCTAAACTCATTGGTCACTTTGGTTATTGCACTGTTTGTCAGACATGCTCTAACTAGTGCACAAACGTTCAGTTTCTAAACAATTCAATTCAATTCATTTGTGCTTTATTTGCATGACAAATATTGACCCTTGTATTGCTAAAGCTATTCACATTCATAATAACAATAATAGTAGTGGTAGTAAAAATTATAATAGTAACAACAACAACAATAATAATAATAGTAACAACAGCCATCTGAGAAATGATAGCTGGATATTAATAATAATATGTGTCACGGTAGGCCGGGCCAGCCCCACAAGGGAGCCGCCCACTTCACATTCCTCACATTCCACATCACAACCACTCCCCATTTCCAGTTCACCTACCTACACGTTTATCACCGGCACCTGTCTCTCATCTGTCTCACACCCTGCTTCAGCCCATAGGTCCACCACGCCAATGCTGTGCATTCCTTGAGCATAGAGGAGTGAGCCTGATTGCGTCGTCTTCCGCTGCCTTCCCCCCGGCTGCCAGGTTACGGACTTTGCGCCTTAAGCGCCTGTGTCTCTTGCTTAGCGCTGTGTTCCACGGCACCATATTCCGCGTCTGCTGCTTCTGTCACCCTGTTATGTCACACCAAATATTAAGGTGAAATATGGATTATTTAAATATAAAACTAAAGTTCATTTAAAGAAATAAAGTTAAGAAAATAAAAGACAGATTTAAAAAGTTGCAAATTAAAAGAACAAAATATAAAAAATAAAATATCCCAAATAAACAGAATCAAGACATTCAAGGAAATAAAGGTGCAACTGCTGTAAAAATAAAACTAGCAAAAACTAGTAAAACTAACAAACAAAACAAAATAAACAAACTAACAAATAAACATTATTTTAAAATTAACAAAGTAAATAGAAAGTGAAGGCAAGCAGTTTAATTATAGGCCTACAGAATCAAAATGGTTAGGGATATTTGGGAGGAGGCCCTTCCCCACACAGCACTGAAGCTGATGTATTGTCAGGGTCGTGGGTATTGTGCTGGTACAGGTTTACTGGACACAAGAGCATTGCAGAGTTTTTACAAGTCACTGTTACTTCTGGGTCGAGTATGATTCATAACCCAAAAAATCCATCCAACAATGTTTTCATCCTGTGGTCAGAACCTGACCACTTATGAAGCACTATGGGATGGATAATGTTTGCTGTCCAAACTGATGTCCATGCTAACAATGATGATAATAACCGATGAATAATTATATCACCTATCATTGTATTTCATTTCAAACATGAAGATACGCAAAGTAATTCAGTTTCTTTTGTAGTGGATACCTTACTAAAAAACGTGTAATGCAACGTGAGAGTGAAACGATTAGCTATGATACTGCTGCACATCTCCGACGCCATATTCACTCCAGCTCCTATTAGCTCGAAGCACTTCACGCAGCTTCAGCCATTGGTTGAGATGTACCCTAAAGCGTTCACACTACACCTCCTTTAAATGCGCTCTCAAAAGTGTGTTCAAAAATAGCTAGTAGCTTGTTTTATGTTGGATGCGTATAGAAGAGACATTGGCCAGCAGTAAATGACGTATGGAACTCTTGCAGGGTCAGCACAATTTTTTTTTCGGTTTTCGGTGCAGTTAAAAATGACATTACGCTGCGTAAATCATTTCACACTATAAGTGGTGCGGCTATTTCACATTGGACATAAAATCGGCATTCCGATTAATCTGTTTAATAGTAAGTTTTATAGTCATTTATACCTTTGTAGATGTTGTATTAATGCTGCTGAATACAAATATAACCTATGTTCGCTATTTTTGCTACCTGAGTATAAGCCTACGTTAGATCAAAATTATTTAATTCTGTACTATTCCTATATAGAAACTGCTGGTTTGCCGCGTACGGCAAGCAGTAAAACAGATACAAAGAGTGTTTTACACACAGCTGTTATAAAAGTTTTGATTAATATAGGAGCATCCTGCTCGCGTCGCAACACGTGTGGTGTGAATTGGGCTGTAGCTCGGGAAGCGAGCTTCAGTCGTAGTGCACGTGGCTCCATAGACAACTTTGAAAAGACGCGCGCTTTGAAGTGTTTAAAAGCCTCACTTTACTTACCTGGCCATGTCCTCAAATTTCTAAGTTTGTGATGCGGCTCACCTCCCAGTGTAAAAAAAAGCACCATATGAACGCACCCTTACTCTGTGGAAAACGCTGATTTAAAGGTCATATGCAGTCTTCAGAGTTCAGCGCAGAGCTTTGTTGGCAAGTTCTATGCACCTAAGCCCTTAAGAAGTCAATGCATTGGCACGAGTTTGAGGGTAAGAATGCACAGGCTGGGGGATATGAGCATGCGCTTCCTGGGCCCCAGACCGTGTGCACACGCCGAGGACGGGCGTGGGAAGCCAAGAGAGAGGTAGAGTGAGACGAAGACACAGAGGAGGCATGAGTGGAAGTTGGAAGGCCATGCGAGCAAGATAAAGATAAAAAGGAGGAGGGAAAGAGGGACGGAGGAGAGAGGAGATCACGGAGCAGTTTCAGTGTTCACACAATTCATCACTAAATCGTAAATGTGCGTAAATGTGTGTACATCTGCACATTTAACAGATGATGCTTTACATCTGCATTGCGCTGCCACACCGAGTGGTTCTAGCTGGTGTTTCAAGCGAACCCGGGCGCCCTCCAGAGAAAGTGGACCTCACCCAGCAGGTAGCCTGGCTATTCGCTTTCCTCTTGGTCTGACATTTGAGATTATCACTTCAAAAAGTAAATCACCATATAATTTCACAGAGGATGGAAGTCGGACTGAAGGACAGATGAGGATGAAAGCAGAGGCAGATAAACATTAGAGGTGGAGAAGAGCGGCAACTCACACAACACATTTTGTGGAAATACCGCAGTGTCTGAAATGATATCTGACAGCGGTAATCTCTAAGGGGTTTACAGACAGAAGTGCACACCCACTCACTGTTAGCATAGGCCATATTTACCAAAGCCCAGCAGTGACTGAACTGTTACCAAGTCTGCTGAAATGTGTTGAATAATTCTGCTCCACTCATATGGCGATAAGACAATGAGGCAGTAAGACATAACAAATGCACTATTTTTGAGTCAGGTCTAGCTGTGAACACTGGAGGCCACTATGAGAATGAAAATCCTGTTTGGAAATTTGAAGGTGGAACCTACAAAATAAACATAGCCTGTTTATTCACTTACAAAAAAAAGAGTAGGTCTATCTCAGCAGCAGAGTACTGAGGTCAATATAGCAGTCAACTGGCAACAAGGTAGAGAAATATAAGCAAATGAATAAGTAAAATAAGTATGAAACATACATCTCAACATGTTTCAAAGGGCATGAAGGTTTATCAAAGGCAGGATCCAGTTTTTTTATTTATATACAGATCATTAAATGGATCAGAGAGTGTATGGTACAATCCCACAAACAATATGATTTCTGTTCTTTGGCCCAGCTGAGACGAGGGAGGTGCAAATCCACAATGGGAAGAATATATCTATTCATAGATTCTTTTAAAGGTCAGGTATAACACCCTTCTTGCTGCTCATCTCTGCTCCTGCCTGACTGTAATGAATGTGTCCAGGTGGCAGAGTTTGTGCGGCTTAAAGGAAGTCTACCACCTGCCTTTATCCAGCGTGGTGCATGCTTTGAGGACTCGGTTGACAACTAAGAAGAGGAGAAAGACTGGAAAAGAAAGATGCAACTCACATCAAGGACTGATAAGCTGAGCTCTGTGCTAATATATAATTTACACCTACAGAGTTAAAATTGAAGTACACTGTCTACTGCAGCTGCTTAACTTTGCCAGCGTTCACTGATCACTGCATAGTTTACTGTGCTACAAAGAGTGGTCTGAGAAATTAAGAATGCATTTACAGTATGTTTTATAGAAGAAAGACGGCAAGTATTGGAAGTTCGTGCTTTTAAATCTAATGAATTCCTCTTTGAGCAATTCAGAGTTGGGTTGGTGAAATACGAGTCAAACTCTCCATTATGTCAACTCTGAATTGTTCTCCAGCTATTTCAGCACTGCTCACTAAACAGACTATTCTTTGCCGGGTGACAGGCAACACAAACCCTCTCTGAGCCAACGGACGGATCTTGGAGTCTCCAGTCACCCCCCTCTTCAACAATATGTCATGTGATCTACACACATACAGGCTTCAAGTATCTGCATTTGCAGAAGACATGTGATACAGCAGATTCATATGACAGTAATGATCACAGTTATGATAAGACATTTCAATTTGAGGCCTCAGCTACTATATCACACACTGGTATAAGTTGCTTATGTTCCATTTCTAAATATCTACAGGCAACTAAACTAAAGTATGCAGGAGCTAATGCACTGGAAGGAAGTGAAGTTACTGTTTACCCTAAGCAGATGAAAATACTAATTTACCGCAGCCTGCACTGATTTATCCAATAGTTTTTAATCTTCTAGATAAATCCGGGGACGTTATTGTGGGTTTGTTGTGGGTTTAAAATAAAACCGATTTCCTGTCTATCAAAAATCAATTATCATGAAAATTCTACAGTAGACTTTGAAGACAGGAAAGAACCTCTGCAGGGTTGAACCTCTCACTCTGTACCGTGATCTTTGCCTAGAGGATACTATGTTATTATGAAGAAATATTGCTTTATATGAAGCCATAGTCCCTGCCCGTTGCTGTATGTGCGTGCGCGTGTGCATGTTAAGGGAAATGAAATGACGTGTCACGTTTTGGATTATCTGGAGAATGTATACTGTATGCCACATATCGCGCGCGGCAGAAGCTGAGACAGCCGTGTGTCCAGGGACGTCCTTATTTGTTTAACCTCGCCAGCACCGCATGTATGTAGAACGCTTTAGATGAACTGTCAGGTCACTGGAGACCTTCGGTACATGGATTTGCCAACTAAGCACAGGGCTTTCCTTAATCAAATGCTGTTGGCTAACGTCAAATGCTTGCACTGACATTTTCATTCTTCTCCAAGAGAAAGGCTGCTTTCGCTGCACATAACGGCGCAAGGGCAGCCAAACACTTCCTCGGACTTGTTGCTCATCTCCCCCCATACATTTGGGGTATTTGGACAAGGGCGTGGGGAGTCAGTTTGATATTTGGGAGGACATATTTGATGAATGAAATGCATCAGATTTTGTTATTTGTGTGTGTGTGTGTGTGTCGGGGGGGGGGGGGTTGAGCTAACATGGAAAGGCTACACACACTGAAAATGTGGCTGTGGTGTAGTTTGAAGCATGTTAGCAATTCATATGTGATTCCGTTGTAGTACAAAAATAACGCTGAAAAATTACTATCCTGAACTGGTGTTTGACAGTGCCTTAAGTATGTGACTACTTCCCTCACTAATAAAATGTGTATCTCAATAATGTATATGAGTGTGATGCAACTTCATCTATTATGTGTATATATTATGCATATATAGTTTAGTGTTTCTTTCGATTCGTTGATAAAAACAGCGAAATGCTATACGGTCTCCTGACTTGGTCGAGGAGTTTATTTTGCTGTAACATATCAAACCGATAGGTGGCAGTGAACGCACTCAGGTAGCGCTTCGTGAGGAGCGTATCCCATAGCCAGATAAGCGCTACATAGCGCACAGCGTGGGCAGAGCTCAATAGTAGACTCGCCGTCTGCACGCACGCCAGAGTTTTCCCGAACAGAAAGTGATCGCTCGTTAGAAACTGGCAACTCTGACTAAAGCGAACAAACTGTCCGGGATTCAAGAGGGGCGACCCGCTTCGGAGCCCATAGGAGGACAGACATTGGTAATAGAACACTGGTACGGAAATATAGTATTTGAGTTTTGAGCGATGCGCTGGCAGCATGGCCAGATGGTTCAAGGAACACCTGGGATTCAAAACGACCAAAGCTTCTCCACCGGCGCCCCCGAAACCGGACTACCGACATACCGCCGTATCAGGTACGCCTGGCTACCACCAGCCAGGCACCGGCGCGACCTCGCATTACCAAAGCTCCGCTCAACCCGACATACTCACTGCGTACAAACTACAAAAGGAACTGGACTTCGAGGATCCGTACACGGGAGGCGGAAATATTCCCTTCTCGAGTGGACTAGGCTCACTGGGGTCGCCGGATGTAAAGTACGTTTCTCCAAAACACAGGCTTATCAAGGTTGAAACAGTCGAGAGAACGAACTCGACTTCGGGCAGCGGTGTTGCCGCAACCCAAGTAGTGACCGTGGGGAGCGCCAAGTCCCCCACGTCTCCACCCGCGGAACCGGAGAGTAAGCAAGATAAGGTAAGCGTGCTCGAGCTTCACAGGTAGCTCCTGGGACAGACGGCATTGTTCCAGTGTCAGTTCACATTTGTTTGTCTCGAACACTACAGCTGTTTCGAGAAACTCGAGCGTGCCTTTGACACGCGCTATTAACATGCTGTTTAACATGCACGTTAGTTGTGCTGTGACGAACTACTTGAACTCTCTGCATAGCACAGTCCCTAGGCTACTATTATCTTTCTATGGTCTCGCGATCCACGTGCTTGCGTTGTCAAAACCTGAAAAACGAGTTGTTTTATCTGTTCCCCAACGGTTGTTTTGGGTCTTGGCAGAACATTGTTACATGACATTCATAAACACTCTTCACGTGACGTCAATCATGCCTAACTTAGTGTTCATTCATAACAAGTTAGTTATAACTAGCATGTATTAGGTCTGGCCTTTTTTTAGCTGGGCTTGTGACTTTGTTTAAACTTTTTGGGTAACCTACAGTACATTATATACAGTATAGGATTGCCTCTTCGAAATTAATAAAGTAATCTATCTCTCCATCTATTATACACATTATAATGAGCGCGTACGTCAGAATCCCATCCTATATAGGCTTATAAAATAGTTTACGATCAACTGACACGCTAAAATTCAATCCTAATATGACAAACGTTCTGCATAGTAATAATAATAGTAATAATGAGGATGATGCTGATACGATGAAGTCTCCGCTCGCTCCTAAGGACCATACATATGATAGTGAATTGCATTATTGCTTAATACCGGTTGTTTCACCAATGTAACGTTAGCACCCAGAATAAAACGCGCACGTGCGCTCGCACACCCGCACTCACCCACTGTGTTTATTTAATTAATATGTCACCTTGTAATAACTTGGTTGATGCGTATGGAAAACAGCCAGGGATCCTTCTTGTTATTTCGTTTTTATTGAACCTAGACTTCCTCTCTCATACCTGCCGCACCTCTTGTTCAAGGTGTGGCACGCCCGCTGCGCGCAGCTAGGTTAAACTCGCTCACAGCTGACGCCGCCGATGCTGCTGGCAACGACTGTGAGAGGCTAAATTGCTGTTATGATGAATAGAAATTGCTGTCCACCTGCGGTCGGTGCACGCGGGTCACGTTAGGTGTTAAGCCCGGCCTGCTTAGCCACCTCTGCACATATGGAATTAGAAGCTGTGATGTAACAGCTGTACAAAACGAAAACCAGTACAGATTTGTTATTTTCGGTTTCACCATATGCTGTAGATTGCGCATTATATTTGAGCTTGGAGATGCTTAAACAACAAACCAATGACAGCAGCGGTACCCAGTGTCTGATCTCGAATGGCGGCTTGTGTCTTCAGTCTGATGACATGTCTACAGAGCGTTTTAGCCCATGATGTAATGAACATCCTCCAGCAAAGGTGGTTGCCTTACCTGTTCTTACAGACCTTGCAGTTGTTGGTCTAATTAAAACGCTGCATGCTGACTCCTCTTAACGAGAGCTTGGCTGTCTTTGATGGTAGTGGTAAGCGACCCCCTGCATTTGAAACAAGGCAGACAATGTAGGGAGCTGATAAGTACTGTTATTACTGCTGAAAGGGTGAACTGGAGCGGCCAGTTCACCCAGGTCAGTGAATTACATGGTGTTGAACGATGAACGCATGCACGCACATACGAAAAATGTGTAAGGCCGAGGAGAGGGGAGGCACACTGTGACAGCTGGCTTGATTAAGTTCCTAGGAAAGGTGCTAAAATATCACAGCCGCTTGGAAACATTCACAGGGGGAAGTATTTATAGTGGAGCTGTAGGTTTCTAGCTAATATGGAGCATTAATTTAGACCTGAAGCATTTGTGGGATTTTAGAAATGCCAGTGTTAATCTCAGCAGTGCTCAGCGGTATCAGCATGGGCCTATGATGTCCTGCGTTACGGTAATGAGGCCGACAGGGTTTGCTGGCCGTGCTGAAGCAGGCTGCAGCCCATCGACCGCCGGAGACTGACGTGCCGGCTTCCTCCTGATACTGCAGAAAGGCCAATTGATGTTTTAATTACTTGACTAGTGAGGGCTAATTACATAACTGCTTACCTAAATGCTCAGAATGCCAATAGCCGTGTCAAGTGTTTTGTTTAACCTCGAGCTTCGAAGCAACAGCACGATACCCTTCGTTCAGCACTTTAAATGGTGGGCCGGGCATTGGCAAACATCGGGGTGCAGGTGGACATGTGTGGGGCTGTTGGGGGCTTTGGGTGCAGCTGTAGGGTGCTGTGAGTGTCAGTGGTGAAGGTAGCACAGGAGCAGGCAAGCAGATTTAAGTGTACAGCAGAGGTGAAGTTGGCAGCTCTCGGCATTACTTTGAATGTGTTTTTGTTTAGAGTGATTAGCCCTTCATGAGTGAATGACTTTAGGTAGATTATCAATTATCATACTGCTGTACTGCTAATTAACACACACATACACACACACACAGCTTTCACCATTCTCAGCACAAGGTGGTCAAGGACTCCTCAAAGTGAATTAGTAGAAGATAAACAGCAGATAATGAAAGCAAACAAACCTCACACAGGCAGACAGGTGCACAGGTAGACACACACACACACACACATATACACACAAGATCTGACCTTGCACTTGCCCATGTCTTTAAAGTCTTCTTTCTCACATGTGGTGATGATTTATGTTTTTTTTTCTTGTTGCTGTAGCACTAACCTCAAATTCTTGGCAACAAAATCATCTGGATAGACAGTCCAAGGCAGTTAGAGACAAGGAGAGCATACTTGGAATTAAAGTCACTCATTTTCCTCTAGAGAATCACATGATCACAAGTACAAGTGTGGTGGTCTGTACCGCCTTCTTCTAATTGTCACCTGCTATGCTCCTTTACCAGAGCAGAATGTTCCTGCAGGACTTATGCTGGTTGGTACAGTCATGTTTAGACTACAGCGACGCTAGCTATTTAGTGTGGATTCTACATTTACATTAGCATTAGCAAGGTCAGGATCAACATTTATATTAACATGCCACAATATCCCTACATGTACATTGGCATGCAGATGTGATTTTGGCTGGTACGACTGGCTCCTTTAATTCTTCTGAAATTAAATGGCGCCATAAAAAGTATACCTCTCAGTGGCAAAATATGCAGAGTATGCACGTCGGCCTTGATGTCTTTTGGAGAGTCTCTGACTAGTGCAGCCCTCACAGCGATGTCTGTGTCAGGGTTGCAGTTTAAGGCTGATGCTCATGTCTGCACTAAATGGACTGGAGCTTATTACGAGAGTAGGCAGGAGGCAAGATCTCACCGAACTACATTTAGCTGGGACGTTACCATCGCTGCTCCTGCTCGCCGCCTGATTATCTGATAATCTAAGCTGCTATCAACTCCAGTAACTCCATTTTCGATGTTCGCAGCGTTAGCTTTGGGGTTGAGTCGCGTGCACAGAGCGGCTGATGGGCCCTCCTCACACTTAATGGTGTATTTCTGTCAGAACATGATGGAAGCGTAGTGGGCCTTTGGGTCTCTTGCAGGCTTCTCCTGCCTTGAATATGCACTTGAGCATCCATTTATAGAAGAGCTTTTAGGCTTTTAGCATTGAGCTGACTCACGTAATCTTCCTGACATGCTACTGATACATTTTCAGTTGTTTTTTTTCCCTATAGATTAATTTCCCTCCACCATTAAATGGCTTTGCAAGAGACTAACGCACCCTTGAGCAGGAACCTGTTTTGTTTTCACCCAAAGTTCAGAAAGGTACATTAGGTACATTACATAGCTTTTGTTTGTAAAGGTTATTAAATGGTTTGTAAAGATCATAAAGCAAGCATATCAGTATCATTTTGAATGGTGATGGTTAACATGACTGACAATAATATTCAGAATCTTTCAAAATGACCTTCGAAATATTAATTTGTCTCCTGAAATTAGCTGCTTTGAATGGGTTTAGCCTTTGAGTACTGCCATCAAAGGTGCAACTGCATTATGGGTAATGCAGTTATAGGAGGCTCAGCCGATTAGTTGGCTTCTGCAATGTCTGTGATGGAACACATCAGTGTCACTATCTTGTCTGAATGTGTCAGCAGTGCAGGGGCATATAATCCAATTAACTTTAATATACCAGAAAATAAAATTAAACATTTCCTCTAAGAATACTCTAGGAATGGAGGTCATATTCAAATTTCCTATAGTTTTGGTATCACTTACCTTCACTATGAGGAGACATATTGTCAGAAAGATTTTTCTAAACTTTTTATGTGTGGGGAAGCAATAAAATATTAATGAGGTGAAGTACACAAAGTAGGTCCATATTTTCATGTGTGACGGCTAAACAAGCCTTCAGTTCAGTATGTTTATTGTTTTAGTAAAAACAGTTAAACCAAGTTCGATTTTATATTTTACCATTTAATTGGCTTTACAGGGCTAGAGAAGAGGTACTGCTATTCCTCTTAAATTAGTCTGATGGAGCTTCAAACTACACAGGCTATTGTGACAGTAGCTATGGCAACAGTTTGCACACATATGCTAGTTTGGGGATTTTTTTCTTCTCTTCTTTTTTCAAGCTCTTGTGAGCAATGTAATTGAATGGATGAGAAGCTAAGGCACCATGACTGAGGCGTTCACTCTGGTATCTCAGACATCCATATCTCTTCTGAAATGACTACTGTATGAAAAGGGGAAGAAAAGGACCCATTGAATACTGGTTAACCTCAGGTATGTCCATTTTGTTCTCTTTTATCAGAATTCACACTTCTTGGCTGTGTCAGAAGTGTCAGGGTGGAGGTGTGTGTAGCTGTGCTCCATCTGAGGTGGGAGAAAGCCTCCTTCTGTATAAGCATGAGTCAGGAGATGGGGCGGCTTGCGTTAGCAGAATCACACAGCATTCTTACCTAAAATAGTCATGCTTCATTCCTACGGGTGAGGATGACACCACCCAGTTCAGAGATAACCACAACGCAGCTGGCATCGGTGAGGTCGGGAGTGGATTGTGAAATCTACGCAACTTTTGATGAAAGTCCAGAGAGTTCATGAAGGTTGCTAAGCTCAAAAGTAAATGTAAGCCAAGTGCTTAAATTATCTTAGAGTTAAGCAGCTGATTAACTTGTCACTAAACATAATTTATGTTATGGCTCTGAATTGGGGTTGAGTGTCTTTCAGGCCCAGATTAAAAGTGTCCACTAGGGCCAATCAGCCAGTGCAGATTGGTCTGGGTCCAGCGGGGTTGCTCTAAGCGGTGTCTAACGCGTGCACACGCATGTGCACACGCATGTCTGCTCACACGCGCTGGTGTTTCTGATTCATGACAGAACGAGGAAAGGATGCGTGGGCAGGATTTAACCCTATCTGGCCCAGAAGGAACTTCGGCATACAGAGAACGGGAGAGAAAACTGCACAGAAATGGGAAAGAGGGGAGGAAAAAATAAAACTCTAAACAAAACGGCTTGGCGTGGCGGGCGCGCCGGGTGTGGAGAACATGAGGTATTTTTAACCACCACGCTGGAAGAGCAGGGCCTGTCTGAGAGCACACACACGCCTCTCAGATGCAGCACCTCTGCCTGCCCCATGATGGCTGGTGGTGGCGTCCTCCGGGGCAGTGTACACTCGGCATGGAAAAGGTGACAGCGGCTACTGAGGCTTGGGGTGAGGGGTACCTCATCCCACATACCTCTGCTTTTAGGTTGAGTCAGCAGTACCTTGTTAGGACTTCCTTGTTAGGGGCCCTGGCCTTCACCAATATTATGGCTAACACATCAAAACTATTTTTAGTTCTAAATTGCTACATACAGTTGCAGCAATGCATTATGGTACTACATTTACACCTTGGCAATGACTATAGCCTTAGCTATTTTTAAGATTAAAGCTACACGACATCATAAAAAAAAACATTATTGAGGATTTATAGTAATAATTTGCATGGTGCAATTTTTTGTACTTTTTGTAAAACAGTCAAGTAGAAGTCGGATAATGTAAGCTGGCTATAGTTTAACTTTCAGTTGCTGGAAAAAAGGCGAAGAGGCATTTGCTCCAGGGTTAAGGAAGTGCTCTCTTCCTGACAGGAAGTGTTTACATTCTCTTTTGACTGAGCAAGTCTGCTCCCTCCACTCGAGTTAGACAGGGAGTGGTTCCCTCCTCCTTTCAGCATCTTCGCCATGACATCTAGAGCTCCAGCAAAAAACTTTCCGGGCTTCCGGCCTTCCGGGCTTGCTTGGCCTCACTAGAGTTGTGTTCGTCGCTGTCAGAGTTGACTCGAGGTTCGACCTCGCTTGGTCCGGCTGCGCGGGGTCAGGCAGACCCGGGCCTCCTTCTGTATGCGTGTCGGCGGAACTGGGGTGGATGGATGTGGACCTCCACGCCGCTCCGCCCCGCCCCATTGTCGGGCGCCCAGGTCGGAGGCCCTTGTGCCTCTCCGGGCGTGTCTGAGGCCATGCCGTTTCCTCCTGTAGTCATGCAACTGGCGCGAGGGTCCACGTGTAGTCCTTTGGTGTGATTCGCCACAGCTGCTGAAACCTCCCCAGCGTGTGCCAAGAGTTTTGCTGAGCGTCATGAGGAAGCCTGTTTCAAATCAGTGGAAGGAGGAGCCGTGTGACATTGAGGTGTTGCCTTGAGTTACTGCTCCGGTGGGGTGTGCACAACATTGTTACTGTGCCAGTGGAAAGAAGGTGAAGGCAGATATGCGTGTCAGACCATTTGAAGAATACTGTTTAAAGCGATTCCAAATGTCTCTGTGCTCATAGAATAATAAAAAAACATACAAGAAGTGGTTTAATCTTGGCATCGCGTAGCCAATACCTCAGCATAAGTCCGTGTACAATATTTTCTCACAATGCCCAATACATTATTATACACTACATTATCTTTGGTACCAAATTCTTATACCCTAAAAACCATGTCTCAATTTTTCTCTAAAATTCCTACTCACAGTGTGAGAGATGGAGAGAGAGAGAAAGAGAGTGAGAGAGAAAGAGAGAGAGAGGGACAGAAAAGATAGAGAAAGGAAATTGGATTTTGTCAAGCGTGTCCCACAGTACTTAATCTTGAATATCTGTGGGGTATTAAAAGCCATGTAATCTCCCTGCTCTCCTCCAGGCTGGGGCAGGTGGCGAGTGCTTCCGCCCTGGCCAGAGAAGCTCTCGAGTGGGCAGTCTGCCTTCGAGGAGAGTCGCTTCCTCCATAATGGAGTGGGGTTATGAATGAAGAGTGACCTCAACAGGGCCTCTGTATAGGGATTTGGCTAGACAAGACTGGCGAGGAGGGTTTAATCCGCAGGGCCATACTGTAAGGGGGTTTTAAGCCCTTTTTAAACTGTGTGCATATTCTGTCATCACTTGTAAAGGAACTTATATGCAGTAGCATTTTGCTTGTGAGGGAATAATTTTAGTTTTATTCAAATACACAGCAGTGGGTTTTTTTTTAACAAGCGACTTTCTCTTGAGTTGCTGTAAACTTGGTAGGACCAGGCGGACGAGGGCTGATTTGGTAATCTGGGATTGCAAGGTACCTGTCGAGTCCTACGGAGTGGTCATCACGTGTAACTGAAATGCAGCTTACGGTGTGCCTCCAGTGCTCCATATGATAAAGAGACCCCAAGTGGCTATCTGACTGAAACTCACTCTGCACGTGTACAGACTTGGAAATCCGAAGCAGTGTAGTTTACAGGAATCCCAACAAAGAAACCATTAAATGAAGTGAACGTGAAACTTGAAAGTTCAGAGACTTGCAGTTCAGTCGACACAGATGGTGAGGAGACGGCAGGAGAGATCTGTGGCGGAACACCGTGAGTGTATCGCTTATCATCTCACGAGCCTCCACACCACATGCTGCTTGTCCCTGTCTCTCTGTTTCCGAGCTGGATTGCTGCTCAGTGATCCTGAAAGAGCTTTGGGTGAAGAATCTTATGGTGAAGAATTACAGCGTAATCCAACCCCAAGATTGGGCGTGGTGTGTCTGTGCATGAAACATGACCTTGATTTTGAACCTGGTGCTAAATGATCAAGCGCGTAGGCCATGTGCTTCTATACTAGAGGAAGAGCGTGGTAAAGCCGACTGTGAACGTTTTAAACAGAAAGACACCGTATTGCCTCAGTGTATCAATTACCCGACAGCCTATCGGATGAGCCCACAGTCCTGAGGTATTGCTAAAACGCCTGCACAGTAGTGTAGCATTTTTTTTACCTTCACTTTGCAACCTTTGATGCTGGAACATTCAGCTGAAGTATCTTTAGCTAAAAAGCATGTCTAATGATGGCATCTCGTTTATCCACCCCTTCCACTTCACTCCCCCTCCGTCCCTCCCCCCCACCCCCCGCCCATTCTGTCAGACATTCTTTGTGTTGTTTTTTTGTTCATTAGTGAGGGCAGAAAAAAAAAAAGATGTAAATGGAAGGCAGTAATTGGATTAGCTACCTTTCTGATTGCTTGAGTGGCCACTCTGGCAGTCTCAGAGCTACTGTCTAATCCTTCTGTCAGATGCCCCTGCCTTCTCTGAGCCATGTTATTAATCATCCTGAGATATGCCCATGATACAGTGCATGAGATCCTGTGTTTTTAACGATCCATCTCCAATGGGAAAATCGACAGCACTTCCAATGTGACAGAAATGATTGTCGTGACAGCAGAGGAAGGACCTCCGCACTGGCGTTGTTCTGGCGACGTCAGAGGCACTGAAGTCTACATGCAAAGGCAGGAGGCTTTTTACGAAAACGTCTTTTCGTTCGACGTCAGATGCGAAGGTCGTTTTTGCTTTATTTTCAGCGCGTGCGGTTCGCCACAGGGCGTCCTGAATGCATCGGGCATTGTCCTCCCTTTCAGTCTGGAGTGCTGGTCTGAGTGCTCTGCTCCATGATACAAACAGGTTTCCTCCGGAGAGTCAAACAGGTTTCTTGTCTTTCTCCCTGAGCTGAGCCGTATGGTCTCCTGCAGTGGGCCCTGAGTGCTCCTCTGAACATACATCTCATATTTATGGAGGGTGAGGTGGCGCTGGGTTCTGCACCACTTCGCTTTGTCTGTCCGACTTTCCCAGCACAAGAGTCTTTTTGTGTTACTTTTTTTCCCCCTGTGGTTTTCACGTTTCACGTGCTCTCTCTCTCTCTCTGTCTCTCTCTCTGTCTCTCTCTCTCTCTCACACACACACACTCTCTGTCATATCTCTGTGTTTAGGATGCATGGGCTATAGACTGAAAATGCCATATATCAAGACATGAAATTGATACTGGGTGTTATTTTCATAATTACACAGTGTTATGTTTTTGGCAGTCCATCATAAATCTCCCGGTAAAGAATCTCTTGCACTCTGTAGCTTTGTTTCGAATCAAAGCGGTGAAGATGATCTATTTTAAACACTCGCCTCACCGAGCGCAAAGATCTGATTTGCTTTCTGTGCGTCTTTCATATCCTGCATTACCAACCTGTAAAAAAATGTCCGTCTAGCCGTGGCAAACCAGCAGTATAATAATTTGCCTCCAAGCCCCAGCGTTCCCACCTGGTTGGGTATTAACTGGGCCGGGTCAGTTCGATGGTTTCGATGCGGTCCAGCCCTGACTGGACCCCTTGGTCCACGGTCTTTCCCCAGTCCGGCCTGGTCCTGCTCTCTCACCCTGCTCCTCCTACCCAGGTCGGCCGGCACCCTTGAGCAGCGTTTAGAGGGACGGCGTAAAGAGCAGCGGTGGCAGAAAAAGCCCCTTTTGAAACGGCTCCTAATGCGGCAGAGCTGACCAGCCTTGGCCCGTATTAGGTTATCAGCAGCTCAAATCCCTCGTGGCCCGAGACATAAATCACACGTGGCAGCCGCTGCAACCCTCCCCGCCCTCCCCCTTCCCTTTTTTTCTCACGTTTTCCCCAGTCTTTCCTCTTCATTCTTGGCGCACGGCTTAGAGGAATGTCAGCCTGCATCGTTTCTTGGAGCAGCGTTCTCCTCACAGGGCAAACCCGGTCGTTTGAACCGTAGATGAAAATGAAAAAAAAAAAGAGATTCAAAAGTTCTGTGGGTCTGAAAAACCATTAATGAGATGGATGAGTCGATATTCATCAGGGCTCTTAACTCAGCCACTCAGGTTTTGATACTGCATAATGACAGAACATCAGCTGGAAAATAGTGGTTCACTTACACAGACAAAAGTGAGTCACCCCCCCGCCCCCCTTTCCCATCCCCTTCACGACCCCCCGCCACCACGCCCCCCCCCCCCCTTCATTTTTGGGTTCCGCTCTCCTTTTTATTGCCCTAGATTCTCAAAATGTTAATTGCTTTCCAAATTCATTTTCTCTCAATTGAGATTCTATCATTTTCTCTCTCCCGCAATAATGGAGGACTGTAGGATGATTGAATATTTA
The DNA here is from genome assembly GCA_020368025.1 of Brachyhypopomus occidentalis. Lineage (NCBI taxonomy): Eukaryota > Metazoa > Chordata > Actinopteri > Gymnotiformes > Hypopomidae > Brachyhypopomus > Brachyhypopomus occidentalis. The sequence goes on along the minus strand of JAGXOD010001351.1, from coordinate 3,529,357 downwards.
ATTATGAATCCGTGTGGATGACCTGGCTGGAGACACTGGTGTTGCCTTTTCTACCTGTTTAATTCCCCCAGAGGCTCCCGCTGGACCCAGTGTTCACTGCTGGGCCTGAGGTTAGCTCAGGCATTTCGGTTGAATTGCTGTTTAGCTTCACTGTGTTTACAGTTAAATATTTTGAGCTCCCAGAGCTATAAAATGCCCAGAGGACATACAGGTGGAGTCAACTTTGATTTTAAGTAAGAGGAAAGAACAGAAAATGGTTACCAAGGGAGTTTGAAGGTTTTCCTGTTCTCTGTGTGGTCATTGCAGGCTAATGATATGGTTGTGGTGACTGGGCTTAGCATAGCAGGCTGTGAAATAAACATTTTATAGTACAATTAGGAATGTAGCAAGCTCTATGACACACAGAGGTAAATACAAACAAGCAACGGTTCAACTACAGCAAATGGTGAGTTCAGAGTACCAGTCTTCCAAGTGGTAGTGTGTCCCTTCATGGTAATGTACTTTATTTGAACACTGTGAAGCCATCTGCCAACTTTAGAACTGTGGTGTTTCGTTGGCCGCCTGCCAGCAGCTCCGTGCTCGGGAAATGCAACCAGGACTAGGCTTTCTGTTAAGGACCGGACTCATCCATTGCAGGGTTTTGGGGCAAGCCGCATCTGCATGCTGATTTCAGGTCAGTTTACTTCGCCTGCTGGCATCGTGAATCAGGTTGCGATGGAGAAAACCAAGCTGATCCAGGATCTGGTGTCGCTCTCCACTCCTCTCCACTGTGCTTCGAGGGAAGAGCAGCGCGGAGCTTGTGGTCCAGTTTGACTTTCACGGCAGCCGCAGCTCGGCTCTCTGACACGCCCTGCACATACCCGCGAGCCGACGCAGGGACCCCAGGCGGGTCTCCGCGCTCCCACGCCGATGCTCTCTCTCTCTCTCTTTCTCTCTCTCTCTCTCTCTCTCCACGAGACCCGTGCCACCCGGGCTGGCGGTTGATTAAAGCCCCGCCCTGGGGCGGATTCCCTGAGAATGGGTGCTCTCATCTCGCTAATATGGCCCACTTTGTTCAGTGGCTCACTCACAGCGGACGAGAAGATGGCGGCAATCGCTCATGCAGCTCAATTGGGGTCAACATGCAAATGTCGGCGGACGAGGTTTTTGTTTTTATGCGCTTTCTTATTGGGTTTTTCTTGTTGTTGTTTTGGCATTCCCAACACCACCCTTATTAGCGTGACCTTGGGCTGTGTGTTGTTGTGTGATAGCGGCGCAGGGAAGCCTTGTTTATCAATGAGTAATTTGCTGATGTTCAATCTAGCATCTTGAGATCCGTTTGCTGTAGCCTAGATTATCCTGCTTCATGGTTCCACCGCACAGAAAAAAAAAAGAAAGAAAATATCCCCGTAGGAAGCTGAGCAGCATCACCAGTCTCCTAATGAGAATCCTCCCTCTCCCCAGTCACATGGATCACACTCGTTCCTTTTCCTCAAGCCGGTGTCAAGGTTCTGAATGGATCCCTGGCTTTAAGTACAGATCCTTTGATACCATCGTGCCTGGGGTGGCGTGACGACGATATAAATCTGGAAGCGTGTTTTGTTTATTTAGTAGCTGGTGGGGGGGATCGATGTGCAGGCAGGAACAAAAACTCGTCATATCCAGCAGTGCAAGCAGCAAGTCCCTCATGGAAGAACATTAGTAAGTCCTAAAATGAGCTGTCACACACCCAACCCGGAGGGGAAGTGTGTGGTGCATGCGTCCCCTGCACCGCTCATGTTTAATGTGCTGTATATTTGGTCTCTGGTCTTTCTGGTGACAGAACCACACTCCCACTTTGCGGTTTGTGGGCTCTGCAGAAGTCATGCGGAGTGAAGCTTTTGTTGTTCGTGTGTTGCTGTTTATGCCACCCGGGGTCAAGCTGGCTAAAAACAACACCACCACAACAGCAGTTAACATTGTGAAGATTAAAATGACTACAGTTCCATTTGTAAGCGAATGGTTGTGCCGACTGTTAAACACCCTATGGTCCTACCCTACGCCCTGCACCCTATGGTCCTACCCTACGCCCTGCACCCTATGGTCCTACCCTACGCCCTACACCCTATGGTCCTACCCTACACCCTACACTCAATGATCCTACCCTATACCCTATGGTCCTGTACCTGTCATCTCCCCATGCTCTCTGTGTGATAAATCTGTTACTTAGCCCTACCTTTGTATAATTTATAATAATCAATGAAATTACCTCCTGAAGTCAGCTAACAGTAAACAGAACTGAGGAAGATATATTGGATTCATTTTTAATTTAAAGAATTTGACCATTTCACGCACCGTCATGCTACAGGGTTAAGTGTGTCTGTTGTCATGTAGTAAATAATGGACATGGTCCTGCTGCTGTGTTGCTTAGCCAGACCCACCTAAGGTGGTGAATGTGTATTATAGCGTGTGGACAGCAGGTGGCGCTCTGCTGGCCCCCTGTGCCCTGGGGGAATATCCAGGGTAGGGTTGGTGCTGCACGCCTGCTCCTTGACTGGTGCGGAGTTCTCGCTGTACTTCTAGAATGATCCGCTGTTTTCTTTGGGAGCACGTACTCCATAAAACACAGAGGAGGAGAAGGAGGCTATGTGGAGTCAGTGATGATGGGGGGGGGGGGGTTGTTGGAGGATTAAACAACTCAAGCATCAAAGGACATAAACATTTTGTAATGTTAAAGCAAAGCTCCAGCTCCACCTTAGTGGCATTAAAGTTAATAATGTTTGGGAGGAATTATGTCTGTGGTAGAAACCCAAACCATCCGTCTTTGCTTCGGGTTGCCCATGTCTGAGAGACACTGGGTCAAACCGTGAGGAGGCCGTGATTTACAGACGGGTTGTCCTCGGCAACAAAAGTGGGATGATTTATGTTCTTGAAGGTCATATTCAGTGCTGTATGTTTCCTTTTTAATATGTGCTATTGATTTTTATTCTGTGTGCTGTAACAGCTCTTGGTCTTTAGCGGATATATAGTCATTTCAGTGTAGCTCGTACATGTTTTGAGTGCACCGAGAGCGTTTATGTTCGGTTTAGGGTGTAGAGCATATGTTGAAGGCAGTGGCTGCAGTGGGTCTGACTCCCTGTCTGATGGATTTATACAGTTTATGGCGTGTTTTAAAGTGTCCACAGGCCAGTCTGTGAGGACGGTCTGCGTGTCTGACAGTCTGTTCCTTGTGAAGGCTCTGGAGGAGGGTGAGCGTGCCACGGAGACGGCCTGGCTGGGACGATGGCTCCACGGTGCCTACAGTGCAGATGTCCAGCTTGACATATGAGACGAGAGCTGAGTCACTGACTGGAGCTTTTATTTATTTATTTTTATTTTTTACCCTGTTCGTCTTTCGGCAGGAACGTACTGCGGTGACTTCTCAGCCCAAGCCACACCCCTCGCCCTTCCGATGTTCGCCCCGCCCCATTCCAGCCCCGCCTCTACTCTGGCCCCGCCCTGCGCAGGCCCCTCCCAGTCCAGTCTTGAATAATCCATGAAAGGTTCTTCTTTTTTAAAATATGGCCCCGCTGGCTCTGTGGTTTGCGTTTTTGCTGATGCCCTTTATTCTGGAGGTTGGTGGTGTGGGGGGTTGTGGGGAGGTGTTGTCAGTGTAAGTGCCAGCGTGAATCAATGACTTCTTGCACAGCCAAAAATTCAATAACGAAGTTGAATGAACTAGTGAAGGGCTCAGTCTATACAGAGACCATTAGATTATGACAAAACGAACAGCATCCTTCACTCGTTTTAGATTTTGTATATATATGTTATTTATGAGTTTGCTTCTGTGTTTAACACGAGTTGGCCAGTCTGTCAGTCCCGCCAGTGAAGCACGTGGTAGTTGGTATGTTTGAGACTAGCTGATGAGTGCTCTCTTCTCGGTCCGGCCATGTCTACATGTTGAGAAGCATAGAGAAACCGTGGGTGACTTTCATAATTACAGTTGTCATGCCAGTGAAAGAGAGATGAAAAATATTTATTCCATCGATTCTCCCCACACAATTCTCCACAGAAGCGAGTAATTGAGTGGTCACCGTGTTTTCCGTGTCAATCCCGTCAGTGTGTCTCTCCGCTTGTCAGATCGTCTGCATTCCCAACACTCCTCTCCTCCTATCGCATCACTTCTCCATCACTTTCTTCTTCTTCTTCCTTCCTCCCCCGCTGTTCCGGCTCCGGAAACGCTTCCCTCTGGGCCCTCCGAGCACCGGGCGTGCGCTCCGGTTCCTCCGCCGAGCTGAGAACTGGACTTGGACGCGCGGGCGGGTCCATCGCAGCAGATGGCATGCGCTGACTGTGCTCACGCTCAAGGCCTAAATCACTGACATCTTGCATTTCTGACCATAATTGGTGTTGTCACTGTAGTGGTGTAAATTATTCATTCGTTTATTTTGCCCAGTTTTATGAGGTTCTGGTGAATGGTTGCCCATAACCATGTGAATTACAGTGCAGAACGAAAAACGCGCGTGTATGGACCTACTACAAAGCATCAGACATCTTGCTGTGCGTGTGAACCACGTCCCCTGTTTGTTTTTCCATTGGATGCTCAGAGATTTTGAGCCAAAACGTGCATGTTTGCATGCAGGCTGCCAGTTATGTAAGGCCTCCTAAAAATGTTATGGTGGAAAATATTCCAAATTGCTGGCTTAGCGTGGAGTTGATTACAGCCCTCCGGTGTCCGAGGACGCAGTTCCAGCATGAGATACAGTTATGGGGTAATGAATGAATATCAGAACCTTTTGTTTGTGTCCGTGGCCCGGGATGTCCACCTAATTGCCATGCTCAGTAAGAAATACCCTTTACAAAAACCTAGGCCTGCAATTAGGCTGACGTCCCTGCCAAAGCCTGGGTTTGTCCTGTGTCCTTTACTAGTTGTGGTGGAGCAATAGGCTCTCTCAGGCACTCTCTCTCTCTCTCTGTCACTCTCTCTCTCTCTCTCTCTCTGTCACCCTCTCTCTCTCTCAGGCATTCTCTCTCTCTCTGTAACTCTCTCTCTCTCTCTGTCACTCTCTCTCTTTCTCAGTCACTCTCTCTCTCTCTCAGTCACTCTCTCTTTCTCTCTGTCACTCTCTCTCTCTGTCACTCTCTCTCTTTCACTCTCAATCACTCTCTGTCACTGTCTCTGTCACTCTCTCTGTCACTCACTTCCTATGTCTAGCTTTGTATAACAAAGACAATGAGCGTGTGATGTTAATGCAGCGGACTTGGCAATAAAACAGATTCAAAAAATGAAGAAAAAAAAGAAAAAGAAGAGACGTCTTTCCACTTCTAAGCCTTCTAATTTTGTGTTTGCTTTCTTATTAGGGTAACCTTGCTCTTCTGGGAACACAGTATATACAGAATGTGTCCTTTGAACACCAAAGTCCAGCAAATGACCAATCCATGTAGCCAAAATTTCTTCTGACATAAAACAGGCTTAATACTGGGCGCAGCACACCTTAGTCAATGATAGGCTATTTTGCTCAGTTCTTTTATTAAAGCAGTGCATCACAAAGGGCTGTCAATCAAGCATGCTCATTAGAATTTCAGAACCACTTGCGGACCATTATCAATTAGGATCAGTTCGCCGTTTTGACTGGTTCATAATATACTTCTACATTTCACGTGTAATATGAAACGTTTAATATTTTACAGCGTACTCCCTTGGTCTTTGCCATGCCTGTGTTGTCACAGAGTTAGCCTGCCTGCTCTTTCGTCTGTCTCTGTGGGGTTCAGCCTCCTGATCACTGCTCCTGCGGTGCTGTCCTTTCCCCCCCGCAGGTCATCATCCTGGAGGACTATGCAGACCCTTTTGATGCCACGGACCAGGCCGGCCTCCCACTGAGCAGCGCGGAGAAGCCCGTGGAGAACGATGGCTACATGGAACCCTACGAGGCACAGAAGATGATGGCGGGTACGACGGGACCCTCACCCTTTCAGTAGTAATGTTGCGTTTCCATAATAGGCCTGATGTACCAGCATCCGTTTTAAAAAATTTATTTGTTCACGTGGTGACTGGTTTCACCGATTTAAAGATGGATGTCGTCGTAGGTGGCTTTGATGCGCTCAATGACTTCGACCATCAGGTTTGGTCATCCGTAGCTCTGGCTCGTCCCCTTGGTCTGCTGTTCTTCAGTCAGCCAGTCGATGTTTCTTTGTTCTGTGCTCTGAGGCAAGCCTTTATTTAATCAGCTCCGCTGTCCAGGGTTCGGGGGTGTGTGGGAGGAGAAGCTCACCTGTCTGAATGAGGACATAAGCCATATGTGGCCTGTCTGTGTTCAAATAAACACATTCTGGACCCTGCTGACGTTTCACAGTAAATAAGCAACAGACTGTGAGTGTCAAGATGCACATGCAGCCACAAACGAACCTACACACACACACACACACAAAACACACTATCTGAATGTAATGGGGCCTGGCATAGTTAATAGCAATTATGATGTCATTTGGAAAGGTTGTCTTCACTATCAGATTCTTTCTCATCTGACTGTAGGCCGGAACAATAGAAGGCTTTGTGGCAAACTGTATTCCTCGTCTGGCCTGAAACAATGGATTGCCACTCCGCTATTGTCCTTCCCTTTTCTGATATCATTCGCCGAGGGACAGTGTGCGGATTTACGCTATGAAAGACAAACAGAAAGGCAAATGAGTGTTAATCCGCATCAAAGAAGGCATTTGCATCTGACTGTCCCTTTCTTAGACTCCTCTAACAAAACCAGTCAGAAATGTAAATGAGAGCACTACTGTTTGATGTTTCTGTTGGCGGATTTGTTTATTTATGCATTTTGCTAATGAGAAAAAAATGTCTTTGAGGAACAACCCCCCCCCCCCCACACACTCCCCAGCCCAAAAAACACAGCACATGTTTTGAGAAAGATATGGGTTTATTTCATAATTTGCTGTGTGATCTTACTCATCCATTTTAACTGGTAAGTTATTGATGAGCTACGATTGCGAGAAATTACGATTACAGAGAAATGTAATGATTCTTTGGCTCCATTTGGTTTCTCTCCTATGTTCTCCTAAGCGGAGTATTCACCTAACTTTCCTAGTCAACCTCCACGCTCCCACCAGAGACCCGAGGTGCACCATGGGAGGGGAACCAAGGTCAGCTCCTTTTGTGCTGCTCTGCCCGTGTGTGTTTGTGTGTGCGCAGGTGTGTGAGCATGTTGAAACGGAAGGTGTTTTGTAAGGCTCTTATTCATGGCGGATACAGGACATTGTTAGGGAATCAAAAAATATCCCATAATTACTGGGAAACAGAAACTGTTGAAAGTAATCCATTTTGAGTGGTCTTTAAGGACAGGACTCTGGGTGCGATGAATGTGTGTGTGTGTAGTCCGTGCTCTTGTAATACAATACATGTTTTAATTCCCTTTTCCCCTTTTACCTATTCACACAGGTTCAGATTGCTCACAGCTAGCCTGCGGTCTATGACTGCTGTCAGAATGTGTGGACTGTATTCGCATGCAGGGGTATATGATGTTCGTGCCGTTCCAGGTTCTATTGGTATATTTAAAGCTCAGTTCAAGGCGTTTCTTAAAGCTACTGAGTTGGCATGTAGGCCGTACTGGATAACATCAATTGTAGCAATTCAGATCGGAGCTTGCAATAAACATAAATGAATAAGGAGCTTTCTGAACAATGCAGAGACACTTTCCAGCTTTCCCAGTGAGGCCGTCCTGGATAACATAAATTTCAGCAATTTCATCTAGCCCCTGTCAGAATGTTAAAACAGCTTCGTGCCTTGCGTACAAGGTGCAAGGGGCTCAGACCAGCACGGGAGTTGAGTGTCAGAAACTTGCAAATTTGCTTGCACACTGTCAGAGTTCTTGCTAAACTGCTTGCAGTACTGTAGCTTCCAGAGACGACGTTGTATATCAAATCTGCGTTCCCTTCCTGGGGGAAACTTTTCATTCCACCATCACATGATACAGATCACAGACGATCTCTCCTTCCTGTCTGCCGATGACTTTGCAACCTCCTTTCCCCCAGCTCCCTCTCCAACCCGTCCTGTCCCAATCCACCCTCCAATCCCTAATATTGTGGTAATTAGGAAGCAACATTTAATGTGTCCCCTCATTGCGGAGGTTTTCCTGGGCTGCTGTTGACCACGCCTCGGTTCCCCTGCATGATAAAAGCAAGAATGAATGCAGCCTGGACACGCAGTGACATGTTGTGAGGATGATGATGTCACAACCCATGATTTCATGCTGTCAGGGACATGGCTTAGCATGACGGTGTCACTGCTTCGCCACGGTCACGGGCATGAGAAAACGTGCTGCCTCACAAACCATGTTGAGTTCATGGCCACAAACCTAAAATATGCCATTATGTCATATAAAAAAAACAAAAAAAAAACAGCAATAAGTCATTTCTCATTTTTAGACTAGACAAGAATGGAAAAACTAGAGGTGAATGAAAATTCATTCCAGCTGAATGGCCGCGTGCCATGCCTCGTAACGCTCGGTGACAACGCTGTGTTGCTGTGCGCGCCTTGTAGCCCTTGGCTGCGTGCCAGACCAGACCTGTCCGCTCAGACCAGACGTGTCCCCTCAGACCAGACCTGTCCCCTCAGACCAGACGTGTCCCCTCAGACCCCTTACAGTGCGCAACAGAAGGGACAATAAAAAGATGCAAACAAAGGAAAAAAACTGCATTTCAAAATCTCATTTGCAATTCCATGAATTTTTACTCACTCTGCATTTCAGGTGAAGTTGTAGCCATGTAGATCAATAGTGTCCACTTAAATAGTTGTTTTGTCTATGTAATATTACATGCAACATGCAACTTTCAGTAAATTGCTAAACTGCTCAGTTAACAAGTAGTGATTTTGTCTATAGTGTTTTGTGCATTAGAATCCCTCCAGAGACTGTGTATGATTGTGAGTGTGTTCGGTGTATTTATTATGTTTTGTTTGGACTGCTCTGGTACCCCTGTTCTGATCCCATGTGAACCACCACCCAAGTGACAGCTTACATATCAATTGTGTACACATACCAAACCAACACACACACACACACACACACACACACACGCTCGTCTGCCTCTCTTTACGTATAAGCTGTTCACAGCTGCAGGCCGCATCCCCTTCCTCCTCCTTAGAGGTATTGTGTGAAAAATGCCATGCAGGCGGAAGGAAATGTGCTGCCAATTCTGTCTCTTCCTTTCCCTTTCATTCTTACTTTCATGTCTTCCTCCTGTTTCCCACCCTTCACACATACACACACACACACTGCTGTGTTGGGACTTGTATTCAGTAGGCATTATAGCCAGCTCTGTCCTGCCGTGACTCTTTCTCTCTCCTGTGTGTGTGTGTGTGTGTGTGTGTTGGGGGGGGGTGTTTTGGTGAGTAAGTGTGAGGGAGAAACTGATTCCTCCCCTTGCCCCCATGTGAGAATTTTCCCACAATCCCCAAGGCTTTCCCTGTTGCGCAAACACACAAGATGACAGTGATGAACAAATATGGCCTTTACAATCTCTGTTTCTCTCTTCCTCCATTTCTCTCTCACTCTGTCTCTTTATTTTTCTCCTCCTCTCTTTCTCTCACTTACACGCACACTCTCTCTCACTCACCTACTCTCTCTCTCTCATTCCTACTCTTGTTCACACACCAATAATTCCCTGAGTAAGAGGAGAAGCCCAACAAGAGAGAAATGGATAGCAGGCTGACGACATCAACATGACTTCCTCTGCAGATGCTGTGTGTGTGTGTGTGTGTGCACGAGAGAGAGCATGTGTGTATGGGAGAGTGGTGTTTTTATTTGCCTGAAGCCAAAGGATGACATGTCTGCTGGGCTGTGTTGCTTCACTAGAACACACTGCTTGCCAGTTGTTGTAATCCGTTCCTCCCGCCGTGCTAGCTGTGACATCCACCACTGCGTTGAGCAATACTAACTTCTCAGAGCTCACAATGACGGTCTTAGCTGACTCACTGTGTACCTGGACATGATTCAAGAGGCTTAATTCAATAAAACTAATGCCAGATGTTTGAGTGAGACATACTCATGTGCATGGTTTATATATGCATGCGTGTGCGTGCGCACGCGTGTTTGTATAAAATGAGAAGCACGGTGTGTGTGGACATATCTGTGCAAGACTATAAGTTCTAATATAATCATAACTCGTGTTTGAGGACGGGGAGATGCTGGATGCGGTAGCGGGATTCCTGTGTGCCGTGGTTGCAGCGGTCATCTCTCTGGCAAAGCCCTCCACCTCCATATATGGCCTGCTACGCACGCCTTATTACGCCTGCTCTAACTGCCCTCTGCTTTCGACTTCACTTTACTGGCCACAGCATCAGTGGTATTGCAGTTCACACACACACACACACACACACACACACACACACACACACACACACACACGCACGCGAGCACAGATCCCCACCTGTGCTGTTATTTATCCGTGGAGGAGGAAGAGATTTATGCAAAGCAGACGCCGAGCTGCTTGCTGGCCCACTCTGGCGAGCTAAAGCATGTCGCTGTATGTCCTCACCCTTGTACTGGTTTGCTGAGAGCAACAAACCTGAAGATGTTCAGACATGTGCAGGAGAGGGAGGGAGAGGGAGCACGAGAAAGCAAGAGAGGGAGAAGGGAGTGAGGGAAATGCTATCTTCCAACGCTGTGTACTTTTTGTAATTATCCAAAAGAAGAAGAAAAAAAAGCCCTTTGGGGGTCATCCTCTCTCCGGAGCACAGTGAGGCGTGCAGAAGTATGTCACTCCTCTGCTCGCTAAAAACCCGCGGGGGAGAGAGGGACTGCCACCCGACACAGCCGTGAGTGGGTGGGACCGTAACTTAGCGATGAATTGCCCACGTGCCCCGCCCCCCATCTACCACTCTGATGGACCTGTGTGGGGGTGTGAAGCCCCCGGACGTGAACAGGCGGGTGGAACAGATGAGCTGCAGGGCAGGGAAATGTGGGAGCCCTCTGCTGGAGCAGGCAGCCACAGCCACTGATGGGTGTGTGTGCGTGTGTGTGTGTGCGTGTGTGTTCAGTGGCACAAGCTTTTGCCAGAGTAGACTCCTGCCTGGGCATCTTGAGTTTGTGCCAGACTTGATATTCTTTGTTTATGTTTGAAGTCAGAGACTGTGTGTGTGTGTGTGTGTGTGTGTGTGTGTGTCAGTGGGTGTCTCATAAAATTCAGTCATTGCTGCTGAAGATTAATGGTGGAATTAATCTCTGTCATAGTCAAGGTGTGTATCTGCAGAGTGTCATTGTCGAGGTGAGTATCTGCAGTGTGTCATCATAGATGTGTGTATGTGCAGTGTGTGACGGTAGAGGTGTGTATGTGCAGTGTGTGATTGTCTCTACCAAACATGTCCAGGATTGTTTCCTTCCTCTCTCTTCTCGTCTCTCTTCCTTCCTCCTTTAATGCTCTTTCACCTGACCTCAAACAGGGACATGGGTGAAAGGTCGTGGGTTCTGACATCCTACGATTGGTCCAATGATCCATGATGCTAATTAGACTCAGACACTCATGAATAAACACACACACACACACACACACATTACAGAAGTATTTAAGAGGGTTATGTTTAAAAGTGGACACCACTTTTCATCAGTTACCTCATCACTGTGCACCTCTCTGCTGGACTCAGGCCTAAGCAAGGTGTGTATGTGTGTGCATGCGTGTGTGTGTGTGTGTGTTTGTGCATGTGTGCGTGTGTGGTGGGAGGAGGCTCAGTGAATATTGTCTGTGACCGATAAAAACAGCTGTTCAGATTTCAAACTAAGAGATTAGAAAGTTAGCAAAACGAATAAAATGATTTGGAGGCAAATAGATTTTACATTAGCCATAATTGATATGACAAAAATGCAATGTCATTTTCAAAATATATGATATATATCACATTATTGAATTTCTCTGAGGCTTGGTAATGACCTTGTTCAGACAAACGTTCAGAGCTATATTTTGAAGGCCTCCAAAAATCTGAGTACAATGGTTTTTGAGTCAGTATCCATAACCATAAACTAAGAAGGAAGAAAAGGGACAGTGAACCAGCTGCTGGTCACATTAGTAAGTGAGCCTGACGCTATGCCTGTTGGGAGAAACGCCATCACTGGCTCATGCTGGCTTCTGTCCCATCCTGCTATGTCAGAGTGTTTGTTTGCTTATTATTAATTTATTTTACTGACATTATGGTGTATTACATATGGTATATCGTATGTTAAATTTACTAGCTACATTATAGTAATTCAGAATTTTTTTTTATATTAAAATCATGTGGTTGTGTGGGCACTACTGTGCTCTGTGCTTTAGATTAGTAGTAATGTGTTGTTGTACAGACACACACACACACACACATACAGACACACACTGGTGCCCTCTGAGTATAAATGCCTATATAAACTTTGCAATGGACTGAAGTCTTTAAAGCGCGGTTTCTTATTAGAAGTTCCTGTGCTATTTACCTCGCGACCAGTTTATAAATGACATTTACAGAGCAGTGACCTTCACTGTGTTTCTCACTTGGAACTTAGTTCTCCTGGCAAAACACAATTATTATTCCAGTGGACTTTAAACAATTCACCACAGCACCGCGCCAGTTAACACCACCCGGTTCTCAGCGGACGCCCCTTTAGAGGTCTATGTGCACGACAAAGCACTTAGTTGGAGACAAACTTCTGAGTCTCACCACCACACCACATTGCCTTAGCCTAGTGTGAAAACAGTGCAGAATAGTGTTTTCCTTTCTAATTGGTGAACTTGTTAACTCTCTGCAGTCCTACTCATGAGAAAGCTTGAGAGTTTTAGTCAGACCTGATCCATGTCGCCTACCCCTGTTAGTGCAAAAGCAATTAATTTGATCCCTGCAGGTTTACATTAGTCAGACAATCTGTAATCATCAGATTAACTGATTACCGAGTGAATCGTTTTGTTGCAGCTGTAAAACTCTCTCTCCTCACGCTCTTCCACACGGACACGCAAGCACACGCGTGTGCTCGGACACTTCATGGGCGGTCAAGGGTCCAGTCATGCCACTGTCGTATCACAATTACTTGCTTTGTCAGGGTCGTTTGCATGCGTGCGTGTGTGTGCGTGCATTTGTGTGTGTGTGTGTGTCTGTGCATACGAGTGTGCGCTTGTGTGTTTGTGCGTGTTCTTTGTCACAGCGCCACAGACCTTTCTGCGAACCATATTAGCAGCAGGACTACAGTTGGCTGCCTCCCCTCCAGACCACCAGGGGGCAGTAAGTTCCTGGTACAGGGCTGTGGCGTCATCATCCAGCACCTGTCCATCGCAGTGCACCCCTCCCTGCCAGCCCCGATCCCCAGTGCTGCCCCCCCCCACACACACACACACACTGGGGCAGCTTCCCAGTACCATGTCTGCATGAGTGGCCGTAATCACTGGGTAAGAGGTGTGATGAATTATGATGCAGTTACTTACCTTATACACTGTACTGTATATCAGGTGTTGTATTAATTATTATCCATTATATTAAGTGACAGAATATTGAATGTACTAAGTTTTGTAATGTTTGTAATTGATGTAATTAATTAAGGTAATTAATGGTTTTTAACAACTTTTTTGGATGTCAAAGACATTTCGTGCAGACGATTCCTTTCTGGGGATGTCTACAGTATAACCATAAGCGTAATGAGTCCCAGCAGGTTGTGGCAGGGTTGCTACGGTGACTCATTCCTGTCGTGGTGGCTCGCGCCCGTGCTGGCGAGCCCACTGGCCCCATGCGCAGCGGCAGGCCTGACCGCACGGGGACGTGTCACGGCAGATCCCAGACCGCACATGCGCACGCCACCATGGCCTCTGCTCGCCCCTGGGCCACAAGCCTGGGTGGGGGCTAGCAGGGGTCATATCTGGAGTGCCGTGATGTGGGGTTGCACGTGCACATGAGAGGACAGGGAGCGCCTGCCAATCACACGCGGCCCGTCGGCAGCGCCGGAGGCTGGGGGCGGAGTCGGAACAGGTTCTGGCGGAAACCAGACGTTACCGCACGGAAGAGGCTGTGCTCATTATGTCAGCATAGTGGCGGGCGTAGGCGTGATTGGAAGGTCGTTTTTTTTTTTTTTTTTCTTTCAGGTTTCGTATGTGTGCACCCAAGCTCACATGTGAATGCGTGTTTGTGTGTGTGTGTGGATATTCATTTACTTTCTGCTCTCTCAGCTATCTTCTGTTTTCACCAGTTCACCAATAACCAGAGCTACTTAGGGGAAACAAACTCCAAAGCCCTTTCTCTCTCCCCCCCTCTTTCTTTCTCCTGCTTTCTCTCTCTCTCTCTCTTTCTCTCTCTGATGAGCCACAGCCTGTTCTGCTATGTTCTCACACTTGTGAGGGGGTTTGCTGAGAGCAGAGATACCTGATGGTTATCTACATTTCTCAGCTTGTTCCTGTGTTCGCTGCTGAGCTGTGAAAGATCTGCCGTGGGAAGGGACAGACTCCATTAAGTATTGATGGTGCTATTAATGTACAGATGTGCCCTGTGGTGCTAATCCAATAACTCTGATTTGACTGTCAGAGGGACCGCCTCTATTGCAGGGCGTGCCCACGTGATTGGCTCCCCCCGCGCAGTTGACTGTGCATTGATTTTCTGCTTGATGTGATTTAGGGGGATGTGTGGGCGGGGCTTGAGAGGGTGCATGGGAGGGACAGGAGTGCCTATCCATGATGAGACGACTCCATTGGGCTGTCATAGCTGGCCATGTTCAATCAAATCTGGAAAGGACTGAAATTGGATTTAGAGGGATGCAAGGATCATCAGTTCCCTCCCTGTTCTCTGCTTTTCTGTTGCACTGTGTGTGTGTGTGTGTGTGTGTGTGTGTGTGTGTGTGTGTGTGTGTGTGCGTGTGCGTGTGTGCGTGTGTGTGTGTGTGTGGCCTCAGTTTGACTTTAGAGGATCGTCCTCATGCAGTGTGATTGTTCAAGGCAGGGCCACTGGAGCCTAACCTCGGAGTTTGTGCCCCTGTTGGTCTAGCTGACTTTGTGTGTGTGTGTGTGTCTGTGTGTGTCTGTGTCTTTCTTGCTTTTTCTCTCTTTCTCCCTCTCTCACTCTCTCCCCCCCCCTCTCTCTCTCTCTCTCTGTTTCTTTGTTGCAAAGGCAGTTTCCTGTTTGTGCTGTTTATTTGACTTTGTGCCACTTGATGTCATCTTGGCAGCTGAAGACGCCTGTATTTCGAGTCACAGAGGCAGTAGTCCAGAAAAGCAGGAACAAAGGTTACGGCCTGGCTTACCTCAGCCCAACCATTACCTCAGCCCACACCCTTACCTCAGCCCACACCCTTATCTCAGCCCACACCCTTATCTCAGCCCACACCCTTATCTCAGCCCACATCCTTACCTCAGCCCACACCCTTATATCAGCCCACACCCTTACCTCAGCCCACACCCTTACCTCAGCCCACACCCTTATCTCAGCCCACACACTTATCTCAGCCCACACCCTTACCTCAGCCCACACCCTTTCCTCAGCAAACACCTTTACCTCAGCCCCACCCTAGCCTTTGCCAAGGGGAACAAGAATATAGCATACTAATCTTCAGCTTTATAGATAAATGGTTTACTTTTATATGTTTTTGTATAAATTATATTTGTACCAGTTATAACCATCATGCTGAAAGCTGTATTGATGCAGTGCTTACATTGCATATGGGTAAATAATTGACAAACCTGGTCAAACATTAGCACTGTCTGGGGGTTTGGCTCAGAAATATCCAGGTACAGTATGTGTGTGTGTGGGGGGTCTTGTTTCCCAAACAGCTCCATTTGTAAGCTGCCCATACTGGCTATGTCATTCAAATTAGCCTGCTACCTTCTGAGCATGTCAGCTTGTGTTTAGGTTGATTGCTGTCAGAGCAGATTAAATTGGACTCCTATTAGAAGGACAAACGGTGGCGAGCTTGGCAAGTACACCAGCCCCTTAGGCACTGTAGAAAGGAAAAAAATCCTGAAAGGCTTTGTGTGTGTGTGTGTGTGTCTGGTAGAAGCCACAAGGCCTCTGGTAGAGGTCCCAATTGTGTGTCCGTTTATATGTATACATATGTATAAATGCACAAGCACTTGGGTATCTTTGGTGTTCCCAGGACTGCACTCTTCTGGACAGAGACCTCAGATGTAGTTACTGGTGCACTTGATATAGTTACTGGTGCACTTACTGTTTGTCCAGTTACTGGAAACTTTTGGAGCCGCTCTCCCACTTTGGGGGTCACAGCCCATAGTGCTCCGATTACCATGGGAACTGTTGTCTTCACCTTCCACATCTCTTTTTGCTCTTCTCTCAGCCATTGACATTTCTCAAGCTTTTCACTTTGTTCCTGACATTGCTATCACGAGAGACTCCTACATCTATCACTATGGCCCTGTTCTGTTGTTTATCCATCACTACTATGTCCAGTTGGTTAGCTGTTACCATTTTGTCAGTGTGTATCTGGAAGTCCCACAGGATTCATTCTCCACCACTTTCAGTGGTGTGTCCCACTTTGACCTTGGAGCTTACAGCACGATTTTTTGGCTACTGCAATGAGATGGGTACTAGTTAGCTGTATCCCTATGTGCACATGTATGTGAGAGCATGCACACGTGTGTGAAGCTTGTGTGTGCATGTGTGCGTCTGTGTGTACATGTGTGAAATGGATATTTACAAGTGTGTGGTCTCAGCTGTAGCCATGGCAATAAAAATCAGCACTGATCTTTTATGAGAGCTCATTTGGCTTTGAGGATGTTAACAAACACACACACACACAAAAACACACACGCACATTCACTTTCAAATGCCTCCAGAGGGTTTAACACATTTTTTTAATTCCAGACACAGTTTGCTGACTTGCATCATCACCCAGCACAAAAACACTTACCCTGTTCCTCTCTGTTGTCTCCTCAGCCTTTTCCCGTTTGAACACATCGTGAGGTCTCCGCTTTGCTATGAAGAATAGAGATTTTACATTACTTAACTTTGAATTATGCATGAGAAGTTTAATTACGGAATACTCCGCGGTGATGTATTGGCTGGGCACACCTCCAGCTCACCTGAGAGTGTCGTTTGTCATCGGGATTACCAATAGCAGTGCAATGAATCAACCTTGAAGCGTCTTCCAGTGCAGTGTGTGAACAGAGCACCAAAATCAAAGACTTCATTTTATGATTAGGCTAAGCCATTTAGATCCAACTGAGTCAGTTACATATAAATCAAACTGGCCAAGACGTCCGCGGACAGGGCTGTGGTCCGGCGGCCATGCCGTAGGGAACGGAGGAACTTCCATTCACTTTCTAGATGAATGACCCATCCTGGAGATGATGCATTATCCTAAAGTTAGAACAGGACCTGGCTCATGGAGAAGAAGCGCTTGTGAACGATGCAGATGTCCGGGTACGGGACGCCTGAAGCTTTTAGCGGCCGTGTGTAACCCAGAGCTTGCTCCTCTGCCCGTTAATGATTCATCCGACTGAAATAGCATCCTGAGGTTAGCGATTAGCCTAAACAACTCGCGGTCGAAGAGATTTGTGTTTAAGCTAGAAGTGTTGTGTTACGGCATCACGTTCTCCCATGAAACTTATCGACTGCTGTAAACATGTCCCACTTAACCTAGACCTCCAGTAGGAGTGCTTGATAGAATAATGGCATCATGATGGAATATGCATAAATACGTGAGAAGAATGATGTCATACGGGCCATGTTGGCATCATATGTAAATTGGTACATTTTCAAACACGCTCATCTGATACTACACTGAACTTCTATTTGTTTTGTGAAACACCTTATTCTTTCTCTAAGGTGAAATAAGTGTAATCTGTTAAACTGGTATTTTCAAAGGCATAATCGAGTGCTAATTTTCTTGCTTATACTGTTTTTTTATGAAACGCTTAATGTAACTTAAAATGAAGCTGACTTTGGCATCACATTGATTAGTGAATCATAATGCATCCTGTGAGTAAGGAAACACAATTAAGTAAGATTAGGGAAAAAAAAATTGTTCTCTGTGTGAAACTAAGAACATAAGTGCAAGATAAACAGCAACATACTAAGTCTGCTTACAAAAAATATATCTATCAACAGAATATAATAATGTATTGCATTTAGAAGATATAAGTCTAAAATTGTAATGTTTCTGGTATTACTATACTATGATTATTCACAGTAAAATGTTTTTTGTGTATTTTTCGTGCATTCTGTTTATTTTTTAAATTTCCTTCCTAGTTGAGCTTCTGATGCCTATTGCGACAGGCAAACATAACAGACCTGCAGGCTGAAAATGAAACTCCATCAGCACTTCCCAGGATGCACTGGTGCTTGCCAGCATGACCTCGAGGTGCAGTTCACTGTAGGGCTGCACCACACCCTGCCGCTGTGCATTATGGGCACTTCACTTTGAGAGTGCTATTTTCACACGGCTTGCAAGCCTCCAACATATGGTCACCAAGGTGTTCTAGAATGTTCTTTCATTGAAGCGTAAGAGAGATTGAGATAGAGAGAGAGAGAGAGAAAGAGAGAGAGTAAATAGGGAATGATCTAGAGAGAGAGAGCGTATGTCTGTGTGTGATCACAGTGGTTGGCTGCAGTACAGTTTTTGAAGCTTCTCACAGTGGTCGCTCATCTCTGAAATGGTGAGTCTGGCGGAACCTCGTGCCGTGGTCAGCCATCACCTCTCTCGACAGGTTGGGTCTCTCCGTAGGCTGGTCAGCGTGGAGCAGGGCTGAAGTCTGTTCTGGAACAGCTGGTCCACTGTGAACAGATTGGCGCCCTGTGTGAGGACCCTTCTGTGGTCAAGCACCTCCCCTCCACTATAACACCCAGGGAAACTTGGCCAACCGTCATCTCTCCCTTTCTTGAATAGCCGTTGATTAACACACCAGATCTGGGATGGGTCGTAGGGAGTCATGGGGAGCACATGACCACATCGCCAACTTCTAGTAGTGCGGAGTTTGAAACAGTGCAGCGCTGTGGTTACTGTTACATGTTTACATACCTACAGAGTACAGCTCAATCATTAGCTGATATTGTATACACATAATCACACACTAGAAGGCCAATGTGTGTGAGTGACAATTGTTTATAAAGAGACTCTGTATTAGAGCAGGAAGAAACTGTGTGTATGTGCGTGTGTGTGTGAGTGCGTGTGTGTTCGTAATTGTGTGTTCTGGCAGATCCACGCAGTTTGTTGGTGGGCGTTTGGGTATATCTGTTTGTGTGTCTGTGTGTGTGTGTGAGAGAGATACAAACTTGGACAGCACAACTAAAAGGGAAAAAGGACACTGATGTCTGGTTTATTGCATTGAGCAGGTGGTGGTAAAAGCCCTTCTACTAAAAGAATAAGGGTGTAGAGCACTAATGTGATTGGGGTGAGTGTGTGTGTGTGTGTGTGTGTGTGTGTGTGTGTGTGTGTGTGTGTGTGTGTGTGTAAGAGAGAGTGAGAGGGAGAAAGGGAGAGGGAGAACATGAATGGATGAGGCTGTTCTTTCTTTTTTATTATCCACTTTTGGAAATGCAATTACTGCTGCCGCCCAGGCAGTGTGTGACTCTGAGCGGTTCACCTCAATAAAAGCAGACCACAGACAGGATGAACTGATGGCCTCTCTACTCTCATCTGGCCATGAGTACCATTCAAATGAATCTCTACACACTCAAAGACTCATTGCCATGGGGGCAATAAAGCATTGGTGAAAGAAACAATAACAAGACAACAAAAAACAAAACAAAACAGTTTGTCAAAGGCTTTTCGAACGCAACTGCTTTGGACGCAAGGTGCTCCGTAACTCAGTCTGGCATATTTGCTGCATTTTTATGTAATTCAGTTATCATAAAATGAGCTATGTGACACCTGTTAAGTTTCCTATTATAAACATATCTACTGTAGCTACAGGAGACAAGCAGTGTACCTCTGTATGTAGGCCTAAACCTACGGAATGAATGAATTGCTGCCCGTAGGATTCTTGGAAAGTGGATGGTTGTGGCCAGGGCTGAAACAAAGTAATATTTCGCTAGCCAGGGTATTGAATCTCTCGGTCAGCGTCAATTAGCCTAGTGCTAGTCATTGCGCGACCTTCAGCTGAAACTCGTTGTTCTGGGATACACGTGGCAAGATGACGGCAAAATATGTTCAGTGAAGGAAGCTGCGTGGTTCAGTTTTTTCGGCGTTGGTTATGTGTGACTGGTATGACATGCCAAAACCAGGCTGCTTAAGTGGAGATCACGTATCACTCCGCCAGGCTCCTTACTAGCTTGGGAACTCTTCTCTTTTCCAAAGCTCTCAAGATAATCTTAAAGTAGATTTGTCAGATTAGAAAGGAAAGATGGATTGTTATTACAAGCACGTTTTTGATAGTGTGACTAGGCACAGTCATCATCAACATAGAAACCTACTCAAAAGAGGAAACCAAGACTTTAATGGAGTTTTAACCCAGCCAAAGGATCTTGATGGTCTTAGAACTTCTGGCAGTATGATTCACAGCTAATATGAGGTGTGATCCTGATTCACAACGTCTGCAAATGCCTTCAGGGATCCTTCTACGCCAGCCATGGGACTCCTCACACGGGGGGTCCATGGATAACCAATAGTTAGAAAGCATTTTCCCTGAGAACACTGCAGTGGGGGTTTGGTGAGAATGCATTTCAGGGCAGGGGCTTGATTCTCAGGTGTAAGTGGCCAGACGTTAGGGAGAAGGCTTCCTGTACATGCTTCAAGAGCAGACGAGTCACATGTTCGCATTCATCTCATGGGTGCGCATGTGTGCTATACGAGCTGTAGACGCTGCAGCTCTGGCCTGTAAGCACATCCAATCCCGGAAACAAGATTACCCCTTTTTTCGGAATTAGTCTACACTGCATAGCGAATCATATGAGTTTGTTGTGTGTGATTACAAACCCCACGACTGTCTGGAGCTGGAGGCTGTAGCAGGGAAGCATCTGAGCTGCTGGACTGCGTGCTATCTCCCTTTGAGCTGATCACCCCCCGGAATCCTCTTCTTTCAGCTGCAGACCTGCCCTGAATATGTAGGAGACTCGGCTACTCCCACAAGGGATTTTAAGAAGGCACTGCGATACAGCCGAGGGAATATTTCACTCAGCGCCGCGAGAGGTGGCGATTACGGCATGTACCAAGGGCCTAGGCTGACACCGCACACGTCCCCAGAGTGCGTTCCACCCACCGTGCCCACTTACCGTCGTCTCTCGCGGCATGTCGCTCAGGGGCTGACGGCTTGTCGGGCCGTCCACCGCGGCCTCGCGCGAGTCACGCGAGAGTGGTTCAGCTTCACACACGCCTTCTGGTTGGTCGAATTCCAGATGCTGTCCATTTGCTGAGTCTCCTCTTCCTCATGTGATACTGTTGGGTGGTCTGTCTTACACAAGTACAAGGTGCCCCATCAAACAAACTGCAGCGTCTTCAAAGCAGGCATCTGATAGAAGCACAGCCAAGGCCTCCAGCAGTCTTGTCTTCCCGTTGAAGAGCATCCTCTGATCTGGTATTATCTCGGCAGGCTTTCCAAATGGCTGCCCTCAGGACGCCACAGTGTGGCGGTGCCGGAGTCTTGAGTCGTTTCCTGAAGACACAAGATTGCGATTTCGTGGCGAGTAATTGGACTCTGTGGGGCTTAGCATCGCGCCTGTGCTGAACCTGGCTCGGCTCAGCCCGAACACTCCCGCCAGCCCGCCAGGCTGCCTTGGCCCGAGATGCCAGTCTGCTCTGCTGACGTTTAATTGGAGCAGGTTTTCCAAGTGCCTGTGCCGGCTGGAATTTTTCCTCTCCCTTTGTTTCCGAGGCCAGCCCCAAGCTCTCCGCAGAGGCATCAGTGCTGTCCCATATTCGTGCCGCCTTCTCCCCAGGGCTGCAGGTCCATGCTGGAGTCTCACCAAAGTGCCACCAACCCGAAGACATTTCAAAGTCGCGCAGTTTTCTACCCCATCCATCTGGCCGATTCTGTTCTTGGTTCCTATGCCTGTACCGCCATCCATCTATTGCTCCCTCTCTGCATGTTGGACTGATTGGCTTTGCAGTTCTGTGCAGTTTCACTGGATAGCCATCAGCTGTGATGCAAAGTTAAAGAACGCTCCAACATGCTGTGAGAAAAGAGTAGTGCAGCCCCCCCTCCCTCAATCTGCGACTCTCATGAAGAATTGATTTCCTCAGCCTTTGGTTTGACTTCAACAAGACTTACAGCTTACTGGCTCAATTCCGGCAGTGGCAAACGCCCCAGAGAGCCCCGAATCAGAGCCGTGGCATCAACGAAAAAAGGAAGTTTAATAAAGTGTTAAGTGTTCGTACGAGTTTGCGCGTGTGTGTTTGTATTTTCTGACTCCTCTCCCACAGTAAAGCTGAAGGTGGCACGCAGCCCGTGTTGCGCACACATCTTTCTCTTCGTGTTTCTTCTCCTCCTCAGTCTGGCGATTACATAAGTGCTGAGGCTTTTCCTCCAGGCTGGAGGGAGGATCAGAGGAAGTGGAGTTCGGTCGCAGACTCCAGGGCCCATCCACAGCCCTCTCTCAGAGCCCAGGGCCCCAGTGCATCTGGGTGGCTATGGCATAGGCTGAATTAGGGTCAGGCTCTTAAAGCCAGCTGGCAGGGCCGGGAGAGGAGAGACCGGCCTCATAGCTCGTCCCAGAGTCCGGCGTCAGCGTCTGTCCACTATAACGAGGGTTCAGATTGACGCGTGCTGCCGCGTGGAACTGCTGAAACAAGGTGCAATAAAATCCCTCAGGAGCACCTCCACATGATGTAACGGGGAGCTGGTTTAGGCACATCGCGACGAACGCACACCCATGGGCGAGTGAGCCCGCGCTCGCGCACGTGCATTTGCGTCTCTGCCCGTCAGCCCGTGGCTCTGGTGTGGCGTCGGGGGGGGGGGGGGGGGGTTTGGGGGGGCAAAACATGGCAGGGCTGCAGATGCAGGGCACACCTTGCTGGTGTCATGCTGCGATGAAGGTCAGCCCAAACATAAGCGCTGCTGTGTACGTCGTCTCTAGTTCCTGATAAAGGGGGGGTGGCCCTGGCGCTGGGGAGAGATAAGGCAGGGACACGTCAGGGCCGGGTGCAAAGTGCTCCATCTCTCCCACAGCAGAACACAATCTCTCTTCTGGCTTTTTAACCCCCTTCCCTCCCCCCACACACAAAAAAACTGTTTGATTTGTTCTTTTTCAATTTTTTTCCTGCTTCCTTCTGTCGTTTCTGAGCTGTGTATCTCTGGCGGAGCGCGGGGACGGGCTAATATCACCGCACGGGCTCCGATAGCGGTCTGAGCGGCAGCGCCTCGGCTATCGGCTGACGCCTGTCTGCGGCTTTTAAGAAACGGCGGCGGCGGCAGCGCGCTACAAATCGCCTTCCCTCGCCGCCCCTGGCGTGCCGCGGAGGCTTTCGTTAATTCCTCGTGCCGCGCTTATATTTAGGCTATAGGACCGGCCGGAGTTCACGAGGTCGAGTGCGAGTGGCAGGACCTCCCTGTCGCGGGAGAACCTGGGTTCGACCAGGACCAACGGCTGGAGCGCGGAAAACCGGGGCGATCGGCGGGCGAGGGCTAGGGCAGCTGTGCAAGTGCTGCCCCTCTCTGGCCTAGTTTGGCATTGCCGGTGCCATATTAACACACATTATGGATTTACTGTCCTGCTCCACTCTGCCTGACTGCACTCGAAGACAAGAACTTAGCGGAACAGCCAAATAGAAGACTTGTTTATAGTAGATGTGTTGTTGGACCTTATGCAATGGGTACTTAGCAGCCACTGTATTAGAAACACCTCACACACCTCACAGTACCCACATCCATGTATTTTTGGTGCCTGTAGATGCATTTTGCATTTTGTCATGCTCTACCCTGTTATCACTGGTCATTTATGACCACAGGACTATGCTGCCTAGACATCGTTCTCCACTGGGCATTGATGCTGAGACCATGGTGGCTTCTGTGTGGGCTCGAGCTGGTATGAGTTTAACACTGCAGTGTTGTTGCGTATTTTTAAATGCGTGAACATCTCTGGTGGGATGAAACTAGTCTGTCACCTGAATATTTGCAGCCAGCAGTGGTCTAATTGCCAAAAACGAAGGAGTGACTAAGGACTACAGGACAGCCACAGACTGGAGACAGACTGGAGACAAGCTACAAACAAGCTACAGACAGACTGGAAACCGACTGGAAACAGGCTAGAGACAGACTGGAAACCGACTGGAAACAGGCTAGAGACAGACTGGAGAAAGACAAGAGACAAACTAGAGACAGACTAGAAACGGGCTAGAGACTGCAGCTGAACACCTACAGGGTGTTCTTCCACATGAGCGCTGGAGGATTCTGTGTTGTGTGAAATTAGAAATTCAAATAAAAAATCCTACCCAAAGATGACTCATGTTTCACAAGTAGAATCGGTACAGGGCCTGTTCTGTGCTCGCTTCTGTGAGGAGGGGGGGGTGGGGGTGGTTAAGGCTGTCTGCGCCGTCAGCACACACCCTCATCAAGGCGCCGTGGCGGAGACGATGTCCCTGACGCCGACTCTCGCCTCGCCCTGAGCCCGCGGCCCGACGACAGCGGAATGCCAGGCCTGTCTGGCATCGCACGCCGGAGCAACGGGGGTAACTTTGTGCGTTTGAAGATTGTGCAGCTTTTGCTGACTGTGCTGAGATAAAGACACGCCTGTGGCAGTGTCACCCCCGTGTGTCGCCCAAGCTTCAGATCTGAGTGCAGCGAAGTCGTGAAGTTGCTTTTGCCTCGGAGAGCCCGAAGCAATACAATAAGAAGCCGGCGATATGAATATTTTATTTGTTGTAATGTGACACAAATAAAAATATGTTACTGTCAATGGGAAGTTATTTCTGCTCTATGACTTCACTGTATCTTTAGCAAATGAAAGTGTGGGTCCTTAATAAAGGGTACACGTGATGTCTCCGTTTGGTAAGTTGCATTTTTATGGCTTCAATAGTCTTCCGAAGTGTTTCAATTACCCTTTGACTAACGAATAGGGGTGGGGCAACTATTCGTGGAATAGTGGCCTGACATTTAGATGAATAAAATTAAAAAGCGACTTAGGCCAAACAACAGTCTGAATCTCGGCCTAATGTTATTCCTTTAATAAATGACACTAATGATTTTCTGGTTTAAAGAGCATCCTGCTATGCTCTGACCAGCTCCAGGCAAATCTTGGATCAGGCTGATGCAGACCTGAGGAGCCCCTGAAGGAGCAACAGTGGAACATAAGCATGACTAGCAGGAAGAGGTGGCTGGTGGAGTCCTGGCTTTGAACTTACTGTGACGATACATGACTCGTCCATTAAATTAAAGGATCGCTGTGTATTGCAGGACCTGGAATACCTGGCGACACACCTGTGTCCAGTCTGAGAGTTGAGTATGGTATGGTTATTACTGCCACGTGTAAGAGGGAATGCTTGGATTTCCTAGCCTAATTAGAGAATAGCATAAATGTATGTAAATGAATGCACCTTGGGTCTTTTCTCATGAACCATTAGAGTGGAATATGGAATTGGGTGGCGTTGTCATAGCAGCGGAAGTCATTATGACTGTCTCTAGGCACCTTTTATGGGAAGGTCAATTAAAACAGTAGTTAGGTCGTGTGATGAAACCTGGAGGACGTGACAGCTGCAAGTGTAGGTTTTTTATAAACACACACGTGTGCGCACACACACACACACACACCAATCCTGTAGAGTGACATTTAATTAAGAAGCAAAGACTTGCATCAGAATAAGTAATTTCAGCTCCATGTGTGTCGGTCTCCATGATGGAGTGAACAGTAAGAGTAGCATGATAAACTCTAATTAGAGAATAGATCATTTGTTTTGTATATGAGGGTATGTATTTATTCACGTCTGTGTATATATGCATCTGTGCGTGTGTATGCATCTGTGCGTGTGCTATGTGTCATGAACCCCCCCCCCACCACACACACACACACACACCCCGCACGCACGTTGACAAAACAGGATTAGCATTTTGACATCGTCAAGTGGTGACAGAGGTCTAATTGAAGAGTGTTGAGGAGCTTTTGGACGCAGCGCGGAGTGCCGGGCGGTTGCGGCGAGAGCACGGGGTGTCGTTTAGGGGATGACAGACAGACGCACACGGACCGCTCTCGTTTGGCCACGTCACGCCACGCTAGGTCTGCGTGGCGCGCGGCCATCGCCTCGTGTCTTTGGTTCTGCTCACCCCGGGTCTGTGTTTACGGCCATGCTTAATGGAGAATACAGCAGTGAGCGAATAATCAAAAGTTCTCTGGCAGAAAGACAATGGTGGAGAGCACAACCCGACGAGAAAGAAGGAGTCTGGTAATGTCAGTGTGGTCATCGCTGTCCTGTCTTATTGTCTGGGTTTAAGAGTTTTTATTGTCTTAGATTATAGTTTTCACAGATCTGTAAGACATGATGCATCTGCTTTTTGGTTCTTTGGTCACGTGAGTATTTGAATACTCTTCTAGCTCGTATACAAGTTAGGTTTGGACTGGTGGTCAGAGGGAAGTGACCCGCTCATGTTAACAACTCCACCCACACATTTTTAGCCCGGTTCCTTGCACACTAGCGTTGGAGGGGTGATTCAGCAGACCGACCATGTTCTGGTGGTCCTGAAGACAACGTCGGTTCTTCAACCTTCAGTATAGAACCAGGAAGACCATTTAACCTTGTGGAGAGACACCTGGCAGGGCCCTCTCACCGTCGGAGGGATACCGAGGCTCTGAGGCCGGAGGGAGATGTTGCCATTTTCTAAAATGGGTCCATTTAGTATGCAGAAATGTGTGGTCTTGCAGGGTTAGCATTTGGACGGCGTTTCACACCTGGCTGCGTGTGGTTTATTATGGGTGGCAGTTTACTTTATGGTTTTTAATTCACTTATTTCAGGCTATGTTAAAATTACCTACTGTGTAAACAAGACAATGGAACGATAACAAAACTTAGTGGCCCAAACCTCCATTATGCAAATCAAACAGCTGTGGCAGCAGGAGGCTGCGTGGCCACCGGAGGAAGGTTTCACACTCGAGTGTGGCATCACTAATTATCTCTCATCCAAAGGCTCAATTCATGAGATCATCTGCTCTCTCTCCTTCATTTGTTTTTTCTTTTTTTCGCCCATTCTTCCGCACAGCCTTTAGATTTACTGCATTTAGCCGATACTCTTGCCCAAAGCGGCTTACAAAAGTGCTTAGCTGTCTCCATGGAAGTAATCTCTATGCTAGTACATTAGGCTGGAGTCTAAGGATATCATTAAGCTGTCAAAATCATTCAAACACAAATACACACAAATATCACAAATACAAATAGGAGGATAATTTAATAACTTTCTTGAGTCAGTGTATATACCGTGTATATATATATATATATACAGTTTATACACATGCATACTTAAGAAAATTAGCCTATTAAATTATCCACCTTTTTGTGTTTGTGTGCAAATGTGATTTAAATCTGGCAAATCCAGGAAGTTGCCACATGTGAGAAATTGGAGACTGAATATGAATCATGCAGATACAATCTGCAACGGTGGCATGAGCGTGGCAAGGGTTGTGCAGGGAGGCCTACTGGGGTGTAGTAGTCCAGTGTTCAGATGACAAGGGACTGGACAAACGGCTCGGTGTGTTTTCTGGAAAGGAATATGGCCCGATCCTGCTCATGTTGTACAAGAGAAACCTGCATGTCTGGTTCATGCTAGTAAGAAGAATGATAGTTGGTAGCGCAGGACTGCCCCCGGGGTTCCTGCATTTTTCAGACTGCGAGATTCTCAAAGAAGATGACCAGATTATGGGTATCGTGGGAAATGTGTAACGGCTCTTGCTGGGATTCAAGCCTCACGATGTTAGTATCTCCGGGAGAGAAGGAGAGCATGAGAATGATAGTGGTAGGAGAAGCCGTGTGAGGATATCACCTCTCATAGAGTACAGAGAGAAGATAAGGGGTCTTAGCCTAGCCTTAGCAAAACGCTAAGCCTTGTGTGTGCTAAGCCTGTAGAGAAAATGAGGCTCTAGGTAGGACGGAAACCACTGCCAGTCACTGTCAGTGATGCCAAGAGTAGAGAGGATGGATAAAATGATGTTATAGTTAACCAAGTCGGAAGCAGCAGAAAGCATCACCGATCAAGACTGACTGCATTTTGGCTGATCCAGATGCAAGAAGTAATTGTGGTGATGGCAGATTCTGTGGAGTTTTCTTTTACTTTTGTACTTCTGTTTTTTTATTTTTTACATTTTGGTCTCTATCCCTCGTTCTTTAATGTTTTTGTTCTTTAATGATTTCTTTTATTATTTATGTGTTCACTCCTCATTTCCCTCCATTTTCTCCCTCTCCAAACGGCCGTCTGGCTGCCTTTCAGAGCTCCCTTGCTTCGATTGGATCATCAGATACAATCAACCCAGCTGTCTAAACCCATAACTGCAATCAGCATTGCAGTTTACACTCTCAGACACACTTCGGATTCATTTTTCCCCCTCATAATTATCCGTACGCTGTGTTCGAACAGAGATCAAACCTGTTGTTAACCGTATCTAATCAAACACAAAGGCAGGCGCGAAATCAGCAGGCGCGAAATCAGCATGCAACGTAACGAAGATGCGACTCGCGTGCAAAGGGTTTTCTGTGTTCTGGCCATCATTTGCACAAAGTATTAAGGTATCAATCATCTCATTGATCCCAGCGTCCTCGAAATGTCAACAAACGCTCTGAATTGATCGGTGCGATGGTGAGCCTATGACGGCACGCCAGGTTTTTGAGCTGCTTTTCTCACTCGATCCTGCAGAACAGAGCGCTGACGACATGTCTTAGTGCAGAATGGCGTTCAGCGAAGCAGCAGTGAGGTAACAGTGAGGAAACGGCGAGGTAGCAGTGAGGCAGCAGCGAGGTAACAGGCGGCAGGGAGGCAACAGTGAGGCAGCAGTGAGGTAACAGTGATGAGGCAGCAGTGAGGTAACAGGCAGCAGGGAGGCAGCAGTGAGGTAACAGTGAGGTAGCAGTGAGGTAACAGTGAGGAAACGGCGAGGCAGCAGCGAGGTAACAGGCAGCAGGGAGGCAACAGTGAGGCAGCAGTGAGGTAACAGTGAGGAAACGGTGAGGTAGCAGTGAGGCAGCAGCGAGGTAACAGGCAGAAGGGAGGCAACAGTGAGGCAGCAGCGAGGTAACAGTGAGGCAGCAGGGAGGCAACAGTGAGGTAACAGTGAGCAGGCGGTCGCCTCCTGACGTTTCACTAGCTTGCCTGGATCTGGGCCGAGTGCCCGCCGCTTTGCCTTTGATATTTTCTGACCTGTAACAGAGGGGCCCGCCTCGTTTCCCTTTGCCTTGCGACCTTTGATGCGTCTACAAGGCGAAAAGATACCATGCATCGCCAAAAAGAAAAGGTCTGGTTTGCTGAAAAATTAAAGTCTCAGGATTACCGAATTGAGATTTCACTTTTCAAAGACATGTAGTGTGTTTCCAAGACATGTAGTGTGTTTCTTTGACAAGTAGTGTGTTGCTAAGACAGCTAGTGTGTTTCTTTGATGTTTAATGGGTATCTATGACAGGTAGTGTGTTTCTAAGACAGGTAGTCTGTCTCTTTTCCCATTTTCCATTTCCTCTTCCTTCAGATTCTCCTTTTTCTTTGATTCAATAAGTGGGCCAGTGAAATCTGCTGTGTAACTTCCTCCTACTTTTCCAAATGCTAGCAGAACATTTTACACACACACACACACACACACACACAGAGAGAGAGAGAGAGCTCTCTTTGAGGCTATATCCTGTAGCTGTTCCTTTATTTGCTTATCTTCTCCAGCTCCTGTTCTCTGGTGTGCTGGGGTAGGGGTGTGTAGGGCAGAGCTGGGGGGAGAGAAGGCTGTGAATCCTGGATGTGGCTCCTGGTCATCACGCACCTCCTCCTCTCTCATCCGCCTTCGGGTTCTGTGAACAGGGAAGTTAGGGTCCAGACTAAGCAATATCCTTGTGAAGAATGCATAGAATTTGATTGTACTGTGCACGTGGGTTTTCGGGTGTGCACACATGCATGTGCATGGTGTATTGTAGGTGAGTGTGTGTGGAGGTTGGAGAGTGTGTGCATGAGGGAGTGTGTGAGTGTGTGTGCAGGATGGCATGTGTGTGCATGAGGGAGTGTGTGAGTGAGTATGTGTGCACTTTGGGGTGAGTTCGTGTGTCCTCTCTGCTTTGCTGCAGGAACTTCCTGTGCTCCTTGCCGTTGACATTGTAAACGTCACGCCCAGCTCCACGGCTGCACAGTCTCATATGGTCCGTGCCTCGCTGCCAATCTTCTGCGCTCCGTCAGCAAAGCACAGGAAAGACACCTTCATCGCACTCCTCCTCACCTCCCTGCACGGACGAGCACCCCCCCCGATCCGTAGTGCGGGTCAGCGTCTTTAGTTTTGTGACGGCGTTCTCGAACCCGAGCTCACAAGACTCGAATGTACTCAGAATGCGCCGACGTCTTTTCTGAGATGCCATGCGGGTTTTCGCCATTGCTCGTTAAACTGTCGGGATGTTCGGGATGGTGCCTCGGCTGAGGTTGTGGATTGTCCTGCTCGGGCTCTGGTGTAGTAGCCGCACTGTGATTGGCTGTGCCGTTCTCCATCACCTTTAGAGATTGAGTGGCGAGTACAGACCTTGATCTTCAGTCTCCATGTCTTTAGCGCAGACATCATTCAGCCAGTCAGTTGCTCTGGTTAATTGTGAGTGGCGATTTAGAATGACCTGGCACTGTAATTGAATCTGTACAGTAATGGTTGTTACTGCATACATGGACTTGTTTGTTAGGGCTTTGTCTCACACAAGCATAAACAGATTAAGAGAGTTAAATGGAAAATTTCCTGTCCCACATTAAGTTAAATCTTCAGCTAAACAAAATGATTGATTATCTGCCATTAGAAAAGTCTCTGAATTGGCTGCAGGTGTGTCTGGAAACCAGCTTTGCCTTTTCTAAATACTTTATAAACGTTCCTGTGGGTTCTCTGGGTTTCTGTATCGTTTGAATATGTTCAGCGTCTCAGGTTTGCTTTTATGTCTAAGTGCTTGTACAGTATTGAATTTTCCTAGCTTGGTATGAGTATGAGTGTGTATCTGTGTGTGTGTGTGTGTGTGTGTGTGTGTGTGTTTAGAGCTTTTTGCTGACCACGAAAATCTACTGGCTACCATCTAATTATTTCCCCTTCAGTTGTTCAATAATAATATTCAGTCCTCTCTTGTGTACTGAACTCTGGGTGCTTGTTATGACTTCTTGGCTTCTTCATAACTTACTCATAGGCCTTTGTTTATTCTGAATGGATGTCTTTGGCTAATCTATAGTCACGAGGCATTAAACGGGTTTAAAATGGATTTGTTTTACACTTTATAATATGATAGTGTGTATTGGATTACGATGTTTGGTGGTAATGGAGCAGTATGTAATATGCCGTGTGTGTGTGTGTGGTTGGGGGAGGTGGGTGCGTGTGTGTGCGTATGTATGCATGTGCGCATTATATCCTGAAATCTGCTCGGCCTTATCTCTGTTATTGCCCCTATTATTGCAGTGTTTCACTTTATCCAGTGGATTCAGAGTTGACAGGCAAAAGAGATACGAGGAAGCTCCAGCTAATGAGGTTTTTCCTGTCAGACACCGCAAACAAAGTGATTATGCGCTACACAGGCATCTGCCTACTGGGGAGGAGGTATTACACACAGGTTTTATTTCCCCAACGTTTCTTCTGTGTAACAGGCCAGTGCCCTGAGGCATGCTGGTTGTGAACGCGCACACACACACACACAAACACACTCACACACAGTTTCTTCATTTTTACAAGGACGTTAAACTCAGAGAAAACCCCATAGCTCTGGACATTAACGTTAATGTTGGCTTTGAAAACTCCATAGCTCTGGATGGTTAGCTTTGTGCTAGCCTCGCAAGCGCGCATCACCTTGTGGCTCTGGAAGATCTCCATTATCTCAGCAGTGCCACAGACTCCTAGACCCGTGACACTGGTTCTGGGTGAGTCCTATCTTGTCAAGTGATTTCGGAGCTTTCACTCTGCCCTGTTCCCTGCTCACTCTCACTCTCTCTCTCTCTCTCTCTCTCTCTCTCTCTGATGGGGAGGGATGACTGAGAGGAGGTAACGATGTGACTGTTTGACTCTCCCCTTGGCAGACAGCCACGGTTTCCTGTCAGAGGAAGTGGCTGGCGTAATGGCCATTTTTATCGGACAGCCGCACAGTCCAGCATCACAAGCCTAAATTTAGCCGGTGACCGTAGCCCCTTGGAAATCAGTCGAGTGTGACAGCAGTCGTCACACACTGTCACCACATGTACTTTGTACCAGGTTAAGCTCCGTTCAGTCTCTTTTGCCATTCAGTTCTACAGAATGAATTCTGCAGAGTAAATAGTACGATCAGTGGATGAGAGTGAAGAGAAAACACTCCAGGGAACATGTAAATCCTCACGCCAGCTTACCTACAGTTATTCCGTTTTTCTCCACGTTGTTCAGTAAATCTGGACCAGCCGATGGGCTCTGGCCTGGTCTCACTGCAGCAGATGGTGGATTATCCAAACAAGGGGACAAATTACCCACGCTGCCCCTGTGTTCCGGAGCACAGCGTAGGCGGCTGAAGGCCCGCACGCCAGGACGTGGACCAGTGGGGTGACTGACAGGGGACTGGCCCTCACAACCACGCCAGGCACTGGGCAGGCGGCTTCAGCCTTCTCTTTCTGCCTCTCTCTCTTTGTCTTTATCTCTCTCTCTCTCTCTCTCTCTGTACTCAGAGTTCAGGGTAGAAAACTTTGTTCTCACAGTCAAAGCATCAACATAATTTATAATGAATTAATAAACAGTCATTGTCAGTACTCAGTAGTTCTCCGGAGTTGACATCCCTCCCTCCATCGTTGACCACACACTCGTTTTTCTTGCACTTCTGTCTTGTCACTTTGCATCACGTCTTGGAAGCCGACCACGGACGGGTCGGTCTCGGATGTTGTCCGGCACAGCCGGCCGATGCCGGGCCTGATTGTGATGAATGGGCTGCTTTGTCCCACCCCGTCCTCCGCTGTCCTGCCCTGTCCCGTACCAATCACGGACCTTCGTCCAATCGAATCACACTGTTTGCACTTGGTTGACGGATGCTGCACTGGCGCTTCAGTGCGTGTCA
Source organism: Brachyhypopomus occidentalis (assembly GCA_020368025.1). Lineage (NCBI taxonomy): Eukaryota > Metazoa > Chordata > Actinopteri > Gymnotiformes > Hypopomidae > Brachyhypopomus > Brachyhypopomus occidentalis. The sequence goes on along the minus strand of JAGXOD010001351.1, from coordinate 3,496,358 downwards.
CGAGGGAGGGAGCGTGACAGGATGACAGTGCTCTGCTCAAACACGCTGTGAATGCCTAATGAAGGTTATCAGCCGGTCAGGCACAGTCCCACCGCTGGTGCCGTGAAACAGAAACCCTTCCCCAGGCAGACCAGGCACTGTTGTCTCAATCCATTTTCTCACCGACAAGCCTTGCCCTCCTAATCTTCCACGCTCTCCGAAATATTTGTCATTCCCGTCGCTATCGTCTCGTATCTCTCCTTGGGCTGTGTTTCAGCATGTTTCTCTCCCCCCGCCCCCCCAACCTGCTGCCTTTTAAAAGGTTAGCCATTTTGCACTAGGGAGGACTGTTGTTTTGTGAGCGCCCTCGTGTCCATAGGAATTTGGGGAATTATGGGAGAAAATGTCACGACTTAAAGGGCATCAACACAAACACAGTAGGCGGCGGAGAGCACGCGCAGTGCCGCTGAGCGCGCGCGTTTGTGTGTGTGTTACCACAATACCACAAACACGTCTGCGCGTTTCCTCCCTTGGACCCGTGTACTTTTACATGTGCTGGTTACATGTTAAAATAGCGCCCCCTGCTAAGGATACTGGGCCCAGGATTTACGTCGCAAGGATCGACTACTTCCTAAAGAGACAGACACCCACAAATGTTTAATATTATTTACAAAGCACTAGGAAATTGATAATTAAGCTAATGTCTTTGCTATTATGTCATATACCACGTTAAAGAACACAGAAATATCTTTAAACATTAATAATAGAACCGACTATAAGACACAGGTAGCTTTACATTTCTTTGATGTCACTTCTGCAAAGTTTAGTTCTTTCTTGAAGTAGCAACACACGAAAAGCCTTGTGCAGAATCTGGGCCTTTTATTATATACTTTATTATAGGAGATTTGAAACAATGTTTTCCCATTAAAGTTGGGAGAAAATAGCAGTGTTGAAGTAAACATTCCAAATGAAACAGCCACAACAATAAAACCAGCAGCAGTGGAATAAGTGGCTTTAACATTACTGCTTCAGCACCAACTTCATTAGGATGTATTGTGTTGAAGTGGGTGTGAGACTGCGTGTGTGTGTATACAAATGCATGTGTAATGCATTTCTTGAGAGCAATTATTCATTGACTCTCCTTTTAAACATCTCCATATGACTTCCTCAGTTTTTATTTATAGACACGCACACACACTGTGTGCTGTTCTGCTGCTGTCATTGCTGCTTGAGTGCTAAGCGCTCTTTCTCTTTGGTAGTCATTTATTAGGTTATCCTTTATAATGCAACATGGCAAATCATAGCAGGAAGGTCTCGAAGTGCATATGCAAACACCTTTTTTGTTTTGTTTCTCTCTTTCTCTCCGCTTTCTTAACATAGTGAGTTGGGCCATTCGGCGCTGGCCGCAAGGCAGCGGTCCGCTCCAGCCGACCGGGCCTGCGTGTTGTAGGGGAGGGGCCTGCGTGTTGTAGGGGAGGGGCCTGCGTGTTGTAGGGGAGAGGCCTGCGTGTTGTAGGGGAGGGGCCTGCGTGTTGTAGGGGAGAGGCCTGTGTGTTGTAGGGGAGGGGCCTGCGTGTTGTAGGGGAGGGTCCTGCGTGTTGTAGGGGAGAGGCCTGCGTGTTGTAGGGGAGGGGCCTGTGTGTTGTAGGGGAGGTGCCTGCGAGTTGTAGGGGAGGGGCCTGAATGTCTGTAGTGGAGTTTGAAGATACAGAATCCACAGCTTTATACAGTGATGCTGTTTCCTATTGGCTATTAACCCTGTTAGGGCTTTTTGTGGTTTTCTTGCTGAGACTGTGTAGTAAAGGCATATATTCGAGTCGTGTCATATTGTGTGCTTGCACTGTGGAATGGCTGAGTTTAGGTCCACTCACTCTGCATCATCCCTTCATGAAAGTGTTAATTAGATGCCGTTGACTGGGTCTTATCCTGTGTGGGATGGAAATGATCATAACATGTTAGTCATTGTGTTCTCTCTGGAGACTTCTGGCTAATGAGTGTGGGAAGTAGCCCTGCCTTTCAGGAAAAACAAGGGGGCATGTAGAAGGCTCAGCAAAGACGCTGATCTAGATCCAGGTCAGCGGCGTTCCCGGACTTTACACGAGGCGGCCAAAGCTGGCCCTGGATCAGCCATGCGAGGCGGCGCTTCAGGCACAGCTGGCTGGTGGCCCGCAAAAGCGAGCTCGGGCGTGACCCCGCCAGCCGGGTCTAGCGGGGAAAGCAAATGGCTCCGCTAACTGACGTTTGGCAGGGGCTCGCCCGCCCCGCGGCACCGGGAGAACACGCGGGGCAAAGCCCGAGACTCCGGCGGGGGGATTCCGTGCTGGAGGCCTGACCCACAGCTGACAGCACCGTGGGCTCCAGGTGTCCAGCTGCAGAGGTGGGCTAGGGACTACACCCGGGGGGAACAGGACGGGCTGAGTAAGGCCGGACGTCTCGGGATGGGGGCAGGCCCTACAGAACTCGCCATGTGTCCGTCTGCTCCTCTCAGACGGTTCACATCAGCTTCTCATGTTGCATGAAGATCAAGGGCTCAGGAACGACACTTCAGCCCTGCTTCTAACACATCACTGCAGTAGACAGCTTGGAAATATTGATTTTTCTCCCCCCCCCCAAAGGAAGTTTCTACCATATTCTCAAGTTCTGGTAATTTGACCCATATTATCCCAGGCGATGTTATGCTAATGTATGTGGGACGCCTGCCGTACCCCCTTGCGTGTATAAAGGGATATACATCAACCTCGGTGAGGGGAGAAGAAGCCAAAATCATTAGTGTTAATCTCCACAAGTGCAACGTTACATTAATGTCAGATCAATCACGGGGTTATGTCAATGCATTAACTAATGAAATGGGCTTCAGTCTTAAGTGCTTTTGTTGGACTTGGCTAATGCATGTTAACTGCATTGTTCACCTTCAGATCCGCTTCTGCCTTTGTGGCTGCTGCTCTGTGCTTTGTGTTTGTTTTACCTTGCTGAGACAGTCAGCCCCTGTGGCCAGAATGTTATTTATATTTGTGTGTACTGAGGTCTCTCTCTCTGTCTCTCTCTCTGTCTCCCTCCCTCTCTCTCTCTCTCTCTCTCTCTCTCTCTCTCAGGGCAATGTGCATTGTAACAACTTGTAAGGGGAAATATTGTGAAAGTGAATCTGGAATCCTGTCGGTAATCTTGCAGAGCACCAGGGTGATCCACCTGTTAGTGGAGGCTGTGGTAATCCTAGCAGTGGGGCTTCAGGTACACATGCCTCCAGCTGTTCCCTGCGTGCAGTCCATACTGGATGTAATCCATGCTGATGGCCCAACAAAAACAGGAAGTGTAGGAAGGATTTTTATAATGTCTGACAACATGTGAATGTTCTGCACTGAACTCCAGGAAAGTAGTGTGTGTGTGAGTTTATATGTATGTGTGTGTGTGTGTGTGTGTGAGGGTAGCTCAGTGTTTTCTCTCATAAAGCAGTGGAGCAATGGGAATGGGAAGCTCCCGCAGGGTCTTTCCGTGGGCCGTGACGCGCCGACTCTTCCTGCTGACCTGAGATCAGCATTTCCCTTTCTGTTCTGACGCCTGGTGTCCAGGCTCCGATTCGACTGCTCGGACCTTGAGCGGTGTGGCAGAACGGCGCACGCGGCCAGCACCACGCGCGGCCAGCAACACACGCCTTTCCGTCAACGGCGGGCTGTCCCTGCTGACGGGGAGAGAGGCCGCGCAGGCGAAAAGCTCCGTGTCCGACTCGGATGGCTACCTTTCCTGGAAGGAACCCTGGATGACAGCCGTTTGCATCATATCGTCCAGCTTGCTGTACCTGTTATGGGGTAAAGGGAGAATCACACGGCGCGTGAGCGTTTAGCGATGCACAGCAAACCTGTTTGGAGCTTTACCCGTAAACAGCTGAGGAAGGACCACGGCTCACTGAGCACCAACCCTGACGTAGTCGTGGCAAAGAAAACACCATCGCCTTCACTTTGGCAAACTTTTCAGATGTCTTTAGCATGGACACAGACCCCTCCCACCCCCACCCACAGACCCTCACCCCCACCTACCCCCACCCTTCTTAGTCAATGTGCTCCGACGCATGACCTTGCTTCATTAGCTCCCCTCTCCAGAGGACAGCATAGCCATTATACAGTCAACCCCCCACCCCACCCTGCCTTTGGAAATATAGGATCAATACCACACTGCCCAGTATTTTTAGATCTATATTCTGCCTTCTGCGCTCACGGTTGCTGCTGGCTTTTGTTTGCAGAGCGTTTGGAGTGTAGCAGCTTCTAACGTTTCACCTCGATCTCCCGTCAGATGTTCCGAGCATCGAGCATTTAGATGTCCCCTGCACCGAGCATAAACTAAACACCATACTTCTTCTCCCTATGCTTGTTTTCCCCCGCCATTTGTTTTCCCTGATTTCCAACGTTGGATGCTGGCTGGGCTGAAACGCTGTGACTCTGTGGTTTAAGTGGACCCTCTGGGCTTTGCACAGGTCATTAATTGTGGGAGCCTGTCATTAGAAGCCAGGGCTAGTGGCTGGGACCCATAAGAGGCCAGGAAGCGGAGTGCTGTAGCAAGAAGTAAAGAAAAAAAAGGGAACTGAGTTAAATGACTGTAACTGTGCCTGTGAGACACCCCCCCCCCCCCCTCAACTCCCCTGGTGACTGGATGTATGGAGGTTTCGTTTCTCACACATATCTTCACTGCTCTGTCTTCTCTTAAGCGACGGGGAGAGGGATTATCCGATCATGGGGTAATAAGCAAACAGGCGATGTCATTTTCCAAGGCAATGGGGGAAAAGGGGCTTTATCTGCACACACCAAATGCTGTGAAATGAACTGAGCGTGATTTTTTTTCACCCCCGCTAATCCCGGCGATGATAATGAAGTGCCGAGATGCCCGTGGATGCACTTTGACCTCAGTTTCACCCTGCCATTTTCCGTTTGCGCCCTCCGACTTGACCCTGGGGAGTTTTCTCTGTCACGAGTCCACAGACTCTTGCCTTTCCCATTGGAGAGCAGCAATAAACAGAGAGCTTTTGTACCCTTCCAGAACACTGAGGTAAAAGGGTAGTCTAGGGCCATTTGAGTGTGTGTGTGTGTGTTTGTGTGTGTGTGTGAGAATGCGAGTGTGTGGAAGACAAAAAGACTGTAAAAGGTTTCCAAAAAAAAAAGTGTGCGTGTGCACTTGTTTGCGCCTGTGTGTGTACGTACACTTGTATGCATCTGTATTTGTGTGTATGTATGTGTGTGCAAGCATTTGTTTGCATGTTTGTGTGTGTGTTAGGGGTGTGTGAGTGTACGTGTGCATGTGGTGGTCCATCGCTGCAGGACCTGTCGGAACTAATGGGTGGAGGGTGGAGTGGTCATCCATCAGCACCACGTCCACACATCCTCCTGGCCTCTTTCACCGCGCTCTGATCACAAGACAAGACTCAGCCTAGACAACAAAATCAAGGCACAACCTCTCCTCTCTTCTCCTGTTCTTCTCTCATCCACTCTGATCTCCTATTCTGCTCTCTTCTCCTCTCCTCCCCTCCCCTCAGAAAGGCCTGATCTCTCTGTGCACCCAGCTGACACTTCTACCAGATTTATCTGCTCCGCCGGAACAGTCGGGACAGACTGCTGCTGGCACTCGTCAGGCAGCAGAGACGGCTCAGTTACCTCGCCGAGCACCGTGCCTGCCCAAACAATGCCGAGGGCTGTCGTTAGACTCAGCCCCTCAGCAGCCCGAGCTGGTTCTCTCGCTGAACTTCTCACCGTCCTGTTCCATTCAGAGCTCGTCAGAAGTTGTACGCGCAACATTGCGGTTGTACTTGGACAACACAAACACAGAACCGAATGAGTAAGGCAAGGATAGTTTTTTTTTTGTTGTTCTGTGTGTGTGTGTGTGTGTTGTGTTCCTATCTTTCTCAAGTTATTGCTCTACTACATGGCCTGTCATGGGTGAGGCGACACACTCGGATCGTTAATCTTCCATTAACAAGGCCTCACTCAGATCCTAACGAGCCCTAATTGTCCACGTGCTATGGGGGGATCGATGCATCTGTTCAGGCCAGGGTCTCCCAGTGGTCGGCCGGCTGCCACGCGGCTGGACTCTCGAAGCGCTCCTCGCACACAGCTTCAGGCCAGACTCGCGTGCTCGCGTGAACAAGCTTCCTCTTTCATTATTTATACCGCAGCCACGAGCCTCTTTTCGCCCTCCCAGTGCCACATTTAGCAGCGAGGCTATGCACATTAGCGCTCTTCATCTGTGGGTTTTAGCTGCCCTCACCACAGGGCAGCAGAACTCCGTTAGCCATCTGCTAGCATTCTGGCGGGGGGTGAAAATACTGTCCACTGGACATGAAGGGAAGTACTGTGGCATTTCCATATATGGTTGGCTCTGTTTGCGCTCATTACGGACATGCGCCTGAGGTAATCCAGCCCTGCTTGCCTCACGCTAACAGACGGCTGTGTGTTAGTGCTTTGTCTTCATCCGTCCATCCTTCTGTTTATACTCTCTAACTGTATTTGTCTCTCTCCCTCTCTCTCTCTCTATTTCTCTCTCTCCATCCCTCTCTGTCTCCTTTTCTTGTCTGTAGTCTACCTGCAGGCGTCTGTTGGGTATATCTGTTTTGCCAGGTCTTTGTCTCCACCAACCAGTCAGACTCCACTGCTTTAGACTGAGATCTCCACCTGCCTTCAAAGCCCTCCACCCCTCCCCTCCACTCTTTCTTTCTACCTCTCCTCTCACACTCTCTCTCACTCTGCCTCTCACTCTCTCTCTGTGAAGCACTGAATCAATATATGTCAGTGTTCAAAGAGTAGAAACGTTTTAGCATGTCTTCACTCACCTCTGCCATATCTCTTTGCCACAAGCACACACACATCTGACAACATCAACTCTTATTCAAGCTTGTATGAACTAATATTTAAAAATGAAATCTTGGCAGCCTAAACATATTGGCAGTGTGAGGTGCTAGACAGGTTCCTTACATATTTTGTCCAAATTATCTCTGTGCTTCTACACTACACTATACACACACACACACACACGCTTGTGAATTCCTATTGCAGCTGTTGGGTTGTTACACATTCTTGCATATGTCCTCATAAATGCCTCTGTGTGTCCCAAGCTTTTCCATTATACAGTATTCAGCTTAGTTTGCTATTGCCAAGGCATGTTTCCCTACATATGTGTACACACACACACACACACACACGCACACACACATATATATACTGTTGGTTAACATCTGTGAGTGTATCTCATTTCTCCCTGCCTTTTTGCACACAGTCCTATGTCTACAGAGAGATGCACACACACCACTAAGAGACCAAAAATACTCTCTCACTGTGAGGCAAGACCAAGGCAAGCGTAGAGACACACAACCCTCCTGCAGAAGAACCTCAGTAGTTTGTGTGTGAGTGTGTATGAGCGAGTCAGAGAGTGTTTGGAAAAAGAGCAGTAGTGTGCTTGTAAGAAAGAGAGAGTGTGTGTGTGTGTATGAGAGAGTCAGAGAGTGTTTGGAAAAAAGAGCAGTAGTGTGCTTGTGAGAAAGAGAGAGAGAGAGAGAGAGTGTGCATGTGTGTATGTGTACGTGTGTGTTTGTGTGTGTGTACATGTGTGCGTGTGTTTGCCTGTGTATGCACACTGGCACCACAGGAGCTGGCACGGAATTGGATGGCCACTGGGAGAAGAGGATGGCTGCTTCTGTTTCAGCTGTAGGGCGGAGATAAAGCAGACAGGCTTCAGACAAACGCACAGACAGAGTGTGGGGCTCAGCCAGGCAGATAGACAGACAGGCATAGTGTGGGGCTCAGCCAACCAGACAGACAGACAGAGTGTGGGACTCAGCCAGGCAGACAGACAGACAGGCAGAGTGTGGGGCTCAGCCAACCAGACAGACAGACAGAGTGTGGGACTCAGCCAGCCAGACAGACAGTCAGACAGACAGAGCATGGGGCTCAGACAGACAGACAGACAGGCAGAGTGTGGGGCTCAGCCACACAGACAGACAGGCAGAATGTGGGGCTCAGACAGACAGACAGAGTGTGGCCTGACACCACAGCAGGCAGATACAGGCTGACACTCACACACGATGTGGGGAATTGGTGTGACGCTGAAAGAATTATGACAACCTGAGGTTTAATATTGGAGAAAAACCAAAGCTTTTGAGTGACATCCATTTATTTATTTTTTTGCAAGCATTCACACTTTCTCATTACACACACACACACACACACACACACACACACACACACATACGCACACTTTCAAACACGACGACACACAGGGGGCTGGGGTAAAAGGCTATAATACCTCATGGGGCTGTCAGGTTGCAGTTGTTTTATGTTGGCCTGAAGGTGGACGGAGAGAACTGGGCACTGCACCAGCGTTTGCGGGAAAACAACACATAGTAACCCTCTAATGTGGCACATACAGGAGGCCTGTGTTAGGAGGCCACGCACGCCCATCCATACAACACGCATGACCAAGGGGGCAAAACTCACGGTCACACAGTCGCCATATATGTGGCTCAACATGCAGAGTAACGCAGCTGCTGGGAACAGCACAGGTTGGGTGTGTGTTTCGTGTGCAGGGCTGAGCGTGGCTCTCGCATGTCCGCGCGACGTCCTCCCGGCGCTCAGCTGCGCCTCTCCTCCGCGACTGCCGCATCGGGAACATTAATATTGATACGGTCACTTTGATGGACTTACCTCATCCTGTGTCCAACCATGGTCTGGAGGGAACAAAAGGGAGGAAAGCTTGGCCAAACACACACACACACACACACACACACATACACACTTATGCTCTGTGGAGCGGATCGGTGCTGTGTGGAGGGACGGGTCAGAGAGCACACACAGGGAAAGGGATGCACAATAGCTCTGATCAGCTCTGTCTGACGATGATAGCAGGCAGCCCAGTGACGGCACCTCACCTCAACCCCTGCTGCTCTGTTCCCAGGCAGGCTGATAACAGAACACAGAGACCACCGATGCCTCTGGGCTCTTTCAGATCACCATGGGAGGAATGACTGGGAAAGTAATGAAAGAGAATAGAATAGAATAGAATAGGTAGCATTCACAGTGCAGATTGAAAGCATTTAGACAATAATTTTATTTGCACTCTGGTCATCGATTTCCCCTCTACTCTAGCACATCAGACTGAAAATGAGATCGGAAATGACTCAAATGAACTGGAGACAGTCGGCGTCACATCGAGCGGAGGGGCATCCATGTTGGGCGAGCGGTGCAGGAACTTGCCTGTGCGTCATCAAGTCATCGATAAGGGTTTCATTTGAAATCCATTTGATTTGAGAAGATTTTCAATCTCGTTCCCGTTGTTCTTATGTCTCTCTGAAATGGGGTTACAGTATGACAAAGCTGTAGCTCTTCTACAGTTAGAGAGCACATCTGGGGCAATGACGGCATAAAAACAAAAAAAACGTTAAAAATGCACGTTTGCGTAGTGGAAGCAGAAACGGCTCAGGTATGATCTGCCCTCCCCCGCTCCCGTCTACTACCCTCCCCTCCCCCGCTCCCGTCTCCTCCCCTCCCCCGCTCCCCTCCCCCGCCCGAGTATTATAGCAGCGGAACACAAGCTAGAACATCACTCCAGAGATAAGGTGATGACAACACCTTAGCCATGCAAAACAGCCATATCATTTATCCGTCAGCAGGTATCTCCAAAGCTGTTAAGTGTCTGTTCAGCATTGCAGCGAGACAGTAGTCATATTAATCCCTGAAAACACCCATGATGGACATGTCTGTGGAACCAGCTTGGATTGACTGGGAAACTGGGTTGTTTTTTTTTTTTTTCCCAGTTTCGTGGGGGGCGAGGGGGAGAAGGTGTAGGCTCTTCTTTTCTTATATCCTGTCACGTGAAGTTTAATCGCTTCTAAACCTCGGAGGCTACAGGAGAGCGAGTCCATCCGCAGGGAGAGTGGAGTGAGCCTTGCACAGGCGTCTCACATCGGCGAATCCTCCGCTTGGCTACCGGTGCCGTCTGTTGTGGGAGCCACGTGTTGCAGACGCGAGGGCAGGCGGGCGGGCGTTAAGGGCGGCTTGTGTCTGGCCGAACGCTGGTCTGTATGCGTACAGAGCGCGAGCGCGAGAGTGCGTTCCAGAAGCTCAGGGCGGGGGGGCGGGGGTCGGGGGTCGGGGGTTAGGGGGTCAGGATTAGACATGGCATGACCTCACAGTGCCGGGGAGAAGCCGTGAAACCGCACAGGTGTTGCAAGCTGTATGTATATGCGTGGGCATGCACTGTCGCAGACGTGGGAGGTCAAAGGGCACCGGGGAGGGGGAGGTGGAGGTGGGGGGAGTCAAGAGTTCATACTTCCGCTGTGCACGCCCCATAATTTTTGTAATGCACGCTTGCAGGTGTACACACCCGCCTCTCTGGAGCAGCCGGAGCAAGTCCGTACGTGTGCGTATGGGGTGTGGAAGTGGAGCTCCTGGGCCTTGACAGGAAACAGTCCTACGCACTGAAGCCCTGCTCCCGCTAACGGCCGCTCACTGCTTGTCTAATCCTCCCACTGCTGTTCATCCTGCTCCCTCCGCACTGGGCATGTCTGCTGCCTCACTGCCTGCGTTGTGTATTGTGGTGTTCGCTGTTGTAACAGCGAACCTCTATTGGTACAATAACGATGTATTAAATCTCCTCTCTCATGCACTCTCCCCGTCTCCCTCCCACGTGCACGCCCGCGAGCTCTCTCAGCTTTAACGGCAGTGGGAGGACGTTTATTCCGCCATGATCTTCTGTCTTCTGAACTGTTAAAAGGGAGATCTAAAGGCGAGAGGCTTCGCCAGCCGTTGGCATATTTAAAGATCTACACCCCCCACCACCCCCCACCCCACCCGCCTGCTAGCTCCATTAGTCCCCTGCACTTTTCTCATTTTTCCGCAAGAGCTCCCTCGGGTTGAGAGGCAATTATGCCGTGGTGTGGTGTTATATTTCAGTCCAGAAGCATTCCTGCATTACGCCATGCTGCACCGTGTAATGCAGTGGACGCTTTTGGTCTGAACAGCTTCTAGCAGCTTGGCACATCCAAGAAAGACAAGAGAGTATGCGAACAGCTCTGTGGGTGAGGGTAAGGGTGCACAGGACAGTGTTCGCTTTACTCTAATGGTTGGGGTTCATAGGCCAGTGTTCACGTTACTCTAATGGGTGGGGTTCATAGGCCAGTGACCGCGTTACTCTAATGGGTGGAGTTCATAGGCCAGTGTTCATGTTACTCTATTGGGTGGAGTTCATAGGCCAGTGTTCATGTTACTCTATTGGGTGGAGTTCATAGGCCAGTATTCATGTTACTCTAATGGCTGGGGTTCATAGGCCAGTATTCATGTTACTCTAATGGTTTGGGTTCATAGGCCAGTATTCATGTTACTCTATTGGGTGGAGTTCATAGGCCAGTATTCATGTTACTCTAATGGGTGGAGTTCATAGGCCAGTGTTCATGTTACTCTATTGGGTGGAGTTCATAGGCCAGTATTCATGTTACTCTAATGGTTGGGGTTCATAGGCCAGTATTCATGTTACTCTATTGGGTGGAGTTCATAGGCCAGTATTCATGTTACTCTATTGGGTGGAGTTCATAGGCCAGTATTCATGTTACTCTATTGGGTGGAGTTCATAGGCCAGTATTCATGTTACTCTATTGGGTGGAGTTCATAGGCCAGTATTCATGTTACTCTAATGGCTGGGGTTCATAGGCCAGTATTCATGTTACTCTAATGGTTGGGGTTCATAGGCCAGTATTCATGTTACTCTATTGGGTGGAGTTCATAGGCCAGTATTCATGTTACTCTAATGGGTGGAGGTGGGGGGGGGGTGGGTGGATCATCTCTCTCGCCACGACACCCTCTGGAAAGACAGTGGGCCGTGAAAGAAGGAGCACGCTCTCACTGCGCTTAATTAGCAAGCCTGGAGGAGGCGCGGCGTCATGGTGCGAGAGGCCGGGAGCGCGTCCTCGCGCGTGCTTGCGCCCCGTCGGCCGACGGGCCCGGGTTAGCGGCGGATCCTGCTCGGGCAGCCGCATTAATTAGTCGGCGGCGGGCGCACCGGGCGGCTTATACCAAGCGTCCATCACCCGCGCTGCAAAGCGCCGTGATCACAGCGAGCAGGTCTGTTCGGTCTTAGTGGCGATGCAGGTAATTAGTCTTTCTCTTCAGACGCTGCAGCCTGATTCGACTCTGCGGGGCTCTGTGTGCGTCTGCAGGAGACAGCTGGAGCTCTACGGCCGCTCGTGCCCCTCCAACCCAGCAGGCTCCACTGTTAAACACAATTAGCTCACTAAAAGCTTGTTTAAGGCCAAATTTACGGAAGCGCGCAAAGTGAATGAGCCCTCGGGCTTACAGGAAAAGCAGAGACCCAGTGCGGATGGTAAATAATCCCACGGTGACCTATCAATCTCTCTCTGTCTCTCTCTCCTTCCCCCCACCCCTCCCCAATTCAGAGATCAGAGGCGGCCGTGGGCCGAAGGATGGGCTGATCCGTCAGCTGCCCCTGTACGACACGCCCTATGAGCCAACCGAGAACGGCGAGGGGGCGGAGCCTGGGCGGGGGCGGTGCTCGCGCGAGAGCAGGCTGCCCCAGGATGACGAGAGGCCGCCGGAGGAGTACGACCAGCCCTGGGAGTGGAAGAAGGATCGAATCTCCAAAGCCTTCGCAGGTATCACGAGGAGCATGCGTCTGCGTCTGCGCGCTTGGTCAGGGGTGTAGCGCGGTGGTGCCTGTTTGCGCTCTCTCTGGCCGGTGGGGTTGGAGGGGGGGGTGGATGTTGCTGCTTTTCTACTGGTGACGGGGCATTGGTGCTTAACGAAACAGAGCCTGGCGAGGGCTGACGATCCGGTTTAAGAGCTGGATGAGTGAGCGCGGGGTTTTCTCTGGCTGGGGTACCTCTACCTCTCCTGGGACGCTGGACAAGATCTCGGTTTTTTTTTAGTTGTTTATTTGTTACTCACTCGCTAACGCGGAACGGCTGTTTTCCGGCTCTCTCATGGGACGCTTCCGAAGTTAGATTAGATGGTGTCAGGGGAGGTAAGTGTGTGAATATCCCTCACTTAGAGCCGGGTGAGCGTGGCTGTCGCTGCTGGAAGGCCTACGCATGATTATGTGCCGCATGTGTGCGCGAGCACGCGCGAGCATTTGTGTGTGCATACATGTCTTCAGAAAAAAAATTCAACTCCCGACTAGCAGCTAATCCTGTGGCCGTCTCAGCCATAACTACACGGGGCTGTTCAAGGACAGGACTGCACACTCCTTTAGACAGTCATCAGTGAATGTGGAGGAGAACAGCAAGAACATCAGTTCCTTTGAGTTCTTCAAAGGTTTTTTTTCTCCCTTTTTCTTCCTTCTCCTGTTTCCTGGGACAGCTCTGCTTTGTTATGACTGCATTAGCAGCAAAGGAGCTGGCAGAGGATCGGCTCGGAGAGACGGCAGCTGCGCAAAATCCCGTACAGGTACCATCAGAGAAGGGCTCCCCCCCCCCTCCCTCCTCTCTCCGCTAATCTCCCTCCTTCTCTCTCTATGTCTCTCCCCGCCCCCCTCACGTTCATTCACATGTCTGCTTGCGTGAACGCGTCTGTGTCAAAAAGCTACTCTTTGTGTTCCAGCATCGCAAGCGACTTTCTTGCGCAGTGACAGCAGCGGCGGCACCCCGACGTCTCCCACCCCAAACATCCCCCCCCCCCCTCCCCCGACAGCTGCTACGTTTTTTCCTCTTGTTTGCAGGTAGAGCTGTGCGTGGCCCGGGGACGCTGCTCGCTCCTCGCCCCGTTTTTTGATAACTCACTTCCCTCCGTCACGGTCGGCCATTAATTCTCCCTTTTGAAGAGGGAGCGTGAGCACTCGATGTCCGCTCATGACAAGCTTTGACGCTTGCCGCCCGTTTGCCGTCTCGATGCTCTGAGTTAGGTTTACCTTGTCCCGGCATAGCACTGTTTGACAGAAGAGAATACTCTCAGTCTGCAAACACCCAGCCCCACCCCTTCCCCCTCGAATCAGGAAGCAGTGGTATCATAAAGCACTCCTATCCTGTGTCCCCGGAGACCCCGGGGCGGCACGAGGCCTCGGTGTGAACTCGTTTGACTTCACACTCCTCACCCAAGTCCAGACGAGACCCTCAGGAACAACATGCCGGGCTATGAGTGACACAACCGCTCCCACCCTGGAAGGTCAAAAGGTCATCCAGGGGTCACGTCAGGCCATCGGTAGGGCCCCGTGAGTCTCCGCTTTCCATAGGGAGCTCGTGTCTTCAGCTCGGCCCTCGGATGAAGGAACTGCAGAGCCGTTATCAGCAGACATGCAGAAGGTGCTTAAAGAGATGCTTTTTTTTTCTCGGAGGGGATTCGGATGTAACTGGGTCACTGCCTCCATTTTTATACCATCTCCATTTTCACATAAAAATATGCAGGCCAGCTTCGGCTCTCTGATTTCCCATGTTCCTCCACACTCTGCACATTATGGGCTTTATTTACATCCACAGTTTGGATTGAGCTGTCAAGTCACAGAATATGTGTGGCTAATTGAGATGAATGTACATACAAAAGAAAGTAAGGCTGGAAAGAAATAAGTCTCAAACAAAACAAAACAAACAAACTTCTGTTTATCAGAGTGTAGCAGTTAGTATGTGCACTGTGGTATTAAAACACATTTCATTTTCTGCCATACATCTTCATTACACTCAGTGAAGTATTGCCAATTAGTGGCTGCGTGCAGTGCGCATATCACCATGACGTGCTGCCTGGCACTTGTGCACACAGCAAGAGCCCTGTGGGAGCAGGTGCATCACATCACTAATCCATCTAATCCCTGAAGCCCCATGGGGGCATATACATCACATTACAAATTCCTGGAGCCCTATGGGGCAGGTACATCACATCACTAATCTCTGGAATCTTGTGGTGACGGATACTTAATATCACTAATCCCTGGAACCCTGTGGGAGCATGTATATCACATCACTAATCCGTGGAGCCCCCTGGGGACAAGTACAATCACTAATCCCTGGACTCCTGTGGTGATGGATGCATCACGTCACTAATCCCTGGAACCCTGTGGGAGCAGGAATATCACATCACAAATTCCTGGAGCCCCCTGAGGGCAGGTACATCACATCACCAATCCCTGGAGCCCCCTGGGGACTGGCACATCACTTCACTAATCCCTGGAGTCCTGTGGGAGTGGGTATATCATTTTACTAATCCCTGGAGCCCCCTGGGGCGGGCATATCGCATCACTAACCCCTGTTGTCCTGTGGGGTTGGATACATAACATCATTAATCCCTGGAGATTTGTGGGAGCAGGTACATCACATCACTAATCCCTGGAGTCCTGTAGGAGCACATACATCACATCACTAATCCATGGAGACCTGAGGAAGAGGCTGCATCAAATTCCAAATCCCTGGAGCCCTATGGGAGTGGACACGTCCCATTACTCATTCTCTGATGCCCTATGGGAGTAGGTATGTCACATGACACCCAGTATCCCATGGGAGTGGTTACATCACTCACCCTGGTGCCGTTTGGGACTAGGTACATCACATCACCTCAGGCACCCTGTGGGAGTGGACACGACACATCGCTCACCCCCAGTGTCCTGCAGGACCGGCTGCTCCATTACGCAAGCAGGTACTGGGGCTGAGGTGTGACACCAGCTCTAAACCCTTTGCCAACTCATGGAAACAGAGGATAGAATACTGGTTAGGGCAAGAGGAGCTAACATTGCTTAGCGTGCTCTAAACAGTAATGCAGGGAATAACAACAGTCCGGCTGTACAGTATAATCTGCTGGGAGCCCCAGGCGCCTGTGCTGAGAAGCTGAAGGAGACAGAACAGTGTCGACCTCCTCCAGAGGCCTGAGCTCTCTCTGCCATCCCTGCTGCTCTAAGACCCGGTTTACATTCTCCTCGCCACACACCTGCCATTGTGTGGTCCTGACTTTACTTACACACTTCCATCATCTCTCTTTCTCCATCACTCCCTGACACACCACACACACACACACACACACACACATATTGTTGATGGTGCTGATTCCCTGACACTAGACTACGGGAGTGTCCTTATCTTCACGTACACACATTAGCAGCTCTGATGCCACCTGTGCAAACACCTCCACTACCAGTATAGATAAGGTACACACACACACACACACACACACACACAAAGTCTTCTATAATGCTTCTTTTTTAAAGAATTCCTGCAACGGAGCAGCAGGTTTTTGAAAACATTTTGCATTTAGCATGTAATTGTTGCATAAGCATCAGAAATGTCAAGTGTTGAAAGCGTTCTGTATGCTAATGAGGCGTCACGCTCCACACCCACGTGCTTCCGCTAAGCGCGCAATCAGCCGGCTGCGCCAGACACATCGAGAGGCACTCTTGTGTGAACAGGCTTTTCTCTTATTTACAATATGACATTGGTATTCAGCCCTGAGAGCTGCGATTGCGTAATTGGAATCAAATGAGTCGGACTAATTCCTCTGCAGTGATGCTACGCTGAAGCATGTGACGACCGCATCGCGCGACCCCCGTGACCTTTTTTCCTGTTTTCCTTTCTGTTGTCTCCTGTCTCTCACGTCCTCACCTCTGAGAGCGCAATCCCGTGCGGCTCACGGTTGTTGATGGCGCCCCCAGCAGGACGCCCCACCTGGTGCAGTGACGGTGTCGACTGGCTGCCATGGCCTGGGGTTCGGGGTCAGGAGGCCACAGTCTGACCTCGGCATCACGGATCTGAGCTCAGATGTTTTC
Source organism: Brachyhypopomus occidentalis (assembly GCA_020368025.1). Lineage (NCBI taxonomy): Eukaryota > Metazoa > Chordata > Actinopteri > Gymnotiformes > Hypopomidae > Brachyhypopomus > Brachyhypopomus occidentalis. The sequence continues at coordinate 3,479,663 of JAGXOD010001351.1, read as the reverse complement.
ATCAGACTGTAGTGTGTAGATACTGAGCTCACACAGTGTGAGTGCGTGTGAGTGTGGGGGTGCAGGGTGGGGGGGGGTGTAGCTGCATGAGTGTGTGTGTGTGTGTGTGTGTGTCTCTGAAATATTGTTAAGACTTTTCTTCAGTTAGCTACAACTAAGCCAGTGGTTGTCAGTCCCAGACCTGGATCCCCCCCGTACAACACAGCTTACTTGAACAGTGAAGTCTTTGGTAATTAGCACACGAATACAGTGAGGTGTATCTAAATGGGGTGAGCACAGAACTGGGCATACTGAGAAAGGCTGCGTGCTCTGAGCCTCAGTTCAGCCGCTCCACGCTCGGGAAGTTCTGGGAGTTCTTCTGCCGAAAGCACTTTGCCAAACCCGTAAGCCCCGCCGACACGCACCGCGACGGCCGCCGACTCTCCTGAGGCGCGTGGCCAAACAGGAGAAATGCCACAGTCGGAAACCTGCCGCTCGATCCGCTGACTTTGTGACGGAGGGCAGGAAGACCGAGCCTGTGACGGTTCATCCCGCCTCTGCGTCAGCTAATCCGCCTCCAACCTGTGCGAGTTTTGCTACTCATTCTCTCCAGCGGGGGGGACCCGGCAGAGCGGCCCTCTCCCGAAACAATTACACGCTAATCTGCAGCAGCGAACGAGAACTAGCCCTTTAATCGGGCGCCGCCACAAACCCCTGGCTTCACCTCGCCGGTGGAAGAGCTCATTATGCCGGCTGCCAGAGGCGTGACCTCTCGCTGACACTCACGCCCGTCGCCCTCCGCCCGCCGCGGGGAGATAAGAGCTTCTCTGCCGGCTGTCACCGCGAGCTAGCTGTCCTCTAACAATGGCCGTCGCAGCCGCTCGCTGTGAGGAAGGCGAAGTTCCAGAACGCTGACGGTGCAACTCATTGCGGCTGGGGTGGGTGGGAGGGGGTACATAACCGGCCGTTTACAGGCCCGGGGAGGAGGCGGCGCTTTATCCGGCTGTAAAACGGAGCGTGTCTCAGTGCGGCAGTGAACAGCCCGGCGGGTTTATTTCACTTAAAAAGGCAGTTCCTCACCACGCATCCGTCACATGCCGAAGGCTGGCAGTTCAAAGACAACACTGAATATGAGAGGAGTGTGTGTGTGTGCGTGTGAGTGCAGTCATGCATGTGTGTACGATGTAGTGGTTGTGATTGTTTTGTGGTCTGTGATCTGTTCTCAGAAAGGGTGAAAAGGGAGGAGAATTACATGCATTTTCTTATTTTCCTTATTCCGTTGATTCTGGAGTACTTTTGATTCTGGAGTACTTTTGATTCTGGAGTACTTTTCGGAGCAGTTGGTGATACGTGTATTTTTCGTACTGCACTCAGCGTAACATGACCTCATTACTTATGGTCCTTTTATCTAGTGTAGTGAACACATAGATCGTTAGACAGAGAGAAAGACAAGAGCAAGAGTCATGTAACACACCAGAGCCTGTTACATGCTATGTGTATGCTCATGTGCTCTGGTGCTGGCCTCGTCTGGATCTTCAGTTTGCTACTTTGTTCAAAGGAATCGTCAGTGTTTTATTTTTTTCTTCCTCCCTTAAGTCCTAGAGAAACAAAGGTTTCAGAACTCGGTGTCGGTTAATCCCACAGACATCTGCCACGCCGAGTGAGAGCGTGCTACTTGGAGTGAGAGAAAAGCCTCTCTTAAAGGCTTATGCGCTCATTTCCTTGTTGTTTTTGCCCTGAGCAGTTTTCCTGGTGGACTTGCTTCCTGTTCCATGTCCTGGTTTCTAATACACGCCTGACGTCTGTGTCCTGAACCTCAACCTGCTTCTACTGATCTACTGTTTTCTCCTTCACTCATTCACAAAGACCCTCTTCTTCTCTCCCTGTCCCCTGTTCTTCTTTCTCCCTTTTCTTTTTCTTTTATTTATCCCTTATCTATCTATCTATCTATCTATCTATCTATCTATCTATCTATCTATCTATCTATCTATCTATCTATCTATCTATCTATCTATCTATCTATCTATCTATCTATCTATCTATCTATCTATCTATCTATCTCCCTTTCTCTCTCATACTGTCGCGACTCTGCAGTAGAGATTAAAGTGATAAAGGACCTGCCCTGGCCTCCACCCGTGGGGCAGCTCAACACCGCTTCCCCCGTGGCGGAGGCAGTAGAGGCTCCGCCCCAGGCGTCCCAGCCCTCGCCCGGACACAGCGCCTCGGCCTCCGACCAGCACCACCAGGGTGGGTCTTCCTCTTACCTCCCCACCCCGCCCGTCTCTCCATCCATTCATCCACCCCCTGCTGGAAAGCCCTGCTGTATTTGTATTTTTTTTTGTTTTGTTTTGTTTTACATGGACTGCCAGAGTCTGTAGAGATCTGGATCAGCACGGAGGCCTCTTGTGCATGGACAGCGGTACTGCTCTGCAGATTTGAGTGGCATCTTTCAAAGGACGTGGGAATGGATGAGGCTTGCGTGTTCAGATCGGGCTAATGGGCTGTGGCGTGATTAATGTTCCTCTCCAGTGGAGAGCACCTGTTTCCTTAGAGGCAGAAAATCGCCAGGCACCGCCAGTGTTGGTGGAATCAGCTCATTGGTTTTAACTGTGCAAGCCTGTCCACGGGTAATTACAGACACAGGTGACCCCGTCCTTATGGTTTACAGCATCACTTATCCTAATCCTGCCGGCACGCACAGAACATCTGGCATTGCAGGCGGTGAGTGGGTCACCTCCGTAACACGATCTTAAACTTTCAGACAGGCCCACCGGTGTGCCGTCGACGCGCAGAGAGAATCCAGTGGCGAGAGTTTCCCTCCAGAGATTACAGAGCTGTGCCAGGCAGCAGGGAACGTGACCCGAGGCAGCATCCCTCTGCGTCCGATCGGGCTTCGCGAGCACTCACGCAGCCGTCCGTGCGACAGGCAAGGTGTTCGGAGTCTCAGCGCTGAGCCCAAAAGCTTGGGTGGTGGTTGGGGGTGGGGAGGGGTCTCCTCACGGACACATTGTATCACGTCGACCTTGAAGATTAGTCTAAATCAAGATTTATGCCGTGTGAGGCAGAAGTGAAGGTATCCTTTTACTTGAGCGATGGACGGAGATTTAAGCGCGTCGGCAGTGCTGTAAGTTAACCTTGATTGATCTGGGCCAAAGGCCAACTCTGGGGATTAGGAGTAAGTTGATCTGCGTTTCTCTGCCTCCTCTGAGGAATACATGGGTTGAAAGGTCAGCTGAGAGAGAGAGAGAGGGAGGGAGAGAGAGATGGAGACGGAGAGTGAGAGGGACCATTGCATTGCAGCAATCTGAGCAGTGACAAAATGTTGACCTGCCGTGGTATTTTCATCTCACCTGTCAGATCTTTTTTGCAGCAGCGTGGAAGCCTACGGGAGTTTGTTCAGGTCGTAGTGTCTGCAAACCCTCCTGACAGCCACTTAAGGATATAAGTCGCACATGGAAATGTAGCCCAGCTATTTATAGACTTGTTTCAGCCTTTGGTATTTATTTGCTATTTTTTCCCCCATTGTAGGTGTAGACAGTATCCCTTCCCCCGCACTTGCCATCATCTCAACATGAGTTCAGTTCTGAACGGTGGCTGACGGGGACCTCCATCTGCATATAAATGGAAGAGGAAGCTTTTGTTTGTGAGAATGAAAAGCCGGTGGCCCTTTGTTTTCTTGGGTGAATTAATTGCTCTCAGCTCTTCCCACTTAGCACCTCCTCTCCTCGGCGTCTGAGCGCGATGCAGAGCAGCACCGCGATGAGATTTCCAGATTTCATTAGGGCAACTCCAGCGCGGGGCCTGCTGTACTTTGCTTTACCTTTTGTCTTGTGGGAGGTTTGTTGGATTGCTCCTCGGCGCCTGACGCGGTAGCGAAGGCTGTATTTCTCCCTGATTAATTCAGCAGAGATTTGGGCCTCCCGGTCAGAGTGCTGTAAACAGTGCTTTATTTTCAGGCTCGTTGAGCCTTTGAGGGATATTTCCGCTGGAATATGAGCAGAGACCGCAGCCGCCTGCTCCTCCTCGTCTGGCAGGCCTCCGTTTGACGGGAGGCGTTTGTGGACCACGTGCCCTTCGTGGCCACTAGACGTTGACTTGTTAATCATGTCGGCAGCCAAACGAGAAGGCTTAATTGCCACCCTGTAACACTGCGATGAATTACAGATAGGCTTCCCTACTGAGCAGTGCACTTATTTGACGGAAGTGCCATTAGTGAATGAGAATTAATTAGTGGGCTTAATTAGTAAATGTGCTCAGGAAGAGCGGTTCATCACAATGGACCACAGCAATCGGGGACGTCGTCTGAGGCGAGTGTGTGCGCGCGTGGGTGTGTGTTTGCTTATATTCTGTTATTTATTCAGGTTTCTAGACTACCTCCACACATTGTTCACCACCACTAGAGTTTAGTAAACCGAGTTGTCGCTTCTCATCAGCTTTGGGAAGATTGCCCTTGCTCTCTGATTCAGCCCAGCCCAGCGGGACAGGAAGCTTAGAAGTCCTGCTGCTGAGGAACCTGCCGAGGCTGATTTAAAGGTGAAAGGGCTTTTTTTTTCCTCCTGCGGCCGTTTCTAATCATTTGAAACATAGCTTTTTAGCCGAATCAATATTAGTTACTGTATGCTTAAGGCTGAGGTTGATGAAGGCGTTACAGAGGTAACAAAAGGAAACACACACCAGAGGCAGCTTTGGTAAGCAGAAAGAATAAGGAAAGCAACAGTGATCTTTCACCTCCTACTTGGACACATAATTGATGTGACATTTGAGCTGAATCCATTAAGTCTCAGCCTCAGTTTCTGGCTCTGGCTTGTGGAGATACTACAGATGGCCCTCTGATTGCATTGCCTGACCTTGGTGATAGCTCCGCCCCCTCCAATGCAAGCCTGTGGCGAAAGATGGCTGTGGTGGGAGGGCCGTTAACCTACCAATCATTCTCTGACTGACAGCTTGATCAGATAAAGAGATTCTGTTCACTCTGTCACAAGCACTTCAGATTGTGAGCAAACAGACCCAGCAGCTTCCTTGCTTTCTTTCTCTCTGTCTTTTTCTTTCCTTCTTTCTTTCTCTCTTTCATTCCACACAGTGCTCTCAGTGCTCATCCTTTCACTTTGCTTCTCTCTTACTCTTGGGCTCAAATTCCCTGTTTCTTTCCCTTGTTCCCTCAATACTCACTTCAATCTCCTCCGCGCACTCTGTCCTGCCTGCCTTGGAGATCAGGAGAAAATAAGCCTGTCTCTCTCACTGTATGTAATTTAGCACGACTTTAATACCGCTGTCATTTCCGCCATTGTCGCAGAGAAAACTGTCAATCACTTGAGAGCTTGTGTCTCTCCACGCTATAATAAAAGTCCTTTATTCAGGAAAAAATGAGGCAAAAAAAAAGATGTAGCCTCTGTAGAGAAGATGGAGGAAAAGCCAAGCCTTAAAGTGGTCACGAGATGGCATGAGGGAAAGAGAACACTGAACTGCCTCCCCTGTGCTTTGAAGAGCCAGCCGATATTGAGTGATATTGTAAAGCAGTTCTTATAAAGTGAGAGAAAAGTGGTGATTCGAGACTCTGTTTCCATTACACTGTAGGTTTTGTAAGGTCCTATGTGCTCTGGTGAAGTAAATCTAAACCAAGCAAAGGATTTGTGCTCTTCAGAGAGAGGGCTGGAGCATCTCCTCACTGAAACCACATTCTGGAATGTTACTGGTCCACACGATTGAACAGCAGACCAGTAAAGGAAGCATCTAAACCAGCGGGCAGAGGGACTCTTCTGCTTCTAAGGGAACACCACCGTAACCACAGGAGGGAACACCATCTCAACCACACAGGAGGGAACACCATCTCAACCACACAGGATGGAACACCACCACTGTGTTAACACCAAAGTCTGAGAGCCGTTAGCCGGCCAGGAGACGTTTGAGGGCGTATACTAGGAGGCCGATCTCAGCCATGTGACGCCGTTGGATCACCAAGCTGCACGCCTGCTGGACATGCCGTTGTCATGGTTGTGTTCTTGGTTCCTTGTGATGGAGGCAGTTGGGTCACAAGAGGGTGTGGTGTCGACCACTGGAATATAGTGGAATGGCTGCTAGTGGGTAGGCTGGCCTCTCTCTCTCTCCCCTTCTCTCTCTCCCTCTCTCTCTCTCTCCCATGCTGTCAGACCTTACAGCCAGTGACTGCAGGATGCTGGGCTGCTGTATGCTCCATGCATGTTTGGATACTTACCTCTGCCTCTCTCTTTGTGTCTCTCTCTCTCTTTCTGTCTGTCTGTCTCTCCATCTCTCTTTGTCTCTGTCTCTCTCTCTCTCTCTCTCCATCTTTCTCGTCCTCTCTGTCATCGTCACACACACACACACACACACACACACACCTCTATTATGGTTATTGTGGAGTGTTCATATTGCGATTTGACAGTTATGACAGGACTGAGAAGCTGAAAACAGCTTTGCCAGTTAGGTTTCCATGGCAACTGACTTATTCCTGTAAACATACAATGCTCACACTAAACAAAATCTATGCCTCTGTCACAGCTATATGCTGTATCTAGCTAATGTTTCATGTTTTGTGTGTGTGTATACACATATACATAATATATATATATATATATATATATATATATAATATATATATATATACATAATATATATATATATATATATATATATATATATATATATATATATATATATATAGAGAGAGAGAGAGAGAGTTAATTGCACAAGGCTCTTCCAGAGATGCTGTGCAAGCAAAGTGCTTCTGAGGATCTAGAGGTCCTCTTTGTCTCTGCAAACCTTGTGTACTTCAGTGCAGTTTTTACTATCTCTGCACCTTTTACTACAGTGCTCTGCAGTTACTCACCTGCAATCTTCTTTGGATATATACACAGTATATATATACACACTGCTGCTTGAAATATTGTGAACCACTCAAACATTGTTTTCTAAAAAAAAGAATGTTATGAATTGAACGTCCAAAACTCAATTTGAGAGACCTTCCAAATAAGGGACACAGACAAAAAGATATATTTTCATTTATACAACAAAAGTAAATTTTAGAAAAACTGAAAATCTGTCAAGTGCAACAGTATGTATAAAAGTATAACTCTTTTAGTTAGTATCTTTTGGCACCTCCTTTTGCAGCCGTTACTTCATCCAAACGTCTTCTGTAACCACAGACGAGTGTCTCACATCTGCTTTTTGGAATTCTTGCCCACTCCTCCTTGCAGAACTTGTGAGAAGATGGAGGGACATCTGGCATGTACCACCCGCTTCAGATCTTGCCACAGCATTTCTATGGGATTGAGGTCCTATATTTGACTGGGCCAATAGAGAGTGCAAATCTTCTTACTCTTAAGCCACTCCTTGGTAGTTTTGCTGGAATACTTTGGGTCGTTGTCCTGTTGCATAATCCATTTGCATCCCAGCTTCAACTCCATGACTGATGGCAGGAGATTCTGGTCAAGAACTGTTGATAGGCCCAGACCTTCACATTTCCACCACCATGCTTCACTGTTGGGAGGAGGTTCTTCTCTTTATATGCAGTGTTCACTTTTCTCCAAACATGGCGCCTGTGATTGTGGCCAAATTATTCAATTTTGGACTCATCTGTCCAGAGAATGGACTTCCAGAAAACCTCTGGTTTGTCCATGTGCTCTCTGGCAAAGTTTAAACGGGCAGCTTTGTTCTTTCTTGAGTGCAGAAGCTTCCATCTATCAACTCTCCCATGAATGCCATGTTTACTGACTTTTCGCCTGTTTGTAGATGAATGTACATTTATCCCAGATGCTGCCAGAGAGGTCTACAACTCTCTGGAGGTGATGTGTGGGTTTGGCCTTTACCTGAACTATTATTGTTCTGGTGCTTCTTGGTGTAAGTTTTGATGGGCGTCCACTTCTGGGCACAGTTGCGGTGATACTGAGTGTCCTCCATTTGTAAAATATTTGTCTTACAGTCGATGGATGGACCTGTAATCTTTTGAAGATGGTCTTGTAGCTTTCCCCAGACTGATGGGCTGTCACCACCTTCATCCTGATGTCCTCGGATGTCTCCTTTCCTCTCGGCATCGTTGATCTGTGTGCTTTACATCTTGGCACGACAGTGGCTGATTGGTTTCCACACCCTTTTAATCAGTGTGGCTAAAATCCTTTCCCAAGGATGTTTCATTTGATTGGTCTGCTTAATTGATTACTTGAGCACTCACGTGTTTCACCTGAGTCTTTTATCTAATTGACTTTACCAGTGCAGCTGTGGTTCATTTTCTTGTGCACATGCTCTGACTCCATGTTTTGTGTAGTCTGCAACTCGCACATTTCCCTCAAAACAAGTAAATGGAATTGATGAACATAAACCTGACATTTCATATACAAAAACTGGTGATGATAAAATAAGAGGTAATCATGATAAAACAACAGAAAAATCTAACCTGCTCAAGGAGTTCACAATACAAACTTTCAAGCAACACTATATTTATATACAGATGCAGACAGTGCCCCTGGGGTCTGACCAGGGATGGACAGGGTCAACAGTGGCCGATGAACTCTGTGTGCCTCCGTATCCAACAGGCTGTGATTGAACCTTTATGAAAGTGCAAGTAACGGATGTTAAATGGCACGTAAATGTAGTTACAAGGTAAATGTTTCTTATATAGTATTAAAAAAAGGATTAATGTAAGCAATTTATGATTTAGTGCAGTTTTCTTGAGCATCACGTTCATTGATATTCAAAGCTGATATTAAAAATGTGGGTAGTTTTATATTCCTTCTGTGACATGAAATATTATTGAGTCGTTGACAAGGTGTAGGCTGTCCCCTAGTGACTTGCTCTGGAATAACAAGCATACAGAATGATGGTGTAGTGCAGTAGGTAAACATATGCTCATTTCATTCAGATAATTAGTGTGTTTTACACCGTGGCCACATAAGACCTGAGGCTGTATTAGTTTTGTGCAGAGGACTCCATTTCCCAGAATGCTTGTCCTGGAGACGTGGTGGTAAATCAATGCAGAGAACAAAGCATGGTGGTCAGACAAGCAGTCTCATATGGTAATCTGAAAGTGTCTCCTTGTGCTCCACATAACAGTAAATGTCGATTAAGTGGTGTGCAGATCCTGAAAGCCATGAGACACGCCGTTCATTGGGAGTAATTACAGTGATAGAGTTTTAAAAAGAGAGAGAGGGAGGGAGAGGCAGAGAGGGAGGGAGGGAGGGAGGGATGAAGAAAAGGGGGTAAACTAGCATGCTTGGGTAAATGTAATTACTTACACTCACAAATAGTGACAAATACCTTTAGACACATATATGTACAAATATATATTTCTTTCTTATATTTTTTGGTCCCTTTTGAAAACTCCACTGTTCCTGTAGCTCACGCTGTAGATCAGGCCGAATAGGCTCCAGCAACTCCAGGGTCAAGGGTCGTATCCCCAGTGAGCACGTGTGCTCTCATCCTGCTAAGTGCGTATGTTCCTCGCACTAAGGCTGTCTGCAACACGATGTAAATGAAAACATAACAGATGTCCTTTTGTAGTGACCTCTCTGCGTTCCCCAGCCTATCAGGGAGCAGGTATAAGACAGCTGCTCTTGGTTCTCGTGGTTGGCGTTGGAGACAGGAGTTGATTCTTCGGCTCGTTCCACACATCTCTCTTAAGTCGCACACCGCCATGCTGCAGTCCCCAGGCCTGTGGTTTGTGGTATCACACACCTGGATGCTGCATACGCGCACTCACGCACGCACGCACGCACACACACACACACACACACACACACACACACACACACACACACACACACACACACACTGTCGTGCGTGAAGCTATGGGACGCTTTTAACTCTTGACAGCTGCCTGGAGCCCGCTCGCTGATTTAGCAGGGGACAGTTTTTCGGGACGTTTTCTGTCTCTTCTCTTCTCTCAGGCATGAGCACACAGCGGAGCTGTATTGATTTCTCTCCTTGTCTTTTGTGTCGAGCAGCTGGTCTTCAAAGCAGGCACTTTGTGTGCTTGTGTGCATTCCTTTATGTGTGTGTGTGTGTGTGTGTGTGTGTGTGAGCATGCGTACGTGGTTGCGAGAGAGAGAATGTTCATTCATGAGCACTGTCTCATCTTCGCTGTTAGGTGAGAGAACGAGAGCTGAAAGCTCACATCAGGCTTCGGGGCGTTTAGTGCCCCCTACTGGCCAGCGCTGCACTCACAGGATGTGGACAGAGGCAGGGTGTGAAAGGCAGAGCCTGTGGTGCTGCCGACATCATGGATGAGACTTCAGCAGCCACCTCGCATGGCACATTAGCATTTGGTCTGCGCACGCTTTATTCAGGCCTGTGGTTCAACACGCCGTACGATGATCTGGTGCACTGCTCAAAAGCAGAGCCTGATTTATATGTTCTGGGTTGAAATCAATATGAATAATGCCTTGAAAAGTAATAATGAATAAATTTGAAGTGGCTTTTGCCCTGTAATTCCGCTTGTGGGCCTCATCTACAGAAACATGCGTAATGAGGAGTAGCAGATTATGGAAAGAAGAGTCAAAACCACTAAAAGGTTTCTCCTTTTAATGTGGGAGCAGAGAGGCCAGTGGTTGCTTATAATTCGGAAATGGAGGCGTTTGGGTTCAGTGAGAGCATTATGGGAAGAGTCTGCCGTGTTAAGAACATTCTGGTGTTTAATATCCCTTTCTGATACAGAAACGTGATGACAACATCAACAATAAATTGTCCAGGTTTGTCAGAGCACTTTGTAAAATGAAAAGTTGTCAGCAGAAGACAGTGGCAGACCTTCACTTGACAGCTGCAAACAAAAAAGCCCCTGAATGTTGTTAACGCTGCAAGATGGCCGCTGCACTCCAGACTTGAGCTCCTCCCTTCGGGCCTCTGCGTCAGAGGACCTCTGGCGAACAAGATGGAACGGCGTCTTTGTTCCTGGTGCAATGAATCCAATTAGCAAAGCACAAATATCTGTTATTGTTGTCTAGAATGATGTATATAGTATGGACACACAATTGTATTGTTTAAGTCTGGATTTGGCGTGTGTTGCGCCTCAAAGGGCTAGACAATGAAGTTCTATTCTGCTCTGTCTCAGTCCTGGCCATGACCCCCGTGTATATGTCTGTGTGTGTGTGTGTGTGTGTGTGTGTCTCCCCACTGTAGTCCAGTTCGAGAGTGTGGAGAAGTGTCGGATGTCCCCCACTAAGGAGGGACGCTCGCGGCCGCCGCAGCGCCACTCGAGTGGCTGCCTGGTCAACACGAAGATGAGCTCCCTGGATCACTGCTCGTCCCCGCTGGGTGAACGCATCGACCCCAGCCTGTCCCTGGACAGCCAGTTGTGAGTAGCTCCCTAGCCAGGCCCGTCTCCAACAGAGCTGTTTGGCTGTTCAATCCGGCTTTGTGTTTAATCCCTATCTGCTCTCTCTCTCTCCGCCCCCCCCGCTTTCTTTCTCCTCGTTCTTTCTGTCTCTCTCACTCTATTGCGCTCTCACTCCTCTCCCTCTCTCCCCCTTTCTTTTTCATGTGCTCTCTCTTCCTCTCTTCCTCCTTTTATTCCGATTTTCTCTCTCCTGTCTCTCTCTGTCTCTTTTTTTTTCTTTCTCATTCTCTCGCTCTCAGTTGGTATCACGGTGCAATCAGTCGAACGGATGCCGAGTCATTGTTGCGGTTGTGTAAAGAAGCCAGTTACCTGGTGAGGAACAGTGAAACCAGCAAGAACGACTTCTCCCTGTCGCTCAAGTAAGAGCACTCGTCTCATAATGGCAGAGCCACATCCTGCCTGGGCTCCTCACACTCAGTGGGCCTCCTCACTACCGCTTTTTCATACAGCCATTCAGTTTGTGGGAATGTAGGATGCATTGAAAACAATTTCAATTTCATTTTTGGGGTGGGGGGGGGGGGGGGGTCGAAATAGTTTCTTTTATGCATACATGCAGTAGGGTAGTGGGTTCAAATAAAAGTGGGTTTTATAAAACAGCCTTGTGATGGTTTGTGACTTCAGTCAGTAATGGCTGGTCTTTGCTGAGAGATGTCTTCCACGTGTGCCTCATTAGCGGTTCTATCATACTGCCTGCTCTACTGCTCTCTCAGCATTTCCTGTGGTGGGAGGGGGCATTACCTGCCACTCCCCTGCAGTGAAATCCCTCTTTTCTCTCCATCCATTTGTCTTTGCGGTTGTCCCTCATTCTTTCAGGTAACCTTCCCGCTTGGTTTCCTCATTTTCATGCTCCATTGTCCAGCCCCTCCCTTCTTCCTCCTTCTCTCTCTCCTTCTTTCTATCTTCTCTCTCTCCATCTCCTCTCTCTTTCTCTTTCTCTTCCTTTTCTCTCTCCTCCTCTCTCTCCCTCTCCTTTCCTTCTTTCTCCTTCTGCTCTCTCTCCCCCTCTCTCCTTCTCTCTCTCCCTCTTCTCTCTCTCTCTCCCTCTCCTTCTCTCTCTCCCTCCCTCTCCACCTCTCCCTCTGTCTCTGTCTCCCTCTGGTTACCCCCGTGTGATGGACCAAGGTGGGGCTGCTCTGACATCTGACCCATAAATCGGTCACCTCTAACAGGGTTGCCCTTCGCTGACTTAGCATGGGGGTAAGAGTGGTAGGGGGTAACACACGGAGCCGGATACGAAGCTGTCGCCACGGTCAGAATGCAGAGCCTAAAGGAACTACAGATCATAATGAAAGCACAGACCGAGTTACTTATGTTACAATAAGGCTTTCATTTGTTTATTTATTTATTTATTTATTTACACATCGTCTACATTGCTTTATTTTATAGGTTTAATTGGCTGCCTTGTTGAAATTCTAGCAGGAAAATCTGGGTGCTTCAGGGATTAAGGTTCTCTGTTGCTATGGCTGATATTAAAAAAAACTAAACCAGCCATCAGGCTTGTGCGTTCACACACTCACACACTCATGCGCTCACACACTCACACACTCACGCACTCACTCACACACACATTCACACGCTCACGCGTTCACACGCTCACACACTCATGCGCTCACTCACACACACATTCACACGCTCACATGCCAACATGCTCATGTGTTCACGCACTCACACACTTGCGCTCACATGCTGACCCTCCCTCCCTCTGCCATGGGAAGGTGCTGCTCATCTCCAACAAGCCAAAATTTCACATTACACCATATTCCCGAACGCCCGTTCTGTCTTTTAAATAGGTATAATATAAATTTTAAAAAGCTACATTATCACTATGCATTGAATGCAGATTTGTATTGGGCATTATTAGAATTATTAATGAAATGATAATAATATTGAGAACTTCCTCTCTTATATTTTTGATGACATATGTCAAGCTGTATAAGGCTTAATCTTAATTCATAAATAATCATCCATTCCATAGAGGTAGAACTGCATCTACCATTTATAAATAAATGAGAACAATCTCTGTGTACAATGTAGATGGGGAATTTGATCTGAAAAGCTCTTTTTAAATTTTGTTTTAATTTCTGGGGTGCTTTCCTGTGTTACAAAGGGTGAGGCTGTTCTGTCCACACGCACACACAAACAAAAGCTACAGAAAGAATCTTGGATCTAAAGAGAGTATGGATATTACAGTGTGGTCACTGTGAGAGTAGAGTTGTCAGACAGTGTGGTCACTGTGAGAGTAGTCATGTCAAGTGTGGTCACTGTCAGAGTAGTGACGTCACAGTGTGGTCACTGTGAGAGTAGAGTTGTCACAGTGTGGTCACTGTGAGAGTAGGGATGTCAAGTGAGGTCACTGTGAGAGTAGTGATGATACTGAGAGTAGAGTTGTCACACAGTGTGAGAGTAGTCATGTCAAGTGTGGTCACTGTGAGAGTAGTGATGTGTGGTCACTGTGAGAGTAGTGATGTCACTGTGAGAGTAGTGTTGTCAGACATTGTGGTCACTGTGAGAGTAGTCATGTCAAGTGTGGTCACTGTCAGAGTAGTGACGTCACAGTGTGGTCACTGTGAGAGTAGAGTTGTCAGACAGTGTGGTCACTGTGAGAGTAGAGTTGTCAGACAGTGTGGTCACTGTGAGAGTAGTCATGTCAAGTGTGGTCACTGTCAGAGTAGTGACGTCACAGTGTGGTCACTGTGAGAGTAGAGTTGTCAGACAGTGTGGTCACTGTGAGAGTAGTCATGTCAAGTGTGGTCACTGTCAGAGTAGTGACGTCACAGTGTGGTCACTGTGAGAGTAGAGTTGTCAGACAGTGTGGTCACTGTGAGTAGTCATGTCATGTCAAGTGTGAGTCAGAGTCATGTCAAGTGTGGTCACTGTCAGTCAAGTGTGGTCACTGTCAGACGTGTGGTCACAGTGTGGTCACTGTGAGAGTAGAGTTGTCAGACAGTGTGGTCACTGTGAGAGTAGTCATGTCAAGTGTGGTCACTGTCAGAGTAGTGACGTCACAGTGTGGTCACTGTGAGAGTAGAGTTGTCACAGTGTGGTCACTGTGAGAGTAGGGATGTCAAGTGAGGTCACTGTGAGAGTAGTGATGATACTGAGAGTAGAGTTGTCACACAGTGTGAGAGTAGTCATGTCAAGTGTGGTCACTGTGAGAGTAGTGATGTCACTGTGAGAGTAGAGTTATCACAGTGGGGTCACTGTGAGAGTAGTGATGTCACAGTGTGGTCACTGTGAGAGTAGTCATGTCAAGTGTGGTCACTGTCAGAGTAGTGACGTCACAGTGTGGTCACTGTGAGAGTAGTGATGTCACTGTGAAAGTAGAGTTGTCACACAATGTGGTCACTGAGAGTAGTGATGTCACAGTGTGGTCACTGTGAGAGTAGTGATGTCACTGTGAGAGTAGTGATGTCACAGTGTGGTCACTGTGAGAGTAGGGATGTCAAGACAGAGCTGCCATTTCTCCATTATTATGAAAATCGTAGGAATTTCACATACACAAATAAATAAAAACTTGAAACCTGCCAAATATTGAAATTCTGGCACTGTCTGAAAATGTCTAAATTCCTCTTGGTGAAGCAAGGCACAGGAGCTCTCTGCCCCAGTGGTGGTGTGCCCGCTACACTTATTTTAATGGAGTTGTTGTATTTGATATCACTTGTTATTTATCTCAGCACTCATTCCTTTTTCTGAATTATTTGTCATTATCGGTTGCACCAAGAATGTTAAGTTTTATATTTTGACATGACGCATGGATTCCGCTTCTGATCACCAGCCAATCACTGTGAGCCAGCGGGTTCTGTCAGGGCCCTCCTTCACCTCTGTTGGTTTGATGTGAATTTGGGAGTCCACTGAATGGAGAATATGTGTGATTCGATTTTTTCGTGGGAGCCTTGTAAACCTTCTGGGAGGTCCCTCTACCCGCACGCTTTATGAACAGGAGGGCCGTAAAAATGGAGAGGGGAGCCATAAATGGAAGGGCTTGGGTTTAATAAATATATTATCGGCAGGAGGGACATTAAGGGTTATTCTCGTAGGAAGCACTCGTCTCCTGTCCTGATGACAAACCAGGACCCTGGAATTCAAGTCTGCAGCAGAAAAACACAGCTGAGAGGAAAGTTCTCATTACCTTCTAATTCGGCATCGGTTATTGGTATGTTTACCTGAGCTGAAGTGATTTAAAACGACTTTGGAGAGGTGATTAATAAAAACGTACAGGGAATGCAAACAGAGATGTGTGGCCTAACTCTTACCTGCAGGGCTGGTTTCCATCATGGAAGGTCTGAAGTAGCAATTTAGCAAAAGTGGCAACTTTCCTATGGCTTGAACAGCTGTTGAAATATATCCTACGCTAAGAGACAGATTATCCTGCTATTTGTGACTCTGTGCAGTAACTCAACGTAGACATGTTCTCACTGCCCCCCTCACACCCCCACCCATCACCCCTCACCCGCACCTCCTGCTGAGGTAGCTTTAGCAGGAGTGGGGTCTCGATCCAGGTGTTGGCACACACAATACAAATGGCTAAAGATAAGAATTTCCTCCTGCCTAGAGGATTGTGAGCTACAAGTCATGTTCTGTGAAGGCCTCTTATCCAAAGCCCGTACAAGAAATAAGTCCTGGGTTAGAATCTAACAATTCCAATTATAAAGGACACAGTGATAATGTCACCGGAACATCAGTCTCCTCACAGCGAAAAGTGTGTCCCTCCTCTTATCAGTGATCGTGATAAATTGCGTTTTTCGCTTTGTTTTTTTTCCCCGACGATAAGACGGCACGTAGACGCTTAAAGCCGAATAGACCTGAATAGAATTCCGGCGTGTAGAGCTAGGCTGCTTTTCTCCTGGCTGACCTGCGGGTCTCTTCTCTCCGCGATGGCAGGGAGATTAATCAGAGGCATTTTAGAAAAGGCCTGCGGTTGGTCTGTGGTCACCAACATGGCCTCCCATCATTTCTAATGATGATGAAGATGTTGGCCTGCTGATCGCCTGGGTGGAGGAGAGGGACGGACCGGAGTGGGTGGAGGCGATGGAGCCCATTCATATTTTATGGCGAGTACGCTTTTAGATCATCGGTGCACCCTTAACACACTCGTGTAAAGCACTTATTTCACCTGTTTATAAGGGATTTGAACCTTCTGGCATTAGAATTAAGCATCAGAAATCTCAGGAAGGCTTCTTCGTTTTAAAGCAGCATGCGCGCGGGCGCCACCTCTGGTGATGTCGTGTAATTACGGGGTGCTGTGTTTGGCTCAGCGCAGGGCACCCGCTGTCGTTCTCCCACACCGGTGCTGTCTGCAAGGCCGTACCTGCCACACGGCCGCTGACCTCCGCTAACACGGGCGCGCTCGCCGGTGTCTGCAAATGTAATCAGCAGATGAGCGAGGCGTCGGCGCATGCTGCAGTGTAATGGCCTTGTCCTCCCTCCCTCTCCCTTTTCTCTCTTTGTGTTGCGGGACATATGCACAAGCGCATGCACACGCATGTTAATAAGGCGTGTTATCAAGACGAAAAACGGGGAGGAAGTCTGCCAGACCTCACTGTGTATGTGTGTGTGTGTGTGTGTGTGTGTGTGTGTGTGTTCACATGCACAAGCACACGTGTGTGTGTGTGTGTGTGTGTGTGTGTGTGTGTGTGTTCTTTGAACATCGCCCGCTGATGAGCGGACTCCTGAGGACCCCCCCCCCCCCCACATCGCTCTCTGCTATCTGCGTGAGCTCTGATGAATGGCGGCATCAGCTGTACGGAGCCACTGCTCTTCCTCTCCCTGCACTGCTGCTTTGTGTCCGTTTAATCCGGAGCAGCTGCGGGGGTCCGTGCGACTCCTGGAAGAGCGGCATCGGCTCCGCGCAGAATCTCCACTCTCTAATTGGATTAGGGCAAAAACGGCCGACACAACTCCCTCGCACTTCGAGGTGTTGGGGGGGACGAGCTTTTCGTTTGCTTTTCACATTTACCGGACCGCCAAACACTCGCCGGCTTAACGGGCTGTTCTGGAGCTCTCGTTAAAAGCCCCACGATTCCGACGCCTCACGTGACCAGCCCGCGAATGAACTGCAACTCCTCCAGCACGCCGCCTGCTAAGCAGACCTAATGAGTGACTTCTTTTCCTTTACTGTTTCTTAACCTTTCCCCTGTGCTCTCTCCCTCTCTCCCTCCCTCCCCACCTCCCCCCCTCCCCGTCTCTGCAGGAGCAGCCAGGGGTTCATGCACATGAAGCTGTCTCGAACCAAAGACAACAAGTACGTCCTGGGCCAGAACAGCTGCGTGTTCGACAGCGTGCCGGAGATCATCCACTTCTACTCCAGCCGCAAGCTTCCGATCAAAGGAGCCGAACATATGTCTCTGCTGTACCCCGTGGCCATCCGGACACTATAGCCTGCCACTGTCGCTCAAGCACAGATCGAATGGTGTAGCCATTTACAAAATGCTCTGTAGATGACCTGGACTATGTTTGAAGGCCATCATGGATGGATCATCCGTGTCCTCCTGTCACTGCAGCCAGTTTTAGGACATCTTCTATAAAGCATTTGGTTTTAATAGACGCCTTGCTTGACAGTGACTGATCACATGGCGTTTATTAAGCCTTTATGAATGGCTACTCGTATATGGTGCTACTGTAACAGTCAGCACAGAGGGGGTAGGCTGGATGTCTTCATGCTGTCCCATCTCCAGTCTTAAGCGTACGGCAGGTCCCCTTTCTACCAGATCAGTGGACTATTGCAACAGCACTGACCCCAGAATAGAACAATGTGGTTTTCCCGCTGTGTTTATGTGCTGAAATGCAGCCGTTCCCTGATCCCAGAACTGTTTCTTCTCCTTTGCTTCTCACGTCGCCTGCTCACATGGACCTTAGACCTGCGCCCATCACTTTAGCCTCATTGACTGTCCTCTTTTCCTCCCCATGCACACTGTATAAAATGCCATAAATAACCATTGTGGATGAATTAATAGGCTTTTCAGAAACTCCAGGATTATGTTTGTAAGAACAAGAATTTCGCAACACTTTGCATCACTAGTGAAGCCTACATGGCACTAAGCTCCATCCAGACTACCGAACCTTTTCCCACTCATTAGGTATTCGGTCTTCATGAGGTATTCAGTCGTTATTAGGTATTCGGTCCTCATAAAAACTGCAAATAAATCTCTGGTGCCCAAAACATGAATTAAACACAAGACAAGAAACTGCCACGCATTACCTGGACCTACAGAGAAGATGTTATTGTGTGTTTGTCAACAGTGTAATATTGAGGTGGCAATAATATCATGACCGGTGTTTTCACAGAAAAGGTGCTTTCTGAACCAGGCATAATTAACAAGTCAGTATTTAGAAAGTACTGTGTAATTCTTACAATAAGGGTAAACTGTTGAAGTATCTTTCCAGCTTAAAAGGAATATCCTCTTCTGTTCCTCTAATTGAGAATGGAATATGGAAATGTTGAACCATGTAAGTCCAAGGATCTTCCCCACCAATCAGAAGCTCTCAGACTAAGCCGAAAATGTAAATAATGTAATACATATTCGACCCAAACGGTCCTGCAATAGAACAGAAGAGTGAATAGCCTTGTGAATCCACCACCGTGTGAAAAAAGGACCTTTTAGTAGTTTGACAAAAACAAGCCTCTTTGCATTCAGTCCTCCAGCATAGGATGCTCCCGACTAGGGAGAATGAAATACGTCTGCATTGTCTACCTCAGAAAATCAATTAAATTCACCCATCAGCCGATCGATAAGGTACAATAAAATTGCAGATATTGATCCTGTACCCCTTTCTTCTCATCAGTTTCCACAGAATTGTATCTTCGGTTTAGGGATAGTTCTCTCCTAAACCCAATCAAAAGTAATCGTGTACTCGAACTCGCTGGAGATGGTTTTATGAGCGCCATTTGTATGTAAAGTCACCCTGTGCTAGTGTGTGATGCCAGTACCATGCGTGTGCTTCATGCCTTATACTGTAAATGCATGATGAAAAGCAAATCAGCCCAGTGTGTCGAACGGACTCTCCAAAAAAGGTTCTGCTATTCAGTGAATGTTCTGTGACTGTAATTTATCATGGAGTGATGATGCTTATTATAATGTGTGTTTTACTCCCAGACATAGTGACTGAGGCCTGTTTTACGTTCTTGCTGCTCTGTTCTTTGCGCTGTGCGTGTGTGTGTGCGTGCGTGTGTGCGTGCGTGCATTTGTGCGTGTGTGAGTAAGAAAGGGACCAGAAACTTTTATGGTGCTTGTGCAAGTGTGTGTTTGAGTGCGTGTGGGGTGTGTGTGCGCATGCGTGCGTGTGTGTGTGTGGGGGGGGGTGGGGTGTGTGCGCGTGTGCTTCAAATGCTGCTTTATCTCGCAGTGTGTGTGTGTGGTTGCTAATGACCCAGTGTACTGGCCTGGAGAGCACAGGGGCGGCCCATCCTGCAGAGGTGTTCTGCTGGAGAGCGGACTGCTGCCTCCTGCTGGGCTTCTGAACACACTGCCCTGCCCTGCTCCCTGTGGGCTCCGGTGCTTGAGTGTTACATAAAGATAACGTGCAGCTTGACAGCGGTACAGATATATAGTCTGATTATGCAATGGGTTTGCCTGTGTTTCTGCCTTTGTTATCTGACCATCAGCTTCTTGGCAGCTGAGACTGTTGGGGGAAAAAAAGTCTTTCTCGTCATCTTTATTGCTAGCGAAGTTAAGGTGAGCAGGCCTTAAAATGTTAAGATGTGGTGACACTAACTGAGCCCATGTTGTGAACCATTTTGATTTTCATACATATAGTTCCTTAGTCGTGGCATCGACAGAGAACGTGTTTAAGGTTTATGTCTTTGCGTCGTGATGCTTGAACAGTCTTCTGGTTGTTTATGGCGATCGCTTTCTGAAGGGCAGCCCTCCTGATCCTGCTGTGATGGTATGGGCCGATCCTGTCTACCTCAGTGAGGAGGGGCGGGTGCCAAATATCGAGCCCATGTGTGTGTTCCCTGGAAGTGCGTTTGTGCTGTTGCCAAGAGGGAGTCGGGGCAGGAAGGTGGAGCCAGGGCAGATGAAGTGGTTTGCCCGTCAGTAGGCAGTGATGACCCCAGGCTCTAGTAAAGCAACTATGTCTTTACTCCCATACTGAAGTGCTGTTGTGTTGATAGGAGAATTGCCACTTGATTTTTTTATATGAATCGGGGGCAGGATACCTGGCGTGTAGTGTGTGCAGAGACAGGTACTGAGCAAATCTTGACAGGAGGATATTTTTACACGTGTATCTCATCTGATTTCTTCTTGTGGTGTGTGCTGCTGTACACATGTAGAGGTTGTTTGTATTTGTTTATTTTTTTAGGGACAAGACGGGCATGTTCAGGTATCTCATGAAGCTGAGGTTTGTAAAGGAATTATGGGTAGTCAGATGGCCGAGCGAATGGGGGGGGGTGTATGTGGCTGGATCTGTGGCACAGCGCAGGACCTGCGCGAAGATCAAACCGACGCACAAGAAGTACAAGGTACAGGGGTGATTGGTCAGGTCAGGAGGAGGAGAGGTGCAGTGGAGGAGGAGGAGAGGAGATGCATATGGAGCAGAGGGGGAGGGGAGCTCAGGAGGGGAGGGGAGGCATGTGGAGCTCAGGAAGGGAGCCTCATAGCCTCTTGGCATCTGCTATGACATCTCTGTGTGGACAAGTGTTTGTCAGTAAGGTATGTGTGTGTGTGTGTGTGCGTGTGTGATGCGCTAAAGCTTCACTCAGTTCTGATTTCAGTTTACTTCTGTATTTGTGTGTGTGTGTGTGTGTGTGTGATGCGCTGAAGCTTCACTCAGTTACGATTTCAGCTTGCTTCTGTATTTTTTTGTGTGTGTATGTGCGCGCGTGTGTGTATGTTTGTGCCCAGCCATGGGCGTGTGTGTGTGTGTGTGTATTTGCGCACGTGCACTCAGCCATACACTGTTGCCTCACCTGCATCGCTGTGTTTGCCTCCTGTGAGCTTAGCAGTCGTGTGTCAGTGTGCGTTTCTTCCCGTGTAAGCACTACTAGAACAAATCTGTGCAGTGTCTCGTGGCCAGATGTATATACTGAATGTCCTGGATGGGGATGTGGAGGAGTAGAGGTTCAAAGAAATAAAACAGAGGTTATGAGTCTAACTGCTCGGAGTGTTGTCGTATGTACTGCTTTTCCCATCGGATTGCAATGAGAGGTGGTAGGGGGTGAAAATGAAGGTCCCCCTGCTCTGTTTACCCGGGCCTGTGCCGCCGATTAGGATTTGATTTGGACATGTCTGCTCTATATCCCAGCCAAAGCCTTTGAAAGCCCCATCCGTGCCTTTCTTATTCTTAAATCTCATTGTACGTTGGATAGCAATATAAGTGGGGAAAAAATTTAAAAAGGTTCCACTACATTTGAGCAGCAGTCTACGAAGGCAGAATAAAGATTATGAAATGGAATGAATACCCGGCATAGCCCTCCATGACCTTCCATTACACTGGGTGGGAAAGGATTCTTTCTGAATATGGGGTCTGAATAATTTACCCAAATCAATTTATAAAAGCTACAGAACGAACATGCAGTTTGAACAGTAAGGTCTGCTCAAACAAGACTGAGGGTATAGTGGTTACTATGGCAGTCAGAAGATGCACTCTAAATGTTTAGAGGATGTACTCGTAACCCCTCTTTCTGTTCAGTCAATGACGCTCTCAATTGTGTGTGTGCGTGTGTGTGTGTGTTCAGCTGCCTGGACTCGGGGGTAATAGCTCCAGAGTGACATTTCATTAGTTTGAGCTGTGCTAGATGCCTCTCTACTTTAATTCAATCACCACTGTGTTTGAGACACTCCAGCGCCCTGATGGAGCGCCCTGATGGAGCGTCCTTATGGAGCGTCCTTATGGAGCGTCCTGATGGAGCGTCCTGATGGAGCGTCCTGATGGAGCGTCCTGATGGAGCGCCCTGATGGAGCGTCCTGATGGAACGCCCTGATGGAGCGCCCTGATGGAGCGTCCTTATGGAGCGTCCTGATGGAGCGTCCTGATGGAGCGTCCTGATGGAGCGCCCTGATGGAGCGTCCTGATGGAGTGCCCAGATGGAGCGCCCTGATGGAGCATCCTGATGGAGCGCCCAGATGGAGAGTCCTGATGGAGCATCCTGATGGAGCGCCCTGATGGAGCGTCCTTATGGAGCGTCCTGATGGAGCGCCCAGATGGAGCGTCCTGATGGAGCGCCCAGATGGAGCGCCCTGATGGAGCATCCTGATGGAGCGCCCAGATGGAGAGTCCTGATGGAGCGCCCTGATGGAGCGTCCTGATGGAGCGCCCATGGATGGAGGAGCGCCCTGATGGAGCGTCCTGATGGAGCGCCCTGATGGAGCGTCCTTATGGAGCGTCCTTATGGAGCGTCCTGATGGAGCGTCCTGATGGAGCGCCCAGATGGACCGTCCTGATGGAGCATCCTGATGGAGCATCCTGATGGAGCGCCCTGATGGAGCGTCCTGATGGAGCGTCCTGATGGAGCGTCCTGATGGAGCGCCCAGATGGAGCGTCCTGATGGAGCATCCTGATGGAGCGCCCTGATGGAGCCCCCCGTCCTGCAGCGTGCGGTCTTTGCCACGGAGGGCTGTCATCCCTGTGACGCTTATTCTCCCACTGGATGTGCGGGACCTGATCTGTTGCTTTAAACGTTTGCTCATGTTCACATACTGACAGTGTTCCATGTCTACATTTTATGGACGTTATTCATTCTTTGTGAAAACTGTTTCTAAAGAACATGGAACGTCTGAGTCTATTATAGGCCTTCCTACTTTACAATTACAAAAAAAAAGTGTGCCATAGTTAGTGATTACATATTCACACAAGTGTCCTTAGATTACGTATATGTCTCATGTGGACCCTTTTCCATTGTGTAACTGTAAACTCATTGTTCAGAGGTGCCTTCGTGTCATCTGTGGAATTGCCACATTTCTGCTAGTTTACAGTAGCGGGTGTTATCTTTTACAGCCGCGTGGAGTCGATAATAAGCAGACGGCTCTCCGGGATTTGTGGCGGTCTCCTCCCCCTGCTGAAGGCTATATGAGCGTCCTCACTGCAGTCATGTTGGCAGCACACAAGACATCAGTCATGCTGGTTTAGCCATGCACACCTGAGCTCTTCAAAGTCTTCTTTAAGGACCAATAATAAAAAAAAATCCCCCCAAAAAGCCAGAAAGCAAAATATATCCACCTGAGGATAAAACAGTCTCTCTCTGTCTCTCTCTCCCTCTCCCTCTCTCTCTCTCTCTCCCTGCATCTCCACGCTCCCCTGTTCTCTGCAACCTGGTCACGTCCAGCTGAAAGCAATTTCAGGGAGTCGACCTGACGCTAATGGCGCACACACTGCCTTATGGCGGTAGGCTAAAGCCAGAACACTTTCTCCTGCCCATTCTGTCCGTGTCACGGCGCAGACGGCGGATGGAGTCCCCTCGTTACTGTGATCTCCCTGAAGCACTCTGATTACTAAAGATTCTTCATTCTTTAAAAGGTCCAGTAAAGCAAAAAACATCTGAACCAGTCAGTCATCTTTACTGGCATGCTTTAGCACAATTGCCTTTTCCTGTGTTTTTTTTTTGGCTCTGTAAACTGGCCCAGGTACAGTACAGGGAAGTGAGAGAAGATTGCGTCTGCCCTGATGCCTGTTCTGTGATCAGTGAAGGACAAAGAGCTAAGAAACAGACCCTCTCTCAGCACCCATGTACACACTATGCATAGCAGTAAATGATTCCCCCCCCCCCCACTTGAATTGGGGTGGGGGTGGGGGTGGGGGTGGGGGGGCGAGGACAGTCCGCCATCCGCCTGACCCATCCGACCCGTCTGACTCCAGAACCCTTGGAACGTGTGGCGTTTGCAGAAATTACATCTGCCAGCTCAATCCTGGTTCTTTTCCATAGTCTCCAAAGAGATGCCAAGGCGATCGTGGAAACCGCGGCGGATTGTTAAGGATGAGCAGGTGGGGGGAGGACTCAGGAGAATAGAAGGGGCTTTTGGGGGGACATCTCCATGCATGTCCGCTGGACACCACTCTCCAGTGGAGAAGCAAACATTACAACGTCAAACTCCAAGGCACAAGAGCAGTGAAATAATGCACCTTTGTCTAGAGTTGAGGTTTTTTTTTTAACAAGCAAAAATCTCCTGTTTTAGACGTTTGTGTTGTGTGGTTAGCTTACCATATTGCACCCTCGATGTTGTTGTTGCAGCATATATCATATATCTTTGGGCATACGTCCCTTTACCAACTGTCGCATGAAATTCATGTGGTTTTATTCAGCCCTGATAGCCATTTAGTCTCATGTAATTTCGCTTGATTGCTTAGGGTGGCGAACAAGCCAATCTAAACCCCCCACCTTAGGAGCCAGTGCTCCTGGAAACAGGAAATTGCTTGCAGGTGTGTGAATGTGTGTAAAATGGAGACAGGCAGCTGTGTTTGGGCACTGGGCCGGGACAAAAGTGGAGATCTGATTAAGCACGCTCATTTAGCCCACTGTCAGGGCCGCAAAGCTGAGTGGGGCAATTAAGGCCCTCCGAGGGGCCCAGCACAACGGTGCTGATAGGATTTCTCTCCTTCAGCTGCCCTCCATAAAAAAAATGAAAGAAAGGAAGAAAACAGAGGCAGAATGGGCTCAAATAATCCCTTAGTGGAGGGCAAATAAAGAACACCAATTACAATTATCTATGCAGTTTTGAAAAGCAGTTGTATTGGCTTCACTTTTAAGATTGTATGTAGGTAGCATGTTAACATGCAGCTGTATATCTGGATATGGGATTATAATGTACATGAACTGGGCTTTTTACCACTTGCACGGCATGTCGGATTTACTTCTGTAATAGCAGTTAAAACTATGCTGTTGCACCAGAGCAAACTAAGTTAGAAGGCTTCAAATCAGATTAACTTGCATTTTGCTGGTCAGCAGACCTACACCCCAGATTCCTATTGTCCCTTTAAATGGCAACATATTGCCATCTAGTGGTAATGTTTGGGCATTACCATTAGAAGCGTTTTGCTGCCAGCAACCAGTTCACACAAACAGATGTTTCTGATTATTTGTTTATTTGGTTTACAAAGATTTAAAAAAAATGTCAAGGCAATATTCAGAGTTCTCGGTTTCAGGGTGTGAACAGTTCGTTCCAGCTGAGGATGTCCTCAGAGCGCTCCTCCCCCAGCAAAGATCAGCTCCAGGGCTGCCTGCAGGTCTCCGTCGGTGGCCTGAAGTGCGCGCAAGGCCAGCTCCTCGTTCCGGATACCCATATCTCTCAGCTGCTGCATCTGTGTTTGCCAGCGCCCCTACAGGATAGGAGGATAGACTGCACTCAGATCTGAAGAACGGAGCAGAACCGTCCGGTCGGATTTCGAAACCCAAATGTAGCACCATTGCAGATGACCACAGTTCAGTGAACAGCTACATGTGATGCCACCACAGGCCAGATCCCCAAAAGCATCATGGGGCAAAGCTCATCTTAAATGAGAGTCCAGTGTAATACTCGAACCAACCATGTGAAGATGACCTTTGTCTTATGGCGCTTTCGGGAAATCTGGCCCTGACCTGTGTTGCCTGTTTTCAATGGGTTAAAGAAAGGAGCAATCACAGCCACCAGGGGGCGCTGCAGTATGGCACGGCGGTATGCGCGTCACCTGGAGCGAGGCCACTCCTGAGGCCTGCAGAGCCTGCTGTAGTGCCTGGCTCAACAGATTGGAAGTGACGGGGGTCCCTGCTGGCACTGACGATCCTCCAGAGGACACGTCCTGCACAGAAGACTGCCTGTCAGCTGCTGCGTTGATTTAATTATTATATACAAGATTCCAAGAACCCATGAAAGACGAAAATTCCAGGTCTGTTTATAAACCTGTTAGGATGCTCAATGTCAATGCAACTGTACGTAATGGTATAGGAATTAAAAACTTGCAGAGACGTGCATGTGTGCATGCTGCAAGACTCACTTGGCTACCCAGAATGGGTGTGACTGCGCCGCTCTCCGGGGTGCTGGCCAGCGCCAGGGCTGTGGCCAGCTCACTCTGGGTGATGGGACGAGGGCCTGCCGCCCCGCTGTTGCCCAGACTCATGGGCCTGGAGCCCGCTGGGAGACGCTGGCGCCTGGACGCCCCCGCGCGACCCCCCTAGGTCAGCACAAGACGGGGCATGGAGGGAGACAGACGGAGACCGAGGGAGACAGAGGGAGACAGGTAAGGAGCTTGGCTGGGCAAATGGCCGCAAAGTAGTTCCAAAACACCAAACATTCAAGTGCCAAAAGTTTTTTCCCCCCCTTTTTCTTTTGTGCGCCTACACGTCCCTCATTTGTTGTCAGTGGAGGCAGAAAAGCACTACTGCATGACGCTCTGGAGAAGAGCAAACTCTAAATTCTGCCGATGTAAATAAATAACTGGATAATGACAATTTGTTTTCGTTGTTTTTAAGTTCTGGGCCCCAGCACAGTGGATCTGAAACGAAACGATAACTGTGAAGTCAAACTGCAGGCCCTCATTTTTAATTAGAGTGGAGATGCGTGCATATGAAGAAGCGGCTGAATAAAGAGGCAATTAGTGCTTTATTTACACAGTTTTCCCCATTTAAAGGCACCAGAAGTAATTAACAGAGTAGCCACTCCCCTTCAACACCAGCAGTGTCACTACATTGGTGGCTCGTGCGTAACACAGGTAACAAGGACAAGGTGCGGCTCCGAGTCTGCGGCTGGCATCTGGGGGATGATTACAAGATCAAAAGCCTCATCAGTGACACGTGGTGTCACGGGAAGGCGTGTCTGCCAGTGGAATACGCCCACCTGCCAACTACACCTGCATGAGGAGATCTGAAGAGTACTGACCCATCAGAGCTG
The DNA here is from genome assembly GCA_020368025.1 of Brachyhypopomus occidentalis. NCBI lineage: Eukaryota > Metazoa > Chordata > Actinopteri > Gymnotiformes > Hypopomidae > Brachyhypopomus > Brachyhypopomus occidentalis. The sequence continues at coordinate 3,452,546 of JAGXOD010001351.1, read as the reverse complement.
CTAAAACACAATACCTCAAAACACAGCAGCTACCGTTTCACTGTGCAGCAGGACAATAACCCGAAACATATTGCTACAGCAACGATGGACTTCAAGACCCAAAAGGTGGAATATTCTTAAAGGACATTCCTCAGGCTAGGTGAGATCTATGGCATTAGTTACATTGCATTACTGTTTTATATGGTAATGCTCACCATGTGTAATACATTTCACAACACTGCAGATATACAGTTATACAGATATCAGTGAGCATATTTATTATTAACTGATGGACCCTTGAGGATTTCAAGTGTTTCAGCATTACTGTAAATACTGTATTCCTTAGTCAGATTGTTTATTCATCTTGTACATCAATGTTATGGTTATGACTAACACAGCAGAATCTGTACTTTATTTTTACAAGATTTGTATTGTATTTGTACGGAATTTGAACCACAGTCAAAAAATGCAACTGATAACCAACTGAACCAACCAACCAAAAAAAATCCCAGTGACTTACAGACTGGAAATCTTCTTCTTCATCAGACATGCCCTCAAACAGAAACCCTCCTGTTAAAGACAACAAAAAAACACCAACAACCTCACTCAGAATGAAACCGCAGTAATGAGCACTATTTACACAGCAGGTCCCATGAATGTACCACCACGACAGAGGCTGACATGCATATGCACTTAGCCATATACCCACCTGGCATCTCACTGTAAGAACTAGCAGAAGCATTGCGGGAAGAGTTCACATTTGATTGGCCAGGCATGCTGCTCGTCACAGAGTGCAGGATCAGAATGATGGCATTGACCAATGCTGGATGAGAACGGATCAACCTGTAAGCCGATGAGAGACACATGTGGGAGATATGAATTCACTGAAGCCATTAAAGGTGTTTAAACCAATTTTTTAAGCTAAACTAACAGTTCTACATAAATTTGCTAAATTTGCATTTGCTGAGAAAAATGTCTCTGTGACTGTTAAAATTTTAAAAACTAACTGGCTAAAACATCTCAACAGGGAGGTGGGTCTTCACTGCCTGCCAGAGAGGCTTCAGCAAAGTCTGCCCAAACTTTAAACTCTGCTTTTAATAGTGCCCATATCAATAAGTATTTTGATTACTGTAATTATGAACAAAACAAGATGGCTAGAAGGAGCCTTACACATCAAGCAGATTCGGGTCTGTAAACTGCACAAACAGATCCTTATCTTGAAGTACACCTACAAAACGAAATAGAAAATCAAATGTATTTGCACATTAATGGAAAAAAAAACTTCACCAGACCCAGTCTATCATTCCACTTACCTAATGCTATAGGGTCAGATCTGAGTCCTGGTGAGGCGACAATGATCTGATCCAGAGATTCTTTATTGTCAAGCATCTTGAACACCTGGAGAACAAAGGAAGACCAAACTCCAAAATCGAAGAAACTTTTGACTACTAGTACTAGTAGCTCCTGGTGTTATAGCGTTGTCAACCTGTCAGCAGTAGACAACTCCTAACAATAGACGCAGGGTGTATAAAGGATAATTACAAACTACATGCAGACTACTATTTGTGTACAGGTTACAGCCTTTGCTGTGTCCCTGACCAAAGACAATACTTACTGCGTCTCTGTAGGCAGCGTTGGAGTGCATAGCGGCCTGCAGCAGGCGGAACTCCCTAACCGCGGCACTTCGATTGACTGGTTCTGTGCGGAAAAGGCATGGCATTCATTTGTGACTTGGTTTGTGAACTACTCCCATAGTATGCGTTATCCGCCTTGAGCGCAACACCTGACAAAAGGCGAATGTAATGGCACAGCGGATATATGGCCGGCCACTCACCTGGCTTTACCTCAGGCTCTGGCCACGCTTTCTTTAAGATGTGCAACGTGGATCCAGACTTTATGCCGTAGGAATTTAGAGTCAAGTCATCTTTTAACTTACACCCACAATGCACTAGCTCTAGAAAACAGATACAGACATGACAACGTTATATTTTTTTAAATAGCATGTAGCTATAACACTGATCGTTGTAAACTTTAAAGGAGGCAAACCTATTAGCTCTGGATCTGGCAGGGAATCGGGTAACTGCGCAGAGACCAGCTGCTTTAGTGTCGCCACGCGGTAACCGCCAGGTTCAACATCTCCCGGAACTCTCTCCGGGAAGTGGAACACTGCCTTTGGTCTGTCATGGAGTTTCAGCGACAGATGCCAAACTGAATTTGCCATGTCCTTTATAAAAGATCAAAGTTAAGCAGACTCTTGTTAGCTTGCCTGGTTAGCTAATGGTAGCGAGCTTTAATTATGTATACTGTATATAAAATGTTAGCTGGCTATGTGATAAGCTAACTGCAATATTTTTCGTCAAACGTAATTTTACACGTTTATTACTATTATTATCCAGTTATACTAACACGTTTCTTATGAACAACGCATGCTTACCTAAACCGGAAAGTCACATAAACAAACTGACCAAGACAGCTTTGCTAACAATCTGTTATTAGCTCAAATAATACTATACAGCGCTCTTGTCAACAAAGACGACTTCTTCTTTTACTAAAGTTTAGTTGGTAGCTCGACAAAAGGTGCATTACCGACACCTACTGTACTGGAGTCTAAGCAGCAACTACTGTGAACAGTGTACCACATAGGAATCCGCTAGATGTTCTTCAGAGTAAAATGTCCAGCATCTGATTGTACAGATTACCCTGAGCTCCTGTTTAACTCATCTTAACATACCTGCACAAAATGCCACAGGTTTTATCAAAAGCAAGCCAGTATTATTTCTTTCATCTGTAATTCCTTTTATCCTTGATTTCCAGCATCAGGGAGTAATTAAATGTAGACTTTCCCTTAATCGTTTTTTCCTTTAGCGTACATGCATTAAAAGTGTACCAGGCCTATTTACACTAGGCAGCACATCAGCTCATTCCCAGCGTGTGGGAAAAGTCCGTTCCCTCCAGTCTAAATCTCATTAAACAGTCTCATCACTTCTTTAGGCAGGTGTCTAAGCTTCTAATAACATTTCAAATCTTTCCCCAGGGGCCATGTTTTCCCAACTCATTACAGCCAATATGAGTTCAAACAAACCATTTTTGACATTTCCATACCTTCTCAATATTCACTTCCTCTTTTACAAATACTTAGTGAGCCTGTGGAATGTAGCAAATACCCTACCCTACCCAAACACTGCCATTTCTTTGTGTGTTGCCCAGTTGCCCTTCCACTTTCATCACTGTGTACCTATTGTGCTCTATATGAATTTCTTTCATTTTCTCCTGGGAACTCAATGTTGCATCGACACCTCTTCTTTCTTCCTCCTGAATTACCCAAAGTGCACCTTGCCTGTCTCTTACCCTTTTTACTACACCCACGTCCCTCTGTGACCACTCCCAGTTCTCTCGATTTAGGTGCTTTCTCAACACCCAGTAAACCTTCTCCCTCTCCCTGTACTCAGCAGTGCATTCTGCTGTACTCTGTGGTATGCGTTTGTTCCATACCATTACATGACATTAGGGGAATAACCTGCTTTGCTGCTCTACAAATAGCCAATACTATAGCTGTCCACTGTTCTTCACTTGGGCCCTCCTAAGACATGCTGAGACATCTCACCCACAATCCTTCAAACCTCTCCCACTCCCTTCCTCATGCGTGCATGTTCTTCATTGCTGGATCGCTGAAGACCAGTGTGGCAGCCCTTGGGTGGAATCACCAACAAAATGCAGGTCTGGCAAAGAGCTGTAATTTCAAGCCACACATATATAATGTAAAAGGGAAGCAGTGTCAGGATTGCTTCTGCCTATCCAGCGCTTCTCCTTTTGGGAGAAATACTAACCTCTGGCCTTCACCAAGTTGTTCATGACATGCGTTGTTCTCTACACAACAAACTGGTGTCTAACCAAATGTTTCCGTCTACCTACACCGATCTACCAATATACAGTATATGCACAAAGTGCATATTAGTATTTTTAGTATTTGTTAGTATTTCTGATTGGGATCAGACATGTCATTGGCCCACCACATAAAACAAGTATTATAGTACAGAGAAAATAACCTCACCAGAGTACCCTGATATATGGCTGACTAAAATACATCACTGAATAAGCATTGCTAAGGGTTACAGAAATTGATAACCTTAATTTCTCCCCTAGACAGTGATAATTCTCTCATTAGACATTTGCTCTCAGGCCCCAAGGAACTTTATTCCAAACAGTATTTTCTTCATTCAGATTACATATGCTCCTTCTAGCCATCTTGTTTTGTTCCCTTTAATAACCACGTAATTTAAATCTGAGGTACAGCCTCAGCCTGGTCTTTTATACTCCCAACATCTGTGGAAGTGTTCATATCTGCAGTATGTTTCATACATTGTCTTTCCACTGCTTCTGGCATCCCACAGAACAATGAGAATAGCCATCATGTAATTAAAAAATGCTATTTTGTGAAATCCCAGAGTGCATTTGTTGGCGCCTAATTGCCCTGTCATTACTGCCCTCACCACTTTTGTTGCCTATGTCATGTACCTGTTCTGCTGCAATAATCCCAGGAGATTCCCTGCAGCATACGAAAGAGCATTCAACCCTCTTCTTGACTCGTGCCATTCCACTCACCACTATACAAATGAATGCCAGAAAGCATCTACTGCAACTAGCTTGTCACTCATCTGCGGTTCTATAGTTCACTCTTGGTTAGACCTAGTATTTTAAGCATGCGCTGGAACAGGATTCTTGTATTACAGTGTTCTTGGAAATTCTTGCCAAGGGATACGCCATTCCACGAGCTGCTCCCGCATGCGACTTAGAAATTAGCAGCTATCACTCTCAGTTTCTCAAGACCGCCGTCGGACAAAGCGGCCCGCGTAAGCAGACCTGAGCCCGCCACCACAATTACAGCATTCCGGCGTGGATCATTCAGTGCGCTTTCCATATTCATGGCCCTCTCCCCGCCCTCCATCTCCTCTGGATCTCACTCGTCTTTCCCCTACATTGAGCAGCAGCCTGCCCCATGAGTCGACATTTATAGCATCCTAACGGGGGTGGCACATAATCTCAGACTGCGGAACTAATATATCCCAGAGGGACTTTGGATGGCAAGTCAGTGTCTGCGCACCACCACTGACAAACCACTGCATTCCTCCTTCTGCTTCCACACCTCGATCACTTCTACTCCTTGGTTTTCGCTTGTCTCGTCCATCGTAACACACAGTAGCACCCGTCGAGGACACCCTCTTATTTGGCTCTCTTCCCTGCTGTCTCTCACATGATTTTTCCCCTATCTGGCATTTTTGTCTTCAGGGATTTGGCTTATTGCTTCTGGTCCGGGCTCTCTGCACACATCACCTCTGCCAGATTTGCAGTCACCTTCTTCATGCTCACTGCATGCAGATGCGTATCTGTGTTTCTTTTGAAAGTGGCCATAGCCATTACTTTCCATGATCTGCCACAGGGGATGTTTAGGCATTTAAACTGTCTTACCTTGGATCAGGAACCTCGTCAGTCTTTTTCCCTTTTGGTTTTCCAGGTTCTCCAGTTGAGCTCAGTGCCACATTCAAACGTAATTTACCGTTAATGTACAGTTTGTTGGCCAACCACAAAACCTATAATAATAATAATAATAGGAGTGTTGGATTTTACCATTGATAAATGATTGAATGTCTCAGGGATCAGTATGAAGAAAGATGTTCTCCAAGCTGAGAATTCCTAGTTCTTGGTACCATTTGCTTGATATTTTCATGTTCTACATTTAATTTGGAATGGCATTTAAATCATTTTGCTGGTTGTTAGGCCTTGCCTGGCAACAGGACTCTGTGAATAACACTCAGCATCAGTATGGTTTGGTGTGTAGGTAACTCATCTATGACTGAACGTTTCCATTGCTTTGTGATATGTATCAAAGGTCAAAGCTATAGAGTTGACCTGGAAGGAGAATGCTGGAAAAGTGCTACCTCCAGTACGTACGTTTGAAATCTTTTTTCTATGCAATCTATTAAATAATCAAATAAATTAAACATTGTCGTTATTCCAAAGTTGCAGTCAAAGTAAGAGGGCGTCCGAAGAGTGGTGTAAAATTCCGTTATTTATCTGAGTTGTGACTGTATAGAAGCCTGCTTCCTAAAGTTTAAAATGTTCGTAGCTAAAATGCGTAGCTAAATCAGGTAGCTAAAATGGGCCGTGATTTTCAGCTCACATGGACCAAGGAAAGACATACTCTTACACTGACAAAAATTGAGAATACAAAACAAGTTTATCGATACCTATCAAGGAAAATATTTATTTATTTATTTTATTATGCGTTACAGACAGCAGCTATGGCAGGAGAATGGCATAATAGAGATGAGGAAAAGACAGGGAAGGGAAAGAAGATGTCAGTACAAACAGTGGTGTAAGGACAGAATGAAGGGTGCCATTAATGAGTAGCACAAGATAGCTGAGAGAGGGCAGACCCCATATGTCCGCTTTTTAGCAAGCACTTGGAACATTCCAAAGGCCACAGAGAACTGGTTGTGCTGTTGTCGGAGCAACTCATGGTACCACGAAAGCTGTAGAGAGGAAAATGGAGTCTGTGGTGATGATGTTTACATTTGCAAAGACTCTGTTTAAAGGGAATGTAGGACAAGATTTAATAATATCTGAAAAGACCTAGCTAAAGGAAAGGGTTAATGGTTTTTGGTGTTTTGTTTATTTTTTCGAAATTATTCTAACAGGCAGACAGCCTCGCAATAAATTACCTACGGCAGGTGCGCTTCTAATGCCTACAGCCTATGATCCATCCAAAGTTAAGCATCTGCTAGACAAAAGCAAGGACATGTAGAAATAATACTATGACTGCAAGCAAGCATCAGAGTCCAAGAGCTTCCCTGAAGCGAGGAGATGAGGTCAGAATGTTCACCAGGCATTGTGATCCAACCACACAGTGCTCTGCATTCCTATATGATACAACGTTCTGGAAAGACATACAGACAAACAGCCAGCACCTTCGAGTCTGCACAGCAATAGCCAACACTTCGCACATTGGTGTGTGTGAGGAGCCATGGACAGATCCTCTGGAGGCAACAACCGGAAGGGAGTCACAGCCTCTTGCTTCTCCAGAACAATTCCAACCAGTCATCAAATCTCCGAGTCAAGCCAGGCACAATCCATGAAACCGTATACCACCAGGCGTGGCAGAGTCATCAGGTGTCTGAAAGACTGAACATGTGATTGCTACAGCTGAGAGACCTTGGTATAGTTATATGCAGGATTGGTAAAGACACCTGGTGGAAGTGAAGCATTAGCAACCTCTCCTTCCAAGCTATTTGACCATTGATATCTGAAATTATTAACATTGTCTTCCAAGTCTTTGAGTTTGCATTGTTCTCAGTGAGTGTATATTACTGTTAATTGAAAGTAGTAAGGCAGAGAAGTAGACAAGATATTCGGGTATATTTTGGTAGCTCGAGAAGGGTAGATGTTGTTATTGCACAAGGCGTTCGTTGTGTGTCCTTGTGAGGCTTCCGTATTGTTCAGCGAAGTGCTCAATTGAACTGATTGGCGCGCAGTACTCCAGCTAGTCTGTCCAGCGTGTCCGTCATTGTACAGAGGCAAAGAATAATCGAAAACCTAATGAGCTTCTAATAAAACAATGATACTTTCTCCATGTATTTTAACAAATAAATATTTAAGAGACCCATGCCAATTTCTAAAAAATATCCTTAAATCTCAAGCATAGCATATTTGATGGCCTTATAAATCATTTACCAAAAAGTGGCCCATTTTAGCTTACCCCACCCTATATTAAAAGAAGTGTGCTCATGTCTGTGTTTGTGTGTGAGAGAGAGAGAGAAAAAGAGAAAGAGAGAAGTCAAACTCAAGACACATCAAGTTAGTCAAGGAATTATATTAAAAACAGGATAGCTAATTCGTTCATCATATCTATTTGTATTCCCCAGTATAGCTGTTTGCATTTAATTACATTGATTTCTCTGGCTCAGTCAACCGGTCTTCTGATGCAACTGTAATTCGTTTTGACCAGAGGAAACGGGAGTGAAGGGGGTCGGGCTCTGGAGCGCTCACATTGAATGACATCACGTTGGACAAAGCGACCGAAATAGCTAGGAGTGGTTTCATTTCTCGACCGGATTCTCTTTTGAATTAGCAGCTAATAACAAAGCAATTCACATTAACCTTAAGTTCTGAAACGTTTCATGTCTTCGTCTTTATGAGACGTAGCCTTGGCTGAAAAGGAATAAGCAAAGTAGGCTTATGTTTATCAAATCATTACAGCTGGATGGTCGCTAGTCTCAGTCTAAAATAGCGTTCTACTGGTATGGTAAGTTGATTATAAAATATATTTCAATGTTGTTGGTTTATCCTTCTGAAACACTGTTGGAAGTTTAGGATGAATCTGAGTGTTTTTGGTGTGGGTTAAGCATAACAAACAGCTGTCCACAACAGCTGTAACTGGAGGAAAAAAATGCCTACAGCGTAAAGAAAACGATTAGAGGAAAACAGCGTCGGCATTTTTAAAGCATCGCAGATCGCAAGTGAGTTTACAGTCGTAGACTTAAAAAAACTTTTCTTGTTTTTACTCATACTTTAGCTGCCGGAGGCCCTACTACCTTTTCTACCATTTTGATTTGTCGGGGCACCACAGCTTAGATTCGTAAGAGTTTGAGCTACAGTTTCAAAGCCGCCACAACTACCTTAAGAGTGAAAAAAGTTCAACAACAATAACGAAAGGATCAGGACATTATGCAGTGATTCGTGTAGCCTAAGCTGATGTAACGTCCAACAGGCTGTCCACGAAGCATATTTGCCATTATTAGAATGACGTTTTGGAAAATTTCAGATTTAGTCATTTTATCCAATTCAACCCGACAAAAGCATCAAGACAAAAAACATTAGGGGGGCTGTCGTTAGGTTAATAGGGGTGACCCCCCAGTCAGAAAATAGTCAGCTTCTGTGGAATTGAGGAGATCCTCAATTAGAGGATTGTGGTGCGTACCATGTGCAAAGGAACAAGCAGTCACATAAGGCTCGGTGACTAATTCGCTAGAATAAAATAAAACAAAACAAACAAAAACAAAACAAAAAAGTTTATTTCAAACACCCATCTCTTTGCAGAGCGTCTAGGGACCATATTTAGACTACTCATCACTTCTGAATCAAATGACTCAGATGTGTTATAGTTTTAATTTAAAACTACTTGAAAATTGCATGAACCACAAAAGGCGTAAACCTTGGTCTGAGATTTTTTAAAAAACGCTGCTTGTATGATACTGCGTTTCACTGGAACTGTTTTATAGGCAAGACAGAGGCCAGACAGTCTTAAAACTAGTGCACGGATCCCCCACTCACTCTCTTGCAAGCTGGCGCACATTTTTAATTACATCAGTATTGTTTTCCCTATGGGGAGAGGTTAAATTGGTTCATATCATAATACCTGTATATACTCTTAAGTGTCTATGCGACCTATGACCACAAAGAGCCGTGACAAGACAGCTGTACTTTTTTGCAGATAAAATCAAGCAGACTGCAACGCTAATTAACACCCTTTTTTCAGTGCAAAATGACCTTAAAGATTGCCCTGTTTCAGTACCTAACACAGTTACTGAAGAGATCCTGAAACTCCTCATTCTTAACACTCAGTGAAGTTCAGCCCTCTTTCCTGTGGGTGGCTTGCCTGACCACTTCCGTGACCACTGGCGGGGTCTTGCAGCAGTTGAAGTCTGAATCGTGACGCGGTCGGAGCTTGTTTTTGGGAGGAGGCGTGGTGACGGAGGTGTAGAAGGGGAAGAGGGAACATATGGGTTGCCCATGTGTGCCTGGTTCGTTACGTCTAGTGCTGACATACAGAAAACTCGGACTTACCCGTTGAAACACGCCGCCCTGATGTTTTCATGCAGTTCTTTCCTTTTTAATAATGGTTTGACTAACTACTTGGCTGTGAGTTTGGTGCTTGTTGATACTGAGGTCTGTATGAATGAGTCAGCAAAACCTGAGAGAAGCACTGAGCTGTCTGCCACTAATGAGGCTACAGTGTGGTTTATGGTCTCATCTCCCCCATTGAAGTAACCTCCTGACCTTCTACTGGACCTGTTATTTTCACTACCCATCCACACTTTCTCTATTACTTTTTGATCGATTAACTGTATGGAAACGGTGGGGACAGGAAGCTTTAGGGAACTAGACATGTAATCAAGAGACAGTGACAGTGACATTACTTGTTGTTTTATGTGAAACCATTTTTCCCCATTCTTCAGCAGTAATGGATGAGCTGTGATTTGTTTCAGAAAGCCTGATCCTAGAACAGGAGAAAACAAAATAGCAACGGAGAGTAGGAAATAATGAGAAGAATTTTGCCTGGTTGGAATGCTCTGAGCGCCACAATGAGCCCAGTGACCCTGCGGAACAGTCTGGCGGTTTTGCCTCAGAAATAAGGGATAACCCCACATGCGTTTTTTTAACAACATTCGCACGTGAAAACGTCCCGGTTCGTGTCACGTGACCTTCAGCCCCGCCTTTATCGTGCGTGTTCTGTACCGTGGTACATACCGAGGCTGAGGTTGGGAGTCTAGCATATGCTCCTGTCCTGGCTTCAGATCAGAGGCACTCACCTGCGGCATGAAGTGGCATCACCAGAGGCCGGGTGGCAGCTGAGAGGCCAAGTGGCAGCTGTGACAGGCGTAGGACAAACAGAAGCTACTGATTGTTACAGCTACTGATGTTACTCTATCTCATGGTGGGGGCTTTGTGGCAATGAACAGTGCTAGGTGGGTGATACAATGTTAGAGGGCATGATATTGACAAAGAAAAATGTATTTCTAGATTCTGTGACTGTTTTAAAGCGTATTGGTAAAGACTTGATGTGACATGATAAAAAAAAATAAAAAACTGACCTGTGCGATTTTCACCAAAGTTATTTGTTGGATAATATGAATGATGATCATGTTATCATAGTGTGTATAAATGAATATATGGGCACATGAAGCAAAGTTCAGTCATTGTTATCCTTGCCATGTCACAAGCACTTTGTAAACACCTCGTCAGTTTGTGTTCAGAAGAGGTCTCCTGCATTCTCCTTGGTTCCCCTCTCAGACATACGCCTATCCACTGCATCTCTCCACCCGTCAGTCGCACTATTAATCAGCCCGTCGGTGCGTCTGTGTTTGCCCCCGCAGTGCCGTGATTGAAGAGGCCGCCCCCGCTGCTCCGCTCCATCTACCCAGCTCCTCGTCTCGCCCCCGTCTCACCCACGTCTCACCCACGTCTCACCCACGGGATCGCCATGCTGCAGACACTGCTGTTGTCCTCCCTGCTGGCTGCGTGCTCGCTCGGTGAGTGTCATGTTCTCTCCTCACGACACGTGATGGGCGGAAGACCCTAGCCGCCCCTTTCAGCTCACAGGTCGCCAAGGACTACCCCAGAGAAGTGGGCATCCTAGACCCAACTTCAGCTTATCGAGTAACATTTAGTGGTGACATCAAAGTCAAGCTATAAAAGTAGTACTGTAAGCAACTGACAAATTTTATTGACATTTGATTCGTTGCTAAATGTTGACAGATTCCTTTTTTTAGATCAGTTAACATTTTATATATAACCTTGCTGTAAGCCGTAGCTACTTCCTAGAGACAGTCCTGCGAAGCTTTGGTGTTATGTACCTCGCTAAAGGGCAAAAAGACTGCAGTGTTCAGATGGGACCGAGTCATAGCTCAGCGCCCATTCTGCTGGGTTATTAACCAGTATGGATCTCATCTATTGGCACATTAAAATGGTGTGAATTTGTAAGAACAGTTGTATAAGTTACGGCGGCAGCACCTGAAGTCATGGTTAATTTGTATTAAAGTTTGATCGTATGTCTTTTTTAGCCTCTATATTTCATAGTGAAGGATCTACTTTAACTGAGATATAAATTATTATATGTTTAATTCACAACCTCTTTAAGCCCTTTTGCCTTTAGGCCTTAAATTGAACTGTAGGTTGACATAAAACCACACACAGTCTGTGGTCAGAAGGCCCTGGATTTTAGGAGAGTAGGATAAAAATCTGATTATCAGCAGTTCCCCTTATAGCCATGCGGGGTTTAGTCAGAGATGAATGAATGTGGGTTTTCCCCTCCTGACTCAGACGCCTGAAGTGTTTGCTCCCTCTAGTGGTGGGTGTGCTGGGGTTCTTAATGGACAGCCACAGTGGGTGTGGAGTCTGGACATCAGACCACAGCTGCGGTTGCATGACACCCTTTTTGGGAAGTGTGTGTGTGTGTGTGTGTGTGTGTGAGTGAGGGTGGGGGGAGTGGAGGTGTTGCGGGGGCTGGGTCGGGTTGGTTAGCGGATGGCCTGGCACAGGAGGGTGTGAGCTGGCAGTCCCTGCCCAGGATTATCAGGTTTAATCCCTCCACTCCTCCTTATCCTCATGGTTCTGCTATGCTGATATTTGCTCATATCTCTGGACAGGATTAAAGACACACATACGCGCAAGGGTGAGCGCGCACACACAGAAACTTGTAAAACTGAAGTAGAGCTTTTGCACTGCATGGCCAAAAGTATGTAGACACCCGACCCTCACGTGCATGCGAGCTTTCTGAACATCCCAGCTTTCTGAACATCCCATTACGGCAGTGTCCTCTCTTCCAGGAATGCTCTCAGTAAGATTTTGGTTTGTCTCTCTGCGAATATCTGTCCATGCAGCCTAAAGAGCATTTATAAATTCATGCAGCCACATCCCAGCTGGACGTCCCAGTTCATCCCAAAAGTCTTCATTGGGGTTGAGGTCAGAGCTCACTGGAGTCCGTCCACTCAAACTGGTCGAACTGTTTTTATGATCCTCACGTTTGGGCACGGTGGCGCGGGGAAGGGCCTTTGCCAAAATTGTTGCTGCAATGTCGGAGGCATATAATTTTCTAAGTGACTTTGTATCCTGTAATATTACCGTCCCTGGAACTAAGCGGCTTAACTCTGGACAGCGGCCCCGCCCTTCAGCCCTCCTGCTTCCTGTGACAGTGCCATGTCTAAAGTCCCGGAGCTGTTTAGCACGATTCTCTCTACTGCCAGTGTTTTAAAGATGCCTGCTTTTCATACCCCTGCCAGCAATGGACATAGCTGGAAATGTAACGGATCGGAGAAGTGTCCGCAAGCTTTGGCCCACGTGGTGTACGCTACGTAGCCGATATGTTTGACACTAGGCTCTGTTTCTGTATTTTGTCTTTTCTACTGCTCGTTCTTTGGGCTGGTGATTTGGTTAGGAAGTCACAAATGTCTCCTCTGGCGCTGGTGCATGAGGTCTGTGCTCGGGTGGTTATGGGTACAGCTTTCTTGTTTTGTACTGATGTATGCCCTGCCCAGCTTCTGTGCTATCATCCCTTATGAAGAGAAACCTTTCCTTTACCATGGTAAAGATACTCTAGTTACCCGATTATCATGGTTTTCCGAAGGAAGGAGAACCATTGTTATACTATTGTTATGTTATGGTTATACTATGGTTACTTTGTTATATTGTTACACTATTGTTATACTATGGTTATACTGTGGTTATGACGTTACGTTGTTATACTGTTGTTATAGTGTTGTTATAGTGTTGTTATAGTGTTGTTATACTATGGTTACTGTTACCTCTACAGTAGGTTAACTGTTACTCGACTGCTACTGCACAGCAGCATGTTACTGTGGTTCAAACAACATTATTACAATAATATTGTCACCGCTGTCTTCTGCCAACTATGCTCTATTTTTGACCATAATTCTAATGTGGTTTGTCAGCTGCCGTAGTTTACTTCACATTCATTCTGACTTCGTTTTCAAAAAGGCTTATTACCTTTGCTTTTCATGTGCACTAGAAATTGATAATGTTAATAATGTTCTAAAAGATAAACAAAAACAGCACACTGAAAATGTAATGTAAAACACTGTCAGTGTTGGCTGTGCTTGTGAACTGTCAAAGTTCGGATTGCTTTCATCGACTTTGCTCAGAATAACTGCCTTCAGGTCCTTCATGTCCGTTGGGAAAATGTACTCTGTAATGGAGTGTGACTTGCATATAAACCCAAAGACAAGCGAATAAACACAAGATAAGAAGTGATAAGATGTGCCGTGGTGCACACCGGGCTGGATTGCCTGCCTTGCTCAGCTGGGCACAGCTGGGCATGTCGGTGCGGCTGCAGATTGGTCAGAGTATGGGGATTGGTAAATGTATGAGGATTGGTCAGAGTATAGAGATTGGTCAGAGTATGGGGATTGGTAAATGTATGGGGATTCGTCAGAGTATGGGGATTGGTAAATGTATGGGGATTGGTCAGATTGGTCAGAGAATGTATGGGGATTGGCCCAAGATCACACGCGACGGCTTTACTCGTTCTTGCGTGGCTCCTGGTTGTTCTGAAGTGCCTGGTCAGATTCAGGGTTGCTTCTTCTGATGTCTTGTTAAGCTACCTTTGTAAAACCTGACGCAAGGAAGCGATGCTTAGATCTCCAGGGAGAGGAGCAAGGGTTTGATGTCTGCTTTCGTGATAGCAAAGGCAAGGTGGTCAAATGCTCTTCAGTTCCTTGGCTAATGTCATAATGACACGACGGAAGAGAAAGAAGAGAGAGAAAAGAACCAACCAACAGTTCATAAAGGACTTGATTTAACCTTTAGGGTCTGTACTAACCTCACTCAGTCCAACACAGGGTCTGAGAATCCTGCACACATGGTCTAAGTAATCCGCCTGAAAATGTACGTCATGCATTTTCTAGTGAGTATAGGCACCTTGAGCCTTAAAGGACTTCAGTTAAAATGCTACGATCCCTCACAGTAAATGAAAAGATATGTCCCCCAATCAGCCCATGCAGGTGAGATCCTGCCAAGCAGCAAAGTACCTCAGTTCATTGCTAGCCATGTTAACATGTCTTGTCAGGCCATTCCTTTGACTCTGATTACTTCAGTACCCTAGGTGATCTTTCCTTCTCACACCTTTTTTTTTTCTCTCATCCTTTCTTGCGCTCTGTTCCTGAAGGAATTAGCCGGAGGAACAATATAAAAAGGCTAGTTCACCGCCTTGCCTCTGTTCACACTAAGGCAGCCATCTTTTTCCTCTCTCTGGGGATTCAGTGTGTCCCATCAGCTAGTAGGAAGTGGCTTTTTCATCAGCCCTGAGCCACTCTCCCGCATGACTCGTGTGTGGTGAGTGCAGATTAACCTCAGCCCCTGGATTGGGATTGGGCTATATTTATACACTTCCCACACCTCTTGTGTCTCTTAAGCATTCAGTCTCTCCTTGCTTCTCTCTCTCTGTCTCTCTGACTTTCATTCTTTCAGCATCTGTCTCTCTCTCTCACACACACACACACACACACACTTTTTTCTCCGCTGTCCTTATCTCTGTCAGTTCTTCAGCCGCTGCTGCGGTTATCAGCATTCCTCGCCCATTAACAGCTTACTGATAGGTATGAGAGCAGCGTAGCGCATTGATAAATCCACTGTGGCCACTGACAGACACAGGGAGCCAGAAGGCACTAGAAAAAGTCTAGTAGATGACTGAAACAAAATGAACAGAACTTTCTTTGAAACATGTTAGTATAGTTTTGTATTTCAAGGTTCGTGGTGTTTTGGTAACATCTTTGGTTAAATGTATTGTGTTATTGATCAGGAAATCCCTCATTAGACTACAGGAGACAGCGAGGGAGCAAGGGGAAGATGGAGAGAAGGTGGAGGAGAGGAGTGCAGCGCGAAGGTGAAGTTGCCCGTACTGGTCGTTGTGCTTGGACAGTACATGAACCAAATGTTATAGTGCTCATTCAAACATTTTGACACGTCAAAAGTGTGGACGGGCGAGTGTTGACGGGGAAGAGGAAGGGGTGTGTGTGGCCAGGCAAAATAGAGAGGAAGAGACAGAGAGAGCATGGAGGAAAAAGAACATTGGAGTCTGACATGGGAAGGTGTGTGTGTGTGTGTGTGTGTGTGTGAGACAGAGAGAAAGAGAGAGAGAGAGAGAGAGAGAGAGGGATGGTTTGATTTGACAGTACTCTGTGGGAGGGTTGTCATGTCCAGCTGTGAGACTCTGTTCCACTGTGGCCCAGTAATGACCTGGGCAGAGAGTAATAATCCACCCATCACGCTGCAGATGGGAAAAAAAAGACATTTCATGTGATATGTCATGTAGCCTAGCAAATGGCTTTCTTTGTACCGCCCATATGTAGCCTATTAAAAGCCTTGGAGGAGCTGTAAGCCATCAGATTGTACAACTGATTCCTTCTTCCTTTTAGTGCTGTGTACAGGATACAGTTCATAGATTTTCAGAGGCATCTGGTGCTCATGGTAGATGGTTCCTAATTACTAGTTTAGGGACATAAAACAAGCTGCAGTTCTTTTTCTAGACCACCTGAGGGCGATGCTGTCACACTGTAGTTTTGTAGTTTTCTAGAGTCTGTACAAGTACAGTACATATAATTTCTCTTATATGTCTTATATCTACACTTGCCTAGATATTAAATAAATTAAACATGCAGCTATTTGGAAAGGTGTGTGTGGGTGAGTGTGTGGGTGTGTGTGTGTGTGTGTGTGAGAGAGAGTATGAGTGTGCATGCTTGTGTTTATGTCTGTGCGGACAGTCTTCTAAGTGAATTTTCAATGCATGTACACTTGCAAGTGCATTTCCAATGCGATGTTCTCCAAACCCAAGTGCGGCCACGCTGGAGTCCTGAGGCTCTGAGCAGAGAGGTGAGGGTCTGAGCACCAGTCACTTCTCAAGCACTTCACAATGGACCTGTGTGTTTCTCCACGGGTAGATATTGAGCCCTGTGTTTTTCAATGATATTGAGCGCTGTTATTTGGAGCTCTGTCTGTGTGTATGTGTGTGTGTGTGTGTCTGTGTGGCTGGGTGGGTGGGTGTTCATGCATTTGTGTGCTCCCAATGGCTGAACTGATATTGGTCTAAAGACCAATTATTATATATGTAATATTAGGAAGTGAGATGCTAGCCTCTCTCCCCTCTCCCCCTCCCCTCCGTTATTGAATAGAGTGCATACACCTTCGATGCGTTACAGCTTGTGTTATTAAAGTTAGAGATAGGATGGTGTGCGTTATTGAACCACAGAAGCGACTGATGGGGATAGATAGAGCAAGAGAGAGATGGAGGGATCGGAGGAGAGAGCAAGCGAGCGATGGATGTAGAGGGGGAAGGGAGAAGGATGAAGAGGACACGCTTTGCAAATGGGAAACGGGGAGGTTGTGGAGGTCTCCGACTGACGTCTGGGTCCCAGGCGGGGAGGCAGGCCTAGTGAGCCCCTGGAGCTCTGTCTTCAGGAGATGTGAGGACGGGGGCGGGGCCACATCGCGAGGGGACAGCCAGGGCCCAAGGCGGCCCCGAACGTGCCTGCTGCTCTGTGAAGTGTTTGCAGTGTTAAACGGGCACAGTTGGATGTACTTTGACCATTTGAATCACGTGTCGTTTAAATATGAACTGGATTGTTTTTTTTTAGGACATGAGAGACCGAAGAGAGCAATGGAAAGAGACTTGATGTATCAGACACTTGAGAAAAGAGAACAAAACAACAAAATGAGTCCGTCCCAATCGCTGCTGATACGTGGACACGCACTATGGCCTCTTACCACCTGAATTTGACATTTGTTTGCTTTACGCTGCATTTTCCTGGCCCTGTGTGCAGTACTTACCCGTTTAACACGGCCTGGGGGCCAAAGCGTAATATCCGACGATGAAGGAAGGAGATCAGCCCGTAGACGGGCACAGCCCTTAGATAGGGGAAGAAGAGAGAGCAGTGGGGAGAGAGACGTTGATTGGCAGAATGCTGGGTGAGGAACAGAGGTAAATAGGCTATAACAGGTTTGGGGGCTGTGTTCATAGGGATATTAATGACTTTATTTGATACTGGTAGTGTATGACACTCTCTCTCCCTCCCACTCTTAGCTAGTCATACATCTCACAGGATTATTAACTAAAAATCCAGACGGACCACTCTGTCCTACTCTTCCTCTCTGACATGATGTCCTTTTCTCCTGTTCCTCGCGAAAGAGCAGCCGTAGATCAATCATCTCTGGTATTTAGAGGGTCCCAGTACCATTATATAAATCGTAATCCCCACATTTTCTGCTGACATTGGCCAAATTCACATTTAAAGTGCTCAGATGAGGATTTGGTGGTCTTAGATGGTCTTTTGCTGCCTTTGTGAGAACAGAGGTAGATATTACACACTACTACAGCTTCCTCCACTACTTGAGTTTTTCCCTCCATTTATTAATTTCATATTTTAAAACTCTGAAAGAATTTAACAGATATAAACTGTAAATTTCGATTACATTGTGTGCTATTTATGCCTTCATTTTGGTATGTAGTATACCCCCCCGTCCGTCCATCCGTCCGTCAGTCTGTCAACACACACACACACACACACACACACACACAAAAACACAGGCACATCCACAGACGCAGGCATGCGTGCACCGAGAGACTCCCAGTCAGAGGCAGGTCTGCCTCCCCAATGCAAACAGATTGGAGCTGATTGAAGCAGCAGTAATCAGGGGTGTCAGAGCCCCCTGCTGCCTCCACCTCCCCTGCGCCTCAACTTTCCGTGACGTTGGAAGCCTGCCCCTCCCTGGGCGGAGGAGCGCCACGCCGACCCGTCTGACGTACCTGGCAGCAGCGTCGCAGTTACTGAGCACCCGGACTCAGCTCCACGCACGGAGCACGGCCATGGCAGACGAAGGCCCCATGGCCGGCCGATGACGTAGGCTACCACGTCAGAAGTTGAAAGACCACAGAGAGCTAAAGGATGGAGAGCTCGTCACTGGCAGTAAAAGAAAGATGGGATTGAAGTACGGCATGGCTGCGTAGCGTGGTGAGGCTGCGTAGCGTGGTGAGCCTGTGTAGCGCGGTGAGCCTGAGTAGCGTGGTGAGGCTGCATAGCGCGTTGAGGCTGCATAGCGCGTTGAGGCTGCATAGCGCGTTGAGGCTGCATAGCGCGGTGAGGCTGCGTAGCGCGGTGAGGCTGCATAGCGCGTTGAGGCTGCGTAGTGCGGTGAGGCTGCGTAGCGCGGTGAGGCTGCGTAGGATGGTGAGCCTGCGTAGTGCGGTGAGGCTGCATAGCGCGGTGAGCCTGCGTAGCGTGGTGAGGCTGCGTAGCGTGGGTGAGGCTGTGTAGGCTGAATAGGTGAGGCTGCGTAGCGTGGTGAGGCTGCGTAGCGTGGTGAGGCTGCGTAGCGCGGTGAGGCTGCGTAGGATGGTGAGCCTGCGTAGTGCGGTGAGGCTGCATAGCGCGGTGAGCCTGCGTAGCGTGGTGAGGCTGCGTAGCGTGGTGAGGCTGTGTAGGATGGTGAGCCTGCGTAGCGCGGTGAGGCTGCGTAGCGCGGTGAGGCTGCGTAGCGCGGTGAGGCTGCGTAGCGCGGTGAGGCTGCGTAGCGCGGTGAGGCTGCGTAGTGCGGTGAGGCTGCGTAGCGCGGTGAGCCTGCGTAGCGTGGTGAGGCTGCGTAGCGTGGTGAGGCTGTGTAGGATGGTGAGCCTGCGTAGCGCGGTGAGGCTGCGTAGCGCGGTGAGGCTGCGTAGCGTGGTGAGGCTGCGTAGTGCGGTGAGTCTGCGTAGCGCGGTGAGGCTGCGTAGTGCGGTGAGGCTGCGTAGCGCGGTGAGGCTGCGTAGGATGGTGAGGCTGCGTAGCGTGGTGAGCCTGCGTAGCGCGGTGAGGCTGCGTAGTGCGGTGAGGCTGCGTAGCGTGGTGAGCCTGCGTAGCGCGGTGAGGCTGCGTAGGATGGTGAGCCTGCGTAGTGCGGTGAGGCTGCATAGCGCGGTGAGCCTGCGTAGCGTGGTGAGGCTGCATAGCGTGGTGAGGCTGCGTAGCGCGGTGAGCCTGTGTAGCGCGGTGAGCCTGTGTAGCGCGGTGAGCCTGTGTAGCGCGGTGAGTGCGTTGTGCGGTGTCTGCTTTTAAGCAGGAGAGTTGCTCAGTTGGAAATCACTCTCTGCTGAGCACTGATCTCACTAAGAGGATCTTTGTCTTGTTTCTGATGAGTCTAGCGCTTGGACACCTCCCCTCACCTCCCCTCTCCTCCCCTCACCTCCCCTCACCTCACCTCTCCTCTCTTCTCTTCATTGTCTGTGTTTATTCAAGCAATCCTTCCAGGGTTCCTAGGGGACTGAGCTAATTACCCTCACCACTTTCCTCCATTGCATGTTTCTCTTTTCTCATACACACATAATCTTACTCCTCATAGTTTTTAAATATAACCTCTCTCCTCCCCTCTCCTCTCCTCACCTCCCCTCTCCTCCCCTCTCCCTTGTCATTTCTTTATTTCAACCCCTACATCCCAGGCATATTAATGCTGAAGTTCACTAAATGGAGTAGATTACCTACACATTACAGCTGCAGAAAGCAGTTTAGTTCAAATAGTGAATGCAGGGTAACAGTCATATGTATTTAGTAATGCATTCATATGTACACATGTATACATATTAACCTAAGATTTACGTCTATACTGTATGGTTTCTGCTCACTCTGCATCCTGCTGAATGCACTGTCCCCAAACCTGACCTATAACATCTTATAATGGATAAAGCCCTGCATGGTAAGTACCACCAGGAAATAGTAGAAATGGCCAATATGGAAAAAATCTTGCCAAAGGCTACACTGCAAGACAGCATGGAGGTGCTAATCATGGAAGCACAGGAACAAGCTCTGAATACAAGCTCAATAGAGGCTGGGATCTACCACTCCTGGCTGGACCCCAGATGCAGGCAGGAAAAGATGTCCTTACGATCCAGCACGTAACACCGGGAGGCAAGATGCTAGTGGGCTGAGCACACATGGAACAGCATAACCAAGTGGCCGGCATAGTACACAGAAACATCTGTGCCGAGTACAGGCTGGAGGTGCTGAGGTCAAAGAGGCCTTCATACAGCCCTGAAGGTGGTGGAGAATGACTGAGCCAAGATCCCATGGGATTTCCAGATATACACTGACAAAATAGTAAAGATTCATCAACTGGATATAGTAGTGATGGATAAACAGCAGAAGAGGGCCATAGTGATAGATGTAGGAGTCTAAAATGGGAAAAGTCTTGATAAAAGGCTGAATGAAGAGCTGGAAAAGATGTGGAAGGTGAAGGCAACGTAAGCCAAGTGTGAAGGAAAAATACTGTCCTGCGGAGGTCAAGTGGAGAATTGAACTCGCATACATATAAAATGTAAAAGTTTCATTTCAGAAATTAAACTGGCCTAGTTGTGGTCGGCATACCACATGACCGAGTGTAGCTGAGATGTTTTTTGAAGTGTCATGTTAGTTAATCTAAGTCTAAGTAGCTCACACATGGTTTGAGCCCGGATGAGGTCCTGGCCTCGGGGAGAGGACACTCTGGTTTGTTTAGAGATCTGGCCTTGTGACAGCACCAGCAGTGGAATAACTACTGAAGGGTTATGTAGGCATCTAATACCTTACGTGCCTGTATTTGCAGGCATGCAGGCTATGCTTATGGAATGTTAAAATACTATGCATATTTATGGTGTGTGTGTGTGTGTGTGTGTGTGTGTATTGTGCGTTCTCTGAATGACCCTTCCTGTATATTTGGTTTTAACATGCTGGTCATGTTGCTTTAGATGATGAACTGGGGAAAGGCCTAATTGAGAATTTCACACCATTCTATAGAAGTGCTGATGCAGATTTATCAAAGAAATCCTTTTAATAATCCTACATGGAAATCAGAACATTCTCCATGACAACAGTGCAGCACATTGCCGGCCTGTGTGTTGGGCAAGGCTTGGATCTTTATTATCTTTTTAAAATTTGCATCCTTTTTCTCTATCCCCCATACCCCCCCTCCAGCTCTAGACGTGCAGGTCCCGGAGTCTCCAGTGGTGGCGCTCTTTGGCACGGACGCTGTCCTCAACTGCACATTCTTGGGGAGGGAGGCGACCTTCGACCCGTCCCAGCTGAGCATCTTCTGGCAGGTAGCGGACACCCAGCGCAGCGTGCACAGCTACTGGGACCAGCAGGACCAGCTCGGATACCAGGAGGAGAGGTTCGCCAACCGGACCAGCCTCTTCCCGGCACACCTGGCTGCCGGCAACGCCTCGCTGCTGCTCAGGAGGGTCCAGGTGACCGATGAGGGCATCTACACCTGCTTCGTGAAGGTGCAGGACTACGGCAAGGCGGCCCTTATTATGCAAGTTGCAGGTGATGCACCGTTTGTCCTTCATCGCGTCTGCGCATGGGTTGTGTGAAACCGGGAAGCGTGGCACCATTACCAGTGTGACCATACCAGACTAAAGTGCACTACTGTTCACTAATGCACATTCGTTTGGTAATGTGAGCGTCAGTAATGCTGACGCCACAATATTAGAAGTATAATGTTGTGTACTTTCTATGCAGTGTTAACGGGATTGGCGCATCATTAGTGAAACGGATGAAATGTTATTACAGCATATTAATATGCCTGTTTGCCCATCAAACCTGTGACTGTGAAGTCAATAATGTTAGCTAGTAATTCACTATTCTATGTGTTCACCACCACACGCTTGCCAGCACCTCACGCCTTGTTATTCCTCACAGTTCCTTCTCTCTGGGCTTTACATATTTCACAGGATGTGGAAATCCGCGCGAAATTCCTGAACGTGTTGCCGAGCATGATTTCTGACCATGTGTTTTATTGCCATGGGGCGGGGTCATCCTTCAGCACAAAACAAAGTGCCATACATCTCAGGAAACATCGATAGAGTTACATGCTTCCCCTGGTACATACGGACAATATCGCAGAACTCACATGACGGATGTGCTGACACTGTTCTGAAACCAGTCTCCAGATACAGACTCAGTCACAGTGGAGGTCAATAACACATGATAAAAGGTCTAACCCAAAGTGTTGATTGTGACCTTTTTGTTTTTTCATGGGAGTGACTGACCACTCTAATCCACTAAGAGGAGATTTCTGTTCAGGTGGATGCTCTTATTCTTACAGCTAAGTGCCCTGCCACTTAACATGATCCATCGTCATTCCCTGTTGATTGTATTCAATCTCTTTATGTTTCTCTTTTCCCTCTCCCCCTTTCACTCTCAACCTCTCTTTGTCTCTCCCTCTCCCTCTTCTCCCTCTCTCTCTCTCTGTCTCTCATTGTGTGTACGTGTGTGTGCGCGTGTCTTAGAAGGCCAAAGTGCTCTTTTCATCCCTGAAGATGCATTGCATTAAGTGATGTTAATGCTCAAAAATTTCCACCCCGTGTATGCTGCTCTCCGCTTGGCCGGTCCAGTGGAAAAACAATCATGCCTTCTCCAGAGCCGTGCTTGGGATTTGTGGACAGTATTATATTTAGCTGCCGTTTACTGCATGGAGTGCCAGCCCTTGGGCTGAGAAATGAAGAGATTGAACGCGGGTCTCCACGGAGAACCCCCTCCACGTGTCAGTCATGACGAGCCATGCCGGAGGTCGCAACCCCCGCTACAAGAGCGTCCCACTCTCTTGTGATTCCTCGTGCCTGCCTGATTGCATTTCCTCCCCTTGTACCTAGGCCCCTCCCCTTTGTTTGCTGGGTCATGATTGGCTCAGGGAATTTGGCTGCCTCCTTTCCCCTCGGGGGACATACGCGGCATGATTTTTCCGTCACAGAGAAGTGACCCTCGTCACCTGCATCTCCCGGAAAGAAAAAGACTAAAGCACTCTCTGCCACCACCCGATTTCCCAGCTGCCCTTTACGCGTATGTGGGAGACAGCGTCTGGACTCCTCAAGGGGCTCTCCAGCACCATGGCCGGAGACCCCGCCGCAGCACACAAGCAAAATCTGAGGGCAAGCTCCATGTCCGCTTTATGCTAAGCTCCTGGAATATAATTAAGACTTTAATAGCAATCGTGTCAAGATGTTCCCATGGCGAGACACTGTGTGGTGGATTGCTAAGATAGATGCTAACTACTCCCGCTTCCTGACTCTGTCTCTCTGTCCCCCTCAGTGGGCCCCACCCTCTACTGCAGACAGGGGGCTAAGTCACGTCTAGACGGTGCTGGTGAACATAACGTTGCAGTGCATGTTACGCATTCTGAAAAGTTATCTCTAGTGGTTTTTCATTTAAATGGTTTCACCTGTGCATTATCTCTTTCCTCATGTATCTTGAATATTTTACCTTTGTAAATACAGAAGCATGGCTATAACACTTTCTGGTCACTACTTGGTTAAAAAGATTCTGTGTCACATCTTGTAAATTTGGTAAAAAAAAATATTCTTGCTGTAGAGATGTCATATTTGAGCACTATTGTTTTGCTAGTCTTAGAAAAACCCTTGTGTCTCTCTCACCTTTAGCCCCTTACTCTAAACCATCGGTGACCTGGGAGGCAGCTGTTAACCCCAAACCAGGGGATCTGGTGGCCCTGACCTGCGTGGCGTACGGAGGATACCCTGAGGCTCAGGTGTTGTGGCAGGACGCCAGCGGTCACAACCTTACGGAGAACGTCACCGTCTCACCTGTAGCCAATGAGCAGGGCCTCTTCACCATCAAGAGTGTCCTGACAGTGTTCCTGGAGCCTAACAGCACCTATAGCTGCAGGCTGACCAATCCCCTGCTAGGGGAGGAGGGACATGCGTCCATCACCATCTCGGGTGAGTGGAGGTGACACTGGTCAATCAGCAATTATGCTGGAGCCTTGAAGGTTAACTGTTAAACTGCAGTACATACTTTGCTTAATGCTGCAAAATGTTCTTTGTGTCATCATCTCTCAAAATAACATCTGTTCCTGCCTTGTATGCTTTGACTAATCATTCAGAAGTTAATCAGGACGATCTAAAGTCTATCAAAAGTCAATTAAAATCCTAGCTCGGATAGCCTTTCTCTTTGTATCTCATAGCTGTTCTTTGCCAAGTTAAATGGAAAGAAAATAATGAATTGTCCAATTATGGTCCAATAAGCATAGCCATCAGTTCTCTCCCACTGTTAAATGAGTTGAGTGGATGATTATTTTACAGATTATCTCTATGAAATTAGAATGAGCCTTCATCAGAGATTTTCTGTTGCACGGAGGGAACGGGACTCCAAAAACAGGTCTAACCGTGGTTGTCTTTAGCCTCAGGATTCAGGTCACAGGGTGCTAAGTTGGATGAGGGTGTGAAAGTGGGGCTGGGGTCAGTGGGGTCAAAAGGTCAGGCTCTAGCGATCTGGCAAATTGTGAGGCTGTCAGGGAGAAAGATGAAGATGGACAGGCTTGGCTTAACTCAGATGGTTACTGGTGACAACAGAGAGATGTTGAATATCCTCAGATGGGAACATCCCTGGGTTAAACCCATGTTGACCTTGGCTAGTGAAAATAGTGAGCTATTTCATCAGAACATGCTAATCAAGAAATTTTAAATGTGGCAATCTGTCTTTATGTTAGAATGGTAAAGCGCTTCCATTCCATTCCGCAGTATGTAAAAGAGGATGCAAACAAAATTTGCATATATCTCCATTTGTTTAGTGACAACACTGAGCTGTCTTTGATGTTGCTGCAAAATGAGCGAACTCGGTTAGTACAGAAACAGCACTGACTCGGCGATACTCTTTTCCGAACAGGAATATAAGCATTCCGCCTCCGTCAGCGTTCGTCATACTTTAATAAACCTAACTGCAGGTCGCTGCACAAAATGCGACAAACGTCTTTCTCGTCATCAGCAAAATCTTGCGTGCATTGGGGCGGACCGTCATCTTAGGGTGTAGTTTCAAGTGGCCCGGCGACAAATGTGCTCTAAGCTTAAGGCCGGTGGAACAATCTTGAGTATTCCTCCATCTTTAGCCGAGCGCGTGGCTACCCCAAAACGAAAACGTTTGAGAGCACGTCTCCGAGCCTGGTGATCACGCGCGTCTTGTTTGATATGAAAATGTATTTGCCTTTGTTTAGAGCGGTTACTGTTCAACAAGTTGGGTAATTAATTTCGACCTAGTACCGCTATGTTTGCACGTTTAAAGTTATTAAAAAGGGTGCGTCACATGGGCCTGCCTGCAATATTTCCTAAGGCATAGCACTCGAAATCTGCAGAGGACTGAGCAAGCGGAAAGAGAAATACGCAGCTGGCATCGAATCGCCAGTTAGCTGAAATAACATTCATTTACCAAGACTTTATATTTACCTAATTAGGTGCAATGTATCATTTTTCTGATGTTGTCAGTAGTCGTAGACATTCACAGACGGCTGATCAAGACGTTGTCAGGTAACGCACGGTAACATTTTCTTTTTCTATGTTAAACGCAGACATTGGGAGTCCAGCTATGACCAATATTATGTATGTAATAATGAAGTTGCAGTTGCTTGACAAGCTCGTGCAGTGCTTTGTAAACGCTGCTCAGGTTCTAGTCAGCGCGCCGCGCTTCGTCCAAAAGACGCAGGAAGCAATCATGTTACTGGGAAGAAGAGAAAATCTGTTTAACATTCAAAAGGGGAGCGTTCCGGTCGAGCGGCCAAGAGATGCGCAATCAGAACGAGCACATTAAAATGTCACACTTCTCCTTCAATTCCGATTGAAAAATTACAGTAGGAATGTAGGCACTTGCCGAAAGAAGATGACACGAGGAACTCGCCGGGGGACGTTCAGTGGCACCGTCTAGTGGTGTTGTCCAGCTGACATCCAAACCTGTACATTTGTATATAGCGAATGCAAAGGTCACTTTCGTGACACACCAGTCATGTTGATACCGCTTGACATTAAGGTTCCCTAAATAACATTATTTACAGCATAATACTGTATCACCAAACCATAATCTTCAGCAGTATCCCGAATTTCCACCATGGGAATCAATAAAAGAATCTTATCTTATTATAAAACCGTGTAAAAATGTAACTGAAACCTGTAATAATTACACTTGGTGTCCATTATTCAGACGATTGTAATTGCTTATTGTAATTTATATTACATAAGGCTTTAGTGCTGTAAATCATTTTAGGAAATCTTTTAATACAGAAAAAAGAGCAAGAAATAGTGCTTTACTTTTAGAAGCTCATAGGCGTTAACATTTCCAAGTCTGTTGGGTACTGCTGGCTAATGACTTTCTATTCTTTCCCAGACATTTTTGGAGTTTTGTGTTGTTTGTATGTCCTCAAATGCCAGAGGCACATGCGAAAACACAAGGGCAATGGATATACGGTGTTCACACTTCACACAGTGTTATGTGTTCACAATTACAGCTTGCAATGTGATCACAGATATTTTCCAAATTAAAACCACAGTTCACCCAGCTGTATACACCTAAAACTGGGACTCAGGATACAAAGAAGTGCTGACATCCCAAATATTCAACTGCTTATGCCCCAAAATGCATACGCTTTTGTTTCATATACTAATTTATGTCCTTAGTCCAAAAAGCATTCATCAAAAAGAGAAAACATTGCATCACCATCGCAGTACACAGTACTTTCATGTCTAATGACTTCATAGTGTGCTTTAATGTCACCGATCTCTGATCTAGGATCAGCTCCAATTCTAAGCCTGTCCCATTGTGAAAGATGCAGCAAAGCTGGTCTCAGAACAGCACCGTGGGGCAGGTTCTTCCACGACCCTCTAGGCTTCAGCTTTCGGGGGGTGGGGGGTGGGGGTTAAGTAATTGGCTCTCGAGGAGGCCGTAGCTATCGACCTCTAGATGTCTTGAGGTATGAAGCGCAAACAACAAAATGAGTGTGGAGGGTTCCAAGTAAACAGGGGGCTGGGGACTGGGGGGCTGCGGTGGGCGTGGGGTGATGAGAGAGACAGCAGAGCACAGACAGAGAGAAAATAGATGTGGAAGGTGGGGGGTGGGGGTGTGATGGGGAGGGGATTGAGACGAGAGGGAGAGAGTGAATTGTCAGTAGGTAATGGCTGCAGCTGGAGACTGTGTGAACTGGGCCGGCTCTTAGTCTGTCCTGTGTGTCTGGCCGCTTCAAAGCCAGCCATTTGAAGGCTAAATGGGAAGCTTGGTTCACTCCCTCTCTCTGTCTCTCTCTCTCTCTCTCCTGACTCTCTCGGTTTCTCTGTATCTGTCTGTCTGTCTCTGTCTCTCTCTGGCTATCTCTCTTTCAGTTTCACTTTCACTGTTTGTTTCTCTCTCTCACTCCCTCTCTCTCTCTCTCTCTCTCTCTCTCTCTCTCTCCAGCCCCTTTGCTGAACCAAACACCTCTCTCTGTGCCACTGACCCTGGAACAAAGGTGCGGCTTCTCACCGCGTCAACCGCTCAGAAACATCACACGTGTGCATTTGCATTTGAATGCTTGTATACCATTGCGCGCGTGTGTCCGTTACAGTGCAGAAGCGGTTACAAAGGCGAAGATGACGTCCACGCCTTCAGCCTCGTTTATACGTCCGTCTTCTGTTAAGGACTTTTTTTTTCGGCGCTGGGGTCAGAGAGAGTGAAAGAGAACGGCTGAGAGAGGGAGAAGACCGTGTCAGCTGTGTTTTGTGTAAGCTCCTTGTAGAGCACACAGACCCAGCAGCGCTGCCCTGGTCGGCCACGGCTGCAGCCACCCTGCTTACAGGCTGACGTCTGGCCAGCAGGGAGGGGAGTGTGCTTCTCACGCACAGCCAGCGATCGCCACCTCTCAATTTCGATTCATTTCAAAGTAAATAAAATGATAATAGATTCTGATGAGATGCTCTTAGATAGATGATAGATGCTCTTTCCACTCCACAATATTAGAAATGCTCTGTGTGTATACACACACACACATCTCTATTCATGCAGACTTTGATAGCAGGGCTCAGAGCAGCGAGTGGTTCACTGCAGCGTGCCTGTGCGCTGGTGATGGGAATATCACTTTACTCTGGTCATTCCCTTCATTATCTTGCCTTCCAGGCTCTCTCCTCCTCACCCGCCGCCATCGCGGCTCCTGCCGCACCTCCCGACATATGTGTCCTGCTAAATTACTGCCTTAACAGAGCCGGCCACAGTTAGCTGGAGAAGAAATGTGAAAAGCTAAAGTGTGTGTGTGTGTGTGACTGTCTGTGTGTGTGTGTGCATGGGTGGTGGTGGTGGTGGAGGGGTAGGACAAATGAAAGAGAGAAAAAGAGAGCAGGGAGAAATGGAGAACGACAAAGTTCAAAAACAAAGCCCTGCTATAGGTCTAATTTAAATGTAATTAGCGCACGGCGGAGGAGGAGGAATAGCAGCCTAAATGAGTGGGATGTCAGCAGAGCTGCTCTCCGCTCCCCTGATAGAGCGCAGGATTAACTAACGAGCAGCGCACTCCTTCATGCCAACACTTGCCCCGTTGTGCGCGACCAGGCCTCTGATAAATAACGCAGGAACCAAAACACAGGTTTTCTGGTTAAAAAAAAAAATTATTATTTGCTTCAGGTGAGTATGGGCTGAAGTTAATCAAATACTCTTAAAAGATTCTCTCCATTCCCTCTCTCCTTCTCTCTCCCTCTCTCTTCTCTCTCCCCCTCCTTTCCTTCTCTTTGTCTCTCCTCTTATCTCTTTGTCTTTTCTCTCTCCCTCTCCTCTCCCTCTGTCACTCCTCTCTCTTCTTTGTTTGCTCTTTCCTCTCTCTCTGTCTCTCTCCCTCTCTTTCTCCTTCTGTGCCCCCTCCCTCTATCTCTGTCTCTCTCTCCGGCTGCAGGGCTCTTGCATCATCTCATTTATCCCACTGTAGGTCTTTTGTTTGCAAACACAGTCTGGATACTGATAAGCACTGTGTTTCATGAGGCTTAGTTCATCCTGCATTGGACCTCAGCATCTCTGACAATATATATTTTTTAGTAATTCCAAAGTAAGTAAACTGATCAATTCTAATTTCTCTCTTCCAAATTCTTTTGAAAAGCACCTGCCATGTATTGATATATTTCACATCACCCATAATACCAACTAGATTAATCTTTTTTATTGGTAGTATTTTTATGGGACAGTGACTCCAGTATTTGACAAGTGTCCAATTCCATTGTGGGAATGCCTAGATGTTTAATGGCAGCATGAGTCCTGTAGTGGTTGGGAGTGGCTTTTGTTCATGTGTAGCACTTCACCACCTGTACTCCAGCAGGGGGCTGTGATGTCCATGCACCGCAATGACCTTCTTGACCTGGTATGGGAACAAGAAGAAACAAACGTGGTTCTTGTTTGCGTTTTTTCTGACTACACATCGAAGACATTTGCCAAAAGAATCCTTAACTTTCTTTAACGGACGAAGGCAATGGTAGTCCAAAATGCTAGATTGTGTGTGCATGTGTGTGGTTCACACAGCCCCATTAAACCCTGACAGAGATTGGTCTTGTACAGACATCGTCTGCCTTGGCACAGAGATATAAAATCATATTCACCTCAGCACTTTAGCTAAACACTAAAGAGAGAATAGCCTCCTAAAAACGTCTGGGCTATACTTACCAACAGCACTCTGCCCAATTATTTACATCCCTTTATATTTGGATTTAACTCTCCAGCAGATATGGACACAAATTAGTGTTCCACAAAGGAAGCTTGCCACCTTTTTAAATTGCTTTTGTTTCTGGCTTTAAAACAGTCTAAATCAATGTCAGCTTATGCACAAAGCCCATTGTCTTTTGGTGTAATGTATTTTCAATTAGGCGCTTGGCTGTCGCGGCCTCGGGTAGCTCTTTTCTATAGTTTACTCCAGGGTCCAGTAATTGATTGCAAAGTGTGAAAATGAACCGTAGGCATGGCCAGACCATGGCTCCCTCCCAGAGAGAGAGAGAGACCCTTTCAGGCAAGCATGCGATTTTAGGGCTCATTCAGTTATTCCACTAATAACTCCGGTTCTGTCGAAGCGACGTTGCAGAGTGCGTGCGTGCATTCCCACGACCTGCTTGCTTCGCCATCACCTCCTCTTGATGGCTTCTGTTCTGTCACGGAGTCCTGAAATTCCTTTACTTTTCAGAAGATGCCCCAACTTTCGTCTTCTTACAACTTCACAGTGTCGCGACGATTTTGTCCTGCGCTTTAGCTGCATATGTCTGTCTACAACTTCCCGTGCTCCTCTTTCAGTGTGGATTGGACCTAAATGTGCTGCCTTGTACGTCCCGGCGTTGAGTCCTCACAGCGTTAACGGGTCGGAGAAATCGAGATGCGTCCCACGGTCCTCACCGGTCGAACATTAAGATGGCAGGCGGTTGTTCTTTTACTCGCATGTGTTCTAGGCCTCGTGTCCTCAGGTAAATCTCTGCGAACGTGACAGATGGTTCTCGCTGGAAACCGGGATGTCGATCTGTCCCCCACGCCGTCTCCCTGTCCTGTCTCTCCCTGGCTCCGTCTCCCCTGCTGGCCTGTCTCGTTCGCACACACGCCGGCCCGCTTCTTGGCCGGGCAGGGCCACAGGAACATAAGCTCCTGCCCTGTCGTAACGTCATCGGTAGGCTTTGCGTCACGCTGCCTGCGCATGTAGTCTGTAGATGGGGTGTGGGAAGGCGGGGGGGGGATGGGGGGGTGTTTGGGCATGCTGCAGGGGGGCGGCCATGCTAGGGGGGCGTCGTTGGTACGAGCAGCCCACCGTCAACAGTTCTCGTCAGAGCACATCAGTTCTTTCGTAGCCATAATGCGCCTGTCTGTCTGGGGAGAAGGAGGGAACTCTGACACGGGTCACACGCTGGAGGGTTAGCGTGCAGCACTGCTGATGACTCTTCCCTCACACTGCACTGCACGAAGCACTAGCATGTCAATGCAGCCCCTACAATCTGCATATGAGCTCTGTGTTTATTTATATTCCTCTGTTTACTTATCCATTCTCATCGCTAGAGATGACCAGCAGAAGACCACAGTAAAATACTCCATAGTGAACTCTGCCCCTCGCTCAGCATCCTGGCCTGGAGCTTTGGCGTTAGCTGTAAGATCGTGGCCTGCCATTTTACTCCTGCGATGAGCAGCAGACTCGGTGATGACCCAAGACCGATAGTCAGCGGCCAGCCCAGCACGCAGCCGTACGGGTCCCTGTCTGCTTCTGGCTCCATGTCGGAAAAATTGGTTCCGGGCAGAAGGAGGCCTATTGCGTCACTCTCACCGGTTCGGTGGGAGGCAAACAGAAAGGCAGGCTTGTCTGAGATGTGTTGAATCGCTGAGGGTGTTTTGGAGTGTTCTGCACTCACATATGCTTCCGCAAAGAGAGAGAGAGAAAGTGGAGGGAGTGAGAGAGAGGGGAAGAGGGAGAGAAGGTGAAAGAGATTTTAGTGTTATTTTATCATTATCATCCCTACTCAGCAGCTCAGCCTTTGACTTATTGCAAGATCACAAACTGTGGTGTGTGAATCTAGTATGGATCAAGATCACAAACATGGCATGTGTATCTAGTATGGATCAAGATCACAAACTGTGACATGTGAATCTAGAGCATGGATCAAGATCACAAACTGTGACATGTGAATCTAGAGCATGGATCAAGATCACAAACTGGCAGGTGAATCCGGCATGGATCAAGATCAAACTGGTGCATGTGAATCAAGAATGGACCAAGATCAAGTTCGTATCAAGTATGGATCAAAATCAAGATCACAAACTTTAGCATAGGAACATAGTACGACCCCACATTATGGAGTTTTGTCTATTTAGTTTCTTCCAAGCCATATTGATCCAGCACCTCTGATAATAGATTTCTTAGAAAACAACCAAGCCACAACATCCATGGGGTCAAACTCAACACACCCTTTTACTTCCCCAGTCATGGTAGGAAGGTTCCAGTTTTGACTTTTTATAAAGCATCTTGAAACAGCTTTCTCCATATCCGTGGCTCTTAGAGAGCTGGGACTAGTAAAATGTCTTGTTTCTGCCAGAGGACACAGTCTTTGTGTAAATTAGTCTCTCTAATGTCTTCACAATGCGCACGGCTCGAGGGGTGAATCAGATGAAGTACACTTGCCGGTCACCAGGTATGAGTTCACTTCCTGAGTGCGCGCTGAGGTAGCACTGAGAGCCAGGGGGCAAGACCTCAGCAGCCATTAGCTGTAATGAATGGTTGGGATGCGGCAGCGGTAGAGAGAGTGGCCCGGTCATACGTGGACGGCGAGCTTCCGCCCCCTCCCCCACCACCACCCCCCGGGGCACTGACCCCAGGAAAACTCCTCATTTATGTCCCAGAATTGAGCTCAAATGACCAAGCCCATGAGCAGGCGCTTCCTTGAAGAAAAAGGAACCATCAAGAGGCTTTGTTATGGTGATGCGCCAACTGTTTTCTTCATGCAGTGTCTTTTCCGTGGCACACTCTCCCTCTCTTACACACGTGCATGAATACAATCTAACACCCTGCTTCCCAATCTCATTTGCATTTTTACATTTTCCAGCTCAAGGTGTCTGAAAGTCTGTTTATTTATTTAGCAGTTTGTTCATTTATTTATTCCTCTTCAACCAGAACCGTGGTGGAAACAGTACTGTCTCTAACTCCTCTAGCACCTCAGCTCTAACCAAAGTACCTGAATATACTGCTGTCCAGAAAATGGTAATAACAGAAAGAGAGAGAGAATCGTGTCTTTTTTAGAATCTCTGCCGTTACATAACCCTCTGCAGCGGACGAGCCCCTGTCACTTGTTCTTTGAACTGAAGATCTGGGGGATGTGAATTAAATGCCGTCTTTTGGAGCGTGCAGTGAGGGATATCATGGCTCTCCAAGACAACAGATGCGAGATTAGTGCGTTTGTGAAAGCAAGAGACGTAACGAATGAAGACGGCCAAGCCAAACTGTTTATATATTTACTGTTTGTATGTATACATATAACTGTTATATATATTTATATAGTTGTCATGAGCCTGTGTAGGTTAATCAGAAATACCTAGCTTGTTTTCTTTTGTATGCATTAGCCAACTTTTTAAGCATTTTGTTTTACCTTCATCACTGGTTAATTTCTGGACAACTGCATATTATTACACCATTCCCAATGCACTGACGCTGGCATGGCTCTAGCAGGGTCGTTGGGCTGGTATGAGTGTATCTGGCACTCTGTTGCTGGAATTTGTACACGTGGTTGTGTTAATGTTGAGTGTACAGCTGTTGTGGCCTGTGGCTGTAGGGACACCTAACAAAGTATCTGGTCAGTTTGGGCACAGCACAGATGCTATTAATACATTGGCCACTGAGCATGTGTGTTTATTGCTTGGTTGCAAACCCATGTGGATTCTCTGCAGCCACCGGCCAGTTTATATATGAGGGCTGACGATGTCACCAAATGCTGCGTATCGTCACTGGTGAGGCTGTGCCAGGATACAGCCATGTCTGGCTCTGGGGTTGTTTCAGGGGCTTCTGTTAAAAGCATGTATGTTCAGTAGTGTTCTCTTAGGTGACTGACTTCAGGTCAGGTAAGCGTCTTCCATCTTTTGGTCCAAAAGATTAGGTACAGGTCCTGGATCAGTACATTTCTGTTCATTGTCCTTTGGTCAGGTGAACTGGAGTTTGGCTGAATCTGAGCAGTAAGCAGTAAGCAGTATACTGTGTGTACCGAATAAATCTCCACATCACTGGTTAAAAAAAAACCCCGTGAGCCTCCCCCCACTGGCCTCTTGGAGGCCATTTTCTGAGCCTTCTCCTCCTGTTTTGGAGTATTTGACACATCCATTCCTACGTTTTGGACAGCATTCTTGATCTGTCCAGCCATTTCTCTTCGTGATTGAAAGTGTTCACTGAATGGTCTGTTCGTTCATTCATCTCGTCGTTTGCTGCTGTAGTCTGCCATGTTGTGTTGTAAGTGATTTCCTGTCTTTCTGTCTTCATGAAGACCTTTGCTGGCACTGACCCTTCCTTAGCCCTCATGTTAAGAAATGACAGGACCAGTCTGCACTAGACAGTGCTACATACAGACTTGACTACATTGGTTGTTAGATCTTTAGCATGAACTAATGAATCAAAGAATAAAGTTTTAAATGTATTCTTTACAGTAATTCAATTCCTTTGGTCCCCTAAAATGATGAATGAGTATGATCGAGGACACATTCCCTACATGGTTCAACCACAATGAACACACACACACACACACACTTTCAGATCAAAACTGCACTTTAATTCTTAAAGTTAATCCTCAACATCATTGGCAATGGAGGCTGCCTGCATATGAACTCACAAATCACACACACACACACACACACACA
The DNA here is from genome assembly GCA_020368025.1 of Brachyhypopomus occidentalis. Lineage (NCBI taxonomy): Eukaryota > Metazoa > Chordata > Actinopteri > Gymnotiformes > Hypopomidae > Brachyhypopomus > Brachyhypopomus occidentalis. Next base: position 3,417,639 of record JAGXOD010001351.1, on the reverse strand, counting down.
CATACACACAGTTATAGTATCTTTATTTTTGGGGTTTGTGTGCATATGTATGTAGGTAGCTCTGCAATCATTTCTAATGTTCTATAATGTCCTGGAATCACCTTAAGGTTATTACATGAACAATTGAACAACCCATTATGTTCTTACTTATGGACTCTGCCACCATTGTGGATACAACTAGCAAGTGAAGCTTATCTTGCAATGGAGAGAAAAAAAAAGAACCAAAACAACTTGCTTTAGTCACACTCTGACCATCTGAGCGTGAGTGCAGGGCCAGCCAGGGTTTTCACATTTTCAATTCAGAAACAACAAGGGCGACCCATTCAGGTTAATGACCCAGTGGCGCTAGTTGGCGGCGGTGCCGGCGTCTGCATGCTTCCTCGGGAAGCCGTGAGGAGAGCTTTTGAGCTGCATCATGGGGGCGGACCCCATCAGCCCGGCTCCGCCCCCCGACGGGCAAGCTTGGGAATGAGCCGTGCACTTCACCTGCTTAATTAAGGCTTCCCCAAGTGTTCACGGATGGCTAATAGAGGCATAATGAATAGCTTAGCCTACTTTTCGGGTGGTGTTAAGGTTGTTCTAAGTGATCATGATCAGTTAATTAGACACTTTTCCAGCTTTATTGTGCACCGACTGCAGTGAGTAGGTTCAGTCAAAGAGGGCTAATTTTTGGACTTCGCCGAGTTAATAACGGGTTTGCGCGGGGTGTGTCATTTACATCCTGCCATGTGTTATAAGCCGAATACTGCTTCTTTTATGGGTCTCAATTTAGAACGTTGTCAATTGTCAAAGGAAAACTTGTGTGGGAAGATTTTTGATGGAAGGGGAACCGATACCTTTTTGTACGGAACAAATCAATTAAGAGTTTAGGTAGCTGGTATCGTGCAACACTAAATGATATACAGCAAGTTGTGGGTTTAAAGATGGAATTGGCGAAGGCTATTAGGAGTAGTATTAATAACATTGAGAAATTGAGTTTACAAGGAAGATTGAAATTGTGGTGTCTCCACGTTGACTTGCCACCTCATATTTGATGGCCATTGACAGCTTATGAGGGTCCAATTACAGAAGTAGACAGATTGGAGAGGATTATGAACATGATTATGAGCTATGATTATCAGCAATTGAGGTGATGTGTGATATTGGAAATTGTTAATGGATGTAGGTAAAAAACTACAGGTCCCACAGTTGAGAGCTTAGGTAGATGGTATTGCGCTAACCATTAGGTAGATGGTATTGTGCAGAGTTAATAGGTCCATTTTAAGATGCAGTAGATGAAGCATTTGAGAGGAAGAAGCTGAAATATGCAAAATATGATTTGTGAGGTGCCCGATACATAAAGTATAAGACCAGTAGAGACAGGTGTTAGAGGGCGTGTAGACCAGTAGAGACAGGTGTTAGATGATTTGTAGACCAGTAGAGACAGGTGTTAGAGGGCGTGTAGACCAGTAGAGACAGGTGTTAGATGATTTGTAGACCAGTAGAGACAGGTGTTAGAGGGTGTGTAGACCAGTAGAGACAGGTGTTAGATGATTTGTAGACCAGTAGAGACAGGTGTTAGAGGGTGTGTAGACCAGTAGAGACAGGTGTTAGAGGGTGTGTAGACCAGTAGAGACAGGTGTAAGAGGGTGTGTAGACCAGTAGAGAAAGGTATTAGAGGGTTTGTAGCTACTTCTTCCACATATTTGCTTGTGCAGTTCAGCTTTAAAAACCACAAAGGGTAGCTGTGAAGAAGTTCTCAGAAGTAGCTGAAAGGGCTCGTTTGTGGATGAGGTGATCACAGAATAGTTGATAAAATGATTAAGGTACGTGGTGGACTGGAGAAGGTGAGTGGGATGTTGTGTCGTGTCATTGTGTAATGTGATCGATCCAGATGGAACCGGTGGCTCTGAGCGTGCATTAACGGTGCCGGTGGCCTTGCTCACCGGGGAGCCAGTATGGATCTGCAGTGTTGGGGAAAGCTTGGTGACATATTAGGCAATATTCACGTGGAACTGGTGGCACTGAGTACACATTACCAGTGCCAGTGGGGGCTGGGAATGGCCTTAGATGCTTGGAAGGCCAATATTGATTTAATGAGTTAAGAAGGAACTAGCTGCATTGAAGGTGCGCAGTTGTGTGTTCTATTGGCATAGAGTGTTAAATCCCATAAGGAACTCGCAACTCTGATGCATGCAGCATCAATGGGGTCTTATTCACCAGGGAGGGCAGTTTGGGTTTACATGAGAGGTGTGGCTTTGATTTGAAGTGAGCTTGGATGGAGGGGGGGTGTCAGGGACCCATTTGGAGCCATAGTGGTTTGGCAGATGACATCTTATCCTATGTTTTATCACAATTTGAACAAAATGAACACCTTATAAGTATATGGCACTAAGTACGAGCTTGTTAGAAATCCGTTTCCAAAACTATTGGAATCAGCATGGAGCATGCTGGGAATGCTTTGCACAAGTTTTTGGAGCCTTATGGGTGTTAGTGCACATTCAGTCTATAAGAGCAGTTTGATGTCAGGTGTTGTCAGATGATGAGGCTTGTCTCACTGCTGACGCCCCCATTCTTACCAGAGTTATTCGGTGTAGTTGAGGTCAGCATTCTGTGCAGGCCACTGGAATTCATCCATACAAAACTTGGCCAACCATAGTTCTGTTCAAAATGGCCTACTACACACTGTATACTGCAAACTAATTTGGGTCCCAATTAGTACGCGAGTAGTATGTAGTAGGCTTTATAGACTCTAGACCCATGCCGGAACAGGATAGGGTTTCCCCAGACTGTTGTCACATTATCATTACCCTTCATTGGAACTAAGGGGTTTAGGCCAAACTACAGAAAAATATCCTTCCTCCATCAACCAACAAAGTCCGCTTTGCAGTGTGCATTTTGGTAGGTAGCATTCTCCTGGCAGCCACCTAACCCAGATTCATCCATCAGACTGCCAGGTAGTGATGTGTGATTTATCAATCCTGAGGAAACGTCTCCACTGCTCCAGAGTCAGGTGGTGATGTGCTGGATGCCACTCCAGCCAATGCCTGGCACTGTGCATACTGATCTAAGGCCTGTGTGCAGTTGCTCTGCGATGGATCCGATTTCATGAAGCTCTCGACACACAGTTCGTGTGCTGATGTTGATTCCTGAGGCAGTTTGGAAAACTGCACACACACACACACACACACACACACACACACACACACTCATGCACACACTGATGTGGCTTCCTGAGGCAGTTTGGAACTCTAGTGAGTGATGCAACTGAGGACAGGCCATTTTTATGTTCTGTCTCATGCCAGTGTTTGTTTATGGAGAGTGCATGGTTATGTGCCTGTCCACATACTTTTGGCCATGTGTGTATGTGTGTGTGTGCAGTTTTCCAAACACACACACACACACACACACACACACACACACACATACAAACATTCAGTCAGCCCCTCATGGCTGAGACGGCTTAGGTCTGAGTGATCGCCTCCTTCAGCCCTCTCACCCTTGCAGAACAAGCCTCTTGTTTTAAAGCTAATTAAAATTTTAGATAACATGACGTCTTAGCCTGATTATAGCTACCAAAAGTTCCCATCGCCCATTGCCTCCTGCTGAGAGAAAGAAAGAGTGAGAGAGAAAGAGAGAGAGAGAGAGAGATAAACCCACAGAGCGAGAGAGAACAAGCAGGCACAAATAGAGTAGCAAGAGGAAAAATCAATAGTCCAGTCCAGCAGTGATGGAGCTGGTGTCAGTCAGGGGCCGACCATCGGATCATCCACTCGGCTGGAGCTCGATTTCCGCCTCCCCTGGCAGGCTGCAGGTGGCCGTCAGCGGCCGGGCCCTCGTCTCCCCTGCTCCCGTGCTGCCGTGCATTCTGCTGCTCCAGTGCACTCCCCTAAAGAGCCCACGACCATGTGCTTGCTTTGAACAATGGCCATTCTCAATTAACCACACTACTTTATGTCATATTTAAAATATTCAACTTTTTTGTTATAAAAAAACAGATAAGAGAGATAAAAAAGAGATACAATTTCTTGACAGGAGCCGCACATCTACACTATTGTTGCCGTAGCCTTCAGTAAAGCCCTGTTTATTTTTGTTTTACTTTTTTGTGCCTAAAAAACCCAGAGGCCATAATTAGGATAAATTATGTGTAAGTCCTTTATTACAGGGCTTGGATTTTATGCTGTGTTCATCAGGTGAAGCGGAGATTTTATTGCCCTGTTGGTATATTTTGTTAGCAGATGTAGTGCTGCTCAGCTAAACATATTGGACATTTTTCTGGATGGTTTAAAAGGTGCTTTATTGATCCGGGCGGGAAGGGCAAAGCGTGAGGTGTGTATTTACATGGCTGTGTTCTTTCTGTTGAGAGCACTGCCATTAGATCAGACTTCGAGCCCAAGTGTAGCAGCAGCTGCGTAAACACTGTGACTAGAATGCTCATTTTTGAAGAGTGCCATGCTTAATGTGTTTCATCAAAGTGAGGCTCATTTAGCAGGGTTTTTCATTGCCAGGGAGACTGTTGTTTTCCATCGCCAGGGAGACGCCAGTTTGGCTCAGCAAATCAAACACAATTGTTGCACTGAGTTTAGCCAATCACAACGCAGCTCACTGTTTCATGCTCATGCCGACCAGAAAAGCTAGAAATCCTAATTGTTTCTGAAGAGTTATGGAGGAAGTGAGCTTCGCTCTCTGGGCCGGCGCGCAGTGTCTTTTGGCTGTGGTTTTGTAAGTGTGCTTGTATCTGTAGGCATCTTTGCAGTTGCAGGAACCATCATGTGGTCCCACTGTGGCTATTTCTTAGTGCCACAGAAATGTTAACGTTGATGCTAACATTGGTCTGTCGGTCTGACACCAATGAAAAGATCAAATGAAACGTCATGATAGAATCAGAGCTGCAGCACCAAATAACTTTGGTGTAGTGGAAACATCAAATCAAAAGTGTGAAAGGTTTTAGCTCACAAAGTCAACTCTTGTGCTAAAATCGACCCAGCACTGTAAACCCGAGTCTCAGGTTTGAACCGCGGCCGTGCAATGTACCGCCACCGTCACACCCGCTGTACGTCGTTTCGCGCCATACTGTCCTCCGTGTCTGCGTTCAGAGGGCAGTTCTGCACGGCCCGTTCCTTCCTGGGATTCCGCGTGCCGTCTGGCCCGTCGGAGGAGAGGAAGAATGGAAAACTGAGCCTCCGCCAACATTAAATGCAGACACGGATCAAACGGAGCCGACCAGCGCGCAGGGTGATGCTAGCAGGGATGCTAGCTGATTGATGATTTTGCACAGTGCAAAGGCGCATGGAGCGTGCACCAAACGAACGAGCACGCCACCCCCTTTCAGGGATTTTTTTTTCTGTCATAAGCCCTGTGATTTATTACAGCAAAATGTGCCGTTATCAACAAAGTCCGCTGGCATGCGACAGGGCGCTGGGGGTCGTTCCGAAGGAGGCGCGGTGTGCAGTTGCCTGTGGAAACTGGCAGCTGCTTCCTTCAACATTGCCTCTTGACATCAAGATAAGCGGAATGATGTCATAAGAGGAGTGGGGTTTTTTTGTTGTTGTTGTTTTTTTTTTTTGAGCAAGCAGAAAGCAAGACGCCTCGGGGCGAGGCTCGCGTTGCTCTTTTGAATGCCAAATAGCTCTGCTTTCCCGCCTCTAACGTGATTCATTGAAACTCCCCCAAAACAGCAGGCGACTGCTGCACTAAGATGCTGATGAGACAAAAGACAGCCCCTATCCCTGTGCCAAGTGTCTCAGCTCCCACTGTGTTTCAGATCTTCTTAAACATGCACACACACACACACACACACACACACACACACACACACGCTGTGGGACAGGTAGCCTTACTAAGCCCCGATGCTTACTCAAGAAAAGTAAAAAAAAAAAAAAAAACCATCACCTTTTATTGAAATTAATGCCATGTGTTGGAGGCAAATCCAAAGTCATTTATTCAAGCCAAATCCCTCTAAAGGAGGGAAATCAAATCTTAGCCATTCTTGTGTCTTCCTGTTTGGCTAATCCCTGTCCTCTGACATTTCCGGCCCGCCGTCTCTGTGATTGCATTTATTGTTATTGCTAATCAGAATTCTTGCAGGCTCCTTGGTGAGGTTGGTGGAGGAGTAGAAAATAAAGAGATGGATAAATAAATAATAGCGAATAGCCTCAGAAATGTCAGTGCGCACCAGGAGGAAATGACTGGTATTTTCTTGATCATTTTGGGCAGTGTACTGTATATATTATTGTTTTGGGTCCGTCTGCTCATGGCATTAAAAGCAATCGCAGTAGCACTTAAAGGATCTGCAGTTATGCTTCATGTTAATTCGCAAATTAGTGCAGTAACAAGCTTTAAACATGTGCAACAGGAGAGACGTTCCTGACATCTGTGGTTTCAGTGAACTGAAGTGTGTCTTTCTGTGTGTTCATTTAGTTGCATCTATCACTCGACACTGCACAACTATGGAATTCAGACATGTTGGCCTTTACAATCCAGAACACAGTTCCTGTTCAAACAGACGTCCATCTCTGTCTGTGATATCTGACTGCCTCAGTTGCTCCCTGTGCCTACACACCTCCCCTCTCCTCCCCTCCCCTCTCCTCTCTTTGCCTCCCCTGTCTCCTCTTCCTCTTCTCCCCTCTCCTCTCGTCTCTTCCCCTCTCCTCTCCTCATCCTCAGTGCCCTAGAGTATGGGTTTGGCATTTAGCCTCAAGGAAGCCATTTCTAAGCTGCCCCTCTCCTCTCTCCCTCTTCCTTGTTTCTGCCTGGAGGCATATCCCTCACTCCTTCCTCACTACCTGCCTGTCCCTGCCCTCATCCTGCCACGTGGAGGTGTCACACTCTCTCTCTCCCTCTCTATCTCTCTCTCTCTCTAACACACACACACACACACACACACATTCTCTCTCTCTCACCCACAAACACCACACACACATACACACGCACACACTTCTCACTCTCCCTTTTTCTTGCTGTCACAGATAAGGGAGGTGGTTTCTTTTATCCTTGATCCAGGTGTTTGTCAGTGGGGTGAGACGGAGGTGGTAGGTAAGAAGAGGCCAGAGAGCCTGTTATTCCCACAGACAAAAGCAGACATCGTGGGGTGGGATTCTAAACAGGTGCTACTGTGACCCATGCAAGCATGAGCTGTGCCACTGAAACCATCGCCGGGTGCTTCTAATAACACCCTCTCATCACATGTGCCTTAACGTCCTTTTAAATTGGTAGTACTGTATTTAGAATGTAGATGTCATACTGGTAATAATAGCAATTCAAGTGATTGTACATTCCTACTTGAACTGTCTATCCCTGTGATACATGGTGGTGGTGGTGGTGAAATAAAAGTAACTAAGCAAACAGAGGAGTCAAAGGAGGTGCTCTGTCCCAAGCTGGGAGACACAGAGATGGGGAGAACAAGCTGGAGATGAGCAGGACTGTAGAAAGGAGCGAAGGGGGATGATTGGTAAATAGAGCCATTAGGGACGAATCTATTGCAGTGGGGGAAACAAAATCACATCATCAAACAGCTAAAAGAGAGAAATATGATCGTGCAGGCCTCTGGGGCTCCAGTGTGGAAGTGATAACCCTCCCCAGGATTTGTCTTTATCAGTCTGTCCTCGCTGAGAGAGAGGGCCAAAGCGCAAGGGGAGAGATGAGGAGAGGGAGGGAGAGGAGGGAGGGGGATGAGGAGGAGGAAGAGAGGGAGAGGAAGGAGGAGGGAGGGAGAGGGTGTAGCGAAGCACTGCACAGCTACTCCGTCTAACACCACATCCATTTATTCCATTATCTCTTTCATACCTGCTTCTTTGTCCTTTTTTCCTTTTCTCCGTCCATCTCTGTCTCTCTCTCTCATTCTCTCCCCTCCCTCTCTTCCGTCCAGCACCCCCCCCCCCCCCCCCCCTCACTGCGTCGTTTTCTCGTTCTGCACCTCCTGACAGTCCCTTATCTCAGGTGGTCCAGAGCACTCGGAAGATTCATTCGTTTTTATTTGTGTTTATTTTATTGACTTGTTTATTTAGATATATCTTACCCCGCTCCTTCGCGGCTACGTTCGTCCATCTCTGCTGAGCCATGTTGTCCTGTGCTTGGATCCAGCAAAAAAGCACCTAGCTCTCCTTGACAAGATACTGTGGGCTTGTATGACTTCCCATTCCCTGGTATTTACACAGCTAGCCTTCAAGGACATTAATATAGAAGAAGGTGTCATATTGATTTCTCGCGTACGCAATTACTGCTTTGGCCACTGAACTGCAGTAAAAGCAGATACCCTTTAATTATTACTGAGTTATTTTGACTCCATAGGCTACGCAGCTATTTTATTATTTTTTTTTTAGTAGTCATTATCTTTTCACAGCCTCCCACCCTGTACTCTCGACCTTCTTATGGTTTCAGAGAAAAAAGGCCATTAAGGAGGGCCGTGGGTTACACCACACACTTATAGATCTGCCACGCACACCATGACTTTATGGGTGGAGTCTGGGCAGGTGGATTAAGGCCAGTGTTAGAGCAGCCGTGGTTTGCACATGAAATATAAGAGGAAGGCGGAGAAAATACAAGTGTCTGCCTATACCGGCAGGATGACTTTGTGTTACCCTTCAAATACACACACACACACACACACATACGCGCGCTACCTCATAACTGTAGATGAATAGACTTTGAGTCTGAAAGGTACAGGTTTTTCCATTACGGTTCCATCAGTCTGTCCTGTTTGATGCAAGATGCAGTGAGATTGAGGGAAGCGTGTTCTAAAATGGCCCGTACGCCTCACAACAGCCAGACAGCCTGCCAGCATCCTCTGGGCTGGGCTGAAGGCTCCTCTCAGGACACCATCGTCCTCTGTAAAAACTCTGTCTCATTGAGCGCTTCCACTCTTCATCTCTTCCAGTGCCCTTAGTCAGTTTTTCTCTCCTCTTTTTTCTTCTCCCTCTTCAGCTATTGCATCCTAAACCAGAAAGCCATGACCCAAAAAGAATTAGATTTCTTGCCAAGTGTTTAAGCTCAGAGTTCTCTCCCCTTTCAGAGTTCTTTCCAGCTCATAGTTCTGTCATAGTCCCATATACATACACACACACACACACACACACACACACTATTTTTGTAGATATTGTATAGCCTGAATAAGTGCTGTGATTCTGGGTTTATATTGCAATGCAGTTTCAGGGCCATTTAGTGGTGCTTCTATTTTTTTTGCTCTGCCTTTCTCATTCTATAATATGCACGAACACACACACACACACACACACACACACACACGCACTAACTAAGGTGCACCGGCATACCCACATACTCCTACACACTCCCACACAGCAGCGGACAGCAGCACCCGGGGGAAATCTGCAGCAGTCTGCAGTAACTCCCTCTGTCGGTCCGAGCCGGTTTGTTTTGGCCCGCTTCTCCCCCCGACCATGTCCTGTCCGTCATGTCACGGCTCATGTTTTTTTCCACGTGCAGTCCCGCCCCCATCACCCCGTCCGCTCCCAGGGCTCCAGCCTGGGCCTACCCCGCTTCCCGCTCTGCACGGAGGGATGTGAAGTCCATGGTGAGGATGGCATGTTAGGGGAGCAGGACCGTCAGGTGGGAACGCGCCAGGGAGCCCTGACACACACAATGTGTGTGGGCAGACGCTCCGGCAGTATGGCTGAGGTGCCTTCTGGGAATCTTTCAGAGCCTCTTAAGTGCCTTTTTCGGTGTCGTCAGCAGTCACCCGCGCGATTCGGTGCTCTGCGTCGGACATTAGAGGAGCGTTAAAACGATATGAAGGCAGGATGAATATGAACCGTTGTGAACGGCCACTAATGCAGCTACTTGTGCCCATGAGAGTAATGTGATGATGGTGAAGATGATGATGGCCATAAAAGTGAATATTCCATAATACTGATGTCTTTATCTCTTTCTTTCTGTGTGTATGTGTATGTATGTGTGTGTGTGTGTGTGTGTGTGTGTGTGTGTGTGTGTGTGTGTGTGTGTTTGTGTGTGTTACACAGCCCAGGGCATGATTTTTCCTCCTGTGGCCCTCTGGGTGACAGTGGGGCTGGCTGTGTGTTTGCTTGGTCTCCTCGTCGCCCTGGCTGCTGTCTGCCACAAGAAGATCAAAGAGAGCTGTGAGGAGATGCGAGCAGGTAAGGGCACCTCTCACCCGCCATGCGCCTGAGCGCGGGGACCACGCTTAAACCCCACCCCCCACGTCACACCCCACCCCCATCCCCTACAGCACATTCCTTAACAAGGTATGATACAGCCCAGGAGAAACTAAGGGCCATAGCACAGTGGATGTGACTAGGGGGGCCTTACCCTGGTTCTTCTTCCTGTACCCTCTGGGCATCCAGAGGCTACTTACCCGAGGACCTGTGGTGTACAAAGACATTTGTTTTTCCACACAAAGATGCATACACACGTTTCTGCTGCTGTTGTCCTGAGGATGTGTTTTGTGGAAGCTGGTTGTTTGATACAGTTTAGAGGGGAAAAAAAAAACAGCTGAACCATGCTGGGCCTTAAGAACGACGCTGCACTCCTGTAATTTGGTTCTTTATAATAGATCAGGGTTGTTTTGTATTTGGAAAGTTTGCAGACCTTTTCCCACAAGTTGGTGTCTTAAAATTGATTCAACGCTTTGCTTATTGTCTAATTTGCTAAACTATTTTGGAATGTTTTGTAAATGTGTTTAAAAATAACAGAATGAAGTCATGTTTAGATTCAGACCCTTTGTTGTGACACGATTGAGTTGTGGTGCGTCCTCCGTCTACCAGTGGTCCTTCAAATACCTCTACAACTTTAACTGGAGTACACCTGCCCCATGTGAAATGATTGGATGCAATTCGGAAAGGCACATGTCTGTCTATATAAGGTCTCACTTTTGATGATCAGAGTGAAACAAAACCGTAAGCAGGATTGTGTCGAGGCAAAAATCTGGTGATGGATACACGAAAATGTCTTGTAGCGCGTGAAGTAGTCACTATATGGGTGTGAGCTGTTCTATTCTGGTTTTCACACTCTGCGCAGTACCGAGTCTGCTCTCATAAGAGTTGCAAATGATCTCACAGCTTTTGATGCTGTAAACAATGTGTAACGAAGGCTGTAGGCAGCCACCATACCCAGGGCTTGAACCCCGGTCCAAAAAGAGGTAAACAGGAGCTTTCACCACCAGACCAAAGAGCTCAATGCCAAAGCAGCCAGAGCCAGAGTATTAGTTGGTTATGGCTTGACAATACAAATGACAATTCATATCACACAAATCTTCAGTTGCCTCAGTTGTTGAAGGAGTTCCTCAGAGATCTGTCCTTGGACCTCTTCATTTTTACATGTTTCTGCACTAGGCCAGATTATTCAGAATCATGGCCTTAAATTCCACTGTTATGCTGACGACATTCAGATTTATATTAGTCCTGCTTCCCCCACAACTTTTGCCCATGCTTTGAGTTCATGTATCACAAATCTAAAACTCTGGTTGCATAATATTACTTGAAACTTAATGTGGATGAAACTGAAGTTTTACTAGTATGGCCCAATATCACTTCTTCAGTGAGTTTTTCATGCCTCACTGTTGATCTCGATGGAGTTGCTATTAGGTCAGCTCAAGGTATTAAACAACCTGGTCATCTCTTTGACTCATCCCTCACCTTTGAGTCCCAAATCAGCCCACTCGCCAAAACTGCATTTTATTATCTGTGCATGTTACACACCTCCACCAATGCACCGTATTGCAAGACCATTGATAAACGTCTTCATTTCCCCCCGCATCAGTTAACGCTACTCTCTTTTTAGGGTCTTCCTGTTAAATTGCTCAACCATCTTCGGTACATCCAAAACTCAGCAGCAAGAGTCCTAACGTCTACCAGACATCCTGCACCTATCAGACCTGTCCTTCAGCTGCTACACTGGCTACCTGTTATCTCTTGGATAGAGTATAAAATCCTTCTAACTTTCAAAGTTCTTCATGGTCTTCCTCCTACTCGACTCAACCATGGGTGGCAGATCCTTCACTGCTGCTGCTCCACATCTTTGCAGTTCTCTGCCATAATCTCTTTGTAACTGTTCTACTCTGTCTTCCTTTAAAAATTCAACTCAAAACTTTCATCTTTACTTCTCATTATTCTAGTTTTTTCCTCTTCTAAGCGTAAAGCATCCATGGGTTTGTAAAAGACACTATATGAATTGAAATTCTTATTATTATTATTTTATTACTACTTCTACTACTTCATCTGATTGCCATCATCTGGTACTATGAATGGGATTCAGACCTTAAGTTATAACTTAAAATGTACACATGCACATTGGTAGTGTGATTCTTCTGTAAATAATAATCTAACCTTAGTAGTTGCAGATTACTGTTTAGCTAGCTAGCTAACTAGCTCATTAGTTCAATAGATAGCCAATATGTTAAACACAACTCATTGTAGATCAAAACAATTAACAATGATTTATTTGTTATAGGTTAATGTTATTTTTATATGAGTACATAAATTAATACAAAAAACTGTACAAATGTATCATACCTTAAAGGTACAACCACCCTTGTTCACTGATAAACTTCCATTAAATTATTAATCGCGGCAACCGATCCTGCACCTTGATGGATTTAAACCAACACTCTCAACGTATGGCTTAGGAAGGACTTCATACCATAACTTGCGATCGAACTTACATTCACCTGGTGCAGCCATCTGCAGCCCTTTATGGTGGAGTGGCCACTCCATACTAAAAGGCAGAGTCTGCTAACAGATTGCCAAAAGGCACTCTCTCTCAGACCATGAAAAGCAAGATCCTCTGGTTTTATAAAATGAAAATGGAACTCTTTGGCCTCAATTCCCAGTGGTGTGTACGTTGGAAACCAGTCCCAGGGCCTCACCTCATTATTAAAATCCCTACAGTCAAACATGAGGGTGGCAGCATCATGCTGTGGGGATGTTTCTCTGCGACAGGGAATGGGGAACAAGTCAGGAGAGAGGAAAAAACGAATGCAGAAAAGTACAGAGCAAATCCTGGGGTGAAAACCTTCTCCAGAGTGCCGGGTTTCCAGGTTCATGTATATTTCATCAAGACAACCACCAGCCAGAAAACACAAGAATGGCTTTGGGATAACTCTGTGGAAGGCCATAGAATGTTCCAGTCAGAGTCCAGACCTGAATTTCTTTTGGGAGACCTGGAAACATGGAAAACATGAAAAGGTCTGAAAACTTGCAGTACCACGTGCCGTGATACAAACGTTAGCGAGCACTCGATCTAAGGGGCTCCATGGTGTGGGAAGGCAGAGTAGAAGGCTACAAACACCAAATATGGAAGTGGCCAAATGTGCGTCCTCCAGCCACCCAGACACTCTCTTTAGTCTTACTGCAGTCCATTAACTGGCAAAGTATAATTAACAGCAGCCGTTAACCAGGGAGGGAGACAGAGACAGAGCAGGAGCCCGACCAGTTAAGACAGGAACTGAGGAGTGGGGTGATGGGCGGAGACATTGAGGTATGGGGCATGGCAGATGTTTTTGGGGATGTTTTGTGCACTGCAGAATGCCATCACTATCTCAGCTATAATGAGTTTTGCTCATAGCGGAGGAGACATTTAAATAAAAGGTCAGTCTATTGTAACGCAGGACCCATGGGCTTTTAAAAATACATCTGCAACTGGAGATGGGGGGAGGGTGGTGGTGCAGACTTTCTGTGACTATGGAGTGAAATGGATTCAGGTGAAAGATGCTCATGTGCACACTCACTGCTCTGAACAGTTCTTCCAAAGGCAGCTCTCTGTTGTGGAGGCAGAACTAATGCAGCCGACTGGTTCGCAGTCAGTGAGCGGAGATGAATATGATTGGTTAACAAGCAGTGAGTGGAGATTAATATGATTGGTTAACAAGCAGTAGGTGGAGATTAATATGATTGATTAACAAGCAGTGTTAATTTTTCAAATACCGTACATTCACCCCATACTATTCAACAGATATTATTTAAGAGCTTGTGTGTAAGAACATAGCGCGGCATAACTGGAAGTCTAAACATACCATTTGTGTAGAACAAAACAAAACATTACACTATTGTAAGTTAATAGGGCACATTACTAGAAACACGAACTTTTAGGATAAAATTGTGGCTAACATCACCCTCCCATACTTGAGCGGAAATACCAATCTTACACCAGGAACATATAATGCGCATATAATTTACCTGCCTCAGAGGAAGCAGACCATTTATCATTCTACACCTTCCTCAGAGGAACGTTATCACCATGGCAACGTTTACATGGCTGCATGATCCTGTTGCAGTTCTCCTAGGATGCATGGAACGACGTTTTCAGGACATGAGTTTAAAACACACACACAGAGAACAAAACATGCCCTCTCACAGACATAAAGACCAGCCAGGAAGCTGTTTAACTGCCATTGTTTAGCTAGCATTCTTAGAAGTTCACTTTAGTTTGCCTGCACTACACCTTGCTAGCTACCAGCAAATGAGTAAGGTGCAGCTTTAGAGGCTAGCTGGTTTGCCAGGTAGTTTTAGTTAGTTTGTGAGTGTGTGTGTTAGTTCAGGTAGTTTAAATTAGCATATGTTCTGCACATGAAATGATAAGTCTCCAGTAAGCACAAAAAAGATAAGCCCTGCCTATTGGTAATTTTGATTGACATTGGAGTCTGAACCATTTAGGTTCCTTCTGCCATCAAGGCACCGAGTAGTGATTTAGCACATGGGCATGAAGATGAATAACAGGAACACAGGCTTCTACTCAGGTCTGAGATGGTGCCGGGTCACAGCCCAGGATAAATGCGAGAAGGGCAGGGAGGAGTAAACGACCTTGTCCAATTCTTGCCGCCCACACTGGAATGGGATTTAGTGAACGGGTCACCTGCTGCTGGAGTAATTGAGCTGCATAGTGAGCCAGTGGTCCAGACACGGACTCCAACACCAATTTCACCTACTGCTTCAGCCTGGCTCCGCGGGCGTCCCTCTGTCTGGTCTGCTGTGGCTCGCTTTCATGCTGGAATAAATATCTGCCGTGTTAGTGGATTTTAGACCTGGTTTGCCTGCAGCTGTATGTGCTTGGAACGGGTTCCGTTCCGTCCCTGTGGTTTGGCTACCGGCGCTCACGTGGCTTAGCGGCTTGTTCTCCTAGAGGCTCTCCTAGAGGCTCCGCCCAAAGGCGTGTGCGATCGCAGCGGACAATGAGGTGGGAAAAGGGGTGGAGCCTCCACTGCCATGGGAAGAAATGGGTTTGGGGGCAAGGGCGGCGCACAAATCGATCCCGCATTCTCGTTCGGCGAGGCCAGCAGGACTGCGGGATCTCCCCTCTTCTCCTCCTCATTTTTAAGCAACCTATGAGAAAAGAGTGTAAATAAATGAATGAAGTAGATTGTGGGTGAAGGAAACTCATCACATGAAACTCATCACAGTCCACATTTGGAATTAAAAGTCCTTCATATTTGGCTGTGTCCCAGAACATAACAAATGCATCTCTGTGGTCAGCAGTAGCCCCTGCTCAAAGGCCTGACCTTGACTTTATTTCTGAATATGCTTGTGGAGTGTTTAGCTCACAGGAAAGTTACATATCTCTCACTCCTCCCCTGATATATATATATTTATAGTTATTAAAAAAAGTCAATTGAAGGTGGATTGAAGTCACAGTGGCAGGTAGAGTGTTAAGTTTAGATTGGTAAGTTTTTATTTTCTTGCCTTTATTTTTGTGTGTATGTGTGGGAGACAGAATAAGGTATAGTATGAGAGAGAAAGAGGGAGATGGGGTATGAGAGTGAGAAGGGGTAGAAAGAGATGTTGCCTTTGTACCATCATCGGGCCTGGGTAGGTTTAAGGTATTTTATCAGTTAATCCTGGTGCAGTGGACATTTTGCATCAGACTATGTTCAAGCCTGTGATTTTTAAACACACTTAGGCTGTATTTGTACAGATTGCACAAAAATTAATATATATCGGCATTAACATCAGAATAATTTTTCAATTGTGTTCAATAATGTTTCAATGTTTCCTTCTCATTGTTCCACTCTGCACAGAGGAAGAAGCCAAGGAGCTGGAGGAAGCCAAAGAACTTGAAGAAGCCAAGAAGGGTGAGTAAGCGCACCCCCCCCAACACAGAGTTGGACACTTATGATTCTACCCAGTTCCTGAATGTAATATTCCCTGGATTACTCAATATAGGTGATGTCTCAGAAGTCTGATGATACACAGGTATAAAATTCAAAAATAACACGAGAGGTCCACATAGACAAAAAGAGGTTAAAAATATCTAGACCACTAGTACTGTATTTTTGGGGTTCATGTACAGCGCTTGTTCAGTGTTTCATTATTATCAGGACGTTTTGGGGTTGATGCTAATGTTAGCTCTGCTGGGCTTTGGCTGGAGAGATAAGTCATGTTTCATTGTCTTAATGATCCCTTAAAGGTATAAAAGCAATTATGTTGTTTAAGGAAATGGATGAAAAATATGTTTAAGTCTTATGCAGATCTAAGGTAGTTGCTTAACTGATCTGCATATCATTAACATCAAACGAAGGCTGATTACATAACCTTATTCCTTTGTCTTTTCTTGCCTTGCTTTAAGCACTGGTGTTTTCAGACGGGCCACTTCACCCTACATGAACTGAATAGACCTACAGAATTGTAGAGTGAAAAAAGTTCTTAAGCAAATGCCAGAGTAAGTGCTGCCAGAGTCATGTGTTGCTGTCCCTGTGGCAGTAATGTCATTAAAGATATTCATTTGACTTCTTTAGTCTGATTGAATTATTCAGCCTGGCAGAGTTGATACTATGAGATTTTAATAAGCAGGCAGGTGAAGGAGGGTCAGAAATGGAGAAAAGGAATGAGAACTGAGAGAATAAGTAAAAGAAAGAGAGACAAGGGTATTGACAGAAGTCCATCTTCCTGCTAATGGAGGGCTCATGAATATTTAAGTTATGACATGTTCCGCTAACAGGGTCGAGAGCCTAGAACATTCTGCAGCAGAGCCCGACGTGGCTTTCGAATGGGTCTTCATGTTTGGAAACTTCATATTCACCTCATGATGTGGGTGAGGAATGGAAGAAGGAGAGCAGTTACTCTCCTCTGCTGTTTGTGGAGCTGGCGTTATTGAAACGAAAACTCCAACCCTGCCTCCTAGAAAAAGAACTGACCTTGTGCAAATGGGACTCACTCAGCCTGCCATCGCAGAACTCAAACTCAAAAATGTGTCCAAATGTGACCAATAACTCCTCATTCTCTCATGAACCGAGAAGCGGAAATTGTGTCCATCTAATGCCAGTGACTTTAGCCCTCGGTATGTTCAGGCGACAGCCGCATAATGCTAATGGAGAGGCATTGCCAGGATCCTTCCTCTCCTGGTTCTAGTCAAGATGGCATTGTTCCCATAGTCTTGCTCAAGGCCGCATTAGGGATGGATGACTTTTACAGAGAGGTGTTTTAAGTGCTAAGTGCTTATCACCCTTGATATCACACCGCCACTGAATAGGGCCTTTGACTGTGGGGTGACCTCTACACTGGAGAGCACGAGGCCTCCATGTGTGTGTATGTGACAGGTAATAGGGTTTTGACTTCCAATGAGATGGAGTCACATTAACGCAGCCAAGGTGATTGATGAAAATCCAAATCTCTGGGTGCTCCCACCTAGTGAAGACCTCTTAATGTTAACAAAGACTTAAAACGGGCAGCATGTCCTTTGGTTAAACAGAGCAAACAAGAACACTTAGCCTGTCACATGATGGAGGATTACTATAGCTTAAACATAGCAGCAGTGTGTGTTTTGGCTCATGTTGAAAGTTGGGGAATCAAGAGTTGAGAACCATAAATACAGTACAAGCACTTTCAGCCTCCTACTGAAAGACTTGTCGGAGTCCAACTGCAGATTAGCCTGCCAGATTAAACACACTTAACACATGAACACTAAACTTGAATTACAGTTTTGCTTAATTGTTATGTGCTGTACCCAATGTCAAAATGCTTCGACAATGGAGAGGGGGGAGTGTTGGAGGTGTGTGTGTGTGTGTGTTTGTGTGTGTGTGTGTGGGGGGGGGGATCAAAGGCTCCCAGCAGGTGAGTGTCACTGGCCATCTGACTCATAGTTCAAAGCGTGAGAAGCAGAAGCCCACACACACACACACACACACGCACACACACACACACACACACACACACACACACACACACACATTCCACATGCAGCTGACCTTTACCTTGCTTCAATAATAGAGTCTGAATACCAGCTCCTACACACCTGCTGGTAGAGCTTCACTTGTTGTTGTTTTTAAATATAGAACTTTAAACTCAGCTGGAACAACAAATATATATGAGAAATATAGAAATATGTAGTTCTTTTATTTTACTTATTAAAACCTGAAATATGAGTAACGACAAAGGATTATTCGTTATTTTTTTAGATTGATTTGATCCATTGATTTGCTATTGTAAATAAGTGAGTCGTTATGGTGATCTACAGTATATGATCGCTCCCTAAAAGTGCAATTGTTTTCTTGGACACTAATTTTATGGTCAATAACTAATTATCTGGAATACAGTCATTGTGCCTATTGGCTTTTTAAAGCTGATTTAAGCATATTTTTTTACACATGTACACTTACCACTTATTTTATTAGTAGCCCCTGAATTGCATCTACTCTCACTGGCCACTTCATCTGTCCTCCAGGGTCCAGTCCGCAGGCCATCTGTTGCTGTGCATAATTCGTCACCCTCATGTAGCCTCTTTGTTATTGGTCAGTTTTTAACCACAGGGCCACTGCTGACTACGTTACTTGGATGGCAGATCATTCTGAAGTCAGCAGTGACACTGACATGGTAGTGGAATGGTAATGGAATGGTAGTAGTATGGAAGTGGAATGTTAGTGGTATGTTAGTGGAATGGTAATGGAATGGTAGTAGTATGGAAGTGGAATGTTAGTGGTATGTTAGTGGAATGGTAATGGAATGGTAGTGGTATGGAAGTGGAATGTTAGTGGTATGTTAGTGGTATGGTAGTGGAATGGTAATGGAATGGTAGTGATATCGTAGTGAGTGGTACACTGTTATGAGTGTATCAGGCATAGCAGTGTTACTGGACATTTTGCTTGTGTCAGTGGTGTCAGTGCTGGGTTGAGAGTGGTAAGTCCAGCTAAGTGGGCCTGTGCTCAGAAACTGACCACTAGTTTCACGCCAGAGGACAACCAAAACACATGGCACGTGCCCTCACATGAGCTATAGCCTCAAACAGTATTAGATGTTTCAAATGAATAAATGTTCATAGATTGTATTTATGTCTTGCAAAACGAGAGTTCCTTCTGGAAGACATTTCACTCCTGAGCAGTGACTTCAGCAGTGTGCCCTCTGTCAGCCATTGCTATGTGTAGCATACACATCCATTCAGACAACAAAAGTTTATTTTCTCTATCATTGTCTTTCTATCTGTCACATCCCCACCTCCTCCCTCACTCTCTCACTCCGTCTCTATCTCCATCTATCCATCTTCTTCCTAAACCTCTCTCTCTCTCCCTCTCTCTCTCTCTCTCTCACACACACACACACACACACACTCCCATCCACTGGCTGCATTGCTGGGGAATTGTTCATGCCATTCATGCCTGCTCCGTCTCGCCTGCCACAGTAACCCTCGGCAACCGGTCTCCTGTATCTGCAGCCTCCTGGGGGCTCTGACACACATCACACTCTCCGTGTTTTCACTCCTCTGCTCTGGGCTCCAAACACGGTCTCGGCGTCAGCCACTAATTAGACAAACCCCTCTGCCCTCTGTCTAGTGGAGAGGCCATGGGAAACCACAGTGATAAAGCTGTGGAGGGAGGGAGAGATGCTTAGGAGAGAGGGAGAAACTTTTAGAAGGCATGGATGGGATGAAAGAGAGCAGGGATGAGAAAGCTAGAAGCAGAGAACGGAGTTGGATGGGAAGCGCCAGAGTCGTGCATAACGACAGCCGTGTAGTCAGGAGAACAGGAAGTTCACCACAACACTTTCCCGTAAACATCCCTCTCTGCTGCAAACCTTTAGATCTCCCTTAGGAAGAAGACCTACTTAGATACTTCAGCTAATTATAAGCATGGCATTAAGGTGCATTTATGAATGGACACTCAATGCATGTCATTGTACAGCAAACATCTGCCTTGGAAACAGAAGCTGATATGACAGGAAAGAGGCCAGCGGAGGCTGAAATGTTGGCACAGTGCACGACTGAGATGCGTTGTGTCACCTGGTTTCTAAGCGCCAGTGATGCCTATTCGGAACGCTTATAATGCATTTCTACATGTAAAGCAGGTGTGCCTGGTGGAACAGTCCCCCAGTGGGTACTGCATATGAATGGGTCATTAGTAAAAGTCTCCACATTTTGAGTAAATAGCTGAGTAGAAAAAGTGTATTTGTGCGCTCATGTGCAGGAGGACAGCGTGGCGGTGGACGTTCGAGCGGTCTCTGAAGAGCAGTTTCTATTTGAGAGTGCGGGGATGGTGGGGGTGGTGGTGGTGGTGGAGGGAGGGGGTGTGTGGAGGGATGGTGTGGATGGCTCTCCCTACAGTATTCCTGCCCTGGTGTCTCGCCCAGCATTTCTTGACCTTGTGCTGTTTACCTCCTCTGAGGATGTGGTGAGTCCCTTGGTGTCTGATGCTATTTTCCATTTGCTGTCTTTTTCAGCCACAACACCTCTGAAGAGCTAAAGGCAAAGACCACAGGTAAGGCTATGTGGATATCTGGATATCTGGATTTTTTATCATTACAGTTCACTTCAGTGTTTTATGATGTAGTGACTTACAAATGATCTTATTTAAAATATCGCTCTGTGTAGTAAGATTGTTTTTTCCTTTCCAAAGGACATGCTCCATTTTAAACAGTCTGGCTTCTGTATTCTCTGGTGATTTCTCACTGTGTGTGTTTCAGTAGAGCAGGGTTAGCTCAGGCCTCTATTATAACGATTCGACGTCGACTTTATTCCATGAAGGACGTTGCAGAGTACCAGAAGTCTTGACATTTTAATTCTGGAAACCGCAGCAGGTCGATGGTTGCCATGACAAATTCGTTTCAGCCCCTTGTCATTAGAAAGGCCGGGTGAGGCGCCTCTCTCTCCATCACATACTTTGCTAAACCGAGCTGTTAATCACAATGGCGCTTTGCGTCATTAAAGACTCAGACCCAGGTGTTAATATGTTAGGCAGCAGCAATATCTGTGTGTGTGCGTGTGCCTGCGTGTGACAGAGAGAGTGAGAGTCACTCTCGTTTCCAAGCCAAGGGAATTCACCACCACATCTTGGTTTCCTAGACACGTAGGAGGCTGATTGACGGCACTGACATCAACAAGCCAAACTATTTTTAAACCATGTCTCTCATGTCTTAATTGCAAAAACACAAAATGAGCGAATCCGTCTCCTTTGTGGGAGATTGGCGCCGCACCCTCCCAGCCCTGAAGCGCTGCCAGGACGCCGTCCAGGGAAATTCGATCTGGTACTGACGAGGAACAAATGTCATTTAGATCAAAACACAAGAATTAGACAAGTGCCTTGTGCAGATCACATTTAAGATGCTCGACCTCTCTGAGTTGAAGCATATAGAGAACAATCATATCTCAGTAGAACTGGACTGCAAATGAAGTTGTAAAACACCAATCAGGCACAGCGTTAAAACCATTGACAGATGAAGTGAATAACATTGATTATCTTGTTATAATGGCACCTGTGGAAATGTGGGCTATACTAGACAGCAAGTGAACAGTTGGTTCTTAAAGCTGTTTTGGAAGCAGATAAAATTGGCAAGCTCAAAGACTTTGGCAAAGGCCAAACTGTGATGGTTAGACGACTGGGCCAAAACGAAAGGTCTTATGGAGTGTTTCTGGTATGCAGTAGTTAGTACATACCAAAATTGGTCCAGGGACTGCCGACACTAGGATCAAGGGCACCCAAGGCTCATGACCCATCTGGTCTGCTCCCACAGAAGAGCTACTGTAGCACAAATTGGTGAAAAAGTTCGTGTTGATTATGATAGAATGGTATCACAACAAACTGCCCATCCCAGGTTGCTGCTTACGTTGCTGGGTTGCAGCAGACATTCGCAGTGTGCGTACTGACCCCTGAGGAACGTGACAAAGAGTTCAAGGTGTTGATTTGGCCTCCAAATTCCCTAGATCTCAGTCCAATCAAAAATCTGCGGGATGTGCTGGAAAAACAGCCCCGATCCATGGAGACCCCACCTCACAACTTACAGGACTTAAGGGATCTGCCGCTAATGTGTAGGTGCCAGATACCACAGCAGACACAGAGGTCTTGTGATCCATGCCTCGATGGATCAGATCCACTTTTGAGACCTACACAATATTAGGCAGGTGGTTTTAATGCTATGTTTGTATGCCTGAACACACATTTTGTTATAGATCCATGAATATAACACACTTATGATCATCTTAAATGTAATATATTTAAGTATTTATGTGTGCAATAGAACTGCTTTCCTGGTGCACTATTTCAGTGCCTTTACAGTGTCTTGCTAACAAAAGGTGCTTTCTGAATGCTTTGTAATATCGTGATTGCTCAATAGCATGGTGAATGTAAAGATAATTCCTGGGGCTTCTGGGAAACTATTAAGTAGAAAGGGCCCTTACTTGATCAAACAAACAAACATATACAAGCACAAACCTAATTAAGAGTGAAATAACCAATCGGACTATTCACTTGTTAATATAGACAAAACTGGGCAAGGGTTATTTCTCAAGGACATTTGTTTAACGCTGTTAAATTGGATGAAAGCTTTATATGATATTTTGCTTTATATGATAAGTCATACAAAGCAATAACTGGCCATAACTCAATAAGATTAAAAATGGGCAATAAATAAAAATGACTAAAAAAAGGATTAACAGGATATAAGGTCACTAAAACAGCTAGTGCAAACTATCCATTGTATAACAGCTAGTATACTTAATTTGGATTTGCTATAATGAACAGACACAAGAGTAGAAGATATTATATATTGAAGTAAATAATATTGAAGTAAGAAACAACATCCATTCCAGCAATAACCTTTCTCCTCTAGCTCTTGAGAAGCAGATGGTTTTGTTTGTGAGATACTAGTTAGAAAAATAAAGAGTAAAAGACAGAGGGAGAATGAGAATGCTGGAAAAAAGGAAAAATGAGAAGTAACTGCAATCCTAGACAGTTCATTTCATCCAGACCAGACACAACAGCAAAGCAATTTCTAAGCACACTAGTACAGGGACCTGTTTGCTTCTTCAGGCCTGCTTTTCAATCCCAGATAATTTGTCGAGGTAGTCATGTTGTCAGTCACCAGATTGTATTTTTAACCCATCCTAGTCATCCCATTCAAATTTTGAAAATAAATAAATCAGTCACTTAAACTGGTATCTCATTGATTCTGAATCTGTAAACTGTCCTGTGAACAGGGCAAATCAAGCCACGTTTTAATATCACGGGCCAAGAGGGATGTGGTGCAAATTTGTGTCCATACATATAATGTTGGGGGAACCAATTCCAGTTCACCCCACTGCACTCAAACAAAATGCTTGAGGTGATATCATATGTTCAGTTTCACTTCATCAAGGGAGAAATCTGGTCTAACAACTGAGGTAAGACATTTCTAAAACATTTTATTAGTGTGACTTCATGAAATGAGAACTAGGTAGCTAGCTATATGCCTGATATTAGCTGTGAACAATGAAATGAGAACTAGGTAGCTAGCTATATGCCTGATATTAGCTGTGAACAGTCAATGAAATGGCCATGTTAAATGTGCTTTTACAATAGTATCTTCAGTCTGTATTTGTGTCATATTTTTATAAAATATTTCTGTCAAATCTTTCTTGACCAACCAATTCATTGGTCAAAGCTTTACTTCAGAATGAGACTTTGACAGCAGTCTCAAAGTACGTTACTCAGCGGCTATGTGTACAATGAACAATCTTGTGTGAGCAAACAAAAATGTTTTAATACATATGGGTATACTTAGTGAAATGTTTGTTATATTTTTATATTTGTTGCATCTATATATATATACTATATTGCCAAAAGTATTCGCTCATCCATCCAAATTATCTGAATCAGGTGTTCCAATCACTTCCATGGCCACAGGTGTATAAAATTAATCACCTAGGCATGCAGACTGTTTTTACAAAGATTTGTGAAAGAATGGGTCGCTCTCAGGAGCTCAGTGAATTCCAGCGTGGAACTGTGATAGGATGCCACAAAAAGGGAAAATGGAAGTGTTCGGGCAACTCAGCAACTCAGCCACAAAGTGCTAGGCCACGTAAACCGACGGAGCGGGGTCAGTGGAAGCTGAAGCGCATAGTGCGAAGAGGTCGCTAACTTTCTGCAGGGTCAATCACTACAGACATCCAAACTTCATGTGGCCTTCAGATTAGCTCAAGAGCTTCATGGAATGGGTTAGCATGGTCGAGCAGATGCATCCAAGCCATACATTACCAAGTATGCAAAGCATCGGATGAAATGATGTAAAGCACACCGCCACTGGACTCTTGAGCTTCAGCATACCAAGACATTTTGGACAATTCCATGCTCCCAACTTTGTGGGAACAGTTTGGAGCTTGCCCCTTCCTCTTCCAACATGATTGTGCACCAGTGCACAAAGCAAGGTCCATATAGACATGGATGGCAGAGTCTGGTGTGGATGAACTTGACTGGCCTGCGCAGAGTCCTGACCACAACCCGACAGAACACCTTTGGGATGAATTAGAGCAGAGACTACAAAAATCCCCATAAACACACTCCTAAACCTTGTGGACAGCCTTCCCAGAAGAGTTTAAGCTGTTCTAGCTGCAAAGGGTGGACCAATGTCATATTGAACCCTATGGATTAGGAATGGGATGTCACTATGAGTCAAGGAAGGTGAGCGAGTACTTTTGGCAATGTACTGTGTGTGTATATACATCCAATTCTCAATTTGTGAAGCAGACCTTTCAAATAAGGGACACACAGAAGAAAGAATTCAAGAATAGTAATTTCTCTCGCAGAAAGCTGAAAATCTGCCAAGTACTTAGTAGCTTTTGGCACCTCCTTTTGCAGCCATTACTTCAACCAAACATCTTCTGTAACCACAAACCAGTGCCTCACATCTACTTTTTGAGATTTTTCCCACTCCTCCATGCAGGACTCCATCAGTTGAGAGAGGTTGGAGGAACATCTGCCATGTACCACCCACTTCAGATCTTGTCACAGCATTGGTATGGGATTGATGTCTGGACTTTGACTGGGCCAATCCAGAGTGCAAATCTTATTTCTCTTAAGCCATGCCTGGGTAGTTTTGCTTTGGGTCGTTGTCTTTTTGCATAATCCATTTCCATCCCAGCTTCAACTCCCTGACTGATGGCAGGATATTCTGGTCAAGCTTAATAAAGAAAAAACTACTATTTCTTCTATTAAAGACTCAATTGGGAACATTACCCATGATCCACAACAAATAAATAAAGCTTTTAAAGAGTTTTACAAAACTTTGTATTCATCACAGACTAACCCATCTGATACAGCTATTGAAGAATTTATCAATAATATAAATCTCCCAAAGCTAAAAAACGAACAAGTTGTTGCCTTGGATTCACCACTTGCATTAGCAGAATTACATGAAGCTCTACAGCAACTACCAAATAATAAAGCCCCGGGCCCAGATGGATTTCCGTGGAATTCTACAAAGAATTCTGGGCTGTGCTAGAACCAACTTTTTTTAGAATGGTAACTCAAATTCAAAATGATCACATATTGTCCCCAGACATGAATTCTGCTAACATTAGCCTACTTCTGAAGCCAGGCAAAGACCCCACACTTCCTTCTAGCTATCGCCCAATTTCACTCATTAACGTAGATCTTAAAATTATTTGCAAAGTTCTTGCCAGAAGATTAGAGAAAATCACCCCACTTATAATACATCCAGACCAAACAGGTTTTATCAAGGGTAGACAATCAGCCAACAATACACGCAGACTTATAAATACAATAGATTACTGCACAATTAACAAATTAGAGACAACCATTGTATCCTTAGATGCAGAAAAGCATTTGACCGGGTAAACTGGAAATATTTACTAGCAGCTCTACACAAATTTGGATTCGGTCCATCCTTCATAAACTGGATCAAAACTTTACATAGCTCTCCTAACGCACGCGTTAGGACAAATGATATCACTTCACAAAGCTTCACTCTGCAGAGGGGCACCAGGCAGGGCTGTCCACTATCACCCTCGCTTTTTGTTATCTTCATAGAGCCATTAGCAGCAGCAATTAGACAAAATGCAAGTATTAAAGGAATTAATACAGAAACTTCCGACCATAAGATAAGTCTTTATGCAGACGATGTATTACTTTTCCTAGAGAACTCACAAGCTTCTCTTCAGAATACAATTAAACTTATAGACGGGTTTTCTTCTATATCAGAATATTCCATCAATTGGGGTAAATCAGTAGTTTTACCTATAAATTGTAGTTTCCAGAATACGACCACCATCCCACTACAACCAGGAAATATTAGATATTTAGGCATACACGTCTCTGCTAGACTTTCAGACTTAGTACAGTTAAATCATGTCCCTCTATTAAAAACAATAGAAGATGATCTCAAACGTTGGAACGCTTTACCTATATCACTCATAGGTAGAGTCGCTACCATTAAAATGATGATTCTACCAAAAGTAAACTATTTATTCTCACTAATCCCAAATAAACCCTCTGTTGCTTGGTTTAAGTCCTTAGATTCAAACATCTCAAAATTTCTATGGAAAAGCAAGCCATCAAGAATAAGTCTGAAAACTTTGCAAAAGCCAAAACTCAATGGTGGCTTAGAACTACCAAATTTTTATCATTATTTCTTAGCCAATAGATTACAGTACATTTCAAAATGGATCAAACGAGACTTAATAGACAGTCCATGGTTGGACCTGGAACAGGCATTTTGTAGGAAAATAAAACTCTCAGACCTACCTTACATTAGCCCTAATATTAAGCGTCATGACTGTTTTAAAAGCCTTAGCATAAATACTTCACTGACAGCCTGGTGGGAATTTCTAAAACTAACCCAGTCCCCACTTATCCCATGCAAGCTAACACCCATTTGGAACAATCCAGACATTTGTCAGAATAAGAAAGTACTACATTTCACAACATGGCATGATAAGGGAATAAAACATTTAGAACATGTTATTAAAGATGGAAACTTTGTCACATTTCAGGAACTTGTATCAGAATATGGAATAAACAACAGTAGATTTCTTGAATATCAACAATTGAAGTCCATCATTCAGGAAAGATTCAATCCCAATCAACTGAATTTGGAAATATCAACATGGGTAACTGAATTTTTAAATCTATGTACTCCTAAATTATTATCAAAACTTTATAAATTATTGTTAAAATTTGATGACTCCATCTCCATTCCGATAGCCAAATGGGAACGAGACCTTTCTATCAATCCAGATCAAAACATTTGGACAGATATATGTACAAATATCTTCAAAATAAGTAAAAGCCCCAACTTACAACTTATACAATACAAAGTACTTCATAGAACGCACTATACAGGACAAAGGATGTTCCAAATGGGCCTAGCACAGTCAAACATATGCACCCACTGTACAGGCAATGTAATTGATAACTATTTGCATGCTATATGGGATTGTGGGCCTGTTCAAGAATTCTGGCAGAAGATATGTGCGGATTTGTCCACATGGTTTAAATGCTGCATCCCAACTTCCCCCAGACTGTGCATCTTAGGAGACGTCAGTGAATTGGCTATGGAGACAAACACATCGCACATAGTCCTCACTGCCTTATGCATCGCCAAGAAAACCATCCTCATTAATTGGAAAGCAAAAAAAGAACTTGCATATTACTCATTACAAAAAATTTATTAATCGATCACATCAGTCTGGAGAGAATGTCTGCTTCCTCTAAAGATCAGTTGGAGGAATTTAATTCCCTTTGGTTCCCACTGATCAGTTCCATTAGCTAGTCGGGTGGTTGGCTGGGGCTCCAACTTCCGGATGGACTAGTTGGTGGCTGGGGGTTGACTCTGGAGAGACTGCTCGCACCGGGCGGCTTCCGGGGCTGAGGGGTCGGGGCTGGCAACCCGGGTGTCTGTGTGTTTGCCCTGGTCGGTGGGGGGGGGACTCGGGGGGGGACGTTGCCTCTTGGCTCTGGGGTTTGGGGTTGGGGGTGGGGGGGGGAGCAGGTGCTATCCCTTACCGGGATGGCTGGCCTCCCCTGCGGGACTAGATGGCGGGACCCGGGGCCCAGTCCCTGGGGGCGCCCGACCCCGTGCTGGGTCCCTGCCCGTGCGGGGGGGGCCTGCGCCGCGGCGGTCGCGCCGCCGGGTGGGGTGGGTCGGTCTGTCTCGCGTTGGGGCATCGGGTCTGGACCTTGGGGCTCTGGGGTGCCTGGGTGGTGGGGGTGGGGCGGTGGCTATTGGGGGTATCTGTGGTGGGCTGGGGGGCGCGGGGTAGCGGGCTCGGACCAGCATGGCTCCTGTCCTGTGTCTGTTGTCGTGTGAGTGTTATGCAGCTGGAGGGATTGAGTATATGGGGGAGTTGTATGTGGGAGTGTATGTGTGTGTGGATGGGGGTGTGGATGTATGTGTGTGTGCAGGAGTGTGTGTAGGTGCATGAATGGGTGTGATACACATATGTGGTGAGGGTATGCAGAAGTGGATGGGATTGGGGGTGTATATATGGGATGAATGTGTATCTGTGTACGAGTGTGAGGGTATATATATGAGATGAATGTGTGTGAGTGTATGTGTGTGTGGGGGTATACAGGGTATACGGGGATGAATGTGCGGGTATATGTGTGTTTGGGCCAATATGGATGTCCAATGTTGTATGATTGCTATTGCTAGATAGGCTACTCTCTGCGGTGGGGGGTGGTGGGGGTCTGGGCTTGGATGCGGTGGCGGCGTGGGATGTGTCCCTGGTCTGCCCCAGGCGACCTCTTCCTGCCTCGAGCGGGGGGGGTCGGTGAACGCGGTGCCCAATGAGCCAGCTAGTTAGCTGGTTCTCCTCTTCCAGAGGACTATCTCTTCTGGTCCTACGTTTCTCCCCCCCTCCACCCTCCACACTCCACACGCACAAACACATACACAGTATTCATACATTTAGGATACTGGGGGGCAGACATGTTATCCAGAGGTCGACTTGGCGGACATACTGCCATGGCCTCAATCATCTCCTCACCATTGTCTGTCCCTCAGTTTTTACTGCACTTTAGACATTGAGGGCCTTTGGGGGACGGTGTGGATATACACTGACCAGTGGCCTGGGACTTTGCCCACATCTGTCCCAGCACCTGTCCCCCCAATTTTAACTGCATCATAGTCTCATGCACTACTATACATTCATATACACCCACACACAACGCCGCACTGGGGGTGGAGGGGAGGGAAGGACCTCCCTCACCCGTTTCCTGCTCCCTGCCGGGGCAGAGATTGGATGCCGGTGCGGGGGCTTGGCGTCCTGTAGCTGCTACTGGTCCTGGGTGGCCCATCCACTTACCCCCCGCCCTTGTGGAGGGGATGTGAAGGTGGTTGAGTGTGTGTCTTTGTCCTTGTCCCCTTTTGTATAGGTGGATGAATATGTATGTGTTGGGAGGGGGTGTATATATGATTGCGTGTGTGCATGTATTGGGGTAAATGTGTACGTATATTTGTGGGTGTATATATGTACATTAGAATGTATATGGAGAGGGGTGAAGGTGTGGGGGAGTGTATATGTTTGTATATGGGGATGTACATGGTGTATATATGTGTGAGGGTCCATATAGGAAGGCAAGTATGGGTGGGTGTGTATATATATATATGGTTGTGTGTGGGTGGACACATAAAGAGGATGTATATAAAAAGGTGTGTATAGGTATGTAGGAGTGTATAAGGGTGTGAACAAAGGTGTGGGGAGTATATGGGGGTGAAGGTGTGCGGGTGAACGTGTGTGGGTATATATATGGGAGTGAATGTATATATGACATGGAGTGTATGTGTGAGGACAGCTGGTTCTGGGTCTGGGGCTTGTCGTGCCTGTCCTCACGCGACTGCTCCTCTGTGGTCACTTCTCCCATCCAGAGAGGGGGCGCCTTGGGGTTCGGGGCCCGGCCTGGTGTTCCGGTGCGACGATTGGCCCGCTCCCCTGGGCGGTTGTGGTCCGGGGCGGCTCGGGACTCCTTGGCGGGAGGAGGGCCCCGCTGGGTGTTGGACGGTTCTCGG
Source organism: Brachyhypopomus occidentalis (assembly GCA_020368025.1). NCBI lineage: Eukaryota > Metazoa > Chordata > Actinopteri > Gymnotiformes > Hypopomidae > Brachyhypopomus > Brachyhypopomus occidentalis. The sequence continues at coordinate 3,387,496 of JAGXOD010001351.1, read as the reverse complement.
GGGCGAGGGGCGCTGGGGCCTTGCTACTGGCCCATGGGGGGGTCATCCGGGGTGGCTCTGTTTCCTCTGGTTCCCCCTGGGCCTGCGCCCCGTGGTTGGAGGGGTGCTGTCCGGGGTCTCCATTTCCGGCCACTGGGGCGGGCATGCGGGGATCACTGGGAAGTGCGGCCCTGGGGCTCCACTGCCCCTGGAGGGGCCACGGGTGGGCGGGATCCCCTGGTCTCTCTCTGCCTGCCTCTGGCCTCTGGCAGAAGGTTATCGCAGCTTTCTAACCTCGCTAGTAAGTGCATTCCGCACATATATCCTAGGGTGCACTTACATAAACACACACACTCACACGTACACACACATCAGTCATTTGTGCTATATGTCTTAGGCACACTTTCTGCTCTTCTTTCAGGAGCAGCAGTTGATGAACCATTGCAGTGGTCATTAGCGCTGTGTTCTTTCTGCCCTTCTGTCTTTTTCCCTACTCACTCTCTCTCCCCCCTCTTTTCTTTTTCTCTACTATCCTGTATGGTCCACCTCACCCCAATTATTTTCATCACTATTGTTCTGTATTATATTATATCTGATATGTATTTCATTTGATCCTTATATAAAAATAAAGTTGTCCTCCAAAGATGGGGGGGTGGAGGTGGGCCCAAAAAAAAAAAAAAAAAAAAAAAAAAGGATATTCTGGTCAAGAATTTGTGGAATTGATGGTTCCCTGGATAATTTGGAGTCATACAGGTCCGGAGGCAGAAAAGCAGGCCCAGACTTTCACATCTCCACCACCATGCTTCACTGTTGGGAGGAGGTTCTTCTCTTTATATGCAGTGTTGACTTTTCTCCAAATATGGCACCTATGATTATGGCCAAATCAATCAATTTTGGACACCAGAAAGCTTCTGGTTTGTCCAAGTGCACTCTGGCAAAGTTTAAACGGGCAACTTTGTTCTTGCTTGAGACCAGAGGCTTCCTTCTAGCAACTCTCCCATGAATGCCATGTCTATTGATTTTTCGCTTGATTGTAGACACATGTATAGGTCTGCAACTCTCTGGAGGTGGTGAGTGGGTTTGGCCTTTACCTGAATTATTATTTTTCTGGTGCTTCTTGGTGTAAGATTTGTCCACTTCTGGGCACAGTTGCGGTGATACTGAGTGTCCTCCATTTGTAAAATATTTGTCTTACAGTCGATGGATGGACCTGTAATCTTTTGAAGATGGTCTTGTAGCTTTCCCCAGACTGATGGGCTGTCACCACCTTCATCCTGATGTCCTCGGATGTCTCCTTTCCTCTCGGCATCGTTGATCTGTGTGCTTTACATCTTGGTGCGATGGTGGTTTGATTGGTTTCCACTCCCTTTTAATCAGTGTGGCTCAAATCTTTTCCCATGGATGTTTCATTTGATTGGTCTGCTTAATTGATTACTTGAGCACTCACGTGTTTCACCTGAGTCTTTTATCTAATTGACTTTACCAGTGCAGCTGTGGTTCATTTTCTTGTGCACATGCTCTGACTCCATGTTTCATGCAGTCTGCTGGCAACTCACACATTTCCGTCAAAACAAAAAAATGGAATTGATGAACAAAAACCTGACATTTCATATACAAAAACTTTTGATGATACTTAAGGAGTTCGCAAAACTACTATACACACACACACACACACACAGATACAGTACATATATATATATATATATATATATATATATATATATATATATATATACTGTATATATATATACTGTATATATGTATATATATACTGTATATATGTATATAAGCTTTCTTTTTAGTCTATAAAGTTCCAAAACAGTTGTATTTGTCTTCATTTTTTAATGAAAATGTTTACTATCAGTGCACACTTTCATGAGTGTGTGCCTTATTAGGACATTCGCAATAGGATTCAAACATGGTAACTCATTAAATATATGGCAAAACCAAAGTCATGAATAAATCTGAACATTATATTCACTTTCTGAATCATCTGCTCTATTACTACTCTACATGTTTACAATATTGTGTGTGTGTGTGTGTGTGTGTGTGTGTGTGTGTGAGGCTGTGAGATTTTATAAGTCGTATTTCACAAGTTCTGCACTATCCTCATATTTATCTGACAATATGTCTGTTACTCCATTATGTAAGGCGTTGACTGTGCACTTCCTGTGAATTCTAATGCTGGTTATATTAATACCCTTTAGTAGGGAAGGCCTACAGGGGCAATTAGTGGTAGATAATGGCCCCGCCCCCACAACAACTTAAGTGGTGCAGTGAAATATCGATTTCATTTTCCCCTATATATCCACCTTAACTGCTCTACTGTCACTCTAAAAATATCTCTCATTGTCACAAGATGTCTGTGGGATTGAGAAGCTGGCCATGATGCTAGAGATGAGAGAGAGAGAGAAAAATATTCTGTTCTGAATAAAGAAGCCTTTTGTGATTATACATTACTAATTGGTATGTTCGGAACTGAAATTTTGATCTTTTGTTTTACTAGGCATCTGTCCATGTGTGTGCTGACATTGCCAGCCTATGGTTTCTGGTTTCAAATCAAGGTTTTGTTGATTATTTTGTGTAAACAAAAAATATAGATAAACTTCTTTATTGCAATCGCTCATGTGGCTCTTGTCTGTTCCTCAGGTTCAGACATTAAAGACTATTGTATAGACTGCATTATAGTAAAGACTTGTATAGACTGCACTATAGACTGCATTATAGTAAAGACTTGTATAGACTGCACTGTAGACTGCATTAAAGTAGACTTGTATAGACTGCACTATAGACTGCACTATAGTAAAGACTTGTATAGACTGCATTATAGTAAAGACTTGTATAGACTGCATTGTAGTAAAGACTATTGTCTGTTTTGTTAATTTCTCTTCCAATGGGCTTCCTAACATCTCAGGCTTTTCAGGGGCTTTCAGGGGCTTCCACCACTTAATATCCACCTCGTGCTGCGACCTGATGCATTGAGTAATGCAGTGTACGAATGTAACACACCACTAAAAAGTACTGAAGTTCCCACAAACCCTTGCAGGAAATGAGCCATAATGTTTTTTTTGTTGTTGTTTGTTTGTTTTTACCTTGGCTCATTAACTTTGACTTATAATATTAATAACTTTTGTTTCAGTCAATCTAACATATAAACACTATGTTTATATGTTTATTTTAGAAATGTTTAATGTGCAAGATGAAAAATGGTTGGTATGTAAATTGCTATTGGTGACTTTTTGAAGGCTTATTTTTTCAATACCAATGTCTTGTAGGGATCCATGTGAGCTAATTCATAATATTTGCATTATGCACATAATAATGTTGAAACCTTAAATCAATTAACTGAGTGTCATTTTGCCAAACAACTATAAACACAAGTTAATCAAAGTAGTGTATGCATATCATTGTGTGCATTGTGATGTGTTAAAATGCAAACATGGTTGTGTTGGTTCTTTATAATGGGAATATTCATGAACTTCATGCCAACACACAGGAAGTGCTTATTAAGTGCTTTTCAAAGTGGATAACTGTCGAGGTGGAAACTTGTATGAATATATTGAGATCAATCCAAGTTATCAAATCAGTGCCCAGCTCTTTGGTTACTGTTGATTATGGTTCCACCCAAGAAATATGCGTTCCATAGATTCCTCAGCGTGTCTTGGAATCGATAGACTATGAAGAAAACACTGTCTGAATACCCTCCAAAATCTGTCGCTTGAAATGATTTTGCTCAAATAGGTTGGCTTAGATAGACCCTTATATCCTGACTTATCAAAACAAAAAGAAAAGAAATAAGGAGGGGAAAATATTATTCGAAGCAGCGCAGTGTGCACTGCTATGAGAAGGTCTGAGTGGTGTGTATTGGGCCATGACGCGTCTCGAGTGGTGTGTATCGGGCAAAGCAATGGAGCCCCAGCTCACCAAAGCAGACTGAGGTTTGTGTTGGAGGCCCTTGGGTCTGTGAATGTGCTACTGCAGCTGCAACAGTACATGTAGGAGGCAGCCAGGGATCGGCATCAGAGATCGCACCCCTGGTACAGAACAAATTAAATATATATCAGTCATCCTGACTCAGTCCAGAATATTGCATGGGCTTTGATGCACTCTGACCTTCTGGCCTGAATCTTCACAGCTGAACTCCTCGGAAAGCCTGATTACTTAACACCATATGTTGAATGTCGGGAGTCTTAATAAGAGACTTTTTTACTTTGAACAGTTTTGTGTTACATTCTGGTGTATAAGCATTCATGATCCACACACACTTGGTCCACTTTTTTGTACATGTGCGTCGTGTGTATGCATGTCTTCGTTGTAGAACGCTTGCATGATCAGGATGGCTTCAATGCACATAGATAGTCCATAGATTTCAAATGCTCAGAATGTGTTAATTAGAGGCACAGAGTGTCTCTCGTGGAGAAAGGTCATGTCTGAGACGTAGAGCGGCAAGGAACCTAATCAGAAACTATCATCGGTTCACTTACTGGGAAATTGATCTGACCGAAATGGAGAGGCGGAGGACTTCATTGAATGTGAGAGACCTCCACCTGGCAGTGACTCTCATAGACATGCCAGAATTCAAGTTGGTGGAAGTGCCCCAGAGGCCACAGGTAGCCCTGCAGGCTGTACGGCTTCATGCCAGAGCCCTCAGCAGGCGAGTGTAGGCACTTAGGACGACATGCCTTTGCATGTTCTGCAAGGTGCTCACGTTTACAGGAGAAGACACACAGCACTTTCTTGCCTCCCTCTCTCTCTCTCTCTCTCTCTCTCTCTCTCTCTCTCTCTCTCTCTGTTCCTCTCTCTACGTCTGAATCTCGCTGCCTTTGGGGCTTACCAAAGGAGACTCTTCAAACAAGGCTTTGTACTGAAGTGGAGAATCAAGATTAATGCACTTCCATAACTCTGCTTGCTCTAGGGGAGAGAGCCAGTATAATTAACACCACAGGGCCTTGAAGGATAGTGGAGGAGGGAAAATCATACAAAATAATAGAAGCGAGGAGAAAAGATTACGCTGGTCATTTTTGTCCCCTTTCCGGCTTCCTGTCTTTGTGATGCGACCCTGCGCGACCCGATGTGACACCGGTGGCCGATGCTGGACACGAGCGAGTCCTGCTGCGTTGCGACGTCAGCGCTCACGTGATCCGTGAGCCGTTCCCTGATTACATCACGAGGTGCCAACCGCATGCCGTGCAATCGCGGCGACACCGACAGCGGGCCGGGTTCAAGAGTGCCGACTTGCAGCTGCTCCGTGGGGGTCGCCAACATCGCTCACACCCTTATTTGGGAGTGTGTTTTTAATCCCAGCACATAGCCCAGGGACATATTACACCCACGCTGCCTGCGTGGGCACTCGCTGGCACTGTACTAATCTTTGCAATATGGAACGTGTGTGGGGCTCACTGATTATTCCCCCTCCCCCCTTGTCCCTGTTTGAATTGCATTATTATCGTTGCTATCATTCACATTAGAGCCAGCCGAGCGACAGGAGCGTGGCCTGCCCTGGACGTCATACTGTAAATATATAAATAAGTGTAAGGTTACAGAGGAAGAGAATGAAATATGGCATTTCCATTTCAATGCAAATGAAGGGAAGAATGAATGCAGTTTGGATTTACAGAGGCTCATTATAATGGGACCATTGTGCCTGTGTGTTTCTTTTAACGGAACAGTCTCCTATAGGCCTAGGAAATTAGTGCGCAGGGCCCGGCACTCCACACAAATGAAACTGTCTGTCAGCACAACTGCTTTCCTGCTAACGGTGCGGGATGGGGGCAGTTCCTCTCTCAGTCGGGAGGAGTTTCACCAAAGTGGGACAGCTATACATTACGTGTGGATGGGTGACGGCTCACCTCCAACCCCAGTCAAAAGAAACTGATGGGTCTGACTTGTTGAGAACGACGTAGGATCATTGTAGAGAGTATTAAAGGATCACTGTGGACAATACTGTACCAAGAAGTCCACAAAGAATGAAAATGTAGCTGGAGCACTTTGTTTAGGAGACTTTTCTTCTCTCTGTCCCATCTGCTGTAGGCATTCACAGCCAAACTTTGAGAAAGGGAAAAAGTAATGTTGGAAGTAATGTTTCTGTTTTAGAAATTTTCATTTTACCTTTTTAGTAGTGAGTTACCTAAGCGCTTCCTGGAAGACCTACAGTATTTTCTGAAAATCTGATAATGCACCCCTAATTTGCTTATCAATCTTCTTTTTCTGTCGGCTCCCTTGTAATGGCTTCTCATGGTTGGAAAATATGTAGTTGCTTCTACGTGTTAGATAAATCTTCTCCTTTGCAATCCATCTCGTTCGCTTCCACGCAGAGCGAGACCTGTGAGGAGATGCGGATCCTGGGAGAGCAAGCAGGTGTGAAAATACAGTGCTCTGTTCATTTGTCTGATGGATTACTGCGAGGCAGAGGGTGTGTGAGCTGAAGGATGTGTTCAGCACCACGTCTCCTCTCTTACTCACACCACTGCGTTTTGGCTTGAACTCTGCGATAAACATGGAATTAGGAGACACTGCACCTGCCATCTTGTTAGCCTAATATTTGGATTGTTTTGTTTTTGTCAGGGTGGGGGGGTGTTAATGACTATTTATATACCCTTCAAATTACAATTGTAAATACTTCCATGCCACCGAGAGATTTTTTTTTTTTTTGCTGTGGATGTTATAATAGATAATTCTCTTAACCTAATTGTCTTTTACAGTCCTTTCCCTTGCGGAATGACTTGTGCACTAGTTCGCTGAACTTCAACAGTGACATCTTTGTGCTTGAGAACAGTCTGGCCCGAGCAGAAGCACTAGGTAGTGAGGGGTTCCTCAGGGCTTGGGCCGTGATCACAGCATTACTGGCAGCAGAGTCACCTCCTTACGCATGAGACTGTCTGTCGCTTCTGCCGTCAGATCAAGTTCGACACCAGAACTGGCATTACTGCTCGGACAGCTAAAACCGTATGTCCACCGGACATACTTTTGCTTCAGTCTCTCCTTGATTAAGGAGGTTTTGTTTATCTGTCTATTCTCCATCTGTTAGTTTGCTCCACCTTTACATCTCCAGCCATCTCCACTTTTTTTGGACAGATATTTTATGTTTCGGTTAGCAGGCCAAAGCCACCCTCTTGAATACACGGATGATTGATTCTAATTATGTGTCTAAACTAACCATCTACGCTCTCTAGCCAGCAATATTGCCCTTCTCCAAGTCTTAAACTTGCAGGACCTCGTGTGTGACATAATTAAGTGCTGTCTAAGTTAATTCTCCAGCACGTTTAATGATGCAGCGAGAGCTATTTCTTTTGCCGTATTACCAGCAGGGTAAAGCAGCCCGTGGGGAATGGAATTGAGAGTGCATTAAAAGTTTGAACTTACCTGTTGTAACAGTTTAGCGGTTTGTGATTGGCTAATATTTGAACAGTGGGGTTTAATGAGAGCCATCTAAACAAAAAGCTTTTTTTTCTTTAAGGGTAACTAGCAGCACACTGGTGCATTAGTCAGACAGAGACTATCGCAGGGGACTTTCTGAATTGGAATCCACCACTCATAATTAGGTAGATGTTGCACACTAGATTATGTTTATTGCTGTGGTGTTGTTTTTTGTCCATTCCAGTATGCTTTTGGTTCATTTTGATGATGGTATTGTGAGAGAAGGCTTCATTCATCAAACTCTCAGGATCCAATTTTAAAAATGCTAGTTTCTAAGGGTCAGGTTTGGATTGTGACATGTCTATAGGCACATATAACAAGATTTGAGCCTCAAACATTCTGCCAGTAAGTTAATTAAGCATGGGCAAAACTGCAAAACAGTGGGCTGAAATTCTGTGAGATGATGACAGATGTGTATAGACTCTGGATGTCTGTCTAGAGGAGACTCTGCATGTTCAGTCTGGATCTAGAAGTGACTAAGCATGTTCAGTCTGTATCTAGAGGAGACTGCATGTTCAGGATCTAAGGTGGGCTCTGGGCTGTCAGTATGTGACTCAGCAACGTCTAAGTCTGCGTCTAGCAGCAAGGGATGCTACAAGAAATGTGATACAACACAGTTCATCGTTCAGATGGAGAATGTAATGATCACCGTTCCTCTTTGAGCCTAGAGTAATATGTTTTACTCATTACAAAAATGTTTGAACATAGAAATCCGATTCATGCTTAAGACGAAATGACATACCATTGCAAGAAGTATGATTTGAAACCACCACCGCATCACTTAGTTTAGAGCTACATCAGACTGAGATGCTTTTGCTTCCTTTCAACGTTTAGTGTCAGCAAGGTGTCAGAGCAATTCGGCAGCAAAAGGATTATCAATCTGCTGAGTTCTGCTTTTCACTTATCTTGGCCTGTAGGGTTATTATGCATTCCTGCACTCCATGCAAAAACACAGGTGCCCGAGTGTTACTTTATTCTGAACCCATCAGGTTCTATCCATAAAAGAACATTCACTCATTTAACCTGGTGTGTCTCCTCCCTTTGTGTTGCAGGGTGAACCTTCGGATGAAGCAGCGAGTCCTACATTAACCCTCAGTACACCATGCTGGCCAAGAAGAGGCACATCCCAATTCAACACACGCACACACACACATGCACACACACACACACACACACACACACACACACACACACACACATGGCTGTTATACGGTCATAGTGATGTTCTTAATGCCTATGCTTTTACTGTATGTCGAAAAGGGCAGATTAATACATTCCTTTGAATCACATGCTTGTCATTATAAATGAACTCTTTACACTCCTGGAGTTCATGGTTTAAGTGAGCTCATGAGGTAACTAGTACTGGCTGAGTTCATTCTTGAGACTCGCTAAAGCCAGTCCTGTCCTTTTACATATGGATGTTGAGAAGAATCTCAAGGAAATGACAGGCATGTAAACAATATCAGAATCCATATTCAATGTCACCAAAGCAGCGCTCACCATTTGCGCTTCTGTTCATCAACGTCATCAATCGAGCTTTCGGTTTGGTATTCCGGGCATCTCTCCAGCTTTTCCAAACGGGCGCGATCGGAAATCACCTCGACCGCAGCCGAGCGCCTATCCCCTCCACTCTCCCATCGCCACGCGGCACGCCGCCCGAAAGGCACCAAGCGGGTCTGTAATCGTATGCGGAGGGTGCTAAACGGAAAACGGGTTTGAAGGCCATTGGCTTTGACAAGCTTCCGGCTCCACCACTGACACCGGCTCCCTCTGCTCTGCCTCGCGTTACAGCTCCAGCCTAATAGAAAGTGAAGAGCTTAAGGCAGGGCCCAGCAGAGAGGGAGCCGTCAGTGTCTGGAGCGAGGGGAAGGCTCTCTCTTTCCCTGCCTCCCATCTCCACCAGCGCTCCAGCCCGGACTAATTAAGGCCTGCCCACGGACTAACTTGTACCTGTCAGCGTCTGCTGGCTCCCGAGGAATCCAATAACTTTGGGGAGAAACTTCAATTGATTGCCAGCTAAGCTCGAACAGGCTGCAAATGGTGCATGGGACACGCCCAGAGTTCTCTTCGCCCTGACAGTATTATGGTGGGAAATGGTTTTAATGAACACAGCATCGGCTGCAGCAGGACCATGTGATTGTGAGGTAGAATTTATTATGAACAGGGATCTCATGTGCTAGTCCATTTTTTTCTTTTTTTCTTTTTTTTTTTATTATTGCTTGTGGTACTTTGAAAACTTTGCGCCGTGCCAAACCATTTGACATTTTTTTTTCCATTCAGTCATTAAAAATATGCATTAAAGGGATTCAGTGATTTGTCTGTAAACGTCTGTCATTAGTGTGTTTAGTGTCGGTCCACTGTACATCACTCTCTTTTGCATGGGTTTTTCAAGACAGAAACTGGTGCACACTAAGAAAATGCAATCACACAGTTTGGACACAGTGGTATCACATGGTATCTTCTCCTAAGACACAACCAGGCTTGTGTGCTAATGCTACATGGATATGCCTATTCGTCCTTCCCTTTCTAACAGCGGAATGCATTCAGGAGTGCCCTGACATAAAATGACATAACAGATTACTGAAGGCACTCTCACTGAAGACAACACTTTATTCCTTCCAGCTGTTGTGTTTCTCCCATAATTTACTCCTCCTGAGTGTGGGCAAATGTCACGGGATTAATGAAAGGAAATTGCAGACGTGAAAGGCCGTTCAAGGAAGTTCAGCATGGGTGTCTAGAGCTGGTTCTGGACCTCTTGGCCTCTGTCTAGGGTATAGCCATATGTCTGGCAGCAGTGGGCTTCCAGATGAAGAAAAAGGTACAACTGTAGCCGTAATCGAACCGAGCTGTGTCACTTTTAACACCAGTCCTTTGTTCGTCAAAGGTCCTGAGCTCAAACCAAAGGTCATCATTTTGTATGTCTTAGCAGCTGTTTTGCTTCAGGTCCTTAAAAATTGTTGAGTCACTATAAAGCCAAGCAGGTTGGACTCTGGAGTCTCAGGGCTGCAATTTCGTAGGAAGGTAATTAAAAAAAAAAAATCAATGCAGTCTGCTTAAGATAGGCCGACTCTAAATTTCAGAAGTCAGAATATGTCAAGAGGACTGCGGTAGTGTCACAATGATGCATGTTAATTATGAATAATGGAAGTCCAGACCATTTTGTTTAAGGGAGAACAGGGAGCCCACAGGGAGGAATCCAAGTCAAGAAGATGATCAAGTTAATGTAAATGAGTGGGCAGTTAGCGGTGATCAAGACTTAAGAACAAGGCAGGTCTCCAAACCGGGACCAAAATTGTTGGATGATCTCACCGTGATTACATCCATTCCACATCACAGTCAAGGAGTCTTATCTGAAATAGGCCATTGTGACTAACACAGTGAGCGAATTTTAACACAGCTGATCGTATGTCTGAAAACTGCAAGTCTTTCATTCAAGAGTGGAATCAGGTGTTGAGTGACAAGTTGCAGCCTCAAGGCTGACGTCCCCACTTGAGCGTGTTATTCCCTGTTCTACACAGGCCTGTCGAGTCCTGCTTTCTGTTCATTGCCATTGCTCACTGGCTCTTTTGGGGGTATCGATAAAGGTTTTTCCACACATCATTTGCCTGATGGGATTGAGCAGCCTGCAAAACTTGCATAAGTCCAGACAGTTTGGCCAAACCAGGTAGACTACATGCTCCATTATCTAATTTATGGTGTCTCTGACAGCAGGACTCGAGCGGAGACAGCGGGGGGTCAAGAGTGTCGGCATGCTCAGTTTTACATTACTGCAAGGTGCACGCTCTGAGACCAAAAGACAGCTTGAGTTCGCAAGGAGAACAGCAAACGCCTGGGGGTCAGAGGTGAACGCAGTGATGCTGTTACAGGCCTGACAATTTTTTAAAGGGGCCCAGAAGTGTTAAGTGTATGAAAAGCGTTTTTTATTCAAGCATATCTATATCCCCGAGGCTTGCAGCAAGCTATTCTGATTACTAACTACAGATTAGATAAAGTTAACTCCGTACTGAGAGTGCGTCAGATTTACAGGCTGTAACCAGCTGCCAATTTTTTTTTTCTTTTAGAAGCTGGCAAGTTCTAATATGTGGAAAAAGTGACATATTCAAAGCAGATGGCCGAGGAGGAACTTTTAAATTTGCATTTAATAATATAATCTGCTATAATCTTATATACCAAGTAACAGTCATCTCATTGCGTTAGGTGAAGTGATTAAGGTAAAGGAGGTTTGCATTATGCAGGAACATTTTCCTGCATGGGGCAAAGAACCGAGCAACGATGTTCTTCTCCAGTTGCTGAGTGCTGGGAGTTTGGGAAAACCCTTACTTTAAGGCTTCTCAAAGCTTTGAAACCTGCTTGATTTGAAAAGTTCTGATATGAACTTTTAGCACATGCACTTGTCAAGTAATATGCACTTTCTTGGTAGGCGTGGGTAGCCTGCTTGTACCCAAAGCTAGTTTTAAATAAAACCTGCTGTGTTTTTGGACTCTTGAAGGCATGCTCCCCCAACTTGGCACTAGATTATTGGAGGGTGATTCTGAATTGCTGTTGTTTTCTTTTGGCAAAGGGAGGCCACGACCCCGTATGACCATTTGAGCATTCCTCTCACCTCCCTACCCCAGAGGAAGAAGGGTGCATTTTGTATGAAAAGAGCAAGTGATCAATAAAACAAGCTTCAGTAAGCATGGGGCCATGTGAGTGTGTGAAAGTTTAGCACATGTTATGAAGTGCAGGATCTTCAATTATGAATGGTTGCTGGCTATGGACTGACTCCAGGGTTCAGTTCACCAGGGGGGCAAGAGACAGAAGAGATCAAATCTGACATCAGGGACCCATCTTGCTGTTTCAGTCATGCAGACAATTATGTCGGCGTGTGCAGTCAAAGTTTTCTGGAGTATCAAAATTTATATTTGTATAAATGTAATATCTCTAAATATCTCCATGGCTTCTTGTTTCGATTATATAGCTACACACAGGCCAATAAAGAACAAGCATTGGTTTGGCTTTTGCTTTAAATGTATTTTTAAAAATTGTAGGAGCTGTTTCTTCATTCCAATAGAACCAAAAGTGTTTCGCGTGCAAAATGAAAGGTTATTTGTGTTGGAAAAGTAAAAATCATAGCTCTGTATGGAACAGAATCATACATGGTTTGATGCATGCGTGTATAGAGATAGGTCAAGTTAGTATATGATTGTTAGAAAGACGTGTCTCTTGTGCATCTGCTGTAGGGCATTTTAGGCTAGAAATATGTGTACTTTAGCTTTGTGGGTAGTGCTTGAATAACTGAATAATTATTCAAAATATTGAATTAAATTGGGATACTGCAAGTAGCAAACGGTGGAACTGCTCATTCAAAGTAAGCAGCTTGTGCAAACTGCAAAGTGAAGAGTGCCAAAGGCAAAACCTGGAGATGTGAGGGCTGTGCTAAGAGCGGTTTGCCTAAATGAAGAAGTCCAATTGTTTTAAACGATAAGGATGTGAATAATTACGTTCACATGTTTAACTGAACAAAGCTTTATGCATGGTTATACAAACAGAATTAACAGTCAGCGCACTCTTAGGTCTGGGTAACGAAGGTCTGGGTTTTTTAACAGTTGCCCTCAAGCAGACTTTGGTTTTTTTGCTTCAACAAGAACTACCATCCCTGTGGATTATTTACCTAACATTTGTTAAATCGTTTCCATACCCATCATATAATTATTTATTAAACCAGCATTTTTAGACCAGTTGTTTGTGGGAATCCAAAGAGCCTTTATGATGTCAGACATTGATATTGGAGGGGACGGCCAATCATCCGAAGGTGTTCAGTGGGCTTAAGGTCATGGCTGCAGGCAGGTCGCTGGAGTTCCTCCAAGCCAAACTCTTCAAATCATGTTATTACGGACCTCACCGTGTGCACATGAGCACGCTCGTGCTGGAACAGGAAGAGGCTTTGCCCCAAAGTTGTAAGCGTGCAATTATCTAAAATGTCTTTGTATGTTGTAGCATTAACTCAAACCCCGAAAAACATCCCAGACCATCATCGCTCTTCCACAAAACATCACTGTTGACATTACGCGTTGGAGTAAGCGACGTTTTCACACTTCTTCACCCATGTTCTTGATGTACAGTCCTTGTACCGACGTTTCCAGAGGCACTGTGGAGCTCTTTGATTAGTGACGCAGCCGACTATAACTGATTTTTACATGTTCTCTGCCACAGCACTACGCAGTCCTGCACACTGCAGTTGGGTTTAGGGTTAGGATTACCCTAGAGTTATTGTTACCCCAGTGTTAGGGTTACCTGAACCCTAACCCAAGGTTCACTGTGTCTTAGCTGAGTTGCTGTTGCTGCTATATACTCCCAGTTCACAATAACAGCATGTGCAGCTGATTAGAACATGTATAGGATGGGAGAAATGTTATGAACTGACCTGTGACAACGGTGGCATCTTATGATAGCGCTGCTTTTAAAGTCACTGAGCTCCTCGGCACAGCCCATTATACTGCCAACATTTGTATAATGTCTGTGTGCTTTATTTTATAAAGCTGTAAGCAACGCACGTGTTAGGAACACTTGAGGTCAACGATTAGGAGGGTTGGCCATATCTTGGTATGAATGGATTAAAGAACATATCAAATCAAACAAGAATGGAAACTGTGAGCTAAAAAATTCTCTTTGCTTAATTCACATATAGGAGGAGTAGGCAGGATCTAATTAAATCGTTCCACTCCACAGCATCTCCAACTGGTCTACAGCAATCTGAGGCTAACTCCCCAACCTAACACCCCCTCCCCTCCCCCCCCACAAACACACACACACACACACACACACACACAGCTGCGACAAGTCCTGTTTACAGTCAGAAGGAAACAATAATCACAGCAGTCTGATGCGAGACCCATCTTTAATCCTGAATGGATTTTTCTTGTCACTGTTAAATGCTGCCATACTAAATCCGCATTTGTAAATGAGACCACTGAAGAAGGTCTTTGAATCGAAGATGCAATCCCTCTGACTAAAGCAGCAACCTGTTTACATCGGCATTGCACGTGTCTTTCATCATCTGCTTGGCTGGCAATCTTCCATAAAGTAAGGAACGTCCACAAAAGACACTTCAAGTCTAATGGATTGAAATATCAACAGACAAGACACAGTAGGCACTGAACTGGTCAACAGCTGTGGAATAAAACCGAGACACAAAAGTTAAAAGGAAATGGTTGGGGCAGCAGACACGACACATTGAGATTGTGTTATGCCTTACAATATATTAAAACACATGGGGAACAAGGTTAAAATTTTGATCTGCCTTATTTTGGTAAATTGTTCTTATTTATTTATTTAGTCTCCATGTGAACGCTGGGGCCCATCAAGACACAGAACACTTACCTGACATCTGAGATTGTCCAAGGGTTTTACAAAATACAATAAAAACATTATGATTTGCTAGAGGGGTCATTTTCTTCAGGCTTCTGCTTTATCAGCATTGCCCGGGCCAATATTATGAGAAAGATTAAAATATGATGTATTGTGTAGCCCTGGGGAGTGGTAGAAGCAAAATGACATTACTGGAATATAAGATAGTGAATTTTGTCTGTGATGTCTTGATTATACTTTATCAGTATGCTTATAGATGAGCTAAGATGTAATGGTTAGGTGTATACAATTTACATGTTTTTAGGTTCGATACAGTTTCTGACTTCAATATTGATCCCATTCTCAATATTTTATGTGTTAAAAATTGAATGGTTCTCCAGAGCTTTAATTAATTAAGCACTAGACAGATTGGTCAGCTAAAAATACTACCACTAATTTTATTTCAAAGCAAAGTTCTCAAAGTCGCATGACCTTGCGCAAAAAAGTGATCTTATAAAACAGTCCAGATGAACTATAAACATACGAAATCAGGACTCCTTCATAAATCTGTAGATGGCATAAGAAACACCCTCAGAAGAGACAGGGGGGAGTATCAGCAGAGCTGTTTATAGGTTCTATCATTTTTTTAAAGGGTTATATTGTCATAGCAATTGTAGCTATCAACTAGGCACATAAATATCTGCCTCCTACCTGTCTGTTGACTCTCTGTGTTGTCCCTTTAGCTCTGTGAATTCATTATTCAGTGTTGGTTCATGCGCAAATTATTAACTTGATGTGCACAACTCCCCCCTCCCCATGTCCGTCTCATGCTTTGCCATTATACATGATTAATTATCTGCCTATAGTGACTCTCGGTATTGGGCTGTGGTAATTAAAAGATAATGATTGGCCCCTTTGAGACTTCCAAATAAAGATGCAGCAACTCATCTGTGATATCAGCCTACTCGATAAAATATTAGCGCGTGCAAAGACGACTTTTTATGCATATCGGCCATGGTCTGCTTCTCTCCAACACCACCCCCTCCTACTCCCCTCCTACTCCCCCTCCCCCCGCCACATACCTCCATCTCTGCAGTGCAGCTGCCTGGTCCCTGCAGAACACCCAAGCTTGTAGCTCTGGCGTTCATGCAAACCTCGCATTAGCGGAGTGGCAGCTCTAACGAGCGCATGCAGGTGTGCGCTGCCACTCCGGCCCTGTCCGGCAGCAAGCTCTTTTATGAACTGTGCGGGATGATCTGGACGAATGAACTGTGAGCGTGTGATGTCTTTTATGCACGGTGTCATAATCTGTCACAAGCATTTTACCTAAGCTGCAGAAAATGTTTTGATCAGCATTCGATCTTTATTATTGTGAATTCTGTCTACATAAATGAAGTTGGCAGCAGTCACGATGTTTGTTTAAAAAAAAAGCAAGAGGTTTTTGTTTGAGAGTGAGCTGAAGCAGTTTTACTCTGCTTTATTCTAGAACACCCAGCATGTCTGTTTAGTGGTGTTGTGACAGCGTGTTGTAGTAAACCAAGCGTAATATTAACAGCCAGCGAACTAAATGTACCTTAAATCTGACAGTTAAAGGTCATTGTGGTGTTTCTATTCGGGAATATTATGTTATTTTCAACAGTGGACCTTTTGTGCTCTACACTAAGCTACTGTATATTTATCACTGACTATTGGCATCAGAGGTGATTAATGACAGCACTAGGGGTCCTCTGGTGTGGTCCTTCCAGGGCTCAGGGAAATGGAAGTGTCTGTGGCTTAATGCAACCACACATGGGACATAATGCGTAAGTGAAGGCTACTGTTGATAGGAGACATCGAGGTTGCTCTTTTGCCATTAACGTTTTGATCGAAGGAACGTTTTTTCGAAGGAACCTCATGAACGTGACTGTAGATGTGTACCGGTTGTCACAGTTCAGTTTTCCTTAATGTTAGGGCTATAGACTCTTACATCTTTCCAGTTGTAAAAAAAAACACACCTGTAGGAATGTTCTAGTATCACGATAATGGCCTAGCAGTGAATGGCATCTGTTTTTTTTTTTATTTTACATGTTTTGCATGTGGCAGAGGCTCTTATCCAGAGCATCTTATATAGATATATCCATACTTTACATGCACTCCCTATGAATCACACCCTTGATCCAAAGGCAGCATACTCTTCCTGCCCCTACAAGCTGAGCAACAGGACTACACAAACTTCACAGACAGTTGCCTCTATTACCCTAGAGAGGTCTACAGTGCTGTGGATTAGATTTCCATAGAGTTTTACACGGTTAACACTCTGAATAAAGCTACAGTTTCGTGAATTGTGCAAAAAAAGGTTACAATTTCTTATAGGAAATTCACCAGAGACTCTTTTGACTTTCCTAGAAAAATCCACTTTCTGAGAAGTATGATACAGGACAAAGAGCTATGGTCACCGCCAGGCTGTCTGTGTGTGATTGTTCTTAAACGGGGGAGCAGGAAAGAGTCATCGAGTGTTTTTACAATAGATAAATGAAGTGTGACAGGTAATCGCGCAGTCCCAGAGCGTAGTCGAGCAGAGACTTATTAATACCACCGTTTGACCACAGATGATTGGTCCCATTACCAAGTGCGACACTCCTTGAATGAGAAATGATTGCATGTAAATGCAGCAGAGGTTTTACAAGCCACACAGCCAGGCCTGAAATGGATGGTTTTGCGCTGTGAGTGTAAAGGCGGTGTTTTAGATCCTCAACAGAATTCTGCAGTTCAGGCAAACACTAAAGGAAATGGGCATGTCCCAGCATGCCTTGTGTTTTCCACAGGCTTTTTTTTTTTATTCCATGAAACGATCTTCTCTTGTTATAGTGTGCACGTCAACTCAGTAAACACTCCTGGATCCAGAGGCGACAATGGGGCAAAATTCTTAGCAAGTCAGCAAGTGTGAATGTGAAAACAAAATGGAGGTGAATATTAACGAGGGTTTCTGTGGGACCTAATAAAGAGCGGCGGTAAAGAAGCTAGCGAGTGCTTGGTGCGTTTGGTATGTATGTCCTCCTGCATTTGACCATTATTCTGGGCTTTGTGTGCAGCATTAATGATGGGAATTCATTCAAAAATGGCCTCAATTTCCGCTTTTTAATCTTCTTTTCTCACTCCAAAAGCTATAGATTTATTCCTCACAGCAATCAATCCGCCATCGGCCCACTCATGGCCCTCTCTGCTAATGATGATGGCTGCTTTATTTATTTATTTATTTATGCTTCTTTGCCCCTCTCGAGCACAGATTAAAACATTAGATCATAAGGGTGGCGAGGATCATTTCAATGTAGAGCACTCCACAGAAAATTCCTGATATTTTAAAGTATGCAATCCCTGATTAGAATAATGACGCTCATGAAGCAACGCTCGCATATCCT
Organism: Brachyhypopomus occidentalis; assembly: GCA_020368025.1. Lineage (NCBI taxonomy): Eukaryota > Metazoa > Chordata > Actinopteri > Gymnotiformes > Hypopomidae > Brachyhypopomus > Brachyhypopomus occidentalis. The sequence continues at coordinate 3,369,374 of JAGXOD010001351.1, read as the reverse complement.
GATAAAAGAAAAAAAGGACGTTTTTTTAGTGACCTTGCCGGGAAGTGCTTCAAGAACATCACTGAGACTCACGCAAATTCCGCTTCGGATTGGCGCAAGATATGAAGGGTAGGCCTGTTGTCTCGTACGGAGTCCAGAGTTTGTCACTGCTCTGTCTTTCGGAAAGCTCCCGGGAGCTCCTGCTCCTCTCCGGCTCCTTATCTGCTGCGCTTCGTCGGCGGGAGCCCAGATCCGGGCGCTCTTCACTTGCTGTTCGTCGAACACATTTTTCCACATATAGTTGCGACTTTGAGGAGGAAGCGAAACGCTGCAATAAGTCATGAATACAGCGATGTAAACATGAAGAAAAAAAATATGTCATGGAAACGAATATCCCTGCAATGATAACTGAAGGAACACAGTCTCGATTGCCATGAGAAAGCGATAGTAATGAAGTAGCCCAGTATTAAAAAGACACAACGGTCTCTTGGATACAGAGTGCCGAATGGTCTGAAAGTGTGCCTACTCATTGGTTACTCATCCCAGCTCCTGTCCTCCTCTGCCTTACCTCAGATATCACCTCATCAGCCCGGGTGACTCAACACTCTCCTGTACAGTGAGCCAAGCCCTGAACAGCTGGCTGGGTGAAGCCATGTTCAGCCCAGTGAGAGCATGTGTGTGAGAAGCCAAAGCAGGGAGAGGGGGAGTCGCGTCTCCCTCCTCCGTGGGCGAGAAGTCCGATTTATGTCCTCACGCATAGAGAAAGTGCATGCTGGCTTTTGACGCAGATGCACACATATTGATTAGTGTGTGATGAGCCTATGGGTGGTTCCCGCTCAGAAACATCACGTGGGACTGACCTTGATGACCTCATAGGTCTGCAAGAAGATATCTCCCACAACATTTATTGCCTAGTGATGACTCAGTTGAACTACTGGTGAGAGTGCTCACTTTCCACGAGTTGGAACAGTGGTCACAACGGAAAGAGATATCAGAGCAGATAAATATGAACGATTATTTATTCTCTCACATACAGTCATGGTTGAAAGATTACCTCAAAACTCAATTGGCCAAAGCGTTAAACTGAATGTGGAAAGTGAAGATCATAATTTGCAAAGATCTCCACAACAGTCGCATGCAGACTGATGCTGGTTAGCTGTGTTATCTGCTCATGGGCAGAAGGCTCATGTAACGTGACCTACTTATTCGTAGCAGTACACGAGCATAACAGAGAGCAAGAATAATCTCATTACCCTAGTGTGACACAAAGTCCTTCCATTCCCTGCTGACTTAAAACATGCCCTATGCTGATGTGGAGCACAAACCTCAGATTCTACCACGAAACAACAGAAATTCCCTGTTTTACATCGTCCACGCGAGGCTATCAAAGCAGAGGAAATTCCAGCGAGCTACGCATTTCAGAACATGTTGTGGCTGTCTTGGGAAATAAAAGACATGTCATTTGCAGTTACAGGTCATTTTGCCTCCTTACAATAGCCACAGAGCACGGACCTCCCCAGGGGGGCCTCAAAAATGCATTTCAAATCCGACAGCACCTATAACTATGAAAATAACAGCTTGCCTTACTCGCAAGATAACGTTTGGAACACAATTACGAGTCCATTTCCAAAAGGTATTTGGCTGGTGCGAGGATGGTGATTGGTTTGTTATGCGGTAGGAGAGAGTGGATGGGGAGAGGAGTCTGGACCAATGGGCCATGGTAATTAAGGCAGGGCTTAATAACACTGGGAGAAATGGTTCCCTGCTGACTCACATAGGATAAATATTTAATCATTCATTATAATGATAATGGGAATCCAATGTGCCAGGACCTCAGTTGCTGGTCTTCAACAGAAAATTTTAACCTGCATGTAGCCTTTGGGCGACAGGGTAAAACAGACATCATAATTATCTTTGATCTTGTTTGCAATAAGCAAGATGAAGTTCGTTTGAGTAATAGAACTTTTCATTTTTCTGGCATCAGAATGGATCATGGGAGACTTTCATGTGACAAATCATATGGCTTATCATAGTCATGTAAGATGGAAACATAATTGTTTCAGTTCTGTTCTGTGTGGTTGTCTGACAGCAAAACTCAAAAGGCTGCTTAGTGGCTTTCCATGATGTGTGATTTACATTCTTACCGTCCTCAGACCACCTGTATGGGACAGAAGCAGAAACATGTCTGCAAATAAAATGTTGACCATCATATAAACTCATTAGTGGCGTGGTGTAAAATCTCTCCTGTGACACCTCTGGCACTCTGCACAGCTAGGAAGGCTACGTTCAATTTGTCGTTGATGCTTTAACACATACAGACACAAGAGGGGGTTTTGATCAATACCGTTTGGCGATCATTATCCAGACAAGTCCTCCACGGCACTCCACCACAGAAATTGTGGGGTCTTGCCCTCACAAACTCTTCTTCCTCTAAAAAATCTCCTGTCACATTAAAGCCTGATTTATGAAGCGTTAATGGTGTCCAGCCCTTAATTAGCTGACAGTGTGAAAGTGTGGACCTCATCAATGCTGGGAGAAAGTCTTCCAGTGCTTGAAGTCAGCCCTAGCACGATGCTGTTGAACACAGCGACACTTACTGTAACAGTGTTGGTCAGTAGGCCAGAGTAAAACCCCAAGGCTGTGACAAGAGGCGTTGGCACTTCTTCAGTCACCCGGTTGTACATGTCTCTCTGATGGCGTGAGTCCCACTGGTGAATCCTGGCGTTCCGACGGTTCGGCTGCCGGTGGCTTCCCGCACGATGCTCTCTTGAGCTGGCCACGCTCATGGCTGTGTGCGCTCCGGTCAGGTCTGCTTCGTTGAAGGTCGGTGTGAAGGCGACAGCGTCAAAGTTCATCCCGCCGAGCACGTGAATCCTCTTAATTAAAACCGAGCCTCCCCTTGCATCTCTGGTTGGCTTCTGATCCGTTACGCCTCACACGGATGGGCTTGGACTCATGATTCAGGCTCGGTTCAGGCTGCGTAATGGGGCAGCTTGGCCTTGGGAGTCCTCGAGTGGCGGCGGTGACGGCGAGGGGAGACGAATGGCCACATGGCGGTCTCGAAACATTATCTGCTCGTTAGCCAGGGCGAAAGAGCTAGCGCGGGCGGGGCTAGGGCGGGGCACTTACAGTGAGGCGGCTGATGAATTGCATAATAACCAGATTAGCAATATGTCATACTAAGCCGCTGGCAAAAGGCAGGGGAATCGGGACGATTCTCCGTTCTCGCGGAAATGAGGAGCCTATAAATAGGCTGCTTTGAAGCTCGATCTGTCTAGTGTAAAGAGAAGGAGATTGTGAAGTTATCGCAAAGGAGGGATGTCAAAGACTTGTGTTTACAGAAAAGTTCTCCCTTCCATGAATACGACCAGAGTTATTAAAAGTGTGGTACAAATGCAATGGTTTCATTAAATTTGTCATTACAACTCTAATGTAATTTCCTTGCCACAGCAAGTTATTTTAGGCAGACTGGAAATTCTCTGCGCATTCATTGAAAACTGCAGTAATTTGAGTCACTGTCACGCTGCTGGTAAACATGACTTCAATGGATGTTTTCTGGTTCATTTACACTGAATCTCCTTGTGAGCTTGCAGCTACTCCAGTCTTGGATGATGAACAATAGAAAACACTCCGGGTTCTGAGTGATGGAGCAAACCATCAGCCCTACGGTTGGATATTGGCAGGAGGGACGCTGTTTGGAAAGCAATTACACTGAAGGCCGTGATGGGGCCATTTGCCACATGGAAACTGGTGCTGACCATAAGCGAGACCCCGAGAGGCAGTGATCAGGACCCGCTGCTGCTCCTTTGCAGCCAAATCAAGGGGACTTTCACGCTTTCGCTAACAGCCGTTACTCCTAGGTCACCAGGGTCACGTATTTGTGGAACAGAATGTAGACCTGAAGCCCTTTGAGGTACAAGTGCTAAGAGCTGTCCAATTTTCGTCTCGCCTCTCTGGGAGACTAGATTTGATTAAATTAGAATATCGTGTCTGCCATCGACAAATCTGGAAAGCGTGATTACACATGAGAGGATGACTGTCTTTCAGGGTATGTAAAAGACTTATGCTAAAATGGTGATGCTTGTTTATCAGCCTAGAAACCACATTTATTAAAAATAATGATGATAAGGAATAAGAACTGTTGGCAGTAATAAATATTGACTGTTAATTGGTTACAGTTTTGGTTCAGTGTTTTGTGGAGCTCAACATGTTCTTCCACAGCAGGTCTGGGTATTTTTGTCCAGTATTTCTGGAAAATCATCAACTAAGGCTATATCACAACAAGAGGAAAAATCATTTCAGATATGAATAGCTTCCCTGCATTTGCAGATATTCGTGGAAGGAATTACTAATGCATTGTAACTGTAAATTTTTCCTTGCTGGTATCATAACAGGATGTTTCTCCTTGCTGGTATTGTAACAGCATGTTTCTCCTCACTGGCCGCCTCTTCACACTGGTCCAGATGTTTCCTCAGGGGGAGGAAGAGGAGCACGAGAGAGGAACAGTGGATGGATGGATGAGAATGAACGGATGCATGGCAGGAAGGCAGATGTATTGAGCAGCAGTTCCTAAGAGACCCCCAACTGTTCAAATTGTTGCATGCTCACTCTCACATCCACTCTCTTCCCTCTCTCTCTCTCTCTCTCTCTCTCTATATATATATATATATATATATATATATATATATACTTTGCTTGCACAGCTGATAAAGGATCTATATTCGAAACGTCCTGTGTTTCTCTGGAAACCTTGTGTACTTCACTACAATTCTGATTATCTCTTACACTCTCACTTTCTAGCTTCTCTCTCTCTCTCTCTCTCTCTCTCTCTCAATATATATATATATATATATATATATATACTGTATATATATTGTTTATATATTTCTTTATATACTTATTTTGTTCTTTATATATTATCTATATATAGAAAGAGATAAATGACATTTCTGCTTTTATTGCAAACTCACACAGCAAACAATGCAGAATGGGAACTAATTTAGTAGAGAGGGGGGGTCAACCAAAACACAGACATGTATGAAGATGGTCTCACACGTCTACAGAACACAAACAGACAATACCAACACAAATCAATGCAACACACAAATGGACCATTAACAGTTTACAACATGAAATATTAAAATTAAGGGATTCAGGGATGCAGGGAGACATAATGGAGTAATGCATAATGGAAGCCCTTGTTGTGCTCTCTCTGCTTTTCCTCTCCGAGGCATCCCTCCAAAGGTCAATGACCCCCCGCGACCCACACAGCCTCCATACAGCAAATGCGAAGGCACACCACCTATACTGTGGCCTCTTCGTAGCCGAGGGCCTCGGTCTGGAGCTGGAGGGCAGTAGTGGAATCCCTCAGGGCACACAGCGAGTCCGGCGCTAGTGTCTGGGACAGTGTTCCGCTCGACTGTCTCAGCCTCTCTCCGTGCTTTCCGCATTCTCCATGATGCACGCTGTTGTTGGTGCTGACCGGTGTGTTGCTCCCTCCGCCTCCGGGGAACCGCTAACCGCCTCTGCTGCTTCTTCAGCTCCTCCAGGGACCAGTGGCTTCACCCGCAGTGAACAGGGCTGATAATCGGCAGAGAGCCCTGATTCGCTGCCTCCGTTTCGCCACTCGTTTTCACTGACTGCTTCGCCCGTCTCTACTTTAATCTCTGTGTTTTCTTTCGGCGGTGGAGTACAGCGCTGGCCTAACTGAGCACGAGTGAGCTCAGACACACCACTCAGGTGGCGACCGCAAACCTGTTCCTCATGCCATCGCCGCTGCTGCTGATGGCATTGCGTCGGGCCGCGGTCACTCCTCGGCTCGGCGCTTGTGCCGTTTCCGTGGCGTAAGGAAACGCACCTGGTCGCGGCAGTTACACTGACGACCCTGTGTCAGCGAGAGCAGTGAGCTGCTTTTCAACTGTGCTACTCTGAAACCTAAATGTGTGTCGACAGCTGATTCCTGGGCATGGCTTGGATGTTGATGGACCCCCCCCCAGTTCTATCCCTCCACGGCCTCAGGTTTGTGGTGTTTACTGCCGTTGCATCCTCTCTTGCACCGTCAGCAGACAGTGGTCGCCGAACCGCCACTTGCTCGGAGACTGTTCAGGATGTCATTGGTTCATGTGTCTGTGCCCCGCGTTAAATTCAATCATAGGAAAATTAAAATAGTCCGTCCAAAATTTTTAACTACTATTCAAACCTCGCATCCGATTATTAGTAGCAATATAACCAATCTGAAAATCGGATTACTCAATATTCGATCGCTCAATTCTAAAGCAGCTATTGTGAACGAGATTATAAACGACCAGAAAATTGATATTTTATGTCTCACAGAAACCTGGATTCGATCTGGCGAATATTTAACTTTAAATGAGGCCACACCTGTGGGATACAGTTATATTCATAGACCAAGATTGTTAGGCAGAGGAGGAGGAATATGCATAATCTACAGAAATTCTTTAGAAGTCCACCAGAAACACTATGATCTCTCCAATTCTTTTGAGATGCTATCTATTAATATAACTAATCCGGCTACAAACAATGAAGCTCTCTCACTCACTAATGTGTACAGACCGCCAGGGCCCTACTCAGACTTTATAAACGATTTCAGTAATTTTGCAGCAAATTTAGCAATATGTAGTGACAAAATAATAATGGTAGGAGACTTTAACATACACTTTGAGAAGGCAGAGGATCCGCTGAAAATGGCATTTAGTTCGATATTGAACTCTGTCGGTATTATTCAAAATGTCACGGGACCTACTCATTATCACAATCATACTTTAGATTTGATTCTGACGCTGGGTACCGACGTAGCTAATATAAATACATTTCCGCAAACCACAGCAATCTCCGATCACTATCTAATCTCATTCGAGCTACATCTTAACCTAAATACCCGCCAGTCTCCACGGAATTGTTTAAAACGCCGATAAATTCGTCAACCGCCACACAGTTTACTGAAACCATCCCAGATTTAACGACTTTAGCCTACTCGCCAACAGATCCAGAGGAGTTAGACAGTTTAACCGACTGCTTAGAGAATACTTGTAGATCAGCTCTAGATATAGTAGCTCCATTCAAACATAAAAAGGTCAGACTTAAAAAGCTCACCCCTGGTACACCGACCAAACTCGTAATTTAAAACAAATAGCACGTAAATTAGAGCGAAACTGGCGCTCTACTAAGCTGGAAGTATTCCACTGTGCCTGGAAGGATAGCCTTATTGAATACAAAGGGGCACTTACTAAAGCACGGTCAACATACCTAGCCTCACTGATCGAAAAAAAAAAAAAATAATCCTAGATTTCTTTTTAGTACTATTTCTAAACTTACAAAAAATCAAACCAGCGCTGAACATCAGATTCCAGGGAACCTAACTAGTAATGTATTTATGGATTTCTTTGATAATAAAATAGAGAATATTAGACTAAATATAAATCCTTCTATAGGTAATTCATCTGGTTTGTCATCTGGATTGGCTGATATTGAACAAAATCTAGCATTAGAAGAAAAGCTTGAAGCTTTTCATCCACTCCCACAACTAGAATTGGAGAAAATAATTTCATCGTTAAATTCTACTACTTGCACATTAGACTCGATTCCTCTAAATTACTCAAAGAGGTTTTACCAGTTGTAATCGAACCTCTTTTAAATATAGTTAACTCATCCATCACAATGGGTCACATGCCCAGATCCTGTAAACTAGCAGTCATTAAACCCCTGATCAAGAAACCAAATCTTGATCCTAATGTACTATCTAGCTACAGACCCATCTCGAACCTATCATTTATATCTAAGATCATAGAAAAAGCTGTGGCCAAACAGTTATGCTTATATCTGCACAGGAACCACATATTTGAAAAATTCCAATCTGGATTTAGGCCCCACCACAGCACTGAAACAGCACTAGTTAAAGTAACAAATGATCTCCTTCTTGCCTCTGATCAAGGTTATGTATCTCTATTAGTGCTTCTTGATCTTAGTGCAGCCTTCGACACAATAGATCACAAGATCCTGCTAGAAAGGTTAGAAAACTGGGTTGGAATCTCGGTACAGCCCTGTCATGGTTTAATTCTTACTTAACCAATCGCTATCAGTTTGTAGAGCTCGATAATATTCCCTCCAAACACTCAGAAGTGAAATATGGAGTCCCGCAAGGCTCCATCCTAGGACCACTATTATTTACATTATATATGTTACCATTAGGAATAGTTATAAATAAACATGGTGTCAACTTTCACTGCTATGCAGATGACACCCAACTTTATATATCAGCCAAACCTGATGACAAATCCAGATTAGGAAAAATCGAGGCCTGCGTAAGTGATATTAAATGTTGGATGTCGCTAAACTTCCTCCACCTTAATGGTGACAAAACGGAGGTTCTCCTTCTGGGCCCAAAGGCCACAAGACAGAAAATACCAGATCTAATGTTAAATCTTGCAGATTACCCCATTACTCCTGGCTCGGTAGCCAAAAATCTCGGCGTCTTATTCGACTCTGACCTATCATTTGATAAATACATAGATAATACTACCAGGATAGCTTTTCTACATCTCCGTAACATTGCCAAGTTAAGAAATGCATTATCCCAGCATGATGCAGAAAAACTAGTACACGCCTTTGTTAGCTCCAGATTAGATTATTGTAACTCGTTACTGTCAGGATGCTCAAATAGGAATATAAATAAACTTCAAGTAGTTCAAAATGCCGCAGCCAGAGTTCTAACTAGAACTAGGAAATTTGAACATATCAGCCCAGTCTTATCGGCCCTGCACTGGCTCCCAGTAAAATTCCGTATTGATTTTAAAATTATTCTATTGACTTATAAAGCACTGCATGGACTTGCTCCTGACTACCTCCAAGAGTTTATCTCTTATTATGAACCCCCGCGACCACTACGATCCCAAGGTGCTGGCCTCTTATTAGTTCCATCAATTAATAAAGTAACAGCAGGGGGAAGAGCCTTTTCTTATAAGGCCCCCCCAACTATGGAATAGTCTTCCAGAATGTGTCCGGGACTCTGGCACAGTCTCAATCTTTAAGTCTAGGTTGAAAACTTACTTGTTTGATCTAGCATTTGGTAATTAATGTGCCCCTTTAGATAAGGTAACAGATCCAGGGGTTCATGGGCAAAGGGTTTTTATGGCAAACTGGGGCGCTGGTGCTGTCATCCTATCACTGCACGCGGTCACTCAAGTTTGTCGACGGTGTAGTGGATGGATGCCAGTGTCTCAGGATGCTCCCAAGTCTGTGTTACCTTCTGGTTCTGCCCTTTAGCTAGGCTGTAATAATTTAATTGCCGGAGTCGCTGCCACACTCAAGAAATGTTTACATTTACTTTGTCTAACATTCCATATAGAACTAATTGCCCCTCTTCTTCCCAATGGCTGCCCGAGAAATACCGGGACAAGGAAAGACGAGCCTTTCCCGTTACCCACCCCATACAAGCATCTAGGAGATGGTCTGGCTTGCCAGTGGATGTGCCGATGCCGTGGTCGGATGTGCCATTATCGCAAGAGGACGCGCTGATGCCAACCCCCACCTGAGGCTCATCGACTCTGAAGGGACTGTGACTACTCGGCCTGGAATATATCTGGACTATACATGACCTGTGAATGTGGACATTGCTAGCGGGCCGCCCAATGGAGGATGGGTTCCCTTTTGAGTCTTGGTCCTCCCAAGGTTTCTTCCTAAATTCCTGCCATCTTAGGGAGTTTTTCCTTGCCACTGTCGCCTTTGGCTTGCTCATTAGGGATCTGGACCCACGCAATTTGTAAAGCTGCTTTGTGACAACATGTGTTGTAAAAAGCGCTATATAAATAAAATTGAATTGAAATTGAAATTCATGGAATCTCAGCGCTGTAGATGAGTTCCATCCCCTCCGCCTCGGAAGCTGTGCGGTGCGGTGAGTGTACGCCGGCTCCTCTGCTAGAAGCATGCACAGGAAGTAGTCTCCTCTGTGCATCTCTTCCTGTGCAGCCTTCTTGAACTCCGGGTGCGCTTGCCAAACCATCATGCTCAGTTTGCTGCCAGCAGTCCGCAGCATCCATTTGACCGAACGGCGAAGCCACCTGCCTGGAATGTTTGTCGGAAGGCTGTTGTCAGTGCCACGAGGTTGTCACGCCGCTCTAGCAGCAGATCCACAGGCGCCTGTGGTGCCTTCTCCTCCAGCGCCAGACACGACGGCATCGTGATGATTGCCGCTGTCCGGCCACGATGGCGAGCAACCACGTAACTGTGAAGCATGGTTCCCAAGTGCATTCTGTTCTGTTTTCTGTCGCGGCACGATATGTGGATGTGTGTCATCTCTGACATCATCATCTTCTCCCTCCCGATAGGAGCGAGCCAGCCTGCTTGCCCACTGCTGAGCCTTGCCACACCACTCCTCTCACTGCCTTCCCCGGCCTGCTGCCTCACTCTCGGGCAGGGGGGCAGGTGTGCTGCTCGATGCCCCCTCCCTGCCTCCTGCCTTGTTCTTCTACGTGACCCGCCTTTGATTTCGTTGACTCGCACCTCTGCAACCTAGAAACACGATGTGACCAACCCGAATCTACACAACTCACAAATGGTCCATTAACAACTGTTAACAACATGTAAACATTACATTTGTACTGATTTACAGGATGTGTGGAGGCACACAGCATCGCGTACATGCATACATTCCCCATGGGGAACACGGCAACCTGCCACACACAGATGCCCATTATACATTCTAGCAGAAAAGGAAAAAAGCTGTATGCTGTGTTAAAATATCACACCAGCTCCAGAGTCATGGCTGTTTTTATACTGGCACTGCGGTGCTGGGTCATCTTCCCAGCATCCTGGCTCTTGTTTTTACCACTGCGGGCTTGTCTTTCCCAAATTGCCAGTGATACTGTCAACTATTACACAGAGTAGCTGGAGGAATGTTCACTGTGCTGCCTTTCTATGTTTTTTTGCGATATGCCTCTTTGTGATATAACTCAGAAAGCTTGCCAATAATTACTGTAGTTGGAGTGACAGTAACTTTTCTGTTTTACATCTTTTCGCGTAGCATCGTGCTGGTACAGATACCATTAGGTAGCAACAGATGTTTAACATCAAAATGATTAAATTAGCATAGTAACCCGAGAGAAATGGAATAGAATGATTTGTGGGGTTTATATTTTTAATAAAACTTGAGTGATTTTTTTGTTTATTGAAAAAATTATAGTAAAAGGTTTTATTAAAACCGTCCTCATTCCTGGGACCTGCATCCGGCTATGATGTGCCACTGGACTCAAGACAGTCTCTCTCAAGAAAATGTACATTTTAGAATCAGCAAATAAGATCTAAATCAGTTCTGCTTCCTCTCGTCCTCTTTCTCTTCCTTCACTTCAAAGACAAAACTACATTTTATTCTGGGGAGAGTAAGTCAAATCCAACCATACTTGGATTTTGCTTCTCTCTCTCTCTCTTTCTCTCTCTCTCTACCTCTCTCTCTATGTCTCTCTCATAACTAAATAAGCCACATTATGCATAGAATTCTCTTTTTAAAAGTCTCTTTTAAAAAACTTGCATACTTACAACTGTGCTTCCATCTACAAAATATGCATTACTAGTTATAGTTGGGCGAAGGGTTACAATTTCTAAATGTTTTATGATTGCCGCGTGTTAAAAGCCGAAATGTGCTTCCTCACTCTTCGTCTTCTTCATCAGACAATGCTGTATATTAATGAGCACGGGCATCCAAACAGCCACGATGCAATAAGTCGTGCTGACTGCTCATGTTGGATATTTTCCTCAATACAGGGCAATGAGAGCTTTAATTAAATCAGTACTGCAAACTAATTCAATTATGATATGCCAAAGGTTCTACTATTGTGGAAGTTTTTAAGAGAGACTGAAAGATTGGTTGCTACGAAAAGTGGGGGCTCAGAAAGTAATATGTATGCTCTTCCATTAAGACAAATATAAGAAGTTGGCAAGTAGGGATACTTTGGCTTGAGCAGGAGAAACTGTTGTGGGAACCAACCTCACTGAACCTCGCTGTACCTCACTGTACCTCGCTGTACCTTACTGAACCTCGCTGTACCTCACTGTACCTAACTGTACCTCACTGTACTTCACTGTGCCTCGCTGTATCTGTATAACTGACAAACATTAATCTATAGTTTATCACAAACACATAGGCTTTTAAATAGATTGAAATAACTCCCCATCAGTTTATATCATGACAAGTGAGATTTGAGTGCAAGATCTGAGTTGCACTTCAGAAGACTTTCCAAAGTCATTCCCCTTATTCCTGGTGGTGTTTGCCACTCCTGTCAAGAAGGAAGGGTTGGAGCAATCACTGAAATAATTTCAGTCCCCTCCTGCCACTGAATGAATTAATGTCCTCTTGTTGAACCCGTTCAGAATCTATCGATTAGTCGTCACTTCTGTAGCTGGCTGGGGAAATTCTGAGAAGGTAGACCAAGACCAAGGATTCCTTACATGACATAAATGTTTATTTTAACTGGGCGTTCCTGGTGATTTGAATTTGTGAACTCTCTAAGAGACATATTCAGCTGACGGACATCTGTAAAAACCATTCTTGAGCTGGGGTTTGAGAGGGAGGTTTTAGGACTGCACGAGGACACAGTGCAGGAAGCCTCAGTGCTAACAGTAACACTGCTGATCATCAAATTATCATTCATCTTCTCTTTCTCACCCCCCCCCCCCTCTCTCTCTCTCGCTTTCGTCCCTTGGTGGGTCTTAGATTGCTAGCTCGAGCTCAGACTCCTCGCTGGCGAGCTATTTTTAGCTTGCTAATAAGAATTCATGTGAAGCCGCCACTTGCTCCTAAAACAGTATGTACCCAGTGGCCATCCTGCAGACGAGGCGCAGGGAGTAAATAACCTGTTCCGTTGCTTTGAGGTTCGGTTTGAACATTTGTAAAACTCTCATATATTCTGGGTCATTTGAATACATATTCAAAAATAAATAAATAATACACACGGCTGCTCTGCTAGGCTCTGCAGTTCTATTGTGCAGATTTGAGGCTACCTTCAGCCCTTTTATATATCAAGGAACTCGAGGGTTTGAAAGCAAGAAGTAATATTCTCCCTCTTCACCCATTGTCTAATGTGTATGGAATACAATACCTTCCTGAGCCCACAATCAAGTCAGGAGAACTGCCGCTTGAGAGTTCTTCACACTTTTCCACTCCAGTCGAGGCTGTGGTCCGTTGTATCACACACCAACCCCGAATGAAGGAAACAGGCTGTACGCCCATGCAATGTTTGTTCGCTGGGATTGTTTGCCTCGAACTAGTGCACTTACCAGACTGAGCGTTACCTGGTTCCCCTGCACTGCTGATGGCAGGTGATGATGTCAGGGTTCGATGGCTCCTCGTCTCGACGAGATCAAGCGCTTTGTCTCTGGTTCACTTGCTTTGCTCCGTTTGTCTTCCAGGTATCTGGGTAGATCGGAAACATATCCGAACGTTATCAGCGGTTTTCCCGGGGGTGCGTGACACCGTGCTCTGGACCTCAGGAGAACGTTCTAGACCCCACCCCCCACGTCTGCTTGCTCTCTCCCTCTGCTGTTCTCACATAGCAAGGAAGACGCAGCATGTCGCCGGCGCCAGATTCCTGCAACGCGGGACACATATGCTCTTTCACGCATTCACCTACAAAATGCGTGTAATTACAGTAATTATTGCCAACAGAGCAGCCACTAAAATGTACTTACAGGGCATAACTGTAATCTTTAATAACCTTTTAACATATTTCTATATATGTTCAAGTATGTCAACTCCCCACCCCACCCCCGAAGCGTCCTCGGTGCATTTGTAACACTGCAGGATTACGTGCGCTCAGAGGTGTGGAGGCATAACAGTGAAAGGGCAGAGTTTTTGGCAACCACACTACCCTTCAACAGAGGAACCAAATACCTCGGCGCACCACAGCAGAGTGAAACTGGTCCCCCCTCCCCCCTCCGCTTCCTCTAGTCATGAAGCCCCCAACTGCTGAGCAGCTCCAGATAACAGTTGATGGCTGCCTGCCTGCCGTGACTGCAGACTGCAGCTTCGTGACCCAGGCACTGCTGCGTGCGCCCACGTGCGCCCGCATGCGCCCACGTGCTGCGCTTCGTACTGCCGCCCTCGGCAAAGCTGCGCCGCACTACTGTGTCCACATTAAAGAGCACCAGTCCTACGAAATTCCCCAATACACTTGACCAGAGTCCTTTCGATAGCACCGACTTACTGTACGCATGTTTTCAGGCGAGTAGCTAGTGTGCTATGGTGCTGACCATATGTTCATAACTATAGTGTAGCATGGGGTTTGACATATATGAAAAGTTAAATAGACTTATCAGGCCTTAATTCCACGTTAAAAAGAGGAAAAGTGTCTGTGCCATGTAATTTAGAGAAGAAGAGGACAGGTACAACAAGAGAGAGAATAGATCCACTCTTTAAATAGATATCCTATATTCTTATTTTGTCACCAACCCTGTACTTTAATCAACTTGGCTAAATGCCCAATTAAGTCCCTTCACACAGGCTTCTTTTGTATTGCATCTCTTCGTTTCCTTTGCTCACATCCATCTTTGTGTGTGTGTGAGTGTGTGAATGTGTGTGTGTGAGCATGCATGTGTGCATGTCTGAGGTGTGGGTTAAATGTTGTGTTATTGATGTGAGGACATACTAAAGACTAGTGGAGAAATGGGTCCTTCATGTTAAACAAACATATTATACATTTAAATATATCCACAGCCCACGCAGAGAGACATGAAATGGGATTCCGGATGATGTGATTAGCTGTGCTCACACACCTTTTATTCTTATTATAATGACTTAATCCAGGAGCAGGGCTTTAATATGAGGTGCTGAAGCAAATTGAAAATGTCTCATAAATAAACAAACAGCCACAGCGCAAAAAAAAACAAAAAACAAATGGCTACAAGATACAATAAGGCTGCAGCCATCTCCAAAGAGAGGCAGCTTCCATGCATTATGGAAATTTGCTAATGAGATCATTTCCAAAATGCTAACAGGACAGCTGTGGGGGTTTTGGTCCCTCCTCCCCTTCGCTGCACCAGCACGCGCTCCGTACAGGGGGGAGGAGCCCGGGACAAGCTGTGCCGAGCCCTCCGCGGGCCTCGGCCGGATCTGGGTCGCCGCAGAATCGCACCGAAAGCCAGAGCGACGGGAAAGAAGTGCCACGTCCTCACCAAGGACGACAGCGAGGGGGGGAGGCGTGGGGAGGCGGCTGTTTCCATGGAGATGTGACAGTCGCACCTGGTGAGAACGGGAGCTCTTTGGATTGATGGTCGTGCGCATGCTGCATGGTACTGAACCGCCGGGTGTCCTGCCTGTGGTGGACTGCGCATTCTTGAGCCGCGTGTGTGGTAAGGTGTAGGCATGTCCTGAGATCTGATTGGTCTTTTCGGAGCCAGTTGCATAGGGTTGGTGCAGTTTTGGTTGGTATCGTGGGCATTGGCCCTTGAACTCTTGCCATATCCCAGGCCGAGTGATCTACCAGCGCAATGATCGACCCTTCATGCCTGCAAGCCAGGGACTTAATTGTCACTAGTCTGAATTCCATATGTCTGAGGATGAAGATGTGTATTCCAATGTAATATGCAGAGCATCTAATGAAAAATTCTGTCAGTTTACTGTCCAAAAGAAGCTGCTTTAATCAGGGGTGCCTCTAATGAGGCACCAAGCTGAACACACTGGATCTGCTTCATTGATTACAGACAGTTGTTTAGCATTTTAGCCTCTCTCTCTCTCTCTCCTTCCTTTTTCTTCTTCTCCCTCTTTGGCTTCACTCTTCTCTCTCTTCTCCCCCTTCTATCTCTGCCCTTCAACTTATTTAAATTACTTTTATTGCTTTGCTTAATATTTCCATACTTTTATTAACAGGGGAATTAGAATATGCTATGTGTGCATAACACATCTTCTAAGTCCCATGGACAGTCGTCACTTTGAAGAGCTTGTCCAATTTTTTGCATAATATTTAAAGTGATGGTACATGAGTGTTTGTGTGTGATGGTTCATCTTGTGGGTGTCTCACATGGATCCCGTAGATCCTGTGGAGCCCGTAGATCTGGGAATAACCTTTGTGTGGCCTGCAGAAACCCATTTTTTATATATTCACCTATTATTATATATTTACTGTAATATGTATATTGTATATTTCTGGAACTGACAAGGATGGGCTTCCCTGTATTGTCATGTTACTTTGAGGAATTCTTGAATAATAGCTAGATTTGATGTACAACTTCTTTAAGTAGAAGGTAGATTTGGTGGCATAGAGGGCAGTGCAGCCAGTGACCTCCATCAGACATCCAGGACTCCTCCATCAGTAATCCAGGATTACTACATCAGTCATCCAGGACTCCTCCATCATCCACCCATGACTCCTCCATCAACCATCCATGACTCCTCCATCAACCATCCATGACTCCATCAACTCTTTCATCAGCTATCCAGCGCTGTCTTCCCAGTGGACTACTCGACCTGGCATGGGTAGAAGCTGACCCAGTGCTGAACAGAAGCAGATGGGAGGTTTACGATAAGCCTCTGCACATGTGAAATATTAATCCTTTCATGGAACTGCATGTTGAATTCTGCTTTTATAAACTGACAAATTTTTAATGCTTTGCCACTAAGAGGGTAGAGTAGATCAATTATGCATGTATTCCAACCACTGTTTTGTCTTGTTTGGATTGTGTAGATTATTGCTGGCATGGTTTGAAATGAGAGCTGAAATATGCAAACTGTTTACCCAGGAGCGCAAATTCATAAACATAAACAGTCTTGTTTTGTTAGAACTTCTTTAGCATATGCTATTCGCAGTTTAGACATTTTTGGGGTATATTAGAACATGCTCATCACCCTCAAGGACTACTTCACATATACTTTTTATAATAGTGTGTAAATGTGTATCAAACAGATTACTTTTATTATTATTTTATTATTTATTTATTTTACCCACAGGAAAACTTTTACCAAGTAAATTGCTCACTTATTTGGACAACAGGCAAAGGGAAACTCGTTGACTTTCAGTGAAAGTATACTTCAGAATACATCATTTAAAAACTACACGCCAACCCATCTCCTCTCCATCAGGCAAGACCCTGAATGGCTCGCTTGGGGAAAAGAATCCCTACTTGAGCATCCAATGCTCCTTTACATTAATGAGAGAGAGAGAGAGAGAGAGAGAGAACAAGAGAGAGAGAGAAAGAGATAGATAGATAGAGAGAGAGAGAGAGAGAGAGAGAGAGAGAGAGAGAGAAGGGCCCTTTGGCAGCCCAGAGGACCAACAAGAGCTGCCAAGTTTGGAAACGAGTCTTAATCTTGACATTGATGCACCTTTGTCTTATTGTATGCAAATTAGCCGTGATGAAGGAGGAGCATGTTTGAAGTGCAGATTATAATTTTGGGCCACAGTTTGGGTATGCTTCATCCTGACCCTATTAATTACCCCTACCATGGAGGAGAGAAACTTCGTTATAGGATGGATAACAAGGACAGAGAGATGGAAGGTAAGCTGCAAAATACAGAGTGAATGAAACTCATAATACACTCATAATACACTTTCTTTAAATAGAATTATTTTATTAAATAGGCTGTATTATATGACCTTGTGGCCCCGCCTTAAGATGGTTAACAGGTACAAAATGGGACTTCTTATATACAATATGGGACTTCTTATATATAATATGGGACTTCTCATATACAGTACAATATGGGACTTATAAACAATATGGGACTTTACTCCTAACCATGTCTAGTCTAGCCCAGAGCCGTGGCATGCACAGCAGTGTAGTTCGTTGTTGGTGTTGTTGTTGTTATTATTAGAGTCCTTGTTTATTACAGCAAATACTAAAATCTCGGATGCCATTTGCAGATGTTCCTGATTGGGCCTTCGAGGGACCGAAATTCATGCAGTGTTGGAAATAAAGAGGATGTGTCTGTAAATGTCAGCCACCCATTCGAGACACTGGAGGTGTTTTAATCACTGCACTGCAGCTGAGCAAACTCTTCATGTTGGGTTTGTTTCAGACAAAAAAAAAACTGTGTTCCCTCTGGTGGCGAAGAGTAATTGAAATTTGTCTCAAAGCGGTATAATTTCCATGTTAAATAAATTATCTGACAACACCTGGGCATCTCAATGAATCAATTATAACAAAGCAGGCTAGCTCAGCACCACAGTGCAAGCACCTAGCAGAGTAATGGTTTGCTATCTAGAGCAAACACACTGGTTGGTGGTGTAGATGAGAAAAAGAGTCCTCACAAAGAGATGTTTGTGTCAGGTCCTTGCTGAATGACTGTTAAGACGACGCTGTTTAATTGTCTGGTATTCATGTCTCTAGGAAAGCTCCTATGAGATTTACATCTATATATAATGAGAGGATTGGCTTTGTTGCATTTGAATGCCAAATAATTTTGCTTTTTATTTTAGCTGTAGCCAGCACCCGAGTAACTCATGTACCTGGGTGTGTATATCCTTGTGGGGTTCCTTACAGACACGTTTTATTTGCAGCACGTTGACTGTGAACCTTCACTGCACTCGTAAAACCTGCTGGACAGGTGGAGCCATTAAAAACGTCGAACAGGTGTTAGTTCATGAAAGCGCGGGGCAGAGCAGCAGTACGCACACTTCACACTGGACCCCGGCGGATTAAGATCATCGTGTGCGCTGCGGATGATGACAGCAGGGCTGGCTTCCAGGGCCAGAGTCCAGGGCTGGCGCTGGACCTGACAGGCTACCAACCCAGACGTGTCCAGATGTGCTCATTTTGAGATCTGAACTTCACTCTGTGGTGAATACCGACACATTGTCCAATATATTGTTGTCAAACTATGACTTTATAAACATTTTTGAACTGTATGATTTGTGAAACGGTCGGTGGAAATGCACATTTGGCAATTAAACATTTTCCTGTGATTTTGAGGCTTAGATAATGTGCTAAAGAAACATTATCTATTAAATTTACACAGGAATATAATGGATATGGTACAGACACTGTGTTTACCACTGTATTTAAGTGCACTCTTCTGGTTTAAATTGTGATTGGATCTAATTCCTTACACACTACCCAGATATGTGGAGGGGTAGAAAGTTAGCCAGCACTGGCGCATCAAAGTAAAGTTAATAAACTAAACTTTTCCACCTTTGACACATATAATTATAGTGCAAAGTTGTCAGGCAAATGTTTGCAGCGATTGTGATGAGAATTGTTGTAAAAGCTACTCTACCGCACCAGCCAGCATTGCACAGGGAATTCGTGGAGTTCATCAGGAGGATCTGGTGATGTTTCCTGTGGAAAGGTAATTTGTCTCTAATTTGAACACACTGCATGGCTTCTGTGTTCACCTGCTTGGGACCCCCTCCTGCTCAGTGTGCTGTGTACTCTCCCCTCACATTGGTCTAGGTTTACCCCTGTTTTTAGCCATTTTTCCTGATCCAGGTAAGACAATCAGATAAAGATCTGCAAGGTGTACATGAGGGTTTGGGGAGACCAGGCTCTCCCATTCAACAGCCACTTAGAAACACCTAGCTTGTAACTATACTAACTATACTAAATATTGTATTAAAGTATATGCATGTTATCTTACAGTTACAGACAGTGTCCATTGCATACAATTGTATATCCTGTAACAGCTTCTTTATCATCTTTAGGTATTCATTAACCATCATTAACAGTCTGTTCAATCACAGTGTCACTGCCGACCATATATTAATTGGGTGGACATTCACTCTCAGCACAGCATCAACACTGACATACTGGATGCACAAGAGTGTTTGTACTGTTACAAGTTTAATACATGATGGACATGGTTTTTTTCATAGAATTAAAGTCAGTATTCATTTAAGAATAGTCTGGTACTCAGCAATGTCCAGTCAATAGAGGCTGTTTGTCAAAACCATCAATTGATTAAAGGATAGATGCGTAGAGTATGACAGCCTGTAGATTTTCTATATATCTACGATTATTTTGCCAGTAATGTGGTGTTTCTATTAAAGTGACTGGTAAACTGGTCACTTTGTTGTTTTTGTGTGTGTTTTCTTTTAAAAGCTGTATAGAGCACATTCACATTGTGAATATAATCTTTATGTTGTTACTTTAAAAAGATGACTCATAAGCCTAACGCATTGTGAAAGAAACAGAAGTTCAAGAAAGAAGCTTCATAATGAACCTATCGAGTCACAGCCAATTACACATCGTACACATCTATATATGTATAAGGTCAAAGCAGGACAGCCTGCATCGCTGCTAGAAGTATCTTGTATGCGAGCAGTAGAATGTGGCCACAGATTCTCACTAAACATGTCGAGCAGATTTAAAGCAAATGATAAATAGATTTCAAAATAGATTCTCCTAACATTTTAAAACTTAAAGGCACAAAACATTTACTTTTCCTGACATCCAAATATTCCACTATTGTTTTTTTTATTTTGAAGTCTTTTGGAACAGTACATAACTCCTTATTTTATATTATATTTGGTTAACAATGGGAAATCAACCAGTTGTAACTGTGACGGGCAGGAGGTGCGAACGAAAAGGAAGCGATCACGCCAAGTCTCAGAGAAAAAGAGGGGTTTAATGAATAACGTGCGCAAACCAAAAACCCGTGCACTTGACCCAGATTAAGGATATAATAACCAGCAGTCCACTGGTACATAGACAAGGCATATATAGACAGACAAACTACCGTCAGGTGAGGGAGCTAATAAGCCCCACCCACCTGAGGGAAGCACAAAACGCAACAACAACAGGACAACTGCCGCTGTACCGGAGGCGACCGGTGGGGGGGCCTCCCTCACCGTGACAGACCCCCCACCAAGCCGCACTACGACCCGATGTGCGGTTCACAGCGGCAGAACAAAAGACGCAAGACGAAGGGGCAGGAAGGCGGGGACAAGGCAGGGCAACACCTCCTGCGGTCCGTGAGCTGAAACACAAAACATATAACACAATTTAGCTCCCGCCTCCCTGGGCGGGACCCTGGACCGACTGGGCCGTCAACAATAGACAACCACGCCCCAGTCGGTCACAGAGCCCTCACGCCCCAAGGGCCCCACAAAGTGTGCGTGTGTGCAGGTTACCTCCCTACTGCACAGTTGAACGTCTCCTGGACCAACCTCTCGGCTCTGGGTAGACCCCTATATGGGGCCGGGAGTTCCCCTGGGCATCCCTAGAACGGCCGGGGAGATCGCCCCTCACTAGAGGCAGTACACAGCAGGGTGGACTCCTCCACCCTGCCGGAGGTTCCAGGGGGGGAAGTACTCCTATCCCCAACGAGGGCCGACTACTCCCCAGGGCGAACCTCCTAGTCGCCCCGAGCACGAGGGGAGGTCCAGGGACTCCACAGTCAACCGCGGGAGGAACCTGCACACAACACGTACGCACAAACACAACACAAACGCGCACTTACCCTGACCTTTATGGCACCCCTAACACAGGGGAGGAGAGGTCTCCTTCTCGGAAGGAGGGGACACCCCTATACTTCGCCTCTTACTGGAGGGAGGGGGCCCCTACCGTCTCCGGAGACACTCTCACATCCCTGGTCAGGCCTCCCGTAGGAGCTGCGCCTTCCGTGCCACGGTCCATGGCACGGGACCCTCCATAGCCCCTCCCCCAAACGCCCTTTGGAGGAGGAGCGTACGGGGAATTACATAAAACAATTCACAAGCACGCTAGGACAAACACAAACACGAGGTGGGCGACACAAACACATACAACTTACCCTTCTCACCGGCGGGCTTCACACCCTCTCTCAGCTCGCCCCAGACACTCTCTCTAAGAGGTCTGAGGGCTCCAGGGCAACCCCTCTCCAGAGGGAAATTCTGCCCTTTCTCAGCTCACCCTAGGCCACCTGTCCAGTGGGTCTAGGGGCTCCAGGACAGCCCCCTCACTCTCCCGGCAGGGCCTCCTTCCGGAGCTGCGCCCTCTGTGCCACAGACAGTGGCACAGGACCCCATATAGCTCCCCCCCCAAAACATATTTTGGGAGCCTCAAGGGAATTACATAGAAACACGAAAGACAAACGCAAACACGCTGAGACAAACAGCAGACGCACCTTCCACTCACTCAAGCCCGTAGTCACACACATCTCACACATGCACAAACACAAACACGGACTACGGGCGAGCACATTAGCGAGAAGGCGCCGCCCCTATGGAGAGAGCGCTTACAGGTCTCCAGCCTTTTAACATCGCCGGTCAAACGGTGTTTTAAACATAAACACACACATACACACACGCCGGAACAATCGACAGACAACCAGGCTCAATCTCCACAAAACATTCAAACAACAAATTTCACGTAGACAAACACTTACCACAAAACATGACCACAAACGAAGGAGAAAGTAAAGGAGACTGGCGGCTTCCGAAAGGTGGCTGGTTATTCTGTGACGGGCAGGAGGTGCGAACGAAAAGGAAGCGATCACGCCAAGTCTCAGAGAAAAAGAGGGGTTTAATGAATAACGTGCGCAAACCAAAAACCCATGCACTTGACCCAGATTAAGGATATAATAACCAGCAGTCAACTGGTACATAGACAAGGCATATATAGACAGACAAACTACCGTCAGGTGAGGGAGCTAATAAGCCCCACCCACCTGAGGGAAGCACAAAACGCAACAACAACAGGACAACTGCTGCTGTACCGGAGGCGACCGGTAGGGGGAGCCTCCCTCACCGTGACAGTAACAGATAAGTGATAAATAATAAGGGAAATAACGGAAATAATGTGAAAAAAAATTACCATATTTGTTCAGCTATTTATAGAAATTACACTGTGTCAGCCAGAGGGTGAAGCTGCCTGTTGGACTGTTTGGCTCTCACATCATGAAGGGCAGGCGTGAGTTGTGGGCGGGGGTAAACCACTCTCCAGGCTTGGCATGGAAGCGGATCTGGCTGGACCACGGAGGAAGGGCTTTGGGTCGCTGATGGTGACCCTTCTAGAAGTGATATCCCTTGGTCGTGCTTAGGCTGCACACGTGCCAACAACCTTCAGCCTGCCTCTGAGATCGTGGGCTTGTGTTTCTGATCTCCTGAGAGGCTGTTTGATCACGGTGTCTGGGGTTCATCTCCTCATTGGCAGTCATGGTCTGGTGGTTAGGGAACCAGTCTTGTGACCGGAGGGTCGTGGGTTCGATTCCCAGGCCTGAGGCCATGACTGAGGTGCCCGTGAGCAAGGCACCTAACCCCAACTGCTCCCCGGGCGCCGGGCTAGGGCTGCCCACCGCTCTGGGCACGTGTGCACCATAGCCCCCTAGTTATCACTAGTGTGTGTGTGTGTGTGTTCTGACTGCACAGATGGGTAAATGCGGAGGACAAATTTCGATTGGGGTGAAAATCACAATTGACAATGTGGCTTGACTTAACTTAACATTGTTGCACCTCATTCATTAAGTGTTAGCAGCAGGACGTGTATTCGTGATACCTTGCTAACAACCCCAGAAGCTCAACTCACCTATCTGCCTAGCTTAAATCATTCGGTGCTGTTATACTGTTATTATATAAAAAGCCCTCTGTTTACTGCGCACGTCTACACATGTGGCGATGCCGAGTTGAACATGTGGGGAACTTCACCATGAAGGACAGAGCCAAGGAAACCACCAGAGGCTCAGCACAAAGCGCTTTGAAATGGAGGTGAGAAAGGCCCCTACAGATCTCTCTTCATATGTCTGGGTTAACACTACAGTGACTATGCCTGAGACGTCTCATTTGCATCTCAGGTTGCATAGAAACACTGCTGCCAAGTCTCACAGACCTTATTCCCTCTCCCTTCTGATAAGCCCCATTCACCAGTCTATGATGGGGGTCTTTAAGTCCCTCAGCTAGCATCTTTGTGCCCTGCAGGGATATGTGATACTAATGAATTCTCAGTAGTTTGCAGCGCTGGAGCATAACGTTAGGCCCAATCCCCATTTGAACCCCATTGTCTTCCCCCTCCAGTTTTTACTCCCCCTAAAACTTCAGACTGTGTCTGAGTCCTCTCTGCAGCAAGCCCCGGCCCGGGTTGGTCCGGAAGACTCTGGGGCAGGTACAGTTCTGCAAGGCCTCGTACAGGAGCGTGGTTTGTGGATCTAAGCGCGTTTCCTCACTGATCTCTTCACACTGTACCGGCACTGTCAAGGTGAGTCAGTTTCATCCCTATGCTCCTCCTCCCTTCCATGTGTGCCAGAGTGCTTCCCTTCATCCGGATCGTTTTGCGCGATGCCCGAGACCTTCAAACCCATCCGTCTCGTGACTAAGCAGCTCTACCAACAAACGTGGCAAAAAGAAACTATAAACTGCCATGTCACCGAGATAGTGGGAGTCTTCCTCCATTGTTCCTGAGCAGTAATTACAAACAGATCATCTTTTTCTTTTCCCCCCACAGCTGAGCGATAAGGCCGGCGGGGCGTGTAGGAGGAAGAGGCGTTACATAAAGACGGTTTGTTTTTGGGCGTTTACGGGGGAAGTCGGCAGCCGGCGAGAGTCGGAGCGGGTAGCGCAGCTTGCCGCGGACAGATAAGAGCAGGCGACGTGCTCTGATTAAGGAGGCAGTGTAGCGTGAGCGTCTGGCTATCTCATAGCATTGTGATGCCAGAATGAGGGTTTGGGACAAGGCCCCAGGGAGCACTGCTATGTCTCCCACATTCAAAAAGGAACCCACAGCAAAGGAAGGCAAGAAATGTAATAAATAAAATATTTCAAATGATTCAAAGCCAACTCAAGGTTCTCGAACAGCATGGGTAGTCTTACCTTGAATATAAATATAGAAATGACAGAGGACTTTAGAAGGAGTTTAGAATTCTGTGGTAACCACAGAGGCAAAGAATAGAATTATCTTTGGCTTTTATCACATGGGCAGATTTTGTAGGAGCAAAGTCGTGGAAGCAAACTTACAGGGTTGAAGATGTACAGTTTAAATTCGTGTCATGCACATTGTGGGAGAAGGCCAAGTACTCTGCTATGTCTTCAGTCAGCCACTGGGAACCCAGAGTTCCAGATTTGCTCTCATCACCGCCGCACAGAAAATGCGTTATAACAAGGGAATGAGCCGTGATGGATGGGGCAGAACGCCACCATTTCTGTTAATGAAAGTGATTACAAGTGTCAGGAAACGTCACGCCAGCCCCTTTCCTCTAGAATGTAATTGGGAGCAGGGCACACTGAGTGATGATTGCGGTTCATCAGATCAGATTTTACAGCAGGGGCTTTTGTTCATATCTCTCAGCTACCTGCAGATCTCTCACCGGATCTCTCCCCCCCCTCCCCCATGGGCCCCTCGTCACAGCCCACAGAGCAAAGGTGAAGGGGCTTTTTGGTCTGCTTGGTTCAAGTTCTAATGATATGTCTTCAGACCGCAGACTAGGGGTGTCAGGAAGAGGGAAATTAGAAAGAATTCCTTTGTTGACAAAAGGACAAGTCACAGTCTCACCGACACACATGCTGACACCCCCCCACACACACACACACAATCAACATCCCACAGTTGCTCACATTCCAGCTTCATTAAGGTGCTGTGGCTTCCTTCCCCTCTTCCTCTCTTCATTTTCATCAAAACACTGCAGATGAGGTCCTGAGCCCAATTAATCACACAGCACCGCTTCCCTGTGCACCCCCACATTAATCAACCAGCCCACCACGCATGCTAACTCCCCTTCACTGAGCCTGGCACTCCTGTCAGCCAACATCAACACATGGGCCTACAGACACTCACACTCACACACACACACACACACGTGTGCTCATCTGCCATAATGCATTCACTCGAGATGTCTGTCACATGCTCAAATGTTCATAATCTGTTCCTCCCTCTAACCTGCTGCACCATCCCATAAGTGCACAAATGTGCATTGGCACACACACACACACACAGACACACACACACACACACACATATATAAGATATATATGTATAAATATATATATATATATATATATATATATATATATATATATATATATATATATATATATATATATATATATATATATATTCTATATACAGAATGTTCAATATTTTTTTCCTTGATATTATCCCAGGTTCAAGTTTTAATGCCATTGTTAACAGGTGTCTTGCTGCAGTGTAACACATTTAACTCACATAACCACACATGCTTCAGCAAAGAAGAAAAACAACAGGTGTGCCGAAAATGACCATCTCTCCCAGTGGAATAGCTGTATGATTCTCTCTCCCCATGTCTGACAGGTAAAACGTGAAACGGAGGGAGGCAGAACGTCTCGCTGTATGCTCGCAGCTTCTCACGCACACTCTCTGCCTGAGTGCAGCGCACGTGGGAATGAACCACAGAAGCGGCCACCCGTTTTGAGGGCCGCCATGTTGTTTCTGCTCCGTTTCATGCCAATTGCATGTGCCAATTGCATTTTAATGGCACTGCTGTTCTGTTGTCCTACATGCCGATAAAGCCACCATTCGCATTCTGTCTCATTCGCATGTTGACCGTGTGAGGGAGAGAGACACAGACAGAGTGATAGACAGAGAGAGAGAGAGAGAGAGGCAGAGATTCAAGGGGAGAGAAAGGCATTGAACAAAGAATGTCAACTCCTCTGTCTCTCTCATTCAAGCGCTCCCTAAAACCTCAAGATGCATGCAATTATATGCGGTAACTTTGCGCTGGTGCTTGTAGAAGTCGGGGTAATTGTGTAATCCAAATTTTAGCCGGGCAGCAGCGCTCGAAGCTGGGCCTGTCGCCATGACTCTCCATATCCACTCCACCCAGCTGCAACGAGATGCTCTCCCCGTTGTCCAAACACAGAGGATCGGAAAACTCCAAAGGGTAAACGCAGGGGGGGGCCCGCGTCCGTCGGCCGAGTACAAGTCCGTCGCAGCAGAGGCGCCCCGTCCCGCCGTGCCAGTGGGCGGCGTCTCGAGACAAGACCTCGTGCCCTGAAGCTAAAGGAAGTGACGGGCAGTTAAAGCATTCCAGTGCTTGACAGGTCCTTAAACACCCAGAGTCAGTCTGTGTGCGCCAGCAGCGTGTGTGCACAGTGCACTCAAAGGAGAGCGGGCCAAATTAATTAAACATTGATAGCGCTGGAGAGAGGCCACATGGGCTCCGATTCACATACAACCTGCTGTGAAGCCGCCCGCCCTTATCTGACATTTAGACTTCACATGCTGCCGCTCACTGGCTCGGGACCTGATAACTCATAAACGCTTCGTGTCCTTATTTATGGCTGCCCATGTTAGGACAATGACATCTGGCCATTCCGTGTGGGCTTGTCGATTGCCTGTCCCGAAAGAGGCCCTTGCTGCATATCAAAATGAGGTCCTCGGACTCCGGTACACTGCGCTGCCTCTCCCTCTCAGATCAGAGGGAGCGGCAGATTTCTGAAAAAGTAGACACTACGCCGATTACAGTGCCAGCCATTAAACAATGCATTAAGTGTTCAGCGCGTGCGGTGCTCTCACTTGAAGCAGCCGTACATTTTTAAAACTTTATACTGCAACCATAACGGCCTTGCCTTGTAAACCTGCCACGACTTTAAAAACGCAACCTTTTCTCATCATCAAACTCTTCATGCAATACGAAATATGAGAATTTACTGCAGATAGCTGCAAATCTCCCCGCTTTGATCTCGGCGACCATCAAAGGGGCGCGCGCCCCACAACGGAGATAGACGTCAGTTAATATGCCACAAGAGGACCTCCAACAATGGGCCTCCGCTCCCCTCTGTTCCCCGGGTAACGAGTCGAATGCTCGTCCAGACGGAGCCTGTTGTCCGGGCCACTCATGCTCCCATATCATCTTTGATTCCACATAAACCTCGTCGTTCCATTTCATTGTTGGGTTTTCCCGAGGTGAGGTGAGCACCGGAGTTCTGCCAAGACGCAGCACTGTATGGCTGGTCGTTAAGGCGCGAGACTCGGGATTCCAGCTGCCCACGTGACATATTCCCGGTACTCTCTGGGGCATCTTAAAACGTGGTTTGCCCTGGCCAATTCCGCAGTTCGACATGTGGTGTTAATGAAACAACAGGTCTACTGAACCGAATCGCCTGCATCACAGACTGTGTTGTAAAATGATCGGTGCGGTAGAAAAGCGATTAGAGAACCTCGTTCTGGAGGAAAAAGGCGAAGAGTGGCAGGAGCTTCATGGCGTCTCTTGAAGTCAGTATTGAAGTAGTTACATGTGGTGTGTGCATGTTGCCCAGACCTAGTGAGTGAGGATCACCATAATTAAATCACAAATGAACTCATATAGAAGCGAAAGTTAAGAAATGTTCTCCCTGCAATATAGAACTCATATATTCCCTCATGCAAGTATATGGCTAGACCAGTCTAAGGCCAGTTTTGCCTCTGAGCAAAATCGTTATGCACAAGTGCTGTACATATTTGCCTAGTTGTTATGGATGAACAGTTGTAGTTTATTGTTCATATATTGCTTTGCATTGCATCAGCTTTATTATTTATCATTTGTGGTTCGGTGAGGCCACGATTTATTATGGGATTTGAACACATGAAGCTTAAAAGTATATCCCTCCGCATGGACGATACGTCACAAATGAAAAAAGTGCCGTTCACCAACTAGAATTCGTTCGCTACGTTCCAGTGTTGTCCCTCATGTCAATCTTAATGGCTGCTACTCACAGCCATGTCTGCCTGTCAATGAAATTTTAATAAGGAAAAGGTCAACTCCCACGCATATCGTGACAGTCCAAATTGTCGCTTAGCACCGTGAAGTTCAACGTCAACAATGTAGTTAGTCTGAAGCTGCACTTCGTATCGATCTGAGCTTGATTAAGCAGATTTATTCAAACGAGCCTTCACACCGCGGCTCCAGGAAATGGTCCCTGGGTCCTCGGTAATCATACATGTAGACGGTAATTGCTTGTTTATGCCTCGAAGGCAGATGAGGGGAGTTGAGAGACACTTGCAATTGATCCGGACGCTGAGTAATGTGAACGTGATCCAGTGCGGATGGAGACGGGCGGACTGATGGGGGTGAGTGATGGCGGTTTAATGTGATCGTGGTGGATTGCATCCGCAGTTTTCCCGCGCTCGTTACGACCCGGAGCGGACTGGGCAATATTTTGATGGACCTGGGGCCTCGTTTTAATGCCCCACTCTCTGTACCGCCCTGTAACTGACATTAGTTAATTGGGGAGGAGAGCCAGACATGCCAGACTTGGAATGGATGGGAACAAGGCATTCCTGCTCTACCCTAAAACCCTCCAAATGGCTACAGTTCACTTGCACTATTATTATCCTAAGAACTCAGAATCCTTTCCAATGACATACAGTGGTGTGAAAAAGTGTTTGCCCCCTTCCTCATTTCCTGTTTTTTTGCATGTTTGTCACACTTAAGTGTTTCCGAACATCAAACCAATTTAAACAATAGTCAAGGACAACACAAGTAAACACAAAATGCAAGTTGTAAATGAAAGTGTTTATTAGTAAAGGTGAAAAAAAATCCAAACCATCATGGCCCTGTGTGAAAAAGTGATTGCCCCCCTTGTTAAAACATACTATAACTGTGGTTTTTCACACCTGAGTTCAATTTCCCTAGCCACACCCAGGCCTGATTATTGCCACACCTGTTCCCAATCAAGACATCACTTCAATAGGAGCTGCCTGACACAGTAAGGTCCACCAGAAGATCCTTGAAAGCTACACATCATGCCGAGATCCAAAGAAATTCAGGAGCAATTGAGAAAGAAAGTAATTGAGATCTATCAGTCTGGAAAGGGTTATAAAGCCATTTCCAAAGCTTTGGGAATCCAGCGAACCACAGTGAGAGCCATTATCCACAAATGGCAAAGACATGGAACAGTGGTGAACCTTCCCAGGAGTGGCCGGCCGCCCAAAATTACCCCAAGAGCGCAGCGACGACTCATCCAAGAGGTCACAAAAGACCCCACAACAACGTCCAAAGAACTGCAGGCCTCACTTGCCTCAGTTAAGGTCAGCGTTCATGCCTCCACCATCAGAAAAAGACTGAGCAAAAATGGCCTGCATGGCAGAGTTCCAAGAAGAAAACCACTGCTGAGCAAAAAGAACATTAAAGCTCGTCTCAATTTTTCCAAAACGCATTTCGATGATCCCCAAGACTTTTGGGACAACATTCTGTGGACCGATGAGACAAAAGTGGAATTCTTTGGAAGGTGTGTGTCCCATTACATCTGGCGTAAAAGGAACACTGCATTTCAGAAAAAAGAACATTATACCAACAGTAAAATATGGTGGTGGTAGTGTGATGGTCTGGGGCTGTTTTGCTGCGTCAGGACCTGGAAGACTTGCTGTGATAAATGGAACTATGAATTCTGCTGTCTACCAAGAGATCCTGAAGGAGAATGTCAGACCATCTGTTCGTGTACTCAAGCTGAAACGTACTTGGGTTCTGCAGCAGGACAATGATCCTAAACACACCAGCAAGTCCACCACTGAATGGCTGAAGAAAAACAAAATGAAGACTTTGGAGTGGCCTAGCCAAAGTCCTGACCTGAATCCTATTGAGATGTTGTGGTATGACCTTAAAAAGGCCGTTCATGCTCGAAAACCCTCTAATGTAACTGAATTAGGACAATTCTGCAAAGATGAGTGGGCCAAAATTCCTCCAGAACGCTGTAAAAGCCTCATTGCAAGTTATCGCAAACGCTTGGTTGCAGTTGTTGCTGCTAAGGGTGGCCCAACCAGTTATTAGGTTTGGGGGCAATCACTTTTTCACACAGGGCCATGATGGTTTGGTTTTTTTTTCACCTTTACTAATAAACACTTTCATTTACAACTTGCATTTTGTGTTTACTTGTGTTGTCCTTGACTATTGTTTAAATTGGTTTGATGTTCCGAAACACTTAAGTGTGACAAACATGCAAAAAAACAGGAAATGAGGAAGGGGGCAAACACTTTTTCACACCACTGTACTCATGCCTTTCAAAAACAGGGCACAGATGTCTCAATTGACGTAAAACTGATGAAAGTTGAGGCATTTGATGTTTTATGGCCCGAGGATGCTTCCAGGCTAACACTGTCCTTGTCTAAACATTGTGCAGAAACACGCGACATTGGAGACTTGGGGATTTTTGGTTGCAGAAACAAATGTCTTTCCCATCCGTCAAAGTTTTTCACAATTAAACCGCTGATCCAGCTACTTAACACCATTTTGTTATATGAAGCGTCTTGAAAATGGAAGATGTCTAGTAAACATATAGACACTTTTAATATCTTCTTTTCTCTGTGTGGTAAAACAATACCTTTATTTCTCTTTGATGCATGCCCCATTTAAAATACAGTTAGTGTAGTGTACTATTATTCTAAAGATTTGTGGCCTATCAGGTTTGGGTAATGGTCCTCCGGTAGCCTCTGTAATGGCTGTGCATTGTCATGAAATATGAAGTGAAGGGCTCATCATTAATGTATGACTAGTGTCTTTTTGCTCCTGTTTCTTCTCGAGAAAGCAGTCGTTTGTACTATGAGACGTAATAATCATTATTTCAAAATCTTTTTAATGGAACATGCTTGTTCACACTCACTGCTAAGATTACAATTAAGTGTGTGGAGTCAAGAATAAAAGCGGCCTGGAGTGGCACGGATGCTCGGAAATTAATTCAGTGTATACATTCATTGCAGTTTGGTAGTGAGTATTGTAGTGGAAATAGACTGGCCCAGGCTTTTAGTGGTTATGCCTTGAGTTTCTGGTCTTAGTGAGTGATTGGTCACAAAGTAGTTTTCAATAAATTTCAGTTATTTATATAACTTATGTGATCTTTATATTAGAACGAATATCTATATTACATATCGATATTATAAGCACACAAATGGCAAACACATAGAAACAAGGTAAATGTATTTTTCTAAGATACTGATGCATATTCATGATCCCTAGATAAGCTTATCAAGAATTGAATTACCCTTACAGCACAGAGTGAGATCATACTTCATTAGGAAAGCTTTGTGTGTATGTGTGTGTGTGAGTGTGAGAGAGACTATGAGGGGGAATGTGCTGTTGAGAAGGCATTGATTAATTATGCCACACACGATTAGGCCATCAAATCGAGTGTGTCCTCTTCCCCTGTGACGAGGTGATGTCAGAATTTGATGAGGTAATAGTGTGTTGCTTCTTCTGTCCCTCAGTAGTGAAGATGAGTGACTTGTTCAAAAGCTCTGGATGAAGGCATTCTCACTGAGACTCGTCTGGAAGCCTTCAGGGACTGTAGGGAGCATAGTGGCTAAGCAGTCCAATCAGGCCTGTTGTCTATGTTTATATATCATCAGATACCTCGCTGGTATAAGCTGGCCAAAGGAGGAGATGGACGCCAATGACATCAAGACAACTCCTCACAATGCATGAAGGATTTCATCCCAAATACCAAATCCAGCACTCTGAGATTGTACGCTAAGCAGAAGGAGGGATTGCCAAAGATCAGTGAGCATCAGAGCCACTATCCAGGATGAAACATAAAAAATCCAGGAAACATGGCCTCAAGTGATGAAGTGCTTAACGCAGACAGCAGAACCTGGAGGTGGATAGGAACAAGAAGCATCATGGAAGGATACACTCCTGCAGGGGATGTACCGCTCCCAAATAGTGGAAGTGGCTAATATGGAGAAATCCTACCATTGGCTGGATAAAACTTGATTAAAAGAGGGCACAGAGGCACTAATCATGACAGCACAGGAACAACCTCTGAACTCAAGATGACTGGGACCTACCACACCAGACAGGACTTCAGATGCAGGTTGTGCAAAGATGCCCCTGAATCAATCCAGCACATAAAAGCAGGACGTAAGATTCTAGCACGAAGAGCATACAAGGAACACCATAACCAAATGGCTGGTATAGTATAGAAAAACATCTGTGCCGAGAATGAGCTGGACGTTCTGAGGTAAATGTGGGACACCCCCATAGGTGGTGGAGAATGACTGAGCAAAGATCCTGTGGGACTTCCAGACAAAAAATGGCTAACCAACCAGAAATAGAAGTGATAGATGAAGAGCAGAAGAGGGCCACAGATAGATGTAGCAATCCCAAGTGATTTCAACATCAGGAACAAGGAAGATGGAAATCTAGAGAAATACCAAGGGTTGAATGAAGAGCCAGAACATATGTGGAAATTGATATACACAATTCACAAAAAGTTAGGGATATTTGGCTTTCGGTTGAAATTTCAGAATGAACCTAAAATGCTCTCTAACCTTTATAAGTGAACTTAATGTGACCTTCTCTAAACTTTTGAAAGCACATGTCCAACTGTTCAATGTTTGCAAGTTCAGAACTTCTGTAACAAGGACCGTAATGGTAAAATTCACAACAGGTGTTTGATCCATGAACGGACCAATACATTTCCTGTTTCAATTAGAACTGGTATCTAAACAGTCCTCTTCATCATGTTGTTCACATTTTGACATCATGAGACCAAGACGACACCTACCAATTGATCAACAGTACCTCACCATTGTGAGGCTTCAAACAGGATGTTCTCATATGGAAGTGGCCACTGAGCTTAAAGTGACACAGAGTCAGAGAAAGGCATAGATGTCGACGTCCTTTGTCCACAATCCACACTGATGACTGCTTCATTGTGCACAGTAACAATATCGTAACGGGATGATGAATGCCACACAACTTCAGACCCATTTAAGGGTCAGATGATTCGAAACAATTTACATCAGAGTGGTCTGCGAACTAGACGACCTGCAAGGGTACTTGACCACATCACCAGGCACAGGCGTCATAGTCTCGCATGGGCCAGGGAGCACTGGACGAGGGACCAGTGAGCCTCAATGCTGTTCACTGATGAAAGTCGATTCACGCTGAACAGAAATGATGGCCACTAACGATGTTGGAGATGTCAAGGAGAGCGCTATTCATCAGCCACTATTGTCACCAGATGAGCCTTTGGTGGTGGTGGTGTTACATTGTGGGCAGGAGTTGATAGTCAATACAGAACTGCCCTACACTTTGTGAATGGTACACTGACAAGGCCATCCTAATTGAAAAACATCATTAATCCAGTCATTGTGCCTCTGCATGAACAACACAGGCCTAATTCCATGTTCATGGATGACAATGCTCCAGCCTATCGAGGTTTCATCATTAGGGAATAGCTGCTGGTGACTGCAGTATCTCAAATGGAGTGTCCTTCACTTTCTCCAGACCTGACTCCCATAGAAAACCTATGGGACCAGCTGAGTCACCATGTAGAGACTTGTAACTCTATAACCCATGATTGATGATCATGTAATAAGATGGATAAGACGATCTTCATAAGTTCAAACCAAGCATCAGAAGAATGTGGCTTTGGTTTTGGCGCTAGATGGGCTGGTCTGAGTATTTCACACAGAACCATCTCTCGGGTTTACAGAAAATGGTCGGAAAAAAAAAAAATATACAGTGAACAGCAGTTCTCTGGGCAAAATATGTTGTTGATGCCATTCTTGCCTGTAAGAACAGGCAACTGATGCTACAATTCACACAGGCTTTTCAATATGGACAAAAGAAGATTGGATAAACGTTGCCTGGTCTGATGAGTCTCTATTTCTGCTGTGACATTCAAACGGTAAATTTACAATCTGACGTAAACAACATAAAGTATGAAGACATCCTGTCTTCTATAAGTGGTTTGGCTCATGTTGGTGGTGAAATGGTCAGGAGGATTTTTTCTTGCACACTTTGGGCCCCCTAATACCAATTGAATGCCACCGCCTACCAAAGCATCAAATCACCTCTGGTTTCTTGAATGTGACAATGAGTTCATTGTACTCAGATGGTCTCAACTGTCACCAAATCTCAGTCTAGTAGAGCACCTTTGGGAGGTGGTGGAATGGGAGATTCACATCACTGATGTGCAGCTGACAAATCTGAAGCAGCAACTGTGTGATGCTGATAAATGAATACAGACCAAAATCTTTCCAGATTTTGAAAAATATTTCCAGCACCTTGTTGATCACTAGGGGTTGTGTTCCCCAAACTGGGAGAATGGCTACAGCAAATCCCAGGAACAACATCCGAGGTCTCCGTCCAGAAGAGTGCCGTCCTGGGAACAGCTAAGACACTGCACAGGACCTTCAAGCTCCCAGACCTCTGATAGAGGTCCGAAGCTTGATGGAAAAAGACCATCTAGAGGATGGCGTGTGAGGAATTTTTTTTATATCTTTTTCTCTCTGTCTCTCTCTTTAATTCTCTCTCCTTTCTCCCAGTAAACCTTCCATCCAGTAAACCTTCCAAACCTTCCAGGGTGAGGAGAGACACTGATAAGAAGACTTAAATGAACGATGATATGATATGTGGAAAAAGGATGTTCATCTTCAAAACCTTCCTTGTACTTAGCCTGAAATTTCTTGTGAATATGGGAAATAACAAGCAAATATTGAATAGGGAGGAAATGGTGATATGTTTGGTTCTGGGATTGAAATGGAGAGGGGGAAGGGGGGAGAGGCACATGTCTGTCTTGTCTATTGAAAGCAGGATAAAATCACTGTGTTTAGCAGTGGATGACGATTAGAGCCGAGTGATCCATTAAGGATTCTCCGCACACTCTTTACTTCCAGCTCCATGGCCTGTCATCTCTCTCCCATTCAGCCCACATTAACCATGGGCTCCGCCATGTTTCCACCTGTTCTTGTCTAATAGGAAAGCAATGAAATGGGGTCGTAAAATCATGTATAAATCTTTCAGGGTGCTAGTAAAAAACTCCCTTCAGCCAGTTACAGCAGTTGTCTTTGATTGGGTAACACTAAGCATTAGTGCTTGCTGCCTCTAAGAAATAATGCCATAAATGTGTCACAGGCAGCCACTCTGATGCCAGGTGTCTTCTCTGTCTCTCTTGGCATTAGAATTAAACTTTAAAAAGAAAAATGCTCCCAGTGGAGCCATTTCAGTGTGTTTTTCAGCAACTTGTCACTGCTGGGAAACCCTGTTTTTTTACAGTAGACATTGTTGCAAAGAAGCTTTTTAAAAGCTTCAGACCTCTAATGATAGAAAAAAAAACGTTGGAGAGAAAAACCAACATGGCATAGCGAAGATACACTACAAAGAGGGAGCACTCAGAATGGAGAGAAATCTTCCATGGAGTCACACCAGACAATGAAGACAAAGCAGGATTTAAAAAAAAAAACACTTGAATGCCACATAGGAAAAACACATAAGCCACCGTTAAGGGTTTAAGACAACCTCAGACAGCGTATGTGATGTTGGAACATGAATCAGTGAAGCACACGTGGGACTAGAGTAGATTCAATTAAAGATGAAGACCACATGTCTGTTGTGTCCAGGAAGGAGGCTGGTTATCATCACACCAGCGAGGTGAATGTAACCCGCGTGCAGGTCATGAGACGACCAAGCAGGTAAATCCCAAGACAGGCATCCCGCAGCACGACGTCTGGGTGGCGTTCCTGTCACACGGTTCTGCTGCATGGCACTCTGGGTCAGCAAGAGCACACACACGTGGCTCACTGAGACACAAAAGAGATCATTAGGTACACATTTCTTATCATGAGTGAAGTCTGGGGCTAATGGATTCATAGCCATACATGTAGTGATGCAGACACGATAACTTCTGTATTAGCACACAATAGACAATGTTTGAATCTCCATTTAGTTTATGACATACAATAAAAAGGTGTCTATTTGAGCTGTACCCAGTGATTAAACATTTAAAACTGCTTGTTTTCATTGTTTTGGGTAAACCTATCTAGAATAAGGTATAAGTTATTTCAGACAATTAATTATTATGTGCAATCATTTTAATATGCATTGGCTAATTGAAAAATCTAGATACAAATCAGGATATGCGACAAAACGTCCATAATCCACGCTTGAGTCTCTAGGCCCCGTCCCCATTTTCTCAATGAAACTTTTATGTGACAAATAGGAGATGGATTGTTGAATAAATAAGAGATGCAGCAAATTTTACATGACAGATCAGCTGTTTGGTCTGAATGCGCTGCACTGTTGCCCCCGTAGGGCACTATAAATAACGAGACCCACTGGTGTCACGCGTCGGAGTAGACCGCTGGCATCGTCCTGCTTCCCAAAGCAAGAAATATGGTCTCATATTTATCTGACACAAAACAGCCAGGTCTAAACATGCCTGGCATTATTTTCTTCACGGATGTTGAAACCTTGTTTTCAGATATCCAGGTTATTAGCTTCCATCCAACAGATTCAGATGCTGATTCTGTTTGTGACGAAGGAAACACGATTGTGGGACATAATGACTGTACAAAATGACTGCAGTCAGCTCAAATAATTGTGATTGTGAAATAATTGCGAGAGGTATATGATACGTGTGTTACTGGATTTAATTTGGTACAAAATAGGTTTGACATTGTCGGTTGGTCTTTTAAGGGCGAAATGGAACCATGTAGATGCAGTATCATGCTTCTCTCCTAATGAGTACAGCTTCAGTGTGAATATTCATGATGAGGACATTCATAATTCAAGTATGCGATTCCAAATTAAATTTCGGCAGCACACGTATCATAGACCTCTCACAATAATTACATAATCATAATTATTTGAGCTGAGATAGTAGGACCTGCGGGCTATACTACCTTTAAGACAGTAGGTTTTATCAGGTTTAAATGGTTTTATTAAGAACCCCATAAACTGTTCATACCCATTTGAGAGCATTCCGATGTTGCATGTGTACCTGTACCATTATCACTATCTTATCATGTGATGTTGTTGTGGTATTGTGTAACAGTAGTGTCAAGATTGTGCTCCAAGGTGGGAAATGAAGTTTGAAACAGACAGTAATTCTGGATGGCCCAGCTCATGTGCCAAAAATCTCAGAGCGTGATTAATGCTCGATTGCATGCGGTATCTCTCCCCTCATCTGCTGGACTTGCTATCCCTTTGATGTGGTCGCTTCACCAACTCTGAGTGACTCTGTTAGTGCAGGTCATGGTCTGAGGAATCATTTCCATGACAACAGTCTGCTGAGGAGTCGGTCCAGGAAGGTGAGAGATAATTCAGAAATCTGCACACCTCGTTTCTGTAGAAGAAAAAGAGAATGAAGAGGAAGAAAGAGAAGGGACAGAGTAAGACAGAGGAGAGAGAGAGGACGTACAGGAAGAGAGCACAGGCCCTTCAGGGTTTCTCTGCAGCTGTGAATGCACAGGCAAAAGAGAAATGCAATAATTTATCTATTTTTGGAATGTTCTTTCTGAAAAGGCCATTTTCTTGTGCATTGAGATGATCACTCTGAGCTTAATATCATCCCACAGAAGTTTGAATAGCCAAAGAAAACAATGAAGTAAGGTTACCACCCTTACCAGGATGTGAAACTCATTATTTCAATCAAAACATTTAGGGTTATGGATTGCTCACACACCTTCGGCTCACCCCACAAAATCCATGATTTCCACAGGAGTGCTGCCCACAATTAGCCACTAATGGCTACGCATCTGTGTTAATTACCTAATGATTACCCCGACTCTATTAGTGCATACATTAGGACCTAGGCAAGGACAGAATTACTGGTAAACGATGTCAGAGGTTGGCTACTAAGGATATTTTCAGGGCTTCAATTATTACAAAGCAGCATGTGTTGAGTTTCACACTAAACCTCAATCTCCTGCAGCATGAGTGGAGAGGCCCCGGCGTCGTTTGCTGCTGACTGTGATGGAGCAAGAATGTCAATATTTGGTGAGAGCACGGAGGGAGAGGGACGTGTTAATAACCTGTGGTTTAACGCAGAAGGCCTCCACATGTACTGGTGCGCCAGTGCATGCTCTGCAAATGTGACTAGGCTAATTCGCCTAGCAACCTGCGGGAGGGATGTCCGTGGGAGAGATGCCCATGGGGTTGAGGCCCTACAGGTGAGAGGCCCTGTGGGAGGGACGCCTTGCCCTCCAGGACGGGCCGCTCGGGCACAGCCTGCTTCTGGGGAAGCGAGAGAGAAGGGGGCGGGCCTCAAGCAGCTGCCCAATCACTCGCCTCCCTGCTCACTTATTCGCAGATAAGGACGGCCCTGCCGCCTCCGGTTCGGCTCATTCAGCGCTCACAAATGCGCAGGAGATGAGAGCCGGAGCGAGATTTTAAGACGGCTCCTTGGGCAGATTTTCATCCCGATCTCATTCGCATTTGTCTTCTAGCTCCATCCACACATGGGAATTCAACTCCATGTGTACAGTGTGTAAAGTACTCCTCTAACAATATTCAGTTACGTGTCTGAACTGCAGAAGTGAGTCACGTCATTTCCATGCTTTGATGTTTATGATGCAGAGTGGACACTTTTTCATTCATGAGCCACTAATCCATTTAGTTATCGAAACCCCTCAAGTGAGATATATGGCGGTACGCATGTATATGCTATGGGTAATAACTTCTTGATACAATCTTTTACTCTCTTAACCCCAGCAGAGAACTTTCAGCAGAACCTGGAAACCGGTTTTGGCTTTTTATTTGCTCTTTGACACTGGTTGTTTTTCTTTTTTGAGTATGAGCTTATCAGCTGGATATTCTGATGTTCAAGGACAATCCCTGAAAGCAAATGATGCTATCAGGCAGTCCAAAAGCCTGAAAAACCGTTAACATTATCCAAAGTTAATGTTAAAATTAGTTAAAAGTAATTAGTTTAAGTTAAAATTATCCAAAAATCTATTTGAATTTTAACCCTCGGGCAATAATAAGGGCTGACGATGCTTTTTTATTGCAACAGTGAGAGCGGCTACATGGAGTAGTCATTCCTAGTTTACCGGGAATCCTTGGAATTTCGTGATCGGGATTCCCAAAAGGCCATTACATCAGATGCTTGTTTGTGCTGGTTGCAGCTGGTAGATCTCCACCCTCTCCTCTCCAACATTCGCACATGATCAAATGGCTCATTCAAGACAGCAGCCCGATCCTTCAAACCACTCAGTTCAAAACAATCAGATATTCTGACCAAAATGCTTTGATGTAGTGAAGAAATTCTTGATGGGTTGAAAAAAAAAAAAAAACAGTCCACACTTCAAGGGAGGACGAGAATTCAGCTCTTGATATTCTTGCCAAAATAGTTCCGATGAAAGGGCACATTTTCTTACAAAGCATTTCGATTACAGCTAATCACTACAAAGTGAGATAATGGCCTCCACTGTCTAAACAAGTTTGGCATTGTGAAAATACAGCACAAAGAAACCCAGTACATTTAGTAGTTCTAAACATCTCAGCACAACACACGCACACACACATACACACACACACACACACACGCACATATGCGCTATTCCTTAATATCTGAAAGGCCTGCATGCAGCAGTGATGATTTTAAAAGAAAGCTCAGAATGGAATTTACACTAGGCAGTTCCTCAGAGTTTGACATACCCTAACTCCCGGTGCCAGAGGACAGGTAGTGTTGGCTGTCTCTTTCTGTACTCACTGGCAGACCTAGTGCATGGAGCACTGGATGCAGGTAGGATGCATGGGCTACAGTAGCCTCGTGTAACTCTGCTGTCCACCCGAGCTGGGCCACGCCCGGGGCTTTCATCTCCACTTCCACTGTGACCCCCTTTGCAGTTTTGTTTGGTTGTTAACTTCTCTCGCCACAGGCAGGCTGGGTATTTAATAGGATGTGTATTTTTCCATTGTTTCCCATTAGCACCATGCAGTCTTTTACTAATGTATATCTCTTCCGACGTTGCTTTTATAATCTATAGTCTCTATAGTCTATTAAGGCCTCCTCTGGCCTTTATTGTCTCAGAGCAGGTGATATACACCGATGCGCAGATCCGCAGCTTTAGGGACAAATCTGGCTGTATGGGAGGCCGTGAATGACATAGTGCTGTATCTACACCTTATGCAGCAGCAATGGTGAGGGTTGGACCACACCAATCCGACCAAACACACTGCTCGCCCGCTCGCTCCACACATGAGCTGTTACTTACATCAAACCCTAATGTACCTGTTATTTCACAACAGAACAGGGCGAAATACTCTTGCTGCCTGTATTTTCATGTTACTGATGAACCGGTACTGAAATTCTCTCACTCAACAGCTTAAGGTATGATTTTGTGATTTTGTGAAATCTACTGAATTATACTGTAGCATGAAGATCTGAATGCTATCCTTGTTTTAGTCAGGTATCATCGTCTTCATAGACTTTCGATGTGATCTGAATTAATTAATGTGATTTTCTGTCTTTAGTTGTGAAGGAGCACTGAATGTGAATGTGAATGTTGAAATGGGGAAATAGAAAAAGGTTGTTTTGTTTGTTTTCATTGGCACGGTACGTTTGGTGGCAAGTGTGTTAGGAGTATAATTCAGTACATTTTCTGTTTCCTTTCGTTGTTTTCCTTCCTTTGATCATTTTGTTTCCCAGGTGATGGCATATTGCTCCACCAATCAGCTTCCCCATTTAGAGAAGGCGAGAATGCTTTAACTAAAAGTCATTATTTTCATGCTCAAATAACTATAACAATATGGGATTTGCTGTTGTTAACTGAGCCTTCCTCTGTTGCACACACCTCAAGTACCACACTTGGATAACGCAGTTCACAGTAAGATTGTGTTGCAACCAGATGTTTGGAATGAAAGCATATGTCATGATGGCTGGAATCCAAACTAAACGAATACCAACAAACCCAATGTGAATCACACAAGAGAATGTGGCTTTTAAGGTTTGTCAGCGTATATTTTGGGCACAGGGTCATTCCAGGCACTCGTCCTGCGGTTTTATATTGCTTTTTGTGGAAGGAGATTTATAGAGAACTTGGGCCAAACATAGCTACTTCCAGCACTGAAATGGTGCATCTGTGGGTAAACAGTAACACTTCATAGTCCTCTATTTTTGGACGAGCTGTTTTACACATAGCGACGAACCAGCTACTTGCTGTGTTCATCTTCCCACACTGAAATCTATCTTGTTTCAGCTTCTGTGCCCACCTTGTTATTTATTCATGAGACCACACATTCTCATACAAACACACTGGAATTTTATAAATGTGTATCCGTTTCTTACCCCCCCTAAACTACTTCCTGTTCAAGGACATAATTTGATTTCTGTAGCTATCCTGTGCCACTAGTTACCAGTACCCAGGAAAAATTAAAACTGCACACGGCAATATCTCAGAGGTTATATTGGATTTTCTACATGCCCATGTGAACTTAGGCAATGTGTTGGTTTATAAAGCAATTATCTGTTGAGTTTATATGCTGGAGTTGATATCTAATACAGGGGAAAAAGCTGATATCAGCCAAAAATATTGCTTCTCCAAATTATCTTTGGGTCATTATAACAAATTGATTGAATTTGGGCCTAAGTGTTCCAGTAAGCAGCATGTTTGTTGCGGTTAATTCTGCCCACTTAATGCCTCTCTGTTTTGCCTGCATCACACATAAGCCTTGATAATATTTGAGTTTCCTCCTTCGGGCACTTGCATCATATCTGGCATCACGCGCAATATGTTCCATCGACCTTTTGTGCAGGACCTCTCAGCACAAATTGATCAGGCCGCTTTGCCTAAAAGCGAGCTAATTCCACACAGCGTTGCGAAGGTAAAAGTTTAATGAAGGCGCTGAGGCATACAACAAGAGAATAATACAGTATTTCACCGACTTTAATGGCACTTCATCTCAGTATGCACCCATTGCCGGCACGTGCGCCGTATGCTGTCAGATGTGTTTACTCCATGCTGTAGCCGGGTGAAGCGTGAGGGAGAAGGGGTCTTCCAAGAGCCCAACAGTATGTTTGCTAATGAATAAACCATAATACACAGCCATACATCATCTTGTAAGATACGATCAATGCTGTCTTTTGCCAAGACCTGGCTTCTGAATATTTTATACCCATCAACGTACCCTAGAAAGAAAAGTAATGAGTTATGAAAATCAAAGGATCTGACATCACAGCAGTTTATCATAGATAGATAGATAGATAGATAGATAGATAGATAGATAGATAGATAGATAGATAGATAGATAGATCATTTTACGATAGCAAAATGATGAACATGCAGCACATGAACATGCAGAGAACACATAGCACAAGATATGTGAAATGGTGAAAGACTAATTTCTGTTAAGCAACACATGGTTCCCCAGAAGCATCGTTACGATGATGTGTTAGCGAGAATGTTATGATGTGTTCGAGGAAATGCTGAGAGCCGTGCTCATTCAACTATGACCTTTGAACTTCTGAAGCCCAGGGCAACACCTTCTCTTGCATTTCTCATCATAATGTCCTAATGAGAGCCAAGTTAATAGATAAACAAAAACATTAGAGGATAATTAATCATTTGGCCCATTACTGTGTACACTATAATAGGCCAATATAAACTCTGTGTCTTGTTGTTAAAATAATGGAAGTCTGTACTGCCTAAATTTGACCTCAGTTCACTCCAATTATAAGGCCAGTAAGTAAATGTTTTCAATTTCTGTAGGCAAATTCTAGTAATGATCTTGGCAACACACAGCTTTGCCAAGACAACTGTGAATCAACTGTGAATCATCTCCTGTGATTCTTCCTTTAAAGATGCAAACAAACTGAGTTCTTCCTTGAATTTGAATAAGTTTGAATATAAATACACTTTTAATAAGCATGCTGAAATTGTCCATTAAAAAAGAAAGCATCCTACCTTAAGGAAATAGTAATATTGACACAACTGTCCCTTTACCCTAAGCAAGTTTGGTGCCCCAATTATATTTCTTTACTTTTGCACTAATGCGTTGAAACTAACATAGGTAAGGAGAGAATTTATACTCACCAATAAGCACATTTCATGGCAAAATTTCCACATCCCCTCAGACTGCACTGGAACGTTAAGTAATACCAAGTAGACCTGGAGAAGTGGGACAAATTCTGCTGACAGTGACAATGCACAGCCTCCTAATTACAGGCTTCTAATTACAAGCTAATTACAGGTGTCAGACATCTCTACCATACAGAAACATTGTAGCCTAGTTG
This sequence comes from Brachyhypopomus occidentalis, assembly GCA_020368025.1. Classification (NCBI taxonomy): domain Eukaryota; kingdom Metazoa; phylum Chordata; class Actinopteri; order Gymnotiformes; family Hypopomidae; genus Brachyhypopomus; species Brachyhypopomus occidentalis. Next base: position 3,325,584 of record JAGXOD010001351.1, on the reverse strand, counting down.
CTTCCCAGCAAAATGTTAGCTATTGGTATGACATCAGCCCTTTCACTCCCAAGGTCATTTCCAGTGTTGGGTATGGTCTCTGCTGTCTCCACAGCTGAGCGAAATCGAAGGCATTAAGAGACGATTGCTCACTCAGGAGGAAATGGGCTTGGGCTGCTTGGTGTCATTGTAGGCAGGCTCAGATTGACATTTGTGTTTATTTTGGTAGGGGAGTGATTCAGAGGCTATCACAAAGAATCCATTTAGTGTTAGCATGGCTCACACCAATATGGACCATGTCGTAATACACAACCTCCCCAACACACACACACACACACACACACACACACACACACAGATGCAGAGTAGAAAGAAAGCCCTGACTAATGGTACAGTGTAAACAGTGAGCTCATCCAGTATCAAGGGAATATGCATACACAATTTGAATCAGACATTGCCTTAATTTTACGTTTAGCATAGAGCCTCTCAGAATCAGAGCCCACAAATATACGGGGACCGGGTTGCACTTTACTTTTTCTGCCATTTTAAAACAACACCGTTCATTTTCATGAATCATGTTCCAGAACATGAGGACATTTGAACATGAGGACGTGGGCTTGGTGAGCAAGGCACAGAATGTGCGCGACTCACACCGGGAAATCCAACTCTCTTCCCCTGGCTTCACTTCACTAAGTGGCGCAGGTCAGTTTGCTTACAGCGCGCGCTCAGGGCAAAGGAAGGAGCTCGGAAGAAGAAAGGCAGAGTTGCCAACGAGCTTCCAGCTCGTGGTCATCTTCAACTTGTCCTCGGAATCGCAGTGTGGTTGCGCAGCATGAGATTTGCAGATTTGATTTCCCGACATTACTTAAAGAGTGGTAAAGGGGCTAGCTAATTAGATGTAGACTACAATTGTCTGCTGTAGCAATGATTCATTTATTACGAGTATTCTATAACCAGATATCGTTTGCCTACGCATCCTCGAGCTCATTTGCATAGCGAGCGACTCGACAGCTGCCTTCACTACATGGTCCAGGACCACGCAGTTAATAAGGTGTCGCTGTCCCATTCATTACCACACTGAGTGTGAATGTGATGGTATTAAGCACTTAAAGGGGGACTCGAGAACTCGTATTTATAGTAGGGGGCGAACATGACCTTAGTAAATTAATCCCATTAGAATGAGCTAAGGAAGAAAACCGCACGGCAGCGTTTAATCAATTGTAACTGCTTCATCGCTTCCAACTAACGATGGCCACATCTCCCGAGGTGTGTGTGCACGCACAGGTGTATGAACGTACGTGTGTGTACGGCTGAGTCCATGAGTGATTTGAGAACACATTTACCTTACCACTCTGTCTCATTTTCACTTACCACTACATCTCTCTCTCTCTCTCTCGTTCGTTCCACAAAAGACTACTTAGACTCTGACATAACACGTTCAGATTTTACTGGAGCAATCGCTGTCTTCTTCATTTCTCCTGCTGGGTGTATCTATGTCATCATCGGTGAACTTAAACGAGCATGGTGTTGAAATGTATGCTTTAGAACGTGCTTGTCAAATGTACATTTCTTTTCATTAGTCCCTACAAAATAGAGTTTGTAAGATGTGTGTGTTGATATGTAACCAGTAAAGTAAATGTCAGTCAGTCAGGAGTGCTTTTAAGACTTACCTTGCAGTACTGAAAGAGCATGGAACATGTGCTACACATTACAGCTTTACTTTTCAATATGGTTATGCATACATACAAACCATAAACCATAAACCATATTACTTTGGATCTATGATTGTATTTAGATAGTAGATAGTTTAGAGATGGTGTTTTTTTCTGATCAACATCACTGTTCTTTCTAGCCCATAAGGCTACATGGAAACAGCACTTATCAAAACATAAATGAACCGAAGGCAGCTGAGTTGTGTATATGTACACTTATGCTACACTTATGGCCAGGTTGGTTGGAATTGCGTTTAGTCCAGTACCGGAAGTCAAACAAACAGTATACTAAGGTACGGTATTTACATGAATTCAGAAGAGCAGGAGAGTGCAAAGGAGTAGATCAATAAACACATCTAATTAGAACAGTGTTTTATGCAGTGGTATGACCAGTCAGTGCAGTACAGGGAATAGAGCCAGAAAAGATGGACCTGTGCAACAGGTGATTAGATCGTTAAGGTGTGGCCATTCAGGCTAGTGCAAAAACAATGAGCATCAGCTCCTGAGGTCACATGGGATTAGTTCTGGGAGTTCAGAGCTCTGTTTGCAGTAGGAAAGAAACTTGTTAAAATGGGTGGTCAATATGGACAGGGATCGATAGTGTGTCATGGAGGGGAAAGGCTGAAATGAGTGAAGGTTTGGGAGACAAGGGTGAGGGAGAACTGCCCTGAGGGAGGTTTTGGGCCTGCTAGACAGTTAGAGATGATGTCAGGATTCATTGTATGATAGCAGTGAAAACCATACTAGAACCTGCTCGAGTTGAAACTTCTGTTGTCTGAGGAAGTACAGACTTTGCTAAAGTGGTGTTCAGGTCCTCTTCAAGGAGTACATAATATATGTTCCAAGAAATTTGCAAGAGTCCATGATGTTGATTTCCTGAGTATTAATTTTGTTGAATTTTTTATGGTTTAACCTAAATAATCAATGGTCATTGATGTAAAGAACATGGGTATTGTTCTGGCAACAGGCTTCAACTTGGTGCTCCTTTTTATGGTAGCTACCATGGATGTTGTCTGCAGTTAGAGCAGTAATGGTGTTATGACTGGCTAGACAGTGAAGAGTGAAAAGACAGCAGGGAGGGGAAGGGGATACACCCCTGCAATGCTTCTCTACTGAGAACCAGACATGCCCTGTTTCTGGGTAACCCAGTAGCACCAAGCGTGATCTGCACTTCTGTCATGGAGTGTACCAGAGTATGTTGACTGTATTGAAAGCTGGGCTGATGATGATGAAATACAGGAGAAGCAGGTGCCTCAAGATGCTGTAGACTGGTGTGCTTCAACAGCAGGGTTTGATAAGCACACTGGAAATGGTCTTTCTGTAGGAGGTCAGAAGATCTTAAAAGCTAAGGTGTTTTGATAAAGGCAAATTTAAAGATGATAGATCTGTAGTTGCACGAGATATTGAACAAAAGAGAGATGTATGGTGCTGATAGCTCTGCAACGTTGTATTTGACAAACACAAGTTCACTTATAAATGAGATACAATTTATGGAGAAAGGGCAACAGAATGAATTGACTTAGCTTGAAACTGTTACATCAGGTCTGTAAAGTGAAGGACTCACAAAAAGCATCCACAGAGTGTATCCCTAATAGGACATGTAAACAATCACTCCATGGTTATCACTCCTAAAAGATCTCCTGCCAAGCAGATGGCATACACCTAATCTAAATCTAGGGTGCAGCATACTGCAGTTTAAACTAGAATTCATATACGTCACACAGCAGTTCATTGACCCTTTAAGCGTCAACTCTTTAAAGCTTACGTTGTTGTCAATGTTTTCTGTGTAGCGTGTGGTGTTAAGAATTGTTTTCCCCACATCTTCAATTCTTTTCCTAAATTGTTTACATGGTTTTCTCCTGGAATTGTATTCTGGCGTTTGCTTTGCAATGCGCCATTGGGCCACCACACTCTTGGCATTTTTAATTATTTGCTTATTTAGCTGCAGTTGAGGAAAAACAAAAGGGAGATGACACTGAGAATCATCAGCCATTTCCTTAAAATTATACACGCTTCTCAGCTACTAAAAGGATTTGCCTCATGATAATAGAGATAAAAAAGAACCATTAAGGATTTTTGCTAAGTTAATTAAAAGCAAGAGGATTCACCAAAATGCAGAAAAAAACACTTGCAAGAGTACTGATAATATTCCAAAACCCTGAACAAAGTAGGGCTCTATATCTGTGATCATCTACCCAGATCATCGGCGAGTGTGCGGCTTTTAAACATTCCGTAACGCGTAATTATGAATAAATAAATATTCCGCAGCTCATCGGCAGGTCAGGCTTTCGGGATGTGTTGAGGCGGGTGCACGCTGTTGCTCCCGAATTCTCCATCCTGGTGCGTTATTGTGTAAGTGCTCCGTGCGTCTGTCCGGGTGAGTGGGTGTGAAAATTGCACGTTGTGGAAGACGGGCGTCACGTGATTGCAGCTCAACAGCGCGAGCGTTGATCCGGGCCGAGTGCAGAGGTAGCGAGGAGCGATGGAGGAGGCGGAGGAGGAGGAGGAGGAGGAGGAGGAGGTGGATGGCGGTGATTTGAGTATGTATCACCCTCCTTAACGGTCGTAGTGCAATTTGTGTGTGTGTGTGGTTGTGGGACGGCAGAGAGGAATGAAGCCTGTAATGGTTCTCTACAAGGAGGCCCTGGATATGCGTCACTCCCTGTGATGGACCAGGATCTATAAATTCTGTGGCTGAATCATATTCACATTAACTGTAGGGCCCACCCCTAATCCAATTTTATTCTTTTCCAAGGGAAAAGGTATTGTCCTATCTCTGGGAGTCGAACCAAACATCAACCAGTCTACTCCACTTGGATGGAGAACATCTGGGTCAAATGTTGCCTAATGATTGTATCACAATTGTTTTTGAACCCCAACATTTCACAGCCAAAGGTAGGATGTCTCATTTCTCATTTAGTTTCATGTTTGTGTTTTTGGTGTAAATGTTCAAATAGTATCTGTGCACTGTTTTTATTATTAGAGTGACTGAATCTCTAAAATTTCATCTTTGTGTTTCCTATCATGATAGATGGATATTTCTTCTTTCCTTCTTCATGCTGTTCAGTCTCTCTCTCTTTCTGACTGTCTCTCTCTCTCTCTCTGCCTTTGTGCGTCTCACTCTCTCTTTTTATACTCATCTCTCTACCTCTCTGCCTGATCAATTCTTTTCTCCCCTCCTGGCAACCTCCAGATGGCTAGGCTGTGCTGATGACGTGCAGTATGTCAGCATAAAGACTGTCATCCAAAGAAGAAGAAAGAAAACAAAACAACAACAGCTCGTGATTTAACCTGGCATGCTGCAACAATTACTGTTCAAATGAAGTGACCCATTTTCATCAGAGTTCTGCAGAGAGGCACACAAGGGGTTAATGACGACTTGTAGGGGGACCAACCCACAGGGGAGCACCAGGTTCGACTGAATGATGCACTCTATTGATTTTGTATTTGTTAACAGAGACACATGGATGGAGAGAGACACATTTGCTGTGACAGTGCAAAGGTACGTGTCTCTATCGACTACTGGGAAATTATTTGTGAAAACCTTAAACTGTTAACAAGTGTTTTTTCCTGACCTATGAATGAAATCAGCCCCTGAGAAAGAACATCACATGGGATAAAGGACAACACGGGTGTGAAAGGACATCACATGTATGAAAGGACATTACATGAGACAAAGGACATCACTTGTGTGAAAGGACATCACGTGTATGAAAGGACATTATATGAGACAAAGGACATCACGTGTATGAAAGGACATTACGTGAGTGAAAGGAGATCACATTTATGAAAGGACATCACATTAGATAAAGGACTTCACATGAATGAAAGAACATCACGTGTATGAAAGGACATCACATGAGTGAAAGAACATCGCATTAGATAAAGGAATGTCACGTGAATGAAAGGACATCACATGAGATAAAGGACATCACGTGAGTGAAAGGATAGCACGTGGGGGGTTGCTCAAGAGACAGGGACAGGCTAGGGCAGTTCATGATGAAGGGCCCCAGCAGTAGGTGATGTGCAGGCAAGCAGGGTAGGAGCCGTGGCTTGGGCGAATATGCCCACGCCACACAACCCCCAACTCCCCCCACCCCTCCATCCAAACTAATTGCGACTTTGGGAAGGACAAAAGAGGCATGGGCAAAAGTGCTTGCAAATTTTCAGTAATATTAAATTAGAAAATGGAAGTGAAAACACATTATAGCCGAGGAGCTTATTAACGGGGCTTTGCATGGTGGCGCAGAATGTAGGATATTTAGCAGATTTTAATTTCACAGATGGATATTTCAATTGGCTCTAAAAGACACGCAATTGTGTTTAATTGTTTTTTATTTATAGCCTCCGCGTGTTGGGCAGCTACTGAAATATATTAGTGTGAGAGGAAAGATAAGCTGCCCTCTTCCTTCGCTCCTTCATTCTTTTGCTGGTTGTGCTGCCACACCTTCAGAAACACCGTGAGTCGGTGACAAATGAGGGATGGATTCAGAGGAAGTGGGTCAGTGACGGTGAACGGGTGAGTCGGTGAGCGTGCGGATGAGGGAGTGAAGGAGTGAACTGATGGAGGAGAAAGATGACTGAGCAGAAGATATTATTTCCTCTTGTTTGGAACACAGCGTTGCTGAAATCAGATCTACACCTTTGTGGTTCATTGTAGCGTTCTTCGTACCTATAACCATAGGAACCGTGCTGGTGTTTGTTGCTGTGTTTGGCATTAGTTACAGCCACTGTTTGTCTCCACTTTAATTATGTTGCTCATGCAGTCAGACCACCTGCTTGGATTGCTTGCTGCGTTGCTGGGAAATCAGATTGAGGGTGTAACGAGGGGGGAGGGGGGCTTAGATATTCTTATGCTCCCAAACGGGTATGATCCCCAAGCTTGCCACTCTTTTTGGCAGCGGTACGAGACGCTCGTGTGTGGCTGAAGTCACCCACCATGACGGCCACGGTGATGGAGCTCCTGAGGAACGGCTTAATATCGGGAGGAGGTGGAGGCGGTCGGGGAGACTGATGCCATCTCTCCCAGAGAGGCCAGTCCGCCTTGGACATATCCATAAAACGTATGAAAAATGATTAGGCTGTGACTAATTGCCCGTTTAGTGTCGCAAAAAGTTGTTAAACAGACCATTGCTTTTTAATACTTAAAGTAAGGAACAGGATTAATTAAGCAGAAATGTATTCTTCCACCTTGCCAAGTGCCTCCACTTGCTATGTAAAAACGAAAATGTGGTGGTGTGTACGCTGGTGTGTCCGACGGTGTGTATGCCAATGTGTGAATAGATGATGTACCATAGAATGTGAGGCCCATCTCACAGCCGCGTCCAACGGCTCAAACTCAGGGGATGAATGCGCAGCAATAATGAAACTGCTCTGACACATTTGATGATCACCTAAAGGGGGAACGGTGATAAACATAAAGAGCTCAATTTAAAAATGTATGTATATATCTACAGACGCATATACCAAGTTATGAAGCTGAACTAGTGAGAGAGGTACTGAGAGAGTTCTATCATGTGGGTCACAGAACTATTATCATGCGTGTAGTAAAAGATATCTTGAAATCACCACAGTGGTATAAAAATAGTGCAAAGGCTGCTGGCCTCTTTATTACAGCCATAAGAATTTGTAGTTCTCTAGGCTTCTCTAAAGAACTGCTTGTGGTATATCTCTAAAGTTCAAGTTTATCTTTCCAGTTTCTCACAATGACAGGCTCTTGGCACACCCTTTTTATGAATGGAGCTCAAACTCTTTCGGATTGGTCAATAAACCATCACCCCGAGCATGCTGGGAAAAAAAGAAAAACTAAAGAAATACTAGCAATTCCACAAACAGCTGAATGAAGACATGTCATGGAGAGATTGAGTGACGGGGCATCTTGTCAATATTTATTTCGCATGTAAGATTGCATATAAAAATCTAAAGTTAAGATGTGTGTTGGGAGCGACAGGAGGAAGTCCCTCTCATTATGTGTGTGTGGGCTCTATACATACTGTGGAGCTATAAGAAATCCTGTAGCTTGCTTGACTCTTTGATAAGTTAGATTGCGATTGTGAGTCCGTTAGACAATCTAATTCTCTCATATCAATCTCTGTACAATTTGCCTCATGGAATTGGAGCTGTGCATTGACCATTTTCACATTGCTTTCATTGATTATCCCAATTAACTGTTTTGTGTTTTATAAGTGATAATCTCCAATAGGACGTCTCTGTACGTCTGTGGCAGTAAAGAAAGAAAACAAAAGACAAAATACTGCTGCTAGCCATGCTAAACTGTCTTAAGGCAAATGGCCGAAGTTTAATTACTTTCTATCTGTCTTTCTGTGCTCCCAAAGCAAATGACTTAATGAAATTCCACAGCTATTAATCTTTGGCTGTACCTCTGAGCTACCATGCCAGTAAGCCACAGGGAGAGACGGGAACGGGACATGACATTTGACTAATTGTGCTCATTTGAGAACGATCACTGCTCCAATGTATTTGTGACATGCTGCAGAGAAAAACAACACGGGAGAACCCCTGTCAGGCTTCTGACCCTCTGTGCTCTCTGGGTTCTGTAAATCTAGTAAATATATCCAATTAAAGCCATAATTGCCTGAATTAATTAAACTGCAGGAGAGCAAAGGTGAAATTAAAGTTGGTGAAATTTCTCAGTTGCCCCCCCTGGATGTGGGTGGTTATGGCTTGGTAGGGCAGGGTTTCTGAAACAATTAATTTCCTGTGACCCAGAAAGTACAATGTAAAACAAACAAACAAACAAATAAACAACAGACCAAACCAGTCAATTCACTTTGATCCCCGTTTGAACTTTGTCCAATATTTCTAAGCTAATAATCATAGCAGATAGAAATAATATTAATGATGGTAACACAGACATGTATTATGGAGTTGGATTACCAAAACCCTCAAAATTATCAAATAGAATTCAGGCTTTTGCTGCTTCCTGTTGGTCAATTAGGATTTCACATTGTCATAAAAGTTGAATAAAGGTGTCATAAAGTCATAAAGGTGAAGCACTAGTCTTACCACAAAAACACATTTATAACCACACACATATTGAGAGAACATAGGAAGGGTAGCTGGAAGAGTGTGAACATGGAAGCTTACAGGAGAGAGAACATCTGATTGGCTTGAAAAGCTGTCAAAAAGGCACTGCAGTCTTCACCTGCAGGCTCTAGTTACTGCATGAGATGTAGGCATGAGAATTATGAGCAAATGTAACACTGATTACATATTTGTTAAAGTTTTTGTTTAAAGACTGAAGTTGTAAAGTGTTGACAAAAAATGTATTGCTGTTTAAGTGAACTTTTCGGTGAACTTTTCTATGAATTTTGCTAGCAAGATAGCAGGGTACTGTGTAATAATCATCCTATACACATGGGAAAATCCAACATGTCTGACATGAGCTAATAGAAAATGGCATCACTACTGCTGTCTTATCTCTTAAGTAGGTTGGCCAGTGTTCAGTGTTCTAAAACTACTGACAATACACATAATACTCTTGGAAAAGTATAGCATTTCTTGAAGAGTTCATTGCATATTGTTGTGTAGCACAAGCAGCCAAGCCTGGTTTTTGACCCTCTAATTTAAGTGACGTTAAAATTACTGGAATATTTAGGTTAAACTGTAAACTGAAAGAAATGATTCAACAGTTAGTACCTTAAGTGACTACAGCTAGAGAAGAAATTAATTCCTGAATTCTGAAGACAGCTACATATTTGACTGTCAAGACTGTGTTGCTTCCACAGATAGCCTTCTTGAGTGGTCTGTCATTGCAAGACATCTAAAATAAAGTGCCTCGGTACAATTGTGATCTTTGGGTTCAACAGATTGTGACAGCCTTTTTATTCAAAAAGGAAAAAAAAGAAAAAGATTACCTTTTGGAAAAAAGGTGCTTGCAGAAGACACAACATTCTTTTCACAGAGCAGGAGGGCATTTTGTGGTTAGAGTTTTCATTCGGTTGTTGAGAGACGACCATTTTCAGTTTCATTTGAAGGAATTAAAATATTATGAAGAAAAGATAAGAAGCTGAGAGATCCTTGTTGAAGGAAGTAAGAGTTGACTCAAGGCATTTGATATGGCAGGCTCATTGCTATTAGCTAGAATGTAGCATTTGACCATGATGCTTTAAAGCAAAAAGCATTGTGGGAACTGCAGATCTAAACCACCTCTGCTATAACCTGGAGTGGCCTCTGAGCAATATTGAACGGGGACATTGATCTCTAAAACGCCGATCATGCCTATATGCTTCCTGTCTGAAGAAGCCTTCAATCCTTTTCTGTCTTCTGTTCTATTTTAGGCAGTGGACATATTTCAACACACGTCAAGCCAGGCAACCAGAGTACTGGGCCATTTGAACACTCATACATGCACAACCAACTTCTGTTTATGACCTACAAAATACATCATGTACTGTATCTATTTAGATTAGTCTGTGGTCAGTACTAATAGCAATTATCAAAGCCCATATATCTATGTGCCAAAATTAGGCTGCAAATGTGTCATTCTTATTGTTATGTCTCATTTGTCATGGCTGCATTTTATATTTCTCAGCAGGTGTTAGCAGACCCTTCCTAACCTTTATAAGGTCAAGCTAGGAGACAACCTAGATTGTTGGAAATACCAAGTGGAAAGGACAGTGGTACATACTTTCTTGAGCAGGCCATTAGTACAAACATTTTGACAACAGATCCATGGCTGCAGTGAGAGGTGCCCTTGTTGCCCTCAACTATGTATACTGGGCAACTATTTAACAAATGAGAAGTTACCTTTGGAGTTGTAACTGGACCTGTACAGGAATGGAAATCAGGCAGGTCAGTGTAATCACTTACAGAATAAGAGACCTTTCCAGGCTCCAAGTAACATTGACATGGAAATCTATTGATTTAGTAGACTTAACAAACATTAATTCTATTCATATGTATATTTGTCTTTACCTTACTTGTCTTTTCCACCTTGTATTTCTTAAATAAAACATTTGTAAAGTTTTTATTATAATAAAGCTAAATCGATGGATTGTCTTTTTGCCATCAACACAGGATTTTCAACATTAGAATCATTCATTCAGAACCAAATTACCGCAAGTGCCGGCAACAGGTCCTAATCCGAAATGACCATCACAAAGCTGCGCAACAAGATGTGCAGGTTTACTTCTGTCACCATCAATTAAAAGTCACCGGAACATATTGAAGTTTTTCCACAGTAAGTGCTGTTAGTTTTTAAATAGAAAACTGTCAGGGGTTTTTAGAAGTCTACTTTGCCACACTCCTGCGCCACGATCCCAATGACTTAATTAAATGAAGACCAAATGTGTAGAAGTGCAGGTTCAAGAAGTAAAAGTAATTAATGAATGAAATGAATTCTATCTGTTGGCTTGAGATAATTAGCAAATCCAGGCACTTGGAAGAAAATCCCAGGGAGGACTTGACCTTTCTGAGCTTAAACTATTCACCTCTGATGTAGATCAGTCCTTTCTGGCACATCCAGTTCCTGGTAAGAATATACGATATTAGCAGATAACATGCCTAAAGGCACTATTAGAAAGTGTCTTTCAGTAGGGCTCCTGTTCATATCTGCACTCTGATGCGCTGATGCCATGTTTTAATGAATTAACTAGCTAACTAGTTAATGTAATATCCTGAATGCATTTAAATGAGCTTACTCAGAAAAAGCAAGGAGAGAAAATGTGAACAGATAAAGAGAATATAGTCAACTCCTAAAGTATGCACCCTAGTAAGTATGCACCCTAGTAAGTATGCACCCTAGTGTTCTCTGAGACCTGCTCAGTGCGGTGCAGGCCCCGGTGATCACTGTTCATTTACTGGCCATACTAAACTGTCAGCAAAACTGCGGCCTGCTGGCCCCTACCTGTAAATGCCAATGAAGTGTTGACAGTCCGACAGTCTGTGATATGCTGCAGAGTGGAGTGGGGGTGGGGTGGTGGAGAGGGGGGGTCTAGTTTTCTTTTCAGCACTATTGTGCTCTGTCAGAAAAGCAGTTGCTAGCCTTAGCTACTTTAAGCATTAAGCATTTTTCAGCCAAATAGCTTTGTGCCTTTCAAATGAACTGTGGTTTATACTCATACCCTGTGGTGAAACTGACCTCTGGTTCAACCCAGAGTGACCACTTTAGAAACTCTGGCAATCTGCTTCAGTAACACAGCATTTGGAAAGCCTGCTGTACCTCATTCACACCTAGAGGCTGCTGTGGGTACAATATCTGTACATGCTGTTCTTCATTATATATCCAGGCCTGATTCAAACAATGGTCATTTCTATGTATTTGGAAAGCTTTAGATGACATTAAGAAGCAAAATAATGTTCTCAATTAAGCAAAAATGTGATTTTTGGAATGGTGAGTTCAGAGAGTCCGTGAACTCTATAGCTATGCTTTACAGTGAATGCACTTCCAACTACATTCATTTATTCTTTGGGCAAATTTCTGTCAAAAGAGCATTTGTGAGGTAATGTCGGGCGAGAAGATCTGGCTCGAGGTCAAAGGTGTTCAGTGGGGTTTGAGGTCAGGGCTCTGTGCAGGCCGCTGGAGGTCTTACACAACAATCTCTTCAAATTATGTCTTTATGGATCTCACTTGAGCAGAAAACAACAACCGCACTGGCAAAAAAAAAGACCTTTGCCATTGTACAAAGCTGGAAGCACAACATTGTCTAAAATGTCTTTGCATTAACATTACCCTGGACCTAGCAGGCCTATCCTTACACTTGCAAAAACAACCCCCACCTCCGGCAAACATCACCATTAGCACTATACATTCTGGTAGCTAGCATTCTCCTAGCACCCATCAACTCAGATTTGTCCATCACAATGGCAGACAGTGATATGAGATTGACCACTCCAGAGAACATGTTTCCAGTCAGCCTGCTTTTCCCCACTACTGCCAATGCTTGTGCATGATGGACATGGAAATCCGTGAGGTCCCGATGTGCACTGTAATTGTATTGTATTTTGCATTTTAATAAATTGTAGCACCAACAGATTTCTTACTTGTCAATGCTGTTAAGGTTAAACTTACTTTCTGGTGTGTTTAGCAGTTCACTGCCACCGCCTGGTCCTCCCCATGCATTTTGACAAGGGAGCGAAGGCCCATTCCTCTGAGCTCAAGCCTTTGTATTTTATTCAGAGCTGGTCAAAAGCTGGCTTTGGGAGCACATCTTTATAAGTGAAACTCCTAGGCAGGAATTTTTAGCACCATTTAGTAGTACTCCTAGAGGAATTCATAGATCTTTTGTGAATGCAGGGACTGATATCAAAAAACCCTCAAAAAGAGTCTTCACCCCAATCTGAGGCACACATACACATCCCCTGCCTTCTCTGCCTTTCTTCTGAAGGCCTTATCAGTAGCTGGTCTCTGCCTGTTCGTGAATCAGTCACAATGCCTATTGAAAACGTGAGTGATGTCGAATACAGCCTTGTGCACAATTCTCTCCGCGGGTAGCGACGTTCCACTTTCCCCTCCAAGCTAGTACAGAGGGATTCACCATGACAGCCTACCTTCATCACTGTCTAGGTTTGCTGTAAGAGTCAGCACACCTTTGCGGATTAAGAACAAACAGTGGTTATAATTGATGATTTTAATTCAGACCCATTCTCAGATGTCTGCTACCACTTAACATGCTTGAACCATGCTAGGTCTGACCAGTTGATTCACACGTTACAATTTTTACAGATGGATATAAAAAAATATGCATTTTTTTTGCAAATATGCAAAATATGAGTTTTTTTTCTTTTTAACAAATCTACTATTAATGAGTACAACCCCTGTGTCAGGGATATGATAAGAAGAACACAATGAGAACACACATGAGATTAAGGTATCATTCTTTCTTCTCAGACAGCTAGGGGATCCGAGGACAAAGACCCAAGCAAAGTCTGAAGGTGAAGCTTCACCCAGTAGGAAGCGGTCAAGGGTGTAGAGTAAATCCTGAATCTGAAGATGACCTGAGTTTGAGAATCAACTGAAGACTGTTACCACCTTCCTAAAGGGCTTGTGAAAGTAACTGAACCGCTGGAGGGGTTCCAAAAAAACAGACAAACTAAGTTTGACACAGGTGAGCGGAGTGACAAGCATGAGTCAGCGATGCCTTTAACCGCCATTCCGTTTCAGCCAATCATAATGAGTTCTGAGAGGAGAGCACTTTTTGTCTTCTTTTAGAGCTGTTTGTTTTAGCCGTGATTATCCAGTGAGTGTCATGCTGGGCAGTGGTGTGAGCTCAGTGGGCCTTGCTCTGGATCTCTGTGTTCTGTCATTAGGGCTGGTTTATGTTTGTTGTCATTGGAGTGGGTTGACTGGACTGAGGAGGATGTGCTAAGTGCTATGCTTTGCTCCAGGGATGCGTCACTGAATCTCATGGAATGATAGACAGGATCTCAGATGTGGCAGATTTGCAACATCAGGACAGGAGCAAAAGTTTGACTAAAGGCTGAGTAGGTGCAGATGGAACTCCGAACACACATGCTACCTAGCAATCTTAAATGCCACGGTACCCTCTGCCGCGAGTACTGGAAGACAGTGACATCTACTTAATGACATGGCTTTGTGGGAAATTAGAGGAGGAATGCTGAAGGAAGGAAGGAGGGACAGAGAGAGACAGGGAGAGAGAGAGACAAGGAGAGAGAGAGAGAGAGAGAGAGAGAGAGAGAGAAAGAGAGAGAGAGAGAGAGAGAGAGAGAGAGAGAGAGAGAGAGAGAGAGAGCAGACAGCAGCCACCAATAGAAACCAAAACATAAAACAGAAATCCCAGCATTTCCAGTGATGTAACACTTATAGGCTTAAGATGTCATGTCCAAAAGGCATCAGAAAGACAGGGCTGAATAGCACTGGATCATGGCTCTTAGACTAGAAAATAAATATTACACAGTTCAGTCCTTCATGGATAAGCCTGGAAATCAAGAATTATAAAAAATAATGGTCAATTAAAATAAAAAATATGAACTTTTAAATCCTTTTACACACCAGAAATGAAGTACAATGAAATACCAGAGCCAATGAACCAACCAATCAAACATCACCAGAATGTAGTAGGGAGGTGTTATTTGTAAGTTTTATTTTTAAACTAATTTATTTTCATTTCTGTGCAGATGAAAGATAATAAACACGTTCATGCCCTTCAATATTTTCTCATATAGTACTTGGCTTTATGACAGAAAATAGAAAGTACATTTTATTTTATTTTCACAAAGGGTGGACACACTGCTAAGTCTAGAGTCTATAGCACTTTACTCTGTAGCTCTAACCATGGTTATAAGGCACAGCCTCTGTGTCAGTATAAAGTTTAAAGACATAACAACTTATGTCTTCTGAACCACATCACTGACATCACTGAGGTTCTGGACACTGAGAACACGCCAAACTGAAATATTGAATGGTAATGCCCAGCTTCTCTCAGAGGTACCAGAGGGATCAACATTGCTCCAAACTTAATTCGAATTTAATTTCAGAGGTGCTCCAAATTCTGACAGTTCTAGCAATTATCGCTTGGTTTTTCAGAGCACTACCTCCTCACACTGTTAACATGTCTATTATCTAGATTATAGAGAGATAGTTTGCATTTTTACGTTTTTGGTTAAGCTAGCTAACATTTGAACACTGATGTGTTAACATCCGCGAGCCCATTCTGAGTCGAATCTCATTTGCAGGTCGAGGTTGCAGGTGATCACTTCTTTATTTCATATAGTGATCTCATAAATCTGTATTCCTGTATTCGACAAGCTCTTGCATAAGGGGTGCTATATATTATAGCCTCATTAGGCAGCTGCCAACAGCGCATCATTTAGTCATGAATGAAGAATATGATTTATTCATTCTGTTTGTCAATAAACAATCTTTGTTGTGGCATTGTTAAATCTAGATGTGGAATTGGCACTGACACATCTATTGGCCTGGTTTAGTTGTAGGTAATTGTGTGCTGTGATTGATACGTGATTGTCATAATTAAGTTATAAGTTTGTTTACTTTCATAAATAAGGTATGCGGATTTGATTTCACAGGCACAAAATGTACTGCAAAGGTTACTGTAACAATAGAACACTTATTTTTTGTTAGAAGCATTTGTAAAAAGTGTTATTTTGGTGCAGATTAAGGACTGTTTGAAAGTGGATTTTTGCATAGGGATTCGTATTATGCTTTGTGGATTACCCAGTATTCTTTAGGTTGTAGCAGTATCTAATTGCAATATTAAATCCATATCATGCCTTACGCATATTAAAACTTTTTATATGGGTCTTTTTTTCACCAGATGGAAAACATTTTTTCTGGAAAGCCTTGTTTCATGGATACATCACCAGAGGTTGGTCATTAAGAACAGGTAAATGTCTCTTCCCACCACTGAGCTTGGTGGGACACCAGAGACAGAGAAGTAGAGAACCAGTACTGAGTAAGTAGAACAGACAAAGAAAACCATTTCAGAGGACTGAAGGTAAACCAGTAATATGAGCAGAAACGAGAGACTAAAGAAACAACACCAAATGCAACGTTTTGAGGACCAGAAAATGTGTGGAAGTGAAGGTTGGAAAGTTTGAGGATATGGACAGGGAAATCTTTTACATGGAGATAAAAAAAGATAAGTAAAGATTGCCTTGGAGGTTCAGAAGGAAGCAGAGGAAGCAGAGCATGGAATAGCTCTTCCAGGACCTGGAGCTGCCTATAGAGTGCGGAAGCCCTGAGCGTGAGCAGGCCAAAGCCTGAGGAGCAGGCGGACCATCTGAGATCAAGCTGGCCTGGATTTATGCTCACGATTGCAGATCCCCTCAACCCTAGCAAAGGCCTCGCTGAAGTGCAGTCATCCACACCCTTCCCAGCTTCCACCACCACACATTCATACCCACAGTGTGGGAGCGGGAGCCATTCTGATGAGCATTTCCCAGAGACTCAGGCTTTCCTTGGGCCAGAAGCCAGGGAAGAAGCTATGAAGGCCAGACTAATGACTTAGAGGAATACACAGATGAGGAGATAATTGAGAAGGCTTGCCATGGTGCAGGAGCTGGGACAGGACCCAGGCTTAAATACAAGAAGATACACAGGAGGATTATTGGAAGAGTTTGTTAAAAAAGAAAAAGAGAACATTCACATGGCAATATGTGAATGTTCTCTCCTTCCCACAGAGGGAGAAGAAATATGAGTATGAGTTTCATATGATTAAACTAGTCTAGTGTAAAGTGTAAAGTCCAAGTATGCTCCAAATGACAAAAAATATATATCCATATCACACCCTGATATATCTGAATGCCTTCATATATCATGCTTGTAACGTAAGGTTTTCAGAGGCAGAATGCTGATTCCAACATTCAGAACAGATTTCAACATTCAACGTTTTATTTACAATCATGGACACACACTCAGTGGACTTGCTGAGATGAATGTCAGCAACACAGCAACGCCAACAACAAACACGGAACACGGACAACACGCAAACTTAAATATGTGAACAATAACAAGACACAGGTGCAACACATCACGATGACAAGACAAAAGACAGGTGCTACTAATAACACAGATGAACATGCGCATTATGATGACCAAACATAGACAAACATCCACACGCTGACACACCCAGTGGGAGTGGTCAGGAGCTGTACCGTGACACACCACCCCCACCAAAGGCGGTTCTTCCCGGAATGCCCAGCACCCCCCACACCCCCCTACCCCCACCTCCAACGTTTGTTACGTTGGGGAGAGTCAGCCAACATAACAATCAAAAACACCCTCACCGGGAACACAGAGGGGTACACAGACGGGACAAACACTGGCACAGGGACTGTCACACACACATACACACACACACACACAGGCACATTCACAACAGGCACAAAGGGGAATAGAGGATTTGTGAGAAACATGGTGACAGACACCGGTACACAAACAAACAAAGGATGCTGCGCTGTTCAGGAGGGATGGCAGTCCTGGGGTGCAGGTCTGGGCCCCTGGGGTGCCGGGATTCCCCCCGAGGGTCACACCCCGGCTTTCAGGGCAGCTGGAGGAGGTGTACTCACCTCTGGAGTCTTTGGAGTCTGCACATTGTGCTCTGGGGAGTGTGTGCTCATATTGGGGCCGGTTGGGGAGGGTGTGCGGTGCTTGATGAGCCGCGGATGAACCTTGGCCCTATAGGGCCCCTAATCAGACTGGGGCTCTTCCTCCTCCTCCTTCTCCGATGCCGAGGCCTTCTCTTTCTCCGTGGGATGGGGGGTGACCTATAGGGCCGATTGGGGGCCCTACAGGGCCAAAGTCAAGGCCCCGCGCACAAGGGCAAAGGAAGACTCAGCCGAAAAGACACATCTGCGGCATCCAAGCACTGTGTACCCTCCCCAACCGCTCCCGAAATGAGTGCGCACTCCCGAGGGGGGGCTCCTGATTTTGTTGTCGGAGCTGCTTTTTGTCTTTTGGTGCCCTCGGGCCTTGTAGGATTGGACATCGGTCACAGGGGGAGGCACTGTGGCCTCAACCTTCTCCTCAGTCTCCATATCCAACATGGCCTCCTCCTTTTCAGAGGCACTGGTGAGCTCCTCCATCTCGGCATCCTCTGACCTGGAGGACCCCCCCCTCTCTCCAAACCACCCTCCTCCGAGGACTCCACCTACTCAGGGAAGAAGAGAGCATCGGGCGAGGGCTCGAAGGAATCCCCTCCTGGGCACCAGGGCTTCTCTACCCCCTCATTAGACTCATGGGAGGAGTCCTGCCATGGAGCAGCAGTCCCCCCCCACTAGCACACCTGCACCTCCCCTGTAATGGTCCTACTTTTCTTCTGGTTTTTTGGGGACTAACTCCTTCTCCTCCCCTTCAGATTATACTCTCCTGGTATGCCCTGCCGCATGGACGGAAAGTGTACACCCCGAGCACCAATACCCAGCCTCCCTGAAGGGAGCTGGGTGGTCTCGGAGGAGAACCCCTCTCTGACCAGCTAGTCCTTCCCTGGATCAGTAGTCGGGTATAGCTCCATGGGGAACTAGCCAGCCGGTCCTCCTCCGCGAACCGGACCACTTTGGGAGCGTCTGCTCTCCTGTTGCGGGGACTGGCAGGAGGGGGAGGATAGCTCCTCTTTCCCTTCCTGCCGTGTTTCCCTAGGTTCGGTTCGTCATTCTGTAACGCGAGGTTTTCAGAGGCAGAATGTCGAGGCGAGAGGGGGTTTCAACGTTCAACGTTTTATTTACAATCGTGGACACACACTCACTGGACTTGCTTAGACGAACGTAAGCAACACAGCAACGACATCATCAATGATGATCAAGGAACACAGACAACACGCACACTTAAATACACGAATAATAACAAGTGCAACATATCGTGATGATGAGACAAAAGACAGGTGCTAGGAATAGCACGAATAACACAGATGAACACACACACTACAATGCACACACGGAAATGACCAAACATGGACAAACATACACATGCAGACACGTCGGAGGGGTCAGAGGCTGTAACGTGACAATGCTATCTATCAAATATCAAAAAGAAGATGGAGAAGAAAAAGGTCAGTATTTTCAAGCTCCATATAGAGTCTGATGAGGATGAGAACCTCATACTTCTCAATGAGGAACTCAGATAAACAAATACGTATCTCAGATGCATAATTTAGAATTAAGTGAAAAGTCAACATTCAGTTGAATGGCCTGAGTTTTTTTTTCATATTCAAATTCACATGCCTCTATCTTTTATTGCCTGAGTTAAACACACTGGCTATTATTCCCTCATAAAACACCTTTCTCCCTGTTTACTGTGTGTGCTGTACTCCCCTCTGTTTCCTGAGGAGGATTTAAATGCTATTTTATTGCTCAAAACAAAATTTCTCCTGTTGTTTCCAGTATACAACAAGATAAGAAACATGCTGATTGCCATAACAATGGAAGGATACTAAACAAGCTTGGATATACCATTTCATTTACACCGTGTCAATGCCACCTATGGGATGTCTTTGCTATTCTGGGATGAGGTGGTTCAGAACATATCATTTATGTCTTTATGTCTTGTCACCAAAATGCATGCCAGCACAGAACTTCCTTAACTCGGAAATGTAAAGACAGCCTGTTTCACTTGAATTTACCGCCGAGGTGTACTTACCTCAGACAATTGTACTGAGTGATTTATGCACAGGAAGAATGAGGAAGAGAGAGTGAAAGAGAAAAGAAATAAGTTTGTTCTGAATGCAGCAGAGCCGAAATGACAGAGATGAAACAAATCAGGCCTTAGTAGCGATGGCGGGTGAGCCAATCCATAGTAATCAGTGAGACTGTATTGAGCTCTCTGCTTCCTGGAGCCCTGATAGCCAAGCAAAACACAAGCACCTGTCATCCATTTTCCACAAGTCAGTGGAGGAGTGGCCCTTAATGTCTGCATGACATGTGCCTCCATCATTGTGTGAGCTTGTGGCGAAGGTCGCATTAACTCCCAAGCACATACTGTCATCAGCAAAAGAGCTTCTTCAGCTCCAGAACATTGCCTCCAACATGAAATGATGACTGGGAGGTCAAAGGTCAGAGAGTCTGCATTAATATGAGGACACATCTATATAGGATGGACCATATAGGGGTAACAGTGGCGTGTTTTTCCATGGAAATGTCCTATGACTAAAAGCTAACATTCTGCACTTTGACCTTACTGCAACTGTTTCGTTTCATAATCAACGTTTTCGGCACATTCAGTACAGAAGCTCAGCAATTAAAACAGTGTCACTGTCCAATTACTGCATGTCAGTGGCTGCCATAGTTCTGGATGTACAGGGGACATGTACACGGCGAAATGTAAATGTGAACTTTACTTAATAACACTTCAAGTGCATGAATATCGGATTATACCAGTAATAGTAGGCAAGGGTGTATTTAATTATCTTTTACCATTTTTTACGACATTTTATTATAATGTTCTGTTAATTCAGTATTAGCAAAACACTGAAGTAAAATAGTTGGTCTTCATCTCTTTTCATCTCAACACATCTTTGTTCTTTGCGTTGTAATCTCCATAGAGGTACACAGTGTCACAACGTACCCAGACTGGTCCACTGTACTCTGGATATGCATATTAAATACCCCTTGCTAATGTTTAAAAGGATGAGAGTTTCAAAAGAATCTCTGTTTTGCCCAAAAGAATAATTGTTATTCCGCCAAAGAGCAGGGGTAAACAGTAGAGAGCTCTCTTCTGCTTTAACGGGAAAATACATATTCCACCGATGATGACAGAAGTTATAATGAAATAATGTCCAGTTCTGTTTGCCTACAAAGTAATGATGGCCTGGAGGCATGGGAATCTAAAGTATGAAATGCTGTCTCATCTGTCTCCTGCTACTTATGAACGTTCTGAAGTCTGCTGTCTGCCTCTCAAAGGGAAGACTTATTAGTTTCTGTCTCTTGGATTGCACCACTCAATAAGTTTGTGGGAGCAAATATCACTTCATTATATGGTTTAATTGGCAAAATAACCTCCCTAATTCTTCACCGGACGTGTTTGCGCTTGACAGGATGACATCACATGGGCAAGTGAAATGGGTACACAGCCAAAACAAGAAACAAAAGAAGGTGAACAAATGGAAGAAAAAAAGAGTTGAATTAACACCTGGCCTGTGGAGTCTGTATAAGACCAGCCGAACACACCTGAACGAGTTAAGAGTTAGTTAAAACTACTAGGTGTTCAGTCATTGTTGAGGTTTCGTGCACAGTAAATTCATTAAAGCTCGGTGGTTTAGATTAGATTGTTTAGATCAGGCGGTGTCGGTTTAGATCAGCGAGCAGAGAGCGGGAGAAAACCGTTGGCTGGTTAAACTTTGATGCCAGAGTCTGTCAAGATGTGAAAAAACTCGTTCATACGTCCACCAACAAAGTGACACCGCCCTCATCCATTCATCAAAGACGTAGACATTTGATTGTTGTCTACGACGGGGTGGGGTGGGCGGGGCATCCAATATAAGTAATTATAAATAAAATGACATGCTGTCCTCTGTGCTGTTTAGACCAGCTGTCGTGCATTAACAGCAGAAGGGTGTGAAGAACTAGCGGAAGCTCGGCTTTCAGGATCTGGCCTTTGTTTGGATTTGATGTGATTGATGGATTTTCTGTGTGGCGCCAGTGTTGGCGAGTGCTTTGTTTATTTATGTTAATACGTCCGCTGACCTGTTGGTCCTTAATCTAACTGAGGAAATGGCAAGCAGAACAGCGGGGTGTGATCCTGTGATTGTTATTCAGTGCATCCTCGTGCTGGACCTCTCCAACATTAAACACACAAGACGAAGGGAGGCGCAAGTGGAACGTCCTGTGGGGGGGGGTGTTTCTGCCTCCAACGTTTCTGCTGCAGATTACTGTCATTTCTTTCACTGTGATCTCGTAAACAGGGTTGATGTTTTTCTTTTGTCATCGTACTGCTGTGATGTCAGTGATCCCAGTGCCCTTATGCCGAGGTTTTGTCGCCTTCGATGCGAAACACGTTTTTTCATTATTTACTCATCTGATTGTTTTGTTTGTTTGCTCATGAAGGTGTCCATCTTCTGCAAAGAAAATCGTATATTAAAAATACATGATAGATTACACATCAAACTTATGTTTACCTTTGTCTTATTCCATGATTCAACTTTTTTTTTAATATTCTCATAATGCTATGCACACCTAAACTCCAATAGCCAAAGTTATGCCTTTGGATGCAGGTTGGTGGTGTGGATCATTGTGGCGACATACTGCAGTGGTCTTCCCTCTGCCCCTGGGACATGATTCAGCAGTAGGTGATTGGGAAGTAAATGATCACGTTCGGTGGGGGTAATTACCAATCTGTCTTCAGATGTTCCTTTATTGGGCTACTTTACCCTTCATTTACACTCCATTTTTCTCTCTCCTTCTCCTTCTCCCCCACCCCTCACCTCAGAATCGTTTTCTCCCCCCGTAGATTAAATACCAAGCTTTCTGACAGAGAGGTGGGTTTTGCTAAAGAACCTCCACGCAAGGGGTGGTGTGTTTCAGGGGGACGTGGACACACACAGAGCAGAAAGCCCACCCGCGGAGGCCTTGAACCGCCACTATCGATCAGACGCTATTGGCATCATCCCTGTGAATAAAACACAGCACTATTGAGTCCGCAAGTCCCCACTGGGCCTGAGAATAGAGAGACATAACCTTTTGCATCTCGGCTTTGTGCTCCTGGATTCAAGTCGTCACCCCCAACGACCTTGCCCTACACTGCAGAGAGGAGAGAGGCTCGGGCGGGAGAGTAAATGTCAGAGTGGAGAGCAGGCGCTCAAAAATAAAATTTTTTACCCACGTCCCCCTCTCCCCACTCTGCCTCCGTCACAGCAGCAGACGAAAGAACGCGGGTCTGGAATTGCTTTATAAACCAAGAGGAAGTCAAGATGAGGTTAACTTAGTCCCCTCTGTATACCTGATCGTGGGTATATGGACCCCGGGGGATCACAGAGCGATGGCGTGTGCTCATTTTGTGTAGATGTAGTACAGGGAAGAGATAGGAAGGGAAGAGATGCAAGGCAGAGATTGTTTGATAGTTAGACTACAACTGAATACAATACTGAAAAAACGCGCACCATATTTAGTATGCCGTATTGTGCACAGTACACTATGTCATGTACCATATTAACTACACAAATGTGTACCACAATAAGTACCATATTAAGTACCATGTAAAGTACCCTATGCAAGTGTCCGGTCTTATGCATAGCAGGCTAGAAACAGGAACACACGAATGTCACCATATGTGAACACACATAATAAATCATCCACAACCTGGTACTTTCACCTGGGTTTACTGATGTTGTGCACCTCTCGTGAGCTGGAGCTACAGGAGGCCCTTTCATCCCTGAGCTGGAGAATGACTTTAGGAAGTCTCACAAATTTCCCATATATAATTTATTTATTTAGTAATTCATTTATTAATTTGTGTTTAATCTATTATCTATGTATTTAATATTAAATAGTACACAGTCGTTTTAGTATTCCCTCTGTTTTTTGTTTTTTTTTCCTTGTTGGTGTTCGGGGTAAATGTGAACGTGTTCTCAGTGGTCCTTGGTTTTCTGTTTGGCCGAGACGTATGGCAGTACAGTCTGGGTGCTTTTGTCTGACACTGTTTGCGTACTGCTGTTTCGGAGCAGTTTTTTCCTGCAGGCTGGGTTAAGGAGACCCTTCCTGGGTAGCGTGTGAGGCCCCAGCATGGCCATCTTAATGGGCGACGGTCCCGCTGAAGACGTTTCCCGGCAGTTGTGGAGAGCGGGTGAGTGGTCGGAGGAGGAGATAGGGGGGATGGGTGAGTAGGCCTGGGGGCTGGGCTCGCTGTCCATGTCCGGCGTGCCGCAGTCCCCTTTGTCCTCCTCGTCCCCGCCGTCCCCGCCCTCGTCCTCGTCGTCGTCGCAGCACAACGCGTGGTAGAGGATCTTGTCGCTGAAGCGTACCCTCTCTCGGGTCCCGGAGGTGCGGGACGTCTTCTGGCTGTGTGTGGAGCTGGACGCCTCCTCGCTCGACGAGTCCGGCGTGACGATCAGCGGTCCGTTGGGGATGGGGAGACCGCCGTTCATCTGGGAGTACACGCTGGCTGTGGTGGGCGGGGTGGGCGTGGTCGACCTCCCCGGCTCCTCCTCCAGGTCGTCGTCGCGGGCTGCCTTGTGGCCGGCGCCGCCGGAGGCCTCCAGGTAGCTGCAGAAGTCCCAGCTGTCGGAGAGAACCTCGTGGCTGAGGAAGTCTAGCCGGAAGGCCTCGCCCAGGCCGCGCTCGCTGCTGGACGTGCTGCTCGCTGTCGCCACGGTCCAGTCGTCTGGCTCCAGGTCAAAGTCAAAATCCGAGGTGAGCTTGTCGATCTGACCCACCACCTGGGAGAAAGACACGAGAGATACAGAGGAGGAGAGACAGAGAGAGTGTGTGTGAGAGAGAGGGTGATGATGTTATGGGGAGATGATGTTATGGAGAGATGATGGTGTTATGAAGAGTTAGAGGTATCCCAGGCATCTTTTGTTTCATTTAGTTCATTTAGTGGAATCTTTTTATGTATGAATGTAAAAGTGATTCATTCAAAATGTATACATTCAGTTTTCTCCACACTTGTCTGTTTTAAGTACATTGTTGTTACAGGTGGCTACATTATCCTAAAAAAACAGTAATGTTTACAGCATGTCACACTGAGACTTGTGTAACATCGTGATTTCTCAACTATTCTTCTTATGGAACACTGAGAGGAGACGAATCACAAAACAAGTGACGCCAACATGAAGAATTAAAATCGTAAATCTTTCATTGTGCGTAATAACACCAAAAGAGAATTATGCGCTCCAGAGAGTGTAGGCATGATATGTGGACTGATTCAACAGCAGACTGATCAGCCTTGTTTCCTTATTGTTTCATAGAGATTAACCGATGTTTTGTTTTTTCGCTCTTGTTTTGTTTTGACTGTGTGTGGAGATCGGTGTGAGCATGGCTCCCGGGTGGAGGAGAAGACCGACGCACGAGTGGTAGCTGTCAGAACGCAGCTACTGGCTTTGTGAGTTACAGCGGACGGGAAGGGATGGATAAGAAACCTCTCCCAGGCGCTGATGCTGGGAGATGAACAGCTGTCCTAAGGGCCGATATTCTGCAGGTTTATTTACTAAATTACTCATGCTGAAGAGTCAGAACTTAATTTATGCACTGTTTTTGCAGATTTTTCTTATTTTTTTTGCCAAGCATTGCTGCTTTAAAGGTATTTCACTATGCTTTCTTTGTCAATCATGACAGTGACCTAATTTTATCCTTATCTGGTCCATTGTGATTCATTGTATTTTCAGTAGTAATTACTACTGCAACACATTTTGCCAGGAACAAGTGAACTGTCACTCAAGATAACACTCCATTCAGTAGCATTCACATAATCTCTTCAAACGGAGCAAAATCAAGCGTGAGACGACAATCACGTTTCTTTTTTTCACGTTTCCAAGTCTGCCAGCGGTGTCCAAGGAAGCCAGCAAATCTGTGTCAGCACGCGTGTACCTGCGTTGTGAGCAGACCAAGAACTTGTCCAGAAAAAAAAAAAAATTAAATGCCAACACCCCCCCCCCCCCCCCCCCAACACCCACAAACCCCCACCCAACCCCCGGCTCTCTCGCACATGTCTTCCGCCCCGCCCGCAACTCCACCGGCAATTTAGCTAGATAACAGGACGAGCTTAAAGGGGCCACGGGAGCTTTCTGGGTCACAGATGGGTTTGACAGAGACACAATGAGCAGCAATCCCTGAGCCCTTTCTTCGAGATGTGGAGCGAGTGAGTGGGCTACCGAGTAAATTATTGGGTAAACAGATTGCCTAAGCGCAAAGGATGAATGAACACATCAGGAACAAGTCATTAGCGGAGGGACACACTGCGTTTGAAATGGAAGGAGCACAATGAGGGCCTGCAATGGTAATTACAGCCTATAGAGTCTAAATCACATCCACTTGTCGGCCTCGTCCCCCAAAATGGCGGAGATTGCAGCTGGATTATTCAAGGCAGAAAAAAGCCTTCTCCTCCTCCTACTGGCTCTCAGATACTGTTTGTCTCACCAGAGCTAAATTACACGGCTGCAGGCTTAAGAAGAAGAGCACGTATGAGCCACACATGGAGCTGGTAAGGGAATACTAATGGAGGAGCTACCGACCAGGATAAAACCTCGACCAAAAGTGAAGAATCCCTGATCTGGAGTAGAATTTATTCACTCTTGTGCATACAAAACATTAAGAAAGAAATCAGGGCAAATATGTACAGTTTTATACAGTATATATGTGTATATATATAACCCTATACTGTATATATAACCCTAAGGATATTTTATATATAGTTTTTTTTATAATTTTATAATTTTTATAATTTGGCTTTCAAGTGAAATTTCAGGATGAAGCTAAATTGCTCTCTAACCTTAATAAGTGAACTTAATGTCACCTTCTCTAAACTTTTGAATGCACATGTCCAACTGTTCAATGTTTCAGTATATTTTGCACAACTTGCTGTTTTCTAACAAGGAGCCATGAATCAACCAATGCATTTCCTGGTTCAATTAGAATTGGTATTTTAAACAGTCCTCCTCATCATGCTGTTCACATTTTTAACATCACGAGATCAAGACGACACCTACCAATTGATCAACAGTACCTCACCATTGCGAGGCTTCAAACAGGATGTTCTCAGACGGAAGTGGCCACTGAGCTTAGAGTGTCACAGAGTGTCATCAGCAGGTTGCAACGGAGATACAGAGAGACTGTCAGAGTCACAGAAAGGCATAGAAGTGGACACACTTTTGTGAACAGTGGCCCGCGTCATTGTGAACAGTGCCCTGCAGAACCGGATGATGAATGCCACACAACTCCAGGCACATTTAAAGGAGGTGAGAGTCACCCAAGTGACATGTCAGACCTTTCAAAACCATTTACATCAGAGTGTTCTGTGTACTAGAAGACCTGCAAGGGGAACTGACCACACCAAAAGACACAGGCGTCATTGTCTTGCATGGGCCAAAGAGCATTTACGCTAGAAGAGGGACCGTTGGGCCTCAGTGCTATTCACTGATGAAAGTCAATTCACGTTGAGCATAAATGATGGCCAGCAAGGAGAGCGCTATGCACCAGCCACTGTTGGCACCAGACAAGCCTTTGGTGGTGGTGGTGTTACAGTGTGGGAAGGTGTGTTTAGTCAATACAGAACTGCCCTACACTTTGTGAATGGTACATTGACAAGGCCATCCTAGTTGAATAACATCATTAATCCAGTCATTGTGCCTGTACATGAACACAGGCCAAATTTCATCTTCATGGACAACAATGCACCAGCTCATGAAGGTCACATCGGTAGGGAACAGCTACTGGAGACTGGGGAACCTCAAATGGAGCGGCCTGCACTTTCTCCAGACCTGAATCCCATAGAAAACCTATGGGATCAGCTGAGTCGCTGTGTAGAGACTCGTAACTCTGTACACCAGAACCTCAGTGACCTGAGGGCCCTTCAAGAAGAGTGGGATGCCTCAGCAGACAACAAGTCGACTTGTGAACAGCAAGAGACGTCATTGTCAAGCTGTAATTGATGCTCAAGGGCACATGACAAGTTATTGAGACACTGACATGTTTTGTTGGGATATACCCACCACTGTTGGCTTTTGTTTCAATAAATTTCTTGAGATGAGGAAATCACCATTGCATGCTTCTACATAAATGCCCTACTTTGATGATGTAATATCAATGTAGCGTGAACTTTTTATATTTTCCATAAATTTCAAGGGCCAAAGGGGGCCGAGGCTCATTCCAGCATGCCGGCCGCCGCAGTCGTGCTGGTGTTACTGAGAGTGACGGGTGACACACGGGCCACAGCCAGCGCAGAGTAGCATCTGATGGCAGCGATCCGTGACCGTAACCCGCTGGTGGCCCCTCCACCACCCGGGGTCACACGTTCGTGCGCCAGTCGTGTGGAGCACCACGTCTGTGTGGCTTAGCCTGGTTTATTTCTGTCTTGACATTGTTCTACATGAGGGCTGTTTGTCTACCGCGCTCCCCTCGTGAGTACCGCTCGCCGGTCCGACGCGCTGACATGAGGTTGGTCAGAACAGTGGCGAGCTTTGTGCTTTTTGGGGCTGTTGGAACGCAAAGCCAATAAATCTGCGAATTTGTGTTTGGACGGCTGGTTGACAGAGACGCAGTGTTTACCTCATGGAGCTTTCACTGTGGTGTTATTTAAACAGATGTTAAATGAATGGATTTTTGTCTTCCACTGCATTGATGATCTTGAGTTATCGTTTTCTGGAGGAAAAGCTCTCTTGCAGAAAAGATAAAGAGCTTTTGAGTTTTGCTGTCACATTTGTTCTGTGCAATTTTGTATATTTTGTATTTTCCCAGGCTTATATTATAATTTAGGCTGTTTTGCTAACGGTTAATCATAATGCTTAAAGTAAATAAGCCGCATCGGTTGATTGCACTTTGCATTTCTCAGAGAGACGTCTTCAAAAACACATTTTCCCAATAGACATGGGATGGGATAAAAAAAAAGGAAAAAGTTCATCAAACAAGCTTCTCGAGGTTCGATAGATCCGCCACATAACACCTGGGCCTCCGCCGTATTGTTTCTAAACGCCTGCTTCAGATATGACCTGTACATCCGTGTGCACCTATTAGACCGCGTCCCCACAGCACCGGCCTGCGCGCGACAATTAGAAGCTGTGCACTATTACTGCATCCCTCCCTGCGTGCTGCCTTCAGCGTGACAGACAGATATCGTGCTGCAACCTTTCGCTCGTGGTGCCTCCCGCCGTCTTCTTAGAGGTTTCTGCAGCTTTCCTGGCTTGTTCTCCCTCCCTTTTCCACTGGACCCGAGCAGAGCGGACTCGGTTAACTCTGCCTCTGTGTTGTTTATGATGTCCTGCTGAGGGGAATTCATCGTGCTCCATATTTTCCCGAGCGGCAGGGATACTCGGTTACTGCCAGAGCAGAATGTGGAGTAGATCTCCAGTTGATTACGGACACTCCTTCTGTAAACCATGTATTTGTGTGTGCTTTTCAATCAATCTTTGATAAGTTTTGAAGGGTGTACTCAGTGTAAGTGTGTGTGTGCATGCAAGCGGCGACTCTGCAGAAGCCAGAGGTTTTGTGGGTGGCACTCCTAGTGCGTGTGTCAGAGCCTAATCTAGGTCAGGCAGACCTGGTTGGTTAGATGTGCAACTAGCGTTTTGCTGGAGGGATGAATTGGGTCTTTGAAGTGCACCCTCCACCCATTAGCAGCTAATTATCCTGTTGTACATGGGAGTATCAGCTCAAGCATTCATGCATTCATTCATTCATTCATTCATTCATTAGGTGCACCGCCCCACCCCCACCCAAACTGCTGTCCTACAAGATCGCGATATCAATATAGCAAGAACCACAGCAGTACACTCAATAACCAGCAAGTCCTAACCAGCATGAGATGGCCACAAGGTGCACGTGGACCACACGTGGGATACACGTGGACCCCATGTGGAGCACACGTGGGATACACTTTGGGCACACGTGGGATACACGTGGAGCACACGTGGGAGATGAGGCATGCATGGGCCTGGGGCAGTGGTGGCTGGACCATCAGCACTGCCGGCAGTGGGATGCAGCTCAGGCCGCTTCTTAATCGCTGGTTGAGACATGTTACGCCCCCGTCCTGCCTGACCTCGGCTGGAAAAAAGCAGCGATTTCGAAACCGCTGCACTCTGAGCTATGTGGGCCACAGTTACAGATATGGGTGAGGCTATCTTTAGATATGGGCTCGGTTATTTCTGCGCGTGGGTTCGCGGCCTATTACTGGTGGCACAGAGCAGGAGCGTGATGCATCCAGTGGCCCGGGTTGAAATCCTTTTACCTAACATTCTGATTGCGTAACTGCAAGTAAGATATGCCAGAGCCCAGAGCTCACAGTCTCAAAGGTCACCGCAGCTCATGAAGAATAAGCCATCGCCACCTCCGGCTACGCTCGGCTCCTCTGTAATCACCTCCCATGCATGTGCACACAAAGAACCGGCCACTGTCGTGCCGCGTGTGCCGTGACGTGCCCCTAAAAGCTCGTCCCTGCGTGTTGGCGCAACGGCAGAGCCCCGCAACACCCCTGACCTGCGTGAGCACAGAGCTCCAGTGATCCCGGGCGCGACACGGGCGCGTAAATGACTCAGCCGTCGTGCGCTCCATCCAGCAGCCGAATGGTGCAGCAGTATGTGTGTGTGGGAGGGCATTCCTGGCCCTTGAGTCACAGAGCTGTGGGGGTGCAAGAGGGAACGGACTCATACACGGCCGCGTCTCCCACAGCCCAGGCACAGGGGCCGCGCGTCCAACCGGCAGCCTGGAACACCAGCCTGCAGTGTGTTTGTTCTTAGTAACCACCGGTTCTGGAAATTTCTTTTTCATACCACTGCAAAAAAAAAAAAAAACAAAAAAAAAAACAGTAGGGGTTTATTTAGGCCCATAATGGTGGCTTAAACAGCGTAATTTATACATTACAATGCTGAAATCGCCAGCCCAGAGTCTGTGGTTGACAGTTTAATTGGTAAGATGAGGAAGTATGTAAGGAAAGACTTAATAAGAGCTTATCGTCACTAATGAAGTCACGTGCATTTCCTCTCCCCTGACACATCCATCAGCTTTTAAAACCTTTAAAGTATCGCTCAGTGAGGAAGAGTATGAGCGAGAAGTAGGTTAAGAGAGTGAGGGAGAGAGAGAGAGAAAGAGAAAGAGAGAGTCAACATGAATTGGTTTACTAACAGAAACAGGTTCCTATAAAATCTCCAGTTTATTATTTAGTTATTTATGTTAAGGCATATTATTCAGTAATTAAGATGAATAATTCAGTAACTACATTGAAACAAATATGATATAAGTTATATAGGTACAGGAGGAAGGACTGAGGCCTACCCAACTGGGTCGTTGAGTTTAAATCACTACACTTACAGCTGTTTCACTCCATATCTTAGAAGTGAATAGTGCAATAACTGGTATGATTCTGCATATGTTTTATTGGTGCCCATAGCCTTTGGTCAAAAAAATAATTGCAGCTGTGTCATTCTATTGGCATTTATGTTCCCCTCCTGTCCTTTTGAACAATTACCTTTACTGCAGCTAGACTCATGATAGGGAGCATGGGATTGGAGGCATGGAACTAGAGGCATGGAATTAGTGGCATGGGATTAGAGGCATTGGATTAGAGGCATGCTCCTGTTCTTCTGGAAGTAAAGATTTCAAAGCTTTGATGGTTGTAGTTCATGTGAGATTGCCTGGTTCTGGAAAATTGCAGGAAGATTACAGGAAGTAAATACTATCAGAGGATGGACTTAACATTCTTAGTGTTCATCTAAATGAGTTGCTATTATAGCAATGTGCCTGTTGTGGGAAAAAAAAACTACACAAAGCAGTGAAAAGAACAAACACGCGCACCTACTCTCCTCTAGCATTAATCCTCAAACAGGTTATTAGATTGAGGCCATATTTCAAAATGGAGAATAATGTTTGCTGTGCTTTGTGTGTTTCATTATGCTCAAGTAGCCTACTCAAAAACCCAGACTGCTGAATAATGTAAGGTGGAAAGAGTTGATTGTAAGGTTTATGCAGTGTGTGTGTGTGTGTGTGTGTGTGTGTGTGTGTGAATCTGTACACTGTCTCAACAAGTTTGCCAGCAGGAAAGGAAAGGTAGGAACACTGTAGCAGGGCATTTGAATGAAATGGTCTTTGAAACAGCTGGCAGGCTGTGGGCCTTGTGGCTTGCCGACCATGACATCCTAAGACCTCAGGTACTTCTTTGTATTTGTTTTGTGTAATTCAGGGCCTTAAAGTCAGGCCAGGAGAGTGGAGGCATTGGTGAGGCGTGCTCTCCTCAGGGTAGGGCATCTTCACTGCCTCTGACCTACAGTACACTTTCCCTGGCTCCCATTCCCCATTCAGATTTACTGCGCAGTTTTAAGTCCCACATATCACTACCCAACAAATGTAGCTCGACCAGACCAGAGCAGAAATCCTGAAGCCCAGATAGAGAGAGAGAGAGAGAGGAGAGAGAGAAACAATTTATGCAATTTATTTTAACATTCTCAGAGCTGCTTGGATGTTCGGTGGGTCTGGCTGCTCCAAATCCATTTCTGTTTCCCTTTTCTTTCACTGTGGGGTGTTTCAAGCCGGGGCCTGAGCTCCCATTATAACCTGCGTATATAAACAGTTCAGTCAGTGACGCACTGGCTGTTACATGGAGCAGGATCTGTTTCAGGATCTGTGTGTATAACCAGGGCCATATGAATCCAGGCACTGTGAGGTAAAACAGCACAGCATGTGAAATCATGAGGCACTGTGAGGCAAAACAGGGTGCTGTGTGAAACCTTTATTTAATTCATTCATAACCATGAAAATATGAATCAACATCTTGATATAAATAAGTAAAGACTAAAGACATTTTTGATGGCGTATTCAGCAATACTTGACTGATGTCATGACTGATCATGACTGACTCTCTCTCTCTCTCTCTCTTTATATATATATATATAATATAATATATATGTGCGTACATATATATGTGCTTATATATATATATATATATATATATATATATATATATATATATATATATATATATACACACAACTATATATATATATATATATATATATATATATATATATATATATATATATATATATATATATATAGCTAGTTAGAATTCACAAGACATTTTACAAATACTTGAACAGACTTGAGCTTTCTCTGAGCTATGAGGATTTGGCACTTGGGATAAGAGTTCTGTGTTAGTCATTCCCTCAAGGGAACATGAACCAGAAGTGATGTTTTGCTGGTGTTCACACACAACGCAGTTTAGGGTTTTGCCAGAGTGGGAAAATTCCACACCAGGGGAGTGAGAAGAATTGTAACACAGCTCTCTTGCCTCTCCCCTTTTCAAAACGATTTGTTAGCATGTCTGGATTCTTACTATCTCCACCAGTGACAGTTTGCTGGATGGCCTGCCTCAAAGAGTGACCACACCTGTCATGCTATGTCTCTCTTACTTTTCCTCTCAATAAATACTTTCCATATGTCTCCTTTCCCTCCCTATCTATCTATCTATCTATCTATCTATCTATCTATCTATCTATCTATCTATCTATCTATCTATCTATCTATCTATCTATCTATCTATCTAGCTAGCTAGCTAGCTATCTAGCTAGCAATCTAAATGCATTATATTTTGTAAGTCTTTTTGGCCTCTGTGTTTAGCTCTGTGCATTTTTTCTTGTGTAGGATGGGGGACTGTGTGTCCATGCACCTGTGATATGAGAGAGGTAAACCTATGAGGATGTGCATATACATCACAACTGCTGCAAATGATCTGTCAGATGCCCCAAGTGGCTCAGGTAACCTGGGGCTGACTAGCACTGAGTAAGCAGAAGGTGGTTCTGGGTGGCCTGATTGCAAACCCATGATGAAACAACCTGCAGTCCCACCAGGCACCATCTGAACGCCTCATGCCTTTGCGACCTTGGGTAGGTGACTGTATGAAACAGGGCCTGTGCTCCTTCACTCCTGCACGAAGGGTTTAGATGAATAGCTAGCAGCTAATGTGATCTTCTCCAGGCACTGACTCTGACATAAACAGCCAGAGTCAAAAGTTCATCTGAATCCATGTGATCGAATGCTCCCAGATGACGGCAGATGACATCCTTTCAAATGGCCGCTAATGCTGCTTTAACTGGAGCGAAATCAAACCGTCACCAAGACATGCCCCTGTGTCTATGTCAGTGTAGCACTGATTCATTGAAAAGATGTCATCTGCAGTCTTATGCTTCCACATCTCCAGGGCTGGAGGTCTAATTACAACTCAGTTGTATAATGTTCAAGCAGAAATCAAGAGCACCTCTAAATAACTTTCGGTTTTGGGTACTTGTCTTTATGAGCACTATGGTAAATAAACTAGACTCGCACGATTACGTAACTTAGAATGACACTATTTGCAATTCATATTTTCAATCATTATCGATACTAGAGAATGTCAGGGGAGGACGAACACCCAGAGCCTATCACTGTTAATGATTTATTGATTGCTGACCCAAAAGACCTACACACGAACACACACCTGCGATGATGCCCTCCTACCAGTCACCTGGGTCAAATGGTGGTGGCTTTGCACATTGTCTTTGATTGGCCATTGTTTTGATTTCCCACCGTTCCCATTCAGGGGGTGTGTCTTGACTTATTTGTCACACCACTTGTGTCTTCTTATGTTATCGGGCTTGTTATTTTACAGTAAAGCCCTTTATGTTTGGTTGCGTCGGTGTCGGTCTTGGCTACTGTTACGTTGGCTTTCTTTGATCATTAGTGCACTTTTATGTTAGTTTTCGTTTAATTTTCGTTTCGCTTTATGTTTGTTTCCAGCTGGAGACTGTTTGCTCTCTTCTCCTGCATGTCCTGCGCCAATGATGGGATGATCTCTTTGGTTTGCTTCTCTCCTCTTTTCTTTCACCTGCTTGCTGCTCTGGCTTTCCCCCGGAGCTCCTGGCACTCATGTGAGGAGGCAGCTGGGAGGCTGTGACATCACTTCCGTCTGAGGGAGAAACCAGCATCCAAAGCACCCAGCACTGTGCCCTAAAGGCAGGATGATGTAAGGCTGGGGATTCTGGTAGCCTCTTGGCTCCTGGGAAGGGGGGTGTGGTGAACTAGGGGCCACAGTGATCTCTGTACCCTGGGCTCCATTAGGTGTGGTGATCTAGGGGCCACAGAGGTCTCTGTGCCCTGGGTTCTGTTAAGTGTGCCACCATGTTAGGTGTGTCCTCAGTCGTACAGCTCAGGTGATCTATGTTAACACATTGGCCACACCACCTGTGTGTTCTTTCAGCCTGCATGACCTTCGTCAGTCATTGTCTTCCTCTTATCCGTATTGCATTTTATGTTTGTTTTCATTTTTGTTCTGTTCATTGAACTCTTCAGTCTTCAGAAGAGTTAGCTGTTCACACTCTATGTTCAGTTTGTATTATTAATGACAATGACAGACTGAAAACCCCACAAGAAAAAAAAAGCCCTAAGTGCTTTTCCAAAGCAGTTTTTGCCTTTCAGCACATAACGCGACTCCTCACTGCCAACCTGTTTTTTAACAAAACAACATTTTTTTAAAATAACTTCATGTTTCACTTGTTTGGCATGACACCAACGTTATTTTTTGAGGTGACAGGTCTTTTAACAAATTAAAAGGAGGTTAAATTTCGCTCACCTAAGAAAATGAAACAACTTCCAGGATTTGGAATGACATACATGCATTCTGTATACATAATATCTATAAGAGCATTGGTTAGTGTATATAGCATGCAAGCATCCTGCACAGCTACAACACTGAAACTTAAAAACACCTTTCCCTTTCATTAAGCGACATGCTAAAACACAGTCAACAAACTGCAGGTGCGACTACCAAATTGTAAAATAAGCAAACTGTACAGACAATTAAATAATTGACACGTCAGTTAAGTCCTTTTTAAAATTACACTTCAATCTAATTCTGCATGCTTAAAAGCTCATAAGAAGAGGCAAACATGTCTGAACCCTGCATTTCTAAACATGCACATCTTTCTCCTCAGCGGCCTGAGTAATAGGTAATGGAAGGCGACAATAATTCCCTTCGCATAACTGACGTTCTTGTGTGGGAAGGCACTGTGCATGAGTTTGCCCCTCCAGCCTAGCAGATCTTAAAGGTACAAGTAGGTCTACACTTAAGGAGTCTTGACGAAGTTAAGGAGATAAAACAGTTAAGGAGAATCTTAACTTCGCCCCTTCAGGGTTTTCTTCAGGGAGAACTCTCTGCTTATCATGGTTTATGCAAGCGTGCCTGGCGTACAAAAGAAAAAAAAGAGAAG
The DNA here is from genome assembly GCA_020368025.1 of Brachyhypopomus occidentalis. Classification (NCBI taxonomy): domain Eukaryota; kingdom Metazoa; phylum Chordata; class Actinopteri; order Gymnotiformes; family Hypopomidae; genus Brachyhypopomus; species Brachyhypopomus occidentalis. The sequence goes on along the minus strand of JAGXOD010001351.1, from coordinate 3,289,586 downwards.
AATACCGATTTTAAACATTAAAAATAATAAATAAAGCTAAAATAAAGGATAGATGTTAAAAAAGAAAACAGCAAAGGTGCTTGCTTTGCCTTTTGGAAGTGGATTTGTTAAGTTTCCTTGGTTGCTTCTGACAAGACTTTGATAAATTATATAATATATAATATAAACATACCTCCCAGTAAAATATCTTTACTGCACAGTAAACAAATAAAATAATGAGACTACTGGGCAAAATGTTTGCATTGCATTGATTGATTGATTGACTGAATGATTGATTAACTGACTGATTGATTGCTTCAGCATTAACCACCCGCAGGTGCAGTTGTGTTTATCCATGAACTTTTCATACATGCTGCGGCGAGACTTGTCATTCCCTGAGTGTAGTGGGAAAATGACCTAAGACATGTACCCAGAAGCCCTTCTTCACAGTTCAATATCAGGCCTTGAAACCTGCTTGTGATACCAGAACATTTGCATATCAGCACATTTGAATATAACAAATCTAAAAGTTGCAAATGAACTGAGTTAAGGAATAGCACACCAGAAACAAGCAAAGAACAGAATCTCTCTCTCCCTCTCTCTCCCTCTCTTTCTCTCTCTCTCTCTCCCTCTCTCTCTCCAAGTGTTTGCAAGTAAAAATCCATGGATGTCGTACCATGCTGTTTCAACACTGTGGTGAACAAACAGGAGGCATCTACTATACCGCTGCATGTAATGCACATTTATCTTCCCAGGAAAGCGTGCGGTGCCATAGTCAGAGAGCAAGTGGGCAGACCCGACCAGACCGGGTACAATGCACAGAACCGGAGGAAAGTGACCGGTAAGAGGACTGGATCAGAGCAGGAGCCCTGTCGACATCTTGGAGGAGGAGTGGGATGAAGAGAGGGTGATAACCACGGATCATGGGAGGTTAGGAGGAGGAGCAGGAGGAGGGGGAGGGGCATACGACTGAGTTGAAAGGAGGAAGGTGAAGGGAAAGGGGGCTTGTGCAGTGGGAGAACTCCCCTCTAGGGCAGCTGGGGGGGGTGTAGGCAACTGAAATGCAAAAGGATGGTGTAAAGGAAGAGGGGGAAGAGGGACGGAAAATGCTACGTGAGAGGTGGGGACAGAGGGAGGGCTGGGTAGAGAGAGGAGAGTGTGACCGGGCGGGGGAGCAGATGGGGGTCGGAGGGGGCAGATGCGTGCGCGGCCCTGTGGGCGAGGTACCCTGCGGGGCAGCAGCGCGGGGCAGTAGCGCCGCACAGCCGCCTCCATCTTGCCCGTCTCTGTCCGAGGGTGACGGCGACATCACGAGGGATAGCGCCAAGACCGGCTGGAGCCAAGAGCGACATTAAGAAAAAAAGACAGAAAAAAAGCATGAGAGAAAGAGATAGAGAGCGAGAGAAAGAGCCGACCCATTACACTCTGTCTAATCAGCCCAGCTTAGGACAAGGGACTCGCCCGCTTGCAGACAGCAAAGGCTCAGAGGCACTAGGTCGCTTTCATTCGAACACCAACTGTGTGTGTGTGTGTGTGTGTGTGTATATATATATATATATATATATATATATATATATATATATATATATATATATATATATATATGTCCATCACGTGGAGGCACTGGGTTGTTCATGTCAGGCAAAGCGTTATATTATGCATGGACGCATTTGCGTAATCACAAGGGAGCCCCACGCTGACAGAAACTGGAACACGTCATGCGGAATCGCCGGGATACATAGAGTAAAGGAGCACCTGGGCTGAACTCGCGCGCGCACAACGACCAGCGCGGAGACGTACGGCGGGAACTCCTCCTGTGACCCGTCGTGGAGGACTGTATATAAAGTCTGCGTGCGTAGGGAGAGGGGGGAGGGGCGTGCGCTGCTGTGTGACTATGCACGCATGTGTATTTTCTGCACTGGACACGCTGTGTGTGTGCGTGTGCGTGTGTGTGGGTTGCCAGTCCTCCTTAAATAGCTCCTGATTCTAATCTGCAGACAGCAGCACAGTCCTGACAGCTTCAGCCCGCATGGCTCCTCCTCCCACGGCATGACACATTCTTTATTTATTTATCCAGTTCTTGCTCTATCTCTCTCTCTGTATATCTTTCTCTGGTTTTCTCTCTTTCTCTCTCTCTCTTTCTCTCTCCATCTCATCCTGTATCCCTCTGTTTTTCTCTCTCTCTCTCTCTCACTGCTCTGGTATTCTGTCCGTGGTGCTCTGGCCCCTGAAGCCGTTGTCACTTCTATTCTGCTTCTGTGTCTGAAAAAACCCAATGGATTTACAGGCTTACTGTCGACACACTCTCTCTCCCTCTCTCTCCCTCTCTCTCTCTCTCTCTCTGCCTCTCTGTCTCTCTCTTTCTGTCTCTTTCTCACTCTCACTCTCTTTCTCCTCGTGCGTCTTGTTCCCTCACTCCCTTCCCTTCTCCACTGCATGTTATTCCATTTCTCACGCCATCCTCTGTCTGGTGACACTGCTCTTATTCTCATTATGGTCTCTGTGCTGCTGATGTCTTAGCTCACTGGAGCAAGTGCCACTATCAAGCCCTCTTCTGAGCCTGCGTGTCTGTGTCTGTGTGTCTGTGCCTCTGTGTGTGCTGCATCCCTGTGTGTCTGCACGAGCATCTGTGTGTGTGTGTGTGTGTGCGGGGGGGGGGGGGGGGCTTTCTACTGAGTGTTTTTCACTATCAAACACGATGAGGAGAGAAAAGAGATCAAAGGTGAAGAGTGCGCATGCACAGCATGCATTTACAGTGCCAGCAAGATGTGTATGTGTATGTGTTTGAAGGTGTATCTGATGTAGGTGTGTGTGTGTGTGTGTGTGTGTGTGTGTGTGTGTGGGTGTGTGTGTATGCATGCTGTGCACATGTTGTCCATTAATGTGCATAGAGTGGAATCTCTCCACAGCGAGTCCTGAGGTCATAGTTGAAACACACATACATCAGATACACCTTCACACCCACACACACGTGTACTGAAACCAGCCCCATCCATGGGTGCAGGTCTCCCAGCAAACGCAGCCCAGCTGAGAGGCGCCCACCCTCGGGTGGCCGTCGGGAGTCGCTGGCATGTTGCTACAGACACCGGCTCCTCTCAGCAGCCTGGGACTCAGGCAGGCTTAATTCAGCCCGGATCAGCTTAACAGCCAGCATTTACACAGGGATAAGTGTCTCATCCTGAGAGGAACTCTTCATCACAACCGCAAATAGCAAACAATACAGAAACAAGAAGGCTGGTGGGCTTCCAAAGATCAATTCGTTGAGATGTCTGCATTCCCATGATTCTAAAGTCACTGCCACAGTCCACAGTGGATGAAGCAGTACCGATATGACAAAGTGGCACGATTTCATCAAAAATCAACACTCTCCTACAGCTGTTGATATATTTGTCAAATACTGTCAAAATTCATTTGCTTCATTGGTTAGTTTGAAAATTAGTGATCAAAATACAACGTAAAGGAGTGCTGAAGCACATATTTCCACATATTTCCATGGTTTTGTGCGAGCGTGTGTGTGTGTGAGGACGGGAGGGCGTTTTTGTGTCCCACATTTGAGAGAGGCTGACCTTTCTCCGGCGCTCACAGGTGTGTTAGGCTGTGAAGTTGCTCCAAGCACAGTATCTAATACTCCTGGATAATATGAATAACGACAGGGCGCACTCAGCCCCAACACTGTGGGCCAACACTCTGGCTTTTTCATTATCTTCATCCCTTTGAATCATGTAATTCCTCCAACACAGTGAACAGTTTCACTACCCTCAAGGAAAGCTAGTAATATTTAAACATGCCTGACAGGCTGCATCCACCAGCAGTACATATTTCACTGCTCCATCTTCCAGTATTAATTCGGAATATATTACACACAAGAGTGGGTGAGTAGCGTACATATGACATAGTGCATATTTTGGAGCAATAACACAGTAGCAAGGTGAAATCCATTTCTGTGAGTTATTCTCCTTACCCTCCCCCTGGTATGCACAATTAATTTAATACAAGCCCACATAGTAAATCCCAGGTGATTATTTGATTATTCGTTCAGGAGCGACACAGCGAAGGTTCCTGTCCACTTTCTCACATACGGTGACAGGACATCGTCACGTTGCGCACAGGTAGATGCCTTCCACACAACGGGCGAGATTCCTGGGAGCTGGGGCGAGGTGTGAGAGCGCAGATTCGGAATGACATAATTCATAAAGATTTGGTTTGACAAGGCATCCCAGAATGCAATTCATTTCATGTTTTCCAATTGTGCATTCGCTTGGTATTTCGGGACTTTTAATGAGAGTCCTTTTTTTTTTTTTTTCTCTCTGAAGTTCCAAGGTTGAAACACTTTCCTTCCCCACCCCCCATTAATAACCTGCTTCTCTGTTATTCATCTGGAGCACACTTCTGTTCTTAATAGAAATGGAAATTTAAAAGAAGCTCCTGAAAAAAAAATCTCCACCAAGCCCAACCACTTGGAGAAAGGACGGTGTTAACACACTGAGTTTGCTGATCGGCTGATGGGTGAGCATGATTATCTGCTTTGAAACAGTGGGATTAAAATCATGAAATTACTGCAATGCAAATGTAGGGGCCTTCACTGCTCGGTTAAGTGTAAATTATGTGCATGCCAGCAATCAAAAATGAATGAATGCTGTAGCAGCTGAAAACCTTGGAGATCTTAGACTGCCTATGAGCTGGAGATCTCAGATTACCTATGAGCTGGAGGTCCCAACTGCCTATGAGCTGGAGATCTTAGACTCCCTATGAGCTGGAGATCTCAGACTCCCTATGAGCTGGAGATCTCAGACTCCCTATGAGCAGGAGATCTCAGACTCCCTATGAGCTGTAGGTCTCAGACTCCCTATGAGCAGGAGATCTCAGACTCCCTATGAGCTGGAGATCTCAGACTCCCTATGAGCAGGAGATCTCAGACTCCCTATGAGCTGGAGGTCTCAGACTCCCTATGAGCAGGAGATCTCAGACTCCCTATGAGCTGGAGGTCTCAGACTGCCTATGAGCTGGAGATTCAGCGAGACTGCTTAAATAGCAGATTAGATAAAGAGTTTGTGTTCTGCAAACCTCCGTGGTGTGAACCCAAATTCTGCTCTAGTGACCTGGGAACACTGTGACTGTCAGAAAACATCCTCTCTCTCTCACTTCAGACACTTTAGCCTCAGATATGTGTCGTTATTATGAGCAATGACAGCTGGTTACAGCTTGTTGGTATATTGCCTCAGAAATGAATACTCCCGATATAAACAAATCTATAAGTTAATTGTATATATGCAAATTAGCAAATGTTTTAAATTAATTATATACTATAATTTAAAAGAACAGGCTTGTCACAATACGGAGGCACATTTTCCCCACCTCCCCAGACAGGATGGTGCCAAACCCGGGCCGCGGAAGCAGGGTTGCTAAGGAGAGGGACATGGTTGGGCCCTTCAGACCCAAGGCCAGAAAAAGCCAGATGTTGGCAATGAAGGAGCCTGGAGAGTAGCCAGCCTGGGCCAACTGACATCCATATGGCCTAGCGCGCCTGGTACTAAAGCCACAGAGGCTCTCCTGCTGCACATCCAGGGCCCCGATGGAGCCCTGCGCACACGCAGGTTTAGAGGGGCCTCGTCCACAATCACCATCCATGTGAGTGTGACATGAGCTGAGTTAAACCCAGGAAGATGTACCGGGGGCAGGGAGGGCGATGCTGGATATAGGCCAGATGTTGGGGAATGAATGGGTCTTGTCCAGACGGCGAGGTGACCGCTGGCGCTGTTACTGGTGTTACACGTGCGCACACACACACACACACACACACACACACAGAAATACACACTGCATGACCGCTGTGCTTGTCACTCGAGATGATGAAGCACCTAGACACTCCCCCTCTCTCTCATTCTTATTCCCTGACTCATTCCCCCATCTGAATCTCTCCATCTCTTCTCTCTCTACAATTTTGTGTAATTCTTTGTCCTTCCAGCTGTCTCTTATGCCAGTCTTATTTCTAGATTTCTCTTTATTCTGGTCATCCTTCAAAATTATTCTCATTCTTTCTATTTTCTCTTGTTTTTCTTCATCTTTGCTTCACCTTCAACTCTCTCTCTCTCTCTCTCTCTCTCTCTCTCTCTCCTCTCTTTGATGTTAGTTTGTCTTTGACTATCCCTTCTCCTCATCTTCCCCCTTCAGAAGCCTTCATGCGTACCTATTTGATCTTCATTCTGGAGCATTTGAGCCCATGAAAAAGGCTCCAAACAGCACGTGTGAAACTCAAGCCAAACCTCATGCTAATACTCTGGGCACGTGGTTCCGACAGGAGTCCTGGCTCTGTGCCCACATTGTTACACAGCTTAAGATACACGGAGCTGTTGCTGTCTGAAAATAAATACACCTGGTAGTGCCCTCTGGACTTTTTTTCTTGGTAACTGTGCCTCTAAATGGATCACATTATTCTTACAGATGTGATAAGATCCTCACAGCGCCTTCTGCAGTGGCGAATAGCTATTTAGGATTTCACCTATTTTGGTATTTTTCTGTCTAAATGTGCAGGACACAGAGGAGACCATAAGCTTTCAGTTTATTTAAAATAACTGTGACGTAATAGAGATTTTCTGCACAGCTCTGGTGCCGAGTGTTGTGTAAAACTGTTAGCTCTTGATAAATGCTCCACAGAACAGCAGTAAAACCTAATAAAATGCACAAAACAACTTCAATGTACACTAAACACTAACTTCATCCGTATGTATATGTATGTGTAGTTCTTAAAAGGGGTCATCTGTAGGGTTCAAAGCTTTCGAGAGGGCCACGGTAACATGGAAACAGTGTACAGAAAGGTTATTTATATCTATATGATCATTATTTTAATGTCTCCTACCAGTGTCCAGGTCTTAATGGCAGCTATGAGGCCATCCGCAGGCATCCATCTTGCCTGACATTACACTCTCACCATACTCCTCTCTATGTGCAGTAGAGCTTGATTCGATACCTGGCCACTGTTCATCCAGTTCAGCGCCCTACTCAATACTGGGGGACAGGTGCTCTGGGACTTTGTGCGAAAAATTTATAGACCTTAATCCTTAGCCATTTCTATTCTATGACTGCACCAGCAACATTCGGCTCCGATAGCTTTCCACAGAGGTCAAACGGCCAAGCAAGCTCAAACATATGTCAAGGTCGTGAGCTTATAGAGGATAGTCTTAATTACTGAAAATTCTTTTTTAAAATTATGTGATATATGTCTTCTAAATGTGTTTTTTTTATTTATGAATGCTGATTTTTCAATTAGAAATGCTTAGATCTTGAAATAATGTTTGACATTATTAATGATTTTGAAGTTATGTCTCCCCTCCTCCCACTTTCCATAATCAGCGTTTCAATTCTGAAGCCTGCCTGGATACAGTATCAGTTATGCAGATGCATTCATATTTAGTCCTCTGCCTAATGCTGTCTTTTGGCATCTGCTGCGGTGTTCCTTCAGAGAGAGAGAGAGAGAGAGAGCGAGAGAGAGAGAAACAGCGAGACAGAGAAAGAAAGACAGAGAGACAGACAGACACAGAGAGAGCAAAGGAGGGAGAGTGGATTGGAAGGCAAGAGACCAAGAAGGAAAAATGCAAAAAATGTGAACCAGAAATTGTGAAGAAGGGTGAAATACGGAAGAGAAAAGGAACAGGAAGAGGGAGAGAGAGAGAGAGAGAGAGAGAGAGAGAGAGAGAAAGGCCAAAATAAAAGAACAAGTATGGAGGGGGGTGGGGTGGTTTGGGTGATAAGACAGAGACAGGAAATGAACCGCTGAGGTTGGCTGGATATGTACATGATGTGGATCATTGTCATGCTTACTGTAACCCTTGTCAGACCATCCCCATGATGCACTGCTCTTTGTTCAAATACAGATCTCCACTGTCTCATCACAGATTCGGGGACGTCCTTTCATCTGTTTCCAAAATTAAAGGTATATAATTGCCTCTTGTCGTGTGATCGCCTATTCCATCAGCACAGGCTTCTTCGATTCGTCGACTTTTGCTGGGTACCATTGCCTCTGTTTCATTTTTTGCCTCTCAATCACATTTTCAAATGTTGGATGCAAAAACGAACATTTATCAGACTGGAAAATTCTAGCACCCTCAAAAAATGCATTGTGCGTGTGCATGCATGCATGCGTGTGTATGCCTGCATGCACACATCTTAAGCGTGCAGGAAGAGGAGTCTGCCTCTCGCCAGCCACGCCGAGCTCTAGCCTGGTCTTTTACTGTGCACTGATTAGTATTCTATCTGCACACGAGCAGGCCTCTCTAAATATAGCCAACGAAAACAAGTCCAGCAGCACAAAGTCGTCGCTGAGCAGAACACGGGCCACAGGCGGCCCTCCTCTGCTGGCCCCAGGCTGCCGGGCCCCCGGGCCCCTGGATCCAGGCCCCTCACTAGTCTAATAGAATGCTATGACATGGCTAGCCAGTCAGGCCGGCCACTGACATCCAGACGTTCCAGCCAGGATTTCAGGACCCACATTCAGTGGTCTTCTTATGCTTATATATATATATATATATATATATATATATATGGATAAAAAATCTCATCATCACTGCAGTCCCTCTATAAGCAAATGTACAAATCCAGTGGATTTCGCTGAGTCGAAACTGCTTTGCCAAACTCATCCATTCGCAATCCACAAAAAGCTACCTCATAAATTCAACAAATATCCCTGTGTGAAAAATATATGACCATAACCTGTTCTTACGTTTCAATAACTGCAATATCTGGCTTATTAGCACTGAATATTACTCAGTGGGCTTTGTTGGTTAATGCATAAAAAGGAACTGGTCCTAACACTGATTGACAGTGTTTGTCTAGTTCAAAGTGAATGAATACCCACTGAGGAAAGCTACAGGGACTCAGCTCTCCTCGTAACGGAAGGCTGTTTTTTTCTGATCAGTAGAATCATTTTCTAAATGTTTGTATGGATTAGTAAGAGAGGGGTGTAAGCACAAACAACAAACAATCACAGCCCGGCAACAGCAGCCCTCGCTAGTGAGGATTGGTGGTTCTGCTCATGTTTATTCGAGCAGGTGCACTGCAATGGTGTGTTGAAAGAAGATCAAAAAGTGACCAGATTATTTGCAGCAGGATTTCAGCATTAATAATGAATTTCACGAAGCAAAATATGGTCCATGCATTTAACATGTTTCATATTAAGTTCATATTTGTGTGGCAAATCTGTACACCCTCTGTCTACTAATCAGTATTCCAGACCCTATAGGATAAAGTAAAAGCCTTTAGATACTGTAAATTTTTAATATAATATATCCCTTTGTGCATTGAACACTATAATGTTTGACTTTATTGAATTCCCAGCGTGCCGCAGGCCTCACTCATTCATGTGTCCATGTTCAGGTAATAAATGTTTTATATGCTGCCCACATAGCTGAGATCCGCACTGGACATGAAGTTCTTGGATTGTGATGTCTTAATGCGGGTCTTGACACCATAGGTGAAGTTGCTGTGATTTGGTGAGAATAGGGGCGTGGTTAGAAGCACAGAGGAACCAATCACAGCACGGCTGGGCAGTGAGAATGAACAATAAAGGATGTGAAAGAGGACTTGCACTTGGAATGGGCTGTGTGAGGTGACCTGTGACCTGTGACCTCTCATTCTGTAACTGTTTGTCTCCCTCACACAGTGGGCCTCAGTCAACACCCTGCATGGCCAGATATTCCACACACACGCGTACACACACACACATGCATGCACACACACACACACACAACTCCTCTGAAAAGCACAGCTCTCATCATCCACTGTGCACGCAAATGCATACACATGCTTGCCTGAATCTCACAGCTCTCATTAGCAAATCTGCGCATGTGCAAATACACACCACAAACTGGGGCATAGTCAGTCTATTTAAATGATGTCAGAGGTGTGCCATTAAACTGGAGCACAGTCATAACTCCTGGGAAATACAGTGTCCCTGATCATGGAAGTCACATGTACAGGATAGAAAATAATAGCTCACTGCTTTTGCAACTGGGGAGAGCTGTAATAGACAGACATTTCTTTTAACTGTTCTGAAATCAGTTAACCATTAGTCAGTCTTTTACCAGTCATACTGCAATCTTTGGCCTCTCTTAGGCTGTTCTGAAATCAGGCTTCGTGTCATCCATTTTGGCATGGGTCCAGTCATCCTTGGTCCTTCTGTCTCACTTAAGCTGTCCTGAGATCAGCCTCACATTATCCACTTCAGCTTTCTGCCAGTCATCCTGAGGCAGGAACCACTTCTGACGGATCCTGACTCATAAAGCCTGGGCAGGAGAATCTTTGGCTTGTCCTTTAAAGAACGTGCTCGTCTTTCTTTCCATCCCTTTTCGTTTTTAATAGTCTAATGCCTCTTACAGCAGCGATGCTCTGAGCACGCTCGCCCTTCCACATCCACTTCTCTATATGTCGAGCATTTTCCTCCCTCTCCACACATATATGCACGTGTTTGTTCACAGAAAAAGTATAAAAAATAAATACAGGTTCAGGGAGCTGGAGGAAACCACAGCATGAAATGCCAAAAAAAAAAATCTCACACCAACATATTAAGCCAGCAGAGTTTTTTTTTTTTTTAGGCACCGTGGTCACTATCCAAAGCTGAGGTGGCCTTGACCATTTTACAGTTGGCTGCTGAGAGTTCGCGGCCAGTTGACTTGCAAAGCAGATTTACTCAGCGCGAGTGGGCTGTCTCTCAGGGTTATACTGCAGCGCGCGAATGCTAGCAACAGTACGCATCTCTGCTCCCTCTAACGCTTGCTATGGCAGTGCCATTAGATGCTGGCTTCTGCAATATTTTTCTAATATTTGCTACTTATCAGCCAACCCTAAGGACAAACGCTTCCCAGAGGTCATGTATCCTGCGATTCCAGCTCCCGACAATGCCAGGCGTGGCTGTGAAACTGCGCATTTTCGTCAGATAAAATATAGCGGTTATAATGTTGGTTATGTATATTTATGCATGTGTAATGATATTACAACTTTGAAGGATCAATATAAAAAAATTTTGTATGCATTTATGTATCTTGGATTATCTCTGCGAACATAATGGAATTTACATTACATTACATGTAATGGCCATATTGAATTTATTCATTGGGTTCTCATATTAAAAGAGGACAAGGCAGAGCTTAAAGCAGACTGAGCAACACATACATTTTCCACCATTTAGGCCTTATAACAGAGGAGCATTATGTTACACGCTGTGTTACATACTCTAAATCAAGCTGGAAGCAGCAAAAGCAAGATCAGCTCGGAGATTCATGCATTGGTGCAGTATTTCTAATTGCACGCCTACCAGCAGGTATTGCCTCATTCTACTTGGCCACACCCCCTGGAGCAATACCTCATTTTACTCTCTAGCACACCTGAACTCCAGCGAGCCAAAACGCACTGACAGTGATGTGACCCCAGGGATCCTTCTGGTCATCACATCTACCTATCAATCAAACTATAAGACAAGTGTAATGAGATCTTATGAGGCCAGTGCATGATTAATACTCGGATCGTTTTCACGGTTCACACTACTAAAGGTTACCCATGCATGCACATGTTATGAAAGCATGATGTCACATTAGCTTGATCTCACACAAAGTTGGTCGCACAAATTTTGATAGCTCCCTCCGTTTATAAATCCTTCTGCCGAGAGCCAGGTCCTGTCTGCTGGGCTCATTTTCCCCCGTGTCAGTCTTTCCCAGGTGTATGCCTGTCCCTGGCCTGCCCAGTTTAGCTGCATCATCTCATGGTGTGAAATTCCCCGCAGGTGCACCTTTAAGAGCTCGCGACCACACGCTGGAGTGTCACACAGAGACATGTTTTGTTTTTCCCTGCCCGAGGCATCAATTAGTGGCGATGCAGAAAAGCGGCGGAGACACACTCTCCGCACGGCTCTGTGTGCAGGGCAGTGGGGCTTTATTTAAAGGCAGGTTGCCATCTGGAAAGCGTTTCCAACTTGCTTGCACTCTGTTCTGCGGTAAGTCGCTTGTCCAAATTAGACCCTCTTTTAGAAATCCACTGTACCAATCTAGGTCATCACAGCCTCCTGGAGAACTTGGGGCTTGTCAGGCCGTCCTAATATTGCATGCATGGCATGTTGTCGTAATTGGTCTGTGCCAACATAGTCCAATATTCATATCTCTTCTTTTTTTAATCTGGATTTTCCCTTCTCTTCGTTTTTACTGGTTTATCTATGGTAAAGAACATTTCTGTGTTTGCTTAATCACGCAGTTTATTTGCATAAGGAACAGCTGTATTGTTCACAGCAGAGTGTAGCAGTAGGGCCTTCCTTTCCCACTGGAGTGTTATTCTGTACACTGTGTCCTGAGAGGGAGAACTGTGATTAAGCCCAGCATACGCTTGCTAATCCATTGACAATGATGAGGAACACATGAGACTTTATTTGAGCAGTATTCCCAGTAGTAAGATGGATGCGTTGAAGTGATATGAGAACTTTTCCGAATGCATATCACAGGGACAGACAATAGCATAATGCACGTTGGGTCCACCAGGGGGCACCATTCATCAAAGCACTGTAAGTGTTCTGTCTCTCAGCAGTTTATTTGTGAACTGAGCTCAGTGTTAGTTCAGTGAGGTGTTGATGAATATCCCTTCAGAGATTTCTGAACTTATTTCCTAAGACTCTCCACTACATGAAACATGAACGGTTAATAACCTCCAGACTTGGTGTGCAGTCCTTCTCAGATAACAAACTGACCTGCATAACCACAACACCAATACCACAACAAATGCATTTCTAAACAGTTTTCCTATCTATTTTGTTTCTTTTCTTTCCTTTTCATTCCTTCCTTCTTTTTTAAATTTGTGATATCAGAGCTATGTTTATTTTTATGACAGACTCATTCAAAGATGAAAAACAAAATATAAGCTGCATTTCCAAATCAGAAAGGCATTGATCTTTGAGATGTAATGGTAAGTGGCAAGTTGTGTCAGCAATTTACCAAGCAATTGGTTAATGTTGTAGAAAATGTTGTAATGCACATCAGAGCTTGTTAAGGAATGCTAGAATGAATCTGGGACTATGGAAACGAAACGGAATGTGCAGTTTTCCATGAGTGCAAATGTCAGCTTCTGCTCACACGTGTTATGAGCTCAGTCAAGCTAGAGCATTTCCAAGAGCTGCTGACCACCCGCGTGCCACTTCAGCCAACAATTCACTATCAGTTAGTGAATGCGGTGCTTCGCTCTCTTAAAACCCATCAATCCCATTGACCTTCACTGTTCACCTGAAGGCTATTGTCTCTTCAACCATCCCCAACACAGTGCTTTATTACGGCCATGTCATCCCTGGCTCGTAGGCCAACAAGCCCAAGAATTAATGCCTTTGCCCATTAGGTGTTTAATTGCCTTTTGGGCGAGTGGCGTGCATGCTGAATTAATGCCTGACTGAGGACTCAGGATCAGAGGGGTGATTTCATGACAGTTAATGGGTTTGCGGCTAGCAACCTACTGCTAGATTTCATTTTGCTTGCTTCCTGGTATAGCCTTGTATATTCATTTGATTCCTTGCTGCAAATTTTTATATATGTTCTTGCACATAATGTCTTGAAAATGCCTGAACTCTCTGTCTCCGCCATTAAGTTCAAGCAAAACGTTTCGTTCATTGCCCAAATTCCATCAAATCTGTGAGTGATCAGTGAGAGTGACTTGTGCAGGCTGAAAAGAGATCATCAAACCAGTCCATCTTGGGTGCAATTCTGCGGCACCAGGGGCGACAGGCCCAGTGATTCAGAGTTGAGGTCAGAACAGAAAATGAAAGCATTTTTCCCATTACCGTGATGGACCTGACGCACACAAATACTCCTGCGCATGCTCTGTGATCTGTGCCATGTTGATCCAAATAGACAATCAATGTCTCTTCAGTGGCCTGGAAGGAAATGCTCAACATTGGCAGAAGGCAGCTGCCACCAGCTAAGCTCCCAAACACCAGCTTAGTTCCATGCTCCCAAACACCAGCTCAGTTCCACACTCACAAGCACCAGCCCAGTTAGATGTTCACAAACACCAGCTCAGTTCCATGTTCCCAAACACCAACTCAGCTCCACACTCACAAACACCACCTCAGTTCCATGTTCCCAAACATCAACTCAGTTCCACACTCACAAACACCAGCTCAGTTCCATGTTCCCAAACACAAACTCAGTTCCACACTCACAAACACCAGCTCAGTTCCATGTTCCCAAACACCAACTCAGTTCCACACTCACAAACACCAGCTCAGTTCCATGATCCCAAACACCAGCTTAGTTCCATGCACCCAAACACCAGCAAGCTTCCATGCTCTGAAACACCAGCTCAGTTCCATGATCAATGTCTTGTTGGCACATCCCCTCCAGGTCCACAAGATGCAGGCTGGTGCAAATGTATCAAGTCCAAAGGAGATGTTGACATGCCTCGTTCCCGCGCCTTCCGTGACAGGGCGTGAATAATGAATCCGTGCTCCGCTCTGCTCCTCTTTCATCAGGGCCAGCCAGGAGCAGACACCTGCGCGTGTGACAGGCCCGTGGACGGAGCTGCCCCGGTGTGAGCTCAAAGTGACGTCGATTTGTTCGGTTTGGGGAGTGGTGGGGGCTATAAGCAGCCACCGGAACATTGACGCCACTCCAAAGTGTCTCGAGCGGTTTTTCTGCAGAAGATGGTGGCTGTACTTCTGAAAGGACAGTATGGCAAATAGCTGAATATTAATACATAATCTGAAGTCTAATTTGCAACCATGTGAAACTCCAGTTTTACATTTAGGCTTTAGGTTGAGGTGGAGAGGAAATAGACTCTAGCATAACTTCAGCTTGCTCCATCAGTCTTCATCAGAGCTTGGATTCACTTTCTCTTGGCCCCTCGAACATTTTTTGGTTGATTAGGTTCACACAAGCATTCAAGCCAAGAGAAGCCCTCTGAATATATGTAATTAATAATATTTAAGTGCTTATCTTAGAGTTTGCAGTGCATTTCTTGAATTGAATAAGAAATGGTGTATTCCATTAATGAATTCTAATTATGGTAGAGGTAATCTGAAAGCTTTTGCCATTCTAAAGCCCCTTTGTCAATGAGATTCAACCAAAACTACATCAGGGCCAAAAATAAAAGAACATGCCAAGAATCAAGTGTTGGAATCATTTCACCTCACCTCTCCACTTCAAATACTGACTAAGAGGCATAAGAGGTTAAAGACGAAACATGCATGATTGTCAGCGGACTGCTATAAAAGCCTTGGATATTACCACTTGCATTCTCAGAACAATCACATTACAGGATTCCTGAAAACTAGGTCGAGTCACCATGTCCAATCCCAGAAACACAGTTTAGTTATGCATGATCTCATGCCATCACTATGTCTTCCAGGCCTTGGCACAAAATAAAGCCTGAAAATCCTCTGGCATATCGTAATAGAGGCATGATATTACCAGAACCAGGTTCTCAATGTATTCATGTGTCTGAAGTGGAGGTGCACAGAAATGTCTACCGCTATGGGCACCATGTTTGCTCGTTAGACAAAAATTGCTATTCCCTGTCTAAATATAACTTGCAAGGGACTTGGATCACCCAGCCACAGCAGTTTGTGTCAGCTCGTGATTCACCCAGCAATTACGGAAGTCCATGTGTCTCCTCTGCCAGTGTTGTAAGTGCTTGTTTAGCACTGAGCTCCGAGTCTACTGTTAATCCGTGCTGATACTTTACCAGGCCGACTAGTGGTCTTATTTATTTATTAATTTTTTTTCTTTCTGAAAAATGTGTTTGCTTGGCAAAACCCATCAAGCGTTCAACCCTTAAAACAATCCTGCTCGACGCTAATAAAAGCATCCTCTCCCCTCTCTGCGTTAAGCATGCTTGAAAAACAATTAACTCATGTAAAAGTCAGAGTGCCATTTTTTCACTCCATTAGGTCCAGTCCAGTGGTTTAATTCACAGCACAACGATGGGACTGAAAGAGTCCCAAACACACCCATCAGTGCAACTGCTGCAATGGATCAAAGTCGCAGTGCACATGCAATCAGCAGCTTTGGCCAGCCAGCCAGCCATCTCTCTCTCTCTTTCTCTCTCTCTCTCTCTCTCTCTCTCTCTCTGAGCAAAAGAACCAGAGCTAGCTGCAGGGAGAAGCTATTATCTCTGCCTCTCCTGGATGCACCAACATTATCCCTCCCCAGAGAAGAGAAGGACAGAGTGAAGCAGCCTTTTGGTATGAAATAAATGCATTTCTAAGCTTATAGATATGTCCTGGGTCTAGTTATGTGCAAAACCATTCTGGTTTAAGCTATCAGGATGCTTACTTTGCTACATAATGATAAATTAAAGCAAGAAAACAAAAACTAATGCCATGAGGCCTAGTGGAGTACAAGGCCCTCATATTTCACACACAGTGAGATGTCTGTAAAGTGGTACACTTTGAAATGGTTGGTAACAGTCTGTGCTCCCAAAATAGCACCCAGGGATGTTGCATGGGAGACTATTATCATTATAATAATAATAATTATTATTATTATTATTATTATTATTATTATTATTTCTTATATGTAATACTGTATTAAAATGTTTTTCTGAAAATATTTTTTAAACTTATATCCATGTGGAAATATCTGGCTTCCCAAAATGGCCCACGGGAGCTGTGTCCTTTTCGTGTACTATGTAATGGGTTAAATCTCGAAGCACAAACTCCATAGTGACACTGGGCAGACAGAAAACTGGTTCACGGCCGGCACCATGCTGCATTGTTTGCACAATCTGGGACAAACTAACTATAGCTTTATATGTTTTGCCCTCTCATGCTCCCTCTGAAACATACAGCGAGCTTGTGGAGGCCTCAGGATATGGAGGGCCTCCGGGAAGGAGATAAGCTGAACCAGGAGGCTAATCCACTGGATTTCACCAGCGTGATGGACTGGTCAATACTGCAGTACACGGTGTATCAGCACACCATAATGAAGCAGGAGTTTTTCAGCTTCCTCCTTCAAACAAGGCAGCACTTCTGTGCCATGAGGCGAATATTCAATAGTGTATTATCTTAAAACAATTACATTACGCATTACACAGATCAGTATTAGTTATATTATCATATTCCTTTTCTGATTTTTATTAGTTATGACAGGGTAATTTTAGGCTTTTCTCGAAGTTACGGACGTAGTGCATTTTATTTGCGTTCCCCCAGAAAGGCATACCTTTCGTGCAAGCTCACTGATGTTATGTAGGGAGCAGACGGCACACCGTGACTGATGTCTTGCGATGCCGTTGACATGAAGACAAACTTAGAAGAAGAAAAGGCTCCCCTCTTGCTGGAGGAAAACCTTGCCGTCAAAAGATGTTGTTTACAGGTGCTGCTTTGCTGCTATTTGCTCTGTGTTTGGGGCCTTAGGTTGAAGACCTTAGGTCTAAGGTGTCCTCGCTAAGTAAAGATGTGTGCGTTTAACATAGCACTCACTTACTGCTTTTGATTTAGTGAAATACCCAGCATAAAGAGGACAATCGTAAGAAAATAAAAACACTATGAATTGTAAGGTAATGATAGGCCTGTGTATGTAATATCATTATGGTTTTATTTGTGAAGTGCTTATCAGCAGTAGCTAAAGCTGAGGTTCAGCTGTTCTGACTAGTGCCTGCTGATACACTGGCTTTTCAAATGTTAATGAGACAGGAAACAGGATGGATGCAAAGAGAGAGAGAGACAGAGAGAGAGAGCAGTCTTCAAACAGGGGTCTGTTATCTGTAAAATGGTTCACAGAAATGTTTCTTTTTGTGAATGTTATATACATTTTGGCATTAACATTTTTATGTAAAGCAAAAACAATTGTAACTTACAACTGCAGGGTTCTCTGAACCTAACCATTTCTGACATAACAAATATGCAATGTGGGTGAATTCTGTGATTTCACAATATGGTTGACATTTTGAAGCCATGTTCCACTATCCCATCAGTGTACTCTATTTCTTCAGCTCTACAGCGTCCGTCTGTCACCACTGCCAGTTAAGACATTTGTGTAAAGAGCACAGTCACTGGACACTGAGTAATATTCCTTGCAAAGCAACTGGGTCAACCTAATCTCCAGCAAACTAATGCTCAACAAGCAATTGCCATCACAAGCTGTGTTTAATGGTGGAGTTGGGACAGTTTCTATGCGGAATTTGAGGCAGGCTCGTCTGATTGGTTGCACACCCCCAGCCATCATGTCTCTGTCCTTTGTTGATTGGTTAGTGGAGAATGATTGGCTCATTTTCGACCCCCCCCCCCCCAAGTGCTTCTGTATTATCGAGATGTGGCCGTCAAATGAGCCCAGCTCACAGAAGAACAAAACTCTCCTCCAAGAAGAAGCATTCGAAGCAGGTAATAGAACATTTTATGCAGTTATGTTACTCTTACAGCCTTAATGCTTAACAGTGCCCCCTCATTAGATCTGGAGCCCTCTAAAGCATAACAACCTTGTTGCCACAGCCATGACGCTGAATTATTTACACGTTAATAATGCCTATGTACTATTTTCTCCTCAGTAACAGACAAGCTGATCATCTCAATCGATTAGCAATGATAAGCACTATTGTGCTTCAACGCTGAGTTAAAAAAAATACTACAAATAAACTGTAATTGCAGCAATAACATTTTTGCAATCTTGGAAAGCTTGCGCTAGGTGGACATCGTCACTATCGTTAGAGCCAAGTCACTGAACCAGAGGTGCATGCTGTGAACCTTCATTAGTTTAGCTCCATTTGATGCACCTGTCCCTGAGGTGGCACTCATTAATTTTAGATTTTAATCCGAGCAAGGAAATGAGGTCAGGGGCAAAGAGAAATCAGCCAGCATGCGTCACTGATACCAAGCGGCGGCGGTGGCCTCGGATCGGCAATAGCGCGAACATCCAAAGCGCCCGAGGGGAGGTGCAGAGATGGAGTGGGTGACAGTCCCCTCTCGCCAGCCTGGCTGAGGAGCACAGAGTCGGAAAGCATGAACGCTAACGGGGCCTGTGGCCTGGCCAAAGCTTCGCGCTAATCTGCAGCAAATTGAGTCTCTCGCTGGCTGCCCGGCAAAGGCAGTGAACCCCAGACACAGGCACTGGGCAGAGAGAGCGCGAGGTGGCCAAGCTCGAGGGAGTTAGTGGCATGGCGGTTAACCAATACCAGCTGTGGTGTGGTTACCTGTACCCCGGAAAGTATTAATAATGGAAGTCGGGCATAATGCGAGCTAATATATTACAGACATTTCGCAAGCTGTGTTTTCATCCACTCATGAAGCAAATATACACGCAAGTGGAGACATTTCAAAGTACTGAAAATGGGTGATGAGAAGGTTTTGTCAGCCCAAACCGATCAGGCCACACACCAAAAAACAAAACAAAATAAACATACAAAAACAAACAAAATATCAATTTAACGTCAGTGTTTCATTCACTACACTGTTATCCCTCGAGCTTTGACATATCATAACCAATAGAGCCCAGGGGTTATGAAACGTGACGCTGGGCAAACGTGACGCTGCCCTCGCTAAGATGCTGGAAGTAGCGTTTGGTCACAGAACACATTTGATAACATTTGTCCCTTTGCACATTTCCATTTCTGTGATTGCTATTTAAGTAAAAATATGTGGATGGAAACTGATCATTCCTTTGAATGGTCCTAAAATAATATTCTCTGGTGTCTATGTTCATGCAGTCATTTTTTTTTTTTCAGCTGGAGCAACAAACAAACGTTCAGGTTTATTTACAGCACACATTTTCCCCATTACCCGTTTCTGACAGAATATCTCCAACTTGGCCTTGGTGAGTCCAGCATATTTGCTGACTGCCATGTTAGAGGGCAACATCTCAAAACAGAGGACGTGCTAAACTGGATATGAGGTTTTTGTGTTGTGGCTCAAACACACTTTGGACGCCATGGCTAAGCCGGACGTGAGGGTTTAGTGCCCTTGGTGTTAAACAGAGCAAGATTATTCACTGCTCAGTTCAACCAATAGCAATTTTATTGTCATCTCAAGAGGACGGGCATCGGGACTTCGACTACTTCTGTGTTATGACTCAGTCTCAACTCTCCTAAGTTCCCCTAGTGGGGAGGTTGCAGTTTTGCAATTGAGGCCATACTGCCTTGTTGCGCACCCAGTGCTGGAGGAAGTTGTGGAGCATTAGACAGAGTAAACACTCCCAGTGAGAGAGCGACAGCCTTTGATTCCGGGTTTAAGGCTCCGTGCGGCTCCGCGCGGCTCCCTGTGTGTCCTGAGCCGATTCCGCCATGCTCAGCACCTCGTCTGGGCGCACAGACGGGGTCTGGGCTGACTGAAAGGCTTTCTGCTTGGCATGCTCCTGCCGTCTGCATGCCTGCGTCTCCACACCCCCTCTGTGTCCCCCCCCTCTCTCTCTCTCTCTGTCTCACCCAGATATCTTTGCACACAGTGCTATGTGATCTGACTCCAGATACTCAAACCCCACTCTGGCTCACGAGGACCTTCTACATGCCGCTTACGGACCTCGAGTCTGAAAACATTCCTCTCGCCCGTGCCATTTGCTGCCATTTTCTCCGCCGACGTGCATTTGTTTGATTCCTTCGCCGCACGTTATCCCCGCTGCCCCTGCCTCCACGTCCTTCGACAAGCGTGCGCTCGTGGCACGTGTGGCGTCTGCGGAGTGAGCCTCTGCCGGCTCGCTCTCCCGGATTGTCTTCTGTGGCGTGTCACTTCTCGTGGAGCATTAGTCGAGCCAGAAGGCACTCGCCGTGAACTGGAACTCGGTGCTGCTGGTGGTGCAGTTCTGTCTGCGTCTGAGCACAGAGCTGTAGAAGCAACCCTTACTACTGGGATTTCAGCCCTTGATCTATGAATGCAAGAATCATTACCTTGCATATATATATATATATATATATATATATATATATATATATATATATATTATAGCGAAGTACGTAGAGTTTCCAAGAAACAGGACGTTTAGGGACAGAGGTCCTTCATCAGCTGCACAAACATAGTGCTAAGAGGAGGAATCATTCAGAAGTACTTTGCTTGCATAGCTGATTAAAGACCTCTGTCAGTCTGAAATGTCCTGATTCTCTGTGTGCTTTACTACAATTTTGAATATCTCTACATCTTATTACAGTACACTGCAAAATCCCACCTGAAGTCTTTGTCATATATGCAGCACTGTGCAAAAGATTTAGGCGAAATAAGAATGCTTTCAAAAATAGAAGTGTTCATTTATTTTTTTAGTTAATAAAATGCATAATGAATGAACAAAAGCGAAATACATTTTTGGTGTGACCTTTGCCTTTAAAACAGCATCAGTTCTTCCAGGTACTTTTACACAGCTTTTGAAGGATCTTGTTACAATGATGTTGAGATAAGGGCACTGCGGGGACCAAATCATCACACCCAGAACTCCTTGTTCTTTTAGCTAAAGATAGTTTTGGTTTACATTGGTTGTGTGTTTAAGGTCATTGTCCTGCTCCAGAATAAATTGGAGCCAATCAGATGCCTCCCTGATGGTACTGATTGATGGATTTCTCAGCCTTGATGTCACGGAGCCTGACCAAAGACCCAACTCCATTTGTTGAAATGCAGCCCCAAACTTGCAAGGAATCTCCACAATGTTTCACTGTTACCAGAATCCGTTATCGAACCATTCTTCAACTCTTGGGCAAAGAAAGTGCCTCCTGTCACAGCCATATATTTCACATTTTGATTCATCACTCCAGAGCACCTGATGGTAATTTCCTACCCCCCCAGTTCCTATGTGTTTGTGCATAGGCGAGTCGCTCGGCCCTGTTTCCAGGGTGAAGGTGTGTCTTTTTGGCTGCAACCCTACCATGAAGACCATTTCTGGCCAGACTTCTCTGAAAAGTAGATGGGTCTACCTATGCCCCACTGGCTTCTGCCAGGTCTGAGCTGATGGCACTGCTGGACAACTTCCCATTTCAAAGGGAAGTAAGCATGACGTGACTTTCATCTGATGCACCAAGCCTCCTTGGCCGACCATTGCGTCTACGGTCCTCAACGTCACCCGGTTCTTTGTGCTTCTTCAAAAGATCTTGTACAGCACATCTTGAAACCCCAAGTCTGCTTTGAAATCTTTGCCTGGGAGAGACCTTGCTGATGCGGTATAACTTTTGTCTTGTTGCCCTGCTGAGTCTTCCCATGGTGTATGACTTGTGACATGAAGCTGTCCTCCACAACATTTTTGCATCGGAGTTTGGCTGCTCCTCGCTTAATTTTAACCCTCCAACAAAGCTGTTTATGTTTCAGTTAATGACTGTGTTTCAACCTACATATGACAATTGTCATCACATATTTGGTATATTCAGTTAATACACCTGACTGTAATCCTGCAAAACCTCTGACTTTGTGTACATAGAAGAATTGATGCTGTTTTGAAGGGAAAAGGTGCTCACACACAATCTTAATTTGATTTAGATTTTTGAAAGCATTCTTTCCACACCTGCCTATATATATATATATATATATATATATATATATATATATATATATATATATATATATATATACACACATAGTGTGTGTGTGAGAGAGAGAGAGGGAGAGAGATATTCAATATTCTAGTGAAGTACACAGTTTCCAGAGAAACAGGACATTTCAGACAGAGGTCTTTCATCAGCTTTTCAAGCAAAGTACATCTGAATTTGTAGGAGTAGGAACCAGTTTACATTAGAAAATATAGATGTTTAATGAGTGGCTGAACTTCCAAGAGTGTAAATTAGTTATTTTTCTTTTATGTTTTTTTATTTTATTTCATTGCTGCCATAGCAACAACTGGCAGAGTGAACAGATATACCCTTAATGCAATGTCTACATTTGTTTTAATGAGCTGATAAGATGCTTCGCCGTCTGACCACCAGAAGAAATCTCTGATTAACCTAGGCATGGACTTTACATATGAATGTAAATATTCTTACACATTGTTAATATGGCTGGCATAGTAAAAAAAACACATTCACACCAGGGAAATGCATATTTGTAGCTGTTTGGATGATACAGCTCCAGAACTTTGTGATCTGATTCCATCATACAAGCTTGGCACAAGATCTCAGCCTGTACCCCAGCCCCTCGGCCTGCGATACGCCATGATGTGCCACTGCACTCTTCACACTGGAGGATCCCGCCAAGCATTTCTGACAAGTGAAGAGGATGGAGTGGTTTTCCTCAGAGAGGCTTTCACCCGCTGCAGGAATGCAGAGATAGCAAAGACCTAATGATGTCACTAAGATTGGGAAAACTTGTGCGAGACAGCAAAGATGGATCACAACGGGACCTGCCTGGTAGGTGAGACTAGGGCTGTCTGCGGTGCTCTTCGCTGGGCATAAGTCCTGTTTCCAAATTCAGTTCCCTCCCAATAAATACTATAAATATGTGTATGCATGTGTTTGTGTATGCATGTGCATGTGTGTGTGGAAGTATATGAGTGCATGCATGTTTGTGT
Source organism: Brachyhypopomus occidentalis (assembly GCA_020368025.1). Lineage (NCBI taxonomy): Eukaryota > Metazoa > Chordata > Actinopteri > Gymnotiformes > Hypopomidae > Brachyhypopomus > Brachyhypopomus occidentalis. The sequence goes on along the minus strand of JAGXOD010001351.1, from coordinate 3,266,190 downwards.
GTGTGTGTGTCACGCTGTCTCTCCTTTTACTCCCTCTCTCTCTCTCTCTCTCTCTCTCTCTCTCTCTCTCTCTCTCTCTCTCCTCTTCCATCATGTAGTCTTCGTCTGAGAGCCTGGTACCCTCTCACACTCACGTTTAGGCGGCGTCTAATTTGGAGCTGATCGTCAGCCACCTTCACTTCAGTGATCGTTCCCCACTTGTTTCTTCGTCCCTTGCCTCATTAGACGTGCGCCTTGCATCTCTGTAACAGCCCGACGGAACGGCGGGTGCCGAATCGCCTTTGCAGATTTGTATGCGGTCTCAGTACATAGACCTCCTTCTAACACTTGATCCTTGGAAGCATTATATTGTATTGGAGAAGGAGACGCAATATTTACTTGTTAATGAAACATATTGATTGTTCAATTCAATACGGGCCACCTTCGGGGGACCTGTTTACTGTAGCAATCACAACTGTTATTTGTGTAACACAAACACATCTGTCTTTAACTACACCAGATGAAAGAGGACACAGGAGTAAACATAGAGGTGGAGTCTAGCTCAATCAAAACATCTTCAAATAAGTTGGAATGAAACTGATATAAGCACCTTAGTGAAAACACAGACGCAGCAAAGCGTGGTCTCGTTGTCTGAACAGTGGGTAGGACTGGGTGACCTGTCTCTGACCTTTCCACAGTTGTCTGGAGGTAAAGGCTCTGGTACTGGCTAAATTGGACTCTCTAAGTCGGCATCTGAGCTGAGCTGGAAAGAGGTGAGCAGATTTGCGCTAGTCTTCTGGACTGAGAGGCCTGATGACTAAATCACTGTTTGTGTTATTTTATGTAAGGTATTGGCAGAGTTGCATAAGGCTTCTCTCTCACTCCGCGTGCACACGCACATGCGCGTGCGCACATACACACACACACACACGCTTTACTAAAGTGCTTATTTTTACCTATTTCATGTCTGAGGGGAGATCTAGGTCAATAAACATCCAGCCTTGCTGCTCTGGCAGTCATTTTGCTCAGTGTAACACAACTGATCTCAGATCAGCACCTGCAGCCGTCCTCCGGCTGTATACAATAAAGGTGGAAGGTGTCCACAGCCAAAACAAGCCTTCTGCAACTGATACTGGGGGTGGGGATTTAAGGACCTGGTGAATATAAAGACTTAAAAGGCCCACATGAGGCTGGTTGGACCATATGTGGGACAGCTCTCCTCCCATATATACACACATGCTCTCCTCCCATATATACACACATATGTGCGTGTGCACGCACATACACACACCATCTACAGCTTCATCACTGTATATGCACAAGTGTAACACCAGCTTGGTGAATCAGGGAGCTTACGTCTGTGCGATCATTTATCATCGACTTATCTGACACGTGCTATGCATCATACCGCTCATCTCACATGGAAATAGATGTACGATTTTACGGAACACTGGCGGTCTGTACACGCGATCGTGCTCCGAACGGGCGACCTGCGTCAGCAGAAGGGACGGTTCTGCGCTGCCGTTATCGGCGCAGTAGTCGGCGTTTCGTCGAGCGCCGCTCCGAGCGGACCGTCGCATTTTTGTCTTTTTGCGTGAACAAACATATTCCTGTAACGCTCGTCTATTTCTGCCGTCATGCATATGCGGCGTGGGCGAGAGGCGTGCTTTGCGGAGGGCATGGGCAATGCTGGTATTTATAAATAGCTGGAGCAAGCGTTATTTTCACCGCTCGCCTCTGATCATCAATCACGTTGGCGCCTAGAGATCAGGCGAGTCCCGGCGGTGCGGCGTGGCATGCTGAGGCGTGGCCTCTCTCCGCTGAGGAGGAGCTAACGGGCAAGGGGGGCCCGACGGAGCTTAGGCAGGGTTGGGTGGTGGTCGGGTGGGGTGTGGACGGGTGGGGGTTGGGTGAGGGGTCAGCGCCTTCTACCTCCACCCCACCTATCAGAGTGAGGGGTCAAAAGAGAGGCCAGCTGAGGAGGAGTGTGTGAGCTGCTGAGTGGGTGGGTGTGTGAGTGGGTGGGTGTGTTGTGTTCTGGTGTGGGGTGGGAGAACCGTAATGGCCATAAAGACATCCATATAGAGAGAGACGGGATGTAAGAGCTGTTCTAATTAAACTTCCCTCTCCTGATTGTGTTCTGCCTCTCTTTCTCTCTCTCTCTCTCTCTCTCTCTCTGTCTCTCTCTCACTCTCTGTGTCAGACACAGTTTCTCTCACCTTCTTTTCCTTGTATCAAGTCTTATAGCACATCACATGTGAAAGAGGGTTGATCTTAGTCACACTCAACAATGGTTTGCTATTCTACACAAATACACACACACACACACACCATTTCTCTTCTATACCATGTAGAGTTGTAAAAAGGGAAAATAAGTCTTTACATTTGTCTCATATATGCCTGTATATTATGCCTTCTGACATGCATGAGAAATTCCCTTCACATAAATATTACTCTAACACCTCCATCTCAGTCCTAAACAAACACTCACACATCTATTTCTCACTTTCTGTCATGCACGAATACACACATGCACAAACCCACAACACAAACAAGCACACAACTGTTTTGTCAGCTCAGATATGACATTGACACAGACACACACACACGTTTGTGTTTTTTCTTTCCCCTCCATCAGCTCCCCTTTATACACATGCACACGCACCACAGAATCTTTTGATCTTGTTACCATGGCAGTTGGTAGAATACAGTAGGAATCCAGCTGATAACAAAGTGCTTACATAACCATCGCAGTGCCAAATCCTGACTCCTACCTAGCACACCTCTGAGCTCTCTCTCTTTCTTTCCCTCTCTCTCCCTCTCTTTCTTTTGCATTCTCTCTCATTCCCTGGTATAAAATCCACTCCATTTGCCCTTATAGCCCATATCTGTTTTACCATTTCGTCTGTGCGAACGCACCGGCCGTGACGTGCGGTCAATAGCAAATTTATTCCACTGTTCCATAACAAGCTTATGGTGCCTCACTCCATGAGCCCACACCTCGTCTGACACGCCTCTAGCCCGTCATGCTGATGACCAGCGAGACGTATGCGTGAGCAGAGAGGCGAGGAGTCATTATCCAGGTTTATCTGCAGCGTTCAGTCTAGACAAGCCGTGCTAGCCCAGACCTGGAGGGTAAAGCCAGCGCTAGCCACCGTAACGGACAGGTGGTTTAGGCCAGGCATGTCATGGTCGTGAGGCCATCCATCTTGAGGCGTGTAACGCTTTCTCCCCATGCGGTGCTGTTCACACACAGTTGACTTCAAGCACCGAGGTTTTGTCTTTTGACTGAAGGTTTCGTCTAGCGTAAGCATTCTGGAGACATCCCACTATCTCCACCAAAACGCTTCACCCAGCGAAGCAAAGTTGGTTGCCTCTACAAATGTGACATCCTCACCTGAAATGAAGGCTAACAAAGGCTCAGTTGAGGTTTAGTTACGTTCAAAGTTATCATCCATGACCAAAGAGCAGCCTATTCTAGAATTTTCCTTATGCTTCACCTCAGCCAAGCTCAACTGAATATCAAGTCCTGGAATCTCTTATGTCTAAGTAAATGTCTAAGTCCTTCACTTCACCAGTACAACATATCCAGAAAGCACCGCCCCCCCCCCCCAAGCCACGCCCTCTCCAGGCATCACAGCCTTACCTCCCGCAGTTCCTTGGCCACATCCTTGAGCTCTTTGAGGATGCCTTCCAGCTGGTCGATCACCATCTTCATGTGGCTGCGGATGCGCTCTCTCTGGCTGGGGGTCTCAGAGGGCTCGCGGGCAGGGGCGCCGCTCTCGGACATCCTTCACAGGGTGCGCGCTGGGCGACGGGCGGAGGGCTGAGGGCGGGGTGGAGCCGAGCCGCGGTCCATGTCCGGGGCCAGCGGGGGGCGCGGTGCTGCTGCCGATCCGATGTGGGGCTCGGGCCACGCCGGCGGGCTCCAGCATCTTAGACGTGCTCGGGGGGCCAGGAGACCCGGGGACTCCTCCTCCCGCGCGCCGCTGGGCCAGGTCCACGTGCTCTGGAGGGGGACGGCGGAGCAGAGGGAAGTGCGAGGGTCATCGAACGATGTCTCGGGGGGCCAAAATCCAAAGTAAGAGCTGGGGAAAGGCACGGTCCAGGAATGAAGAGGCTACGCAGAAAGGTGCAGCGGGGATGACGGGGCGGCAGACACGCGTTTCATCGCATCATGCCTCCGGGACCACAGGTGTCTTTAGGGTTGTGTTGGGATGACAGTCTGTGGCTGCTGTCTGTGTAGTGCAGATACTCTACTGCATGTGCTCCTGAAGAACATATTCAGTTGTACGGAGGACTATTGAGAAGAAAGTGCCTCTCCAGTTGTCATCCTGCGTGATGGTCCACTTTGAACACCCACACAGAATCCAGACCAGAAGACTCTATTCTTAACAGAAAATCGCTTCAGGAATAATTTTGCTCTCAAAGGAGAAGACAGGCCTTGTTCACAAAACCTGCTTCATTTGACTGCTGGGTGGAATTTGACAGGAGGCGGAAAAGACAAACGATTCCAGAAGATCTGATATTCCCAACGTCCTGCATGGACCTCCTTTTGTTCTGAACATGGGTTTGAGAAACCTACACCAAACAGGGAAGACTGTTAGTCGTGTGCTGCAACATGCAACCATTTCACACAGAGAACTGAAACGGGTCCTCACCAAAAAAAAAAAAAAGATTTTGTAGTGCATGTGAGCTTGTGTGCATGTGTAGTGTGTGTGTGTGTGTGTGGTGTGTGTGTGGGTGTGTATTTCAGCACAGCCTAATCCAAGTTAGGCTCACCTAATGCGTCACAAGCAAAACTGAAAAACTGAGAAACCTTACTCACAATGGGAGTTTTCTGAGGAAGAGTATGGCGAGGCCTCTTTTTTTTTTTTTGCACGATGAAGAGCACAGCACCGCTTTGGTCCTTAGGGTGATTGGCGTGTCCTCAATCCGAACCCCCCCGCCGCGCCTCTCCTCATGATAACGAAACTACCGCAGCTCTACGATTTCTTTGGAAAACACTGTAAACTGTCACCCCAGAGACAGGTCTCAATTCAATTCCCTTTGAAAGTGCACAAAATCCAGTCCGCCGGGACTACGCTCCCTGCTGAGAGATGTCGGAGGAAAGGGCTTTCTCAGGAGAGGCCGGCGTAGGTGAATTCTCTGGCTGCTCCCGCAGGGAGTCCGAGAAGAGAGGAGGGCTATCTCTCGTCTGGGCTCTGGGGTCTGTCCTGCTACCGCCGCGGGCTGGAGGCGCTGGTGCTCCTCGCCCCACACCTGAGGAGAGACGGAGCAATGGCATTTATCTTCCCTCCTCTTACCCTGTCTGTGGTTCTCCCCGTCCTTTGCCCTGTTGTGCGGCTTTTAATATCGCTCTCTCGACGGCCAAATGAGAGCAAGGGGTGATGGAGAAGGAGGTCAGGGTGCATGGCAGATCCCTGGCCCCAGACAGAGTGCTTCCCCCAGCTGGCTGACTCACCTCTGCCCTTTGCCCTCTGTTTTAGGTCAGTGGAGGGATTGTGGGGAGGGGGTGTGTTGGGGGTGACACTGAATGCCTATGCACTTCTCCTGCCAGTACTGCCATCACTTTCTTAGACACACACACACACACATGTGCCACCTCTGGATCCCCCACCTCCCTACACACACAATTGCCCTTCAGTTACTTACTGTCTGTTCCACTGTCTGACTCCCCGTGGGCTGGCGAGGATGATTCCTCCAGCGCTTGTCCGTCAGTTCCAGGAGGGATGGCGCCCGGAGGAGGATGAGGAGCAGAGGAAGAGCGGGAGGCGGGGAGGGGGCGAGGAAGAGGCAGGTGCAGCACCGGTGGCATGCGCCTAAGCGCGCGAGAAGAGAGCACAAGCCCCCCCAGGAACTCCCGTCGTCGAGGAAGCTCGCGTTGCTGCGGCGACGGCAGCCGCTTGTGCCGAGGCTCCCGTTGCTGCTGCCGCTGCTGCCTTGCGCACTGTCTCTACGGCGACGCCACGGAAGAGGCGCCTCCCGTTGTCCGTGACGACAGCCCGGGTCTGGGAGAGGGATGCAGGCTCTGTCTCTGTGCGTGTGAGAGAGAGCGTTGTGGAGGCGCACACACATGCATGCACGCACACTCGTCCTCTGGTGCTCTCTCACACTCTCTCTCTCTCTCTCTCTCTCTCTCTCTCTCTCTTTCTCCCTGTCCCTTCCCTTCTCTTCCTCACGCACTGGCGGATGCAGGTTGCTAGAATCAGGAGTTTATCAAGTGGCTCCGGCTGCTGTCAGAACTGTCTCTCCCTCTCCCTCGCTCCCTCTCTCTCTCTCTCTCTCCCCTCTCTCTCTCTCTCTCTCTCTCTCTCACTCTCCTTCTCTCTCGCGCTCTCTCTGTCTCTCACCAGCCGTGTGGAGAGGGAGGAGTCAGGGATCTTAAAGAGACAGCAACCCCTAACACTAGCCACTCAGAGCACAGCCTCTCTCTCTCTCTCTCTCTCTCTCTCTCTCTTTCCCAACATCTCGTCCCTTTGTTCAGGCTTTTTCTCTCTCTCCCTCTCTCCAAATCCATCCATCCTTTCTGAATCAACAATTGTGTCCCTGTATTTCCTGTTCTTGATAGCATTTCCTCCCCTTCCCCCATCCTGCGTTTCTTCTTTTCCTCCCTTACTCTGTGTATTCATCCTTCATCCCTCACTCCACTTCATCAGGATCCGGGGACACTACGCTGTCAAGAGAATAACTCAAATTCCAATATACATAACAGAACGTGATAGTTGTGTAACTGTGACAGCTATAATAGTAAATCTTTTTGTAGACAATGAGTTGTTTATTTCTACATTTATTTCTATGATCTAAAGAGTTTTGTCCAAGGTATTTATGAATCGATATTATTTTGTTGATTAATAGACTTAGGACTGAGGAGGGGTGGGCTGGTGTTTGTTCAACGTTTACGCGCTTATGGATGTAATTGAGAAAATGATGCTATATAAAATATTCCTTTTGTATTCTTTGTTTTTGATCAATAAAACATGTTTTCACCAAGTATTAAAGCAGAATATTTATTCCAGTGAATTTTTATGTATTAAACATATATTTAATCTGTATACTCTGTATTGAGGTTTCATATGTAGTCTGTTTGTGTTCATATTAATTAAGGGCTTATTGATCCAGTGCTGTAGAATGTCTGCTGGGTGAGTTCTCCATTTACAAATGGAAGTGAGTCCCCGAGCCTGTATTCTTGTCCACTGTGAAATAAGCTCATCATATTTTATGAGCAAGTGCTAGTGTGCGTGTGTGTGTGTGCGTGCTTGTGTGTGATGTACACTCACGTGTGTGTGTAGGTGGAGGCTAAATCATTCCTATTCACACATAGAGCTGTGTTACGCTGAACAGATGTGGCACTTGGAGGCGGCACTACTGAATGGTGTAGGGAGAAAAAAAAAGCAGAAATCTTGCTCTGACGTCCTTGGGAGAGCCACTGCCTTTGGTGCCTGTGCACCTTCCCATTTTATAAGTCATGGATAATTGCAGTCTCTCCCTTAAATGCATTTACTGTCTTATGTAAGACTGCTCTGCATAATTTGGCATCTAATGAATGCTGAAAATGCCACTGGAATAGGTTGGTTGTTATATGTTTGGTTGGTTGATTATGTATGTTTGTCTTTAGAGGCCATCACAGAAAATGTCCCCAGTGACACAGCAAGTGACACAGTAAGACACTTCTCTTAAAGACTACCACTACATGCATTCAGATTCTCTCTCTCTTTCTCTCTCTCTCTCTCTCTCTCTCTCTCTCTCTCTCTCTCTCTCTCTCCCTCTCTGCTTCTCTCTGTCTCTCTCTCTTTGCCCTGTGCATTATATATCTTTAAAGCTAAGGTCATTTGACTGGTGTGTTTTAGGAGGAGAACTGGAGAGGGTCCAGGAAAATATCAGTACCACTTTAATATTTCTGCCCTGGATTTATTGTGCCTGGCCCGATTATGGTGAAGTTTTATAGAACACTATATTTTTCTTGCAGGGATCTTGCACATGCCTTCACAGGTGTACCTTGGGAGGAAATCACCGTGGTAATGTGCTACTACAGCTGGGAGGGAGGTGGAGCCAGCAAGCCAGCCACTGGTTTATTTGACTGCCACTGTTTATTTGAAACTGAGCAATCATACTTCCATTATGTGATACTTCAGGATCAAGGATCTGTCCATTACACAAGCTGCATTCTTTTTCTGCTAGGACAACTTAGCTAGCTTTGTGTATGTGTGTGTGTGTGTGTGTGTGTGTGTGTGTGTGTGTGTGGGTGTGATAAAGAGAATAATGTCTGTGCTCTTGGTGAACACACAAATCAATATAGTTCATGCTTTTTGGGCCAAATGGCAAAAATTGCTCCTGCTTTTGGATAAGACTTTGCAAAGTACAGTTTGTGCAACATACTAAATGCCAGAGAAAGTCTCTCATGTTAGCTAGAGTTAACTAGAGTACCACATGTAGAATCTTTGAAGCAGATTTGTTTCACTAAGGCCGAAGTTCCAAAACTATCCACTGTGTGGCACTGCAGGGCGGGGGAGCCCAGGGATCGTCTCACATGCCGAAGAGGACACCGGTGCAGTACGTTGTCCCAAAGATAAGACAAACTGTGTCTGGTGAGAATGAAGAAGGCAGTGGATGAGAAACAGGCAGATCTGAGCAACAATTCCTCATAGTGTTTGAATTTCTAATTTCGAATCTGGATTTCATAAAGAAACATGTAATAATAAGCAACACAGCTATTTGTGTCTGCAGTTGCATATGAGTAGCGTATGAGAGTAGCGTTTGAGAGTAATGTAAGAGTAGCGTATGACAGTAGTTTATGAGAGTAGCATATGACAGTAGTGTATGAGAGTAGTGTAAGAGTAGCGTATAAGAGTAGCGCATGAGAGCACTGTAAGAGTGGCATATGAGTAGCGTGTGACAGTAGTATTTGGCAGTAGTGTATGAGAGTAGCGTATGAGAGTAGCGTTTGAGAGTATCATTTGAGAGTAGTGTAAGAGTAGCGTATGAGAGTAGTGTAAGAGTAGCATCTCTCTCCCTCTCTCTCCCTCTCTCCTCCTCTCTCTCCCTCTCTCTCCCTCTCTCCTCCTCTCTCTCCCTATCTCTCCCTCTCTCCTCCTCTCTCCCTCTCTCTCCCTCTCTCCTCCTCTCTCTCCCTCTCTCCTCCTCTCTCACACCCTCTCTCTCCCTCTCTCACTGTTTCCCGCACCCCAGCCCACCCCCCTCGTTCCAAACTAGTACTGTTTGCATTGTTGTTGACTGTGGTCTGTCACTCCAGGTTGTTGGTCTTCTTTCCTGGCTACAGATGAAACAGTATGTGCCCTAGACAAAAAGGACATCACACACACAGACACACACACACACAACACACACACACACACACACAGTGTGTGGCAGTGTCAGCTCATCAAGTGAGTGTTTATTCATGACCAGCGTGTCCATGTGCCAGGTGTTGTGCATGTGCTCGAGACCGTGCCCTCAGTGTACACTTCCTGCTTCTGTTTCCCTCCTTCCTCCTCCCTCTCTCTTTATCCTCTTTCTCACTTTCCTTCTGTTTTTCTCTCTACCACGTGCTCTTTCTGCCCAGTGTTCTCTTCACGTGTGCAGAATCAGTCTCCTTCTCCTGATTGCCCCTTGCATTGTGTTACAGTAAGCAGCAGCCAGTCTTCTATCACGCACATACGCACTCCGTCCCAGAGGTGAGGTGCTAAACTATCTTTGGTGTGTGCTTTGCCAGAAGCTATAAACAAGTGTAATAGAATCGCGAAGGAGTTAGCCACTATGCTCGCCGACACTCTGCACATCTCTAAGCACCCTTAGCTTCCCCACTGGGGTGCTAACAAGACGAGCTACCTCATTGTGTATTCAGAAGCAGTTGCTCCAATGTGGGTCATCTCTGCTCAACCTTCCAATCTGGTCTCTCTCTCTCTCTCTCTCTCTCATACCCTCTTGTGGGACCTCAATCCAAACCACAAGCCTTACAGTGTATAAAGATCAACAATAAGGCTCTAATGTAAATACTTAACCTCTAATTTTCCATATGGCTGTATTTCATTTTGAGTTTTAATTTTCAGTTAGAAACGTAACGCTTGGCATGTGCACCGTGAATCAGAATGAGCACAACATTTTCACAAATGAGCTGCAATCAGTTCTTTGCATATTTGAATAAGGCAGATGCTCTTATCCGGAGCAACTTTGAATTTTAGTCATGTTGCAGAGTTATAAACATGAAGGCAAATATAGCGTTAGCAGTCTCGTCTCAGGACTCTGGACTGGTGCAGTGTGGTGGCCTTGTACAGATGAGGATTAAACCTCAGACCCCCACAGACGAGGCAGAGCCAGCTACACTATACCAACCACTGTAAAAGTCACTCGCTGATGTTTATCTCTGCAGATGACATTGTTTCAGCCACCCAGCATGTTAGGTTGAATGTTGTGAATGCCATGAGGGCAAAGACCAAAGAGGATACACCCATCCCACAGAGACAAGCATTCGCTCTCAGGAAGTGCGGCTTGCGCTACTGACAAAAAAAACACAAAGCCATTAAAATCATGGGAAAAGCTCAAAGATCAGGGCTGTCCGATCTTGTCAAATTCTTAAAGACGCTACATAAAACGAATTAAGAAAACAGCCAGACGGTGATTTTTAACAGCACCATTAGAGGAATAGCTTTAATGCGTGAGCTTTAAATTAAACTGAATAGGAAGAAATGAGTGTGGTGGTTTTATGACCTACCGTGAGGCACTCGCATTGGCCATAAGGACACTCTCTCCAGGGGCTGGATAGAACTGGGGTGTGCATGTGTGTGTGTGTGTGTGGCAAGGGGGCTGGGAGACTGAAGGTGTAGGGGGATGGGGGATGGGGGTAGTGCTGGGAGTGGGTGGAGGCCACACCACCCATCACCCAGACAACCCGCTCCTTGGGAAGCCAGAGTCACACGCTCATCAGGGCCTCCTCAGTGGCTGTCATCCCTGCTACCGACTGATATCTGTTAGCCTAGAGCCAGTCAGCCATGTCCGTAGCCCCAAGCGTGAGCACAAACACACACACACGCGCGCGCGCGCACACACACGCACATACGCACACAGGCACGCGGTGACAGTGGAGTCACTCTCAAGGCTAAAGCATTACACCAGGCAGCCATTCCGCTTGAAAATGAGAACTGCATTCTGGGAGCGGGGCAGTTTAGCTAGCAGGTGGAGAAGGTGACAGCAGAGCTGGAGGAACATGGCAGAGACTTGGGTGTCCTCAGCTCTCGGGGAGAACTGAGGGATATCGTCATTAGTCACCGCTCCCTCCACTCCGCTCATGGAACATACATTGATATATATATATATATATATATATATATATATATATATATATATATATATATATATATATGAAGGACCTCGTCCTGAAACGTCCCTTTTTCTCTGGAAACCTCGTGTAGACATAAATGCGCACACACACATACACAGAGACAGGGAGATAGATGCAGTACACATTTGCAAAGCGCCGCAAAATACACATAGAAAAATGACAGATCAGCCGATAAAGCAGCACTTGGAATGAGTAATAACTGTGTGTTTGTCGGGCACTGGTGAGGGAGAGCTTGTTGATTAAAGCGTAGCCAAGATCGGCTATCTGGAATCGTTCCTACAGCTCACTGTGGTCTTTTATCCTTCCAGACCAGAGTCAAATGAAAATCTACATGGGTTTTGCGTGGAAAACTGAATTCCAGTTTGTCATGAGTCTGTGCTTCTGTTTGCGTAAGGTGGTGGGAAGAGGAACATTCCGGAGAGAGCCAGCATGGCCGTGGCCAACATGAACAGCTTCCGCAAACCTCAAGCCAAACGTGGCGACTGTCACATCATCTTCCTGTCACGACTTCACCGCGCACTGACAGCTTACACTACAAGGGCAAGAAGGTTAGCGCCAGCATGGCTCTGGCATTTCATCCTACAGCTTTGGCATGGCGTGGAGGGATATGACGATTGTGGGTGGTTATGGGTCCGAGGCAGGTAAAAAAAAAACCTTTACTGCCACAGCTCACACCCCAAAGTTTCTTGATGTTATTGTCACATCATTCCTGTTAGAGTGATACTGAGGAATTGCTACGTCATTCCTGTTACAGTGATGCTGAGGAATCATTAGGTCATTCCTTTTACAGTGATACTGAGGAATCGTTATCTCATTCCGGTTACAGTGATGCTGAGGAATCGTCACGTCATTCCTGTTACAGTGATGCTGAGGAATCGTTAGATCATTCCTGTTACAGTGATGCTGAGGAATTGTCAGGTCATTCCTGTTACAGTGATGCTTAGGAATCTTTGGAGGGAACCCTTTAGAAGACTTAAGGGTTTTCATGTTTAAGTACTTGCATACAGGGCAATATATATATATATATATATATATATATATATATTTCTTTCTTAAGAGAAGGGCTTCATATAAACACACACAGCATGCTTTTTTTCTCACATGCTAACACACACAAACACACACACACACACTCATATGCACAGCATGTGTGTTTGAAGGCATTAACATTTTATCATCAGAAACGTGGTGAGTCGCTCCCTTTGATAGCGCTGCAGGAGTCAATCAGCCTGCGTCTGTTGGAGAGCGTTGGGTTTCGAGGCAAGAGGAGAACTCTGGGGAGTGTCAACGCTCGTTGCTCTTTTGGGTCAGCCTCTATTGCACTGCCTTGAATCTCGGTTTTGAAAACTGCCCTGAAAATGCTTCAAAGCAGTGTAGCTATTACCCCAAGCTAGATTAAAGCCATTAAAAAAATTAGTTTTATTGCCAGGTAGAGAGTCAATTATCCAGATAAACAAGTCTTTGAAAAAAGGAGATTCATCCACAGCATGCAAACCCTTAATTACAATCCCATACCAAGAATGGGAATCTTTGACAAGGCGTTTCATTTCAATTCTGTTTTCATGTTCTAGGCATACATGATGAATGATTTTATGTAAAATGTAACGTGCCCTCCCCCACAGGTGACCAGCGTTTCACCTTCACAACGGAGCCAGTCCATTTTTCTCCATGAAGAGGGGGGGATAGCTTTTTAGTCTTGAGCATTTTTTACCGCCGCACGAGATTCCCTCATCATGCATCTGTATGGTCTTTATTATGACAAAACGGGGTCTTTCAGTGGCGGTAATGCAGAAGAGGCGGGGCGGCGGAGAAAAGGGGCCAGCCCAGGAGGGCGAAGTGGCAGTTTCCCCGTTCCGCGCGATTGCCCGAAGGGCCTGCTCACGACGGCTCGCAAAGGCTCCAAGGTCGCAGCGGAGAGCGGGTCAGGGCGATGGATGGCCCGCACCGCATGTGAGGTGACACGGCGCACCGGTGGGGACAGGTCCGTTTGTTATCTTCCCGCCACAATCGCAGATCCGTGGGCACGGCCAGATCCAGGACTTTTCAATTCACACATACGTCCATAACCTTTTTGAAGGTTATTTACGGACTGTTCTCGACACCATCTTCAATGGTTATGAGTGTAAATTCAGTGATATTAACATGCCATATACCGAGTACCGTGACCGAGGCTCCACAAAGCAGCAGAACGGACTGATTTAGAGTTCAATCTCATAGGTGTAATAAAAGATATCGCTCAAATGTTCATCACGAAGGGCAGAAAGAAGACACAAGCACACAAATTAATGTCATTCATTACTGAGTTTTCTAAACAGTTCAGAGTGGTGGAAAACTGTACAAACTGTAGGATAGGAGCAAAAATAAGCATCTCCATAACAACGCTGAGTGGAAGAGCAAAGTGTGGACGAGCTAGCTTTTTATTTCCTCAAATGTTAAGTGAAAACAACCTTTAATAGCGCAACGGGGCAGCTGAGGAGCAGAGAGGAACGTGACTTCCTAATGGATGCAAAGGCCACGTAAGCCAGTCTCCACGAGGGGGAGAAGACGTGGCCGCACAGGTCTGAGAAACCCACGGCCGAGCTTGAAACTAGACCACGCGGCGAACACGGGAAGGCAGATTAGGCGATCCACACGAAAATCGCACACACTTCAGAGACCCGCCCCGTGCGAGAGGAGGGAGGAACCAGTCACATGACACGTGCAACGTGGGTCCTCGTGGCGAGGTGCCTGCAAACGCCTGTAAATGGATGTTGAGGGACTCTCGTCAGTCTACCCACTGCGGTTGGAGGTTCCAAACGTGACCAAGGAGGGCGGTGTGGAGGACCGATGGCTGGTCCTTCCTTTACACGCATGTATAATCACGTTTGAGCTCTTCAATTAGTCTTCAATATTCTAACTGTGATGTTGATGAAAGTATAATCACTTATTACCCTTGAACCATTGTGGTAATTATATTTTAAGGTTTGCTTAAATAATGCATAAGTACATAACTATCAACAAGTAATCAAGTAGCTTTATAATTGTAGAGTTGCATTTGATGAATGATTCATCTCTATAATCATAAAGACTGGTCTGCTTGATTCTAGCATTTTCTTTCTAGGAGCTTCATTCCATTAAGAAGCAAAATGGCTTCCTTGAATTTCTAGACTTTTGCAAGCAGAGCTGCTGTACAGTGTTTTATAACTAAGCATAGGAAATTGACAAATTTGATTATGAAATTCAGAATGTGTCCTTGAAAGGTTTGTTTTACAGTTTCTTATTAAAGTATATACATATTTGTACATTATGTATTCATCTGTAAGTCTTCATTAAGTCTTCCTAATGCAGGTCTTTTTGAGAAAGTGTTAGGAATAAAACAAATTGTGCAGTTTCTAAAAAAATGTAGTGGATGTGAAATATTTACTAATTAATGACCAAGTAATTACTCGTCCAGACAGGTAGTTATACAGTTCAGGGGGAGTGTTACGATTATTGGTTGGTCAATACTTCAGTATTAATCAGCAAAGTAAGGGATATAAATTGTGATTTCATCAGCATCACTTTTGATTACACCAAGAAGCAGCTCAAGGCAAACAGACATGATTTCATTACTTATCACTAAACAATTAAACATTAATTTCTCATGTTTCCTTTATGCAGTTCATTTGTAAAAATATTTTGATACAGAATATATTTCTGCGAGATGGACGTTTCAGTTTTCTAACAAGGATATGGTTAGTGGTGGGTGATGCTGATGGTGACCCACTGATTCAAACCTCAGAGAAGTCACAGCAAAAGAGCAAACATGCCAGAATTCCACTGCAAGCAATATGAGAAACAAATGACAGTAATAAGAGGAAGAGGGCGGACCATCTCACCCCAGCATGTCCGATCCTCTCAGTGGACTTAAAGACGAACACAAAGACCTCGTTCTTACCATATGGCTGATCAGACAGCCCAGCAGCTGCTGATCAACATTTCTGCCTTCACAGACCCCTGACCATGGGGCACGTGGCATTGCTTGGGTTTGAATCCAATCTTCTAGGTGAGCGGAAGACTGGGCAGTGGTGAAATGTAACATTCGTTTATGTTTGCGTGACAAACGGCCTGGCGTTTGACGGCTTGGCGACCGAGGTTCAGGATGTAAGGGGGATTATGGTGACCTGAATGGCAACCTGTAATTAGACTGCTAATTGCATTTGAGAATGACAGTAATTAAACAGTGAAATCATCTGGACAACAGCAAATGCAAAGAAATGCAATTTATTACATAAATGTAAGTTATCAAGTTGCACACAATCAAAGTTTAGGTTTAATTGGCTATGTTACGGTACGGAGGCCCCCTGCCGGCCGCCTCTGTCAGCAGCGGCGGTATTTCATGTTGTCCTGTTGTTGTGACGTTGTATTCAACCCTCAGGTGGGCGGAGCCCATTAGGAAACCCGACACCTGAGGGTCGTTTGTGTGTCTATATTTGTTGTGTCTGACTGCTGGTTATTGTATCCTTCCTTTTGATTTGTCATGGGCTTCACGTTGGTGCACGTTATTCATTAAATCCTCCTTTTTCCGAGACCTGCGTGATCGCTTCCAATTTGTTTGCACTCTCTCTCGCCCGTCACAGCTATAACTTTCCCTACAACTCAACATATGAGAAATATCCTTGTTAGAATTCCAGCAGATTATTCAGAAACCAGTTTGCTATAAAAAAAAAAACACCTCTGCTAAATTAGCACAAAATTAAACTCAAATCAGCGCTTCAAGATAATTAATTCGGCACCAGCAATTTCGCTGTGCACAGTAAGCTATCTGCTTATTCCGTTGGAACATTAGGGGTAGAGCCGCAGTCTGGTCCACTAGAAACTTAAAGGAATCCGTAAAAGCCAATTGACTGGCTGCACACTGCTGACAGCTGAGATAAGGAGGCGGAGAGATCACAGCGCGGGGGATCAGCGGGCTGATGAGAATAGATGACCTGAAGCCTGTGCGCCTCTGGCAATTAGAGTGAATTGTGAAATGAGGAAACAAAGGAGACTAAAACAAATGAATTTTTAAACAGGAGACTGGGAGGGCCTGGCTGGGGGACGAGGGGCCTGCTTCTCTCACCGGGGGGACGCAGATGTGGCGTACCTTCAGGAAAGGACGAGTCCCTGCCGCGTAGCGCACGAGGACGATGGATGCCTTCGAGGACGGGTTACTTTGGAAAGGATTTGAGGAGCTAACAATGTCAGTCAGGCAGCAGTGCTAAGAAGGGGTAATATGTAAGGGTTTTTTTTTTTTTGCCGCATTCTATTATTTTTCTATAAACGCACAGCACGTTTAAGCACTGGAGTATGCTGACGGAATTCATGACATAAAAAGAATGACCGGGCTGCTAAGATGTTTTGGAAGCTAGAATTCTATTCATAAATGTCACTCTATGACTTTCCCATTATCATTCCATCTGATTTGCTATGGCTTTATGACCCTTTCTCAATACCAATATCGTCTCTCACACCGCTATCGTCCACGTGCAGTTATAGAAGGCCGTCACGTTCTGCCCGCCCCAGTGCCTTGTTTGAATGACAGTAGTTAGTCCTCCTCATGTGACCTGAAACGGGCACCAGGTGTGATGCTCTGAATCAGATCCCTGTTCATCTTTCTGGAAACAAAAGACGGATATTTTGAGCCTCTCCCTCCGGAGCAGAGCAGAACTCCGCGTGTTCCCTTCCAGCCGGCCAAGCGGGAGAAGGTACAGCTTCCTCCACCTGGGCTGAAACACTCCCAGCTTGGACACAGCTATTCAAATGAGCCTGACACATCTGTGTGAGCTCCGTGCTGAGGCGTCGAGGTGTGCGGTGTACATGGCAAAGGGAAATGGGGCTGGGGGCAATAGAATGCTGATGCCAAATTACTCATGGAGAGGGAGACTATATATCTTCTCTTCTCTCTTCTCTTCTCTTCTTGCTATTTTTGGCCATTCCTTCCCTACCATTCAACCACCCTTTTCTTTCTTTCTTTCTTTCTTTCTTTCTTTCTTTCTTTCTTTCTTTCCACACACTTCAGTCTGATTCTCTGCAAGAGGAATTTAATTTACGTGATTTGCTCACACGTGCTCCTCTGCTTTAGCTGGGCTTTTCTACCCAACCACCCCTCTCCAGTACGCCCACAGCACGTCCGAAAATGTGCGAAGCTCTATCGGTTGATATATGGACCGAGACTGCAAAGTCAATGCTGGGGCTATTTTGTCACGAAAGGCAAAATTACTTTCAATTTCTCTGCTCTGCACGCAGTTCTGCTGGGCAGGGGACAGGATTGTAGGGAGACAGACAATGAAATGAAATCGTTGAGCTATTTAGGAGAGAGGGAACAGGAGATTGTATCTATTTTACAGTGTTCAGGATCTCTATAAAAGGGCTGTCCCTTCTCTTTTCTTTCCTTGCTCTCTCTCTCTCAATCCCTCCCTCACTCCCTCTCACTCCATCACTCCCTCTCATTCTCTCTCTCCCTCCTCTCCCTTTCTTTTTCATTCCTTCCCACTCTGTCCCTCCCTTCTTCTCTTTATTCACCCTCTTTACTCTCCCTCACTCTCCCTCTCTCTCTCTCTCTGTCCCTCCCTTCTTCTCTTTATTCACCCTCTTTACTCTCCTTCACTCTCCCTCTCTCTCTCTCTGTCCCTCCCTTTCTCTCTTTATTCACCCTCTTTACTCACCTTCACTCTCGCCCTCTCTCTCTATCACTCTGTCCCTCCCTTTCTCTCTTTATTCACCCTCTTTACTCACCTTCACTCTCGCCCTCTCTCTCTATCACTCTGTCCCTCCCTTTCTCTCTTTATTCACCCTCTTTACTCACCTTCACTCTCGCCCTCTCTCTCTATCACTCTGTCCCTCCCTTTCTCTCTTTATTCACCCTCTTTACTCACCCTCACTCTCCCTCTCTCCCTCTCTCTCTCTCTCTCTCTCTCCCTGTCAGTACTGCATCTGTGGCTGAGGCTGCATGGTGTCTCCTAACGCAGTCCGACGTGAAAGAGCACTGGGCCAAGAGTTGCCCATCGCGCAGTTGATTGGCCCTGTCACCTCGTATTGTCACACAGCAGTTCAGTGTCTGGGGCGGGGGATGGGCTGGCTCTCCCCTCCAGTCTTGCTCCCCTGCACACATTTGCTCACCTCTCAACCCCCCCAATGACAGCATTTCATGGGGCGGCGTGTCCACCAATCAGCCGGCGGCAAAGACACCTCGGCGACGTTGGAGCCTAACAAAGTTGGACGTTTGAGCTGAGTGAAAACCAGAAGGCTAATCCCAGACTGTGGTTCAATGACATGGCTGGTTTAAATCTTTCAAAATAATGCCCTGCATGCTACATCGCACTAGTGATCAGGTTAAGCAGTCTTGTGGAGTCATGTGTTAACGATACACCAAATGACACCTGCGCAAGCTGACGCGATGCTTCCAATTGTTTTTAAAACATTCCATCCTCTGTTCATCCTCTCTCTCTCTCTCTCTCTCTTTCCTTCTAGACTCCTTCTCTTCTGGTGTAGCTATTTCATTATGCTCTTATTGAATATTTGGCCACCAAAAGAAGTGGCTTTGCAGTACTAAGAAAAGCTGATCTAATTCTGCCAGGGGGAAGTTCCATTACTGTAAACAGGAGCCAAAGAAGTCCATAGATGTCCTGTGTGCAGGATGAGGGATAACATGCAACAGGACCCATCCCAGCCTCTCCCACTGACTTTATACCTGTCTGCTCAAGTAGTCTCTCTCTCTCTCTCTCTCTCTCTCTCTCTCTCTTTCCTTTTATTAAAACTGACCTTTCACTGAAATTTAACACGCTGACACCTAGTCATTCAGGGCAAAGTTTAAACCAATTAAGAGCCGTCTTACCCACCAGCAAAGCCAGGGAGAGCAGCTGTCCCGCAGTTCAGCAGAAGGGCGGCGACGTGGCAGCGAGTTTACAGGGGCGGCCGCCACCCTCCAGGGTCTGGTTTGAGTAAACGGCTGAACAGCTGCCCCCTCGGTGAGTTTCCAGCAACACGGACTGATATGACATGGCTGTCGTCACCTTTATGTACAGTGGCTCACCTACTGTGAGCAGCAATTGTGGAGTTGATTCTCCCTGACATTCATTTGACAGCAGGTGATGATTATGCCATCAACAGAGCACATAGAGTAGGTTGCGATTATAACCCCATCGAGGCGGACGTCATGATCTTATGCGATCATAACTCTTCGCACCGGCACTGCTGTGCCATGTCTTGGGGAGGTGGGGTGTTTTGATATGTCATGCTGTATGTACAGACATTCAATTAAGACTAACAAGAATCTCGATGGAAAATTGGAAACACTTAAATATGACCTTAACACCGCTGATTAAGGAAGCCACCATCACTTATCCTCTCCAGCAGAGCCGCGCCTCTTGAGAGTCCTGTCTTCACTTCATCCCAAGGGAAAGAACGGGAAGGTCTCAGGCAGCATTAACGTTCTTCTCACCATTTAAACAAGTGAACAGAGCTAAAAATGAAACGGTCGTTATTCTTAAGGGTCTGTTACTACGTAACACGTCCGAGACAACAGTGCAGTAGCTCGATATGGTTTTGGAGATGTTATTCTCTACCGATGCATACCATGTGCAGTAAATGTGGTGGAATATAGAAGCCACTCAGTATTCTCCATGTAGGGCGACTCTGTCCCCTTATTGACAGCTTTTATTCTCCGTGTCACCTTGCGGATCAATCCAACCTCACAGAGTGGAGAACTGAATGCCATTATATCTCCAGGAGAGAGAGGGGTATATATTGCATGTCAAAACGCTTCTATCCTTGATGATAAGCAGTGAGAGAGACGGGGAAGCTAAGGTGGCAAGGTGTGTGCCGTAAAATCAAATTGTCCTCTCGAGACAGAGAGGCATAATTTCAATCAAAAACATAATCTCCTAAAGGTTTGTCTCATCTCACCTGTCACCTTGCGTAAAACCGACCCACTTCTCTCCTCCTGTATCTGCTCCCCTGGTCAGCACGCACCGCAGCCAGCACGGATCACTACCATGACTCACGCCGCCGACAGACGTCGTCCACCTTCAATAGCCTTTATTATTATTTTTAATTACTCTGGAACATGCTCTGAGTCATTACGGAGCGTCGTCCAACAGCCTGTGATGCAGGCCCGTTCCTGCATTCACCAGACGCTGCTCACTCCGGCTCTCCCGATTTTCCATACGCTGCATTCTTCATTCCGAAAGGAAATAACCCTTAAACCTCTGAAACCAGTTTTGGTTTGTTACAGCATCAGATTTAGCGATGTGTTTAACTGTGCGCTAAAGTCTTGTGACTACACCCCTCTGAAGCTCCGTGTTAAAGTGCTTTAGGATGCCGAGTGCGGTGCGTCACCTGCGGAGACTGAGCACGCCGCTGACTTTGAACAGGATGGCTGTGGGTCCTGTGGACTTATGCACTGTTTGTTCCTCGTGTGTGTTATTAATGGCGGAGTGGCCTCTCCCTGCTTCAACCTGGATTAACTTGTCCACGATGAACCATACGAGGCCACTGGCGGCGCACATCAATCGGCCCTGACCGACTGTCTGCATGCACGCCGCACACAGGCCGATACACCCACCCCGACACACGCAAACACCCTCTCACACACACACATACACACACACATATACATCAATCGGCCCTGACCGACTGGCTGCATACACGCCGCACACATGCCGATACACCCGCCCCGCCACCCTCGCACGCACACACACACACACACACATACACACACATCAATCCAAGGTGAGGACAGAGGTGATGGAGAACAGGCCAGGGAATTGATGGGTCTGGGAGAGACAGAAAGCATCTGAGCGTCTGATAAAGAGCACTGCATGCCCTGTGCCACGAAAGAGGTTTCTCACTTTGACAGGTGCTGACGGGACAGTGGCGGGACGGTGGCCGGAGGACACTCCTCCAGTCCAACACAGAGCAAGGCAAAAGCGGAATGCTGTAGAACCGCTGCCCTGCTGTGTGCGCGGGACATTCTCTCCCACACCACACCGCGTCTTGTTGGCTCCAGCTCAGAATTCAGACACGCCTGCCGAAAACAGCTAATGCATCGCTGATAGCCAGAGTGCATGCATGCGCACATTCTGGAGCCCGTGTTTGTGTGCTAGCCTGATGTCGTTACATATTTTACGCTCGAACCCTCTGCAAGAATAACGAAGCCGGGTTCCACCGGAGGCGCTGTTGTTCTCCGTGAGAGGTGCGGGCCTGGTGTTCGTCCAGCCACTCTACCCATTGTGTTTTTCGGGTTCTCTGGCCATATTTCTGCTGGGAAATGCTGCTCTGTAAGTGCGGCCAGTGGAGCCGCCTCTGCAGCTCTGCACATAGCGCAGCATTTCAGCGCAGAAGGAAAAAAAGCACAACGGACAGGTTTAAAGGAGTGTGTGAAGAAGGATGAGGCACTGACTCGTTTGTTGAGGTAATACTCGAGGTACATAGTGCTAAAAAGAAAACAAACAGCCACCCACTACCTCACAGTTACATTTGCCTCCACTTTTTGCAGTGTGCTGGAGAGCTTCATTTTACACATAAAGTAAATTTCACGGTTCTAAACCCTTCTTGTCTTCTTTTTTCAGTGGCCAGTTCAACTTAGTGTGCATGCTGGGTAGGGAGAGTGGGCACTAGAGAGACCCACTGCATGAGAGAGGCCTTCTCTTTATTTACCCAGGTGCCCCTATTTCTAAATTTCTCTTCTAGAACTGATTGTATTCCCACACTTATGTGTAAGCATACAAAGGGGAAAACCTGAGTTGACCCCTTTGCTCACATGCTATGCCTGATTCGATCTCTTTCAATCTCTCTCTCTCTTTCTCTCTATCTTTCTCTCTCCCTCTCCTCGCCAACACTGCCATCCCTGTACCCAGCTGGTGTTTACTCTCGGGGAGAACAGGCAGGCAGATATGTAGTGTAGAATGCTAATGTGTTCCTCTGCCACATAGCTGGGCTAGCTCTGGCAGTAACTGTGTGTGTGTGTGTGTGTGTGGGGGGGGGGGGTGTATGTATGTGCCTACCTTTGTGTTTGTTTGTGCCTGTGTGTGGGTGTGTGTGCCTGTGTGTGCACTCGTGTGTGTGTGTGTGTGTGTGTGTAAAGCAAATGTGAATAAATACACATGCGGCTTTGTGTGCCTTGTTCAATCGCATATGCGTCCTTTCCGGGCGTGTCGCTTCACGCAAACTTGTGATACACACATACGCATGACCCCGTCAACCATATGCTGCACGTCTAGCGTGTGTGAAGTGGTAATTGGGCTCAGCTCAGACGGCCGGAGAAAAGCCCCCTCCCCCTCCCTCCTTCTCACTTGCGAGGAGGTTAACTAAGGCAAGTACGCGTGGACTGTGGGGAAATAGGGCAACGCCGCTGTACGCTCAGCTGTTTCTGCCCTGTCAAAACGCACTCTCCCAACAATGATTAATACAAGGTGGAAACTGATGAGGGTGGCACTTTGAATAATGGACAGTCAGCGTGGCTCCTGGTTTGCTCTTCAGGGAAAACTGGGAATGTGGCTTTGCCGTGTCTTACAGGTCTGGCTCAACGACGAGGCACGCGACCTTCAGATGACCATCGCCAGGGTTACACGGTTGGCTCCCAAAAGTCACAAAATAAATAAAGAAACAAAGGACTCTTATTTAGGCCATTGCCGAGGCGGTGTAATTTCAGCTATCACTCAATTGATTTCATGGGGTTTTTTTACCAACAGCCACTGTCTTTGAACAGTTCGTGCTGCTCTCCCTTGAAGTAATTTGATAGAGCAAGCCGACTATTTCACAATTATCTCATCAATTTTGAGCCTGTGTCTGTGTCAGGGTGTAATTACTGCCATTCGTGTGGTGGGTTTGATCTGACCTGCCGCTGTCAGACCCATAACCGATGAAGCAGGCCGGCAGTCCTCCCTCCCGCCAGCCCACCAATGAGGTATCATCTCCGCGCCCATCTCTGCCTCTCCATCACTCTTTACTCTCTGACTTTCTCTTTCTCCCATATTCTCTCTCTCTCTCTCTCTCTCTCGCTCTCTACCAATCTCACTCCCTCTTCTCAAGTCTACTTTATGAACCCACTCCTTCCATCATGGTTTCGGAGATGGCATCCTATCCCCTTTTACTCCCTTCCTCACCCTCGCCAAGTCTGGGGAACGGCCCATCCTCAGCGCTGGGCTCGTGGAGATGGGAGCCCTGGGCTGCGGGGCGGTTTCCAGTAATGAGTTTGCGGTGTGTGCAGAAACCCACCCAGGCCTGGCAGGCACTCGCCCCAGCAGAGATCCTGGCGCTAGCGCTGCTGATGTCGGCGCGTACGTGCGTGCGCTCGAACAGGAACCCGTACGGGCATCCGTAACACGCTTAGGCGCAGATCTGCCCGTGCATATCCACTAATTTATCAACACAGACGCATTGCAAAGGACACCTGTGTGCCCAGCATCGCGCGTCTCATTCTAACAGCAGCGAATATCAATGGGGCAACACGAAAGCTACAGAACTCGGGGTCACGTGCTCTCCACCCATAATCTAGCCCCATCCAATCCCCATAATCCCTTTACACTCACCTTTTCATGGCACCTTAGGCTTGCCTAAGCTCATCCGCCAGAGATTAGCGCGGTGATTAGAGGCCTCGCGTGCAGTCTGCCGCTGCTGGCGTCGTCCTGTGTATGAATGAGTGACGGGCATGAAATTACTAGAGAGCCCGACGGCAGATCAGCCAGCGCTGCGGAAAGTAGGCCTGGCCCCGAAATGACTGAAATCAGTGCAATAGCTCATCGCAGACCCTCTTCCAGGAGCCCTTCACGTCATGGAAATGATTCACAGGTGCTTTTAGAGACGTGCCACATTTACACGAGACAAAGAGGAGAACTTCAAGCACACAATTGAAGGTAAATAGTGTAGTATGTGGGAGTAACCCAATCTAATGTTAATGGTGCCCGTGCATTAATGTTAATGGTGTGTTTTCGCAATAAGCTGGATCCGATGACCTGTTTGGATCTGCTTGCGTGGCTTTTACACAGGGCTATGAAAAAGAGGAATGACTTCGCATTCACTGGCCTGAAAAGCACACGACCGAATGAATGGCTCATGTGTTTTTCCACGTGCGAAACATGACAATTCCTCTTTGGTGTGCACGATGTCTTCCTAGCGTTCCTCCGGAATTCCGCGTGAGTCGGGTTCACCGCGAGCAGGAGCACCCGCGGGGAGCGGTAAAACCCACCGGTCGTTTCCTCTTACCCACGGTCAGCCTGCCAGGCTCGCCCAGAGGCCGCCTTCGTCAGCGGCGCGGGGCGGCGAGAACTCGTCCGTCCCGCCGTCCGTCCGGTCACACCATCCTGCTGTGCTCAGCTCCATTAGACTCCCTCTGGCGCACCACCATTAGCTCTTTATGTACCGTTTGAGGAGGGGCATGGGGACAGGGGGGAGGGTGTAAAATTCATGCGTTCAATATTGTTATGATTGCTGATACTTAGAAGTGGTCAGCGCTTCTGTAGATGGAGCGCACCAAAGGTGGGAACACGTGCCGCGGTAATAGGCCACCGAGCCGTGCGCTTAGAACCCGGTGGAGCGTTGCGCAGTCCTTATCGAGCACTTCTTATTTCTCCAATGGGCTGCCGCCCTGAAAGTGGCCGGCCTGTCTGTGAAAATAAGCACTGTTTTTAATTGTTTCTGGAGGCAGGTGGCGACCTCAGCGCGACCTTCCCTGCGAAAAACAACGAAGCGGCACTCCAAATGAAAGCGCCTGGCCTCGGATAAGCACCTCTGGACAGATCCGTCTGATAAGCATATGAAGAGTGAAGTCATAATAAAAATAAGCCAAGAGCTTGGTGAGTAATTACAAAAGGGCTGTTTTTAACCATTAGCTTGTGATAATGTGCTGATGGCTTGTGATTAAGTAAACACGGAAATAAATAGGCAAAGGCCGCATGCTTCAGATCATTAGCTAAGCTGATTGGGAGTCCGTGGGTCATGTACCGGTGTCTGGCTAACGGCACGGTGCTTGTAACTGTGCTCATGAGTGCTGCGCGAGATAAATGTGCCATGCGCAAGACTTAGAAGCCTTGGAGAAGTCTCCTGACCTCATTTTCACCATTAGACCGGAGCACACTGAGGGTTATGTACAAGCACCCAACTCAACCAGAAAAAAATTATTCATTTATTCATCTTAGAAGAGAAACATCTAATGTGGCTGTGCAGTCTGTGCAGAAAACTGAGTTTTCTTTTTTACCTTGGAACACAAGGTACATTTATTAAAGTTAAATGCATATATTAATGTTTAAAGCCAGTGGTGTACCCTTGCATCAGTGTAACAGTGTTGCTTTAGGACATCCATTGATTCAGCTCAAGGGAATATCCTTCTCACCTCAAATGCATTAGCACTACCATCAATAACTGCACTCAGTGGGGAGTCTTGCTCTTATAATCCTTAATGGATGGAAGACCATGCCGTCTGCTCTGCTATTTCTCCCAGCTGTAATTATGGACCTCAAACTGGACTGTATGTGAAAAACTGTGAAATCCATCAGGTCCTTTGCGCATGTCAGTCAAACGTAGGATATGCAGAAGCCGGTGCAAAGGCCCCTCAAAAGATCAGTGCTATTTTCATATATGATAAAAATGAGGCCTGCCTTCCAAACCCTGTGCCTACTTTAAATCCTGATAACCATTTCATCACGCAACGTCTGAGAGCCAGAGCTCTTCGCCTTCCTTCATCTCCTCTCCATTTCATGTCTGAAATTGTGTTAATAAGGCTATAGTCTTAGTAGACGTATGATGCAAACCATAGACTTGAATGGAGCAAAGATATTCAGATAGACATTTCAGTCTGTTAGACACACACTTTTTTTATTCCACTTGTGAGATCTTTTCATTGATTAGTAGATTACTGCAGGTTAGTAACTCTAGGCCTAAACCTAACCCAACCTTAAATAACATACCCAAAGGAAGCCCAATGTCACCACAAAACTTCAAATGTTCACAGGAACATTTTAAATACATGCCCCCACTCCCCACCTCACACATATACAGAGACCATCTGAGTCAGCAGAGATGACCCACTGTGACCGCCCACCTTTGCAACGGTGGCCTAAATAAGCTTTCTCTGCAAACATGAAACTCAGCTATTTTTTTTTCCTCTCTCTCCAGGCGCAAGACATCTGCTCGATATCAGGAATGGAGGGAGATGTTTAGGCCTGGGAGGCTGATATTTAGACATTTTCTCAGAGCAAGTGAGCGGCGTGGAGCAGCTGCTTATGCTGAACGGGTAGCTGTTGTGGAGGAGCAGCAGGCCCCCTGCCTTTGGAAGAGAACTTCCTTGGCACAGATTTCTTCTCACTCACTCATATTTCATGTCTGCCAGTGTTTCAATTACACCTGACACTTTCACTACGCATCTCCGACAATTTGTTTCACTATTTTTATTTGGTCTGCAAAAAAAAAAAAGCAATTGTTGAGATTCGCTTGATAACCTTTGTATTAAAATTTCCGCCATATCACAGCCTTATAAAAAAATCTCAGCCTGGAATAGATGGTGGTGTCCTATCTGTGTTTAATTTAGATACATGTCGCTCTCTGAATTGTTGCAAGATGGCAACATGAGATATGAAGAAGCAGGTAATTCATCTTGCTGACTTTTGACGTGGCACATGAATAAGAGAGATTTCCTCTTCCTCTACACACATCTGGTGGGATGTGCATCGGCGCCTGGTGTCTGCGCACGTGTGTGTGTGTGCGTGCATGTGCACGCGTTTGCATAAGTACGTGTGTGTGGGCGTGTGGTTAAAGCTCTCACAAATGTTAATCTGCGCATTCCCAGGGATCAGCGCCTCTCCAACAGAGCCGTAGACACCGAGACGCAGGGGGATGGCGGAGGGCCTGCGTCCAAAAGCTTCCGATTACGTGAGAGTCAGACGCTGCTGTGATGCACTTCCTCTTAGCTTTGAATGAAGTTTGCTTGCAGCAGTTGATTTCCTGTGCTGTTTTTTTTTTCTTCTTCTCTCTCCCTTCAGTTTTTGAATAATGTTTGTTTCTGGAGATATCCTCAGGCAGAACACCCGTGTAAGCTATAAATCTTTGATATGGCAGAGGATAGAAGGACAGCATAAAACATGAAAGGATAGGGTTGCTATTACTACCAGCAGTGCAATGCATATTGTGACTTTGGAACTACAGGGTGCTGATAACCATATTATATCACGCTTCTGCGCCGTCAATCATGCAAAGTTCCAGGTTTGCACTGGTCGGGGTGGAAGAAAAGATGACATCTCACATGTCAGAGGAAATCACATGTCACAAAGAAATGCGCTTGTCACGCGCGATTGATGCAGGGCTATCGGTTCTCGTTTTATCTTGACTGAATACCTAGACGCTCGGGCGTATTGGAAGCGTCTGTGCTCTCGCGTGCGACCCGTCCTTCAGATCCCACGCGATGTAAAAGGCAGGTCGTGAGTAGGGAACTCAGAGCATCATCCTCCTCAGACAGATGGGGTTAGGCCTCCGCCCATCCTCCGCGACCCAAGGGTTCCGCGCCTTGCCCCAGGCAGGGAGCAGATGGTTGGGGATAAACGCTGCTACTGAGCCTGATCCCCAACACCCAAGGCATTGAGCACGCCGAGTCCTGTGCCGATCGCACTGCACAGCACAAGCCCGGCGCTCACTGTAAGGGCTGCTGCCTGTAGCTCGAATGCTGCACGGTGCGAACGATCTCGCTCTGCCCATGAGACCTCAGATTTAGTCCAGAAATAGAGCGGTACGGAATGAAAATGAAACGAAACAAACAAACAAACAAAGGTTTAGTTGGTGGGAGAGTAAAAACGATTAGCCAATATCACGTCATGTTGTTTTTGTGATCCAATCAAATCCTGATGTGGGAGTGCAAGTCCCTCCCCTGCCTGAATGTTCGGTAATGTTAGGGAGGGAAAATGAGTTCACGTCATTTTAAGTAGATAATTGAGTGCATTCCTGTCACCTTTGGTTTGATAAATGCAGCACTGTTCTCCAAGCAGGTTATTAGGAATTTTGCTGTTTAGTCGACACGTCAGCAAAAATGTTTAATTAATGAAGCTCCTCAATTGTCCTAATCAGAAATGGCAGGCTGGTCTCTATTTACATATTTACCCAACTGTAAGGAAATTACATCAAAAAGCCCCCAGGACAAATGTCATTAGAAAAGTGTAAAGGTGGAATTACAACCATCTACTTGAGCAACAAATCAAATTAGGAACGAGAAGAGGCACTGTCGTCAGCTGAAATGCTGATTTCCCGTCTTTCTCCGCAGAATGTTTAGCATGTGTAAACCCAGGAACGCAATGCGTAATTGGTACACATCAACATTCACGCAACAGACGCTAATCGCGGGTTTATTCAAGAAGATATAACTGAGGGTGCAGCGTTATTTTGTGTCCATTTTGGGTCCCTTTTTTTTTAACTAATGAATTAATTTTATTTTAATGTAACAGTTGTCCTACCATTTTTATCCTCGTAGTACAGCATAGACTGAGGACAAGGCCGGGCACTCAAACACGGGGAGTAAAAAAAAAAAAAAAAAAAAAAAAACGCATCCCTTCATCCCATCAAAGACCACGCGGCCCGGTCCGTTTCTTCTCGGTGAAAGAGAGGCTTTTGCAGCAAACACAATATTATTATCCCAGTTTCATAACTAATGTAACATCAAAGAATGTCTGGCCTTGAGTTGCGCGGACAACGACGCCCGAACAAAGACGTACTCCCCTGCAGCAGAGGGGAGCGTGCTGGCTCTAGGGTGCTTTTAAGCATGATGATAACTCAGCCCTCTCTCCCCCGGCACCATATACAGTGTGCACAGACAGCGCTTACTCCATCAACGTCTGGCCTGATCAATGAGATGCCGTGGAGGATCTATACCGCTTTGCCATGTAATCAAATTGCACCTATGTCATTGGGCTCAACTGTCCAACTGCGTTTGACTATTCACTTGCCAATATTAGTTTTGCTTTTTGTCTCTCCTGTAATTACTCGTATGGTTGAACGTTTTTGGGTCGTTTTTGGTCTTTTTCGAACTGCCTGAATTGTAGCCTTTTTGGACTGTGCACACTAGAGACTGGGTGCAAATGACATTGGCACAGCTTGGCTTGGATCACACATGCAGTGGCGTAACACCATGTGCTACTGATGAATACTGCCCGCTTTCTCAGCATGGGACCACAAGCACATGGCCTGTATGTTTAAGTGTGATCTCACCTCCAGTCTGCTCTGTCAACCTTGCTTTAGTCTAACCACAGCAATTTGCTAATCTGCAAATCAAAATTAATGGTGCTGCTTTGTCCAGATGTGATA
This sequence comes from Brachyhypopomus occidentalis, assembly GCA_020368025.1. NCBI lineage: Eukaryota > Metazoa > Chordata > Actinopteri > Gymnotiformes > Hypopomidae > Brachyhypopomus > Brachyhypopomus occidentalis. The sequence goes on along the minus strand of JAGXOD010001351.1, from coordinate 3,236,594 downwards.
TGAGGAGTGGTGATGTCCAGAGAGCCCCCGTACTTTGTATTTGTACTAAAATAAAAGGGCTTCCATGTTGAAAAATAGACTAAGGGTTGGGGACAGAAAGAAGTGATCAAAATACACGGCTAACTATAGAAGCTAACTGGTAGACAACAATGCTAACAATGGTACTAATTATCTATAGATCTTCTTGTCTGCAAAGAGTAGCTGGGGCATACACAGAATTAAGGGGGAGGGGGGTACAAATGGTGATCTAGCATAATTTATGGGTTCCCACAGCAAAAGGAAGCATTAGAATTTTTTTCACTTTATTTTTTATTTACTTTTTTTAAAATGGCGGCGCTGCTCAGCTCAAGCATGACCTTTGTGCACTTCTCTTATACCATGAGGACAATCCAGCCCATTTATCAGGCATATGTTGTTATTACCTATTATTACGACATTATTACATTGTATTATTGCATTGTGTTAGTACTATGCTACACCATTTGTATTATTGCAGTTATACACTCTTATACACAGTCAGTGAAAAGGACAGAACTTGTACACTTGTTGTGTAAAGGCCCACACATTCTTCCTGTCCTGTTACTCTCTGGTTTACTGCCTCTGGTTTCACTGTTTTTCTCTGTTCTTCTGTCCTCTCCCGTTCCCTGTCATTTTATGTGAAATAATTCCTAATGAGACATAAAACTACATCTGACTTATGTGATTTTCTTTTGGCATTGTGGCTCATGCTAGTGACGTAATGTCGCTTGCCAAATGTGCAGCTTAGATTTCAAATTTTACAAGCTTGTGATTTCATACGAGCTTATTTCACAGATATATCAGATCTCAATGAATGAAAGATTCAAGCTGAACATTTTTACTGATTTAAAAATGTGTGTACATCATTGAGAACAACATCACTTACCATTGGTCAATACAACCCAAAATCGCCAACCACTGATGGCTGGATACATAATCACACTGAAAATCTAAATAAAAAATGAAATAACCGGTTGATCTATAGGTACTCCCAGCAATGTCTTAACATGCTCCAGAGGATGGTTTCTCCTCCCAGACCTGAATTGGCATCTCTGAGCTCCTGGACAATCTGTGCCACCACTCGGTGCCATCAGATGGATTCAGGCCTGGAGAATTGGTGAGCCGGTCAATGGCATCGATGCCTGTGTCGTTCCGGAAAAATACCCACACACGCTTGCCACGTGAGGCAGAGCTCTGTCCTGCAGCAAGAGAAATCCAGGACCCACTGCACCAGTGTAAGTTCTGACAGCGGCTCTGAGGATTTCAACTTGGTTCCAGAGTGCCGTTGGCTATCATGCGGAGGTTTGTGCCTCCCCGGACCATCACAGACCCACGGCCAAACTGGTCACGCTGGATGATGTTGCAGGCACCATGCCTAGAGGATGTCAGGCCCTCCACGCCACCCTTGCGGGAATCTGTTTCAGTTCGGGTTACAAACATGAGCACCAGGATCCCGCTGGAGGTCATTTTGTAGAGTTCTGGCAGTGCTCTTCCTGTTCTTCCTCACACAAAGGAATAGACTATGCTGCTGGGTTGATACCATATATGGCCATGCTCTGCTCTTCGCATGTAACGGCCCATGTCCTGGGATCTCCTCCATGCTCCTGAGACTGCGCCGGAACATCCAGACAACCTTCTTGAGACTGCATGTATGGATGTGTCCTCCAGGAGGAGCTGGACTACCTGTGCACCCTGGAAGGGCTGCAGGCAACACCTCATGCTACTGTTAATGACAAGGACACCATTAAAACGCAAAGTAAACTGTAAGGTGGAGAAGAATCAGCCAGGAAAGGTAAGGAGAGAGTAATTGTTTGTGGTCACCACTGCTCAAGCCATTCCTTTGTTGGGAGGTTGTCCAGTTGTTGTCTCGCTGGTTTACCTGACTTGGTCTTATACTGTGTTGATGAAGTGTTTTCTTAATTTATTTTTTAAGCAGTGTAGGTAGCAGTGCCCCCTTTTACTAACATAACTGATTTCTTTGCTAACTTAAGAAACTATTGCGTCTGCTTTAGTGGTCTGATATATTTCTTTGAGGTTAAATGGTTTCAAATGTATACATTACCATTGTATTTTCAGTAGCCTTAAAATGTGTACATTATCATTCTATTGTTATCTGCATGGCTGAAATAATACTATAATACTAAAAATTCTTATAGTGAACAGAGAAATGGATGCCATATTAAACGGGGTGTGTGTAGTGACACCCCTGAGGTGAACTCTCGCCTGATCATCTCCTTGTATTGACACTTCTAGCATTTCCACTGCCCCCAGAGCTGTAGATAATATTATATTCCTGAACATAAATAAACAAAATAGTCTCTGGCTTTAATTTTTGTTATTGTTAGACTGTATCAAAGAAGCACTATAGATGGACACTACAGTATTTTACATACTATAGATGCAAAAGTTAGTGAGGTTCTGTCAACTATGCCAGACACTGTATATTGACAGTGATATCTGCTTGAAACCTACATCTCAAGAAGCTAATAATAATTTGCTAATGCTATTGTTATGACCTCGTCTAGGATCCAGGCCGTAACAGGGGTGTGAATGGATGATGGACCACAATGCACAAGGGTTCCAGTATAAACAAACTCTGCTGTATTTGAATTTACACATATTTACAGGTGCAGAACAAAAACAAGACAGATTGCAACACCAGTACAAACGTCAGAAGTCAAAACAACAACCAAAACGCACACTGCAAATAAACATACACAACTAAACTAACAGGGGTGAAACAACAATACACAACACACAACTACACTGACTCCCTATATACAAACAGATACAAACCCACAACCCAATCAAAATGGCAGTCACATCCTACTCACTGGGTGCGCACACAACAAAACCACTAGTATATACACGTGTTACTATATACAGTTTTCAGGGGCAAGCACAAACAACATCGAGATACCAAGCAACAAGATCATACACAGACAACAGCCTTCACAAAGTCAATCTCAAAACAGTCTAACAATAGCACTCTTCCAAAACAAACTACCAACACATGAGCTTCAAAAGTGAGCTAGCTGGGTCCTCCTGCTTCCTCCTTATATCCAGGCCGCCTAGAGTGGAGACGTCTTTCGACTGGCCCAGGTAGCAGGACTGGATTGGCCCAGGAGTAATAAGGATTCCTGAAGCGGAACATGGAGCGGACTGCCTTCCTAAAACAGACTGTACAGCATGACACAAACACACAAGTGATGAGACGAACATAACAATATGATTCATTAACACAGGAGCTGTTATTTTTTCTTGCTAACCCAGGACTGGAGCAGACAAACACCAAAACACCACATGAAATCTCCTTTCTTACTTGCTTTTGAGGAGTTGCTTAATACTACACAGCCATATTGAACCATAGAATGCTAAGATCACACCATTCACTAAGACAAACTTCTAAAGAGTATAATAATACATTTAATGAGCAGAGCTAGCTAAGTAAGGGTTTGTTCCTTTGAGCTTGTACTGTTTCTATCCTTACTTGTCAAAGACTAATGGAAACTAGTGTAAAACTTCACTCACCCTATTATTCAGCAATACATTTCTAAACCATCACATATCACATTGAAATATTTCTTAACATCCAGTTTAAACACCATCTGATCCTTTATTGTGATGTTAAATATTTCATCCAAATGCTAATGCTCTTTTAACACACAGCAGTGATTGTTATCACCCCGTAGTGGCCAAAGCACTGATGTCATCATTATGGGTCTATGTGTGTTCTTTTTTGCTTCCTTTAGCATTTTAACCACTATGAAAAGTCCTTTGAAGGACCTCTGTTGAAAAATATTTTCCAGCTGTTTGTAACAATGTCAAAGGAGCTTTGAAAGCAGTTCGAGAATAAATGATTCTCCTGTGTGTTGAAAAATTGTCCCAACAACATATTATTCAGTTCTTGTTAGTGGATTTCTAGATCCTGCCGTAACCTCAAATGACTCTAAATTTGCTAAATGGTATACAGCGCATGTACATTTCAAATTTATCAGAGAAATATACAGATCAAAGCATAGTGCATAGACATCATGGCATCACTGTCAATCATGTATCTCTTGTGGACAGATTAACGGTCATCTGGATGTTGGGTAAATTGACAATCGAGCAAATGCCATTTGCCTGAGGAAAGGTATCAGTCTTGGCCACAGTAGAGATCATGACAGCGGGACAACACCAGATGGAGAGAGAAAGGTAATGGAGGCAGAGTAGGGAAAGAGAGATCTAATATGCAGTTAATGAGTCTGCCAGGTATTCTCACCAAGAGGTGCAAAAGTGCTGAGAGCAGAGGAGAGCTGGAAAGTGAGGGAGGAGAAGAGGGGGAGGAGTGAGGGAGGAGAGGAGGGAGAAGAATGAGGAGAGGTGAGCCCTGGGGTCTCATCTGTGAGGTAAAAGCGTAGCAGAAGCCAGCTCCAAAGCCCTGCAAAAATCGCAATTAGACATTGTTAAGGCACAGGAAGCCCCAGAAACTGGGGTGATTAATCTGGATTAAGCTAAGCTTTCTCCTTTGTCAGAGGCTCCGTGCTTCTGCGCTTCCTGCATTTTCCTGCAGTGTGGAACTTCTGCCTCACCTAAATGGCATCCATAAAGACAGATGCAAAAAAAAAAAAATCACCAATTTCTCTTAAAATGGGTCATCTACTGTTCAGTTGTGCTATTTGGAGACCTCTTTCTTGTATACTGGCAAAACACCAAAACTCCACTTTACAGGCTTGACCCCCTGTTACCCACATCGATGGTTAACCTGGTACAAAACACACACTACAACTGTCCTCTGTGAGAGGCTGTGAAAAAAAAAGAAAACATTGTCACAGTGTATCGAGCTTCCCTTGTGGGCTTTTACACACCATGCTGAAGTCAGAGCATCTCCAGAGAAAAGAGAAATGTTCTGAAGTTGTCACATCTCTCCCTTTGGGTTTGCATTTGTATGCTTCAGTACATTTTGTTAGCCAGCAATGCAAAAGGTCCCACAGATGGTCTAGCAATGTAAAAGGTATCAGAGAAGAAGCTACAGTGACAGAAAAAGTAGCATGTCTGGAGTCGCTAGAGTCTCTAACTTCACAGTGTACTGCTGGGACCGTCTTAACACGGTAGCAGTGGACATAACACCAGTAATTTGGTTGGTACAAAATGGTAGCAGTGTGAGTATCATGATTGGATGAAAATATATGCTTCTGTAATAGAGACAGCTGACAGCTCTATGATTGTGCTACACTATTACGATTTTCAAATTATTATTTACTGCAGCTAGATTAAAAGGCTTCTACTTATACTACCTCTCCAAAATGAGAAATGGTCTAAGTGTAATTTCCATTTTGATTGGGGATATGGAGATGTGCTGTTCTCTACACTTACCTGCATGATACGTTTTCTGAAGTTCACAAAAGAAATTAATGGCTCAACATGACAGAGTCAGGAATGATGAATGTGGTGTCAGAAAATATCTTCATTCTAGCGGCTGAATGGAATCATGAAATTGTGTTGGAGTCTTCCAATATCCATCTATGGGAAAAAATGCAACTGAATGGCTATTGACTTCAGGTGTCTTGAGAAGCTATATGCAATGTGAGAATCATACTTTTTCCTCCATCTTGTTTCTATATCAAAATCACTTTTTCTTCAGTCTCCTTATACTGTTGTTTTCCAAGTTGTCAACATTACTTTGACCCATATTCCTCCCTTCAAGCAAAAATCCAATATCTTTCAATTTTACTAGCAGCCTCTGCAAATGAACACTATAATCCTATTCATAAATCTTTGTGTTTGTTTGTAATGGATATATGACTGTATTGATTCTCAGACATTGATATTAATCCAATAGACTGTATTCTTAGCACCAATTTGAAAAAAAAAGAGAGGCTTCTTCAAGAACAAGCCCTCATTTCTTTAAAGTTGGCATGATAACAGACAATTTGCTTGCTAACAGACAATTGTCCAAAGTAGGTATAAGAGTTACTAGTGCAACAGAATATACATTGACCTACCTGATTATGCATGCAGAGCTGTTGAATGAATAATCTGGATTGCTTGGCTCCCTGCATTCTTCTGATGTAGGGCACCGCTGATGTAAACTCATTTGTCACTAAAAAGGAGGGAATACAAATCACTTTGCCCTTTCGCACATCACATCTAATGTGTCAGGTTCTTAGAACAATGTGGCCTTTCTGGATCTATCTCCATCAAGCGGATAAGAGTAAGATAAGAGTCCTGATGTAACTTTGCTTGTTTGCCTACACAGTGGATTCCGGAACAGAATTCCCTCATTCCTGTTCTAGAATATCAACGCTTGGAATGTTGATGGGAATTAGAATGCGGTGTTGTGTTCCTTTGTCATTAATATTTGACACGAGTGTTGTGTAAGAGCATCTTGGGGAAAGTGTAGTAGTAGACAATAAGTCGTGGGTTGGCTTGGGTGAAGTGCAGAAACAGAACACAGATTGGTGTTACTGTGCTGTGTATTTCCAGCTGCCCTAAATGTGCATGAGTGCTGCTGCTTAATTCTGCTCCCCGGGTTATGAATGTTTTCTAGGGCATTCAGAATGCTAGTGGAGGAGTGTGTTAAAGGGAGAGAGAGTGAGAGAGAAAGAGAGAATAAGAGAGAGAGAGAATGAGAGAGAGAGAATAAGAGAGAAAGAAGAGGGGACAGTTTAGTTTGGGCTGTGTTAGTTAAGAAGTGGTTCTGTGTGTGTATGCGTGCAGTGAGTGTGTGTCTGTGTTCATGTGTCTTTGTGTTTTCATATTTTAATGAATGTGTGTGTGAGTGTGAGTGTGTGTGTGTGTGTGTCTGCTCAAAGCCCAGATCGGTTACACCATACACTCAGAACGAGTATCTCATTGCATAGTCTGGAGCATACCCACAAATATGTGGCCCAGACTCATGAGTGTCCCCTGAGTGTTTGCTGTGTTAGTTGAGTTACCCCGCAATTTAGAGCCACTCTGTTTAGATAGCCCTTGCTGCCATTGTGACAATCCTATTAAGAAAACAGCACACTGTTAGTGTGACGCAAATTGGCTGAAAGTGGGCTGGCACAACTCCAGCCACGGCTCAAGGTGAAGGCACAAATACACAGCCTTAAGTGAACATCGAGTCCGCAGATCAATACTGGCATGTGTGAAGCAGTGGGAGTACGGAACCAAGTATGGTCCCACCTGCTAATGTATGTGTGTGTTTGGTGTGAAAGAGATGTGTGTGTGTGTGTGTGTATATGTGTGTTTGTGTATGTGTGTGCACTATGATAAATGACTGTCATAAATAGCTGCAAATAATTAGACCATCCTATTCCTCATTAAATAGCTCTTATTTGGACTCCATGATGATGAAAGCAGTTTTGAGCACCGCGCTCGGATGCGTGCTGTACACGAAACAGGGCAAGATTTACAAACAGTCACTCAGACAGATTTATGGCAGTTCAGTAAAACCTGCCTTAGTGGACAGGATTTATTTGATCTGATGAGACTCTAAAGAAAGTTTTTCTCACATACACCTTAAAGGGATTATATAGTGACTAATAATAATGAAGGAGTAATAATGCTATAATTATTTATGTAGAAACTGAATATTTCACTGTTGACATAGTTTTGCTTTTTAATCTCTACATTACTGACTAAAATGCAGTAATTTGGTGGCTATAACAGATTGACCAGAGCAGAATTTTATGTAAAATATTGTTGTTGGCATGATTTAAAGTTATATGTATGTTAGACAGGCTTACAAGCACTGTACATACAGAAAGCAAAGCTTTAAATCACACAGATCCACTGACTGTATGCTACAAAAGAGCATTAGTGTTAAATTGACCACATGAAAATATTACTTTTTTCACTTGCCACCCATTCATTCATTCCTCTCCTTTAACACTCATTTACTCCTCCTTTTTGTCCCTAGATTGCCTTAAGTCTTTGAGCAGCTGAGCTGGTTAGAGAACCGCCTTGTCTTTGGGAGATCTGGAGGTCTCCCGCACCTCTCTGACCTCCCAGCTGGTGGCAGACTAATGGCTTGGCTCCCACAGCCCAGCCTATTCTAACACATTTGTCTCTGCGTTAAATTAGATTAGGTAAGAGTACCACTATTAATTTCCGATGATAGCTATGTACACAATCAATAAATTATGCAGCTTTTTTAATTTCTCTTTATATTGTTTTATGATTAATCTTATCAGGCCTTAGATTGCTGCTGTCTGCCCCTGAAGCTGAAACAGGGGTCCTCAGCACTTTTGAAGAAATGAAAAGCTCTGCCACACAGCATGTGGGCTGGAGTGCGGCGAAGCGCGGGGGGGATGTCTGAGGACGTGCCGGGAACACACACCGGGGCTTCACACACACAGAACACCAGCATGAAAGACCCCGATGAAGAGTCTCGAATGACATTGAAACTTGCCGAAATTCTCGACTTCATCCCTGCAAAGCTCACGTGTTCTAGTCGACTGCTCTGGGCTTCCACTCCTCCCTAAAGAGCTTGGTGCACGTCCGGGTGTTTGATCACTCGCTCCCCCTTTCCTTCGCAATCAAATGTATAATGCATCTTCTGCTGGGCCCCCATCTTTTTTCATCAAGGTCATGGGAGAAAAGGAACTGATTGACTCATGAGTCTAGGCATTTTGTCAGGACTCTTAAAGTATGTGGAGACAAACCTTTGCATTCACTCATATGTAAATGAAGGCTGGAGACACAGAGACATCGTTTTTGACTAGTAGGCCTGATTTCTTACACTAGATGAATCGGTCTTATGGTAAAGACCTTAAAGGTCTTGACCTTAAAGCTCTCTGGCAAGAAATGTTATCCACTGCGTACAGTGCTATACTATGATGTCCATTAATTAAACTGTCTAAAGTATTTACATAATATATATTCCTTACACTGTAGGAAAGGGGATATGTTTACATTTACATTTACATTTACATTTACGGCATTTAGCAGACGCCCTTATCCAGAGCGACTTACAAAAAGTGCTTCATTGTTTTACTCAGAACAAAATCTCTAGCTAGTTAGTTTAGGCTAAAATCAGGAAGAAACTTTAAGCAAAGATATTATTAGATACAGTCAGTATGGACGCCTAGATATACTCAAATATATACTGAAAAAAACCCTACTTAAAAGATAAAAGCAAGAAAAGTCATTACAGTCACAAATATTTAATAAATGCTAGTGTAGTAAAATTTAATTTACGTGCTCTTGAAACAGATGTGTCTTCAGTCTTCACTTAAAAACAGCAAGAGACTCTGCCATTCGGACACTCAGGGGAAGTTCGTTCCACCACTGAGGTGCCAGAACTGAAAAAAGTCTGGATGCATGTTTTCCGCATGTTCTGAGAGATCGTGGGTCAAGCCGAGCTGTGCTTGAAGCTTGAAGAGCTCTGGGTACAGATCGGGATTTGACCATTGCCACCATGTATGGAGGTGCTTGTCCATTCTTAGCCTTGTAGGCCAGCATCAGGGTTTTATATCTGATGCGGGCAGCTACAGGAAGCTGATATGTTTAGAGAGATATATTAAGTGCTATGTTATGTAGATATAAGTAACATTTGTTGGGAGATTGACTGAGAAAGGGAGATGGAGAGTATTTGTAGCTCCTGTTTTCTCTGTGGAGGTGTAAGGCACGACATGATTAATGTCTGTGTGCCTCAGACAAACCTTGGGGGTTACGTGTGTGTGTTTGTGTGTGTGTGTGTGCACATTCATATGTGTACTGTTTGTGTATGTGTGTGTGTGTTTATAAGATGAGAGAGAGGTAATGGTAGGATATAGATGAGTGAGTGTGTGCACATGGTGACACTGATGAGGTGACACTGATGAGGAACCTATTTCTGTTCAAGGTTTCCACTGACTTCAAGTTGATCAAAATATAAGGTGAAATCAATAAGCATTTACACTTTCCCATTTTCAGTCTGAAAATAGAGCAATACTTTCATTCAGAAAAAAAATAAAAATACACAACTGCATTCAACAAAGTTAGCGATGTCAAACTCCCATTTATCCATCCGACGCACTCGTACGAATCCGGGCAGTTTGCACAACGCAACTCTGATCTGCAACTTGAAAAACAAATGCTGAACCTTCTGTTTTCTTGTAGCTTCCAGCCTATCACTCCTGTTCAACTAATAGTATCAGTTAATTGATTGTCAGTGATGTACTCCCTCGGTGAGGGGCTGTCTGTGGAGGCCGTGGGAATGTGGTGCTGTATTGCCCATCTCAGCATAGCACCCTGTCCAGCCCCTAACGAGCGAACATTAGGACATTAAAGCTCCAGCTACAGCGACCATCCAAGACCCACACATAGAATTGGAGTTAATACCATGATGGATGGGAGAGAGGAGAAACGGCCATCGGGAAAGGGATGAACAAGTGAAACATCTCTGACTCGCAACATTAAATAGAAAATAAATAGTAAAATTAATTAAATTGTGCATGTTGGTGTAAGGTAATTATGCATAATGGTAGACTTACTCTTCATTTTGTCTTAAAGTGGGAACTATTTTAATCCATCCATCCATCCATCCATTTTCTTCCGCTTATCCGGGTCCGGGTCGGAAACTATTTTAATGTTGAACTTAATTGGATTTTCTAGAAACTGTACATGAGTTTGTGTTGTGCCTGAGTTTCGAGTTGTTCCTGGATCTGTGCAAGCAAACTGCACACACACACGGCCATCCAGTCTAAACGAGACAAACAAGTTCTTCATCATCTCATAGTAAATCATCTTATTGCTAGTTCAGCCACTTTATGTCCTTGAATGTATTATAATTAACTTTATTAGTTAACCCAGCTGACATTATGAGTCATCTGACAGGTAAATTAGAATTATTAATAACAAGCTAGCCATCTAAACACCAAGCAATCTAACCTGCCAAATATGGCACTTATTTATATTATGTGAACCACTTAAAATCTGTGCCCAAATGCTTCAAGGTTTAAGCCTGCCAAGGACATGAAAGGGTCATTAAGTTGGATTTACCATAAGCTCATTTTAGTCTCTTGCAGGGTGATTCCTCTGCATACTGGAAGCCTTAGAAAAGTCATTTTTGCAAGGTAGCTCAGTTAAGAGCTACAACCAACTGTAGGCACAGTAAAAGAAGTCGCAAAAATAAATGTTTATATTCACATCACAGAATACTGCCCCCATGAATTTCCATTACATAGTGCAGTTTGCTGCCTTTGGAAAATGAATACCTTCTTGATTAGTCCACATGCATAATGTTCAGCCAGCATTTTTGCACCTGGCCTTTGATTGCCTGTGTAGGACACTAGCATATTTATTCACACCCTCTTTGGGTTTTGTGTATATCACACTGAAGGTGCCATGCATGCAGCCTACAGGACAGATGGTCAGAGGTGTGTTAGTACGATGCCTCCTGTTTCGTTGTTCCTTTATCCACTTATCACTGGTCACGGATAAGCCTCCTACACTGTACCACCACCGGAGGTTGGATGAAAACAGTGCGGAATTAAATCCTTAAATGTTCACTTAAGTCCAGATTAATTTAATCTACTCTAGCAAGAGCTGACGTGTCTCTTAAACGGGCGTCGGCGTATTTATTTGATTTTGTGCAGAATAAGTTGATTTGTTGCTTGGGATTTTTGGACTGTTAGCAGAGCCCTCGTTCCCGCAGCGCAAGCCACCTGCCTACATCACATGCAGATAGAGCGTCTAGAGCTGCTAGGGGAGCGTCTAGAGCTGCTAGGGGAGGCTGTGGACATACCTGTGTCCCATGCACGATAGTAAGACTGTTGAAAGGTGCATAAAAGCACGTATGATCGAACGCACAGGCTTGATGTTATTTAACTGCAATCAGTATTGATGTATTCAACAACTAAATGCTCCTTTTTACATAACATATATCTTACTCGCTTTTAGTGCATATGCATGGACCTTATGATGGACCCTCAACACTGAGTGGCACTGAGGGCCAATACTTGTGTTCTCTGTGGTTTCTTGGGTCCAGGCCATAGGGTTTTACCAGCTGCACATTTTTGTGTTTTCCCTACCTGTCTGACACATGAGAGGCTCGATAATTACCTGCTGAGTTGGGTCAGGTGTGCTGGCATGGTGTGTGTGTGTGTGTGTGTGTGTGTGTGTGCATGTGTTGGGGGAGGGGGTGCTAAAAGGTATGGCATGCCGGGCTCCATCTCAGACGTGGGCTACTTCACACCTGCTCTGTGAGAGGACTCATCCTAGACCATCATCGGTTTCTCATTACTGGACTTTATTGTCTTTATGATTAATCCCAAAGTCTGGATGGTGTGTGCAAGTTCTACTATTGCGCTAATCTTCCTCTGTGATACTTATCTGTATGCTAATATCCATGCTTTTGAGTCTAACTATATTTTTAAAACTGGCTTTGCACTGAGGAGCAATGCTCTCTGGATATTTTGTTCGCTTTGCATTTATAATCCCCACCTTCAAATTTGAGTAAAAAAAAATGACTGGCTTGCTGTGCAGTGTGGCATCAACACAGACTGCAGGGACTGCAGTGAATGTGCATGGACTGTCGCACACAGCACTCCAACATACTGGTACTTTTGTGACCTTGGAATGTGCTTTTCGGAAATGTCATGCCGCGCTCACCTTGCAGGTGGGAGAGGCGGTGCAATAAAAACTGGAGTTCAATGTAAATGAGATAGATCAAGGCAAAGTGTTGAATTTTTGTGTGAACATGAAATAATTGGGATAAAAAAACCTTATAGAAGATGTCTAAACTCAACACCATGTCTAAACCCAGTGCATCCATGAAAGTTGGATCATTCTAACAATAGGCACAAATAATTAACTAGAAAAAAGCTAAGATTACAGGGGTTTATAAAATAATGCTCCCGATAGTCATAGTTATGGTACTATATGGCATGAGACACGATTAATAGCTGAACTGGCATACTTTATGGTACATTAACTAGATGCACCCTTACCTGTATTTACTGTCCAAAAATCGTGTGTCTCATTTCAAAATTTTAGGTCAGAGACTAGAGGACTGCCTTTCAAAAAGCACCAGAAATGATTAGCCACTTAGAATTAGCATGTGTTCTCAGGTGTTGAAGGGGAAAATGCACATCCATGTACTGGTGTGGTCACTATAACCCACCACCACCACCCACCCCTCCCACCCCTCCTCTGCTCTACCTGAGTAGAAGATGAAAAATGCCTGAGAAATCCCTGTCTCCACCGCTGAGAAGCTATTTAGGACTAGCCCGCTGCCGTGGCCGTCCCGCACGGTAGCGCTAACTGAAACAAATGGGCCTTTATTTGTGCCCGCACTAGGTCAGCTAGCCAAGCTGAGGGACTGTAAACAAGGCAGCTGGCTGCAGGCTTCTCAAAATCCTAGACAAAGACATATTTCCTGCACAGACAGCAGGCCTCACATCTATTCTGGTGCATGAACAACAGTATCAAAAGAGGGTCGGCCTCTCTGAGCCTGGATTAGTTTGGCAGAGCTCAAAGCAAAGTGCTCCACATCACTTCTAAAGCTGGGAGCACATGGTGGAGACCTGCAAGGGTTGCCCTACTATGTTATTGTTTGGGTACCAATTCAAAAAATAAACAAATAAATTAATTAAAAAGTGGCCTTCCTGGTTCATCTGAATCACACTGAAACGATTATTCCTGAAGTCCCAGAATTAGTCCCTGCCAGTTAAGGTATTAAATCATTTAAAAACATTGGTGCGTAGCTACAGTAACGAAGTGTAGCAGTGTTATCCAACTCTAATTAAAAACCTCTTATGTTTGTCAAGACTTTGCCTGCACATGACTGCAGCAAACATGCTACCAATTAAAACAATAATAAAATAAAAGAGCACTGGGCTGATTTACTTAACATCTGCATCCTTTACCATGTGCCTGCCAAATCGTGATCTCACTTGATTATTTATTGTTATTATTGTAGTTAAATAACCCTAAATGTAGTCTTCAGCAGCTTATCGGTAGCATGCTAAAATAAACTGCGTTGGAGAGTAATGCTGTAAGATGCTCTTTATCGAGTCTATCTCGTATCATCCTTTACCACTTGCTGTCGTTAATCATTCTTGCTTTAGAACAGGTAACACTACAATATCAATGGCCTTAATAACACAAACCTTTAGGAAATCAGCCTGCACTCAGTGTGATCGTATCAGTTGCGTGCTATGGTTAGTGTGGAGACACACTGATAAGTGATCTTCCGTAAGTTAATTAGCTTTTTTATCGGGTCGCACAATAGCGGAGTTGTCAGCACTCGGGTTTAAGCGGGACAGAAACTCTTTGGGAAGACGCAGCATTAACAATAGAGTCACCAGAAGAAGCGAAGGGCTGGGTGCACTTCGCGAGCGTGACTCTAACTGCGCTTTCGGTTGCGGTCGTAAATCACAGCATGTGTGCCAAGGTTTATTCAACCTCCTCGGGTTACCGGTAGCCCCCATGCAAAGTGCACAGTACAGGGGGACTTAGCTCCTACTGCCACACTGATAAGGGAGATTAATGGGGTTGTCGCACTGCTTGGCATACGATCAGTGCTTGAGCAACCCAAATGTGACTGCTATCGCAGCCATCTGTATCCCGGCGCAGCGCTGAAGTGGATAAGACGAAAGGACAAGGGGACTCATAGAATAATACAGACTGTATATGTACAAGGCAAGAAAAAGCCGTTCTAATGCAACGTCTGCTGCCAGCTTTAAACGGCGATTGACCTACCGTAGAAAATCAAACAAGTGCAGAAGCATGGCAAGAGAAAGAAAGGAGTCGCGGCATATGGAAATCGCTGAATTTATATTCCACTTTCTTATGCCCTCGTCTGCTAGATATTTGCATCGAAATTACATCTCTTGCTATTTGTGTGATCTGTGTCTGTTAGTGCAGAGGTTCCATTATCACTGTGGTAATCTCTGTTCTCCACTGTACTTAGATTGTGTGTTACCTTTTGAAACTACTCTCTCTCTCTCTCTCTCTCTCTCTCTCTCTCTCTCTCTCTCTATCTATCTATCTATCTATCTATCTATCTATCTATCTATCTATCTATCTATCTATCTATCTATCTATATATATATATATATATATATATATATATATATATATATATATATATATATATATGCCTACTGGAAATTGCTTCTTCTTAAAGTTCTTCTTAAAGCAAATACTGTTTCTAATTGCACAGGTTCGTCACAAAACTTACCCTGGATGTGCAATCCCTTGAATGATGCCCATGCCCTTTACACTAATAGCTAATATAGATTTTTCGTACATGCGTGGTTTCATTCTTTTCGTTTCATCATACTTTGCTTAGATCTACTTTGTTTTCCGATACGCAACAGCAACTGTTGTGCTGTAAAACTTTTCCGTGTAGGCAGGTCCACAGCCGTGTTCATCTCGGGCTTCCGCATTCAGTCCATTACAGCCGCGCACAGAGGCGGGTTTGATAGATTGTCAGTTAACGGTGGTGTTATTAGCTGCTGTGGGAAAAGGCAGTGTGCCTTGACTTACAGCCTTGCTTAGGCTCTGCCGTTATCTCTGAGCTGGGCTTTGGCACTGTTATAATTGAAGTGCCGGTTGTCGTGGTGATAACCGATCGTAGGGACACCAGCGCGCTTCTGGATTCCGTCTTGGTGATGGATAAGGCCAGTCCACACCCACTTTACACACGATGACGCTGTCAGCGAGCTGACCCCCTGCTAACAAGCCTCATCGCTGTGTCTGCGCTTCAGAGGTGGTGCTACGCAGGTCGATGTAGTTATTGAAGTGTTCCTAAGAGGTTGTTGGTTAGATACCAAGAATCCACAACGTAAAATTGAGTTACTGAGAAACGAAGCGTTCTTGTATAATTAGCCACAGAGACGTGACTATGTATGTCCATGTTTAAATGATCATTGTTTACTTGTAAGATGTATTGAATGTTCGCTGCATATGCTGTTCAGAAGCTCGCTTAGAAACAAAGGTTTGACATGTAGTACATATATAGTATGTAGAGTTGAGAGAAAGCATTCATTTAAAATAACACATGTTAGTTTTTGTTGACAGATGCATCAGCAAAGAAATTGGTTTGTTAAGTAATCAATGCCAATACATAATACTTTATTTCTTTTTTGCCATTTTGCAATGTGATGCAAATACACATATGCTGCACTGAGTTTTCAACATGACGCTCTGTCTGTCAGCCGTTTTATGATATGGTGACAAGGATGTGAACATATCCCTAACCTTTTTTTTTAATGTCAAATGAATCTGCCTGGAACTCCTGACTGCCACACGTCAGTAAGCACTAAGCGCTTCAGACCACTGTCACCCACAAATAAAAAACAAATAACCCACAATTGTCCAATTGCGCAAAAATGTGCACGATTTTGAACTGTTATGACAAATGGTTAGCATGTTAGTTGTAATTAGCCCTTTTTTTGTTAGCACGTGGCCTCTGCGACACCCTATACCGACTTTGCCTGTTAACATGACGTAACTCGTAAGTCCCGAGTCAGCAGGTCAAGGGCATAATGGCAGGATAGATGGGGGTGTGTGCTGGAACAGGGCCAGGGCGAGAGTCGTCGACATGACACGAACCCCTCCGCTAATCTGCATGGCATTTATCAACCGCGTTTCTCTAATGGGGAGAACAGCAGCTGGGGAGGAGGAGCCTGAGTCTCCGCGCTCCCCGACAGCCGCCGTGACAGAGATTGAGAGCATCGCACAGATTAGCGATATCTCCAAATGAGACCTTAGGCCGCATTAGTGAAAAGGAAATTGTAGCTCTTTAATCTATGCAGCATTTATCATATTACACTGACGGGCATAACCCCTGTCAAACAGACCCCAGTCTTTTTGGCCTTTGGAATTGGACAGAGGCATAGCCCTCTGAGCAGTTGCTGAAGTCCAGTGAGTCTTCAGCTTTTCTTTTACACGGAGGTGTGGGCGACACTTACTATGTGTACCGTACTAACAGGCTTACGTTCTGGAATATCATTTAATATGCTCATATTTCAGAATGATGTCCCACTGCATACAATTATTTTTTATGTGCTTTTACTAACTTTAACTATGTTAATTTGATGCTGCAAAGGAAGTGTTAGCGATCCTTGCTAACAGTCCATAATTTGTGACTTTAACATTTTAAAAGCAGCAAACGACTGGCCAGTGCGTGCACTGAGCAGAGGCATCAGGTTCCGGCCACTTTTTAACAAGTGGAATACAGCTGGAGGTCAGCGATGAGGTCGGAGAGACCCACAAGAGAGGGAAAACAGGTTAGCACGCTTGCACCACCTGCGCCCTGCCACTGTTTCCGAACGGCGTCACCGGGTTCTCGATCCCTACTCCATCATGCTGACCTCTCCCAGCCAGACCCTCTTCGAATCCGATCTCTGAGCTTAAAAAAAAAAGCCCACAGGATGACCACAAGCAGATGGTCCTTTAATATTCCCTGATGTAGCCTCTATGATAAAGTATGACCAGTTTGGCACTCCTGTTCCCCGTGCCAGGGAGGACAGGCAGGTGCAGGGGAGAACTGCTGAGTCACTCCGTCCGGTCGTATGACTCCTGGTCACTTTGCGTGCGTGAATGTCGGCTGGAGATGCGCCCAGTGGAACGGCCTGACCCGGATCTGTGGAAAGACCCGAACCTGGTTCATGCACCGAACCGGCTCTTGTCTGCGCTGCATAAATTTCTTGTCTGGTCTTGAACCGCTTCAACTCAGCTGAAGTTCGGTGGCACTTGCAGCTTCTGCAGTTTAATGATGATGTGTCTTGATGAACTTTGTTGGACTGTTTCATGTGTCAGTTGTAAAGCAATTTCATGTATGACTGAGTTAGGAGTTTCTCTGGGAAAAGCAATTGTTTACTGGTATTTGTTTTCTGTGTTCCATTACATGGAGAAGGACCCAGCTGTATTAATGGCATTTACTTGAAAGTTTCAGGGATTGGCAGTGTCAGACCGATTTAGACTTAGAGCCAACTCATTACTTTCGAGTATCTCACTTCTGGCTCAGATGAGGACAGAATGACAATAAGGGTTGGTGATCATGGTCATGCGTAATCATCTAACAAGATCTCCAATTGCAAATTTCTAAGCCACAAAGTATTTAGGGTTTCAACTACTGACTGACATGGTCATAGAACTTCACCCAGGTGTAATTACCCCTATTCTCTGTGTGATGACAGGCTGAAACGTCACAAAATGGAACGGTGGCCTTTCGTAATTAGAAGCGAGCTGCTCCGTTGGCCTTTCCCTCAGGAGGGACGCAGCTCTGTCTCTGGGGTCACGGAGAGCCGAGTGGAGCCGAATGGAGCCGGTCTGAGCCGAAGCTCATGTTGGACTCGCTCGCTGGCACGTCTCGCCTTCGACTCCGCTCACCGAGGAGCTCTGCTTCCGTCTCCTCTGACGGACCCTCGTCGGCATGACAACGATCATAAGTGCCATCTTTCTTTACACGTTTATCTTTCATGCCGGTTCGGTTATGCCATGGTCCAGCTGTTTGCACATGTTAATGGACCTCTGAAGGGAAACTCAAACAGGCATCTAATTATACTGCAGCGTCTGAAAAGAGTCTGTTTATTCCAGCCGCCGTGAGGTGTTGCTTGAGCCAGTAATAATCGATTCAGTACGCAGAAGATGTAGACACAGCATCATGTCACAGGTCCTTGAGGAAAGACGCTTTGAACAGGACCTGAGGGGCAGTCCAAAGGGGCTTACAATCAGGAGGAGTGGGTTGCATCAGTCTCAGAATTTTGAATAGGTAAAGATGTCTCCATGGCATTAAGAGAAAAGGAATCAGCTTTTTTATATTGGTCTGAGTAATAAGGGCCATGCTATGAATATTTCAACTTTATTGTCATGTTCAAACCACAGCACATTTGTAAAATTTGACATAGAGAGTGGGAAAGGGAAAGAGAAGGAGAGAGAGAGAGAGAGAGAGAGAGAGAGAGAGAGAGGCAGGAAGAGTTTGTGAGCAAATGATGGGATTTTAGATGACGCCCTCCTCAGAATGACCTTGTTTATCCGTGGCGTTCACGGCTCCGCGCTTGGCTCCGTGTGCGCTTTCATTAGTGTCACTCAGGCAAGCTGCGAAACACACTCAGGCAAATCATCATGGCTTGCACCTGTCAATCCCCATGCTCGAATCTCTTTCCCCATCACTCTGGCTCTCTCTGGTCGCTCCCTCTTCTCCTGCCTCCTCCACTACACCCACAAACTAGCCAGGACTCAGTCGGCCTGCTGACCTTTGGGTAGGTATTATGAGTGAGGGGTGTCCAAATTTTGAGTGTCTCTGAAGGAGACCCGAAGAAGGATGGAAATTAAGATCGGAGCGAGACTGACAAAGAGACAAAGAGACTGAAATGAGTCAAGGTTGGCTCGTGCGTGCGCCAGGAAGACGGAGAGTGAAAAGATGCTTGTATCTTGTGTAACACGGATGTGTGATATGAGCAGAGGACTTTCTGAGGCAAAGGAGACTGTTACTACACACTCTGTAAAAAAAAGCTCTCCTACCTTCTGCCTTACGGCTTTTAATTATTCCATTCTAAACGCTTGCCTTCTACATCGAAATTAAGCCGAACTTTATGGCCAAGACTTTCAGTGATTGGATTAAAGTGTACCATGCTGAGACAATCAGACTTTTATAGTCATCTCATCTCATGCGCACAATGCATGTTGGCTCACATTATATTTAATTGATCCAAAACCAGTGACAAGATGTCTAACCAATCAGAAGGCTGTCTGTAAAAGATAGCGAAAGATAGAGAATGCAGGGATGAACAATAGTGTGTTCCAGTCTGTTGGAAGCAATGTCAGGTGGGTGTGGAACCTTGACTACAGAATTATTGCTTATCGTCTGCCACATATTCTGTCATTCTGCTTCCAATCTCCAGCACATTTACCTCACAGGGTGTCTGTATTTGTTTCTCCTCACTGTATCCACAGTATTCACTACAACTTTAAAATAATAGAAAAACAGTATATAGGAGAAGGCTGATGGGCTGGATGCGAGCTCCTACGTGTGTGTGTTTGTGTGTGTGTGTGTGTGTGTGTGTGTGTGTGTGAGCAGGCACTGGGCAGAAAGACAGGCGTGAGACTCTGAGGTGTCCACAGCCAGGAAAAAATGGCAGACCAAACAGAGTGGTTTGGCAGGCCGGCAGTCACTCTCATCGAGCTTCAAAAAGGCAACAGCTGTTTGTTAAATCATCTGTAAAAGAAGCTATACCGCCCAAACTCTCTTTAAATACCACACGTTAATACCTCTCACATTTAATTGTTTGCAGAACAGCTGGTGGCTTCGTTTAATTAAGTGACAAGCTGGTTTCATTGTCTCACGGTGCATTCAAGTGCAAGACTCTTCATTCCAAAAAGTGCCACCGGAGGACAGCGTTGCGTTTTCCACCTCACTGAAGATGCCCTACTGTAGGATTGATAATGGCCCATAAATGTCTCTCTGCTATATTAGTGTCCTGCTCATCACTGTTGGAAAGTTTCCTCAGTTCCTCACAGTTTAATATAGCAGCCCAAGACATATTATGTTAAAATTATATTGACCATACTTGAATTTCCTCTCTGATGAGCTGCAGTAAAAAGGAACTGATCCATAACCGGTGTTTAAGTCTTATGAACATATTTACTTCACAACCGTGTGTCTGTGTAAATAGCATTGTTGTTGGGTTTTATAACAATGAAGTTAATGGGGATGTAAATAGTTAAGCAGACTGAGATAACCTTGTAAAGTATGCCTGTCTACTAATAGAAGCACATTTTCAAAGTTAGAAAGTTTTATTTTCTTCAGGTGCTGTATCGCTATTCAGTTTCAGTTCACAGCTCATCACTCACTGCATGCAGTCGTGTGTTATATGCAGTTTAAGTTAGTCAAGGTCATCAGTCATTTCTTTAACATTTGTTTTTGTGCTTGTGTGGGTGTGGGTGTTCACTCTATTGTAAAAAAAAAACAAAACAAACAAAAAACACAGTGCCTTCTGAATACTGTTTTCAGAACGATGTATACAGCTTTTGAAACTGGCAATTAAAATAAAGGAGCGTTAGCGGTGTATGACGAGAGCGCTGACTGCTGAGGTAGTCATCCACTGCACACCCACTCCTCCCATCTGGTGGTAGGAGACTCTCGACTCCTCCAGGCATTCTCCTGCTTCAGATCTTGATTTGAGACCGGTCACCCTGTGCTCAAACAGGGACCATCCAAAGGATGAATGTGGGAGGAGTCCTATTTCAGGGAGACGAGAGCGATGTGATTGGTGGACACCTTGCTTGTCCCCTTGTCTTTCTTACCCCTTCTCTTTGTCTCTCCTGCTCTCTATCTCTATCCTTTTGCTTCTCTCTCTCTGCCCCCCCCCCCCCTATTTCTTCTCTCTCTCTCTCTCTCTCTCTCTCTCTCTCTCTCTCTCTCTCTCTCTCTCTCTCTCTCTCTCTGGCCCAGTGCATCTATGTCCACTTGGGTTGCCTCTGCCTGCTTTAATCCCCGTACTCTCCCGTGCAGAAACGGACTCAGGCAGTGGACAGTCTTCTGAGCCCTTTTAGCACAGGGCACAGGCCTGGCGGGGGAAAAAAATTAAGTAATTTTGGAAAGATTACTTTTTTAAGCCCTTCTGCTTTTTCATTATTCTCACCCTGGCATCACAGGCTGAAGCCTGTGGTCTAAACCCCCACCCCCCACACACACACACACCCCCACCCCCCCAAACCGACCTGGTTTTCTTTTTAAATGCGTTGCTTGCATGATCTTGTCTCATGCATTTGTAATTTTCCTCAGTGCCTCAGAAGTTCCAAATGAGGGCAGGGCTTCTCCAACGCCGCCATTTGCATTAGCTAATCTGTTATTTACATTCATCAGTGACTCCATTAATTTGGTCAGTGATCAAAGCCAGATTGCTCTATTGCTGAGGAGAAAAGAGAAACCTTCTTGTGTATTTCCAACACACTATGGGGTATTACGAGTTTCAAAAAAAAAAAAATGGTAGGAGTGGTTGTGATTTTCTGTTGGAGATCTAGCACATAATTTCTTGAGGAGATACTAAGGACATATTCTGTACTCTTATGTAACTCTGCAACACCATTATAAAACTAGTGGGGAGGGAGGAGGGTGCCCAGTCAGAGCTTGCTGTGGAACTCTTCTGCCATCTACTGGTCAGAACAGGGCATGCTATAAAAAAAAAAACGTACAACAAGCCCCAAAATATTGCAAAACATATCAGTAATATTACTGCATGAGGCTATGGGAGAGGTCTGCAGTTCAGTCCATGGGGTGCCTGCATCCACACCTGGTTCGTTTTGTTCCAGCTTTTCATATATCTGAGAACCAGGTAATCAAGGTGACTGAGCTTGGATTGCCCAGCAGAATGGGATGAGTGCTGGGATAAAGTAAATATCTGGTCTAGCTGAGGGTCTCTGAGGACTGGCGCGGGAACCTCTGAGCTGTGTGTTTATGTGTGTGTGCAGTGCTGGGAGAGTAACTCCAATATTACACCCAAGGACTAGCAACCCTTAGCTGCCGCTTTGCCTTCTTGTCCACACACACCTGAGCCATCATGGGAGGAAAGTTAGAGGAAAAATCATAAAAGGAATCGCTGACCATCTTTTTTTTTTTTCTTGGCAAATGGTTTTCTGCGCTGCTGGAAAACGTAGGGCCAATTTGATAGGCATGAGCACATTAAAAAATGAGTGTTGCCTTGCTTTAATTGTGTCCACTGAAGTGGTTTTTAGTCCATTAAGTGGACTGCACAGCACTTTCACCTCCACACAAAGACAGCATCCCTTATTCTGCATGTGAGTGCATAAAACTGCAGGACTGTAATGATCATCAATCCAAATACAATCCAAACAGTGCTCGTGAGTAAATGCTTTGGACACAAGCAGCACAAGCAGTCGTCTCACCACAAAATACAGCATATATATATATATATATATATATATATATATATATATATATATATATATATATATAGAGAGAGAGAGAGAGAGAGAGAGAGAGAGAGAGAGAGAGAGTTTGAGCCCTAGAACTGGCCAAGTGCAAAAATCACTAATAACAAGAGATGGCACTATACCAGTTTTTTTTCTGGTACAAATCTGATATCGATATTTTGCATTTAAAAGAGATGATATTTACTGTTTTGGTCATCACCTGCTTGGTTCTCAGCTTACCCTTTGCGCAAGCACACACTCACACACACATACACACACACACACACACACACACACTTTGTCTGGCTGTTCAGTACGGCTACCACACTCCTGAAATTTATACTATGGCTTGTCTGCATCGTTGCTGTTCTACCCAGTACACACCAAACATACACCAGACAATAAGTGAGCAGCAATCTGGAAGTAGTCTGATAAAGTTTTCCATCCACCAGTATAGCAGCAACCGTGAAAGTGGCATATGCAGAATTCATAGCTGACACCTTAGGCTACAACACACAAGCTGGTACCCTTGGAAACAAAAAGGCTGAAAACCAAGACAAGTTGGGTCTTAAGTATACTGGATCCACCCAGAGTCAAAGCAGGGCAGTACTGGAAGAGCATAGGAGAATGAATCATCACAACACCTGTTGTTAAAAGCTCTCAGAGTGGAGCACCACAATGTCCCACACCAGGTGACAGTCAGCACTAAAACAACAGCCGTCCAAGTTTAGCCACAAATATTAAGAACTGTTAGCAAATGCGACTGATGTGATTTGTGTCTACTGGCTAAGAGTACTAGTAGCCATGGTGAAAGCACTACTCATAGGGAGACTGGTAACAACACCAGAGGCTCAGAGCAGCGCCTACTGGTAGACAGTCCTGTCCAACAGGATTACAAGACCAACCAGATCATCAGCATGTCCTGATCCCACCGCTGTTCCTGCATAGTCCTGAATCCTCTCATTCAGTACAGACTCGGGAGCAAAACCACCATCAGCCACTTCCTGTTAATGGATTACATCACACTGTATGCCAAGACAGAAAGGGACTCCTTTCAAGAAAGAATGGGATTCCGGATACTCCATCCAAGATTCACCATTTAAAGGCTGTATGCCAGACAGAAGTGGTGGGGGGGTACAAAGATCCACAGTCCAAGGTGTGTCTGCAAGCAATACTCCCGTGGATGGGCTGAAGAGGGCGTGCCTGAGACAGGTGATGGGGATACGGTCACCATGGAAGCCTATGAGGTGCCATGGCAATACAATGTAAGACAACCCTACCAATGGTTGAAAAAGTCAGGTTGGAAGGACATCACAGAAGCACCAATCATGTCAGCAAACTCAAACTCCCGGTCTTCTGGTAGACGGCCTGAGTGTGAGGAAAAAAGGATATGACATCCTCTGGAAGGGTGAAACAGGAATCATACATCTCTGGACAAAATGGCCTACTGATACCAGAGGTCAGAGGAGAATGGTCAGACTTATTTGAGCTGATGGAAAGGTTCCACTAACTCAAATAACCACTCGTTGCATCCAGCTTATGCAGAAGTGCACGTGTTGAACCATGAAGTAGATGGGCCACAGCAGCAGAAGACCACACTGGGGGCCACTCCTGTTAGCTAAGAACAGGCAACTGAGGCTACAATTCGCACAGGCTCACCAAAATTCAGTAACAGAAGATTGGAACAAAGTTGCCTGGTCTGATGAGTCTCTATTTCTGCTGTGACATTCGAATGGTTGGGTCAGAATTTGAAGTAAACAACATGAAAGCATGGAGCCATCCTGTCTTATATCAAGGCTTGTGGGTGATGTAATGGTGTGGGGGGATATTTTCTTGGTACACCTTGGGCCCCTTAATACTAATTGTTTAAATGCCACAGCCTACCTGAGTATTGTTGCTGACCATGTCTTTATGAGCACAGTCGTCTCCCTGATACTTCCAGCAGGATAACATGCTCTGCCCTGAAGAGGAGATGCTAAAGAAGAGATTCTCTCTCTTTCTCTTCTTTATTTTCTGTTTCCCTTTTTCTGTTTTGCTCTCTCTCTCTCTCTCTCTCTCTCACACACACACACACACACACACATACACATGCACACACACACACACACACACACACACACACACACACACACATCTGCTTTCCATTCAAACATGATTTATCTCTGAAATGCCCCCATTTCACTCTTGGGCATTCAGTCACACACATATTTACCACAGATGTACATTCTTGAGACCATATTAATTTCTGTAAATGTGTGCATTAGTATTCCCTTGTGTATTTGTGTGTATGTGTGTGTGTTGTAACACACAAATCAGAAGAAGCATGCATCGGAAGAAGAGGAAGAGGATGATGTATCCTTGAAGACCCTTTCAAGTGATGTTTACTGCACAAGAGCAAGTCATGGGACACTGACTGCATGTACCCTCACTCTCCACACCACTGCCCTGATCTTCAGCTACGAAACGTAAAAGATGCAACACCCTGAGTGTAGTGAATGTACCATTTAAACAAATATACAACGTACTGTAGTGTTTTTGTCTTTCAATGTCATTCAGCTTATTGTTGTTGTTGTTTATTGTTTTCTTTTGTACAATATCTAAAAATGTATTTGGCCCTCTATGGACGTCACTCTCACTTTAAGGGTTAATTGCCACCATGTATTCTGTTCATTTCTGAAATGGTCCTTTTTGTTGCTATGAATGGAACAAGAAGAAATATGTTATGTTTGCAAAAATATGCTGATGTGAGATTATGAAAGTGGGGATGCCAGAACTGGAGCCAGACACATCACCCAGGGCAACAGGCCAGATCACCCAGGGCTAATGGCAACAGAGGCCACATCACAAAACAATCGACAGCAGTGCAGAGACTCAACCCACGTCACCCAGCACCAAACGCAGTGGAGAGACTCAACCCAGGCATGTCACCCAGCACCCAATGCAGTGAAGACCAAGAGTCAATCCTCAATCCAAGCACTCCATTACAACTTCCATTACATTACAACTGAGACTGAGACCCAAACCAGGCACGTCACCCGTGTGAACATGTCTTCTCCACTACTAGTGACATAGCCTGCTATTCTATATGCTGTGGGACTGTGGGGCATGTTATAATGAATAGGGTCAATGTATATGGGTTCATCTGTCAACCACAACAACTCACAAGAATCTCACGTAGCATTTTGCTCTTTTCCTCTGTCATGCTGAGATTGCGTGGGAGATGAGTGGGAGATGAGCTGGGTTAGTGTGTCTCTGTTACATGTCAAAGTACTTTTGTGGACTTTGGGAAAATGAATTGCATAAGTGCGCCAGGACGGATATTTTCTGCTGCTCTTATGAGTGTCCCCCAGTATGAAAATGGCCTTAAAATATAAACAACAACATTACAGAGGTTCCGTTTTGAGGGGTGCATTAGGACGACGCCTTAGCTGCTTCGCTTTTTTTGTGAGTTCGGTTTATTCTTTTTCTGAAATATAGTATAAATGGCTTTTCCCAGAAACATGGTTCATGCTTTAAATCAATCCCAGCCATGAAGAAAAATGAAGTTTGCCAGTTATTTACCTTGTTATTACATGTATGATTAATATTCATGATTGACCTCTTCTGGATTAACATCTGCTTTCGCACAGCACATGTCTGGGAACACATCATCCAAATGTCACAAAGCGCCTTAAGAGAGTCACGGGCGAAGGTCACAGTCCCACCTCCATTCACAGCGTTGGCACAAGTCAAACCGGCCTCACTGCTTTTTGTTTGCTTATTTCTCCTAGGTGCTGTGGAGGGATACGATCTGCGCCACAGCCTGGGACTCGGGTCTGAAGGAGTAAATAGGTGTGTGGATGACAGAGATGAACTTCACTGTAATAAGTAAACACATCCCCACGCTCTGTGATTTATTACTCAGGCCTTAGTGACATTTCAGCCGCGGTGTGCAGTAGGGAAGAGACGGGGGGCTCGCGGCTGCCTGACCCACTCTGTCTCTCTTTCACTTAACCTTTCTAGCTCCTCCCTCCATATTTCTCCTTCCCTCTATCACTCCTCTGTATATGTCCTCTGTGTTCCTAGCCACCCTTGTCCTTTCTCTCTCTCTCTCTCTCTCTCTCTCTCTCTCTCTCCATCTGTCTCTCTTCCTTTGATTCTCTCTCATGTATGAGCACTGAATGTTAGTACTGTGCTGGGGTGGAACAGGTGTGTATGTTATCTGGGTCTAGACTTGCTCTGTGTCCTGCTCTGTGTCCATGAGCTGTGTATGCATACAGCCTCGTAGAAGTAAGTGATAAACACCTCAGAATAAAGCACATTGAGAATAAAACCCTTCTGTGAATTACTCCCCCTATCCTACCTGAAGGGCATGGAGAAGACACAACAAAAATACAGAAATATTTGCAGAAGAAATCTTTCTAATAGAAACAAAACACATGCATGCATGTACACACACACACACACACACACACAAACACACGCAGACATACACAGACACTCACTATTAGGACTTAGGATTCAATTATTAGACATTATTGTGGAAAAGCTGACACACTTCGAATGTAACCTCATTATAGCCGTAGTTTTTCGGATTCACAGCAGCAAGCTGATCTTTCAGCACTGAGCACTTCCATGGGATCAGTGATTGTACCACAGGACAAGGGGCTGTCCTCTGGGGTGACCGTTTGCGATTGGGAATCATTCCTTTGTCTTTTTAAGTGATACAAATACAAAATCGTTTCAAGGGCCGAGTCCAACGGCGGTGGTATGGACTCCCCGGTACTGTCTGTCGGAAGACAGGAAGGCAAAGAGTGTGTGAGAGGGGTGGAAGGGCAGCTTTGCAGAGCCAGAACGTGTTATAGGAGATGTTGATGGTGGGTACAGAGAGCCTGATGATGTATTCAGCTGCACTCACAGTCTGCGCTCTGAGACAACACAGCTCCCATGCCATACTGGGAAACAGCTGGTCAGGACACTTTCTGCCATAAGAGGTGGAGGACACTGTACTGGAGGTCTGTACCACGTATATTGTGTGAACCTTTTATTTGCCATGTACATGAGAGATCTGGTTTTGACCATGTTACAGGAGTTTGTCATGCACACATTGATGATTTTAATGTACATTTGTACTGTAAATGCACTTGAAAAAAATTGTTCATGCAAAATATTACGAACACAGCATAAACTGATATTGTATATGCACTTACATACACAAAACATGGTGATATCATAGTCATAATTAAAAAAAAAGGTTACTGGAAACATGGCAGTTCCAAGCTGCCCTTTATCAGTTACTTTCTAAGTACGTAGAATTGATGGAATTTGTTTCTCCTCTCTTTTAAACCCTCCCACTCCCCCCACCGCCCTCTACTCTCTCCCCCTGAGGATTTTGTCACCTTCCTTGAGGAGAAGGTTGATAAGATTCGCAGATCCTTTTTCTCTACCAATATCCTTCCTACTGAACACCACCCTCCACCTCATTCCCTGTCTTGCTTTTCTCATCTTTCCACAGATGACATCATACAGTTGGTCTCATCCAACAATCCTACTACCTGTCCACTGGACCCGATTCCATCCACGCTATTTCAGACAACTCTGGACTGTTCTGACATCAGCAATTACAGACCTGTATCTCTTCTTTCTTTCCTATCTAAGGTCTTGGAGCGTCCTGTTTATAACCAACTGTCTCTATTTCTTTCTCTGAACAACCTACAGGACCCGAACCAGTCTGGCTTCAAACCGGCGCACTCTACTGAAACTGCTCTCATCGCAGTTACAGAGAAGCTGCATGCTGCTAGATCTGCCAAACTGTCTTCGGTCCTAATTCTGCTTGACCTCTCTGCAGCCTTCGACACCGTTGACCACCAGATCCTCCTGTCTGTCCTCAGAAGACTTGGAATCACTGGCACTGTCTGGCAGTGGTTTAAGTCTTATCTAGATGGGAGATCTTACCAAGTATCTTGGCAGGGGGCCACATCTGCTCCTTCCAGGCTCACCACGGGTGTCCCACAAGGCTCAGTGCTCGGTCCTCTGCTCTTCTCTCTTTACACTCGTTCTCTTGGTGATGTAATATCCTCCCATGGATTTTCCTATCACTGTTATGCTGATGACACTCAACTTGTCCTTTCCTTTCCACCTTCTGACACACAGGTTTCATCTCGGATCTCGGCTTGTCTTGCTGATATCTCATCTTGGATGTCGGCTCATCACTTGAAGCTGAACCCCAGCAAGACTGAATTACTGTTCATCCCTGGAACTTCAAGTCCTCGCCAGGATCTTTCCATCTCTTTTGAGAACTCGCTGGTCACCACATCTGCTGAAGCTCGAAGCCTTGGTGTAGTTGTGGATGACCAGTTATCGTTCTCAACCCATGTTGCAAACCTGACTCGGTCATGCAGATTTCTCCTTTACAACATTCGGAGAATTCGACCTTTTCTGTCTAGCGAGGCTACTCAAGTGCTTGTTCAGTCTCTTGTCATTTCAAGACTTGACTACTGCAACTCACTCCTGGCTGGTCTTCCTATGCGTACCATCAGGCCCTTGCAACTGATCCAGAACTTCGGCTCGACTTGTCTTCAATGTTCCTAAGTTCAGCCATGTTACTCCTCTGCTGCGCTCTCTTCACTGGCTTCCTGTAGCTGCCCGCATCAGATATAAAACCCTGATGCTGGCCTACAAGGCTAAGAATGGACCAGCACCTCCATACATGGTGGCAATGGTCAAATCCCGATCTGTACCCAGAGCTATTCGAGCTTCAAGCACAGCTCGGCTTGACCCACCATCTCTCAGAACACGCGGAAAACATGCATCCAGACTTTTTTCAGTTCTGGCACCTCAGTGGTGGAACGAACTTCCCCTGAGTGTGCGAATGGCAGAGTCTCTTGCTGTTTTTAAGCGAAGACTGAAGACACATCTGTTTCAAGAGCACTTAAATTAAATTTTACTACACTAGCATTTATTAAATATTTGTGACTGTAATGACTTTTCTTGCTTTTATCTTTTAAGTAGGGTTTTTCAGTATATATTTGAGTATATCTAGGCGTCCATACTGACTGTATCTAATAATATCTTTGCTTAAAGTTTCTTCCTTAAATGCCGTAAATGTAAATGTAAATGTAAATGGAATAAGGATTGGTATTGAAAAATATGTGTATTGTTTTGCTTAAATCATCTCTATAAAACAGAAAATAGGCTATTTGCTAGTTGCTAAAGCCCATGCAAGGTTTTAACACACAATGGTAAATTAAGTGCACATGAAACACATATTTTATAGTACAAATGTATGATCCTAATGCTACAACTGCACACTGTTATGTGAAGACATGGAAACATATGGCTCTGATTTACATCAGCTTTAAAAATAAAAAGATCACATTATGACATTTATGACAGAAGAGGGGGGGTGGGGGGGTTCTATGACACAAAGCACTGTAACACATAGACACATAGACACATAGATACAATCACGGTGGGTGCATGCCATCACAACGCTAGAAGTACATCGTAAGGAGAAATGTGGCATTATGGAAAGACAGGGAAACATACGGTCTTAATTAATGCACTGTCTCATCAGCTAATTCATAGCATGCATAGAACATGACCCACCTGAGACAAAAGCGCTGGGCACAGGAGACTCATCGCAGAGACAGTTAACATGCCGACATCAGCCCTTTTGCGGCAGTATAGCACAGCTGCAACCTCCATTCACTGTCCATATAGTTTTATTTTCTGCGGTGAGAAATAGCAAAGTCGACACTTCAATTTGCTTATGATGCTGTGGACTGAAAGGCCGTAGGAACAGTGACTGCTGTGATTGGCAGTCCAAGGTGAATTAATGGCGGCATTCGATTTTGGAAATAAAATGTAATAAATTAGATTATTGAAGCAGTTCAACCCAATCTCACCAAGATTTCACTGTTTCTCGCGTTCTGCAGTATGAAGTTGCTGGTCTTACAGATATATTGGAAAAGTTGGACCTAAAGTCAGAATATTCTATGGATTACCTCGGAGGCCGCAGGATGGTATTTTGGGATTATTTTTAAGGATTAGCATCACTAGATGGCGACGCTGCTTATCCATATAAAGGGGCAGCACAACTAATGAAATGCCGATAGCAATTCATGAAGTCGTGAAGGTTTGGATTGTGTGTGTGTGTGTGTGTGTGTGTGTTTAGAGTGTCCCTTCAGGTCTTCAATTGGCAACTGAGTTGTCCACCTGGGGCTAAACGTCCAGATGAGCTCCGGGTTTATGGGCGAAGGACAGAGGAGGAACAGCACGTGTAATCTCTGGTGCTGCCTTAAAGAGGTATTCAAACGCACCACAGACATCTGATGGGATCTGAAGCTCAGGCAGCCATGTGGTGCTACACACCAAAACAGCCAAAGGCAGTGATGTCAGTGCTGCAAGTTATTGGTCCAGCAGTAAAGAATTATTTATCCAGCCTGTCAGGGTACTAAATCAGATAGGTTAGCTCATCCATGCTAAACACTGGGTCTGGACTAAGACATCCGTTTGTCCTTTGGAATTTTTTTTTCTTTTCTGATTAAAGTCTTGTCTTCCTTTATCTTCTTTACCACAAAGTTATTGCTGTCTCCAAACTAAAATGATGCCATAGTGCTCTCTCTCTCTCTCTTTTCCCCTTATCTTGTTGTGCATAATGCATTTCAGTTTCAGACCTGTGACTGTGATATTCAGTCTGTGTTGGAATGCACTGCTTGCCCTAGGAAGTAGTCGGAGGAGTATCACACATGTATAATTATTTATACCCAGAGGTAGACATTCCAGGTTCAGAAAGTAAAAGTCCTCACCATGATTTTGCTCAGGCTTCCTGGACTGTGTTGATTCCACTAATTTTACCTGGCTTGCACTAATTAGAAAATCCAGTAAGCTTGAGGAAAATCCTGGGAAGGAGTTTTACTTTCTGAACCTGGAATGTCCACCTCTGTTTATACCTATTCTCCCATAAAATCCACAAATCCGCTTCATTGTGGTTTTCCATTTCCAGGTACTATATACTATGATGCCAAAGGGAATCAAGGTAATGTGTTCATGTCTATTTTAGCCTCTGCGTTGTGATTACTTTACCCATTTAATTCCTTCCCTACCACTGACTGCTTATGTTTACATTATGGCACAGTTTAAAAGTCATATATTGTGGTGGACAAATGTGTGGACAAATAAAGGAGGAAACAGGTTTCATGCCTATTTTCAGACACTTTTCCCTTTTCTTATATCTGTCCTACATCACAGCATTCTTGTAAATTGTACCTGGACTGTGAATGACCACAAGGCACCAGATTCCCTGAACGTGATCTCCATCATGGAGACTCCTGTTAGAGTCAGAATTCCAAGCAGTAGTATTACATTCTACACCTTAATGGAATGCCTAACATTCCTGAGACTTATGGGGGGTGTGGGGGAGTCTATAAAATAATGACTGTTAGACAGTGTTAGACTTATAAATGAAATGTTAGGCGCTGTTAGGCACTTTTTACTTGTAAAACTGTACTTTAATTAAAAAAAAGTGACTTAGCATGCTAGTCACATATTAGCATAGCAATACTGTAGCGCTATTAGCATTCGGATTGTCTGTTTAAAATTCCTAAGGGTCAGGGAATATCATATGGATCCAAAAAAAATGGGCCCGTGTTGTATATATAGAGCGGGCGCACTTTGCTTGGGTTAAAGCACGCGAGGCTGGGTTAAAGTGTGACTCCACCTGGTCGAGGTGGCAAGGTCGTGGCAAAGGGCTGGAAAACATGACAGCAAAGGAAAAGAGCAGAGCAGATCCTCCCCCGAGCGCGGAGTGCCCCCGAAGGCCGTCTCCGTCGCGCCTGGCGTGCGCGCGGGGCGGTCACGCGACCTGACCCGGAGGCGCCGAGGCCTCTGAGAGCTGCCTCATTTTCTCGTGTTCTCATGCTCGCACATGCCCGCTTCCTGTTGAACACCGTGAATTTGGGGCAGGGTGAATAAACGATGCCATTTTAAGAGCAGGCACGAGAGCAGGCGCCCCTACAATCTATCGGCTACAAAGGAGCACTTCACTCCGGCCCAGATAACGACCGGCAGCAGAAGTGAGGGTAATTGCGTTCGACCTGTTGTTAGTTCCGCGAGTGAGTGAGAGGCAGCTGACATTTTAACAGTGCGTCGGGCGTGCTCGCAAATAAATAAATAAGCAGATAGATAAATAACCAGCTCTGCAACGGCAGTAACGGAAGGTAGGCCGATAAATCTGGGGAGGAAGAAGCCCTGCTTGTGAGCTGCAGTGAAACTTATGTTGAAGCTACAGGAAATGTGGGGATACAGGAGTGTGTAAACCCTGCCGTGAAGGTCGGAGCCCGTGTGTTCCTTGTTGCGCAAGTGCTCCTCTCCTCCGTGCAGCTCCGGGCGGGTTTCTGCAGTACAGGGCTGGCCCCTTGCTTGTTTTTTTGACCTAGGAACAAGTTTACGAGTCATTGCTGATGGATATTTCCACGAAGGCCCCATAACAGACCACAGGATGTTGAACCATCAGGATACCCCAGGACGATTATGACACATTCCACCCGTGTTTCACCTTTCAATGTTGTCTTCCCTTTTGTGTCTGTCTTCTCTTATTGTTTATTTCAGTGCACTTCGATCGAAATGGAGATTTTTCACAGTTTCCAAGCGTGGTGTCCGGAGTTGCTGAACCACCCTCTCCTTCTCCTGTGACGTCCGCTCCGTGATAGTTTAAAACCTTCTGCCAGCTATGGGCAGGCTATCTCAAAAGCATCATATGAAGATCATCTTACAATGCTACAGCAAGTGTCTCTCCAGTCTTTCTAATAGCTAAGATGGTCTTTATACTAGCAAGCAGGGCAGCAGATTGATTTCGTTCATGACACATTTATGCATAGATATTCTACCCAAATACCCAAACGTATTGATTCTAGAGTGATATAAAGGCACGTACAGACCATTACCAGAGGCGTCTCCTCTGAACACCTCTTTCTCAGAGCTTCGCTTTGAAGCACGTTGTGCTATTTCCGCCAAGAATGTGCAGTGAAAACCATCATCCATCTGCGTGTTCCAGAGGGTTTCTAATGAGCTGCCTGAAAATGGTTTGTTCACAACTGGCCTGTTTAAATACATGATCTCAGGAGGGCACCCTGATGAATGCTAGTGATTTCCTTCAGCGCCAACCCAAACACTTAGCAGGCCTCTGACTTTTGATAACGTAACAAAGAAATATGATGCTTGCAGACCCACACTGAATTTCTGAAGAAACCAGATCTTGTCTTTTCCATCATTTTGGGAATATTTACAGAGTTATTTTATGCTGGTGTTTAGTACATATGAGTGTTAATACATATGAATGATAATAACAAGATGCTAACATGAGCAAAATCTGCACATCCCAGCTCCTAACAAAGGAGCTTAAGAGCAGCTCCATGGTTGGACTGTAATTGTTACACTCCACCAGTTCTCAGTTGGACCCTAATGCTCGTGAGACACCACCAGTTCTCAGTAGGGTCTCCCTCTTTTCTCTGCCCCTGCTCTCCTCTTTCTCAACACTCTCGTGTGATTTCACCCTGTAACCACTGCCTCCTTCTGTTGCCCCACCAAGCAGCTTTGGTGTCGTTATCACATTCTGAACGTCAGTTCGACTATACAGATTTTCTAAAACAAAACAAAACAAAACAAGCATCTTATGACTTTTTACAATAAGCCTATAATAATTATTTAATATTTCATTTCAATGTCTTTTTATTTCTAATTGAATAGAATTGACTCATTCATTATTTTTTTGGTTTGTCCATAGTATACTATAAAAAAAGAGGGAGTGACTAAAAGCACAGAGCCCTGCAGCTAGTTAGTGCTGTGCACAAGCTGTCTTTGGCCTATTGTGCATTTGGAAATAGTCACAGGGGAAACCCTCAAATGGGGCTGCAGAACAGTCCAGCTTTGATAACACCTCCTCCTTTACAACACAGCAGCAGTCCAGGGGAACCTAATGGGACTCCACAGAACACTTAATGCACTTTCTGTATGTGAAAGATGTTTTTTTTTTCTCCCTCAGACTTAATGGAGGGAACCGCTCGCAGTTAAACCACCTGAGCACAAAGGACCTCTGTTTCTTTGATTTCATTTATGTGATCTGCAGTTGTTGTTTTTTTTTTTCGTTTGTTTTTCATCACCGTTTTATGGAGAGATGTTTATCAAACGAGCACGCCTGCCCTTTTTATCAGCTCATTTGGCCAAATCTATTTGAAATGGATCTGGGCTTCTTTGTACCCCATTAGATACTTCTCATCTGTGAACTATTAAAATGATGAGTGTTAAAAAAAAAAAAAAACCTGCTGGTGAGTATGGTGAACCCAGGCCGCGCACTGAACGTCCTCGCTTGTCCCCATTGATCAAAGGGATCTGTGCTCGGAACAGAACGTGAGGCACGCTAGCGATCTAAGTGTCTCCACAGATGCTGGTGTTGACTCTGGAAGGCTACAGGTCTGGACGAAACAGCTCTAGCACTAGGGCCATGTGGCATCTGCACTTAAGGGAAAAAAGAGTCAGAGTGCAGGAGAAAAGGGGGGGAAGTTTGGGAGAGGTTTTTTTTTCCCCCCCCAGCCCATTGTAAGCAATCAGAGACGCAAATAGAGAAGCAGAGTCAAGAGCAATAGGCAGTCTTCTCCACAGACTCTGAGAGCAATGCTCAGTCCACTGACAACAAATCCACACCCAGACAATCAGGAAAGGGAGGATCTCCACACCGCTGCCTGTTCTGGGGCCTCAGAAGTAGTCGTCCTCTTAGGTATGCCTGTACCACAGACAACTCAAACGACTAAGTTTTGGCATTGCTTCTAAACTGTAAAGGCTTGAAATGGACACTGAAAGAACCCTCTCTATGGCCGTCTTGCTCGATCTGGATCAAAGGGTTGGTTTAAAAAGTTTATGTTTGTTCTAAGGGTTTGAGGGTGTGTGAATTTGAACTTGCAGAATTTACTGTTGTCATAAGGATTTTGAGCATCCCATGTAAGTGAAGATGGTGCCAGTTGCTGTCATGTCTTGTTGGGTATGGATGTTGCTGGGCACACTTGGGGTTCGGTCGCAGGCTCTGCCCCAGGCTCAAGGTCCTGAGCAGGGGCAAGACTCCTCCTCAACCCCCTGGAGGCAGATGATTCAATGGGAGAATAATGGTCGCTTGTTCAGCCTGTTAAACAGTGGAGCTGAATACATCCCTGCACGGGGACAGGAGCAGGACAGAAGCCACCGCGTGCTTTTAGCTGACAGCCCAAACCACAGATCCAGACCTCAGGGAGGAAACGTGCGCAGGCAGGCACCATCCAGAGCCGGCTCGGAAACCGTCCGGGGCCAGGCGCGCCATCCCTTCGGATTTGGCCAGGTACCAGAAAATTGGCGCCAAGGTACAGTCGGGACAGGTGAATCTGGGAGGTTTCAGTCCTCCTCCAGCACCCGTTACAGAACTTCCCCTGGCTCTTCGTCCTCATCGTCATCATCTTCCTCATCCTCCTCATCTTCCCTAAACGTGCCTTCCTATCCACAATACTCATTCCAGCAGCAGTCCTCCTACCCTGTGCCGTACGACCCTTTCGAGCCACCTTTCCGTGGGACAGGATACTCAGCAGGCACGGGCGGTGGAGGCTACGGAGGAGGGGGGTATGCTGGAGGTGGTTACTCCACTGGGAGCAGCTACTCGGTCGGGGCGGGTGGATTCAACGGCGGAGGGCTAGCTCCACTTCCCCCGAGGTCTGACTTTCCCGACGACAGCTACCGCTACTACCCACCTTACGGTCAGCCATATCCATCAGCTCCCGTCCAACCTGCACAACCCCCATTCTCAGATGGTCTGGACCGCCGCTATACGCACAGCTTGTACAACGAAGACACGGCAGGCATCCCCGACACGCCTAACGCATCACCGCCCCTCTCCAGAGCTCCATTAGGTGTGGGACCAGCGAGCCAGCCTGCCCTGCAGAGCCCCCAGTATGAGCAGTTCCCACCCTTCGGAATGCCCCAGCCACGGCTACCATTCCCTCAGCAACCTGCACGGAACCCCCTCACCTCCAACACCGCCGAGAGCAGCGCCAACGTGGGGAGCATCTACCGGCCTCAGCAAAGAGGTACCGTGTGCAGCGCGCATGCTAGCGTCAGACAATTCATTTCATGTGTTCCATTCCTTAGCTTGTAGTATCTGACTTGCCTCCCCTTACGTTTCTGTTTTATGTGCATAGCGGGAAGAGTAGTAGCTGTCAAATTTTAAGGCATCTCTCTAATTCCCATCTGTTGGTATGATGTAGCATGGCAAGGTTATGTCTGTATTTTATTTGTACCTAATGATGGATATCTATCCTTTGTAGCTAAAAACGTTTATTGAGCTGTAACTTATTTACTGTGGACTATAGTGTAATACAATGTTCCGTGTACCATAAAGATGCTAATACATTTGCACAGCTGGTGGTAATGTGAAATGGATGCACGTGTGGAGCTAGCTTCAAACCCTCTCCCCTTCTCTTTGAGGGAAAGGAAATGAGAGGAGAAGAAAAAAACGAACAAGATCTAAAAAATGCAGCTCTGCTGCCATCTCTGTGTGTTTCCTGGCAAGCCTGACCCTTTTGGGCTGGACAAACTGAAGGCCCAGGGGACACAAACTGCACTGCCTGATTCAAAAGTTATTTGCTTGTGCAGCTGGGAAGGGACATTATTTTCTAGGAGATTTCTCTGTTTGTTTCTCCCAAATCCCAAGCTCTCCTCTGAACTCTGAGAGTTTTCTCTGACATCATGCATTCCCCAATCCCCTTGCACAGCATTTCAATTTACAAACAAAGGCTTTGCAAGTTCACCCTTTGCTAGTGGCCAGGTTGTTATTGGAACCAGGTGCTGCGGAACCTGAGAGTGCATGCGTAGCATATGGATTGGCATTCTGCATGAAATGTTTGGGGAGTTGGTAAGAGTTATGGCAGTGACTTCATCAACGCAGAGGGTGGAGGTGGGGGGGGTTGCAAGGGGCTAGTTTACAGGGTGAATGATCCTAGTATATGCAATAAAGTGTGGGGTGAGATACTCAGGGCTAAATGCAGTTTGGGGTGGGAATGTACGTGTTGTGGGGGGTTATTCTAACATATATATGGAAAGTCCCATCACACATTTTGCCCCAGGAAATTGAAAATATTTTGCTGGCCCCAAAACTACAAAGTCTGTGAATGTGTGTGTAAATGTGTGTGTGTGTATGTTAATTGGAATGGGCAGGAGGGTATTCTCGCAGGCCATATGAACCTCAGACCCAGTCATAGCACAGGCCAAGACTGTAGGCTCATTTCATAATGTGAAAGTCATGCTACTTTTTCTCTTACATGTAATTGATCCA
Source organism: Brachyhypopomus occidentalis (assembly GCA_020368025.1). Lineage (NCBI taxonomy): Eukaryota > Metazoa > Chordata > Actinopteri > Gymnotiformes > Hypopomidae > Brachyhypopomus > Brachyhypopomus occidentalis. Next base: position 3,198,409 of record JAGXOD010001351.1, on the reverse strand, counting down.
CTCCCTTTCCAAAGAAACAGTCATGAGACTGACAGAAAGGGGTGGACACCCACTTTATAGGAACTTACAACAGCGGGAAAAAATGTACACTGAGCATAAAAAAGTTGAACTGCACATTGAGAGGTTACACGATCACAGACGTGGGTGTTTCTTGCCTGCCTTTCATTTATTATGATATATGATGAAATAAGTGATGACATAAGGCACTGTCCTGAAAGAAACATACTGTACATGTTTAAGGTAATACTGCTCATGGGCTGCTGAACCTTCTCAGCACAGTGTGAGATTCCACACCTACCACCTTAAACCAACTACTCTATTTGTTTTAAAGTTGACCTTCTTGTTAAGAACTTCCTGTGATGCCATACATAAAGAAGTCACATGTTTTGCAGCCACTAAATGAAGACTTGGAGAAAAGAACTTTTTTTATTACCTAGTTACCCTTTGGTGTAAGTGCCTATTTGCACTTGCATGAATTTCTTTTGATCAAGTCCTGAAATCCTGAAATACAACAAGTTAAGTGTCTCCACGTGGTGAGCATGGGGGACATTAGGAAGCCAAGATGATTCAGTTTGTTTTGCTGTTGCTCAAAGCCATTCAGTCCTGCGTCACACGTTTATGCTCTGGGCGCTATAATTGTACAGGATACGTGCTGCATGTCACGTCACTGTGAATGTTTCGTCTGTACACATGAGCATGACAAAAAGTAGCTTTTAATATATACTATATGGGTGTATAGTAACTCCCTTTCTCACACATGAAATTAAGTGAAATATGTTGGAATTATGTCTGAAGCTGAAACCAGGGGGAAACATGTATGTGCAGAGGGGTGCTTGAAATGAAATGAGTAAACTTTTCTCAGACATATCAGATAATGGTTCTTGTTTCTTGAAAGCACTTGCTAACCAACCCAACAAGGCCAAACACTAGGCACACACGGAAAGCCTTGTTAGGAGTAGCAGAAGCCAGGGGAGACCTCTACAGCAAAGCTTTTCACAGTCCTGTTACACTATTTGCTAGACCTGACCCAGGAAGCTTCCAGAAGCTTCCAGGAGAGATGACAATGGGACGTGTATTCAGAGCTCTCATTGAAACCAGTCATTGTGCAGAGGAAGTGCTTCAGTGTTTTGCCAACAGCATTTGAGCAAGTTTAAAATCATTATGAAGCCGTTCCATTTTGCTCCAGTTCTTTAGCCATAAGAGGAGTCAATAAGTCATTTCCGTGGTTGTTTATGCCTTTCCTCTCCATGGAAGTGACGCAAACATTAGCCTGGACAACTACTGATGGTTTTGTTCTTCTCTATATTTATTATCCAGTTTCTTCTTTTTAAACAGAGCTGGTTTCAAGCCTGCTGTGGTACCAGCAGGGAGGTGAGATCACTGTGGTTCTGCTGTTCCTCCGCACCTCAGCTTTCACTCCCCATCACGTATCATCTTTCTGTTTGAGTCGCTTTTTCCTTGACCTTGAAACTAGACTCCATTAAATATTGACATAAAAGCACATTTATTTTTGAAGCTTCAGTATTGTCTATTGATGGATACTTGCAATTCAAATTGCAGATTTTTTTTAAGATTCATGGTCCGGAAAGAAAGGAGCCAAGTGTAGAGTGAGGTTTCGGGCACAAGGCATCCGCTAAATATTTAACATGATAAAATATTCATCACGTTTGAAGGCATTAGCATAATGAATTTAATAATGGCATCACTATATGGACTGCGTGACGATTTGTGCTTATTTTCCTAGTGATAATGGACCTGCTGTGTTGTCTCTTGTAATCAGGTCTACCAGACCTCGTTCCTGATCCCAACTACGTCCAGGCCTCCACGTATGTGCAGCGTTCCCACATGTATTCACTACGCTGTGCCGCTGAGGAAAAGTGTCTGGCCAGGTAAACACTGCCTTGTTTTATGAGGAAACATCAATGTTAATATTTACTACCTCTTTTTCCCACTTTGTAGGACAGACGATGGCGAATGACGTTCAAGTCCAATGTGTCCAATGTGAATGGCGCTAATGAAAAGTTGCAGTCACAACTCCATGACCCACATAGTGTTTCTTATTCACAGCACAGCCTACGGTTCTGACAGCACTGACTATGACGTCCGGGTGCTCCTGCGTTTCCCCCAGAGAGTGAAGAACCAGGGGACGGCTGACTTCCTGCCCAACAGACCCCGGCACACGTGGGAGTGGCACAGCTGTCACCAGTGAGTCTGAGCCAATCACTGTCTCCCATCAATCTGTACAGTGAGGGTCACAGACAAGTTTTGTTTAAACCAGTCCAGAGGAGTACGTTTATTCCTAGATCAGCACTAAATCTGAGAGCACTCATAGCAGCCTGGACTGAAATACAGTCCTTGACATTTTTTTTTCCTTTCTCATTTTTGGCAGCTTTTAAAAAATTAGAATGAAGTGTTGTCACCAGCTGTCAATATTACCAATCTAGAACAGCTCTTTAGCCTAGCATCTGTTTTGCATTTCATTTTCATGCTAGCAAAGACGCCGGTTTTTACGGATACGGATGAAACCGCTGCACTAAAAGGAAATGAATGTTGAATTCTTACTGACTGCCTGGTTTAGATTATGACTACTCTCTGTGAATCTGACTCACACAGGCTGCTCTCTCATTAGCTAGGCCATTTACCGTATGAGGAGTGTAGATGAAAAAACATGCTCTAAAACATAAACACTGATGATGTTTGAAATTCCACTTTAAAGTCTGGGTCCTCTGAGTTTTGTTAGTGTTTTTTTTTTTTTTTTTTTGGTGCATGGTTTATCTGCAAATGATGTTTTCTACTTTCCATTGTTATCCTGCAGCAGCAGGAAATTACCCATCCCCTAAGGTTAAAGGTCAACATTATTTGTGCTGGTGCAGTGTCAGAGATTGCAAAGGCACTGGCTGTCAAACGCAATTGCAGTGTTAGAGATAACAAAGGGGCCAAACACATACAAATATCGGCATTAGTTATTTCATACCTGTTCTGCGTGTGACATGAGAAGGCTTTCGTCACCTTGATGGATTCATTGAGGATTTAGTTGAGGCTACCACAGTCTTTTATACTTGCCATGTGATATGAACAGAACCAAACGAAAGTCTACACTGCCACTGTACAAGTGTTTGTGCTGTAGTCATAAAACAGCCCCCAGTAACAAATCTGCAATGTAGATAAGCTGAGGACCAGTTGCCAAATAAGCTCATGTGTTGCTTGTATTCTGCATTTCATTTGCGTTTGTTTACTGTGCATAAATTCTCTGGACAGAGGTTTGGCCCTTTAGCAACAGTGATTACTACTAATTAAGCTCCTTTGCTCTCTCTGTTTCTCTGTGCTGCTCTCATTAGCAGTTTTGCCTCAAAATTCTTACACTCTTTCCTCAAAGCAAAGACTTTTTTTTTGGCTTATTTACATTTTTTTTTCTCTCAGTGAGTTTGAATTCTGGCCCATAGTGCAGCAAGTCCGGACCGTCCATCTAAGTAAGGCTACAAGCAGCTGGACGGCATGTTACCTCCCAGGCCGGGGAGAATCGCCCTGGTTATGGGAAGCGTTTTAGCCCAGTGGAAAGTCTGAGGCGCTCCCTGTCAGTCCCTCGTCTTACAGAATACGCCTTGTGTTTTCCCCTTTAGTAAACCCTTGATGGCAGTCCAAAAAGCTTTTTTACCAACTCAAACCATAAGGTGAAGCAGGGGTGGTGACATATTGAGTTTTCGTTTTGATTCAACATTCTCCAGGGCTTACATCATCCACCCTACCCCTACCAGAACAAGCCTTACCAACAGAACACTTAAGGCCTGTGCCAGGAACGTGCCCTGTATGAATATCAGTAACTTACAATAATGAGTAATTTACAGTGGATGCGGTGGTGACTCACTGGCCTGTTAATATTTCACATTTGTATATTAGGATGTGCTGCATTGAACATAACTGTCACTGATTCACTCACAAAGGGTGAGGTGGGTCTAGAATTGAGGTTTTTAGCGCTAGTCGCTGCTGGTTCAACAGTGCTTTGCAGTAGTTGGTGACTGATTGAATTGTCCCTGTGGCATACAGTCCAGATATTAACCACCAGCACTATGTTCTCAGTGTGTCCTGGACTGACACGCAGGATAAACAAGTCCAAATGGAAGAGAATTTGCAGCGTTGTTGATTTTATTCGATTATATTGTGTAAATAAATGGACCTGTGCATGTCTCTCTCACCCCCCCACCACACACACACACACACACACACACACACCCCGTCTCCCCGATCTCTCCCCACAGACACTACCACAGTATGGATGAATTCAGTCACTATGATCTACTGGAAGTGAGCACAGGTATGAAGGTGGCGGAGGGACACAAGGCCAGCTTCTGTCTGGAGGACACCACGTGCGACTTCGGCCATCTCAAGCGCTACGCCTGCACGGCTCACACACAGGTGAAGCGTCTCATTACTACGGCCAGCTCATTTAAGTCTGTAAAAGCGCCAGTATTAAATCGACACCCACATAGTAAATATGTGTGGGTGGTGCAGTGAGATCTGTTCATTCTCTTTCTCTTTGAAAGTGATGATTCTTTTCTGTTTTAGGGTCTTAGTACAGGTTGCTATGATACATACAATGCAGACATTGACTGCCAGTGGATCGATATCACAGATGTCAAACCGGGAAACTACATTCTGAAGGTAACAATCTTATTCACCTGAGTGGCCTTAATGAAATCCAGCACTCTCTCACGAAGGCTGCTTCTCCTACACATTTGATTACTCCTCAGACCATTTTGAACAATGAAAAATCACAAACAAATCTTGGGATCATAGAGCTTAGATTTGAGATGATATGTGAGGACACTGATTAGTAGGATTGGAAGCATGAACCATACGACCAAGAATCAAATTTGCTAATAAATTAGCATTTTTTTTAAAACAACATGGAGCACAGCAATAGAACCTTTTTTTTTCCTCAAGCTCTCTGAAATTCTCACAGAAGCTTCAGGAAGCCCAAATTTCGGTTGTGACCCTTACAGAGCAGTACGTCTCGTCACTCCACATACGAAAAGAACACCCTGACAGACTACCAACACGATGGAACTCACTGGCCGTTTGACTGACGGGCCACGTTGCCTTGTACCGAATGCGTTTGCAGCTGCAGCACTGTCCTCCAAACAGTGTCGCACTGTCACGGAGGACCTGCTACGCTCCCGTTCCGTACAGCGCCACCTGTGCTAACAGCATGAATATAGGCATGGCTAACTTCCCTGGGAACAAAAAACTAACCAAAAGAAAATGGCTTATTAGTTTTGAGCCATAAAAGAATGACATGCGTTTGGTACCGAATACCTTTCGCTGATGGGCAGTAAGGTTTCAGATTGTCTCGAATCAGATCAGACGCTGGAAATTGCTGTTACGAACACTTATTAAAAGTATGGACTATAATGAGATTTTTTTCCCCTCTCTTCCATCTTGTCTGTATTCCAGCTCCAAGTTAATCCCAAATACTTGGTTCTTGAATCTGACTTCACCAACAACGTCGTCAGGTGTAACATTCATTACACAGGGCGCTTCGTCACGACAACGAACTGCAAGATCTCCCAGTGAGTTCGATACTCTTCCCTTAACTTTAATTAACTTCCCTTGGAATACACACTCAAAGAAATCAAAGAAAATGTCTGTGGCATCTCATATAACGATGCACATTTGCCATTAATCAGTTGGCTCTCTCATTCAATAGACGTCCAGTAGCAGGACTCACAACACAGTGCTAATTGAATCCTAGGGTTCGGACCAATTTCTTACACTGGGTGTTTGTATGTCGGCACGCGTGTGTTACTGTCCGTGTAATTGTTTGTTTGTTCACTTGATTGTGTAGGTCCTGAGATCCACTGGGGCAGGATGACTCTGTGAAGCTCAAGCTCCAGGAGGCGCTGTTCCATTGAAATGTGAATGGTATAAAAGTTGACATGATTTGTTGTTTTGTTTTTTTTCCCATGTTTTGTTGTTTGTGTGTTTCTTTACGGTCCTTTAGGCCAAGAGTGAGCATGGACTCATCATAGAGGACATGTATTGAACTATATTCACCCCAACACTGAGGGGTCCCGAATAATTTTCCTTTGACATTGTGCCAAACACACACACACACACACACACACACACACACACAACATGTAGTTATACAGATACTTGTTCATTAGCTAATTGTTCATTAGAGGGATAAACACACAGAAATAAACACATGCAAAGAGAGAAAAGAAGAGAGATACAAGATTATTGCTAAGACTTTGGACTGCTAAGCTTTTAGTCAGTCTGAAACACTGGCAAAAATATTTGGCACAGCAATATGATTAAATAGAGTTTGGTTGCTGAAATGTAAACGACTGAGCCCAGAAATGATACTGTCAAACTGTAAATCACCAATTCATATCAGGAAACGTCCCCTAAGCACTCATCAGTACTGTCTGGAGAAGAGGAGAAAGAGCCCGCACGACAGGAAGCAATAATTTCGCTGTAGTCAAGGCAAAATAATCATATGGATGAGAGGAATTTTTCAGAACTCTAGATGCATCAATCATTTTACTATCAACCCATATGTTCAGGAAGGTATGTTGAGCTTGACCAGTGAAGCAAATTTAATATACTGAAGGTTTGCCCAGGCCACAGGGAACTGGAGGGTTCGGATGAAGGGGTTCGATCTGTGTGCTGATCCCTGGCACTTTGCTCACAGGTGTGTGAATGCTCAACACTTCTACCGTGTCCGTGTGGAATCAGCTTCGTTGTATTCTTGAATATTAATCTTACAGGTAATGTATAGGCCTCATTTTGCAAGTGAAAATACTCTAACAAGAAATTGTATCAATTGCATCTAGCAGTTGGCAGCTTTGTTTTTGTTTGTTTTTTGTTTGTTTGTTTTTTTCGCCACAGTGTATACTGTGGATTAAAAGCCCAGTTTAGGTCTTGAGTTCTTCTGTGTCTGTGCCTTTTGAGTTAAATATGTATCATGTGAATAGTAATGTCCAGTTCTGGAATATATATATTGTTGTCTGAAGCCACCGACACTGGTCAGATGCCACACAGAGGTTATCATTAACTTTATGTGACAGCCCACTAGTGTTTGACTTTAAGTAGAAAAGAAAGGAATTCATTTAAACTGCATTAGTTTTCTCTGTTCTTTCAATTCAAATGTCTCAAGTACTGTTTTAAATGAATTATTGCTGTATTTTATTTTAACATTCCAGACATTTATGTTTCTCTGATCTTCAGATATGATTCTACCTTCATTTGTTCAATAGCTGTGCTGCAGCGGAATGTAACTCTGACGATACTACTGTTGCAAAACTAAAGCCGAAAGCTTGGTGTCACTGACAAGCTCAATGCCATGTCGACCTACCTCTGAGAGAGTTAGCTGTTGTTTCCAATGTGCGGAGGGCACTTCCCATTACTGCCACACTCAAAGGAACCCACACAGTCTAAGTAACACATTTTAACATGTCATTCTTTAACACGTCACTCTTTAAAGCATCAGCTTCATTTTCCATGGGAAAATTTTATGTTTACATAAAATGTGCCTAGTATATCCTAAGAAGCATTTGGCTTCATTAAATTTAGACAGGATTTATCAGTGCCTCTGGAAGCTGATAAATCCTTCAGTTATATATTTCCCATTTTTCATTTGAATTGTGAACAGATATGAACTTTAAAGACATAAGAAAATATACAAGCCATATACAAGCTACTCACTCTTAAAGGCCTTTACTATGTAGGCAATTGCATGATTGTAAATTCTGAGAAGCCGAACGCACCAGCACATTTCTGCCTGTGTGTCTTTGTCAAAGTACAGCATACCACAGCACATGTGCTTTACCCAGCAGATCAAAGTGGGGAGAAGCTGCAAGCAGAATCAGTGCTGATCTTGCTTATTCTATTCACTGTCTCCATATATATCAATGGCGTATTGTATTGCATTCCACTAAGCGTACAACAACTTTAGTCGAGATGGGTAGACTTCTGTAGATGGGCGCAGTAGACTTCTGTAGTGCTTCGACTTAGAAGCTTAGCATGGAAAGGTGGCGTGGTGACATACACGGGTGCCAGATCACACGTGACCCTTCGAATCACACTTTTGTGCCAGTTGTTTTCTTTGCTTCTGTATACTGGATCAAATAAAGCCAAAAATGTACGACCAGCAGTCTGTCACCGTGCTGTTACAACTGCCTGGGAAGTTTCAGACTTTGATTCCTGCACCTTCCAACACTGCCTGTGGTTAATAATGGCCCAAACAGCAAACGCAGGAAGCCGATCGTGTCTTACTATAATCTTGTTGTTACCAACGGCGCGAAAATCTCATTCTGGCTGTCGTTGCTTTTGAAGTGACATCTAGATTAGTTGTCATTTCCCCGCAGAATTAAGAGGTGAGTGTGTGTCTAGTGAAGATGAAAATGTGAACGTGCCCAAGCCAGTCAAGAGGAAGAATATGTGGTTGTGTTCCTCTCTGTGGTTACATGAGCTAACAGAAGAACATGATGGTTGTGAAACATGCGCTGCCTGCTCTAAAGTTCTCCATACTGGAAAACAGAGATGTCACCTGGCGGTTAACTGTGGGATAGCGGATGATGGTCTGGGATCCTTGCTGTAAATTTTACATTTTCTTTCAAAAATACAATGAATCATTACCAGCATTGCACTTGGGGAGAGTGTTGACTTCCACGAATGGACAGTTGTGCTAGAAGTGTCCATCAAACTGAAGTGGCCCATTCCAGTGCCTTACCCTCCATGGACGCTTCAGAATGAGGATCACGTCATGCTATAACACAGAATGATGACTCCTGCACACGGAGCCCTGTGTGTGCTCACATGCTGAAACATTACAGTCCCTTTGGAGTCAAAAGAATAGCCCAACCCATGAATGTCATAACTCTGCAAGGCGTAATATTATCAAAATAATAATACAAAGAAACACGAAGTGTGAATAAATATTGGATTTACACTTCAGAAACATATAACATGCATAATAATAACAATACTAACAACAGCAACATTCATTCATTCATTATCTGTACCGCTTATTCCCGCTAGTCGGGGTCACGGGGGGGCTGGAGCCAATCCCAGCATCTCCGGGCGAAGGCAGGGTACACCATGGGCAGTTCGCCAGTCCACCACATGGCCAACACGCACACACACACTCACACCTACGGGCAATCTAGAGTGACCAATCAACCTATGATGCATGTCTTTGGACTGTGGGAGGAAACCGGAGTACCCGGAGAAAACCCACGCAGGCACAGGGAGAACATGCAAACTCCACACAGAGCAGCCCAGACCGAGAATCGAACCCAGACCGCCTTGCTGTGAGGCGACAGTGCTAACCACCACACCACCATGCCGCCCCAACAGCAACATAATAATAATAATAGTAATAACCTCTATGTACACAACATTTTATGGTCACCAAAACAGAAACCCGTCATGAATCCTTGAAGACGTGGATCTGAAGACGGAGGCATAATGCCAGTCTTGGCTCTCTTACTCTGTTCATTATAAGGGAATAGCAAAAACACAGCCCAGCAGAGTTGAAGCAGAGTTGAAGCACCGATACTTAGATATGCTTAAAGAAGAAAGTCTGTGAGAAACATACTACCTCCAAAGATGGACACACACTCACACATTTATATACATGGACACACAGACGCACACACGCAAACACACACAAACACCCAGCAAATTACTGTGATTATTAATTTAAGGGCAGTCTGTTGATTGTGGTTTTTTTTTTGGGTGCACTGTACCTTCCACATAGTTCACCCCATGCCCATATGTGCTCAGTCGCCAGCGTCCCTAAATCGGCCAGGCAAGGGGAAGGAGTTGTGGCGGAATTCCACTCCCATGACATCAGGCTTGGAGCAGGGTGGGAAGGCCTTCTCCGCAGAGAACTCGAACAAAGCTACAAGTGTTTCACTGTGATTTCAGTGTGATTCAGCTCTAGAGTAAACACACCCAGGGCTTCACTCTTGAGACCTCTCTCATATTAGACAGAGAAGTGATGGAGTGAATGAGGCCTGCAACCTCTCACTTCTCAGACGACAGAGACAGAGCGTTGATGCAGAATGACAGAGAGAGAGGAAGAGACGGAGAGAGATTGAATTTGTAAATTTTGAGGCATCAATTAGATATTTTGCATTTTGAGTGTGAGTTACATTTTGAGTGTGGGTTACATTTTGAGTGTGGGTTACAGTTTGAGTGTGGGTTACATTTTGAGTGTGAGTTACATTTTGAGTGTAGGTTACATTTTGAGTATGGGTTACATTTTGAGTGTGGGTGTCCATTATTTAGTGTGGGTAATAGAAAGGTGACAACAATGAACTCAAACTGTGTGTGGTTAGCAAATGTTCATTTAAAATGCAAAAAAAGACCTGTCGTGTTTAGACCTTGTGTTAAATACAAGGATTTCTTTAGGCTAACCTGTGATGTGGTGATTTAGGACTGCCATGACCCCCAGTCACCCAAAGATAAACAAAGAAACAAAATAAATAAATAAACAAAAAGCCAGGACTCAGTTGTGAGGCCACGGTTGGTGTGTGAGAAGACGCCAGGCAATTTGTGCTTCGGAGCAGGTCTGCATCACAGCACCAGGGCTGGAGGTGATTTATGTAAAAAGAGGAGCCCTGATTTTGCTTTTAATCAAATGACTAACGACTCACTCCATGGGACACACTCCACAGGAGATTATCTTTAACAGTGCAGAAGGGTCGAGAGAGAGAGAGGGAGGGAGAGGGGGAATGAGAAAGAGAGGGAGAATGAAATAGGGGGAGAGAGAGAGAGAGAGAGAGAGAAAGGCTAGACTAGGGAGAGATCTTTCACTTGAGAAATGAGAAGAAACAGAAAAACAAAACCACCAGCACTAGTTTACATTCAGCCTACCAGCTCAGCCAGCAAGTGTCTGCCGTAGGCCAGTTAGCAGCTGCTAAATCTTGTTCATTCGCCCTTGTCGTTAGAAGGGAAAGGCCGGGGGGGTGGGAGGTAGGGGGGACTAGGGAGCGGTCCGACCCTCGTGACCCTCTACCATGCCGCTCGACGACTCGCACGCGTCCTGTCGGCCAAGTCCGTCTCATCTGAGGTTCCCTAGACAGGGCTCACCTGTCGCTGGTTGGACAAAACAAAAAACACCCCACCTTCCCAAGGTCACTCCATGCGTCAGGGACGGGCGGGATGATAAATCCTCATTACGACCAGCTAGCCTCTGAGCAAAGCAAAGTGAGGCAAGGATATGCGTGTTAACAGACCAAGGCAATTGAAACAAATAAGGGGGGGGGGGACGGGGGGGACATGGGCGTAGGCCAGTGGGCTATGCTCCTCAGCGATTTAGCTCATCCCTGATAGACTGTGGCTTCCCGCCACATCCCACATTACTCTCCACTAGGGTGGTGCCACATTCTCCAAGCAGACCTGGGGCGTAGTTTCTTGTTGAAGGGCAATATACAGAACCTTGTTCAGCTGGGACCAATGACCAGTTGGAATGGAGATACAGTTGGCTGCACCTTCTGAGGTTCAGCCACTCACTGCAACCACTCGTCATTCCCAAGTTTGCACCCATTCCGATTTCACACACATACGCATCATGACGCTCTGAATCTTGTTACAAAGCTACAGCAATCCGCATGCTTTATTAGGCATGATCCTTTTCCTGTTTACGAGGTCTTTTTTTTTTTAGTTAGCACAGATGAACCGTCGTTTGTAAATGTTAAGCGTTTGTTTGTGTGTGAGCAATGATCAGGCGATGTGAACACGTTTTTGACCAACAGCCGATAAACATCAGGAACCATTGTGAGAGAGCAAACATAGTTGTTTGTTGGATAAGGGCAGCTTTACCAGATGTGTTCACTCATCCGTTTCCTAACGAAACACGGCTCAATGAGTTTAGACACTCAGTATAGCTGAACGCATAGACTTTGGAGGGAATGCAGGGTCAGTGTTATACATGCAGTATGAATATGATATTGATCTCCATACCAAGACACAGCGAGGTCTTTGAGAAGCCCTGGCTGCAAAATGAAGCCCGTGAACTCTGAGAAAATGAAAAGTAAATAAATGGAAGTGGAAAAAACCCACTAGAGAACTGTTTCTAAAACGCATCGACAAAAGGGAAACAACTGTTCAGTGTTTAGACTGAAACAGGGATCTCTGTACGCAGGAGTTTCACTCACCCTTTTCTCTTATGGGCCAACGTAACACCTCTGTACCTGCTTGGCTCAGGCTCAAGGCAAAAGTAAAAGTCAGTGTTGTAAACTTGTCACACTGGGCAGGGTGGGGTGGGATGGGGTGGTGAGAAGCAGCATCCATATTTAGAAATATAAGCCCGTATGCACAGAGGAAGTGATGTGGACTTTGGCTACGTCCACTCCACTAAAAAGCCTAAATGACTTTAAGCAAGCAATCCTCAGGTATGTTTTTTGGAATGAGTGAGAGAGAAGAAAAGGAAAACAGAGGGAAGGAGAGGGTGAGAGAGAGACAGGAGAGAAGGTGAGAGAGAGACAGGAGAGGGTTTGTATGTATGCGTTGCTACAGCATGGCGGACCCCTCCCAGAGCTGTCGCACATGAAGCCCCCTGTGTGCTCACTGGCCTCTACGCCTTTCCCCGCACAGCGTGCAGCCTTTGCTTGTCTGACTCTCCTTGTTTCCACTCTTGCTTCCTCCTCCCACGGCATGTTTACTGCAGCAGACTTCCACGTGAGATTCCTGCGTCGGGCCGCTGCTTCCCCAGACCGGGAGAGGCTGACTGTGGGCCGAGAGGCGGAAGGGTCTGGGAACACTGGTTATTAGTCTCAGCTCTGCTCCAGTGCCGACCCAAATACCACAGCGGACAGACGGGATCGAGGCTTAACGGCCGTTACTTTGTCGAAAACCCCATTCCACCACAAAAAAACTACCACCCTGGGCCTGTAATGGGCCTCCGGTTGGGCATGGACAAACACTGTGCGATGTACATGTCGTTTATACTCCTTTCTTGTATTTTAAAACTTGATATTTTGCTGGAAATGTTGTCTTGCGATCACAGCCTACAGTAAATAAATGTAACGATTTCGTTACATTATGCCAGTAAACAGACCTGCAGTACTAGGGCATTGCTGGATTGATTAACATAATGATCAAAGGTTCCAGTGCAATTTCTCTAATATAAACATTCACCCGCCTCTGCATTAGAAACACTTATTTAAAAGCTCGTCTTGAATCTATAGCCCTGTTCCCGTGCAGTTTGTGCTGAGCACGAGCACCTCATCTGTGGTCAGTTATAACACAACTGAACACAGAACTTTGCTCTTGGCTGCGTGCGTCCGGTTGCCATAGCACTCCCCACCCAGCAGTGTCAATGCATGCAAAAAAAAACAAAACAACAACACAGCAACACTGCTGTGTCTGATTAACTTGCTGCGTCTGATTAACTTGCTGCGTCTGATTGCACCAGCACAAAACCCGCATCCAAGTCATTAAGATGTGAGCGGAAATGACCTGATCTTTGGTCCTGTGCACACTGACCAGGGATTGGTGGAGGGGGCAGGGCTAACAGATTGTGCACGCTACAACAGACACCTTGTTGCAAACTTTGTCTGTAATTGTGCACTTTCAACTGCACCTGTAAGATGGGTGTGTGTAATAAAGGGTCCAATCAGCACAGGTACAAGGTAGGTGTTTCTAATATAGTGGCAGGTGAAGGTGTTTTTATAGCATCCTGGGAAAGAGGGCCAATCTTTCTGGTTTCTTTATGAGCCTAATATCATTGCTTAGGGCAGGAGAGTCACACAGCTAAATTGTGACCAGAAAGAAAGACAAAAGAATAAATCTGTTTAAAGGGCTTTGCAATGTAATCCGGACTCTAGTTGGCCAATCTCAAAGGACACCCAAGGTGTTGTCTGGGGTTATATTTGTGTTTTACTATGAGTGAATTTATTAGTCTGAAAAGTTGATGGAGGACATGGGGGCAATACTGCCAGTGTTCCAACAGGAAATCTGGACTGCACATTCACTCAGAGGATCATCTAGGGAAATTAGGGATTAGCAAAGGATGGAAAAACCTGTACTGGCCTCTGTGGTAAAATAACGGAAACGTATAACTTGCTTTATGGAACAACACTGCCCCCTTTTGGCCGAATCTGGTAATAATTGAGTTGCACCCTCAGGAGTGTGAGCTATTGTTTATTTATTTGTTTGTTTGTTTACATTAGTGGAAAATATATGATTTCGTTGGATGTATTACAGTAAATATTTCTCGTGTAATTAAAAAAAATTTTTTTAAGTACCTGCATATAATGTATCAATTTATTTGTATTGTCCTGAATAGGACCTAATCAATTACCAATATATTTGCATATATGTACAATAAATACATACAGCATTTATGCATAAAATAATATAGTATACTTCTCACTTATAATACTCTAAATTCATGACCAATCTGCATAATTACACAGGCAACTAAAACTTTAAATAAACAACCCCACCTCTGGAATTTTCAAGTTATAGCATGTTTACCTGAGACTTTGCATTATGTGTACACTTCTCTATTAACAGATTTGGGTGTTTGCTACTTTGTCCACAGTACACATACACATTAGAAATGCAGTTAAGAAGGTTAACAGTCTTAAAACCTTTACTTGTTTGACATGTATTATAGGACAAAATTCACAGTAAGCTCCATAAAATGGAATGAACAATTAATTTCACAATGATGCTAGTTTAGTTGACCCAGCGTAAAAAAAAAAGAAAAAAGCTTTTTCTAACTTCTAGAAACATCTACATATTATCTGTGTCAGGTTGCATTCTACATTTTTTCCCTCTGGACTGACCAACAGCTAAAAATATATCTAAGAATGGTCTGTCCACCTAAATGCACCACCTACCCTGCTCTCCGAGCGATGCATCCTGGGTGCACCTTAAAGCGCTCACGCCCAGGGTCATCCCGACCCTTCACATCTGGGTCCTAGAGGGGGCCATGGAGTGCTGCTGCCCCTGCATGCCTCCCTGGGAGACCCCGAGAGCTGCCTGCTGCGCTGCCTGGTGTACGAGCGGGTTCTTCCAGGCGCCTGTGGCCCACTCCTCCTGAGCTTTGCTCATGCTGCCTCCGCTGCCCCGGTAGAAGTTGTGAACCTGGCAAGGCCGGAGCGGAGACGCAGGTGCTAAAAGCACAAACTACTGCACAACTGTAAACCTATGGCAGCAGGCATCAGTGCTCTTGTGAGAACTGGTGCAGGAGAATATTTCAAGTTATAATGATTGTTTAAGGGCATTTTGGGGCCTGCGGAGAGAAGTCCCAGCATGGGTTTAATGAGCAGTCCTACCTTAGTGAGGGCAATGAAGGAGAAAGATGCCACTGCTGTAAACATGATGGTGGGAATCAACATAATGATGGAGGCAAAAAGGCTGGTTCCAAAGAAGGAAATAGTCCCTAACCAGCCACTGGGGAAATGAGAGAGGGGCATTATTTTTCATAAAACATAAGAATAGCTTTTGCTATAATAATGAGCAGACAAAATCCTAATAATAATGGTGTCATCACAAAGATGCACAGTAGATGAGTGTATGTATATATATTTGTGTGTGTGTGTGTGTGTGTTTGTGTGTGCGTGCGTGTGTGTGTGTGTGTGTGTGTGTGTGATGAGCATTCAGAAGTGTTGAGCAGTTCACGCAAGGCCCCATGGCAGTGGTGTCAAACACTGCCCATATAGCTAGTGTGCTGACTTATGGGCCTCTATGTGTGCAATTTCCTGAAAAATATTTATATTCCAGTTTACACATTCAAATTGTTTCATATCATTCCTACTAAGATACGTACTGTATATTAGTAAGAATGTGGTTGTGTGTGTATGTAATGTCATACTTTATATAATGTATTACTTTTATTACTGGTATCAGAGGCCACTGTTTAGTAATGATTACAATAAAAGCATAATTAATCTGTGGCTGGTCCTCCAAAGTAACTTTAATCATAACATTCACTCTTTATGAGCACCAAGTCATTTATAACCATAACATATGTTTCTGAATAAGTTATTTATGAATACGCTAATAGTTACAATCCACAGACTCAATTAGTGAGGCACTAATATACCCTATGCTGCATTTAAACCTTAGAATCCTTTACAGGATGGAGGCTATATATTCAAGGCATTCACACACACACACACACACACACACACACACACACACACACACACACACTACTACTACAGTCTTGCTCCTGATTTCTGGTCCGCAATGCCCTGACTCCTCTTTAGTGCTAATTAGCATGTCCTTTGTGAATTTAAACAGCAACACTGTTGTGTGAGAGCACAAAGGTGCAGGGCCTGCGTGCTGCACAAAAGCAGCACTGGGAACCGCTGCCTTCATGAGGCTCACCTGAAGGCTTTGTAGATGGGTCGGAACCAGCACACGTATGAACAAGGTGTGAAGAGGATCAGCCAGATGATGGACAGGCCAAAGTTACTCACGCCCCCTCCACCAAACATCCATGCCAAGCAGCCAATGAAATTGGCCGCCAGAGTAGCACTGTATACTAAGAGACAGCACATTGATGTTGGTGGATGAGAGAGAGACACATGCAAAGAGACAGAGAATGATTTTTTCTGTCATAAATATATACTATATACTGTATTTATACTATATTATATAGGAATCACAGATCAAGAAACAAATGTATATGCACACATTGCAGGATGAACATAGTGGACCACCCTCTTAGCAAATGGCTACAGAATAATACAGAACCTTAGTTTATAGAAATCTGAGTCTCAGAACACAGGGGGAAATAAAGTTCTGTATTTTGGGGGGTCCTTTCTGCCAGAACCCCATGTAGCCATGCCAAACGTGACCCACATATCCAGAGGTAGTAGAGGCGCCTGCAGACGGTGCGGTGCTGGTCCGGGATTTCCTCAAAGTCCTGGTAGAAGCATGGCTTCAGGGGGATCAGCTTTGGCAATGGGGGGAAATTATTTTCTGTTGGACAAAAAGAATAAGACGGTTTATCCTAACTGAAAAAGAAAATTGAAAAGCGAATGTTTTTGTACATTGCTTTACATTGATTTGATAAAAATAAAGAACTACACACCAGCCATTTGCTGCAGTTTGTGTTTCTTCTCGGCAGTTTGCAAATGAAGGATGCGCTAGTGTTAACAGTGTTAATAGTGTTAGAAGAAGATCACGTATAAACGCTGGTAGACATCACTCTTACGCCGACGTAAGTCTGAAGTGTTTGCTAAAATGTTATTGAAATGCATACATAAATACATACTTGAGGTGAGTGTTATTATCCGGATGTGTTTTATTTTAATAATTAAACAATTAACTTGAAAAGCAGACAGAATCCTCATGTTATGTCAAAGTGGGACACTCCGTAGTTAATTTACAGCCCGCATGACTAAAAAGTAATTAAATACTACTACGCTTCCAACTAAAGCGTGATTTGTTAAAAAAAATAATATCCTACATCGAAGTATCGTCGCGAGTAGGTCAGTCATTAGAAGCGGCGGGGCCTGTCTGGGATTTACAGACTTTGAATGAATACGTGAAGTAATCTTCTTACCTTCTCATGCACCCTGTGCAGCTATCTGTAATGCAACTAGTCTCCCGGACTGCATGCTTGACTCATTCCCGTTGCAACCTTTAAATTAAATTGGTTTAGTAGCCGCGAAAAATACATATATTTACTATACTACTTTGCAGTAATCTTGTCCAAAGTCGTGTCAGTTAGAACCGGCGTTTTCAGTGCCCTCCTACCCACAAGGCCAACTTTCTATACATGTAATACTATCCAGTGGATGGACTGCATTGTTCTAGTGGGTACGCCCTTCTTCCGCTTACACGGCCAATCATATAGTCGCTTCGAGGTCGCTCTCCAGGGTACTGAATTTGCCATGAGTTAATTTCTGAAGCCGCGGACATTGTTGACCTCACGAAATGTAAATATGAATTAAGGTTCCGACGATATTTCACAAAACTAGGCCACGGCCTGTGCATTTGCTTAAACTTTATAACACTGTATTCAAATGTAGGTCTATCCATATAAGTGCAAAACGTCTTAAACAATTTTAAAAAAGTCGATAGTTCATTGATATCGATGCCATCCTATATGCCTTTTCTACTTCTGGAGTGCTCCAGCTTTAGATAGACTGCAATTTTAAAACGTCCTGCACCGCGACACCTTCACGCAGAACTGGCAGCTGTCAATATTTTAGAGATACAATCTGGACTGGTCATATGTTAAGTAACCTCTAGAGGACAGTGTCGTTCCTATCGGCGTTTTACCATAACTCCAGCATGTTAGTACATATTTTGATAATACATTAACATTAACAGTGTCCAAGGTTCTGTGAAGAGATCTGATATCAAGTTCAAGAGTATAACTGCCAGCATAATGTTCAATACGGCCACAGAAAAGAATGCATGCATTGGTAACATATCAGAACATGGAGCGGAAACTCCGTGAGTTGATTTACTACAGTTTCTAAAACTATGCATCAGAACCGCGTTTATTTGAACCTGTGTCAGATAAATGTTCTGCTTCGATTAACCGTGCACTTCACTACACTGTTGCAACTATTGTATAATCCACGGGATTACGAGATGAGTGGTCGCGATTTTTTTACGATTGCTTTCAATGGACACACGACGTTGTTTAGTTATCGTACACTGCATAGCTGCGTGCAGATAGGTAACTTATGTAGCACGTGAATATTTCTGTAATTTCTTAACAGAGCAGCTAATCGATGAAGTTAACTGTTCGGAAATTAATTGCTTGGCAAAATGATGCGAAGATACAGACCGGTAAGTCTGATATTTATTTACTTCTTTTTTCGGAATTTTGTATTCATTCAACAGTTTTTGTTCGTCTGATTCTAAGTGTTAACATATAAATCAAAGTGAATTAAGCACATGTATAGTCGATAACGAATGTAAAATATGTTACTGATTAGGAAGAAATTCTATGAACCTAGATTAAAACTTTCATTGTTGAGTAATTCGTGGACAGAGACGTGAAGTGTAAACATAGCTGTTTTTGTTTTGTTTTTTTCGCTTAAACGCAGTGTGTTGTCTTAGCCATCTCTTTAGACCGCTGCAAGACTACTGTACCATCACAATATACAAAACAGAAATAAACGTGGATTTACAGAAATAGCAAATCGGTCTCACTTGTATGAGTGTAACGACCCTCCCGTTCGTTTGAAAAAGTGCATGAGAACAGTATAAATCCATCATACTTTGAATCCTATTTTAAGGTATTTTCACCTGTTTTATAGAAAATCAAATTATGCAAAAAGTCTTACTATATAACTATTCACACTGTAGAGGTCAAGTGAGCCTGAATCGTCAGTATGTTTTCATGTGAAATATGTCGGTGTGTTTTCAGTATGAACTCCCTTTTATGTGGATTTGTGTTGCAATGTCCGCTCAGCACGTGCTGGGAGACCAAGTTGAGAGATGTGACACGGTGTGCACTATAATATAATACACGCTTATTTCAGTTCTAGTTTAGCCGGCAGTGTTTAGTGACATCACAGCATGACATCACTGAATGATGTTTTTCATTCCTTCTGCGGAAGGAAGGCTGCAGGCTCGCTCCCTGCTCAGCTATGTATAGTTACACATTAGAGCACGCCACTTGACTTCATATTCCTCCAGGGTTGGTGTTGCACCACAAATCATCCCACCCGTCACTCCCCCACTGCATACTCTGCTGGGGAAAGATAGACTGTTCTAAGTATATAAGCATCTATAGCATCCTGGAAATATAAGCTGTCCAGAGAGTAATGGTTTTGTCTGTCTCTTCTGAAGTGTAATAGCTTTGCGGTATACTTTATGTATAATTTATTTTCAATTTTTTTCTCTTTACTTTTCAACTGCCATCTTTGCTTATATCTTCATGATCTTCCAGGAGCATAAAATCTTAATTCCTCCTGCAATCTTGCAGTTGAAACACTGAATAAATCTTTCTTTCTCCGTCTATCTATGTCTCTCTGGTTTCCGCACTTTCAGACTCCCATCTCCAACACCACCTTCTCCTTCTGTGGCACTGACAACTCATCTGCTTATAAGGTCGACCATGGCCTACTAAATAACGGCTGCTTCCTGGATGCTCTAGGAGTTGTGCCGCACGTCTTCCTTTTCTTCAGCACCTTCACCATCCTCTTCATCGGTCAGTAGATCCCTTACCTGCATCACTATAACAGGTCATGATGTGAATGGCTGCAGAGCTTTAGTTGGTTTGATGACCTTCTGTAACCTTTGCCTGGCCATTTGAGTGGGCGCCATCAGCGGCCATCAGTGGTGTATACGGTGGGTGTCGCAGTGATGTCGTCCTCTGTAGGTTGGGGCAGTCAGAGCTCTAAGGTTCATATCCATCATAGCACGTGGTTGCACTTCCCTGGCCATAACCTACGCTGGCTGCTGACCGCCGCCCTGCTGTTCGTGCTGGTGTGTGAGGTCGCAGAGGGGATCGTCTCAGACGGGTAAGGGATCCTCAGCTGGTCCTTGGTCCTCGGCTTGGTTAGCGTCTACACCGCCCTCCCAACAACTCCGATCCATGAAAATCAGATATACATCCGTACACTGGGCGATTAGGGAACTGTTAATATTTTTTTGAAGGGTTAAAGGTATACAGATAAATTGCATTGGTATATGCTACCACTGCTAATTGGGGTGTTATGTTAGATGAAACCATGCCGGTGTTGAGACCTTGATGCAGTGTAGTTCTTCTACACAATCCTCTCTGCTCCTCTAGGTTTAACCAGTCCTGCCACATCCATCTCTACATGCCTGCAGGGTTGGCTATACTGGCTGCTGTAACCTCAATAGTCTACTACCACAACATAGAGACCTCCAACTTTCCCAAGCTACTGCTAGGTACGCACAGAGGAGAGAAACTTTTCGGTTTTGTCGAAAAATTGAGACACGATATTGTCGGATTGAGTGGGTGTTTTAATTGAGCTCTTTGTTGCAAAAGCCAACCATCACAAACCTGACTCGCTATGAGAATGTTTTTATCTTGACACATTATGCAAAGTAGCATCGACATCAGTACAATCTGAAACTGACATTCTTCTAGCTCACACTTATCATTATTGCCAGCAGTAATAGAAACAGCGCCCTGACTTCGGTATTCACCACCTCTGCTCTCTGCTTTGCCGTTCACCCGAAGCGCTCCTCGTCTACTGGATCTTGGCCTTCGTCACCAAGACCATCAAGCTGGCCAAGCACGGTGAGCACGGCGTGGGCATGGGACAACTGCGCTTCTGCCTCACGGCCCTGCTGGTGCTGGTCTACGGCCTGCTCCTGGCAGTGGAGGTCCACGTCGTCCTGCGCAGGGTGAGGAGAGGCGGGTGGCACCAGCCCTGGGGCCCCGAGTCAAGCGCGTGCGGGTCGGTGGGTGGAGAGCGAGCCGCCTTGTGCACGTTAGCCGGGAACAGTTCGCTCTGCAGCTGGTGGACTAACACTGAAGCTTGTCAATGTTTTATTAAACCGTAGAGTAAATTGTAAACTGAAGCAGGGGGGAACCTACACATTCTGCAAGTTTAGAGTCTTTGCTTCCTAGTCGGGATGAGGTCGGTGCTTAGTAAACATTTTTAACGCGCTTAAAAACGGGAGCATTGAAATCCCATTGAGGCTTATGTCGCGGGTTAAAGGTGGAATTGGCATACAAAAGGCTTCCAGTGAAGCCTTTTACCCAAATTGTGATGTTGCACAACAAATTAAATGAAAGAGACACCTACCTGTGATGTCCACCGTGATCCTTCCTCGCTGATACGTAATTACATTCGCGGAAAGTCCCCATCTGTTTGTGCGGGATTAAGAGAACAGAGGTATTGCGTTAGCTGGGCTTTATCTCAGAGTCATATGGCACAGCTGTGCAGGATGAATTATGAGCGGTTTGTCCTGCTTGACTGATGTTTTGGGCGCAGCGTCTGTGCTCCCCCGCCAGGGACGGAGGGGGAGGGTGGCGGCTAAATCCCTCGCTTTCTCCCTCACTTTTTAAGCCGTTTATCTGAAGGTTAAGGCCACCAGGGCCCTGGGATTCTTCCGTCCCACCACGACCCGTGTGCGTTAGGAAGAAGTGTGGTGTCTTGAGCTGCAGACTCGGGAGATTTGAAATGGGCTCTTTGAACAGGGCAGGGGCCCCTCTTTTTGACAGTGGCTGTGGAATGAGGAAGACTGTGTAATCGATGATAGTCTTACACGTGGAATTGCAGAGTTGTGAGGCAACTTTTTGATGCCCACGAAAAACATACCGCTGTTGACGATTAATGTCGGTTATGCTATGTGACCATCGAACCTCTGTCTGCCAGGGTTGCATTGGCCTGGCTCGCACGCATGTGGAGCTGTCTGTAATGAGCCGATGGGTGTGGGTAGGGCGTGGGGAATCAGCTGCACTGTAGCCCTCTGTGAAGAGCAACATACATTCTGATTGTACATCAAATAACCACTGACCAATGTTCTAGTGGCGTACCCGCCATTGAGCCTGTGGTCCTGGTTTCTCAACTGAAAAACCTCTCTAGGCGGTTTGCTACGTGTATGTGTGTGTAATCCTCCACCGTATTCTGTCTGGTACCACGTGTTTCAGCGCTACATCTGCTTCCCACACGCCACCGAGGTGAAGCCACCTGAGGACCTCCAGGACTTGGGCGTGCGCTTTCTCCAGCCCTTCGTCAACTTGCTGTCGAAGAGCACGTACTGGTGGATGAACACCTTCATCACCGCGGCCCACAGACACCCGATCGACCTGAAGACCATCGGAAAGCTGCCCATAGCCGTGAGAGCGCTCACCAACTACCAGAAGCTATGCAAGGCATTCGATGCGCAGAAGGTACTTTACCAGTGTCATTTTACATTAGCATGCCATCATGGTTCGCTGGGATACGCGATCCTTTAGTTGCTGACATGTTCTTGGGACCTTGAGCAGTGGGGCCTCCATGTCCAAGCAATAAATTCACAGCTGCAACACCCTTGCAAGGTTCAAAACGATGGCACGGTCTGAAAAGAAGCTGCTTCCGTAAACATCAGACTGAGGACGTGACCTCCGACCTCTTAGCATGAGGCAACTCAAAACGATCGGTGTCAACTCATAATGGCAACTCAAAATGAGGCAACAAAAACCCTCACAATCTGTGAACAAAGGGCAACCATTTTGTGGAATTAGTTTGTGTTTTCCCCGCACGCTGACATCTCTATGGAGATAATCACAATGAGAGTCAGAGTGCATCCAGCAGATGTTACACAGGATTAAGCTGTAGCCAAATCAAATATGTGTGCAGGGACCGTCTCAGGAAGACCACACGGTCCTTACCGCACGTGCCAAACGTGATGGGGTTTAGCTGTTTTATAGATGATTTGAATGTTTTCTTGTGTTCTTGCACACATGTGCATGTGTGAATGTTTTTGTCAAATGACCCTTTATCCTTTGTCCTTTGTGCAGTGGAGGTTCTAGAACCATCTGAATTGGGGGTGGGGGCAGACTGGGACCAGTAGGTCTGTTGGGGAGGGATGGGGGGGGCACGACTGACAGTCGCCAGTTGACGTGACCCCCTAAAAAGAGTAGCTAGAGAGGTCTGAATACTCACTAAAAACGTTTAGTTGCCAGTACTGCTGCTGCTTTATCGCCATTCAGAAAAATGATGTGTCTCACGCCACGCCTGACCCCCCCCTCCCCCCCACCCAGACCAACACTGCCTTTGTGTTACAAATGACCCATGTCACTCCTTGTAAGGTATCATTTTAAGCTTCTTACATGCATCTTGATAGGCATACTGCTTGTTTGTGAAGTTTTGCAAGCTTTGCATTAACAGTAAAATGTATTAATGTGCAATTTAAAATAAAATCGGCATAAACACAAGTTATGCAACATATTCCAAAAGGTTATACCGAATTGTTAATGCATATTGCGCACTTACATGGGTCAATGAATGGCAGTTAAGTACCATATTAATTAGAGCAGCCACATGCTGAAGTGTCTGGTCTAATATGGCTTTTCGCGCAGTGTCTGTGCTTCCGTCCATGTGCATGTCTTACCTGTGTGTTAATGTGTGCCTGTGTAGGAAAGCGGTGCACTGCCTCCTAGTGGCTCACAGTGGGTATGGCGTGCTCTGCGGCAGGCATTCAGTAGGCCTCTGCTCCTCAGTATCACATTCCGTGTCGTGGCCGACCTGCTGGGATTCGCCGGACCCCTCTGCATCTCCGGCATCGTGCACCACGTCAGCAGAGACAACCGCACCATCGTGCCCCCGGTACCAGCACTGTACCGTCAGGGACACAGCACATATGACATGAATATTGAACACTAAAAGTAGCAGCAAAGAACAGTTAAAAGAATAAATTTGTGCTGATAAAGACCAAATTAAAAAAATGACCTTAAAGCTTTTTAAATATGTAGTATATTTTATAATAGGCAAAGAAGTGCATATTGAAAGCTTTCAGACCCTGTGAAGTTTTGCACATTTCAGCATATTTTACACTCATCTTGAAACTGATTCAACTTTTCCACGATCAAAACATTAATAATACATGCCATAAAAATGTAAGAATGAAATTTGCATTTACATAAGTGTTCATACTCTTTGTTACAATTATAATGGCGATATGGTGCATCATGCTTCTTTGATACTGTTATGGGGATGGATATAAGACGTCTGCATCACCAAATCTCCATCAACGGTCTCCCAAGATCTGACCGCTCCACCAGACTGAGCATAAAGACATACAGGCTGGTAGCCAAGAACCCAACTATGAAGATGGGAGAACTTTTACAGAAGGACAACCATCAGTGCAGTACTCCAGCAATCAGACCTTTGTGGTAGAATGGCTTGACAGATGAGGTTCCACACTCAAAGGCACAGCAAAATCTCCATACCTGCTTGAAGTTTGCCAGAAGGCAACTCTTAGCCTGTCAGAAGATCTTCAGGTCTGATGAAATGAAGACTGAACTTTGCGGCCACTTTTCCCAGCAGTATGCAAGCAGGAAGCCAGCTCATCACATCATTAATACCATCCCTGCAGTCAAACACGGCAGCAACATGCCGGGACGATGGTTTTCTGTGGTACAGAGTAAGAAACGAGTGTTGAGGGAAATATGGAGGAAGAGAACATGCAGGAGAATGTAAAGCCATCTTGGGTGAATATTGTGCCAAAGAACTCAGGTTAGGGAGAAGGGCCATACCATCAAGGACATCAAGGAAATCTCTGTGGAAGTCCTGCAGTGGCTGAACCTGACCGCAGAAGAGCATCTCTGGAGATTCTACAGCAAATAATATGAGGAATGTCCAGTAGGAAGGTGTTGCAAGCTTGTAGGGTCATTCCCAAGAAGGTTTGCTACCAAAGGCTTTTAAGTATTAAGGGTCTGGATACTTATGTAAATGGAATATTTATAAAACATTAAATCCTGAAATCCTGTTTTTGTTTTGTCACTGTGGGGTATTATGTGTACGTAGATGGTCTAAAAACATACTAAGATGTGGAAACATTTAAAGGTAATTTCCATATGCAGCATAGGATATATATTTTTGTGCTAAATTGGCATTTACTTAACTGAACTGTCACAGTCTAATTTATAAATACATAAATACCTTCACATCCTGCAGGTCAAGCTGCTTGGGGTCCACTTCATTTCCTCTCAGGCGTTCTTAGCGAACGCCTATGTACTGGCCGTGCTGCTCTTCCTGGCTTTGCTCCTCCAGCGGACCTTCCTGCAAGCCTCCTACTATGTTGCCATGGAAACCGGCATTAAACTCAGAGGAGCTATACAGGTTTTAAATATCATATATTCAGAGTATTGTAGTCTGCACTTTGGTCCTGATATTAATAGTATTAATATAAAAATATTTAAAAATACAATAATATATTGGCAATATATTCATATATATTCATCTATTTCAGAGTAGGTTCTACATTAAGAATAAATTATTAAATATTATTATTAAATTAATAAATTAAATAATGTTTTATTTAATATAAAATCTAAAAAGTTTTATAATCTAATTATCTGCATAACCTGTCATCTTTTCAGTGTAAGATCTATAATAAGATTATGCACCTGTGCACGGCCAACATGTCTATGGGCGACTTGACTGCTGCTCAGATCTGTAGCCTGGTTGCCAGAGACACCGACCAGCTCATGTGGTTCTTCTTCCTGTGTCCCAACCTCTGGGCCATGCCAGTGCAGGTGAGATCAGCAGCGTGCATTCATACCAGTACAGGTGAGATCAACAGTGTGCATTCATACCAGTGCAGGTGAGATAAGCAGCCTGCATTCATACCAGTACAGGTGAGATAAGCAGCCTGCATTCATACCAGTGCAGGTGAGATAAACTGCGTGCTTTCATAATAGTACAGGTGAGGTCAGAAGTGTGCATTCATAATAGTACATGTGAGATCAGCAGCGTGCATTCATACCAGTGCAGGTGAGATCAGCAGTGTGCATTCATACTAGTGCAGGTGAGATCAGCAGCATGCATTCATACCAGTACATGTGAGATCAACAGTGTGCATTCATACCAGTGCAGGTGAGATCAACAGTGTGCATTCATACCATTGCATGTGAGATCAACAGTGTGCATTCCTACCATTGCATGTGAGATCAACAGTGTGCATTCATACCATTGCATGTGAGATCAACAGTGTGCATTCATACCATTGCATGTGAGATCAACAGTGTGCATTCCTACCATGGTGCCATTCAAGACTGCTTTTACCCCTGACTGTGTTAGGAATAACAGGTTGCTTGTGGCCACCTGGTTTGTATAGTCATCCTGCTGCTGTTTCTCACAGATCACCATCGGTGTAATTCTGCTGTACTACCTGTTGGGCATCAGCGCTCTGATCGGGGCCCTGATCATCACTGTCCTGGCCCCCCTGCAGTACTTGGTTGCTACGCAGCTCTCATGGGCACAGAAGAGCACTCTGGTGAGAACCTCACCATGAACAAGAAGAAGCACCGGCTGTTATGAGCGCTGTTATGAGTGCTGTTATGAGTGCTGTTATGAGCGCTAACAGTGCTGTTATGAGTGCTGTTATGAGCGCTGTTTTGAGTGCTGTTATGAGTGCTGTTATGAGCGCTGTTTTGAGTGCTGTTATGAGCGCTGTTATGAGTGCTGTTATGAGTGCTGTTTTGAGTGCTGTTATGAGCGCTGTTATGAGCGCTGTTATGAGCACTGTTATGAGCACTGTTATGAGTAAAGGGGGAAAGATATAGTTTATATCTTCTATAGTCACTAACTGTACACCTGGGTACACCTAGTTTAATATGTGTGATAAAATGGGCGGTGCATGTCTTGGCTGCAAGTTTTCTCTCTTCTGAGATTACTGACACGAGCCTTAGCCACTATTGTCATCTGACTTACAGTAATGAGTGAAAAAGTGTGTGTGTGTGTGTGTGTGTTTGTGTGTTTGCATGCTTTGCAGGAGTACTCTAGTCAACGACTGAAGAAGACTAACGAGTTGTTGAGAGGCATTAAGTTAGTGAAGCTGTATGCCTGGGAGCACATCTTCCGCTCCAGCGTGGAGGAGACGCGCAGGAAGGAGTTGAGCAGCCTCCGCTCCTTCGCCCTCTACACCTCCCTCTCCAGTGAGACGCAGGGCCGCCGCCGCTTCTGATCACAGATGCGACGCAGCTCGCTTAAACAAATAAAATGCCCGGTGCCCTGATTTAATGCTTGGACGCGTCTCTTTGCTTTTTGCAGTCTTCATGAATGCGGCCATCCCCATCGCTGCGGTGCTCGCCGTGAGTGCTGTGCCTTCTCCTCCAACCACCAGCCCGTTGGTACCTCCACACACATGCATGGACTGTCTACCTGTTGTCTAGAGTATGAAGCGCTTTGCATTTGCGTCGTGTCCCCACGCAGACGTTTGTGGTACACGTGCACGTGCCCGGCTCCGCCGACACCGAGATGTCCCCTGCCACGGCCTTCGCCTCCCTCTCGCTCTTTCACATCCTGGTCACGCCCCTCTTCCTGCTCTCCAGCGTGCTGCACTCGACTGTTAAGGCCCTTGTGAGGTGACTGCGGGTGGTGCCTGGACACACAAGCACCAATCACACAAGTCCCCTGTGTGCTGTTATATAACAGACTGGTGTTAAAAAGCCCAGTCAGGATTGGCTGCTAAGGGCAAGGCCATCTTTGTTTAATGCCAACAACGGAGGTCTTAAGGTTGTTCCAGACATCCCTGATTGTGGCTTTAATGTGGTTGTAATTTGCCTCCACTTCATATCATTTTAAATGACTTTTAATTACTTAATTTAATTACTTAATATATTCTATATTTTTCTATAGTGTTGATTTAGTAATTCAGTTTACTTTCATCAATAACTTTAAAGCTTAGCTTGTATAATGCATTTTTCCCGATCTTCTATGGATTTAACAAGCACTTTTGCTGGTATTGCAGATTGCTGTTGCATTCTTGAGCTTCTTATTTGCCTGTTCTAGTGCCCAGAAACTCAGTGAATTTTTCAGCAGTGCTGAAATCGAGATCGATCCGGAGCCCAAAACCCCACCCCTGGTCAAACCAAGCAACAACGGCAGCATCAAGTCGGTCGTGAGTATGCACGACGATGGTGTATGGTGCACTTGCTGTGATGGGTGCCTGGCTGAGGCCGCGTCTTCTGAGCACTCGTCTGCTGGGACTAAGATGATTGGCCTTTTTTGTGCATTACCAGTACATGCTGCAGCTCCAGGCGTCCAGGCTGGTCAAGCGTAAGGACAAAGCCAATGGCAACTCAGCTCTGCAAGATCAAAAGCTGACTTCTTCCTGTGCAACGGAAGAGGAGAATATCTGCATGAAGGTCAGATTTGAGTCGTTGCAAAGTCCAAGTTAAAAGTTGGTGCCCCACTCTCACTAGAGGGAATACTGCAAAATGACCAAAGGGATACGTTGATGCTTTTCATGTGCTATAGATCGTGAATGGCTATTTCACCTGGACTCAGGGATGCCCCACATTGACCAACATTGACATAAGAGTTCCCTTTGGTAAGTTAATTCTACTTTAATTAAATTGCTTTGCTCTGTGATCTATCATGGTGGTGCATGGTGTGTGTGTGTGTGTGTGTGTGTGTGTGTGTGTGTGTGTGTGTGTGTGTTAGGTCAGTTGACGATGATTGTAGGGCAGGTAGGATGTGGCAAGTCCTCCCTGTTACTGGCTGCTCTGGGAGAGATGCAGAAGCTCTCAGGGAGTGTCACGTGGAACAGGTAGGAGACAGGTCTCCTGGCAACAAGGATTAGCCTGCTTCATTTATTTATTTGATGCTTTTTTATGCTTCTTTATTGTTTGTGTTTTACATTTGCACCATGTAAGGTAAGCTTAAATATATTTACCTCACAGATTACCAGATCCAGATGATGAACTAGATGACAGGTACATATTGTTTTCATTGAATTAAAGGAAGCAAAAACTATGTTTGTTGTAAATTAAGGACAGCAGAAATACTTTAATACTTTAAGGGCTTTAGTGTTCAACTTACTGTTTTAATTTTTTTTTTCACAGACTAATTGTCAATCATGTAAAAAAGCCCAAACCAGCTGAGTACGTAACACACTTTACACAATGTGAGAAAATGATGAAGTGAATTTCAATGTTTAAGTGTGTTTGTATCTCAATTTCTGGATGACAAGCAGAGCGATAAGAGGCTCGGTGGCTTACGCTTCTCAGAGGCCCTGGCTCCTCAACGCCTCGGTTGAGGATAACATCTTGTTCAGCATGGCTCCCAACTTGAGAAGGTACGGCCGTTTAATCTTTCCAAAGAGCAGAGGCTGGTAGCCTTTGTGTACTTCTTCTCTTCCTGGTTAGTCATAGTCCCTGAGCACTCGGCTTTGCTGAAGCAATCATGCCACTCTGCACAAACACAGTGCATCATTCTGAAGGCCACACTGAAGCAGCTTTTAATGTGCCTAACAAATAGCCTCCTGGTGAAGGCAAAGGAAACAAAAACAACATCCTCTTGCTTTTGTCAAGCTCTCCTGACCCTTTTCCATGGAGCTGTGAAGGGAAAAGTTAGAGTGGGTCTGTTCCATGTAACCCCGGAGATGTTACGTAAGAGCTGTTGGACTGGGCATGTGTCCTTTGTGACGTTTTGCTCCTTAACGGTCCCACGTGCCCAGCTGAAGCCCAGCATTCAGAAACGCTCCTGGGTATCTGTGCATTTCTCCATGACCAAGCGTTAGATTGACAAGCTACTCTTATACGATGACCTGTAAAATGACTTAGGGAGATGTATCGTTGATGTAGAGTAATACGTATTACCCACAGACTAATCTAAGGGGTTTTAAGACTTGCATTGGTTGGACAAGTCAAGGCTGTTTGATAAGGATGTGTCTGATGGCAGTGTGTTTGCGTGGTTATTTCTCTTGACAAGTATAGTTTATGCACTTGAGTAAAAGGCGCCATTCCTGCTGGATTCCTCTATCCTCTGTGGTTGTGCTTGCAGGTACAGGGACGTGATTGAAGCATGTCAGCTGCGGCCTGATATTGACACACTTCCCCAAGGAGACCAAACCGTGGTTGGAGAGAGGGTGGGCTTGTTTATACAAGATTAATGGCATGCATGTGCATTCTCACGCTGCTCTGATTGTATCTGTCCCCTTGTCCAACAGGGTATTATTCTGTCAGGTGGTCAGCGGCAACGAATTAGCGTCGCCAGAGCCCTCTATCAGAAAGCTGAAGTCGTGTTCCTGGTGAGTTCAGCAGGAGACTACTGACTTTGTTTTCTCGTTGCTAATTGCCAACCGTACTGTGTCAACAGAGCTGTATGGTTTGAACAGTGGTGACCATGGGCTGTATCATTAAGCACTCGGCCATAGAGGACTTCCTCCAGGACGTTCTTTGTTCTTTGACTTTGACAAGTCTAATTAGAACTGTTGAAGACAGGGACGACCCATACCACCTTGTAGGAACAGATTGTATAACGTGCTTCTATAACTCACCTATAGGACGACCCGTTTTCAGCCCTGGACATCCACCTGAGTGACCACTTGATGAAGGAAGGAATTCTGAAATTCCTCAGGCAGGAAAGGAGGACTGTGGTGCTGGTGACCAACAAATTGCAGTATTTACCACACGCTGACTGGGTGAGGACAAAGCAGCCCTTACACATGCAAAACAACGTAGTCTCGGCCTCAGAAAGTCTATGTTCTATGTCTAGTGTATTTTCTGCTCAAATCCCCCAGATCATAGCCATGAGAGATGGTACAGTACAGACCCAGGGCACTTTGAAAGACATCCAGTGTGCAGAACCTGAACTATTCAATAACTGGAAGACATTGATGAACAGACAAAACAAGGTAACTGACACTGATGAACAGACAAAACATGGTAACTGACACGAAAGTGCACCTTTTAAACACTGGACAAGCTGTCTGTGTCTAAAAAGAATACCAAATGTCTTAAGGCCTGGATAAACCAAGCCATGTTTACTACGACTTGTGACTCTGTTTGGTATATCACACCTTAAAGTGATTTCAAGACATGGGCTTATTTTAAAGTGATTAGCATTAAGTGTTTAATGAAACATCACCAATGTGATATGTATGCTAATACTCAAAACACTCAAAGCAAACTAATGCAGTAAATGAGAGTTAGGATTAAAATGTGGCTCAAGTCAAACTAGCAGTTCATTCTAGACTCTCTTCAGACACATTCTCTTCATCTTTCTTTTCCAGATAAACTGGTATCTGGTTTATGGTGGGAGGTTTGCAATACTGATTGCAATATATAATTCTGATACTTGTTTTGAAAATGTCCTCCAGGAAAATGCTGTAGAACTAAGGAGGAAGAGTTTTAGGAAGACACTGATGTCTTCAACAGACACGCTTGGCACTGAAGATGGAGATGAAGGTAAAGCTTTGGTACCTGCAGCTACCTTTCAGCTCGTGCTAAAGAACTTCAAGATTTTCGATGTGCTGTACAAATTACCAGAAATATAATATATAATATAAACAAATCTCTTTATGTGAGTGTTATCTATCAACACCGTTCTGTTTAGTACTGTATCAGGGGAGTGGTGGATGACCTAGTCTGTATTCTGTGATGCTCTGTCACCTTTTGACCTGTGCTGTGTCCTTATAACTGTATTATGATCTGTGTCTCTTAATCTATGGTGGCTTCCCTTGTGTGGACTTGTGGGATATCCCCAGCCTCTCCCGTTACTGTCTGGGGGTCTAAAGGTCTGGTTTGAGTGGCATGATTTTCTGCATCTTTAACAGAAAGAATACTGTCTAGGGGAAAATAACAACAAACAAAAAAAGCACACCTACTTCCTGTTGTTTTTTGCATAGTTCAGATGTGTTTATCACAGAGTCATTGGCTTTTTTTTCCCTATCCTTTTCTCTGCAGTGAACCTTCCCACTGTCACCCAACCAGACCTCCTTCCCAAACCATATTTTAAAATCCATGGTGAACAGGAATGCACTATTAGGCCCAATCCCATGTCACACTTTCACCCTGTCACTTCACCCTAATGACTTCTTTGCATTCATGCCTAGAGTTTGAGTGTGCAGATTTTTATTGGGACAGAGCGTTAGGGCTACAGTGTTATAAGAAACTTCTCAGAATGCCTGGCAAAAGAATGCGCACATAGCCCAAAAATGAAAGCATTATCTCCATTAATAAACATATCAAAATTAGGATACCCATTGTATTTCTTAGTTTAATGTATTTTAGTCCTTTCTTTTTTAGCAAGCATATAAAAAAAACGATAGTAGCATGCTGACATCGCCGTAGCTAGCTAGCAAACGTTACATCATTATTGTTGATCTGTGCATGAAAGTCCTGAATTTTGACATTTTCATGTCACCTTTCCTTTACTTTGAAGGCATATGATGCCCCAACTTTGACAAAAGTCCTGCAAGAAGTTGCTGAACTTTACCAGGCCGCTTACGTCAAAGCAGACAGGCAGAGTTGCCTCGAGAGCTCCATTACTGGCGTCCTAATGAAGCAGAGTTCATTTATTATTTGGTGTCCGATTGATGTGCAAATATTGAACGTTCACAACGAACTTCAGACAACTGCAAAAAGATAGCTCAATAACTATAGCTCAAGTAAGAGAGATCACCACAGCGGAGGACGGCAGATTGGACACATCTGTCAAAAACTAGCCCATTTAAGTAAAAGCTGTGGAGAACTACTGATGAATTCGCAGGTCCTTGAAGGTTTGTCCCAGTTCATAGGGAAAAATTCAACCACTATGCCTTGTAGCTCAGTCCCAAGGAACAAGTGCACACTCAAAGACAAAGCCTACTGGTAAAAATAAGGTGGTATTGGGCCTGAGTTTGTCAGCAAAAATGTTTCCTTTGCATGGATAAGCATCCGCCATAGTCAATCATGCTTTACCTATATCAACCGAGTCTGTGAGGAGCTTTCGAATTCGCCATGCTTGCAGTCCTGTCACCCCTTCGAGATCTATACCCGAACCAAGCTCCACGTGCGCCTCGCAACCCGGCGACCGCCTCACGCCGCTGCTCATCCCGCAGACGGCTCCACGAGTGCGGACGACGAGAGTCTGGCCGCCGCGTTACGCCGCAGGGCCTCCATCCCGTGGAGCTCGCTGGGGACGTACCTGCGTGCGTCCGGCCTGCTGCTTCCGCCCCTGCTCCTGTCCTCCCAGCTGGCAAAGCACTCGTTCATGCTGGCCATAGACTCCTGGCTGGCTCACTGGACCTCTCAGGCCATTGGCACCCGCGCGGGCAGCAATTGCACGGGCGAACAGGTGGGAGGCTGAGTGCTCGGATTGACGGACACAGCTGAGGGGTGAGGGTGGAGGGAAATGGCAGGACTGCCAAGTTACAAAGACAGCACTCAGAAATTACTGTGATTTTAGGGTTTCAATTACTTTTACTGTCAAATGTTTTGTTTGATGAGGAGTCTTACGTCTGAAATGTGGCTGTTTTGGGATGGCGTTTCCTCTCCCACCTGTGTTCTCAGGAACATCCGTTCAGCCATCTTCCATACTTGGGGGTGTTCTGTATTCTCTGCTGTCTGGGCATAGCACTGTGTCTGGTCACCTCTCTGGTGGTGGAGTGGATCGGCCTCCGTGCGGCCAAGGAGCTGCACTGCAGTCTGCTCCGCATCATCGTCCTCGCCCCTATGAGGTGAGTGTTCACACTGCGCTGTGGTGTACATATTAGGACATGGCCAGACCTCCATGTCACTCTATCTGCCCCTCCCACTGGTCAGATCTGTTCTCTTTCTCTGTGTAGCAGCACTGAAGGTGGACACGTCTCTGGCATTATCAACTGTGGGGACAGGGGTGGGGTCATGGGCAGGAGGAGACAAATGGGATTGGTGGGATTGGCTGCCCATTATTTGACGTCTTTATGTCTGAGTGCATTTCATAGCATCTATTGCGAGTTTATGTGAAGCCTTTTTGTCTAAAGTCGTTTGGTCTCATTTTGTGGTGTTTGTGGACTGTGGCCATTTTGCCTCATGCTTAAAGACATTAGAGGTGACAATGTTTATCAAGAAGTTAAGTTGTTTATTCTGAGGAAATATATTGTTTTGTCTAATGTCAGCAGCTGCTTAAAACCTCAAGTACAACAGAATAAAGTGATTTATATTAACGTTGGGAATGTTTACTTTTGTGGAATGTTTGCAGGTTGTTTGATACAACTCCCCTCGGCAGTATTCTTAACCGATTCTCTGCTGACACCAACACTGTTGATCAGGTAATTAGATTCAGCTCTCCCCTCATATAACGTAAAGGCTCGCTTGACTGCTTCAGTTAAGCATAATCTGTTTTCCAATGTAAATTTCCTCCATACAGCGTTTGTCAAGAGTGAGAGCAGGATGAGGATGAACTGGCATTTTTAGCACCTTCTGGGGATTTTCCGTCACTCTTAACCTTCCATTGATCCACTGGGGTGGGAGCTACATTTGGATGCCAAATAATGTTTCTCTGTAAGTGACCAGGGCTGAACACCTGTGTTCCCAGCACATCCCAGTCACCGTGGAGTGTCTGAGTCGCTCCACACTGCTGTGTGTGTCGGCGGTGGCCGTCATCTCCTACGTCACCCCGGTCTTCCTCGTCGCCCTCCTGCCGCTGGCCATCACCTGCTACTTCATTCAAAAGTACTTCCGTGTGGCATCCAGGTGGGACTCCGTCCAATCCAAACTACAGTCAATGGCTCATGACGTTGTCAGCTTATAATATAAAAAACTCTAAATTATATAATTGTTGGCATATGATAACTAACACTGTTGAGTGGTCAATGTTCACATTTAGTAGATGGTAATGATTTTGTGTGTGTGTGTGTGTGTGTGTGTGTGTAGGGACCTCCAGCAACTAGAAGACAGCACCCAAATTCCCCTCCTCTCCCACTACACAGAGACAATAGAGGGCCTGTCCACCATCCGAGCTTATAGGTACAGCACAGCCAGATGTACAGGCCAATTCAGAATAGCACTAACATCATTCAGAGTAATGTGCTGTGTTTTCCGTATCTGCCAGTAATTTTGCTTGATCCATAATTGGCTGCAGGCATGAACAAAGATTTAAGAAGAAACTCTTGGACTCTGCAGATGCCAATAACATCGCCTCCCTCTTTCTTACGGCAGCCAATCGCTGGCTTGAAGTTCGCATGGTAAAAAAAAAAAAAGGAAAAAATTGTTTCCTAAACTACAAGCAGTTACACAACTTCTCAGATCATCTTTCCTATAAAGAGAACCCGAGGACATTTGTATAATAATATTCAAAGTTGTAGTGAAGTATGTGAGGTTTCCAAAGACACAGAATGTTTCAGACAGAAATCTGAAATTGGATGGTACCAATTCCAATGTAGCCATTCAATTGGCTAAATGTACTTGGACTAAGAGTAGACTAAGCAGACTCAGACTCAGACTCATGCTTGAGAGTCATCATTCCCAAGAGTTAACTTGAATGACATTTCTAGAATCCATAAATGTAATGAATAAATAAATAATATTAAAACCCACTCTGAGCAGGATCGCTGAGCCCTTTACAGGGGACCATGGTAAAAAGTGATAGAGCCACTAGCAGCAGCATGGACCCCAATGCGGGACAGCTAGAAAGCTTGATAAACAAACCAAGAAGAAAATAAAAAATAAAAATGTTCAAAATGGCTTTCCCAACCAAGGAAGGATAACAACAACCCAATATTGCAGAGAGGAGGAAGAAAGGAGACCCAAGAGACAGTCCATGAGAGCTCTACCTGGATTACTGAGAACTCTGAGCAAAGACTGAGCACCAAGGAGCCTATGAGCTGCTCTTAAGTAGGCTGGATGACAGGCATGGCTGATTGCCTCTGATTACTGTGAAGCGGTTCTATGCCTCCCTCTAGTGGCCAAAGACGGACTAAGCTAGGCTGTTGTTTATCATTTACACATGCAAAACAGAAATCAGTATCATACAGTCTAGTAAAACACTTAATTTAACACATGTAGAATATATTGCACTTAAAAATGTGCAGTATAAAAAAGTAGCTGCTTATGTCTTATCTCTAGATGTCATAAGAAAAAGAATCTTGGCCAAGTTATAGTGTCCTTTCCAACAGAAATGTTATGCTTTTTTCTGGATGGCTATTGTTCACTTCTCACCTACATATGTTAAAGACTTCACATTTTCACCAAATCCATGATGACCTGAAAAAACAACATTGACCTGACAAATCCCTACTTTTTTGAGTGGACATTAAAAGGTCATGTCTAGTCAACCCTAATGAAGATCAAAGCTTTATAGCGTTCATGCCAGACCTAAGAAGAACCCTCCCACAGATCTGTTAAGAATGTTGGAACTTGTGTTAACACCTTCGACTCCAAGTAGTACTGACAAAATAAGAGGAGTTGGTATTTGTAGTAACGTGGGACCATCCAGTGCAAACCTCTTTGCTGGATTTGTTGAGGAACATTTTAATTAACAATACAGACATGTACTTTTACCATTTCTGAGACACAGAGATGACATTTCTGCTACATGAATCTTTCAAGAGCTCCAACTGTTTATATCTCCCTTCTCCAAGTTCCACCCAACATGGAAGAACATCCTGGCGTGAGGGAAACTTATTTAGATGTTTCAGTTACGTCTGAAGAGTCAGGTTTAACTACCACTGTCTCTTATAAACCTTTACATCTGCAATACAACTCTTCACATTCCAAGGCCTGCAAAAACTCCATTCCTACTTACTCACAGCTACTACACAGTATATTTTTGCAGTGAGAATGAAGACTTCCTCCAGAAAAATATGGATACAAAGTATGGATTTCTGAAGGAAGTCACCGATTATGCCTTTGCTCATGTTTTACCTGTTCAGACAATGGACATATTGATAAAAAATCTACAGTTAAGACAACAAGAATTCCTTTGTTACCCACTTATGTGATAAAACGTATGCAGACACTGTGCCCTTTCTCGACTAATCTCCTACAGATGAGACAAAAACATCTAAGACTGTGCTGCTGTAGTCTGTAGCATCTCTAGATGTGCTACACATACGTTTATTAAGACAGCCACTAAAAAAAACAAGCACGAATGGATCAATTATCAGCCTTTCCCCCTCATACATTACTTCAGTGGTCTAGTTATCACTCGCAAGAGACATAATCAGTTTTATATTAGAGAAATCAAGAGAAGGCTTGCTGGTTATTTTGGTGAACAGCTTCAGACCATCAGCATTAAGCACTTGTCATTTATAGTGGCAGTTCACATATCTTGTTGGCATTGCTATGGCAGCAATGAAGTTAGGTTACTCAATGAAAAAGAAGGGATTGTAAATTTAGAACCTCATGGGCTGAATGCTCTTATTAAAATATTTACTTTTTATAACATAAACTGGTTCCACCTCTCACCTCCTTGAACTTCAGAAGCACATTGCTTGCACAGCTGATAAAGGACCTCTGTCTCAAACATCCTGTTTCTCTGGAAACTGTGTACTTCACTACTACCTCTCTCTCTCTCTCTCTCTCTATATATATATATATATATATATATATATATATATATATATATATATAAAGGTAATTTGTCATTTTCTTTTGTACACTATTCTTTGGCTAAATTAATGCCTGTACCTATTTAGTTATAAAAATGTTTTTTTTATGACTTTGCCATATCTGCATGACTGGACCTTAAGACTGAATTAAATTATGTGAAATACACCAGAAAATAGAGGTCTTATTACATTCAAAGTTTTTATAGTAGAACCCAAAATGTCACTTGTATGGTATCGCAACATTAACAGATTTAATATGCGTCTGCAGGAGTACATTGGGGCATTTGTTGTCCTGATAGCAGCAGTAGCTTCCATCACCAGCGCTCTATACAGTGAGCTCTCAGCAGGATTAGTGGGCCTGGTCCTCACATATGCGCTCATGGTAAAGTCTTCTTACCGATCACACATGCACACACATTACGCAAATTGGTCCGCTAACCCTTCCATTGCGGATTATAGAAATGCCCTTTAGTTCTGTCTGGTGTGTGTGCGCACAGGTGTCGAACTACATGAACTGGATGGTGCGTAACCTGGCAGACATGGAGGTGCAGCTGAGCTGCGTGAAGAGAATAAGCAGCCTGTTGAACACGCAGCCCGAGAGCTACAATGGAGAAATGAGTGAGTCACGTGGAAGGAAGCGCACACGTGTGTTACACGCAACCATTTGCACGTGTGGAGTTTTAAATCTCAAAAACAAAGTGAATGGAGCTGAGGAGAATCTCTCACTTACAACAAATATGAATAAAATGATTTTTGTTTTTTTTATAATACACACATACTGGGTGGATGTGTGTTCTGCTGCTCTGCTCCAGCTCCTGCTCAGTTGCCGCCAGGCTGGCCCAAACATGGCGAGATCCAGATCCAGAACCTGAGCGTACGATACGATAGCAGCCTGAGGCCCGTGCTGAAACGCATCAACGCCCACATCAAACCGGGACAGAAGGCAACGCAGACCACGTGGCCTCGCACTGCTTACTCTCCTGCACAGGAAGCAGTTCTATCACTAACGTGCCGTATCTTGGCAGGTGGGCGTGTGCGGAAGAACAGGAAGTGGAAAGTCTTCCTTCTCATTGGCCCTATTCCGAATGGTGGACACGTTTGAAGGTAGGAAGCTTCTTTTCTTCCTCAGAGGCTTTATCGTAGTCATCCTGAATCCTACATCGTCACACATCCTTGGCTGGTCACTCTTGGGGACTCATACCCTAACATTTCTACCACTCAGGGCAAATCGTTATCGATGGCATTGACATCGCTAAACTACCCCTTCAGACCCTGCGCTCCAAGTTCTCCATCATTTTACAGGACCCCATTTTGTTCAGTGGAACTATTCGGTAAGTTTGCCAAGTCCAGTTCCCATCGTCTTTCTTCGTGCTTTTGGAAAAAGAGCTTCTGCCTTTCGGCTCAGCTATGGCCAGAGTCCACAACCCAGAGAGTACTACGGTGTCGGCCGATGACAGCCAGCCACCCAGGCTATGTTTGTAAAGGCACTGTGTCTGGTTTACTCAGCTTTAATCTGGACCCAGAGAGAAAGGCCACTGACCGGACACTGTGGGAAGCTCTGGACATTGCTCAGCTCAAGGCCGTGGTCAAAGCTCTACCCGGGGGACTAGGTGAGACATTCAGCCCTTTGAAAAATGAAAACATTGTTGGCATGGCAATCAGTTCTGGCCCTCCTATTTAATTCTGGCAGCGGATAGGATGGAAGATCATTTACACAGCTGGCTTGGAAATGTCGGTGAAAGTTGGGAGTCTGCGCTGGGGTTTGTTTATCTGGTTTTAAAACGGGATTCCTCTGCCCCCTTCTACAGATGCCATGGTGACTGAGGGAGGCGAAAACTTCAGTCAGGGCCAACGGCAGCTCTTCTGCCTGGCCAGAGCGTTTGTGAGGAAGAGCAGCATCCTCATCATGGATGAAGCCACCGCCTCCATCGACATGGCAACCGTGAGAACAGCAATAAGTCACATTCCTGCAGAGCGTGATGCTGGAGCTCGCAGAATCGCCCCTGGCACTCCCTCACTCCCTGCCCCTCTCCCTTCCAAACAGGAGAACATACTCCAGAAAGTCGTCATGACCGCCTTCGCGGACCGCACGGTGGTGAACATAGCCGTGAGTATGTGGCGAACCTCTTCCATAATCCCCGCGCAGCGGCGCTTAAAAGAGATTATCGGTGCGGCCGTGCCCTCCTGTGACCTCTCTTGCTGCCACAGCGGGGTCAGAGGATCAAGCGCATTAATGAGTTTACCAACTCAGCTCACCCAAATCTCTTCTCTGCCATATCACATGGTCTTCCCCCGCACTGCTTTCATGGGTCTGAACGGAAAAGCCCATTACGTATTTCAGCGTTATTTTCTTGGCTTAGCATGCAACCAGTAGGGTTCTGTACTCCAGTTCTGCTGTTCGCAGACCCACAGATGTCTCACCTGTTGAATAATATCTTAAAAGCCCAACAGAGGAAAACGACCTTCTCATGTACACAGTTGTATTATAGTGTGCCTCATTATATGTACACTATGGGAAATTATACATACATATTACATATGTAAAATCAGACATACACTGTGGAGCCTGATGCTTCCTTACAGCCCTTTGCTGAGTGATCATGGGCATCTCTTGCAGCACCGTGTGCACACGATCCTGCGCTCGGACATCGTCATCGTGATGAAGCAGGGCGCCATTGTGGAGTACGCAAGGCCCG
Organism: Brachyhypopomus occidentalis; assembly: GCA_020368025.1. Taxonomy (NCBI): domain Eukaryota; kingdom Metazoa; phylum Chordata; class Actinopteri; order Gymnotiformes; family Hypopomidae; genus Brachyhypopomus; species Brachyhypopomus occidentalis. The sequence goes on along the minus strand of JAGXOD010001351.1, from coordinate 3,157,793 downwards.
ACGTGCTGCTCGAGCAGAAGGACAGTGTGTTTGCTTCATTCGTCCGAGCAGACAAGTGAGCAGCATGGGGTGGAATGCAAATGAGGTGGGAGGGGCAAGGGGCGGGGTTTGCATGATCTGTATATTGTAAAAGAAATTGTTCAAAGGCTATTTAATAAATACAAGATGCGGATAATGTTATTTATAACTAATAATAAAATGTAAACAAAGCTTCAAGACTGAAGTGGTACTCGTACATGTTGTATTTAATAAAATAAGATGATCGAATGGATGAAGATTAAGATGAAGGTGCCTTAAAATGAAGGAGCGGGATGTGTTTTTAAGTGGGTGACAAAGCAGCTATTGTAAACTGCTGTGCACAAAATACAGCTAGCCCCCAAATTTTAAAACATTGAGATTATTAATTCATTGAAGCTTTGGTGATGTCAAATTTACTCTTGGAAATAAGGACAACAACCCAAGACTTTGAAACCTTTTAAATATTTTATTCGGTTATAATTTGCAGAGCTTAAAATATTAAATCGCTTTTAACTTAAGTATTATTAAAATACATACAAATGAAAGCCAGGAACTGAGGAGCCCTGAAAAATGCCAAAACTAAACTGAATAAAAAAACGATAAATAAATTAAAATGAAAAACATCCAACCCTCTAAGAAGAGAGCCCTCTGCCTAAGAGAAGCCTCTGAACAGTGATGAAGGGAGGACATTATAATCTTTCTTTCTCTTTTGTATTTACTTATACTTTTATTTTCTCTCTCTCTCTCTCTCTCACTCACTCTGGGTAATAGACTTAAACAGTTAAATACATAAAGACTAGATTTACATTCTTTTCCACTTTTCTATTCAGAAAATGTACTTGCAAAGTGATCCGCGTGTCCGTCCTGCCGTGGCCGCTATGCCAACGGACGATCCCAACCCTATCGTTTCCTCAGCCTGGTTGTTTTGTTTTGTTTTTTTGCATTTGGTGTTTTTGCTAAACCTGGAAGGGAACCTTTGATGGACCATAATGGGACCTGCTAGCTATCGGGCCCTGTAAGAACCCGGCCTTTTATGGCCACGAGCACGGCGTTCAAATGTAGCAGACAAAAGCAATGTCTTTGTCACTGTGCTGAATGAGATGGGAGAGCACCATGAAGCGAGGCCTTTTCGGCCATTATGGCTCCCTGGATCGATCCAACATGGCCGCCTGCGGTAGGCTCCAGTGCAGGAGAAGGTCTTTGCTGACCACATGACCGCTGAGGTGGGGGAATAAGGTTACCTGATACGGTAATGCCATTGAAAAGGGAGCCAAAAAAAGGTGCAGTTGTTTTGTCAGATGAAGAGATAATGAAAAAGAGAAATGGGGGAAGAAAGTCTGTCTGAGAGGATTCGGTTTGAAGAAGCAGCACGGACAGATACCTCAGGACCTGAGGAAAGCTTGTAGGCCTGAACCACTCAAGTTCACCCCCACCCAAAAAAAAATATATATTTTATTAAGGAGACCCTATAGACAAAATGGGTCTACAATTCAGCCTTATTAAATCGATTAATCCAAGAAACAGTGCTGCTGACAGCTTCCTTAGGTTCAGTTAATCTAACAGAATAAAATGCTGAGGGGGGGGGCAAATGTCACTCTACACCAAGAGGACATGGGGGAGCGGCACAAGAAAGGAAACCAGCTGAAAGAAAAGGGAGGAAAGTATGAATTGTTCCCAATTAAAGGCCTAGCCTCACAGACAGGCAGCCTCAGGGCAAATGTGCTGCCCCCTGCAGGTCTGGCTGACCACTCCTGAATGGGTCCTAAAAGAGAACAATATTCCGGGAGTCGGAAGGGCTGGGAGTCCCAGCACGGGCGCCACGGCCGTAGTCCTTCTCTCCTCCCTGGGGGCGGGATGCAGAGGGAAGACCCCCGGCTTGGTAGGGACAGGGGCAGGGGGGGGTCTGGGCCTCATCTTTCAGTGACGTGGTTCTGTGGAGCAGGGGGCGGGGGGGCGCAGAGCACCTCCGTCAGGTCATCCATTATCGAAGTCTCCTTAGGGTCCATCAGGTTGAATTCCCTTATAAAAACAATGAAATGCGTGTAGAGTGTATTCAAGTGTCCATGCAGGTCCATGGCCACAGTCTCCTTGTAGTGTGACCAGTAGATGTGGGCCAGCACATGGAACAGGTATCTGCAGATCTTCTTCACCAGCGAGTCGAAGGCAGTGGGGAACTCCTTCCCTGCAGAGAACCAGGGGAGCATGCGCCAAAGGTGAGGGCCTGATTTAGTCAATCATTTTAACATCAAATACAAAAAAATATTTCTTAATTAAAATATATTTATTTTATGTCATTCATTTGAATAGAGGTCTACGAGATGGATATTGGAAAATATCTCCTGTTTTAAGGCTTTTCAGAGTAGTATGGACTATATTCCCATAAACCTGAGAATCTGTTTAGTCACTCATAGGTATGTTATACATTGCAACACTAGATGGCAGCAGAGATCCATACTCACCATACTTGGTGGGAAAGTTGTCTTCATCAGTGACAAGTTTTTGTGCTGAACTCATGACAAAGTCCACATACTGCGGTGCTGTGCATTTAGTCTTCTTCCCCTTCTCATCATACCAGTAGTAAGTTCTAAGAAACAGAAAGAGAGAGGACGGAAGTTTTATCTCAAGAAAGTTCCAAATATTTCCCAATGCAAACAAACAGTATTGTCACAACACCATCCACTGCTCATCACCTCATAGAACTGGACGACAGGATGAACTGACAGCACAAGCCTTAAGCACCATAAGCACATGCTGGTGGATCATTAACTGAGTGCATAGCTGTCCATCTGCTTACTAGGAGGAACAGGTTTATTGCTGAGCCGTTTGATTTGCAGGCAGGGGTCCTCCGCCCTGGTCCTCCGTCTGGCTAATTGTCCGGCAGGTGGGCTAAACGAGCGTGAGAGCACCGGCAACAGCTGCCAAGGGCTCAGGGTGGAGACGCACCCCGACATCACAAATAACCCCACACAGCCAGGTAGGCCCAGCAGGGGGGGGAGGGTGTTTGGGTGGTTGGCCCAGCAGGGGGGGGGTAAGCCCAGCAGGGAGCTTCTGCATGTTCCTAGACTTGATATTATCTTTCATTATCTTCAAGCTGGGCACCTGATATACTTTGTCTTTGTGAATTATGTATTTTGTATTAGGATAAATCTAGGAATGTAACCTGTCTAGGCCGAAATGTCTTTGACCACCATACACACGCACGTCTTTCATGGTCAGCACACTTTAATCTCCCACGCATCATCTTAATCAGCCCGGGTGAAAAACACAAGGCTCCCCACGCAATCTCTTGGAGGCAAAGCATGCCGGTGGGGCTTGACCCAGGTCGTGACCCTGGGAGTCGTGACCCTGGGAGTCACCTGTCCCGGGGTGTGTCGAGCTGCCTTTTGTGGCGTCTCAGTCTGTGGTGCAGGACTAATAATGGACAGCGGCGTGAATAATACAGGACGCGGCGGCGGGACTCACGTATTGTAGGCGGCCATGGCCGGACACGTGTCTCCCGTGCAGAACTCGGACACTGTGCTGTACTGGAGGTTGATGAGATTGAAGAATGTTGTGGCTGTGGAGAGGAAGAAAGAAAAACAAAACCGAATCAAACTGGGTACGTGTTTGTCAGCTCTTTGGAGCATGGTGTACTTGGAGAGCGACCCAGCCCTGTTCTGAGGCTGGGGCGTCTGCCTCCGTGCCCTCTGCCAGGGTCCATCAGGGCTGAACACACAGCAGCCACACACCCAGCCTCCTCTCCACCCTGACCACCAACCGCCCCCCCAACACCACCCGCAAAGCTCTGCTCGCACTGAGTGTATAGCTTCAAGCACGTTGAATGGAGAGAGCGAGAGAAAAAAGTGAGAATTTAGCAGTGTACAATTATGTATGGTTTGTAATTATAGTAGGAGTGGCCATCCGGTTAGATGTACAGAATGGTTTGTTACAGAATGCAGCACAGTTTAGTGTGCAACGATGATAAACTGCCCTTAATAGCCAGGTCTATACAGAAATGTTAAATTAAATGTTATTAGCATAAGGCTTTGGGGCGGTTGAAACTGTGAAATCTTTAGTATCATCTTCTGATGCATTTATCCCTAAAAACAAAGAGCTTGCAGTTTACCTAGTCAGATTAAATGTGTAAGTGGAAAAAAAGGGTTATTAAAGTAATCACCAGTTTTTAAGCAAAACGTGTTGTGAATCGAGTTACGCTTGGGGAGTAATGGCTCTTATTACCCATAATAGGCTCTGATATAGTGGCATGCTGAAGTGTGTTGGCATAGCTGCTGATTTCATCTTGCAAAAACACTCTGGTCCCAAAAATAAAGCTGTTTTTTTTTTTTTGTCTCTCTATGCCTTCTATTCAGAAAGCTGCAAGTGAAGATCAAAATCAAGGGAAATGCAGACAATAGCGTATGATCTTGGAGTTGAGGAATGTTAATTCAAGTTCGGTCTTTCGTACAGTTATGTAACCGTGAAATAATGTCCTGCCGCTTTTCCTGGGATGGACAGTTGTCCAACAACAGAGGGATGTTTTACAAATATTTGTCAGTGATAGGGATAGCAAGACTATGGAACTTTCCCATGGCTTTGAACCTGAAAAGACGTTGTTTAACCGACCCCTTCAGGGACCGTGCAAAGAGTTTATTGTAGGTTCTAAAGTCTCTACTGAGCTGGGTATGGTGGGCAAAGGCCTCTCTAGACACTCACTGTTGCTGGCGAGCCATTCGTTCAGGTCGATCTCCGGCGGTAGAACCACCAGCTCCTTGAGGTCAAAGTCGACGACCCTCACTTTGGTGTAGTCTGGCTCCAGGTAGGGCTTCTTCTCCTCCACTACCGGCTTCTTTCCGTTGGGCTTCGCCTTTGACTTCCTGTGAAAGGGGGCGAGGGGAGTTCAGAGGTCAGTACTGCCCTTAGCTACAAGCGCCGCTCACTTCCCCCCCCCCCCCCAGGACCCTTCGTGATCAGTGATGACTGCTGAGAATCCACTTTGCACGCAAAGCAAAGAAACCACCGCCGTTCGGGCACGCAAAGCACGATTTCTCGAACTGCGGAGATCCAGGAAACGCCAGACGATGGGCACCAGAGAAGACAAGGGATACAGGTCTGGCCAACTAAACCCCCCCCCCAGCCGTAGCGGGGAGCCCCGGGCCCTAGCACAGAGCCCCCGGCCCAGTCGAGCAAGCTCTGTGGCCCAAGCATGGTGGGTGCAGCCATTTCTCCTCTACTTGCATGATCACTTAACCTTGGCCTGCAATTACACGACGAGGCCTCAGACACGCAGGCTTTTCCTGCCTGGGCTATTTTTAGTACGTGAGGATTATGTTACCAGCAGCCCCTGCTCCCCCCGCCCCTCCCACACCCTCTCACTGCCACCACACCCAGCGCCAAACATCAAACGTTCCACACGGGCCCCTGTGCGTCACAGTGCAATCGGCCAAACCAGGTCTGACAATGTGTGTGTGTGTGTGTGTGTTGGGGGGGGGTGGGATTCACCATGTATCTCACCCTCTCATTTGATTTGACATTCATGTATGTGCTATTGGACTGAGATAATTACATACACGATTGTCGAGTTACAACGGAAGTATAAAGCTTCTTGTAGTTGTACATGTAAGTGTAAATACAAGTGCTTCAACAATTCAGCTCACGTCTCAATACAGTACTGAGACTGGCTGGTTCAAATGTACAAGCCCAAAATGTTAAGAAAGTGAGCACTGACTTTCTTCACTTACGTTATACACAGTATACATAGATCTTGAAATCGGACTGTGTGCCCTCCTGAAGTCCAAAACCAAACATGTTAATATTCACAGGCATTTAGATTTTTAATTGCCTTAGTTGTCTTAGTTTCCTTTGATTCTTTTCTGTATGCAGTTACCTCGTCATCCTATTACTGCGGTTAACTGTGTGATGAAGCAGGTGAGCACAGCCATAAACAAACTGCTGGAAAGAGAAACCTCAGACGCATCTGCTCTCGACACGCTAGGATTTCTGCATCTTTCCCCAAGTGTTTCTGAGGTCTTCTCTACTTCAGCTAATCCTTTGCACTGAAGAGTTCTTCTCGGAGTCAATGACTCTTTTCACTAAGAAATGAAATCTTGTTTTGCCCTCAAGCTGTTGGCATCTTCCACTTTTTAAATTTTTTTGCTATTGCCAAGGCTACCAATAACACAGCTCGACTGTATAAAGTATATGTGTGTGTGTGTGTTTTTGTAGGCAACCCAGCCCTGCTCTGAAGGTAGCTGTTGCCATGTTGTTTCTGTGTAGAGAGGCCCGGGGCGGCCTATGGCCAGCGCACACAGCCTGGCCTTGTTGTGAGGAGGCAGGGGCGTCTGCCTCTGTGCCCTCTGCCAGGGGCCAGCAGGGCTGAACACACAGCAGCCACACACCCAGCCTCCTCTCCACCCTGACCACCAACCGCCCCCAACACCACCCGCAAGTCCCTGCTCTCACAAGCAGCTTCCACTTTCTGCCCAGCACAGTCCAGATTTGGTCTGTAACTGCTGTAATAGAATTCAACGTCTTGTTATGCCAGTCCTGGTTCACTTAACTGATTGCATGAATTTTTTAATTAATTTATTTTCGGGGGGGGGGGGGGCAGCAAAATTTGGCTTGGAACTCACTCATCTCATCCTTGTTTACCTCTGGCTTAGGGAACGAGGCTGTATGAGGACAACAGTGAAGGAGCTGGCATTCATCTCCAGCGCAGGACGTGTGTCTTCACAAGCCTGCTTCTGGGCCTCCACCAACACTCTCTGTTCCAGCCCAAAGCTCCGCCCACAGCCGTGGTTTCTGGCTCCTTCCTCTCCCTCGTCTGCCCATTCAGACTCTCCCGATTCCTGGAAAGCCATTGCGCTCCGGCCAAGAGAAGGTAACTGCTCGCTGCCTTAAAGGGGCAGCGCCTGGCCTGTAGGTGCAGTTTTACAGGTTCAGCATTGTCTGAATGCAAAGTGCCACAATGTAGAACAAGAAGAAGTCCACAGGACCGAAGAGTTTTAAAAACGGATCCAAATGCAGAAGAGAAGGAAAAGCTGTATACTGTCCATACTGAATCTGTGAGATGATGTTCGCTAAAGAAAACCAGCTGCACTCAGAATTCTGCCACCATTATGCTGGGGCAGGTGACAGCTGTGGGGGGATGGGGGTGGGGAGGGGGGCATGGGGGCATGAGGGGCAGCTGGTAGAACAGCAACAGGAAGAATGCCACCCAGTGCCAAGCACAAGACAAAAGACATATATTATAAAGAACAGAATGTCCTCAACTTGGAGACAAACAAAACCTGATCCAAAAAGTTTAGACAACTGGAAGCCTGTTGCTCAAACCAGAAAATTACAGATGTTGAGGATTCCTCCCTCCTTCTGTTTAGCTCTGCAATACAGTAATACTGTAATATCCCTACAACTAAAACACATCATTACTATTAGTATTAGTGCACCCTATCCCTATTATCACTAAAACCCATTATTATTAGTATTACTGCACCCTATCCCTACTACTACTGTATTATTACTAAAACCCAATATTACTATTATTGCACCCTAATACTACTATTAGTACTCACCATTACCATTACTACTACTACTATTATTAGTACTACCATTACTATTATTACTTTTAGACCCTATTACTATTATTAGTAGTACACCTTACTACCATTACTATTACTACTATAGCCATTACCATTATTACTACAACCTATTACAATTACTATTATTACAATACCCCATTACTATTACTGTTATTACTACACCCTATTACTATTAATGTATTAAAGGTTTTAATTATGGTTACCACCTTCCCCCAGTTCCAAAAACAACACATTAGTTCACTGTCTATAACATCTACTATTAAGACAACTACTCGTGAGTTTATTACGGTAAAATAAAGCATGCAGCCGATAGGATGAGCAGTAACGAGGAAGACTCCACGTACATGGGCTTGGCCTTCACCTCGCATGGCACGACGATAGACCACACATCTACAGCACTGCGAGTGAAGGATGCCCAAATTGTGGAGGAATCGTCCTAGCCAAAGTCCTGGCATACCTAAACTCATTATAGCCGATATCTCTGCAGTTGGGGCAATTTCCGAGCATTTGCAAACGCTTCTGAGCAGATGCTGCTCACATTCTTGTGAGATGAAGCGGGGCTTTCACAGGCACACTCGGCCCTGCGCACTTCCGTGCAGACTCTCCGACCCGCCTCGCCATTTCCTAGTCTGAACAGGGGGAAGCTAAAGCCCAACAAAAAGAACAAAATGAGAACCAGACAAAGATACGGTTGTGTTGAGTGACCTGCCTCATATCTGGAACCTTCAAAGATTTGACTTTGGGATCCTGCTGACACAGGGGCCTCCAAAGGAACCACATTGATGTCCACTGTGGAACGTTCTCAAGTACTGCATCAAAAGGAAGAATTAACGTAACGTGGTGTGACTCAAGCAGGTGTGACGCATGCTTTTCCAAACCCAGGAAGCCACCGGCGCTGAACCGCAAGGATGCTTGAAGCCAGAACAGATACATTCTCCAAGTAGAAGATTACATTACAGCCGGAGATGAGGAGCTCTCCGTCTCTTCCCGTTCAGATAGTTTTGTTCACCATGGTCGGTGCGCCTAGGTGAGCAGCCCACGACCCCATCCGGAGGCCTGAGGCAAGTGCGGAGGTGACTGAACCAGCTCCATAGAGCACCATGTATGGCTCATCATCCAGTAAACGGGAGGAAGGCCAGTTGTTGGGATCCCAGTGGGTCTCGGCACTGGGAGATGATTCTCTCTTTATCAAAATAAACCTCTAAGCCAAAGTTGAAACTGGACAGTGAAACATGGCGGCAAGGGTTCAACATAAACTGCAGCTTCTTCTTCCTGGATGTCCAACCGAATGTCCAACCGAATGTCCAACGTCACACACAGGGTACGCCATCAGCCTCCATTCGACTAGATGTCTGCCACCAAGGCTTGCCGAAGCTCCCTTCCGCCGTAGGCCTCCAAGAGAAGCAGACAGCCAGAGGGCAAACGAATGAAAGAAGATGGCGGGAATGCATGAGCTATTCTGGTCTCCATGCAGGTGCACAGAGTGGAGTTGAGATCAGCAAGCTGATCATAAAGATCATTTTTTCACCCCTGAATGTGAGCAGCTGCTGAAAATTAAGGAAGATGTCAAATGCGTAAATTAGTCAAAGACTCATTCATTCATCCATTCGTTCTGTCATATTGATATGGAGGCATATTCCAACGTCGCCTGCAATGTAAGGCTAGACAGATCTGTTAATACTCCACTCATTCCTACTGAATAACAACCGTTCATTACTCTTAGACATTTATGAATGCTTTTGTCAACAACCACATATGAACAATGAAGGTGTAATAAATGCTTTTGCAGAATCACACCCAGTGTACCTGTGAATTTGCTCAGGTCTAACTTCACATGCTCAATGCATGTTTTTTGGCAAATAAGACACCAAGAGTATTATGAACCAGACATGTTCAGAAACATTCCACTGGCTTTGCTGACGCACTTTCTTACTTAAGACGTCAAGAGCGATGATAAAAATGCATTCTTCGCTTTATTAATACATTGTGGAAACCCTCAAAAAACTACAAATTAACCACAAATTAAATGCACAAACATTTACATTTACATTTACATTTACGGCAAACAGAAAAAAGTGTGAGTCAAATATGCACATCTAGTATAAACAGGTTTAAGTCCAAACTACAAAGCACTGCCATAAACCAATGCCTACAAAACACATCAGACAAGCCAATACAAACAATTATGATGTGTCTGAGGAAGGTAGCAACAATCTTGGTTATGACTTAAAAAACAACACATAGGTTTAGTAGTGTCGGCTTTCACTGAATGCTAACTATTTCAACAATCCTGAAAAACAAGCATCCTACACACTGACCTTCATGTTTTAAAACAGCAACAAGGACAAAAATGTGAAATATGAGTGAACATGCCATCAGAGAGAAGAAAAGCAAGAGGTCAAATTCAAACAGACTCCATCCAGCACAGCTGCCTGAGGTGTCCACTAAGGATCCCCCCCCAAACCACAAAGAAAGGAACAGAAGATCGAAAAGAGAGATAGCTAGGTAGAGATGGCCTCCAAAAAAAGTATTTTAACAAAATAAAATGTTGAACAGCTTTAAAGAGAAAGTTTAGCAGACAAGCCAGTAGCTGAGTGTAAATTGTATTTGCTTGACTCTTTCTCTGGAAACCGTGTGTACTTTATATATATATATATATATATATATATATATATATATATACACACACACACACGTCCCAATCAGATCTGTCTCAGCTGTAGTCCTAGCACTGAGCTTCATTTAGTCGAGCAGACTCCAGTCTGGCTGCACCAAGTCTGGCCTCTAGCACTCTGGGGCCTTGAAACCACCATTTAAATTCCCATTATAGAAGCACCAAATCAGTCCTTTCTCTGAAAAGCCACAGAGTGTGGGAACACTGGCCCTACAGGAAAGCCAATACTATTATTGTAGATGGCAAAAATGAGATGCATGACCCAAAAGTCTGAATACTTTTAAGAAAATGTGTAGGACGTGGCTATAACGTGCCTAGAGTTATAAAATCTTCCCCTCATAATTTGGTGTGCCACTGTGTACATTGCTATTTAGAGTTTGAACTAAATGCTGAGAGTAGGGTTGTTTACAGTAAGCGGCCCAGTAGGTTGACTGACCTTACAGAACTTTTGCTGGTTATCCAGTCATAGCTCAAAAAACCTGAGCATTATTTGGACTTTCAAATGAAATATGAAAATTAACAGAATTATTGACTGACAGACTAATTAAATAAACAAAGGGGGATCAAAGTCCTTGATTGCATGGTTACGTGATGAAGATGCATCCGACATTCCAGCATACTCCATCATAGTGCTTTTGAAGTGTCATGTGCTGCTGATGTTCTGAATGTGTGCTCACATATGATTGGTGGATCGCTGCTCTGGTCCGTTTGGTTCTGGAATCTGAACTGCATGCAGCCATCGGTGTTGAGGAGGAAGTGGAGGACTTTCAGCCTTTTACATCTGCACTGCCCACCCACAGCGCCTGCCTCAAAGTGAGCTGCCTCTTCTACAACTGTGGTCACAGCGCACCAAACACTCCCATTTACCCAGAGGTTGTGTGCGTCTCATTGTCGAGTCTGCTGTATGCTTCACTCACACAGAACACCCTGAAGAACATCCTTCAAACTGAAACAAAATGTGCACCGACCCTGTGCTTATCCTGTGCTGATCAAGGGCTGATCAAGGGCTGATCAAGGGCTGATCAAGGGCTGATCAAGGGCTGATCAAGGGCTCATCAAGGGCTCATCAAGGGCTCATCAAGGGCTCATCAAGGGCTGATCCTAACAAGCAATGCCCACATCAATGTCATAGCCTAAACAATATAGTGAAAATCCCATCTATCTGTCTATGGGCCTGATACCTGACAGCAGACATTTTTATACTTTTTTAAAATTTTATATATAAGTTTATTGTAACGGGAAAAAAATAAATTGTTTTTTTTTCTGCATTTTTTTAATAATTAAATAAAGAGTTCTGCAATTAAAGTACACATTTTCCCCTAACATTTTAAATATTTGATAATGAACTAAATTCACTTCCAAAACTGAGATTGCACACACACACAGACACGTTGACTGAATCAGCCGCAGATAGCAATGTAGTAACCACGTCATAATGCATCCTTATGTAAACGGGTTTGTTGTGCAGTGTGAAAGGACTCGACATCTATACAGCACACACAAAAATGAAAGCTAGAGCAACACACAAGTCAGAGCGAGTTACCATGTTATGATGTTCTACTGAATCATCCTAGGGGTAATTCTGTGACAGAACAGATATGTTCAAACGGGGAAGATAACGCTCCTGTTTCAACACACCGCTTCATATCTAACCTGAGGCCAAGTTCACAGATCAAAGGATGTCTTTAAGCACAATCCAAACAAGGCAATTAGCAGGCATTCAAATTCGGAGCAATCACTGATAATGCAATCAATCATTTGTCACTCTAACACAAACACACCTGAGGTGCAGTCCACTGGTAGTATTTGTGTTACTAAACATTTATTCAGCAACAACGACAACAACAACAAAAACTCACCAAAACCCGGAGCATAGTATCGATTTCTATCATTAAAACACGTTTTGGTTGACGCTAAGTTTGCATTTTACTCTACACAGCCTAGTGTAGGCAACCAACAACTTATTTGGCTGTTATTATCGATACAGAACATGCGTGGTTAGAGGAAACTTTCCGTTTTGTTCAGATAGGGCTCAGTACCACTCAGTAAACAAAGGCATTCCTTAAGTAACTTCAGATGCGCGTCTCTGTGGCAAACAGTACTGCGCACGCTGGAAAACAGAAAGACAGGAATTACCTCAAAACTTTACCAACTGCTTGAAGGACCATTTTACAACTTAATCCATTTTTAGAAGACCGCTGAGAGAGCGTGTTGTCTCCAGATATGGTATGATCTCCGACCATTGCGCGCAGACTCCTGGTTTTACCTTCGCCAACAGTGACAATTCGGTTCCGATCACAGATTCCGATTGAAGGAATCCAGATTGTCCTAGTCACATTTCATCCCGTTTCATTGCAGGCAAAGCAGAGGCTCACCGGCCCTCCTGTGCAACTTCTAGCCAATCAGAGAAAGGATGGGAGGAGCCAAGGTGCAACATTTGGAAGGCGAAAAAACTTTTGGCGTCATGTGGCAGTTTCAAGCAAGCTGGATACACAGTGAGGCGAGAATAAAGGAAGCTCAACGGTTGTGTAGGTTGTATAGACTTTACCGCAGGGCAGCAGCGCAAAACGGTTTAAAAATCCAAAGACTTTTTACACGGAACAATCAAGCAAACGTGTTATGTGGCCATTTTCGCCACAGCGTAATCCACACCACTTCATATGCCTTATCACTGTGTTTGGACTACACAGACATGTTATGACAATGCCAAAATTGTACAACAGACTGGAATTTCCCAGCAGTGCTAGCAGACATGTTCAGACTTGACACTGAAGGGTTCTGCCCTGGGGAAACACATTTCCGTCTCGACAAACCGAGACGCAAATGGCTTGCTGGCCAGTTAACATATGTTTTAAAAAAAAAACTGGACATTTTAAAGCATCGCATGCAGGCAGGTTGGTTTGCAATGCTAGAAGAATAGAAGCTGACTCATTACAACAGTAATAGGAGAACATTATACATTAATTAGTATGCGTCAATTACTGAGCCGAAGCATAGCGGTAAACGACTGAACACAATTTGCCTATTCTTCTGTCCACTTTAATTAGAAATACAGCAGCAATATTGGCAATGCAGTAAAGATTGGGGAGAGTTCTGAAGGGGAACAAACCACCATGGCTTGCACTGCGAGATCAAGTAATACCCTTGCATTAATATTCAAGAATAACAGGTCTTAAGTCCTGCTCCAGGACGTGTCCTGAATATAAAGTACATCGTGTCATCTCTTGAGATCCTATTTTAGGTCAGAGCAAAGCATGTCTATAGGCTGCAAGACCCATGTGCTATAAATATCTCTAATGCAACAGTGCGTGAAGATTGACAGAGTCAGTTAAATATATGCACCGTTTTAAAATAAGAACTGTAGGTTCAGCATGTGGGCACAATAGGGAAATGCCATGTGACTCATTTGACGTTCAGGAAAATTACATGGCTTCAGCGTAGCCGTAGCCATCTGACATTATCGTCATGGTAAAACCCAGCCAATGAGAACTGAGCCAGAATCATCAGGTTGTGCACAGCTGGTACACAAAACTGCCATCTCAGTGATCTCGGATCAGAACTGATGTTCCCAACACTAAAGCCAGCCCCTTGTCCACTTTTACGTAATTCACTTTGGGTCCACCCAAGTAAAACTTTGGTGGGACAGAGGGGTGGGGGGGTGGTGGGTGGGGGCTTAGAGTTTGGAAAAAGTGAAGTTTCCTGGACGAGGTGTGGAAGAACTTGCGTGTGCGCTTGTGCCCGAAAATAATGCGAGGCTCTGTGGAGAGAGAGAGGAGGGGCCCGGCGTTGGTCGGGAGACCGTCACTGCCTGCGTTAAGGCATCAGCAGGACCAGGTGGGACAGGCGGAGAGAGAACAGAGGCCTCTTTCACTGCAGCCGCAGGTAGAAGAGCATAACGAGCAGGCCCACAAAAGCTGTGACGGCAGATGGAAGACAGGCGAGGCCGTTCAGTGTTTTCTTTGTAACCGTAATTCTTTATAACTACAGCATGTCTAGCACCTCATTCAATATCCAGGCTCATAAATATCCGGAAGGGTTAGCAGCCGCGGCAGCCAGGCGAATCGCATACAGCCCACGCACACAGAGACCACATCTGCAAGTGCTGAAGAGCACAGTCAGACTTCTAAACGTCATCATTAAAAACTTAACGGGACCACGAATGACTAATACCCCAACACTGGAAAACGCTTGGAAATGTGAGCGCAGTAATTTTCAGGTGCCTCCAGAAAGGCAACATTTTTTTTTCACCACGTAAAATGCTCCGTCCTGAGCTTACTGAGAGACGGTAGTGGAAAGCAAAATATCAGCTTGCAAGACAAGGGCTGCATTTCAGACCAGTCGGGCCACGGGTACCTGTAAAACAGGGTGCGGAGAAGACCGCGAGGGTTTTCCACTCTGCTCTCCTCACACGCTGGCTCCCCTTCTGCCATTCTGGCGTTCTCACGGCCGAGCCTCAAAGTACGAATGACCAGATCATCCCCCACATTTCTCGGCAACCCGGGATCCAGTGAACATATGCACCCTCAGTGCAAACTGCATGTCTATCCCAACATGTGCCAGAGAACTCTGGAGGAACGTGAGCGCTGTTCTCGGTCTGCGCTGCTTGGATAAGTCTTGCGCTTGCCTGAATGTGCTGATAAGAGGCTCTTCAGGAGGTCTAGGTCTCACAGATTAGTGCTCGCCACACTGGAGTGTACAAGCAATGACCAGTTCAAGAGTTTCAAGAGGTTCCTCCTGACTTACACAAATAGCATTCTTTAGATTAATTACAGCTTTAAAAAAATGGACATTTTTCCTCTTTTGAATGGGCTGACTGAGAAACTAAAATAAAATTCAGTCGTTTTAGCGTTAGTAACATGGTATAGCATAGGCAAGAAAGCAATATATAAAAGGAAAATATATTGCTGTTCCAGGACAAAGCATAAACAGTGACTGCCCCTCAAAACCTGTGTACGTTAGCCATCTTAACTCTGCTTCCGGTCTTCCGAACACCATAAGCATCCTTGTTGTAGCGTTCTTCCATTATGCTCGTTGCATTGTCGGCATGTTTTATGTGTTTTCTGCGCATCTGCTCATCAGGTTCATTACTCCCTCCTGGGACCCAACCCACCTGAATGTTTTCATGTTTGTCTCTGATTATAACCATATTCAGCACTGGCATTAAAGTGTGCTTGGGTCCTGCACATTCAGTATTTCACCCCAAAGACAGATTTGTCCTTCCCCACCTCATGTTTCCAAATGTCACAAGAGAGCATGCTCACACATTTGTCTACCAATATTTAAAGTGAGCCTCGAGCACGATCCAAAAACACCATCATGACACACACGCATAGTGTCTCTGCTCATTCTGTCCAAAGTTTGGTGTTTTAGGGGTTAAAGTTGGGTCCCGGAGGTAAGCACTTTCACCGATCCCTGCTCTTTGGTGTAAACAAGAATTGAAAGACGCAGGAATCTGCACTGCATTGTGTGCTGCTCAGAACCATTTCCTTTTGCCGAGACGTTTTCATATGCGCAATCAGCTTTCCTGTGTTTATGGGCAGCCCCGATAACGTCCTGCAATAGGCTCTAGGCATGATGGGAAGCTGCCAGCACACCTTCCTCACATGTTTTTGTCACAGAGGGCTAGGTGCTTCCTGCCAAAAGAACGTCACAAGCAGAGGACACAGAGCTTGTGTGCTGCACCTGTGTCACCGTACCTATATTTATTATGACCGAAATAACACATACACTGAATGGTGCTGCATGGTTTCAAAAAAGCCAAATTGGGAGTGTGACAATTACAGACTTTGAACCCTTCAGAACCTTTGAATGTGGTTATCATTAGCAAAATATTCCAAGCCATTATATTTCAGTGGGAAATGTGTGTGACAGCACTTATACAAGTGCTTTAGAGAGCTCAGGACAGAGTAATCTAGCACAACAATCTTTCGTGTTTCGCTGGTCTGAGAGGTACAAAACTCATCAGCAGCTACTTCCATGTTTGCTACAGAAGCTGCTGATCAAGTAAACAAACCTCCACAAAGATTAGACACATAATTACAGGAAATGTATAGTAAACACTGTGTAGTTTAAGACATTTACAGCAAAGGGAAATAAAAAAAACAGAAACAGAGCAAATAAGAGAAGGAGAGCGATGAACTCAGGGAAGCATGGCGCAGGGTGATCCTAAGCATTCTGGGGGAAACACAAATGACACCTGGGAAGAAAGGGCACATGGTGCTTCCTGAAGGAGCACTTTTCTTCTCAACTCACTGAACTACATAGGACTTTTACATAGGTCTACATAGGATTTTTGCATAGGACTACATAGGACCACATAGGACATTTACATAGAACTACATAGGAATGGAGCAAAGTTACTGTATTAAGTTCAAATATGTGGCATGAATGCATGTGCTGAGAGGTTGGTGAAAAATGCATGTCTCCTGCTGGCCTGCAAAGCTGAGTGCTCTCTCATTTGAGAACAGATCCTTATTTGCATGTGTTGCTTCACAGTGAATGCCATGTATCCACAAACGACATCTCTGCGCCCAGAAAACTCAAGTACGGAATTGCGCAATCGACCCATGTTTCGGACAGAATTCTCCCGTTTTATAACAAACCAGCGATAATGAGCCCCCTCCCCAAAACGAGTGTGGAACCAAGTACTCGGGACAAGTGAGAAAACGCCCTTAGTCTGATTCTTAGTCCGAATCAGAGTTCTCTTGAGCCAATGGGACGGATGAACCAGACAAACGTCCCTAGAAGGTTTATGCATTTGCTCTCCAATTAACACTCCATTACAGAAATGAAAGATATAATCAGTAGTTATGCAACAGCCCAAAGCAAGGAGGGCCTCTCAGCCCGCCAGCAGAACTCGCGCACCTACGTAGAAGTTACGCATAGGGGCCTTGGAATGAACTGTAGCTCTCCGCTAAGCACTATGTTATAAGATTATATAGTGGGGAAACCCAGAAGCTCACCTATTTAGACTGCAGAAGCCAACAAATCTCATTTCAACAGACTAGGATTAAATAATCCAGAAGTGGCAGCAAATGGGCTATCCAAGTGAAATGGCAGTTGGATTCTGTAGTGTGAAAATGGATAAAATATAAGCTTCCTTTCCATTTCCAGAGGTGCGCCACGCAGCAGTTCAACAGGACAACATCAAGACAGTAAACTGCCTTGTAAACTGTAACAGTCATAACCATAAAACAGATAACCGTGGTATTGGATTATTAATGCGAGTGGGCTGTAGACAAAGCAAGGTTTCCTCGAACAATTCGCTACAGGAAGCACAGGCACACCTTCATACCTTAACTGAACAAAAACCCAATTAAGATAATTAATTTCAATATGTGCTCATCTTCTCTGGTTTTCAAGAACCTCACTACAAAGACTCCAGACAAAAGATTAATCAGTAATCTCCATCTAGGCTACCGCTGCGTTGTTCTAAAAAAAAAAAACAACAAAAAAAAACTAATTCCACTGCACTGTGCTCATGTGCATGGAGGGACCTTAACGCAGTCCAAGGGTGCAGTTCAGTGCTCTGTGGGCCCATTTACACGTCAGCCAAACCGAAGCAGGCAGACGGATGAACTAAGAATAGACGTGGCCACGCTTTAACCCCTCGTCGCCCTGAGTCTGCTTACACTGCACAACCAATGCTGCCACTTTTGCTTTCGTACGCTGGCAGCAAAGGCTTCTTTCAGACGGACTGCATTTGTCAGAGTGAGAGTTTAAACGGAGCCCTGTCTGTATGCGCACGGAAATACTGGGAGTTTTGTTTCCCCGAGACTGCAGAAGACGAGTCCTCGGTACACACTGAACACTTTGTTCGCAGGAACAGAGAAGCTGAGGTCTGGTTTAGGGGCGTGGCCTTGGGCCAGGCTCCACCCAAAGCAGCCTGCAGTATAAAGCAAGATATGGCAAATTTTAGCCTCAGCAGTGCCCGAACAGCCACTGGAGAAGGGAGGGAAGTAGAGGGAGGGAGAGGGAGGGAGAGAAAGGGAGAGAGAGAGAGTAAATCACAGGAAGGAGTACAGGAAGAAGCCAGAGATTCTACGGTCAGACTGGACATGTATGAGGTCCCATTAAGTGAACCTCCAAACAGTAGACTTAAGTAGGCTTGGAACGCTTACTTGCAGTGCAAGTACGGTGTAGGTGCCAGACGAAGGCCTTTTAAGGTACGGCTCACCGGGATCAAGACCGCTCTGAAAACAGCACAGCTGTATTAATAGCTGATCCCAGCCTGGTTGGCTTTAGTCACCTTTCTAAACACGCAGTGAGAGGAAAAAAAAAACATTCTGTTTACCATGACATTCACTTCAAACGCAGAGCACAGCTACCGTGTACACCATGTCTACCATAGAACTGGTCTATGTTTTCATAGAACTGTGGCAGACCGTCATGGTATTAGGAACATGACACTGAAAGGGTTCAGCCCCATTTTCAGCAGCTGTTCTGGCAAAGGCTGACAGTGCACACTGTTGAACCATATCAGCCCAGGTTCTGACAGCCAACATCAGGGTGCACACTAGAGTCAAATGTGATCACACACACACACACACACACACATACATACGTTTTTCTTTGCTGCATCACTGGTCATACACCATGCTCCCTAGGCACAGCTGGGTTTAGCTTATGATGAATGGGCCCGGCCACCAGAGGGCTCGGCCAATGGGATGCAGCGGTGGCCCCGCGGCTTTCGGGGTGAGTGCTGCCGCGATCCTGTAGGCTGATGGAAGCGTCCCCTGCGGTGGCCTGTTACTGAACAGCCCGGGAGCTGGATCGGACCGCCCTCGTTCTTAAAGGGCCCGGCTCGTACGCTCAGCAGCTGCTGGCTGCGCTCTGGTACGGATCTGAAAGCAGAGCTCGTGCACTTCAACTCACAGAAACTGCTTCATTTCAGATGCATTGTCAGAAAGTCAGGAGCAGTCGGCTTCGGACTAAATCCTGCTGTCAGTCTTAGAAAATGATGCAAGATAATTTTAGGGTATAGACCGACGGCCTTAAAAGGTCCTCTCAGTGCTGCTGCTAATAAGAATCAACAGGATATAAAAGCATGACATGAAAAAAATTTAAAAGGAAGTCATTCTGAATTATATCACTAAAATATCACGTGCCCAGACAGAAGCTGGTGAACGGGGCACATGGGCACAGAGGCTGACGTTTGGGCCTGCAGGTCGTAACACTTCCCTGGGGCACTCGCTCCTACTCCACCTAAGACGGCAGAGCCCACGGCCGATTCTACCAGGTAGGGGTTGAGATAGCAGCAACTTGTTCATGTTAAAATGAACAGTTATATACTTATCATTTCATTTCATTAAATTAAGTTGTTGTCACCTATTGTTATCAGCTTCGTTAAGACCGCTACATACATTGGGTGTGTAGTTTTTTTTTTGCTTATGTTCAAATAACATACAGGACAACGTAGAGGCATTAAAGATGCTAAAGATGCTTCAGGCTTCATTTAAATCTTTGGCTCCACCTACTGGGCAAAATCCACAGCACAACACAGCTGCCATGATGACATTTATTACTGTATGTTGAAGGTGTGGCTATTTTAATGCTTTGCCTGTAGGAGACATGAGATTTAATGTCACCACAAAGTCGCCAAAACTGGTGGGAGAGTTGAATACAAATGGCAAGATCGCACACGTGCGTGCGTGTAGGTTAATAAACGTTAGCAAACAAGCAAATGGAACATGCAAATAGTCTGTACAAGTAATTATCAAGATTTCATTAAAATCCACCCAGATTTAATGACGTACAAACAATTTCAGGAAAAAAAAAGACATGTGATGGAAATGTAGATCATTTTAGAAGTCCGAGTCATCCAATTTCACGGCCGGTAGCTCATCCACATCATCTGACTAGATTGAACTTAGCTCACAAACTATCTTGAATTAAGCTCATGTCAGCATGAGTACACTTTCTATAATGCATTTCTTTCCTGCTGAGCCAACGTCTGCAAAGTCAGTGGTTCATCAAATATAGCGAAGTAATCAGCTCAATTTTCACTTTGACTTTCACTTTAACACAGAAAACAGCAGCTTGGCAAAAACAAAAAAAGCACAGAAACACGAAACATACCCCACGCCCCCACACCCGTTGAGAATAACTGATAATACTGATCGTGACGAAGCACAAGATCGGGATTAAAGATTTCAGAAAAACAAGTCACAGGAACGGTCTCGTCACACGCTCCCTGCCACATCCCGGCATTTAGCCGATTGGAGTCGGGGGAGCAGACCTGCAGATGAGCCTTCTGTGCCGAGAAAGGGCAGCGCTTGGCTACTAGCGTCGGTAATGGCCCGGCGCAGCGCGGAAGCGGCACAAAAGGACCGGCACAGCGACAAAAGCAGCAGGGCGGGCACGTGTAATCCCCAAACAAGACGAACCTGAAAAAGACTAGCTCTGCACCTCGGCGTGTTCGCACAAGTTCCTAGGGTGTGGGTGTGTTTGGTGGATGGGTAACGTGAACGTTAGACACAAGCAAGAAGCCAGAGCAAAGGGAGGTTGGGGGGGGGGGGGATAGTGAACGACAGCTTAAACTTGCTCTAAAGCTCGAGGTCACCACTGCAGGGACTGCTCCATTCCCTAATCACAGAGGAGGTTGCAGGCTGAAAGTAGAGGCATATCCCTTTATCCCTATCATGTACCCATGCTGTGGGATTACACTCCCATTAGGCAGAATGCATGCCACAGCTGGTCTTTGCTTTATGCAACATACAGATGATCTCATACATGAAGCCAGGAGAGGCCTCCATATCCATGATGGCTCAAAGCGGCGTTCAAAACATAAACGCCACGTGAGGAAGAACGTTGCAGGACGAAAGGCATCGTTTAACCGCTGTAGCCTGACAAAGCACACTTCATCATTTTATCGCTCGGTGAGACACAGTGAGCGTTTAAAACAGGTTCCTGCCCAACTGCCAACAGTGACGTACAATGACGCCAAACAGACCTTGTGCAACAATTCCGCGCATTAATCTCATGCGGTGCAGCTTGGAGACCTGCTTTTCCACGAGCGCTCTTGGCTCGAGCTCCTCACCTGGGCGACCGTTACCCAGCGGCATGCCTGTGGAGTGCACCTGACCGAGCCCAAATCGCACAGCGGAATCCTGCCACGCTGAAGTCAATGCCTATGGCATGTTTATCTGGGTCCAACTCATCGCAAAAAAACGCCATAGGGCCTCGTTCACGCAAGGCGTGTGTACCTCAGCTCCAGGATCCAGGACACCGCTGGAACGTGGCAGGATCCTCCAGAAGAAAGACTGACAGCCCTGGCCCAGTTCCACACAACGATCAGGCAGTAAAAAACCTGGGAACATTCCGCACTACCACCAGGCTAACGTACTTCATTAGTGTGGCTTGCTCGTGTGAGTAATCGTGAGAGGGAGGGATGTGTGTTGTTTGGGCAACGTCCTGCCATAGACGTTGAGACGAGGGGGAGGGGGGGTTGGTTGATGACGAGAGGTCCAGAGCGCCTCTAAACATCTTGTGATCTTCTGAACGTCTGAGCGTGCGAGTGTGTGCGTGCACGTACGCGTTCTGGTGCTCCTCCGTGTGTCGCTGGGTGAGACGCACGGTGTTCTAGTTGTGGGGAAGTGGCTAACCTCTACCTCTGAGGAGGCCGGAATGCGATTTATTATGGCTTGCTGGCAAAGTCAGGTCTGAAGAGACAAGCACGACGTTGCAGTCGCAGTCACACACACGTGTGCATACACTCCCGCGTGGTGCAGCCCAGCTGGAGGGGGGGGAGGGGGGTTCAGGAGCCTGCAAGAAGCGTGATATGACACAGTAATCCAACTGAAGCCGAGCGCCGCTCCTGTGAGGACGGGGCCTCACTCCCCGTCTCCCTCTCTCTTTTAGCGTAGCTTTAGCATACGGCTCCAGAAACTTAAATAAGCCGACTTTAAAGCGGGTGATCTTTTGCTGACCCCCTTTGCATCCCACCACCACCGCCGCCGCCACCGCCTACCAGCATAAGGCACTCTCTTTAGTGGACTAGCCCACCACCCAGCCTGAAAGGTGGACAAGATGCAAGGGGGTGTGGAAGGGCCAGAGGAGCAGGCAGTGCGGGCGTCCGGAGTGAAGGGAAGGGCTCCATGACAAAGCAGTGCATACCATAAACACACACACACACACACAGTAAGCCTACATCGCAATGCCTACCATGCAGTCCTATCAAGGCAGGACATATAAAAAAAAATAAATAAATAAACAAACGTGCATTTCTACAACAGGTGAGACAAACTGCGATTTCAATATTTGGCTGTCAGAAAGTAAAAACACATGGCAGCCACAACCTCTAGAGGGCGATGGCGTGTAACCGCATCCTGGGGCAGAGCGTGCCAGTGGGTTGCGCCGTGTACTGCCAGCCTGCGCCGGTTGCCAGGGGTACTGGAGCCATCACACCACCAGCTGTCTTTACCCTTTGCACTGGTTGCCCAGAGGAACGGTTGCCCGCCGCAACAGGTGCTTTCTTTACCTCCTTCTGCAATCTAAAAAGAGTGTGTGGATGGTACCAGACAGGATGCAGGAAGAGAGCAGAAAGGGTGATGTATCCCCGCCCAACCATCCCCAAGGCACTCAGCTTTCCTCTCCCCTCTGAAAAGAATCGGGAGCAGCGGAGACACACATGGACACCCCCTCCTCCACCCCGCCCCCCAACCCCTAAACCTGCACTGCGCAACTCCCTCTGGGATATTGAGCGCGTGAGCTCAAACGCTTTCTCCGTGAGGAATCCTTTGTGAGAAGGGCCCTTTTTGGACATCCTCGTGGAGTTTGTGGTCGGGTCTGCCTAGAAGCAGCACGCAGGGGCACGGGCGGGTGTGGGTATCGTTTCTAGTGAACCACCTCCAGACTGAAGGTGCAGAGGTTCTTTTACTTCTGAGCCAAGAAAACAGGGCACATCGAGGCTAGTCCTCACGGCGGTGAAGGCGTGCCTTCCTCATGTTTGCCCTGCTGCCTCGAGCACTGGTGTGCATTTCCTGGACGATGCCTGCCTCCTCTTCTTCATTAGGTTGGCACAGCAAGATTTCTGGGAGCTGCTTATGACAATATCTATAAAAAAAAAAAAAAAAGAAGCATGACACGGGCCAATATTGAGCGGACGGAAGTGAACGAAATGTTATCTGCGCTGAACTGCTGTCTGCAGAGCCACCAAGGAGACCTCAGTGGTGAAGGCGGGACTTCAGTGGAAACCGCTGTGACTTCCCGGTGCAAAGGACTACTAGCTGACACAAACCTATACTTCACAAGAGCTGTTCAGCATACAGAAGCGGTACACTGAGACAGGCCTTTCACACTCAAGTCCTGCTCAAAATATCACCAAACTGAATAGTGCAAGATTAAAGAGGCCTATAGGCACAATTCAGGACAAAATGTAGTGGTCACTATCAAA
The DNA here is from genome assembly GCA_020368025.1 of Brachyhypopomus occidentalis. Taxonomy (NCBI): domain Eukaryota; kingdom Metazoa; phylum Chordata; class Actinopteri; order Gymnotiformes; family Hypopomidae; genus Brachyhypopomus; species Brachyhypopomus occidentalis. The sequence goes on along the minus strand of JAGXOD010001351.1, from coordinate 3,134,134 downwards.
TGTGTTGCATTAACACTAAATCTGTTTAAACACGTCACAGACAGAATCATTGTGTTAACTACATCAAAATCCCCTTTACCTGAAATCATGTCTTTACCCCGACTACCTCTACTGCATCACTGCGTTCTCACGCACGCAACAGCACCTTCAACGAAAAAGGCAGGGCTTACACGTTCATTAATGTTTAATATCTTCAAATTGGCAAGCAAGTCTTAACATGGCCTGGTTAATGCACTCTCCGATCAGCAGACAGCACCTTGGGAATCCTCAATGGTTCTTTCATTCCTTTTTATTCCAAAACTTGTTCAGCCAGGTAAGTGTCCTTTATTAACAGACATTTCCTGGTGTCAGACGCCACCGATATACTGCGATCTGGTGGCCCAGGGGACCTCAGACTGGATCAAATGTTTAGGGCCAGAGATCCTCCGTCATGCCGATCTATGATCAGTAACTAAAACCCAAGGCTAAAACACTGCTAAACAACTAATGAAATGCGTAGGAATGAAAAAAGCAGAGCTTACAGATTCTGGTTACCTGCTACCTCCAAGAAAAGATGAGCGACCTTTAGTCAGTGTCCTAATGACACAATCTGCTGCTGATGCAACACTGTAAACATACAGCGTGCAGACCTAACAGTGATAAGACAGCTGCTTCTTATGTGTCTATAAAAACCAGTGGGCTGGCTGTACACGTTTGTGTTGCAAGCGTTTTCTGGGGTTGTGAACCTTAAAGCATGTCAAAAGACTAAGCTGGTTAAAGTTTGGGCCTGTCCTCTTAACTCACTGCGTTACGCGTGGCCGCTCAGAGGTTCTCGATCGTACCACAGTAGGTCAAACCTGACAGCTGGAAGCCTTCGCTGTAAAACAGGATCCTGGCAGAGCACAACTAGGTTGTGGGCCTGCCATGTATCAGCAGACACTCACCGTATGGAGGTTCAACTCTCCCTTCAGCAGCGTTTAACGATACATCCACGTCTGCCACAATCCTACTCCTTTACCCAGCGCTGAGAACAGGACAAGGCTCTGGGGTATGCTTTTGGCTTGAAGCATAGACTGGTATGTCTGCTTTGTATTAGGGTCATCTAAAAGAACATCCTTTAACCAATCAGGAAGCAGAGGGGTGGCTGGCTCATGACTAGAGAGAGGGGTGGGGACAGCCAGGAAAACTCCTACAGTCCCCGTTTCTGCTCATCTCCTCCAAACAGATCAGAGGTACCAAGCATCAGTTTTAAGCCAGACAAGACCATGAAGTACCTCTCAGCCTAATTATTGCCCGACATGCCGGCATCACTCTTGTCCTCAGCCGAGCCGCATCTTCTGTTCCACCTAGTAATTCTTATTTCTCTCTTCACACACCCAACCACCCACATCAACCCACAACAATAACTATGCTGAATATGGCGAACACTGCGCTCCCCAAGATGGTCCATCGGAGGTGAGTCCTGGTGCACTGTCAGGTGTGAGTCACAGTGGACGCTGCTGCGTGGATGCAAGTGGAACAGACTGGACTGCAGTGGAGGGGTGACGGAGGAAAAGCAACACCAAAGCAACTGGCCATCTGCCCCCCTCAATAAAGGGCAAGCAGGCCGATTCAGATCACCTCGTCTGATATTCTAGACATGAATAAACAGCTCATGAGAGAGGATGTGAGAGGGTTTTTTTTTTAGATTATGGTCATTTATGACACAAAGAAATTACAGTTGGCAATATCATTAGTAGCACAAAATTCACCTGACACCCAAAGTATAATTCTTTGAGTTCTTGCACTAGCTTATCTCTAATCTGTCTGGAGCAGTGACATGGCGACTTAAACCTAAATGTCAGGGCATTCTCCAGACACCTTCTGAAAGGTAGCTTCAGACTTCACATCTGATGTCCATAACATGTAAAGAGCACGTTAAGCTGGTTCACACTGTTGTTGGATTACATTCCAGTTCAATTTCAAACCACCAGTGTCTCTTATACACGAAGCACGTGTTTGTGTCTGAATGTCCTATATCTCGTAACTAAACAAGACACTGAAAAAGGTTGAATCAAAATTTGCACGAATCAAAAAAACGTTTGAAGGATACATACATTTGTGATGCTCTCTGATCTCTGTGCCTAGTTTAATCTTTCCTAGTAAGTCAACCAATTTAGTATGCGTTTCGGAAACAGCAACCAACCACTGAAAGTGCGAACTCACGTGGTAACTTAGACCTAGACACGCAATCCACTTAAAGACTAAAGTAATTTACCACGTAACTGCAACTTCCTTAAAATACAAACAAAAAAAAAAAAATGAAGAAACGGCTGCTGGTAGAGCCGCATATTAGCAAAGCCTATTCGATCTAATGAAAATAAAAGCAGAGACACATGCACCTAGAGAAAAGAAATAAGATATGTACACTATAAATAGCTCTTGAAGGATATGGGACGCTGTAACCCGCCACTGTTTCCCAGTGGGTTGCCAAAATTTGCTAAACAAATTATCTTTTTCATTTTTTATAATTTCAGATCAACAAGAGCTTAATCTGGAACGTCATTAAGTTCTGAAAGATCAGTCCTTTGCAATGACATGAAGAATGCCTTGTTTGTTGTTGTTTTTATGCATACCGCCTTAATCTAAATCATAATTATACTCACCCCATCAACCAATCCATATTTAATGAACGGGCTCAACCCAACGAGTGCTGGTGTCCTCGTCTTTTATTTTAGCCCAAGCACAAACTGTCTCGTTCGACTGTCTTTTCGAGCGGAAAGATCTCTGTGGTCTCCTAAGGCTCCGAAGGATGCCGACGAAACGCTTCCTTATTTTGAAAAAAGAAATACAGCTAGCAGTAAGCCCAAGATAAAGTGCCGACGGAACCGGTGAAACACCTCTGGCGTTATAATGAAGGACCGCATTGACTTTGACGTTTTGCGAAGGGTAGCACTTGGATACTTTCTCTGTTCAAATGGAGTACTTGAATTGCGAGCTGGCTTCCAGCTGTTGTCTATGAGGAACTCGGCTCTTCAGTCAGCAAACCATTATCATTTAACGGCAAATGTCCCGAATGACCTGTCGTTTGTGCGTTTTGGGGCATGGGTTCTTAGTAACGTTGTAAGGCTGCTACCGTTGCAGTTATCAAGCTCTGCCATATACAGGAAATCCGGAAGTAAACACAGGTCCGATGCCGACCCCAGCTCCCCGGGATGTGGCCTGAAAACGCGAGCTTTATGGGATTTGTAGTTTGTATGCACATTCTTGGCACGTTTTCGGCTCTCTGCATGTGTACGTAAGACGCACAGCTCTGCGTCCTTATTCTTCGTACCTCCTTCTTTGATTAAGAATACTATAAATGAAATAATTAAATCATTAAATATGAACTACGTATATCGCTAATGCTGTTTGTCTTTTTTTGTCTATGATGTAATTATATACATTTGCTGTGGTGTATATATACACGTAGATATATTAAAAATTGTAGTGAAGTACACAATGTTTCCAGAGAAACAGGACGTTTTCGGACAGAGTTCCTTTATCAGCTGTGCATGCAAAGTGCTTCAAATTGTGCTTTTTTGCTTGATGAAGGATCTTTGTCCGAAACGTCTTGTTTTTTTCTCGAAACTTTATGTACTTCACTGCTATTTTTTAATATCTGTTCGTATTTTACCTAAGTACACTGCTGTTACTTACTCTGGAATCTTCTTAAGATTTATATATGATAGCTCAACTGTATAAAGATGTGTGTGTGTGTGTGCGTGCGTGCGTCCATGTGTGCATGTGCGTGTGCGTGCGCGCGTGCATGTGTTCATATCACGGACCAGCAGATGGCACTGTTTGTCCTACAAAAACATCTTTCATCTTTACTCTGTATGGAAGAGTTTTTGTTTAGGCAATAACAAAATCATCTGAATCAAAAAATATTAGGAAAATGTTAATAAATCTGTCCTGTCAGCGAAGATCTTATAGTAGCTATATAATTGGAATAATTTACAATCAGAATACATTTCTTTATGGAAAGTTCAATCATTTAATAATCTTTATTAACTTCAAAGTTTCTTGGTTTCCCCTGCTAAAGTGTGCACTGTGGTACTACTAAGGATGTGGTGCCTACGGTCTGGATGGTGCACTAGCCTGACCAGTCTAGTAATAATTGTCTGCACACCTCTTCCTTGGTGTATTGCATGGGAATTATTTTCTCAAATTCAACCAAATCTTTTGTCAGGTAACAGGACAGTATAAATGCACCTCCCAATCTATTTCGCTGCTATTCGTATCATTCTCCTTGTTAGCTCGAGTTCCCGGATTGCACCTATATTTGAGCTTCTCCTGTTTCTCAAGAAGAGCAAAATAGGGGATGCCGGCAGGTTGACGGCAGAGGCTCCTGTCGCGCTTTCCTCCGAGGGCGTGATGACACTGCAGAGCCGGTGCCATCACTTACTGAAGCACTCTGAAATCTCCGCGCTGCAGAGCTGAAATAACACCTACGGGGCAGACAAGGTCGCTAAACGGGAGCCATCTCAGCTGTGATCGATCGGAGAGCATCTGAGCCGCAGCTTCCGCCGCCAGCTCAGCCCGTTCAGAGCGATGACCTCACCTTCTCCATTCCGTCCTCCGTCCGACGTCCCCTGCCACCTAATGCATGGACATGCATGCACACACGTGCAGTCAGCCAAACATGCACTTTACAGCCTACTGCAACCTACTTGCTTCTGTGTGTGTGTGTGTGTGTGTGTGTGTGTTATGTGTGCGTGTATGTGTGTGCACTATAAACATCACTGCAACAAACAGTACAGAACCACAGGGGGCCATCATCCTTGCATCGCATGAAGAATGCCATGATAGTTTTACTTGTAGAACATTACTTGTTAATAAGTCAGGCCAACGTTTTCCATCAGTCATCATGTAAAATAAGTTTTAAAAATGATAAACAGACCACACATAACCAATAAAAACTGAAAACCTGGTGCCTGATCCTTTTACAAATCTTGTGAGTTATTGTCACCTAAAGCTTGCTCGGCACAGTTTAAGCTCAACGTCACAGTAATGGTAATGGTGCCCTGCGATGCTTGTGCTCCTTAAAAAGCTGGACCAAAACTGAATTGTAATTACATTATTTATTCATGGTAATTATAAACTCCTATGACCTTTAATGGTCTCTTATATAATGGCCCTTTAATGGTCTCTTGCACTGCAGCAATGGGGCAGCTGTGTATAGGACCATTAAAGGACATAGGAGTTGAAAAAGCATTGCATTGCGTACTCATGCATAATGAATTGGATGGGGGCTATCACTCTTTGCTTTGGCTGCAAAAATAGACACAGAGATTGAACTTGGTTGACTTTGTGGGTAGAAAGGGGTACACAGGCACAGGGAGGGACCGGGGATTCTCAAACAGGACACTAATGGAAAACCACAAACCATCGCTGAGCTTTAATGTCTGTAGTGGGAGTGTTTTACCATTCAGTATTATACTAAGGGTCAACACTCCTTTGCCCTTGAAGAAGCATTTTACCTGCCATGTCACTGTGTATACCGTGTATGTTTTGCTAGTGACACAGTGTAATTTTTTTTCCATAGAGAACAAAGTGCACTGTTCTTGTCATTGCTCTGCAGGGATACAGCATCTCAACGTCTCAACATCTCAACATCTCAATCATCCTCATTTTGGGGGGAATGGAGTGTGTGTGTGCTTTTGGGCGGGGGGGTGGGGGTGGCGTTACGAAAATATCAGTGCTGCACAAGACCGGGGCTCATGTTACAGAAACATATTTGCCACATACATATGCATTTGCTCAAATAGTCCTCACATTTGCTCAAATGGCCCTCACATTTGGGTCACAGGCTCAGTTTTTCTTCTCTCCGACTGATGTACAGAGGTTATGTAAGTTCGGAGGAGGAGCGATAGGAAGATGGGGATGAGGAGACCTGTTTATTTTTAAGGCTGTATTAGTCACTTGCTCTAGATCATGGAAAGGAGAGAGAAACTCTTCTGGTGACGCAATGGTTCTTTAACAGTTTCCATATATAAGGTCTGGATCCAGGCGCCAGACCAGCACACAACATGTCCACGTCTGGTTACAATCATCCACTCTTTTCCTCTGCCTCTTACCCACTCTCACGCTAAGGTTTACATGCTCACACGCACACGCACACATACACTCACACACGCACACACACACACACAATCACATATTTTGATTCACACGGTTAGTAGCATGTAATCCAGTTGAAAAACTTACATTTCTCCTTCATCATTCTCTTGTTTCTAAATAGATATATATTGCTTGTGAAAAGCAGATTAGATAAAAGTAAGTAAAAAACAATATTGTGTCCAAGTGTGAATGTATTTCTAATGTCAGGCCTACATAATGGAGAAGTATATACACCAGTTTGTGACCATGGCATATTTATTCAGTCCAACTCTACAATGCCCAGAGCTATGACTCTCATACTCCATGCAAGTTTCCCTAATGGTTACAATTGAGCAAGGAATCTGGCATGCGTCATACAATTAGATATAATAGATGTTAACTCAGTCAGGTAGAGTTGTAAATGTGGGAACTGAAATGACTGTATGTGTGCATGCGTGTGTACGAGGGGATGTGCATTGCACAAGTCTATACTAATCAGTGGACATACTCACTACACGCACACACAAAGACACAGACACACACACACACGCACACACACACATGCACACACAGTTAGAGGGTATATTTTATTAAAAGCATGTCTAATTCTGTCATGAATGCACAGTGGAAAGGCCATAATGACACTACAAATCTTTGCCTCTATAATGCAACAGACCGGACTTTAACACTTAGCAGTGAATATCGCTTATACACAATTAGATTTAGATGTTGATTGCAACAATAACGGATGGCAATTAACCCCAATGCTCTAATATATTGCTGGCAGCAGTTGAGTCAGCTAGCCGAGGGTGGTTTGGATATTGTTAGGTAGCTGAGTAGTCAGTGTTGGTGCCAGGATTAAGCCTTACAATGAATCAATGCCTCATATTGACACTACACCGTGTGCTCTTTGTTTGTGAATGAAATTTATGCATTTGGCACCACGGCACTAATGTGAGTCTTTTGAGCAGGCCACTTACCCACAGTAAGATTAATCAGAGTTTAACGGGCATCTGACAGAATCAAAGGCCTCTTTTCACCCTGCGAATATACTTTTATCTCCAAATCTAGCGCAGTTTAAGTCTCATTGACGAGCTCTGATAATTATTTCACTTCTATTTGCATATTTAAGAGAGCAGTCTGACTTATAGCTTTTACTGTAATAACACGATTTGTAAGAGCACTATCCATCTGTTCGCTTAGCACAGCATTAAATCGACAATATCAATTATTGCTGAACTGTGATTTGTCCTCAGGTGCTGAAGTTTAATTTATTATACATTTTCAAGCTAATTTCACACTGTGAAATAACTAGCAGTCACTGAAAACCATGTGTTCAACACACTCATCTAATATGCTATATATTTAATTGTTCATGCTTTGTTGGGATTTCCATTGTAATTTAAAACAATGACAGAGCAATCGCACAAATTTTTGCAGGCTCAGATATTGACCCTGGTTAATAATCAGGGCACGCTAAGAGTCCCCAGTAAAAATTAATAAATATAGAAAAGAGGAGGAGAGCTGTACGTGTCACTTCCATAGAATCAAACAGAAACAATGAAGAAGTCTTCAAATATTATATTATTGCTCATTTCCAGAATGAAACCAATACAATAAATTAAAACAATAATGCATGAAACATTAAATAGTACATTGAAATAATTGCTGTTATTTTTTGTCCTTTACATATACGTATGTAAATAGTTTTGGATATATGTAGAGCTTAGTACTGCTAGGGTGCAGCTTGTCTGTCTATAGGTAGCCAGCTATTTCTGAGCATGCCCAGTGCACAGTAGTAGGTCTGAGAGTTCCTCTCAGCTTAACACACCATCTATGTTCACAAACTAATAAAAGGCCATAGAGGCAATTGATAACACTGTTGAAAGTATTAAAAAGCCCTGTGAAATGATCTCAGTCTGGAGCATAAATATATTACAGCTTTTTTAATTAAAGTTGCTCTTATGTTGATAAGGAGCATCTATCTCTGTCAATAATGCATCTGCATTTTTTTTTCTATTAGCCATGCTGCAAAATACATTTCCCATACTGGGAATCCTTCATGTGGAGGGTACCTCAAAATGTCTGCATGAGTTCACATTTGCTCTTTTTAGTGACTTTTGTCACCTACTGCATGTCACAACATTAGGGTGAGCATTAAAGCTGTAGAGTTGGCTGGCCCCTGTGCTTTGGAGTGCTCGTATGAGCTGTCCTTTGGAGTACTCATATGAGCTGTCCTTTGGAGTGCTCGTATGAGCTGTCCTTTGGAGTGTTCATATGAGCTGTCCTTTGGAGTGCTCGTATGAGCTGTCCTTTGGAGTGCTCGTATGAGCTGTCCTTTGGAGTACTCGTTTGAGCTGTCCTTTGGAGTGCTCGTATGAGCTGTCCTTTGGAGTGCTCGTATGAGCTGTCCTTTGGAGTGCTCGAATGAGCTGTCCTTTGGAGTGCTCGTATGAGCTGTCCTTTGGAGTGCTCGTATGAGCTGTCCTTTGGAGTGCTCGTATGAGCTGTCCTTTGGAGTACTCGTTTGAGCTGTCCTTTGGAGTGCTCGTATGAGCTGTCCTTTGGAGTACTCGTTTGAGCTGTCCTTTGGAGTGCTCGTATGAGCTGTCCTTTGGAGTGCTCGTATGAGCTGTCCTTTGGAGTACTCGTATGAGCTGTCCTTTGGAGTGCTCGTATGAGCTGTCCTTTGGAGTGCTCATATGAGCATGCACACAGTCTCCTGCTTCATGAACAATCACCTTTATCTCTGTGTCAGTCCAGTAAAACCATGATGGAAGGAGCACTTCTTCAAAAATAGATCTCTGTAATAAATAAACAGTCCACTTTCTCTCACTCTCTCACAGACGTCTTGAGAATGTCGGGGTGGCCGGCGTCATTTCGAGCTTTCGTCTTTGTCACGACACCTCAATGACCTCCACGCTGCCTGAGAAGCTGGACTGCTTCCCGAGCGTCCCGAAGTCCTCGCTGCCACGCACGTTGCCGACGCCCTCCTCGAACTCCATTTGGCAGCTGCGTCGTTTGAACTGCGCGTCGGCTCGCGTCACTGCCGCCGTACCCTCTGTTGGCCAGACGCCGCAGAGATCCTGCGTCTCCTGCCATTTGCCCAGGTGTTGTGCCCTGGGTGTGGGGGCGGTGGCCTGCCCACCATGGCCTATCACAGCGCAAGCAGGAGTCCCGCCAAATCGCGTCAAGCTCCCACTGACCCCACCCGGAGCATCTGGTTCTGAGCCAAAGAACCACCGGCGGTCTTCGGTGGGTGTGACGGGTGTGGTGGCTTGGGTCGTGCATCTGTGCTTGGTCCAGACGGTAGAGGCAGTCAGGGGCAGGCTGAGGAAAGGTGTCGTCTGCGCGTTGGCGTGACAAATGGGATCTTGCGTGACTGATTTTTGCTGGTTCTGGTTCAGGTCAAGGGAGAGGGTCGCAGCAGACAACCTCCCAAAGCCACCAGTCTCTTGTCTGTGTCTTTCACATTTAAGCTGTGATTCCCTCACTGTAGATGAACGTGACTCGGTCATACTCGACCTGTCTTGTGACGGAGAGCATTGATGTGAGATCCTTGGGCTCTTTGGACTGTCGAGTTTGAGAAGCTTGGGCATTTTTTCTGAGTCTGACGGTGAGAGCTTGGGGGATCTTTGACAGTGATGGCTTGAAGTGCAGTCAGATTTGATGTCAAGGGAGAAGGAACATTTGAGCTTGTTACTTTGGATGATTTGGTCTGTGGACAGGTGAAGACTGCTGAGGTCTTTCTGCAGTGAGGTAGGCGAGGGTGGCTTGACGTTTATCAGGCGTGTTTCAGGTGTTGTTTGATGAGGCTGGAGAGCCTGTGTGCTCTGCTCCACTGTATCTTCAAGCTCTGCTACCTCCTCAGGATGGTCAGACGCTGACCTCAGAGGGCTGCAGGTTAAGGCTGTCTGCAGTCGTAGGTCTTTCTCAAACTCCAGCAACTGTCCTAGGAAGTTGAAATTTGGAGATATAGATGGACGACGATCCTTCACAAACCTAAAAGAAGCAAACGGATGTCATAAGTTGTACATCTTTCAAAGAGAAGACAGTTAAAACACATTGAAAGTGTTCAATTAGTATTGTGCTGTTGATATTACCTACTCTGATTAATAATAAGTAATAGGAGTGATACTGGAACATTTCAGTGTGTCTGCATGTAAAAGTTGACGTCATTACCTATAGGCGTCATCTGATGACAAGCCCATGGTCTTCATGATATAAGCAATGGCAATGGTGGCAGAGCGAGAGATTCCTGCCAGACAGTGAACAATAACTCTACAGTTTGACACTCTGGCTTTGTCTGGAGAGAGAGAGAGAGAGAGACAGAGAGGGAGACAGAGAGAGAGAGAACCAGTCAGAACCAGCAATGCCATTCCAGCAGAGACAGAACATTAGGTTTAGGTTTACTGCTCTCCTCGAGAGTTGACATCACTCAGACCTCCCATAAAGTGTTTCTTTGAGACCTGAATTGGTCTATTATAATCCTACTCTTCGTCATTACCCTAAGCGGAACAATTTAGCTATTCTGGGGTGACTCGGTCAAGCCTGACTCTCTGTGCTGTATCAGCAAACCGTTTCGTTTTAGAGGAATATTCTTACCAATGAATTCATTGGTTTTCTCCAGCCAGGGAAGCAGCTTCTCACAGTAGCTGTCATTGACGGGAATGCGCAGGAAGTGGTTCTCACTTATAAAGTCAGGCTTTGGACAAGTGTTGCTTGCATTCAGAACATAGGTAATGCCATTCTGAATCATCAGTTCCTGTAGACACACACATGATTTTAAACAAACCATTAGATCTATGAATTCACACTCCTCCCTCCAAAAAAAAACCCCAAAACAGAATCGGTAGGCAGATGGTTGAGTTGCATCAGCGGTTTCAGTCACACACACGTGCCTATTTTCATTTTAGTGCTATGTGGGTCAAAATTAGATGAATATTATACAAGATAATGAAAAGCTAAGATGAAGTCAAAACACTAAACTACATATTTTGATAGATGAACACTTATTTCATGAAAAAGGAACGCATTCTCTTACTGCAGGTGTTATACATAACATACACCACTAGTATGCATGCATCACTGGAATTATGTGCTGGTACACAATACCCTCAGTATAAAAAAAAAGTCAAACATATAATTTGAACATTATCGTGCCATTTGCTTTATGAATATAAACTAGCATTACAATCAAGCAAGATGGAATTTCCCTCAAGCTTCCGCTCCCCCACCTTGTTGAGGACGTCTTTCTGTGAGCCCAGGTAGAGGTGAGGCAGGATGCAAGTGGGGCCCAGGTTGGCCACAGGTAGACACGGCTGGGAGAGGCTCAGGGGGAGTATGGAAGCCTGCTTGCTCTCACACAGATCAGGGAAGCACGCGGCAAAGGCTGCAAAGCCACCTAGATGAGCGAGAGAGAGAGAGAGAGAGAGAGAGAGAGAGAGAGAACGAACAAGGCTTAAAATAATGCATCAACAATCCTGCATTGACCCATACAGTTCAATATGCAACATGCATTGGCTCTTGGTGGCAGGCCAAACTACTGGAAGGATTGCAGGGGGGGGGGGGCGGTTTGTATGCAATGCGACATAGTGCTAACGATGGAGGGGCTTTCCTAACGGCCCCACACTCGGAGACGGACAGGAGCCTTCAAGCTCAAGCTGCGGCACCCGGCCGATCCAAGTCATTCCTAACCGAACCAGCAGACCTGCAGTTAAAGTAGACCCACCTCCACCTAAAAGCAAGGAACCACACCGCCCCTATTCTGACCTTGGTGGGTATTTTTATTTTTCTCCAGTGACAATCATTCATAATCAAACTATTATTATACATAATAGGGAATTCAGGGCAATATATTTGTGAAGTAGAAAGAAATTGATTGCTCTGCCAAGCTTGTCCACTCTCCTCATCCACCTTGAGTTGGAGTTAGTGTGGCTGGTGAAAGAGGAGGCCTGGCCCTTTAAGAGGCACATATGGTGTCAGTGTCTGCTTCTTCGGTCTCTTGCTTCCTGCATGATCTCATCTCCTCTTCCAGAGATCAGCATCACACTATGGGAATGAAGCTGGCCACAAGAACATGGCAGTCCAACCGCAGTCCAGGGGCATGCTCTCTAACACAGATACACACACACACACACACACACACACAGACAACATGCACGCACACACACGCACACACACGCACACACACGCACACACGCACGCACAAGGGCATTTTCACACATATGCACATAATCCCAGACCAACTACAAGAACTGGGCCTGCAGTCTTTCAGAAACGACATAAACAACCACAACTACCCAAGGGTCCAGAGTCATGAACCTCCCTCCACCAACACACTTGCTCTCTCAGAAAAACAAACTCCCTGGAGTCACTGACCTCTCTTGAGCCAGTCCACTTCAGCTGTTTCCCAGCGTACGTTAATGTATTTTTGGATCTTACAGCTTTACCAGAGTGTGTTCTGCCCCCTCCGTTTCTTCAGCAACACATTACGTCACGCCTAAACAGTGCACCAAATTAGCCCTGCACTAATGTGCACACTGAGACGCCTCTTTAAATCTGGGAGGTGTTAGCTCAATTTCCAAGTAAGGCTGGCATGCAGGGGCAATGACATCACCTACGTTTAAAATCCCATGCTTTGCTTGATCACTATCATTCATTTCATCACACGCACATAGGTGCAGACACACACACACACACACACACACAATAAAACACACACACACAGACACACACACACACTAAACATTCACATAACCTGCACAGGCACAGACACACATTTCACACACACACACACACACACACACACACTCCAAGCATTCATATGCACAAGATTAACCCATGTAAATTAAGATGGTTCATCTGAAAATAATTAAATGAGGAATACATAAAAATAATAAGAAAGAGAAATAGAGAAATAAAAGGCATGAAAGAACAGATGAGCTCAGACATGACGTAAGTGTGAGTAAGCAGATCCATGTGACTGGGAGAGAGAGAACAGACTGAAGCCTGATATCAGGCCTCCCATATTCCTTTACCCACTCCTCTTCCAACTCATCCATTCATTTCTTCATTCATTCACGCAGTCACTGCTCTGTTGTTTCTCCCATGTCACACAGCCTTAAGTGTGCAGGCAAAAAAAAACCCCCCAAAAAACACCACAGCTTCTTGTTCCTGTGGCGTTTCACATGATGTCACCCGGCGCCACCAGCCTGACGCGAGTTTTTGCCTTAACCACATTTTTGACGACGTGACTCGTGAATGACATCATGACAGGGCCCTGTCACGCACTGCATGCGCGCTGAGCAAACCCCCCGCTCGCTGCACGCAACGCCACTGGACGCTCGGCGTTCGCGAGCTGGCGTGAGAAACCTCAAGGTGGTGCAAAGGTGAGAAGTGTGTGTTTTTTTTTTTTTCTCTTCTGAGCACATGGCGCTTTGATAATGGAGCCACGTATCCCCAGTAATGCCAGCGGGACAAAAACCGCCTTGGTGCATGGAAAGGTCACGGCTTTGGTGCTTCACGTCAAAATACAGGCAATGTAGAGCAATGCAGTTTAGCTACGCACTTCTGAGTTTTGATGGTGCCTGGAAGTGAACATGGGGAATGAGGAAAGGCAGGAGGTCCTTGGCCCATTATTCCAGATGTGTGCTGTGGCATTTAGAGCTCAGCTCGGGGTCTGGTTTGAACTATTAAAAGAAACTGCCAAGCAGTATGACATCATTGCTCAACACATGGGTGGCCAGGGGGCTGCCCACACACACACACACACACACATATGCACGCACATGCATACACACATATAGACACACACACACACGCAAACGCACACACACACACATGCATGCATACGCATACACACGTACAGACACACACGCACACGCACTCACACACACACACACACACACACCAACTGCATCCAACTCGCCTATCGGTTTTGGCTAGCACACCTGGTGCTACCATCTCAGAACTAGCCTGCTTGTTTTAAGATGTTTACACCCAGGACCAAGGCCACTTGTTGATATTTCACTGAGAGAGAAAGAACATGAGAGAGAGAGAGAGAGAGAGAGAGACAGACAGAGAGAGAGAGAGAAAGAGCAATGGAGACGGCGGCATTTCCTGAAAGCTGTCACTCCCTGATGTCACTGTGTATACGGTGAATCAGGCCAACAGTCAACAGTGAATCAGGAAGACCACAAAGGAGAGCAACCCTGCAGTAATCACAGTTTAGGCATGACAATGCACCATCATTTCAGGCTCATGAGATAACTTGGAAAAGTCACTTTGCCTCAATGTGCCCATTAGATACTATCCTTTCTCCTTCTTGGACTTGGTGACGACTCTGTGTCATCATGTCTCATCGCTCAGAGTGTCAGTGTGCTCCTGGGTTCATGCTCTCCCCCCTTACTGGCATGAGGGCAGAGTCAATGTGATCACAATCCATTGTAAAATCCAGAACTCTCCATCCAAACATGTGCAGTGGACGACGCATCACCTGTCTCGCTGGGCTCAAACCTCAAACATGATGGGGTCACTCTCCATATTATCTATGCATGTCCTTCTAGCTAGCCTAAGTGTGTGTGTGTGTGTGTGTGTGTGTGTGTGTGTGTGTGCTTGAGTATGTGTGTTTGGAAGGGTCTCAACAGAGAGCAGCATTATTTAAGCCTTCGCTTAGCAGCAGCCTACAACAAGCTTGAGCTAAATATGGTTTGGGGTGTGGGGTGACATGCCAGCACAGGCAAGTAAAGGCAGATTCGGAGTGATAGCATGACACCGGGTCATTCCTGTCACGCCAGGAACCATCAGCCTTCCACTGTTTGGCAGCAGCTAATTAACGTAAAGCCAGATTAACTTCAAGCAGGACAGGAGCTAAATCAGGGTTGGATGCTTACGCTCTTTTATATACGCGGTATAACTTGCAGGTTTTGAGGACGCCACAATGAAAGGCAGTTCCAGAAAAGTCTGGAGGAGGAGTGTGGAAGTGAGAAGAACCCCCCACCCCATCCCCCCGAGTGAGGGTCTGACTCCTCTCAATGAGGGTCCAACTCCTCTCAGTGAGTGTCTGAGTCCCATCCACATGGCGTGCTTTGATCTAATATAACTTGAGGTTAGCATCCAAAACAGCGCTAATGTACACTTTAGGGACCTGGACTAACCATATCTCTTTTTAATTGACTTTATTATGTTTATAACCCAAAATTGCTTCCAACAAAGGTGAATTGTATGGAGTTTTCATATAGAAAAGCGTCTAGTCTTAACACTTTGTTAATGTGAATGTGGAACAAGGAAGTGTAAATTATTGTTACCTGACCTCCCATTTGCAGTCATTATGGAAACATAAGTAGACACTGGTAGGTTAATCCTCCTTATATCCTTGTAGCTCTGGTGCAATACATAATATTAAAAATGCTGAGGCATTTGCTGTCATTCATGGTATCTCTGACATCCTCAGTCAGTCTGTCTTGTTCACAAAGTCTCTCGTTCAGTCTCTGTCTCTCTCTGTCTCCCTTTTATTGTCACTCTCAGTCTCACTTCTTCAAGAAATCTTTCAGTGCCTTTTACTGTGTCTCTCTTACTCTCTCTCTCTCTCTCTCTCTCCTACTGTATCTCACTCAGTATCTCGTGTTCAAGGAGAGAGTGAACACACAGAGACACATAGAAACAAAGTGAATATACACAGTTGATTGAGAACTGCATATTGGTTTCTTCATTTCATCAGCGTTACTAACTTTGAAAGCCATAGTACTGTTCTACTATGAATCATTTCACATCATGGTTAATGCTCCTTGCAGATTGCAGAAACAGGTCAAAAGTGATCCAAGACACATGGCAAGCCAATCACTTAAGAAGCAGCGACTCTTTCACTCTCTCTCTCTCTCTCTTTCTCAGTCATTCACCCACTTATTCACTCTCTTGCTCTTACGCGCTCACTTCCATGCTCATTCACTCACTCACTCACTCTTACGTCCTGGCTCCCTCGCTCCCCCCCCCCACCACGCTCGCGCGGCACACGCACCTCTCAGCTCGCGTCCCTCTTTGATTCGTCGCACCCTGATCTTCAGCTTCATCTCGCTCTCGTGCATGTCCGTCCACGCCGGAGGGGCGATCACCACGTCCACCGGCATCCGGTCCAGAGTCGGCGCGCCGCAACGCTCGCAAAATCTTCACTCGCTCAGCCGCAGGGGTGAGTTCAAGTGCGAGGGCTCTGTCCGCCGCGCGGAGGTTGGGGATTAACACCGCTGCGGGGTGCCCGCTTAGGAAGGTGTCTGATGAAGGAACGCTGCTTTCACTCCGTACGCCTGCTCCAAACTGACTTGAACTGGGAGTGCGGTCGCTCTATTGTTGAAACCTCCTCCCTCTCTGCCTCTCTCTCTGCCTCCCTCCCTCCCTCCCTCCCTCTCTCTCTCTCACACAGTCTCTCTCTCTCTCTCTCCCCCTCCCTCTCTCTCTAAATGAGCTCACAGGTTCTGTGCACCACTGGGGCCAGTGTTCAGTAATAGCTCATGTGTAAGGCATGTAACCGCATTCCTTAC